>OX422209.1:707116348-711916348 GCA_949130495.1 Sambucus nigra | reverse complement strand
ATTCGTATATCGTGTGGCCTACTCACGTCCTCACATTTACCCTAATCATGTAGTGACATTATTTTTAAGTTAGTACATTTGAATTATATTTGGATTATATCGCCATGTATATTGTTTCTATTTTGAATGTATATTTACATTATCTTTAGTTTATTTGGATATATGATGTTTGAACATGTACAAAGTTGCTATAATAGGTACAAATATACTTCTGGGCAGTGGAAGTGGCCATACTGCCCATCAGATTTTTTTTCAATTATGCCCAGAATTGTAACGGTCATTGACCGTGACAAGTCCGTGACAAATGATTGTTGTCACGGACTTGTCACGGTCAATGACCGTGACAATTTTATAAAAAGGGTTAAGTCTTTGTCATGGTTATTAACCGTGACTAAACATGTCACGGTCATGGACCGTAACACGACCGTGACAATTCTAACGAACTTGTCACGGTCAATGACCGTGACACGTCCGTGACAAAAAATGCTATCTCATCCCGAATTGTCACGGTCATTGACCTTGACAAGTTGAACTTGTCAAGGTCAATGACGGTGGAAATTAAGCAGATTTGGTGTAGTGTTGGAGCCCTCAGCATCAAACTTATTAACATCAAGAAGGAGGGACTTAGATCTAGCTAGGAGGTTCGGTATTTTTCTCTTCACCATCTTCACAGAGCTAACGTCGGTAGGCACAAAGGAAATCTCTGGAGACTCGATAAGATAAATTCGCCACTTCTTGTGGGGGGATTTAGATACAACACTAGAAGATGATGAGGTAGGGTCCTCTAGGATGATAGAAGTTGTTGGAATGTCTTTCGTAGGGCTAGCAACGAAATAGGTGATAGAGCTATGGTATCCGATCAAAATAAATGTTGAATGAGGATTATCTTTGCTATTCCTCTATTGAATAAACCAAATGATCTCGATGTTGGAAAAATTGACTACATCCACCCAAGGTATATCTTTCTTCCTTTTCTCTACATAACAGAAAGACATGAGTATGCAATTATTAAAAGAATCAAAGGAAGGTCCAGAAAGATGGAAAATATGCGTGTGTGTGTGTATGTGTGTGTGCGTGTGAGTGTCGATCTATGTCCTATATTTTCTAAGGGCAACAAGGTCCAGTGTACTCTTCACCCTTAGGATGAAGGAAAATTTCCAATCATTTACTATCAAACCATGATCCCAATTATCCTTATTAGAATCAGGTAAGTTCATGACAAGGGATCTTTTTTACAATCTATTTTTCAAGTAATAAATATTCTCTTTTATCGGTCCCCAACAGTAACAATACACCAATCCATTAATTCCAATATTTGTCCCATATCTTTCATTAATGAGATATACTCCATTTATAACTCTCCAAGTGTTTGGGGCCACTTGAGTAAGGACCACATAAAAATATTGACAAAATTCTAGAAATTAATGATTTAAAGGAAAGATGACCCCACATTTAACAATAAATATCATAGGGATCTATTGACCCTCTTCTAAAGCACAAAGGTCACAAGGACCTATTAATAACTTTGTTTTTACCTAAGAATGTATTTTATGAGTTGTCATAAAGAGATCCAAGTAACTTTCATCTATGATATGCACCATATTTGCATCAAAGAAGAAAGAAATTCAAAGAGGAATAGATTCTTATAGTGAATAAACCATTAAAGAAGAAAAACTTTCACGAATGGCAAATTAAAAGCTTCAAAGGGAAGAAAAAGATTTGAAATTCAGGGTGAAGTGAACAAAGGAGGGAACTGACATTTTATAGAACTCAATGCCGTCTCCTGAGTTGCACAAAATAGAATGATTCACGTACTTACCGTTTCATCTTCCGATGGCATGTCAGTTCCCCAAGATAAAAATTACAAACATTCCCCCGGACGGTTCGCTATTTTTTCCATTATTGATAAAATTATCAGTGCCTCAAGGAAATAAATAAAAAAATTTCAAACTCCCAGATATCGGTTGGTGACCAGATGTCACAACATGACAAAATAATCCAAGAAGTCTGACGATCGAGGTTTTCCATAAATTAGACCAACTCCTGATGTATAACACTCCATCCTTTCACTATACTTGTCACTTCCCTCTCCAATCAAGAATGAAGTATTGGAGGCTTTTCTTGTGACCAAAACTAAGAAAATGTCATGGACCAATTAGAGTGTGACATCTTTCAATGCCCCAAGGGGCTATATGCCATGATATTGTTGTGGTCGGCTTATTGCCCCCACTAGTCAGTTGAATGTCCGACCACCCCTAATAAGGCCAACCATCAACAAAATAAAACATGCACATGTGGAAATATCTAGAGTCACCCATACACATTCACATGAGGCCTTGCTAACTCATGCTTAGTTGTTATCCATAATGTAAAACGGTGTAAATTACTGATATATAAAGGCGTTACGCCGCTCCTTCTTCCCACTACTATAAATAATCTACTACACCCCTCAATTGGGGACAAGTGAAAAATGGAATACAGAGAACCCTAGTGAGTTTCTTGAGAGCTTGTATTCAACCCTAATACTTAGTGAATAAGTACCCATGGATGTAGGCTCCTCATTGGGCTTAATGACGTAAAAACTTTTGTCCCCTTCTTCATCTATCATCTCTCTCTCTTTCATATCATCTTATTCAATATATGTGATAGATAATTATTACTATAACTAAGCTAAAACTCACCATAAACACCATACTATTTTAGACACAAACAACAACTATTACTAATATGCATGAGTTTTAATTTATGTGGTGTGGTGTGTGTGTGTTTTTTTATTATCTATAGGGTCCAAAATGGGGTAAGAGTGAGAGAAACCCTCTTGTTTTAGAATAGTGTGCCAATTTAGAGTTTAATATAACATGTTTACTATTCATAGAGAACCAATTGTAAAGTTTTTTTCCTTTTAAGAACATGAGTTTTTTAATTTGTGATAAATAAGTGAAGTGAAATTTTCTTTCATTGCTTAGTTATTTTTTAGCCTATTGGAAAATGAACTAATTTGTAACCAGTTTGTGACATTAGCTCATAGAGACTTGAATATATAACAAATAACTATGTTTCTAGTTATTATTTCATTTTTTTTATATATATGTAGTACTTGATATATATTAACTAATAATATTTAAGTATGTCATGCCTACGAATTGTAATTCATTATATACTATCTAGATACATTTTTGTCATGAATGTTTCTTTTAGAGGTTGCCCTACAGGTGTTTGAAAGGCAGGTGTTCTTTCTAATGTTGGTATCTTTAGTCCAAGTCTTTTTTATTGAATTTTAATTTTTTTTGGTGTAATTGATATAATTATTATACCCCTAATATGATAGTATTGGAGGAGTTACTCAGGGTATAATACTTATTATTTTTTTTCCCTCTCATCTTGAACATTAGGTTGTTTGAAAAAAAAATGTATTGTTAAAAAATCTCTTTGAAATAAAAAATGAATAAATCAAAAGTTTATTGAAAACTGAAAAGATGATCCATTCTAAACTCCATTAATTAATCTCCTGATCCAACACAATATACAATTAATTAATCTTTTTTCATCATTCTACAGTCAAAATGCATTACACAATGCTACTAATACTACTATCTATATACGTTTTTGTTTCTAGAAAAAAAGTTTAAATTTCTTTCAAAACTTCAAAATTGTTTCTTATATAAATAAAAAAATTCGTGTTTATAAAAATATTTTTAACATTGTATTTATTGAATAAACCATAAGTTTTTATCTGCAAATGACGTAAAGTTTTTTAAACTAAAATATATAAATATGTATATTTTTTTATATAAAATACGTACAGTTTTTTGAACTTTTTATTTATAAAAATAGTTAAGTTAAGAAAAGTTTTCAAAGTTTCAAAATTGTTTTTAATATAAATAAAAAAGGTTTTGATTATAAATTTTTTTAATGTTTTATTTATAGAAAAAACTTTAAGTTTATATCTATAAATGACATTCAATTTTTTAAACTAAAAACAAATAAAAATATTAATAATTTTTATATAAAATACGTAGAGTTATTTTGAAAATTTTATTTATAAAAAAATAGTTTTTATATAATAAAAATATTTAAAAATAAACGAAATTTTTTATTTATAATAAAATTAACCTCTTATATTAACTTTAAGATAAGATATTGAAATATATATATATATATACACACACACACACACACACACACACACACAACTGCTCTTGTGCAGACTAGTCCGCATTTTAAGAGTGTGAATCGGACATGTGTCACCTAGCGGTGAACCCAAAATAGATAGAGAGTGTGCCTATAATTTAGTCGATAATTTCTAGGCTCATCGTGAGGTGACACATGTTCGATCTGCACTATTAAAATGCGGACTGATCCCCATAAGAGCAGTATTCTCAACTGATGGTTGAGATCAAAAGTTGTTAAATTTGGTCTTTATCAACTGATGGCTGAGATTGAATGTTGAGAATTTGATCTTATAACACATGGACGACTCATATTTACTTAATACAAAGGGTACAATCACAAGGCTCAAGAAATAGGAGTGCAGGTACAAAGAGCACAAGATTCATCACTTATGTGTGGCTCGAGAAACATGATTCATCACTTTAATTTGAATTTTTTCATACTTTCTCTTTCTTTCCTCTCACATCCGTTCAACAAGTCACATTTATCTTTTGCCAAAACTCCCATACTTTCTCACTGTAGGTCTCTCGCTCGCGCGCTGATTTTTAGGCGAGATGGTGTTAAAGTGTACGTGTACAGCTATGGGTCATGTCTTGAGACTTCTTCACGCAACATGTACTGAGTATATATCTGAGTAATGTTTTTCCTTCATTGCTTTACAAAGAGAGAAAGAGAGATATTGCATAGATTGGAGCTTCACTGCTAATATTTTTTCTTCATTGCTTTCCTTTGTTGGTTCTTCTTACATATACGGTTCTTCTCACTGTTAACATTTTCATTCTTTTGTTGTTCTTACAAATATGGGTCATTCATTTGTTGTTACATATGTGGTTCTTCTTACATATATGGATCTTCACTTTTCTGTATGCTCTGCTAACATTTTCATTTAGTTTTTACTTTTTTGTGGTAAGGGCAAAAAAAATTTGGTTTAGCCGCCGGCAAGAAACATTTTCATTTTCATCAGGAAAGGAGCATATTTGGTATGACTACCCCGATTGGTATACTGCGAACATTTTCATTTAGTTTTTACTGTTTTGTGGTAAGGGCTAGAAGATTTTATTTATCTGTCGGCAAGAAACATTTTCATTTTCATCAGGAAAGGAGCGTATCTTATATGACTACTCCGGTTCGTTTAGCCGCCGGCAAGAAGATTTGGGTTTTCCACTAACATAACAACCATTATTGTTTGATGGGTTTCTCTCTCTCTTACATTCTATAGCTATCCATTTAGAGCCGGCACTAATGGGTTTTTAGCATTTCTGCGGGTTGAACCGGAGCTCGGTTATGTTTTCTCTATGTCCAATCTAATGACTGAAGGTTTGTACCTTTTTTTTTCTCTCTCTACCTCTCTATTTATGTGGATAGTTTTAGGATCGAATCGATTTACTGTTTTAATGTTTGTATAGCTTAAACTTAATCATGTTTTATGAAGCATGTGTAGCTTACTGTTTGTGTAGCTTAAGCAAGACGACCCTGTTTTCACTCCTAATGAAGCATGTGCCTGAGATAAGACACACGATGTGTCATTTTAATATATGTTTGTATATTTATATGTTGGTTTTTTTTTAGACAGCTTGGGTTTTTACATGTACGTATATGTCCTAGGTTTTTTATGTTTGTATATTCGTGTGCGTTTTTAATGGGTTATTAATGTTTGTATCCACATGTGCTGGGTTTTTTATAAATTCGCCACAGGGAAGATGGAGAAAAGACATTAAAGTTAATACTCAATCTTTTGAGTTCTTGGTTTAAATTATTTTGCCTCATCTATTCTATAATATTTTTGGTATTCTCAGATCTAATTTAGAATTACTACTTTCTTAGGCCTATTTATGTTTGTTGTTCGGTCAGTGTAAAAATTACATTTGTTAGATGACTAAAATACCCTCCTTCTTGCTGTTAATAAGGAGATATTTATTAGCGAACATTTGAGTATCTTAGGATTTTCACAATCATAGATCATAACGACAATTAGTGAGGGAGAGAGGAGAAGTCCAAGGGCTTCCATGGCCAAAACCACCACACACCACCACCACTATCGAATTTGTGACCGGAAAGAGAGAGGGAACCAACAAATAACATCATCAACGGATCAGAATCGGTATTTTACAGGAAAGTGATTTATCTTGCAAAGATTCAAAGCATATATTTTACATGATAGTTTAGATTTGAAGAATTATAATGAACAATGAAATAAATTGAAAAATGGGAGGATTAAATATTAAATCCGGGTAGGGTTGCATGTAGTTAAAGCTTCTGGATAGATTTTAGATACGAAGTCATGTTTCGTGTGTAGGAAATTACGAAATTAAATCAGAATTTATGATCTTCTTTAAGAAATTAGGAAAATCTAGGTTTAGAGGAAAAATTAAGACTTTTGAGCCAAGAAACTGTTGATTGATGATGATTTAATGATGCTAATATTGTTAGAAATTATGTAAACATGTTGGTATGATGATTAGTATACTTGGTTGTTAGTTTTGGACGTTTAAATGAAGAAACTGAGGTGTAAAAAGAGGAATCCTGTAACTGTTTAAGCAATTCTGGACAAATACCTGCTTGATCGATCCCTTTTCTTTGATCGATCGACCCCTGTTGATTTTTGTCAATTGTTTACTTTTAAGGTTTAATGAAAATCCTAAAACTGAGGTTGATTCTTAGGGTGATTAATATAATATTGTGGAACTTAGATAAGGTCATTAGGGTCTTAGTTATTTTCGAAAAAGGTTATAACTTATGGAATTGAGCGATATATTTACGAATGGTTACTGAGTGAGGACGGTTTGAGATCTTTCGATTTTGGGATTGAAAGTGGAATGAAAGATAATTTACGGGTATGAACAATAGTAGAGTGAGTTTATAATTGCTGAGATAACATTAGAAATTATTAAGAGACCTAATAACCTTTTGGGATAGGTTTAGGTACTCAAATTGATACAACGAGAGAGTTATCAAGTTAAATGTGTACAGTCGGGTTAAACTTATTATGTACGAGACATACTTGATGGAATGTGTGAATACTCATATTGTAATATGATTACTTAGGTTGTGTGAATGCTTAGTGCATGGATTTCTTATGTGTATCACATACCTACCATACTTGCTATCACGGCATGTTATTTTTTTTAAGGAAAAGGACCCTCTTATCCTTGTGTGCTTCGAGGAGATTTAGACTGGTACCTTAAGGACATAGAACTGCAAATGACTTATTTGTGAGTGGATAAGTCATCTAACCATGGGAGCGTAGGTATGTGTGTGACCCATGGGTATGTGAACTATGTTCACCTCCAATATGTGTGATTTGTATTTAGACAGTTCCTGAGTGATTCGAAACATGTGATCCCTACGTCTGTGATGTACATCAATTTGATAGCAGAGTATGCGTGCACCATAGCTTAGCCTAGGGGTGCCATATATGTATTCATGTGCTGAGAGTGCTATACTTATGTACTTGTGACTGGTTCATTGTTGCTTAGTAGATGTGAATAAGCTAAGATAATTGAATGGGTTAAGAATGAGAATTTAATTAACATTTGAGATACGTAACTTAATGAATGTGAATATGGGGTCTGAACATAACTTGTTTGAATATTAAGAGTAGACATCCTATAGTAGAATGCGAAAGAAGTAGTGGTACAAACTAGTTAGATAGCAGCATAACTAGGATGGGTTAAAGGCATTCGTTAGGCGTGCATAGTAGTTGAGAGGTAAGAAACTCATGTGAGAGTGCACAACTAATGTGTTTATAATATGTGTTGTTTAATTGTAATTTAAACACTTGCTAAACTTTAAACTGTTTTCACATCGGGCTCTGACCCGTTTTCCTCCAAATCTATTTTCGTTTTGTAAAAACATTTTAGGTGCCTAGCCACAGGGACGCCAAGCATAGGATTTCCATTCTGATGACGTGCTATAGCTGTTGTGGAAGCTACAGGATCTTGGTAGTAGATGCCTTCATATTTATCCTTGATTCCTTCAGAGTTATTTGTATCAGTTAGGGCATGTCGCCCATTCTTATTTAAAGGTTGTAGTTGCAGACTATCAGTACTTCGATTAATGGTTTATTTATTCAGACTCTTGTATTGGGACTTTATTTACTCTGGCATTTGTTATTATTGGGGTGTTTACTCTAGACTCAGTTGATTTTATTTCGTTGATTATTTACATGAGATTGTGTATGCGATTAATGGTTAATGATTTAATTATTGGTTTTACTAATTCAATTAATAAAATTTGACATCTATCTTTTCAAATATTAGGTGCCTAGTAATTAATTAAATGTTTTTCGAGAGTGATGCTAAGACTGAAGCAACTTGTTATTCTGTATTAATTTAATAAAATAGTAGCTACCCGGTATTTAATTAGACGGGGTGTTACAGGTGGTATCAGAGCATCAGGTTCTAGTGGCCTTTAGGATATGTTTGGCTTATTATGCTTCCAGCGTAGCTTTCTTTCATATAGAGACCTATGTTTAGGATTATTGATTTCTGTGGTAAGGTCTCGTTCTGCTGCAATATTGTATATGATAGTGAATCTTATTTGCATTCGGGTGTATTCGTGTTCTGAACAATGCAGTATGTCAGGCGAAGACAGTTGGGCGGACAGAAGGAGGAAATGATCAGTTGAGGTGATTTGATTTATTAAAGAAGGATGACCGTAGTTGAGGTCACCCATATTATGGCACGGAAGTACAGGACGGTACGGCCGGCTAAGGCGCGACTTGTGACTTCTAGGCACAACTATAGTAGAAAGTGGGGTCAAATGAGACTCACCCAGTGAGGTTGGAATGGGAGAGAAAGAGTTAGGCAAAACATTTATAAGAACCAACAATGGAAATACTAGAAATAAGGAGATGGAGTGTACAAGCCAACCAACGTAATATATCCAAAGGCTTCGACATATGACGGGGTATGGCTAATCGGGAGTGAAAATTTGGGGTAAAATTTTTCCTTGGCTCGTAAGAGCGGAGTTTCAATGGTGAGAGACAACCACCACACTTAGAAGTGGAATGTTTTGTCAATAGAAGGCGCATACATATGGTTTGACCATAAGTTCCTTCATTATATGTTCAGAGTGAGATACGAACGTTGTTCTGAACTCACACCACAGGGCTGGACAGAGGTCACTTTGGGAAAAGAAATTAGTTAATTAGCGAACCTTACACCGAATGAAGTAGGTGAAATGGAGAAGAGGACATTAAAAGGAAAATTTACATGCAAAAAGAGTTGTTAGCACTTATGAGGAATTTTGCTTGGATAGTCAACGCATATGGTAATAATGTCGCGTTGTGTTAATATGGCGGTAAACGTTTCCTTGGGTAGGGAGACATAAGAATCGAGGAATTTATATAGAGTAAGACTAAGGGAAAAAGGGTGTTGAAGAAGAACCACAAGGGGGAGACCCACCAGGGAACCCATTAAAATGATTCGGATAGCTGAATTATTCCCAAGCGATGGTGATTTCAGTAAAAGATGTTGAAATCAGTAGCAAGTTCCTTAGAGTCATCAAAGCTAAGGGAACAACAAAGATAGTCATCAGAGTCGAGACAGCCAACGACCGAGGGTAAGATAACCCTAACATGGTCAATGTGACCGAAGATAAGTGGAGTATATGTAGTGGTATTTTGTGGGGAGCGAGACCCGTGGATTATAAATGTTTCCCGAAGCAAGTATAGGGATAAGGGTATGTTTACTAGCAAGGGCAATAGTTATTGAAATTTTCAGTTCAGTACGGACATGTGTGTTTAGTCCAGGAACCATTTGAGCAGCCATGGCGATTGCCAAGATAGTATTATGAGTTATATTCTCAGATGATGATCCATGTTGTATGTGATACGCACGAGTTACTACACTTTTATTATTTCTATAATTTCATGCGAGACGATTTTAGTGAGTATCTCAAAATTTTTATTATTTATGTGAATATTTTCCCTGGTATCGTGGGGTTACCTTTATTGTTATCTGTGAAGGATGTATGGGAATATCGATAGTGGTATATACTTTATTGAAATTACTCGTTTTAGTGTTGTGTTATACGAGTACGATATTATCCTAATTATGGTTTTATGAAAATGATTAAACCGATTGGGTGTTATTATTGCTAGTCCATCGGGGTTACTACCTTTGGGTAGAATGTTTTGTTATGGAAAGGCCCCATCTGCGAGAGGGTCGGACTTACATTTATATCTTTGTATATAGTTATATATATGTATTGTTGAGACTTCAAAAAGTATAATGGTCTCGGATATTTGTTCCCGGTATGAGTAGGGATTTCATTGTTATGATGCGGAGTGTATTTAGTTTACAGTTCAATGGAAACATTTAGTTGATTATTATAAATAACGCTCAGGATGTGGTAATCAGAAGAACACATTATTTTAACACCCTTTAGAGACGTGGGAGTGAATACTCATAGTTGTATGTCTGGGGATAGGATTTTGAGAGCCCCGATTATATTTTCATGATGTTTATGGAAGATGATTTTCATCAATGTTAAGAGACAGTGTCATTCGGAAGGAGTTCCTTGTTTAAGTGAAATTGCGAAAGGAGATGTAACTTGATTCTCAAGAAATGGGAATATAGGGGTACATGTTATGGACCGAGGGCCTAACAGATCTCGATGATCGATAATGGTAGGGGGTATTGTATCAGGGGGGGGGGGCTCCTTGTTTAGATTTCACTTTGCGCGACATCCCACACATGAAACTTAACGTAAGGTTGGTAGTAGGGAGATGTATGACCATTCATTTATGATTTGGGTACCTCGATAATTATGGAGTACGTAGTTAGAACTGAAAGTTAAAGGGTAAATTAAGAAATAAAGCCAGTATAGCCAATGATGTGGTGAGGAAATGCTGAAAAATTTTAGTTTTATTACGGCGGGTTGAAGGATGTAATGAGATTTGGGAGGACTTAGGATTTCTAATTTGGGGGTGATTCAGAGCACCCAGGTGGTATAGCCACGTTACAAATGCAGGGGCAATAAAGAGTTTGGAGTACGTATGAGCATATATGATGTTTAAACCCGTATGCATGGGTTAAAAAGGGGTATAAACACCCTGGTTTGTTTATGTGTTAATCGAAGGAAGAAGAGGCATAGATGGGTGAAATTTTTACTTGTGAGACTAATATGACGAAATGGAAGTGGTAGAGTGAATTAAGCGTCGTGAGAAGGACGACAATCTACTGAATTTTGTGCAATCAAGATAACACGTCCAACATGGGATGAAGGATAATGGGAAACCATTTAAAATGGGAGTACCCCTTGAGAATACAAATATCTAACTATTATGGATAATTTGGAGCAGAGTTCCACCCAATCGAATGTTAAGGGTGGCTTTCGCGTAAATAGAGTGAGGATGTTGATAAGGTATGAGAGTCCAAATGTGCACAACGTGGTGAAAGGTGCACGGGTAATAATTTTTTGTATACGCCGAGAGGAGAAGAGGGTTAGTGAGTATCAGTTAACGGGAAGAAGCATACGTGAAAGTCGACATTGAAAGGGGTATAGTAAGTAGTAGATCGGTTGGGGTAAGATGATCAACCAGATAATTTTGTATCAAGCTGACGACTCCAGTGATGGAAGAGTCAAGTTGGAATATTTCTTTGAGGAGATTGCCAACTTATAGATAAATAACGAGTTCCTTCGAATATATGGGACAAGTTGCCCAGAAGGAGAGGAATTGTTATATCCTTGGGTGATTTACACTATTAGATAGTGAACACGCCGGTACGTAGTCCTACGCAATATTATTCAGAACTAGGATGAGATCCCCGAAATCCACCTTCAATATGGAGTCTCAACAAGTAGTGGAGATAAGGTTTCATTTTAAGAAGGTTGTACCATCTATAGCCCGAGGTGTAGGCGCAAGGTGATTGACGACTGGTGGAACTGTATAAAAGCAATTTTGGATTCATTGCGATTATTTCATTCCCAAAACGGGTATATCTAGTAAGTGAGGTATATTGTGGTAAGGGGAGAAAATATTACCTAATGGTAAAGTTGGGTGAAAGCACCCATATCTATTCATAGTGGACAAGGTGCTTACTGAGGTTTTGTGGGAATAAACCTTATCATTGTTTCTCTAGATGTTTAAAGGTGAGCATATTATCAGAGTTTTTGATCAGTCAGGAGTTAGAGTCCGATACCTAAAATGGGATAACCACCAACAGTCATGACTGACTTTCCCTTGTATAAAAAGTCACAACTTAGGAAATAGAGATTCCAAGAACGGAGAAAAGTAGTCAGATGTTCTATGGTTTCTCCCAGGATGGGAGTTTTGTGCCTAGTTAAACGCGGGAGTTGATAGGAAGTGAGGGGCGGACTCGCGATAATATTGAGATAATGCGGCCAATAATGTATAGGCTATTCTTATTCGAATGTTGTTTAGTAATAGCACAACGTGAGGTGTATTTATTGAGGTATAACCCTATAACTATTAAAGTGTCAAGAGTGTTCAACAAGCTTATTGTGAAGCGAGGGCTGTAGTGATTGAGCCTTTCTTTGTATTTTACTTTGAGTACTGGAGGATTATAAATTTTAGTTTTTGATAGGCCTATTTTCTGAATTTCGGAATGAAATTCCGTTATTTGGGGGAAAGTATGTAATACCCCGTATTTTTATGGCTTTTAATTATGTGATTTAATCAATTAAATTGCCTTGAATTAAGAGATTTATTAAAAATTAATTTGGGATAATTAATTGGATTGGAAATAGATCCGAATTTAAATGCTAGAGAGACGAGAGTTAGTATTTAATTATTATTATGTATTTGAATATTACTGAGTGATTATGGTAATATGTGATTATAAAATTCATTAAAATTATCGTGAGTTCAAAATACCACAATTTAGGAAATTAAGTTGGGATGCGCGTGTCATCGTGTCAGGACCCAATTTAATGGATTTAAAAGTATTTTATTTTTATGTAATTCGTATGAGCATTTTGAGTGCGCCAACACGTCCGAAAGGATTGAGATAGTCAGAAAACACTAGACGGGGGTTTAGTTTGGGTCCCGGGCATTTTTAGGCCTAACCGGCAACCCGGGAGGGTATTTTAGTCATTTTTATTTTTTGTGAATAGTGACCTACGAAAATGAGTTGATATTTATCAGCCAACACTTGAGTTCCTTAAGGTTTTCACAACCATAGATCATAACGGTAGTTAGTGAGGGAGAGAGGAGAAGTCCAAGGGCTTCCATGGCCAAAACCACCACCACCACCACCGAATTTGTGACCGAAAAGAGAGGGGGAACCAACCAATAACATCATCAACGGATCAGAATCGGTATTTTACAGGCAAGTGATTTATCTTTCAAAGATTCAAAGAAAATATTTTACATGATAGTTTAGATTTGAGGATTTATCATGAACAATGAAATAAATTAAAAAATGGGAGCATTAACTATTGAATCCGGGTAGGGTTGCATGTAGTTAAAGCTTCTGGACAGTTATTAGATACGAAGTCATGTTTCATGTGTAGGAAATTATGAAATTAAATCAGAATTTATGATGTTCTTAAAGAAATTAGGAAGAGCTAGGGTGAGAGGAAAAATTATGACTTTTGATCCAAGAAACTGTTGATTGAGGATGATATAATGATTCTAATAATGTTAGAAATTATGTAAACACGTTGGTATGATAATTAGTATACTTGGTTGTGAGTTTTGGATATTAAAATGAAGAAATTGAGGCGTAAAAAGAGGAATCCCGTAACTATTTAAGTAATTCTGGACAAATACCTGCTTGATCTATCGATTGACTCAAGAATGTCGATCGATCAACGATCGATCGATCGATCCCTTTTCTTTGATCGATCGACCCCTTCTTATTTTTGTCAATTGTTTCCTTTTAAGGTTTAATGAAAATCCTAAATCTGCGGTTGATTCATAGGGTGATTAATATAATATTGTGGAACTTAGATAAGGTCAGTAGGGTCGTAGTTATTTTCGAAAAAGGTTATAACTTATGAGATTGGGCGATATAATTACGAATGGTTACCGAGTGAGGACGGTTTGAGATCTTTCGATTTTGGGACTGAAAGTGAAATGAAAGATAATTTAAGGGTATGAACAGTAGTGGAGTGAGTTTATAATTGATGAGATAACATTAGAAATTATTAGGAGACCTAGTAACCTTTTGAGATAGGTTTAGGTACTCAAATTGATACGACGAGAGAGTTATCAAGTCAAATGTGTACTTCATTAACTGTCGGGTTAAACTTATTATGCACGAGACTTACTAGATGGAATGTGTGAATACTCATATTATAATATGATTACTTAGGTTGTGTGAATGCCTAGTGCATGTATTTCTTATGTGTATGACATACCTACCATACTTGCTATCATGGGAGGTTATTTTTTTTTTTATGGAAAAGGACCCTCATATCCTTTTGTGCTTAGGGGGGATTTAGATTGGTACCTGAAGGACATAGAACTGTGAATGACTTATTTGCGAGTGGATAAGTCAGCTAACCATGGGAGCGTAGGTATGTGCATGACCCATGGGTATGTGAACTATGTTCGCCTCCAATATGTGTGATTTGTATTTAGACGGTTCCTGAGTGATTCAGAACACGCGATCCTTACGTGCGTGATGTACATGGGTTTGATAGAAGAGTATGCATACACCCCAGCTTAGCCTAGGGGGTGCCATATATGTATTTATGTACTGTGAGTGCTATACTTATGTACTTGTCACTGGTTCATTGTTGCTTAGTAGATGTGAATAAGCTAAGATATTTGAATAGGTTAAGAATGATAATTTAATTAACACTTGAGATAAGTAATTTAATGAATGTGAATATGGGGTCTGAACATAACTTGTTTGAATATTAAGAGTAGACATCCTATAGTAAAATGCAAAAGTTGTAGTGGTACAAACTAGTGAGATAGAGGCATAACTACGATGGGTTAAAGGCCTTCGTTAGGCGTGCACAGTAGTTGAGAGGTAAGAAACTCATGTGAGAGTGTGCAACTAACGTGTTTATAATATGTATTTTTTAATTGTAATTTAAACACTTGCTAAACTTTAAGCTGTTTTCACATCGAGCTCTGACCCGTTTTCCTCCAAATCTATTTTTGATTTGTAAAATCATTTTAGGTGCTCAGCCACAGGGACGCCAAGCATAGGAGTTCCATTCTGATGACGTGATGTAGTTACAGTGGAAGCTACAGGATCTTGGCAGTAGACGCCTTCATATTTATCCTTGATTCCTTCAGGGTCAATTATATCAGTTAGGGCTTGTCGCCCATTCTTATTTAGTGGTTGTAGTTGCAGACTTTCATTAATTCGGTTAATGGTTTATTTATTCAGAGTCTTGTATTGGGACTTTATTTACTCTGGAATTTGTTATTATTGGAGTGTTTACTCCAGACTCAGTTGATTTTATTTCGTTGATTATTTATATGAGATTGTGTATGCGATTAATGGTTAATGATTTAATTCTTGGTTTTACTAATTCAATTAATAAAATTTGAGATCTCTCTTTTTAAATATTAGGTGGCTAGTAATTAATTAAATATTTTTCGACAGTGATGCTAAGACTGAACCAACTTGATATTTTGTATTAATTTAATAAAGGAGTAGCTACTCGGTATTTAATTAGACGGTGCATTATAAAGTTCATATATCTTTCGCATGATTTTTCTGTGAATCATTTTTCCTTTTATGTGAACTAACCACTTGAAGAAAGATCATAAAATATGGATAAATTTTTTTTTTTATTTTTCAATTTAATATTTAAATTCATTTTACGCAAATAAAAAAATTTAAACTATGAATAAGAATTATTGACAACTTAATCATTAATTGATTTATATTTTAGTACTTATTTGTTATATCAAATATGAACATGATCCAATTAAAATGCGACACGACACAATATTATATAAAATTTTATTTTTTTATCCAACAAGAACACAACTCAAATAAAAGTGATACGACATGAAATCTTATTTTTTTTATCTGACACGAACACGATCTAATTAAAATGCAACACGACAAGTAGGGGTGGCAATTCGTGTTTTGGATCGTGTTTCGGGCAGACACGATTAGGGTTTTTTGGATACGAACACGACACGACCCAAATTCGTCTTTATTTTAGTTGACACGAACATGATACGCATTTTTACACATTTTGAATAATTATTGTCATAAAAATTATGATTTTTTCATTTAAAAAAATATGTACTATAAATTTGTCTAGCTAACTCTTGAAGAGCTAAGGGTGTCAGTTTTAGATGTATACATGTACTTTTGTTTATGTTTTGTGTCTAAGCTTAATATATAGAAAGAAGATAAAGTTATATGTGGAAATGGGGTAGTCAACAAAAGTACATCCCAACATGGGGCTACTTAGCCACACACTACTACCAAGTGAGTATTATGCATCGAAGTGGATGTGATTTATCCGACTTTTGAGATAAAGGATTTCTTGAGCATCAAAAAGGTTTTGATAAAAACTAATGTCCTTGATGCGTGACAAGTTGGGGGTGACTAAACAGTCATTAATTTATTATTTAAAATCTACATAATGGCCACAACACGAGTTTAATATGCTTCTTGGTGAGGCAGACATGCTTACTGAGATTATTTTTAAAAAATTATCCAAAAATTTCAACGTTTCTCTCACTAATTCATTCCATTCGTTTTTAAACCCACCTTAAAACCTACTTACAAATAGCCTTGAGCATATGCTTGCTTTGTATTCATGTGTTTTTTTCTATCTAAGGGATAAAATTTAGGTACCTCGAGCTCTGGAGATAAAAGGAGATAAAGTCAGGTATATTACGAACTTTTTGGGAATGAGGACATTTGAATAATCTAAAGGCTATTCCTATGCCACCTTTAGGTGGACTGATATGAGCACAACTATTAAGCTAATGGCACATGTTACCTTTATCTATTCCTCATATGCTACCTTTAGCTAACCTGAAAAATCTAATGGCACATGTTAGCGGGGCTAACTATTATGCTACTGTTGTTGGATAGCGCAACTTTCAAGCTACTTTTGTTGGTTAACACAACTAACCGTTACTCTTTCATTTGTAAGGACATGCTAATTTTTAAAAATATCATGTGTTTGTTCATAGTTTCAAAAATGAATTTTAAACATTAAAACATGTTGCACTTCGTAGTGCATCACACGGGTTAGAGATAAAAATTTGTTTGGGTTATTCTACCAACATCTTTACAACATATTTTTTAGTACTGTTTTACGCATTAAACATATTTAAGTGAGTGTACTCGTATCGATGACACGGTTATAAGTTTAGTATTTTTATTAAATAATTACAAGTAGAGTATTATATTTTTTTTAATAGAGTGTACCCGTTTAGATGGTACATTTAAAATATTTTAATAATTTAATACTATTCAAATTTTACATAGGAAAGGAATATCAACACATTGATTCAAAATTGGTTAAATAAACCATAAATCTGCATATTTTTCGAGGAGTGAATGGAGGCACATCATCTACTAAGGAGGAAACCAAACTATATATTTGATGATGCTGGAATCAGCACCACCAGGTAAGGTGTTTTCAAGATCAATACAAGGATAACAATGGCAGCACAGTTATATAAAGAGATAAGAGAAAGAGATGAGTATAAGAGGAGAGGGCACAAGTATATAAGTGGTTCAGCCAATTTGGCCTACGTCCACTGTGAGTGTGTGAGTAATATCACTGAATGAAGGCACTAATGGCCATGGATACAGTCTCTCAAGCTTTCTCTCACTACTGTGTATCTAGACAAAGCTTCAGCTAGGGTTTAATATTCTGGATCCTTTTGCAAGGTAGGGGATGATCCCTATATATAGTATCTAGGGGGTGTGATGTACCCCCCATGCATGCAATGAGCATGTGTGTGGCAACCTCACCAATAGGGGGAAGCCACCTGTCACTGTCACATGTAAGGAATGATGATGAAATATCCTCCCCACGTGTGGAGAATAATCTTGTTACAACTGATTTGTGCCCATGTGTCCTTATCCAAATGTCAACAGATGCTCGGCTGCCATATTGGTGCATGACCTCGGCCTGGGAGAGGCCGAGCTGTAAAGGCTTGATATTCGTTTAATCCGAGATGTTCCATAGGGAGTCTCGGCCTGATCTCAGCCGAGACATTATGTTGGGGTCGGCCCCAGCCGAGGTTGGACATTCCATGTTGAAGATTACCAAGGCTCCTTGTCACCTCGGCCCAAGCCGAGGTTGGACTGGTTCCATGTTGAAGGTTACCAAGGCTTCTTGTCACCTCGGCCTTCACTTGGCCGAGGTTGCCAGACCCAGGTATGAGAATGCTGTTGATGCCTGTGATGCGCGTAGTGTCCATTGGAAATGTAGGTGATAGTGTCGGCTTGGGCCGACCCTGGTCTGGCCGAGGGATGATATCGTGGGCCCATGGCTTATCTAGGGTCGATCAATATCTCGACCATCATCTCGGCCGAGGTTGGTGTCTCTAGGCCGAGGTTACACTTGGGGCATATCAATCACCCCCAGCCCTTAGTCATATGCGAGAGCAAGTGGCTAGGGGATTACTACACCTCCGAGGCCTGTCCGTCCCAAGCTAATACCTGCATGACACCTGTCCACGCTAGAACGTACTTACTTGGCTGGCGTGTGCTATCAGCCGTCCTTTGGGGTTCCCAAGGCAATGATGGGCCTTGGGAAACATGCCCATGTATTTAAGGGTTTGAAACCTTCTTTTTCTTCTTTCTTCTTCACTTCATTCCTGTGCGCGCTTTGTTCTTGCGATTGTCTCTCTCTCAAACTTCTTCAATCAGCTCTCTTCTGCAGAGGCATTTATTGGTTTTCTTGCGAGTTTTCTTCGTTTGCCCTCATCATTTCATTTCCAGGTATTTTCTTCCTTCCATTACCCTTGTTTTTCGCTTTTGATTTGCATTTTCCGGCGAGTTTCATCCTTTTCCGGCGAGCACCATTAACTCAGGCGAACTGTGTTTTCTTTAAACTTCTAAGTTTGATCTTTAGATTCCTTTACTTTACAAGCCAATCTTGTTTGTAGTTTTATGATTTATTCCTAACTTTAGGGTCATCCTCTGATGCTCAGACCTTTATACCAGCTTCTTGAGGATTTCCCTTCTCTTAGAGAGAAGACCGTAGAAAAGATTAGGCAAATAGAGAGAGCTCAGGAGGAACCTCGTAGGTCACAAGAGTTTCCCATTAGACCCTTGTTTCCACCACCTCTGAGTGTGATATATCATGACCCCCCGGAGAACTTCTATCAGACAGGGGTTCCCGCTGATCCAACACCTATGTCTGAGTCTGAATCTTCTACCTCAGACCCCATGTCAGTGGACTCTTTCTAGGAAACCATGGATTTCACACCTCGGCCTGATCAGGCCCCTGATCAGGATGAGGTATCCAGCCGAGCTTCATCCCATAATGGCTCAAGCACCTCAGCCTCTTTTTCAGAGGTTGAAGTTGTTGAGCCGAGTGTGGCTGTGCCACCCATTCTTGATGCCATCCCATTGTCGGCCGTCACAGGGACAGAGTTCGCTCAGAGATTCCCTAGTACCCCATCTACATCTGCTCCGGCCGACGTTGAGCTTGATGATGATGAAGATGCTGAAAGCGATGTTGACATCTCTGAGGCGGCCGAGTTCGAGAGCACGATAATGGAGGTGGATCTTCTGTGCTTCAGATATTTATACTCCATTAGCCCTTCCATAAAATTAAGGAGACCTTTGAGGGAAGAGAGGGCCTATCACGACCGAGATGGAGAAATCTGCCTGTACGAGCAGATATTTAAGTTAGGGTTTGGCCTACCCATTCATCCCATCATCAAATCCATTCTCTCTTACATCAACTTTTCCCCCTCACAGCTATCTCCCAATGGCTGGAGAGTCATCATAGGGGCCATTATTCTATGGAGGGCAGTCCACCACTCTGACCTCCCAGTTCAGGTCTTCGTTGGTTGTTATGTCCCAACCTCGGCCAAAAACCATCCGAGCTACTATCATTTTGTGGCTCGAAGGCCTGAGAAGAAAATGCTCCAGGTGACTCAGACCTCAAATCATAATTGGAAGCCCCGCTATTTTTTCGCCTCAGGGCCATGGGAATTTGGCCCATGCGTCCCCTCTTCCACTCTTGAGCCGAGGATACCCCTCAAATGGGGCAAGGTCACCATGTCTGCCAGGGCCGATCCTGGTCTATGTCTTCAGAATATCCAGAAGGTGAAGGCTCTGCAAGACCAAGGGGCACATGGTCTGTTTGTTAAGTTCGAACATTTGCTGACCCCCAAGTGTCTCTCGGGGACGAGCCTGGGTGGAAGTCCCTTTGTTGACTTTGGTAAGAATTTTTATTTTAAGTCTAACCTCTGAACTCATTCATATCTGATTTCTAACCCATATCTTCTAACTTTTGCAGAGCGACCACAAGACACCCCAGACGAACTGTGGGAGATGGCTGCTCCGAGCTTGGCGAGGCTTACCAAAAAGGTTGGTCTGAACGCTCCTCCCCCAGCTCCCTCTACATCCAAATCTCAGGCCTCAAAGAAGAAGGCCACAGAGGCCCATGCCTATGAGGATCAGAGGCCGACCTTGAGGCAAAAGAAGGCCTCAGATTCTGTAATTCCAATTTCTTCGACCGACATCCTGATGGCACGTCTTGACCAGCTAAAGTTAACCGATAGTGTGGTCGACCATAGCAGGCAGGCCATGGACGCACTCGCCTCTGTAATGACCGAGGCTAATAAGCATTTCTACAGAGCTATGGACACCTTCCTGCTGGTTGAGTTCGTCCTTCACAGAGCCGTCCAGGTATGATTTGTTCCTTCGTCAAAATTTTATAAGTGCAGCATCTGACTTTTCTCCCGCTTAACCTCTTCATTAAATGTGCAGGGAGTGACAACTATGTATCAACTATCGAACTGGGCTATGAGGAAATTGCCCCTCATCCAGAAGGGGCAAGAGGCTGAGAAGGTTGAGAGTGCCCTGAATGCTGAGGTTGACCGTCTGAAGTTAGAGCTGCAGAACTCTAAAAATAAGGCTAAGGGGTTGGAAAAAGACATCTCTCTGGTCTTCCAAGATCATGCCAAAGCCCTGAAGGCCAAAGATGACGTTCTGCAGCAGAAGGTCAGCTCGGCTGTCAAAGCTGCCCTTGAAGATGCCTTACCCAAAATAATTTCTGACTACAAAGCCTCGGACGAGTTCATGGGCTTTGATTTTGAATATCTCGAAAGAGGTATCAAGGCTACTTCCAAATGGGCTGAAGTCCGGGAGAAGGAGGTCGGCACTCTAAAGGCCAATGACTTTGTGGGTCTCGGCTTTGCTGACCCTCAATTTGTTCAGGCGCTTCAAGAGGTGGAGGATGAGGCTGCTGCTTCAGCCGAGACTGCAACTCTGGGAGGGATCGAGGTCGGAGGGGCAGACCATGCTGATGACGTGGCCGAGGTTACTAATGCTGATCAAGCCAACCCAGCCGATACTGTTGATGTCCCCCCCCCCAAACCTTTAGTCTTTTTAGCTTGTAACTCGTAGCTTGTAACTTGTAGCTTTGTATTCAAGAAATATTTTGTTACTTCTTGGTATTTCAACCTCTGAATGCTATATGATCTCCTCGCTTTACTGAATGTCAATCTCTTCTATTGTTTTGTTGTAGTGTTCTTATTTATATTCAGTCAATAATTCTGGCCTTAGGTCTCTTCACCACTGAATTGTAATTAGGCTCTGAGGTCATCACCTAAGATGTTACCCTCATAATAAACTTCACCAAATTAATGATGTTAAAGGTCTGAGGTCATCTGCTAAGGTGTCTGAGATCAGACCTCGTCACCACCGAGTGATGTTATGAAGGTCTGAGGTCATCACCTAAGATGTTATCCTCATAATAAACTTCACCAAATTAATAATGTTAAGGGTCTGATGTCATCTGCTAAGGTGTCTGAGCTCAGACCTAGTCACCACCGAGTGATGTTATGTAGGTCTGAGGTCATCACCTAAGATGTTACCCTCATAATAAACTTCACCAAATTAATGATGTTAAGGGTCTGAGGTCATCTGCTAAGGTGTCTGAGCTCAGACCTCGCCACCACCGAGTGATGTTATGAAGGTCTGAGGTCATCACCTAAGATGTTATCCTCATAATAAATTTCACCAAATTAATGATGTTAAGGGTCTGAGGTCATCTGCTAAGGTGTCTGAGCTCAGACCTAGTCACCACCGAGTGATGTTATGAAGGTCTGAGGTCATCACCTAAGATGTTACCCTCATAATAAAATTCACCAAATTAATGATGTTAAGGGTCTGAGGTCATCTGCTAACGTGTCTGAGCTCAGACCTCGTCACCACCGAGTGATGTTATGAAGTTCTGAGGTCATCACCTAAGATGTTATCCTCATAATAAACTTCACCAAATTAATTATGTTAAGGGTCTGAGCTCAGACCTCGTCACCACCGAGTGATGTTATGAAGGTCTGAGGTCATCACCTAAGATGTTATTCTCATAATAAACTTCACTAAATTAATGATGTTAAGGGTCTGAGGTAATCTGCTAAGGTGTCTGAGCTCAGACCTCGTCACCACCGAGTGATGTTATGAAGGTCTGAGGTCATCACATAAGATGTTACCCTCATAAGAAACTTCACCAAATTAATGATGTTAAGGGTCTGAGGTCATCTGCTAAGGTGTCTGAGCTCAGACCTCGTCACCACCGAGTGATGTTATGAAGGTCTGAGGTCATCACCTAAGATGTTATCCTCATAATAAATTTCTAATCAAAAAATGAAGCAAGAACTGTCACGGAAATTGATCTTTATTAATAACCTCTTCTCAATAAGATGGTACATGTACATAAAATTCTATGCAACATCATATGAAATATCTCTTTAGGTGGTTAGCGTTCCATGAGTTAGTGAAAGGTTCCCCTTCTAGGTTTTCTAGCCTGTAAGTGCCAGGCACAACCTCTTCCGTTACTTTGTAGGGGCCATGCCAGTTTGGGTGTAGCTTATTTGCCTTATGTAGGGTCTTCTTTAGCACTAGGTCTCCCACTGCAATGGGTCTTGACTTCACCCTCTGGTTGTAGAATTTTGCTGCCCTCTGCTGGTAGGCTGCTTTTCTGACCTCTGCGTCTTCTCTTCTTTCTTCGACAAGATCTAGGTCTAGCCTCCTCTTTTCCCCATTGCTGTCAGGGTCGTAGGTCTGAATCCGATGAGTTGGTAGTCCTACTTCCGTTGGTATGACGGACTCTGAGCCATGTGCCAGCATGAATGGGGTTTCTCCTGTTGGTGTCCTTGTCGTGGTTCTGTAGGACCATAACACTGCGTAGACCTCTTCTGTCCATCTCCCCTTCGCATCTTCTAACCTCTTCTTGATTCCGTCCAAGATTGTTCTGTTTGTGACCTCAGTCTGACCGTTTGCCTGAGGCCGACCAGGAGATGAGAAGAATTGCTTAATCCCCACTCTTAGGCAATACTTTTCTAAGGAGGAGTTCTTGAACTGGGTCCCATTATCTGAGATGAGAGTGTTTGGGAGGCCATATCTGCATATGATGTTCTTCCAAATGAACTGGAAGGTCTTCTGCTCTGTAATTGTTATCATCGATTTTGCCTCCACCCATTTTGAAAAGTAGTCAATGGCAACTATCAAGAATCTATAGTTGTTGACAGCTCTTGGCAAAGGTCCTACCAAGTCAATTCCCCATACCGCAAATGGCCATGGAGAAGAGATTGATGTCATAGGCTGATGGGGTTGGTGAGGGATAGTGGCGAACCTTTGACATTTGTCGCACCTCTTCACATAGTCTGCAGCGTCCTTAGATAAGGTAGGCCACCAGTATCCCTGAGTGATGATCCTCTTAGATAAGGGCCTTCCCTCTATGTGGCTAGAGCAAGAACCCTCATGAACCTCCTGTAAGACCCGGGGCACTTCCATGGGATGCACACATCTGAGGAGAGGCACTAGAAACCCCTTTTTGTACAAGACGTCTCCTACTATTGAGAACTTGGCAGCCCTGTATCTCAACTTTCTCCTTTCCAGCTTAGACTCAGGTATCTCTCCCTCTCTTAGGTATCTGACGAGCGGGTCGATCCATGAGTCTCTTAGGTTCACATTGTGACAAGGGCTACATACCTCGTCCTCCTCGATGCTCGCTTTTCCTAAGATCTCGATTGGAATGGTCCTTCCCAAATATGTCTTCATTGCCGAGGCCAGCCTTGCCAATGCATCAGCGTGATTGTTGCTCAGTCAAGGCACTCTCTTCAGTTTTGCTTCTTCAAAATACTCTAACAACCTTCTTACCTTCCTGTAGTACTTGGCCATCCTTTCGTCTTTGGCCTCATATACCCCCAACACTTGATTGACAACTAACCTTGAGTCTCTATGGAGTAGGAGTCACTTTACTCGAAGAGTTATTGCCAATAAGAGACCTGCTATCATGGCCTCATACTCGGACTCATTGTTCGAGGTCTGGAAGTTGAATCTCAAGGCGTATTCAATGTTGGCGCCATCTGGAGCCGAGAGTATTAGCCCCGTGCTGCTTCCACTGTCACAGGAAGAGCCATCAACGAAGAGGCTCCAGACGTCTGCATCTGATGAGAAGACCCCTTCTCTCATAACCTCCTTCTTGAAGAGGTACCGATCCTCTTCGTTCTCTTCTACTCTGCTCCAGGGTTTGTCTGGGACGACCTCTTCTCGGCCTCGGAAGACGTTTGGTGCAGTCTTTTCCGAATCTCGAAAGACACTACGGTTCGTCTCTTCGCCGTCATCTAAGCCTTTCTCTGTCTCGGCCTCTTCCAAACTTCTATCGACCTCTTCCCAGGTGAACTCTGCAACAAAGTCTGCGAGTGCTTACCCCTTGATGGATGTCCTAGGCTGGTAGGTAAGATCATACTCTCCCAGTTCGATGGCCCAGGTCATCAATCTTCCGGACTTCTCAGTCTTGTACAGAAACTGCCTTAGTGGGGAATCAGTGAGGACTACCATGGAGTGAGCTTGGAAGTAAGGCTTCATTTTCCTTGAGGCATGTCTTAGTGCATAAGCCAACTTCTCCATTCGGGGATAATTTTGTTTAGACCCTTGAAGGGCCTTACTATTGAAGTACACAGGTCTCTGGATTCCACCCTCTTCCCGTATGATGGCCGCGCTGATGGCTGATTCAGAGACTGCCAGATACACAAACAACCTTTCCCCCGTGATGGGCCGAGACAGCAACAAGGGAGACCCTAAGTAGGACTTGAGTTGGTCAAAGGCTTTTTCACACTCTTCGTCCCATTGGAAGGCCTTTCTTAGAACTTTAAAGAATGGAAGACACTTGTCCGTCTCCCTAGAAATAAACCTGTTAAGGGCAGCCACTCTTCCCGTGAGTCTTTGGACATCCTTTATACTCCTAGGAGTCTTCATGTCGAGTAATACCTTGATTTTCTCAGGTTTGCTTCAATCCCCCTCTGATTAACGATGAACCCCAGGAACTTGCCGGCTCCTACCCCGAAGACACACTTCGCTGGGTTGAGCTTCATTCTGTATGAGTCCATGACATCGAAGGTCTTCTCAAGGTCCGCTACGTGAGTGCAGGATTTCAAGCTCTTCGTTAGCATATCGTCCACATACACCTCCATGGTCTTACCTATTTGCTCCTCGAACATCTTATTGACAAGACGTTGATACGTTGCCCCCGCATTTTTCAGACCGAAGGGCATCACCTTATAGCAGTACGTTGATACGCGACCTCACCCTTCTTCAATTTTGTTTCGTCTCTTGGGTCAAGAGTGTCAATGCTGTAAGTGGCGGTTGCTCTCTTATGGGCTTCTCTCTCTTCGGTCGAGTTGAAGTAACACACCCGCGCCGTGGTCTGGTCCCCTTGCACTTCCCCTACTCCATAAGGAGTCGGGAATTTTAGCATCTGATGGACCGTCGACAGCACGGCTTCAAACTCTTTGAGGGCCACCCTTCCTACGATGAGGTTGTAGGCCAAGAAAATGTTTTCGTCCATGACGAAAAAGTTTATCTTCTTAGTCAGCCTCTTAGGCCACTCATCCCCCATCCGTACATCCATTTCATACATGCCTAAGGGGTACACCTTTTCACCACTGAAGCCTATCAATGGGTGATGGTAGGGCACCAGCCTGCCCTGCTAAGACCCAGGCTCTTAAAACAAGGCCAGAACATCACATCTGCTGAGCTTCCCCCATCTATGAGGATCCTCCCTACCTCGCACCCATGCACCCTTGTTGTTATGACCAAAGGGTCATCATGGGGGGCTAAGATACCCTTGAAGTCCAGTATGGAGAACCCCACTACGAGGGTGTCCATGTCTACCTTCTTCCTCTTCTGCATGGCATCGGAAGATGTTAGATTCACAACCTCAGGCTTGGCCACTAACCTGGCCTCTGCTAAATGAGCCTTCCTTTCGGCTACCTCAGAGCCACCTCCTGCAAATCCCCCACATATGGTGCTAACACCAAAGGAGATCATACCGACCTTCTTCACAGGGGTGTTGTCATCCTTTGACGGAAGATCTGGGTCATCTTCATCATCTCCTTCTGAATCATCGTCCCTTCTGACCGGGAAATCGCCACAACATCTGTCATCTCTTCTTTTCTTAGGGCCATCTCTTCCACCCTTTGGAGCCTTACCATCCACATACTTCCTCAGCTTTCCAGATTTCAGCATCTTCTCAATCTCATCTTTTAAAGCGAAGCATCTATCTGTGATGTGGCCATGATCCTGATGGAACTCATAGCATAGGTTTTTGTTCCTCTTATATGGCGGGGCCTTCAGCTTCTCTGGCCACCTCAGAGTCCGGTCAGTCTTAATCTCATTGAGGATGTGTTCACAGCTCACAGTCAGAGGAGTGTAATGAGCGAACTTGTCATCTCCTGACCTCTTCTTCCCCTCTTTCTTACCTTGGGACTTCCCAGTGCCACCGCGGTTCTCCTCCTCATATTTGGCGGCCATTGCCTCTTTCGCATTCATCACTTTTCCTGTGGTTGCCAGCAGCTCCGCCATAGACCTAGGGGGGTCTTCCGCCAGTTTCCACAGTAGCTTCCACTTCTGAAGGCCTCCTATAAGGGCGGTCATGGCTATGCTCTCTTCAAAATTCTCCAACTCTAATTTTTCTTTGTTGAACCTTGCTATGTAGTCTCTTAGGCTTTCACCCTTGGCCTGTTTGACATACAGCAGGTGGGTAGTCTTCTTTTGAGGTCTTACCCCAAAGCAGAAGTTGTGGATGAACTACTCAGCCAAACCTTTGAAGTTCTCGATCGAGTTCTTCGGAAGAGAGGTGAACCAGCTGTGCACTGCCCCTGTCAAGGTCGCCGAGAAGGCCCTATGCTTCATCTCATCGGGTATCGAGTAAATGTCTGCCGCCGACTGGTACATCTCAATATGGTGCACAGGGTTAGTGTTGCCATCATACTTGGGAGTCACTGTAGGAGGCTTGAACTTGGCTAGGGTTGGGAACCCCACTATCCTAGCCGTAAATGGGGAGCCCTCTGAGTAACCCCTTTGTAATGGGTCTCTGCTTTTAATAAGGTCTCCTATCTTCTCCTCAAGGCATTGGATAGAATCATTCCAGGGACTTCTGCCATCAACTTGGCCGAGGTTATCCCCTTCCACCTCCCTGCGATGGACAGAGGGTTCCCCAGCCACAACACGTTGGCTGTTGACCTCTTCCTGTTCCTTGGCTCTTCTTTCACAGGGTCGGCCTTGGTCTGGCCAAACCTGCCTACCCCCTCTCTGAGAGCCTGCTGCGCTCCTCGACCTTGATAGCCTCTGTCTTAGGTCATTCACCGGTCCCAGCCTCTCGAAGGCCGACCCTCTGCTCAACCTATCAAAGGCTGACCCTCTTTGTTGGGCCTCTTCTCTTTTTTGGCCGACACATCCTTGACTCTTCCTAAGAGGCCGTATAGTGTTATTTGACACCTCATACGGCTCCCAGCAGTCTTCCGGGGCTTCTTCATCTTCTAGGTCATCATACCTGTCCTCTGGGTAAGGGTTTTCTTGCCTCCCCAGGAGCAAGCGCCTCGGGTCAGCAACGTCCCTCCTCCGCTGGGGTGCAGGCTGGTCCTTCATCGGCACCTGGGGTGGTCCCCTGGTGTCAGGATGAGGCTGAAGTGCCACCGAAGTGATCATGTCCGGTGAGACTCCAGGTGGACTCATCATCATGGTTTGACTGAGTTGGGCAAATTTCTTCTTCATGGCTTGTTGTGTTGCAGCTAAAGATTTCAAGGCTGCTGTTACCTCCGCCATTTCGAACTGGGGAGGATCCTGACTGGAACTAGATCCTCCACCCCCGGGCGGCGGGAGAGGCGGTGGTAGGTCTGGTACCATATGTTAACACTATAGAGTTTGAGTAACAAGTGAGCTTAATACCTTAAAGGACCTCTTTCAATGGTGAAATAGCTCCACGCAAGGGGTGGTTCCTGGTTCACCACCAGAGTCTGCGGTGAGGTTAAGCAGAAAAAGAGGAAGAGATATCTTCTCGTTCCCACAGACGGCGCCAAAATGATGATGCTGGAATCAGCACCACCTGGTAAGGTGTTTTCAAGCTCAATACAAGGATAACAATGTCAGCACAGTTATATAAAGAGATAAGAGAAAGAGATGAGTATAAGAGGAGAGGGCACAAGTATATAAGTGGTTCAGCCAATTTGGCCTACGTCCACTGTGAGTGTGCGAGTAATATCACTGAATGAAGGCACTAATGGCCATGGATACAGTCTCTCAAGCTTTCTCTCACTACTGTGTATCTAGACAAAGCTTCAGCTAGGGTTTAATATTCTGGATCCTTTTGCAAGGTAGGGGATGATCCCTATATATAGTATCTAGGGGGTGTGATGTACCCCCCATGCATGCAATGAGCATGTGTGTGGCAACCTCACCAATAGGGGGAAGCCACCTGTCACTGTCACATGTAAGGAATGATGATGAAATATCCTCCCCACGTGTGGAGAATAATCTTGTTACAACTGATTTGTGCCCATGTATCCTTATCCAAATGTCAACAGATGCTCGGTTGCCATATTGGTGCATGACCTCGGCCTGGGAGAGGCCGAGCTGTAAAGGCTTAATATTCGTTTAATCCGAGATGTGCCATAGGGAGTCTCATCCTGATCTCAGCCGAGACATTATGCTGGGGTCGGCCCCAGCCGAGGTTGGACATTCCATGTTGAAGATTACCAAGGCTCCTTGTTACCTCGGCCCAAGACGAGGTTGGACTGGTTCCATGTTGAAGGTTACCAAGGCTTCTTGTCACCTCGGCCTACACTCGGCCGAGGTTGCCATACCCAGGTATGAGAATGTTGTTGATGCCTGTGATGCGCGTAGTGTCCATTGGAAATGTAGGTGATAGTGTCGGCTTGGGCCGACCCTGGTCTGGCCGAGGGATGATATCGTGGGCCCATGGCTTATCTAGGGTCGATCAATATCTCGGCCATCATCTCGGCCGAGGTTGGTGTCTCTAGGCCGAGGTTACACTTGGGACATACCATTAGTGAAAGCACATAATATCAAAACCCAAAATGCCTATTTCCCTTTATCCATGATGAGCGCATATGTTCACTTGAATAAATTTTTTTTTGTCATCAGATCTTTGAATTAAGTTCACATATAGTCAAGTCATCACATAATCAATGTAAATTTGTGGGTGTATGATTCCCTCCTTTAGAACTTTGTTTATCTCACATATCAGTTATTTGTATAAACCCAGAAATATAATTTAGTGAAAGGAAAACTAAATTATCTTGGAAGAAATCTAAGTAGTTGGAGTAAGATGATAAAGGGTTGTTTTATAAAAGAGGAGAAAAAATGACACTAAACAGAGCGGATATGAAATGGCAAAGACATAAAAAGGTTTCTAAAAATTTACGAAAAGCTAAAAATCATGGCTGGAGCACTCAACATTTACTTTTGGGTATTAACTAATGACACGTTGCATGGTTGAGAGAAGAGTAAAATACATAGAAACATATATCCACAATATAATCTCAAAGTCAAAGTAAATAAACAATACATGACAATATAATTAATCACGTGAAAAAATAGTTGCAACTACAAGAAAATTGTTTTATTAAGGAAAAACAATAGTAGGCACAAAATAATTGCTTTATGAAGGCAAGACCATATGGAACCTCACCTCTGATCATTTTTCTCACATAAATATTATGTTAATTAGTATAACTACCTTATAAAATTTGATAAAAATTACAACTAAAGAAGAAAAAAACCCCCAAAGGTCAATTCTAATTACAAATTTTATCTACAAAAACCATAAACAACTACCAAGGTTGATATGCATATTAAAATGCTAAGCCCACAGGATTAGCTAAAAATCCTAAAATTATAATGATAGGATAGAAACAAAACAGTGTATTATTTCACTTTTATATTAACAATATAACTTAAATATTCTAAACACCACTATCAGGTATGCGAGCGCAACATAACAACCCATTACAAGATGCTCTAACTTTGACTCTATCTTTATTGAAATCTAATGAAAATTCAGATACCCCCTCTGATGATCAACATAAATTAAATTCGATCGGACCCACATGACTCGGTTACCCCAATTAGTAAAGATTGATTATTGATTGAGAGATTGTTATATAGTTGGGTGAAATAATCACCAAATCCCAATTTATACCAAAGATTGGAAACACAATTAATTCTGAGAAGGGATTTAATTGGGAGTCTTGCCAGGATATGAAAAATAACTTAATATTGGAAAAATCCATGATTTGAATTAGGAACATTCATCCTATAATCACCAAAAAATCAAAATCATTCAAATTTCTTACCCAACTACATATGTAAGGTCTTCTTGGTCGAGAAGAGATAGATTAGTGCATCACTTCCTCTTGAAATGGAGACTTTGTAGTTTTGAAAATAATTTTTGTAACGAAATCACGAATGCATAATGGCATCGGAAGATGTTAGATTCACAACCTCAGGCTTGGCCACTGACCTGGCCTCTTCTAAATGAGCCTTCCTTTCGGCTACCTCAGAGCCACCTCCTGCAAATCCCCCACATATGGTGCTAACACCAAAGGAGATTATACCGACCCTCTTCACAGGGGTGTTGTCATCCTTTGGCGGAAGATCCGGGTCGTCTTCATCATCTCCTTCTGAATCATCGTCCCTTCTGGCCGGGAAATCGCCACGACATCTGTCATCTCTTCTTTTCTTAGGGCCATCTCTTCCACCCTTTGGAGCCTTACCATCCACATACTTCCTCAGCTTTCCAGATTTCAGCATCTTCTCAATCTCATCTTTTAAAGCGAAGCATCTATCTGTGATGTGGTCATGATCCTGATGGAACTTATAGCATAGGTTTTTCTTCCTCTTATATGGCGGGGCCTTCAGCTTCTCTGGCCACCTCAGAGTCCGGTCAGTCTTAATCTCATTGAGGATGTGTTCACAGCTCACAGTCAGAGGAGTGTAATGAGCGAACTTGTCATCTCCTGACCTCTTCTTCCCCTCTTTCTTACCTTGGGACTTCCCAGTGCCACCGCGGTTCTCCTCCTCATATTTGGCGGCCATTGCCTCTTCCGCATTCATCACTTTTCCTGCGGTTGCCAGCAGCTCCGCCATAGACCTAGGGGGGTCTTCCGCCAGTTTCCACAGTAGCTTCCCCTTCTGAAGGCCTCCTATAAGGGCGGTCATGGCTATGCTCTCTTCAAAATTCTCCAACTCTAATTTTTCTTTGTTGAACCTTGCTATGTAGTCTCTTAGGCTTTCACCCTTGGCCTGTTTGACATACAGCAGGTGGGTAGTCTTCTTTTGAGGTCTTACCCCAAAGCAGAAGTTGTGGATGAACTACTCAGCCAAACCTTTGAAGTTCTCGATCGAGTTCTTCGGAAGAGAGGTGAACCAGCTGTGCGCTGCCCCTGTCAAGGTCCCCGAGAAGGCCCTACGCTTCATCTCATCGGGTATCGAGTAAATGTCTACCGCCGACTGGTACATCTCAATATGGTGCACAGGGTTAGTGTTGCCATCATACTTGGGAGTCACTGTAGGAGGCTTGAACTTGGCTGGGGTTGGGAACCCCACTATCCTAGCCACAAATGGGGAGCCCTCTGAGTAACCCCTTCGTAATGGGTCTCTGCTTTTAATAAGGTCTCCTATCTTCTCCTCAAGGCATTGGATAGAATCATTCCAGGGACTTCTGCCATCAACTTGGCCGAGGTTATCCCCTTCCACCTCCCTGCGATGGACAGAGGGTTCCCCAGCCACAACACGTTGGCTGTTGACCTCTTCCTGTTCCTTGGCTCTTCTTTCACAGGGTCGGTCTTGGTCTGGCCGACCCTGCCTACCCCCTCTCTGAGAGCCTGCTGCGCTCCTCGACCTTGATAGCCTCTGTCTTAGGTCATTCATCGGGCCCAGCCTCTCGAAGGCCGACCCTCTGCTCAACCTATCAAAGGCTGACCCTCTTTGTTGGGCCTCTTCTCTTTTTTGGCCGACACATCCTTGACTCTGCCTAAGAGGTCGTATAGTGTTATTTGACACCTCATACGGCTCCCAGCAGTCTTCCGGGGCTTCTTCATCTTCTAGGTCATCATACCTGTCCTCTGGGTAAGGGTTTTCTTGCCTCCCCAGGCGCAAGCGCCTAGGGTCAGCAACGTCCCTCCTCCGCTGGGGTGCAGGCTGGTCCTTCATCGGCACCTGGGGTGGTCCCCTGGTGTCAGGATGAGGCTGAAGTGCCACCGGAGTGATCATGTCCGGTGAGACTCCAAGTGGACTCATCATCATGGTTTGACTGAGTTGGGCAAATTGCTTCTTCATGGCTTGTTGTGTTGCAGCTAAAGATTTCAAGGCTGCTGTTACCTCCGCCATTTCGAACTGGGGAGGATCCTGACTGGAACTAGCCCCTCCACCCCCGGGCGGCGGGAGAAGCGGTGGTAGGTCTGGTACCATATGTTAACACTATAGAGTTTGAGTAACAAGTGAGCTTAATACCTTAAAGGACCTCTTTCAATGGTGAAATAGCTCCACGCAAGGGGTGGTTCCTGGTTCACCACCAGAGTCTCCGGTGAGGTTAAGCAGAAAAAGAGGAAGAGATATCTTCTCGTTCCCACAGACGGCGCCAAAATGATGATGCTGGAATCAGCACCACCTGGTAAGGTGTTTTCAAGCTCAATACAAGGATAACAATGGCAGCACAGTTATATAAAGAGATAAGAGAAAGAGATGAGTATAAGAGGAGAGGGCACAAGTATATAAGTGGTTCAGCCAATTTGGCCTACGTCCACTGGGAGTGTGTGAGTAATATCACTGAATGAAGGCACTAATGGCCATGGATACAGTCTCTCAAGCTTTCTCTCACTACTGTGTATCTAGACAAAGCTTCAGCTAGGGTTTAATATTCTGGATCCTTTTGCAAGGTAGGGGATGATCCCTATATATAGTATCTAGGGGGTGTGATGTACCCCCCATGCATGCAATGAGCATGTGTGTGGCAACCTCACCAATAGGGGGAAGCCACCTGTCACTGTTACATGTAAGGAATGATGATGAAATATCCTCCCCACGTGTGGAGAATAATCTTGTTACAACTGATTTGTGCCCATGTATCCTTATCCAAATGTCAACAGATGCTCGGTTGCCATATTGGTGCATGACCTCGGCCTGGGAGAGGCCGAGCTGTAAAGGCTTAATATTCGTTTAATCCGAGATGTGCCATAGGGAGTCTGATCCTGATCTCAGCCGAGACATTATGCTGGGGTCGGCCCCAGCTGAGGTTGGACATTCCATGTTGAAGATTACCAAGGCTCCTTGTTACCTCTGCCCAAGACGAGGTTGGACTGGTTCCATGTTGAAGGTTACCAAGGCTTCTTGTCACCTCGGCCTACACTCGGCCGAGGTTGCCATACCCAGGTATGAGAATGTTGTTGATGCCTGTGATGCGCGTAGTGTCCATTGGAAATGTAGGTGATAGTGTCGGCTTGGGCCGACCCTGGTCTGGCCGAGGGATGATATCGTGGGCCCATGGCTTATCTAGGGTCGATCAATATCTCGGCCATCATCTCGGCCGAGGTTGGTGTCTCTAGGCCGAGGTTGCACTTGGGGCATATCATTAGTGAAAGCACATAATATCAAAACCCAAAATGCCTATTTCCCTTTATCCATGATGAGCGCATATGTTCACTTGAATAAATTTTTTCTGTCATCAAATCTTTGAATTAAGTTCACATATAGTCAAGTCATCACATAATCAATGGAAATTTGTGGGTGTATGATTCCCTCCTTTAGAACTTTGTTTATCTCACATATCAGTTATTTGTATAAACCCAGAAATATAATTTAGTGAAAGGAAAACTAAATTATCTTGGAAGAAATCTAAGTAGTTGGAGTAAGATGATAAAGGGTTGTTTTATAAAAGAGGAGAAAAAATGACACTAAACAGAGCGGATAGGAAATGGCAAAGACATAAAAAGGTTTCTAAAAATTTACGAAAAGCTAAAAATCATGGCTGGAGCACTCAACATTTACTTTTGGGTATTAACTAATGACACGTTGCATGGTTGAGAGAAGAGTAAAATACATAGAAACATATATCCACAATATAATCTCAAAGTCAAAGTAAATAAACAATACATGACAATATAATTAATCACGTGAAAAAATAGTTGCAACTACAAGAAAATTGTTTTATTAAGGAAAAACAATGGTATGCACAAAATAATTGCTTTATGAAGGCAAGACCATATGGAACCTCACCTCTGATCATTTTTCTCACATAAATATTATGTTAATTAGTATAACTACCTTATAAAATTTGATAAAAATTACAACTAAAGAAGAAACAAACCCCCAAAGGTCAATTCTAATTACAAATTTTATCTACAAAAACCATAAACAACTACCAAGGTTGATATGCATATTAAAATGCTAAGCCCACAGGATTAGCTAAAAATCCTAAAATTATAATGATAGGATAGAAACAAAATAGTGTATTATTTCACTTTTATATTAACAATATAACTTAAATATTCTAAACACCACTATCAGGTATGCGAGCGCAACATAACAACCCATTACAAGATGCTCTAACTTTGACTCTATCTTTATTGAAATCTAATGAAAATTCAGATACCCCCTCTGATGATCAACATAAATTAAATTCGATCGGACCCACATGACTCGGTTACCCCAATTAGTAAAGATTGATTATTGATTGAGAGATTGTTATATAGTTGGGTGAAATAATCACCAAATCCCAATTTATACCAAAGATTGGAAACACAATTAATTCTGAGAAGGGATTTAATTGGGAGTCTTGCCAGGATATGAAAAATAACTTAATATTGGAAAAATCCATGATTTGAATTAGGAACATTCATCCTATAATCACCAAAAAATCAAAATCATTCAAATTTCTTACCCAACTACATATGTAAGGTCTTCTTGGTCGAGAAGAGATAGATTAGTGCATCACTTCCTCTTGAAATGGAGACTTTGTAGTTTTGAAAATAATTTTTGTAACGAAATCACGAATGCATAATGGCATCGGAAGATGTTAGATTCACAACCTCAGGCTTGGCCACTGACCTGGCCTCTTCTAAATGAGCCTTCCTTTCGGCTACCTCAGAGCCACCTCCTGCAAATCCCCCACATATGGTGCTAACACCAAAGGAGATCATACCGACCCTCTTCACAGGGGTGTTGTCATCCTTTGGCGGAAGATCCGGGTCGTCTTCATCATCTCCTTCTGAATCATCGTCCCTTCTGGCCGGGAAATCGCCACGACATCTGTCATCTCTTCTTTTCTTAGGGCCATCTCTTCCACCCTTTGGAGCCTTACCATCCACATACTTCCTCAGCTTTCCAGATTTCAGCATCTTCTCAATCTCATCTTTTAAAGCGAAGCATCTATCTGTGATGTGGTCATGATCCTGGTGGAACTTATAGCATAGGTTTTTCTTCCTCTTATATGGCGGGGCCTTCAGCTTCTCTGGCCACCTCAGAGTCCGATCAGTCTTAATCTCATTGAGGATGTGTTCACAGCTCACAGTCAGAGGAGTGTAATGAGAGAACTTGTCATCTCCTGACCTCTTCTTCCCCTCTTTCTTACCTTGGGACTTCCCAGTGCCACCGCGGTTCTCCTCCTCATATTTGGCGGCCATTGCCTCTTCCGCATTCATCACTTTTCCTGCGGTTGCCAGCAGCTCCGCCATAGACCTAGGGGGGTCTTCCGCCAGTTTCCACAGTAGCTTCCCCTTCTGAAGGCCTCCTATAAGGGAGGTCATGGCTATGCTCTCTTCAAAATTCTCCAACTCTAATTTTTCTTTGTTGAACCTTGCTATGTAGTCTCTTAGGCTTTCACCCTTGGCCTGTTTGACATACAGCAGGTGGGTAGTCTTCTTTTGAGGTCTTACCCCAAAGCAGAAGTTGTGGATGAACTACTCAGCCAAACCTTTGAAGTTCTCGATCGAGTTCTTCGGAAGAGAGGTGAACCAGCTGTGCGCTGCCCCTGTCAAGGTCCCCGAGAAGGCCCTACGCTTCATCTCATCGGGTATCGAGTAAATGTCTACAGCCGACTGGTACATCTCAATATGGTGCACAGGGTTAGTGTTGCCATCATACTTGGGAGTCACTGTAGGAGGCTTGAACTTGGCTGGGGTTGGGAACCCCACTATCCTAGCCACAAATGGGGAGCCCTCTGAGTAACCCCTTCGTAATGGGTCTCTGCTTTTAATAAGGTCTCCTATCTTCTCCTCAAGGCATTGGATAGAATCATTCCAGGGACTTCTGCCATCAACTTGGCCGAGTTTATCCCCTTCCACCTCCCTGCGATGGACAGAGGGTTCCCCAGCCACAACACGTTGGCTGTTGACCTCTTCCTGTTCCTTGGCTATTCTTTCACAGGGTCGGTCTTGGTCTGGCCGACCCTGCCTACCCCCTCTCTGAGAGCCTGCTGCGCTCCTCGACCTTGATAGCCTCTGTCTTAGGTCATTCATCGGGCCCAGCCTCTCGAAGGCCGACCCTCTGCTCAACCTATCAAAGGCTGACCCTCTTTGTTGGGCCTCTTCTCTTTTTTGGCCGACACATCCTTGACTCTGCCTAAGAGGTCGTATAGTGTTATTTGACACCTCATACGGCTCCCAGCAGTCTTCCGGGGCTTCTTCATCTTCTAGGTCATCATACCTGTCCTCTGGGTAAGGGTTTTCTTGCCTCCCCAGGCGCAAGCGCCTAGGGTCAGCAACGTCCCTCCTCCGCTGGGGTGCAGGCTGGTCCTTCATCGGCACCTGGGGTGGTCCCCTGGTGTCAGGATGAGGCTGAAGTGCCACCGGAGTGATCATGTCTGGTGAGACTGCAAGTGGACTCATCATCATGGTTTGATTGAGTTGGGCAAATTGCTTCTTCATGGCTTGTTGTGTTGCAGCTAAAGATTTCAAGGCTGCTGTTACCTCCGCCATTTCGAACTGGGGAGGATCCTGACTGGAACTAGCCCCTCCACCCCCGGGCGGCGGGAGAAGCGGTGGTAGGTCTGGTACCATATGTTAACACTATAGAGTTTGAGTAACAAGTGAGCTTAATACCTTAAAGGACCTCTTTCAATGGTGAAATAGCTCCACGCAAGGGGTGGTTCCTGGTTCACCACCAGAGTCTCCGGTGAGGTTAAGCAGAAAAAGAGGAAGAGATATCTTCTCGTTCCCACAGACGGCGCCAAAATGATGATGCTGGAATCAGCACCACCTGGTAAGGTGTTTTCAAGCTCAATACAAGGATAACAATGGCAGCACAGTTATATAAAGAGATAAGAGAAAGAGATGAGTATAAGAGGAGAGGGCACAAGTATATAAGTGGTTCAGCCAATTTGGCCTACGTCCACTGTGAGTGTGTGAGTAATATCACTGAATGAAGGCACTAATGGCCATGGATACAGTCTCTCAAGCTTTCTCTCACTACTGTGTATCTAGACAAAGCTTCAGCTAGGGTTTAATATTCTGGATCCTTTTGCAAGGTAGGGGATGATCCCTATATATAGTATCTAGGGGGTGTGATGTACCCCCCATGCATGCAATGAGCATGTGTGTGGCAACCTCACCAATAGGGGGAAGCCACCTGTCACTGTCACATGTAAGGAATGATGATGAAATATCCTCCCCACGTGTGGAGAATAATCTTGTTACAACTGATTTGTGCCCATGAATCCTTATCCAAATGTCAACAGATGCTTGGTTGCCATATTGGTGCATGACCTCGGCCTGGGAGAGGCCGAGCTGTAAAGGCTTAATATTCGTTTAATCCGAGATGTGCCATAGGGAGTCTCATCCTGATCTCAGCCGAGACATTATGCTGGGGTCGGCCCCAGCCGAGGTTGGACATTCCACGTTGAAGATTACCAAGGCTCCTTGTTACCTCGGCCCAAGACGAGGTTGGACTAGTTCCATGTTGAAGGTTACCAAGGCTTCTTGTCACCTCGGCCTACACTCGGCCGAGGTTGCCATACCCAGGTATGAGAATGTTGTTGATGCCTGTGATGCGCGTAGTGTCCATTGGAAATGTAGGTGATAGTGTCGGCTTGGGCCGACCCTGGTCTGGCCGAGGGATGATATCGTGGGCCCATGGCTTATCTAGGGTCGATCAATATCTCGGCCATCATCTCGGCCGAGGTTGGTGTCTCTAGGCCGAGGTTGCACTTGGGACATACCATTAGTGAAAGCACATAATATCAAAACCCAAAATGCCTATTTCCCTTTATCCATGATGAGCGCATATGTTCACTTGAATAAATTTTTTTTTGTCATCAGATCTTTGAATTAAGTTCACATATAGTCAAGTCATCACATAATCAATGTAAATTTGTGGGTGTATGATTCCCTCCTTTAGAACTTTGTTTATCTCACATATCAGTTATTTGTATAAACCCAGAAATATAATTTAGTGAAAGGAAAACTAAATTATCTTGGAAGAAATCTAAGTAGTTGGAGTAAGATGATAAAGGGTTGTTTTATAAAAGAGGAGAAAAAATGACACTAAACAGAGCGGATATGAAATGGCAAAGACATAAAAAGGTTTCTAAAAATTTACGAAAAGCTAAAAATCATGGCTGGAGCACTCAACATTTACTTTTGGGTATTAACTAATGACACGTTGCATGGTTGAGAGAAGAGTAAAATACATAGAAACATATATCCACAATATAATCTCAAAGTCAAAGTAAATAAACAATACATGACAATATAATTAATCACGTGAAAAAATAGTTGCAACTACAAGAAAATTGTTTTATTAAGGAAAAACAATAGTAGGCACAAAATAATTGCTTTATGAAGGCAAGACCATATGGAACCTCACCTCTGATCATTTTTCTCACATAAATATTATGTTAATTAGTATAACTACCTTATAAAATTTGATAAAAATTACAACTAAAGAAGAAACAAACCCCCAAAGGTCAATTCTAATTACAAATTTTATCTACAAAAACCATAAACAACTACCAAGGTTGATATGCATATTAAAATGCTAAGCCCACAGGATTAGCTAAAAATCCTAAAATTATAATGATAGGATAGAAACAAAACAGTGTATTATTTCACTTTTATATTAACAATATAACTTAAATATTCTAAACACCACTATCAGGTATGCGAGCGCAACATAACAACCCATTACAAGATGCTCTAACTTTGACTCTATCTTTAATGAAATCTAATGAAAATTCAGATACCCCTTCTGATGATCAACATAAATTAAATTCGATCGGACCCACATGACTCGGTTACCCCAATTAGTAAAGATTGATTATTGATTGAGAGATTGTTATATAGTTGGGTGAAATAATCACCAAATCCCAATTTATACCAAAGATTGGAAACACAATTAATTCTGAGAAGGGATTTAATTGGGAGTCTTGCCAGGATATGAAAAATAACTTAATATTGGAAAAATCCATGATTTGAATTAGGAACATTCATCCTATAATCACCAAAAAAATCAAAATCATTCAAATTTCTTACCCAACTACATATGTAAGGTCTTCTTGGTCGAGAAGAGATAGATTAGTGCATCACTTCCTCTTGAAATGGAGACTTTGTAGTTTTGAAAATAATTTTTGTAACGAAATCACGAATGCATAATGGCATCGGAAGATGTTAGATTCACAACCTCAGGCTTGGCCACTGACCTGGCCTCTGCTAAATGAGCCTTCCTTTCGGCTACCTCAGAGCCACCTCCTGCAAATCCCCCATATATGGTGCTAACACCAAAGGAGATCATACCGACCCTCTTCACAGGGGTGTTGTCATCCTTTGGCGGAAGATCCGGGTCGTCTTCATCATCTCCTTCTGAATCATCGTCCCTTCTGGCCGGGAAATCGCCACGACATCTGTCATCTCTTCTTTTCTTAGGGCCATCTCTTCCACCCTTTGGAAATCGCCATGTATCTGTTGTAATGCTAAAGGCATTATTGATCAGTAAAATCCACATTGTGCCATGGATTTTCTTCAGGGACTCCATGATCATTTTTCAGCTATTCGAAATCAAATTCTTTTTATGGAACTGTTCCTTTCAATTCAGCGTATCTATAGTTTGGTTCGTCAAGAAAAAAAACAGTAAGAGATTCATATTTGAACAACTCCTACCATTGATTCAGGAGTGCTTTAGGCATCTAAACCTCCATTTTAGTCAGCAGGAAAGCGCCAACGCCCTTTCTGTGAACATTGTAAGAAGCATGGTCATACCATTGCTACATGCTACCAGATTCATGGCTTTCCAGATAAGCAGGTGAAGAAATCAGGGCCACCATTATCCACTTCTGCTACTTTTCCTAATTAGTTAACATCTGAAAAATACAATAAGCCCATTACACTTTTAGCAAAAGAAGAATATGGTGGATCATCAGTCCATTTGGCAAGTACAACCCTCACTTGTTTATCCTCTTATTGGATTATTGATTCAGGTGCTTCTAATCATATATGTACATCTCTTTCATTTTTTTCTTCGTATTCCATTGTTCATAAAAGTATGTCAGTTCAATTACCTGATGGTTCTGAAGCGCCTGTGACGCATATAGGCACGGTTCAATGTTCATCATCATTTACTCCCAAGAATGTTTTTCACATTCCATCCTTTAAATTTAATTTGTTATGTATTTCACAATTAACAAAGTCAACAAATTGTGATATAATTTTTTCATCTTCTGAATGTATATTTCAGGACCGAGCAATAACGAAGAAGATTGGTCGGGATAATGCTCGAAATGGTCTCTTTTTTCTTGATACATATTTAGACTTTAATTTTTCTTTTTCTTTCAAGCATTGTAATAAATTTGATGTATGACATTGTCGCCTTGATCATCCATCTAGGTCTCTTTTGATTTCCTTGTTAAGAATTTTTTAGATATTATTGCAAGTAAGGATTTTTTTTAATGTATGCTCGTGTGCTAAACCATCGTGTCTTTCCTTCTCTCACATCTTGTTCTTCTCATTATTTTGAATTAATTCATGTTGACATTTGGGGTTCTTTCTCTATACCTTCTAATAATGGATCATGTTTCTTTTTAACTATTATTGATGATTATTCAAGGTGTACTTGGATTTATTTAATTAAATATAAATCAGAAACTTTCACCATGTGAATTCATTTTTTTAATCAAATCAATCGTCAATTCATTACAAAAATTTCTCGTATCAATTATAGAAATGGGGACATTTTTTTTCCTCAACTTCAAACCATTCGTTCAGATAATGGTTCTAAATTTCTTTCTAAATCATTTCATACATGGTTTGATGATAATGGAAGTATTCACCAACTTAGTTGCGTTGCGACCCCCAACAAAATGGCATTGTAGAACGTAAACATCGGCAACTACTTGATGTTGCTAGAGATCTACAATTTCAAGAAAACTTACCTCTTTCCTTTTGGGGTGAATGTATTCTCACTGTTACCTTTCTTATTAACAAACTTCCAATTCTGATCCTTAAATATAAATCACCTCATCAAGTTTTACAAGGAAGTGTTCCCTCTTATTCATCTCTTCGAGTCTTTGGATGTTTATGTTTTGCTAAAAATATGAAAATTCAATATAATTTGATGAACGATCCAAACCTAGTATATTTGTTGGTTATGCATATGGTCAAAAGGGATATCGTATATATGATTTCAAAACTCATCAAATCTATGTCTCTCGAGATGTCATATTTCATGAGTCAATTTTTCCATATCATGATCTTCCATCTCCATCGTTGAAAAATTCCATAACCATTACTCCAATCAATGATGATGGAACTTTTAACTACACTACCTCATAAATTCTTCCCACTGATATTCCTCCCAGTTCTTCTATCCCTCAGAACATAGTCGATTTTTCCAATGCTTCTCTAGTGACTATTCCTACATCTTCTCAACTTGATACTCAAACACTTCTACATCTATTTATAGGGACACTCCATCCACTAACTCTTATTCGACGGCATCTGCTCCTATCATTAATAATGGTCCTCAATGAATTCATCGTCCTCCAGGTCATCTGAAGCATTATATTTGTAATCACATTTCACTCTCAATTGCTTTTCCGCTAGAAAATTATTTTTCTTAATCTCATCTAAGACATTCCCATCATGCCTTTATAACTAATATCGTTGAACATCAAGAACCAATATCTTATTATCAAGCCATGAAATTTGTCGAATGGCATGATGCCATGGCCAAAGAAATCCGGGCCCTTAAATCAACAACACTTGGTCTTTATGTTACCTTCCGAAAGGAAAATCCCCCATTGGTTGCAAATGGGTATACAAAATTAAATATCGATTTGATGGTTCTATTGGGAGATATAATGCTCATTTAATGGACAAAGGTTATACTCAAGTTTAAGGAATCAATTATAATGATACCTTCGCACCTGTGGCCAAACTAGTTACTGTTCGTCTTATTCTTTCCATTCATGCCATTAAAAATTGGTCATTACACCAACTTGATGTCAACAATGCATTTCTCCAAGGAGATCTCAATGAATAAGTCTATATGAAACTTCCTCCTGGATTCTCTCACAAAGGGGAGACTCGTGTGTGAAAATTAAATAAATCTATATATGGTCTTAAACAAGCTTCTCATCAGTGGTTCTTTAAATTCTCCCCTACTCTTATTCGTCGAGGTTTTCATCAATCTATTTCAGACTATAGTCTTTTTACATATACTCGTGACAAAAATTCTATTTTTATTCTCATCCATGATGATGATATTATTATCACTGGAAACAATGATGATGCCCTCTATGATATCAAACAATTTCTCGCTCAATCTTTCTCCTTAAAAGACCTTGGAAATCTGCATTATTTTTTAGGTATCGAAGTCTCTTGCTCTAAAGAAGGCATGTTTCTATGTTAATGCAAATATACTCTTGACATCTTATCCGATTCTGGTATGGCTGGTTCCCGACCATCTGATTTCCCTGTTGAACAACATCTTCGTTTATGCCCAAAAGATGGTACTCCCCTCCCTGATCCGACAATTGATCGTTGAATTATGGGACATCTTTTGTATCTCACTGTAACACGACCTGATATTCAATACACTGTACACACACTTAGTCAATTCATGCAATGCCCTTCGTTCACTCATCTTGATGCTGGCAACCGAATTCTTCATTATCTTAAGGGCACTGTTGGTACAAGTATATTTCTTTCTGCCTCTAGCTCTCTCACTTTAGTCGGATATGTTGAATCTGACTAGGCCAGTTGTCCTACTACTCATCGATCCACCACTAGTCATTTTACAATGTTAGGTTCTAGTCCCATTTCTTGGAAAACCAAGAAACAACCAACAGTTTCTCATTCTTCTGCATAAGTAGAATATCGTTCTCTCACTGCACTTACTTCTGAGTTGCAATGGTTACGATATCTTCTTTAGGATCTTGGTTTCAACCATCCACAACTACTTCCCGTTCGTTGTGATAGCAAAGTTGTTATCCACATTGCCACAAACCCTGTCTTTCACGAACACACAAAATACATTGAGATTGATTGTCATTTTGTTCGAGAAAAAATTCACACCGACCTCATTGATCCTTCCTACCTCCGTTCGAGCGACCAATTGGAGAACCTTCTTACCAAACCACCTGGAGGTGATGATCATCATAGGCTACTTCCCAAGTTGGGTGTTCTTGACATATCAATTCCAACTCCAACTTGAGAGAGAAGGGGGGGGGGGGGGGGGCGAATTCAAGAGTATAACAACCCACTATCTTAAGCTAATATGTTAGGATTTTTAGTTAGCATATCAGAATTGTTAGTTTCCTATTTTTTAGCCTTTATTCACTGTAACAGAGTATTAGTGTTATAGTGTTTCCTTCTTTTGAGTATTAGTGTTTCCTACTTTTATGTATCTGTAATCTGCCTATAAATTACAAGGCATGTAAATGAATAAAATAACTTTTATCCTTCTCTTCCGTGGTATCCATTTTATTACTTTACAACAAAATTCTCAGATAGTCTTCAACTAAACCCTAGATCCCCCTTCTACTTTCGTAATATTTTTCCCAATATCTGCTTGTGATTTGGTAAATAACTTAAGTTGTGAAGAGAAAGAGACATAGCAAAAGAGAATGAGGATTTCAGGGAATGGGATAAAGTAAAGAAAACAGGGGACAGACAAACATATAAAATGGCTGTGGAGTTAATGGAATAGCCTTGGGAGGATATAAATGGGAATAATTTTGTTCGACCATTGAAGAGTTATACATTAGTGCAATATTGTTATTCCAAAGACAAAACCATGTTCACGGGATTCGTGTGATGTACGGTAAAACATTTTGGTAGAGATTGAGATATCCACATTAGAACGATTTGAAGATTGGTCTCTTTTATAATCATATACATGTATTGATGTCATGATGTTCGGTGGGGCTTAATCAAGTGCAAACCTTTATTTTATCCATAGTTAAAATATTCTTTCCATGCCTCACATTAGGTTTTATTTCTATGATATATTGTAGTTTTGAAAATTAGTGATATATTAACTATATTATGAGTATTTTAAAACAAGAAGTGTGAATTTTTGGTAATGGTTAATAGGTTATCCTAAAATAATTTATTTCAATTTTATGGCTTAGACTAAAATAAGTGGTTTTTGTTATGGATTTTCCTAAAATGATTTATGAGTTTTTGTCTACCAATAAACCAGGAAGGAATTTGGTGACTCTAAAAATTATTACAAAATTATTTATTTTCTAATCAATTTTATATCTGGGTATATATTTTTGTTTTTTAGTTGTCCTAAGTTTATTTATTCAATATATATCCGCTAGTTTCGTTTTGAAATTTTCTTCTTACCATTTGTTTAATTGTTATATACATATGTCATTAATACTAACTCTTTGGATTGAAAATACAAAATGATAGGGTATATGCCATAAGAAAGATGAATTTAAATACGAGAAAAAATGTTCCGTTATTTTTCAAGCGCTCGCGCATCGCGCGGGTTACATGTTAGTTCATATTAGATAATACAAAATATTGGTGATATTGATCTAAAAATTTGGATATACATTCATTATATGCTCAGTGGCAGAGCTGCTTAGGGGGGGAGGGAAAGTGCCTACCCAACATTTCTATAATATATATATGTATATAAGGATAAATATGTAATTTTTACTTTAAACTTTCATACCACACACACTTTACACACTCTCACCCACTTATTTTATGTACTAATTTCTCAATTTACTTAGATAAAACAACATATTGACATTAAATTTGATTACTTATTTGGATTAATTTTGTTAATATTTAGGTTAGGGTTTAAATTAAATTTGTTGTTATTTATTTTGGTGGTTTGATATATTTAATGATTTGAGTTAATTTGATTGGGTTGTATTTAGAATTTTGCAACTTGAAGTGGTGAATTTATAAATTTAACGATTTGAGTTCTTGTTTCAATCAATTACAATATTTCAAACACAAGACGGAGCCTTGAATTTGTGCTATTGTACCTAATGTTTAATTTGAGTTATAATTGTCTAAAAATACAAATTAGCAATTAAATATTTATAAAAATGTAAAAATAACCCTAAATTTTTTTCTCGGGAGCTCCTACCCCCAAACTCCCAACTATGGGTTTTGCCCCACCCAAAGTAATTTCTTGCCTCCGCCACCGTATATGATATTGTAGTTTCGGTGTAAATCTTATATTTAAGGTTACACAAAGAGTGATAATACTCGATCAATGCTTTTTAAAAGTATTAGGATTAGACTGTTTATGCTCCACGTAAATTCATTTACACTTTTAGTGCCACTGAAAAATTGTTACAACCGCATTAAAAATGTCAGTTAAAGTATTTTCGAGTTGAAAGAATTTATGTGGGCAAGTAATATCCTAATCAAAATATCATTCGATAATATTTGGACAAGTAAAATAAAAGATATATAATTATAAAGGTTGAGAAAAGAGAGAAATAAATAAAATATTTCTCTATTTTTCGTATGGACGAATAAAATAAATAAACATGGTTGATGATTATAGACTTTGCCCACCAAAATTTTCAAATCTTGATACCATCAAAATGACTTCTCTCTAGGTAGAAAATGTTGCATGTTAATAACTTTTGAGACTCTTATGTGTATTTTTAACTAATTTTGGGACAAACCCCTATGAAAGATAAATTATGGGTGTCAAACATTTATAAGGACCCACATCTCTAGCAACCCTTTTCTTTATGAAAATATTACAATGGAAAATAAACATCACTAAAGAGTGGGGACAAATGTTATGCAACATTTTTGGCAATTCCATTATTTTTTTTCCGAAAGAGAAGATTTATTCAAAACAACGGTATTTTACAAGTGATGTTGGTTTCTGCTGACCTGATTGTAGTACGACTCTAATCACTAAACAAAAAAGGAAATAAAAAATTGGGAACATGTCTAAAAAAAGTAAAAAAAAGACTCGACACAGAGAGTACAATAAGTACATCAGTACACATGTTTGCTCCTATAAAAAAGAGACTTAAAGTTACACGGTGGAATTGCTTGAGAACTTCATGGATTGCCTGGATCATATATTTCTGGACTGGATGCTGGGTTGAGTCCCTGTAGATCATTTGGAATACAATTTAACAGTCTATTTCATTTTTAATACAATTTATACCCGTACGAAAAGCTATAGCTAGTCATGTTTTAAGAGCCCAAAGCTCCGTAAAAAGCGATGGTGTGTATCCAATATTACTGGAGTATCCGCATATGAACTCAACTTGAGAGTTGTGGATGATACCACCTATGGAGGCTATGCCTGAGATTTCACTTCATCAGTGTTGCATTTATAAAATGGAAGATATGAAGGCGTCCAAGAAATTTGGTACTGTCTTTTTGGTATACCTGCTTGGGTGGGTTATCCCCATTTTGTGTGTAAAAACTGCATATTCTCGTAAGAAAGAGAATGTATTATCAATGATTTAATAATTGATTTGTTTCAAAAGATGGCCTTTTTTCTAGCGAGCCATAAAGCGCGAAGGGTTAAAAATGGTCAAATTGATTGGTATGTAATCATGGAGGTCTCACATCCCTTGTATAGACATCGAAGAAGGTCCGTCGACATATGGTTTATTGCCTCATGCAACATGAAAACTTGGAAGAATGATGGGCATTTAACGTAGATATGGGTATTGAACTCAGTAAATTTTAGTAGTAGACATACTGGTGAAGGGATTTTATGGTAATAAAATAGATAATCTACCGTAGGCAGAGCTTGATGTACTAACCCGCAAAAAGATTTTTAGTTTATGGGGAAGTGTAAACTTCCATAGACAATGCCATGGAAGATACGCATTGTGTTGCTGAATAGATTGTTTATTCAACCAATGGCAAATATATCTGATCATGAACAACCCCATATAGCTAGGTCACTAGTAGGGTGTGTCTTCTTGGATGTTTGGCGCTATATTGAGTGACTAGATGTAGGGCAAAAAATCTAAGGGAGGACATTGTGCTAACTTCTGTAAATTCCATTAGTGGTTGTGAATGAAGCTAAAAAATGGGGATTTAAGAATATAGGAAGTAAAGAATGGAAACCTTTTGCTTAGAGATTCCTAGAGTACCCAAATGTCGTGTCCAAAGGAAATATTTCCTGCCCCAATTCTCCATTCTATTCCCTGTTGAAATAAGGGAATAAGTTTGAATATGAGAGTCCAATACCAGGATTCATGTGTGTGTCGATTAGCCCTCAAAATATTTGTGATGGAATCATATTTTTGTTTAATGGTATGGGCCCATAAATTTCCTAGTTTAGTGAATAGTTTCTAGTGTAGCTTGAGCATATAAGCAGTATTGAGTATGCACAGGTTCTTGATGCCGAGTCCCCCATATCTTTTTGGCAATATAAGGGTAGACCATGGGAGTGTTCTTGTTTTATGGGAGTTTGTGGTCGCATTCCAAAATAATGCTTTAATTTTTGAAGTGAATGTGTAAAGACTATGTTTAGGAAGTGGGTATACATACAGGCTATAGGATGGGAATGACGTACATATTGTGTTGATGAGTGTTGTTCTGCCTGCATATGATGAAAAATGTGTATACCACATGTGTAGTCGGCATCTAGGTCCGCGGTAAGATCGAGAAACAGACTATGCATGACCTAACCCATAATAAGAGAAGGCCCAAATATTTTTCACGGATTGGGTTATGATGAAATACTAGCATGGGTCGTGTTGTGCGCATGGTCAATTGATAAGTTGATGGTACAAAAGTAATCATGGATTTTCCATGGTTGATTGTTTGTCCCAAAATATTAGAAAAATCCTCAAGAACAACCCTGAATCGGGTTATTGTACTGAGGGTTGGTTGAAAGAAAAAGATGCAATCATCCGCAAATGCTAGACCCAGAATCAGAGGTCCTTTTTTAGAGTCCCGAATGGTTGTTATAATTTTCAAGAGACTTTCTTGGAATAAGCAAGTTGAGGCCTAAGATAAATAATATTAAGGACAAAGGGGTCCTCTTGTCTCAACCCTTGAGAAGGTTAAAAATTTTCTCCAAATTGCCCATTAATTAGTGTCTCAAAAGAAGTGGAAGAGACACGTGAAAGGAGGTACTTAATGCATTGTTCTAGGAATCCATGTTGTTGTAGAATCCATTGAAAGGAAGGACATTCCATTTGCTTATATGCTTTAGATAGATCAATTTTGACAGCAAACCTCCTTTTTTGGATTTCGACTTGCGCATCGTGTGCAACATTTCACGCGTTATAAGAATATTGTCCTGAATATATTGGTTTTCAATAAACTTAACCTGGTATGGGGATACTAGGTATTGGAGGAGGGGCCGCATATGTTCAATAATGATAGAGGATATAATCTTATAAATGACATTTCACAGACTAATTGGTCTGAAATGAGTGACATGGGTTGGATTTTTCCATTTAAGGATTAAAATTAGTAAAGTGTGGTTTATATAGTGTGCCGTACTTCTTGATTTGAAAAATTCCTGTATGAGGTGACAAACTGCGGGGCCGACTGTGGATTAGTTGGTAATAATAATTTGGTTACAATACTGATGTAAATTGAGCAAAGGGATAGTTATCTTGTTGCAACTGTGGATTAGTTGTTTTAAAAAGATTTCATTATACTATTGAAATTATATATTTATGTCATGTTGGATTTTCTTTCCAGCCCATATCTGGAGTGAACATTGCATGCATAGCATTGATACACCTTCGGTGATTAACATAAGTGTGGAAGAATTTTATGTTTTCAACCCCCTCAAGACTCCACTTTAGTGTATATTATTTTTCCAATGTTCATTTTCTTGGGATAGGTAAAATGTTAGTCCCTCTTTAAGTGTTCATTCTCTATCGAGAGATGACTGGTCAGGATATTATTTAAGGTGTTTTTGAACGTGTATAAGTTCTTGTTCAAGTTGTAATATTTAATTTGTCTGGTTCCCAAACACTTATTTTTATCATGATATGGATGCTTGTTTAAATAAGTAAGTTTTACGAAGGATGCAACTCATCAGTGGTCTGGCCACTGACTTGTTCCACTAAGTATGAAGCACCTCATTGAAAGAATGTTAAACAACCCATTCCTTACAATAAACAAAGAGTTGTATGAGTGGGCAATGGTCCAAACCAGAGTGGGCAATGGTCCGAACCTGCATTTGGAAGGTGAATAACCAGAGTATCTGGATACAGGTTTAACAAGTTCATATCTGCTATACCCCTGTCTAATCGCTCACGAATGTGGTTTTCGAAAGATGTGTTAGCTTTCCAGGCAAATGAAGACCCACTAAATACGAGATCATGAATATTATGACATGTCATAAAGTTACGTAATGGCTATGTACGAGTAGGTTGGAACCTTTTTCCCCAAGCTTTTCATGGGGGTCTAAAATAGTATTAAAATCCCCTTTGAGTGACCTTGGGTTCATAACACATTATGATAAATTATGTAGCTGTTGCTATACGTGAGTTTGCACTGGAGGTTGGGGAGCCATATAGACTGCCATGATCTATGGTTCCTGTTGCTGGATCATGTTTGACACAGACATGTATAAACTGAGGGAAAAGGTTGTAGTAGGAACGTCCATCAATAATATCCAGATTCCCATTGATTGTCCCAGGAAATGTGATATTATATGGTTACTGAAAGGTAAACGACCTATCTCCATGATGGATCGTCTAGAATCCATGCTGGTATTCAAAATTACTACAATGTGGGGTTGATGTTGATGAACATAATTCATAGTTTCTGGCTGAAAATTTGGGCATCCCATGCCCCTAGCATTCTAGAGTAAAATCTTGATGAGGTGTATTTGTATGTGTGATCTCATCATAATATGCTCCAGGAGAATATATACATATTCATTTTGGAAGAGTGGGTTGATTATTAGTTCTGCCTCATTTGGTACCTCATGTGTGTGGAAGGTGTAAATCGATTCCTATTCGGGTGGTACCAGTCTTATTGTTGTGAGACCTCTACGTGTACTCGGTGGTGTTGTAATTGGTAATGGAATAAGTGTGGTATAGTGCAATTTAACTTAATGAGTTGGACTATTAATGTAAAAAAATGGATTAGGTCTAATTGATTAATCACAAATAAATATATGTATATAAAAGAGAGACAAAAGGTTTTTAAAGTTGTTCGGCTAGAAGGGAAAGCCCACATCCACTATGTACCTTATTGCATTATATTCAGTCTTTCCTTTTGCATTTTGAATGGCTTGAACCTACCCTTGATAAAGGGATTATAATGTATTTATAGTCTTATAGGGTGGTAAAAAGACGGAATTTAAAAGGATGGAATGCCTTTATAAGTTAGGCATTTACATCAGTACATGATGTTCATAATGTACATGACTGTTAGATCTTTGTTGACCCTGTTGGTCGGTCTTCTCGTTATTGGTCAGCATTCTTAAGCTGGTCGGCCTTCCATGTGTTTGTTGGTGAGTCTATATCTTCCTGACTAGGATTCTTGCCATGTTGGATAACAAGTGTCCATTTCTGATTGGTCCATGTAAGTGAATAATTTTTGGTCCATGTAAGTGAATAATTTTTGGTCCATGTAAGTGATTGGTCCATGTAAGTGAATAATTTTTGGTATAAACAAAAGCTGCTAATGTTCCATGCTTGATGCTTGCTTGAGAGTATGGAGCATTTAGTCCTGATAGTTGCTCGGGTTTCATTCTTGATGCTTGGTCGTTTGCCGGCTTCCAACACATGTAAACTTTTATTGATATTGCTGGTAGCGTGTTTTGTTGATGGCATTTTTGTAAATTTTCTGAACTTTAGCGAACCGTCTCAGGGTAAATATGTCTTTTTTGTTGTCTCCATAATTTCAATCTTCGTTTCATTTTAATCATTACGCTTGTCGGTTTTTAAGGAAATATATAAAAGGCGGTAAATTTCCGATTGTCTCTTACCGCAAACCTTCTATGTTTATTCTGTGAATTCTTGAGCTTTCGTGCTATCGTTCTTCCTGTTTTCTAGTTCTTACTGAATCCTTAAGTTTTCGTAAGAATCCTTTTCTTTTATTCTTTTTTCATATTGAATCATGGTTGACATTGTTTTCTCTCTAGATGAGTTTAGAAAGGAATGGGATATAATAGACTGGGTAGATTTATAGTTCCCTAATACCCCTGTAGATGTTTTTTTCTTTGTCTGAAGGTCTTTGGATTCCTTCCTTATTCGTAGCTGCATGTGGCTTCACGTTTCCCCTAAATTGTTTTTTTTTAGATTTTTGTCAATTTTTTTTATATTCTATCTACTAAAGCATCCACCAACACCTAGAGAATAGTTAATGGTGTCCATAGGCTTAATCAAATCCATGGGACCCATATCAGTATCCCTGAGATCATGTTCTATTACAAATGGATCACCAATGACAGTACATATTATTTGAAGACTAGTTCTGTTAATAGAGATATAGTTGTCAATTTTCCTGATTCCAATAAGGATTACTTCGATCATGGTGTTATTGATAAAAATTGGCAGTATGTACCTCTTAAAGGGGATGAAGTCTACAACGTACCAAGATGCCCCCAAGAGGGTCATGGTATACGTTGTAATATATTTTATATGTTCATGTTGATGAATCACCTGCTAATATGTTATCTAATATTTGTTATTTATTTGATTACAGTTGACAAGATGAAAGTGTCCAAAGGAGGGTAACAGTAAACTTGAGGATCTCAAGTTTGTTTGGGGCATCCATCAAAGAATTACTGAGGAGCATACTAGGTCGGCCTCCTACTTGCTGAAATAGAAGATCTCTATCACTTCTTTTGTAGCTCTTCCAATAGCCGTGGTTCCCTCCATTGTGATTGATTTGGACAAAGACCTTATGTCCACCTCATCTACCACTACCTCTAGTACAGTGAACCTTCTATTGTCCCTTCTGCATCTTTTGATTCAGATCTACCTCTTTCAATGAGCTTTTTAAAAAAAAATTCCCAATCTTCTTTGGGATGATTCTGCTGCTGGCACCACTAAGCTTGTTGATAGTGGTGTGTCAAAGAAGAGAAATGATGTTGTCAAGAAGCCCCCAACAAACAAGGATGATGAATATCTTCTGAAATGACTAAGGAGAGGTCGTGCTACCAAGCGTGTTGAAGAAGCTATTGATGCCAAAAAATAGAGCTTGGTAGGTGTTACTCCGTCTAGTGTTGGCTCCTTTCTAGCGATAAGTCATGGCTTGGCCAGGAACTTAACTAAGTTTGGTACTCTTCTAAATCATCGAGGTGTTGCTTCTTTTATTTCCCAGCTTAAAATCTCTAAAAGGGATGCTCAAAGCCTTGCTATGGTGAGAATTATTCCATGTTTATGTTTTGCTAAAAATATGAAAATTCAACATAAATTTGATGAACGAGCCAAACCTAGTATATTTGTTGGTTATTCATATGGTCAAAAGGTAAATCGTATATATGATTTCAAAACTCATCAAATCTATGTTTCTCGAGATGTTATATTTCACGAGTCAATTTTTCCAGATCATGATCTTCCATCTCCATCATTGAAAAATTCCATAACCATTACTCCAATCAATGATGATGGAACTTTTGACTACACTACCTCACAAATTGATCCCACAGATATTCGTCCCTCTATCCCTCAGAATATAGTCGATTGTTCCAATGCTTCTCTAGTGACTATTCCTACATCTTTTCAGCTTGATACTCAAACACTTCTACATTTATTTCTAGGTACACTCCATCCACTAACTCTTATTCGACGGCACCTGCTCCTATCATTAATAATCATCCTCAATGAATTCGTCATCCACTAGGTCATCTGAAAGATTATATTTGTAATCACATTTCACTCTCAACTGCTTTTTCGCTAGCAAATTATTTTTCTTAATCTCATCTAAGCCATTCCCATCATGCCTTTATAACTAATATCATTAAACATCAAGAACCAAGATCTTATTATAAAGCCATGAAATCTGCCGAATGGCGTGATGCCATGGCCAAAGAAATTCATGCCTAATATGGCAGTTTTTGTTGGTATTAATTATGATACCCAAACTTAAGACGATTGTGATTAAAAACTAAATGGCCATAAAAGGCATTTTATGACACTAAAAAAAAGTCATAAAAATGCTTATTTCTTGTAGTGCAATACCATAGCTTATCGTCGTTCAACAGCTTCATCATAGTGAGGGAGTTGATCCAACCCTACTTATAACCTTTTCTATGGGCCTGATCAAGATCTTCATTCAAGTGCGCCATCCATATTGTACGAGGTTGTTTGTGAAAGTAATATGTAAGACGATAGACTTAGTCACTTAACCTCATGATATTGGGTGACTGATTCTTTATAAGTTTTGCCTTCTCGGTTAAGGTTTTCTTTTTTCGTTCTTCTTCCACTCACTACCGAGCCCCAACCACATGTCGAGAAGACTGACCTCCCCTTTTTTTATTTCCTCAACCAATCTACCTCTTCCATCAATAGAGCATTATCCTGTTCCGAAAAAGGAAACTCATTCGCTTTGATCCACCGTAGTTGACTTCTTGAGGCCTTCCCACTTATTGCGTAATAGATGATTCTCATGTTCAAGACTTGCCAACCCCACGCACACTTCAGATCAGATTGCAACACAAACTCCTTTTTAGAATATGTCGAATCCAATTATTGCAGTTTTTTATTATATCCATTTCCACTATATAGAATGGAAATTTTCTTCTCATAATAAGCAGAGAAGATGGCGACATCATCTTTATGGTCCGGCTGGATCTTGAGGATCATCTCGTAATAATAGGAATTAGTTGCTACATCTTGATGAAACAACCATCGTATACATATTTATTTCTTCATGGCTAACACGGAACAATTGGTTACTCCTCAGGTAATGTTCACGTTCAATGGGGACCAAATTGGCAATTCTTGAGTCAAACTGAAATAAATATGATGGTACATAAGTAACAAAAAAATAAAATAAGGAATATGCAAAATTGTTCCAGACAATGATAGGAAAATGTAGAAATTCATTAAAATGTGAATATATTAGTGTTGAGGAAATTGGAAAAATACATCGAAAATACACAAATAAATTTTTTTAAAGTCCCTATCACTACAACTTCTCCTCATCAACGACTATTTCACCATCTAATCAGGTATCCAACACCACATGTTACTTAGGAAACACATATTCTTATATCCCTTCATCATCATCAACCTCCTCCTCAGTTTTTGGAGGGGTACCTTGGTTATGCAGAAGAAATAATTTTGAACCAATAGTCTTGTCGACCTAGGTGAGAGAAGCATCCCATCCTTCCTTGGAAGAGGACTTCTTCAACCACTTGACCTGGATAGTGGAAGTAGAAAATGCCTTGTCCCATAATCTAGTATAGGCATATTCCTTGTCCTTTTTAGCCTTGGCCTTTGTATCTGCAACCTGAACTTTGGATTGGTTGGCCACCTTCTCAACCTTCTTGGCCACATTCTCCACCCTCTTCTTATCATCGTTAGCAGCCTGCTATGCCTGAGCCTTCCCATCCTCCAGCTCCTCGATTGTATCATTCATTTTATTTTTATCATCCCCGTGGTCACGATTGATAACCTCCAAGAATTTGCGCATACCATTAAAAGTTGCATCATAATCAGAGGAAGACTCCTTCAACTTGTCGTTCCTCCTCAGCAACTATTGTAGTCAATCAAGAAATGCAAAAACTAAGGTGATAAACAAAAAAGGTAATTAGCAATAACAATGACAAGTGTGATAAATCCGAAAATAGTAAACAATACTCATAAGATCCAGATTATGGTTAGCCTAATTAACCAGCCTTCCGTGAAAAAGAGAGGACATTGTAACTTTATCTGCAGGAAGAAATCCATTCCCAATTAATTCTCGTGCAAGCCCAAGGTTAACATCAATAGATTGGGCAGTGCCTTTGCCCATGTCGGCAAGCCCTTTTTCGGCTAACTCCAAGGTGGGGGTTGTACCCCTCTAAAAACACTTAAATTGGGGCTCTTTATTTTTTCCCAAAGAAATTTCCACCACAATGGGATGGTTGGAGCCCTCCGCATCAAACTTATTAACAACAAGAAGGAAGGGATTAGTTGGGCACTTTAAGAAATAAAATAAATATATAGCTTACTTAGAGATTTTTTTCCAGATTTGGGGTGGGGCACTTCCCCCCCCCCCCTCTCTCTCTCAAGTGCCTCCGCCCCTGGGTTTGTGTGTGTGTGTGTGTGTGGTGGGGCAATCTTAACAACTGTATAGCTTTAATTAATAAATTGTATAGCTTTAATTGTAATTTTAATTGTATAGTTTTAGATGAAAGTAAATTAATAATTAGTGCCCATTTCATATGAAAGTAGGATTACCCCTCATTGTAAATTAGTAAATTAATAATTGTATAATTTAATTGTTAGTTTAATTGATGAAATTAATTAATTGGGTAGATGAATTAGAAGGTATACGGGATACACATTTGTTGTTGGTATTGTTGTTGGATTATAGTGGATCGATGTTGGGTCGGTTAACAGTAAAAGTGGCATTACGACTGGATTATTGTCCATATGGGGGTGGGATTTTTTAACTTTTTTTTTGAAAATTACTTTGTATATCGAACAATATATAATTATTAACAATTATTCGATTATTGTCCATATGGGGGTTAGCCAATGTGAGTTTTTAGGTGTATTTGGTGGGTATTCTTTAGTGGTTAATTCTAGATATTATTAATAAAGATAAGTAGGGATCTTTTGATATGGTTGTGTACGTGTGCGTGTGTGTGGTACGAGAGGGGGTGGGGGTGGGCGTGGTGGGGGGGGGGGGGGGGGGCAAGGTGGGGGGGGGGGCAAGAATGGGTGGGTGGTTGGGTAGGGGTGGGGGGCTACGTGTGTTTGTAAATTAGTAAATTAATATATGATTAATTATGAAAGTAGGATTGCTCCTCATTATAAATTATTAATTAGTAATTGTATACTTTAATTGTTATTTTAATCAATGAAAATAATTATTTCATGTGTGGTGGGGAGCAGGGGGTGGTGTGTGTGCGTGTACGAGGTGGGGGAGGGAGTGTATGAAAGTAAATTAATAATCAGTGGTCATTTTTAATTGTAGTAATTGTACATATTTGCATGTCTTCTTCTAATTTTTTTTATCTGGACTAATAAAACTTTTGTTACAACAAATGTGTCCTTCAGGTATTAAGGCGAGGATGATGATGCTGGTTATGATGATGTCGTCTGGGCTCGGTGGTAGCGGAGGCAACGAGGGCTTCTTGGCCCCTAGGCTCCCCAAATATGGCAAATTTTGGATTACCATCGAGAACAAGTTGGAGCTATTAGCGAGATCGCTCGAGCTACAAAAGACGGTCATCGGCCCGGGATTTTTGAGTTGGAAGGAGGTGCCATATGAGCTCAAGTTAGCTGTTTGGGCGGTACTACAGGTAATATATTTATATTTATATGAACATTTCAATTTCAATTTCATTTTATATTTATAATTATTCGCAACTAACAATGTATTTGTTGGACAGGAACAATTCAACTTGGATCCAAAGAAACGCGATTCCGTCTTGGAGCAGTTGAGGGAGCAACACAAGACGTGAAAGAAAAATATGCGGACACGGTACTTTAGAAAAATATTAGAGAGTCCATTATCCAAAGGCGTGAATCCGTCCCGCCGAAGGAACCGATCTCATTGGCACAATGGAAAAAGTTCATTGACAATGAGATCGGGGAACGAAAATTGGCATCTCACCAATCGGGGAGGGAAAATCGGGCAAAAAAGATGGACGTGCACTACTCCAGCCAAACGTCTTACGCCGAGGTGAGCTCTCGAGTGGCCAAATCTAGGATCATTGGATTGGATACGAGCGATACCGGGTTGGCTCGAACGGTGGATTCACATGACACGAAGCTGTCCCGTTTAGAGGCGACGGTCCTAGATATGTACTCATTCATGAAGTGTATGTTGGGCGGAGATTGTAAGGGGAAAGGGAAGGAGAAGGCGGTGGAGGAGGAGGTGCGGGAGGACGAGGCGCAAGATGATGAGGATGTGGACCTCGCTACTTCATCATCGACACGTTCGTACTTCGATGACAAACTTCCCTATTTGGCTCCCTTCTCCAGACCGATGTCGACACTTGGTTGGCCGAGTGTGTTCATATTGGACGTATTTGATGGCCAACGGATAGGGCAGGGGTTGAGGGACCCAAATATCGTCCAGGGTGGAATAGTTCATGGACGTGAGCTTTTAGAGATAGGAGAACTCCCTATTGTGGTTGCGCGAACAATGCGGCACGATGTATATTAGTGGGTTTATCCATTCGTATATCATGTGGCCTACTCACCTCCTCACATTTACCCCGGACATGTAGTGACATTATTTTTAAGTTGGTACATATGAAATATATTTGGATTATATCGTCAGGTATATTGTTTCTATTTTGAATGTATATTTACATTATCTTTAGTTTGTTTGGATATATGATGTTTGAACAGGTACAAAGTTGCTATAATAGGTACAAATATACTGCTGGGCAGTGGAAGTGGCCATACTACCCAGTAGATTTTTTTTAAATTCTACCCAGAATTGTCACGATCATTGACCGTGACAAGTCCATGACAAGTCCGTGAGAAAGGATTGTTGTCACGGACTTGTCACGGTCAATGATTGTGACAATTTTATAAAAAGGGTAAAGGCTTTGTCACGGTTATTAACCGTGACTAAACTAGTCACGGTCATGGACCGTGACAAAAAAAGTTATCTCACCCCGAATTGTCACGGTCATTGACCTTGACAAGTTGAACTTGTCAAGGTCAATGACCGTGACAATTAGGCATATTTGGTGTAGTGTTGGATCCCTCAGCATCAGACTTATTAACAGCAAGAAGGAGGGACTTAGATCCAGCTAGGAGGTTAGGTATTGTTCTCTTCACCATATTCACGGAGCTAACGTCAGTAGGCACAAAGGAAATCTCTAGAGACTCGATGGACGGTGAAGTGCTCACCAAAGATAAATTGCCCTCTTCTTATGGGGGGATTCAGATACAACACTAGAAGAGGATGATGTAGGATCCTCTAGAATGATAGAAGTTGTTGGAATGTCTTTCGTAGGGCGAGCACCGAAATAGGTGATGGAGCTATGGTATCCGATCAAAATAAATGTTGAACGAGGATTATCTTTGCCAATCCTCTATTGAATAGACCAAATGATCTCGAGGTTGGAAAAATTGACTACATCCACCCAAGGTATATTTTTCTTCCTTTTCTCTATAAAATAGAAAGACGTGAGTATGCAATTATTAAAAGAATAAAAGGAGGGTCTAAAAAGATGGAAAATATGCTTGTGTGTGTGTGTGTGTGTGCGTGTGAGTGTCGACCTATGTTCTATCCTTTCAGAGGGCAACAAGGTCCAGTGTACTCTTCACCCTCAGGATGAAGGAAAATATCCAATCATTCACTATCAAACCATGATCCCAATTATTCTTATTAGAATCAGGTAAGTTCATGACAAGGGATCTTTTCAAGAACATATTTTTCAAGTCATAAATATTTTCTTTTATCATTCCCCAACAGTAACAATACACAAATACATTAATTCCAATATTTGTCCCATATCTCTCATTAATGAGATATACTCCATTTATAACTCTCTAAGTGTTTGGGGCCACATGAGTAAGGACCACATAAAAATATTGACAAAATTCTAGAAATTAATGATTTAAAGGAAAGGTGACCCCACATTCAACAATAAATATCATAGGGATCTATTGACTTTCTTCTAAAGCACAAAGGTCACAAGGACCTATTAATAACTTTGTTTTTACCTAAGAAGGTATTTTATGAGTTGTCATAAAGAGATCTAAGGAACTTTTATCTATGATATGCACAATATTTGCATCAAAGAAGGAAGAAATACAAAGAGGAAGAGATTCTTATAGTGAATAAACCATTAAAGAAGAAAAACTTTCAGAAATGGCAAATTAAAAGCTTGAAAGGGAAGAAAAAGATTTAAAATTCAGGGTGAAGTGAATAAATGAGGGAACTGACATTTTATAGAACTCAATGACGTCTCCTGAGTTGCACAAAATAGAATGATTCACGTACCTACCGTTTCATCTTCCGATGGCATGTCAGTTCCCTAAGAACAAAATTAATAACATTCCCCCCGAACGGTTCGCTATTTTTTCCATTATTGATAAACTTTTCAGTGCCTCAAGGAACGGAATAAAAAAAATTCAAACTCCTAGAGATGGGTTGGCGACCAGATGTCACAGCATGACAAAATAATCCTAGAAGTCTGACGACCGAGGTTTTCCACAAATCAGACCAACTCCTGATGTATAACACTCCATCCTTTCACTATACTTGTCACTTACCTCTCCAATCAAGAATGAAGTATTGGAGGCTTTTCTTGTGACCTAAACAAAGATAATGTCAGGGACCAATTAGAGTGTGACATATTTCAATGCTCCAAGGGGCCATATGCCGTGATATTGTCGTGGTCGGCTTATTGCCCCCACTAGTCAGTTGAATGGCCGACCACCCTTAAGAAGCCTAACCATCAACAAAATAAAACATGTACACGTGGAAATATCTAGAGTCACCTATACACATGCACATGAGGCCATGCTGACTCATGCTTAGTTGTTATCCATAATGTAAAACGGTGTAAATTCCTGATATATAAAGGCGTTACGCCTCTTCTTCTTCCCACTACTATAAATAATCTACTACACCCCTCAATTGGGGACAAGTGCAAAATGGAATACAGAGAACCCTAGTAAGTTTCTTAAGAGCTTGTATTCAACCCTAATACTTAGTAAATTAGTACCCATGGATGTAGGCCCCTCATTGGGCTTAATGACGTAAAAACTTTTGTCCCCTTCTTCATCTCTCATCTCTCTCTAGTTCATATCATCTTATTCAATGTATGTGATAGATAATTATTACTATAACTAAGCTAAAACTCACCATAAACACCATACTATTTTAGACACAAACAACAACTATTACTAATATGCATGAGTTTTAATTTATGTGGTGTGGTGTGTGTGTGTTTTTATATTATCTATAGGGTCCAAAATGGGGTAAGAGTGAGAGAAACCCTCTTGTTTTAGAATAGTGTGCCAATTTAGAGTTTAATATAGCATGTTTACTATTCATAGAGAACTAATTGTAAAGTTTTTTTCCTTTTAAGAACATGAGTGTTTTAATTTGTGATAAATGAGTGAAGTGCAATTTTCTTTCATTGTTTAGTTATTTTTTAGCCTATTGGAAATTGAACTAATTTGTAACCAGTTTGTGACATTAGCTCATAGAGACATGAATATTTATCAGATAACTATGTTTCTAGTTATTATCTCTTTTATTTTTTTTATATATATGTAGTACTTGATATATATTAAATAATAATATTTAAGTATGTCATGCCTATGAATTGTAATTGATTATATACTATCTAGCTACATTTTTGTCATGAATATTTCTTTTAGAGGTTGGCCTGCAGGTGTTTGAAAGGCAGATGTTCTTTCTAATGTTGGTATCTTTAGTCCAGGTTTTGTTTATTGAATTTTAATTTTTTTGGGTGTAATTGATATCTTTATTATACCCCTAATATGATATTATTGGAGGAGTTACTGAGGCTATAATACTTATTAATTTTTTTCTCTCTCATCTTGAACATTAGGTTGTTTGGAAAAAAATGTATTGTTAAAAAATCTCTTTGAAATAAAAAATGAATAAATAAAAAGTCTATTGAAAACTGAAAAGATGATCCATTCTAAACTTCATTAATTAATCTCCTCATCCAACACAACATACATTTAATTAATCTTTTTTCATCATTCTACAGTCAAAATTCATTACACAATGCTACTAATACTACTATCTATATACGTTTTTGTTTCTAGAAAAAAAAGATTAAATTGCTTTCAAAACTTCAAAATTGTTTCTTATATAAATAAAAAAAGTTCGTGGTTATAAAAATATTTTTAACATTGTATTTATTGAATAAACTATAAGTTTTTATCTGCAAATGTCGTAAAGTTTTTAAACTAAAATAAATAAATATGTATATTTTTTTATATAAAATACGTAAAGGTTTTTTTATATAAAATATGAATTGATCAAGTGGTGGATGCTACTTCGGGGCACGAGATGCTAAGTTTTATGGATGCATATTCTGGTTATAACCAGATTAAAATGAAGACAAAAGACAGAGAAAGTACTTCCTTTATTACTCCATGAAGAACTTATTGTTATAATGTTATGCCGTTTGGTCTAAAAATGTAGGTGCCACTTATACAAGATTGGTTAATAAAGTATTTGAGAAGAATATAGGCAAGAACATGGAGGTGTATATTGATGATATTCTAACAAATATAAAAAACACTACTGATCATATTATGACCTCAGTCAGACGTTTGATCAGTTGGAGAAGCACCAGATGGAGTTAAAACCGACCAAATGTGTCTTCGGAATTCAAGAGGGAAAGTTACTCGGGTATATAGTAAATCAAAGGGGCATTGGAGCTAATCAAGATAAGATCAAGGCCTTGATAGATATGCATTCCCTGAATAATAGAAAGGATGTTCAAAGGCTAACAGGGCGTGTAGCAACACTCAACATATTTGTGTCCAAAGCAACAAACAAATATTTATAATTTTTTAAGGTTCTTAGAAAAACCTTTAAATGGAACGATGAATGTGAAAAGGCTTTCCTGGAATTAAAGAAGTACCTGAGAGCACCCGCACTACTCTATCGACCAGTGTTAGGAGAAAAAATGTATATGTATCTAGTTATTTATGAATCATCTGTTATCACTGCCTTGATCAGAGAGGATAATGGAGTTCAAAATCCGATTTATTACACTAATAAATCTTTTCGAGGAGTAGAGGTCAGATATCCAAGGTTGGAGAAGTTAGCACTGGCCTTAATTGAGGCTAGTAGAAAGATGAAGCCATATTTTCAAGCTAATACCATAGTGATATACACTGGCATGCCACTGAGGGAAGCTTTGCATAAGCTAGAGAAATCCGAAAGATTGATGTATTGGGGTATGGAGCTGGGGGAATATGATCTTGTATATAAACCAAGGTATTCTTTAAAAGGCCAAGATGTGGATGATTTTATTTCAAAATTAACTTACCCAGAGGTTCCCGAGCAATAAGGGACTCCTGCTGAGCAATACTTAGGAGTCAGCAGACCTACTGGAGATATCCCTGACCAACTCCAAGTAAAGGAAACAAGATAAGAAGTTACCACCGACTAACCAGAACCCTCCAGCGGAGTACAAAAGATGAAAAAGAAATATGAGGAGTTAAAGGATAAAATCTTCCATCAATGGATGCTGACAAACTAAGCGTTTGACAACAATATTCCCATATGGAGCCTGTATTTTTACTGGTCATCCTCTGCAAGTTGATGTGGAGCAGGAATTATCCTCAATACTCCAGATGAAATAGATATATAGAGTACGCTCTATAATTCCAATCTCAAGCCTCCAATAATGATGCGGAGTATAAAACTGTGATTGTTGGTTTAAATTTAGCCAAATCACTGAATGTCGAGCAAGTTGTGGTATACAATGATTCAAAGTTAGTGGTAAATCAGGTGTTAAACTTATATGTAGCTAAAGGAGAATTGATGTCTAGATACTTATCTAAAGATTTGAAGGTAATCACTACTTTACCAGTTGTTCATATGATTATAATTCCAAGACGAAAAAATGCCTGAGCAGGTGCACTTGCTCAGCTAGCTTTAGTAACCAGAACCGAGCTGCGAAGAATTATTGCTATTGAGGTACTTTCTAATAGGAGCATTGATGAAGATATGATGGTTAATTTTATTGAAGTTGACATGGGGCCATCTTGGATGGATCCCATATTGAAGCTGGAATTCTACCAGACGACCTACCTGCAGCTAAGAAGTTGAAATACAAAGCTACGAGATATGTGCTACACAATGGTGTGTTGTACAGAAGAGGATTGACTGCTGGTCTACAACAATGTGTGCATGTAGATGAATTAAAAGATTCAATTAAAGAAGTTCATGAAGGGTTTTGTGGAGCCCATGTAGTCGGGAGAACTTTATTGCAAAGAATCAACACACAGGGGTACTACTGGCTAATGATGCGAACAGATTATGGAGCTTTTACCAAAAAGTGTGATAAGTGCCATAGGATTTCCAGCATTCGCAAAAAACCACAATCTCTCCTAACACCAATCATTTCAGCTTAGCCCTTTTCTACATGGGGAATTGACTTGGCCGGGTCTCTGTTGACCACCCGAGGAAGGTTCAAGTACCTGGTTGTAGCTGTTGATTACTTCACTACATGGGTGGAAGATGAACCCTTGATCGATATGTCCTATGAAAAAGTTTATCAGTTTATTTGGAAGAATATCATATGCAGGTATTACTTGACCTACATCTTTATCACTGATCATGGCACACAATTTGACAATGACGAGTTTGCTTCTTATTGTTCCGAATCCAACTTCTGGATAAATCTAATCTGGTCCTCTCCATCCTCAAACCAATGGACAAACGGAGGTAATGAATAGAACTTTATTGAATGGGTTGAAGAGAAGGCTAGAAAATGGTGAAGGTAATTGGATCAATGAACTGAATTCTATCTTGTGGGCTTACCAAACAACCCCTAGAACAGCTACTGAAGTGACACCCTACATGTTAGAATTTGGTACTGAAGCTGTAATTCCTATCGAGATAGGTCTACCCACTCACAGAGTTCTTAATTTCAATACCCGTGTCAGTGATGTAATGAGAAGGCTGGACTTAGACATGCTGGAAGAGGTACTTGAAGATGTAGCTCTATGGATTGCAGCCTATCAACAATGGATTTCACGTTTCTACAACAAAGGGGTGAAGCCGAGAAACTTAAAATAAAGTGATTATGTTTTGAAGAAGGTGATTTAGAAGAACAATAAACTTGAATCCAATTGGCATGGGCCTTATCGCATTAAAATTTTTTTCCGACCAGGCACATATCGAATTGAGACTTTGGATGGTGAAGAATTCAAGAATCCTTGTAATGGAGAACACCTGAGGAAATGTTATCAGTGATACAATCATGTTGTACTTAGTTTATTTCAATAATAATGAGAATATGATTTCCTTAAAAGTTTTATTTTTTTCGGAGTAATAGTGCTATGCACTATGCTACAAATGTGACATAAACCACCAACAAAATATTGGTTGACATCAACAAAGACACCAATAATGTTGGATGTAAACACAAACCTCCAACAAAATGTTGGTCCGCATTAATAAAGGCACCAACAATGCTGGTTTTCAACACAAAACACCAACAAAATGTTGTCCGGCATCAACAAAGACACCAACAATGTTGTTGTGAGCACAAACCACCGACAAAATGTTGGACGACATCAACAAAGGCGCCAACAAAGTTGGCCGTGAACACATAAAAATAATGCAAGGCAAAATTGTATGTCTCGAATGCTTGGTTCATGAAGACCCGGATGACAAATGTTCATCTAAACTGGGCTAAAAGATGGACAAATGTTCCACACACGCCTGGGCACCAAGGTAACTAATACCCACAATTTTTGGAATATTAGTAGAACCATGGTAAAACAATTGTAATTGGTACGATACTTGGTTAAAACATAAGAGTATCAATAGAACCGATGAAAACTAAAAAGACATTCATATACATAGATTGACTAAAAGTCGATCTGTTCACATTCAAAATTGACAAGATACGTTGATCAAACTTTTAATTTTTCATTAATTTAATGATCAAATATTATTGCTGGATACTAAAAATGCATATGGAAAAATACAAGGCTTTATTCTACAGGGTGCTTCCCTTCAGTCTTAGAGATATGATCCATGCAAGCTGGAGGATCATCCAAAGTGAAAGGAGAATTGATGAAGTTGAAATCTTCAAGCATCCGTCCATTGCTGCTACTTAGCTGACTGAGAAAATGAGGAGGTCGAATGATCTCTAGCTCATCATGCAAACCATAATCTCCTATATATTTTTAAATAAAAAATTGAGGACTATGGTGAATAGGAATCCAGTTTACATCTAACTTGAAAGTAGGATTGTTAAGCTCCAGCAAGCCTGGGTCATACCAATCCCACAACGAAGTGTTCTGATACACCTTCATCATTATCAAAGCGTTCATCCAACCCTATCTATAGGCCTCATTCTTAGCTTGTTGAAGATTATCATCAAGATGCCCCAGAGCTTCATTATACCCGCCTATCCAGACTTCCCTTGGTTGCTTATGGAATTGAAAGGTTAATTTGTCAACATGCAAATGCAGCCTCTTCAACACCCAATCTTTAACTTCCAGCTGAGAAGTATGAGTAAAAAGTTGCTCCGTTATAGCTTGAAGATTCTAAGAAATTTATTTAATAACTTGATTCTTGGATTTCAATTGGGCAACTTGGTTTTCCAAAGTTTTCGGAGGCCTAACTTACTCTTTAGTACCTCGGCCTGGATTATTTCTTATTCGGGAAGAGGATGCACGCTTGGTCTTTTTTAATGCCTCCAACTCCTCCCCCAATGTTGCATTTTTAGCTTCTAAAAAGGATTGCCCTTCATTGGTAGTAGCAACAACAGCTCCAGAAGTAGACTTCAAAAGCTTCAATTCATCCCTCAAATTATTATTGTCCTCCTCCAGGAATTTGGCAACATTTATAGTTTCTTCAACTTCAAATTTAAGCAAAGATTCTTTTTTATTATAAGAAAAAACAAATCTATCAAAACTATGACCTACACTTAAGCTTTGATATTTTTGGTCGTAGCTTTGGTGCAACGGGCAGTGGATTCTTTATGCCGATCTTGGAGTTATTGTATCATCTCATAGTAGGCAACATTGTTTACTACCTCCCTCTCAAGTAAGTACTTCAAAAATTTATAATCTTCTTTAGCCTGCTCTGATACATCATCGTAGAGAAACTTAATGATTTCTTATTCGGATAAGTCTATATCACCAACTTTGAGAAAAGCATTACACGTCCTAAGTAGCTTGGTATCATTGGAAGACCGTTGTTCCATCTTCACCATAAACTAGTAAGAAGAAATGACCACCAATCAACAACAAGAATAAAAGACATGCATAATCAATAAGAGACAAGAATGAACAAAAGGTTTTCTTTTATTGATAATGAAGAGTCCAGGTACAATAAAAGTAAAGAAAAAGAAACAAAAAAGTAAAAGGGAAAATGTTGAACAACTTTACACCTTTTTCCTGTAATTCTCAACCTTCTCGGAAGAACGGGTTATAGATGGGAGTTTCTCGGTTGGGGGAAGAGAAGACTTAGTAACTTTAAACTGCTCGGTTGGGGGAATAGAAGACTCAGAGACTTTAGGTTGGTCGGTAGCAGATTCAACCACCAGAGAAGACTCTCTAGAACCAACTTCAACTTCAATCTCATCCTCCATGATAGGAGGAGGACCATGAGTATGTGTTTGAAAATGTTCAAAACCTTCAATAGTGTTTAACTCCTGGAGAGAAACAACCCAACCATTTCTGAAATATTTTTGTTTTGCATACTCAATTTGAGCAGAGGTAGCAAAAATGGCTTTCTTCTATCCCTTACCCTAACCAGCACTGAATGATTCCTTCTTAATATACTTTTTCTTTAACCTTTTAGAGGAAACGTTATCCTCCAATTTGGTCACAAGCTCCTCAGCAGTCTTAGCCCTGCGCTTAGCTTCCTTAACCCTGCTCTCAGCTTTAAGGAAATTTCCCTCAGATGTCTGTTGAGAAGTTTCACTAGTCTTCAATTTATCCACCTAAGTGTTTCTCTTAGTCTCCAAGGCTTGCTAAGAATTGAAGATAAACTTCTTCAAAGCATCTAAAGCTTCCTCCACATTATTTGAAGAAGAAGCTCGAATTGCATCATCCTTCTCCATCATATTATTAAACTGCAAAAGAAGAAGATCAAGTTAGTATATGAAAAATATAAAGACAACATAATCAAGAAGATGGAAATCCCTTACTGATGCAAGGCTTTGAGTAGCCAATTCAGAAACCTTTACTCGAGGCAGCATGGCATCCACTCCCTTGTGGTCTGGAAGAGTTCTAAACTCAATCAACGTTTTGGCCAAACTAGGAGTAATAACTATTGGAGGACCAACATCAGAAGAAGGTAGTGTGATCAAGGTCTGTTGGTCCACATCATTCACCTATTCGACCTGGTTCTCTTCGGACCCTCTCCTAAGTCTTCTCAAATGAAGTTCATCATCTTTGGGGGGAAGGGGGGTCTTCCATGTCCTCACATGTCTTCTTTTTAGCCCATTCAATAGGTTTTTAGGAACCGAAAATGTTGCTACTATGAAGGTCAAGAAACTTTCTCTTCTTCACGATATCAGAAAGAAGAATGTCTGAATCAATAACAACTACCTGATCAAGATCAATCACCAAAACGGGAGGAGCTTCATGTCGGGCAATGAAGGAAGAAATTATATTTTTGTATTGAAGCAAGTAAGAAGCAGGCTTTACGTGCTCTTCAGCAACCCTTTGATGAAGTCCCCAAATGAACTTCAATTCTTTCAAGTTTACCTCGCTCTCTTTGGGTCACTTTATCTTCCGATCAACTGCAATCAATTTTACAAAGCAACAATCAGTATGGCATTTTATCAAAAATAAACAAAGAATTTTTTTTAAACACAGAACAACCCATTCCGTTGCCAAATAGAGGACATATAGGTCCTTGATACATAGCACCTCCATTTAAAGGAGCATGTTGATAATTTTTTATAACTACCCCATGATCGAAATAATCCCTATTGGAATCAGGGAGGTTAACTACTAAAGCCTTACTAATTTCCCTAGTTTTAATAAAAAGTGGTGTCACTAGTTACCCATTTATAACAAAACATTATTTCTGGAATCCCTAGATGGGTTCCATGGATTTGATTTAATTTATATACTCCATTCACTACTTTCCATGTGTTAGGAACTACTCTAGCAGGTACAACGTAGAAGCATTGACAAAACATCAGACATAGGGGATTGGGAGGAAATATGAATCCACACTCAGCAATAAAGATGGAAGGGAACTAATGTCCCTCAGCAAGAGAGAAAAAATCTGAAGGAAAAGTGGTATGTTCGAGTTCCACCAAGGATGGAATGTGAAAATCAGTCAAAAACTTATCAAGTGATTCGACTAAGTAAACCATGATGAAAAAAGAAAAGAAAAGAGAAGAGTTCTTATAAGGGTTTAAGGATTCAGCAGGAACTAAAGGACATAAAAGAAAATGATAGCACAAAAGTTCAAAGAATACAACAGCAGAATCAGAAAAGGAAGATAAAAGATGATCGAAGTTTTATCACCCTTTAATAAGTCACCTCGGGAACTGGAAAAGTAATGATTAAAGAGAATAATGATTGAGTTTACGGTGGCTAATAAGAGAAAAGACAAAGATACCCCAGAAATGCTAACTAAAATTTGAAATATTTATAAAACTGCCATTCTCTCTCAAAATTATCAATTAACTGGATAAATTTTACAAGTCTGGAAGGTCTGCAGCCGACCAAGCAGCCCGAACTAATGTTCCCCACTTTCGCATCTTCTCCAAGTATCAAGCCTTGGGGGGCTTCTGTTGATACCAAAATTCACCACCTTACGTGGACCAATTATAAGCTAACACGTGTCATCCAATGTGTCACAAGTCCAAGTACGCATGATATAAATGCCCGACCAACAGAGAAGATAGACCAACGAGGAAGCCCGACCAACCTGAAAGACTGACCAACAGCAGGGAGTCCAACCTGTATGGCCAATGAGGCGCCAACAGTTTTATATTTAATTCTCATTATGTATTGATATAAATGCCTAAAAAATGAAGGCATTCCATCCTTTCACATGATGACTCTAGACACTCCTCTTGGGGTATAAGTACGTTGTAACACACTCATTATAGGGGGTGAAAAATCAAATCAAGGCAGTCAAGCAATACATAACAGTGGACGTAGGCCTTCCCATTGAGACGAACCATTTTAAAAACCTCATTTATACTATTTGTTTTAATTATTTATCTGTGATCAATTAATTAGGACGAGTCTACTTTTTTTTCATCAACAATAGTTATGTAATTAATTTTCTTTAATGAAATAAAAGTTTGATCAACTTATCTTGTGTTGAATGTGTAAGGTTAATCCATTTTTTGTCATTAGTTCTTTTTATACATTTAGATTAAAATCTAAATTGATTATCAATTACCAATTTATGCGGATGTTCCACTAGCATACTTGAATTAAAATATAAATTTAGAGCTAGTTAGGTGAATACATAGGTTCTACTAGCATACTTAGATTAAAATTTAAATTTAGATCTAGTTACCCATGTGTCTCCAAAGGTTTTACTAATGCACCCAAGTGTTAGGTTTTTTCATTAGATACCAGTAGTGTGACCAGGCATATGTGGAATATGTGCTTACATTCCTCTTGAGGAATCTTTTAACGTTCTTCCCGCACTTTTCCCACTAGGATAAAAATCTTATTTTATTCTTATTTTTGTGGAACAAGTTTCTCAAGTACTTAGCATCTTGTTGACTTGGACTTTGCGTATTAGCGATTAAGTTTATCTCCTTTCCAAGTAACTTATTGCTTTTGCCGAGCAAGTCTCTTGTCTTCTTGTGTTCTGTCGAGCATCTTTCAGGGAAAGATTTTATTAACTGATTTGAAGTTTTTATGGAAATAACTTACAACTTTCGTCAATTTAACTATTATAGTAGTGCCTATCAATAGAACTTGCAAAAAATTTCAACAACAAAAATTGAAAGAACCGATTATTTTATTGATACTAAAATTTGATTTTGAACTGATTACAACTGATAACATCATTGGTAATACTATCCTAGATGCTTCGCATGCAATGGGTTTTTGAATTCTTCTCCTTCCAAGGTTTCAATTCGATAATTTCCAGGTTGGATGACTGCTAAAATACGTTATGGCCCATACCAATTGACCTCAAACTTGTTATTTTTTTGCAGCACTTTCTTCAGCACGTAATCTCCTTCCTTCAAGTTGGTCGGTTTCATCTTTTATTGTAAAAATGGGATGTTCTCTATTGGTAGACTGCATTTCTCAGGGAAACATATTCTATTACTTCTTCCATCATATCTAGATCCAACCTTCTCATTAGGTCACTGACACGAGAGTTAAAATTTAAAACCCTTTGGGATGGGAAACCTAGCTCAGCAGGTATGAAAACTTCAGTCCCAAATGCTAACATATATGGGGATTCTCCAGTTGCTATTCTCAGGGATGTTCGGTATGCCCAAAAGATAGAGTGTAGCTCATTCATCCTGTTTCCCTTCGCATCATCAAGCCTTTTCTTCAACCCGTTGAGCAGAGTTCTATTTGTAACTTCAGTTTAGCCATTACTCCGAGGATGTCCTAAAGCCGAATGTAATTTTTGAATATTGAACTCAGCACAGTAAGCTGTGAATTCATCATTGTCAAATTGTGTTCCATGGTCGAAAATCAAAGCATAGGGAAAACCATACCTACAGATGATGCTTTTCCATATGAAATGATCCACCTTTTCATAAGGCATGTCTGTCAAGGTCTCTACCGGAACCCATTTTATAAAGTAATCCACTGCACGACCAAGTACTTGAATATTCCTCGAGTGGTCGGGAGTGGTCCTACCAAGTCTATGTCCTACATGGAAAATGGACATGGTGAAGTGATTTGAATGAGAGCAGCCTGCGAAGTTCTTCGAATTCTAGAGAATCTTTGGAATTTATCACACTTCTTGGCAAAAGTTTCATAATCTGCTCACATTATTGGCCAGTAATATCCTTGCCCACTTATTCTCTACAGAAGTGTTCTCCCATTTATGTGAGTTGCAGATGATCCTTCATGAACCTCTTGATTTAGGTCTTGGACCACCAATGGATGCACATAGCATTACAAACTGACTGTTAGTCCTCTCCTGTACAAAATACCTTTGTCAAGCATATACCAAGCTGCTTTAGACATCAGCTTCTTGGCTTCCACCATATCTGCTGGTAGAGATCCCTCTTCAATGTATGCTCTTATGGGGTCCATCCATGATGTCCCCATGTGCATGGTAATAAAACTGATTATCAGATGTTCATCTATGCTCCTATTGGCCAAAATCTCAATAGGGATAGTTCGTCGGAGTTCAATCCTTGTAGCTGAGGCTAGCGGAGCAAGAGCATTATCTCAGGTGTTCTCCAAACTTGGGATTCTATTCATCCGAACAACTTGTAATTTTGCAATTTCTTTCATTACCTTGGATATATACTTAGCTGTTAATTCTCTTTTAGTTCCGTGTAAACCCAGTACTTGGTTTACCAGTAGTTGAGAATCATTGTGTACCACAACTTGGATAATATTCAATGATTGGGCAAAACTTAAGCCCACAATAAGGGCTGCATACTCTTCTTCATTATTTGAGACCTACAATTGAAAACACATGTCATACTCAATATAAATACCATCAAGAGCATTAATTATTATACTTTCTCCATTATCGGTTGCACAAGATGACCCATCAACATATAAATTCCATATTGGGTCGCTGTTGTCAAATGCTTGGTCTGTCAAACTCCCATAGTGGAATATTTTTTCTCTTGCTTCTTCATACTTCCTGATTATGTCCTGTGTTCGGGAAGAGGAATTTGGTAGGTTAACAACTTCTTATTTTGACGAAGGTTCCTAGGGAGATTTCTTGTTAACATCACTTCCTCCTGATTCTTATTTGACCTGATCACTTTGTTGCTCGGGGACCTCCGAGTAAGTGAACTCAACTATGAAATATTCCACTGCTTGTCCTTTCAAAGAAGACTTTGGTTCATCATCATCCTGGTTATTCTTGTTTTATTATTATGTTTTAGGGGGATCGAGATCATCATCCTGGTTATTTTCATGAGTTCTTTTCTTCTCCTCTTTGGGCTTGTAAGGAGATTTTGATTTATACCGAGCTCCTTTGTTGTTCTTTCGATCAACATACAGATTCAACATTCCTTGTCGAATGAGAGTTTCAATCTCATTTTGAAGATCTATGCAACGATCCATAGTGTGATCGTGATTCCTGCAAAATTCACAGTACTTAGTCTTATCCCTCTTAGTCGGGGAACTTCTCAACTTATCAGGACAATGCACATCTTTATTATGCTTGATTTCTTCCAAGACATGGTAAATTCCCATCGTTAACAGAGTATAACTGTTGTAATTATTGCACTCCAAAACTCCTATTTGTTTTGGCTCCCTGTGTCCTTTGGGGTTTTTATGATTTTTTTTTATCATTTTAGCCATCAACTATTGTGCCTAGGCTACGCTTGGCTACCATTCCTTCCTTGACATTCACGATCTTTACTGCTTTACCCATCAATTCTGCCATTGTGTTCGGAAGGTCTTTGGCAACAGTGTAATACAGTTTCTTGAGGGGCAGTCCACTCATAAGGGCGGTTATTGCTGTCTTTTCTTAATAATCCACAACTTCCAGTTTCTCGCTATTAAAACGAGTGATGTAATCCCTGGTGCTCTCTCCTTTTCTTTATCCCACACTAAGCAAATGCGACACCTTTTTCATCAGTTTTGCTCCAAAGAAAAATTTGTTAATGAATAGCTCGGCCAGCTGGTTGAAGCTTGAAATTTATCCCCGAGGAAGACTAATATACCAGATTTGGGCAGATCCAACAATGGTTACAGAAAATGCTCTGCACCTCATTTCATCGGGGACGACATAAATGTCTAAATCCATTTGATATTGATCTATGTGTAGAACTGGGTTTGTTTTTCCATCATATTTGGTTGTTACTAATGGAGCCTTAAACTTTGCTGGAGTAGGGAAATCCACAATTGCCTGCACAAACAGAGACCATGTTACAAAGCTTCTTTGTGGTGGGTTTTTGGCCTTCGCCATTTCTCCTAACCTATCTTCCAGTATTTGTGTGGAGCCATTCAATGCATCATTGGCAGCACCAGATCCATGCATTGCAACCCTGTTATTTGCTGAGATTTTTTCCTGAAGTTGTTGCTCGGTCCGAACAGTATTTTGTCAGGCATTTCATCTAGATTGTGCAGTGCCTTCCCCTTGATTAAATGGTCATCGGGTGTTGCCTGACATTGCCCTAGGAACATTTTTATTCCCCCTGGGTCCCAAACGGTCGAAGGGAGAATCACACCTTAATCTCTTTAAGGAACTTGGCCTCTACGGGGAATAAGATTACGTGTGGAAAGATTCTGATGTCATGAGAAATGAACTTGACCTTGGATAGTAGGAGACATCCCTTTTCGTCATTAATTGGCTACACCGACCACCTTTTGGTGGTGGTGGTGGCATATTTCGTTGGGCAGATAGAGCAGGTGCCCCGGCTTGAAGAGTTTATGCAAGTTGCTCGATAGTATCTTGTATAGCCTCTTAGCCTTTTGCAAGACTGTGAAAAATTCTAGTTAAATCATTTGCAGTTGGAAGAGCAAAAGTGATTGGCGGAATGCCCTCGTTCCTGAGACTTGATTCAAGAATATCAGCCATTTAGATATTCGAATGAGTGAGATCGATTAGAAATACGATTCACACAGACGATGCTGATCTTTTGATGCAAAAAACTAGACTAGGATAATTGATTGATCACAGATAAATATAAGTAAAAGAGAAAAAATATTTTTAAAGTGGTTCGGCTTAAAGGAAGAGCCTACGTCCACTTTTGTGTATTATTAAGGCTTATTCAATTGCCTCTTACCTCGTGTCCCTTGGATGTAGGGCTTATAATGTATTTATAACCCCCAGGGGGTGTACACGCATTGGAATATCAAAGGATGGAATGTCTTTATAAAGTAGACATTTACATATGTACAGTCATTTATGTATACAGCTGTTGGTGTTTTACTATCATTATTGGTGCCCTTCTGGGTGTTGGTCGGGATTTATTAACAGGTTGGTCGGCATCCCTCAGTAGGTCAGCATTTCTTCTTTGCTGATTAGGATTAACCTTCCACTATATAGCATGTGTCTATATCCGATTGGTCCATGTAGCAGGATAATTTTTGGTATGAACAATGCCCTAGAGTGAAGAAATAAAATTATCATAATATGGGAAGGAAGAATACTGGACTTTCTATTCATTCAAAGTATTGTACCTAAGAGGATTCAACCAATTTATATTTCAATCCATATGTCCTTTATCCCATATTAAAAGGACAACCATGTGGAAAAATGAAGATCAAAGCCAAATCAGTAAAGAAAATATTCACCTTAGCAATGTCTCCAAATTGAGATAAAATTGATGGGAAAAATTGAAACCTAAATTGGAATACGCTGACGATGAAGACTTGTGGCCCCTACTTTGTAACCGTAGCCCAACATTAATAGTTTATTCCAGTTTGAGCCTTTAGATATATACATTGGTGAACAACTAAGCCAGGAGGCATCTATACATTTCCCTTTGCCTTTTAAAATTTCACAAATCGTGGTGCTTTCAAAATCATGCTCTTCGATATGGGCAGAGTCAGAGTGAGAGTGAACAAACCTCATTAAACACACAAAATTGTACCTCAAACATAAAACTTAAATCAACTATTAAAAACTACTCAAGCAACACATAACAAATCTTTTAGCATGCATTCAATATCATTGTTGCTGCTTGTACCTTCATTCAATGATATACCCAAATGTGACCTTCTCCCAAGCTTGGAAAAACTTAGCCAAAGCCGACCATGGCAAACCATCATGACAAATAGTTGTGGGACCCCCTAAAATGACCCTTCATAGCAGTATTGGCCTTGTACTAGTCTCTTAGGGTGATACCTAACATTTGGCCCACTAGTCCCTCAACGATATCGTCTGGACCTGGCACCACCCAGACAGTCGAGACCCCTCTTCAGTTCAGACCTAGCTTCCCAATAGGAAATCATACGTATCATCCTCGACCTAGCCGAGACCTCCATGGATGATATATATCTGACTTGAGACACTGATTTTTGGCATGACAAGTTCACATGAGCAGGAAATTATAATAAGATCTCATGAGCACATGAGGGAATATTGCATCATTATGACACACTCCTACTAGGGATAAGTGTTTACACCCTGTTGGAAGCTTCACCAAGGACGTGATTCTTACATGATTGGGGGTATAATGCGCACCCTAAGGACTATATATACTTGTCATCTCCTTCCTTACAGAGGATCACAATTTAGAAACCCTAGCGCAAGCTTTAATAAATACTCAGTAAAGAGAGAGAAAGTTCTAGAGAGTTGTATTCTGAGTGATTAGAGATCAATTGTTATATGTATAGCACATAAACACCGCCACATTAGAGAAGTCCAATGGTCGAACCACTTATATCAATGTGTATTCCTCTTCCCTCATTCTTTTCTGGTTATTTCACACTTGCATCTGTGTAATCACCATTGATATATCTTCTTGAGCTTGAGCTTTTATCATCTATTTGATTGTTGCTATCTTTTGGTATCATCAATCTAGTACCGTATGTGGGAACGAAGTTTCTTCTTCCTCTTATTTTAGCTTAGCTCCTAGTCTTTGTGGTGATCTATCTCCATGTTTATAGGGTCTGAATCACATTTGAAATAGTTCTGGATGGGACATTCAAGCTTCCTTCAGATCATTTATTTCATCTAAACTCTTCATCGTCATGGCTTTTGATTTGCTTCTTGGTTCCGTACTAAGTACTAGCTAGCCACCACCTCTGAGTCAGAAATGGCTGATGTGGGGGCGACCCTACGCTCCTTGGCTGCCAAGTTGCATTAAATGCACGAACAATTCATGGAATTTAGCCAAAGCATGATGGGAAGAGAACTAGGTGACCCAAACCTAATCATTACTCCTTTCTCTAGGGATATGGTGAATCCGGTGATAGGGGGTAAAAGGAGATGTTGTACCACCAACGTTGGCGATTTGTGGCCAACTCTAGGCGTCTTCACTGGGGGAAGCACATTTAGGAATGCCTAGAGAATTAAGAATGCGATGATGAATATTACTGGGAGACTTATGAAAATTTTAGTGATACCTTTCTTCGAGGCCCAACCTAACATGTAGGTAGCCAACGTTCGACTCATGATGGCCGACCAAAGGGTTTAGCTCTTTATAAACTTAACGAAGGGTTAGTGTTTGATTGAGACGAATCGATCGGGGACCTACATGACTGAATATCCCGTTCTTATAGTAACACTACTTCCATGAGTAACGATATACGTTGTGATAATTAATCTAAACAAGTCAGAGGCATAGATGAGGATAAAGAAGTCAATAGGTGTCAGAGGATCACAAGACAGTAATATGTTCCGGCTCCTTTGCCTATTGCAAGAGGGTGAGATGATGTCGACCTAGCCATAGTAGAGGAGAAGCCCTAGAAAAGCTTTATTCGGAGGCTGGAAGACAGGATCAACACACGGATGAAGAGTCGATACCCTAGATACCGAGGATACAGGGAGGGATCTCCCTTCGTCACCAAGATAGTAAGATTTCCTACTCCTGAAAAGTTCAATCCTCTAATGATGACCCCTATGTATGATGGAAGTGCAAACTCGGCGCACCATATAGAGATGTACCAATCGGCCATCAACATATACTCCATTCCAGATGAGATGAGCTGCAGGGTTTTCTCCAGCACTCTGATGGATGGAACCCATGTGTGATATACATATGTGCCTAAGAAATCAATTAAAATTTTCAACTAGTTGGCTGAGAAGCTCATCTATAACTTTTGTTTAGGCAAGAAATCTTCGAAGAAGGTGACCCACCTCTTATATGTGAAGCAAGGTAAGAATGAAACTCTGATGGATTACATCTCTTGGTTTAATAAGGAGAAATTAATGGTGAAAGACTATACAGAAGACGTAGCCTTTGCCACTCTCATTAGCATCATATAGCCGGATAAACTCTTGTGAAAGCTCTCATATGATCCTCCAAATCCATTATAAAAATTCTGGCTATGTACGGAAGAGTCATGAATGCGGAGGAGGCCATGGCGGCCAAGATAGGAGAAACAAAGGAGGCCAACGGTAGGAAGTAGAAGGAGAAGGATAAGGAAGGAAAGAAGAGATCGAACGATGATAAGTTCGCCAAGTACACTCCCCTCACTGAAAGCCCATATCTGATCCTAAATGAAATTAAAAATGATAGGGCACTTTATTGGACAAAAAAGCTTAAGTCCCCTCCTCACAAGTGGGACAAAAGAAAGTGGTGTGAATTTCATTAATACCATGACCACACAACAGATAATTTCTTGGCTCTTAAAGACTAGATGGAGAGATGATGGAGTATAAGAAACTTCGAAAGTACATAGATCAGAATGATGCCAAGGGAGGCACAGATGACCCAAAGAAGAGACGATATGATGGCCCTGGAGGAGAGGTCCAGGTAAACAAAATGAAGATAAGTATGGTGAAGATGATGAAGCCCACCCTAACCTTTCATCCAAGATACCTTCACCTCAAGGTTAGTTGGGGATTATATCCCTAAGGGTGAAGATGATATTCGGAGGACTAGTAAGTGGCGACAAGGATGTCTCCGACATGAAAGCCTATATGGTAGAGGCTAGGGCTACTCTAAATATAATTAAGGTAAATTCTATCGAGGTTGAACCTAATTCGAGTAAAAAGAAGAAGGTATATATGAAAACATTGATGGTAGGGTTTTCAATACTTGAGTTATATCGATTTTGGCCCCTCATGACGACCCTTTACTCATCACTATCAAGGTTCATGGATATAACGTCCCCAAGATACTTGTTGACGAGGGAAGTTTGGTCGACGTCATGTTATGGAAATGTTTCGATGGCCTAGAGCTGATCTAGAAGAGACTCATCCCCTATCACCAACCGTAGATTGGTTTTAGCGGTGAGAAGGAACACCCCTTGGGCATATTTCAGATGTATGTATGTATGGGAAAGTGTTATGTACGCCTTACCAAGAAGATATATTTTTTTATCATGGATGGAAATGTTTACTCAGCCTACAACATTATTATGGGAACATTAGCCCTCAAAGAGTTCGAGGTTGTGCCTTCCACGGTCCACCAGATGATAAAATTCCCAACTCTCTTTGGAGTAGGGAAAATTTAAGGTGACAAAGTGTCGGCTCATGAATGCTACTTAAAATCAGTCGAAGAGAACGTATCTCATCAAAAGGCCACCGCCACATATAACATTGATACTCTCAATCCAATAGATGAGAAGAAACTAAAGAAAGGAGATTCTACCGACGAGGTAGAATATATCGTCCTTAATGAAGATGATCTGCAAAAAAAGTCCAAATTGGAAAATCCACAAAGAAATAAATGAAAGAATAACTGGTCAAGTTTCTCAGGCAGAGGAAGATCGTCTTTGCATGGAACAGATCAAGTGTGACCTCGTCCCATCTTAGGACTCGCTCGGCCGAGGTCGTCCTTATAAGCCACACTTTTTTAAGTGACCCAGAGTGTGTAGTCTCAGTATCATCTATTATCTTAGGTCGAGACCCATCAACTGGCTCATTAGACCTTCAGTCTCGTATTGTTCCACACTCCAGATAATCGAGACCCATTAACTTGAAAATTGGCCCCTCGCAATATCATCTCTCCCTGACACCCATAATCAACCAAGACCATACTTCAGTCTTTCCTATCAGTCGCTCATAGGACATTGGAGGTGTTATACTCGGCTAGGCTGGGAACTCCCACTACGATACATAACCTCATGTGGCATAAATTTTTATCATGACCAATCCAGGTGGATAGGCAGTTCTAACAAGATCGCGAAATCACACGAGGGGAATATTTGTATCATTATTTCAAGCTTTTTCTCTAGACAAGTGTCTACTCCTCATTGGATACATCATCACGGATAAGCTTCGTGCATATTTGGGGGTGCATTGTGCACCTCAAGCACTATAAATATTCATCTTCCTCCCCAGAAGAAAGCATCGAGTATTCAAAACCCTAACTGAAGTTCTGTCAAAGTGTAACGAATGAGATACACTACAAGAAAAAAGGATCATTTATGTCAGTTTGAAAAGTGATGATATGTCAGAAAATGTAAAATTACATAAATGATGTACATTTATGTTAGTTTGGCTTTGAAGGTGAATTTTTATTTCAATTTAAGTAAAATTGAGATTACAAAAATAAACCATTTATCTCATATATATATATATAAATGACATATATATACCATTTGTAATTTTAGTTATTTTAGAATTGAGGTAGAAGCTGAGATAAATGGAAAAAATGGGGCTTTTTTTCCATTCTCCCGCCCCCACGAATTGTCTCCATATCAAAACTCATTTTCCCAAAAAATGTCGACTCTCTCACATCTCTTTCACATGATCTAGTTGGCAGTGCCTCATCTCTCACATCACTCTTGCACGATCCACCTCTATAGGCAACGACGCTGGTGTTGGTGACCCTACATCTCCATTACAGGTACACTATTTGTCCTCAAGATTAATTCCTAGGGTTACCATTTGAGCTTGCATTTACATCAAGTCCGTTTAGCAACCTAATTCCAGGTTATGAAAATGGAACTGGAAGACCAATTTTAATTCCACGGAATTGAAATTGGCCTTCTGATTGCAATTCTTGTCCATGGAATTGAGTTGCCAAATGGTCCCTAAAGATTTTCTTTAACCTTTTGATATTAGTAATGAATATGGTTTTATTTTTCTGATTTTCATTTTCGTTTATCTACATCTATAATTTCATAGAGAGAGAATATTACACATATGCATATGTTTAGGGGCTCCATGTATTTGGTATAATTTTGTTCTTATTTGAAACAAGCATGGAGGCATTGGAGCCAAAGAAACAAAAGGTGTAAACCTTCACACAGAATATTTGATATGGGCCTTGATTATAATTGATTTTCACATAACATTCTAGCTTTAACCAGTTAACAAGAATTTAGGAATTCTATGCAAAACCACCTTGTTCTTTTTATTTTTGCGATACTTGAGTTTTTTATGTTGAATATATCTGATCTAAAGATATTTTTTATCTTGATAAGTTCTATATTTCATGGGAATACAATTTTAGCATTACAAATCCATGTTTTTCGTGTTAGCGTTGAATTTTTGTAGCCATGAACCTCTTGCTTTTTGATATTTTTATCTTTCTATACTGTGTTGTCATTTTCTATTAATCTTAATAGATGTTTGAGAAAACACCCAAATGGGTGTTTTACTCTTTCTTTCTTTCTTTCTTTCTTTCTTGCTTTCTTTCTTTCTTTCTATTATGACTTCTCTTTTAATTGAATGTAATTTTTGTGACAATGTGTTTAAAAGAAAAAGTCAGCTAATATTTGACGAATTAGTTTATTCTTCATAGTTAGTCTTCATGTTTGTGGTACTATATTATCTAATTTTTGTGACAATGTGTTTGGAAATGGGTCAGTTCATGTTTGTGGTACTATATTATCTAAATATGTGGTGTTCTTTATGAAAGTTCATATATTTTAGTGAAATTTTTAATTTTGAAGTGAAGAGGTTTATGTTCCTTAACTTTGGTATATCTTACATATGAAATAATTTGAACCATATATGAATAAAAACTATTATATGGTTTCATTTTCTTTGATTATATATCAATATGCACGGACAAATGTACCTCTATGATCATATTATTTGTCCATATATGTATGTGTATGAAGAAAAATATGTGGCTTTTTATTTGGATGCGTGGCTTTTAATACTAATTGCGTTAGGATGTATGTATTGAAGTTGACTTTTGACTTTGATTAATTGCTAAAAAAATTATTATGTTTCTTATTAATGAATCAAAATCCTACAGCATTTGTTCCACCCATGCTTGTTGTCCAGATAATTTCAATAACTCCTAATTGAGAGGGAGTGTCTATCATTTTATCTATTGGCCCCAAATAGCAATGAATTTTATAAACCAATGAACTAACTATGCTTACAATTCACATGATGTAAAAAATTTGATTTTCCAAAACATATTCCCCTATTACCCTTTTGAAATCTTGATGTTAAAAATATACACCTACTTTAAATTACTATTTTTTATATTATTCACTATATATACGTATTACATCTACTGATATACAATTGTGCTGATATAACGAATACATCCGCCTTTTATCTTGTTTTTTCTCTGTTCTTTTGGGAATGTGTGGGAGAGGTTGGGGATATAGCACATCGGTGCATTGTTTAAATTCATTGTGCACTTGATTTATTATTATTAACAATCAATACAAAAAAAATTCAACTCCATTAATGTGACAAATTTATGATGTTTGGCAGGATTTTTTGAGTGGGAAATTATAATCCTTGTTTTGGAGAAAGAGTCAATTGTTTATAATTTCTCGTGCTCTCTATACCAAGTATTTTTTAAACATTCAATAGTCTTCATAACCACCTTAAATTTTAATTTTGATCCACGCCTAGTCTGGTTTGTGATGTTCAATTTATTAGCCTAATGAAAGCTTTCTAAAGTGCCTAAATATTCATACTGGTTGAGAATTAGAGGATAATGAGTACTTGGAATAATATTGGGTTAAGTTCCAGCAAAATAAACATTGTGTAAATTTGTAAAATGGTAGAAGCTAAAATGCATGGACAATTTGAAGTACGTCCACCTGAACTCTTAAGGGCTTGTTATAAGCGAAAAGCAGTTAAATGTGCCACCGCACTCATCAATGGAGAGACGAGTCAAATTGTTGATATTAATTTACTCTCAACCCTGAAATAATCGAGCTATATATTTACCACAAAGCTCAACCACAACTCAGATCACCCTACTGAATGAAGTGTTAGATGGCTACTTTTGGTACAATTATTTTTAATCTCTATTTGCTCTAAAGGTTCGGTTTTTCATAGTTGGGCATTTGTTTACTTTATTTTATTTTATTTTTCTCTTACCTTTTTTCTTCTCACAACATTGTTTTGTAGTTGAAAGCATGAACACTTACTAAACATTCAATCTATAAGTTTATTATTTTAGTTTGCCTACCTATAATTATACATTATTCTTTATGCTAAACTAGCTTCTGATTGTTTGAAAAAAATTGGATTTGTATGGTACTAAGTTGAAGAGATTTGTATTTGTTACAATAACACTCATTGGAGACTGTATAATTGGTTGAAAAAAAAAATGCGATAAGAGATGAAATCTTTCATTATGCAAGGGAGGGACATTTAATTGATCTCATTGCACTATTATTTGTAGCCTCGAAAAATTTTACTCACCCTCTTTGGACATTTAGTGAATATATTTCCACTCAATTGTGCCTCGAGAATAAATAAGCATTGTTGATGATTAGTAAAATATTTATTTAAGTGTTTGAGAGGGAATGGGATGCTCTCTAAGAATATGTACGAAGATATTAAGCTAGTATATATACTTGTACCTTCCCCTCTACTCTCTTCTTCGACTCCTATTAGAGTTTTATTTTTTAATTATAGTCAGTTTCATAGTATTCTATTTAATTAATCGAAATTTCTAATTTTAAAGATATATCTTCTTGTTACTGATGGAAAATTGGATTTAGAAAGCTGTCCAGAAGTTTCTGGACAGAATTTTGAGCAACTTTGAGCTCAAATTTATGTGGGACCCACACTACGATAATTATGGGACCATATACGAACACGTTCTCCTCCGCAAGGAGATTAACGTAGTATATTCATATGTCCAATTTCAATAAGTTATGAATGATAAATATGTCCCCAAAGTGACTCACAAAGCAATGAAAGTTAATGAATTGGGTATGTTTTAACTCTTGTCCCACATTGGAAGAATAGTGGAAAGTTGATGAGTTAATAACACCCCAAGTATGGAATAAGGCTTGGATGCCTTGGGGTATCTAAACTCTTTGAAGGGGAGATGACCTACACTATGCATGTGTTGGGCTTGGCCCAAAAGCCTGCCCACGCGCCGTCCGGCTGGCTCGGTTCGGTTCGAGCTTGGGCTTATAAAATTCTCCTACATTTTTGGGCCGAATTAATTTAACTTTTTGGGCTATTATTAATTAATTACATAATTAATTAATTATTAATTAATTGTTTGATAGTTAATGCCAAAGGTCAACAACTAACAAATTAACTTTTTTTTATAGTTAATTTCGATTTTGACAGTTCCAATAGTCAACACAAAAGCTATAAATACAAACCTTTCCCTCCTGTTTTATTTGCTGAAAAAATAACCCTCCAGAAAAATTACGAAAATGTTCTTTCATCCTGAAAAATGTTTTCTTCATTTCTGCAATTTATATCACTATCCTGGTTGAGTATTAACACAAATTTGTGTTCGTTGGTATTAATTATTGCTATGCTACATAATTAATTTGGGAAATCCATTCTATCTTGGGAGGAAATTATTCAATAACCTTTGAGCACATTAGAGGGAATAAATTTGCCTTAAGGAGACCGTTCTTCAGGGCTCGAATTTATCTTTAAATTCTGTTATTATTTCTGCAAATTCAAGTAAGTGTTAATTTTTATAATTTCATTTTATTTCTGTAATTATATTAATTATTCATAATTCTGTACAATTGTTTTTAATAAATAGTAGACTTAACAATCTTTAGGCAAATTTATATTGTTCTACTGTTTTGTAGTGTACAGATTTCTTTATAGAATTTTATTCGTATTAAATAATTATGTTTTGATAGAAAAATTGAATTAAAATATTGTTTTAATGCAGAAATTAATAAAACAGTACGGTACATAAATTAATTTCTACACTATTTATATATATTCTGTTTTAGAAAATAAAATTTTATTTGTAAAATTTTGTTGTTAAATCTGTTTATATATATAATTTTTTGATCTTAAAATTATAATTCTATTTTGTACGGAATTCTTTTTATTATTAAAAAATAGTGTGACACAAATTTTTTTGTGTATAAACTTCTGTTTATATTTTAGTTAATTCTGAATATTATTTAGAATTCTTTTGGAATTCATTTATTGTGAATTATATTTGGAGGAAATTGGTGCACAGAATTTTGTATTCTGCTTTGATTAATTCATTTATATATGAATTCTATCATTGATAAAAATTGTGTTTTTGTAACAGAAATGGAATCGCAAAGTACGAACACTATTCCTGCTAAAGTGACTGTCCCCAACACAAATGCGACTGCCCCCGTATCTATGCCACACAGGGAGAAACCGAAAAAGTTCAATGGGGCTGACTTCAAATGTTGGCCAGGACAAGTTTTTTTCTATCTCACTACCTGCCAACTGGGTAAGTTTGTACATGAAGATTGTCCCTCTATTCTAGAGGGAGATGACTCTGAAAAGGTTGCTGTTGTTGATGCTTGGAAGCACTCGGACTACCTATGCCGGAATTATATTTTGGCCCACTTGGATAAGACATTGTATCATGTCTACTGCACTATCAAGACATCCAAGTAATTGTGGAATTCTTTGGAAAAGAAGTACAAAACTGAATATGCTGGGATGAAGAAATTTATCTTCGGGCATTTTCTGGACTTCAAAATGATTGACTCTAAACCAGTGATCTCGCAAGTGTAAGAACTCCAAGTGATCCTCCACGACATTCATGCTGAAGGAATGTCACTTAGTGAAACTTTCCAAGTTGCTGTAATTGTTGAAAAATTACCACCATCTTGGACTTTATTAAAAAATTATCTCAAGCACAGGCGAAAGGAGATGAATGAGGAGGAGTTGGTGGTCAGGATGAGAATCGAAGAAGGTAACCGTGAGTCTCAAAAGAAAAGTGGGAAGAATCCAATGGAAACAAAAGTCCATGTTGTTGAAGGTCCTAAGAAGAACAAACGAAAGCCTGATGGGGAAGGCACTTCCAAACAGAACAAGAAGAAGTTGAAAGGAAAATGCTACAACTGTGGTAAACTTGGACACCGCTCAAGCAAATGTCATAAGCCTAAGAAGAAAAATAGAAATAATCCTCAAGTAAATGTAACTGAGGGTGAAAACATTGCCAATGACTTAGCGGATATGAATCTTTCTGCCGTGGTCTTTGAATGTAACTTGGTTGGAAATACCAAGGAATGGTGGGTGGACACTGGGCCACACGACACATTTGTGAATACAAATGGATATTTTCTACCTATAAGCGTTTGGAAAATGAGGAGAATATCTTTATGGGAAATTCTTCCACTTCTAAGGTGGTGGGACATGAAAGATTGCTCTAAAAATGACTTCTTGAAAGGAACTTAATCTCAACAACGTTCTTCACGTGCCTGATATCCGAAAGAATCTAATTTCTGGATCTCTCCTGACCAAAAATGGTTTCAAGCTTGTGTTTGTGTCTGATCGCTTTGTTTTGTCAAAGAATGACATGTATGTAGGAAAGGGCTACCTAAATGAGGGGCTAATTTAAAATCAATGTTCTTACTGTAACCTCAAAAACATTTGTTTCAATGAATGAAATTGCTAGTTCTTCTTACTTGATTGAGTCATCTAATATTTGGCATGCTAGATTAGGACATGTTAATTTTGATACATTGTGTAGATTAATTAACTTGGATTTTTTTGCCAAAATTTAATATTGATAAAAGTCATAAATGTCAAATTTGTGTGGAATCTAAATTAGCTAGATTACTTTTCCATTCTATTTAAAGGATAACTGAACCTTTAGATTTAATTCACACTGACATTTGTGATTTAAATTTGTTCAAACTAGAGGTGGTAAAAAGTATTTTATTACTTTTATTGACGATTGCACAAAATATTGCTATGTAGATTTGTTACATAGTAAAGATGAGCTTATCAATGCATTTAAACAATATAAGAATGAAGTTGAGAATCAATTAAGCAAAATGTTAAAGACTATTAGGAGTGATAGAGGAGGTGAATATGAATATCCATTTGAGGAATTTTGTTCTGAAAATGGAATTATTCAATAAACTACCGCTCCTTATTATCCTCAATCGAATGGTGTTGATGAACACAAAAACCGTACTTTGAAAGAGATGATGAACTCAATGTTATTAAGTTCAGCATCTCCACAAAACTTTTGGGGGGAAAACTTACTTTCTTCTAATTACATTCTCAATAAAAGTACCTCACAAGAAGACTCACAAGACACCTTATGAATTATGCAAAGGTCGAAGACCTTCCTATAAATATTTACGAGTGTGGGGGTGCTTAGCCAAAGTGATGGTTCCTAAACATAAAAAGGTAAGAATAGGGATAAAAACCGTGGATTGTGTATTAATCGGTTATGCTACTAATAGCGGTGCATATCGATTTTTAGTTTGTAAATCTGACATTTCGGATAATCATGTAAATACGGTTATTGAATCGAGGGACGCTTCATTTTTTTAAAATGAATTCTAGTATAACATGACCCGAGAATCTTATCCTTTTAAAAGGACAAATCAAGCTACTACAAGTGGTACTCATTAACCTATTGAACAAATAGAGGATGAACCAAGACGTAGTAAAAGAGTAAAATCCTCGACTTCTTTCAGTTCAGATTTTCTAACATATTTGCTAGAAAATGAACCTCAATCGTACAAAGAAGCCATATCCTTACCCGATGCTTCTAATTGGAAAGAAGTAATTAATAGTAAAATTGAATCCATATTATAAAATCATACATGGGAACTAGTGGATCTTCCACCAGGTTCAAAACCGTTACGTTATAAATGGATCTTCAAAAAGAAGTTGAAGGTAGATGGATCAATTGATAAATATAAAGCTAGACTTTTAGCTAAAGGCTATAGGCAAAAGGAAGGGTTGGATTACTTCGGCACATATTCATCGGTAACAAGAATAACGTCCATTCGGATGTTAATAGCAATAATTGCTATTAATGGACTCGAAATACATCAAATGGATGTAAAAACCGCATTCTTAAATGGTGAACTAGACGAGGAAATTTATATGGAGAAACCTAAAGGGTTCAAGGCTCCCGGACAAGAAGGAAAAGTATGTAAGCGTTTTAAATCACTTTATGGATTAAAACAAGCACCTAAGCAATGACATGAAAAATTTGATAATGCGATGTTATCAAATGGTTTGAAAATTAATGAATGTGATTGTTGATACCAAATTTAGTCTGCTGACATGGCCCAATTGAATGAAGATGCGTGGCAATCTACGTGGCAACAACAAATACTTCCTAGGAACTCACACGCTCCGAGGAACAAGAACTCTCCGAGGAACTCTTAGACACCGAGAAGTTTAGGTGGTCCGAGCAACTCAGGCGGTCCGAGCTGCACCTCGAACAAAGCATTAATATCAGGATAACCAACAGTTTGACTGTTCATTAAATGCTTATCATTCAGACGCACACGCTTAAGGGGCATTGAATGTATTACCCTTTCATATGTACATCATTTAATGTATTACCCTTTCACATTACAGCCTCAGGCTATAAATACATTGTACAATCCTCATTGTAAGGGGACCGTAATTTCTTGATAGAACTTGTAATCGAGAATTCCCAAACACTCAGCAATAAAATAACAGTGGATGTAGGCCATTCTTATAAGCCTGAACCACTTTAAAAATTCTTTGTATCATTTAATTATCTGTGATTGAATAATTAGAGATGATCAAATTTTTTACATCAACAGATTGGCGCCGTCTATGGGAAACGACTGGTAATATCGTTTTTCATCAAAAACAATTCATCACAAATGGCTGATATACCAGAATCTAGCAATCGAAACGCTGGAAGCCCTCCAAATCCATCTGCTCCGCTGAATATTCTAGATCTGGCTGGAATAATGACAAATCTGGCTCAGGGCCAGACCGTCATGCAAGAAACTATGCGACAGCTCATACAAACCCTCTATGGCGGTGCACCAACTCATTCAGGACCACGAAGTATTCAAAGAAATACCCGTGCGCCTTCTTCGCATACTAGGCGTACCAATTCATATCGCAATGAGGAGTCTGGAGATTTTTCTTATCAACTTGGACGAACTTCGTCAGTGCGAGCCACAGATACTGAACAACGTATCACTCTCTCCCCAGAAAGGACCAGTGCGCTAGAAAGATTAAGCAGGGTATCACCTTTTAATCGATTAGGACCTAGAAGGAGTAAAAGTCCTCCTAGAGCCCCATCGAGGAGTTTTCGACGATCACCAGATTTAAGGGAAGGATCTACCCAATCGCGACCAGCTGTTCGTCAAGATAGATCCCAGGAAGCCACATCAACGCAATCAGTTGCTCGAACTAACAGGCCCGAGGAAGGGAATGATGCATGGAAAGGCTCTATTCAGAGGCTGGAGGATAGATTAGGGGAAATGTCTAAGGCCAAGAACCCTCTACAATGAACCTTTGTTCCAGGAACACCTTTTGTCCAGGCCATTGTAGATTTTCCAACACCATCAAAATTCAAAGCACCTGTTGTGACCCCCAAATATGATGGAAAGACTGATCCTGTCCTTTATGTAGAACAATACCAAGCTGTAGTGGACATCTATGCTGTTCCAGATGAGATGAGATGCAGGGCATTCCCGAGAACTATTATCGGATCTGCTCAAATATGGTATAATAATCTTCCTCGGGGTAAGATCTCAACTTCTCTTCAACTGGCCGAGTTATTCATTGGGAATTTCTGTTTTGGGGCAAAGCCAGTTAAACGAGTAGCACATTTGTTAAGTGTTAGACAAAAGGCTGGTGAAAGTACCAGAGATTATATAACTCGTTTTAATAACGAGAAACTTGAAGTCATTGATTATGATGAGAAGACAACGATTACTGCTTTGATGAGTGGACTACTGCCCAACAAGTTGTACTACACTTTGGCCAAAGATTCACCTAGAACCATGTCAGATCTGATGGGAAAAGCGTCCAAGATTATGAATGCCGAGGAGGCTATGGCTGTGAAGAAGAATATGGATGCCAAAGAAACCAAGGTGGAAGGTGATAAAGCTAAGAAGAAAGAACATAAGAACAATGGTGATGACAAACATTCAAAATCTAGGTCGGTATGGGATGTAATGAAGAAATATGATAATTATACTCCTTTGAAGAAGGATATCAACCATGTTCTAGAAGAAATCAAGAACAACGAGGAGTTAAACTGGCCAGAGAAAATGAAAGCAGACCCTGACAAGAGGAATAAGGCAAAGTATTGAGAGTTTCATAAAGATCATGGCCATATGACCAAAAATTGCATAGCTCTTCAGAATGATATTGAAACACTCATCAGACGAGGAAAGCTATCAAAGTATGTTGATCGTGGGAACGAAAGAAGAAACAACGACTGAGCAAGAGAGAGGTCTAGATCTCCTCGTCGAGCAGAGGAGAAAAAGAAAAGAAACCATGAAGTTGATCCAGAAGATGACCCCGATCTTCCCAAGAGACCAAGGCATCTAGAACGTGAGGTATTTTTAATACGCTTTGGGTCATTTGACTGTAATGTTATAACAGGTGGAGATGCAGGAGGAGGAGACCTTACTGCAGAGAGAAAAGCTGACCTCTGTGAGGCTCAAGCTTGCTCATACATTCAACGAATAAATGTAGCTGAAGAGGATCGCCCGAGAAAGGTAAATAAAGAGAAATTGGTCATTGGTTTCTCAAAGAATGACATGGGAGGTGTTCTATATCCTCATGATGACCCATTGGTGATCAAGATGAGAATGAAGGAGGTAATGATTTCCAGAGTATTGGTCGACAATGGTAGCTCGACAGACATCATGTTCTACTCGTGCTTCGATAGTTTAAATCTAAAGCTATCTTAATTAAGGACTTATCATAGACCCCTCATCGGTTTTGCTGGAGATAAAGTATTTCCACTTGGGACAATCAAGTTGGATATATTCATTGGTACGTGTCCTGCTTGTCGAACAGAGAGAATACGTTTCTTCGTGATGGATAAGAATGTTCAATCATCATACAATATCATCATGGGAAGAGTAGGATTGAAGAAGTTCGAGGCTGTACCATCTACAGTGCATCAGTGCCTAAAATTTTCAATAAATTTTGGAGTAGGAGTTATGAAAGGTGATCAGAAAGTAGCTCGGGAATGCTTTATTCATCCGCCGAGCAAGAAGAACTCGAGGAATCAAGGAAAAAGATTACTACCTATCAAGTGGATGAAGGTGCAGAAATTGAAACATTGGATCCTAGAGATGAGTCTCAACTCGTGAAGGGTCAAGTGGTGGAAGATACTGAAAACATCATTCTGGACGACGAGCACCCTGAGCGAACTACTCAAGTAGGTTCGTCGTTGGAAGCCTCACTAAAACAAGAATTGATAACTTTCCTTAGAAGAAGAAAATAAACTTTTGCGTGGAGTCATGAAGATATGCCTGGGATAGACCCAAATTTCTTATGTCACGAACTCAATGTGGATAAGGAGATCAAGCTTGTGAAGCAGAGAAGAAGAGTATTCAGTCCCGAGAAGAATCAAGCCATACAGGAGGAAGTCGAGAAGCTCCAGAAAGCTTGTTTCATTGAAGATGTTAAATATCCAGATTGGTTAGCCAATGTGGTGATGGTAAAAAAGAAGAACAACAAATGGAGGATGTGTGTAGACTTCACCGACCTCAACAAAGCATGCCCAAAGGATCACTTTCCATTGCCCCGAATTGATCAACTGGTCGATGCTACCTCGGGACATGAGCTGCTGAGCTTCATGGATGCTTATTCTGGCTACAATCAGATTAAAATGAAACCTGAAGACAGGGAAAGTACTTCTTTCATTACCCCTAGGGGAACTTATTGTTATAATGTTATGCCTTTTGGTTTGAAAAATGCAGGTGCGACATATCAACGGCTGATGAACAAGGTCTTTGCTGAACAAATCAGTTGCAATATAGAAGTCTATGTTGACGATATGCTGACAAAGAGCAAGAAAGCTGCCGATCATCTAGTTGACTTAAGTCAGACTTTTGATCAACTGGATAAATATCAAATGAAGCTGAAACTGATAAAGTGCACATTTGGAGTACGAGAAGGCATGTTCCTCGGGTATATTATCAATCAATGAGGCATTGAGGTGAATCCTGAAAAGATCAAAGCTCTACTAGGACTGCGATCTCCAACGACGAAAAAAAAGGTGCAAAGTCTTACAGGACGAGTAGTAGCACTCAACAGATTTGTATCACGAGCAACTGATAGATGTATCCCATTCTTCAAGACACTCCGAAAGACTTTTGAGTGGAATGATGAATGTGAGAAGGCTTTTCAAGACTTTAAGAAATACTTGGGAGCACCTCCACTGTTGTCCAGGCCAGTGATGGGAGAAAAATTATACTTATATCTTGTAGTGTCCAAAAATGCAGTTATCTCGGCGTTGATCAGAGTGGAGAATGGAGTAAAAAAACCAATCTACTACACAAGTAAGGCCTTCCGAGGAGCAAAGATCAGATATCCAAGGCTGGAAAAGTTAGCACTGGCGCTGATTGAGGCGAGTAGGAGAATGAGGCCATACTTCCAGGCTCATACCATTGTAGTATATACTGATATGACATTGAGGCAAGCCCTTCATAAACGAGAAAAATCAGGGAGATTGATGTACTGGGAAATAGAGCTCGGTGAATACGATATAGTCTATGAACCCAGATCATCTCTTAAAGGGCAAGTTGTAGAAGATTTTATAGCAGAGTTCATCTATCGTGATACCCCCGAGGAGCAAAAGTTGCTCGCTGATCAATCTGTGGATGTTACAGGATCATCAAATACTAGCTCAGACCAACTCCGGTTGGTAAAAGGGCAAGTAGATGTTACAGGATCATCAAATTCGAGCTCAGACCAACTTCGGTTGGTAAAAGGGGAAGAAAAGATGATCGATGAAGAGCAAGAAATATTAGGGGAAGATGAAAGTAAGCAATAAATATTTCACCGAGGAACTCTGACAGATCAGAAATTTGAAGACAAGTTACCTATATGGAGGCTCTATGTAGATGGCTCATCTTGCACTATAGGATGTGGCGCGGGGATAGTTTTGAACACTTCGGATGAGGTCGACATGGAATACGCCCTACGTTTCCAATTCAAGGCTTCCAATAATGAGGTTGAATATGAGGCCATGATTGTAGGTCTTAGTTTGGCAAAAATTATGGAGACGCAACAGGTTATTGTTTTTAGTGATTCTCAATTAATCGTAAACCAAATGATGGGAGTATATGTAGTTAAAGGAGAATTAATGATCAGATATCATGCAAAGCCAAAGGAGCTGGTGTCAAAATTTGCTGTTATTCAGCTGGTCAGAATACCAAGAATGGAGAATACGAGAGCAGACGCCTTAGCTCGATTAACATCAGCTACTCGCACCGACCTACGACGAACAATCCCAATTGAAGCATTAGCTGGTTAGAGTATAGATGAAGATCTGACGACGAACTTTATTACCTTTGATTTAGGACCATCTTGGATGGATCCCATCAGGGCATATATTGAGGAGGGAGAATTACCAATTGACAAGCTCACAGCTAAGAAATTGAAGTTTAAAGCTGCTCGGTATATATTAACTAACGGTATTTTATATAGACAAGGAATTATGGCAGGTTTGCATAGATGTATGCATCCATCCAAGGTGAAAGAATTGATTGAAGAGATCCATGAAGGGTCCTGTGGAGCCCATGTAGCAGGTCGGACGCTTTTGCAAAGGGTGATGATGCAGGGATACTACTGGTCGACGATGAGGGTTGATTGTATAGCCTATGCCAAGAAATGTGACAAGTGCCAGCGCTTTTCCTCCATCCGAAGAACTCCACAAGCATTGTTGACACCCATAACTTCGCCTTGGCCATTTTCCACGTGGGGGATAGATTTGGTTGGGCCACTGCCAACGACCAGAGGAAGGTTCAAATACCTCATCGTCGCAGTAGATTATTTTACTATGTGGGTAGAAGCTGAGCCTCTCATTGATATGACGTACGACAAGGTGTACCAATTTTTTTGGAAGAACAACATTTGTCGATATGGTATTCCTCATGCTTTCATCACAGACCATGGAACACAATTTGATAACGAGGAGTTCGCTACCTATTGCCATCAGTCAAACATTTTGAAGATCCACTCAGCACCAGGCCATCCTCAAAGCAATGGACAAACTGAAGTGACAAACAGAATGCTGCTAAATGGCTTGAAGAAAAGACTAAGTGAAGCAAAAGAAAACTGGATCAACGAGCTACAATTAGTACTATGGGCTTACCGAACTACTCCCCGAGTAGCAACTGGAGAATCACCATATATGATGGCGTTTGGAAGTGAAGCTGTTATACCTGCCGAGTTGGGCCTCCCAACACACAGGGTACTGAATTTCAATTCCCCTGTCAGCGACTTAATGAGAAGATTGGATTTAGACATGCCCGAGGAAGTTAGAGAACAAGCAGCCATTAGAAATGCTGCTTACCAGCAGTGAATATCTTTGTTCTACAATAAGAGGGTGAAGAGGTGCGACCTGAAAGAAGGAGATTATGTGCTAAAGAGGGTTATTCAAAAGCACAACAAACTAAAGACAAACTGTCATGGACCATATCGAGTTACAGAAGTTGTTCGACCAGGAACTTATCGAATAGCAACTTCAGAAGGGGATGAGTTTAAGAATGCATGGAACGCAGAGAACCTATGCAAGTATTATCAGTGATGAATAAAATAAAGATATTCTACCAAATTCTTTCTTTTTATTGAATGTTTTTTGGGTAATACTAGTGCTACACACTACTCGGCAAAGCTCGACAAAGCTCAGGCTACTCAATTTTTTTCTCGAAAATGCCAACTAAGGTGGGTCGAGAAACCTATATTCCTCCGGAAAGTAAAGCTACCAATATTCCTCCGGGAAGTAAAGCTACCAATATTCCTCCGGAAAGTAAAGCTACCTATATTCCTTCGGGAAGTAAAGATACCTATATTCCTCCGGGAAGTAAAGCTACCAATATTCCTCCGGGAAGTAAAGCTACTTATATTCCTCCGGGAAGTAAAGCTACCTATATTCCTATGGGAAGTAAAGCTACCTATATTATTCCGGGAAGTAAAGCTACATGTATTCCTCTAGGAAGTAAAGCTACCTGTATTCCTCCAAGAATTAAAACTTGTATTCCTATTGGAAGTAAAATTATATGTTCCTCGGGAAATAAAAATATTCCTAAAAATGCCAACTTATGTTGTTTAGGAAGTAAATATATTCTTGAAAACGTGCCAAAGTTTCTCGTAGAGGAAAAATCCACTAACTATGGCTGGTGGGGGATAAAAACCCACTAACTGAAGTTAGTCGACAAGGAAAATTTGCCGACCTTGGTTGGTCGGAAACATTTAAGAAAAAAAATCTACTAATTATGGCTGGTCGGGTATAAAAACCCACTAACTGTAGTTGGTCGACAAGGAAAATTTACCGACCTTGGTTGGTCAAAAACATTTTAAACATTTTTGATACTCGCAACTTTTACTAAGTTGGTCGAGAAACAAAACATTATTTTTGCCAAATAATTACCACAAGTTCAAACTACTCGACAATAAGTTGGTCGACAAATAACACAATATTATTATCTTTTTAACAGATACACATGCACAGATGTAAAGTGTTTTATAATTACAAGACAATAGCATTTAAGATTACGAAAAAAAATGAAAGTCTTTCATTAAATCCAAAAATAAATTACATTGATAATAAAATGTATACAAATGTATTACATTAATATTCCTATTCTACTGGTCTTTTCCCCTCTGCTTTTGAAACAGGTTCCTCGCCAGCAGGCGGATCATTTAAAGCAAGAGGAGAATTTATGAAGTTGAGATCTTCTAACATCCTAATATTCATCACAAAAGGTCGATCTAGTAGATGCTCTGAACGAGATATCTCGAAATTTGAATGGAGATTATAGTCGTCGAGGTATTTGGAGATCAAACATCGAGGAATGGCCCGAGCAGGGATAAGGCATTCAAAAAGCCTTGCTTGTAGCCCTCATTATTGGCATTCTGGATACGATCGTCCAAGTGGTAGAGCGCCTCATTGTACCCAGCCATCCAGAACTCCCTAGGCTATTTGTGGAATTGATATGTCAATCGTTCCATCTGTTCGTGGAGATTCTTGATGAAGAGTTCCTTATTCTCCAAGACTGACTTATGCGCAGAAAGCTACTCTTCCAGGTCCCTTATTTTCTTTGACATTTCAGCCAACGCCTGGTTCTTCACCATTAATTGGAAGGCCTGGTTCTCTAAAGCAGACTGAGTCCGCTGTTCCTCGACAGGAATTCGAGGAGCTCTTGCTCGCCCCCGAGGAGCTCTTGCTCGACCACGAGAAGATGTAGAGGGGCCAGACCTCTTCAAGGTTTCCAACTTGTCCCTCAAGTTGGCGTTCTCGACTTCCAAGAACGAGAATCCCTCATCAGTTACTGGGATCAAGGCTTTTAAAGTAGAAGCTGCAGAATTCAACTGCGACAACTCTCTTTGAAGATTATTGTTCTCTTGCTCTAATAATTCAGCTATTTGTCTGCATTCCTCGACCTCACTCTTCAGAGTTCTCTCCCTCACATCGTAGCCAGAAAAAAGTTTCTCGTAACCCTTGTCGGCAATGATCTGCTGGTACTTCTTCTCGTAACCCTCGTGCAAGAGGGCAGTGGATTCTTTGTATTGTTGCTGAAGATCTTCGAGGGTGCCCTGGAGATCCTCGATCATGTCATAATAAGCTACATTATTGGCCACTTCTCGATCAAGTAGACACTTCAGATATTGGTATGCTTTAACTGCCTGTTCAGAAGCATCTTGGCCGAGGATATCGACGACTTGTGCTGCACTCAGATCTGTGTGACCAGCTTTAAAATAATCATTGCATTGCCTTAGCAGCTTGGTATCGTGAGCAGATAATAATTCCATCCTGGCCAGAAACTAGCAGAGGAAGAAAAGGCAGTAATCAATAAAAGCACCAATAAAGCATGAAGAAGAGATAATAGTATGCAAAAACACAAGTTCAAGTTTTATTATATCATAAAGGTCAGAAGTACAAGGTTCAGAGTTACATATTCATAGTTACATTTGACAAAAGAAAAATATAAAGAGAAACCCGAACAACTCTACACCTTTTCCTTATCTCCCAAAACTTTCTCGGGAGGTTGGGACGAGGAAGTAGGTGGCTCGGAGGGAATATAAAGTTTCTCGGGGAGCGCCAGCAGTTGCTCGGAAGAAGTAATGATTTGCTGAGGTTCCTCGTTAGCAGGCTGGATGGCTGGGGGATGATCTCCCATCACCATGGAAGACTCTTCGGAGGCAGCTTCGTCCTCTTCAAAGTCTTCAGGAGTTGGAGGGGGACCAGGGATGTGTCGCTGAAAGAGTTCAGAATTTTCATCCACTTTCATCTCCTGTAGAGCAGCGACCCATCCATCCCTAAAGTACTTGAGGCTGCCATATTCTACTTGCGACACCATGGCAGCTAATCCCTTGTTCCACCCCTTGTGCCAGCCAGCGCTGAAAGACTTTTTCACAGCTAATTTTCTCTTCAACTTCTCCGAGAAAAGTTTCTCGGACATAAGGTTTTCAGCAGTCTTCAATTTATTCTCAACCTCCTCCTTCTGCCGACTTATTTCCCGAAGCTGACCCAACTCTGCCTCAGCAACCTTGAGTTTATTCTCAAACTCTCCTGCATTCTTGAGCTTCCCTTCAAGCTCTTTATTTTTCCCATCTAAGTCCTTTATTCTCTTGTCCAACTCCTTGGAGACTTCAATAGCTTGAGCCTTCTCTTGCTCGGTGGAGGTAAGATTCTTCTCCCAAATAGCCTTGTCAGTATCATACTTCTGACAAGAATCTTCCAAAGACTTCGTCAGGCCCACTAGAGCTTCCTCCACACCAGATTAGGAGCTTGAAGCTTTAATTGATTCATCCTTCTTCAAATTGTATGGAAGCAGCTCACCAACTGTAAAAAAAAATGAAAGCAAGTCAGAGACAGATATAAGAAGGGAAAGATGAAAAGTGCAAAGTAATAAGACTTACAGAAGCAATATAGCGAGCAACCAATGATGTAACCATATCTCGAGAAAGGTTCTCTTCGACACCTTGGATCTCGAGAATGATCCAAGTCTTCACCGAGCTCATGGCAGAGCTCGGGGGAACAAAAGTTAGAACACCAGTTCCAGTAGCTGGGGGCTGAGTGATGGTGTCAGCCAAATTGACCGAGGAGCTCTTCTTCAGCTTCCTCGGGGGAGCAGGAATAGATTCAACCAAGGAAGAACTCTTGGTCGGTGATATTACAATCACTTCTCCTGGAGCAGCAGCCTTGCTCGGGGCCATTGGGGGCTTCTCGACAACCTTCACAACAGGGGCAGCCGAGGAAGATGCATCAGTTTTCTTTGTCCCTTCCCCCGGGACGTCAATCTTACTTCTTTTTGCCTCTCCAGCACCAGAGGCAGGTTTCTCAAAAAGGGTGGGAGGTCTTCTCTTCTTCACCCTTTCACTTAAAGGGACGTGTGATTCAGGCGAGGAACTGGTAGAGGCTGGTACTGGCTCTGCGTCACTTATTACTGGATGAGCAGTAAAAGAAGTAGTGTAACTCTTGTACTGCAGCAGATATGAAGCTGACCTAATGTGCTCATCGGCAACAAACTGATGCAAACTCCAGATAAGTTTTAAGTGTCTTATATTAACGTCCGCTTCTTTTGGACACTTTCTTTTGTTGTCAACTGCAAATAAATAAACATTAAAATATCAGTGGCACATTTTATCCAACATAGAGGAAGCATAATTTCAAAATAAATAAAATGAAATAAAAATAACTTATCCCATTGCCATAGGGAGGGCATCTGGGACCCTGATAAACTTCATCTCCAGATAAAGGAGCATGTTGCCAATTTTTTATGACAACCCCGTGCTTAAAATAGTTCCTATTGGCATCCGGGAGATTGAATACTAAGGCCCTATTTAAAAATCTAGTTTTTAAATAAAAAGTATTATCGCCTACAGTCCATCTATAGCAAAACATGATTTTTGGAATTCCTATGCGAGTTCCATGGATTTGATTTAACCTATGAACCCCATTAACTATTCTCCATGTATTTGGGGATATTCTTGCAGGAACAACGCCAAAGTATTGAAAGAATTCCAGACATAAGGGATTGGGTGGAAAAGAAAATCCACACTCAGTAACAACGAGACTGGGGAACCAATGTCCCTCAGCCAAACGAAAATAATCAGAAGGCTCAGAAAGCTCTTCCAGAACAACCCATGAGGGAATAGAAAAATCAGAGCGAAACTTATCAAGAGATTCAACAGGGTAAACCATGATGAATAAAGAAAATGAAGAAGAAGAAGAAGTAATATCTTACAGAAAAAGAGTAGATCTGTTGACAACGAACGATGTAAAGGATGAACGCACAAGAGAGTAAGAGACGATGGAAAACTCGAAGATACAAATTTGAAAAAGTAAAAGACGATGGTATTGTCTGTGATGCCTAAAAACCTTACCCTGGGAAAAGGAAAAAAGTAATGATTACAAAAAGAAATTATTACGCTATCGGCGGCTAGAAGGACAAAAAGGGCGTGGCAATCAAAGCAGGCATAAAAATTCAAAAAAGCCTGATTCTACGAATTTGGAAGGAAAATTAAATACAAGGGAAACACTCCTAAAAATCAGGAAGACCATTTAAAGCTACCAAATTCCGAGAAAGAATATTCCATACTCCTCAAATTTCGAACTATGAAACATTGGGGGCTTCTGTTGATACCAAATTTAGTCTGCTGACATGGCCCAATTGAATGAAGACGCGTGGCAATCTACGTGGCAAAAACAAATACTTCCGAGGAACTCACACGCTCCGAGGAACTCACACGCTCCGAGGAACAAGAACTCTCCGAGGAACTCTTAGACACCGAGAAGCTTAGGCAGTCCGAGCAACTCAGGCGGTCCGAGCTGCACTTCGAACAAAGCATTAATATCAGGATAACCAACAGTTTGACTGTTCATTAAACGCTTATCATTCAGACGCACACGCTTAAGGGGCCTTGAATATATTACCCTTTTATATGTACATCATTTAATGTATTACCCTTTCACATTACAACCTCAGGGCTATAAATACATTGTACAATCCTCATTGTAAGGGGACCGGAATTTCTTGGTAGAACTTGTAATCGAGAATTCCTAAACACTCAGCAATAAAATAACAGTGGATGTAAGCCATTCTTATAAGGCTGAACCACTGTAAAAATTCGTTGTATCATTTATTTATCTATGATTGAATAATTAGAGATGATCTAATTTTTTACATCAATAGTGATAAATGTGTTTACTTTAAATACATTCAAAATGGATATGTCATTCTATGCCTCTATGTTGATGATATGCTTATCATGGGTAGTAACTTGGAGATTGTCAAAACTACAAAACAAATGTTGAGTAGTAGATTTAACATGAAAGATATTGGAATCGCCGATGTGATATTAGGAATTAAAATTTCTAGAACATCGGATGGAATTATATTATCTCAATCTCATTACATAGAAAAATTACTTGAAAAATTCAAGAAGTATGATATTAGTCCTACCAAGACACCTGTAGATGAAAATTTACATCTAGCAAGAAATAATGGTGAAACCATATCTCAACTAGAATATTCTCGTATTATCGACAGTTTAATGTATATCATGAACTGTACACGACCGAAGATAGCATACTCAATAAGTAAGCTAAGTCGATTTACGAGTAATCCAGGAAGAGATCCCTGGAAAGCAATATTGAGAGTTTTGGGTTATTTAAAATATACTCAAAACTATGGACTGCACTACTCAAAATATCTAGCTGTTCTTGAGGACATTGCAATCCAAATTGGATATCCGATACAAAAGACTCTAAGTCTACGAGTGGGTATGTGTTTACCCCTGGAGGTGCAGTCGTATCATGGAAATCCTCAAAACAAACGTGCATTGCTAGATCGATAATGGAATCCGAATTCATTGCACTAGACAAAGCTGGAGAAGAAGATGAATGGCTTCGAAATTTCATAAAGGATGTTCCAAATTGGTCTAAACCTGTGCCCGCGATATGTATACATTGCGATAGCCAATCGGCAATTGGAAGGGTAAATAATCACATGTATAACGGAAAGTCACAACATATTCATCGTCGACACAATACAATTAGACAACTCTCTCAAATGGAATTATCTCAATTGACTATGTAAAGTCAAAAGATAATATAGCGGATCCACTAACAAAAGGTTTAAACATAGAGAAAGTTGAAAGATCATCGAGAGGAATGGGTCTAAAGCTTATAAATAAATAAGAATCAATATAGTGGCAACCTAACCTAGCTGACTGGAGATCCCAAGATCTATGTTCAATGGGCAAACCTAACTACATTGAATTTAGTAAGCACTAGAGGATATTTAATCCTATCCATTCCAAAGATGAGATAGTGCACATCTGTCGCGAAATTAGGATAAGTTATGCTTTTAATGACATCCATATCTTAGTATGTCTAAGTGGGGTATTGCAGGATACTCTTTATGGAAGTCACCTACGTGAGTAAGAAGGGGGCCACTTCTATGAGAATAATGAAAGGCATATTCCCTAAAATACTCACGGAACCAAGTGGTGTTCATGGCCAAAATGAACACAAACGTGAGAACCAACTGTGTTGAAGAGTTGTTTTGTGAACACTGTTGTTTAGGTTTACAAAAACGGTTGACGGTTCAAGGACGTGAAGTCTACTGATTAACCAAGTAAATCCGATGGTATATCACTAAGGAAAGTTCAAGGCCACTAGGCTACTTCTCCCGATGCGATAAGTCTTCAGTTTTACTCAACCTGTGTCTGCATCTGCATTTCATTTGTTTTGTTTTATTTATAGCGATATATCATTCATGTGGGGGATTGTTGGAAAATTGGATTTAGAAAGTTGTCCAGAATTTTCTAGAAGGAATTTTGAACAACATTGAGCTCAAATTTAGGTGGGACCCACACTACGATAATTATGGGACCATATACGAACGCGTTCTCCTCCGCAAGGAGATTAACGTAGTATATTCATATGTCCAATTTTAATAAGTTATGAATGATAAATATGTCCCCAAACTGACTCACAAAGTAATGAAAGTTAATGAATTGGGTACGTTTTAACTCTTGTCCCACATTGGAAGAATAGTGGAATGTTGATGAGTTAATAACACCCCAAGTATGGACTAATGCTTGGATGCCTTTGGGTATCCCAACTCTTTGAAGGGGAGATGGCCTACACTATGCATGTGTTGGGCTTGGCCCAAAAGCCTACACACTTGAGCGCGCCATTCGTCCGTCCGACCGGCTCGGCTCGGCTCGGTTCAGGCTTGGGCCTATAAAATTCTCTTACATTTTGGGCCGAATTAATTGAACTTCTGGGCTATTATTAATTAATTACGAAAATAATTAATTATTAATTAACTGTTTGACAGTTAATGCCAAAGGTTAACAGTTAACAAATTAACTGTTTTTGACAGTTAATATCGGTTTTGACTGTTCCAACAGTCAACAAAAAAGCTATAAATACAAACCTTTCCCTCCTGTTTTATTTGCTGAAAAAATAACCCTCTAGAAAAATTCTGAAAATGTTCTTTCTTCCTGAAAAATGTTTTCTTCATTTCTGCATTTTATATCACTGTTCTGGTTGAGTATTAACACAGATTTGTATTCGTTGGGATTAATTATTGTTGTTCTACATAATTAATTCGGAAACCCGTTCTATCTTCGGAGGAAATTACTCAATAACCTTTGAGCACATTGGAAGGAATAAATTTGCCTTAAGGAGACTGTTCTTCAGGGCTCAGATTTATCTTTAAATTGTGTTATTATTTCAGCAAATTCAATTAAGTGTTAATTTCTGTAATTTCATTTTATTTCTGTAATTATATTAATTATTCATAATTCTGTACAATTATTTTTAATCAATATTAAACTTAACAGTTACAAGTTGACAATGATAAAGCAACTCGAGATGTTCAAATTTTGCTTCAGCATGCAGGCTTGGTTTTGCAGCCCCAAGTTTCGAAATTCTGTGATATGTGTACCATTCACCTTCATATGAGCGCTAGTGAGAGTATTGATGCTGATGGAGGTACGCCCTCCCTATTTCCCTTGTTCTTCTTCATAGATATGTAGAGTAACCTAAGTAAGGACTAGAGAACACTACAACACATCTAAATTCATAGTGACATAATAAAGACTAAAAAATAGTACAACTCATAGATATCAAGCGACCAAAGTCAAGATCTACAAAAGTCATAAATTTTTTATTTCCAACCAACAAAGAATTATTGATTTCATTGTCCCTAACAAGTAAGAACTTGAATAGGATCAAAAAATAGAATTAAAATATAATTCATAACAAGTAACTATTTGAATATGATCAAAACAAGAATTAAACTATACTTCAAAGTGACATGCTATAAATTATTTAAGAAAGAAATAGAAAATTTCATGAATTTGTACCCATACATCGTCTTTCGAAAGATGGACTTGGAATCCTCACTTACTCTAAGAGATAAGGATCGAGAAAAAAGGCCCATGGTTTGGAAGATAAACTTTCAAGGTTTAAAAATCTTTCTCCCTCACTTGTGATTTTGACCCATATGATTCCAATATATATTTTCTCCTATTGGTTTGTTGGTCAACATAATGAGTAATGTTCTAATGGGAATTTTGACAACCACTTATCTTATGTGAATATATTTTGCGCTAATAAAATAGTGAACCCTAAGCCCTCTTTTCAACATATACTCCTAATTAATAGGGTTACATCGTGTAAACTTATGATTTTTTTGTCTTCTTTTCTCTTTCTTTTCCTGGTCAATAATCGAACAATTCCATCGAATTGAGTATAATTGTAAGCGTAAAATTATTTATTATGCCAGGACTATCAGTGAACCTTATTTTTGCAATTGCTTCAGCCCTCTTTATTTTATTTTAACCCCTCCATTTTTAACACAACTAGGATTATATATTGGATATTTCCACCACAGGATCTTGGCATGCCAAACTACACATCTTTACTTTATGGATGTCCTCGTAGAGTATCTAGTGAATTGGTAAGAGAAATTGTTAGTGAGGTCTACTTAACTCTCACTTTATTCATTTTTTAGTTTCTAAATTCAGTAATAAAGCTCTGAATATCAATATTTTATTTTTCTATCGCTTTTGTGATGACATGTTTTCTCTTGCATTAGCCAAAGTCTATGGCCATTCTACCATATGAACAATAAGCATTCCACACTTTATGTGTTTTGAAAGGCAACTACGTATTTAAACTTAACCAAGATATAAGAGTAGGATTTTTGTCTCTCAACTAGGAACACAGGACATAGTCCTACTATAAACTCAAACTTCAATAGTTCCAAATAGTAGCAACAAAGTAATATACCACAATTTTTTTGTAAGAATTTGTACAATAATTTATTAACATATAAGTAATAGTTAAGGCATTCCTCTTATAATATATTTATATGGGAATATTTCTGTCATTTTTTTATTATTAGTGTAGACACTAACTTTCCCCATTTATTTTTTGTGTTGGAGCATCTTGTCAACTTTGGATTCTTGTTAAGAATGATCAATACTAGCGTGTTCACATGTTGACAAGTTCGATTTATGTTAGTGTTGGGTAAAAAATTACCTCCCATAAGTAGCCATTCGTGTGTCATCACAAACCCCGTGGGCATCGCAAACCCCAAAGGAATAAAAAGGAAATTTGAAAAATATATCTAATAAGCAACTATCAAATCGATAAAAAAGCATAAGACTTGGTTAAGAAATCTACAGGGGATGTGGTAATGAAAATCTTGGGAAGTTTGTTGACTGATATAAGACTCCCTTGAAATAGAATATGACCCATTTCTTAAAGATAAATACAAATCAATTCTACAAAATCAGAAGTTGTGTTAAATAAATATCTTCTAAAAAGAGGGTTAGTTATAAAAACTGAGGGGGAGTTATTTATTTGCTAGACTTACTTGGTTAGTGTGAAGACAACTCGATCTTCTTGAAAACAATGTGCTGAGGCAAACCCACTTTATGGTAGAAGCGGGTCCTGGTCCCCCCTACAAAATTTTGAAATCCTCTGTGCGTTATACCTCTGTGCAAGTTTATCACTTGGATTTGCATATAATATTCCTTATGCTATAATAATAAAAGTTCTTAGCCTTCTTAATAAAATTAAGGATACTAGTTGACTTACGCATCTATTTCACTTCACATATTCCTTTTTCAATTTTAGAATCTAGTGAAGTGAGGTGGTTTTTCAATGTTAAAACCTACAAATCATTTTTGCAATTTGAACAAACAAATTTTATCATTTTACTCACTTCTATCCATTACGAAAAACACATCGTAGTTGACAAATTATGTGTTTGTTATCTTAATTTGCATAAAAGAAATATCTGTTGCATTAATTTTTAAACGAATTGATATTATCATAAACACAACAAAATTCACTAGTGTACCTACTACTATTAGCTCTGAAAATGATATTGAATCTGGTTTTATAAGTCTTTAGGGGTGTTTCTAAACTTATTTTGAAGACAGGATTGCAATTACTAATGAAAATATATGCAATTAAATTGAGTCTTAGCATATTTTATCCCTCTTTAAGTTTCATTTTTGGCTTCACCCCTAATAGTGTGGGAAGCTTGGATCTGTCAATATGTTCCATCTTCATATTAGCTGGAGGTCTGAATAGCATATGGAAGTGATCAACTCAATAGGGTTTCTTAACTTTGTGTTTCTTACTGGTGTCCTTATTTCGGTTGCTAAATCTTTGCGATTTTAGCAAAATTGTTGGATCCACTTGTTTTTAGTTGGGGAATCTGCTTTTTGTTTTATTATAATGCACCTTTTTATAGGTCGTAAATCAACTTGAGAAACTCATTTGATTATTTCTTTTAAATGCAAGTTTGCACATCATCGGTCAAGTCTATTCTGAAGTGTGATGAGGTACCATTTAATCTTCCTTTTCATTTTCCTTTTATTTTGCAATTATTTTGGTTATGGCGTATGCATTAGTAATTTCATTTTCATGATGCTCAATTCTGTATGTAATGTGTTTTGAAAAATTGAAGGCATCGGGCTTTGGTGGAGGAGGGCTTAAAACAAATAAGTATACTATGTTACATGCATCGGGATTTTGAGGTGCAGGGGTTGAAACAAATGAGGAGCAGTGGTTATTATAACTATATATATAGCTTCTGTTACATATAACAACAATATATATAGCTGATGTTATATATAACAGCTATATACAATATAGTTGTTGTTATATATAGCTATATGACAACTATATATATAGCTGTTATATAACAGCTATATATACAGTTGCTGTTATGTATAGTATATAACAACTATATATATATATATATATATATAAATAGAGAGAGAGAGAGAGAGAGAGAGAGAGAGAGAGAGAGAGAGAGAGAGAGCTAGTGTTATACATATAGCAGTTGTAACTTGTGCAATTATTTATTTGTCCCGTTGAATCGCAATTGTAACTTGTGCAATAGTTTAGTTATCAATTATGTTCTTGAATAATAACTGGTATCTAATATGTATATTTGATTGATTCTATTTGATTTATGTTCTCATTGTCGTGTGTATAATTAGGGGAAGACTATATGAGATCTAGCTTCTATTGTAAATCACATCCTTGGTCTTTTCTTCAAGTATGTTCTCTTTATTTGGTAACCATTGTTACATTTGTTTAATTTTGATAATGTATGAAATTAAACAATATTTCATATTCTAATACATAGATTTTATGTTTATGAAAGTATATTGAACATGAACTTCCCCTATCCTAATACAGTGACTTTGTGTTTATGAAAGTATCAACCATGTGCATAATGACGCAAAATGCTAATTGTTGAGGTATTTGAGGTGTGTTTATATTACAAAGGAACTCAGATTAAAATCGAACAAAATATCAATTACGAACATAGAAATTATTCTTACTTTCTTGCACAGAAAAGAAAAATATTACCAAGTACTCTAATGTAGAGACTGCTTAATGTGATAATATTGAGGGCAAATCTCTAGATTTTCATTTTGTATAAGATTTTCAGGATGTTATTACTTCAAATGCCTTGATAACCCTTGGATACTTGGTCTAGTGAGTATGTTGCAAACCAAGTAAAGAATCTTGGCAACATTCTCACTGGCCCCAACAAAGTTAAACAACTAGCAAGATCACCTCTTCATGCTATTTGTTTCTTTTAAACTTTTTAGAATTTCTAATTTAATTTATAATGGTGAGGATCATCATAAGAAACCCTTGGAAGAGGACTCCTCTGTATGTAATCATGGTAGATCTTATGATGAAGTAAAAAAAAAAAGTTGTTTGTCCTCTTATACATGATCAGCATGAGTGAATTATGGCTACAAATTTTCAGTTCTTATAATCACTTATGTGAATTAAATTCAAGCAATCACATTTGAAAAACATAAATTTATATATGGTTTGTTATTAAAACAATGGATTATGATACTAAAGCAACTTAGATTATCCTTTTTTTTATGTAATAGTCATTTAAAATGACATAGTTGTCTAATTAAGATCCAGGATGGATATTAAGATTATGAATACATTTCTGTCCATTTTTATGTCAAATAATTGTTTTTAGTAATAATTTATTTGTCCGACCCCAAGTTTCTAATTTTCTTAGTTAATGATGTAGTACTTATTCATTATAGTGGTAAGTCAATAGTTACTTCAGTAATTTGGAATGCTAGGACCATTGGTGAAATTTCAATTCAATATGTCTTAGACCAAATAACCCACTTTCTGCATTTTTCTTTACATTGGTGGTTTAAAGTAGGTTGATTATATATATATATATATATATATATATATATATATATAGAGAGAGAGAGAGAGAGAGAGAGAGCAACAATTGTTGTTATAACAACTATGTTGCTGTGTTGACCGTTATATATTTTTTGTCGGTTATATATTTTCGCCTTTACGGGGTAATGGGTATTGTTGTTATGAACTATTAGTTTTGTTGTTGTAGTATTTTATATTTTTTAAATAAGGTGGATATTCCTATAAAGAGAGGAAACTCTCCCTAAAAATTTTAAAGTTTTTACAATTGTTTGTGTTCTATAAAAAATCTTTTCAACTTGTACTCTTTTATTATTTGTTTTGTAATAATGTTTTATGTTAATTAGTGCCCAATGCAAGGAAATAATATTGTTCATTGCGGATGTTTTGTGTTTAAGTTCATGAAGTACTTCATGTAGGATCCTTCCATACCATTTGAAACAAATATATCTTACCAATGTTTTCTCTTTTTATCCTATTATATAAAATATTGTTTAGTTATTAACTATTATATATCATAATAATAAATTAAGATATATCTTTAATTTTTTATATGAGAAGATTGTCTGATAAAGCGGTGTACACGTTTAATGAGCTAAATGAAGTTCAAATGGAGTTCTTTAAGTTCATTACAGATTATATGTATTATGTACTTTTAAATAACAATATATTGTTATGTCGCAATGAAATTTTTTTGAGATGACTGTATTTTGATGATGACTATGTTCATTATATTTGGTTGCAGGATTACTCATTCTGGGTTGGATAGCGTCGAGAATAAACGTGATCGACTATTACGTTCGACGTCCTAGCTTGAGTGTTATTTTGGATTGTGAATTTTATGATGTAGTTCGCAATGCTAGTTCTTGAATATTGTGATGTATCATAATTAATTTTAGGATATTATTACATAGATAACTAGACGTGAGTTAGTTTTTGGATACCATCATGTATCTCACACACTAGATAGTTTTTGGATATGTTATAGCTCCCATCAATATTTTTATTGTAAATATCTTGATGTATATTAAGTTAGTGATATTTATGACCCTGGTTATTATCTATTTACAATGGTTGATTTAACCTCAATTAATAGTTGTCTATTGATGGAGTAATGATTTTTTTCAACTTTTATATCAACATTTATGTCAGTTTTGAACAAACTGTCATAAAATTGCGATAAATGTGATCTTACTTATGTCGATTTTCAAGAAAATGATATTAAAAATATGTTGACTATTGTAGTTTTTATATGTTTTCTTAAAAACTGAGATAAATGTGATCTTATTTATGCAAGTTTTACGATCATTTATGTCAGGGCTTTAGATGTCAATTTTGGAAAATTCTAAAACTGACATAAATGATCATTTATGTAAATTTTTGATCGACATAAATGACTATTTTTCTTGTAGGGATAAAGATTGAGAGTTAGTATCCATGGCCATTAGAGACTTATAATCAATACATACATAACCACACCTTGCACAGTGGAGTAGGCCTAAGGGTTGAACCACTTTATATCATTGTGTTGATTCCCCATTCCCTTCTATATTGGAGTGTCGGTATATTTTATTATCATCATTTTGGCGCCCTTTGTAGGAAGAGATAACATATTCCTCTTCATTCTGCCTAAAACCCTACCGTTTGTCTCTGGTGGTGATCCAACCCCACCTCCGTTGGGATTGAATCACCATTGAAAAATCTTGGGTAGATTTTCCAGGTTTCTTCAGATAATCTCTGTGACTCTTTCTCTTCGTCGAAAAGTATGGTTTCTGAGCAGCCTCTAGGCATTGGCCCCAGCTCCAACCAAGTGTGTTCTCAGTAAAAAAAAATGGCTAACGTGGCGGAAGTACTGCGTTCATTACTGGGCAGTCAGTAAAAAATGCAGAAAAAATCTATGACTTTAAGCTAAACCATGATGGCAAGGACTCCCGACACTAAGGTAGAGGATATCACTCTCGTCACCAGGGAGGGCATGAAGGCAGTGACAGGGGGACAACCCCTGACCCCAAATAAAGAAGACGACCCTAGGCATAGAGACGTGGACGACCCTAGGTGTCTACGTATGGGGAAGAATGTGCAAGACTTTTGAAAACCTATGGTTGTGACGACGATGATTACTGGGAGCGTTACGAAATCTCTGGTGGCACAGTTCACCCATTGCCAACTTACTAGGGAAAAGACGTTAGGCCGACCCTAAAATACTAACCTAGAGCTTCACTATTCGATAAACTAAGTAGGGGGTCAGCTTTTGATCGTCTTGGCCAGGTTGGAGACCTACGAGACCGACTCTGACGATCCCGCAACATTGCGCCCTCTAGAGGGAATGGAGGATATGTCAATCGTCATCCCCAACAAGGTCGAGAGGAGGAGAAAAGAGAAGTAAATACCTGTTAGAGGGCCACTAGCCGAGAGCCTGTGGTAAACCCAATCGAAGGAGAAGGTGGAAGAGATAATACCATGGAGTGTGAGAAATTGTGAAACAACTCAAAATTAGTGACCTTTTGAAAAGATGAGACCCCATCTAAATAGGGTATATGGAAGGGTCTCCCTTTGTGTCTAAGATTGTGAGATTTCCACTCTAGCCAAGTTCACACGTCCGACTGTCACTCCTAAGTATGATGGATATGAAAATCGGATACATCACATAGATATGTATCAGTCTACAACCAACATCTACTTTGTTTTAAATGAGATGAGACGTCGAGCTTTCTCCAGCACCCTTAGTGGTGCATCTCATATAGGCTCCACTTATCTTCTTGAGAACTCCATAGAGAACTTCAAACAATTGGCTGAAAAGTTCATTCACAACTTCTACTTCGGTATAAAGCCTCAAAAGAAGATTACGCATCTCATATAGGTGAAACAAGGGAAGAATGAATCATTAAGAGGGTATATTGCACGGTTCAATAAGGAGAAACTCGAGGTATAGGAATACGAAGAAAATATTTCCATGACTACCCTCATGGGTAGACTACAAAAATATAAGTAACTTTGGAAATTTATCAAGGATCCTGCTAAGTCCATGGCATAACTTCTGGCTACGGGCGAGAGAGTCATGAATGCCGAGGAGGATATGGCGAAAAAAGAAGAGGAAAAGAAGGAAGAGAGTGGAGGGGAAATATTAGAAGGAAAAAGGCAAAGGATGGAAAGAAAAATATTAGTCTAGGATAAGTTTGTAAAGTACATTCCCTTGACACTGAGTTTGTATTTGATTCTGAATGAAATTACAAATGACAGGGCACTTAGGTGGACAAAGAAACTCAAGTGTCCTTCTTACAACAGGGACAAGAGCAAATGGTGAGAGTTCCATCAAGACTAGAGGCATACCACTGATAGTTGCTTTGCATTAAAGGATGATATTAAAAAACTATTGAAGCAAGGAAAGATGTGGAAGTGTGTCAGGAAACACAAAGACAACACCAAGAAAAGAAGAGATGATAGGCCCAGACGACAAGTCCAGCCCAATAAAAATGAAGATGAATTTGGGTAAGACGATGAAGCCCACCCATACTTTCTTCCCAAGATCCCTGCACCCAAGGGTCAAATGGGGATGATATTCCTAGGGGTGAAGATGATATGAGGAGGACTTGAAGCTGGCGGCAAGGAGATCACCGAAAAGAAATCCCATTTTATCGAGGCTAAGGCAGCTCCGAAGAAGATAGAGGTAAACACGATGGAGGTTAAACCCAACCCGAGTAAGATAAAAAGGTAAAAATGAACACTTAAGTTATTGGCTTCTCAAGACCGGACTTCAAGGGATTTTGGCCCCTCGTCATGACCCTCTTGTCGTAACTAAGAGGGTTCTTGGGTACAACGTTTCCAATATACTTATTGATGGGGGAAGCTTGACCGATGTCATGTTTTGGACAGCTTAAAGGGCCTAGGGCTGGGCAAGATCGGCTCACGTGGAGAAAAGATCCACCCCTTGGGAGTATTTTAGATGGACATATGTATGGGGAAGTGGGTCTTATGCCTTACTAAGAAGATAATTTTTTTTGTCATGGATGAAAATATTTACTCAGCCTACAACATCGTAATGGGTTAGGTAGCCCTGAAGGAATTTGATGGCGTGCCTTCTACCATACACCAAATAATAAAATTCCCAACTTCATATAGAGTAAGAGAAGTTCAAGGTGATCAGGTAAAAATACGTGAATGGTACTTTAACTCAGTCGATGAAAAAGAATCCCAAAAAAGGCCACAACCACATATAATATTGATACTCTCGATATAAGAGACAAGAAGAAATAAAAGAGATGCAAATCCATAAAAGACGTAAAATCCATCATCCTCAATAAGGACGAGATGGAAAATTTGTCCAAATTGGTAAAGCCGTGAAGAAGTAAGTAAAGAATGAACGGATCAAGTTGCTCAGGACGAGGAAAAACTTCTTCACTTAGAGTCATGAGGACATTACATATATGAAAAAATCCTCTGCCATCAGTTGAATCTTGATGATAGAATGAAGCCAGTTAAATAGAGGTGGAGAATCTATTCTAGAGAAAAGTATGAGGTAATCTTATCCACGACAATAGTTTTAGAGGCATCATCATTAGAGACATTGGTCTCATCCCCTTACTACTCATAAGTCTCGACCATCGCCTATTTCGTGGTTTTTGTAGGGGAATTCTTAATAGTCTCCACTTCGACCAACGCAATGTTGATGAGAGTATCCGAGAGGTCAAGTTCTGCGAAATCCCTGGGTTCGAATGTCCCAACCTCTAGAAGTTTAAGGATGACCCAACAACAATCCGTCATTATTCTCCTTTCAACATATCACAAGGATGGCCCTACGAAATCCTCAAAATATTTGAACTCGGCCACCGCCAGGTCTTAGTTTTATCTGACTCCTCCTTCACGAAAGTATCTACGTTGGTTTGTCTCTTATCGGCTAAGACTTTGAGGGCATCCTCATGATCTTTCTTAAACTTATTTTCAATATTATGTGCTTCTGTTGGAGTGAGGCCACTGCCACTTGATGATCCTCATCCTTCTTCACTCGCTTATCCCTCAAATATTTTTTAATTTTTTCCGTATCTTTGACCGTTTGGATGAAGGTAAGCTTCTTCTCTACCCACTCACTAAATTAAGTGAAGGTAAGTTGAGTTTGCAAAAAAAAAAGACAAAGGAGATATGTTAGTACTAATCAACACCTGTAATAGTTAAAGTAGCAAAAAGTTTTAAATTATTACCTGAGTGGCCTTATAATAGCTAAACTTAATAATACGAGAGGCATCCATGGCCTCAATAAAGCACTTATCAATCTCAGGTATCACTGAAGTGATAGAAGCCCTAGCATTCTTTGCATCGGCGAGCAAGGTATCATCGTTGATCCTTAGCTGATTAAGAGGAGTTGCTAGCTCAACGACAGATGAGATTTGGATCACTTTGTCTGATCCCCCATTTGGTAGGACGTCCTTCCTGTTCTACTTTTGGTGGCGGTGAACTATAGTATCATCCACCGCCTCTTTACTTTCCTTAAAGGCTTTGACATTATTGGGGATGTCGGTAGTCATTTTCTTCTTTAGATTCGTAGGAGCGAGATTCTTTTCGAGTCTGTTGACCATTATGGATATGTTGGGAGCATCCATCTTTCGATGGATTCTGGTGTGTCGTCTAGCGGATCTGCAAAAAATTAGAACCCATCAGAAAAAGTCAATTAAGGACCACACCAGAGTTTAGAATAAAAAATGTTCATGGACAACAGTAATGATATTTAAGAAAAACACTATAGTTAATAGAGAAAAAAACTTTAAAAAATTCACAAAATGGGTCTACCCCCTACCTCGTCTTGGCCAAAACTTCAGGTGTCATGAGCTACTTCAATTCCACGAGTCCACTATCTTCCCCTGGACTCGAATTTGGTCCATCTTGTCCCTATAATTCATGATTAAGATGAGGTCAAGCTTAGTAGACATTTAAGCTTTTTCCCATCTTTGTGGAACTCTTGGCTATGAGGCAAAGCATGTGACATTAGATGGAAACTCCCATTCACCAGAGATGAAAAAATATATCTATTTCTAGTGATGGTTAGGCATCTGGTTAATAAGAACATCCTTATTTATAGACTTCCTGGCTACAAGCTAAAGTATCCAGGTTGAGCTTTCGTGCATGACACATTATAGCACGCCTTAAAAACATTACCTAGAGGGTCGTAGATGAAGTATAAATTCTAGAGAGATACAAGGCCGAGAAAAATCCTCATGCATTGGGAGAAAGATAGGCTGGGGCCACGCCCACACTAGCGAGTATCGTTCGAACATTAGGATGGATGGGAAGGCGAAACTCGACCATGAACATTTGTTCATAGATAACAATCTCTCCCTCACGTATGTTAAACCCCCTCTCGGATTGCTAGGAAACCGTCATATGGATATCGAATTTGATCCCATTTAAGTGCCTCAATACAGAAAGTCAACATCTCTCATAGTTCTTTCAAATTTTGAGCATAAGATGTGTCTAGTGATACCTCAACCTCATCATCAGAGTCGATGATTTCAATGACTGGTACTCCACTGGGAAACCTATTTTGAAACTCTCCCTCGGTCATGGAGAATAGGGGAACTTTTGATTTGAAAGGAGACAGGGAAACGGTTACACTCGACTCCTCAAGGACTGAAGCCTCAGCATCCTGGTCGTGACCACTAGACATGGCTTCCCCTGAGCCTTCCATGAAGGAGGTACGAAACCTCATGTTTTCCTCATAAGAGTCAACCTCCTCAGATACTGTAGAAGAAGAATGGATATAACCCCCTGAAGATGAGGAAGAGATTCCACTCATGGAATCCTAACTTATCTTAATTATTAGAGGACGAATGGTATCTATGGGTGTTGATGTAAAAAACTAGATCGCTCTAATTATTCAATCACAGATAAATAAATAAGACAAAGATTTTTAAAGTGGTTCGGCTAGGAATAAAGCCTACGTCCACTGTTATGTTATTGTTGAGTGTTTGTGGAATTCTTGATTACAAGTTCTCTCAAGAAATTCCGGTCCCCTTGAATTGAGGATGATACAAGGTATTTATAGCCTCTAGGCTGTACATGAAAGGTCCAATACATTAAATGATATACATATGAAAGGGTAATACATTTAATGCAGCGTGTGCGTCAAGAATACAATGGATATTTGAACAGTTGTCCGTCTGGTAATTAATGATACGGCCGAGATGCAGTTCGGACCGCCTTAGTTGCTTGTTGATCAAGAGTTCCTCGAAATACTTAGAGTATCTCGGGATGATAGAGTTCCTCGGTATGATAGAGTTCCTCGGTGTGATAGAGTTTCTCGGTGTATTCTCGTTGTTCGGAAGGAAGCACGGTTGGTCGGGAAATGATCTTCCTCGTTGCTATTGTGCCATGTAGATTGACACGTGTCTTCATCTTATTCGTCCACATCAGCACATTAATTTTGGTATCAACAGAAGCCCCCAATGTTTCATATTTTGAACTTTGAAGAGTATGGAACATTCTTTCTCGGTATATGGCAATATTAAATGTACTTCCCGGGTTTTAGGAACATTGTATTCAAATTTCCTTCTTATTTCGCAGTTTCCGCCTTTTTGATAAGCGCTTTGATATTTGTGCAAATTTTGTCCTTTTAGCCGCCGGAAGTTTAGTAGTTTCTTTTTGGTAATCATTTCTTTCGCCGCTTCCCAATGCAAAGTATTTAAACTTCTTTGGTAACCATACCGTCGTCTACGTTTTTCATTCTCTGCATTCCAGCTTTCTCTTCTCTTCTTCTCTTGTGCGTTCATCTTTGTTTCCGTTCGTTGTCAACACATCTCCTTTCTTTCTGTAAGATCTTCTTTCTTTCTTCTGTATCTCTTTTATTCAATATGGTTTATATTATGGAATCTGTTGAGAAATTCCGTTCTGATTTTTCCATTCCTTCGTGGGTAACTCTAGAGGTTCTTTCTGAGCCTTTAGATTACTTTCGATTGGCTGAGGGACATTGGTTCCCCAGTTTTTTTGTTGCTGAATGCGGTTTTTCCTTTCCACCGAACCCTATATGTCTTGAGTTTTGTCAATATTTTGATCTTGTTCCTGCAAAAATAGCCCCCAATTCATGGAGAATAATTAACGGGGTGCACAAATTAAATCTAACTCATGGGACTCGTATTGGGATCCCTGAAATTATGTTTTGTTATAAATGGGTTGTTCTAGATAATATTTATTATTTAAAAACTAGGTATTTGAATAGGGCTCTTGTAGTTAATCTCCCTGACTCAAATAGGGATTATTTTGAGCATGGGTTGGTCATAAAAAATTGGCAACATGCGCCTTTATCTGGGAATGAAGTATACAACGGTCCCAGATGCCCCCCATACGGCAATGGGATAGGTTTATTTTTCATTTTATTTTACTTATGAAATTATGCTTTCATCATGTTTGACAAAATGTATGACTGATATTCCATTATGTATTTATTTGCAGTTGATAGCAAAAGAAAAACTCCAAAAGAGTCAGAAGTGAATATCAAGCATTTGAAGCTTATCTGGAATTTGCATAAGACCATTGCTGACGAGCATATTAGATCTGCTTCATATTTACTACAGTATAAGAGTTACACAATTTCTTATACTGCTCGCCCTGTTGAACCAGCTTCAACACCAGAAAGTTCATCTTCAGATTCTCATATCCTCCTATCTCAGAGAATGGGCAAGAAAAGAGCTCCTCCTGCTCTATTTGGTGACACTTCTTCTGCTGTTGGAGCCCAGAAAGGCAAAATTGATGTCCCAGAGGGGACTAAAAAAGTAGATGCTGGTTCCTCCAAAGTTGCCGAGAAGCCCCCAGTGGCCCCGAGCAAGAAAGATGCTTCTGCTGATGTAATTGCCATCTCTCCGACCAAGACTTCTTCCTTGGTTGATGCTGCTGACCGTCCTTTGAAGAGATTGAGGAAAGCATCCTCAGTTAATCTTGCTGGAACTGCATCTTCTCTACCCGCTGGTGGTAGTGGTGTCTCAAAAATTATTCTTCCGAGTTCTTCAACGAGCTCAGTTATACCCGAGGTTCTCGGGGTTGATGAAAAAATTCCTAGGGACACATTGACATCCCTAGCTGCTCGCCATCTTTCTTCAGTAAATTTCTCATACCTTTGGTCTTTCTTTCTTTTTCTTGAATTCTTGTATTTGTGTTGACTTTATTTTTTTTCTTATTTTTCAGCTGGTGAACTGCTTCAATACCATCGTGAAGGAAGATCAAGTTATTAAAGCTTCCACTTCATCGTCCGATGTTGACGATGCTTTGTTGGGTTTAACCCAATCTGTGAAGGAATCTCGCCAACAGTACATCGAGGAGAAAACTGTTTGGGAGAAAAAGTTGGCTGTGGCTGAGGCTGATAAGATGAAGATGGCTGAAACCTCCAAGAATTTGGAGGAGAAAATTAAAGATTTGGAGGTTAAACATCAGGAATCTGATGATAAATTGAAGAAGGCAGAAGAAGAATTATCTACTCTACGAGATATTAAGGTTAAGAAAGAGGAACTGGAGGTGAAGCTCTCCTCGGAGAAGTCGAGGAAAAAAGTTGCAATCAAGAAACATTTCAGCGATTGTTGGGAGAAAGGATGGGAGAGAGGGATAGCTGCAATGACGTCCCAAGTCCAATATGGGGAGTTAAAATACTTCCATGATGGTTGGGTAGCTGCTCTGCAAGAGCTAAAAGTCCAAGACGATTCTGAGCTATTCCAACGGCATCTCCCTGGTCCTCCTTCACCAATTGCTGTTGATACCAAAATTAATGTGCTGATGTGGACGAAGAAGATGAAGACACGTGTCAATCTAGATGGCACAACAGCAGCGAGGAAGATCATTTCCCGACCAACCGTGTTTCTTTCCGAGAAACTCTATCACACCGAGGAACTCTATCATCCCGAGATACTCTAAGTACTCCGAGGAACTCTTGATCAACAAGCAACTAAGGCGGTCCGAACTGCATCTCGGCCGTATCATTAATTACCAGACGGACAACTGTTCAAATATCCATTGTATTCTTGACGCACACGCTGCATTAAATGTATTACCCTTTCATATGTATATCATTTAATGTATTGGACCTTTCATGTACAGCCTAGAGGCTATAAATACCTTGTATCATCCTCAATTCAAGGGGACCGGAATTTCTTGAGAAAACTTGTAATCAAGAATTCCACAAACACTCAATAATAACATAACAGTGGACGTAGGCTTTATTCCTAGCCGAACCACTTTAAAAATCTTTGTCTTATTTATTTATCTGTGATTGAATAATTAGAGCGATCTAGTTTTTTACATCAACAGATTGGCGCCGTCTGTGGGAAACGACTGTTATTATCGTTTTTCATAAAAATCATTTGTCACCAATGGCAGATAATCCAGAATCCAGTAATCGAAATGTTGGAAATACTGGAAATCATCCAAATCCATCTGCATCCCCAGATCTGGCTGGAATTATGACGAATCTGGCTCAAGGACAAACCGCCATGCAAGAATCTATGAGGCAACTCATTCAAACTCTGCAGGGCGGTGCACCTACCTATTCAGGGCAAAGGAGTGATCATAGGCAATCGCAATCTAGACGTACTGGGTCATATCGCAATGAGGAGTCTAATGATTTTTCTTATCGACCTGGGCGAACTTCATCGATACGGGCTTCGGATACAGATCAACGTATCACTCTCTCTCCGGAGAGAACTAGCGCTTTGGAAAGATTAAGCAGGGTGTCTCCTTTCAGTCGGTTAGGACCAAGGAGGAACATGAGTCCACCGAGGGCTCTATCAAGAAGTTTTCGACCACCACCAAGTTTGAGAGAAGGATCTGCGCAATCGCGACCAACCACTCGTCGAGATAAATCTCAGGAAGCTACGTCAGAGCAATCAATTGCTCGTACTAGGCGGCCCGAGGAAGGGAATGAAGCATGGAAAGGTTCCATTCAACGGTTGGAGGATAGACTGGGAGAAATGGCTAAGGCGAGAAACCCCTTACAGAGAACTTTTGTTCAAGGAACACCTTTTGTGCAAGCCATTGTGGATTTCCCTACACCGTCGAAATTCAAAGCACCCGTAGTGACTCCCAAGTACGATGGAAAGATAGATCCCGTACTTCATATAGAACAATACCAAGCTGCTGCAGATATCTACGCTGTCCCCGACGAGATGAGGTGTAGAGCATTCTCGGGAACTCTTACCGGATCCGCACAGATATGGTACAATAATCTTCCTCGGGGTAAGATTTCAACTTTTGTTCAGTTAGCCGAGCTGTTTATTGGCAACTTTTGTTTTGGAGCAAAGCCGGTAAAGTGAGTAGCACACTTGCTAAGTGTTAGACAAAAATCAGGTGAAAGTACTAGAGATTACATAACTCGTTTCAATAACGAAAAGTTGGAAGTCATAGATTATGAAGAAAAGACAGCAATCACTGCTCTGATGAGTGGTTTGCTGCCTAACAAGCTGTATTACACTTTGGCCAAAGATCCACCTAAAAATATGTCGGAGTTGATGGCAAAGGCGGCCAAAATCATGAATGCCGAGGAGGCTATGGCTGCGAAGAAGAATATGGATAAAGAAGTTAAAGTGGAGGTCGACAATTCTAAGAAGAAAGATCAGAAAAGTAATGGTGGTGACAAATATTCCAAGAATAACAGGATGAAGTTGGAATCCCTAAAGAAGTATGATAATTATACTCCATTGAAAGTGGGTATTAATCATGTTTTGGAAGAAATCAGGAATAACGAGGAAATCAAATGGCCAGAGAAACTGAAGACAGATCCCGACCTGAGGAATAAGACCAAATATTGCGAGTTTCACAAAGATCATGGCCATATGACCAAAAATTGTATAGCCCTTCAGAACGAGATTGAAACACTCATCCGAAGAGGAAAATTGTCAAAGTACGTAGATCGCAGGAGTGAGAGGAAGAATGATGATAGAACTAGAGAGAGATCTAGATCTCCTCCTCGTGCAGAGGAGAAAAAGAGGAGGGACCATGAAGAGGATCCAGATGATGACCCCGATCTTCCCAAAAAGCCAAGGAAACCTGAACGAGAGGTATTTTCCATACGTTTTGGGTCATTTGATTGTAATGTTATTACAGGAGGAGATGCAGGAGGAGGAGACCTTACTGCAGAAAGAAAAGCTTATCTCGGAGAGGCTCAAGCTTGTTCATACATTCAGCGAATAAACCTGGCCGAGGATGATCGTCCGAGGAAGGTAAACAAAGAGAAGCTAGTGATTGGTTTTTCAAAAAACGACCTGGCAGGTGTTCTCTACCCTCATGATGATCCTCTGGTGATCAAAATGAGGATGAAAGATGTGGTCATTTCAAGGGTGTTAGTAGACAATGGTAGTTCAGCAGACATCATGTATTATTCATGCTTTGATAGCTTGAATTTAAAATTATCTCAATTAGAACCTTATCACAGACCCCTTCTGGGTTTTGCTGGCGAGAAAGTTTTTCCACTTGGGACGATCAAGTTGGATATACTCATTGGAACTTGGCCTGCTTGTCGAACAGAAAGAATACGCTTTTTTGTAATGGATAAGAATGTGCAGTCCGCCTACAACATCATCATGGGAAGAGTTGGATTGAAGAAGTTCGAAGCAGTTCCATCTACAGTTCATCAGTGTTTGAAATTCCCAACGAATTTTGGAGGAGGAATTATGAAAGGTGATCAAAAAGTAGCTCGGGAATGCTATTATTCGTCTCCCGAGCAAGAGGAACTTGAAGAATCACAGAAAAAGACTACTACTTACCAAGTGGAGGAAGGCACAGAAATTGAAACTCTTGACCCTAGGGATGAATCTCAACTCGTAAAAGGACAGGTTATGGATTCTACAGAAATTGTTGTCCTGGACGACGAGCATCCTGAACGAATGACTCAGATAGGGTCGTCGTTGGATTTTTCAATAAAACAGGAGTTGATAACTTTCTTGAGAAACAGGAAGAATACTTTTGCTTGGAGTCATGAAGACATGCCAGGAATAGATCCAAACTTCTTATGTCATGAACTCAATGTGAATAAGGAGATCAAGCCTGTGAAGCAAAGAAGAAGAGTGTTTAGTCCCGAGAAGAACCAGGCCATACAAGAGGAGGTCGAGAAACTCCAGAAAGCCCAATTCATTGAAGACGTGAAATATCCAGATTGGTTGGCGAATGTGGTGATGGTAAAGAAGAAGAACAACAAATGGAGAATGTGTGTTGATTTTACTGATCTCAACAAGGCATGTCCAAAAGATCATTTTCCATTGCCCAGAATTGATCAACTAGTGGATGCTACTTCGGGACACGAGCTACTCAGCTTCATGGATGCTTATTCTGGCTACAACCAAATCAAAATGAAATCTGAAGACAGGGAAAGTACCTCTTTTATTACCCCAAGGGGAACTTATTGTTATAATGTTATGCCTTTTGGTTTAAAAAATGCAGGTGCAACATATCAGCGGTTGATGAACAAGGTATTCACCGAACAAATCAGCCGCAATATGGAGGTCTATGTCGACGACATGCTCACCAAAAGCAAGAGAGCTGCAGATCATTTGGTTGACTTGAGTCAAACTTTTGATCAACTGGATAAATACCAGATGAAGCTTAACCCGACGAAATGTACCTTTGGAGTACGAGAAGGAATGTTCCTCGGATACATCGTCAACCAACGAGGTATTGAGGCAAATCCAGAAAAGATCAAAGCTCTTGTAGGGCTGCGATCCCCGACGACGAAGAAAGAGGTGCAAAGTCTTACCGGACGAGTTGCAGCACTCAACAGATTTGTATCCCGAGCAACTGATAAATGCCTCCCATTCTTCAAAACACTACGAAAAAGTTTTGAGTGGACTGATGAATGTGAGAAAGCCTTTCAAGATCTGAAGAAGTATTTGGGAGCCCCACCATTGTTGTCTAGGCCAATAACTGGAGAGAAGCTGTACTTGTATTTGGCAGTATCAGAAAATGCAGTTAGCTCGGCGTTGATCAGATTGGAGAATGGAATCCAGAAGCCAATTTATTACACAAGCAAGGCCTTCCGAGGTGCGGAAATCAGATACCTAAAGCTGGAAAAATTGGCACTGGCATTAATTGAAGCAAGTAGAAGAATGAGGCCATACTTCCAGGCCCATACCATCATTGTGTATACCGACATGCCGTTAAGACAAGCCCTTCACAAGCCTGAAAAATCAGGAAGATTGATGTACTGGGCAATAGAGCTCGGTGAATATGATATTGTGTATGAACCCAGATCATCGTTGAAAGGGCAAGCCGTGGCAGATTTTATAGCAGAGTTCACATACCCTGATACCCCCGATGAGCAAAAGATGCTTGCTGACCTACCTGTGGACGATACGGGATCGACAGACACAGATCCAAACCAACCAAGGTTGGTAAAAGGACTTGTGGATGTAGAAAAATCATCATATTTAAACCCCGACCAACTCCGGTTGGTAGAGGGGCACGAACAAATGACCGACGAGGAACGAAGGATACCCGGGGATGATGAAAGAAAGCAGATGATATTTCACCGAGGAACTCTAACAGATAAGAAATTTGAAGACGAGTTACATACATGGAGATTATATGTAGATGGATCATCTTGCACGGCTGGTTGTGGAGCAGGGATTGTTTTAACTTCTCCAGATGATATTGACATGGAGTACGCCTTAAGATTCCAATTCAAAGCTTCCAATAATGAGGCTGAATATGAGGCTATAATAGCAGGTTTTCATTTGGCGAAAGTTATGGAGGCACATCAAGTAATTGTTTTCAGTGATTCTCAGTTAATTGTGAATCAAATGATGGGAATATATGCAGTGAAGGGAGAGTTAATGGTGAAATACCATGCAAAAGTGATGGAATTATTGAAAGAATTCGATGCTATTCAATTGGTGAGGATACCGAGAATGGAGAATGCTAGAGCAGACGCATTGGCCCGATTAGCGTCAGCTACGCGCACCGAGCTGCGAAGAATAATACCAATTGAAGTACTAGAAAGTCGGAGCATAGAAGAAGATCTGACGGTGAAGATTATTACCCTTGATTTAGGACCATCTTGGATGGATCCTATCAGAGCATACATTGAAGAAGGAGTACTACCGGAGGACAAACTAGCTGCCAAGAAATTGAAGTATAAAGTCGCTCGGTATGTATTAACTAATGGTGTTTTGTATAGACGAGGAATTATGGAAGGTTTGCAGAGATGTGTGCATCCATCAGAAGTCAAAGAATTGATTGAAGAAATCCATGAAGGATCTTGTGGAGCTCATGTAGGAGGTCGGACTCTACTGCAAAGGGTGATGACACAAGGATACTACTGGCCGACGATGAGAGCTGATTGTATAGCCTATGCTAAGAAGTGTGACAAGTGCCAACGTTTTTCTTCCATCCGAAGAACTCCACAGGCATTGTTGACACCCATAACATCACCTTGGCCATTTGCCATGTGGGGGATTGATCTGGTTGGACCACTGCCGACGACCCGAGGAAGGTTCAAGTATCTCGTCGTGGCAGTAGACTATTTTACTAAGTGGGTGGAAGCTGAACCACTAATTGATATGACGTACGAGAAGCTGTATCAGTTCATATGGAAAAATATCATTTATCGGTATGGTCTCCCCCACGCTTTCATCACAGACCATGGAACGCAATTTGATAATAAAGAATTTGCTGCCTATTGTCATCAGTCAAACGTCTTGAAGTTTCATTCAGCACCAGGCCATCCCCAAAGCAATGGGCAGACTGAAGTGACGAACAGAACATTACTAAATGGGTTGAAGAAGAGGTTAAGTGAGGCTAAAGCAAATTGGATTAATGAGCTACAGTCAGTTTTGTGGGCTTACCGAACAACTCCCCGAGCAGCAACAGGAGAATCACCATATATGCTAGCATTTGGAAGTGAGGCTGTGATACCTGTCGAGTTGGGCCTACCAACACATAGGGTGTTAAATTTCAATTCTCCGATCAGTGATCTGATGAGAAGGATGGATTTGGATATGCTCGAGGAAGTCAGAGAAGAGGCAGCCATTAGGAATGTTGCTTATCAACAACGAACAGCTCAATTTTACAACAAAAGGGTAAAGAAATGTGATTTAAAAGAAGGGGATTATGTGCTAAAGAAGGTCATTCAGAAGCAGAATAAACTGGAAGCAAACTGGCATGGACCTTACCGAGTTACAGAAGTTTTTCGACCAGGAACTTACAGAATCGCAACTCTAGAAGGAGAGGAATTTAAAAATGCATGGAATGCTGAACACCTGCGCAAGTATTATCAATGATGTCAAATGTAAAGCATTTCTTTAATTATGAATAAAACGAAGATGTTTCACCATTTTCTGGATGAAAGTTTTTCAGGGAATACTAGTGTAATACACTATACAACAAAAGTGCTTTAAGGAGCCAACCTCCTTTGGTTAGGAGGACATCTCTACGGAGCAAAAGTGCTATAAGTAGCCAACCTCCTTTGGTTAGGAGGACATGCTCTAAGGAGCCAAAAAAATGCAGCTCTACGGAGCAAAAGTGCTCTAAGGAGCCAACCTCCTTTGGTTAGGAGGACAACTCTACGGAGCAAAAGTGCTCTAAGGAGCCAACCTCCTTTGGTTAGGAGGACAGCTCTATTGAGCAAAAAGTGCTATAAGTAGCCAACCTCCTTTGGTTAGGAGGACATGCTCTACGGAGCCAAAAAAATGCTCTAAGGAGCCAAAAGCTTTAAGGAGCCAGAAAGTGTACACCAGCAGGATCAACCACGGTTGGTAAGATAAAAATACACTCTCATATTACAACTTATGTTGGTCGGGAGGTAATATTATTACAATGAGTTCTTTGAAGAACAAAATGTTTAAAAAATACACCAAGTATAGTTGGTCGGGGATAAAAACCCAATAACTGTAGTTGGTCGGCGAGGACAAATTATTGATCTTAGTTGGTCGGACGCAATTTTATAAATAAACCAAGTATAGCTGGTCGGGAATAAAAACCCATCAACTGTAATTGGTCGACAAACATTATTCACCCACCTTGGTTGATTGGAAACAATTTGAACATTTTTACTCATTACTTTATTATTAAGTGATCGAGAAATATTACTAATACTTGTAACTTTTATTAAGTTGCTTATTGAACAATAATATTGTTATCTTTTTAACAGATACATAGATACATATGTACAAATATAAATGTGCTTGATAAACACAAGACTAACAAAATGGGCAAACAGAAAATGAAAATCTTTTCATTAATCTAGAATAAATTACAAATTACAAGAAGATACTAAATTGTTACATGGATATTACTATTCTATTGGTTTTTTGCCCTGTGCTTTAGAAACAGGTTCCTCGCCGGCAGGAGGGTCTTCTAGGCAAAGGGGAGAATTGATGAAATTAACATCTCTGAGCATTCTGACGTTCATAACAGAAGGTGTATCCAAAAGATGCTCAGGACGAGATAATTCAGCTTGGGAGTGAAGGCTATAATCACCAAGATATTTTGAAATTAGACTGCGAGGAATGGAACGAGCTGGAATCCATGCCATATCCAATTTGAAAGGTGGTACAGGCAGGTCTAATAATGATGGAGCATGATAGTCCCATAGAAAATGCCCTTGCTCCAACTTTAATACACCCAATGCATTTAACCATCCTTGCTTGTAACCTTCATTATTAGCATGTTCAATGCGAGCATCCAGATGAACGAGAGCTTCATTGTATCCTGCCATCCAGAATTCTCTTGGCTGTTTATGGAATTGGAAGGTTAATCTATCCAATTGTTCATGAAGGCTTTTGGCAAAGAGATCTTTGTTATGCAAGGCAGATTTCGTTGATGCCAGCTGATCTTCCAGAGACAGATTTTTATTGGACATTTCAGTCAGAGCACGGTCTTTTACTTTCAACTGGAATGCTTGAGTTTCCAGAGTAGACTGAGTGCGAGCCTCTTCAACATTTTGGCTGACTCTTCCTCACCCCCGAGAACCTCTTCCTCGTCCCTGAGCAGTTCCAGAAATGGCAGATCTTCTTAAGTCCTCCAGCTCTTGCCTCAGTTTGGCATTTTCGACCTCTAAGAACGAGAAGCCTTCATCAGTAACTGGTATTAATGCGGTAGAGGATGAAGCAATAGATTCATATTGAGCTAATTTCTTCTGCAAATTATTATTTTCTTGCTCCAGGATCTCGGCGATTTGTCTACAGGCTTCAATTTCACCTTTTAGGGTCCTCTCCCTGATGTCATACCCAGCAATGATCTTCTTGTGGCCTGTTTCTGAAGAGAGCTGCTGGTATCTATTTTCATAATCTTTATGTAACAAAGCCATTGATTCGTTATGTTGATTTTGAAGATCCTCTAAGGAACCATGAAGCTCTTCAATCAACTCATAGTAAGCGACATTGTTGGCCACTGCTCGATCGAGTAAAGCTTTCAAGTACTGATAAGCTTCAATAGCCTGCTCTGAAGCACCATGACCAAGGATATCAGCAATTTCTGATGTACTAAGATCTGTATGACCAGCCTTATAGTATTGATGACATTGCCGCATCAGCTCGGTATCATGAGAAGAGATCAATTCCATTCTAGCAACAAACTAATGACAAGAAAAAGACAACAATCAACAGAAAAAAGTTATCAACAACAGAGATGAACAAAGATATATTTTATTAGATCATCAAAAAGTTACATCGTTCGATTACAAGGAAATATAGAAATGCTACCGAACAACTTCACACCTTTTCCTTGTCTCCCAAGACTTTCTCGGGAGGCTGGGACGAGGAGCTCGGTTGCTCGGTGGTAACTACAGCTTGATCGGTTGGAATCTTCTCGGGAGGAGGAGGCATGGAGGAAACGTCCTCGGTGGAAGAGGGTTGAGAGGCAGAAACTTGATCGCCCATAGCCATGGAAGACTCATCTGAAGCAGGTTCATCTTCTTCTTCTTCCACAATTGGTGGAGGAGGACCAGGGAGATGCCGTTGGAATAGCTCAGAATCGTCTTGGACTTTTAGCTCTTGCAGAGCAGCTACCCAACCATCATAGAAGTATTTTAACTCCCCATATTGGACTTGGGACGTCATTGCAGCTATCCCTCTCTCCCATCCTTTCTCCCAACCTACGCTGAAATGTTTCTTGATTGCAACTTTTTTCCTCGACCTCTCCGAGGAGAGTTTCACCTCCAGTTCCTCTTTTTTAACCTTAATATCTCGCAGAGTAGATAATTCTTCTTCTGCCTTCTTCAATTTATCATCAGATTCCTGATGTTTAACCTCCAAATCTTTAATTTTCTCCTCCAAATTCTTGGAGGTTTCAGCCATCTTCATCTTATCAGCCTCAGCCACAGCCAACTTTTTCTCCCAAACAGTTTTCTCCTCGATGTACTGATGGCGAGATTCCTTCACAGATTGGGTTAAACCCAACAAAGCATCGTCAACATCGGACGATGAAGTGGAAGCTTTAATAACTTGATCTTTCTTCACGATGGTATTGAAGCAGTTCACCAGCTGAAAAATAAGAAAAAAAAATAAAGTCAACACAAATACAAGAATTCAAGAAAAAGAAAGAGAGACCAAAGGTATGAGAAATTTACTGAAGAAAGATGGCGAGCAGCTAGGGATGTCAATGTGTCCCTAGGAATTTTTTCATCAACCCCGAGAACCTCGGGTATAACTGAGCTCGTTGAAGAACTCGGAAGAATAATTTTTGAGACACCACTACCACTAGCGGGTAGAGAAGATGCAGTTCCAGCAAGATTAACTGAGGATGATTTCCTCAATCTCTTCAAAGGACGGTCAGCAGCATAAACCAAGGAAGAAGTCTTGGTCGGAGAAATGGCAATTACATCAGCAGAAGCATCTTTCTTGCTCGGGGCCACTGGGGGCTTCTCGGCAACTTTGGAGGAACCAGCATCTACTTTTTTAGTCCCCTCTGGAACATCAATTTTGCCTTTCTGGGCTCCAACAGCAGAAGGAGTGTCACCAAATAGAGCAGGAGGATCTCTTTTCTTGCCCATTCTCTGAGATAGGGGGATATGAGAATCTGAAGATGAACTTTCTGGTGTTGAAGCTGGTTCAACAGGGCGAGCAGTATAAGAAGTTGTGTAACTCTTATACTGTAGTAAATATGAAGCAGATCTAATATGCTCGTCAGCAATGGTCTTATGCAAATTCCAGATAAGTTTCAAATGCTTGATATTCACTTCCAACGGCATCTCCCTGGTCCTCCTCCACCAATTGTGGAAGAAGAAGAAGATGAACCTGCTTCAGATGAGTCTTCCATGGCTATGGGCGATCAAGTTTCTGCCTCTCAACCCTCTGCCACCGAGGACGTTTCCTCCATGCCTCCTCCTCCCGAGAAGATTCCAACCGATCAAGCTGTAGTTACCACCGAGCAACCGAGCTCCTCGTCCCAGCCTCCCGAGAAAGTCTTGGGAGACAAGGAAAAGGTGTGAAGTTGTTCGGTAGCATTTCTATATTTCCTTGTAATCGAACGATGTAACTTTTTGATGATCTAATAAAATATATCTTTGCTCATCTCTGTTGTTGATAACTTTTTTCTGTTCATTGTTGTCTTTTTCTTGTCATTAGTTTGTTGCTAGAATGGAATTGATCTCTTCTCATGATACCGAGCTGATGCAGCAATGTCATCAATACTATAAGGTTGGTCATATAGATCTTAGTACATCGGAAATTGCTGATATCCTTGGTCACGGTGCTTCAGAGCAGGCTATTGAAGATTATCAGTACTTGAAAGCTTTACTCGACCGAGCAGTGGCCAACAATGTCGCTTACTATGAGTTGATTGAAGAGCTTCATGGTTCCTTAGAGGATCTTCAAAATCAACATAACGAATCAATGGCTTTGTTACATAAAGATTATGAAAATAGATACCAGCAGCTCTCTTCAGAAACAGGCCACAAGAAGATCATTGCTGGGTATGACATCAGGGAGAGGACCCTAAAAGGTGAAATTGAAGCCTGTAGACAAATCGCCGAGATCCTGGAGCAAGAAAATAATAATTTGCAGAAGAAATTAGCTCAATATGAATCTGTTGCTTCATCCTCTACCGCATTAATACCAGTTACTGATGAAGGCTTCTCGTTCTTGGAGGTCGAAAATGCCAAACTGAGGCAAGAGCTGGAGGACTTAAGAAGATCTGCCATTTCTGGAACTGCTCGGGGACGAGGAAGAGGTTCTCGGGGGCGAGGAAGAGTCAGCCAAAATGTTGAAGAGGCTCGCACTCAGTCTACTCTGGAAACTCAAGCATTCCAGTTGAAAGTAAAAGACCGTGCTCTGACTGAAATGTCCAATAAAAATCTGTCTCTGGAAGATCAGCTGGCATCAACGAAATCTGCCTTGCATAACAAAGATCTCTTTGCCAAAAGCCTTCATGAACAATTGGATATATTAACCTTCCAATTCCATAAACAGCCAAGAGAATTCTGGATGGCAGGATACAATGAAGCTCTCGTTCATCTGGATGCTCGCATTGAACATGCTAATAATGAAGGTTACAAGCAAGGATGGTTAAATGCATTGGGTGTATTAAAGTTGGAGCAAGGGAATTTTTTATGGGACTATCATGCTCCATCATTATTAGACCTTCCTGTACCACCTTTCAAATTGGATATGGCATGGATTCCAGCTCGTTCCATTCCTCGCAGTCTAATTTCAAAATATCTTGGTAATTATAGCCTTCACTCCCAAGCTGAATTATCTCGTCCTGAGCATCTTTTGGATACACCTTCTGTTATGAACGTCAGAATGCTCAGAGATGTTAATTTCATCAATTCTCCCCTTTGCCTAGAAGACCCTCCTGCCGGCGAGGAACCTGTTTCTAAAGCACAGGGCAAAAAACCAATAGAATAGTAATATCCATGTAACAATTTAGTATCTTCTTGTAATTTGTGATTTATTCTAGATTAATGAAAAGATTTTCATTTTCTGTTTGCCCATTTTGTTAGTCTTGTGTTTATCAAGCACATTTATATTTGTACATATGTATCTATGTATCTGTTAAAAAGATAACAATATTATTGTTCAATAAGCAACTTAATAAAAGTTACAAGTATTAGTAATATTTCTCGATCACTTAATAATAAAGTAATGAGTAAAAATGTTCAAACTGTTTCCAATCAACCAAGGTGGGTGAATAATGTTTGTCGACCAATTACAGTTGATGGGTTTTTATTCTCGACCAGCTATACTTGGTTTATTTATAAAATTGCGTCCGACCAACTAAGATCAATAATTTGTCCTCGCCGACCAACTACAGTTATTGGGTTTTTATCCCCGACCAACTATACTTGGTGTATTTTTTAAACATTTTGTTCTTCAAAGAACTCATTGTAATAATATTACCTCCCGACCAACATAAGTTGTAATATGAGAGTGTATTTTTATCTTACCAACCGTGGTTGATCCTGCTGGTGTACATTTTCTAGCTCCTTAAAGCTTTTGGCTCCTTAGAGCATTTTTTGGCTCCGTAGAGCATGTCCTCCTAACCAAAGGAGGTTGGCTACTTATAGCACTTTTTGCTCAATAGAGCTGTCCTCCTAACCAAAGGAGGTTGGCTCCTTAGAGCACTTTTGCTCCGTAGAGCTGTCCTCCTAACCAAAGGAGGTTGGCTTCTTAGAGCACTTTTGCTCCGTAGAGCTGCATTTTTTTGGCTCCTTAGAGCATGTCCTCCTAACCAAAGGAGGTTGGCTACTTATAGCACTTTTGCTCCGTAGAGCTGTCCTCCTAACCAAAGGAGGTTGGCTCCTTAGAGCACTTTTGTTGTATAGTGTATTACACTAGTATTCCCCGAAAAACTTTCATCCAGAAAGAAAAATGGTGAAACATCTTCGTTTTATTCATAATGAAAGAAATGCTTTACATTTGACATCACTGATAATACTTGCGCAGGTGTTCAGCATTCCATGCATTTTTAAATTCCTCTCCTTCTAGAGTTGCGATTCTGTAAGTTCCTGGTCGAACAACTTCAGTAACTCGGTAAGGTCCATGCCAGTTTGCTTCCAGTTTATTCTGCTTCTGAATGACCTTCTTTAGCACATAATCCCCTTCTTTTAAATCACATTTCTTTACCCTTTTGTTGTAAAACAGAGCTGTTCGTTGTTGATAAGCAGCATTCCTAATGGCTGCCTCTTCTCTGACTTCCTCGATCATATCTAAATCCATCCTTCTCATCAGATCACTGATCGGAGAATTGAAATTTAACACCCTATGTGTTGGTAGGCCCAACTCGGCAGGTATCACAGCATCACTTCCAAATGCTAGCATATATGGTGATTCTCCTGTTGCTGCTCGGGGAGTTGTTCGGTAAGCCCACAAAACTGACTGTAGCTCATTAATCCAATTTGCTTTAGCCTCACTTAACCTCTTCTTCAACCCATTTAGTAATGTTCTGTTCGTCACTTCAGTCTGCCCATTGCTTTGGGGATGGCCTGGTGCTGAATGAAACTTCAAGACGTTTGACTGATGACAATAGGCAACAAATTCTTCATTATCAAATTGCGTTCCATGGTCTGTGATGAAAGCGTGGGGGAGACCATACCGTCAAATGATATTTTTCCATATGAACTGATACACCTTCTCGTACGTCATATCAATTAGTGGTTCAGCTTCCACCCACTTAGTAAAATAGTCTACTGCCACGACGAGATACTTGAACCTTCCTCGGGTCGTCGGCAGTGGTCCAACCAGATCAATCCCCCACATGGCAAATGGCCAAGGTGATGTTATGGGTGTCAAATATGCCTGTGGAGTTCTTCGGATGGAAGAAAAACGTTGGCACTTGTCACACTTCTTAGCATAGGCTATACAATCAGCTCTCATCGTCGGCCAGTAGTATCCTTGTGTCATCACCCTTTGCAGTAGAGTCCAACCTCCTACATGAGCTCCACAAGATCCTTCATGGATTTCTTCAATTAATTCTTTGACTTCTGATGGATGCACACATCTCTGCAAACCTGCCATAATTCCTCGTCTATACAAAACACCATTAGTTAATACATACCGAGCGACTTTATACTTCAATTTCTTGGCAGCTAGTTTGTCCTCCGGTAGTACTCCTTCTTCAATGTATGCTCTGATAGGATCCATCCAAGATGGTCCTAAATCAAGGGTAATAATCTTCACCGTCAGATCTTCTTCTATACTCCGACTTTCTAGTACTTCAATTGGTATTGTTCTTCGCAGCTCGGTGCGCGTAGCTGACGCTAATCGGGCCAATGCGTCTGCTCTAGCATTCTCCATTCTCGGTATCCTCACCAATTGAATAGCATCGAATTCTTTCAATAATTCCATCACTTTTGCATGGTATTTCACCATTAACTCTCCCTTCACTGCATATATTCCCATCATTTGATTCACAATTAACTGAGAATCACTGAAAACAATTACTTGACGTGCCTCCATAACTTTCGCCAAATGAAAACCTGCTATCATAGCCTCATATTCAGCCTCATTATTGGAAGCTTTGAATTGGAATCTTAAGGCGTACTCCATGTCAATATCATCTGGAGAATTTAAAACAATCCCTGCTCCACAACCAGCCGTACAAGATGATCCATCTACATATAATCTCCATGTATGTAACTCGTCTTCAAATTTCTTATCTGTTAGAGTTCCTCGGTGAAATATCATCTGCTTTCTTTCATCATCCCCGGGTATCCTTCGTTCCTCGTCGGTCATTTGTTCGCGCCCCTCTACCAGTCGGAGTTGGTCGGGGTTTAAATATGATGATTTTTCTACATCCACAAGTCCTTTTACCAACCTTGGTTGGTTTGGATCTGTGTCTGTCGATCCTGTATCGTCCACAGGTAGGTCAGCAAGCATCTTTTGCTCCTCGGGGGTATCAGGGTATGTGAACTCTTGCTATAAAATCTGCCACGGCTTGCCCTTTCAACGATGATCTGGGTTCATACACAATATCATATTCACCGAGCTCTATTGCCCAGTACATCAATCTTCCTGATTTTTCTGGCTTGTGAAGGGCTTGTCTTAACGGCATGTCGGTATACACAATGATGGTATGGGCCTGGAAGTATGGCCTCTTTCTTCTACTTGCTTCAATTAATGCCAGTGCCAATTTTTCCAGCTTTGGGTATCTGATTTCCGCACCTCGGAAGGCCTTGCTTGTGTAATAAATTGGCTTCTGGATTCCATTCTCCAATCTGATCAACGCCGAGCTAACTGCATTTTCTGCACTGACAAATACAAGTACAGCTTCTCTCCAGTTATTGGCCTAGACAACAATGGTGGGGCTCCCAAATACTTCTTCAGATCTTGAAAGGCTTTCTCACATTCATTAGTCCACTCAAAACTTTTTCGTAGTGTTTTGAAGAATGGGAGGCATTTATCAGTTGCTCGGGATACAAATCTGTTGAGTGCTGTAACTCGTCCGGTAAGACTTTGCACCTCTTTCTTCGTCGTCGGGGATCGCAGCCCTAAAAGAGCTTTGATCTTTTCTGGATTTGCCTCAATACCTCGTTGGTTGACGATGTATCCGAGGAACATTCCTTCTCGTACTCCAAAGGTACATTTCGTCGGGTTAAGCTTCATCTGGTATTTATCCAGTTGATCAAAAGTTTGACTCAAGTCAACCAAATGATCTGCAGCTCTCTTGCTTTTGGTGAGCATGTCGTCGACATAGACCTCCATATTGCGGCTGATTTGTTCGGTGAATACCTTGTTCATCAACCGCTGATATGTTGCACCTGCATTTTTTAAACCAAAAGGCATAACATTATAACAATAAGTTCCCCTTGGGGTAATAAAAGAGGTACTTTCCCTGTCTTCAGGTTTCATTTTGATTTGGTTGTAGCCAGAATAAGCATCCATGAAGCTGAGTAGCTCGTGTCCCGAAGTAGCATCCACTAGTTGATCAATTCTGGGCAATGAAAAATGATCTTTTGGACACGCCTTGTTGAGATCAGTAAAATCAACACACATTCTCCATTTGTTGTTCTTCTTCTTTACCATCACCACATTCGCCAACCAATCTGGATATTTCACGTCTTCAATGAATTGGGCTTTCTGGAGTTTCTCGACCTCCTCTTGTATGGCCTGGTTCTTCTCGGGACTAAACACTCTTCTTCTTTGCTTCACAGGCTTGATCTCATTATTCACATTGAGTTCATGACATAAGAAGTTTGGATCTATTCCTGGCATGTCTTCATGACTCCAAGCAAAAGTATTCTTCCTATTTCTCAAGAAAGTTATCAACTCCTGTTTTATTGAAAAATCCAACGACGACCCTATCTGAGTTATTCGTTCAGGATGCTCGTCGTCCAGGATAACAATTTCTGTAGATTCCACAACCTGTCCTTTTACGAGTTGAGATTCATCCCTAGGGTCAAGAGTTTCAATTTCTGTGCCTTCCTCCACTTGGTAAGTAGTAGTCTTTTTCTGTAATTCTTCAAGTTCCTCTTGCTCGGCAGACGAATAATAGCATTCCCGAGCTACTTTTTGATCACCTTTCATAATTCCTACTCCAAAATTCGTTGGGAATTTCAAACACTGATGAACTGTAGATGGAATTGCTTCGAACTTCTTCAATCCAACTCTTCCCATGATGATGTTGTAGGCGGACTGCACATTCTTATCCATTACAAAAAAGTGTATTCTTTCTGTTCGACAAGCAGGCCAAGTTCCAATGAGTATATCCAACTTGATCGTCCCAAGTGGAAAAACTTTCTCGCCAGCAAAACCCAGAAGGGGTCTGTGATAAGGTTCTAATTGAGATAATTTTAAATTCAAGCTATCAAAGCATGAATAATACATGATGTCTGCTGAACTACCATTGTCTACTAACACCCTTGAAATGACCACATCCTTCATCCTCATTTTGATCACCAGAGGATCATCATGAGGGTAGAGAACACCTGCCAGGTCGTTTTTTGAAAAACCAATCACTAGCTTCTCTTTGTTTACCTTCCTCGGACGATCATCCTCGGCCAGGTTTATTCGCTGAGTGTATGAACAAGCTTGAGCCTCTCCGAGATAAGCTTTTCTTTCTGTAGTAAGGTCTCCTCCTCCTGCATCTCCTCCTATAATAACATTACAATCAAATGACCCAAAACGTATGGAAAATACCTCTCGTTCAGGTTTCCTTGGCTTTTTGGGAAGATCGGGGTCATCATCTGGATCCTCTTCATGGTCCCTCCTCTTTTTCTCCTCTGCACGATGAGGAGATCTAGATCTTTCTCTAGTTCTGTCATCATTCTTCCTCTCACTCCTGCGATCTACGTACTTTGATAATTTTCCTCTTCGGATGAGTGTTTCAATCTCGTTCTGAAGGGCTATACAATTTTTGGTCATATGGCCATGATCTTTGTGAAACTCGCAATATTTGGTCTTATTCCTAAGGTCAGGATCTGTCTTCAGTTTCTCTGGCCATTTGATTTCCTCGTTATTCCTGATTTCTTCCAAAACATGATTAATACCCACTTTCAATGGAGTATAATTATCATACTTCTTTAGCGCTTCCAACTTCATCCTGTTATTCTTGGAATATTTGTCACCACCATTACTTTTCTGATCTTTCTTCTTAGAATTGTCGACCTCCACTTTAACTTCTTTATCCATATTCTTCTTCGCAGCCATAGCCTCCTCGGCATTCATGATTTTGGCCGCCTTTGTCATCAACTCCGACATATTTTTAGGTGGATCTTTGGCCAAAGTGTAATACAGCTTGTTAGGCAGCAAACCACTCATCAGAGCAGTGATTGCTGTCTTTTCTTCATAATCTATGACTTCCAACTTTTCGTTATTGAAACGAGTTATGTAATCTCTAGTACTTTCACCTGATTTTTGTCTAACACTTAGCAAGTGTGCTACTCGCTTTACCGGCTTTGCTCCAAAACAAAAGTTGCCAATAAACAGCTCGGCTAACTGAAGAAAAGTTGAAATCTTACCCCGAGGAAGATTATTGTACCATATCTGTGCGGATCCGGTAAGAGTTCCCGAGAATGCTCTACACCTCATCTCGTCGGGGACAGCGTAGATATCTGCAGCAGCTTGGTATTGTTCTATATGAAGTACGGGATCTGTCTTTCCATCGTACTTGGGAGTCACTACGGGTGCTTTGAATTTCGACGGTGTAGGGAAATCCACAATGGCTTGCACAAAAGGTGTTCCTTGAACAAAAGTTCTCTGTAAGGGGTTTCTCGCCTTAGCCATTTCTCCCAGTCTATCCTCCAACCGTTGAATGGAACCTTTCCATGCTTCATTCCCTTCCTCGGGCCGCCTAGTACGAGCAATTGATTGCTCTGACGTAGCTTCCTGAGATTTATCTCGACGAGTGGTTGGTCGCGATTGCGCAGATCCTTCTCTCAAACCTGGTGGTGGTCGAAAACTTCTTGATAGAGCCCTCGGTGGACTCATGTTCCTCCTTGGTCCTAACCGACCGAAAGGAGACACCCTGCTTAATCTTTCCAAAGCGCTAGTTCTCTCCGGAGAGAGAGTGATACGTTGATCTGTATCCGAAGCCCGTATCGATGAAGTTCGCCCAGGTCCATAAGAAAAATCATTAGACTCCTCATTGCGATATGACCCAGTACGTCTAGATTGCGATTGCCTATGATCACTCCTTTGCCCTGAATAGGTAGGTGCACCGCCCTGCAGAGTTTGAATGAGTTGCCTCATAGATTCTTGCATGGAGGTTTGTCCTTGAGCCAGATTCGTCATAATTCCAGCCAGATCTGGGGATGCAGATGGATTTGGATGATTTCCAGTATTTCCAACATTTCAATTACTGGATTCTGGATTATCTGCCATTGGTGACAAATGATTTTTATGAAAAACGATAATAACAGTCGTTTCCCACAGACGGCGCCAATCTGTTGATGTAAAAAACTAGATCGCTCTAATTATTCAATCACAGATAAATAAATAAGACAAAGATTTTTAAAGTGGTTCGGCTAGGAATAAAGCCTACGTCCACTGTTATGTTATTGCTGAGTGTTTGTGGAATTCTTGATTACAAGTTCTCTCAAGAAATTCCGGTCCCCTTGAATTGAGGATGATACAAGGTATTTATAGCCTCTAGGCTGTACATGAAAGGTCCAATACATTAAATGATATACATATGAAAGGGTAATACATTTAATGCAGCGTGTGCGTCAAGAATACAATGGATATTTGAACAGTTGTCCGTCTGGTAATTAATGATATGGCCGAGATGCAGTTCAGACCGCCTTAGTTGCTTGTTGATCAAGAGTTCCTCGGAATACTTAGAGTATCTCGGGATGATAGAGTTCCTCGGTATGATAGAGTTCCTCGGTGTGATAGAGTTTCTCGGTGTATTCTCGTTGTTCGTAAGGAAGCACGGTTGGTCGGGAAATGATCTTCCTCGTTGCTATTGTGCCATGTAGATTGACACGTGTCTTCATCTTATTCGTCCACATCAGCACATTAATTTTGGTATCAACAATGGGAATAGGATATTTTGGGCATGTGAGGTCAGCTGCGACTTTCCTTTTAGCCTCAGCCTATGCCTTTTTCCTGACATATAAAAACTAAGAATACGACCTTAGAGATGGTGAAATTAGTTAAGGAGTTCGTATAAAGGTCTAAACATATAAGAATTTTGACTTAAGTTGACCAAGGATCAAATTATGGAAAATGAATGGTTTTAAATGAAGAACACCCAGAACATCTAAAGAAGGTCGTTAGAGAAGATGATGGAGAAATTCTGGTGACCCTCACAAAGGGTAAGACACACAAAGACTGGTCTGAAAAACCATAGACTACTAGCTTGACTTCTAAACCTCTCCTAATACCTCCTAATATATCCCTTAAAAGAACTAATTTGTGCCACCCCGCCTATTCAAACCATGGTTGATCTATCCTTCATTAAAAAAATAGGTATCTCATTTGGTTTATTCTTAGCATAATTTTCAGAAAACTTATTAATTGATAATAACCTATGTCAAATTAAGCCAGTGTCAGTTATTCTCTTTCTTTATAATAACAACATGCATAAATAATTTAAATAATCCAAACCATCCACACAATTATAATCTGAAAAAGCACACGGTAGATATACAAATGAATAAGATCGAATTAACCATCGGCTCTCAAAGTAAACAAACCAACCACAATTTAAAATAAGTAAAACTTAAATCTGAATACAATCTGATGAATAACTAGATAAATAAATAGTCTGAAAGGTAAGACACCTAGATGAGCTACTGAGGAGCTGAAGCATTTAAAGCAACTCCTGCAAGCCTCCACAGCTACTGTAGCTACACATCCCTAGATATAATCATCAATCTTGGCGTCCTTGTGGCTCGACACCTAAAAGGTTTTGAAAATATTTCGACATGAGTGACAGACTAAGAACACAGTTTAAAAATATTTTTTAAATGTTTAAATCACAAGTTAAATCAGTTATTTGTTACAAATGTAAATTCCACATACATTCTCTAAAGATCCTCATCTCTAAACTAATGTGCATGCCTAACGTATCCTATAGAGCTATGCTACCCTTCCCAACGAGATAACATACCTAACTAATCTCGATAATTATAGTTCACTCGTATTCTCCATAAAACACGCTATCACAATCTCAATAATAAATTTATTTATCCCCGATTAATTAATGAGTTAATTAATTAAGTTTGGCTACTTAAAGTCTTTTAGATATACACAATCTACCTGTTCTACTGCCACAAATAAGTATATACGTCACACTTGTATATATTTAGCACGCATATAATATACACATCTATATCATCCCCGGAATGGCCCCTCGTGATGCTGGCATACTCTCCTATCAAGTCTATGCACCACTCGTAAAAAATCAAGGGCTTTTGGTTCGACATGTCTCCTTAAACCCAAAAATCAATCACACATAATGGAGGCGAACATATTTATAAACCTTTGGGATATGAATATACCTAAATTACCCAAATGACCTGATAGCAGACAACCTAGGTATGTTTACACACATAATCAAATCACAACAATAGGCATTTCCATCACCTATATATACTCATTATTCATTAGGTATACACACAACCCATAATATCAACCCATACGTAGTATATATCTCTCGCATACTCAACGTATCCTTAATTACCATTATAACCTCAAATAGTATATTTTCGAGTATCGCTCATTACTCTAAGGGTCCTAGTTACCCCTTAACTAATGTCAGTATCTATTTAAATCATGCACTACTTGTCGGAATCATAAGTTCACTTATCTCTCCGTGACCCGTCTCGATTCTCATTAATTAATTAATTATGGATATATGCCCAATTATCCCTATCCTTAACTTATCTCAATTTATGTATACCTAATTCCCACCATAGGCCGACTGACACTCACCATATTCCCCTCTATAGTTTCAGAATACCCCAAAGGTCCCCCCGTGAATTATCCACAATTTTAGGGCTTAAAAAGGTAAAATCTTCAAATCTGGGCAAATCTAATCGATTCGCCTAAAGGCCAAATTGATTTAGCTTGTCGAATCAATTCAACCTTGGGAATAATTGATTCGAAAAGTGTCAGGTGACTTCTTCTTCCTTGCCCAAATACATTTTTCAACATTTTTGTTTGTTCAAACCTCCATTCAGGACTCCCAAGCTTCCAACCAACATAAATAATCATCTTTCATATGTATAGGGATCGTTTCTAACATTTTTAACTCAATAAATCATTAAAGAAACACTCAAGAACATATCAAATCCAACAATTATAAAAAACCCTATATTCCTTTCACTTCCTACATATTCAAGAAAAATAGATTTCTCCCATGATAATCATTATACATCATCTTATTACGAATTATATACATGAGTGGTTGCATTCTACAGGCAAATCCTACCCTAATTCATGAGTTCTCTACATCTACAGGTCAAGAAGATCAATTAAGTTAAATAAATTGAAACCATACACTACATGGGTATTATAACTAAATTAAAACATGCAAGATAAACATTTTTTTTTACTTTCCAAGTTTGATTTCGCTTCTAATGTGATGAAAGTGCTCCTCCCTTTCATCCGATCACAATTCGACAACAATTGAGGTTGAATCAAGACTTTGCACCTTACAACTATCTTTTTTCCTCTCCAATGTCCTCTCCTCTCACCTCTCCTGATCCTTAGGGTTTAAGATATGTTATGCTGCAGAGATAAATGACTAAACCTAGGTTTTATATCCCAATTCTCAAAATTAGGCTAACGGGAGAAGCCCAAATGACCTAAACACGTCCGTACAGGCTCGGTTATGGCTAATATCGCCCCATGACCCAATTTCTACTTCGAGTACACTATTCTGACTATTTCGACCCTTTCGAACTCAACCACGACCTCAAAATCACCAACTAAGTGAATAAAAAGTTATTTCCCATCTCGACCTCCTATAGTTCACAAACGACACCCGGGTGAGATAAAATACTACCACATCACTATCACTCGCTATGACTTAAAATATGCAATTACTATTAACTTAGTAATTTTAATCGATAATGATTAATCATTTCTCTTCGATTAATAATTTAATCAACACCTAATATTATTTTCCATTAAAGTGTGTCATGCTTGTAATTTAATTTTAACCTAATTAATTCAATTTTTAAATACTAAAAAATACGGGGTGTTACATACTTTCCCCCTTACAAAGGAATTTAGACCTTGAAATTAGGACATACCTGCAGTGAATAAATCCGGATACTAATTTCACATGTCATGCTCCCACATCAACTTGTCCACATTGTGGTGTTCGCACTAAACTCTAACAAAGGGTACCACCTTAGACCCCAGTTTACGCTCACTATGACCAAGTATCACCACCCGTCTCTCCTTGTACGAGATATCTGCCTGTAAGTCGATCTCCTATAAACTATCGTGGAAAGAAGATCTCTTTATCCTATGATAGTTCTTTAGTGATGCCACATGAAACACGCCGTGAATCTCCTGTAGGTGCTTTGGAGTCCCATTCTATATGCTACTAGTCCCACCCATTCAATGATCAGAAATGGTCCCACATATCTCGACGTCAATTTCCCCTTCTTATAGAATCTCATAACTCGTTTCATAGGAGACACCCGCACCAACACCTGGTCACCAGCCTCAAGCTATATGTGCCTTTTATCTGCATCAGCAGAACTTTATTATCGGTCCTGAATGATACGGATGCTCCCTCGAATCAGCTCCATCTTGGTAGTGGTGTCTTGAATCATCTCTGGCCCCAATAACTTGTTGTCCACCCCCTCTAACCAGTAAGTGGTAGAACGATAAGGTTGACCATACATTTCCTCGAATGGTGACATGCCGATGGTGAATTGGTAGGAGTTATTATACGCAAACTCCACCAAAGGAAGATACTGCACCTATCCTCCCCCGAAGTCAAGTATGAACATCCACACCATATCCTCAGGTATCTTATTAACTCCATCTATATGCCTATCTATTTATGGGTTATAAGTTGTACTCAACTATAAATCTGTGTCCATCGCCTCTTGAAAGCTCTTCCAAAAATGGGACACAAAGATCTTATCCCAATCGGACACAATATTAACCAAAACCCTATATAATTGTACTATCTCAATGATGAACAACTTTGCATACTACCTCGTCCCAAAATCCATACGAAATGGAAGAAAATGAGCCACCTTACTCAACCGACCGACTATAACCCATATGGAGTCGTGACCTCGCTACGATAACAGTATCGTAATACTAAACTTTATGGAGATACTCTCCCACTTCCCCATGGGAATCTCGAGTGGTTGCAATATCCCTTTCTCTCACTGTTGGTTTATCGTCATTAGCTAGTAGGTATCACACTTTAAGACGTACTCTATTATGTCCTGCTTCATCACTGACCACCGATACTACATGCACATATCTTAGTACATCTTATCCCCATTAATATGTACCGTAAATCCGAACTCGTTAGACTCTAACATGACTTCAGGTCTAAATTGATCACCCTGCGGAACCATGCGTCTCCCATTAAAGTGCAAACCACCCTTTGAACTGATCGAGTATGACTCCTCCTCACCTAACCACTGACGAACCCTATTTTGGCAATACTGATTTCCTGCATGTGCTTTAACCATCCTTATGAAAATCTTAGGCGTGACAGCTAATACGGACATACATGTCCTGGAAATCTCGTTATTGTGTCAAAGTTAACTCCACTTCACCCTCTCGTGATGTTGTTAACGCATCACCGACTTTATCAGTTTTACACTTCCTTTAATCATCAAAATTCTAGGTCTCACAAAATTTCTGGTTGTTTGTCCGGGACTAACCTTCAACCATATACATATCCCTCCCTTACTTCTGGGTATGTCAAAGTTATTTGACACTCCTTTAGGTTAGGAAGGAATCTTCCCTCTATTTTTAAAATATTTAAATTCATCCCTCATGCAATAGTTCCCCTTGCTGCACATATTAAGGTCTGTCTTTATCCGCTTCAAGATTCAGTTCCTATTACTAATCCACCTCTACCTCTAACTTACCCATGCATATACTTTTAGTCCATACATTTCCACGTCTTTCTTCATGAAAGATATTGAATATTCAACTAACTAAGGTGCCCATACACCCTACTTTCAGTGCATCTCTCTACTAATATACTGATCGTAACATACTTGTTTTTAAACTAAGTCTTACATACTTGACATGTATAAGAAGTAAGGTTATAATCAATCACCCTACTAATCGTAACTTGATTATTCTCTAGGTTGTCCCATCGATTTACTTGTGGTGTAAACTCTTTACAATGGTTTGTACACCAATGCTACCCAACTATACTTGCCATAAATCGTAATATATCTATTAACTCACAGTGATAACTACCTATGCATATAATAAAAAAAGGTAGTAAACCCATTTTTTAGTGACCAAACATCTACCAATTTTCGATGATCCCTAAGGTTCATGCTTGGGATGTCTCACAAAGAGAAATCCAGACAAGGAACCCTCCGATACACTACTACCTAGCATTGTCGATCATCAAGAATAGTTAGGCACTGAGCACATAACATTTACACCCAAATTCTTGTCTCCTGACATAGAAGTCTGCTCGTCCACTCTCATGGTACTAAAGATGACATACAATAAATCCCTCTCACTCTCACTAAGTCCTCCGTGCCAAATCAATAATGAGATGAATATCTCCATTCGATAATAAACTCAATATACTCTAAATCACATCCTTAAATGTCCCTACTAATCGAGATTAAAATATCAAGACAAACATACTCTCTGAAGTCTCTTACAATAATATTTGTATCAGTACGACCCTCTTTCAGGTGGTACCTTGCAAAATACATCCTACTCTTAAACATCGAACTCAATAGTCTTATTATAACCGTCCACTAATGCTCAAGAGATCGCTAACCAGTCAAAATTTAGGATAATAATGTACTCTCCCCTCATAACTCTCGAAAGGAGTAAAACCATAACACGATGTAAAACCCCTCTTTTTGTCCACGCCCTCTCCCATGCAGTAAGTACCAAAGAGTCCCGCTACTTAACTGTAAATACATGCATACAAATAAGGTCGATACTACCGATGCACCCACAAAACTCAACTCGCTCGTGAAATTTAGTGTTAATGATTATATATACTACCACGGACCTCTGTCACTCAAAAAATTTTCATTTCTACAAAGATATCATAACTAACTAAACATCGCACCTTGAAACACCCGTGGTACCGGCGGTGCCCATGTCATGACTGCATATCGGATATTATAAGGACATTCATACTTTTGTTGTTCCTTATACTATGAAGATAGTGCTGTAGGGGATAACTTTAGCAGCTGCCCTCACTAGGCTCTCTGCCATGGTACTCTACTCTACTGTGGGAAATTTTACTATTGGTGACTCATCTCCCTGCATATAAAATAACAACCATTGAAGTCTTTCTGCCTTTGGACCTACTGGTCAAATTGAGGTTGTTCCCCAGCTCGATGGTCGTGGCACCTCTTCCCACCTTTAAAAATCTCATGTTTCAATTTCCCTTCTCTTAGATATGTGTGCCCTAGTGGCCTTGGCTTCGATGGCCGTTTGCATTGTTCCCTTGGTCCTGATGGCTCCGAGGAACTTGTCGTTGTTAATTTGGTGCTCTTCCATTATCGTTACCTCCTAGCCTACCTGATTGATTAGATTTGTAGGTTCTTTTGCTCCTTATTAGCTGGTTATAGCGATCTCAATAACGCAATAATGAGATAGTACCTTTGTGTGCCACAATTCCTTCTATCTCTATGACTGTCACCATGCCCTGTGTTGTATGAGTTCACATTTTATATAAATGTAATAGCAAAAGAACGTACATCTCAAATACAAAATCATGAATGCAATAATCCTAATAATAGGGCTCAATGTCAAAGAACACTATGCTAAAATTGTTGTAAGTCGTATAGATCCTATGGACACTAGATCCTAATGCTCTGATACCATCTGTGACCCCCCGCCTATTCTAACCACGGGTGATCAGTCTTTCATTAAAATGAACATGAATCTCAGCTGAATCATTCTTAGTATCACTGTCCGAAAAATTATTAATTAATAATCACTTATGTCAAATTAATCCGGTGTCAATTTGACAATATGTACAAATAATTTGAATAATTAAATAATTTAAATTATTTAAATCCGATGTCAATTTTTCTCTTTCTTTATTTAACAACATGTACAAATAATTTAAATAATACGAACCATATAAATAATAATAGTTTGAACAATCACAGGATATATATATATAAATAAATAATTCTGAATAAACCATTAGTTCTCAAAGTACACAAACTAAACACAATCTGAAATAAGTAAAACTATAATATGAATACATTCTGATGAAAAACTAGATAAATAAATAGTCTAAAGAGTAAGATGCCCAATGAGCTACTAAGGAAATTTCCTATCTACAATGAAAGAGATAAAGCGTCAAAAGAAACTCCTGCAAGCCTCCACAATTGCTGCAGCTATGTATCCCTGAATTGAGTCATTAAGCTTGACGTCCCTGTGGTTGGAGACATAAAAGGTTTTGAAAATATTTTAACATGGTTCAGAGCCCAATAAAACAACTGGAAAATATTTTGTAACTGTGTAAATCACAAGTTAAATAAGTTATTTATTACACCTGTAAATTTCACGTACACTCTCTAGAGATCCTAACCTTTCAACTAACGTGCATGCCTAATGTAACCATTCTAGTTAAGCTACCCTTCCTAGCTGGATAACGTACCAAACAAATCTCTATAACTCTAGTTCACCCGTATTCCCCATACACCACGTTATCATAGTCTTAACAATAAATTTATTTATCCCCATTTTATTATTGAGTCAATTAATTAAGTTTCGCTACTTTAAGCCTTTTAGATATACACAATCTATACGTTATAGTGTCACACATAAGTAGATATTTCACACTTGTATATATTTAACACCCATACAATATACACAACTATAGCATCCCCAGAATGGCCCCTCGGGATGCTGGCATTCTCTGCTATCAAGTCCATGTACCTCTCGCACCAAATTAACGACTACTAGTTCGACATGTCTCCTTGGGCCCCAAAATCAATCACACATAATGGAGGTGAACATTGTTCTATGCCTTTGGGATATGCGCATACCAAACGTACCCAAATGACCTACCAAGCCCATGAATACACAACATGTAGTGGGCCACCCTAAGTTCTATGTTCTGAGGCACAAATCTAGACCTTGCTTGAATCGCCAAGGTGGGATCTCCCTCTGTGCGGAACCCCCCGTGATAATAGGAAATGCTGTTATGTTAACAGACATAATCAAATCACATCAATAGGTATTCACTCAACCGATATATACACATTATTCAATTGTTATACACATAACCCATCATATCAACTCATACGTAGTATATATCTCTCGCATACTCAACGTACACTAAGAGTCCTAGTTACCCCTTAACTAATGTTAGTAGATATTTTAACCATAAACTACTGGTCAAAATGATAAGTTCACTTATCTCTTCGTGACCCGTCTCGAATCTCGTTCAATAATTAATTATGTATATATGCCCGATAATCCATATCCTTAACTCATCTCAATTTCTGTAAACCTAATCCCCACCATAGGCCTACTAACATTCACCATATTCCCCTTTATAGTTTAAGAATACCCCAAAGGTCCCCCATGAATTATTTAAAATATCAGGGCTTAAAAAGGAGAATTTTTCAATTCTGGGCAAACCAAATCGATTCACCTAAAGCCGAATCGATTCGAAAAGTGTGTGTTGACTTCTTCTTCGTTACACAAATACATTTTTAACCATTTTTGTTTGTTCAAACCTTCATGCAACACTCCCAAACTTCAAACCTACAAAACCACTCGTCATTCATATGTATAGGGATTGTTTCTAACATTTTTAACACAGTAAATCCTTAAAGAAACACATAAGAACAGATCAAATCCAACAAATATAAAAAAACCTAGATTCCTTGTTCTACCTACATATTAAAGTATTTCTCCAGATTTCTTCCATGATAATCATGATACATCATCCGATTACGAATTATATAAATGACTGGATCCATTCTACATGCAAATCCTACCCTAATTCACGAGTTCTTTACATCTACACCTCAAGAACATCATTTAAGTGAAATAAATTGGAACCCTACACTACATGGGTATTATAACTCAATTAAAACATGCAAGCAAACGACATACCTTTAATTTGCAGGTATAATTTCATTTCTAATGTGATGAAAGCGTTCCTCCCTTTCTTTCAATCACAAATTCAATAATAATTGAGGTTGAATCAAAACTTTGCACTTCCAAACTCTCTTTTCTTCCTCTCAAATGGCTTATCCTCTCACCTCTTTTGATCCTTAGGGTTTGAGATATTTTATGATACTTACACAAATGACTAACCCTAGGTTTTAGATCCCAATTCCTGAAATTAGGCTAACATGACAAGCACAAATTCTCTAACACACCCGCATAGGCTCGATTATGTCTAAAATCGCCCCGGGACGCTATTGCTACCACGGTGAACACTATTTTGACAATTTAGACCCTTTTGGACTCAACCATCACCTCCAAATCACCAACCGATTCACTCAAAAATAATTTCCTATCTAGACCTCCTATAGTTCACACACAACACCAGGTTGAGATAAAATATTGTCACGTCACTATCACTCGATATGACTTCAAATACGCACTTACAATTAACATAGTAATTTTATTCAATAAACATGAATCATTTCTATCTAATTAATAATTTAATCAACACAAAATATTTAATTCCATTAAATTACATCACGCGAGTTATTTAAAATTAACCTGATTAATCCAATTTTTAAATACTCAGAAATATGGGGCGTTACACAATTAATGCTGCCCGAAAAGATTCAAACCACCAAAAAAAGTAAGAATGGCTAAAAATGGTGAAAACCCATAAAATAAAGGGGGTAAGGGAGTAGTAAGGTTACTTGGAATGTGGAGGACGCCGACGGAGCACAGAAAAACCCTAAAACTGGTCGGATAACTCCCGAACGGAGGATAGAGAGAAGGACGGTTGGGCTTGCTAAAAAGAGAGATAGTTCTTGTACGAGAAAATTGGAGAAGAAGTATAAATGGAATATTTCAAAACAATTTAAATAGTGTCAATGATTATATATAACTTCCCAGGCATTCATCATTAGGGCACAACTTGTTAATCACGTCTGCAGTTGTTACCCTTAGACAACATGCTAAGCCCTAGAATGAGTGCCAAGTTTCACTCCACTACTCTTATTCCACATCTTAGACCTAATATTAATAGGAAATTACGTCATCATATACCCTCTTACATTTTTACCCCTCAGCCTTCTTCTCACATTGAAGACTAAGGTCTAAGAGGTGCTTTATATACCCAAGTGTGACCTCGTCCCAGCGTGGGACTTGCTCGACCAAGGTCAACCTTAGAAGACACGCTTTCTGAAGTGATCCAAAGTCAGCTATCTAGGTCTCGTCCATTCTCTTAAGATGAGACCCATCAACTAGATCATTATCCCTCAAGTCTCATCTCATCCCACACTCAAGACAATCGACAACCATCAATTGGACCATTGGCCCCTCACAAGCTCATCTTGGCTTGACACCCACAAGCAGCCGATACCACACTTCAATATTTCCTATTAGTCGCTCATAGGATAATGCCATGAAATAGACTCGCGTGGCACATTGTTTTAGGATGATCAATCCACGTGGACATGAAGTTATAACAAGATCACATAAGCACCTGAGGGGAATATTTGCATCATCATTACATTTTTTTTTCTCCAGACAGGTGTCTACTCCTCATTGTATGCATCATCAAGGACACGGTCTATGCATGAAAGGGGGTGCATTGTGCACTCCAAGAATAATAAATATTCATCTTCCTCTCTTGAAGAAAGAATAGAGTATTCATAACCTTAGTTAAAGTCTTTTCAAAGTGTAATCAGAGAGAGGAAGCTTGCGAGTTTGTATCCACAGCCATTAGACTTTTATAACCAATACATAAATCACCACACCTTGCACTATGGTATAGGCCTAAGGGCTAAACCACTTTATATCCTCGTTTTCATCCTCATATCCTTCAACATTTCTCTTATCTCCATTGTAACAGATTTACAAGCTTGAGCTCTATTTTATATTTTAGTGTTGGGATCTTTTGGTATTATCAATCAAGTTTTCGAGGTAGAGGCAGAGATAGAGAATCTTTGCATGGATTCATGAGGACATGCCTGGAATCAACCCAAAGATCCTTTGCCATCAATAGGACATTGATGAAGGAATGAAGCCTGTCAAACAACCAAAGAAAAGTATGAGGTCATCTGGGATGAGGTCAAAAAGTTACAGATGGTCGAGTTCATGAGGGAGGTTATATACCCCAAATGTATATCTAGCATAGTCATCGTCCCAAACGAAAATGAAAAATGGAGGATGTGTGTGGATTTTTCCAACTTTAACAAATCTTGTCAAAAAAATTAGTTCCCTTTTTCCCCAGGATTGATCAGATGGTGTATACCACTACTAGGCATGAATTGATGAGCTTTATGGATGCCTACTCAGGCTATAATCAAATCTTCATGGACCCAAACGACGATGAGAAGACCTCGTTCATCACGAATAAGGGAACCTATTATTATAAGGTTATGACCTTGAGACTCAAGAATATAGGGGAAACCTATCAAAGATTGGCCAATAAGATGTTTGAGGAGAAGATTGGTAAGACCATGGGGATGTATATTGATGATATGTTAATAAATAGCCTCAAGGTTGAGACTCATACGCCCGACCTTGAGTGTACCTTTGACAAGTTGGATAAATATCCTATGAAGCTAAATCCGACAAAGTGTGTGTCCGGCATCAAAGCAGTAGAGATGATTCTATACCTTGTCATATCTGAGTCAACCATCAGTTCTGAAATTATATGAGATAATGAATGTGTGAAAAAACTATTTTACTTCAATATCAAGGCACTAGAGGGAGCCGAGCTGAAGTACCCTTGGATGGAAAAATTGGCATATGCTCCTATACACGCCTTAGGGAAAATGAAGCCATACTTCCAGGCTCATGAGATTATAGTACTCACCGACACTCCTTTGACGCAAGTAATACATAAACCTGTGAAATTAGGTAGGTAGATATCCTGGTCAATCGAGCTAGGTGAGTTCGACAATATCTATCAAACAATGAGTGCAATCCTAGGGCAAGCATTGGCTAACATTATAGCTGAGTTTACATAGGCCAAGGTCGATGATAAAGAAGATGATATTGCGATATCATTAGAGAAGATAACCCTAAGTTCGACCATAACATATAATCTAAGAGCCGAGCCTACTAAAAATATATTTTATTTAGAAATGGGATAGTAAATTAAGGTTTGTTATCGGACAATAACGTAGTTTGGAGTTTGTTTGTGGACGACTCTCATTGTGAACGTGGTAATGGGGTGGGACTCATATTTTCGGCTCTAGATGGTACTGATATTGAATATTCCCCGATATTTAGTTTTAAATCTTCAAACAATGAATATGAGTATGAGGCTTCATTGGAAGGCATTTCTTTTTCCAAGCTGTTGAACATCAGCTATATAATAATACACAATCACTCTCAGCTGGTGGTAAACCAAATCTTGGGGTTTTATGAAACCAAGGATGAGAGAATGACAAAATATCTCGCAAGGGTGAAGACGGTTTTATAAAAACTAAAAAAAATGGAGATGAAGAGAGACCCTCAGCTTGAGAATGGCCGAGTCGGTGCATTAGCAAGGTTAGCCTCTGCCACCAGGACAAAGATCAGAAGAACAATCTCGCTTGAGATCCTGTGTAAGCCAAGCATTGATGAAGATGACAATAAACTTGAATTTTGCCTAAATTTGAACCTTGGAGCTTCATTGATGGATCCACTCATCAGGTATATCAGGGACAGGGATCTCCCATAAGCAAAAGAACGAGAGGAAAAAAATACGATATAGAGCAAAGAAGTTCACCATTATAGGGGATGTCCTATACAAAAAGGCTTCTTACTCCCATTGTATGGATGTGTTCACCCCACTTAAGTGGAGTATGACTTGCGAGATGTGCACGAGTGATCACGATCAAGTCACATTGGGGGGGGGGGGGGGGTAAAAGGATTATGACGCAAGGCAACTATTGGCTGAAACTTGCCAAAGATGCGACATAACATGTAAATAAATGCAACAAGTTCTAGAGATATTATTGCATGCCCCACCATCCTCACCAACTTTTTTCATCCATCACAACCCCCTGGCCATTTTTAGTATGGGGAATTGACTTGGCGGGACCTTTATCCAAGACTACATGTAACGACAGATACATAATTGGCTTATTTTCAAAGTGAATAGAAGTTGAGGCCATGATTTCCATAACCAAGATGAAGACCTTAAAGTTCATTTGGAGGAACATCATTTGCAATGTGCTCTACCCCACATCTTGATTTAAGATAATGGAAGACACTTCAAAAATAATTCCTTAAAGGCCTACTGCGAAAAGGTCGACATCAGGTAGTTTTACTCAGCACGGGGTCGTCCCCAAACCAATGGTCAGATTGAGGTCACCAATAGGACAATATTACATAGAATAAAGGAAACATTAAAAGATATTAAGGGTCTTTGGAGAAATGAGATGCATGAAGTCTTGTGGTCTAACATGACGACATGAAGGACACCTATAGGGCATACACCATTCATGATGGCCTACAGGTTAGAGGTAATAATCCCAACTGAACTTGTGTTACATAGCCACATATTCCAAACGTATAACCCAAAGATCAACGATGAAGAAAGGAGGCTAGACTAGGACTTGATAGAAGAAAGAAGAGAAGACGCTGAGGTTAGACAAGAGGCGTATCAACAAAAGATGACCTGATTCTACAATAAGATGAGGGCGATTACGAGATCTAGTGTTGAAAAAGGTTTGGCAGAAGTTCAGCAAGTTGAATCCGAACTGGAATGGCCCATACAAAGAGGTCATCCTTGGGACCTATAGGTTGGAGAACATAGAGGTAGATACTTTCTCCAATCCATGGAATGCAAATCATTTAAATAAATATTATCGATAGGCTTGTAGTGTCATCCTCTTTATACTTGGAATATCTCATTCAATGAATGAAATAACATAAGTGTTTCCTCATATCTTTTCATCCAATTATCCTGATGAATGGTCTTAATTACTCTAAGATAAATAACATCATTAAAATAGTGAATTATCCTTGACTCAATCTCGGTGATAGGAGAAACAATGTGAGATTCATCTCGTCTATGGTCCATGAATAACACCGAAAGAGGGTATGAGTGTGATGCACATCACTTAGGTGATGAAAAAAACAAATCATTTAATTATGGTGATCTTAACATCATTATTTGGTGACTTTGCAATCAAAACCATCTCAGTAGTAGACGGGAGTGTATAAAGTGAAGAGACTCGTCCATACACTCCAAAAAATGAGGGAGGGGACTTTGTTATCATTAAACATAATTTATTTGGTGATAAATAATTAAAAATCCTTTATTAGTTATATCTCTCCCGATTGGGATGAGAGTGGATGTGGGAGTAACATCATTTAGTTTGCAATCTCTAGTTAAAAATCATTTATTGGTTATATCTCTCTTAGTTGGGACGAGAGTGGACTAGGTATTAACATAATTTTTTTTATGATCTCAAATTAAAAATCATTTATTGATTATATCTCTCTCGACTGAAACAAGAATGGACTTTCATTACAAGTTCGTTAATGGTTGTACAGATGAATTATTATAAAGCAAATATAAAATAGTATTGATAAGAAAATGATGATACATCAGAGGCGACAAGATGAGAATTTCCATCCATCAGAGTTCATATATCACATAGCGAATGACCAATAAGCAAAATATTGTTTAAAACATTATAAGACAAGTATCAATTAATAGTTACAGATGTTCAAAAGTTATCTATTACATAGAGAAGGGGAAATCGGCCACATGCAACCGTCTATTAAGAAAGTATAAAACATGGAAGAAGTGGAAATATAAGATGTTTTCTCTGCCTTCTCCGAGATGAGATTATCAAACGTGGGATGGATATGAACTTCACCCATAGTATTGTCATCCTCAATCTCGATATTAACCTGTGTCGATACCCCAGTAGCCATTATCTTAGGGGCAACATCCTCGGCTTCAATCTCGTTAAGTGCAGTAAGGGCATCAGGATTAGAGAAGACAAAGACCTCAAAGCTCTTAGTCAGATGAGTCACATCGGGGAATTTCTTGGTCGCATATCTGATAGAAGTAAAAGAATCACTATCCATAAATTGGAGTACATACCTCGCAAACTCCTTAGAGATCTTAAAGGCCTCGATGACCGTTTTCTTAGCAGCCTGAACAGCGTCCTTGATCTGCTTCTCATGATTCTTCTCAAGATCACTCACAATATCATTGTGTTATTTGGCCCGGGCATCAATGACATCTCATCTCGTTTGGGATAGGTTATCCATTACTTTTTTATGATCGACCTCCACCTGTTTAAGAGATTGCTTGTTAGCTTTCTCGGCCTTGACAGCGCCATCATACTTGTCAATTTTTCCCTCATCGGCCTAAACCCACTCAACCAATTAATAAAAGGAGAAAATTGACTCCAAAGATAAATAACTTGAAGTTAGTGTAAAACATGGTGAGATAACACTTATAAAAAATCAAAGGCTATGAGATTGTTTACCTAGACAACTCGATAAAGTCCAAAGTCATAAAGGCAAGACACCTCTGTTGACTATAAAACTCCACAGTCAGGCTCAGGGATCCAAGAGACAATAGTTGACCTTACTCCCATCTAATAACCCATCATGGACTCATCATTGATAATGAGCATAGAAAGCCTCTCAACCAATACTGAGGCTGAGGATAAAGATATTGCCGAAGAAGAGGTACCCTTTGGGGCATCATACCTCTTTATCTTTTTTGGAGGAGGGGGACATTCGAAGAATCGTTATAGGAATAATTTATTTTCTTCAACCTAGAGTCCTGGTCAGGGCCACCATTAACGGTCTTCTTGGAGAGGTCAGCTCATTTAGACATCATGCTCAGTAAATTGTCATTGCTCGGACAAGCCATTTCCCAAATCTCATTTGTAATACCTGAAGGACGACCAGTAAGGAAAAGACAAAGTTAGTATTGGTAAAAGACAAAAAAAGATAATAACATGGACGAAAAAACAAATACTTACCCAACTCTAATAGTGGGTCAACCCATAGACCCATCCTCTTCAGGTAAATGGGAGTCATTAAACTCTCAAACTCCATAATCCCATCTTTGTCTGCATTTGAGTGGAGCATGTAAACTTTTCCCCTAATGTCAATTCCCAGATCGAGGTCAAACTTTTTTGACATTGGAACGTTTATCCACTTAGGGGGTACTCTTGGTGTCGAGGCATTGTTTGAGGTATCAACATTAAATTCCTAATCAACTGAGATGAAGGAGTACCGAGTCTTACCGTGGTGGTTAGAAGTTTGGTTAACCTGGAGAACATTCTTGGTGGTATTCCTGGCAACGAAACGATAATAGACGAGTTGTACCCTAGAGCACTAGACATTGTAGTAGCCTCTAATACTAGGACAAGAAGGTCGGTCTTGTGGATCAAATGCCAGAATTAGAAAAAGCTAATAAGACTCCTCTAGGCATTTGGGGATAGATGAGCCAGGGCCAACCCTAACCCGATGAGGCTGTTTCGTACAGCAGGATGGATGGGAAATCTGAAGCCGACCTTGAATATTTTCTTATAGACGACGAATTCACCATCTCGGCCATCATAGGCCCTCTCATCCCTTATCAAGATCCTCATGTTAATGTAAGATTTTATGCCATATTGATGTCTCCACCTCAGCAAATCTAACTCTTGGATAGTACTATGGAATTATTGGGAATAACTCATGTCAAGTGGATCATCGTCTCTGTCCGAAGAGAGTTACTCACCCTGAACGGTCTCCACACCATCTTGACATCTTCTATTACACTCACCATTGGACTTGGCCGATATAGGAACATTCATGGGAGTTGATTGCGATCCACTCTCAGCTCACCAGTGTACGAGATATCATGTATAGAATGGTCTACATGACTAGAGGACTTTGTAGGCTGAGATGATGAGGCGCGTGAAGAGGCCTTTGTCGCCTCAGATCCTTAAGAAGAAAGGAAATATTCATCGCATCTATAAAGGGATCCCTACCCTCAGCTTGAGCAGAGGCCGATGACTCTAATGATGGGTCACTGGTCTCAATGATGGAGGAGCGAACTACAACTATAGATTGCATACTACGAATTTTCCAAACCCAACCCATTAAACCATTATTGAAATAAGTATCCTCTTCATATATATAGGCAGTGGATCAAATGCGGACAAACTTAAGGACTTATCTGTGCGGACCCATTTATTTAAAAACTTAAAAAATAATTTTGAGGTTATTTTTTTTTTATTTTTAAACATTTCAAGGTACCCATATAAAACAAATTCGCTCAATTTTATTTTATTTTTAATATTTTAAGCCAATTGGTCCAAATATGACAATTTTATACTGCTTAAAAACTGACATATAGTTGGTTGATTTTGTTAAAATAGTAAAAAAAAAAAATTTGAGTTGATTTGTTTAAAAATGATAGAAAAAAAAGCTCAATTTTTTTTTTTAGTATTTAAATAAATTGGTGCGCATGGACCTGTCCTTAAGCTAGTCCGCACTTAATCCCCATTCTCTCTCTCTCTCTCTCTCTATATATATATATATATATATATATATATATATATATAATACTACTAATACTACTACTACTACTACTACTACTACTACCAGTACTACTACTATTACTACTACTACTACTACTACTACTACTACTACTACTACTACTACTACTACTACTACTACTACTACTACTAATAATAATAATAATAATAATAAGTAGAAGGTTTTACACCATTCCATAAGTTGATATGCTAAATAGAGACTAAGATTGATTCTTCAAAAATAGAATCCAATGGTTGAGATTAATTAATCCCACACTACCTAATTTGCCCCTAAAAACATTGAGTTCCCCCTCGTTTTCTTCTCATTACTCAATCCCCCATATATCACTTTAATTCATATACAAGCATATTTTAGTAAACACACCAAAAGGCACACCTTCTCACCCGTCTCTCCCATAAACTCACCAAAACCCTTTCCTCTCACATAACGATTACCAATAAAACTCTCACTCTCTCTTCAAACATCATGATTATTCTGGAAGGAGAATATGCAGTCTTTCTCTCTCCCTACGTGTGTGCATGTGTATATAGGTTTTAATATTTCCAAAATAAGTTTCTAAGAATGAGTGTTGTCTGTAATGGTGTTCAAATTTCAGGTTTAAGTACGTAACTTGGCCTCTCATGGTGCCTGACTTTACGAAAAATGGTTGGTGATATTAGTGTTGGGCTGATTCCATTTTTGAAGGATAGTAGGGGTTTGGTTCATTTTTAAAGGAGATGATGGGTTTAGTTCAATGTATTTTGACAACTTTTTGTTTATGTTTTACAGATCTAAATACGTCTTGTTACGAAAATAATATTTTGCATATCTAATCTGGTATGCATTCTCTCTCTGATTGGAACTGTGTGTTTATTGTTCAAATTAACCTTTTTCAAATTTAATTTTTTGATTGTGTTTGTTTTTGTGTTTTATGTTTTTTAGATTAAACAATCAGGTATACATCCTCTCTCTCTTTGAAACCATGTGGATTTCATTAATATATTATTTGTGTATGATTCTTGATTAATCTTTGTTATTTATGATATGTTTTTTTGGGTAAGGTTAGAGGTTTTGAGAAAAAAATTCTTACTTTAACACCATCAATTGTTGGATAGTCATTGACCTACATTTTCTTCATTTATGAGTTTTTTCTTTCTTTTTATTGTGAATACCTATGTTCATGTGCATAAATGTGTGCTTATTGGAAAATTTGATTTATAAAGCCTTTAGTGTGTTTATGTTTGCTAAATTTTTATGTCATTACTCAAATAGGTTATTTAAATGTTTTATCCTAGGGATTGATCGAATAGTGCAACGGTTTTATATACTCAACAAATAATTCAATGGTTTTTATATAATAGGCTTACTATAGTTTGATGTCATCCTTTCTCTCTTTATTGATGAATGAAACAACATAAGAGGTATTGTTTTTTCTCTTAGCGTGTTGAATTCCATGTTTTTGGCAAAAAGCCCGAGTAATTACTTTTACAAACTTTTTAGTAATTGTTATTATGATTGTTGCTTCAATGCTTAACTGATTGTTTCAATACTCACAAAGTTTTACAAATGGAAGTTATGGCAGGGAAGAAGTAATATCAAGAGATCAACTTCAAGTAAAAGTTACAGGTCCCATTATCTTCAAGTAAAAGTTATGTGTGTACTGTAAGTTCTATTCCTTTTCCTTTTACATATTTCGGTTTTTCTTAATCTTTCACTCCAATAAGATCAATGTGGGTTTCATCTATATTCGTTCTTTTATATTATTACTTCCCTTAAAAAATAGTTTTTGTCATCTTTGGAAGAAGGATTTGTTTTATAATTTTCACACAGTTTATGAAGATGAAAATTGACTTTGTTAACTATTTTTTTCATGAACCGTGGTTTCAATATTCAGTACACTGTATAAGTCATGTATCTTTGTTTAATTAAGGATTTATCAAATTGATTCTAACTTCACAGATTTCTATTATATTAAAAAAGTTCTCCAATAAGACTTTATTGATAATGCCCAAATTTTGATGTAGCTGGAAGGCTTTGTTTACACGGATTCACCTGTCCATAGTGGATTTACAATTTCTCTACTATTCAATACTCATGTACATCGTCTCTAAATTGGGTGTTTGTAGTCGAGGTATTCATGTCAAAAGGATGCTCGCACATGAAGATTAGGTTTATTCTAAAGTTACTGACATTTCATTAAAATAGTAATATTGATTATATGATTTTATTTTATTTAACATGTGAGTTGATTTTCGCTAAAAAAAGACTATGTAATGAATGGGAAGGAAGTGGATACTAGGATTTTAAAAAAATTATGTGGATAGATGATGTTTTAGGTACATTGTCATTTTTTTGCAAACAGGACCCCTACAAATGACATGATTATAAAAATCATGGAACTTTCTATCAATTACTGTTTTGATTTTTCTATTAAATTTTGATCTATCATATTCATTTGAAATTGGAGAAAAATTATAATCAAACCACAAATAATGAATAAGAGATAAATTCGTTAATAGTTAATAGTCGAGTTACTGATTTTTGGATTGTAAAATTGGGTTTATAATATCGAAATATTATTGTCATATGATGTGTTGTGCACTTAGACTCCCATTTTGGCTCTCATTGTCCATGATTTGTAATAAACTCTTGCATAATGGCATATTGGGTTGTATTTTTTCGATCATATCATTGCTTCACAGTTAGCTTAATAGTAAGAGTTAAATTTAAAGAATCCTTCTGCTTATCATTATTACATCTTACTACTGTGATTTTGTATGTTGATTTACAGAGTGGGTCTAATATATGGACCATGGATATTTTGTATTTTGATTTTTTCATATTACTTTCTAGAAATTTTGACTTTTTCCGTCACTGGGTTTGCATTATGCTTTTTTACAAGGTGGTCTCTTCAAATTTATTGGTGTCTTTCCTTTTTCTTGATGTAGTTTGTTATCTGAGAATGTGAGCATGTGGTAGACAAGCCATTGATGGATGTACAAAACTTGGGTTGATATGAAGTTGTTTTTCCAAAAATGGGTATTGTATGTTACTCCCTTACATTATCTCTATTTTTTTTCTTAAACAAGTAACATAGTTGCCCTTTTCCCCATTTAGCAGGTTACAAAGTTCCATTTTCTATTTTTTTCACAAAATGGGGATGACTTGTGTGCATCTCTTGCAACGGAAGGAATATTTTTGTTAGTATGGATAAGTAACCAAGGTTTCCCTATCTTGAACAATATGCGGGGTTGTTTTATAGTTTATGAATGATTTTTTGGATTTTTTTTAAAGACATGTTTTATATTTTATACTAGACACTAGGATTACATAAGCTGTGTAGTGGTCTCATGAAACCGTCCCTACTCTAACTTAAATATTGCTAAGTAAAAAATCATGTTTAATTTCATTGGCTGTCATTTTCTATATAAATATTCCAACTGTTATAATGTTTGTGCAAATTATCTCCTCCTGGTATTGGTTTCGTTGTTGTTATTTACTCATTCAAATTAATGCCCATGTTCATGATATGTGTATTGACACCTGCCTGAAACACATATCAATCAATGGAGATATGTAAAGCTTGTCTGTCCTTATTTTGGAACTGTTTCACTGATTAGAGAAAATAGATGACGTGTGTGGCCATCCTCTATCTTGATCCCCGCGGGCGGACGCGTGGAGGAAAGGATCCTTCGGGTCTCGCGCGTCCCTCTAGGGAGCGCTTCGGTCGGCGTCGTTTGTGGTGTGAAAAAATGTAGAGAGATTCAGAGTCCCCAGTCTATTTTACTCAAAATAGACAAAAGAAAAAGGGGAAGCCACCCCGAAGGATGGCATCCAAAGACATACTGGTGCGTGCGAAACCAAAATGATTCGAGAAGGGTTCGGAGGCTTAGTTACGAAGTGGGAAGGTGTTAGGCACCCATTACTCCCTTTCGGTCTCTCATGGATATTTTCTATTTTCCCTTATGTTTACCCCCGTGATATGTGTGCATGTGTATATATATAGAATGGAGGTAGGAATCCTCAACTTGTATCATGGAAAAGATAAAGCGAGTCATCCGTAGGAAGATATTAAGAGTAATATTAGAAAAATAAGATTTACGCGATTACCCTACGTTGATCGTTATAATGGAACGATAACGCATATGGAGTAAAATGTCACTAAGAGCAAGTATATAGCATATAAGGAAAATAGACTAAAAAGAAGATAGATGATAAGGTAAAAAGTGAGAAAAAGTACTCGAGTCTCGGGTTTTACCCGAGACGCCTACATAGCCTATAAAGGCATCAAAGTCCACGTAGTTCGCATACAAAATGAGGGGTGGGGTTTATCCCATAAATCCAAATGGGGAATCTCTTATTTGTTTGTGTGTGTGTGTGTGTGTGTGTGTGTAGAAAAAAAGTGTTTTAGTCGTGAGAAGAGTGTGGAAAAAGTGTGAGAATCCCATTTGGAATTTATGAGCAAACCCTCTTTTTCTTGTTTTTTGGGTTTTATTTATATGAAAATAAGAGATGTGCAATAATACTAAATAAAATATATATTAGGATGTGTGAGATGAGATAATAAAAGTGCTAAGTAAGAAAATAAGTTATTGGGAATTCAAGAGAATTTAGGAGAGAGTTTGAGAAAGTTGGACCTTCTTGAAGATCTTGAGCTTGATCTTGAATGTTGGAGAGCAACCCTTGAACTTTGAATGATGATGGAGAGTGGTTAATTAACCAAATTTGATGAAAGGGATGATGAAAAGTGCGAGTAAAAGGAGGATTTGGAAGTTGAAATCAAGCTGCCTTCGAGAGAGGTTTCTAGGATTCGTTGAGAGGGATTTTTATCAGATATGGGCTCTCCTTTGCAAATGAGGTGAAGACCTCATTTTATAGCCTTAGGTCAGTGCCGATCGACATAGACCCCTTCCTGCCTATCAGCAGGCAGGTGCCGATAGGTAGGGTCTGGAACCTGCCAATTGGCAGTGCGCTTTACGGTTTTTTTGGAAAATCGACCGCCGAGGGCAAACCGCTGGTCAGAATCATGCACGGGGAATACCATTGGAAAGGTAATTCAGAGACCTTCGAAAGTCCCTTGGACCACTCCTGGGTTTGGGAGTTGACTTTGGGTCAAATATGGCTCAGAAGCGTTTGTCGGTCCATTGGACAGGGAATTATTCGGACGCAAATGGATCGTTCGTCCGCATGGTAAATCCGAATCGCGCACGGGGCATACCTTTGGAAAGGTTAGGAGATGTACTTCGACATTCCAAAGAGTTTGACCCCATTTGGAGAGTTGACTTTTGGCAACCGGGCCCGAGAAGCGCTCGGTGGCCTCCCGGAGTCAAATGGATCGTTCGTCCGAATGGAAAGTCAGAATCGCCCACGGGGTAGACCGTTGGAAAGGGTATTCAGGGCCCTTTGAAGATTCATTCAACCTCGATTGAGATGAAGAGTTGACTTAGGTCAAACAAATCCTGGGAGCGCTCGGTGGCCTCTTGGTCAGGTTTCAGACGTAAACGGACCGTTCGTCCTCATGGTAAGTCAGAATCGCACACGGGGCAGACCATTAGAAAGGGTATTCAGTGCCCTTCGAAGATTCATTCAGTTTTAGTAGAGATAAAGAGTTTAACTTTTGGGTCAAACTGAGCCAAGGAGTGCCCGATGGCTTTCAGGTCAGTACTTGGGACGTGACCAGGGTTTACAGTTATGAAGGGAGGTACTAGGGACCTAAGGAGAGTCAGGGGTAATAGAATGGGGTGTCTACAGAATCCCTTGATGAGTGAGTTTGGAACAAATAATGACCTTCGAATAGACACCACATGAAGCTTTTGAGGGAGTACGACCGATTCCGAGGGTCGAGGCCGATTATGAGGACCTAAGGAGTGTGCAGGGGATGACCAATTCTGCGGATCAAATTCGAATCTACGGGTTTAGGGTAAAGGTCTAGCAAGGTCAATTCTGACCTAAAGAGTGGTGATGGTCGAGGATCGAGGTTAATTCTGACCTAACTAAGGTGGCGATCCACGACCGGGGCCAATTCTGACCCAAGAGTGGTGGATCGAGGTCAATTCTGACCTAACTCAGGTGACGATCCAAGACCAGGGCCAATTCTGACCCAAGAGTGGTGACGACCGAGGACCAAGGTCAATTCTGACCTAACTCAGGTGACGATCCAAGATCGAGGCCAACTCTGACCCAAGAGTGGTGATGACCGAGGACCGAGGTCAATTATAACCTAACTTAGGTGACGATCCAAGATCGGGGCCAATTCTGACCCAAGAGTGGTGACGAACGAGGACCGAGGTCAATTCTGACCTAACTTAGGTGACAATCCAAGATCGGGGCCAATATTGACCCAAGAGTGGTGACGACCAAAGACTGAGGTCAATTCTGACCTAACTTAGATGACAATCCAAGACCGGGGCCAATTCTGATCCAAGAGTGGTGACGACCAAGGAACGAGGTCAATTCTAACATAACTTAGGTGACGATCCAAGATCGGGGCCAATTCTGACCAAAGAGTGGTGACGACCGAGGACCGAGGTCAGTTCTGACCTAACTCAGGTGACGATCCAAGATCGGGGCCAATTCTGACCCAAGAGTTGTGACGACCGAGGACCGAGGTCAATTCTGACGTAACTCAGGTGACGATCCAAGACAGGAGCCAATTCTGACCCAAGAGTGGTGACGACGGAGGACCGAGGACCGAGGTCAATTCTGACCTAACTTAGGCGACGATCCAAGATTGGGGCCAATTCTGACCCAAGAGTGGTGACGATTGAGAGCCGAGGTCAATTCTGACCTAACTTAGGTGACGATCCAAGATTGGGGCCAATTCTGACCCAAGAGTGGTGACGACTGAGAGCCGAGGTCAATTCTGACCTAACTTAGGTGACAATCCTAGACCGGGGCCAACTCTGACCCAAGAGTGGTGACGATCGAGGACCGAGGTCAATTCTAACCTAACTTAGGTGACGATCCAAGACCGGGGCCAATTCTAACCTAAGAGTGGTGATGACCGAGGATCGAGGTCAATTCTGACCTAACTTAGGTGATGATCCAAGACCGGGGCCAATTCTTACCCAATAGTGGTGACAACCGAGGATCGAGGCAAATTCTGACCTAACTTAGGTGACGATCCAAGATCCGGGCCAATTCTGACGCAAGAGTGGTGACGACCGAGGACCGAGGTCAATTCTGACCTAACTCAGGTGACGATCCAAGACCGGGGCCAATTCTTACCCAATAGTGGTGACGACCGAGAATCGAGGTCGATTCTGACCTAACTTAGGTGATGATCCATGATCGGGGCCAATTCTAACCCAAGAGTGGTGACGATCGAGAACTGAGGTCAATTCTGACCAAACTCAGGTGACAATCCAAGACCGGTGCCAATTCTGACCCAAGAGTGGTGACGACCGAGGACTGAGGTCAATTTTAACCTAACTTAGTTGACGATCCAAGACCGGGGCAAATTTTGACCCAAGAGTGGTTGAGGATTAGATTTTGGTTTTACTGGGGAAAGAGCTTTGTGATTCTGATCTGAGCTGGGGAGCTTTTAGTTGGGGAAGCTTTTTAGGACACCTCGGAAGAGGGGAACAACCTATTTTGGGTGTTGTAAGAGAATTCCGCTGGGGAAGTGGTCAGGTGATCCTTAGGGATTTTCCGGAGCTTTGCCGAGAGGAGTTTTCACTTAGCTTTTGAGGATTCCGCTAGGGAGGAGGGGTTTCGCTTGTGGAAATGCAAAATTTTCTTCGTAGAATGGTTCTAAATCCCTCCCGAGATTTTTAGGAATTTTCAGAGGATTTTTCGAGGTTTTCGGGTATTTTCTGGGGATTTTCGTACGAAATTTTAGGAGGGATGCCGGTCGGCATAGTATGAAGGGTGCCATTCGGCAGTGGCACGAACTTTTGGGCTACCTCGAGAAGGCAAGGGGTCAGTTCTAATCAGTATAGTGGGGGGTGATGCCGATCGGCACGGTGCTTATCATCCTATATAAAGGGGGCGAATCCCCCCATTTTTTCACAAGTTCTTTTGCTTTCTTTCCCTCTGCGATTCTTCTGCAAATTGTGTTAGCATTCCGAACTTTAAGAAATGGCCGCCTTTATGAGCACTGCAGTCCACCATGAGTGGTTGAACGTTGATTATTGGGTGAATGTGGAGTGGAGGGCTAGGGCACCTCTTGCTTTGGGGAATGATAATTCCATTTATGCGTTTGAGCCTGTCGCGGATGAGGGGACCTTGCTGCGGGAGACATCCCGTCATTGCTCTTCGAGGGTGATCCCTGGCGGTTATGTAAGTAACCCAACCTTTGGCATTCTTCCCTTTTTGGTGGTTTTTCTTGTTTGACTTTTGATGAGGCTTTTCTTTTTGCCAATCTGGTATCTCTTTGAAGAACATGAATGCCCATGGGACGACGGGGCTTAAGGATGTCTGGGAGCATCTTCCACCTGTGGTGCGTTGGATGGTATCATCAACAGGTTTTGGGCGATTGGCATCGGTGCTGGATGAGACACCTCGTTCGACAGCGGTCTGTGCGCCTTAGGAGAGAGGTGGTGGGACACTACCCACACCTTTCATTTTGGATTCGGGGAGATGATGGTGACCCCCATAGACGTGCAACAGCTACTGGGGATGGATTGTGATGGAGAGCAGATAGAGGTGGATCGCTCTTTACGGGTGAGACCGTAGGCAGTGCGTGCGACACTTGGTAATGTGGGGAGGATAGTCTCCGAGGATTTCATTCGACTATCCTTGCTGAAGGATGTTTTACTGAGCAGGGTGATTGATGTGGAGGATGGGATCCAAGTGAGGCAGATGGCCCGGTTATCCATTTTGCTAGTGTTAGGAGGTTTCATGGTGGCATCGAGGGGCGACGTCGTTCATTTGTGGTTTCTGCCGTACTTGAGGATGTTTTCGAACATCTTTTTCTATGATTGGGGAAGTCTGACCTTAGCGACCCTTTACTTTTATCTGGATGCATTTAGCCGATTCTGTCGGTAGACCTTTACTGGGGCCACGTACCTTCTTGAGGTATTCTTCAGTTTGTGCATTTCTTTTCATGCATTCGCATTTTCCTTTCATGCATTCGCGTTTTCCTTATGTGTCTTTTTTTTGCTTTGTGAATTCACACGTGGTTTTATGAGGTGATTGGGTGCAATACCCCGGTGATCGCTTTGAAGTACGACATTGTTGGGGACTTTTGTCGCTTGTATCGATGGCGTAGGGACAATCGGCAGTTGAAGGGATCTCTCTCCCTATAGGCGGTGCGTCAGGTCTTGAATGACCTGACTAGTGATATGGTAAGACTCTTTCCATTTCAGTCTTAGTTTTTGCACCTTTTGATCTTGTATTGATTTGTGCTTTCTTGGAGATTTTCAGGTGACCTTTTGTCCCTAGGGGATAGACATTCTGGATGCAGGGGTGACCGGGGTGAACCCAAGGATGAGGCATTTGCTTGCGTATGAGTTCGGCCATTCCTGGTATCTCGGGAGAGGGTAGTTCATCAGATCGTCGGGGAGGAGGTGGTGGTGCCACCCATGTAGCCTCCTACGTCTATGAGGCAGGAGCGACTGATGTTGGAGGATGAGAGGATCACGGGGATGATTGGCGAGTCCTACTTGTTGTACACCGATACGACTGTGCCGTATGACTATATGGATTTTGTGATGAGATGGTTGATGGCACCTACTGTATATGACGCGTTACCCTTCCCTCCGGCGGGTTCGAGTCGGACGGTGGGGTCTTCCCACAATGGTGGTGGTTCGTCGGCACCTGCGGTGGTGGAGACCTCGGAGGTCCGTTTTGTACGGCTGCATACTCCTTAATACAACATTCGGCGGGCGGATGGAGGGATGGTGCCTATGTTTCACAGTCCTCATGCGATGGATCCGGAGGAATTGGGTTTCACAGAAGAGGTCCTTCGACCTGTGGTATACCTTTCTGGTCCTCCCTTTCTTTTCTGTTTTGGTCATTCTTGTTTTGATAATGATTTTGTCCTTCCTTGCAAGAAGTCCGGGTGTCGACCACTTGGCTCAGGGACATTAGAGATTGGATATTTTTGGCGACTGCACATATTCGAGACGCGGTTCCCATTCCTTCTTGCCTGGTGCCGTCTGCTTTGTTTGGAGAGGACTCAAGCTTGGGTAGTGGTGGTACGTCGTGTCACCGTAGGGGGAAGAGAGCGCGTCGAGGGGGTGGAAGCTCTTGAGAGAGAGAGAGGGAATGAAATGTGGGTTCGAGCTGAGTCCCGTTGTTTTTGGCTTTTCTTTCTATTTCCTACAAAATGATGTAACACAGAAAACCGATATATATATATATATAATGCAATGGAGTTTTTTGACTATCTTTTATTTAATAATGAATGAATGCATGCACATGCACTTTTTAATTTGCTACTGAGACCGTAAAATAGGAGTATTTTTGGAATTTTCAAAGGAAAGCTTTTTTATTTAAAAGGGGAATCCTATAAGGAGAAAACTTGATTCTTGAAATTCTTTTGAGAATATCAAGTTATTTTCATTGAGTTTTTTTATTTAACAAAGAGGAAAGGAGGAAATTTCCAAAAATGGGGGGTTCCCGATCGGCAAGCACCCTGACCTGCCTATCGGCAGTTTAGTCCAGTCCCATCATTTGAAGGCTTTTATTAGTACCCTCCTCAGCCCTTGGTACCTTGTGGGGTATGATTCCTTCTGATTTCTGCAGGGATTATGTCCCTTGTGAGGATTTTTAAGTATAAAAAGGGAGAAGGGTGGAGTGTTCTCATCACACCTTTGCATCCTCATCTGCCTACCCATTATCTTTTAGTCTTGCAAGATGGCTCTCCCTGGTGGCATTGAGTTTGTTAATTACCTCGAAGCCTTGGAAGCTATGTGCTCTTATAATGTCAACTATGATGCCTTCAACATGCGTCGAGTCTCCTTGTGGCGCAATCGACCTTTTGAGTGGAATATGCTGATAGCGGCGGTATAATTCTGGTACCCCGAAGACCATGTATTCCGCTTTGGGTTGGAAGAATTTTGTCCTACCTACGAGGAATTTTCTGCCATACTGGGTGTGAATCCCAGTGTTGCTGCGGCTTTGCCCGATTTTCTCGCTCCCCTAGGGATTTGTTGGTCGGGCTTCTTCATATCTCGCCTTCGGCGGGCAGGTCATTGGCTGCTGGAGGAATGATGTAACACCCCGTATTTTTGGTACATTTAAAATTTAATTAATTTGAATATTCTAAATTACTAGTGTGTTGTAATTTAATGAATTAATTATGATAGAATAATATATAAATATTAATCTGGGATTGAATGGTTAATATTTAGGGAAAATTTATTTACTAAGTGAATAGTAATAATGTAATTTCGTCGTTTCGAGTATTAATGACGAGGTATGTACTTATCACATCCGGAAGTCGGTATAGACTATATTGGGTGGGGGATAAGTATTTTTATAAATTAATTCGGATGCAAATTCTGAGTGTACAGTTGAGTCCGGATGGGCCGAGATAGTCGGAAAAGTGTACCCGAGGTAGTAAACGGGTCACGGGACGTTTTTAGACATAGTCGGGCCCACTCGGGGGCATTTTGGTCACTTGGGCTTGGACCATTAGTCGAAAAATGGGAATTGAATAATTAACTAATAAAAAGAAATAAGGGCATGGCTGAGATTAAATAGAAAAAGGAATTAAAGGGTTAGAAAACCCTAGCAGAAGCCAAAGCCATTTTGGGGATCTCAAAGAACCAACAAGGTAATCTTCAACCTTGGAATCCATCGCAAATTCAGACACTACGAAACCTAAGGCAAGTGAATAACTTGCAATAGCATTAAATCTGTCTTTCAATTCATATTTGCGTGATGTAATGAATTAAAATTTGTTTTGGGGTTTCATGGCAGAAACATGCGGTTTTGATAATATAAAAGAAAACATGAATCTGATTTGCCCGAATTTATGAGGAGTTATGTAAAATCTGATATTGGAATATTGATGTGTATCTGTTAGAATGATATCCAGATCAATTAGAACGAATTTGATGAAGAAATTTGGAGTAAAAATGTGTTTAAGAAAAAAGATGGATTTTTCCCCAAAATTATAAATCAGTAGTTTATGGACGAATTGATGATTGTTGTGGACTTTCTGGGGAATCCTAATAAGGTTTCTAATATGTACTGGTGTTAAAAAGGCTTAAAATTCATGTTAGCAGAGATTAGGGTTTAAGAAATTCCGTCCATGGCTGCCCTGTCTTCGCGAAGAAGACGAAGACCTGTTCGATCGATCGATCGACGGTCTGGGGTCGATCGATCGACGGTCGCCAGATTTTGGCAGTTTCGCCAGGGAGTTATATAAGGGGGGAAAATCATATAAAAATCTTATGTAATTAATTATTGAGAAATTAAATACATGAGAGTAAATCTAATTAATTGTAGATAAATTAATTAGGGTTTGAGGCTAATAAATTAGAGTCGGGAATTTTGACTCGGGTAAATTTATTTTGGGCTACGAGAGTAAGTCCAAATTTATGGTGGGGGGGCGACACCAAAAATAACTTAATTAATTAAGGTGAAATTTAATTAATATTTAGAGTTGGACCATAAACTCTTAATAATTTTAATAGGCTTATGTTACGGATTTAGCGAACGGTATAGCCGGGACTTTTATATTTATATATACGGAGGCGATAGTATATATATATGGTGTGCACAATTAATATCAGTGATTAGATATTTTATACTATAGTGCTATAGGGGGAGGTTGCGCGTAGTGGATGAATCCCCTAGCTTGAGGAGTAGGGTGAGTATATTCCCGAGGTCATAGCGTCCGTTATATGGGTGAGGGACATCTCACTTTCAGGGAAGGAATATGACCGCCTCCAATTATATATTTTTATCAAGTTGGTGTGAAAATTCTGACTTGGGATATCTAGGCTATGTGATTGTACCTAGTGGGATAGCACTTTATAGAATTTACATTCCGAGAGTATTTTGCTCGGGAGGATGCAAGTTGTTATATATATTACAGTATGATTGTGAATGCTGAAATCTGATTAAGTATATAATTAGATAATTAATTATATACGGGTTATTAATGAAAAGTGAGTTATTTCACATGTATAACAAGTGTAGAAGTTATATGAATTTAAAAAGGGAAATGATTTAGTTAAGTTGATGTTACTAATAACTTAAAAATCATAATCACTACATACTCAGTTAGAGTAGGGTGGGTATAAAGGAACTTTGTTAATTATCTAGTCATGAGATGAATAACTAGGTAATTTAATTAAAGCGTTAGTAGTGTATATTAGAGGAGGGGTAAGGAAGTTCTCAAGAGAGTGCGATACTAACTAAAATATGAAGAGCATGCATATTTATTTATTACTGCAAGTTAATCATTTGTTAAATATTTTTAAATGTTTTTGGGTACTAACCCTTGATATAAAAACTTTTAAAAACCCTTTTAGGTGTCCAGCCAGAGGGACGCCAGCCTTGACTCAATTCCAGGGATCCGTTGCTGCAGCATATGTGGATGTTGCGGGGCTTTGATAGACGCCTCATTCTTCATTCTTAATGTAGAAATTCATGATTAGTTATTCGAGCATGTTGCTCACATTCCATTTTATTTGTAGTAGACTTGTTGGGAGTTCATTCTTGTCTTTACGGGATTTATTATTTGGACCGATGGTTTATTCGGTTAATTACTTTTACTTTTGGATGATTATTTCAGTTATCTGTGATTGTTATATTGTTTTATTATACGCATGGGTTTTTGTTAAAATAATGAAAGATAAAAATTGGCATCAGTGTATTTTTCTCACTTAGGTGGTTAGTAATTTAATAAGACGACAGTGATGCTAAGAATGGACCAAATGAGAAACCTGTTCTAACTTGATTTAGGATTGATCACCCAGGATTAATTAGGCGGGGTGTCACAGATGGTATCAGAGCATCAGGTTCTAGTGTCCTTAGGATCTGTGCGGCTTTTTACGTTTCAGCGTAGCGTTCGGTTGTTATAGAGCCCTATTATTAGGACTGTTGATTATATTTTCCGCTTGTGAGATATTGTATTCCTGCTATTAGTTTTTGTATAAATTGTGTACTTATACAATTCAATCTATTTCAGATGCCACCAAAGAGACAGATAGCGGAGAGGGCACGAGGCTAGAGATGAGGTGAGGGAGGCTCGCCAGGAGCCACAGATACCGCCACCACCGCCCCCACCCGAGTTGATTTATACCACTCAGGTGGCAGTGATAGTGGCCCAAGCGGTCGAGACAGCGATGCGAGCTATGGCAGCTCATTTTCCACAGCCCCAGGCACCGCCTCCATTGGCTCCAGCAGTTCAGGCTCCAGTGGGGCTACCATCTTGGCAGCGAGTGAGGGAGACCTTTCAGAAGGGTCACCCACCTGAGTTTCGAGGTAGCACCAATGTGGTCGAGGCTTGTGACTGGAAGAAGAACATTCAGCGCCATCTGCGCATGTTAGAGGGTACAGAGGTGCAGAAACAGATGCTGGCTACCTTTTGTCTGCCGGGGGCAGCCTTACAGTGGTGGGAGTCCGTAACCACCGCTGAGGAGCGGGATTTGATGCCGATTTCTGAATTCTGGGTGCGGTTTGACCGCAAGTACTTCCCTCCAGCAGTAGAGTCTGAGACGAGAAAGAAATTCAGCGAGTTGGTACAGGGTGACAGGTCAGTAGCAGAATATGAGGAGGAGTTCACCCATTTGGCAAACTTTGTGCCAAAGGAGGTGAGCGATGAGGAGCGGAAGAAGTCAAAGTTCATAGATGGCCTAGCCTGGAGAATCAGGCAGCACTTCATTGGAAATACGGCATTAGTGACTTATACAGATGTCGTTAATGCCGCACTTGTACATTTCCTGGATCATCGTTTCCATGCTAAGGGGAACAAGAAGGCAGGTGAGCCGAGCCAGCAGGGCAAGGCGGTTACCAGTAGTGAGACAAGTGGCACACAGCAGCAAGTTATCATTCAGCAAGGAAATCAGGCTAAGAAGTTTAAGCCTGGTGGGTTCCGACCGGGAGGACAGGGGTTCAGGCAGGGGCAACTAGGCCATAATCAGCAACAGTAGGTTCCTCAGGGTCGTCAGGGCCAAGGGAACAACGAGGGAGGCCAACCGGGCCAGCAACGTCAGGGCCAGCAGGGCCAACGGCAGGGTGACGACCAGAAATGCTGTTTCACCTGTGGCCAGCCAGGACACTTCAAGAGGGAGTGCCCGCAGAGGGGCATAGGCCAGCAGCAGGGTGCCCAGCAGGGGCAACAGGGTCAGATGCCGCCAGCAGCACCAGCCCCACCCGCCCCACAGCAGCAGGGGCAGATGCACTACGGACGTGTGTACAACGTTCGGGATGTTCCCAATCCTCAAGCACAGCAGGCGCCGCCAGCATTTGAGAGTATGTTTTTCATTCATGGTCATGAGGGTAGCATTCTTTTTGAGACGGGAGCATCACATTCATTCATTAAATCTAATTTTGCTAAACGGGCTGGGTTATTAGAGACAGCGGGTAGCCTCTGTATGAGTGTAGAGTCACCAGTAGGCAGCGGGGCTTTGATTCGCTCGATTTGTCGAGGAGTAGACATTTTGATTGGGAGGCTTAGTTTAGCATCAGACCTCTTAGTGTTAGATATGGAGGGGTATGATGTCATCTTGGGCATGGATTGGTTGGCAGGTTACCGGGCTACGGTGGATTGTTATGAGAGGACAATCGTGTTCTCCATTCCGGGACAGGAGATGTTCCTGATAGCAATGCCGCTTCCTGAGGGAGGGTCGCGCACTCACTTATACTACATTGAGGAGGAAACCTCACAAGAGGTGGTAGTTCCTTTAGACTCTATTCCTGTAGTGAGGGACTTTGAGGATGTATTCCAGGAGATACCAGGATTACCACCCAGCAGAGAAATCGAATTTGTTATCGATTTGGCACCGGGGACGAGGCCGATTGCTCGGGCACCTTACCGAATGGCCCCTTCAGAAATGCGGGAATTGAGGGAACAGATTCAGCAACTACTAGGTCAGGGTTTTATTCGGCGGAGTACATCGCCGTGGGGTGCGCCGGTGTTGTTTGTGAAGAAGCGAGATGGTTCACTCCGCTTGTGCGTGGATTATAGGGAGCTGAACAAGGTGTCGATACGGAATAAATATCCATTGCCTCGGATTGATGATTTATTTGACCAATTGAGAGGGGCGTCTTACTTCTCCAAGGTCGACTTGAGGTCAGGGTATCATCAACTTGCTTATCCGAGAGGGGGATGTTCCTAAGACCGCTTTCTTGTCACGGTATGGATCATATGAGTTCAGGGTGATGCCCTTCGGGCTCACCAATGCACCAGCAGTGTTCATGGACCTCATGAACAGGGTTTTCAGGGAGTACTTAGATCAGTTTGTCATCGTGTTCATTGATGACATCCTAATCTACTCGCGCACCAAGGAGGAGCACGAAGAGCATTTGCGCATGGTTTTACAGACACTGAGGGATCATCAACTCTATGCCAAATTAGGGAAGTGTGGATTCTGGCTACGGGAGGTACAGTTCCTTGGTCACGTCGTGTCAGATCAGGGTATTACAGTGGATCCGAATAAGGTGTCGGCGGTGAGGGAGTGGGGACAGCCCACGACACCGACCGAGGTGCGCAGTTTTCTGGGTTTGGCCGGTTACTACAGGCGATTCATTAAGGGATTCTCTAAAATTGCAGGACCTTTGACGAATCTGACTCGAAAAGGGGTACCTTTTAAGTGGGATGATAGTTTTCAATTAGCGTTCGACGAGCTAAAGGACAAGTTGACATCTGCACCCGTGCTTTCATTGCCAAAGGGAGGGCTAGAGTATCGGGTTTACACAGACGCATCCTTACGGGGTCTTGGGGGTGTGCTCCAGCAGGAGGAAAGGGATATAGCTTATGCTTCCAGGAAGCTAAAGCACCACGAGAGGAATTACCCCACTCACGACCTAGAGTTGGCAGCGGTCATTTTTGCTTTGAGGATATGGAGGCATTATCTTCTAGGAGATCAGTTTACTCTATTCACGGATCACAAGTCACTTCAGTATCTCTTCACAGAGAAGGATCTGAATATGAGGCAGAGGTGGTGGCTAGAATTCGTGAAGGACTACCAGTTTGATATTCAGTATCATCCGGGTAAGGCCAATGTGGTAGCAGACGCATTGAGCCGAAGGCCGACTGGGGAGATATCAGTGGTATGGAAAGCGAAGTGGAGAGAGCTTCAATATGAGGATGACGTAGCCAAGGCTTGCATGTCAGCTTTATCCATCACACCCGAGATCATTATACGAGTTGTGAAGGCTCAGGTAGAGGATCAGATTTGCCGGGATAGGGTGGGCCAGTTATTAGCTGAGGGAGCAGAGGGTTACTCGATTAGCTCAGAAGGAGGCCTACGCTTTAATGGGAGGTTAATGGTGCCAGAGGATGAGGATTTGAGGCACGCTGTTATGACAGAATCTTATGGTTTGAAATTTGCGGTACATACCGGTGGGGATAAAATGTACCAAGATATGAGAAGGCAGTATTGGTGGGCAGGGATGAAACGGGACATAGCGGAGTTTGTTTCGAAATGTGCCACGTGTCAGCTTGTGAAAGTTGACCACCAGAGACCATCAGGGATTCTACAGCCGTTAGAAATTCCCGTGTGGAAGTGGGAGAGCATCTCCATTGACTTCATCATAGGGTTACCTGTATCGCAGAGGGGTCACGACTCCATATGGGTTATTGTGGATCGGTTGACTAAGGTGGCCCACTTTTTGCCGGTACGCACAGACTTCGAGACGATGCGTTATGCACAGCTATTCATAGCAGAGATTGTTAAGCTGCATGGAGTACCTATAAATATTGTATCCGACCGAGACAAAATCTTTGTCGCCCACTTTTGGCAGAGCTTTCAGGAGGCAATGGGCACGGAGTTGCGCTTGAGTACAGCGTATCACCCACAGACTGACGGACAGACTGAGAGAGTTAACCAGATGCTGGAAGACATGCTCAGAATGTGCATTTTGGACTTCGGGGGAGGATGGGAGAAATATCTCCCTTTGGTAGAGTTTGCGTATAACAACTCTTACCAATTCACGATTGGCATGGCACCGTTTGAGGCACTGTACGGGAGACCTTGTCGTTCACCCGTTTGTTGGTTAGAGGTGGGGGACAACAAACTCTTGGGGCCGGAGATTGTTCAGGAGACATCTGCCAAGATAGAGTTGATTCGAGGAAGAATTCGGATAGCTCAGGACAGGCAAAAGAGTTATGCTGATGCTTCTCGAAGACATGTGGAGCTAGAAGTTGGGGACCAGGTTTTAGTCCGGGTATCACCAATGAAAGGGGTGATGAGGTTCGGCAAGAAGGGTAAGTTAGCACCGCAATACGTAGGACCTTTCTCTATTATTGAGAGGGTGGGACCGGTGGCGTATAAGCTTGGGTTACAAGAACATCTTCAGCGGATACACGATGTATTCCATGTGGCATCGCTGAAGAAATATCGAAGGAGCGAGAGAGCCTTTTGGCACATTCCAGTCGAGGAGATCGACTTACAGCCAGACATCTCGTATGAGGAGAGGCCGGTAGCAATTCTGTATCATAGTGAGCGGAAATTACGATCCAAGGTTGTTCCATTGGTTAGAGTACAGTGGGGTCATCACAATGTTGACGAGTCTACCTGGGAGCGAGAGGAGGATATGCGGGAATAATATCCAGAGCTTTTCAACGCAGGTACGATCTAATTTCGGGGACGAAATTCCTTTATAAGGGGGGGAGTATGTAACACCCCGTATTTTTGGTACATTTAAAATTTAATTAATTCGGATATTCTAAATTACTAGTGTGTTGTAATTTAATGAATTAATTATGATAGAATAATATATAAATATTAATCTGGGATTGAATGGTTAATATTTAGGGAAAATTTATTTACTAAGTGAATAGTAATAATGTAATTTCGTCGTTTCGAGTATTAATGACGAGGTATGTACTTATCACATCCCGAAGTCGGTGTAGACTATATTGGGTGGGGGATAAGTATTTTTATAAATTAATTCGGATGCAAATTCTGAGTGTACAGTTGAGTCCGGATGGGCCGAGATAGTCGGAAAAGTGTACCTGGGGTAGTAAACGGGTCACGGGACGTTTTTAGACATAGTCGGGCCCACTCGGGGGCATTTTGGTCACTTGGGCTTGGCCCATTAGTCGAAAAATGGGAATTGAATAATTAACTAATAAAAAGAAATAAGGGCATGCCTGAGCTTAATTAGAAAAAGGAATTAAAGGGTTAGAAAACCCTAGCAGCAGCCAAAGCCATTTTGGGGATCTCAAAGAACCAACAAGGTCATCTTCAACCTTGGAATCCATCGCAAATTCAGACACTACGAAACCTAAGGCAAGTGAATAACTTGCAATAGCATTAAATATGTCTTTCAATTCATATTTGCGTGATGTAATGAATTAAAATTCGTTTTGGGGTTTCATGGCATAAACATGGGGTTTTGATAATACAAAAGAAAACATGAATCTAATTTGCCCGAATTTATGAGGAGTTATGTAAAATATGATATTGGAATATTGATGTGTATCTGTTAGAATGATATCCAGATAAATTAGAACGAATTTGATGAAGAAATTTGGAGTAAAAATGTGTTTAAGGAAAAAGATGGATTTTTCCCCAAAATTATAAATCAGTAGTTTATGGACGAATTGATGATTGTTGTGGACTTTCTGGGGAATCCTAATAAGGTTTCTAATATGTACTGGTGTTAAAAAGGCTTAAAATTCATGTTAGCAGAGATTAGGGTTTAACAAATTCCGTCCATGGCTGCCCTGTCTTCGCGAAGAAGACGAAGACCTGTTCGATCGATCGATCGACGGTCTGGGGTCGATCGATCGACGGTCGCCAGATTTTGGCAGTTTCGCCAGGGAGTTATATAAGAGGGGAAAATCATATAAAAATCTTATGTAATTAATTATTGAGAAATTAAATACATGAGAGTAAATCTAATTAATTGTAGATAAATTAATTAGGGTTTGAGGCTAATAAATTAGAGTCGGGAATTTTGACTCAAATAAATTTATTTGGGGCTACGAGAGTAAGTCCAAATTTATGGTGGGGGGGCGACACCAAAAATAACTTAATTAATTAAGGTGAAATTTAATTAATATTTAGAGTTGGACCATAAACTCTTAATAATTTTAATAGGCTTATGTTACGGATTTAGTGAACGGTATAGCCGGGACTTTTATATTTATATATACGGAGGCGATAGTATATATATATATGATGTGCGCAATTAATATCAGTGATTAGATATTTTATACTATAGTGCTATAGGGGGAGGTTGCGCGTAGTGGATGAATCCCCTAGCTTGAGGAGTAGGGTGAGTATATTCCCGAGGTCATAGCGTCCGTTATATGGGTGAGGAACATCTCACTTTCAGGGAAGGAATATGACCGCCTCCAATTATATATTTTTATCAAGTTGGTGTGAAAATTCTGACTTGGGATATCTAGGCTATGTGATTGTACCTAGTGGGATAGCACTTTATAGAATTTACATTCCGAGAGTATTTTGCTCGGGAGGATGCAAGTTGTTATATATATTACAGTATGATTGTGAATGCTGAAATCTGATTAAGTATATAATTAGATAATTAATTATATACGGGTTATTAATGAAAAGTGAGTTATTTCACATGTATAACAAGTGTAGAAGTTATATGAATTTAAAAAGGGAAATGATTTAGTTAAGTTGATGTTACTAATAACTTAAAAATCATAATCACTACATACTCAGTTAGAGTAGGGTGGGTATAAAGGAACTTTGTTAATTATCTAGTCATGAGATGAATAACTAGGTAATTTAATTAAAGCGTTAGTAGCGTATATTAGAGGAGGGGTAAGGAAGTTCTCAAGAGAGTGCGATACTAACTAAAATATGAAGAGCATGCATATTTATTTATTACTGCAAGTTAATCATTTGTTAAATGTTTTTTAAATGTTTTTGGTACTAACCCTTGATATAAAAACTTTTAAAAACCCTTTTAGGTGTCCAGCCAGAGGGACGCCAGCCTTGACTCAATTCCAGGGATCCGTTGCTGCAGCATATGTGGATGTTGCGGGGCTTTGATAGACGCCTCATTCTTCATTCTTAATGTAGAAATTCATGATTAGTTATTCGAGCATGTTGCTCACATTCCATTTTATTGTAGTAGACTTGTTGGGAGTTCATTCTTGTCTTTACGGGATTTATTATTTGGACCGATGGTTTATTCGGTTAATTACTTTTACTTGTGGATGATTATTTCAGTTACCTGTGATTATTATATTGTTTTATTATCCGCATGGGTTTTTGTTAAAATAATGAAAGATAAAAATTGGCACCAGTCTATTTTTCACACTTAGGTGGTTAGTAATTTAATAAGACGACAGTGATGCTAAGAATGGACCAAATGAGAAACCTGTTCTAACTTGATTTAGGACTGATCACCCGGGATTAATTAGGCGGGGTGTCACAAATGATCTCCCTCCCGGCAGTGTTGCAGTCCGTGCATTTGCGAGAAGTATGTGATGCTGATTATGCTGGAGCCGTGGTTCTAGGTCTGGTTTCAAAATTATTGTTGGTGACTGGCGAGGTGCAAGTGGACCCTCAACTTGCAGCCATTACTTCATGGATGTCATACCGTCGCAATCCTGCAGCTATGATATTGGCGGAGACTCTGAATGGCTTGGATGCCTGGAGAGAAGGTCGTTCGGAATTTTTAGGGGGTTGCCCTGTGATGCTGTTCATGTGGTTGTCTGAAAGATTTCTCTTGTCGACTCCTCCAGAATATCCTTTGTCGGCCGTACCGAACTTCTTCTCGCGCTACTTCACCCGCGTTGGCCTGTATGTTGAGAACTGGGAGAATTTGTTTATGGAGTATGGGGCTCGTGGACTGTATTAGTCAGTGCCTTGGTGGGGATAATTGCAACCTGTTCTGGAGCTAGGAGAGCGCGACTGGTTTGTCTCAGCCAGACCTCTTTTTATTTCCCTTGGCGGCTTCTGCGCCAATTTGGCTGGGCACAGGTCGTGCCCCCTCGGACCACAAATTTCTTTCCAGTAGAAGATTTGACTGAGCGCCTGCGTCTGTTGCTTGAGTCTGTGTGGAAAAATCGGCGTCCGTCGACCCATCCCTCTCATCTTGTCGGGAAGGTTTTCCATGTCCCCAAAGATTATATGAGGTGGTTGCGGAGGAAAGTAGTCAGCAAAATGTTGGCAGTAGAGACTGGTCAAAAATGGTTTGTTTTATCTGACTCCATCGAAGGGGGTGTTATGGTCTTTTCGAAGATGGTTAAGGCTCATCGATCCATGGAATGTTTGCGGCACTCTATTCAGGCAGGGGAACTTGGGGTCCTCTGGATGTAGATGATGAGGGTTCAGGCTCTTCGGGTAGCTGTGGGTAGGACTCCTGGGGAGTTTATTTATGTAATAGGGAATGTATGTGGGGATTTTATTTGGCTTTTTATGGTGGCATGGATGGGAGTTATCTGTCCCTTTTTCTTATGTAATCTGTACTATAATTTTTTATTAATGAAATAAATAAGTTTCTGATCATCCAACTATGCCTTTCGATGAGTTTTGTATTTTGAATTATCTATACTAATCACTAAGGCATACATAATCCTTTTGTTTAAATAATTTTAGAATGAACCGTCGTTCTCGGAGGTAAGAAAACAATAGTATTTTGTGAAAAAGAAAAGGGCCTCACTCATGTCAGGAGTATGAGCTGCCTACGTACCTCTGGGGTTGTTTGAAAAGTTTTAAAATAGTTTTTGTAGAGGATCATGCCCACGTAGTTCTGGTTAGAGGGAAATGAAGAGTTTTTTTTTATTTATTAGAATAGAAGGGGGATGAGAAGAGTCGTAGCGCGCCGAGATTTCGGACTAGGGGTAGAATTTCTTGAGACGGTCAGGATTGACTGGACGAGCCATCTCTTCCCCATCGAGGTCAGTGAGTATGGAAGCACTGCCGGATAAGATTTTCTTCACAATATAGGGGCCGCTCCAATTGGGCTTGAATTTCCCTCTAGGGTCCCAGATGGGTTCGATTATCTCTTTGAGGGTTAAATCTCCCTCCCGGACACCACGGTCCTTGACTCTCTTGTTGAATGATCGCGCTATTTGGCAGTGGTACCCCTGTATGTGATAAAGATATTTTAATCATCTTTTATCTTGAAGGGCTAGCTCATCAAGACGACTTTGGCACCAGTCTTCTTCACTAACCTTGCTTTCGAGCATGACGCGTAGCGAGGGTATTTACAGCTCCACAGGGAGGACATCTTATATGTCGTAGACCAGGGAGTAAGGGGTAGCCCGAGTAGAGGTTCGATAGCCCCAGAGGGCGTATGGGATACGGTCGACCCAATCCCTATAGCTTTCGGTCATCTTATGGATGATGGCTTTGTGGTTCTTGTTGGCAGCTTCAACTGCACCATTGGTCTGAGGTCGGTAGGGAGAATATTTGTGTCTCAGAATCCCGTACTCGTTGACAACTTCTGTGACTTCAACCTCGAAGTGTAACCCGTTATCTGACACTAGCTCATGCGGGACCCCATATCGGCAGATGATATTCTTCTTGATGAATTTGGCCATTTTCTTGGCGTTCAACACTGCGTATGACTCAGCTTCGACCCATTTGGTGAAGTAATCGATGGAGAATAGGATGAAATCATGTCCGTTTGAAGCCTTTGGTGTAACTTTCCCTATGATGTCGATACCCCAGATGGAGAACGGCCATGGAGAGGTCATGTTGTATAATTCTCACGGAGGCAAGTGTTGAAGATTGGATAATTATTGGCATTTGAGGCATCTCCGGACATAGGCAGTGCAATCTTGGGTCATGGTGGTCCAGTAGTATCCCTGTCGGATGATATTCTTGGCGAGCATGTGACCATTCATGTGGGGTCCGCACTCCCCGCTGTGGATTTTCTGTATTGTTTTATCAATCTCAGCCCCTGCGATGCGTCGTAGATGAGTTTCGTCGAAATTCCTCTTAAGTAGAGCTTTATGACAGAAGATGTACTGGGCGGCCAGTCTTCGAAGGGTCGTTCGGTCCTTCTTGTTGGAACCCTCAGGATACCTACAATGTTTGAGGAGGCACCAGATATTATAGTACCAGCAATCTGCTAGTTAGGGGTCTTCGGTGGAGACAAGCTCAATATGGTATCAATGGGTCAGTTTGTCTTGCTTTTTAACTAGGAAGGGGGGTCATTATTATTCCCTCGGGCATGTCGACCATGGAGGCCAAAGTGGCGAGAGCATCGTCTAGGTTATTCTTTGCTCGGGGTAGGTAATGGAAGGTGATTTCTCGGAATTGGGAGGCTAACTCTTCTAATTTGGCATGAAAGGGTTGGAGCTTTTCGTCCTTGACTTTCCACTTTATGAGCACTTAACCGATGATGAGGGAAGAATCCCCGTAGACATCAAGGTATTGAATACCTTTCTTGAGAGTGACCTTGAGGCCCACTGTGCATGCCTTGTATTCTGTCATGTTGTTGGTGCAAGGAAAATCCAATTTTATGGCGATGGGAGTGTGGGAGTCATCTGGGGCGACCAAAAGTATCCGAATGCCATATCCTATTTTGTTGGCAGCAACATCGAAGAACATTTTCCATCAAAGGCGGTCTTGAGTGGTGAAGAGGACATTTTCATTTGGGAATTTAGAGATCGAGATATCTGTTTCTTCTACTGGGTAGTCAATGAGGTAGTTAGAGACGACTCTTCCTTTAACGACTTTTTGTGTGATGTACACGATATCGAAGTCGGTTAGGAGCATCAACCATCGGGCCATTCGACTGGATAAGGTGGGTTTGTCAAGCAGGTATTTGATGGGATCCATTCGGGATACAATTTTGATGGGGAAGGCGAGCATGTAGAGTCATAACTTTTGGGTGACCCGACAAGTGCGACACATGACTTTTCTAAAGCAATGTAGTTGACCTCATACCCGACCAATTTGAGACAAGCATAATTAATGGCTCTTTATTTACGGGAGTCTTCAAGGTATTGGGCTAGAAAATCCTCAACTGCAGTGTCAGTTATGGTTAGGTATAAGAGCAAAGGGAGACCAGGCTGTGGTGGAATGAGAACTGGAGGTTGGGTCAGATATTATTTGATTCCATCAAAATCTTCTTGGAAGGACTCATTCCAAACCTTGGTTGAATCCTTTCGGAGGATCTTGAAGATTAGTTCACAGATGGAGGTTAGTTGGCTGATGAACCGGTTGATATATTGTAATTTCCCAAGAAAACCTCGGGCTTCTTTCTCTGTTCGGGGTGGTGGCATCTCAAGTATGGCCTTCAGCTTTGCAGGATCTTCTTCTATACACTTTTTATTGACCTTGAATCCTAAGAGTTTTCCCTTTGTAACGCCGAAGACACACTTCTGTGGATTAAGTCTCATCTGATACTGTCGCAGTCGTTCGAAGAACTTTCGGAGAGCGGGAACATGACCTTCTCTAGTTCATGACTTGATAATCATATCATCCACGTAAACCTCGACCTCCTTGTGAATTAGATCGTGCAGGATGGTTGTGGCAGCCCTTTGGTAGGTAGCCCTAGAATTCTTGAGACCGAATGGCATAACGGTGTAGAAAAAGGTCCCCCATAGGGTGATGAATGCGGTTTTCTCTTTGTGGTCGGGGTGCATCTTGATTTTGTTGTATCCGACAAACCTGTCGATGAATGACTTGAGAGTATGACAGGTTGTGTTGTCCACGATCATGTCGATATTGGGTAGCGGATAATCATCCTTCAGAGAGGCTTTGTTTAAATCTCGATAATCCACACACATTCGAACCCTTCCTCCTGATTTCGGTACAGGTATAATGTTGGCTAGCCATGTGGGATATTCGATCACTCGAATGAAACCCACGTTCAACTGTTTGACCACCTCTTCTTTGACCTTGAGCGACCATTCGGTGCGGAGTTTTCTCAATTTTTGTTTAACCAGCTTGTAATCTGGGAGAGTGGGAATCTCGTGCCGTGCAATTTCAGGATCGATACCAGGTATATCATCATATGACCATGTGAAGACATCCACGAACTCCATCAGCAATTCTTCATGTTGTCCACGCTCATGCTCCTCAAGGGTGGACCTTATCCTAATCTCGCGCAGTTGGCTACTAGAACCAAGATTAATAACAACAGTCTCTTTTTCATTAACTTGAATGCGGTTATGTTGTTTATTATTAACCTTATTTATATCAGTAAATAATTGTTCATTTGTAAAATCATCATCATCAAAAGTTTGACTAGAATCTAAACAATTAGTGTAAGGCACAACAAGATACTCAAAATCTTCGTTTATTTCATTGAGAGGAAAAACAACATTGAGAATCTCATCAAAATAGGTCTCGATTACATTTGAGCAAGGATAGACAACAGAAGAAGAAACATGGTAAACATTGGGGTTAGGGAAGATTTCAAGAGGTAGAACTGGCGCAGTATGCCAGTTGAGGAGAGGTGTATCAACAACTTTAATCAGACGGGATGGGTCCATTGATGTAGTGGCTGAATGAACCATGCAGAGTGCCAGCCCAGTATCTGTAAGTTGAAGGAATCTTCGGAATCACTTTCCTCAGTCTCTTCGATATTTTTGATGTGAGGTTGTACGCGGTGTGGGAAAATTTTGGCCCATGGGTAGCTATCTTGGAAAAAGATCTCCATTTTAGGCTTTATCTTCTTTTCTGTGTGGTCGTACCATGGTACTGGAAAACCGCAAAAGGGGAAATCCTCGTCTTCTTTGATGAATCGTCCATTTAAGGAATCTCCTGAGATAGTTCGGATGGAGTCTAACCCTCCCTTTGATCGAGAGTGGCGGATCATTCTGAGCTCTTGTTCTATGGTTGATACCCCAAAGCCGCAAGGAGGGAAAGCTTTCTTCAGTTCGATGGGCTCAAGTATCCATCGCTCCCTTTGCCCTAGCCCCAGTCCGGGCATGAAGTACATGTTTATGAACATCTAAATCACATTGACATTGCCATGAGGTTCATATTCTGGACAAACCCTTTCTTTAAAATCATCCCCTGCCGGGAGTAGGGATGGCTCGACTCGGAATCCTGATAGGATCATATCATTTAACTCGTGCTGTATCTCGAGAATTGAACTGTTGGTGCTTGCACCCTTGACATTTTCTTCGTCGCCTAAAATGGTGATGACTCGCTCGTCGGTGAAGAACTTCAATTTCTGATGGAGTGAGGAAGACACACCCTTGACCTTGTGGAGCCAGGGGCGTCTGAGCAACAGGTTGAAACAAGCTGGGATGTCTATGACTTGGAATTCAATGTCAGGGTTTATAGGTCGAACCCCTATTGCATGTTTTATGGATCCCATCACCTCTCGACGGGTATTATCGTAGGCACGCACAACGACAGAGGTTGGAGTGAGGTCGCTTTCTTTCAGGCCTAAACATTTGAAGGTTCTCAATGGGCAAACATTCAAGGCGGATCCGTTATCGACAAGAGAGAGTGGCACGACCTTTCCCATAACTTCGACAGAGATGTTGAGTGCATGATTGTGATTTGGTCTAATTCTAGGGATTTCTTCTTCAGAGAATGATATCATTCGGGTAGAGGTCAAGGATCCGACCAGATTTACCGCTTCTTCTGGTGTGGTAGAGGGAGGAACTATGGGTCCAGTGAGTAATTTTATTAAAGCATTTCTATGTAGCTAGGAAGACATGAAAAGCCCCCATAGAGTGATGTTAGCTTGAGTTTTCTTCAGTTGATCAAGGATCTTGCTCTCCTCAATGGTCATCTCTGGCATAGTAAGGTTTTCAACGCCCTTCCCCTTGTCATTTGCTGGTAGCGAGCTTGGAACTTGGTAATGTCTCCCAGATCTGGTCATGTGATTCACTGAAGAAGGGAAAAACTTAAATCCTATTTCCTCGTCAATCTCAGGTTGCTCTGCCACCCTGTCTATTTCTCCGAGGAGTTTTTCAAATGAGATCATCCCACATATGTCGACTACTGGGCCTGCTCTTCCTGAAGCTTGTTCTTCACTTGAATCTTCGAATCCTTCCCCCCATCTGGTGGCAACAATTTTGTCTTTCCCTGTAAAGTCGATGCATTCCACAACTTCAACGACTTCTTCATACAAGTTCTCCTATTTTTTGGGGATATGTGTGATTGAAGGGACCAAGCACCCTTGTAGCTTTAAAGTGTCAAGTGACCCAGTGATACTGCAAATGCTGTTGGTTTGCCTGAATAATTCTGCCCTAGTCTGGACAACATCATCTAGGCTGACTTCTTCGGTTGGTACCACCCACTTGTCTGAATCTCGAGCCCATTTTCGTGCCTCTAAGAATAGTGTGCTGAATTTCTAGTAATCGATGACCATCTGTGAGGGCTATTTCAGCCCGAATTCCAGGAGTTGGTTTAACACCTCTGACAATTCCATACCTCCATTTTCAAAATGGGTACGGACAGTAATGCATGCTCTGGTAAGGAGTGACAGTGCCTAATCAGCGGGGCTAGTAGGGTGTAGGAGGAAATATGGGCAAATTTGATAAGGTTTAGTACGGTATAGGGGTGTGATTTGGGTTGATGGATCTAAATTTGAGTTTTCTTCCAAGAAGATGGCTTTAGTGTGATTTGGGAGTGGGTTATGAGTAGTGTTTGGATTAGGATTGGCTGGTGGGGCGATGGTACCCCGGTCAATGAGATCTTGGATTACGTTTCAGAGGTGAAAGCACTGGTCGGTGGTATGGCTAGTAGTTTGGTGGAAGGCGCAATGAGTGTCGGTCTTGAAGTTTCTTGGGAGTGGATTTGGCAATAGACGTGGATCCAAGGGCTTAATGAGGTTTTGGCTTAACAGGTTTTGGTAAACTTTTGAGAGGGGAGAATGAAGCTCAGTTTATTCCCTTTGGACGGGAGTAGGGCGGCTTTCTGGCACCCATGATGTGGTGGGTTGAGAGATGTTGTTGATGGTTGAGACTGTAGCATTGGCAGGCTTATCATACTTTCTAGGGGTGAACTGTCCGGACACCTTCTTTGGTTCAATTTCCGCTTTAATGAGTCTTTCCTCGATTTCAACCCCAGCCTCTCTGAGAGATCTAAAGCGGGGATAGTATTATCCTCCCATAATCGCTCGAACATGGGGCAGGAAGTTCTTCTTCACTATGTTGACCTGTTCTTCCTCGAATGGCCGATTAGTCATGGTAGCTGCTCGCTCCCTCCACTAAGTTATGAAGTTACTGACTGATTCCCTAGGATTCTATTTGATCATCTCTAAATCACAACGGGTGACCTCAAGCTCTTTATTGTATTTGTATTGCGACATGAATTCTCGGGCTACATCCTCCCAGCTACGGATTCTGAATTCGTCAAGAGATAAAAACTATCGAAGGGCACTATCCTTCAAAGTTTGCTGAAACAATTGGGCTATCACCTCTTCAGAAGCCCCTAGTAGAGTCATGGAATGATGATAACTACGAAGATGGACAATTGGGGGACCACTCCCCCTGAACTTCTCGATATTGGGCAATCTGAACTTCTCGGGTAACCTCACTTTAAGATAAGGAGACATGTGGGTGTAGTCCATGTAATTCCCAGAGATCCTGACTTGGTCAAACTTATTGGTGTGCATCTTGAGATCCTCTTTGACTTTATTCAACTCCTACTCCTTTGGATCAGCGACCATAGGCAGGTTAGCCATAGGCTGGGCAATGTTTCGCATTAGAAGGTGGGCAGGCGGCGTCCCATTGGCAGGAGGGGCACGTGGAGCGTGCTGATATTCTTTCGGGACCCAGATAGGCTCGGGTGGACCCATAGCACGAGGGAACAGGGCCTCGGGATCTTGAGGAATAGGAACATGGTTCGTTGCATTTCTCGGACCTTAGCTTGGAGGTTGTCAATCTTGGCCACGATCTTAGCTAGGACTGTCGGCAGATTCGGTTGTATGACTGGTGCTTGATCTGCATTCTCCATGGAAGATGGATGGATTCCAGACTTGGAAAAGTAGTAGAGGAGCGAATGAAACTCCGGGGTGATTTGACTGAAGACCGAAGCTAATAGGGAGCTAGGCCAATGGATTGCAATTGACCTGAGAAGGCTTAGGATAAGATTTATTTTTGAGAAAAAAGGGAAGAAACTATTTTTGGATTTTTGATAAAGAACGGAGAAATGTTTTTGGATTTTTTTTTAATAAAGAAAGGAGAAATGTTTTTGGATTTTTTTTTAATAAAGAAGGGATAAATGTTTTTGGAGACGGAACTCAGCATGATTATTATGATTATTATGTTCTCACTTATATTTAATTCTCCTAAATGCAATGCTGGACGGGACTCGAGCCTAGAAAAGTGGGGGTCTTAATATATGCAAAGCTATGGCTGGACTTGTAACCAGGCTCATGGACAGGGTCCCGTTTTAAAAATGCGCAAAAATTGGGTGGCAGATCGACCCAAAATTTTGGCAAAGTTTCGGGTTGAAACCGGCAATCTAAAGTGGGTGTCCTAGATTTGACACCTATATGCGGGTATGCAGTTGGTTGGGTGAATCGGCATGGGTTCCCCCCCTTTGGCGTGACTTCTACGATATACGTCTTGCTCTTGCGGGCAATCGGTACGTGTGGATAAACCATTTGATATACCTGAGTGTACGTGAATTGCCTCACCATATACCTCGTGGGGACGGTACGCGTGAGAGCGAATTCGATATACTCGCCATACGCGAATAAATTCCCTGCGATATATCTCCTGTCATGACTTAGGTCAAGCGGTACGATGCGGGGGAACCGTTCGATATACGTCGAAGGTACTTGGCCAATGGAAGGTGAGAGTCATATCGCTTAGGCTAACTGTGACCTGCCGGACCAGCGCCCATCACGAAGTGACCTTCCAGTTACTGGGTAAAATTTGGTCAATAGCAATGCTCTTTGGTGATATTGTGTGAATCATGCATGATTCTCTTATTAGTATCTTATGAAGAGAATTCCTTTCTTGATTATGACAAATAGGGAACAAAGTACAAGTACCCCAAAAGGTACACCAAGTATGGATGGGTGATGCGTGCAACATGGGGATATACATGTGATCCTAGGTGCACGTGGTGCGAAGTGTACATGGAAAATTTTCTACAAGTGTGTGAACATAAGCGTAAGCATGGGATACATGTGAGAAAGGGGGATAGGAAGATATGGGGGGAACCATAATCAAATATAGCATCCATGTAAATTGAGTCAAGCCCACAAGTAAAAACACAATAATCCCCGGCAGAGTTTCCACTGTGGCCATCCCCGATCCTGATTCCCGCGGGCGGGCGCTTGGAGGAAAGGATCCTTTAGGTCCCGCGTGTCCCTCTCGGAAGCCCTTCGGCTGGCGTCGTTTGTGGTGTGAAAAAATGTAGAGAGATTCAGAGTCGCCAGTCTATTTTACTCAAAATAGACAAAAGAAAAAGGGGAAGCCACCCCGAAGGATGTCATCCAAAGACATACTGGTGCGTGCGAAACCAAAATTATTCGAGAAGGGTTCGGAGGCTTAGTTACGAAATGGGAAGGTGTTAGGCACCCATTCCGCCCTTTCGGTCTCTGATGGATATTTGCTATTTTCCCTTATGTTTCCCCCCGTGATATGTGTGCATGTGTATATATATTGAATGGAGGTAGGAATCCTCGACTTGCATCATGGAAAATATAAAGTGAGTCATCCGTAGGAATATATTAAGAGTAATATTAGAAAAATAAGATTTACGCGATTACCGCTACGTTGATCGTTATAATGGAACGATAACGTATATGGAGTAAAACGTCACTAAGATCAATTATATAACATATAAGAAAAATGGATTAAAAAGAAGATAGAAGATAAGGTAAAAAGTGAGAAAAAGGACTCGAGTCTCGGGTTTTACCCCGAGACTCCTACGTAGCCTATAGAGGCATCAAAGTCCACATAGTTCTCATACAAAATGAGGGGTGGGGTTTATCCCATAAATCCAAATGTGGAATCTCTTATTTGTGAGTGTGTGTGTGTGTGTGTGTGTGTGTGTGTAGAAAAAAGTGTTTTAGTCGTGAGAAGAGTGTGGAAAAAGTGTGAGAATCCCTATTTGGAATTTATGAGCAAACCCTCTTTTTCTTTTTTTTTGGGTTTTATTTATATGAAAATAAGAGATGTGCAATAATACTAAATAAAAATTAATTAGGATGTGTGAGATGAAATAATAAAAATGTTAAGTAAGAAAATAAGTTATTGGGAATTAAAGAGAATTTAGGAGAGAGCTTGAGAAAGTTGGACCTTCTTGAAGATCTTGAGCTTGATCTTGAATGTTGAAGAGCAACCCTTGCACTTTGAATGATGATGGAGAGTGATTAATTAACCAAATTTGATGAAAGGGATGATGAAAAGTGCGAGTAAAAGGAGGATTTGGAAGTTGAAATCATGCTGCCTTCGAGAGAGGTTTCTAGGATTCGTTGAGAGGGATTTTTATCAGATCTGGGCTCTCCTTTGCAAATGAGGTGAAGACCTCCTTTTATAGCCTTAGGTCAGTGCCGATCGACATAGACCCCTTCCTGCCTATCAGCAGGCAGATGCCGATAGGTAGGGTCTGGAACCTGCCAATTGGCAGTGCGCTTTACGGTTTTTTTGGAAAATCGACCGCCGAGGGCAAACCATTGGTCAGAATCGTGCACGGGGTATATCTTTGGAAACGTAATTCAGAGACCTTCGAAACTCCCTTGGACCAATCCTGGGTTCGGGAGTTGACTTTGGGTCAAATATGGCTCGGAAGCGTTTGTCGATCCATTGGACAGAGAATTATTCGGACGCAAACGGATCGTTCGTCCGCATGGTAAATCCGAATCACGCAGGGGCATACCATTGGAAAGTTTAGGAGATGTACTTCGAAATTCCAAAGAGTTTGACCCGGTTTGGAGAGTTGACTTTGGTCAACCGGGCCCGGGAAGCGCTCGGTGGCCTCCCTTAGTCAAACGGATCGTTCGCCCGCATGGAAAGTCCGAAATCGTGCATGGGGTGGACCGTTGGAAAGGTTATTCAGGGACCTTCGAAGATTCATTCAGCCTCGGTTGAGTTGAAGAGTTGACTTAGGTCAAACAGAGCCCAGGAGCGCCCGGTGTCCTCTTGGTCAGGTTTCGGACGAAAACGGACCGTTCGTCCTCATGGTAAGTCGGAATCGTGTACGGGGTGGACCGTTGGAAAGGGTATTCAGTGCCCTTCGAAGATTCATTCAGTCTCAATCGAGATGAAAAGTTTGACTTTTGGGTCAAACTGAGTCGTGGAGTGCCCGAAGGCTTTTAGGTCAGTACTCGGGACGTGACCAAGGTTTACAGTTATGAAGGGAGGTACTAGGGACCTAAGGAGAGTCAGGGGTAATATAATGGGGTGTCTACAACGTGTTTAAAGACGATTTGAACCTTCACGAGTTTATTAAGGTTGATTTTTGTGACAGAGCGACGAAGATTTCAGATCATGTTCTTCATTTGGATGAAGAAGATAATATTAGCGCCACCCATAACCATGGTATTCGATGAAGTCTGAGAAATATTTTATGTTTGATTCCAATATTAAATATTAGAGTAGCTTGCTCGATATAATTACCAAGAAAACGAATGAGCGGGATCAATATTGCAACTCAATTGCGATCCATCAAGAAGACGAATGAGCGGGATCAACGCTGCAGCTCAGGTGCACATTTGAGGAACGAAGTGAGATTTTTACTTTCTTGCAAGTTTCCCCTCACAAAACCAAGATTTCCAAGCCCAATAACCGAAATTCTCATTTTTTCCAGGCGCACAATTGTCCATCCCTCTCTTATGATTAAATATCAAGATTTCTAAGCCCAATAACCAAAATTCCATTTAACCAAACTATTTACTCAACCCTCTAAATCGGACATAAAAACACCTCCTGCATATAATATAGTTTCGTCATTTTACACGAACGTGACTTGACTTTGTGTAAAAAAAACCCGATATGAACTCGGTACAAACATGTGATTTTGGGTTAATTTCATGTTGTGGTCATGTCCTACCTATAGTCTTGCAAATTCATATCATATTTTTTCGTGTGTCACTTAAGTTCAAATCAAATCTTTTTTTTCTTCGGTTTCAAGTTTATATATGACCTACTACTCCAATAAAGAACTATTGTGGAGTTGAACGAAGTTAGAACTAAGGAGGTAGATCTCTATATATGTGAAATAACATTACTGGATATTTTTTTGTCATTCAGAACTGTTAAGTAAAAAGTAAATTGCTCTGTCAATCAAATTACTGTTGGGGTTTCTTTTTAACCTTTATGAATGGCAAGTTGTGTTGGTTGAATGCATATGGTATGTTATTTTCCTTTTTTATGTATACTTTGTTCATATAGTATTATATCAAACTTTATTTGCTAAAAGTTCCTCTAACTTTCAAATTTGTTACTCCATTTATCATTATGAGTTTTTGTTTTATGAAACGTGAAGCCGTGGTAAACTTTATGGTATGTTACTGATCGCATAAATGGTTATTTTAATGAATCCATAAATTCAGTTGAAAAATTAAAAACACCCTAATTGTGGGAATGCTCATGTTTTAATTAATGTAGCCAATGGAAGCACGGGACTGTTAAATATTCAGATATTGAAGACGGGGGTTTATCCATATTGTTTTGGGAGGGTTTCTCTTATTTGATTTCTAGGATTGGTGCATAGTCAAAGGATCCCTTCGCCCACTATGAAAATAATTTCTTACCACTTTTTCAAGCTTTCGTTAGTGAAGAATCCTTCTGCCCATTCAAGGAAATTTAAAGGGGGAGAGAGAATCACGGGAATGTCAAAGAAACTTCTGATGCAGAATGTTTGGATGACAGAAGAATAAAGGATCAAGGAAGTTCCATGGAAAGTTTGAGCACACTTGAAATCTCTCTCTCTCTCTCTCTCTCTCTCTCTCTCTCTCTCTCTCCTTTTAATATGCCTCGCTCCCTATTCTGGTATTTTTATGGCGTGTTTGATTGACATGCATTTTTTTGATGAAATTTCTCTTTACCTATCTCTCTCCCCTTTTAATATGCTCCACTCCCCATTTTTATGTTCTAATGGTGCGTTTGATTGACAACATTTCACTAAGCAACTCGACGTATTTGGAGGCAGTGAAGATCAACGAAACATTGGTGGAAGTCTAATCATGATTCAACATCGAGGGATGGAGAGGTCAATTGATTGGAAGAGTGGCGCAGATTCTAGAAACAATGTCGGTTGCGATTTTGAATGAATAAATTCATGAAGCAGACCAATCTCCAAAAAATGGAGAGTACGGGCCGATTTTAGATGACTAATTTTTGTGGCAAAAGAAGTGTGACCCGATGATATCTTTCTATATCACATGTTATGTTATGATCTAGAAGAGATCATTTGATTACACTATGTTATTTATGGTTGGTTTACTTTGGAATGGTGTCAAACACACCCCAAACGATCATCATATCATGTTGAATGGGACGTTTTGGGGGTAAAAAAATGTTCCAATTTAAGTCATGTGTAGTATTTTGGCTGTATAAATGTTGTATGTATTATTGGAATGTGAGTTTTTGTATCGATTTAGACACTCTTTTAGGTACTTCTTTATTATATGGTGGAATTATAAGTCATTTTGAGTATTTCCTATCAGTTTTTTGGCTATAGTTTATGAATTTGTGTATAGTGGTATTAAATAGGGGTATTAGGATTATTAAAATTTTGTATTACAAAAGTAGCAATGATTTTCACTTTTATTATTTTTATTCCCAAAATAACTATTTTTATTCCGAATTTAGTTCTTTAAATTGACATGACATGGGGACTCAGATGTAGAATCATGTTGGGGAACGAAATTTTTGCCATTTTGCAATTATGTAGTTTTGAAATTTTTGTCGTTTTATGATTACGTACATTGAAATTTTTCGCCGTGCATTCACGAACGGTCATTCCGCTAGTATATATATATATATATATATATATATATATATATATATACTAGCGATCAATTTTTTATTAAAATGCAAAAAAATAATTTTGAGTTGATTTTTTTATTTTGATATTTAAACATTTCAACGTACCCTTGAAAAAAAGTAACACAAAATAATTTTTTTTAATGATTTTAAAAAAGTCCGTCAAATATGACAGTTTTATACCCTTAAAGTTTGACATATTTTGACCAATTTGTTTAAAATAGTAAAAATAATAATTTTGAGCTATTTTTTGTTCAAGGATACCCTGAAATGCTATGTGTGTGTGTGTGTGTGTGTATATGTATATACAAAAAGATTATACAACGAAGTACATAAAACCAAGTGGAACTAAGAAATTGACTTTTGCGTCCAAAAGAGGTTGACTAGAGTGACAATATAAAATGACATAACATTCCTAAATCAAGCTAGAAGTAAAATTTTAACTAAACATATTGTTTTATTTATACATCAAAATGGAACTTTTTATATTTATAAATTAAAATTTGGAATTGTTTAAACAAATAGGGCATAGAGAAAATTTTACAGAGAGGAAGAGTTCTCATTAATTGGTGTGGCAATAGTGGGGGGTCACCCCTTATTTATAGTAAAATTTGGTATAGCCCAAATAAGAGTGAACATCGACTTAAATATGATAAAAACACCTCCCGCATACACCATTTACACCACTCAATAACTATTGTCTCATTAAAACCTTACTAAAGAAAACCCATTGGGAAAAAAACTAAGTAAAGGAAAAATAGTTCAACTTTTGTGAGACAAAACCTAAGTGAAGGAAACAGAGTGCAACTTTTATAATACCCCCTTAGTGTTGAACGTGCTTAATGATGCCTCATTAAAACTTTAATACAAAACCCCAGTGGGACAAAACCTAGTTAGAGGAAAAATAGTATAATGCACAAATGTCCCCCACACGGACGCGCTCGAGCATGCGGGAGTCCCTTGCCCTTCCTCGAGCTCGCTTCGATTGTCGTCAACTTTGGTTGGATGTGGGGTAAATGTATAGAGATAGAGTCGTAAGTCTATTTTACCCAAAATAGACAAAAATATGTTGTCGTCTCGAGATAACAACATCAAATACCTTTCTTCACGGTATTTTTCAATATACTGGGCTAGAAAATCCTCAACTGGAGTATCTGTTAGGGTTAAGTACAAAATTAACTGTAAATCAGGTTACAGAGGCATAAGTACCAGAGGTCGGGTGAGGTAATCCTTGATTTGGTCAATAGCTTCCAGGTTGATTTCATTCAAGACTTTAGTTACATCTTTTTGAAGGAGTTTGAAGATGGCCTTGCAGATGGAAGTCACTAGCTGATGAACCGACTCATATACTATTATTTACCCAAGAATCCTTAGACTTCTTTCAACATCTGTGTTGGTTCCATTTCAAGTATGGATTTTAGTTTGACAGGGTATGCTTTGGTTCCTTTCTCACTAACCATGAATCCAAAAAGATTTCCTTTTGTGATACCGAAAATTCATTTCTCTAACTTCAGTTATAACTGGTATTGCCGCAGTCATTTGAAGAACTTTCGGAGAGTGGGCATGTGACCTTCACGAGTCTTAGACTTAATGATCATGTTGTCTACTTAAACCTTGGCCTCCTTATGACTGATATTATTCAGGATGCTTGTGACATCCCTTTGGTAGGTAGCCCCAGTGTTCTTGAGTTTGAACGGGCATGACGGTGTAGCAAGAATTTACCCATGGTGTGATGAATGCGGTTTTGTCCTGATGGGTAGGGTATAACTTGAGATGGATGAAATCGGCAAATCGATCGACGGATGACTTGACAGAATGGTTGGTCATGTTGTTTATGATCACGTCGATGTTGGGTAATGGGTAATCGTCTTTTGGAGTCACTTTGTTCAAATCTAGGTAGTTGACGCACATGAGGACTTTTCCTCCTAGTTTAGGAACTTCGAAGATGTTGGCTAACCATATGGGATACTAGATGATGCAGATGAAACCTACGTTCAATTATTTTACCTCTTCCTCTTTGACCTTGAGCAACCATTCGGTGAAAAGTTTCCTTAGTTTATGCTTGATTGGCTTATATTCTAGAAATGTTGAGATCTCATGTTGAGCTATTTCTAGATCAATTTCGGGCATGTCATCATAAGACCATGCAAAGACGTCCACGAATTCTTTCAGTAATTCCTCAAATTACACGCACTCATGCTCATTAAGGGTGAACCCTATCCTAATCTGACGCTATTTTTTACTAGAACCGAGATTAATAACAATAGTTTCATCCTCATTAATTTGAACATCATTATGTTTTTTGTTATTCTCCTTATTAAAATTAGTTAATAATTATTCATTTACAAATTCATCATCATCAAGGGTTTGATTATAATCAAGATAATTAATGTAAGGCGAACAAGATACTCTAAATCCTCATTTATTTTAATTTTTGGAAAAACAACATTGAGAACCTCATCAAAGGAGAGTCATTTTAATGGCCTTTATCAAAGTTGAGGGGTCCAATGGTGTAGGATCTGATCGGATCATGCAAAGTCTTAGCCCTAATGTCTATAGGTTGAACGAATCTTGAGAATCACTCTCCTCAAAGATCTCGATAGTTGACACATTTTTTTGGTGAGTGGTTGCACATCATGCGGGCTCTCTTCGGACAAAGTGTAGTTGTGTAGGAAGAATATTTACATCACTGGTTTCATTTTCTTATGGACATGGTCATACTATGGTTTAAGGAAGGTAAAAAAGAGGGAGTCTTCACCTTCTATGATAAATTTTTCGTTTCGAGAATTTCCTAAAATAGTCTTTCCATCTTCTAAACCCTTTTTTAATAGTAGTTGGTTGCGTGTTTTCAGTTCTTCAGGTGAAGTTTGAATACCTACACCATATGGGGAATGTCCTATTTCAAGACTGTGGTCTCAAGTATCCCTTATTGTTATCGCCCCTAACCTAGTCAAGGCATAATGTGCATGTTTTTAAACATTTTTATCACATTGACATTGATGTGAGGGTTGTGCTCTAGACAGACTCGGTCCTTGAAACTATCTCCTACTAAAAAGAAAAGTGTATCAACTCTAAATCCAGAAAGAAACATGTCATTTATCCCATGATGAATTTTTATAATGGGGTTGTTGGTGCAGTCATTCTCTGTACCGTCGCCATCCCCTAAAATGGTGATCACTTGGCCTTTGGTGTAGAATTTAAATTTTTGATGAAAGGAAGAAGATGCCCGACATGTGAATCCAAGGTCAACCAAGTAGCAGGTTGAATCATGCAGTTATGTCAATGAGTTAGAACTCAGTGATGGAAATAATATGGCCATCTCCTATTGTGAGTTGTATGGATCCCATTACTTCTTGATGGGTATTATCATAAGCATGCATTGTGGAAATAGTAGGAGTAAGATCACTAATTTTTGACCCCAAGAAAGTGAAGGTTCTGAAAGGATAAACATTTAATACACAACCCTTGTCAATAAGCAAAAGTGGGGTCGTCTTACGTAATAGTTCCATGGATATGTTGAGAGAATAGTTATGACTAGGAGTGAGATTCCAGATTTATTCTTTGGAAAAGGAAAGGAGTCTACTGGAGGTCAATGATCTGACCATGTTGACAACTTCTTGAGGAGTGGTGGAAGGAGGGGTTATAGGCCCGGTGAGGAATTTTATCAGAGGATTTAGATGCAGCAGGGATGACATGAAAAGCCCCTAAAGGGTGATGTTTTCTTGATTTCTATTGAGTTGACCGAGGATCTTGCTATCTTCAACAATCATTTTGGGCATGGGAAGTTCTTTGGAAAATCCCTTTCCCTTTTTTTGTCTCAGGTCCATAAGGATTCGTATCCTTGTAGTGTCTCCTTGAATGGGTCATGTGGTTCACTTGAATTGGGAAGAACGAGAAATCTGTTGCTTTCTCTACTTCTGAATGAATTGCTATTTTGTTCATTGCTCCCAATAGATCTTAGAAAGATATCATATCGCATATGCTGACTATTAGATTGACTATTTCTTTATTCTTTTCATCATCTGAGATATCAAATTCATCCCTCTAACCGGTGGAGATGATGTATTCTTTCCATGAGAAGTCAATACAATCAACAAACTCGATGACTTCTTCATATAAGTCTTACCACTTAACAAGGAGGTGCAGGACTAAAGGGACCAACCACTCTTTAAGATTCAACCCAGTGAGTAATTGGATAGTGCTGAGAATTTTTTTAGTTTGTCAAAACATGTCAGACTTGATCTGTATGATATCATCTAAACCAATATCTTTCGTAAGTACCACCCATTCTTCTGATTCACAAGTCCATTTCATTATTTCCTTGAATAAACTAGTGAATTTATAACAGTCCATAGCTATTTTGGCTAGAAATTTCAGCCCAGACTCTAGAAGTTGGTTCAATATGACTGGTAGATACATGTCTTTCCCTTCGAATTGGGTGCGAACAATAATGCAGACCCTCGTGAGCAGTGAGAAATCTTGATCTGTGAAGCAGGTAGGGTGTAGGAGGAAATGCGAGAAAATTTTGAGAGGTTTGGGTGAGGTTATAGGTGTGATGGATATTTTGGTGAGTGTGATTTAAGTAGATGGATCAAATCCGGGATCACTATCTAGGAAAATGGCATTTGCATGTATTTGCCTGCGATTTGATGGAAACCAGAATGAGCATCAGTTTTGAAGTTCTTGGGAAGTGTATTTGGCAATGGACGGTGTTCCAAGGGTTTGATGAGACTTCGACTTAACAAGGCCAGATAGACTCTTGACAAGGGAGCACGGAACTCGGTGTATTCTTTTCTGATAGGATTATGGTAACTTTTTGGTCCTTAAGTGGTAGCCGATTGGGATATATTATTATTGATTGAGACTATAGGACTGGTATGGTTCTCGTACTTTCAAGGGATGAACTACCCGGTTACTTTCTTCTGTACGACTTCTACCTTATTAATAATTTCTTTTATTTCTACACCCACTTCTCCAAGGGCTCAAAAGTGTGGATAATATTATCCTCCCACAGTTGCTTGAATGTGAGGCAAGAAATTCTTCTTCACTATGCATCTTCTCAGGGTCAGTTGGTCATGGTATACGATTTCTCTTTCCACTTTGAGATGAAACTACTGACATTTTCCCTGAAGTTCTGCTTAAGAAGCTTTAAATCATAGTGTGTAGACCTCTAGTTCCTCACTATACTTGTACCGAGACATGAATTCTCAGGTGATGTCCTCTCAACTATGGATTATGGAGAGTTAGAGGAAAGGAACTAACAGATGGCCCTTTATCTCAAATTTTTCTGAAACCTATGCTTCATGATTACTCCTAGGAGTCAATAAGGGTCATGGCTCAGTAATAACTATGAAGGTCTTCCCCTAAACTTCTCAATGGATGGCTTCTCGAATTTCTCCAGCAATATAGGTTTGGGATAGGGAGACATATTGGTAAAGTCCATGTAGTTCTCGAATATCATGACTTGGTTGAATTTGTAGGATACCAATTTATGTTCTTCCTTTACCTTGGTAAGTTCTTCCTCCTTAGCATCGACAAGAACTCACAAGTCATCCCCTAGATGGGCAACTTTCGGTATAGGGAGCTGAGCTGGTGGCGACCCATTGTCAGGTGGGGAATGCGGGGTATGCATATATTCCTCTAGGACCTACACACGCTGGGGAGAAAATTGACCCATGGCATGAGGAAAGAGGACTTATGGTTCTTAGGGGAGCTGGGTCCGGTGACGCAGCATCTCATGGACCTCGATTTGAAGGTTGTTAATATTGGCACTAAGTTGGAGTAGGATAGTCATGAGGTCAGGCTCCACATTCATCACTTGATCATCATTCTCCATAAATAAATCGTGGAGGTAAACTCCAAACTCAGAGTAAGTAAAGGATGAATAACCAGTGCTCTGGGGTGGCTCGATGGAAGGCCAAAGAAAATAAGAACCCAGGCCAACAATCGTGTGTATGTGATCGACCAAGAAGAAAAAATGTTTCGAAGGAATGATTTTTTTTTTGTTATTTTTTATAAAAGGGGGAAAATCGTTTTTAGAATTTTTTATTTGTTTGAAAAAGTGGAAGTAAAAGTATCTCGGCATGATTATTATTTATTAGGTTTTCACTTGTATTAAGTTTACCTAATTAAAGAAAAAAATGTCGATTGGGACCCGATCTTGGGAAAATTATGTTTTAAAATATCTAACACATTGTTTGACTTGTTTCCAAGTTTATGGATTGTGGACATCCTGGGGATGCAACATTCATTCTGGGGTGGAGGAGGAGGATCCCTTGAGGAATAATCGCATCGCGTTCTCACACTCTTCTCTTTGAAAGGTGCTTTGGCCATCGTCGGCGTGGGGTGAATGTACAGAGATGGAGTCCCCAACCTATTTTTCTCAAAATAGGCAAAAGATCATGTTGCCACTTTGAGACAGCTGCATCAAGGACAAATTGATGCATAGGAAACCAATAGATCGGAGGTCCGGGGGCTAGGTGATAAAATGGGAAGGTGTTAGGCGCCTATCCCTCCCTTTCAGTATCTCATCGGCAAAGGTTCATATTTTCCTTTATCCTCATGAAGTGTGTGTATGTGTTTATATAATGGAGATAGGAATCGTTCGACCCATACCATTAAAAACATTGGGTGAGGTCATCCACAAGAATATTCCCAAAATAATAATAAGTGTAGAAGATAGAATTTGAACGTTCATCGCGACATTGATTGGTTTGGGGAAACGATAATATATGGAGGATGAAATGCGAACAAACATATTATATGTATATGTATGATAATTACGAAAATGAGGGATTTTGAGAAATTTGGAAAATTAGAGAAGTTGGAAAATTGGAAAATTGGCCTCGAGTCTCGAATTTTAATCCGGGATGCCTACGTAGCCTATAAAGGCATCAAAGTCCATGTAGTTCGAATGTAGGATAGGGATGGGGTTTATCCCATAGATTCAAATGGAATTTTATTATGTGTATACGTGTAGAGAATGTGTTTTTGTTTTTCGAAAAAATGTTATGGATAATTCCGTTCAGAATTTACCCAGTGTAACCATCGTGTGTCTCTCTCTTTTTTTTTATGAAAAATAAAGTATGTGAAATATACTAATAAAATAATAGATGTTAATATGTATGAACTAAAGTAAAACTAGATTTGGAATCTAATGTAACTTATGAAAAAATAAGAGATTTAAAAGAGAGGGAGGAGGAATTGGACCTTCCTTGGAGCTTGAGCTTGGATCTTGGATGAACGTCTTTGAATGTTGATGTATGTTGATAAGGGAGGAGGATAATTACAAAATTGGGTGTGAAAGGATGGGTATTTAGGCTTGAATGTAACTTCTCATATGGAACTTCGTTGATTTAGAGAGAATGCTGCTCAGATGACTAATGCTGATAGATTTACTACCTCTTTGGGAGTGAGGTAACGGCCCCTATTTATAGGAAAAGGGGGGTGCTGATTGTCCTACCCCTAGGGGTGCCTATTGACAGGTCACCCCTGACACTGTGCCGATAGGCAGGGTTCAAGACCTCCCAATTGGTAATCTCATGCGGACTTTTCTAGAAAAAGGATCATAGTGCACAAACCATTGATCCGAATCATGCACGAGACATACCGTTAGAAAGTTATTTTAGAGAACTTCAGGAGTCCTTTGGACTGCTCCTAGGTCCAAGAGTTGACTTTGGGTCAAATGTGTCTAGGGAGCGCAAGTCGATCCTTTGGATGGGAGATCGTCGGACACAAACGGATTGTCCGTCTGCATGGAAAGTCAGAATCGTGTCAGGGGTGGACCATTAGAAAGGTTAGGAGATTTACTTCGATATTCTAAAGAGTTTTACTTGGTTTGGAAAATTTACCTTGGTTGACCAGGGCCGAGAAGTGTCCGGTGACCTCTCAGAGTAAAACGAATCGTTCATCTGTACTGTAGATCAGAATCGACCACGGGGTGGATTATTAGATGGGGTATTCAGTGTCCTTTGAAGATTCATTCTGTCTCATTCAAGATGAAGATTTGACTTTGGTTAAACGAAGTTCAGGAGTGCTCGGTGGCCTCCTGATCGATTTTTGGGGGAAAACTAATCGTTCATCTGAACAGTTATGCTATTTTGTGCATGGGGTGGAACATTGGAAAGTGGTTTCAGTGCAATTCAGAGATTCAAAGAACTTTTGCTCTGATGAAAGAGTTGACTGAAGTCAAATGGGGCCCAGGGGTGACCAATGGCCTCTAAATCGGATTCAGAGTACGACCTAGGTTTACGATTAAAAGGGGTAGTGCTAGGAGTCTAAGGAGAGACTTGGGGGATCCTTGAATGTGGTGTCTATAGACACCTTTGACGGGTGATCTTGGAACGAGTGATGACCGTCGAATAGACACCACATGATGGAGGGAGGTTAGTTCCATGGACTTAAGGGCCATGAATGACCGATTTAGAGGGTCGAGGTCAATTATGACCTAACTGAGGTGATAATACAAAACCGAGGTCAATTCTAACCTAAAAGAGGTGGCGACCGAGGATCAATGTTAATTCTCACCTAACTGAGCTGACGATCCAAGATCGAGATCAATTTTAACCTAAAAGAGATGACGACCGAGGACTGATGTCAATTCTGACCTAACTAAGGTTTCTATCCAAGACCGAGGTCAATTCTTACCTCAAAGAGGTTACTGTTCCTTCGGGAAATTTAGGGATTCCACTAGGGATGAGGATTGGATTTTTGGTTTCGCTGGGGAAGAGTGAATGATTCGGGGATTTTGTGATTGGGGGAAAATTTGGAGTGTCCTTTGGAGATGTTAATGGGGAGAATGATTCTCTGGACTTCCACTGGGGGTGTATCTTGGTGAATAAGGTGTTAGACCGGATTAGGTAATTTTAGGAATTTTTCGAGAATTGTTTGGGATTTTTTGGTATTTTTTTAGACTTTTTGTATGGAATTTTAAAGGGTGTGCCGACCGTCATGGATCGACGTGCTCCAATTGGCATTGGCATGGCCTTTTGTGATACCTCAAGAAGGTGGAGGGTCGATGAGAATAACGGGCAGTAAGGGAAATTCTTCTTTGTTTGAGACCATTTTTCCTTGTGCTCTTGTTGGGGAATTTAGAGGTGAACCTTTTTTCCTAGGGGCGGCCATCTATCACACTGGGTTGACTGGGCGAAATGTGCCGTTGTTGAAGTTGATGGCGTGTGAGTTTGGGTTCGTCTGGTACCTAGGAGAGAGGTTGATGGGGAAGAAGAGATGACACCCAATTCTGGTTCTTTCCCTTCGGGATTTCTTGGAGATTCATTGCTGACTATGGGAGTTTAACATTTGCATGCTTGATGTAGCGGCCTTGACTCTGGAGATTCATGTTATTTTATTAGCTTGATTTATTGGCTTACTCTACATGAGCTTTTAATTTGCTGTTGAGTTTTTATTTTTTAAACAAAGTAAAAATAGTGCATTTTTGGAAATTTTGAATATGTTTGAGTAGAAAATGGCCTCTATGTATAGGTTGAAGAAGATCTTCCTTTTTAAAAGGATTTATTTTTAGAAAAGTAGGAAAATTGAGTATTTTTTATTTTTTTTAAGTGAAGGAAGGCCTTGTTGGCTCGGTCATTGGCTATAGGAGGAATGACTTCTCTTCCTGCGGTGTTGCAGTCCATGCATTCGCAAGACGTGGGTGATGCTAGATATGCCAGGGCTGTAATATTAGGCCTTGTTTCAAAAGTTTTGTTGGTGACTGAGGAGACGCTGGTGGACCCCCAGCTGGCTGCTATTGTTTCTTGGATGTCATACCATCACAATCCTATGGCGGTGATACTGGAGGAGACCTTGAATGGAATGTATGCCTGGAGGGAGGGTCGTTTTGACTTTTTGAGAGGGATCCCCATGATTTTATTTATGTCTTTGTTTAATATCTTCCATATGGCAGTTCCGCCTAAACATCCTTTATCAACGGTGCCAAACTTCTTCTCGCCCTTTTTCATTAGTGTAGGCCTGCACATTGAGAGTTAGGGTAACTGGTTTGTAGAGTACGGGGATAGAGGCTTACGCTGGCCTATACCTTGGTGGGGGGATCTGCTACCCATTCTGGAACTCGAGGAGTACTAATATCTCCGGTTGGTAGGCCTCAGGTAGACCTCTTTATACTTTCCCTGGCGTATGCTGCCCCAATTTGTTTGGGAGCAAATTATGACATCATGGACAATAAACTTCTTTCCTGTGGAGGACATGATAGAGCATATGCGCATATGGTTTGGTTCTCTATGGTAGAATCATCGTCAGTTGACCCATCCTTCTCAGTCTACTTGGCGAGTCTGGCATGTCTCTAGGGACTACATGAAGTTGTTGTGGAAGAAGGTGGTGGCTAGGATGCTGGCTACCCAAAGCTACTTCATGTAGTTCCTAGAGACAACTACTTCATGGATGGAGGCGTTGTTATCTACCCAAAGCTAGTTCGGTGTTATCGCTTTATGGAGCATATATGACATTCTATTTATGCAGGGGAGGTTTAGGGATCCCAGGATGCAGGTGATGATGGTGCTGGTTCCTCTGGCAACTGTGAGGAGGGCTTTGGGAAGCTTTGGTAATAGGTGTGCTTTTATGCTTTGTGGAAATAATTGGGGGTGGTCTTCAGGAATAGTGGGGCTTGTTATTATCTTATTTTTTAGGGAGGTAGGTGTAGTGCTGGCAAGGGATGTCATTTGACTCCATACGCAGATGTAATCATACGAAAATTTTAGATAATGAAATAACTAAGTTTTTGATCATCTAGTTATGCCTCTTAATGACTTTTTGCATTTTGAATTATCCATACCAATTTCTAAGGCATACATAATCCTTTTGTTCATGTATATGTTAAAATGAGATGTCGTTCTCTTGGATAAGAAAATAATAGCATTTGGTGAAAAGAAAGGGGTCGCGCTTATGGGAAGCGAATGAGATGCATACGTACTCTGAGGGTTTTGAAAAATTTTGAAATTCATTTTTGAAAATGTTTTTAGAGGATCAGTCCCATGTAGTTCTAGGTAGGGGGAAAAGAAGAGAATTTTTTTTAGAATAGAAGGGAGATGAGAAGAGTCGTAGTGCGCCGAGATTTCGAACTAGGGGTATAATTTCTTGAGATGGTCCAGGTTAATTGGACGTTCCATTTCATCTCCATCGAGTTCATTGACACAATGGCACCGGCTTACAGGATCTTCTTCACATTTATGTGGGTTAAGTCGCATTTGGTACTGTCGCAGTCGTTCAAAGAATTTTCGACGGCCGAGAACATGACCTTCTCTAATCTTGGACTTGATAATCATGTCATTTTCATACACCTTGACTTCCTTGTGTATCAGATCTTGAAGAATGGTTGTGGCCGCCCTTTGATAGGTAGCCCCTACATTTTGAGACAAAATGTCATGACAATGTAGCAAAAGGTTTCCCAAGGCGTGATGAATGCGGTTTTTCCTTAATGATCAATGCGCATCTTGATCTGGTGATATCCAGCAAACCCGTCAATGAATGACTTGATAGCGTGATTATCTATGTTACCTACAATCATATCAGTGTTGGGTAGCGGGTAATCATCCTTCAGAGATGCCTATTTAAGTCTCGGTAGTCGACACACATGCGGACCTTCCCTCATAATTTCAGTAGGGGTACAATATTGGCTAGACACGTGGGATACTCAATTACTCGAATGAATCCTACGTTTAATTTCTCGACTACCTCTTCTTTTACTTTGAGTGATAATTTGGTGCAGAGCTTTCATAGTTTCTGTTTGACTGGTTCACATTTTGAGAGATTTGGGATCACATGATGTGCCATCTCAGGGTCAATGCTGGGCATTTTATCGTAGGACCATGCGAATACATCCATGAATTCCTTCAATAGTTCTTCGAGTTACGTACACTCATGCTCATCAAGGATAACCCCTATCCTAATCTCACGCATTTGGCTACTAGTAACGAGATTAATAGTAATAGTTTCTTATTCATTAATTTGAATGTGATTATGTTATTTTTTATTAACCTTATTTAGATCAGTTAAGAATTTTTTATTTGCAAAGTCATCATCATCAACAGTTTCACAAGAATCAAGGCAGTTAATGTAAAGCAAAACAAGATACTCAAAATGTTCATTTGTTTCATTGATAGGAAAAATAACATTGAGAACATCATTATAGGAGGTCTCCATTACATTAGAGTGAGAGGAAAAAACTAAAGGGGAGAGGGGATAAACATTAGGGTTAGGTTAAATATCAACAGGTGGCACAGGTGCAGCATGCCAGTTAAGAAGAGGTATATCAGCATCTTTGATAAGGTTGGGTGGATCGGATGATGTAGTCCCTCAGTGTTAAATGCAGAGTGACAACCTTAGTATCAGCATATTAAAAGAGTCCCCGGAGTCACTGTCCTCAGAATTTCTGATATCAGCTATGGTCTCTTTAGTGAGTTGTTCTACATAGTGCTGGGAACATTCATCCTCCGGGTAGCTATCTTGAAAAAAGATCTCCATTCCTTATTTCATCATCTTTTCTATGTTGTTATACAAAGGTTCGGGAAAGTCGTAGAAGGGGAAATCTTCACTTTCTCTGATGAATCTTCCATTTAGGGAATCTCTCGGGATAGTCTGGGCTCATTCCAACTTTCTCTTCAGTCAAGGCTGATAGATCAATCTGACTTCTTCTTTTGGTGGTTGATAACCCAAGCCACAGGTAGGAAAGGCCTCCTTTAACACAATAGGTTTAGTTATCCCTTGTTGTCTTCGCACTAGCCCTAGTCCGGGCATGAAGTGCATATTCTTAAACATTTGGATTGCATTTATGTTTCCATGAGGATCATATTCGAGACAACCCTGTCTTTGAAGTCATCCCCTATTGGGAGTAGGAGTTACTCGACTTGGAAGCCTGATTGCCGCATATCGCACACCCCATGTTGTATCTCAAGTACTAGATTACTGGTGCTCGCATTCTTGGTGTTGTCACTGTCTCCGAAGATGGTGATAACTTATTCATTGGAAAAGAATTTGAATTTCTGATGAAGGGAAGAAGTCACCCCTTTGATGCCGTGGAGCCATGGTTGTCTGAGTAGCAGATTAAAAGAGGCTAAGATATTAATGACTTGGAGTTGAACAATAGGATTTGTAGGGCCATCCCCTATTGCAATATTGATGGATCCTATTACTTCTTGACGGGTGTTGTCATATGAACGTACAACAGCAGAGGTTGGAGCAAGGTCACTCACTTTCAATCCCAAATAGTTTAAAGTTCTTAGTGGGCATACATTCATAGATGATCCATTGTGGACGAGAGAGAGGGGAACAATTTTTCCCATGACTTCGACAGAGATATTGAGCGAATGATTGCGGTTGGGACCAGTCTTAGGGATTTCCTCTTTAGAAAAGGAGAACATTCGAGTATAGGTCAAGGATCCAACTAGGTTCACTACTTCTTCTGGTGTGGTTGAGGGTGGAAGTATGGCTCTTTTGAGTAGCTGGATTAGGGCATTTTGGTGCAGTTAGGAAGTCATAAAAAGTCCCTATAGACTGATGTTAGCTTGAGTTTTCTTCGGTTGATTAAGGACCTTACTTTCTTTAAGAGTCATTTCTGGCATAGGGAGATGCTCAACAACTTTCCCTTTATCGCTTGCATATGGTTGCAAGTTTGAGTTTTTGTAATGTCTCCCCGACCTGGTCATGTGGTTCACAAAAGAGAAGAAAAATAGAAACCTTATTTCTTCATCGATATCGGGTTTCTCAGCTTCCTGGTTAATCTTTCCTAGCAGCTCCTCGAATGATATCAGTCCGCATAGGTTGCCTATCAAACTATTCTTTCTTGAATCTAGCTCTTCATCCGAATCTTTGGAATCGTCCCCCCATCCGGCGGCAACGATATTGTCTTTCCATGAAAAGTGAATAAACTTTATAACGTCTATGGCCTCTTCGTATAACTCTTCCCATTCGGTAGAGAAATGGAGGACTGAAGGGACCAGGTGCCCTCGTAATTTCAAAGCGTCGAGCAACTCGAATATGCTACAAATAAAATAAATATGCCATGATCTGGACCAGGTCATCTAGACTGACTTTTTCATCTGGCACCACCGAGTTGTCTGATTCTCGAGCCTAATTTTGAGCTTCTAAGAATAACCCACTGAATCTCTGATAGTCGATGGTGATCTTGGAGGGAAATTTTAGCCTAAACTCTAGGAGTTGGTTCAACACTTCTGATACTTCCATGTCTTTACCTCCAGAGTGGGTACGGAGAACGATGCATGCTCTAGTGAGTAATGATAAAGTTTGATCGACAAAGCGGGTAGGGTGTAAGAGGAAATATGGGCATGTTTTGAGAGGTTTAAGAGAGTATATGGGTATAACTGGTAATTTACTTGACATGATTTGGGGGGGCGTCGAGTTATGAGTCTTCTTTTAAGAATATAACGTATGCATGATTCAGGAGTGGATTATCGATAGTTTTCGATTTAGGATTAGCTAGTGGGGTGAGGATACCCCGGTCAATCAGGCTTTGGATTGTGTTTCAGAGATGGAAACAATGGTCGGTGGTATGTCTAGCAATTTGGTGAAAGTCACAATGGGCATCAAGTTTGATGTTTTTTGGAAGTCGATTTGGTAACGGACGAGGGTCTAAGGGTTTGATAAGGTTTCGATTTAATAGATCGTGGTAGAATTTGGAGAAAGGATCATGAATCTTTGGGCAACTTTCCAGTTCCCATAAACCGATAGGCTTAGAGATAATGTTGATAGTAGCAACTGTGGTACTATAAGTCTTTTCAAACTTTCTAAGGGAAATCTGTCTAGCGATTTTCTTTGGTTTAACTTCTATCTTGGCAAGACCTTCTTGGATTTCCACTCCTTCTTCTTGGAGGGCTCGCAAGTGACGGTATTACTTTACTCCCATTGTCTCTCGAATATGAGGTAGGAAGTTCTTCTTCACAATGCTGACTTGTTCTTCTTCGGAAGGCCGATTGGTCATGGTAGCTACCTTTTATCTCCATATTGCTATGAAGTTGCTAACTGATTTCCCAGGGTTCTGTTTATATAGCTCTAAGTCACGACTGGTAACCTCTAGTTCCTCGTTGTACTTGTACTGTGACATGAACTCACGAGCAAGGTCATCCCATCTGTGCATTATGGATTCTTCAATGGATAAAAACCAATGAAGTTCTCTATCTTTTAATGTTTGCTGGAACATCAGATCCATTAATTCTTTGAAATCCCCTAGGAGAGTCATGGATCGGTGATAGCTATAGAGATGAATGATCGGGGGTCCACTGCTTCCAAACTTCTTGATATTGGGAATCTTGAATTTTTCTGGTAACTTGGATTTAGGATAGGGAGGCTTGTCGGTATAGTCCATGTGGTTCTCAAAGATTATTACTTGGTTGAATTTCTTGAAGCACCTTATACTCTTGCCTCACTTGAGTCTACATTGTATAAGTGGTCACCTAGTTTGGAAATATGTAACAAAATTAAAGTCCCATTCCCTAGTTACCAAAGAGCCTCAGAATCCTCTTCTTAAGCCACACTTGATTCAATTGAAGGTATAATGCTCATTCACACACACAAAGGTTGCCTACATTTTCATATATTTTATTATTTTATTGTGTGTGAGTTGTATGTGTTTAATCCCATTTAAATTGGTTCTAATAATTTTTTGGGAATTTTTAATAATTTTTAAATGATTTTTCGGAAATTAAAATTTGGTTTTTAAAACTTTTGGTGTCATTCTGTAATTGCTGTTATTATTTTCTTATACCTGAAAGTTGGGTTGGGTAGGATCCGAATGCGCTTGAGAGTTAAGGGTGCGTATGTAATTATTTTTAAAACACGCATGTGAGAGCTCATCTCAGCCCTACATGTGTCCATGTTATACCAGCTAGATTTATGTTTGTTGCAAGACTCAAAACCCATGTGTAATCTCAGCCTTGGGATCTATGTAATCTCAGAGGGTATATTTCTAGATTTATATAGGTCTGATTAGTTTGCATGTGTGTTATATAGTTTGTAACTTGTATATTTTGTTTTAGTGGATTTCTGGTTTGGGACTTAGAAGTCACCGTAGATGTTTCCTCAATTGGGTGAGGTTTTACCACGTTAAAATGCCCTATCCTTAATCTTTCTACATCTCCTCATCTCATTCTTGTTGGTGTGCTGATTTAGACCTTTTAGTTTTGTTTTTGAAAACTAGTTAACTAATCTTAAACAAATCTCATGCATGTTTTATTAAACACATCTTGTGATTAACTGATTTTGATTTAAAGAAAAGTGTTTCTTCAAAAAATAGTTTGGAGTTACTTCAGTAGTTTATTCTTATATTAAACAACCTATGTAACAACTTTTTCTATGGGTATCAGAGCTTTGGAAATTTTCTTTAAAAATCTTGTGTTTCAGAAATTATTTTCTTAAAATCAAACAATGGACGAGAAAAATGAAAGATTTGGTAACTTGACCAGACCCCCTCTCTTTGATGGAAACGACTTTGCTTACTCGAAAGTAAGGATGGATTTTTTCATACAAGGAACCTTGGGAGATGATGTCTGGGATATTATTGAAAATGGATATACTTATCCTACAAAACCATCCACTGAAGGAAGCAATGCGAGGATTAAGAAAGTATTAAGTGAATTCACTCAAGAAGAGAATAAAGTTTCTCGAAACAATAACAAAGGAAAGAATGCCATCTTTATATCTGTAAATGAACATGAGTTCAAAAGGATCTCATCTTGTGCCACTTCTAAGGAAGCTTGGGATACATTGGTTACTGCACATGAAGGTGACACTAAGTTAAAGCTGCTAAAACATGGATGCTTATCCAGTAGTATAACTCTTTAATCATATCTGACTCTGAGTCATTTGATGAATTTTACATGAATTTGACTGATATTGTGACCAAACTGCATGCTAATGGGATAACTTATGATAGACATGAAATTATCTTTAAAATTCTTAGATCATTACCACAGAAATTTGATAACAAAAGATATGCTATTGAGGAAATGAGTGATCAAAATCTCACTCCTGAATTACTTAGTAGTAAACTGAGACTTGTGGAAATGGAATTAGAATTTAAGAAATAATTAACCCAGTCCCATGGGAAACAGACTAGTTCCAATTTGATTTTTTCTTCTAAGCTGATGAAATATGAGCTTACTATTCCCAATAATGACACTGATGAGGAATGTGATATAGATAGTTTGGATAATCAAATTTCCTTGATGTCAAAACAGTTTAAGAAAATTGTCAAATTTAGAAATAAAATGGCAAACAGACAAGGCATGCCAAATTATCCAACTCTGTCTAACCACAAACCTCATGAGAAAGGTCAAGACAAAAAGCACAAGGACATTCATACGAGACTTAACTAATACGTCAAGAACATTGAATGTTTTAGATGTGGTAAATTGGGTCATATAGCACAAGAATGTAGAGTTAAACTGAACACGACCAATTAACATACTAGGGCCAACATTTTCAAGACATGGAAAGATTCAAGTGATTCTGAAAATAAGGAACCCGAATTATCTAGTGCTTTTTATCCTTATATGTATTTCTTTGCCAAGATAGTCTATAATGATGATATGCATGTGCCTATGTATGAGAATGATGTTAGTAGCTATACCTCTGTTGTTATGAATCATGTTGCTACTGATTTAGATGCTTTAATTTCTGAGAACAATGCTAGTTCTACTATGGGGTGTGTGAGTCAATGGGAAAGCGATAATGACGATGTCAATGTGTGTGTGAGTTCAAAAAATGAATCCTTAGGGGTCACTTCACACACTTCACTTAGTGATTATGACACTGAAGACCTCCCTGATATTCACATACTTTATGCTAAGACTCTCAAGAAAAGCACTATACTAGAGAAGACTGTGAAAGATCTCACTAAGAAACTAGAAGACCTAAGTCTGATCGTTAAACTTAATGCTGAAGAGTATACTACCCAATGTCTAACTCATGAGAATGAAGTCAAAAGTTTTGATCAAAAATTGAAGAATTTGATTAAAATGAATGAAACTCCGGAGAAAAAATATAAATGGACATTATTAGAATTGGAACAAGCTAAAGAAAAGACATCAACTGTTTTAAAAAAATTTGAAAAATTTGAAAATAATTCCAACTATTTTGATGGTTTTGTTGCTGATTCAAAAACCAATTCGGATGATCGAACTGGAGTAGGGTTTTGCCCAAATTTAAAGACACAAACTAAAAACTTTGAATCAATCAAGTTTGTGTCAGGAGGCAAAACACCTATAGAAACTTACCCAAATTTTCATTCCCTAAAAGATGAGTTTGATGAAAAATAACCAAAGTTTGATATTGGGGAATCAAGTTACTCTAAGTGTGATAGTCAACCTAAGTCTAAATACATCTACCCCCAGAAAGAATGTTTCTTCATTCCAAACTGTACTCCCTAGGAATAAGGTTCAACATCAAAATTCCATGAAACCTATGTTTAGAGACTTTCCTAAGGATATACCCTCTTTAAGAAATCTATAATTCTCTTACTGTGACATATACGGTCAATCTTTTAAAGGTTACCTGTCTGTAATACTACTTTGTACCAGAACATTAATTACTCTAGGAGAAGTCGTAATAATTATGTCCTGCCTAGACAACCAGACAAAAACTCTAACTATAGAAAGAGAAAGACCAAACCTAAAAGATAATTTCCAAGGACAACAAGGCACTTTCCTAAGCCAAATGCTCATATTTGCCATAAAATTCAAACTCATGCGCAAAACATTTTTCAACAAAAATCTAATGCTCGTAAATTTTATCAAATGAGAGAAAATATGCGCAAAACAAAAACAAGAGCTGTTTGGGTTAGAAAAGATGAGGTATTGCCCGAGATGAAGTGTAACATAGTGATTACTTCTTTAAAAGCTTAACAAACTCCCTCTAGTTGGTATTTCGACTCTGGGTGTTCAAAGCACATGACTGTTGATGATACAAAACTTTTAAACAAAACCAGCTTTGTTGGGGGAAAAGTCATTTTTGGTGATGGTGTATCATCTCAAATCATTGGTAACGGAAAACTCCAAGAAGAAGGAATGCTTGTTCTTGAAAATGTTCTTCTACTAAAAGGTCTTAAGGATAATCTACTTAGTATTTCGCAATTTTGTGACTCCAATCATACTATCACCTTTTCGAAGAATAATTGCAAAATTTTAAATGAAAGAGGTGAGTGTATAATTACAGGACTCATGACTCCTAAAAAATTTTATACTGTCCAGAACAGTACTGAAGTCTGTAACATTGCCAGAATGGATGCCATTGAAATATGGCATAATCGAATGGGTCACATAAATTACAATAGTCTTTGTAGATTGTCTTCACAAGAAATAGTTAGAGGGATTCCAATGATCAAACCTATTTCTAACATTGTTGTAGATCAAGTCAGGAAGGCAAAATTGTTAAAGCACCTCATAAAAAGGTTAAAGATATCCTTTCCTCTAAACCCTTGGAGCTCATCCATATGGACCTAATGGGTCCTTCTTGAACTGTTAGTGTTTGTGGACACAGTTACATTCTTGTTATGGTTGATGACTTCACCAGATTTACTTGGGTGGCCTTCTTAAAACAAAAGTCTAACACTTTCCAAACCTTTTTGAAAATTCTACTTCGGATTAAAAATGAGAAGGACACTCAAGTGAATAGAATTCATAGTGATAGAGGTGGAGAATTCATAGATACTGGTATTATAGATTACTGTGACTATAATGGTTACAAACATGAATTTAGTGCTCCTAAGACTCCTCAACAAAATGGAATTATTGAGAGAAATAATCGTACCCTTCAAGAGATGGAACCTGTTATGATTGATGCCGAATGTTTACCTAAATAGTTTTGGGTAGAATCTATTCGTACTGCTTGTCACATTATGAATAGGGTCTATCTTAGGAAGAATTCTAAACAAACTCCTTACGAACTATGGTATGGGAAAAAGCCCAAACTTAAATACCTTAGAACCTTTGGTAGTACGTGTTATGTCTACAAAGGCAAAGAACACTTATCCAAATTAGAGACTCATGGAGATAAAGCTATCGTTCTAGGATATTCTCCTGATAGTAGAGCATACCTTGTCTATAATCTTCGCACAAAGACCTTAATGGAATCCATAAATGTTATTTTAAGTGACACTACTGTTGAGAGTAAGACTGGAGAACCAACTACCGTGGAAGAGTCTGAAAATGTTTTAGAAAATGACTCCTCAGAAATAGATGATTCTTTACCAATTGAGACAACTGAAGTACCTAACTGGGTTTCAAATAATCATCCCATAGATAATATTGTCGGTAACCCTAGTGAGCCTATTCGTACAAGATATCAATTAAGAAACTATGCTCATTATGCATGTTTTGTTTCCCATGTGGAACCAAAGAATGTAAATGAGGCATTGAATGACCCTCATTGGATTTCTTCCATGCACGAAGAACTTCTTCAATTTGTCATTCATGATGTTTGGTATCTTGTACCTAGGCCTGATCATAAAACGGTTATTGGCCCACATTGGATATATAAAAATAAATCTAATGAAAGTGGGATAATCATTAGAAACAAAGCCAGATTAGTAGCTCAGGGATACTCTTAAATAGAAGGAATATATTTTAATGAGACTTTTGCCCGCATTACTCGCTTAGAATTTGTTCATCTTTTTTTGCAATAGCTTGTTACTTGCATTTTACGCTTTACCAAATGGATGTTAAATCTGCCTTTTTTAATGGAATCTTGACTGAAGAGACCTATGTTGAACAACCCAAAGGGTTTATTGACCCTCAGTATCCAAACCATGTTTATCGTCTTAAGAAGGCTTTGTATGGTCTAAAGCAAGCGTTAAGATCCAGGTATGAGTTTGTTTCCAACTTTCTCTTAGACAAAGGTTTTAAGAGAGGTGTAAATGATCAAACCCTTTTTGTCAAACATTTTGACAAAGATATCCTTATAGCTCAAGAATTTAAACCCTTTTTGTCAAACATTTTTTAATCCACTTCCCCTTCAGAAGTTAAATCTTTTTCTGAAATTATGCATCAAGAATTTCAAATGTCTCTTATGGGGTAGTTACAATTTTTCTCCGGTCTTCAAGTCAAATAAAATTCATATGGCTTAGTTGTGTCTCAATCCAAATATGATTTAAAGATTGTCAAAAAATTCGGGCTTGAAAGTGCAAAAGATGTTAAAACTCCCATGAGTACTATAGTCAAACTATCTAAAGATGAGAGTGGTAAATCCATAGATCCAACTCTATATCATAGTATGATAGGAGCCTTACTGTACCTTACTACCTCGCGTCCTGATATTATGTACGCAGTTTGCATGTGTGCCCGTTATCAAAATAATCCTAAAGAGAGCCACTTAGTTTGTGTAAAAAGAATCATTAAGTACATAAAAGGCACTCCAAATTTAGGACTTTGGTACACCAATGATACTCCTAGTACTATAATAGGATACACTAATGTCGATTGGGCTGGGTGTACTGATGATATTAAGAGCACATCAGGAGCGTGTTACTATATCGGTAATAATTTTGTAGGATGGAGTAGTAAGAAACAAAACTGCACTTCTTTATCTACAATTGAATCTGAATACATAGCTGCTAGTAGTTGTTGTGCCCAATTACTCTCGCTGAAGCAAATGCTAAATGATTATGGTATTCAAGAAGATCAGCTACATCTCTATTGTGATAATCAAAGCGCGATCAATATCTCTAAAAATCCTGTTCAACACTCTCGAACTAAACATATAAAAATTAGACATCATTTTATACGCGAATTAGTTGAGACTAAGGAATTAGAAATAAATTATCTTCATACTGATTTGCGGCTCGCCGATATGTTTACAAAACCCTTGGATTACAATAGATTTCTTGCTTTGTGAAAATCGATAGGAATGGTGTGTGTTGAATAAACTCCTATGACTTAAGTTTTTTTCCCTTTGTCCATTTGGGACAAAATGGGGGAGTAATTTGAGTCTTATGAGTTCATATTTTTTCTTGCACATATTTCTAAAAAGCTTGATTTAGTGATTATTTGCTGGAATCTGTACCGTTGTCTTCAACAGGTGTTATTAGGGTATTGATGTATAATTAGTTGAGTTATGTAATTTTCTTTTTCTAGGAAATGGGTAGATAGAATTTTTGTATAGGAATAGGTTTTTCCTTTTTTCTTTGTAGCCCTACGAGTCCTAGATGACTCAAATGAGATTTTGTCTCATAGTTACGAAGGGGGAGATTGAAGCACCTTATACTCTTGACTCAATTGAGTCTACATTATATATGTACTCATCTAGTTTGGAAATAAGTAACAAAATAAGAGTCCAATTCCCTAGTTACCAAAGAGCCTCAGAATCTTCTTCTTAAGCCACACTTGATTCAATTGAAGGTATAATGCTCATTCACACACACTAGGGTTGCATACATTGTTCATATATTGTATTATTTGATTATGTCTGAGTTGTGTGTGTTTAATCCCATTTAAATTAGTTTTAATAATTTTTTGGGAATTTTGAATAATTTTTAAATGATTTTTTGGAAATGAAAATTTAGTTTTTAAAACTTTTGGGGTGGTTTTGTAATTACTATTATTATCTTTTTATACCAGAAAATTGGGTTGGGTAGGATCCGAATGCGCTTGAGACTTAAGGGTGCGTGTGTAATTATTTTTAAAACACGTGTGTGAGAGCTCATCTCAGCCCTACACTTGTCCTTGTTATACTGGCTAGATTTGTTTTTCATGTGAAATCTCAGCCCTTGGATGTCTGTAATCAACGCTTTGCATGCATTTGAACTCAATCCTTGTGAACCTCTCTAGACTAATCAACAATTGTTTAAATCACCGCTGGTCTTTAACCATTATATCAAAGTCAAAAGGCCAAGACCAAATCTCCGACTTTAGATTTGCATCAACCTTCTTGATCCTTCCTAGCCTACAATATAAGGAGGCTTACCCTCAGCATTTGGTAACTTTTGGCAGTTCGTCCAAGTAGAGAGAGAAGAGAGAGGAAAGCGAGAGAAAACAGAGATAAGAGAGAAATCAAAGAGATAAAGAAACCCTAAATCGTCCAAACCCTTTTCATTTTCAAACCCTAAACTCATTTTTCCTAAACAGTATTTACCAAAAACTATACCTGTGTTTTTTAGAGTGTTGTTGTTGGGGGTTTGAAGGTTGTTTAAAGTGTGTTATCCTCTGTGTTCGAGATCTTGTGTCCAACTTAGACATTTCATATTAGATCTCTATTTCTCTTACATAGAAACAGTAGATCTGATTATTGCATGTCATATTACACTTAGATATTCATATTTTTGTTTCTCATCTTGAGAAATCACATTTGTTGATCATTCTTTCTGTAAATGTTTTTCAAAACGTTAGAATCAACAAATCTATTTTTTGTTTCAAGTTCTTATGAAACAAGACTGTTGACCTAATTGGAATCGCAATTGGCGGTTTTCATTTTCAAAACCCTCTGAAATTGATTAAGACCTTGAAATGTCTTTAGATCAAGGTAGGCTTGGATTCCGAGATTATTTTTAAGTTCAACTAAAGTGTTTTCGTTTTTAAAGATGAGAGAAACTGAAAATAACATCATTTAGATATGATCTGTAACATTCTATGACTTGTTTGTATAAATAAGTTTGTGTGTGTGTGCATGCATATGTTAGAACACTGTCACAAACACTTGTCACACTACAAAACAGAAGTGTTGGCTATAAGATCTTGAAACTACAAGAGTCAACGTAAAGACTGGAACAAAGTGGATAAGTCAGCAAACTTGGAAAGCCACATCAACTTCTGATCTGTAGAAAAGTTAGAATCAAACCAGTGGGTATATTTCTAAACTTGTATAGGTATTATTAGTTTTCATGTGTGTTATATAGTTTGTAACTTCTATATTTTGTATTAGTGGATTTTTGGTTTATGACATAAAAGTCACCATGGATGTTTCATCAATTGGGTGAGGTTTTACCACGTTAAAAACGCCTGGTCCTTAATCTTTCTACATCTCCTCATCTCATTCTTGTTGGTGTGTTAATTTAAACCTTTTAGTTTTGTTTTTCAAAACTAGTTAACTAATCTTGAACAAATCTAATGCATGTTTTATTAAACACATCTTGTGATTAACTGATTTGGATTTAAAAAAAAGAGTTTCTTCAAAAAATAGTTCGGAGTTACTTCAATAATTTAATCTTATATTAAACGGCCTAAGTAATAAATTTTTCATTTCTTGGTCAACATCTTGAGGTCTTCCTTGACCTTGTTTAGTTTTTCCTTTTCCGAATCAAGAGTTACGGGTAAATTTGCCCCGATCTGAGCTAGGTTTGGCATATGAAGCTGGGCTGGTGGTGGCCCACTAATAGGAGGAGCACGTGGAGCATGATGGTATTCTTCAGGAAACCAAATAGGTTCGATCCAGGAAGACCGATTGTGTGATGGAAAATGACCTCAGGATCTTCGAGGACAGGGACCCGATTTCTTTGCATCTCAAGAACCTAGATTTAAGGGTTGTCAATTTTAGGAGTGAGTTGAACTAGAACCATTAACAAACCCATCTGTACATTAGGCACTTGATCCGTGTTCTCCATAGAAGGTGTGTGAGTCTTGGACTCAGAGGAAGTAAGGGTACTGATATAACTTTGGGGCGGTTAGACAGAAGATTGAGGCCAATAGGGATCCAGGGCAAGGGTATGTGATCGACCTGAGAAGAAGAAAAATTGGAATTTATTTTCAAAAAAAGGAAATTTATTATTTTTTGAAAGGGGGAAACATTATTGACATATTTTGAAAAGATGAGGACGAAAATGTTCTCTTTTTTTTAAGGAAAAAGAGTGAAAATATTTTTGGTATTATTGATAAAAGAGGGAGAAATGTTTTTGGACACTTTTTTTTTTGGAAAAAGAGAGAGGATAAGACGAGAGACAGGTTTCAGCATAATTATTATGTTTATTAAGTTCTCACTTGTATTAAGTTTACCTAAATGAAAAATGAAATGCCGGACAAGGCCCGAGCCTGCAAAAATTGGGTTTGCAACATATGTAAAGCTAAGGTTGGACTTGTCACCAAGCTCATGGGCAGGGCCCTGTATTAAAAGTTACGCGAAAATTTGGGTGGCAGGATCCGGAATTTCGATAGAGTTGCGGGTCAAAACCGACAATCTAACATGTGTGTCCTAGGTTTGACACCTATATGCGGGTATGCTGTTGGTTCGGTGAATTATAAAGGATTCCTCCCTTTGGCATGACTTCCACGATATACGTCTTGATTTTAAGGGAAATCAGTATGTGTGTACAAGCCATTCGATATACCTGAGTGTACGTGAATTTCCTCACTATATACCTCATGGGGACGTTATGTGTGAAATATAATTCGATATACTCAACGTACGTGAACGAGTTACCTGCGATATACCTCACGTCATGACTTCGGTTAATCGGCATGATGCAGGGGAACCGTTCGATATACGTCGAAGGTACATGGACAATATAAGGTGAGAGTCATATCGCTTAGGCTAACTATGACCTACCGGACCAACACCCATCACAAAATGACTACCCAGTCACGGCACAAAATTTAGTTAATAGTAATGCTCTTGGGTGATGTTGTGTGAATCATGCACAATTCATTTATTAGTATCTTATGGAGAGAGTATCTTCTTCTTGATCATGCCGAACAGGGAGCAAGGTAAAAGTACCAATAGTAAAGCTATATCAAGAATGGATAAGTGTTGTGTGAGTGATGTGTAACTATATACAAGTGAGTGTGTGATAAGTGATCATGGATTGTGTTAGTGACACCTAAGCATGGATTTCTAAGTGATGTGTGCAACGTGTGGATGTGCGTGAGCTTAGGTGCACGTGGTGTGAAGTTTACATGGAGTATCTTCTACAATTGTGTGAATAGTAGCATAAGCATGAGGTAAATATGTCTAATAAAGGGGAACATGCAAATAAGGCGATATACAAGAAAATAAAACACCAATGTAAATAGAGTCTAGACCTCTTAAAAGTAGAAATCCCCAGTGGAGTCGCCACTCTTGCCATCCCGGGAAGTGTGGCGTTCGTTTCAAGGGGAAGTAGGAGGATCCCTTGAGTAAGAACCGCATTGCGATCTCACACCGTTCTCTTTGGAAGGTGCTTCAAACATCCTCGGTGTGGGGTTAATGTAAAGAGATGGAGTCGCCACCCTATTTTGCTCAAAACAGGTAAAAGAACATGTGGCAACTTCGAGAGAGCGGAATCAAGGACAAATTGATGCATACAAAACCAATAGATCGGAGGTTCGGGGGCTAACTTATCGAATGGAAGGTGTTAGGCACCCATCCCGCCCTTCTGGTATCTCATGGGAAAATGTTAATATTTTCCTTTATCCCCGTGAAGTGTGTGTATGTGTTTATATAATGGATATTGGAATTGTTCGACCCATACCATGTAAAAGATAGGGTGAGGTCATCCGTAGGAATATTCGCAAAATAATAATAACTGCTGAAGATAGAATATGAGATTTCATCGCGATATTGATCGTTATTGGGAAACGATAATATATGGGGGATGAAACGCGAACAAGCATATGACATGTATATGTATGATAATTATGAAAATGAGGGATTTTGAGTAATTTGGAAAATAAGAGATGTTGGAAAATTGGAAAATTGGACTCGAGTCTCGAATTTCAATTCGGGACGCCTATGTAGCCTATAAAGGCATCAAAGTCCACGCAATTTGAATGTAGGATAGGGGTGGGGTTTATACCATAGATTCGAACAAAATTTTATTACGCGTGTACGTGTAGAAAATGTGTTTTTGGTTTTGGAAAAAATGTGATGGATAATTCCCTTCGGAATTTACGAGTGTAACACTCTTTTGTTTGTTTTTTTGAGTTTTTTTATGAAAAATAAAGTATGTGCAATATACTAATCAAAGCGTAGATGTTAGTATGTATCAACTAAAGTAAAACTAGATGTTGGATGAAATCCTTTGAATGTTGATAGATGTTGATGAGGTAGGAGGATATATGCCAAATTGGGTGTGAAAAGGATGGGTATTTAGGCCTGAATGGAACTTCTCGTATGGAACTTCGCTGATTTCAAGAGAATGTTGTTGAGATCACTGATGCTGATGGATTTTCTGCCTCTTTGGGAGTGAGGTCATGACCCCTATTTATTGTAAAAGGGAGTGTCCATTGGCTTACCCTAGGGGGTGATGATCAGCAGGTCACCTTTGACAGTGTGTCGATAGGTAGGGTTCAGGACCTGCCAATTAGAAGTCTCGTGCATACATTTTTGGAAAAATGATCGTAGCGCACAAAATATTTTTTTGAATAGTGCACAGGGCATACTGTTAGAAAGGTATTTAGTTGGCCTTGATGAATCCTTTGTACCGCTCCTGCATCGAGGAACTGACTTTGGGTTAAATGTGGCTCAGGAGTTCACGTCGGTCCTTTTGACGGGAGATCGTCAGACGCAAATGGATCGTTCATTTGCATGGTAAATCAAAATCGTACACAGGGCTGACCATTGTAAAGTTTAGGATATGTACTTCGACATTCCAAAGTGTTTTTCTTGGTTCGAAAAATTGACCTTAGTCGACCAGGGTCCGGAGGCGTTCGGTGACCTCTCGGCGTAAAACGGATAGTTCGTCCATACCATAGGTCAGAATCACGCAAGGGGAACATCATTAGAAAGGGTATTTAGTTCCCTTTGGAGATTCATTCAGTCTCATTCATGCTGAAGAGTTGACTTTGGTCAAAGGGAGTCCGGGAGAGACTGTTGGCCTCCGGATCGATTTTCGGTGGAAAACTCATCGTTCGTCCGAACGATTATGGTGTTTCGCACATAGGATAGACCATTGGAAAGGGGTTTCAGTGCCCTTAAAGATTTAAAGATTTTTTTCTTTGAGAAAAGAGTTTATCGGAGTCATACGGGGCCCGGGGGCACCAGATGGACTCCAGATCGGTACTCAGAGTGAGACCTAGGTTTGCGATGGAAATGGGGAGTGCTAGGAGTCTAAGGAAAGACATATGGGGTCCTAGAATGTGGTATCTACATGGATAGGATCCCCTTTTGAAAAAAGGCAAAATTTTTCAAAAATTTGGGCAGCATGTCGAACTGACATTTCGGCAGAGTTTTGCATAGTAATTGACAATTTAAATATAAGTGCACTAGGTTTGACGCTTGTATGAGGTTTATGGATTTTATCGAATATAAGTTAGTTTACTCCCTTTGGAATGGCTTCCACGATATGCCTTTTTCTCTTAACTTCAATCGTAGGTACGTGTGGATAAGTCATTTGATATACCTAAGTGTACATGAATTGCCTCATTATATACCTCGTGGGGACCGTATGAGTGAGAGAGCATATTAAATAATCGACATACGTGAATTGGTTCCTTATTATATAACTCCCGTCAGGAGTTTTGTCAAATGATGGGATGCAGGTGAACCGTTCGATATACGTCGAAGTTACAAGGCCAATGGAAGGTAAGAATTATATCACTTAGGCTAACTACGTCCTGCAAGACCAGCACCCATTGCTAAGTGACCCTCTAATTTGGGACCATCATTTGATCAATATTGCAATGCAAATGGTGATGTAGTTTTGACACCCCGCCTAATTAACCCCGAGTGATCCGTCCTAAATTAAATTAGAACAAGTTTCTCAGTTGGTTCATTCTTAGCATCACTGTCGCCTTTTTAATTACTAACCACCTAAGTGATAAAATTAGACTGGTGCCAAATTTTTATCTTTCACTAATTTAATGAAATACTCATGCGGAAACAAAAATAATTTAAACAACCACAATTAACTGAAAGCAACCATTCACATCTAAATAACCGACTGAATAAACCATCGTCTCAAATCGAACAAAAGTAAAGACAAGTAATAAATCTCAACAAGTCTGACATAAGTACTGAATAAACTGTGAGCGACATGCTCGAGTAACTGATAGGAGATCCCTAAAATAGAAAGTAAAAGAACGAGGCGCCTATCAAACTCCCGTAACATCCATATATGTTGCAGCTATGGATCCCTGGAATGAGTCAAGCCTGGCGTCCCTGTGGCTGGACACGTAAAAGGTTTTTAAATTTTTTTATTGCAAGGGTTAGTACCCAAATCATTTGAAAAAAATTTAGCAAATGATTAACTTGCAACAATAAATATATATATGCATGCTCTTCATATTTTAGTTAGTGCCGCACTCCCTTGAGAACATCCTCACCCCTTGTCTAATGTGCACTACTAACGCCTTAATTAATTTACCTAGTTAATTATCTCATGACTAGATAACTAATATAACCCCTTGCAACCACCCCTCTCTAACCGAGTATACCATAATCATGATTTCTACTTTATTATCAACACTGAGTTAATTAATCATTCCCCTTTTTAAATTCACATAACTTTCAGACCCGTTGTACATATAATACAATTCACAACCGGTATTAATTAACCCGTATATAATTATTTACCTAATTATATAACGTAGTCATATTACAACATTCACAAATATGCTGAAATAATAATTTATAAGGAACATCCTCCCGAGTAATAACTCATCGGATGTATATTCTCTTAAGTGCTTTCCCACTAGGTCTATTAACGTAATCTAGTTACCCCAAGTCAGAATCGTTCACTAACATGGTTAATACATACATATTGGAGGCGGTCATATTCCATCCCTGAAAGTGATATGCCCCTCACTCATATAATGGACGCCATGACCTGGGAATATACTCGTGCTACTCCTCAAGCTAGGGAATTCATCGACTACGCACAACCACCCCCTATAGCACTAGAAAATATATATATAATAATATCTAACAACTGATATTAATGCACACACCATATATATATATATATATATATATATATATATATATATATATACATATATATATACTATCTCACACCGTGTATATATGTAAATAGAATAAACTATCCCCACTATACCGTGTACTAAGTCCGTAACACGAGCCTATTCGAATTATTTTGAGTTTATGGCCCAACTCTGATTATTAATTAATTCGCCCATTAATTAATTAAATTACTTTTGGTGTCACTTCAACTAATATATTCGAACTTACTCTCGTGGCCCGAAATAAAATAATGCCCGAGTCTAAATTCCCGACTTCAAATTATTTAGCTTCCACTCTAAATTAATTTAACGCCTTTGTATCACTCAACCCATATACCCGGACTCACCCACTCGATTCGTATTTAATTATTTCGAAATATTCTTCCCCAAAATTTAACTGTAGTGTGACACGCGTAAATTTCCTATAATCCCAATTACTTTTCCCTCATAATTAGTTAGATTGAATGTCCTATTTTATTTCTCATTAAATAAGGCATGGGAAATAAATTTAAGTTAAATTCCTCTTATATATATATAAAGTGGCCGAACTGCCAAATTTTCTATACCATCGATCGATCGATCCCCAACCCTCGATCGATCGATCGTATAGGTCATCGTCTTCTCCGGGTTATTTGTTTCATCCATGGACGAAAAACTCAAAACCCTAACTTCTTCTACAGTCTGACCCAAATACTCTCTTCCACAAAATACACTAAGAACCTCATAAGGGACCCCCATAAAGTCCACGGACACTGTTAAATTTCCGTCCTCTACTTTTTTCATGAATTGGGGAAAAATCCATTTTAAATCGTTAGCCCATCACAGGATCAAACCCTTATCTCCAATTCTTTCCTAACTCATCTGGGCTTACACCTCTTACCAGATATATACAAATCTCAGATTATACATTAATTTCTACACAATTAAGAAATCAAAATATTGATTTACAAAAACCCCATGTTTGTACGCTTTAAATCCTAAAACAATTTTTGATTTCTCACATCACTTAAATATGAATCAAAATGCAATTTAAATTCTACAGTAAGTTAACCAATTGCCTTATGATTTCGTAGGGCCCGAATCGTATTTATAAATTCCAAGGTTGAAGATGAAATCCCCTCTTTTGGTTATTTCCTTTGTCCCCCAAATTGCCTTTAACTGCCTCTTAGGGTTTTCTTTCTCTCTAAGTGTTTTCTAAACTCTAATCAACCGTTCCCCTTTTCCTTGTAATTAATTGATTAGGCTAAATACCTTTTTTGGCCTAATGGGCCAAGCCCAAGTCACCCAAATGCCCCCGTGTGGCCCAGCTATGCCTAAAAACTTCCAGAGACCCGTTTACTACCCCCGGGTACACTTTTCTGGCTATCTCGCCCATCCGGACTCAACCGTACACTCAGAATTGGCATCCGAATTAATTTATGAAAATCCTTATCTCACACCCAAATTAGTCTATACCGACTCCCGGCTGAGATAAGTACATACCCCGTCACTAATAGCCGAAATGACGTAAATAAATTATTACTATTCATTTAGTAATTAAATTTCCCTAAATATTAACCATTCACTCCCCGATTAATATTTAAATAAATATTACCATAATTAATTCAATTAAAATTATGACACACAAGTAATTTAGAATTCTCGAATTAATTAAATATTAAATGTACAAAATACGGGATGTTACAGTAGTGTGCAAAATGGATGAGTCTTAATTACTACATTATGGAGAGTGTATTTTTTTGCATGATGAGTAGTAAGACATTAATGGGGTAAAATGTATAGGTATCATGAAAAGTAAATCTAGCATGGAGCATGAAGACTACACTAAGCATGGATACATGTGGGTGAATGACATGACAATATCAAAAAGTGAGCGTGTGGTAGTGAACCTAAGCATGGATCAACTACAAGTGGTGCGTGACTTGTGCAAGTGATCATGGATATATACAAGTGTGACAAGTGTAGGTGTGTGTAGGTGAATCCTAAGCATGGATATTCTAAGTAGTGTGTAAGGCATGTGGGTGGAAGTTAATCTATATACAAGTGTAAGTAGAGTGAAGTGTACAAGGAGAGTATTTAAAAGTGTGTGAAGTGTAGCGAGTGAGAAATGGTATATACATGAGGTAAATATACACAATGAGTTGAGAGAGGAGAAAAGGGAATATACAGGTAGGTGCATACGTACACATGCCAAGAAAATAACACCCATGCAAAAAATAGAGTCTAGTCCCCCCCCCCCTAAAAAAAAATAGAGTCGCCACTGTGGCCATCCATACCCAAATGTGCTCGCACACGAAGGGTCCCGTACGCTTCTTGGAGGTAACTTCTATCGTCGTTGGCTTTGAGTGAATGTGAGGTAAATGTATGGAGATATATTTGTCAGTATATTTTACACAAAATAGACAAAAGAAATGTTTTCGTCTCAAGAGAATGGCATCAAAGACATGCTGATGCTTGTGAAACCAATAAGTTCAAGGATTCGAGGACTAAGTTGTGGGATGGGAAGGTGTTAAGCATCCATCCCGCCCTTTCGGTCTTTTAGGGGCCTGTGTTATTTTTCTCCTTAATAAATCCGTGAAGTGTGTGCATGTATATATAAGTGGAGATTGGTATTTCTCAACTCACGTCATGGATATAGACAGAGTGAAGTCATCCTTAGGACTGCTCCCTAAATAGTAATCAAAATATATTTTGAGTATTTATCGAGTTACCGATTGTTATTGAAGAACGATGGTGTATATTTGGACAAAATATGAGTCTATGATATGAATTACAAATATTATGAAATGAAAATAAATATTATGAAAGTAAATAGAAAAGCTTAAAGGGTTTGGGTTTATAGTACAAATATATTCATGCACGCAAGTATGATTGCATATTGTACCGTAATAAGCACGAAAAGAAGGATGAATGTCATGTATGCAGTGAGCCTATATATGTGGTTTGTAAGAATCGAAAGGAAAAAGCTGTAAATTGTCGCAAGTGCTCGCATGTCCCACAAAAGGTTTTGATGCATTTTTTACATGGGCCACGGTCAAATAATTTTTCACTTTACCGTGGATAGCGAGGGATATGACATGGCACACTTGATGTGAGGTGGGTGGGAATATGATGTGTCATCCGGTTGATTCACTAATCTGGAAAATTTTAAACGCACGACACCATGAATGTACAAATGAACCATGCAAGCATCATCTTGCAATCTGAACCTATGATTTTAACCCTTTAAATAATTTAAGTACTCGTCAGAGTTATTGGCCAATTCACATGGCAACTTTAAATCTCTTTCTGATATTGTGCATGAGAAAGGAGTTCACATTGTTGTCTTTGTTGATACCCTGGATGAAGTCTCCCGATGATGATATTGATAAATTATTATCCCCATTAATCGAAGAACTTAAAGTGTTGTGGGATAAAGGCATGACGGCATTCGACTCTCATAAGGTTGAAGAGTTCACACATAAAGAAATATTCATGTGGGATATCCAAGACCTTCCTGCTTATGAGACTTAACCGGTTATAATTTTCATAGTAATTATGGATGTCCTATATGTGGAGAGGAAACATATCTAGTTGGATAACACATAGTAGTAGGGTGAGTTACACGGGTCATAGTAGATTTTTGTCGACCAATATCCCTTTCAAGAATGGCCAGTCTAACTTCTTACCTATCGGGCACGAGCACAAAGTGCCAGCTGCTCGACTTTCTGGTCATCAGATTGAGAAAAAGGCAGTGGCTACGATTGTGGGGAATAGGCACACAGGAAAACACTCCCGGTTTGTAAACCTAAAGTGTAAAGTTAGGGAGATCTAAATAACCCTAGTAAAGAGAAGCCATAGTCCATGCGATAAATATTTTTTTCCTCCTTACTGGAAATCACCATGTAAGGCATGTAATTGATGTGATGCACACATAGAATAATGTTGCAGAACATGTAATAGGAACATGTTTGGGTGGATCTCGTTCCAAAGATGGAGAGTGAACCCACTGTTATCTACATGATATGAAAATAAAGAAGAAATTGTGGTTAAGAAATGATCCTACTACAAGAAGAATTTGTATCCCCTAACTTCTTTCACTTTGAATACTAATGAGAAGAAGATCCACTTAGAGAGGTTGTTCAATTTGAAGAATCCAACTGGTTATTCTGGTAATTTACGTAGGGTTGTAAGATCCCAAGCAAAAGACTTGAAACAATGCAAGTCTCATGACTAGCATGTAATCATCCAATTAATCCCTCAGTTATTTTGACATTGTTTCTCTGAACACAAAGGTCACCATCAAGTAATTATGCAAATAAGTATGTGTTTTACCCTAATTTGAATTAAAGTGGTAAATAAAAGGCACATTAAAGCTGCGAAATCAATATTTTCCTCCGTCGTTCTTCGATATCAGCATCCACCTTCTTGTGAATTTTTTAGGATGAAGCTCTATTATTTTGTCTCGTTAGGTATCGTTGGATGTATCCTGTTGAGCGCTTTATGAAAACCTTCAAAGATTACGTAAATAATACATGATATATTAGATGGTCAATTGCAAAAGAATTCATAACTATCGAATCATCACTATACACTAGGGATTATATTCCAGAACAATAGGTGAGAAGGTTTAATCCTAGTCGAGAATGAGTGATCAAGGAACCTATGAGTTTGAGGAAGAATTATCGTTTGGGAAGCCTAAAGGGACGAAACTCACAAGTCTACAATACGATCAAGCAACTCGTTATGCCTTCGAATCACAAGATGAAGTCAAAGACTGGAGAGAGTGAGTATCAAATAAATTGTTCTTCTTTGATTATTTCTATTATATATTTTATGATATAATCTCTACAAATTTTCGATGGGAAGTAAGAGAATAAAATTTCCCAAAATCAAAGGAGAAATTGCACGACAACTGATTTTAGGGCATGTGTATGAAAAGTGGTAATTTTCACGTGTGGTTATGTATTCATGTGTGGTAAAAACATTCCTTAATACAAATTCATTAATAAATATATCGTCTAAAAAGAGGTGGCGTCTCTTCCAGGCTTGCACACCTAGTAAAAGGTTATAGTTTTTGTGCGCAAGAGTTAAAAAAAATCCGCACCAATGGTTTTAATTTCATTTCATATACATATAAGGGAAATGTTTTAATGAAAAATTATGGAATATCAATTTCTACCTTGACCACCAGTGTCACTAGAAAAAGTGATAAAAATCGAAAGAATGCGGCGCTAACCTATTATGGGATAATCTAAAAAATCCTAGAACTTGATTACTTAAATTTCAAAGAAATCATTTTCTATTGTGAATGGTTAAAGGTGGAGGATACTATGAATGTTTGTAAAGTCGATCCTAACTCCAAACTTATTATGGTTGATTTATAAAAGATGAAGGTTAAATATCTCATAGTCAACGAGCCTTTTATTTGTCCCTTTCAGAAAGTAAAGAAGGTATTCTACTCGAAGTGCATGAATGATGGAAATTGGTCTATTGTTGTGCATTAAACAAAGGGTATAACTACTCAAGTATACACATTAAAAACTTCAACAGAGTGCTAGGTAGATCTTGATGACCACCCTAATTTGAAGGATCTTTTAATTGATTTAGAGGAAGATTGAGTATCAAAATGTTATTTTATCTTTGTCAATCTTATTTGTATCCTATTATGATATTTTCTTTGTATTAGTGCTTCACTTTCATGTATGAATGTTTAGTTAGTTTTACGAGTATTTAATATGATTTATGAATTTTTAGTTGTGACATTTCAAAACTTTTCTTATTTAATGCATGTGTGGTGTGTAATAAGGATACATTGACATATTCCAATTTTAAGGAACAATTTCCATTTTCCTGCCTCCAAATATTGGTTTGGAGTCATGTAAGTTAACTTTTGATAATATATTATGTTCATTCGAATTCTGGGGAAAATGACACCTTTCATACGAGGCTCATTTTGAGAATAAAGTCATTTGACTTTGTGATTGGATCAAATTAGCCCAGCTAAAATTCTACGTATTCATGTACATATACATTTGTTGATCAGTTTCATTGATGTAGTCTTGATAAAATGAAGTTAAATTAGCTTCATTTTATGAAGATTATATAAAAATAATAATCAACAAATTTACATATAAAAGAATACGTTGGGTCTCCACGATTAATTTGGTTTAATAACACATTCAGAAGACTCTATTTAATGGTCGTCTGGGATCGCAAGAATCTGGTACTCTTTACTTAAACTGAAGTAGTTATATAATTGATATGCATTATCTTTTAAATATTTTAGATAATACACGGTGTATGGGATAATAAATGGCTTTGTTTTGTTTGGTTGTTAGATAAACACTGGTTATTGGTTTGTTGTTAGATAGTATGTAAGAATGAGTACGTGATAATTTTGAAGTAGTTCATAATAATTATTAGTTTGTTTGTTTGATAATATATGGATAATTATTGGTTGTTGTAGCACATAGGTTTCCCAATTTCTCCCTCTATCTCTCTCCAATTAATGTCTTGTTTTCAAAACTCTTGAGCTCTAAAAAGTGGCAAAACTCTTGAGGTATGCAAGTTGCAAAACTCTTGGGCTCTAAATAGTTGCGCACGAGGTGTTCGTGCTACTCCCGGTGCCATTTGGGTTTCGATGGGGGTTCTCATCCCCTCGCGGCCCATTTTGAAGCCTAAATGTTCTTGTTTTCAAATTTAGTTATATTTCACACACACCCGATGCTACTCTAGCACAACACTACACTAGAAGAATTTGAAAATAAGCACACTTAGGTTTGAAAAGGTATCAGAGGGGGGCGGGAACCCCTAGGGGAATCGAAAAGGAACCTCGAGTTGCACTAATACCTGGTTCACATCCAACGTAATACGTAGCAACTGATCGTACAGCCAAAGATTCCGAGTTTGAGAATAGGACACGAATTATAAAAACAAGCACACTTAGGCTTAAAAATGTTCCACGAGGGGGAGGGCACTTAAATCGGCACCCAAATGACATTGGGAGTGGCACAAACACCTTGTGCGCATACAACATAACATGTAGCAACCGTCCACGTAGCTGTGGGAGTCTTGGTTTGAGGATAGGACCCGAATTGAAAAATAGGCACACTTAGGATCTTTTGAAAAGTGGCACACTTAGGCTTAAAAACGTGCCTCAGGGGGAGGGCACGCCCTGTGAAACCCAAAAGGAACCTTAAGTTGAACAAAAAACCCTTGCGTGATAAATATACCACACAACAACCGATCGTACAACAGGAAGACTCCCGATTCGAGGATAGGACATGAATTTGAAAACAGGCACACTTAGGCTAGAAAATGTGTCGAGAGGGGGCAAGTACCCCCTACGGCACCCAAACGGCACCACAAGTGGCACAAACACCTCATACGAATTCCACGTAACACATAACAATCGTATGCACAATTGCGGGACTCCCAGTTTGATGATAGGACACGAATTAAAAAATATTCATACTTAGGTTCATTCAAAAGCAGGCACACTTTAGTTTGAAAATGTGCCACAGGGGGGAAGGCACCACCAGTGACACCCAAACGGAGCCACGTGTTGCACTAATCCATTGTACGCTTCCAACGTAACACGTAGAAACTGGCTACACAGTCATGGAACACCCAATTTGAGGATAAGACCCAAATTTGAAAATTGGTTCACGTAGGCTCATTTGAAAACGGGCACACTTAGGATTGAAAACGTGCCACGGGGGCGGTCACCACCAGAAACACCATCAAGGAGACATGAGTGGTACAAACACCTCTTGTGCGTCCAATGTAACACGTAGCAAATGGACTACACAACCGTGGGATTCTCGATTTGAGGATAGGACACAAATTCGAAAACAGGCACACTTAATCTTGAAAGCATTTCGCGGGGGGGGGGGGGGGGGGGGGATCGGAACCCATATAACACGATGAGTGTCAGTAACACATAATTCCAATCAAACATAAAACATAGCAATCGGTTGTGCAACCATGGGACTCCGGGTTCGAGGATAGGGCACGGATTTGAAAAAGGGCACACTTAGGCTCATTCGAAATAGGCATATATAGGCTTAAATAAGTGCCTCGGAGGAGGGCACCCCTAACGTCTCCCAAACGGCGTTGCGACCGGAACAAACACCATATTATCTTACAACATAACATGTAGCAACCGGTTTCACAGCTGCGGGACTCCCGATTTGAGGTTAGAACCTGAATTTAACAATAAGCACACTTAGGCTTGAAAACGTTCTACGGGGGAGGGCACGACCAGAGTCACTCAAAAGGTAACTCGATTGGAATGACTACATCATGCGCATGCAATATAACATGTAGTAACTGAATGCACAGTGGTGGGACTCCCAGTTTGGGGATACGACACGAATTCGAAAATAGACACAATTAGGCTTAAAAACGTGCCGCGAGGGGAGGGGGCTCTCCTAACGGAACCTAAACGGAATCATGAGTGGCACGAACACCTCATGGGCATCCATCATAACATTCAGAAACTGGTCGTGTAGTCATGGGACTAATGGTTTAGGATAGGACACAAATTCGAAAATAAGCACACCTAGGCCTGAAAAGGTGGCACGAGAGGGGGGCAGGCAACCCCAACTGAAATCAATTGTCACTTCGAGAGTCACGAACACCCCATACACATCCAACTTAACATCTATCAAGCGATTGCATAGCCGCGGGGCTCCCGGTTTAAGGATAGGACCCAAACACGAAATCCAAAATAGGCATACTTAGGCTTTAAAATGATCTGCAGGGGGCGGTCACCCCTAATGGTAACGAAATGTCATCGCAAGTGATGCGACCACCTCATGAACGTCCAACTTAAAACAAAGTAGCTAGTTGCGCATCCTTAGGACTCCCGATTTTAGGATTGGATATGATGTCAAAAACAAACACAATTAGGCTTGAAAATCTATCATGAGGGAACGGTCACCCCCAACAGCCCCTAAACAGAACGGTCATTATCACCTCGTGCGCATCCAACATAACACATAACAGGCATTCACATCACCATTGGATTCCTGGTTTGAGGATAGGACACAAATTCAAAAACAGACACACTATACTTGAAAACGTGCTGGGGAGGCAACAACACCGCGAGTGATACCAACACCTCATTTGTGGATAACATGTAGCAACTGTCCCCACAATAGCGGGACTCCCAATTTGAGGATAGGACACGAATTCAAAAACAGGCACACTTAGGCAAGAAAATGTCTGCGCGAGGGAGGGGGTTAGAGTCAACGATGCCTAAACGGGACCGCAAGTGGAACGAATACCTTGTTCGCATACAACGTAACACATAACAATCATCCCCAGATATGGGGGAATACCAGTTTGAGGATAGGACATGAATATAAAAATAGGAACACTTAGGCTTGAAAACATGCACCGGGAGGCGTGCACACCCAACGACACCACGAGTGTCATGAACACCTCATACGCGTATAACGTAACATGTAGCAACCGTTCATATAGCTGCAGGACTCTTAGTTTGAGGATAGGACACAAATACAAAAATAGGCACACTTCGGCTTGAAAACATGTCACGGTGGTCCGGGCACCCCCAACGATACCCAAATGGGACCTCGAGTGGCCCAAACACCTCGTGTGCAGCCATCATAACAAATAACAATGGAATACACAACTGCGGGACTCCCAGTTTGAGGATAAGACACATATTCAAAAATTAGAATAATTAGGCTTAAAAACATGTCCCCAAACGACACCGTGAGTGGTACGAACACCTTGTGACTGTGAACCGTAATGTGCAACCTCGGGACTCTCAGTTTGACTATAGGACCCACACAAAAATTCAAAAACAAGTACGCTTAGTCTTCAAAACGTGTTGGGGGGAGGGAGGGAGAGCACCCTCAATAATATCCAAATCGAACCGAGAGTGGAACAACTCGTGCACATCCAACGTAACACATTGAAATCATTCGTGCAACTGTGGAACTCCTGATTTGAGGATAGGACACGAATTCAAATAAAGGCACACTCAGTATTAAAAATAGGACACAAGGAGGACGCACCCCCAACGGCTCTCAAAGGGCACCGCAAGTGGCAGGAATACCTCGTACGCATCCAACGTAACACATAGCAAACAGTCGCATAGTAGAGGGACTTATGATTTGAGGATAGGACACGATTTGAAAATAGACACACTTATACTTGAAAACATACTGCGGTGGGGGGGGGGGGGGGGAGGGGAACCTCCAACAGCAAAGAGATTCGCACAAACACCTCATGTGCATCGAAAATAACAATTATCAACCAGTCGTGTTGCTGGCGAACTCCTCATTTGAGGATAGGACAAATATTAGAAACCAGAAACACTTAGGCCTGAAAACGTCCCGTGGGGGTGGGTTGGATCCCCAATGTAACACATAGAAACCGAACGCACAACCGCCAGACTCCCGTTTTGCGATAGGACATAATTCGAATAAAGGCCCAATTTGGCTTGAAAACATGTCCGGGAACCCCCAACGGTACCCAAAGAGGATCCTGAATGGAACGGACACCTCGTGTGCATGAAACGTAACACATAGCAATCGTCCGCTTAGCCGCGGGACTCTCGATTTGAGGATAGGACACGAATTTGAAAACAGGCACACTAAGGCTTGAAAATAAGCCACGGGTGGAAAAGCACGCAAAAGGCACTGCGAGTGACATGAACACCTCGATGTGCATCCAACGTAAAACGTAAAAATTGACCTCACAATTATGAGACTCCCGGTTTGAGGATAGAACACAAATTGAAAAATTTGCACACTTAGGCTTGTAAACGTGCAGCGAGGGGTGGGGTCACCCCCAATGGCACCACGAGTGACACGAACACCTCATGTGCATCTAGCATGACATGTAACAAATGTCTAAGGAGCCTCGACAGTCCCGATTTGAGGATAGGAACCAAATACTAATTTGAAAGCGGCACACTTAGGCTTGAAAACGTGCCGCGGGGAGTGGGGGGTGGGGGCCACCCCCAACGATAGCCAATGGCGATATGAGTGGAACAAACTCCTCCTGCGCACCCAATGTAACACGTAGAGACCAACAACGTATCAAGAAGACTTCCAATTTAAGGATAGGACACGAATTCAAAAATAGGCACACATAGGCTTCAGAATGGGCCGGGGGGAGGCACACCCAACAACACTCAAAATGCACACCGAGTGGCACGAACTCCTCGTGCGCGTCCAACATAACACATAGAAATCGGTCGCACACCCACGGGATTCCCGATTTGGTTTTAGAACATGAATTCTTAGGATTAAAATGTGATGGGGGGCACCCAATGGCACCGCGTGTGGCACGCACACTTCATGCACATTTGATGTAACTCGTAGTAACCGACCAGGCAGCCGAGGGACTCTTAGTTTGAGGATAGGACCCAGATTCGAAAATTGACACAATTATCCTTGAAAATGTAATGTGGGGGCGGGAACGACCAACGGCATCACGAGTGGTACGACCTACTAATGCAAGTCCAACGTAAACTGTAGCAACCATTCGCTTAATGACCGGACTCCAGGTGTGACGATAGGACCCGAATTTAAAAACAGGCACAATTAGGCTTGGAAACGTGTCGTGGGTGGTAGGCACCACTAATGGCACCTAAACGATATTACTAGTGGCATAAACTCCTCGTGCACGTCAAACGTAACACATAGCAACCGATCGAACAATTAGGGGACTCCCAATTTGAGGATAGGACACGAATTCAAAAACCTGCACACTTAGGCTTGAAAACGTTCTGCGTGGTGCCAGGGACTCTCAAAGGCACCCAAGCGGCACCACGATTGTCTCGAGCGACTCATGAATGCCTAACATAACATGTAGCAATCGATCGCGTCACCATGGGACTCCATATTTGATGGCAAGACACGAATTTGAATATAGGCACACTTAGGCTTGAAAATATGATGGGGGGAGAACCCCTAACAGAACCAAAACAGCATCGTGAGTGGCACGGACAACTCGAGTATGCCCAACATAATACAGAGAAACAAGTCCCGCAGTCGTAGGACTCTTAGTTTGATGATAGGACCCATATTTGAAAATAGGCACACTTAGGTTTGAAAATGTACTGTTGGGGGTTTAGGGGTGGCAGGCACCCCAAACGGCACCGTGTGTGGAACTAACACCTCATCCACGTCCAACATAACACATAGCAACCATCCGCACATACATGGGACTTTCAGTTTGAGAATAGGTCACAAATTGTAATACATGCACACTTAGGATTGAGAATGTGCCGCAGGGGGTACCCCAAATGGGATCAAAACGGCCCCGCAAGTGGCACGAATACCTCATGTGCATCCAACGTAACACGTAGCAACTATCCATGTAGTCGCCGGACTCCCGTTTTGAGGATAGGATACGGATTAAAAGACAACCACACTTAGGTTTGAAAATATTCTACGGTGTGGGGGTGGGGTGGGTAAGGGATCCCCAATGGATCTCAAATGGCACTACGAGTGTCATGAACACCTCATGCGCATACAACATAACATGTAGCTACTAACCGTATAGTCGCGGTACTCCCGGTTTGAGGATAAGACATGAATTTGAAAATTGGCACACTTTAGGCTTGAAAACATGCCGAGGGGGGGGGGGGAGACACCCAAATGGCAGCATGAGTGGAACGAACATCTCATACACATCTAACCTAACGCCAAGCAACCATCCATGCATTCGTGGGACTCTCGATTTGAGGATAGGACCCAAACACGAATCCCAAAATAGGCACACTTGGGCTTGAAAATGAATCGTGAAGGGGGGGGGGGGGGGTAACGATACCCAAACGTCTTCACAAGAGGCACGAACACCTCGTGAGCATCCAACTTAACACGCAGTAACCGATCGCTCAGTCGTGGGAATCCAGATTTAAAATTAGATGAGAATTCAAAAACAGACACAATTAGGCTTGAAAATATATCGCAGGGGAGTGGTCACACACAATGGAACACAAATGGAACTGCGAGTGGTATGAACACCTCGTGTGCATTCAACGTAACACATAGCAACCGTTCGAACAACTATTGGATTCCTTATTTAAGGATAGGAAACGAATTCGAAAATAGGCACACTTAGGCTTGAAAATGTGGAAAACGACACTGCGAGTGGAACAAACTCCTCGCACGCGTCCAATATAATATATAAAAACCGTTCGTGCAGCCGCAAGACTTTCAGCTTAAGGATAGGACACGAATTCTAAAACAAGCACACTTAGGCTTGAAAATGGGTCACGGGGGGAAGGCACCGCCAACGGCACTCAAAGTGCACTGTGAGTGGCACGAACACCTCGTGCACATCAATGTAACACGTAGCAACCGTCCGCATAGCCACAAGACTCCTAGTTTGAGGATAGGTCAAAATTCAGAAGCAAGCACACTTAGGTTTGAAAATGTACGCCGGAGGTAGGTAGCCTCAATGGCACCCACACGGGACCACGAGTGGCATGAAAAACTTGTCCATGTTCAACGTACCAAGTATTAATCGTCTGTATAGCTGCGGGAATCTTGATTTGAGGATTGGACACGTATATGAAAATAGGCACACTCTGGCTTGAAATCGTATCTCGGGGGTGCAGGCACACCCAATGCCAGCCAAAATGAGCTCGCGTGTGGCACGAACACCTCTCGCACATCCAACACAATATCTAACAACAGACCTCACAATCGCAGGACTCGCATTTTGAGGATATGATAGAAATTTGAAAACAAGAACACATAGTCTTGAAAATGTGCCACGGGGGGAAGGCATCCCCAAACGGTACCATGAATAGCACGAGCACCTCATGAGCATCCAATGTAACACGTAAAAATTGACCATGCAACTGCAGGATTCCCTGTTTGAGGATAGCACACAAATTCGAAAACTGACACATTTAAGCATCAAAACCTGTCCAGGGGGGGCGCAAGTGGCACTAACACCTTATGCATGTGAAACATAACAAGTAAAAACTGGTTGTATAACTGCGAGACTCCTGATTTGAGGAGAGGACCCAAACATGAAATCCAAAATAGGCACACCTAGGCTTGAAAATGTGCCATGGAGGCCGAGGGGAGGGGGAGAGCACCACCCTTAATGGTAACTAAAAGGCACTGCGAGTGGCACGTACACCTCGTGCTCATCCAATGTAACACGTAGCAACTATGGGACTCCTTGTTTGAGAATAGGACACAAATTCGAAAATAGGCACACTTCGGATTAAAGATTGTCCGCGGGGGGCGCGCACCACCAATGGCACTCAGACTGCACCATGAGTGCCATGAATGCGTCATGTGCGATAAACGTAACACATAGAAATTGACTGCATAATAGTGACACTTACGATTTGAGGATAAAACACGAATTTGAAAAATGGATATACTTGGGGTTCAAAACGTGTTGCGGAGGGGGGGGGGGGGGGGTACCCCCAATAGCTCCCAAAGGGAATCGCCAGTGGCATGAAAAACTCATGTGAACCCAAAGTAAAATGTAGCTACCAGTCATGAAGGCGAGGATCTCCCGTTTTAAGGATAGAACTTAAACAACCCCCCTTATTATAGTTAAATATGGTCATGGATATGAGCCCTGACCATCTTTATTTTTTTTTGTCGTAGTAAAAAAGGGTCATGGACAAAGTCCATGACCATTGTTTTTCATCGTGGTAAAAAATGGTGTCAAGTTCAAAATCCATGACCATTTTTTGCATTCTACCCCCCAGTCACGTCACATAGTCATGACCATCTTAATTTTTTTCGTCGTTGTAAAAAAGGGTCATGACCATTTTTTCATCGCGATTAAAAATTGGTTAATGGCTAAAGGCCATGACCATTTTTTGGATTGCCCATTTTTTTCGTCGTCGTAAAAAAGGGTCATGGCAAAAGTCCATGACCATTTTTTTTTCGCGGTTAAAATTTTGGGTCACGGCCGCCGAAAAAGAGGGCCATGTACAAAGTCCATGACCATTTTTTTATTGCAGTTAAAAATTGGGTCACTGCCATAGGCCGTGACCATTTTTTCCATTTCCTCCCTCTATCATGGCCCGGAGCCACGACCATTTTTTCATCACGGTAGGGGTCACAACCTATAGCCGCCACCATTTTTTTTCATTATAAGGGTCACGGATCCATGCCTAATTTGGTCGCGACCCAAAGCCGTGACCTATGGGATGTATGAGTGAGGGACTGAGTCCGCAACCATCCACCGTGATCCCCCGTTTGGTTAGGGATGTGGTATGTGACCCACAAAAATTTTCAAGAACTGTGGACGCGAACCACAGGCCAGATCATGAACTTTATCCATGACCATTCGCCGAATTTGGTGTTGTTATAGTAAGTATAGAGTCCACTGCACAAAATAAATTTTCTTCAAATGTAGAGAATCAAGTCTTAGTGCCTAAACTAAAGATCTCAATACATATGAATATAAAGAACTTGGATCTTTGATCTCTATGGGTGAAACTAGGGTTTTGGAACTTTGGTAAACAGGTAAGGAATTTATTTTAGCTAAAAGTTCTTGAAAAATATGAATCTAACATGCCTATAAATAGTAAACAAAAATTTCAAGGCGACAACCTCGTTTGAATGAGATAACACAGTTCATTCGAACGTGTGAGTTTTCGTCCTAACAAGAATAAGGTTCGTTCGAACGATATCCCTTTTTCATTATAACGAACTTCCAATAAGAGGTGCATTGATTGACGGATACCCCCTCGTTTGATGTTTGTTAGATATATGTTCCAACGACTTTCCAATATTGTTCTAACGAGTTCAAATTTCAATATAACAAAATGGCCATTTCGTTCTAACGAGATTCAATTCTTGTTCTATAGAGTTAAAAAATAAAAAATTATTTATCTTCAAAAAATAATTTAAAAACTTCTTGAAACGATTTTGATAAAAAAATATCCTTAAAAAATATCCAAGGACAATATTCAAAATACATTCATACCTTCGAGATCCTCGATAAAGGTGAAGACGGACTTGAAATGATGCACACGACATCATGTATCCAGCTTTAAAGTTTTCTCTTTTCGTCTTTCGAAAAACACGTCATAGCCTTATGAGACCAACAACAGAAAGCCTAAACTATGACTGGAATGGTTTTTTTGAAATTAAGTCAATTACAAATAAATTGATTAAATATTAATTTTTCCTTAAAAATATCCCCCTTTGGCTATTCCGGGACAAAACTAAAATAAAAATCCTATGGGCCTTTAAGATCTCTAAAAAGTCTCAATACCTAACCTTAAAAGGAAAGAAGAGTATAAACGCTCGACAGACACATAAACTTGAGTAGCTATGCATGCTTGAATTTTTTTTCGCATGTTGCCAACCTGTAAACCTGCACACTTAAACACGCCTTCAAATGCAAAGATAATATAACAAGTATAAATACGCAAATGAATACACATCTAACAATGTTCAAAACAATAAGATCCTAGGTAATACGCATCCACTAAGATGAAGAAATTGTAATCATGAGAGGACATATACAGTTTATCCCCCTTTTTGTTGAGGAACAGACAAAACAAGATAGCATAAAACAATTACTTCCCCATAAATCAAATCTCCCCCTAAATTTGTGAACATGAGATACCAATATTAAATAAGGAGGAGGGAATAAAATCTTGCAACGTTGTAAAGTGTAACTAACACACAACATTGCAACTCAAGCACAAATAATCAACACAATGATAAAATAATATCCATATCTATGCAAAACAATAGTAATATGTATAAGAAATGATGTAAGATATCAATATGATCATATAACATGCCAAATAAAATCCTAAGATAAAGTGTGTGGTAAACATCAACTAAATATAAACCGAAAAGCTTCAAAACAATTAATATCGTATATAAAATATGCAAAATATACTAAAAAAAATATTGGCACATAAATATAGGCATAAACGACTACACAAACCCGATACAAACACATAATATTTAAACACTAACATAGTATTGGTGTGTTTAAACATGTAGGATGGAATGAATGGGTGTGAACTAGATACAAATGAATTATGACCCAAATACTCAAATATGTTTCAGAAGTTCTAATTGACAACAAAAATTTATCAAACTAAGATTTTTTTCTCAAGTTACAAGTTAAAGTCAACTTAATGAATAAATAAGCAAAATGCACACATGCGTAGAGTACTGATGAGTCTACAAATCAATGACATCATGACGAAATAAGCATAATTATGATTCATTGTGCAAACATCTTGATCTTCAACTAATCACCCTCATAAGATAAACATATTTCATATTTTCTTTCCTTTTCTCAATTATTTTGAATTTATTTATTTTGAGAGATCAATCAAACTAAACATGTTGGTCTTTGGCAATTTTTATATTTTTTATTTCCTTCAATGTTTTCAATAGGCTCTTGATAACGGTGGCTTTCCCCCCAAAGAAATTTTCTTCTTTCGTATCCGTTTTTCGTGAACCCTCATATATTTTTTCAATACTAAATAAATAATCTCAGCGGTAACATTTTTAATATGCACAAATCCGTCATAGTTAAAAAATATAGAGACGACAATATTAATGGGAGATCATCTCACAAAGATCAAATATATGCATGAAGTTAACGTTCAAAAAGCTTGCGCATGTTTATGTTGAGGAATATACAAAGTTTAATCCATAAATCAAATCAAAGTCGAAACAACTTCATGCAATAATGATTAAGAACAATCTAAGCATTAAAAATCATAAGCAAATGTCCTAGCCACATGGAAATCATGCAATGAATTTGATTCAATCACACCAATACGCCACACCAAATGTAAAAAACTAAAATAAATTAAAATCAAAAATCATTTTGAGTTCTTCTAAAAAATTTAAAAGAAAATAACAATTTTTGAAAATAAACTCTACCTCAAAAGACAAACATTTGTTTTTCATTTTTCAACATGACTAAATAAAAGAAAAAATAAAAAACCAAAGATATACACAACATACCACTGGCAAACATATATCGTGAAGCACAACTAGTGTATTTAAACATGTGAACACAGTCAACCATTAGATATAGCATGGGAAGTATCATGCCCAAGTAGAGCAAAATCACTAAGTCTACTATGTATAGCCTCCAAATTTAATTTTCTAACCCACATAGGTGCAACATGATGCTCTCGATTTTTGGGAACTTTTGTGAATCTATTTTAAGACTTCCTATGACCATTATTAAGATCATAGAAAAATGTCCTAACGTCACCTTTCCTCACTCAATGAGTGCATGTGTAAACACAGTGCAGAGTGTTACCTAAGGATTGATCTTTAATAACGTTCCAAGTCGACTCTCTCAAGCACATAGTTTAGCTTAGGTAGCAAATGTTTTTTGATCATCGAAGACAATTTCACACTTGTCATCTTTGATTTATATACTGCCTAACATCTTATCCAACTTCTCAGACCTAGACCCCAAATCAAATTTTTCCCTACTAGAATCTCTTATCAAGCTCAATTATCGTCGACTCGAGTAAATGCCTAGACTCCTCAAACTCAAGAAGATTTTTCTTCATATCCTTCATCAAACCATGAAGAAGATCTCTCTCTCACCGTAAATATACTCTATATTCTCCCAAAGAGTCCTATCACTTTCCCTAAGATCCTTAATCAAAACACTATCATCATTAACTAAGGCACTTTCTATGAAATTGGCCTTCAACTTCAAGTTTGCCTTCTTCACCTTAAATGTTTTCACATATAATTCACAAAAGGAAACTTGGAGTTCACTCTCGTCCTATTCATCATCATCCTCACTCTCATATCCACTCTCTTGACGATCGCTCAGTTGGGATCCAAAAACTATGGCCTCGGAAGTGTCATGCAATCAAATATCTTCATAGGAAAATTTATTGCCAAAGCTCACAGCAATGGCCATGAACATGATAATGTTTCTCTTAGTAGAGGAATTGGGTCCCTCGTCCGGATCACTATCACTAAGGGTGGGATGATATGCTATCGGTTTACTTCCGTCCTTCCTTAGTTTTGTGGGGCATTTAGCTACCCTATTATCATAACCCTCACAACCGTAACATTTTTTCGATTCATCCCTCTTAACATTTTGATTTTGATTTTTAGGGAAGTGATCATCCTTATTAAGAATATTTTTTTCAAACCTTTTTTGCATCTTTGGACAGCTTTTAAAATTTTAGAAAATTCTTGAATTTCATTGCTATCATGGCCAAATCCTCGGACCCGATGTCAGACTCATTATCTAAAACAGGTGTTTCCTCCTTCTGTGCTTCAAAGCAATGCCCTTATCTTTCTTCTTCTATGTTCTGGAGGTAAACATGTCAAGCTCATAAGTTTTTATGTCTCCTACAAAATCTTCAAGTTTCATAGAATCTAAAGTACGCAAAGAATTGAAAATGATCACTTTTGGATTAAAAATGTTTCAAGCTGTGACCTTAAGATTTTCTATTATATTTATCGGGTATATTATCTCAGAAGTTAAATGACGAGTTAACTATCTCACTCCCCAACATTTTTATCCTTCAAACTGAGTGGTGAGGTTTTGGAGTTTCGAAGCATTCACAAGACTAGTTCCTTCATTGGTGAGTTGGAGTATCTCCCAAGCCTCTTTTGACATTTCGCAAGACATAATATGGTGAAACTCTTCCGGAGTAACGGAACAAAACAGAGCATTTAAAACTCAAGAATTAAAATTCACTAACCAATGTTGGGCTTCAGTCCATGATTCTAAGGGGATTAAATGAATCACTTCACCTTCTCTACTGACATGCAAATACCACCATTTAACTGCTGCTAACTAAAATTGCTCATTTGTAGCCTTAAAAACTTATTTCATACTCATTTCCTATTATGCGTGGATCAACCCATCAAATATCAGGGTTCTAAAACCAGTAAAACCACCAAAATTCATGCATAATCAACACCGGATCAAAACACAATAATTTAGCGCAAATCACTTTCATTCAAATTTGAAAATGCTAATGCACGTGATAGGAGACAAGGATGGTCCGAACATACGAAAATTCTATTATTTATTTTATTTTTAAATTTTAATGATTAAAACTTTAAACAAATTAATTTTATACAAGTTATGCACTGATTTTGAACCTTTGTTGTGAAAACCCGATTGATCGAATTTGATCTTTTTAACCTAAAATATATGTCTGGGTGATAAGACGATAAAATAAATAAATCCAACACAACACGTCGATATAAGATGAAAACCACAAAGGGAAAAACACCGGATGCCCCATCCAAACAGTTCACTATGATATGAAATTACAAATTTTGATAGTAGACTTACTAAATGACTCGATCCCCATAAGCCTCTACGCTCTTCAATCGTTGAGCACCCTTCTATATTGCAACGGAGGAGTCCACCCACATCAGCTACCATAACACACGAGTCCATGCACGCCTTTGTATCCACCTATGAGGCTCAACAATTGTCTATGGAATCCACCATTTTTTCATCGCAACACCCCAAATACAGAGTCCACCGTGTCTAAAACAACAAGTACAGAGTCCACCATATGAAATAGATTATCTTCTAGTGCAGAATCAAACCTTGGTGCCTAAACTAAATATCTCAAAACATATGCATATAAAGAAATTGGGTCTTTAAACTCAAATGGTGAAACTAGGATTTTGGAACTTTGGTAAACAAGTAAGTAATTTATTTTTGCCAAAAGTTCTCAAAAAACATGCTTATAAATAGTAAAATATGAATTTGAGGCAGTGAACTCATTCAAACAAGATTGCACAGTTCTTTCGATTGAGAATAATTTTTCGTTGAAATCAAATAAGGTTTGTTAGAACGATAACCTTTTTTCATTCTAATGAACTTCCAACAACCTTCCAATAAGATGTGCACGACTTGACATAGACCCCCTTATTTGATGTTCATTAGATGCATGTTCCATCGACTCTCGAAAGTCATTCTAACAAGTTCAAATTTAGTTCTAACAAAACATCCATTTCATTTTAATAAGATTCAATTCTCATTTTAAGGAGATCATAAATAAAAAAATATTTTTCTTCAAATTTATTTTTTTGAAAATAATTCAAAACGATTGAGTTAAAAAATAAACACCCTTTAAAATATCAAAGGAACATATTCAAAATCCGTTCATACCTGCTGTTGATATTTGAATTGGTGCGGTCTTTATGATGAATCTTGACTTAGTTACACCTATAATTATATACCGTAGATAAAGAATAAGATATTATAATCTAGAGAGAGATAAAAATCGAATAAGGAGACAAAAATGTTTACGTGGTTCAGCCCAATGAGATGCCTACATTGATCGGTACTAAGTCATTACGGATTAGGATTGATTAAAAGCTCTCTAGAACTTTCTAGGGTTGAGTGTATGCCATATTGCACATGTCCCCCAATTGACTGGAGCGACAGACTATTTATAGTAGTGGAAATAAGAAGAGCAGAATGCCTATATACATTACGTATTTACACCCTTTTACATTATGAATGAAAACTAAAAGTGAGCCAGCATGTCCTCACATATTTGTACGTGGGTGATTGTAGTTATTTCCATGTGTGCCTATTTTACTATGTTGATGGTTAGCAATCCTCAAGGTGGTCAATAATTCTACACACTGGTGGAGATAATAAGTTTACAATAATAATATTACCAGAATATGCCTATGGGATGATGACAAATGTCATATTCTCATTGGTGCACATCATACTATTATTTTAGGTTACAATAAAATACCCTAATACGTCATATTTTATTGGAGTGATCATTACATTTTCAAGTGAGCAGATGGAGTATTATTCACCAAGAGTTCGCCGAATTTATGAAATCTTTATTTATAAGCTTCCTAGGATGATCTCTTCATGTTATGGAGTCTGGACGACATCCCATATCTGGAAGTTTATAATTTTTTTTATTTTGTTCCTTGAGGTACTGAAAATTTTGCAAATATTTGCAAAAATAGCGAACCTCCTAGGGGTACACTGGTAATTTTTTTCCTTGGGAACTAACATGTTGTCAAAAGATGATGCGACGGGTACATTTAATAATGCCATTTTGCGAAACTCAGAAGTCCTCACTGAGTTCTATAAAATGTCAGTTGCCCTTTGTTCCAGTCACCTTAAATTCAAATCACTTTCTTTTCTTTCAAGCTGTTTGTTTTCCATTCTTGAGAGTTGTTCTTCCTTACTATCTTGTTCACTATAACAATATCTACCACTTTGTGTTTCTTTCTTCTTTACTGAAAATATGGTGCACACTGTAGATGTGAGATCGTTTGATCTCTTTAGGAGAACCCATAGAATCCCCCCATGGGTGAGAACTAAGTTGTTAACTAGTCCTTATGACCTTTGTGCATTAAAAGAAGGTAATTGGATCTCAACAATATTTATTGTTCAGTGTGGGGTTACTTTTCCCCTAAACATTTGTTTTGGAGTTTGGTCAGTGTTTTGATGTGGTCCCTGCTCAAGTGGCCCTAAACACGTGGAGAGTCATAAATGGGATACACCGCATTAATGAGTTGTGTGGGACAAATGTAGGAAAAAAATAAGTTATATATCGCTATTGTTACGGTACCATGAATGAAAATATATACTATTGGAAGAGATGTATTCAAATAGAGAACTTGTTGTGAACTTGCCTGATTCCAATAAGGATTATTGGAATAAAAGATTAATAGTGAAGGATTGAGAATTTATCCCTCTTCCTGACGGTGAGGAGGACACGAGATCGTATTGTCTTCGAGAGGGTCAAGGCATAGGTAGGAAAATGTACACATGACTTGAATATCTTCATTTTCATCTTTTTTTTTTAATTTTATAGCTAATTGAATATTTCTGTCTGTTTTCTTGCAATGAAAAGGAAAAAGAGACATTCCTCGTACATCTAATGTAAATTTTTTTGACATGAAGATTATTTGGTCCATACAATAGACGATTGGTGAAGACCATCCTCATTCAACATATGTTCTGCTCAGTTATCACATATCTATAACTTCCTTTGATCCTCGCCTAACAGAGGACTTAATAGTATCCCCCTTCAGCCTAGAAGACCCTGGATTTTCATCTTTAGTCACTGAAACTGAGTCCTCCTAAGCGGTAGAAGGAAATTTCTCGACGGGGAGTACTTCATCATCTTTGAAACCATTGGACATTTATCTAGTGTCGATCAACGTTACTTTTACAAAAATGGTAAATAAAATGATCCAAAACCTTTTGGTTGGATCAAAGTCCCCCGTCTTGTAGAAAATATGCCAAAATTAGGGGCTCCAGCCAGCCCATTATTATGGAAATCTCTTTAGACAATGATCAGGAGCCCCAATTTAAGAGGTTGAAGAGGGGTAAATCCTCCACATTGGATTTGGTAGGAAAATAGGTCATCAACAATGGCAAAGTCATTCCCATTCCATTACAGTGAACCCTGAGATTGCTCGAGGCTTGATTGGGCCAGCAGTTGTCCATACCGATGAAGTAGCTAAATCATCCCTTTCACATTCAAGGCTAGTTTATTGGGCCAACCATAATTTTTCCCTTATAAATATAACCTTTTATTTATCATACTTCTCATTACATATTGATAATTTCCTTCTCTGAATACTTGATTTACAGTTCTTGATTGACTATGATCAGTTATTAAGGAGTAATGAAAAACTGAACGTGTCTTCTTCTGATATGGAGGCAATATTTTTGGGTATGCACAAGTCCTTGGAGGTATTTAACCTTGCCCATGAAGATGATAAGAAGAAAATAGGAGATACCATCAAGAAGATGGAGCAGGTGAAGACCTTGGTAGAGGAGGTTGCGAACACTGCTAAGAAGGTGGTCAAGGAGGCTAAAAAGGTAGACGAAGGTCAAGAAGGACAAGCATGATGCCCACACCTGAGGATAGGATAAGGAATTTTCCACTACTTCTATTCAAGTTGAGTATCTTAAGAAATTTTCTTTGAAGGAGTGATGGGAAGATTCCCTAACTCAGGTTGACACAATGGAAAGATCAAAACTTTTCCTTCAACATAACCTAATAACTCTTCCTCAAATAGAGGATGACATTGATGATAATGAAGAGGTGGATGATTCTATGGTACCAAAGGTTCAGATGGTGGTAGCTAACCTACTAGAAGGTGAAGCAGCGACGGATAATGAGAAGGGATGAAAAAAGCCTTGGTAGTGGTAGGGATTCGATGCCTGTGTTTTATGAACCTTTCATGTATTTCCTCAGTTTGTAAAATTTTCATGATTCTAATAAAATGCAGTCTTACCTTATCTATTACAATCTTGATTAATTTTTTGCAACTTTTCTTCCATTTAACTAGTACTTATATACTCAGATTGTTCGACGCTATCGAAAGTGAGGTTTATCATAGGAATAACCAGTTGTTCGATGCTAGTCATGAAAAAAATAGATGAGGAAGACTAAAAGGATATACTCAGATTGGATGTATCATATCAATCCAAAGAAACTAATCTCAGCATGTGCAAGTTGTTTCATCAAGCTATGGTGACCAATGCCTTGTATTATGAGATGATTTGCGGAGGTCAGTCTTCTCGGCAAGTGGTTAAAGTTCATCAACTAGTGGAAAAACGCAAACCAAGAAAATATTGACGACTAATCAACCCTTATAAAGAATCATTCATTAGCAGTAAAGAGGTTAAGTGATAAGGTTGACCATCTTACCTATTGTGAGTGCAAAAATAATCAAAGTGAAATATTCCTAGAAAAAAATTACCGATGAAAGTAAATGAATAACATGCACAACATAGAATATATGCATTTTGACAAATTTCCTATCTCTATAGAGAGGTTACTGGTTTTCTTATTAGTGTATCCCTCAAGGTTATAAAATTTTCATCCCCTCAACCCCGGGATGAGGGTGCACATATCTAATATCCTTCAAGAAGATTTATTGTACAAGAATTCATTCAACTTAGATGTTATTTGTTAGGTGTCCCTGAAAATCTCCCTGAGATTATTTGTAATCGATTTGAGCTAATTGAGATATATTTCAGCACATGTCAAATGCACAAATGTAATTTTCTGTTAGAGCTGGGCCAGACAGTCCTATAACATGGTAGGATGATTGTTCATCTTCGAAAATGGTCCTAATGAATAATTTAGTCCCCACAATTGTCCCTAAAATATATGGGCCACGATCTGTTGGGTCGGTAGATTTTTTAGCTTATTGTAGTTCGGTCGGCATCGCGCATTTGCAATATCTTTGAACTACTAAGGGTGCATTGGTTCGAGGTGAAATATAAAGCACCTGAATTTTCTTAGGGAACTGTTCCTCATCATTTCACATCATGTTCAAATGGAGTTTAGCTGCTGGCAAATTGTCACTTTTCATTCCAACCTTTCTTCTTCGTGAATTTTACTCAGAGCTTTCATTTTTGTGTCGTTTATTTGGAGCTTCACTTTCTCCTCTTCAATAAGTCTCTCTTTTTCTTCTTTTACAATTTTTTTCTATATTCTTTGTTTGCTTGAATGCCTTCCATTAATTGATACTCTTTAGGGTAAAAGTGTTTGGCATTGAAAGAAATGTATTTCATCCCTGTTTGGGTGGAAATCGACTGTTCTCCCATGCCCAATATGTCAGGGACATGGACTCGGGCCACTATATTCATACCCTTGAATTAGTCCAAGGGGGTTTGACGTTTCCCCCAAACTGATTTTTTCCAGAAAGTTTTGATTATTTTGACATCGTCCCTGCATAATGTGCCACTAACACTTGGAGAATAGTTAATGGGGTGAACGAGATTAATCAGATCTATGAGACCAATTTAGGGATCCCTGAAATCCAATTATGTTATGTCTTGTCACACACTTTTGTGTGTTTCTTATACCTTAAGGCGAGGAAGGGAAATTGGATACTGGTGGTAAACCTCCCTGATTCCAACAAAGGGCATAGGGATTAGGGTTCTATTGCGAAGAATTTGCAATATCTACCCCTTCCTAAGGGCAAAAAGTGCCCATGGACTTTGTGACCTGACTAGGGGAAGATCACATAGGTCGTCACTTATTTTTTCTTTTTTATTCCTGACTTTTTATTAGTTATACTTGCTCTATTTGCTAATTTTTCTTCCCGCATTTTTGTGCACCTTATGATAAAAAAAAGAGAGCATATCTCCATCATATAAAGGTTTCTAACCTTTTGAAATCTTAGAGAACTAAAGATAGACTGACTAACGATGGGCATCATCAATATCTTATCTTCTTGAGTATATGAATACCACACCCACCTTTGTTTCTCATCCAGTGGACGATATCCCCGACATTCCTCTCTTAGATGAGGAAACTTCCTCCTCCTCTGGCTAATGTATGATGGGTCTTCCTCCCAAGAAGAAAAAGAAGAAGTATAAGAAAAAGTAGAAGAAGATCAAATGTCTCTCTCAAGAGGAGGCTTCTTCTAGGTGTTGGTGATGATGATGATCAGATGCTACTTTCTTCTAGGGTTCCGAACCTGAAGAAGTCAAGAGGCTCCCCTATAAGTGGGGGTCCTAGCGCTGGGACGAACGAGAAAAAGGAAGAAGAGAAGAGGAAGTGGGAGGAGGAGAATAAGACAGTGGAAGAGCAGGGAAATAAGTCCATTTAGGACACAATGAGGATTACCTCTTCTCTATCTGGTACCTATCAAGCCGAAAGTGTGGATACCACTCATTCTCTTGTCCCTGATGTGATGAGGAGGGAGTTGCTCGCTACTAACTGTGAGCTCATGATGAGGCTGGGTCCAGACCAGTTATGTTTGTGATCTGACCAAGACCTTTCTTTGTTAAGTGATCTCTTATTTATTTATCCCATTATTTTGAATTACAATGTTTTCTAATATTTTCTTTCCTATTTTTTTGTATTTTGTGGTATATTTTTACATTCTTGTTAATGATCATGTAGACTAGTTAAGTAATAACGAAGAGTTAACTGAGGCTTTCAAGACGTCCTAGCATTAACTGATTAATGTTAAGGCATCCTTCGAGCAGGAGAGGAAGACCACTATTGAGGAGATGGCCTTGCTGAAGAAAGCTAACATCTTGTTGGTAGTGGATAAAGATAAACTCATCGAACATGCCACAAAGTTGCTAATGAGATCCCTTCCATTAAAGAGGCCAGCTATGAGCGAGGCTAGAACGAGGCGTATGACACCACTAAAATCCAAATTGCCTATGCTCAAAAGGTAAGATTTAAGAAAGGGTGGGACCAAGCTTTGACTGCAAAGAGAGTTTCTCTTGATTCTAAACTCTTCGAGAGTTATCATCCAGGTCTTCCTCCGATCATTGAGGAAGAACCTTCTGTAAGCCAAGATGCCAACCAGGTTGAAAAAACCTCGAACCATGATGAGATAGCTACTAAACAGGCTGAGAAGGTTGCGTCCAGAGGAAAAGCACTGAAGTCATCCGAGAAGATGAATGAGTGAAGCTTATAAATTTAGGATTTTTATCTTTCGTTCTTATTCAGATGTTGTACTTTTTATTTTTCTTAGTTGTAATGGCTTCTGGCTACCGCTTCAATTATTAATTAAAGAAAACTATTTTCCTTTACTAATATTCCATATATTAGTTATTTACCTTACTGCTTGTTGCTTATTGTCTAGATTATTTCTTCTTCTAAGAATATTTAAAATATACTGGGACAAAGAATGAGTGAGCAAGCTCTTTGGTAATTTATAAATATTTACAAAGCATTGAAGGTAAGAACAGAGTCATATAAGGACTAATCCAAGCTAATCACCAAGTTGAAGGACGACCTCCAAGACTTAGAAGACATTAACTCCTTAATGTAGAAGAAGATTACCGACCTGAAGGTCCAACTTGCTGTGAGAAAGGATGTAGGAAAGGTTAGCGACCTAGTTCAGTTAGAGAGTGATGCTCTAAAGAAGAAACTCTCTGAATTAGAGGAAGACTCATAGATTAGAATCTCATCATATTCGGGTTGCAAAAATACATAAAGAAGCTCAAGTTATTATTCAGGAAGGGTCCCCAAGCTACGTCATTGACTGATTATGATGATGGATGGAGTGATGCACCTGTGAGGTTGCAGGAGGCACATGACGTTATGTACAAGCATGGGTGGTTGAATGCCCTTAAAGTGGTCAAAGAACCTAAACAATCTCAATTGTGGTATATGTATTATGTGGATTGCTCAGCATATCTTCGAGGTCCTTTTGGGAAAGATGAGCAATCAGTTAACCATGATCTTAGTCCTCATCAACTTCTCCACGACTTTGAGGTGGATACTGAAAGAGATGATGAGATTTGCTTCACCCGAATCATGCCCAGAAAAGATAAATAGAGAATTTTTTTTGTAGCTGACCATAATGTGTTGTATATGTTTTTGTAATTATATTTCTTTGTACTTTGGGTTTTATTAACTAAGTAAAGTTAATTATCACTAATTACCACTTTCTTCCGTTTCATTATGCCATTGCATGTAATATTCCATCTCCTTAACCTTATAGGTCATGTCGTCACTCTCCCTTAGGCCTAGGAAAGGCGATGGCAAAAATGCACTTGGTTAATAGGTTATCCACCTTTTCAAGATTTTTCTGACCAACCGGAGTTAGGCTTTTTATTGTTGCATGTGCAATGCGCGGGGTTATTTGTGTTTAAACATAACAATGACCTGTTGAACATTATCAATCTACCGGAATAAGTTGTACAACTTTCTGTAGATGAGTTGCAGACGTCATGATTAATTGAAATAAATTAAATAACTTACTGTAGTTAATTTGAGTTATGTTCGGCACAAGGAAGTTCGTTGATTGGCATAAACTAAATAACATATTATAGATTTTTTTGGCATCCAAAAATGAGGACTAATTACATGGAAGTTGTGCATAAAATCAAGATAATCAGGATATTTATATAGAATGTCCTTTATTTATTCATAACAGAAAATAATAATTGCGAGAAATATAAGTTTGCAATAAAAAAATTCGTTAACAAGATGTGGTTAGATATAAGAAGTCTAGAAGTATAACTTCTTGAGGTTGGTTGCGCTCCATGTCCTTAGATATAAGAAGTCTAAAATTAGAACATCTTGAGGTTGGCTACATTCCATGCCCTTGGTATCTCTCCGAACTCCATTATTTCCAATTTATAAGCTCCTTGAAGGTCATCTCTGACCACAATAAAAGGTCTAATAAAGTTTGGCCCCTGTTTGTTGTCCGACGATCTTACGGCGCTATCGGGAACTTTCCTTAGGATGTAGTATCCTACATTAAAATTCCTCGAATTAATCCTTATTTTGTACTACCTAGCCAGTTTTTGTAGATATGAGGCCAATTTGATCATAGATTGATATCTTCATTCATCCACTAGGTCAAGTTCAGCATGAAGAGCGTATCGTTAAGTCCTTGGTCGGCTAATCTGGTTCTGATGGTCGGGAGACCAAGTTCAAGCGGCATGACATCTTTCATTCCATAAGTGTGTGCGAATGGTGTTTCCTTAGTTGATATCCTGGGCAATGTATGATATGCCAATAGAATATGGGAAATTTTACCCACCCATGCACCTGTCGGTCTTTCCATCCTCTTCTTAAGGCCATCGAGCATAGTTTTACTGGAAGCTTCTTGTTGATCGTTGCTATGACAGTATGCTACCGAGCTAAAATGGTGTCTGATTCAATGTTCATTATAAAAGTTTTAGAAAGAAATACTTTCAAATTTTATGCCTTTATCAGTGATGATGGTGTAGACACCCCATTATAGTACCCCATAAGCAAATCCTTAGGTCCCTATAACTCACTCGTTCACCATAGACCCTAGGCCATACTCCGTGTACTGATGTGGAGGCCACCGGGTGATCTCGGGCCGTCTTTGACTACTCATCAACTTTTTATCTTAGAAAAATCTCATTAAATATTCAAAAGGATATGATTCCCCTTTCAAACTATCCTCCTCGTGAATTAATCAGCCTTACAGTTCGGACGAACAGTATGTTTTCCCTAAAAACTGATATAGAGGCCACCGGGTACTCTCAGGTTCCATTTTAATTTGTTCAACTCTCCAACTTGAGAAAACCTCCTTAGATATTCTAAGGGTATTGAATCTCTTTTTCAACGGTCTTCCCCATGCGAGAGTCTGCCTTACGGTATGGACGAACAACTCGTTTTGCTCCAAAGTGTCATCGGGTGCTCTCGAGCCCTGTTTGACCAAAGAAAACTCTCCCAATCATGAGAAACTCTTTGTAACATGAAATTTCTCTACATAACCTTTCTAGCGGTCCACCCTATTCACAAATTGAACTTACGATTCAAACGAACGTTCCATCATCGTTCGAGGATTTCTTGTCCAAAAGACTGCCGGGGGCTTGTGAACCCCATTTGACAAAAGTTAACCCCCGAACCCGGGAGAGTCCCAATGGATTATTAAAGGGGCCTAAATACACTTTTCAATGGTTCATCACGTGCATAATTTATACGTACGAATTGTGTTTTTTGACCTTTTATCTGAAAGTCTGTCAGAGATTGCAGAATGGTATACTCATTTCCTTGCATATCAGTAGTGTGTTTTGGGGCACCTGCCAATAGGTAAGTCGAGACCTATGCCGATCGGAACCCCCTCCACCTTGTAAAAGTAGATCATGAGCCCACCTTGAAAGTCACCCCTCAGATCTACGAAACAGTGATCTCAACAACGTTGTCTTGAAGTCAATGCGGTTTCGATCCTAAAACCCCTTTCCAGCATTCCCTTTCCATAATTCCCTCACCCAATTTGGCAAATCACATTAGCTGTCTCATATCACCTTCATCCACTTGCTAGGTCAACCTTTCCATATTCACGATCAAGCTCAATATTTCAAAGAAGTTCCAATTTTTCATTTTCCCTCTGGATTCTCTTTTTTTTCATTAGCTTACTTTTATTCCCACTTTAGCATTTTATTTCTTTATATCATACACATTAATATACCATTTTATTAGTATCATTGCACATACTATATTTTCTATAAAAAAACAAAAACAATAAAAAAAGGGTTTTACCTATAAATTCCAAACGGGGAGTTCTCATCATATTTTTCCCACACTAAAACACTTTTTCTACATACACACATATAAGATAAATAGTCTGTTGGATTTATGGGTTAAACCCCACCCTTATTTTTGTACGAACTGCATGGACTTTGATGCCTTTACATGCTACATAGGCATTTCATTTGCGACTAGAGTCCACCTCTACTATTTACTTTCGAAATATTTGTTTTCATATCACATATTTGTAATTCATATCATAGTCTAGTATTATGTCCAACACACACCATCGTTCCTCCATAAGGATTGGTTATCTCAAAAATACACTAATCAAATTTTGATTATTATTTTGGGAATACTCCTATGGATAACCTAGGTCTACCTTAATCTATGACGTGAGTCGGGTAATTCCACTCTCTATTTATATATACACGAAAACACTTCACAGAGTTATTAAGGAGAAAAACAACATGAGCCATGAGAGGCTTAAAAGGACGGATGCATGCCTAACACCTTCCCATCTTGTAACTTCGTCCCCGAACCCATGAACTTATTGGTTCCGCAAGCATCAGTATGTCTTTGATGTCGTTCTACAGATGAGGAAATATTCCTTTTTTCTATTTTGTGTAAAATATACTAGCGACTCTATCTCTATACATTTACCACAATTCAACTTCAAAGTCGACGACAGACGAAGATACCCCCTAGGGAGATGAAGGGACCCTCGTGATACCTCGCGTTCGATTCCATAATGGCGAATGTACTGTGTATTATTGATAACTATACTCTATTTCTTTGTATGGGTGCTATATTTTCTGCATGTGTACGTATGCACACATCTGTATGTTCCCTTTTCTCATCTATCCACTTTTTGTATATCTACCTCATGTATATCTGCTTCATGTATATATCACCTCTCACTCATTTCACACACTTCAAAATAGTCTTCATGTATACTTCACCCTACTTACAGTTGTATATAGATTCATTTATACTCACATGCTTCACACACCACTTAGAATATCAATGCCTAGGATTCACTAGCACACACCCACACTTGTATATATCCATGCTCACTTACATATATCACACATCACTTAGTTTCTCTATGCTTAGACTCACCATCTCACATCCTCACTTGTAGATATCAGTCAATCACATCTATCAATGCTTAGTATAGTGTCCCTTATCCATGCTAGATTTACCTTTCATAATACTTTTACATTTCCCCTATTAGTATAGTACTACTCATCATGGAAATAAAAGACATTTTCTCCATAATGTACTAATTAAGACTCATGTATTTTGCACACTTAACACCAAGAGCATTTCAATATTGACCAAATTATTTTCTTATACTGGAGGGTCACTTTGCGATGGGCTCTGGTTCGGCAAGTCACAGTTAACCTAATCGATATGATTCTCACTTTCAACTCGCCTTGTACCTTTGACGTATATAGAACGGTTCCCATGCATTGTATCGATTGACTGAACTCATGACATGAGGTCTATATCAAGAAACTTGTCCACACACGTCGATTATATCGAATTCTCTCTCACACCTACTGTCCCCACGAGGTATATAGTGAGGCAATTCACGTACACTCAGGTATATCAAATGGCTTGTCCACACGTACCTATTATTGTCTTTATAAGACAAGAGGAATATCGTGGAAGTCATGTCGAACGGGGGAACCTTTCCACTTTCCTAACAAAGTCATACACCTCATATAGGCATCTAACCTAGGGCACTCATATTTACTTTGCCGGTTACTATGCAAAACTCTTCCGAATTGACAAGTCGCCATACCGTCCATATTTTTTGGCGATTTTACATTTTTTCAAATGAGGACCCTGTTCGTAATCTTAGTAACAAGTCAAACATTGTCTTTTATATTTTTAAATCCAATTTTCCCAAGCTTGGGTCCCATCCAGCATTTTCTGTATTTAGTTAAGCCTAATACATGTGAAACCTTACTAAATATATTATTCCCGCTGAGATTCTTGTCCTTCGTCCTTCCTTTGTTTCAAAAATAAAAAATTCCCCCAAACCTTATTTCCTTAATTTTCTAAAAATTCCAAAAATATTTTCCCTCTTTTTCTCAAAAATACCAAAAACATTTTCATTGTTTTCTTGGAAAAATAAATTATTTTTTTTTCTCTCAGGTCGATCGCATACCCGATTCTTGGCCTGGATCCCAATTGGCTTCGGTCAACCGTCACACCACCCTAGAGCTCCACTGATTCATCGACTACTTCATCCAAGTTTGGAGTCGACCTTCACAAACTCTTCATGTAGAACGCCGATCAAGTTCCGAATGTGTAACCTAACCTCATGACTGTCCTAGTCCAACTAAGTGCCAAGATTGACAACCTTCAAATCTAGGTCCATGAGACGCATTGTCAAGTGAACTATTCAAAGGACCCTAAGTCCTATTTCCTCATTCCATGGGTCCACCTACTGTCGAGACATTATGGGTCCCAGAAGAACATAAATGTGATCCTCGAGCTTTGCCTTACAATGGGCTACCATTATCTGGACTCTCTATGCTGAACCTTTCCCAGCCAAGGGCTAACTTGTATGTACCCATTGACCTAAAGAGGAAGAATTGAACGAGGTCAATGAGTACTTTAGATTGTTATCCAAGTAATTTGACCAAGTCAGAATATCAGAGAATTACATGGACATAACCCATATGTCACCCTATCCCAAAGCCAGATTTTCGAAGAAGTTAAGGATACCAGCCATTGATAAATTTGGGGATAACAAGCCCCCAATTTTGCGCCTTCATAGTTATTATCGAGACATGACACTTATGGATGCCTCCAAAGAGATAATGTCCCAGATGTTCTAGCAGAAATTGAAGGAAAGTACCCTCTGCTGGTTCCTATCCCTAGAAGAATCCTATATCCAAAGAATGAAGGACGTAGCCCAAGAATTCATGTCGTAATACAAGTACAACAAAGAGTTTGAGTCTACACATCGTAATTTAGAGGTTCTTAGATAGAACTCTGGGGAAACCATTAGTAATTTCATTGCAAGGTGGAGAGATAAGGATGCTACAATGACTAACTGACCCTCTCAAAAAGAGAAAGTCATTATAGTGAAGAAGATTTTTTTTTTCACATCCAAATGACCATTGGAGGACAGTGTTATTGCCATTTTTTGGCCCTTTGAGAAGCGGCTGTGGAAATTAAAGAAATTGTTACCAAGGTAGAAGCGAGATGAATAAAGTGGTTTGGTAGTTCATCCCTCGGAAGTATGAGAAGCCAACTAGTGCTACAGTCTAAACAATCAACAATATCTCACAATTGGCCATTTTTTAGGGACCAGAAAGTCACCCCAGCCCTGTAAAAAGGAATACACCGTGCTATAGGTTCCCTTGTCAAAAGTCTACCAAGCCATGTTATTCCAGAATCTTATCAAACCCTTGGACTCTCGTCCATTTCCTAATTCACTTCCCAATAACTTCATAATCGATGCTCAATGTAATTATCATCAATCCGCGGGCTATAGTAACTAATAAATGCTTTAATCTCTGAAACACGATTTAAAGTTTTATTGATAGAGGTCTTATTGCTTCACTCTCTAACCCTAAAAAAATACCACCAATAAACCAATTCATACACATGAAAATGCAATCTTTTTAAAGAATGATCCCAATTTTTCAGCATATACTTAGATCTCAGCTACCAAAACATCCACCATCCCTGTAATCTCACCCAAACCTCACAAAATTTTCCTTCACTTTATCCTGCACCCTACCCACCTCAAGGATAAAGATTTTTCACTCCTCACAAGATCATGTATTTTTGTTCACACAACATCCGAAAGAACAAAGCATGGATCTACCAGTTGTATTAAACCAACATTTGGAGTTTGGGATAAAATTGCCCGCCAAAATGACCATCGATTGTCAAGAATTTAGAGGTTTATTCATGGAAGCCCGAAAAATGGCATAGGAATCAGATGATTGGGTGGTACCTGCTAAAGAAATCAGTTTAGATGATATCATACAGTCATAGCCGACGTGTACTGCCAAACTAGTGAAATCGTCAACATTATCGAATTACTCACTATGTTAAAGCTTCAAGTGTGGTTGATACCTTCAGTCCTGCACCTCCCCACTGAGTGGGAAGACTTATACAAAGAAGCCATCAACTTTTGTGAATCTATTGAGTTCTCTTGTCAAGAATACATTTTCTCCATCGGATGGGGGGGTGAATTTCACAGCTCGAATGATTAACAAAGTCAAGAAAAAGTCTGTATGGTAATTAACATGTTCAGTATGCTATATTTTGAATACTTATTAGGAGAAATTAACAAAATATCCATTTAGCCTAAAGTGGGTGAAGAAATGGGGTTCTTATTCTTTCCCGCCTCAGTGAACCATATGACCCGATCTGGGAGACATTACAAATATTCGATTCCTCATACGACCAAGACAGATAAAGTAAAGGGAGTTATGAAGGAACTCCCTATACCAAAAATAACCATTGAGTAAAGCAAGATCCTTGACCAACTCAAGGAGACTCAATCCAACATCAGACTTTCGTGGCTTTTAAAGTCCTCCCAATTTTACTAGAATGCTCTGATTGAACTCCTCACTAGGACCACGGTCCCCCTTTCCACCACACCAAAAGAAGTTGTCAACATGGTCGGATCATTAACCTGCACTATACTCCTTTGATTCTCTAAAGAAGTAATCTTAAAGCTAGGCCCTCATCACAACTATTCTCTCAACATCTTAGTGGAAGTGCTAGGAAGATAGTCCCACTTTCTCAAACCCATTAAAAGTTTTTTATCTCAAAAAATTCAATTTCCTGGGGTTGAAAATCTGTGTCCTCATTCCTATTTTCGTTGTCATGCGTGGTTATGACAACATACGTCGAGAAGTGATAGGATCCATACAACTCACAAAAGGGGATGGCCCTATCAATTCTATTACTAAGTTACAAGTTATTGACATACCTCATGGCTCTAACTTACTACTTGGGTGACCCTGACTTCACTACATTCGAGAAGTGTCTTATTACCTTTATCAAAAATTAAAATTCTTTGCCAAAGGCCAAGTATTTACCCTTTCGAGGGATGATGACGGTACATAAAATGCTAGCACTAGTAACATGGTACTATAAATTCAGCATGGGACGAATGAAATGCTTCTCTTAGGCTTTAGAGTTGATCCAATTCCCCTTCTAGTATGTGATAGTTTCAAATACTTGAGTCTATCCAGAGCACAACCCTCACGCTGACGTCAATGTGATCCAAATGTTGAAAAACATGCACTTCATGCCCTTACTAGGGCTGGGGTGATGACTACAAGGAATAATTGGGACTATGGCCTTAAAAGATGCCTTTCATCCATGTTTCCTAGGTTATCAACCTTCACTTGAAGAATTCAAAGCGCTCCGCCAACCGTAGTAAAAAATAAGAAGAAAGGATTGTTTTGAGAGATTCTCTGAATGAGAGATTTATCAAAAAAGGAAAAGACTTACCTTTTAATGACATCCCTGAACCATGGCATGATTATGTTGACAAGAAGATGAAACCTGGAATGGAGATCTTCTTCCAAGACAATCACTCTTTGGTCGAAGACTACTAGTATGAAGTACGATCACTCAGTGTGAAATCTGTGGAAACTATCGAGATTTCGAGGAGAGTTACTCCAAAGACTCATTTAATTTACATACAGTGGGCTGAGCCTTCATATGATCCGATCAGAAGTTACACCGTTAAATCAATATGCTTTAATCATGGCGACTGATGGCCTCTTCTCAATTGGAGTACTACACCAATCCCACTTGTCGGTATTCTACCTAACCCTACTATTAATACTATCTCTTTACTTGTTGTTATTCCTTATTCTAATAATAATGTAACCAATACCTCAGTTGATGTGGTTCTTAATGCTGTCTTTTCAAAAAGTTAAATAAACGAGTATTTTGAGTATCTTGTTGTACCTTACATTAATTGTTTTTATTCTAATGAAATAATTAATTATGATATATTTGCAAATGATCAATTCTTAATTGATCTTAATAAGTGTAATAACAAACAACATAGCCGTTTTCAAATTAATGGGGATGAAAATGAATTATTAACCTGAGTGCAACTAGACAACAACACAATATTAGGATAGGGTCCGCCCTTGACGATCATGAAGGCATGCAATTTGAGGAATTACTTGAGGTGTTTGTGGACATCTTCACATGGTCCTACAATGACAAGCCCGACAACAATCTCGAAATAGCTTAGCATGTGATACCATCCTTTCTAGAATTCAAGCCAGTTAAATAGAAGCTAAGGAAACTCCACACTGAATTGTCGCTTAAGGTAAAAGAAGAGTTGGTCAAGAAATTAAAAATAAGCTTCATCCTCGTACTCAAGTATCCCACGTGGCTATCCAACATCGTCCCTGTGCCAAAATCAGGAGGAAGTGTCTACATGTGCATCGACTATCGAGATTTGAACAAAGCGTCCCCATAAGATGTCTACCCATTTCCCAACATCGACATGATCGTGGACAACATAAACAACCACACCCTCAAGTCATTTATCGATGAATTCATCGGTAAAAACTAGATCAAGATGCACCCTGACCATCAGGAGAAAACCCCATTCATCACCCTATGGGAAACCTTTTGTTATATTGTCATGCCGTTCGAACTCAAGAACGTGGAGGCTACCTACCAAAGGGCTTCCATAACCATCTTGCATGATCGGATTCACAAAGAGGTTGAATTATATGTCAATGATATTATCTTTAAGTCTAAGACCCGAGAAGGTCATGCTCCTACTCTCCGAAATTTATTAAAATGACCATGGCAATACCAGGTGCAACTCAACCCACATAAATGTGTTTTTGTCATCACGAAAGGAAATATCTTGATATTCATGGTTAGGGATAATGGAATCAAAGCATACCCGGTCAAGCTGAAAGCCATACTTGAAATACCACCACTCCTAACGGAGAAAGAAGTCTGAGGGTTTCTAGGTAAATTGCAATATATCATTCGATTCATCAGCGAGTTGTCTTCCATCTGTGAGCCCAAATTTAAACTCCTCAGGAAATATTCAACTAAAGTGGGTAATGAAGCCTATTAGGGAGCCTTTGAGCAAATCAAACGATACCTGACCCGACCTCCGATAATAATGACTCCGTAACCAGGTCTAGCCATTCTCTTATACTTGACCCTAACAAATACTATAGATGGGCATCTGTTTGCCCAATATATTAAAGAATACCCTAAAGATAGGGACATCTACTACCTAGTTAAAAATTCTTCACGTACGAAGTCAACTACACTTCCATGGAGAAAGCATGTATCGTGCTAGCGTGGGTCAACCAGATATTACGGCACTACATGCTTGCTTTCCCCATCAGACTAGCACCCCAAATCGATCCTATTAAATATTTATTGGAGAAGCCCGCTCTCTCCAGCCGAGTGGATCGATAGTTGATATTTCTAGCATAATTCGATACCGTATATGTCACGCAAAAAGACATCAATAGGAGATCTATTTTCAATTATCTTGCTGATTACCCTATGGAGGAAACTGATGTACGGGTTTTTGAATTCCCTGATGAATATATCCTTTGCACCTCTTAAGAAGACATCAAATGGAAAATATTCTTTGATAGTTCCGCCAACCAGAAAGGATACGGCATTAGGATACTCATGATCTCCCTTAAGGACTCTCACACTCCCATCGCCATTATAATAAACTTTCCTTGCACCAATAACATGACCGAGTATGAGGCATGCACTATCGGCCTCAAGACCTCCCTCAAAAAAGGTATCATGAACCTAAATGTTTATGGAGATTCTTCTCTCATCATTGGCTAAGTCCTGAGAAGATGGAAAGTGAAAGACGAGAATCTCTTACCCTTCCAAACCCATTTAGAAGAACTGCCCCCCTATTCGAAGATATCACCTTCCACTACCTGCCTAGTATGAAGAACAACTTATCTGATGCCATTGCTACCTTACCCTCCATGGTCGACATGCCCGAGTGAATAATTATGCCCCCTTTCCTAGTCCAAAAACAAGCTATGGCAACCCATTGCTACCATACTAAACTCGTCAATGAGTAAGATTACGACATTGCCGGGTCATGGTACTAGGACTTTTGGTGCCTCCTAAAACACAGTAGATATCCCTAAGATGGTGAAAAGAAAGACCGTGAGACCCTTCGCAAATAGGTCGCCTATTATATCATCTGCGATAAAGCACCATTCAAGTGAAACTTTGATGGAACCCATTTGCATCGCATTGCAAGAATGATGTTAAAGAAAAGATGTAGAATATCCACAACGGGGAATGTGGACCTCACATTAACAGTTAAATTCTTGCTAAAAAGATCGTCCATCAAGGGTACTATTGGAACACCATGGTTCAAGACTGCACTACATATTTCCCAAGATTCCCCAAATTTTAACAATTTACCAATCTACAACACTTGTATCCTCGAGAGCTGTACAACATGACTTCTCCTAAGCCATTCTCCACCTGGGGAATTGTTATCATAGTGTGGGTTACACCCAAAGCATCAAATGGTCTTGAGTTCATCTTACTTGCCATTGATTACTTAACCAAATGGGTTGAAGTCGAGTCATAAGAAGTGATGAATGCCAAGAAAGTGGTCAAGTTTATAGAAAAGAACATCATTCGTAAATATGGGGTTACCCAATAGCTAGTATCAGATAATGGGTTACACTTTAAAGTTGAGGTCGCAGAGTTGTTCGACGAGTACGGGATTCAGAGACAAAAATCTTATCCCTACTACCCCCAAACCAATGGTGTTGTCGAAGATGCCAACAAGAATCCCAAATCCATCATCAGTAAAATGATAGAAAGTTGCAAAGATTTGTCAAATCGAATTACTTATTCAATTTAGGGCTACTGTACTTCAGTTAGAACATCCATTGGAGCTACCCCTTATTGTGTAGTACACGGCATGGAAGCAGTCCTACTTGTTGAACTAGAAATATCTTCACTATATGCCATTCTCAAGAACAAAATCAATGAATAAAACTGGCATCAAAGCCATTTGGATGAACTATCACTCTTGAATGAAAAGAGGCTAAAATCTTTATACCACATACAAGGGTAACATCACCGAATAACATCATCCATTAACTAAAAAGTCAAACATCGGGGCATTCGGGAAGGATATCTTTCCCTAAAGGAGATCACAGAACCCATATGGGACCCTGGTTGGAAATTCAAGCCGAATTAGAGAGCCCCCCACATAGTGAGGAAGATTATGTCAGACGGCGCCGATATGCTCACAGACCGAGATGGAGAAGAAATTGCGTGACTAGTCAGTATGGACCGTCTAAAAAAATTTACCCTTAGTCTTAAATCTCGGCACACTACGAATCTTCTCATCCCCGTTCTATTCTAAAAAATCATCACTTCCCTCTACCCAGAAGAATGTGGTGACTAATCCTCTTAAAAACCTTTTGTTTTCAAAATGTAACTCATGAAAATTTTTAAAACCCCAAGAGGTACGTAGGCAACCCATACTGCATACAAGGGCACAATCCCTTTCTTTTTCACAAAATTTTATTATTTTTCTAAACCCTAAGAACGATTGTCCATTTTATCGTTTACATGAACAAAAGGCATTACCTTATATAAGTATGAATGAAGTCTTTTCAGTGTCGGTAGGGTCCATGAATATCTAATTAGAGCCTAAGTAGGCATCCATAAAAACTCATTAGTTGATGTTGAGCCTTGGCATCAACTATTTGATCTATTCTCATCAAGGAGAAGTTGTATGTGGGCCATGCTTTATTCAGGTCAATGAAGTCAACACACATTCTCCATTTACCATTGACCTTAGGCACTATGACAACATTGGCTAACCATTCTGGATAGATGACTTCTCTGATAATGTCTATTTTCTCCCACTTCTTCACATCATCTCTTATAACCTTGTATTTCTCCCGGAACTAGATCCTTCGCCTTTGTTTGATAGGTTTATCCACCTCTTCTATGTTCAATTTATGGCAGAGGACCTCTGGATTAATTTTGTCTATGTGACTCCAAGAAAAAATGCTCTGACTCTCCCTCAGGAGTTTAATCAACTATTTTTTGATCTCTTTTTTAGGTCGTTGTTCATCTGGATGTTTTTTTACTCATCATCATTGAGGATGATGGATTACACCTACTTGATGGCTTATCCCTTACTTAGCTTCATCTCGTCTTTGGGGTCGAGGGCATCTATGTTGTAAGTTGTGGTGGCCCTCTTATGTGCCTCTCTCTCATTAGCCAAATTGATTTAACATTCACGCGCCAAGACATGGTCACCCTAAAACATCTCCTACTCTATAAGTAGTAGTCAATAGTTTATCATCTGGTAAAAGGTTGAGGTTATGGCCTCAAATTCCTTGAGGGAACCTCATCCCAAAATGACATTGTAAGATAAGTAAACGTTTTCATCCATCACAAAGAAATTGATGAATATTATGATCCACTTCGGCCGTGTGTTTCCCATTTTGACATCCATGTCATAAATTCCCAGATGGTGTACTTTCTCTCCACCAAAGCCAATGAGGGGTTGGTGATATGGGATGAGCCTCTTCTTTCTTAATCCCATGCCTTTGAAACAGTCCCAAAACATGACATCGATCGAAATGCTCCCATCATCCAGTATCCTAGGGAACTCATAACCATGAAGTTTAGTGGTGATAATTAGACTCTCGTTATGGGGAGCTAAAGTCCCTTTAAAATCCAGTCTTGACAGCGGACCACCAACGTGTTCATATCTACTTGCGTTCATTGACCCGACTTCAAATCAAAAGTTGTCAAGTTTACCACTTATGGCTTTGGGAGAACCTTGGCTTTTTCTAGATGAGTGCTATCAGCAACATCTTTTTCACAACCTATTAATCCTCTACATATCATTTTTATATCAAAAGATATTTTATATAGACAACCCTTTGGAGCGACATTCTTTGGTGGTGGATTGGGGCTGACCGAATTGTAATCCAAGGTATCATCATCCTTGTTTGCATGGACATACTCTTTACTCTTGTCATTTCTTGTGTTCTTGGTGTCGTCTCGACCACCTTTTAAACCACCTTTATCCACATACCTTCTCAGCTTTCCCTGCTTCAGTATTTTTTCAATCTAATGTTTCAATGAGAAACATCTATTGGTTGTGTGGCCATGGTCTTGGTGAAAACAACACCATTTTCTCCTATATCTCTTATGAGGAGGGGCTTTGATCTTTTCAGGACATTTCAATGGCCTGTCATTCTTAATCCCATTCAAAATCATTTTAGGAGTAACTGTCAATGGGGTATAATCACCAAACTTGTTGTCAGATGACCTCTTCTTATCTCCTTTCCCTTTAAACTTCTGGGATTTAATACCATCGATTCCTTTCTCATCTTCTCCTTTGGATTCCATAGACTCCTTTTCCTTTATGACACTCCCGGATGTGGCCAGGAGTTCAACCATGGACTTTAGAGGATCCTCGGCTAGCTTTCATAAGATCTTGCCCTTTTGTAGTCTTCCCATCAGCGGAGTCATGGCTATGCTCTCATTATAGTCTTTAACCTCTAATTTCTCTTTGTTGAAGATGGAAATATAATCCATGAAAGATTCAATTCTCCCTTGCTTTACGTATAACAAATGTATAGTTTTCTTCCTCACTTTGATTCCAAAACATAAATTAGGAATGAACATCCCAGCTAGTTCCTTGAAGTTTTCTTTTGAGTTTATTGCAAGACAAGTATACCAGACATGGGCAGATTGAGTTAGGGTGCTTGAGAATTCTCTATATCTCTTCTCGTTTGAGACTGAGAATATGTCTATAGTGGATGGGTACATCTCCACATGGTGGACTAGATTGGTGCTCCCATCATATTTCGGTGTCACCACTAGACGCTTAAACTTAGCCGGGGTGGGATAGCTCATAATTCTATCAACAAATGGCAAGCCTTCCATATAAGCCATCTCCAAGGGTTCTGGATCCTCATTAGGTCTCCAATCTTATCTTTTAATCTCCAAATGGGAGTTGTTCCATGGTTTATCAGCAACAAAATCTATAGCATTATCTCCCTTGACCAGAGAAACATTATCAATGGCCCCTTCCCTCTCAGCCTAATATTGGATGAGTTTTAGACCTGTCGTTCTCAGATGGATGTTGACTTCATGTTACCCCTCGTCTGAGCCATGGGATGGTCGATGCCCATGACAACCACTATTTCTCCTAGAACCAGTAATGTTATGAGACCTCGAGGGTTAGTTTCTCAAATCATGCACCGGGTGAGTCTGTTAAAGGTAGACCCTCAACTACGTCTATCAAATATTGAGGCTTTTAGTCGATCTTCTTTTTCTCGATTTGGAACTCACTTCCCTACTGAACTTAATGGGTCATTTAGTATTCCCTGAGATCTTATAGGGTTACCAGTACTCTCTCTCGTCCTCATCATCACATGGGTCACTTTGTGACTCTCGACCTTACCTCCCTAGACGTAATCGCCCAGGGTCAGAAATGTCCTTACTTCTTTAATGCAGTTGAATTTCCTTGTGTGGAGCCTAGGGTGGTCCCCTGGGTTTTGGATCTTATCCCTCCCTGGTGGTCGGAGTTATCATATCCACTCTAGCTCCACTAGGTCTTCTCAATACATTTGGGCAAAAGGTGTCCACTTTCTCCTATATCTTCTATTGGCTGGCTGCCAGCAAGTGCAGCGCTACCGCCACCTCAATAATTTCTGATTGAGGAGGGGCATTGCTGGAGCTGGGACCAACGCCTACAGAAAAATCAGATGCCATAACTTCGTTAAATAGGCAGTGAACTAGAAGAGATGAATGAATTAAAGATCAATTTAAGCATCTCAAACTAGACCTCTTTCAATGCTGGCTTAAGTCTAGCTAAAAGCTGAGCTAAGCCACCTCTAAAGAATTCGGTGAGGTGCAACTACAAGGAAAAGGAAGAAGATGATAATCTCGCTTTCCATAAATGACACCAAACATGATGGTACCATAAATAATATCACCAAGTAACTACGTATGGACTCAAACTAGTAAAACCTTGAGTAAGCAAGAATGGTGAAAACACAGCAATGTAAACGAAGCAGGAGGTGAGGCCAAGAGGAGAGAGATAGTAATATAAGTGGTTCAGCCAATTAAGCCTACTCCATAGTGAAGGAGTGATTGAATTTCACTATAAACTCGGGCACTAATGCATTTGTGATAAAGTCACACAACCCTCTCTCTGACAATAATTTAGACAGAGCTTCAACTAGTGCTTGTAATAATCGATCTCTCTATAATGTAGAAGATAATAGGTATATATAGTCCATAAGGGGTGTATTGTACCCCCAAGAAGATGTAGAGCATGCACACTAGATATCAACCAACCAGGCTTGGCCACCTGTCTCTAGTACATGTAAACTATGATGGTGAGATATTTCGTCACATGTGATGGAGGTGTTTCTATAACAGTCTTGCCTACGTGGGGCTCACAGCCCATGAACACCTTACCACACGTGCTCCATTCCATGCGCTCTTCCCGGTGTCAAATGTACTCTTTTTTTATGAGGATGCCAACCTGGAGGGTTTTAGGCCTAGACTAGTATGAGACTCCTGAGATATTGTTTGATCACATGTTAGTAACTATCGAGTGGGGTCTTGGCTAACTTATGTCAGGTCAATACGAGCATATGTCTGGGCTGACATGGTCTCGGCTATCTAGAGGGTAGACACAATGATACGGTTGGTCCATTGTGATGGCATGAAGTGTCGTCCTGGTCGATGGAACAGATTGAGATTATTATTACTAAATTCCTTATGAGAATGCATTCTACTAGGTCGGCCTGAGTCGATCAAGGATTGAGCTATGATGAGATCATACATTGGTATATCACTTATGATTACTAAGTGCGGTAGGAAGTTGTCCTAGAATATCTAACCCACATTGTGTGAATGGCCATGGGCTGGTCAGAGGCCTTAATTAAATTGTCGATTAATGAACCATAGGGGAGAATTTTTAGCACTTCTCGTATTTTCGAACAAAAATACTTGCATCTTTCTTCATAGACAACCACCACTATCCTTCTTTAATTGCTAAGAATGCTAGGGATCGTCCTTATGCGTGACTCCCACAAATCCCATCGTGATGTTCATATAGAACTTGCCCGACGTCTTTTAGGTGGACGTATTAGAGGTAAGGACCTACAAGGGATATTTTATAGAGTTTCCCTCTAGGATCTAGGTAGAAGTGAGCAACCTTTATTCTTAGTTGGCGATAATATTTCATTTTGATCGATTGTGTCTAATTCTATAAGTATGCCACGATTTAATCCATCCAGCTGGGGACTCTCATGATGGTAAGAACATGCCTAGAGACTATTTCTATTTAAATATTGGGTTTGGCAAGGAACTCCACTTTGATTGTTCTTTTGAGGTCAAATTATAGTACTGATCTTAGGGATTTTAAGGCATTAGCATGACTCTTTTGCCCCTGAGGGAACTATTGAATGTGGACTCCTTCGAACTTCAATATGAGATCACGAACTATAACGAGGTAGGCTTCCATCCTATAATCTTTAGTGTTGAAATCTCCACTAACTTATTTAGACATCATTTTTTATTCAACTAACACGCTGAGCCACATTGTCCCCTATATATGGGCCATGTATTGGATAGATATTTGTGGTTCATATTCAACATATTTATTGGAGGCTTAGAATGGTACTATGATTCTTTTCTCGATGATTGTGTGCTTTGGTAAAACTATAATGATTCCTACTCTTACTCCCTTGGAATTTGAGGCTCCATCAAAGTAAACGGGCCATTCCTTGGACTGTGCTTCTTTTTTTTATTAATGCTCCATCAAATGCTGGTCAATTGTACATACTCTTACAAATTTTGTGAGGAAATCTTCCAAAACCATCCCCTTGATTGTGGTCCTTAGCTGAAAATGGATGTCAAACCTTCAAAGTTCGATTGACCATTTAGACATTCATCAAAAGAAGTTAGATTTTTAAAGAACAACTTTGAGGTGGAATGAAGTACTTACTGTAACAGAGTGGGCTTTAAAGTAATGCTTAAGTTTCCTTGAAGCGATTACCATAGCATAGGCTAGTTTTTCTAATGGCGTGTAGTGTTGATCTGTGTCTAGGAGGGCTTTGCTAGCGTGATAAATGGGAAATTACTTTTCATCCTTTTTATAGGACAACATCAAGCTATCTACGTGGTATGAGATTGTGAGGTAGAGGTGGATAGGATCCCCATCTTTGGCAATTGCAAATAGAGGCAATTTATTGAGACACACCTTTATTTTCTCAAGGTCACTTCAGAAATCATCCTTCCATGTGAGGCCCTTCTCCTTCATTCGGAGATGGAAAACTAGTCAACAATGCTCTAAGGACCTTGAGGTGAAGCAGTTGAGTGTCGCGAGCATCTCAATGAGTTTTTGAATCTCACGCAATGTCTTTGGTGGTTGGACCCTATTTATAGCGTCAATTTGATCGGGTTGGCCTTAATTTCTCTTTTGCTAACCAGATAACCTAGAAATTTTCCAAACTACACCCTGAATGAGCATTTTCTCTCATTGAGCTTAATTTGATATTTCCTGAGGATTTCAAAGGTGTTGGCTAGATCACTGAGGTGGTCACCTTTGTCCTTGATTTTGACTAGTATATCGTCAATGTAAACCTCCATGGTTTCTCGCATACATTTCTTGAACATTTAGGCCTAATGTTCTTGAGGCCAACTGGTATAACCTTGTAACAATAAAAGCGACTAGAGTTATGAATGACTTTTTTTCATAATCGGGCCCGAACAGTTGAATCTGATGGTATCTGAATAAGCATTCAGGAAACTCATGTGTTCATGTGCTACCATCGCATCGACCAACATGTTTATCTTTGGCAGGGAAAAACTATCCTTGGGGTAAGACCTATTGAGATCAGTGAAATCGATACAAACTCTCCAACTATTGTTTTCGCACCACAACTAGATTTGAGAGCCACTCTAGAAATTGGACTTCTTTAATGGATCTTTCATTTAGATGTTTTCCTACCTCATTCTCCACCGATTTAGCAGCTTTTGGTCCCGTTCAGCGTGCCTTTTGAGTGATCGGCTTGAAGGTTGCATCCACGTGAAGATGAAGTCAAGCCACCTAGGGATCAATCATCACCAGGTCGTAATTCTCCCAAGAAAATACATTCTAATTATAATTACTCTTAAAAAATGCAACGATCTCCCTATTCTGATAATCGATGGGCGTTTTCCCAATAAAAAATTTTCTCTATAGTAGGTTGACACCCAGCGTAACCTCTTCTAGGTTTTCGGCGACCCTGTCTCTAGTGTGGATCCTAGTTTCCTCCACCTATGATCGATCGTACCGTAGTTTCTATTTAGAAGGAGTATCCCAATCTTAGGATTTCTTAGAATACGCTTAATTTTCCTTATTTTTGTTTTTTCGAGGATGGATGGCGGTGATGAAATATTTTCTAACTGTGGTCTGGTCACCTATATCTCCACTACTCCCCAATAAATGACACACTTGAGCTTCTAAAGATTCGTTGACAACACGAGTCTTTTTTTATGAATCGACCCTTACCCAGACTGGCATGGTATGGTGAGTATATGTCAACTACTAGAAACTCAATCAACTTTGAAATATTCCCTGCACTCAATGACATCACTACCTTCCCTAACAACATTGTATTTTCCCATACGAAGCCAGCCAGTGGATCATATACCTCTTTGAGGTCGATCAAATTGAGTTTAAATTTGTCGAAGAGGTCTAGGTACATGAACTGAGACTATCTCCCTTAATTAACTCATAGATTTTTGATGTCCCAGTTTGTAATACTAAGGATTATTACGAGTGCATCATAGTGTGGAGTCCTCACTCCAACTAAATCTTCCTCAATAAAGATGATGTGTTTGTTGTAGTCGACCTCCTCTGGTCGCCAGCATTCTTGTCCTATATTTTGGCAGGATGAATCTAAAAGGACTCCATTATAGTCGTGACCTTTTTTAGTTCCCTCATAACAACATTCGAGGGCACCACAAATCACCATGAACTCATGTCCTATGGCGTTGTCAAATTTTCTGGCTTTTTCTCTCCATTAACTATGACCTTGTCCATTTTCTTATTAATATACTCATTCTGATTCCCAACTTGGCACAATTCCTCCGAAGCTTTAATGCTTTGCAGGGCTATATTATATGGCCTCCCTCTTTAAGAAATGCACATAGAAACACATTATTCCTTTTTGTTGGATCACCACCCATCTTCCTGAGCCACTTCAAAAAATTTAGATTTTTGATATTTCCCAAAATTTTGTAGATTGGTTCCTTGAGGACCGTGTTGATGTCTTGGAAGGATATCAAAGGATATTTCTTATTGCCTTTTCGAAACTATTCTTGCCCCTTTTCTTACTGACTTTATTGGGATTGTTATCCTTGTCTCCTCCCTTGTTTGCTTTAGCCTGGCTAGTTTTTTCATGGAAAGTACGCACCACGTCCTCAACCTTAGCATATTTTCTAATACCGCCATCAGGATGTCGATGGTGTTAACCTCCTTTTTAGTAAGAGACTAGTGCTGTAAATATGAGGTTGGCAGACCGATCTTGAAGGATTCTATGATAACCTACTTCGAGGAGTTCTCTATCTCATTGAACATTCCCAATACCGTTTTCCATACTCGTTAAGAGTTTCCCATTACATCGTCTTCATATTGGGCAGTGAGACCATCCTCTAAGAGTGGGAACTTTTTGTTATGAAGTGATCACTGAAGGCTTCACCGAGGATCTTTAAGATCTTGTCAAACCTATGGGGAAATCTTTATATCCACTTCTAAGCTATGTCATGTAGGCTAATGGAAAAATATGAAACATAAGGGAGTGATTATGACTCTATATGATCATTGCCTGCCTGTATTGCCTGACATGGCTTATAGGGTCAGTTGCCTTCATATATCTGAAACTCGAGAATAGGTAACTTCTTAGGGGGATCCTCTTCCTCGATCGACCTTGAAAAGGGTGATTTTATTTGCGTGTTAAGAGCTTTTCTGGCTAGCTCCCTTGTTGAGTTAGTCCCTCGATGGGTTGGTTGTTATCCATCTCCCTTTGGAACAAACTCCTTATGTCCTCATGGCATTCATCGTTATTGTGGCATCTTTTTGTTCGGCCTTACTCCAATTGGACCAAATTCTTCTTGAAGCTCCTCCCTTCACTGCGAGTATTGCTCGCCTGAGGACTAGGAGTCCTTTCACGATGATTTCGACTGTCATCATGGAGAAGGCGAGAATTTTCTTCTATCTGGAAGAGTGTGGCCACCTATTACTCTTGAAGCCTAACTTTACAAGTGGAGACCAACCTCGAGATCTGCGTAGACCTAGGAGGGTCGTGACTTTTTTCAGATGGGAGTCTCTCCTTATTAAATCATGGGTTGGGCTCCTGGTGAATTTAAGACTTGACCATAGGTGGGGCTAGATTTTCCTACACGTCGCTGGCCAGAGGCCTATTATTGAGACATCATGGTACTCTATTTTTTAGCATATGCTTTTGTAGGGAAAAAGAATTGTTCCGATAGATGCTCCTAATTATGAGTGTAAAAGTAATCACAATGAATAATTCCAAGAAAGTAATTAAAGATGGCAGTAATTGAATCACACGCACAACACAGAATATATGTGGTTTGGAAAATTGTCTACGTCCATGGAGAGGTTACTATTTTTCTTATTAGGTTATCTCTCAAGGTTACAAATTTTTCATCCCCTTGACCTCGGGGTGAGTGTGAATATTTATAATAGCCTTTAAGAGGTTTTGTCTTAAAATAATTATTTTAGATTAGATGTAACTTGTTTGGTGTCCTTAAATATCTCTCCGATATTGTTGGTAACCTATTTGAGCTTATCGATGTATATTTCAGCACATGTCAAATACATGAATATAATTATCTGTTAGAGTTGGGTCGCGCAGTCCTGTAACATAGTGGGTTGGTCGTCCATCTCCGAAAATAGGCCTAATAAATAATTTAGTCCTCACACCTATCAGTTTCTTAAACAACCTCACACAATATAGATGGACTAGCGGATACCCATTTCTGAAGGCACGACAAAAATTTTCCAAGTACGTAATCAAAACGGCAAAAATTTCAAAAGTATGTAATCACAAAATTGCCAAAATACTGTTCCCCGATATATATAAGTGCATAATTGTTACACGTAACTGAACTCTTTTACATCATATATGTATCTGTGTGGTACTTAATATAAATTTTACATATATTATTAACTCTTACATGATTACATCGCATGACAAACATTATATTAATACAATTGTTATTAACTGTTGCATGATTACATCGCATGGGACACAATATTTTAATATAATTGCTACTATATATATAAGTAAAACATAATAATGATTACATTGGTGTGATGAAATTGTCAATAAATAAATTTTCCAACTCATCAAGAGTCATATAGAGGTGTTCCTCGTGCCTTCGGGCACAATTCAGACTTTGCAAAAAATAAAACACATTCTTGCGATAAGTATGGTATAAGCACACCACGTGCCAAAGTAGTTTGTTACTGAATACAAATCCAAAAAACTGCATCAATTAAGACTTGTAATTATAGAATTTATTATAAAACAAAATAATGTGTACATGATTTAGGAAATTTGAGCAAAGCTTACTCTATTTATAGGACTATCCACTTGTATAAGAAACCAAAACTACCCAGCTATACAAATAGTCCATCCCAGACATTATATAAACTAACAAAAAGAGTCATTATTATCAGTATAATTAATAACAACCGAACTAAAACAACATTATGATACTAAAACCAAACCAATCACATGTTTAACTAAAATACATGTTTAATGATACTTTACATACAACTTAATACTATTTATCCCTATAAGCCGAGTAAAAACTAATAGAGTGCGAATCAAATCGATATGAATACAACCCAAATAATCAATATAAATGAGTACTAAAACAAAGTTATCCTGCAACCAAACATCTGTTAGAATATCTGTTATAATCAAACATGTGACATCACTGATAAAACCCATAAAGAAAACACATAATTTCTTACTAGTTACAAATAAAATAAACTTAAACAAAAGCACCAAGTTGTTGCGCAATAGCATCCAGGTAATAACTAGTAACAACCTTAAGAGTCAAGGGTGAAATAGTCTTCTGATCTGGACATATCTATAGATTACAAAGATGCAAAAAGACAAATATAATTAAACCTAAAAAAGGGTCAAAATGGAATTTATTAGGAAAGTATAAACATGGATATAACAAAATATTTTTTGGGAAGGCATAAAATTCCATCATCCTTAGCAAAAGTCAACACCATAATAGGAATCAAGATTTTTATGGAGTAGTTGAGATAATAAAAACAAACTATCAGATTTCAGTAACCCAACAAATTAGTAAAATCACCTTCAAGTGATAGTCATACTTTGATATTTGTGGACATAACATAGAGCCCTATTCCAATTATTTCATAATATTAAGATGAAATTTTTGAGCTACATATTATATTATTATATACACTTTCTATTAATTAAATGATTTAACAGTTTTAGATGATGATATAATTACTTTTTCAGGATTAATTAGCATGTTAAGTGTCTATTTGTATGCAAAAATATTGGTATATATGAGTGCCCCACCTAGGAAATTTTTTTGGTCCGCCCGTGCCAGCAACAGATGCTAGCACACCCACATCCACCTTAAAGAGTGACTATTTTAGTTTAACTACTTTTTGCAAATTATATACTAAAATTAACTTGAAACTTCATTAAAAGGGAGAAGTCATATATCGGGCTTTCTTCGATCTCAGTTTTCCACAATCGGATAGCATGTCCAAATGGCATTTATGTGGAATTCAAATTAGGACAGTAAAAAACATATTAAATTCCGTTATTTAATTAATCGAATGTCAATGAACAATTCTGAAAAGAAAATACCTCAAAAGTTATTCATGGAAAAACAACATCTTACATACAACCAACAACAATAGCAAAAAAATAGAACATAATAGAACAAATACTCCAATAATTCATAATGGAGAGAAAAAAATGAGCAACATTAACTTACATCTTTCCTATAAATTGCTCCTCAGAAATACACCATTATAGGGCATTCATCAAACGTGGATGATTTGCTTGAAGCTGTGGTCTTCACCATATATTTTATAGGAGCAATCATGTCTTTTTCAATGTTTGTTATTTCGACCGGGTACCTTCCAAAATCTACGAGCACAAACATGGCAGAACCCAACTTCTTTCTTGCAACCAACATGTTATTCAGATGGTGGGCCAAAATCAGATGATCCTTCCCACCTAATCGCCTCCATTTATCGCGACCCTTCTAGTAATCAACTAATTCATCCTTCAACATTTTTCCATACTAACTTTCTCCTTTCCATGAAGCTTGGAGTGCCTATTGTAGCTCAGAGATGGGAAAAAGGGAACAAATATCACATTTGTTTGGTTCGAATTTTGAATAACCAATAAGAAAAAAGGGCACAATTATCCCAGCTGAAATATTGTGCTAATTTAGCCGTTCTCAAATTAACAGTGAAAAATATGATGAAATAGGACTAAAATGAGCTGATTTATGTTTATCCAATGGTTGAATATCTGAGAAAATGATAAATATAAATAGTAACAATTCATTGATTTTATTTTTAATAAAACAACATGAATTGTTCAGACTTGAGGAAAGTCTTGTGGTAAAAAAAAATTCATAGGATGAGGAGTTTTTATGGGTTTTTCCCTTGTATATACAACTTTTGTTAGTGGATAAATCTTACCGAATCTGCAAAATGGATATTAAAAAAATCCCACTTAAGAAAACTTTAAAGATAAACACAACTTTGTATGTTTAGTATAGATTAAAACCATAAGTTCGGACTTAAATACTCAATATAAAATGAGGTTACTAAAAAATAAAATATAGATCTAACACAAAGTGAACGATTGGCACCTTCGTGTAAATTTCAATGAAGCTCACTGGGCAGTCACAATGGAGCTCATTGGGCCAAATAATTTCGTGAATATCTATCTACAAAAAGTACGTGGGAATTTCTGTTTGTTCATTACATACACTCAAAACTAAGGTCATTTTGATGCCATAGCTACACGTTTAAAATTAAGTCAGACACTTTAGTATAAACTAAGTAATTTCATCATTATATGAAAAAGAAAAGGGATGAAAGATATTTGATAAGTCAGTTTCAATGCCATCACTCTAACAAACTATATAGTTCTAAACAAATAACCAATTGATGTCTATTACCTATTCTTATGGAGCTTTACTCAAATTAGGTTTTTCTTGAAACTTAACACCTCAAACTTGCACTGAACCTATTAATGAAACAATGTAAATCCATTAGATAAAAAATAAACACCTTGATATAAACATAATGTGTCAACCTCCATACAAAGGAATATTAATATTTAAAGAGAGATGACTCCCTTTGTAAACATGCATACAAAGGAATATAAAGGTTCTTACCTAGTACACTCAAATTATAAGAAACACAAAATGCATCTATTATTATCCTTTTCATATTCTCTAGAATCGTGAACTCCCTCTGTGAAGAAAAGAAAGGTTGAAGTTGGTGATGGAGAGTTTGATTAGATAAAAAAGCCCCGAGTAAATGCAAATGGAGCTGAAATCATTAGAGTTGCATCGTTTCCCAATTCCACTGTCAGCTCCTGCACATTTGGTGGATCCCCACTGTCAGTAGATCCCCACTGTCATTTCTGTCCCAACATTCTGTCTCGGAATTTTAGATCCCCACTGTCCCGACATTCTTGATCCCCAAAACCTTTGTCCCGACATTCTGGATCCCCATTATCATCAATTGAAATACTAGAGATTTGGACAATTGGTTTGAACCACAAATGTTTTGCTCGAACGAAACATAAATTTATAACCAAATTGAAATATAAATTGACCTTCTCGCCATCAATGTAAAGATCAATGACCTGCTCCCCATCGCTATGAGATTATAATACACTCTCAATAAGTTGAATAAACCAATCGTATTTATATAGTATATTAAAACATGAAATGGAATTTCTATAAACCTATATTGGTTTTCATTAAACCATGAGATAAAACAACAACATATAGTTTAATTGCAAACATCAGACCATTAATATAAATTCTTGAAAATATACACTCAAAATTAATAGCTCGATGAGGAATAAATCTAAAGTAACATCTACCCTGATCGTGAATTACCATTTTACTGTCCATATCTGACCTCATTATCAAATTCTCTTCGAGATTGAATTTTCTTTGGAGTCTTATTATATAAATTACAAACAATAAACTGTTGTGGAAAATAAATCCCCTTACATGTTGTCATAATGCAAATGATGCCATACTTCAAAAGTAACATAATAGACCACATGGAGTGAAATACCATAGTTATGTGGATGGTAACCGGTGGCTTATGATTGTTGTGGGTGGTGGTTGATGAAGAATGGTGTTATTGAACCCTATGGAACCGTATGCACAAATTATAAAAAGAGAATGCATCATCCAATCAATCATCCTAGCAATTTGTGAAATGATTAAGGTCCAAAATTTTCAATCAATCAAAACGTTGCAAGTATATAAAATACATATCATCACCGGATTTAATATAATTGAGAATTGGGAAATAGTATTTACTACCAACAAATAAGTGATACCATTGAACTAAACAGATAAAACTACTAATTTCAAAATTCAAGACTTATAAAATTTGAATAGATAACATACGAAGGGAACCAAAATAAATATTTTATAAGGAAACTAATATAAGTGTTTTTAGGATTCCAAATGCCTACAAAAATGGTGATAATGAATCATTTCAAAGACTCATTGAACTGAATAAAAATGTTGAACTGGATCACAAATAAACATTTGTTCGAACCTCTTCATCGTTGAACTGGTTCCTAAATTTAAGTTGTAACTTTGGATATTTACCTCCAATTCATCTAAATCTACAACATAAACAACATTGGTTTGAACCAAATACTCCCCTTTATATTCACACATATAGATCGTAAAGTTTTCATAATCAATTATCATAGTGTTAGCAACATAGAAAATAGATCACACCTAATTGACAACAGTAAAAAAGAAAAAAATTCAAAACATAAATCTCAAAATATTAATCTAGAAGTAGAGACAAAGTGTATACCTGATATAAATATAAAAACCCACATAAACGGGTCATGATATAAAAAGGAAAAAATACATAACAAAAACCAAAAACATAATTAGATCCCCGAATATAAACATGAACATGAACATAAATAGATCTTGAACAAAATGAACAAAATTAGCATAATTAGATCCCATATTGTGAAAATCTCTAATACTTTAATTCTCACACTTACATTTATCCGAACATAATTGTGAAATGACTACAACATTTCAAGGAACAGATTAAGGAACATAAAAGGATATGTGGTCCAAGACTTCATTATAAAGAAAAAAACATACACAAACGAAATAACAAATTTGAAACTTGAAAAATACCTATAACACATATTTTTTTATACTTATTCAAAGAAAAAATACAATATCAAATAAATTATAAATTGGTATACCTACGGGATCTTGAACCCCAAAACAAATATGACACCAAATTTGCACCTGAAAACTGGAAATGAACAAAAAATATAAACAACCCCAAAAACTAATATTACAAGACCTATCAACTTTTACATGAGCTATCCACTTCTATCAGTCAACTAATGATCACTACAACATATATGGTCTATTTTGTATAAAAACAAAAATCATAACATCAAAATTTAAGAAAGCTTGGAAAGAGAAAAGATCCCTCAATTACCCAAACGTGTTATAGTCATGGATATTCAAACTCTAGTTGTGAACTCCTTTGAGTAGTGATGTATCGGGTTCTTCAATAAAAAATAAATGGTGTTTTTGGTTTCAATGTGAGAAATATAAACAAACCCAAACAAATTTGAAGAGAGAGAAAGAGAGTAATATTGAAATTTCAAATAAATATACAGTTAATAAACTTAGGAAAGTTTACCAACCGCCTTGATTTGAAACCCCAAACAATCAAACTCGGATCCTATTTTGGTAACACTGTGTTTGATTTTCATATCTCTTGAAATCACAGAAAAAACTAAAAAATTAGAATCAATAATCTATATAACCAAAATCTTAAAATGTGAAAAGAAGAAAAAAAAATCAAATGCCAGCGCGCATGTGCAAGAGAGAGAGAGAGAGAGAGAGAGAGAGAGACTTACTTGCGAGGAGCATAGATAAGAGATCGAACCAGTGGGATTTGAGATTGAGGGAGAGTTAGGAGAGTCACAGGAGACAAAAAGAGTAGAAAAATTAGTGGGGGTAAATGAATGTGTGGAGTAAAATAAGTGAGGGGGGTAATGAATATTTGTGGTGGGGGGGGGGGGTTATTTCAAATTTCAAAATTTGAATGAAATTTGAAGATTCAATCACCACCCTTAAATTTTGGTGGGTGAGGTGACAAGATCTCAACTGTTATTGTGCTTAGACAATTCAAAAGCCATAGTCCTTTATTATATGTATGGTTATGATGCGGAACTTGTACACGTGAGTGAAGAACATGATCAGACCCATAAAGATGGTTATAAGTGGGCCTGTCTCAATGACCTTATAGTACTAAAATTGTCGATGGAAGATAAGATCTGGTGTTGGCATGACCTCGATTGTTTGCATCATCGTAACCCTCCTTTCAAGATGGATGCCCTCTTGGATTCCTTTGAATGCCTTTATGGAAAGGTTTATTAGGAAATGACTTTGGATTATGGTTTGCACGGTGATGACACCCTTAGTCAACCCATATACCTTGTGAATATGGCAAGTTCCAATAGCCAATCAAGTCTCAAGGACTTGAGCACTACAGTTACTCCTTATAGTCTAGATGTTGCACCTGCTGGAGTTGAAAAATCACATAGAAAATACCCTTCAAATAAGGCTTAGATAGTTGATATTTTGTTTTTTCTTTATTTTGATGGCCTTGTAATAATTCTTTGTGATTTGTAATAATACTTTGAGCTTTTGGTTTTCTGAATAATACATTGATTTTTTATTGTGTAATCATGTCCTACCAGTAGTTTAGTCTCACGTTTGGACGAACCCGGATTATCGTTCCTTAGGTTCAATTAGCGTGTCAATTTTTGAGGTCGCTCAAATGAAACTTTTCATTTTGGCCTAATGTTGGCGTTTTTTACCAATGGAGGTCAAATGTGCCAGGACAAGTCCTTGATTTGGTCTAGTAAAACTTCTCGTTCTTGACCTCAGGGTAATACATGAAGTTTCATTTTTATGACTTATTATTCTTGACCTGGTGGTGTCATACATGAAGTTATGCTTCTTGTTCGTGGATTTTTCGAAGATGAAGTCATACATGAAGTTTTGAAGTTTGATTTGTTCATGTTATTTAAGATTTCTTTGAATTTAGCACATCTCCCACTCTATAAAAATAAAAAGGGTGATAATCTTTATGAGAAAGAAAATCTTTATTGAGAATTGAAAACGAGTTACAAAAAAATAAAAAGTGATTACATTTTATCTAATTACTGATAGCACTTCCTAATATACTAAGCATTCCAAGGGTTTTTTAATTTATCCCCCTCTAGGGTTTCAATCCCATAAGTTCATGGTCGTACAACTATTGACATTCGGTAAGGACCATGCAAATTTGGCTCTAACTTGTTTCCTTTCTAAATTACTTTCTTCAGGACATAGTCTCTTTCCTTAAGGTTTCTTGTCTTTAACTTTATGTTATAGAATAGAATAATTCTCTACTAGTAAGTTTCCATGCGAAGTAATGCATGATCTTTAACTTCTTCAACTATGTCTAGGTCTAACCTCCTCATTAAATCAATCTTTGAGGAATCAAAATCGAACATGTGACTAGGTTGACAAATTTCTTTCGGAACAACTTCTTTTCTCCCTAAAGCTAACGTGTAAGGGGTTCATTGATCTAATTTCCCCTAGCTTCATCCATTGTCTTCTTTATTCAATCGAGTAAAATTGTGTTCATCACTTATGTCTTCCTGCTGTATTGCGGGTGGCCAGGAGCAGCATGTAACTATTGAACTTTTGATTGAACACAATAATCTTCGAATTATTGGTTATCGAACTACGTGCCATGGTCGATGATGAAAGAATATGGCATTCCATAAGAGTAAATTATTTTTTTCCATATGAAATGAAAGACCTTCGCGTAAAGCATATCTACCAGAGGTTCAAGCTTCACCCATCTTGTGAATTAATCTACTGCAATGACTAAGTATTTGAACTTTTTCCTTATCCTTTTCCAAGGGTCGACTTGGTCAATGCCCAACTTATAAAAGGGCCAAGTGGATGTGATCGATGTGAGTGCAACCCTTGGTGTTCTGTTGATCACAACGTATTTCTAGCATTTGTCGAATCACGGTGCATAATCGATGAAATCGACTTTCATAGTGGGGCAGTAGTAGACTTAAGTGGCTACTCGCTTGGCTAGTGATCTTATTGCCCTTTGTTCTTAACAAGAACCTTCAGGTATTTCCTTTATCGAGTTTGTTACATCAGCTAGATAAACACATATGAGGAACGAAATAAGAAATCATCTTCTGTATTGGATCCCTCCTTCCATAACATACCTAGTTGCTTTATATCGTAGCCTCCCGGACTCCTTAGAATCAGTCGTCACGATGCCTTATTAGGCATAAATTCTTCATATTTATCCCCTTAATTTTGTTTCTTTTATTGTCTCGTCCGGTGTAAATATACTAGATTTATCTATATTCATGACAATAAACCTTTTTGGCGAGTATTTCTTATTTTGTGTATTTCTCATATATTTCACAGGTATTTCATGCAAGATAATGCGCAAAGAGAACTCGAAATAGTGAAAGAAACTGTGACATGGGAAGTTAAAGGGTATTTTTGTATATTTTTAGAAATATTCTAGAGGTGGGGACAATTGGAAAGTTCAAGAGCTTAAAGTCACAACAACTGGAAAAAATGGCACCTCAATTCGAGTTACGGTGCATTTGAAGATGAGGAGAATCAAAGAGGAAAAACTAAGGAAGGCAGAAAGTAGAATTTTTTTAGTTCAAGGAGAACTGGTTCTCCATTAGTCATGCGCCAGATCCGTGACAAAAATTATCCACGCTTTAAAACCGTTACAAATTATCTAGAGCGGGATTTTTATTTTAGCCTTATTTTTTAGCCTATAGAGGTTTATGTTTTTTTTCCACTCTTCTAAATGAACCATGACTTATATATAATCACATTATGATTCTTTTAAGATAAATTTCATTTATGTGAAAGAACCTAAACTAGGACTAATATCTAGGAGAATAATTTATATATTTTGCACCTTTAATTCAAGAGCCTTTTCAGTTTTTCTTCACGTTTTGATTTCTTCTTGCATGTTTGTGTTCTTCGAACTTGGTAACCTTAAATTCCAGTAACTTTTTTATTGTTTCACTAGTTTACGTGCTTGTTAATGGATCATTGCGTTGTTAACACTATCATGTTCAAGATCTAGTTCAAGGGTTGGGATCATGTTTCCGCCATTCATGGGTGTTGAGTTTTGAATGTTAGGTTTTAAGTAAAAATACAATTAATCGAAACCTCGTGTCTTAAAGTTGAAAAATTATGAACTTTCCTAATTATGCAACGTTAGTGTTTATAGCGATATTCCGAAATTAATCCACTTGTGACCAAATTCGAGTGAAAGTTCAATCTTTCATAGTTGAATTAAATTTCTTCATGGATGATGTTTATAATCAATTGAATATGCTCGGCTAAATATTTTTGAACCAAAATCTTTTACTAGGGTTGTTTAACCCAAGGTGGGGATGTGAACCTAACCCCGTTTTCTTATTCCTAGCTTATGTTTTAAATAGTTTTAGTTAACTTCTTTATTTTTCTCATCATCTTTTTCACATCTATTTTAAAAATAATAAATCAATTAAAATCTATCAAACATTCCTTGTGGATTCGATACCCAGACTACCCATGATAATGCATAAGTTTGTAGTTAGACTTCAGTTTTTTTTATTGCAATCAAAAGATGATAACAACGATTAACGCATAATACGGGTGCTCATTTTTTACCTCGATCAAAATGGCGCCATTGTCGGGGAGTGTATATTTACTATTTCATAAGTTATCTTTCTTTGTATTTTTTTAAACTTTTTTTTTGCAGGGTTACACAATTGAGCACGAAGAAACGTTGAATCCTCAGCCATACACCTCTTGACGGGAATTGTACATCTACAAATTATTCGGTAATCATGTCTTCTTATAGTGATTTCGATAATTACAGTGGTTATTTATTTGGTAGTATTACTCTTTATTTTTTTGTGTAAGAATCCGCGGCTCGACCCATTACCATTGGTGAGGGTCTTCTAATTATTGATAATGAAAGGCTTGAAAACAAATATAGCGAAGAAAATCGTTTTCAAAGTTTTTATCCTCAATAATTCGCGCCCCGACCTATTACCATTTGTGAAGGACTTATAATTCTTGAAAATGAAAAGTGTTAAAACAAATATCGGCAAGAAAGTCTTTTTTGGGAGCAATAGTTGGATGCATTATTTGAACCGAATGACGATTTTTTTTCCAATATTTTTGAAATTGAAGAAAGTTTTCAACTAAATGAGGAATTCGAGGTGCTAGAGCAAAGGAAGCCTACTTTGGAAGAAAACTTCCATCTTTACATGAAAGTCATAAAGTCAATCCTTGGTGATGATTGGGAAATTGAATCACTTTGCAAGGAGACTAGTGCTTCTTTGGAAAAGAAAGAGGAGGTTGAGACTTGTGTTTCACCTCAAATTTTTGAAGAATGTCCCGTTAAAAGTGAGACTTGCTCCTTTGAAATTCAATCTCTAAGTGATGAGAAATCACTTGGGATTGAATTTAACTCATCACTGTTTTATTTCCCCATTCATGAACCATTACAAGTACCCTATATTCCTATGAGACGGTTGAAACTTTTGACACATTTAAACATTTTACCGACAAAGACTCTTTGCTTGATTTGTTTTCCAAGATGGATTCTTCCTTTTTGTGTACCTCGCCTCGCATACTACCTGAAAAATCTTTGCGAGGGGATTCTATTTTTCTTGGATCCCAATTGTACTTGTCCCCTTAACATCCAAATCTCCCATCATCCCTTTAAGAATTTTAATCGGTGATGGTCCATTTTTTTTCGCCTTACACATGTCTTCCGTTATTTAAACGAAATTCTTATTTTTCAGGAGGCATACATGAAAATTAGGGGACCCTAAAAACTTTTGACGTCTAGTGTATGGTTTATCAGAAGATCAAATTATAGGTTGTAAATAATTTTTTTTTTATATTTTATTCGTTTATTTATTTTGTCTCTATTTCACTATAGTCTAGTGTAATTAGTTAATGTTTTTGTTATTCTTTTTGTTATTCTTGGTTCTAACATAATTTGTAAATTCAATGGACTCGTACTTATCGCTAATCGCTCCATTTTGGGTAAATATATTTCTTTCCCTCTATTTATGTTGTGATCTTGATTTGCATTAAGGGCAATGAAACATTTAAGTTTGGGGATGTGGGATATTATTTCCATTTACTTTTTAGTTCCATTGACTTGATCACAAGTTATTTACCAAGTATGCTTTTGTTGAAAAAAAAGCAAAAAATATTTTCCTTCAAAATAAATAAAAATTTGGAATTTAAACGCTTCGAAAATATCACGAAATTTTGTTTTAAGTCTCAAATTGTAAAAAATCAAATGCACCAAGATGAAATTAACCAAAGCTGGAAATTGAGAAAAAATTGAGGACTTTACGAATTAATGTGGAGATTAACTAACCCGGTGAGATTTCGAGCCTATCAATTGTTGTGAGTTTTTAAATCAGTCTTAGTTAATGGTTAACTCAAATTTCAATTTAGCTCCAAAAAGTCGATCTCTAGTCCATTATTTTGATCGGTTACGAGAAACGTGAGAGATATTTCCTTGAAAATGGACTAAAATATCTCTAAACTAAACTCTTCTCGAGACGCATATGGTAAAATAATCACTAATTCGGACAATGAAGTAGGCCCTCATTTGTTACCCAAAAATTTTAACCATAAAAAGTTGTGAAAATTTTCCCTTTTACGAACCCAATTTGAGCATAGTAAAATTCCCAATTCGTTTGATAAACTCGAAAAACCAATGACGCAAAATTGTGAAAATTGAACATTCATGAATTACATCCGAAAAGTGAATAAAAGGGGGCAAGAAAAAAAATTGCCCAAAAAAATTGCAAGAAAAGAAAAATGTGTAAAATAGAAAAAAAATGAAAAAAAAGAAAAGAAAATGAGCAAAAGCAAAAAAAAAAACACTAATGGACATCATAAGAACATTTTCGAATTTCGAATTTTCAAACCATTCCCAATTTTAACCAATGCACCTTACAACTTGACAAAGTCCAAACCGAGTCCGAAATTCGAAATTAATTACCACGTGGAGAGCTAAAGCATGAAAAGATAAGATGAGAGATTAATTGGTGTTAAAAAGAGATAATGTTTTCCGTTTCCCAATGACCACATTCCGACGATGAAATATTTTCACCATAAGAATTCCGTCTATCAAATTGTGTGCGTAAGTTTACGTTCCATGAAATTTACTCTAACCACATTTCGAAAGATTCATTTATGAGAGTATCTTGTGAGAAATTGAATCAAAACGAATTTTCGGAAAGTAATGTAATGATCAATCGGTGGAAATTATCGGCTTAATTTTTTACTTTGCACACACACACACACACACTCCAAATTAAGACTCTTGAATATTAATTTAGGATAACTATTTTTGGGGAATTTAAATTATACAACTTTTTAATATTTTGATATTTTTCTTTGAATAAAAAAAATGAATTTTATGGGTATATTCATTGCAAACCCTCACGAGACACCACTCGACATACTAGGGTAACCTAAGGATTTAACGTCATATTGAATTTGCTCAATGCAATCGCTTTCCCATGGAAGAGGTCTATCCTAATAATGTTTTTGAAGGGTCTTTAACTCATACTATTATTCTTTTACATTGCTTGGGACGATCAAAATTCTAAGTTAGGGAGATTTGATTAGGCATTCTTCATATTTATCCCTTTAATTTATGTTCTTTTATGGTCTCGTGCAGTGTAAATAGACTAGATTTATCTCATATTCATGATACAAACCCTTTTTGGAAAGTATTTATTATTTTGTGTATTTCTCCTGTGTTTTACATGTATTTTATGCAAGATAGTGCGAGAGAGAACTCAAAATAGTGAAAGAAACCAAGAAATAAGAAGTTCAAGGTCATTTTTATAATTTATCTGCCTCAGTCTAGAGGTGGAGCCAATCGAAAAGTTGAGGATCTTAAAGTCAGAAGAATAGGGAAAAAATGGCACCTGAATCCAAGTTACAGTGAAGAAGTTATGCACATTCGATTATGAGAAGAATCAAAGAGGCAAAACTAATGAAGGCAGAAACTAGAATCGTCTCAGTTCAATGAGAAATGGTTCACCATTAGTCATGCGCCAGATCCGTGACAAATATTAGTCACGATTTAAAACTGTAACAAATTATCTGGAGCGAGATTTTCATTTTGGCCCTATTTTTTACACTAGAGTGTTTTATGTTTTGAAGACTTTTCTAAATGACCCATAACTTATATATACTCATATTAGGAGTCTTTTATGATAGATTTCATTTATGTAAAATCTCCTAAACAGGAAGGAACATGTAGAATAATCATTTACATATTTTTCACCTTTAAGTCAAGATCTTTTTCGATTTATCTTCAAGATTTGATTTCATCTTGCATGTTTGTGTTAATCAACCTTCGTAACCTTAAATTCCAGCACTACTATTGTTGTTGCATTACTTTTACGTGCTTGTTAATGGATTCTTGCGTTGTTAACACCATGATGTTTAGGAGACAATTCAAGGGTTGGGATCATATTCCTAGCATTAATGGGGTTTCAGTTTTGAAAGTTATGTTTTGGGTAGAAATACATGTAATTGAAACCTTGTGTATTAAAGTTGAAATATTATGCGTTCATTTGTTTGTCATGCAACATTAGTGTTTATAGCGATATTTTGAAATTAATCCATTTATGACCATATTCGAGCGAAAGTTTAATGTTTCATTGTTGAATTAAATTTCTTCAAGATTGATGTTTATAATCAATTCAATATGCTCGGTTACATGTTTTCGAAGAAAAATCCTTTATACGCGTTGTTTAGCCTAGGGCGGGCATGTGATCCTAACCCCGTTTTCTTTTTCCTTATTTAAGTTTTAATCAGTTTTAGTTAACTTCTTTATTTTTTCCCTTTTCCCTTTTTCACCCCTTAATCATCTTGTTCACTTTTATTTTAGATATAATAAACCAATTAAAATCTATCAAACATTCCCTGTATATTCGATAGCTAGACTAGCCGTTATACTCCGTAAGAGTATAGTTAGACTTTTGTTTTTTTTGTATTGAGGACAAAACCTGATAACAACGATTAGCGTACAACAGGACGCTCGGTTTTTACCTCGATCAAAATGTCACCATTGTTGGGGTGTTTTTTTTAATAGATTATATTTAATTTAATATTTCGTAATATATCTTTGTTTTGTAGTTTTTTTTTTACTTTTTTGCAGGCTTGCACAATTGAGCGCCAAGAAATGTTGAATCCTTGACCACGCACCTCTTTACGTGAATAGTCCATCAACAAACTGTTCGGTAATCATGTCTTCTTATAGTGATTTCGGTCATTACAATGGTTCTTTATTTGGGAGTAGTATTCTAGATTTTGTGTGCAAGAATCTGCGGTTCGACCTATTACCATTGGTGTGTGTCTTGAAATTATTGAGAATGAAAGGCTTGAAAACAAATATAGGGAAGAAAATCGTTTTTAAACTTTTTATTATCAAGAATCTGCACCTCGACCTATTAACATTAGTGAGGGCCTAAAAATTCTTGAAAATGAAAGGCATGAAAACAAATATCGGGAAGAAAATAGGTTTTTGGCGCAAAAGTTGGATTCATTATTCGAACCGAATGATGATTTTTCTTCCGATATTTTTGAAATTAAAGAAATTTTTTGACCAAATGAAGAATGTGAGATGCTAGAGCCAAGGTAACCTACTTTGGAAAAAAACCTTCCTTATTTACATGCAAGGCGTGAAGGCGATCCTTGGTGATGATTGGGAAATTGAAACACTATGCAAGCAGACTAGTTATTTTTTTGCAAACAAATAAGAGGTTGAGACTTATGTTTCACCTCAAATTTTTGAAGAACGTCATGTTGAAAGTGGGTCTTGCTCCCTTGGAATTCAATCTCCAAGTAATGAAGAATCACTTGAGATTGAATTTATCTCAACACCATTTTTGTTCTCCATTCATGAACCATTATAAGTACCACTAGATTCCTATGAGACGGTTAAATTTTTTGACACATTTTAATCTTTTACTGATGAGGACTCTTTGCTTGATTTGTTTTCCAAGATGGATTCATCCTTTTTTTGTGCCCCGCCTCTCATACTACTTGAAAAATCATTGAGAGGTGAGTCTATTTTTCTCGGATCGCAATTATACTTCTCCCCCCAGCATCCAAATCCCCCATCATCCGTTTAAAAAAAACTAATTGGTGATGGTCCGTTTTTTCTTCCTTACACATGCCTTCCATTGTTCAAAAGGAATTCTTATTTTTCGGGAGTCATACATGAAAATGAGGGTTGACTAATTATCCCTCAAAGTCAAATTGGATTTTGGGTGGACCCTCAAAAATTTTGACTTTTAGTGTCTAGTTTATTAGAAGTTCCAATTGTAAGTTGTAAATAGTTGGGTTTTTTTTTTCCTTTGTTTTTCTCTTTTTTACTATAGTCTAGTGTAATTAGTTAAATTTTTTGTTATTCTTTTTGTTATGCTTGGTTCTAACATGTTTTGTAGATTCAATGGACTTAAACTTACCGAGAATCGCTCCATTTTTTGTAAATATTTTTCTTTTCCTCTGTTTTTGTTGTGTTCTTGATTTTCATTGAGGGTAATGAAACATTTAAGTTCGAGGTGTAGGATATTCTTTCCATTTATTGTTTAGTTCCATTGACTTAATCACATGTTATTTATAAAGCATGCTTTTGTTGGAAAAAGAAACCAAAAATATTTTCCTTCAAAATAAGAAAAAAATTAAATTTAAAAGCTTCGAAAATATCACGAAATTTTGTTTAACGTCTCAAACATTAAAAAATCAAATCCACAAAGCTGAAATTGACCAAAGATGAGAATTGAGTGAAAATTGACGACTTTACAACTAAATGTGGAGATTAACTAAACCGATGAGATTTCGAGCCTGTTAATCGTTGTGAGTTTTTAAATCAATCTGAGTTAATGGTTAACTCAAAGTTCAATTTAGCTCCAAAAATTCATTGAAAATCTTTATTATATTTTTTTGATCTGTTATAGGAAGCGTGCAAGATATTGCCCTTGAAAAATGCGCTAATATATCTCTAAACTAAACTATTCTGAAGACGCATATGGTGAAATAATTAGTAATTTGGATAATGAAGTAGGCCCTCGTTTGTTATTAAGAAATACTAGCCATAAAAAGTTGTGAAAAATTACCCTTTTGCGAACGCAACTTGAGCCTTCTAAAATTCCCAATTCATTTTCTTATCCGAAAAAAACTAATGACCTGGAATTGTGAAAATTGAAATTCATCTATTACGTCGGAAAATTGAATAAAAAAAGGATTGGAAAAAAAATAAAAGAAAATTGCTCAACAAAAATAACACGAAAATATAATGTGAAAAATAGAAAAAAATGAAAAAAAGAAAAGAACAAAAGCCCCAAAAAGCAGTAACGGACTTCATAAGAATATTATCCAATTTTGAATTTCTCAACCATTTCCAATTTTACCCAATGCACCTTACGACCCGAGAAAGTCCTAATCGAGTATGTCTTTTGAAATTAATTATCGTGTGGAGGGCTAAAATACAAAAAGATACAATGAGAGATTAATTTGTGTGAAAAAGAGATAATGTTTCTCGTTTTCCAACGACTATATTCCGATGATGAGATCTTTTCACCATACAAACTCCTTCTTTCAAAGTTTGTATGTAAATTTGTATTGCATGAATTTACTCTTACAAATTACGCATGCCGAGAGAAAAAGCCCGATTCCAAGACATTCATTTGTGAGAGTATCTCGTAATAAATTGAATCAAAATAAATTTTGAAAAAGTAATGTAAAGATTAATCGGTGAAATTTAGCTGCTTAATTTTCGGCTTCGCCCACACACACTACAAATTGAGACTCTTGAATATGACTTCACGGGGAGTATTTTCAGGGAGTTTAAATTATACAATTTTAAAGTATATTGATCTTTTTCTTTGAGTCGAAAAAAATGAATTTTGTGGCAATATTCACTGCAAACTCTCACGAGACACCACACGGCCTACTACGGTAACTTAGGGGTTTAACGGCTTGTTACATACCCTAAATGCAATCGCTTTCCCGCTAAAGAGGTATTCCATCCCAATAAAGCTTTTGAAAGGTCTTTAACTCATACTCTTATTCTTTTACATTCCTTGGGATGGTAAAAGTTCTATGTTAGGGGGATTTGATCAGACATAAATCCTTTATATTTATCCCCTTAATTTCGTTCTTTTATGGTATCATGTGGTGTCGTGTGCTTTATAGTTATTTTATGCAAGATAGTGCGAGAGAGAACACAAAATAGTGAAATAAACCAAGAAATGGGAAGTTGGAGGGCATTTTTAAATTTTTTAGCCTTAGTCTAGAGGTGGGGCCAACTGGAGAGTTGAAGAGCTTGAAATCACAAGAATATTGGAAAAAACGGCATCTCAGTCCAAATTACGGTGAAGAAGTTAGCACATTCGAAGATGAGAAGAATCAAATAGGCAAAAGTAAGAAAGGCAAAAAGGAGAACCGGTTTAGTTCAAGGAGAATCGGTTCGCCATTAGTCACGCGCCAGATCCGTGACAATGATTAGTCACGCTTTAAAACCGTTACAAATTAACTGGAGTGGGATTTTCATTTTGGCCCTATTTTTTAGATTTCAGAGTTTTATGTTTTGAGGACTTTTCTAAATGACCCATGACTTGTTTATACTCATCTTAGGAGTCTTTTAAGATAGATTTCATTATGTAAAAGATCCTAAACAAGGAGAAACATCTAGATAAATAATTTACATATTTTTCACCTTTAATTCAAGAGCTTTTTCGATTTTTCTTCATGCTTTGATTTATTCTTGCATGTTTGTGTTCTTCAACCTTGGTAACCTTAAATTCCAGCACTGTTATTATTTTTAGATGATTGTTAATGGATTCTTGCATTATTAACACAATAATGTTTAGGAGCTAGTTCAAGGTTTAGGATCATGTTTTCGCCATTGGAAGTTATGTTTTGGATATAAATAGAATTAATTGAAACTTCATGTATTAAAGTTGGAATATTATGCATATAACTTTCTTTGTCGTGCAACGTTAGTGTTTATTGCGATATTCCAAAATTAATCCACTTGTGACAATATTCGAGCGAAAGTTTAATGTTTTATTGTTGAATTATATTTCTTCATGTTTGATGTTTATAATCAATTGAATATCCTTGGCTACATGTTTTCAAACCAAAATCCTTTATACACGTTGTTTAACCTATGGCGGGGATGTGATCCTAACCCCTTCATGTTTAACCTATGGCGGGAATTAAATTTCTTCATGTTTTAGTAAACTTCTTTATTTTCCCCCTTTTTTATTTCTCACCCCATCATTATCTTTTTCACTTTCATTTTAGAAATAACAAATAAATTAAAATCTATCAAACATTCTCTGTGGGTTCAATACCCAGACTAGCCTTTATACTCCATAAGAGTGTAGCTAGAGTTTAGTTTTTTTTTGTATTGCGGTCAAAAGTCATTTACAACGATTAGCGTATTACACGAATGCTCAATTTTAACCTCGATCAAAATGGCACCATTGTCGGGGAGTTTTTTTTATAGATTATAATTTATTTACTATTTCATAATATATCTTTCTTTTGTATTTTTTTTTGTTTTAACATTTTTTTGCAGGCTTTCACAATTGAGTGCCAAGAAATGTTGAATCCTCAGCCACACACCTCTTTACGTGAAATATCCATCTACAAACTATTCGGTAATAATGTCTTCTTATAGTGATTTTGGTAATTACAAAGGTTCTTTATTTCGGAGTAGTATTTTAGCTTTTTGTTAGCAAGAATCAGCATCTCGACGTATTACCATTTGTGTGGGAATTCAAATTATTGAGAATGAAAGGCTAAAAAACAAATATAGGGACGAAAATCAAATTCAAACTTTTTAATCTCAAGAATATGCGCCTCAACCTATAACCATTGGTGAGTGCCTTAAAATTCTTGAAAATGAAAGGCGTGAAAATAAATATCGGAAATAAAATCACTTTTCGGAGCAAGAGTTGGATTCATTATTTGAAACTAATGATGATTTTTCTTCCGTTATTTTTTAAATTGAAGAAAGTTTTCAACCAAATGAGGAACCGAAGGTGATAGATCTAAGTAAGCCTACTTTGGAAAAAACCTTCCATCTTTACATGCAATGCGTGAAGGCGATCCTTAGTGATGATTGGGAGATTGAAACACTATGCAAGGAGACTAGTTCTTCTTTGGAAAAGAAAGAGGAGGTTGAGACTTGTGTTTCACCTCAAATTTTTAAAGAAAGTCTCGTTGAAAGTGAGTCTTTCTCCCTTGAAATTTAATCTTTAAGTGACGACGAATCACTTGACATTGAATTTATCCATTCACCATTTTCGTTCTCCATTCATGAACTATTACAAGTACCGTTAGATTCCTATGAGATGGTTGAAACTTTTGACACATTTAAACCTTTTATCGATGAAGACTCTTTGCTTGAATTTTTTTCCAAGATGGATTTGTCCTTTTTGTGTGTCTCGCCTCCCATACTACTTGCACAATATTTTAGAGGTGAGTATATTTTTCTTGGATCCCAATTGTACTCATTCCCCCTAGCATCCAAATCCCGCATCATCCCTTTAAAAATTTAATTGGTGATGGTCCGTTTTTTCGGCCTTAGATATGCCTTCCGTCGTTCAAACGAAATTCTTATCTTCCAGGAGGCATACATGAAAATGTGGGTACACTTATTATCCCTCAAAGTCAACTTGTATTTTGGCTGGACCCTTAAAATTTTTGACTTCTAGTGTCTGGTTTACTTGAAGTTCAAATTATAGGAAATAGTTAGTTTTTATTTTTATTTTTATTTCTTTCTTTTTCTCCCTTTTTTACTATTGTCTAGTGTAATTAGTTAAAGTTTTTGTTATTCCTTTTGTTATTCTTGGTTCTAACTTGTTTTGTAGATTCAATGTACTCGTACGTATAAAAAATTGCTCCATTTTGGGTAAATATCTTTCTTTTTCTCTCTTTATGTTGTGTTCTTGATTTACATTGAAAGAAATGAAGCACTTAAGTTAGGTGGTGTGGGATATTCTTTCCAATTAATATTTAGTTCCATTGACTTAACCACATGTTATTTACAAAGCATACTTTTTTTCGAAAAAAAAGCCAAAAATATTTCCTTTCAAAATAAATAAAAATTTGGAATTTAAAAGCTTCGAAAATGTCATGAAATTTTGTTAAAAGTCTCAAACATTAAAAAATCCAATGCACAAAGATGAAATTAAAAAAAGATGGAAATGGAGCGAAAATTGAGGACTTTACGACCAAATGTGGAGATTAACTAACCTGGTGAGATTTCGAGCCTATCAATCGTTGTGACTTTTTAAATCAATTTGAGTTAATGGTTAACTCAATGTTGAATTTAGCTCCAAATATTCGTTGAAGATCTCTATTCAATTATTTTTATCGGTTAAAGAAAACATGCGAAATATTGCCTTGAAAAACCCGCTAAAATATCATTAAGGTAAACTATTCTCGAGACGCCTATGATAAAATAATTAGTAATTCGGACAATGAAGTACGCCCTCATTTGTTACCCACAAATACTGTACATAAAAAGTTGTGAAAAATTACCCTTTTGCGAACCCAACTTGAGCCTAATAAATTTCCCAATTCGATTGATTAACCTGAAAAACTAATGACCCGAAATTGTGAAAATTGAAATTCATCAATACGTCGGAGAAGTTAATAAAAAGGGGAAAGGAAAAAAAAAAAATTGCTCAACAAAAATAGCAAGAAACGAAAAATGAGAAAAATAGAAAAAAATGAGAAAAAAATGAAAGAAAATGAGAAAAAGCCTAAAAAAGCAACGACCATCATAAGAAGGTTTTCCAATTCTGAATTTCCCAACCATTCCCAATTTTACCCAATTAACCTTACGACACGAGAATGTCCTAATCGGTACTGGAATTTAAAATAAATTACCGTGTGGAGAGCTAAAACTTGAAAACATAAGATGAGATATTAATTGGTGTGAAAAGAGATAATGTTTCTCGTATTCCAACGACCGTATTCCGATGATGAGATCTTTCACCATAAAAATTCTGTGTTTCAAATTATGTGCATAAATTTGTGTTCCATGAAATTTACTCTTATAAATAATGCATACCGAGAGAAATAGACACATTTCGTGATATTCATTTGTCAGAGTATCCCTTGAGAAATTGAATCAAGATGAATTTTCAAAAAATAATGTAATGATCAATCGGGCAAAGTTAACGGCTTAATTTTCGGCTTTGCACACACACACACACTATGAATTGAGACTCTTGAATATGAATTTACGGTGACTATTTTTGGGGAGTTTAAAATATAAAATTTTAAGGTATATTAATCTTTTTCTTTGAGTTTAAAAAAATTAATTTTGTGGGTATATTCACTGCAAACTCTCACAAAACACCACTCAGCCTACTAGGATAACTTAGTGGTTTACCGGCTTGTTAAATATCCTAAATGCAATATCATCCCCACGAAATATGTATTCTATCCCAATAAAGTTTTTGAAGGGTCTTTAACTCATACTCTTATTATTTTACATTGCTCGGGACGATCAAAGTACAAAGTTAGGGGATTTTATTAGGCATGAATCCTTCATTTTTATCCCCTTAATTTTGATTCTTTTATGGTCTTGTGCAGTGTAGATCGACTGGATTAATATCATATTCATGAAAATAACCTTTTTGGGTTAGTATATCATGTTTTGTGTATTTCTCGTATGTTTTACAAGTATTTCATGCAAGATAGTGCGAGAGAGAAGTCCAAATAGTGAAAGAAACCAAGAAATGGGAAGTTGAAGGGTAATTTTGTATTTTTTAGCTTTAGTCTAGAGATGGGGTCAACTAGAAATTTGAAGATCTTTAAGTCACAAGAATAAGTGAAGAAAGGTCACCTCAATCCGAGCTTGAAGTCAAAAGAAGTTATGCATATTCAAAGAGGACAAGAATCAAAGATTCTAAACTAAGAAAGGCTGAAAGTAGAACCGATTCAGTTCAAGGAGAATCAATTCATCATTAGGCACGTGCCACATCCATGGTAGAGATTATTAACACTTTAAAAATGTTACAAATTATCTGGAGCGGGTTTTCATTTTGGCCCTATATTTTAGCCTAAAGAGTTTTATGTTTTGGAGACTGTTTTAAACGACCCATGACTTATATATACTCATATTATGAGTGTTTTAAGATAGATTTCATTTATGTAAAATATCTTAAACAAGGAGGGATATCTAGGAGAATTATATATAAATTTTGCACCTTTAATTCAAGAGATTTTTTGGTTTTTCTTCAATATTTGATTTCTTCTTTCATATTTGTGTTATTTAACCTTGGTAACCTTAAATTATTATTATTTCATTATGTTCAAGTGCTTGTTAATGGATTCTTGAATTCTTAACCCCATCATGTTTAGGAGCTAGTTCAAGGGTTGGGATCATGTTTCCACCATTGATGGGTGTTGAGTTTCGAAAGATAGGTTTCGGATTGAAATACAATTAATTAAAACCTCGTGTATTGAAGTTGGAATATTATGCATTTAACTTTCTTTTTCATGCAACGTTAGTGTTTATAATGATATTCCAAAATTAATCCACTTGTGACCATATTCGAGCGAAAGTTTAATTTTTCATCATTGAAATAAATTTCTTCATGTTTGATGTTTATTATCAATTAAATATGCTCAGTTAAATATTTCCGAACCAAAATCCTTCATTATTGAAATAAATAATTAATGCTCCGATATAGGAGGATCCCTATTGAGATGGTACTTATGAACTTTATTTGGGTTCCATAAGCGAGCCGAGCAAGTTCTTCTTCTCTGGCGTTGCTAGATTAAAGGGATCCTTGTTGATGTCTAAATTTGTATTAACTATCTTAGCTCTCAATTTTTGAATTTATAATCACATGAAAAATAGAAAGTGAAAGATATATAAAGACACTATATATTTTACGTGGTTTAGCTCTAGAAAAGATCCTACTTCGACGCGGGTAATAATATTTACATTTTTGTTCCAATATATTGAGTACAATTTCGAAGATTTTTCTTTTTCTAGTTTTCGCTCGGAAAAGTGGCATATTCACAGTTATTGGAATCCTGGGAGATTGAATTCATTTATAACATCAAGAATTACATCGGTACATATTGATACATAGTTGGGTGTCATTTTCATGCATGGATATAGTGAGTATTGAAGTTTCACAAGCATGTCTCTTCATATAGCTTATGGTTCACCTTTTCGGGAGTGATCGGTTGAATACCCGACCAAAGAATATCTGAGTCGATTAGATATTATCCTCTATAAACAAAGTGGATAATATGTTGGCAGGTGTCACCATTTCATTAGTCCAAGTGGTCAAATGTTTTGAGCTTAAAATAAAGCCCCCAATACTTCATGCATGAAGGTTGAATGAAAGGATGGTGTGTTTCTGTCTATTGTTGTTCGGTGTTTCATAAGGGTATGGTCGACAACGATCTACAGGACTTGCAATTTTCATTTTGTTGTATTAAGGAGATGGCAGTTTTGTAAATATCTTGAAAAATAGCAAACTATCGAGGGGCACATTGGTCTTTTTATCTTGTTGGTATTTGGGAGGCCGTCAATAATCCAAGCGTTGGCACTCTGAACCATTTCAAATTTGGGATATAGAGGGCCATCATTTCCGCTATATAAAGGTTGATTCCCTTTCATTTTGTCTCACCTTCTACAAAAAAAATTTCTCTTTCCTCTAATGTTTCTTTTTTCTTATTGTTCTAAGAAGTTCTTCACTGTAATAGGAACTCTAACAATCTCCTTTCCTTCATTTATTTTTCTTTCTAATTTGTTAATATGGTATACATTGTTGATAAAGACTCTTTGGAGAAGTTTAGGGTGGAAAGAAAAATTCCTGATTGGGTAACTATTGAGATGAAATATAGGACTTGTGATTTGTGTACCTTAAATGAGGGCCATTGGATGACTACTATATTAAAAGTAGAGTATGGGGTTACCTTTCCCCCAAATAATTTATTTTTTCAATTCTATTAATATTTTGATATGGTACTAGCAAGGGTTGCCCCCAATTGTTAGAGAGTAGTAAATGAGTTTAATTGTCTTAACGAACTGTATGAAACTCGTATTGGGATTAATGAGTTAACGTATTATTAAAGATGGGGGACCGTTGGAATACTTATTATTTGAAGAAATGTTATGCCAATAGGGCTTTAGTAGTCAATGTGCTTGATTCCAATAAGGATTATTGGGATTAGGGAATTGCAATCACGAATTGGCAACATGCACGTCTTCCTAAGGGAATGAGGTATTGTGGTATCAGGTTCCCCTAGGAAGGGCATGGCATAGCATAGGTCGACATATTATACTATTTGTATCTCATTTATGCATGCCTTTTGTTTATTGATTTGATGACTAAGATATTGTGCTTGTGTTTTTATACAGAGAAGGAAGGGAGACTACCCTAAACTCAGAAGTGAATTTTGAAGATTTTAATTCTATCTGGTTAATTCAGCAAAGAATATGTAAAGAGCATCCTAGTTAGGCATCAGTCTTTCCATTACATATTTTGTAGCGTAGCCTATAAAGCACATTCCCTTAGCCGCCATAGATTTAGAATATTCTATTTTGTCCCCATCAGTAGCTGCATCTAAATATCCATTAGAAGAGGCAGATATTGCGTTAGGAGGAATGTCTTCCTCATTTGAATCACTTGATTTAGTTACGATTCAACCACTCCATTATCTCCAAGCAAAATGGCAAAGAGAAAGATCCCTAATTTGATCATTGGATCAATGTCTCCTCCCCTAGCTGATAAAAATAAAATTGGCAGTGATGGTGCCAAAAAAACCATTGGTTGTTTATTCTAATGAAATAAAGATCATTGAAATTCAATTCAAGAGGTTAAGGAACAGACCTTCTATTAAGTAGGAACTGGTTCAAAAAGCCTAAGCCAATCGGGTTGCTGCTTCGGTGGTTGTGAACCCTGGCTTGGCCAAGAGTTTCATTACCTCTGGGGTTTTCTCGGCTTATAGGTCGGTGGATTCCCCCTTGTATAGGGAAAGATTTCTAGGGAGGGCCAACCATAATTTGTCTCTGGTAATTGTCATTATTTCCCTTGATTTTCTATTCGGTACAACTTATACTTATTTATACTGATCGCTTTTAACCTTTTAATTTTATAGTTATTGGTTGAATATTGGTTAGGAATGACAAACTTAGGTAGTCTTCCACTGATATTGAGGAGGCTTGAAGCTATCTTTAGTGTCTAGGAAATAATCATATAAGAAAAATGAAGAGTAATGGCATGCAAAGTTGACGGCTACCGAGCAAGCAAAAAAGGATCCCGAGAAAGCTACTAGAAATGCTAGGAAGGTAACCACTGAGGTGGAGAAAAAATTCCATAACTTCAAGGTGATCGTTATGAAGGTAAAGGAAGATGCTTATGACCATGGTTGATATAAGTAATTTCCCACTGCTATATCATATATAGGATATTTGAAAAAGGTTTCCTTTAAAGATGGTTGGAATCTACACTGAAGCAAGATGGCACTGTCGTTGATTCAGACCTTTCACAGAAGTTGAAATCGGATGCCCCTCCCATTATTGACGAGGATATGGAGGATGAGGAAGGCATTGGTGAGTCTTAAATAGTTCTTGAAACTTCAATGGTTGTGCCCGATCGGCAGAAGATGTGTCCCAAGATAAGGAGAAGGTGTAATTATCTTGGAGTTTTATTTTTTTATTTTATTATTATTTTTTTTAATCTTATTGTAATGTTTGGTTTGTTTCTATTGTATCCAAGTGTAGAGGGGGCTTGAAGGTAATACTGAGATTAGGGATAATTCCCTAATCGGAAATAGTGTTTGAGACTAAGTAACCGAGGCAGCTCAAGCGTGGCAACTCAGTAATGCAGCTTGGCGTGACAACTCATACTTTACCTTGTTGTATTACTCATATTGTATTTCTTTTTATATTGAATGTAAGCTATAATGGTTGTAATGATGTAACGAGAATAATAATGAGTTTTAGTGTGAGGTCAAACGATACTCGCGAGATACCAGGCTTAGCACGGCCTGGGAGAGCTTTCATGCTCTATCGAATGACCTCGCAGTGGAAACTTTAGTGGGACTTGGTTTGGAGGATTGATAAGTGAGGCACCGTTGGGGATTGTCATTACCATCCTAGATATACCTGGTAAAACACCGAAGGACCCTGGTCGTGGAACCTCGGGCGGAGCATCTTGGAATTCCATCGAGTGATGAGTTGTGAACCAAACAACCCTCTACTTCATGTCACATACACTATAGGTTATTTCACTAGCCAGCTAAATAATGTCAGACCTGCACTTGAGTAAACCACCATCGTATTTGGGGCTGTCAGGCAGTTGGTGATCCACCTCTGTGACAACAGCCCCTCTAACACACAATGGTTTGGCGAAAGGCATCTCTTGGAATTTAATGTTTATGACATGGAGACAACTAGTGCATCAGGTATTTAATGCTTGTGACATAAAGTATGAGGGAGGTCTTTCACAGGCATTGATGACTGAGTTGCCTCGGGGTTGGTGTGGGGGGATATTTAAGGACCCCAACCACCTTTGAGGAGGAGAGATCTTTTAGAGATTTCAGAGATCATTTGAGAGTTCAGATGATATTTTGAGAGTTTAGGAGTTATTCATAGAGAGAATACACATCAGAGAGAGTTATTACAAACCCGAGAAAGCCTACTCACACCCCGTTATCATTTATTACAAAGCTTTCAATACGTGACAGAGATTCTTAAGGGTATTTGGTGTGTTTGCCTGCCTACCAAGGCTTATCTAGGGTGCTTACTTCTCTCTCCCTCTAGCTAAGTTACTTCTAAGTTCACTACTATATTGATTAGGCATAAATTCTTCCTAATTAATCCCTTGATTTAGTCACTTTTAGCACCTCGAACAAAGTAATTGAGTTGACTTTATCTCATAATCTTGCTACTGACTGATCCTAATGAGTACACCAAGTTTCTGGTATTTCGTAGTGATTTTACAGGTATTTGATGTCAAGAAACGTAAGAAGGAACACGGAAGAATCAAAGAAGAGAGAAAGAAAGTCAAAATGGCAAAAGCATAATTTCCACCCAAAATTCGATTGAGGTACCTAAAGAGAAGTTGAAGAGATATCATTCACAAGCACAGAGGATGAAATGGCACCTAAATCGGAGTCCCGAAACAAAAGATGTGAGCAGTCAAATTTGAGCCAAAAAGTTAAACAGACGGACCGGTCCGCCCCTACCCCGGACCGGTCCGCTTTTCCAAACTCCAGTAGACCCCGGACCATAAGCAAACCGAAGAAGGCAAAAATAAAATGAACCAGGCCGCCCTCGGACCGGTCATCCCCAAAATAAAAGAACCGATCGGCCTTGAAAGTAGACCGGTCCGCCTAAGGCCCGGACCGGTCCGACCATTGAGATTTGCAAATCTTTTCTGTTTCAAGGAAGAGTCCTAGTGAAACTACAATTCCTAAATTCATGGATGGTATAAAAACCCGATTTATTATTGTTATTTGGACAGATTTTTAGACAGTATAATAGTTAGTTTTTCTTTTTTTTTCCAAACACACTAGATTAGATACAATTTCCTGTTCAATTCAAGGATTGAAGATTTATTCAGAGTTTGTGTGATTACCAGTTGCAATTACTGCTTGGGTAATTTTTGTGAGTATTTCTTATTTCCAATTCCCTTCTACATCTAATTACAATTTTGCTTAAAGTAATTATGAATTCCTGCACATCATTTACCGGTTTCGTCACTTTCATCATGCTAGGCTAGATTTTCTAACGTCGGGATAGATGAACCCAGCCTGATGTGTTAATTGTATGTTTATAACATTAATCCCCTGAATTTGGTGATTAAAGACGACCGTATTGCGTAGGAACATAACAATTGTAGGTCTTTATATCTCGTTTGCCCCTAGGTAACCGTGATGAATTAGAATGCAATTCGAGTGTACTATCGCAATACCGATTTACTCGTCCTCAGATTAGGTATGACGCGGGCTTGAACATCGGATACATAATGCTTGGGAGTACTAAATTTCGAGTCGGATTTAATCAGTTAAATTTACGATTAGTATTATAACTGCAGTTCACTAGGGTTGGCGAATTGTATTCCCGTCCTATTTTTCTCATACATAGTTTAAAGTTTCAAATCATTTTTTCATCAGTATTTTAGGTAAATTAGTATAATTGCATCTTTTCATAATTTCATATTTGCAACTAGTTTAATCATTCCCAAAACCAAATTAATTTTTCTTTCTTTTTAGATTCAGAGTTAGGGTTCCTTCGTCTTTTCCCGTCGATACAACTCCGTTATCCATTTTCCCTCTGGATACGATCCCGACTTACTGGGTTTATTACTAATGCGACAGGCTTGCACTTGAGAGTAGAGGGAACAAACATTAGAGACACATTCATAGTCGCGTCAAGTTTTTTGCGCCGTTATTGGGGAATTAGGTAGACTTAGGATTAGATTGAGTCAATCCTAAGCTTTGACCAAAAATTTAAAAAAAAATTCCAAAAACATAAAAAAAATATTTAAAAAGTACAAAAAGATTCACAATCATCATCTCTCCTAAGCTTTAATGAAAAATTCTGAAACCACTCCCACACCGCATAATACTCCAACCAACATTCATGAAAATCCAATTATTGAGTATAATCCCGATAGTCCCCACACTCCAAACGCCCCACAGTTCTGGATCCCACCTCCCACACCGTCGCACACAATCTCCAATAACACTCTGTTTTCCTTCTTAGGACACACTCCAAGCACACCCATTGAGAGCAGCGAGTCAATAAGTGAGGAAGAGATGTCGTATCACGGCAGTGCACTCGCCGGTGAGGAAGAGTCCCCATACCGCCCGATGAGAGAATTCTTATATCCCGAGCGCACTGTCACTCTGGGATGCATTATACTCCCGTATAATGACGTGCAATTCCATTTTAAAAATGGGATGATCCACATGCTACCGCATTACCACGGTATGGATTCTGAAAAGCCATACCTGCATATTAGGGAATTTGAGGACGTGTGTGATATTCTCAATGATCAAACCTGCACACAAGAGGTAATCCACCTCCAACTCTTCCCTTTCTCGCTTAAAGATAAAGCTAAGACCTAGCTATGGTCTTTACCTCCGAGCTCGATTCCATCATGGAATGAGTTGCAGTCGAGATTTCTCAAGAAATTCTTCCCACCACATCGAACAATCTCCATAAAGGCTCAAATTCAAGCATTCAGACAAGATGAAAATGAGCCATTCCATCGATATTATGAACGTTTCAACGAGTTAGTTACTTCATGCCCCCATCATGGATTTGATTCAGCGCAAATCATCTCTTTTATCTATAATGGGTTAAATATTAACTCCAAACAACTTGTTGAAACCATGGGAAGTGGTCCGTTTGTCGATTTAGATGCCCACGATGCTGAGCTTCACCTGCGATATGTTACCGAGACTACCCAATCTTGGGATACATCTGATCCTAACGCTCAAAATCGGAATCGTCAAGTGACCACCACTCCGTCGACATCCGGCCTATTCCACGTAGACAAGACCTCTATAACGGATAGTCGATTGGAGACTCTTGAGAAAGGGTTTCGCAATTTATGCGAGATATATGGAAAAGGACCAGATGGATCCATACCAAACCCCATCGAGAAGGTGTGTGCAATTTGTGAGGCGGGCCATTCAACTGAGGAATACCCGACGATACCCGCCTACAAAGTTATGCTTCAGGAGCAAGTTAGTGGTATAGGAGGGTTTAAAGGGAATTTCGGTGCCCCCCACGGGAATTCATATAACCCTTCATGGAAAAACCATCCCGATTTTAGCAATGGGCAGCAACATGCCGCAATGAACCCTCCTTAACATGTTGTCCCTCCTCCACCACAACACTTTCAACAAACTCCACACATGAAAGGACATGTACAAGCACCAACACCTCAAGGAGCGTATATTCCACCACCGTGGAGAACTCCTCAAGGATACCATGAATCAATTGATTGCAAGACAGACCGCAACCAATGCCAAATATGATCGTCTGATTGGAGATATAAATGTAAGTCTGTCAAAGATACAATCCTCGCTGAGTGTCCAAGAGAAGGGAAAGTTTCCCGCCCAAGGCCAAAGACCTCCCTAAGGTCAAACTAGTGTTAGCTCCACCTCTACTGAACAACAGGAGCAATGTCAAGCTGTGACCACTCTTCGTAGTGGGAGAGTCATTGATTTATCACCTCCCCCACACGACACGATAAAAGACAAGGAGATTTCGCCCGGCACGAAAGAGGCCGAAGATGTCCCCTCGAATGAGAGTTATAAGGAAGACGCTAGTGAGCCAGAGGTGGTAGTGAAACCACCCTCCACGACACCATTTTCTCAAAGGTTGATTCCCTCCCAAAAAGGAAACCCATGTGAAGACGTGCTAGAAGTGCTTAAGCAAGTAAAGTTGAATTTACCTTTCCCCGATGCCATCAATCAAATTCCATCTTATGCTAAAGTCATCAAAGACCTGTTAACGGTTAAGAGAAAGATGAAGATGAAGAAGAACGTATTTCTAGCACAAAATGTGAGCTCCATTCTACTAAATGAACTCCCGCCTAAATTCAAAGATCCCGGTGAACCCACCATATCCTGCATCATTGGAGAGAATAAAATCGAAAAAGCCTTACTTGACTTGGGAGAAAGCGTAAATATCCTTCCTTACTCCATCTATAGGCAACTAGATTTGGGCGACCTCAAGCCCCCAAAGATCACTCTCCAATTAGCGGATCGAACAATGATGATCCCACGAGGCATAGTCAAGGACGTGATCGTCCAAGTTGACACTTTCTACTTCCCGGTAGACTTTGTCATTTGGGACACGGATCCCTCCTTCAACTCGAGCAATCATGTTCCCATTATCCTTGGGCGTCCATTCTTAGCTACGGCTAATGCAATCATCAATACTCGGAATCGGCGAATGCAACTCACCTTTGGGAACATGACCTTGGAAACCAACATCTTCCACATAGCCAAACATACGGGGGAGGAAGATGATTTTCACGCGATGAGTCTCATAGATGAGATAGTAGAAGAGTATTTTGAGGAAAATTACTGTGGCGACGCTTTAGAGACCTGTTTAGCGGCGAGATATGAGAGTGAGGGGATGTACACCGACTTCGAGATGGAGGTTGGGGAGTTGAGTGAGTTACTCGATGAGAGTGCATCGGACGAGGACGCGAGAGATGTTAATTGGGTTTCTAGATTTGAGGAGTTACCTCTGAGATATACATGCATGGTTCCCTCCAGTGACAAATTTATAACCCTCGAATTAAAGAAACTCCCCTCCCATATTAAATATGCATATCTAGGAGAGGATGAGACATTTCCAGTTGTTGTCTCCTTTAGCCTAGACGATGAGCAAGAGGGTAAATTATTAAAAATTCTGAGGAAGAACCAAAGTGCTTTTGGTTGGTGCATCGCTGATTTAAAAGGGGATACGTCCATTGATTTGCACTCACAAGATCCATCTCGAAGAGGATGTCAAGCCCTCTAGAGAAATGCAAAGAAGACTAAATCCCAACAGGAAAGAAGTTATGAGAACTGAGATTATCAAATTATTGGATACCGAGATTATCTACCCATTCTTGAATAGCAAGTGGGTGAGCCCCATTCAAGTCGTCCCAAAGAAGTCGGGTATGACTGTGATTGAGAATGCCAAGGGAGAGCTACTTCCCCAACGTACCACCACCGGGTGGCGCGTTTGCATTGATTACCGAAAACTCAATGAAGGAACTAGGAAAGACCATTTCCCCTTGCCATTTGTTGATCAAATGCTTGAGAGAGTAGAGGGCCACCCTTACTATTACTTCCTTGATGGTTATTCCGGATATAACCAAATTGAGGTAGATGTACTTGACAAGGAGAAGACTACCTTCACTTGCCCTTTTGGTACGTTTGCCTACAAACGTATGCCATTTGGCTTGTGTAATGCACCTGAGACCTTTCAAAGGTGCATGTTGAGCTTGTTTAGCGACATGGTCGAGAGAGGACTCGAAGTGTTCATGGACGATTTCAGCGTTTTTGGCACCTCTTTCGATCATTGTTTAGAAAAGATGGAAAAAGTACTCGCCCGGTGTGTGGAAAATAACTTAGTACTAAATTGGGAAAAATTCCATTTCATGGCCACCGAGGAATAGTTCTAGGCCATATAGTATCATCCAAAGGAATAGAAGCCGATAGGGCAAAGAAAGATGTCATAGCTAATCTTACCCCACCAAAATCGCTTAAAGACGTGCGCTTATTCTTGGGGCACGCGAGGTTTTATCGAAGGTTCATTAAGGACTTTAGCGCCATCGCTAGGCCCTTAAGAAACCTACTCATGAAGGACACCCCATTCGAGTGGACGGAAGCATGCCAAAGCTCTTTTGAAAAATTGAAAAACATGCTTGTGTCCGCTCACATCATGCAAGTTCAGGATTGGTCCATGCCATTCGAACTTATGTGTGATGCTAGCGATTATGCAATCGGTGCTATTTTGGGCCAACGAAAAGATAAGCAAGCTCATGTCATCTACTACGCTAGCCGGACCCTTACCGGACCTCAACTCAACTACTCTACCACGAAGAAGGAGTTTCTAGCGATAGTCTTTGCCCTTGATAAATTCCGGTCATATCTCATTAGTTCTTCCATTACTTGCTTCACCGACCACGCGGCCTTGAAATACCTACTTGCGAAGAAAGATGCCAAGTAGCACCTCATAAGGTGGATCCTACTCCTACAAGAGTTCAATCTCTCCATCAAAGATAAGAAAGGAGTAGAAAACATCGTTGCTGACCACTTATGTCGGCTTTCGTCCAACGTACCTAGTGATCCCGTACCCATAGACGAATACTTTATGGATGAGCAATTTTTTGCTACCTCTTCTTTGCCCTAGTTTGCGGATATAGTGAACTACCTTGTCACGGGATCCGTCCCTCCTGATTGGACACCGCAAGACAAGAAGAGGTTTATTACTTGGTCGCACATGTTCTTTTACGATGATCCCTTTCTTTTTAAATATTGCGCCAACCAAATCATCCAACGATGCATACCGAATGACGAGATTCCAAAAGTCATCTAGTTTTGTCATTCGGAAGCTTGTGGAGGCCACTTTTCGACGAAAAAGATGACGGTAAAATTTTTGCAATGCGGCCTCTATTGGCCCACAATATTTCGGGATATGAACGTTGCTTGCAAATCTTGCAATAGGTGCCAACAGATGGGGGCCATTACTCAACGAGACATGATGCCTCTTACCCCTATACTCATTATTGAGATATTCGACTGTTGGGGTATTGACTTCATGGTCCCTTTCCCCCCGTCCTTTGGTTTCCTATACATCCTTGTCGCGGTAGACTACGTTTCTAAATGGGTGGAAGCTATAGCTACCAAGAAAAATGACAACAAGGTGGTGATAAAATTCCTGCAGGAACACATACTTTCCCGCTTCGGTGCACCAAAAGCGATAATTAGTGATAATGGCACACACTTTTGCAACAGCCCATTCGCGAAGCTCATGAGAAAGTATGGTGTCGTTCACAAGGTTGGAAGGACTTATCACTCACAAACGAATGGGCAGGCCGAACTAGCAAATCCAGAAATCAAGAACATTCTAGAAAAGAATGTCAATCCTACCCGAAAAGATTGGTCCCTTAGATTGAACGATTCGATATGGGCCTATCATACCGCATACAAGAATCAACTCGGCATGCCCCCTTTCCGCTTTGTGTATGGAAAACCTTGACATCTTCCCGTTGAGCTCGAACACAAGGCGTATTGGGAAATTAAGCAATTGAATTATGCCATGGTCAAGGCCGGTGAAGCCCGCAAGCTTCAATTGAATGAGTTAGAAGAACTACGCAATGATGCATATGAGAATGCCAAAATTTCGAAAGAAAGGATGAAAATCGCACACGATAACATCATTCGAAAAAAAGTGTTTCTTCCCCGGTAAAAAGTTCTTCTCTACAAATCTCGGATTCACCTCTTTTCGGGCAAGTTGAGGTCACGATGGTTTGGCCCGTTCGTCGTGAAGAATGTTTTCCCCCATGGAGCTATTGAACTAGACGATTTAAAAGAGGGAAATACGTTCAAAGTGAATGGACAAGGCCTAAAGCCATATCTAGAGGCGTGTGCGGAAGATGTCGACACCGTCTGGTTGTCGGACCCCGTTTACGGGGTAGAGTGAGCTATTGCAGCAAGGTCGTCGCACCCCCGACGCGTATGGGGTGAGAGTCGTGTGTGTGAGAGTCATGTGCGTTTTGAGAGTCGTTAGGACTATGTTTCGTTCGGGAAAAGCAGTCATGTGTTTTGGGAATTTTGAGTCAACGGGTGTTGACCAGCAAAATCAGAGGGTTTTAGTCCAGATTGATAGAGAGTATGTTGAGAAAGTGAGAATTTTTGGAGAAGAGAGATCGAAACCAAGTTCGTAGAATTCTAGCCCAAAACCCTCGGGCCGAACCAGTTCCTTTTAAGGCTGGTTCGGTCCGCCCCCGGACCGGTTCTTTTATTTTTAAAAAGGATCGGTCCGCCTGGCGAATGTTTGAAAAGTTAAAGACCCAGACCGATCCTCCCCTACCCCGGACCGATCCGCCTTCTGCAGGTCTGTTTTCTCCCCTTCCCAAGATTCACCCCCCTTTCCCCCCAATCCCATTCATTCCCTCCAATCCATTTTCCCTCTTCCCAACCCCAACCTTCCCTTCCCAAATCCACCCTCTTTCCCTCCAATTCCAACCCCTCCCCTCACCCCTTCCACTATAAATACGCCCCAATACCTCCCTTTCTCTTCACACCTCCATCATAAATCCTCTCTTTTCCCCCTCTAGTTTTTCCTAGAAATTAATCCCTCGTGTTTCAATGGGAGCGTGTTGTCCAGTGGGAAGGGTGGCCCAACTCCGTCACCACCCTATTCATAGCTTGGGGCTGGTGCCGTTTCCTCAACCAACCCTATGAAGCAGTGTGGGCAATCGAAGTCCGCTCATTTTATGGCACCCTAGTCCGGACGGGCCAATTCGAGGCCGAAGCTTACGTGGATGGGACTCCCATCCTATTTTCCTTCGCCCGTCTCACGGCCAAGTTGGTCGAGTATGACGTTCTGGACGTTCAAGAATTTAAATATCCCACAATGTCCCCCCGGTCGACAAGGACATTGTCATGGCCCGCATTACACCGAACGTAGCTTGGACGGGACACACCGTCGTCGTTGGACGCCTCAACGAGAAGGCGCACCTCATATTTCAGATTGTGTGAGCCAACATTTTACAAACATCCAACGACTCCGCCATGCGGCCCCGGCAAGCCACCTTGACGTATCTCCTCTTCGACCCCCACACTTCCATGCATTTGGGCCGAACCTTATACGCGGATATCATTAATGCCTCCTTGGATGAGAAGGGAACCACCCCACTTCCCTATGCCCGATTGATAACTTCCATCCTTAAGGATGCTGGCATAGCGGTGTCGATTGACCATACTCGCATCCCCGGTCCTTTCGAACAAGGGACCCGCACCAAAAGCGCCAAACAGCTAGCTGTCCTCCGGGCTAGGTAGGGAGGTGATAGTGAAGAAGATGCTTCCTCAAGCGAGAGCGAGGAAGAAGCAGGGGCAGCTGGTGAGGACGTTGAGATGGGGGATATCGGTCCGGACGAGGAGTCGATGGACGAGGAGGACGACCCAGATTTCGAGTGGGCGGGAATCGACCTATCAACCCGCATGTCGGCACTTGAAACGAACTTCAACACCTTTCAGACCAACTACGAGCGCGACATGGGCATCGTTCTCCGCTTCCAAGTGGACATCTATCGCCGCTTAGGGGATCCTAATGAGCCTCTGCCTTCCTACTACCATAACCCCTATGACCCCAACACGCCCGGTTCCTCCCATCCCCCACCCCAGTGAAGCTTTATATGGTGTTGGCAGCTTTTTACTTGTTTTTTTCCTGTTCACAGTTGTATGCTTTTCCCTACACATGTAACACAGTCCTGTTGTAATAAAAAATGTATTTTCTCCATTTGTTTGGTTTATTTATCGAACTTATTATTTTGCCTTATTTAGATTTTAGTCCTTTTTGCTTAGGGACAATGCAAAAGTCTAAGTTAGGGGAGGGGGGGGGGGGGGGGTCACAAGTGCGTATGTCTAAAACTTCACAAATTTTCAAAATGCCCAGAAATTTCCAAAAAAATCATAAAATTTTGAAATATCCAAAAATATTTTTGTTCAAAATAAATAAAAATTGGAATTCAAATTTTTCAAAAATGTCATTAAAAGTCGGTTTAAAGTCTCAAATTGTAAAAATTCAACATACACAAAGCCGAAATTGACCAAAGATGGAAATTGAGCGAAAATTTACGACTTAACGAATAAGTGTGGAGATTAACAAACCCGGTGATATTCGAGCCTATCACTTTTTGCTAGTTTTTAAATCAATCTGAGTTAATTGTTAACTCAAAGTTCTTTTCAGCGTTTAAAAAGTTGTCAAGGATCTCAATCCTTTCATTTTGATCGGTTTTGAAAAATGTGTGTCATATTGCTTTGAAAAATGTGCCAAATTGATCTCTAAAATTAAATTCATCTCGAAACGCATATGGTAACGCAATTGGCATTTTGGGCAATGAAGTAGGCCCTCGCTGGTCACCCAAAAATATTGGCCCAAAAAAGTAGCGAAAAATTACCCCTTTTGTAACCCAATTTGAGCCAAACAAATTGTTCCTTTTGTTTGATAACCCGAAAAACCCAAATAGCCGAAATTGTGAAAAATGGAAAATTCAGAATTTAAGTCCCAAAAGTGCATATAAAGGGGCAAGAAAAAAAAATAGATATGCTCAACAAAAATAGCTAGAAAAGAAAAGAAGTGAAAAACAGAAAAATATAGGGAAAAAAAATGAGCAATAGCCCCAAAAAAGCACAAATGGACATCATTAATGACTTTTCCAATTCCAACCTTCCCGATAATTGTCATTTTACCCCATATACCTTAAAACCCGAAAAAGTCCTAACCGAGTCTAAATTGCGAAATTGGTTACCGCGTGGAGAGATAATACACCAAAAGATAATAAAAGAGATTGAATGCGCGAAAAAGAGGCAATATTCCCATTTTTAAAACTGTAATCCATTGATGAGATCCTATCACTATGAAATTTCCGTCTTTCTAATTATATGCGTGACTTTGCATCCATTAAATTTACTCTTTATATCACGCATACCGAGAGAATAGCCACATTCCTAGTGATTCGTTTGAGAGAGCATTCCGTGAGAATTTGAAATCAAAACGAATTTTTGGGTAAGTAACGTAATGATCAATCGGTGGAAATTCGCGGTTATATTTCCGCCTTCCAACACACGCACTATGATTTGAGACTTGTAAATATGACTTGATGATGACTATTTTCTGGAAAAATTTGAGTTGCACAATTTTTGCATATTTTGAATTTTCTTTGAGTCAATAATGAAATTTGTGGGTATATTCACTGCAAACCCTGACAAGACACAACTCGCCCTACTAGGGTAACCTAGAGGTTTAAAGGCTTGTTGCATACGCTAAATGCAACCGCTTGCCCACGAAAAAGTTATTCTATCCCAATAAAATGTTTTCAAGAATTGAACCTGGCTAGGATTCTTTTACATTGCTCGGGACGCGCAAAGTTCTCAGTTAGGGGGGTTTGATTAGGCATAAATTCTTCCTAATTAATCCCTTGATTTAGTCACTTTTAGCACCTCGAACAACGTAATTGAGTTGACTTTATCTCATAATCTTACTACTAACTGATCCTAATGAGTACACCGAGTTTTTGGTATTTCGTAGTGATTTTACAGGTATTTGATGTCAAGAAATGGAAGAAGGAACGCAGAAGAATCAAGGAAGAGAGAAAGAAAGTCAAAAGGGAAAAAGTGTAATTTCCACTCGGAATTCGGATGAGGTACCTAAAGAGAACTTGAAGAGATCTCATTCACAAGCACATACGAAGAAACGGTACCTCAATCGGAGTCCTGGAACAAAAGATGTGAGCAGTCAAAGTTGAGCCAAAAGGTCGAATAGACGGATCGATCCGCCCCTACCCCGGATCGGTCCGCTTTGCCAAACTCCAGTAGACCCCGGACCACAAGCAAACCGAAGAAGGAAAAAATAAAAAGAACCGGTTTGCCCCAAAATAAAAGAATCGATTCGCCTTGAAAGCAGACCGGTCCGCCTAATGCCCGGACCGGTCCGACCCTCGAGATTTGCAAATCTTTTCTGTTTCAAGGAAGAGTCCTAGTGCAGCTACAATTCCTAAATTAACAGAGGGTATAAAAACCCGATTTATTATTGTAATTTGGACGGATTTTTAGAGAGGATAATAGTTAGTTTTTCTTTTTTTTCCAAAAACCCTAGATTAGATACAATTTCCTGTTTAATTCAAGGATTGAAGATTTATTCATAGTTTGTGTGATTACCAGTTTCATTCATTGTTGCAATTACTTCTTGGGTAATTTTAGTGAGTATTTCTTATTTCCAATTCCCTTCTACATTTTATTACAATTTCCCTTAGAGTAATTATGAATTCCTGCACATCATTTATCGGTTTCGTCACTTTCATCATGCTAGACTAGATTTTCTAAGGCCAGGATACATGAACCCAACCTGATGTGTTAATTGTATGTTTATAACATTAATCCCCTGAATTTGATAATTAAAGACGACCGTATTGCGTAGGAACATAACAATTGTAGGTCTTTATATCTCGTTTGCCCCTAGGTAACCGTGATGATTTAGAATGCAATTCGAGTGTACTATCGCGATACCGATTTACTCGTCCTCAGATTAGGTATGACGCGGGCTTGAACCTCATATACATAATGCTTGGGAGTACTAAATTTTGGGTCGGATTTAATCTGTTAAATTTATGATTACTATTATAACTGCAGTTCACTTTGGTTGGGGGATTTTATTCCCGTCCTATTTTTCTCATACATAGTTTAAAGTTTTAAATCATTTTTTCATCAGTATTTTAGGTAAACTAGTATAATTGCATCTTTTCGTAATTTCATATTTGCACCTAGTTTAATCATTCACAAAACCAAATAAATTTTTCTTTCTTTTTAGAGTCAGAGTTAGGGTTCCTTCGTCTTTTCCCGTCGTTACAACTCCGTTGTCCTTTTTCCCTGTGGATACGATCCCGTCTTACTGGGTTTATTACTAATGCGACAGGTTTGCACTTGAGCCTAAAGTGAACGCACATTAGAGACACATTCTGAGTCGCTTCATATCTTCTGAGTTATACACGAGAGATTTGTGAGTTTAAACTCAGTTTATCTTCATTGTGTTTGTGTTTGTATGTCCTATTATTAATCCAATGTTTTGTCTAATTAACTTATCATTACCATACTCAAAAGGGGTTACGCCTCCATCTTATCTAGACTACCCTCTTACATTTGGCGAGTCTGCCGGGGAATCATTCTTCTGAGTAAGGTGTATGGCGCAGGATAATGTTAATCGAAGGCTCAACTTTGATGACATCCAACGTAATGAAGAATGATTATTTAGAGAACTGGAGGCCCTAAGAGATGGGGATCCTCGAGTAGAGGTACCTCCGGTTCAGGCGACGATAGGAGTTCCAGGGGTGACAAAAGCTTCCACGAGTGCAGGGTTGGGACCCACTCAGGTGGCACTCCTCATGAGTAAGTTTTATGAGTTTTTGGAAACTCCCGTAGCTTCAACGATGTTGGGAGGATTTGAAGCCAATTCTTTCGTAACACCGGGGCAGCCCCAATGGCCTCACAAGGTGCAGGTGTAAAGGGAACAGTCCCATCGAGCATACCCTCTGTTGTGAATCCAGCATTGGGAACATCAGGAGTATCAACGGACCCGACTGTGGCGCCTGCTCCAGCTATAATGGGCACTCAGTCCATGGTCCCGTTGGTTATTGCCCTAGTAGCATCACCCATGGAAAAAATGAGAAAGGAGATGCTGAAGTTCATGTTGGCTTCCTCGCAATATGATGGTGAGGTAGCTTCGGTTTATGATGACTTTCGAACACCATATCCCCAGGAATACAACGACGAGCCCTATTTGAAAGACTATACTCCTCCTATTTTTGAAAAATACACGAGAAAAGGTGGGAATCTGAAGGAGCACATCAAACGCTTCATCGAATAATTGGGGGCACATTTCAATAATAAGAACCTTCGGTTGAGGGAGTTTTCCAAATCCCTAACCCATAAAGCATATACCAGGTATTCCCATTTGGCCCCCAGGAGTGTTTCTATGTGGGAGGAGATGCATGTATTGTTTGTCCAAAAGTTCTTTCTGGCAGAAGATGAGTTTTCTTTGACCCAACTGGGTAGGGAAAAGAAATGACCTGGGGAAGAAGTGGTGGCCTATGTTCGAAGGTTCAGGGAAAGATCCCTCGACGTAAGGGAGGAAGCCAAAGAGTCTAAGTTATTGCAGATCTGCACCGAGGGGCTGCTTCTTGAGTATATCTGCCATCTCATCAATGAGACGCATGAGGGGAATTTTTCGGCATTCTTGAAAGCAACAAGAAATATCTCTTTAGTGGTGAGGCCCTATTCGGTGGTGGTGCCCATGATGTTTAGGTAGTCGATGCAACCCGCGGGGTGGGGGGAGGGGGGGAGGTCCCAGCCACCATGGGTAGGGTACACCGAGGGAGGAGATGGGGGAAATGCACCGATGAAGGATAATAAGAGGAAGTTCAAAAGAAACAGGGAGGACCCACCACCATTGCCTTGTACAGTAGAGGAGGTTGTCAGCTGTTACAGCGCAATGGTCCAAGGCGGAACGGTCTACGAACTAAAAGACATTCCCGTTGGGGAACCTGATGCGGCAATAAAGGAGGATCCTAGGTACTTCCAGGTTGATCAAAAAATCCAACACCCAACAGAAAGCTGCTTCACACTAAAAAGAATCATTGACAAGTATTTGAAGGCAGGGACCTTGCAAATCCCTCCATAAAACGTCAATAACAACCCGTTACCAGCACATGGGGCCAATCTCGTGGTGGCCTATGATGAAGAGGAAGATAGAGGAGAAAGAAAAGAGTATGAAGTAACTTTGGAGACCTGTACTAAGGGAATGGATAACGTACTTTTGGCCTATGATGAAGCAAACTCCAAAGACGTGGAGGATGTGTATAACATTGAAGGCGAGGAAGCAGATCCAGTCCTAGAGTACTGTGACGTGTTAAAATCCCCAAAGTTCACCTGGTTCTTTAACCAGGTAGGGATACCGAAAGAGAGCAGGTTGGAAATAAACCAGTCAATACTTAATATTGCGAGGAAAGATGCACTCCCTTCGCTGAAATGGAAGGGACCCATAGACAGGTTGTGGAGGAGGTTTCTATCAGAAGTGACCTTCAGCGATGGCGTTAGGGCTATGATATTCCCTCATAATAGACCATTGTATGTGACTGCCAGCATTAACGGAGTTAGTTTTGCAAGGACTCTTAAAGATGGGGGAGCTTCCATCAATATCATGCCAATTAACTCCTTCCATGCAGCCAATATTCCAGAAGAAAGGTTGGTCCCCATTCCTTTGGCAATTTCGGGGTATGATAACCAATCTTTCAAATCCATTGGGTGTGTTAATATTGGGATTTTGATGGGAAATTTGAGTTACCATATAAATTTCCACATCATAGAGAGTGAAACTTCCTATCATCTGCTAATAGGAAGGGTGTGGATGTACAACCAAGGGTTAGTTCATTCTACGTACCACCAATGCGCTAAGGCAAACATCAAGGGGACAAAGGTGACCATTAGGGCTACAAAAAGGCCCTTCGCTATCGAGGAAGCTCTCTTGGTGGACGCGGCATTTTATACTGAGTTGGAAGAAGACATTTGGGTCCTAATGAGAAGAATGGAAGGATCATGGGTTCATTCAATCAGAGAAAGGATGGGGCCTTTGAATGTGCAAAGTAAAGAGGTTGCTAGTACCATAAGAGTAATGACCAAAGAAGCTCACTAGGCGGTCCTTAATCCCCAAAGCATCTCAAAAAAGCTCAAAGATAGGATGAGGCCTAGAGTGGATCCGATGGAGCATGAGGTCTAATGGCAAAGCGTGTTGAGTCAGTTCTCAGGGAAAAGAGTGGTCGAGGTGTCTAGTGAGAAGAAGAGGAAAGCAGTCACCCCTACCAGCAGACAATGCAATAAAGTCAGTACTGAAAAAGGAAAGGTGGTGTATCGATTTTAACGGTGTTAGCGGGAGGCTGAGGAAACTGATGATGAGGTTTAACCGATATATGAATTATTTTGGGTCGATCAATGAGGACAATGTATGGTGATAGATAACTCCATCATACAGGAATTTATGAAGGAAGTCACCGCGGAACCAAATTACATGGCTGATCAACCGAAGCCGCAGTCACAAGAGCTAGAGTAGTTGAACCTGGCAAAAGAAGGAAAATACCCAAGGACCATGTTCATCTCGAAGGATCTCAGTGAGGAGAAATGAGAGGCCTTAGTCAAGTTGATTCAGGAATTTATAGATGTTTTTGCATGGAAATACATGGAGATGGAGGGGTTGGATGAGGAAGTAAGCTGCCACAAGTTGAACGTAATGCCTTCGACCATTCTAGTGAAACAGGAAACAAGAACGTACAACCTTGAGTTGGACCTGAAGATTAAGGAATAGGTTCAACTCTTACTAACGGCAGGGTTCATCAAGCCGATACAACACCCGATCTGGCTGTTCAATATTATCCCAGTGGGGAAGAAAGAAAAAAACCAAATAAGGATCTCTGTGGACTTTAGAGATTTGAATAGAGCTTTTCCCAAAGATGAGTTCCCTCTGCCCTCCATCGATAGCCTGATAGATGCAACGGTTGGTCACGAGATGTATAGCTTCATGGACGGGTATGTAGTGTACAACCAGATCAAGATGGACCCATCCAATGCAGAGAAAACAACGTTCAGAACCCCGTTAGGAAACTTAATGTACAAGGTTATGCCGTTTGGACATAAGAACACTATGGAGACTTACCAAAGAACAATGATGGACATTTTCCATGACTTATTTCACAAGTTTATGGAATTCTATGTGGATGATTTAGTCATCAAGTCGAGGAAGAAGGAGTCCCATCTGAGCGATTTGAGGTAGGTGTTTTCCCGTTGTAGGAAGTTTAAATTAAAGATGAATCCGTTGGAGTGTGTTTTTGGAGTGACAAGTGGGAAATTCCTAGGCTTTATGGTCGATCGACAAAGGGTACAAATGGACCAGGACAATCAACAGGTGATTTTAGAAATGCCATGTCCAAGAATGGCGAAGGAGATGAAGAGTTTCCTCGGTAAGGTCTCCTACCTTAGGAGATTTGTGCCTGAATTGGACGAAATAACACACCCACTGATGCAGCCACTGAGAAAGAACATGAAGTTCAAATGGGAGGTGATTCACCAGGAGTCTCTTAACGGACTGAAAAAGCTTCTCATTTCACCATAGACCATGGTTCCCCCAAGGGCAGGAATACCGTTACAGTTGTACCTCACATCCACTATAAGGTCCGTGGGATCTTTGCTGGCATAAGAGATCGACAGGAAAGAGCGACCAGTTTTCTACCTCAGCAGGATTATCTATGGGCCAAAAGTCAGATATAGTAGTTTGGAAAAGCATTGTTTAGCCTTAGTATTTGTAGCGTAAAAACTTAGACATTATATGTTGTCTTTTACAATTCATATTATAACTAGATGTGATCCCATTAAGTATTTGCTTGCAAGAACTATATTTATTGGTAGGGAAGCTAGATGGTTCCTTATCCTCTCCGAATATGACTTTAAGTGCGTGGTTCCTCGCGTAATCAAAAGTCAGGCGTACCCCGATCTGTTGGCTATTTTCCCTTCAGGACCGTTTGAGCCACCCAAAGAAAGCATCCCAGGAGACAACTTATAGGCAAATCACCTAGATGCAATGGATGAGGAATGAACAATGCAGTTCGATGGATCCTCGGTGGATAAGAAAGGAGGAACAGGGGTTATTCTTTCAAAAGTAATGGAGGAGATTTTCCTTTCCTACAAATTAGATTTCCCTTGTTCCAATATCAAGGCATAATATGAAGCATTGGTCTTGGGATTGTTAGAGGCTCTTAGAAGAGGGATCCGTTCACTTTGCATCAAACGGGATTCTAATTTGGTGGTTTAGCAAGTGAATGGAGAGTACGTGTTAAAACACATGAGCCTAGAACCGTACAAAATAATTATCTAGAGACTTCTTTGCCAGTTCCATCGGACCAAGATCAAGAGGCAGCCCAGAACGATGAACCGTCACCTAGACTCCTATGCCAACATTTCCAAGAAGATGATCATGATGGGCGATATAACTATCATCGTGATTCAATGAAGAACAACTCCCTCGATGGTACAGTTAATCCTAACAATGGAAGAGGACGGGACTGGAGAGGAAAGATTAAGAGGCAATTGGAGTCTGGTGAAGGAATAATAGGGCTCAGAGTATTGGCCCAGCACTTTACAAACCAGGGAAACCTTTACTTCAAAAATGCAGGAGGATGGCTGTCAAGGTGCATCGGCCCATAAGAAGCATGGCAGAGGTAGAAGAAAATGCACAAAGAGCACTGGGAAATGACTGAGATTCCCCTTTGTAAAAGAATTCAAATGGAGGGATATTTCTTGCCTAGCTTGAAGCAGGATGCAACCGAGTTACAACATAAGTGATACAAATGCCAACTATCCTTCGAGGTAGCGAAATGTCATTTCGTGGAGGCTCAGGTTGAGTGGAGACATCCCTATATTGACTTCATTAAATATAGAGTTGTCCGATGGAGAAAATTGATACGATAGGACTCCGGCGAAGAGCCACAAGATTCTACGTTCAAGAGGGACAACTTTATCCAAGGGGATACTTTAACAGGCCGTTGCATTGCATCACGAAGGAAGAGGCATCCGAGATTCTCAAACAGGCGCAAGATCTAACTCATATAGGAGGGGCCAAATTGTATTACCTGTTGATGTCTCTGGGATACTATTGGCCAACGATGGAGAAAGATTCCCCTGAGTTTGTTTGAATATGCAAGGCTTGCCAGCTGCATGGAAATATGATCCATGCCCCATCGGTGGACCTACACTCCCTGGCAACGCCCTATCCATTTCACACCTGGGCGTTTGACCTTGTAGTGGAATTACACCTTTATTCGAGGGGGAGGATATGGATACTAGTGGCAACGGAGTGTTTCACAAAGTGGGCTGAGGTGATACCACTAAGAAGGGTAACAACGAGAGTAGTGAGCAACTTCATCAGAGAATACATCATTTGTCGTTTTGGGATCCCAAAGGTTATCCTTTCGAACAATGGAACCTGTTTCATCAATTTAGAAGTAACAATGCTCACAGACAAATACCCCATTGTCCATCACACTTCAACGGTGGCATACCCAAAAGGAGACGGTCAAGTCGAAGCGACTAACAAAACTTTGGTCAATATCTTGGCTAAAATAATGGAAGATTTCCCAAGATCATGGGATGACAAGATACCAGCCGTTTTATGGGCCCATCGGACGACTAAGAGTAAGCTTACAGGGTATACACCGTTCTCTCTTGTTTATGGGGCTGAGGCAATTCTCCCGTTGGAGTTAGAAGTTCCCTCAGCTCGACATGATTTGCGAAATAGCATGCTCTCTCTTGTTCTTTCTTATGTTTTCGTTGTTAAGTCACCATTATAGGTGGAGTTTGTGAAAAATCTTAACAAGTGTTTCGTTGTTAAGTCCCCGTTATAGGTGGAGTTTGTGAAAAACCTTAACAAGTGTTTTCGTTGTTAAGTCACCATTATAGGTGGGGTTTGTGAAAAACCTTAACAAGTGTTTTCGTTGTTAATTCACCGTTATAGGTGGAGTTTATGAAAAATCTTAACCAGTGTTTTCGTTGTTAAGTCACTGATACAGGTGGAGTTTATGAGAAAACTTAACAAGTGTTTTCGTTGTTAAGTCACCAATACAGGTGGAATTTATGAAAAAAACTTAATAAGTGTTTTTATTGTTAAGTCACAAACACAGTTGAAGTTCGAGAAATTGAGAAATACAGAGAAACTTGCAAAGTACCTCAGCAGCAGTAGGAGCAAGAACGGGGGTCACCACGGGGGCCAGAAGTGTAGAAATCATTGGAGGCGGGATTATTGCCTTAGCAGCCTCAACGGGGCCCTTGGCTACTGAAGCCTCAATGGTAGGCAAACTTCCTTCACCAACATAAGGTACTAAAGCTAATATGGGGGCATCATTAGAAGAAGACATTGAACCTTCAGAAGATTCCCCAACGAGAGTAGTAGCACCAACCCGTGCCTAGGAAGGGGAAAGACCACTTAGAGCAAAGGGTGGAGAGAGAATTGGAGAAAGCTGTAAATAAAAAGACAAGTGTTAAACAGAAGAAGTAAACACAAAAGAATAAGGTGCAGAAATGCACCTAACTTACCCCCGTTATGGCACCAAAAAGAGGAACTGCAGTAAGGGGTTTTGACAATGCAGGAGGAAGGAGAATGTTAGCTATCAGCAATGCCACTTCCACCTAAAATGGCCCAACATATTAGAAATGATAAACAAAACAATGGGATAAATAAAATATGCGAGACTTGTTAAGAAATTTACCTCAGAGGCACTCTCCTCAACCACAACAAGGGGCAGATGGGCCTCTTGTTCGGTGGGTAGTTCAGAGGAGGCTGGAGTAGTAGCCTCTGGTTGGCCAGACATTTCAGCAGTCCCCGTGACATCGCTTTTGGCCCATTGGGAAGATGAACGGTGAGAATAAGTGAGACTTTTTAGGGGGAACGGGTAAGAGTAGTGCCTGCTGAAGAGATACCGTAGCGCCACCCCACGAAACGGCTTACCGGGGGGGCTGGGGGACTAGGCCCTTCTTCTTCAACTCCCTGCACCAAAACATCTTCTTGTTAAGAAATGAGCAGATGCAACACACCTTAAGATAAGGGGAATGAGAAATAAAGAATGCATATATACCTCAAATCCAGAGGGATAACGAGAAGGTATAACCACAGGTAAAGGTGGCGAGGAGGCAGCAGCAGAAGGAGCTGGGGATGGAGTTTTCTAAAGACTTTGTTTCTTCTAGGACTTGGTACCCATCATTTTCTTCCTCGAGCTCGTTGCATCACCATTTTCAGGTACCTTCGACCTTATTCCCCTTTTTGTCGATTGCTCACTGCGATCAATTACAATCGTGGGAAAAGCAGTCGCAAGAGGAACGGTGACAGCGCGCCATTGGAATTTAGCATTTATTCGTGCAATCTCAGCTTACACATGCGTCCGCAACTCTTCGATCATCTCTGGAGACATGGGAGGAGGAACGAAGGCAATAGGAAATTCCTCCAAGGGATTTTGTGCTTGAACCTGGGGCTTGGACTTCTTAGCCTTCTTAGCAGGTGGCTGAGAAGGCCCTTCTCTCGTTGGAGTTTCAGTCGAGGGGGCAGTTTGTTTTGGAGCTGCAACGGACTTAGGTTTCTTGCTTGTAGTTGGGATAATTAGGAAATGAGGGGGTAGCTCTTGGGGAGTTTCTTTTATGGTTTTACTCAAGGGAAACTCAACCCCAAGCACATATTTCCCCTTAAGACCCAGTTCAAAAGAGGAGAAAGAAAGGACTGGGGGATATTGTGGGGGGGATTGAATGTAATCACGAATTTGTTCCAACTGCCCCAGATGCAACTTGGTGGCAAAGGAGGTGGATACATATCCCTTATTAGTGGCACTAGGGAGGGTGACACAACCATCAATGATGGACGTCACACCGAGCACCGCGACTGTAATATAGAAGGTGAAGGCTACAACGAAGGTGGCCTTTGAGTGGTTGTCCTGGAACACTGGTTGAGGGCCCCCTGATCGAACCTGAACTACCTGCTACATTTATCTGGATTATAAGGCTCTGAGGTGTATCCACATTCAGTAGAGGAGGGGAGAAACCTCGGGGTGAAAAGAAGCACCACGGCTTGAGAGGGATCTTCTACAGCTGGGATTAATTTGGCCGTTATGGCTGCAGAAGGAAAGAAATCCCAACTATGGGCAAGCATAGAATCACTACATGGCCTCATGAAGAAGGAGTCTAAATGATCAAAAACCTCCATTATCTCCTTTCGACTTTGCTTCATGTGGAAATATAGGAGGCGTTGGGGGTTGATACCTTCGCACACGGGCAGAGAAACTGACTTAGCAGCAATAGTAGGAAAGCGGGTGTAAAGGAAACCCGTCAGAGTAATGGTGTTGGCAAAGTTGGCCAAGTTATAACGGCCCAGTGATCCTTCCATGTCGATATGGGTTCAATCCAACCACGTGTAGAGGGACCCCAAGGTGATGGCGTCCAGAGAAAGGTTGAACCCCCTGGCTAAATGGACGGAAATATTTATCAGGTCCCTCCTGGGTTGATCGTTGGGCTTCCCAGTTAGGAAGAACCATGAAAGAAACACAAGTATGTAGGCCGGTAGTTCTAGAGATGTACCTCTACCTTAGCCCGTTACGGCATTTACGTCCTTCGGAGTTGGATCTTTGAAAAAATAGTTGATGAGGGGAGTAAATATGGATTTGTTCGGGGAACCAGTGCAACCGTGGCAGATCCGGTCCAACTCAGCTCGATCAGCAGCCTCTTCGGCATCCAGAGCCTCATCATGGTAGGTGAACTCACCTATGGATTCAAACCCAAGGAGTTCCTAGACGTCCTCCAGTGTAACTGTAAACCCCCCCCCCCCCACGCAGCAAAGAAGGTGTGGGTTTAGATATTCCATTGGGAGACTAGCACTTGGAGTGCTGCGTTGTGATTAGAGAGGGTGAACTCGCCAAACCAGTAGGCTCGATGCAGCTTAACTTTCGCAAGAGCAGTAGCATGAGAACTCTGCATATGTGTATGCTAGGCATGAAAATGGGCTGGCAACCCCCCGGGTGCTTCAATGTCAATTGAGAATAGGGGAAGTCACCATGGTCTAAACAAAAACGCAGAGTCCCCTCTGGTGGTAGATAGACCCACTTTGATGAATCCACTTCCTCATGACCTAAGAGTAAAGGGTCGAACTTGGAGGAGAAATGGTAGGTCTTGCATGCCTCAGAAAATTTATCATCTTCGTCAAAGATGGGCGTCCGGCGATAGAAGCGAAGTTGCTCTTGACGAGCAGCATTCAGGGCAGCGGCACTAGGAGCAACAGCAGCGCCAGAAGTGGCAGAGGGGGTGTATGGCTGAGTGGTGATGGCGATAACCTTGGAAGTACTTGGAGAAGCCATGATAGAATGGTGATGAATGATATAGCTCGGTAAGAATGGATAAAAACAAGAGGGGAGAAGCACAACCGCAGGTGGTGGCACAAAAGATGAAAGAGGGAGGAGACTGAGTAAAGAATGGGGCAACAATGGAGTTCGCACAGAGTTCACATAGAGTTTCTCTCTCTAAATAAAGCGGGGAGCTTGAAGAAGATGAAGGAAAGAGAAGGGTTTTAAAATAAAAGATACGTTTGATGGGTTTAAAACCCAACTTTTGAGTTTACCACCATCGCGCGTGGAAGGGCCGCCTATAATCATTTCAAATGAACACGTGGCACTTCGGGAAAGGTCTTGACAGTTGAAAAGACAGCGACATGTCATTAATGAAGTGATGCTTTGGGAAAATAAGGGACTTTCCTTCTCCAGCGAGTTTGAGTTTTTGCGCTTGAATTTTTTTCAGACATATCCAATGACTCCCAATGAAGGCAATGCCTCAACGGTTCAAAATAGCTACGATGTCCCCTCACCACGTGTCCAAACATTGTTTAAATTGTGACTCAGTTACATCGGGGAGAATTTATGCTTTTTCGAACATAGCGAAGCATCACAAGGGATAATTTCACTTACCAGGAGTCCAAACGAGTATTTGAGAAGATTAGTAGGCCTTTTGGGAGAATTTCACTTACCAGGAGTCCAAACGAGTATTTGAGAAGGTTAGTAGGCCTTTTGGGAGAATTTTAAATAGTAAAGCTAGAACGGTTGAGGCTCAGCATGAGGAAAAAGTGGCAATGTCCCTTCGCCCAAGACCCAATAAGTTATGGCGCTTTGACTCAGGTACATCAGGGAGAATTTTACTTTTTCTAGGAGATTATATCGTTGTGATTCTAATGATGGAAAGAAGGCCAGAATTTTTTCATGCAGAGAAGGTTTATTGGATTGAGAAGTTTCGTGCAGACATTACTTGTCCCAAAAAATCTCTCCACGAAGGGGAAAATGTATAGGGGGCTTCAAGGTAATCCTGAGATTAGGGATAATTCCATAATCGACAATAGTGTTTGATATTAAGCAACCAAGGCAACTCAAGCATGGCAAAATAAGTGTGGCAACTCAACAAGCTAACTTGGCGTGGAAACTCATACTTTAGTTTAGCTTATTGTATTAGTCATATTGTATTTGTTTTTATATTGAATGTAAGTTATAACGGTCGTAATGATGTAACGACAATAATAATGAGTTTTAGTATGAGGTCAAATGGTACTCGCGAAAGACCAGGCTTGGCAGGGCCTGGTAGAGCTTTCATGGTCTATCGAATGACCTCGCAGTGGGAACTTTAGAGGGACTTGGTTTGGAGGATTGAGAAGTAAGGCACCATTGGGGCTTGACCTGACGATCCTAGATATACCTGGTAAAACACCGAAGGATCCTGGGAGTGGAACCTCGGGTGGAGCAACTAGGAGTTCCATTGGGCGTTGAGTTGTGAGCCAAACAACCCTCCAATTAATGTCACATCCACTATAGGTGATGTCACTAGCCAGCTAAACAATGTCAGACCTGCACTTGAGTAAACCACCGTGGTATTTGGGGTTGTCAGGCAGTTGGTGAGCCACCTCTACGATAACAGCCCCCTGACACAAAGTGGCTAGGCAAAAAGCATGTCTTGGCATTTAATGTTTATGACATGGAGACAACTAGTGCATCATGTATTTAATGCTTGTGATATAAAGTATAAGGGATGTCTTTCACAAGCATCGATGACTGAGTTGCCTCAGGGGTGTTGTGGGGGCTATTTAAGGACCCCAACCACCTTTGAGAAGGAGAGATCTTTTAGAGAGTTCAGAGATCTTTTGAGAGTTTAGGAGTTATTTCTAGAGAGAATACACATCAAAGAGAGTTATTACAAACCATAGAAAGCCTACTCACACACCATTATCATTTATTACAAAGCTTTCAATACGTGACAGAGATTCTTAAGGGTATTTGGTGTGTTTTACTGCCTACCAGGGAGTATCTAGGGTGCTTACTTCTCTCTCCCTCTAGCTAAGTTACTTCTAAATTCATTACTATCTTCTGAGTTATACATGAGTGATTTGTGAGTTTAAACTGAGTTTATCTTCATTGGGTTTGTTCTTGTATGACCTATCATTAATCTAAGGTTTTGGCTAACTAACTTATCATTACCATACTCAAAAGGGTTTACGCCTCCATTTTATCTAAACTACCCTCTTATACCAAAAACAATGATCCTTTTAATGACATTCTTGAACTGTTCAATGAATTTGCCCACTATTTCCCCTTAGTAAATGTCTACATTTTTTGAATTGGTTTCTTCTTCCTGATATTTATTTCTTTAGTTTAGCTTTAGTGGATATATCATTGATATATCTTGATAGTGATCTGTACAGGAAAAGTGTTCACCTCTTTAGAGCACGACATGAAGAACTGGAGGAGGATGAGCTAGAAGAATTGCTCACCTTGAACCCCTCCAACCAAGTTAAAGAAACATACATTCATCTACATAGGTTATTTGACGAAGCTATAGAGAAAAATGTTGTTTATTATGGTATAATTCTAAAAATACAGGAGGACTATAAATAATTTCTTGCCAATTTGCATTATGATTATGAAGAAAATTATGTTGGGCGTAGCCAAGAGAGAGGTTTTGAGGAGAGGCTTTAGGACATCTCTTTTACACATAGGAAGAAGTAGTTTGTGTTGAGCAGTGAGTTCATAAGTTCTCGTGACATAGCAAGTTTACTAGAATGTGAGAATAGTTCTCTCATAAATGAACTAGAGAGTTTAAAAAAGTCTTGAGGGAGTGAATAAAACGAAGGTGCAACCTTATTGGAGCAGGAGAATGCTAGGTTGAGGGAAGACATTGAGATTCTGAAAAAGTCCAAAGATGTTCAGTCAATAAGAAGTTGGTGGTTGCTCGGCCCACTATAGAAGAAGAAAGGATGAAGAAAACCCTTGCCGACTAGGCAACCTTGATCAAAACTCAAACTTTTACCCTTAAGAAATTATTTCATAAGGACAATGAGCTAACTTTGAATTTTCACAAACAACCTAGAATAGTTTGATGAATGGGTATGATGAAGCCTTAGCTCAAATGGGAGATGAACTGGAGCAAGTTAGGAGGGAAGGTTGTAAATGGGGTTGGCTAAATGCTCGGATGGTTTTAAAAGTTCCCAAAGAGGATACCTTATCATCATTAAGTCATTTCTTTAATCCATCTAGGAGTGCTTTATTTATCACTTTAGTTTGACCATTGCATTATGGATGACCTGGGTAGAATGTAGCATTTGGATTTTAGATTGAATGTAATAATCCTCAAATACTTGGTTGTCAAAGCAGGTACCGTGGTCCATGATGAAGGAATATGATATGCCATATCGGTATATGATATTCTTCTATATAAACCAATAAACCCTTTCATAAGGAAATTCAACTAGTGGCTTAGCTTCCAGTCATTTGGTGAAGTAGTTTATTGCAACCACTAAGTGTTTAAATCTTCCTTTAGTCCTTAGTAGAGGGCCAAACAAATCGATTCCCCACAAGGGAAAGGGACAAGAGTAAGTGATCCACATTTAGGAAAGCCTCAATCTTCTATGCATATAACATCAAACTTTTAGTACTTATCAAACCTTTTGGAGGGTGAAGAGTAATCTACCTTCGTGGTTGGCTACTAATATCCCTTCATGTCTACTCATCGCACTAATGACCATCTGATTGAATAAGCTCCGCATGATCCTTTATGAACTTCTTTGATCATGTCTTGTACTTTTGTTGGATGAACACACTGAAGTAAGGAGATAATAAATCTCCATTTATACAAAAAACCTCATTCCATCACGTAGCTAGCTTCTTTGTATCTCAATTTCCTCGCCACTTTTAGATCTTCAAGCAGTAATTCCTTGCCAATGTACCCTTTGATTATATCCATCCATGATGGTCACAACTCTACTTTTATTAAGCTAACATTGTCTCCATATATGCTTCGGCTTGCCAAAATTTCTACAAGAATGGTTCTTTTTAAATTCGTTCGAGTTGTTGAAGAAAGCCGATCAAAACCATTTTCTTGGGCATTCTCAATTCTTGAAATCTTGATTATTCTGATCGCCAGGAACTTTGAGATATTATTTTATTCTTTGGCTAGGTACTTTGTCATTAGTTCCTCTTTAACTCCATATATCCCAAGAAATTGATTAACAATCAATTGGGAATCACTATGAACGATCACTTGCTCGACATTTAATGACAATCCTAGTTCTAGACCAGTGATCAAAGATTTATATTCTGCCTCATTGTTAGAAGATTGAAATTGAAAATGAAGAGGATATTGCACATCTATATTATCTAATGTGTTAACAATCAGTCTTGCTTCTCTATCATTTGTACATGGGGATCCTTCTACGTATGATTTCCATAAAGGGATTTCTTCATTGAAGTTTCCTTCACAAAACTCTCCTTATTTGAATAAATTATTACTCCATCCGTCATTTTTCTTGGGGATATCCCTAGCAATATATGATTCTAGTTTGTCAGATTTTGAATTGTCTTCTGCAAAACATTGCTCGGATTTATTTATCAGTGAGCTCTCTTCCATGGAAGTTTGTTCAGCCATTTGCTCCTTATAGGAATTGTGATTAGTGACTACTTCATTATAAGTGAATTTTGCTATGAAATATACCACAAGCTGCCTTTTTACTATTGTTCGGGGCTCATAAAGTATATCATACATGCCTAGTTCCACTACCCAAGACATCAATCTTCTTGATTATTTGGTTTTATGGATAGCTTGGTGTAATGGTAATTCTGTGTAAACTACAATAGTATGTGTTGGGAAATAAGGTTTTAATCGTCTTGATGCTTAAATGTGAGCTAAAACCAATTTTTCCAAGCGAGGATATCGAATTTCAGCTCCCTCGAAAGGATTACTAATGTAGTATACCAAATTTTTATTTCCTTCTTCTAGTCGAATAAGGGTCGAGCTGATAGCTACATCTGACACAGTAAGGTATAGGTATAATGTTTTTTCCATTATTGGTCAGGAAAGAAGTGGTGCAAATCCCAAGTATTTTTTCAACTATTGGAAATCATTTTCACACTCGTTATTCCACTCAAATATCTTTCGGATTACCTTCAAGAATGGTAAGCATTTATCAGTGGCCCGAGAGACGAATCAGTTAAGTGCAACGACTCTCCCCATCAACGTTTGCACATCTTTCTTTCACGGGGGAGACTACATCTTGATCAATGCCTTAATTTTATCGGGATTGTCTTCAATTCCTCCCTAATTTATTTTGAATCCAAGGAACATGCCTTCCTATCCACCGTACACATATTTGGTCGAATTGAGATTCATTTTATGCTTTTCTAGTTGGTCAAACATCTAGCCTAAGTCTATAATATGGTCGACAATTCTTTTTCTATGATTAAGAATATCATCTATATAAACTTCCATATGTTAACCTATCTACTTTTCAAAAACTTTATTCATCAGCCTTTGGTATATTACTCCAACATTTTTAAGCTCAAAGAGCATAATGTTATGCAGTAAGTACCTCGTCTAATGATAAAGTATGTATGTTCCTTATCTTCTTGAGTTTATTTTGATATGGTTATATCCTAAATATGTATCCATGACCTAAGTAATTCGTTCCCTGTTGTGGCATCAACTAATTTATGAATTCTGGGCAATGAAAAGTGATCTTTGGGACAAGTGTTATTTTGATATGTAAATTCAACACACATGCGCCATTTTTTTTCTTCTTCTTTACTATCACTATGTTTTCCAACCAATCTAGATATTTTACATATTCAATGAACTTAGACTTTTGCAGCTTATCCACTTCTTCTTAGATAGCTATGTGTTTCTCATGAGTAAAAAACTGTTGTTTTTTCTTCATTGACTTGGCATCTTTTACGATGTTCAACTTGTGGTATATAAATTTAGGCTCAATCCCAGCCATATCTTCATGACTCTAAGAAAAAACCTTTTTCTCTCTCTAAGAAAATTTATCAATTCATGTTTGAGTATTTGTTCCAGGGTGGAGTCAATATGTGTGGTTATTTATGGTCTTTGATCATCCATGGAAATTGCTTATGTGACTTCTACAATCTGTCCTTTGACTAAATCAGCCTCCTCATGAGGATCTAAAATTTATATCTGGTAAGTGGAAGTGAGCTTCTTTATCTCTTCATATCGGGTGAAGTTTAATAACACTCGTTTGCTTTAATTTGATTCCCCATAACAATATCTATGCCATAGTGAGTGGGAAACATTAAACATTGGCAGAAATTAGATTGCATTGCATCAAATTTTTTTCAGACCAACCCGGTCAAAGATCATGTTGCAGATTAATTGGATGTTCTAGTCTAAGATGAGGAAACGAATCCTTTTAGTCCTGCTAGGTAGATAAGTCCCAATGAGAACTTTTAATTTAGAAGTTCTTGAGGGGTATACTTTCTTTCTATGAAAGCCTATTAGTGGACTAACATAAGGTTCTAATCTATTGTCATGTAATCCCAAACTGAGAAGAAAGTATATATTATAATATCAGTCAAAATGTTATTATCAACTAGGATTATATCCACTCTTTCCTTGTTTACCCTCATAGTGACAACTAGAGGATCGTCATGGGGATATAGAACCCCTGGCAGTTAATTTTTAGAGAAAATGATTAGAAGTTTATCTTTTTGTCATCTTCCTTGGCCAACCATAAACTTCATCAACTAAGTTAATCTTTTGGGTATATGAACATGCTTTGGCTTCATTTAAATAAGCTTTTTTTTCATCACTTCATCACCGCCACCAACATCTTCCCCTTTAATGAAATGACAATCAAAGGATATCATATTTACATCAACCTCAAGTTATGTAGGTTTCTTTCATAGATTTGGGTAATCTTCATAATCATCATCTTGACCATGTTTCTTGGCATCTTTCCCTTTATAGGGAAATTCTGGTTTCCTCTGGTATTCCCGTTCATCCAACCTATAAATAAATTTAGATAACTTGACATGCCGAATTAAATTTTCCATCTCATTTTCGAAAGAAATGTAATTATTGTTTGTTTGATTATAATCTTTGGGGATTTCATAATACTTTGATTAGTTTCTCCTGTTTGGAGGGGACTTGAGCTTCCCAGGCCATTTGAGATCTCTGTTTCCTCCGATTTATTCCAAGATGTGATGCACGCCAATAATGAGAGGAGTGTATTGCTCATACTTCTTAGGTTTCTGAACCTTTTTATTATTTTCTCTTTTTTGTCAGCATTCTCAGGACCATCAGTATTAGAACCTGAAGATCGTTTAATGGCCATAACTTCCTCTGCATTCCTAATTTTTTCTCACTTTATCCATCAACTCAATCATGGTTGTAGCAGAATTTTTAGCCAAGTCATAATACATCTTCTCAGGGAGAAATTTTCTCATCATCTATAATAGTAGTCTTCTCTTCATAATCCACCACTTCCTATTTTTCAGTATTGAAGCAAGTGATATATTCGTGATTGGTTTCTCCTAGTTGCTGACTGTGACTGAGTAGGTGGGATACCTTTTTAATGGGTTTAGTACTAAAGAAAGAGTTATTGATGAACAACACGATGTGTTACTGGAATCTATAAATTTGTCATCGAGGAAGGTTATTATACCAAATAAATATAGATCCAGTAATGATGCTTAATTAAATATCAACAACTTCTTGGTATTGTTCGATATGAAGGATGGGGTCAGTTTTACCATCATACTTAAGAGTAACTACAGGCTGTTTGAATTTGGAAGGTGTACGGAAATCCACAATAGTTAGAGCAAAATTAGATCCCTTCACAAATATTTTTTGTAGAGGATTTTTGGATTTCGTTACTTTGCCAAGGTGATCTTCTAATTTGTATATGGATCATTTCCAGGGACGACCCTCTAGATTAGTTTAAGTTGAGGAAACTCTTTTAGCATTTTGACCATATGTTTGGGCTGAGGTCACTTCTTAAAAAGCGTGCTCGGCATGCGTAGAGCCTCATATAGTAGCTTTGTATCTATCAAATTCTTCTTAATAATATTGTGACCAGATGGGCTCTCTATGATACCCTCAATTTTCTAAAGTTCCTAAATGATCGAAATCAGAGGCTTTACTTAACCATTCCAGGGCGCTAGGTCATTCAGGGGAGAGAGGGTGACCATTGTAATAGTTAGTAGATCTGACTAACGAAGTTTCTCCTATAAGGTAAGATTGGTCTTGTGAATATTCGGAATACCTTGACCTACTTATATCATTTTTAGCGGAAATGGTATCACCCTTATCATGTATGGAGAAGCAAATCTGGTTTGTAGTGTTTGTATAGGCTACCTCACCGTTTCTTGTATTAGCTTTTATCCTCTATTAATATTGAGTAGAATGCCTTGTAAGTTTCCTATTTTAGGAGGAGCAGAAGGGTTGAAAGCATTTTCTCCTGCCAAACTATCATTTAGGATATCAACCATGCCTCAAAGGTGTGAAAATCACGTTGAAAAAGAAGGGTAAGAAACTAGAGGTACTTGAAAGATTCCCACATATGACGTCAATCCGTTGATGTCTAAATTTGGATTATCTATTTTATATTTCAATTAAAAAATTTATAATCACAGACCAAATAGAAAATGAAAGACAAAGAAAGGCACTGGAGGTTTTATGTGGTTCACCTCAGGAACAAAGACTATATCCATAGGGGTAACAATATGTAGGGTTTTATTCCAATATATTGAGTACAATTTTAGTGTTTTTTTCTTTTTTTCTTTTTGTCTGGGAGAGGTGGAGTATATATAGTCATTTAAATCCCAAGAGGTGTAATGCTTCTATAACATAAGCATTTACACTACTACACAATGATATATAGTTGGGTGTCATTTGCATGCATGGATATTATGATTGTTGAGGTTTCACATGCGTGTATCTTTATATGGCTGATGGTTCACATTCCTATGAGTGGTCGGTTGAAGAGCTGACTAAATAATATCTAAGCCGACTAGGTATTATCCTTTGTGGATAACGTGGAGAAGATGTTGACTGGTGTCACCGTTTCATTGGTCCAAGTGGCCAAATATTTTTAGGTTACATTAATCCTGATCACCTTGACTGCTGAAAACTTAGATATCATCTCTTGCACTTTCACTAGGTAGTTCATCACAAACTCCCCTCTGACTCTATAGACACACATCACTTAGTCCATAATCAACTTGAAATAACTATGTGCTTGTATCTGTTTGGCACCAAGAGATAGTGTTAGGCCAAATTTGGTTATAAGTGCTTCATACTCTGCCTTATTATTATAGGCCTCGATCTGGAACCTAAGGGTGTACTAAATGTCTATTTTTCCTAAAGTTTTTATTATCAAACTAGTCCCCTTGCCAGAGGCACGTGATGAGCCATCTACATACATCTTCCAAACTGGAGGCTTAAGAGAGCTCAACAAAAAAATCAACCGAGTAAACATCTCTTAAAGACAACTCAATAATTTAACATACACAGTAGAATTCTCCGAAATATATCTCATTGAATATGATATTCGGTCAGGGTGGAATATTTACCAAAATCATCGACGAAGAAAGATGAAACTGCTTGGTGCTAGGAGCAAAGAAAATATGTTCAACTATGGGACCCGGACCCTGATAAAGGGATATTTTAAGGAAAAAACTCCAGTTAGGAAGGTGTATGTATATGGCTTGTCACGTTCCCCTGGAAGGGGGACTGGTTTGATAATCAACACTTTAGGAAACATAGACATTCAGTACGCCCTTAGGTTCTAGTTCAATGCCTCCAATAATAATGCAGAGTATGAATATGTTTGTATAAACTACAATGGTATGAGCTTAGAAATATGGATTCAATCTATGGGAAGCCTCAATTAGGGCCAGAGCTAACTTCTCCAGTCTCGAACAACAATTTTTTTCTCTTCAATAAGCTTTTCTTCTGTTGTAAACTTGTTTCTGTAGCCCATTTTCTAGTTAGAATAACGCTGAGCTAACTGTTAACTCGGATACAACAAAGTATTAGTAAACTTTCTCTCCATTGAATGGTCTTAAAAGTAAAGGTGGATATCGTAGGTATTTTCTCAACTCAGAGAAGGTATTTTCACATTACTCATTCCATTAAGAAGTCTTCCTCGGTACCTTAAAGAAAGGAAGACATATTTTTGTAGCCTATGAGGAAAATTTATTGAGAGTTGATACCCTGCATGTCATCTTCTAGACATCTTTCGTGTTTGCTGGGGACTGCATGTTGATAAATGCCTGAATTTTATCTAGATTAGCCCCAAAACCTCTCTGATTTACTATGAAGACTAGGAATATTCCACCTCACATACTGAACACATATTTTTGGGGGTTTAGCTTCATCTTGTGTTTTTCTAACTAGTCAAACATCTGCTCCAAGTCTTTAATATAATAGGTGTCTTTGTTCTCTTAGTGAGAATGTCATTGATGTATACTTCCATATTCTTGTCGATCTGTTCCTTGATGATTTTTTTCACCAGCCTTGGTATGTTGCTCTACCATGTTTTGGCCCAAAAGGCATAATGTTGTAGAAATAGGTACCTCAACTGGTGATGAATGAAGTTTTCTCCTTATCTTTTAGCTTCATTTTAATTTCTTATAACCTGAAAATGTGTCCATAAAACTTAGTAGTTCATGCCCAACAATAGCATAAACCAATTGATCAATCTTTAGTAGGGGATAGTGGTCCTTTGTAAAGGCTTTGTTCAAGTCTATGAATTCAACACACATACACCATTTATCATTCGTCTTTCTAACCCTGACAACATTGGCTAGCCATTTGGGGTATTTGACGTACTCAATAAAACTTTCTTTCTGTAACTTATCTACTTCCTCCTGTATGATCATGCTTTTTCTCAATACTAAAGGCCCATCCTTTATGTTTGAATGTCTTTGCATCCTTGACAATGATGAGTCCACGACATAAAAATCTTGAATCATTCCCTAGTAGATCCTCGCGACTCTAAGAGAATACGTTCTTCCGTTTCCTATGGAAATCCATCAATTCCTTCCCGACAGTAGGGCCTAGTGATGATCCGAATCTTGTTGTCTTTTTTAGAGGTTCTTCATCCAAGATAATGGACTCTATGACTCCATAACATGTCCGTTGACCAATTCGTCTTCCTCGCAATGGTTTATGGTTTTTATCTAGTAGGTAATGGTCATCTTCTTCTATTCTTCCTGGTCGCTTGAGGTGTAGTAGAACTTTTTAGCTTCAATTTAGTTTTATTTAACTATGTTAACCGTATAATGCATGGGGAACTTTAGACACCAGTGCACGATAGATGAAATAACTTCAAACTTCATCAATTTAACTCCATCAAGGATAATCTTATGCGACGAGTTCATGATCTTAATAAGGATGATGAAATGAATTGTCTCAGTTCAGCAGGTTAGCCAGGTACTAATTATGACTAATAGGTTTACAGTTCCAAGGTGATACACCTTCTCTCATGAGAAACCAATGAGTGACCTATGATAGGGCTCAAGCTTGCTATATCCGTAATCCTTTGAAGTAGTTGTATAATAGGACGTCAGTTGAACTAATGTTATTGACCAAAACTCAAGCTACCCTTACTTCATGAACCAACATCCCGATGACTAGGGGATCATCATGAGCATAGATTACTCCTGACAGGTCATCCTTGGATAATCCTATCACCGATCAATTTTTGTTTACTTGTTTGAGGAGATTATCCACGTCAGTGAATATGTTGATCTACCAAATGTAGGATCATGCTCTGGCTTCTTTAAGGTAGGTTTTCTCTCAGATATTTCATCATAATCGTTGGCGTCACCACCTAGAATAAAATTATAGCCAGAATATGTCATTTTCACCTCGCGTACATGCTCCATGGGCCTTATTGGTAGATCTGGATCATCTTCATCATCATCGCATTTTCTTCTTTTCTTATCAACTCCCTTTTTACAAGGGTATTTTAATTTTCTCTTAGTTTCTGATTCATCTAAAGGGTCCATTCAACCTTTTTTTTCCACGAACATTGATGAATTCCTTATTCAAATTAGGATTTCTATATCATTTTAAAGGCTATACAAATATCCATGTTGTGGTTGTGATTTTTACGAAACTAGTAATACTTGTTTTTATCCATTCAATTTGGGGGAGATTTTAAATTTTTGCACCATTTCAGTTCTCCTCTTCCCTGAATTTCTGTAAGAATATGATGCACACTAACGGTGAGATGAATGTATTTGTCATACTTCTTGTATTTTTCTATCTTCTTATCCTTATTCTTTTTCTTCTCAAAGCCCTTATTACTATCAACCTTAGAGTTATGGGACTATTTAGTAGGCACAAGCTCCTCGACGTTCATAATTTTACTAGCTTTGGACTATAATTCAGTCATGGTCTTTGGAGTCTCTTTGCTAGATGATAGTATAATTTCTTGAGAAGTATTCCATTTATCGATGTAGTGATCTCCATCTTCTTATTTTAATCAATGACCTTAAGTTTTTCACTATTGAATCAAGTGACATACCCGTGCATGGTCTTTTCATCTTGTTGGACAACACTTAGTAGATGAGCTACTCTTTTGGTTAGTTTGGCTCCAAATGAGCAGTTACTCAGAAATAAATCATCCAACTGTTGAAAGATGTAGATTTTTCCTCATGCTAAATTATTTTACCAAACTGGGGAGACCCAGTAATAGTGCAAGAAAATGATGGACAAAGCATTTCATCGAGAGCTGAATAGATATTAATGGTAGTTTGAAATTGTTGAGCGTGAAGTACTAGATCTCTTTTACCATCATATTTTGGGGTTTCCCTGAGTGTCTTGAACTTGGAAGATGTAGGGTAATCCCCTATTGCAGTTTTGAAGGGTGAATCCTTTGTGAAACTTATGTGTAAGGTATTTTTTTACTTTGCTATTTCCCCCAAATGGTTTTCTAATTATGGAATTAAGCCTTTTTGTGTCTACTATTTTGGGTCGGCTTTGACGGAGAGGGTTTTAGTCTCTCGGCCATGGTTTTGTGTTGAGCTATTTTCCTCAAAACTTTGCTCGGTGTGCACTGACCCTTGTACGTTATTCCTTGACTTGATGGACCTTCTCGGTAATCCTTGGATCCTCTGGGCTCTCTATAATGATGACCCATCATCGCTCGGCATCCTAAGAGATCAAATGTCGAGCCTCTACTTAGTCTTTTCAAGATGCACGACCATTCCATATAGAAAGATTGACCTTCATAACAATCGATGGACCTTAGGGATAGGGTGGTGCTGGGACTGTAGGTTTGGTTCTTAGTTGATCTAAAGTACCTGAATTTGTTCCTCTGTTTTATTCTTATTAGGTTTACGAGCTGCTTGTCTCCATAAGGGGCATGATAAAACATTTATCCTCGCTTGTTGTGGTGTTCCCATTAAATCGGACTAATAAGATCTTCCACAAGTCTATCTTGGAGCATCCGAGTCAATTGTTTAACAGTCTTTTGCATGGCCTCTTGACCTTTGCCTATGCTGATCAAAATTTATTAGACATCTTTTACTCCTTGAGGGTGGAGGGTAGGATGGTTTCAACAACAAGGATAATTTCTATATTGTGTACCATTTTCCATTACTTGCAAGAAAGTGAATGGAAAATTACATTGTTATTAAGAATAAGTAGGAAAGAAGAACGACTTTTTGAGTTCCAGTTGACGGTGCCAACCTGTTGGTGTTTAAAATTGGTGTGGTGTTTATGATGAGCCTTAGCTTCATTACACCAGTGACTATATACCACGAATAAATAATAAGATATTATATGCTACAGAAATATGAAAGGCAAAGCAGGAGACAAAGATTTTTACGTCGTCCAACCCAATGAGGTGCCTAAATCCACAGGTACTAATTCACTAAGGATTAGGGTTGATTATAAAATTTCTAGAATAATTTAGGATCGAGTATATGTCGTATTGTACTTGTCCCCCGGTTGCGGGGAGTAATATACTATTTATAGTGCTTGGAAGAAGAAGGTACGGAATACCCATATACTTTTAGTATGTACACCGTTTTACATTATAAATGACAACTAAGAGTAAGCCAGCATGTCCTCACGTGCTGAGACCACACTATATGGATGACTTAGTTGAGTTTATGCCAAATAGGAGTTCCAACTACTTTGGACATGTTGACAAAATATGATTGATTCCTTTTTAGCATCTTCTCCGTGATATCGCAAAGCTTCACCAACGTATGAACCAGTCCAAGACAACCTCCTTGCCATAAAGGGAAGGAATTTGATGCACTGAACACACTCCAGGACACAATTCATGCATATTATAGTGTGGGTTTATATATGGGTTAACATGATTTTAGTATTTTTTAAACATTTTAAAAACAGTTTTGAACATTAAAATTATTTGTTTAGATATTTAAATTTGAGGTTTTAAATGTTGTGCGCTAAAATACAATTTTTTATACCTTGTAAACTTTGCAGGGTAGAATCCAAAACCCGCAAAGACGTTTGGGGTAGAAAATTGGATTAGTTAGAAGTTTAAAAAGGCGCATTTACAATGTCTGTTATGGAGATGCGTGTTGGGTTCAGGTTTGAGGGTTTTGTGTTTTTATTATCTCATATAACGGTGACGATTATCAACCATTGGATCAATTTTAATATATTATCTGTATGTCATCTGGATGAATCCAGGTGAGGTTAAAGAGAACAAATAGGATTAGGGGTTGGGGCGATGCATTCTCCATCGTTAGATTTAGATTCGAACTGACATTTTAATCTTAATCGTCCATTCTCTTTGATCATCCAGATCCTTCCTCATTTATTATAAATATGAACCATTTTTGAGGCTTTTAGAGACTTTGTAATTTTGTCCATTTGTGAGAAAAAAAAAATGTGAGAGTAGGGAGAGAAAGGATAAAGGTTTGAGAGAGAGAGTGAGGAAACATAGTTCAATTAGAAAAATCTTAAGGTTTATCCCCAAACACCAAACCCAAACACTTTCATAATTAACTCATAAGAAAACCAGCATACACGAGTGCTATAAATTTAGGTTTTCTTAAGGGGTAGTGAGTTTGGTAGTCTGAAGAACACTCTTCACGGGTTATATCTTATAGGAACAAAAATCTCACTGGGTGTCTCATATTTTGTTCTAGAAATCGTAAGAAACACGTTTGAGATAAATTCTCACGCATATCTTATGTTTCTATACCTTTTTTTATATGGATCTTGTGTTGTATTATAAATTTTCTTAGATCCATTATCTGTTTTCATTTTCTTGGAAAAGAGACTACAAAACTAGTTTATATTTGAGATCTGAAAGATTTCCCTCCAAAATAAAGTTTTACAGTTAGTGAAACTTGTTTTGTACATAAACAAAGTTCTCAAAACACTAGATCTATTTTTTAAAGGATTTAACTTCAGATTTCAAATATTTTTTGATAAAGAAAGTCTGATTTTATGAGAATGAAACTCTACATCTCATAGAGAATATTTGTGATTCGAAGGATTGTTAGTATAATATTTTGAGATAAGTGAGTTGCATACTGCACTTTTAGTCACTTCACAGTCACATTCACTCTCATATGAACACCTAGAAAACGTGTTGATCCTTAGAGATATTATGTGTTGATTGAGTCACTAAAAACAGAGGAGCGAGAAGTTAATGTAAATGAACTATCAAGGAAATTTGAGGAATTACTAAAGGAGTTTATGGGCATTTTTGCATGGCCATACCATGACATTCCCGACATCCATCCCAAAATAGTTCAACATGTGATACCAACCTTCCTAAAATGCAATATGGTTAAACGGAAGCTAAGGAAACTCCGCACGAAATGGTTTCTCAAGGTTAAAGAAAAGGCATTCAAGAAATTGAAATTAGGCTTCATCCTTGTAATCGAGTATCCCACATGGATAACAAACATCACCCCTATGACTAAATCAGCAGGAAAAGTATGCATGTGCGTCAACTATCTGGATTTGAATAAAGCGTCCCCAAATTACGATTACCCATTACCCAACATTGACATGATCGTCGATAACACAACCAGCCACACCCTCACGTCATTCGTCGATGGATTCATCGATTACAACCAGATTAAGATGCACCCTGACCATGAGGAGATAATCGCATTCATCCCCCATGGGGAATCTTCTGCTACACTGTCATTTTATTCGAACTCCAGAATTCTAGGGATACAAACCAAAGGGCTTACACAATAATCTTGCATGATCTGATTCACAAGGACATCCCAGTTTACTTGGATGATATGATCATTAAGTCTAAGATTCGATAAAGTCCCATTCCTACCCTTTAAAAGATCTTCGAATGACTGTGGCAATACCAGATGAGACTCAACCAGTAAAAATATGTTTTGGGCATCACAAAAGGAAAGATCTTGAGATTCATGGTTAGCAAGAAGGGAATCAAAGCAGGCTGAACCAAGCTGAAAGCCATACTTGAAATGCCACCTCCCCTAACGGATAAAAAAGTCTGAGGGTTTCTGGGTAAATTGCAATATATTAGTCGGTTCATCAGCCAACGGACTTCCATCTAAGAGCCCAACTACAAACTCCTCCGAAAACATTCAACTAAAGTCTTGAATGAAACCTTTCAGGATGCCTTTGACAAAATCAAATGATACCTTACCCCACCTCTGGTACTTATGACTCCTGATCGATGTAAAAATCAAACCTCCATTTAATATGCTAATCATTATTATCTACTTTCAATCGCAATACAAAAAACCTAAACTTTAATAACACTCTTGTGGAGAATAACGTCTAGACCGGGTATCGAAAATCAACAGGAAATGTTTGATATATTTTAATTGATTTATTACTTCTCAAATAAAAGTGTAAAATATGATGTAGGTTGAAAACTGGAAAACGAAAAGAAAAAGACAACTGTGATAATTAAAACTCAGTAAAGATTATGGTCACATCCCCGCCATGGGATAAACAATGCATATAAAGAATTTTGGTTAAAAAATATTTAACCGAGCATATTCAATTGATTATAAACATCAAACATGAAGAAATTTAATTCAACAATGAAACATTAAGCTTTCGCTCGAATATGGTCACAAATGGATTAATTTCGAAATATTGCTATAAAGACTAGCATTGCATGGGAAAGAAAGTTAAACGAATAATTTTTCAACTTTAGTACATAAGGTTTTAATCAACTTTATTTCTACCCAAAACCTAACTTTTAAAGCTCAATGTCGGCCATTGGAGGAAACATGATCTCAACCCTTGCACATGATACTAAACATGATGGTTTTAACAATGAAAGAATCCGTTAACAAGCATGAAAAAAATAATGAAATTGGAAGAGGGTAGTTTAGATTAGATGTAGGCATAACCCCTCTTGAGTATAGTAATGGTAAGTTAATCGGTAATAAATGTTCTGATATTCTTGCTTCTTATGGAGTTTCCTCACAAAATCAAATTGTATCAAGCTCTCTAGATCTGTTCCCAAAAGAATTGAAAGGTCTCCTCTCCATGGATGCTTTGGGTTTTCCAAATTTCGGATATTCTTAGTATTATTCATTTCTTTTTGTAAAGGTGGCTAGTTTATAAAGTCATTAGTCCCTCTTGTAAGGTTTTGATATTTCATGTCTATCAATAAAATCAGGGGTTTCCTCTAAAAAAAATGGGAACAATCTTGATTAATTACAAGACACACAATCACAACCTAGTGAAGATAAACTCAGTTTGAACTCAGAAATCTCTCGTCTATAACTCAGAAGATGATAATGAACTCAGAAGGAACTCATTTAAAGGGAGAGAGAGGTAAGCATCCAAATACACCAACTCTCAAAGGTCTCCAGTTAAATATTAAAAGCTTCGTAATAAATGACAATAGTGGATGAGTAAAATCCCTGGTCTTGCAACAAGTTCTTTCTTTCTCATGATTATCTCTTTCTCTAGCGAAAAATTTCTAGAAAATAACTCTCTTTCTTAGAAGTGGTTGAGGCCAATAAATAACCCCAAACCACTCCCGAGATGCTCCAATCCTTTACAACCGTGAATGACATCCTTCATACTTTATATCACAAACATTAAATGCCTGATGGACTAGTCAACTCCATTTCTTAAAAATTAAATGCCAAAACATGCCTTTTTCCCAACCATTGTGGGTTAGGGGGTTGTCATCACAGAGGTGGCCCACCAATTGTTTAACAACCCCTAAATAACACAGTGGTTTACTCAAGTAAGGATTTGACATTGCTTAGCTGTCTAGTGACATCACCTACATTAGATGTGGCATTAAGTAGAAGGCAAAAGTGGTTCACAACTCAATGCCCGAAGGGACTCAATGCTGCTCCGCCTAAGGTTCCACGGTTAATATCTTTTGGTGTTTTACCAGGTGTATCTAAGATGGTCAGGACATGCCCCAATGTTTCCTCATTTCTCAATGCTCCAAACCATGTCCCTCTGAAGATCCCACGGCGAGGTCATTCGATAGAGAATGAAATATCTTCCAGGCCCTATCAGTCATGGTCTCTCGCGAGTACCGTTCGACCTCACACTAAATAACATTATAATCATTACAGCTCATAGTCTATATAAATAAAAGATACAACAAGACTAAGTAAAAAAATATAACTAAAGGATGAGCTCTCTTGTCCAGTTTCTTCACTGGAAGATCTCTTTAGGCTGCCACGCAGAACTACCTCGCTTATGCTGCATCACTTAAGCTGCCTTATTGAGCTGCATCACTTGGGATACATCGCTGCGTTAATCCCTTGAGTTTGTTGAATTAGCTAGGGGGGATTATCTATAATCTCGATGTTATCTTGAAGCCCCCCTACCGAAATAATAATCATAATAGTGCTCAAATTTAAGGTTACCAGGGTTGAAGAGTGCAAACATGCAAGAAGAAATCGAATCTTGATGAAGAACCGACGAAGTTATTAAATTGAAGGTGCAAAACTAGTAAATTGTTTTCCTAGATGTTTATCCTTGATTAGGAGATTTTAGCATTCATAATACTATGTTAAAATAACCATAATGACTAAATATATTGGTTAGAAATCGTTTTGAAGAGACCATAAACTCCAAAAATCTTTTGGCTAAAAGATAAGGCCAAAATAAAAATCTGACTTCATGAAATTTGTAATGGTTTTTACGCGTGACAAATTTGGTCACGCTTCTTGAGCATTACTAATGGAAAACCGATTTGGATTGGCCTTTATATATGGGCTAACCGGTTCGAATTTCCAGTATTGTCTAAGCCTTGTGTGTTTGAAGTTCTATTTTTTACAATTCAACCATTAGATTTTCTTCTCAACTTCAAACGCACATAACTTCTTCGCTGTAACTCGATTTGAGGTGCCATTTTTTGTAGTATTCTCGTGACCTAAATATCTTAAACTTTTTAGTTTATTTCTCCTCTGGGTTCCCTCTGAAAAATTATGAAAATTCCTTGAATTCTCTTTCTTGCATTTTTTTCACTATTTCGGCATTTACTCTTCCATCCACGTGCATGAATTACCTGTAACACAAAAAACACGAAATACATGCCAAAAAGGATTAGTATCATAAATATGAAATAAATCTACTATCTTTACACTGCACGAGACCATAAAAATACCAAAATTAAAGGGATAAATATGAAGAATCTATGCCTAATCAAATCCTCCTAACTTAGAATGTTGCGCGTCACGAGCAATGTAATAGAATTAGAGTATGTGTTAAGGACCGTTTAAAAACATTATTGGGATAGAATAACTCTTTCATAGGAAAGAGATCTCATTTAGTGTATGCAACAAGTCGTCAAACCTCTAGGCTACTCAATTAGGATGAGTGTTGTCTCGTGAGGTTTTGTAGTGAATATATCCAGAAAATTAATTTTATGACTCGAAGAAACATCAAAATACTTAAAAATTGTACAATTGAAATTCCCCAAAAATAATCACTGTAAATTTATATTCAAGAGTATCAATTCGTAACGTGTGTGTGCAAAGCCGAGAATTAGACCGTGAACTTCTACCAATTGATCATTACGTACTTTGCAAAAATTATTTTTGATTCAATTTCTCACGGATGCACTCACAAACGAATCACTCGGAATGTGGCTATTTCTCTATTGGTATGTGTCATTTAAAAAATTTCTTCAATATTTATAAAATTTCTACATGGTATTAGAGCTATAAAACTCTCACGAGTATTATTGCTTCTTGTAGTCCACACGGGTTTATCGTTTCTCCGGTGGCAGTAGCCACCACTTATTGACACCGTCCGCGGGAAACAAATGCATCATGTTTCGCAATGTTTTTTTCCACCACTTTTAAATCCTGATAGCCAGTTCCATAGGGAAGATGAAAAATACGTTGGTTGGTTTAACATGTGAATAATACCAAACCTTTGACAAAGTCAACCACTAATATTTCAAAAATCTGATAAGTTAGTTCAATCTCCAAAATCTGATCTTAAGAATGTAGAGTTTGTCCAACCTCGTAGGAAGCCAAGAAACCGACCACATATCAGCAACCTTTTTTTTTTCTTCCAAAAGCGCTTCCCTCATAAACATTCCAAAAGCGCTTCCCTCATAAACATTCCAAAAGTGCTTTACCATTCACCAAAACTATCTTTGGGGACTTGTTTGTTTCGTTGAAGCTTCCTTCTTTACAATTCCCCATCCTTACCCTCAACTCCTAATACTTCTTCAATCAAACCAGTAGAGACTGGTTAACCACCTTACAGCATTCAGGTTGCGACTATTAATACGATGCGTGATTCCAGAACTTAGATCACAACTGATGACTGATTACAAGCTGCACAAATACAAGAAAGATGAAAAAAAATATATTCATTGGGATCCTGAATCCATTGTGATCAAGCCCATGAAGCATAGAGCCACTGAATCCATTATGATCAAGCTCATGTTGGTCTAAAAGGCCCATTATAGATGTGGGTCTAGCCAAAATCAATAATTAAGCCTCTGAATCAATTTTGATCAAGCTCATTATGATCTAAAATACCTTATTTATTTTTTTAAAGTTGAGTATCACGCCCTTAAATCATATGGGTTTTGTTTATTCACAAGGTTTTTGGGTTAAAGTGGAGATCTTCTCAATTTGTTCGATCGCACTCATATAAAAACCTTTGTTAACTCAACAATTTTAGAATATTTAGTCCAAATTTTATGTGTGACATGCAACCCACATTCATTTACAGGGGAGTATTAAGGAGATTTCTCAAACCTATGTCATTTTGATGTTCGGTGTCACATTTGGTGTGTGCTCTACCCACACCAAGCTTGAGGGGGAGTATTATGACACCTCTTCCAAGACTCAATCCACTACCTCAACAACCTCAGTCTATTTTGGATGAAGTTTCACCCCATTAGTTTAGTCAAAGATTTCCACTGATCTTCCTGATTTATAGCGTATGAAGTTATTCTTGTTACTAGTTTAAATCTTCAGTTTTATCTATAAATAGTTAGTCTATTCACTGTTTGAATAAAAAAAAGAGTAAAGAAAATGGACAACAAATTCATGCACACAAATTTGAAAGATGAAATTTATTTAGGTGATAAGATCTCATCAATGGAATACGGTCATTGGAAAATGGGTAACATCATATTTTGTTCACACCAATTAATCTTTCTTCTTATCTTTTCGTGTATTAGGCTCTCCACGCGGTAATGAATTTTGTTGTTCGCAATCGGTTATGACTTTTTCAGGTTTTAAGGTGTATTGGGTAATATGAGAATGATTGGATAATTTGGATTTGAAAAATTTTACTTACGATGTCCATCAGTGCTTTTTTGGGCCTTTTCTCATTTTCTTTTCCTTTTCTCCTTTTTTTAAAATTTTTTTTCTTGCTATTTTTGTTGAGCATTTTTCTCTTATTTTATTTTTCTTTCCCCTTTTGATTTCACCATTTATGCCTAATTGATGAATTTTCTGATTTCCACAACTCTGGTTCATGGGTGTTATTGGGGTTACTCAAACGAATTGGGACTATTTAATTGGCTCAATTAGGTTTGCATAAAAGGGATAATATTTCATTGCTTTTTACGGCTCATATTTTTTGGAAACAAACGATGGCCTAACTTCATTTTTTCGAATTACTTACTATTTTACCATATGTGTCTCGATATTATCTTTAATTTAGAGATATCTTAGCTCCTTTTTCAGATTACATTTCACTCGTTTCCTGTACCCAATCAAAAGAAAGGAATAAATTTCCTCAACGATTTATTTGAGGCTAGATTGAAGTTTGTGTTAACCATTAACTCAGATTGATTTAATTACTTGGAAAAAGTGATAGGATCAAAATCTCACCGGTTTCATTAATCTTCGCACTAATTCGTAAAGTCGCCAATTTTCGCTCAATTTCCACCTTTGGTCAATTTCGGCTTAGTGCTTAAAAAAATTTCAAATTGATACTTGAAACAACATTTCATGACCGAAGCTTTTAAATTCCATCTTTTATTTATTTTAAAGAAAACATGTTTTTGACTTTTTTTTAAACCCTAAATTTTTTTGGGAAATTTTTTTGCAATTTTATAAAAAAGCATACTTCGAACGAACATGTGATCAAGTCAATGAATCTAAATAATAAACGGGAAGAATATCCTACACCCCTTAACATAAATGTTGCATTTTCCTCAATGCGAATCAAGAACACAACATAAAGAGAGGAAAAGAAAGATATTACCCAAATGGAGTGACCCCGGTAGATATAAGTCCATTGAATAAACAAAACATGTTAGAAGTCAAAATATTTTCATGCGTGAAGAAAACAAAGCTTGAAGAAGAATCGATAAAGCTATTGAATAAAAGGTGCAAAACTTGTAAATTGTTCTCCTAGATGTTTCTCCTTGATTACGAGATTTTACCATTCATAAAAATACATAAAACGAGCCTTAATCACTAAATATATAGGTTTGAAGTGATTTTGAAGAGACCATAAACTCCAAGACTCTCTTGGCTAAAAGATAAGGCCAAAATAAAAATCCCAGTTTAGGAAATTTGTCACGGTTTTTAGTGACTAATTTAGTTATGCTTATCGAGCATTACTAATGAAGGACCGATTAGGATTGACCTCCATAGATGGGTGAATAGGTTCGATTTTCCAGGCATTGTATGTATGAAGTTCTCTTATTAACAATTCTTCCACTATATTTTCGTCTCAACTTCAAGCGTGGACAACGTCTTCACCATAGCTCGGATTGAGTTGACATTTTTTCCAGTATTCTCGTGACTTAAATATCTTCAACTTTTTGTTTGGATACTCCTCCGGGGTCCTGAGAGAAAATTACATAAATGCCCTTAACTTTCTTTCCTTGCATTTCTTTCACTGTTTATGGATTTTTCTTCCATCCACTTGCACGAATTACCTGTAAAATAAGAGAGAAATACAAAAAGTATGAAATACTTGCCAAAAGTGTTAGTAGAATAAATATGAGATAAATATAGTCTATTTACACTGCATGAGACCATGAAAATACCGAAATTAAGGGGATAATTATGAAGAATTATGCCTAATCACCTACGCAGCTAGGTATACCATTTTTCTTATACATGATCGTAACAAATATCATAGTTAGTGCTCTTATAGCCTAGTATATTGAAGAATCCAATAAAGAGAGGGCTAAATACGACTCCAGCCAAAAATTTATCGAGTACGAATACAACTACACTATTATGGAGAAAGAATGTGTCACCCTTGTGTGTGTCACCTAAAAATTACGGCACTACATGCTTGCTTTCACCATCAGACTAGTACCCCGAATGGATCATATGAAATACTTTTTGGAGAATATGACTCTATCTAGTCCAGTGGCTCTATGGTTGATGTTGTTGATATCATGTATGTCACGGACAAATCCATCAAAGGGATATACATCTCTAATTACCTTGCTAATTACCCTATAGAGGAAACTGATGTATGAGTATTCGACTTCCCTGAAGAAGATATCCTCTCCACCTCTGAAGAAGACGTCAAATGGAAAATATTATTTTATGGTTCCACCAACATGAAAGGATACAGAATTAGGATATTCTATATCGCCACTGATGACTCTCATAGTCCCATCTCAATTAAATTATACTTCCATTGCACAAACAACATGACCGAGTACGAGGCCTGCACTGTCGGCCTTAAGATATCCCTCAAAAAAGGTATAAAGAACCTAGATGTATACGATGATTCTTCCCTCATCATCATCCAAGTCTTTATAAGATGGAAAGTTAAAGATGAGAAGCTCCTACCATTCCACACCCATTTAGAAGGACTGGCCTCCCGATTCTGATATATCACCTTCCACTACTTACCCAGTCCGAATAATAATATAAACAATGCCTTTGCTGCCTTGGATTCTATGGTATACATCCTCGAGGGAATAATGATGGACCCTTTCCTAGTCCAAAAATAAGTTTTTCCAACCCAGTGCTACCATACCGAGCTCATTACTGAGAAAGATTCCGACACAGTCGAGTCATCGTACTAAGATATTTGGCATCTCCTCAAACATGGTAGATATCCCCAAGATGCGAGAAAGAAAGATCGTGTGACCCTTCGCAAACTGGTTGCCTAGTATATTATCTGCGATAAAGCATTATTCAAGCGAAACTTTGATGGAACCTATTTGCATTGTATTGCGGGGACTAATGTCGAAGATCCATAACAGGGAATGTGGAACCCATATCATAGGTCACATGATTGACAAAAAAACATCCATCAAGGCTACTATTGGACCACCATGGTTCAAGACTGCACTACATATGTTCGAAGATACCTGAAATTTCATTATTTTTCCAACCTACAATACTTGCTTCCTCGAGATCTACACAACATGACTTATCCTTGAACATTCTCCACATGGGGAATTGATATCGTACGGAGGGTTACACACAAAGCGTCAAATGGTCATGACTTAATCTTTGTCACCACTAATTTCTTCACCAAATGGGTCAAATTCTTGTCATATGTAGTGCTAAATGCTAAGAAAATGTTCAAGTTTATTCGAAAGAATATCAGTTGTCGATACGGTGTTCCCTATGAGCTAGTATCAGATAATGGGTTAAAATTTAAAGACGAGGTCACTGACATCGTCGTTGAGTATGGGATTCAGAGACACAAATCTTCTGCCTACTACCACAAACCAATGGTGTTGTTGAAGTTTCAAATAATAATCTCAAAGCCATCATCAGTAAAATGACCAAGAGTTACAAATATTTGTCCGATCGAATTCTTTGTGCACTCTGGGCTACCTTACTTTAGTCAGAACATGTACTAAGTCTGCTCCTTATTCTCTAGTATACGACATGGAATAAGTCCTACCCGTTGAACAAGAAATACCTTCAGTCTGTGTCATGCTCAAAAGTAAAATCTGTGAAAAAGACTGGAATCAGAGCCGTTTGGATGAACTATAACTCTTGGGTGAAAAGAAACTGAAAGTTATATACCCACACAAGGGTACCATCGTCATATAACGTGATAATTTAACCAAAAATTCAAAGACCATGGCATCCAAGAAGGAAAACTTACCCTAAAGGAGATCATGGAACTCATCTAGGACCCTAGATAAAAATTCGAGTCGAATTGGAGCGGCCCCTACATAATGAAGAATATTTTGTCAGGCAGCGTCGCTATGCTCACGGACCTCGAGGGAGAAAAAATGGCGCGACCAATCAACTTGGAAGGTCTAAATTTTTTTACCCTTTGTCCAAAATCTCGGCGTGTTATGAATCTTCTCATCCCCCTTCTATTCTAAAAAAATCTTCATTTCCCTCTACCTAGAACTACGTGGGGCCTAATCCCCTCAAAAACCTTATGTTTTCAAAATACAACTCATGAAAATTATCAAGCCCCCTATAGGTATGTAAGAAGCCCATACTCTATATATGGGAAATGTTGCCTTCTTTTTCAAAAATTGATATTCTTTTCAAAAACCCGAGAACGGCTATCCATTTTATCATTTACATGAACAAAAGGACTATGTATACCTTAGTGATCAGTATAGATAATTCAAGTGCAAAGTTAATTAAAAGGAACAGAAAATAGAAACAATTTTTTTTAAAATAAAGACAGAGGGCATAATCACACGAAATATCAGTGAAATGAGGTAAAAAATCCACCCCCTCCGCAAATCAAAACCCCCTTAACCATAAACAACTTACATCAGAAAAACACATAAATTCTCCCCAACTTCACAATAGCTTCATTCTCCCCAACTTCAAAATAGCTTTATTCTCCCCGGCATCACCGAAATCTTATCCCCAGCTTTACTATTCACAACTTCCATAGGACCTAGCTTCATGATCATTCTCGGATCCTGAAGGTCCCCAGATTTCCCCTCTTGGTGATGTTCTGAGTATGCTCCAAGGAACGATATGCCCTTACAAGCTTGGAAAAAACAACCGCTCCCCCTTGCATGGTGTCAAAAGTAACAAACCACATTCGATCGATCTCCACCACCAATATACTCTCCACTAATCATCTCCACAACCTTTTAAGTAGTCTCCGGACACATGCCAAAATCTCCCCACAGATTGAGAAGGGCAAGAAGATGGCTGACGGTTTTCCCACAAAGAACCCATCATCATGTGTCGAGATTCACTCAAGTCCTCCATTGAGAAGAAATATAGGGTATGAGGAGTCACCATCTATTCCCACTTAACTTGGCATAGAATCCTACAAGGGATATAGAAGGAAGTCTTTCGCATGCCAACTAATCATACATACCCGTATTCCCCAAGCTGTGGAACATGTAACAGTTCCCCCCACTATGGCACTAACAAATGAAAATTCTCTTCAGAAGGTAAAAAACATAAGAAATGTTGGGCAAAGAAATTAGGCACGCCCGTCAAGGGGTACTTAGGAGGAATTGCTAGGCAGAACTGCTCGATAATCCACATATACAACATTATCGGTATCCACCTCAAAAAGAGGAGAGACCCTTTTTCTAGGCGTCAAGTCCATTCATAGTCTCAACTAATATCACCTCCACGGGACTTCGTTTATAGGACATCCACTCCAGTATCGTTTCCAGTTGGGGATCCACAATTATGTCCCCAGTGACCAACAAAAGCCTCATAGTTAGGACTACTGTGACCGCTCCGACGGATCACGAATCATCAAAAGCCTTAAAGGGTACCAAGTACATAACATCCAAAAGGGAAATTATCCCTCAAGTAACTAACGGATGAGCCGCCAAGGGGGGAAATATGGAAAAACTCCTCTAACAATTCCCAGGGAGAACAAGAGAATTCAAGCAAGTCTACCGCCACACTTGGATTAATACCCAACATGGTCGAGAACTCTTCATGGTGAGACATACCTATTTTATGCCTAAACGGAAGACGTGGTCCTTTGGGTACCATAACTGCACCACCACCGCCAGCATGTTCCATTCAATGGCACAATTTCACCATAAGGAGACTCAACCCAAGTTTAAAGCCTCGTTATCAACATTGTACAGAAATAGTGATTCTAGACCGTCCAAGTAAGAATAAAACTAAGTATATACTGGAAGGAACATTTAGGAATAAGAAAAAGGGCAAGAAGCAAAGAGAAGAAGAATAGAGATGGGTAATGGGTGGAAGAAACTCATATCTCACCTCCCATTTCATACACAAAAATTTTGGGGAAATGGACAAAGATATGGAATTCAAAATGAATGCTTGTCCCACCAAGTACTCTTATGTGCAGGAAAGTGAAATCAAAGCTCTGGAGTGATTGTAATTGACTCATATTCCGATAGGTAGGACAAGTGGTATGCTGATCGGCAACCCCCTGATTTTGAAAGACTCCATCTTTCCTGTTTTGTCAAAATCCAAATTCCAAAAAAGAAATCCTTTTTTCTAAAAACTCCCAAGGGTACCCATTTGTTTATTTTCCCCAATGGGTCCCCATTTTTTCTAACCCCCTGGGTCATTTCCTCTCGAAATACGCATGTTTCTATCTTATTTTCCCCTATAAGACTTTTCTAGGAAAATTAACTTTTATTCTAAAATAAACATTTTTTAATCCTTATCTCTATCTTTGCATAAATATAAAAAACCCAACAGAAAAGTAAAAGTGCATATAGGATAAGTCATTAAATCAATAAAATAAAAGAAAAACATATATTTCATATATATGTTTTGTTTTGATTACATCTCTTCTCCAGAAAAGAAAAGAAAAATAAAAAATACAATAATAGGGACTTCGCCTGAACCCTCTATCTGTCCATCAACCCTTCATCCAAACCTTTATCCACTGTAGCGAACACGTTTCCCCGACGACGAGCAGTAGAACCTCCACTCCTAGAACCTTTACCCTCATACGAGGAAGCATAATGAACCTATAAGGACAAAATAAACGTCCTAATATCATTAGATGCAAAGTACATCGAATCCTTAATGACCTTGAACCAGGAAGTCAGCACCCGAACATACTACGAAGAAAGAATAAAAATCAAAGAGTTAATTAGTTAGAAAAATCCAGGACAAAGTTCAAAGCAACATAGAATGAAAGGAAGAGGATATACCTCAGGATGGAGGGTATCATCCATAAGCCCCATCATACCTGTCACCATGGCTTTAGGATGATGTGGCAGACTCAGTGGCTCCCAATTGATATGTCAAAGTATATATGAATGAGGGAGTAACTTGAATAAGCAAATCCTTCGCCACCGCTGCGACCGCCAAAGTACCACCACCTAAGCTATGGGAAGATCCCATCGGTCTGCTGGTACCCCTACCTGGAGCCGTAAGAGGAGGAGGAATGTTATCCACATCATAGATACACGGGGGCATCAACCATCTCATCATAAAATCCTGATAGCCATAATCCGGCACCTTGTCCGTATAAAGCGTATAGTCCTCTCTGACCATTGCCATAACTCAAGGCTCATCCAACATCTCTCACACCCACCTTATATATATCGGGGGCACTGTCGGTGGCATCACAACCTCCTTCTCCCTGATCTGCCTCACCACCCTCTCCCCTTGTACCTGGCGTACCTAAAATCATGTTGTAGCAATTACCTCATCTGTATGTGAAGACTCGTTAACCCCATATCTTGAGAAATTATCTCTCATGGGAAAAGGTCACCTGTAAATACCCAAAAAAAATTGTATTAAAAAAAAGGAAAATACCAAAAAGAAGAAATTAGAAAAAACACGAGATAACTCGATCGCCCGTCAAAGTGTTTAGTTCCTATCGCATCGCCGCCAGGGAAAAAGGCTGTTGCGACCATCAGGGACTTTTGCCACTGAAACATCCAACAGAAGTCCCCCAAGTCCTAATCTAGTAGGGATATTAACCCCTCGTTGAAACCTATCACCTCGTCGAACCACGTATGCAAAATACTGGAATCGTCAACAGAAAAAACTCAAAGAAAATACATAAAGGAAATAAAAGTTCAAAGTTACCTCCAAAAAGTACGTTTCCCCTAAAAATGTCTGTCGGCGGCACCGTATAAAAGCATCTAAAGAAGAATAAAGGGATCCAAAGTCAAGATCCCCCAGTCATACAACTGGACGGTAGAAATCATCCCCCAAAAATGGCAAAAACCATAGAAGAACGATGTCGCCACCAAAAATCCTCCCAACAATAACGAAATAAATAATAGAGCCATCTGACTCACCTAGAGACCATCCATCACATCTATCCTCTTACTCAAAAGTGTCTCCCGCAAGGCAAAAACGGGAATGGAATACCCAAAAATAATCCGCCCCACATCTCCCAAAGACGCGTCCACAGCATTCGACATCACCCACATAATATGGTCCATCACTATCTAGAATCCCTTGTAGTATATCCCTGACAGTTGTTGCATGTTTATAGGAGTAATCTTCATCTCCCCGATTCTTAAATGTAAGGTATGGGTAGTATCCCACCATCTCTCTCCTAAAGCGCACACAATCACGGTAGAATGCAATATCTCCTCCAAAGCCTCTGTCAAACAGCCAAATCCAGTGAAAACAACCATATATCATACCACTAGAGGAAGATGCTCCAAAAATTCCTTGAACCCCATCATCCCTTAAGATCTCATGCTCAAAGAAGAACCACCGGGTTGCCAAAATAAAATCACAGTACAACCATTCACCAGGACAAAGAATAAGAGAAAAAGTGAAAAAGGAATACCAAAGGTCGCAATACTTACATATACATTAGGTTGTTGTACCCTAGACAAGATATAGTGTGTTAGCTCGTGCAAAAGAAAGTGCTCTTCAGCAATCATCTCGAACAAATAAAAAGCAATCTCGTTGTCCAAATCGAAGGGCACCCTACACTGCCACTCCAGTCCATCCCAATCATCAACACCCAACCACTCAACGGGGTATGACTCATTAGAAGGGCCCTCCATTTGAAGTCTTGAATCAAATAGGATTTAGGAATGTATTTTAGAAAGAAAATACATAAAAAAATTGCACTTGAAGGTGTGAAAAATGAGGAGTGGTCACCCCCTTTTTATAGGGATCTAAAAAGAATGTCGATCGGCCGACCCCCCTCCCCATAATGATAGACACCTACCTATTCCTCTTCTCAAGAAAGTTCGGGAGAATGAGACATTGCCGAACAATAACCCTTTCAACATGCCAATCGGCACCCCCTGAAGATTTTGTACAAAAAATGACAAAAATCCAAAAATTCTTCGAAAAATCCCAAAAGTATATGGGAATATTTATCCATAGAGAAAATAAATTTTTGAAGCACCAAAAGCCTCATAAGCCCCTGAGGTTCCCAAATCGGGTTAATTTTTCCTTATAACCCAGCATCACAATTCGCCGACAGAATCTTAAGAACAAAACTTCCTCATTGGAAACCCTAGTCCATATTTCCTTAAAACGGTCAACTCATTCCCTAATAAAATTTGAAAAGTAAATACATTCTCTAGCAGAATCTCGAATCCCCAGTGGAATCTCAAAACTCATGCACTCCCCATCAGAATATCGAATCCAAAAACTCCAAAGAGGAATATCAAGCCTATTAAACTTCCCCAGTAGAATCTCGAATTCCCTAAATGGAATTTAGAGACAATAACTTCCTAGTTCCCCATCAAAAACTTATTTCATTCCCCAATGCAAGTTCAAATCAGTCCATTCCCCAATGGAATCCCAAATCCAATACCATTCGCCCATCAAAATCTCAAATCAAGGGATGCTTGTGTCCAAGTTCTTCACGTACTACCCAATGGAATTTATCCTAGTCCAGACAATGCAATTACCCCAATGGGATCAAAATTATGTCTAGTCCAAAAGTTTTTCGTCCCCAGTAGAAACAACGCAACTCCCCACCAGCGGGACTACAAATACACTTGCACCACCAAGCCTAGTTTTGAGGCGAGCAATACTCTTATCCTCTTTAGGTCAGAACTTACCACTATCCTCCATAAGGTTTTCACCTCTTTAGGTTATAATTGACCTCGGTATTCAATAGAGTCATCAAATCTTTAGGTCCGAATTGCCCTCGATCCTCCACAGGGTCATCACTCATTTACATCAAAATAGACCCCGGTCATCCACAGGTTCGTCACATATTTAGGTTAAAATTGGACCCATTCTTCCATAGGTTCGTCACCTATTTATGTCAAAATTAACCTCGATCCTCGATAATATTATCACCTCTTTAGTTCAAAATTGACCTCGGTCCACCACGCAGTCATCACCCCTTTAGGTTAGAATTAACCTCGGTCCTCCACAAGGTCATTACCTATTTAGGTAAGAATTAACCTCGATCCTCAACAGGGTCATTACCTCTTTAGGTTAGAATTGAGCTCGGTGTCAACATGGTCATCACCTCATTAGGTTATAATTGACCTCGGTCCTCAACAGTGTCGTCACCTCTTTAGGTTAGAATTAACCTCGGTCCTCCACTGGGTCGTCACCTCTTTATGGAAAAATTGACATTGGTCGTTCACAAGGTCTTCACACCTTTAGGTCATAATTGACCTCGATCCTTCATAGATTTGTCACCTCTTTAGTTCAAAATTGACGTCGGTCCTCCACCGGGTCATCACCTCTTTAGGTAAGAACTGACCTCGTCCTCTACAGAGTCATCACCCCTCTAGGACAGAATTGTCATCGATCCTCCATAAGGTCATCACTTCATTAGGTCATAATTGACCTCAGTCCTCCATAAGGTCGTCACCTCTTTTAGGTCAAAATTGATCTCAGTCCTCCAGAGTGTCATCACCTCTTTTAGGTCTGAATTGACCTCTATCCTCATGAGGGTTGTCACCTCTTTAGGTCAGAATTGATCTCGATCATCCCTAGGGTCATCACCTATTTACGTCTAAATTGACCTCGGTCCTCCACATTCTCATGAACTCTTTATGTAAGAACTTATGTCAGTCCTCCATAACTTCATTAAATATTTTTGGCTGGAATTGACCTCGGTCCTCCATAGGGTCGTTACCCCTTCAAGATAGAATTGACCTCGACATGCAGAATTGGTCCCCCACGGTGTTAGGTCCTCAAAACTAACCTCAGCATTATCAAAACAACCATAGGTCCTCAAAATTGACCACAACACTTCGAATAGGTCACCTTCATCCTTTAAGTCCGTAGAATTGACCTAATAATCCCTCTCCTCAAGTGAATGTTATGTCTAATTGATGACCTTTTCTTGTTCCAAGATCGCCCGTCGAGGGGCTCTATAGACACCCCATTATAGGACTGCCTAAGAAAATCTTTTGGTCCTTTTGACTCAATTATCCACCGTAGACCCTAGGTTATCATCCGTGTACTAATTTGGAGGCCATCGGGCACTCCCAGGCCCCGTTTGACTTCTGATCAACTTTCTCGCATGAGAAAATGCACATTGAATCTTCGAAGGGCTCTAATTTTCCTTTCAAAAAATCCACCCCATGCACGAAGCATCATTACGATTAGGATGAATGGTTCGTTTTCCCTAAAAACTGATTCAGAAGCAACGGAGCACTTCCAGTTCCTGTTTGACTCGGTCAACTACCTAACTTAAGCGAAGATCTTTCGATCATTGAAGGGAACTAAATACCTTTTCCAACGGTCAGGCCTATGCATGAATTATCCTTACAATACAGATGAACGAACTATTTTGCTCCAATAGGTCACCGGGCACTCCCGAGCACTATTTGACCAAAGTCATCTCTCTGAATCGTGTGATGCTCTTCCAAACATCAAAGTTCTCTGCATAACCTTTCTAATGGTCCACCTCATCTGTGAACCTGATATACACTTTAGAAGAATGTTCCATTGTAGTCTAAGGTTATTTTTGATAGGCAGGTCAAGACCTGTTTCGATCGGCTCCCTTTCTACCCACTAAAAGGAGAGCATGAGCTCACCTTGAAAGGCCCCCCTCAAAACTTTGAAACAATGATCTCAACAACATTCTCTCAAAATCAGTACGAATTCCATCTTAAAACCGATTTCGAACATTCCCTTTCCATCATTCCTTTACCCAATTTTGCAAATCACCTTCCCACTCCTCACACCATCTTAATCCACTTGTAAGGACAACCTTTCAATATTCAAGAGAAATCTTAAAATCTCCAAAGAAGGTCCAATTTTTCACTTTCCCTCTAGATTCTCTTATTTTTGCATTAGATTACTTTTATTATTACTTTAGCATTTTATTTCTGTAGATCATACACATTAATATACCATTTTATTTGTATTATTGCACAAACTATATATTCTATAAAAACCCCAAAAATAAGAAAAAGTAGTTTTTACTTATAAATTCCAAATGGGGAATTTTCATCACATTTTCTCACATTAAAACTCTTTTTTACACACACACACACACACACACACACATATAAGAGAAATCCCCGACTGTATTTGTTGATTAAAACCCACCCTTATTTTATTACGAACTACATGGACTTTTATGTCTTTATAGGCTATGTAGGCGTCTCATTCGAGACTTGATTACTCCTCTTATATTTACTTTCATAATATTTGTATTCATATCATATATTTGTAATTCATATCATACTCTAGTATTTTGTCCAATTCACATCATCATTCCTCCATAAAAATTGGTGATCTGACAAATACACTCATCATATTTTTATTACTATTTTCGGAATAATCCTAAGGATGACCTCACTCTGCCTTAATATATGATGTGGGTCAAGTAATTCCACTATCTATTTATATATACACGCACACACTTCACATAGTTATTAAGGAGAAAAATAACATGAACCCATGAGAGACTGAAAGGGCGAGATGGGTGACTAACACCCTCCCATCCCGTAATATAGTCGCCAAACCCTTAACTTATTAGTTTCGTAGGCATCAATATGTCTTTGATACAGTTCTCTTGACGTGACAACATTTATTTCGTCAATTTTGTTTAAAATAGATTGAAGACTCTGTCTATACACATTTACCCGAATTTAAACTAAAACCCGATGATGGCCGAAGTAACCCCTGAGGGAGGGCACGGCTCCCATACGCGAGCGGGCATCTAGGTGAGTATGGTCTTAAATGGCCCTTGGTACCCGAAAGCATGTTAGTATGTTCCTCTAGATAAACCTTATCATGTCGGCATCCCTGATGATGGCTAGTGGGTATTCCTCTACCCACTTGGTAAAATATTATTTTCCGTCCAGTAAATACTTACGATTACTAGGTATGGTAGGTAGTGGTCCGAGAATATCTAACTCCCATTGTGAGAATATTCATGGGATGGTAAGAAGCCTTAAATCATTAGCCCATTGATGAATCGTAGGGGAGAATGTTTGGCACTTATCTCATTTTCTAACATAAGTAATTGAATATTTCTTCATATATGGAAACTAGTAACCTTTCTTAATTGCTCAAAACCCCAGAGATCTTCCTCCTGCGTGACTCCCATAAATCCCATCGTGAAGTTCATAAATAACTTGCTCGACATCTTTTGGGTAGACATATTGGAGGTAAATACCTATAAAGCATCTTTTACGAAATTTCCCTTTAGGATCAAGGTAGAAGCGAGCAACCTTTACTCTTACTTGGTGAGCCAATCTATTATCGATCGATAGTGTCTAATTCTATAATATACCACGATTTGATCCATCCGTCTGGGAACTCTCACGACGATAAGAACTTGTCTGGAGACCATTGCTCTGTCAATACCAGGTTTAGCAAGGAACTCCACTTCTATTATTCTTTTGAGGTCAGAATCCACTTTTGAGCTTGTGGTTGCTAAGGCTCCAACATGACTATTTTGCCCTCGAGGGAACTAGTGGACTCCTTCGAACTTCGCTATGAAATCTTGAACTATAACAAGGTAGGCTACTATCCCATCATCTTTGGTGTTGAAAACTCTATTAACTTATTTACAGACTTGTTTGGAATCACCTAACATGCCGAGCCATTTTACCGCGAGCACATGGGCCTTGCGTATGCCAGTAATCAGTGCTTTGTACTGAACTTTGTTTTTAGAGTCTTAGAATCCTAATGTGATTATTTTCTTGATGATTGTGTCCTTTGGTGAAATAATAATGATTTATACTCATGTACCCATAGAATTTAAGGTTCCATCAGCGTAAAGGGTCCAATCTGAGGATTGTGCTTCCTTATTTGATGACTGCTCCATCAACTCATGGTCGATTGGACTTACTCCAGCAAATTCGGTGATGAAACCTGCCAAAACATGCCACTTGATTGTTGTTCGTAGTGAAAACTGGATAAAAAATCTTTCAAGTTTGATTGACAATTTGGACATTCATCAAGAGAAGTCAAATTTTTGAAAAACATCTTTGAGGTGGAATGAAGTAATTACTGTCACATATTGGGCTTCAAAGTAATGCTTGACTCTCCTTGAAGATATTACTAGGGCGTAAGCTAGTTTTTCTAGTGTCATGTAGTGTTGCTTTGCATCTAGGAGGATTTTATTGGTGTAATAAATGTAAAATTTATTTTCATCCCTTTTGCATACCAAGGCCAAGCTAACTATGTGGTATGATACTGCAAGTTAGAGGTAAATAGGATTTCCATATTTGGGAATTTCCAGTAAAGGTGGTTTATTGAGATAGGCCTTGGATTTTTCAAGGTCATTTGAGAAATTTTCCTTTCGAGTGAGGTCTGACAATTCTCTTAGGACATTGAGATGAAGCGATTAAGTGTCGTGAGCATCCAAATGAGTTTTTTAATCTCACATAACGTCTTTAGTGGATTGATTTGCCTAAATTCCACTTTTTCTAACTACATAACCAAGAAATTTTCCTATCTAGACGATGTATGAGAACTTGCTCGCGTTGAGATTCATCTAATATTTCTTGAGGATTTCAAAGGTGTTGGCGAGATCGCTAAGGTGGTCGCTTTTGTCCTTTCTTTTTACCAGTATATTATCAATGTAAACCTCCATGGTTTTTCCAATATGTTTTGAGAACATTTTGGTGATCAACCTATGATATATATCCCCATCATTATTAAGTCAAAATGGCATGAACTTATACTTCTCTAATAGATCTTTCCTCTAGAAGTTTTCATACCTCATTCTCCTGCACTTTAGCCTCTTTAGTTGCTATTCGATGTGCCTTTTGAGTGATCATCTTGAAGGATGGAACCACCTGAAGATGAAGGTAAGCCATCTGGGGATGAATCCTTGTCAAGTCATAAGTCTCCCAAGAAAATAATCTAACTTACTCTTCGCAAAGTTAATGATCTCCCTTTTCTCGTGATGGGAAGGAGTTGTCCCGATCATAAATTTTCTCTACGTTATGTTGACGTCAAATTTAACTTCTTTTAGGTTTTTGGCAACCCTATCTCTGGTGTGGATCCTAGTTTACTCCACCCATGATCGGTCATACTGTAGTTTCTATTTAAAAGGAGTAGACCCATTTTAGGCTTCCTCAAAAGGATCTTATTTTTCTTATTTTTCTCTTTTCGAGGAAGGATGGTGGTGATGAAATATTTTCTAGTTGTGGCTTGGTCATTTAGATCTGCACTACTACCCAGACAATCACATACTTAAGATTCGGGAGATACATTAATGGAACGAGTCTCGTTGTGTGAATCCACCCTTTCCTAGGATGGCATGGTATAGAGAGTCTATGTCTACTATAAGAAACTCAATGATCTTTGAAATATTCCCTACCCTCACCGGTAGGATACCTTCCCTAACAACATTGTGATTTCCCCTATGAAGCCAACCAGTGGAACATCGCCTCTTTGAGGTCGATCAAATTGAGCCTTAATTTATGGAAGAGCTCAAGGTACACAGACATAGACAATCTCCCTTGATCCACCAATAGCTTTTTGACATTCCAGTTCAAAATCTTGAGGGTTATTACGAGTGTATCGTGGTGTGGGGTCCTCACCCCAACCAAATCTTCCTCGATGAAGATGATATATTTGATGTAGTTGACCTCCTCTCGTCCCCAGTATTTTTTTTACCTATGTTTTAGCAAGATCGATCTGAAAGACCTCCATTATAGTTGTGACCTTTTTTAGTTCCATCTGAAAAACATTCCCCTGGCTCTGTTTGAGGTCAGAGGCACTATGAATCACAGTGAACTCATGTCCTATGTCGCTGTCAAAGACGTTGTCTAGATTTTGTTATCCATTGGCTATGACTTTGTTCGTTTTCTTATCAATATACTCATTCATTTGCCGATCTTGGTCCAATTACTCCAAATGAGATTGATCCTTTTGCAGTTCTCTCTTCTTTGGCCGCCCAATTTATGGAACACACATCGTAGCGCGGTGTTACTCTTTCTTAAGTCAACACCCATATTCTTGTGCCACTTCAAAAATTATTGATCTTTGACCTTTCGTAAAATGTTATATATTGGTTCCTTGAAGACCATGTTTAGGGCTTGGACTACCTTACTTTTTTTTGGAACCGCTCTTGCCCGCATTCTTACTCCCTTTTTTGGGACAGCTATCCTTTTTGCCTCCCTTGTATGCTTTAGCATGACTAGTTATTTTATGTCTATTATGAACCACATCCTTAACCTTAACATATTTTTTAATATGCACCCTTAGGTCATCGATGGTGTTAGCCTCCTTTTTAGTAAGAGAATGCTGCAGAAAAGATGAGGTTGGCAGACCAATCTTGAAAGATTCTACGATAACGTGCTTTGATTAGTCATCTATCTCATTGAACACTTCCCAATACCATTTTTCATATTCGTGAAGAGTTTCCCGTGGCATATTTTTCATCATGAGCAGTGGGTTCATCATCTTCGAGTGGGAACTGCTAGCGATGAAGTGAGCACTGAAGGCCCCAACTAGGACCTTAAATCTCTTGATAGACCTACAGGGAAATATTTTGATCCACGTTTGAGCTATGTCGCGTATGCTAAAAGGAAAAATATGAAACATGAGGGAGTCATTATGACTCTATAGGATCATTAACGTCCTAGATTACCTTGTATGGTTTTTGGGGTCAATTTTGTCATCATAGATCTTTAATTTAGGAATAGAAAACTTCTTAGGGTGCTCCTATTCTTCAATCTCCCTTTAAAAAGGGGATTTCATTTGCGTGTTAATATCTTTTCTGGCTAGATCCTTAGTGGACTTAGCCCTTTTATGGGTTGGGTGTTGATCCATTTCCCTTCGGACCAAAGTCTTTATTTCCTCATGACGTTCATCATTCTTATGGCATCTCTCAAATCTACTACACTCCAATTGAGCCAAATTACCCTTGGAACTCCTCCCTCGACTGTGAGTATTGCTCTCTTGAAGACTAGGAGACTTGACCGACACTTTTAATTATAGTCATGGAGATCTTTCTTCATTCTTTCTAGTCACCTTTAAAGGCGAGCATTTTCTTCCATCTGGAGTAGTGTGGCCTCGTCTTTCTCTTGAAGCATATCTTTATAAGAATCGACCATCCTGGGTATCTACAAAGACCTAGGCGGGTCATGACTCTCTTCAGATGGGAGTCTTTCCACGCGAATCCTTGGGTTAGTATCCTGACCGTAGGTGGGGTTGGATCTTCCTATACCTCGTTGGCCTAAGCTCAATTTTTATTGTGGTGAGACATCGTGGTACTCTATTTTTAGTGATTACTTTCATAGGAAAAAATAATCTTTCCCATAGATGGTGCCAATTGTGAGTGTAAAAATAATCACAATGAATGATTCCAAGAAAGGAATTAATGATGAAAGTAAGTGAATCACATGCACAACAAAGAATATACGTGGTTTGGCAAATTGCCTACGTCCACAGAAAGACTACTATTTTTCTCACTAGGGTGTCTTTCATGGTTACAAAGTTTCCATCCCCTTAACCTCAAGGTGAGGGTGCATATTTATAATAGCCTTCAAGAGGTTCTATTTTATAAGAATTATTTTAGCTTAGATGTAGTTTGTTAAGTGTCCTTGAATGTCTCTCCGATATTGTTTGTAATTTATTTGAGCTTATATAGATATATTTCAGAACATGTCAAATACGTGAATGTAATTATCTGTTAGAGCTGGGCTGAACAATCCTGCAAGATAGTGGGTTAGGTGTCCGTCTCCGAAAATGGGCCTAATAAATACTTTAGTCCCTAAACCTATCACTTTCATAAACAAGCTCACACTATATAGATGGATAGTTATAATTAGGCCCTTGCACAAATAAGTGAAGAAGTTGATCAGACCCATAAAGATGGTTATATGTGGGCTTAACTCAACGCCATTACAGTAGTAAAATTATCTAAGGAAATACCTTGGGGATTACTATTTTCATGGTGATGACGCCCCTAGTCGACCCCTAAATCTTATGAATAGGGCAAATTCCAACAACTAATCAAGTCTTAGGGACCTCAATACTAAAGTCCCTCCATACAGTATGAATGTTCCACCTACTGGAGTTGAAAAATCACATAAAAAATACACTTCGGCTGAGGCTTAGATAGTTGTTTTTTGTTTTTAGTTTATTTTTATGGGTTTGTAATAACTCTATTTGATTTGTAATAAAAATTTGACCTTTTGGTTTTCTAAATTAATACATTGATTGTTGATTATGTAATAATAATCTAACAGCAGTTTGATCTTACGATTGTATGGTAAGTGATTATTTGAGTAATATGCCTTACTAGTTACCAGTTTTGATGAACCCAGGTTGTCCATCCTTCGGTTCAACTAACGTGCCATTGTTCAAGGTCATTTAAATGAAATTTGTCATGTTGACGAAGTGTTGGCATTATTTACCAATAGAGACAAAATGTGTTTGGATAAGTCCTAAATTTGTTCCGGTAAAACTTCTCGTTCTCGACCAATGGGTCGTTTTTTAAGTTTTACTTTTAAGACTTCTTATTCTTAACCTTGTGGGGTCATACTTGAAGTCATGCTCCTCGTTCGTGGCTTGTCCAAAGATAAAGTTTTACTTGAAGTTTTAAATTTTGGTTTGTTCATGTTATTTTAGATTCATTTGAATTTAGAATATCTCCCATTCCGAAAAAAATTAAAAAGGGAGATACTTTTTATTGGAAAGAAAATCTGTATTGAGAATTGAAAACGAGTTATTGAAAATAAAAATGGACTACATTATGTCCGATTACTGATATTACTTCCTTAGAAACTCAACATCCCAAGGGTTTTTGAATGAATTCCCTTCTAGGGTTTTAATTCATTTAGTTCAAAGTCGTACAACTATAGAAATGCATTAAGGACCATACTAGTTAGATTCTAACTTGTTTCATTTCTAGAGTACTTTCTTAAGCACGAAGTCTTCTTCCTTGAGGTTTCTTGGATTTACCCTTCGGTTATAGAACAGAGCAATTCTCCGTTAGTAAACTGTCATGTGAATTAATGCATGCTCTCTAACTTCTTCAATTAAATCCAGGTCTAACCTCCTCAGGAGATCAATCTTTGAAGAACCAAAATTGACCATGTGTCTAGGCAGACCAATTTATATTGGGACCATTACTTCTATCCCGAGAGCTACCATGTAAGGAGTTTGGCCAGTGGTTGTCCTTAAAATAGTTCTATATGCCCAGACCACACATTGCAGTTCATTGATCCAATTTCCCATGGAATCATCCATTCTCTTTTTTATTCCATCGAATAGAGTCTTGTTCATCACTTCTATCATCCTGCTGCATTATGGATGGCCAGAAGCGTCATATAAATTTTAAATTTTTGATTAGACATAATAATCTTTGAATTATTATTTATCTGACTGCGTGCCATGGTCGATGATGAAAGCATATGGCATTCTATAATAGTAAATGATTTTCCTCCATATGAAATAAAACACCTTCTCATAAAGAATAGGTACCAGAGGTTCAACCTCCACCCATTTGGTGAAGTAATACACTCCAACGGCAAACTCTTTGAACTTTCCCCTTATTTTTGATCGAGGGACGACTAGGTTAATGCCTCATATGACAAAGGGCCAAGTGGATGTGATTAACATGAGTGTGGCCCCCATTGTTCTATGGATCATAGCGTATTTCTAGCATTTGTCGTATCATTATGCATAGTCAGTGCAATCAGCTTTCACAGTGAGCCAGTAGTAGCCTTTAGTGGCTACTCGTTTGACTAATGATATTTTTGTTGAGTGTTATACACAATAAACATCATGTATTTCCTTTATCCTATTGCCTACATCAACTCGATACAAAAATCTAAGCAACAAAATAAGAAACCATCTTCTATATTGGATCCCTTCTTCCATAACATACCTAGTTGCTTTGTATAGTAGCCTCCTGGCCTCTTTAGGATCAGTCGACATGATGCCAGTTTCTAGATATCTCTTTATTGAATCCATCCAAAATACGCCCAAATCTAGTTCAATCATGTCACGGTTTTGTTCATTAATGCTCTGATATAGGACAATCGCAATTGAGATTATACTTTTTAACTTTATTTTGGTTATAAAAGTGAGCCAAGCAGGTTCATCTACTCATGCGTCGCCAGATCTAGGGATCCTTGTTGATGTTTAAATAACGATTATCTATCTTATCTCTCAATTGACAAATTTATAATCACGGATAAAGAAAAAATGAAAGATAGCGAAATACATTAGATATTTTATTTGGTTCAGCCCAGGAATAGAGCCTACATACATGGGGGTAATAATAATTAGATTTTTTAAAATATATTTAGTACAATTTTGATGTTTTTTCTTTTTCTACTTTCAACTTAGAGAGCTTGCGTATTTATAGTCATCGTAATCCCGAGAGGTTGAATGCATTTATAACATCAAGCATTTACATTGGTACATAATGATACATAGTTGGGTGATGGACATAGTTACTGTTGAAGTTTTACATACATGTCTTTTCATATAGATGATGGTTCACCTTCCTGGGAGTGGTCGGTTGTAGAGCCGATCAAAAAATATCTAAGCCGATTAGGTATTATCCTTTGCCGACAACGTGGAGAATATGTTGACAGCTGTCACCGTTTCATTGGTCCAAGTTGTCAAATGTTTTTATATTACAACAAAATCCCTCAATATTACATGATTTAAGGTTGAGAGAAAGGATCGAGTGTTTCTTTCTATTTTGTTTGGCGCATCATAAGGGTTAGGTCGGCAGCTGACCTAAAGCACTTACAATTTTCATTTCCTGTATTAAGGAGGTGGAAGTTTTGTAAATATCTTAAAAAATAGCAAACTATCGAGGGGTACGCTAGTCTTTTTGACTTTTTTGGGATTTAGGATGCCGTCTATAATCCAATCATTACCACTCTAAACAATTTCAAATGTGGGATATCGAGTGCCATCATTTCTGGTATATAAGGGATGAATTTCCCTTCATTTTGTCTCACATTCTGCAACCAAACTTTCTCTTTCCTAAATTATTGTTGTCTTCTTTTTATTCTAATAATTTCCCACTACAGTAGTACCTGTGAGAATATCCTTTCCTTCATTTATTTTTCTTTCTACTTTGTTAAGATGGTACAAATTGTTGATGAAGACTCTTTGGAGGAGTTTAAGGTCGGAAGAAAAATTCCTGATTGGGTAACTATTGAGATGAAATTTGGGACTTGAAATTTGTGTGTCTTGGATGAGGTCCATTGGATGCCTACTATATTTATATCAAAGTACGGGGTTACTTTTCCCCCCAATAATTCATTTTTGGAATTCTGACAATATTTTGATGTGGTCCCAGCTAGGGTTGCCCCCAATAGTTGGAGAGTAGTAAATGGGGTTAATCGTCTTAATTTACTTTATGGGACCCATATTGGTATTCAAGACTTAATGTATTTTAATAGATGAGGTATCAATGGAATAATAGATATTATTTGAATAAATGTTATGGCAATAGGGCTTTAAAACTCAATCTTCCTGATTTGAATAAGGATTGTAGGGATTATGGAAATGTAGTCACGAATTGGCAACATGCTTGTCTTCCAGAAGGAGTGAGGTACGTGTGTCTCCGATTCCCCCTGGAAGGGCATGTCATTTGTTGACATCTTATACTATTTGTATTTCATTTATGCATGCCTTCTGTTTGTTGATTTTCTAATAAAAACGTTGCGCTTGTATTTTAATTGAGAGAAGGAAGACAAACTACCCCAGACTCAAAAGTGAATTATGAAGATTTAAATTTTATCTGGTCAATTCAATAAAGAATATGTAAATGGCATCCTAGTTCGACATCACTCTTGTTGGAATATAAGAGTTCCATTACTTCTTTTGTAGTTCAACCTACAGAGGACATTCCCCTGGACGCCATGGATTTATATTATTGTATTTCATCCCCATCAATTATTGCATATAAATATCCATTAAAAGAGGGAGATACTACTTTGGGAGGAATGACTTCCTCATTTGAATCACTTAATTTAGCTCCCATTCCAATCACTCCCTTATCTTCGAGCAAAATGGTGAAGAGAAAGATCCCTAATTTGATCATTGGGCCTGTGTCTCCTCCCCGAGTAGAAAAAAAGAAAACCAATGGCAATGGTGCCAAGAAACCATTGGTTGTTAATCTAAAGAAATAAAGAGCATTGAACCTCAGTTCAAGAGGTTAAGGAAAGGTCTTGTTATTTAACAGGAATTAGTTTAGATAACTCGAGCTGATCAGACTGCTGCAAAGGATACTTTGGTGGCTGTGAACCTTGGCTTGGCAAGTGGTTTGACTATTTATAGTGTTCTCCCGACTGATAGTTCAGTAGCTGCCCCCTTGTATAGGGAATGGTTGCTGGAGAGGGCCAACCAGAGATTGGCTATGGTAATTATCTTTATTTCCCTTAATATTTATTCGGCACAACTAATACACGTTTATATTGATTTCTTTTAAGCCCTTAATTTTGTAGTTATTGGTTGACTACAACCAACTCTTTATTAGCGATGACCAACTCAGGGAGCCTTCCACTAATGTTGAGGAGGGCTGAAGGGATCTTTGGTGGCAAGAAAAAATGATTATAAGAAAAATAAAGATGATTGATAGGTTATGTTGAAGGCAACCAAGCAAACGAAAAAGGACGCCGAGAAAGCTGTTGCAAATGCTGACAAGATAGCCATTAATGTGGAGAAAAAATTCAATACCTAAAAGTGACCATGAAGAAGGGAAATGAAGATGATTATAATCGTGGTTGGGATAAGGCATTTTCTAGTGCTATCTCGTAGATAGGTTATTTGAAAATGATTTCCTTTAAGGATGGTTGGGAGTGTACACTTAAGAAAGCTTATATTGTTGTTGATTCAAACTTTTTTTAGTAGTTCAAATCGGGAACCCCTCCTATTATTGATGAGGAAATGGAGGATGAAAGGGTGTTGGTGAGTCTTCAGTGGTGCTTAAAACATCAATGGTGGTTCCCGATCAGTAGAAGATGTGTCCCAAGACAATGAGAAGGTGTAATTATCTTAGAATTTGTCTATTCTTTACCTTCCCAAAATAATTTGTTTGTTTCCACTATCATCAAGAACAATGATCCTTTTGATCACATTTTCCAACTATTTAATGAATTTTCCCATTATTCCCCTTACTAAATGTCTAAATTGGTTGAATTGGATTCTTGCTTCTTCATATTTTTTTTATTTTTCTTATCTTTATGAGATCAGTCATTATTATTATTAAGAGTGATCTTTATAAGAGAAGTGTTCAACACTTTAGAGTATGACATGAATAACTGGAGGAGGATGAGCTGGAAGAATTCCTCGCCTTGGACACCTCCAACCAAGTTAAAGAAGCATAGATTAATCTTCACAGGTTATTCGAGTAAGTTGTAGCAAACAATGTTCTTTATTTTGAAATGATTCAAAAAAAGTAGGAGGGATATAAATCATCTCTTACCAAAATTTCATTTTGATTATGAAGAAAAGTATGTTCGGTTTATTTAAGAGAGATATTTTGAGAAAAGGCTCTAAGACATCTTTTCTGCAAATTGGAAGAGGGAGTTTATGTTGAACGACAAGTTGATAAGTGCTCGGGACATAGCATGTTTACTTAAATATGCGAAAAACTCTCGTAAAAATGAACTGGAGAGTTTGAAAAAGTCTTCGGGGACTAAATCGAACGCAGGTGTAACCTTCTTGGAGCAGGAGAATACATTGAGATTCTAAAAAATTCCAAAGTTTATCAGTCATAAAATTTGGTGGTTGCTCGGCCAACTACAAAAGAAGGAAGGACGAACAAAACCCTTGCCGACCAGGCAACCTTAATAGAAACTCAAACTTTTACCATTAAGATATAATTTGATGTGGATGAAAGGCTAGCATTTCATTTTCACAAACAACCCAGAACAATTCGGATGAATTGGTATGATGAAGACTTAGCTCATATGTGATACGGGATGGAGAGAGCTAGGATGGAAGGTTATAAATGGGTGTTTTTGAATGCTCAGACATTTTTAAAGGTTCCTAAAGAGGATACCTTGTGGTATTGGCATGATCTTGGTGTTCTTAACAACCCAAATAGTCCTTTTAAGTTTGATTCTAGTTGGATTCCTATTGATGCCATATCGATAAGCCCGATCAGAAAATACTTGGGTGATTATGGTGTCCATGATGAAGAAACTTTGGTCCAACCTCAAGATTTGACGAATAAGCCCAGTTCTAACAGGAATGAGATATTTAGAGATCAGGGTTCTACAGTTCACCTATCTTCTCTTGATTTCCCCCTGAATCAATGGGAAAATCCATGCGAAAACATTAAACTGAATGAATTTTTATACTTTATTCCTGTAATTTTTGGTTTGAGGATGTAATGAACTTTCTTAATTTATTGAATAAGAATATAAGAATATATTGGATGAATACATGTTGTAAATTTATTTGAGGTTTATATATAGTGAAGTATAGATATTGTGTGGTTGGCTAGTAGCTGACCAATTATACTTGACTGATAAAGATTTTGTACGAACCCAAATTGCCATCCTTAGGATCTACTAACACATTTATGTTCGTCTAAACGGATCCTTGTAATTTAGAATTTAAATTTTATCATTAGTTAGCATTGGCGACCAAATTTATTAGGATGTTTTCCTAACTTGGTCTGGTAAAACTTCTTGTGTTTTACATTTAAGTCCTACATGAATCTTTATTTTTTATTCGTGGCCTATTAAAGAACAAGTATATCTCTAATACTCCAAAAAAGAGAAACATAAAAAGAAGTTGGTTGATGATAAAATAATAATTGTTCATTAAATTACTCGCAAAGCCTACATATTCATTGAAACCTTTCAAACTTATTGATAATAATTCCTAAGGTTTGCGGTATTCCATGGGTTCTTGAACTGCTCCCCCTCAAATTTTTCTATGCGATTGGTACCTGGCCAGATGACTATAGAAGCACAATATGGTTCGTGCCAATTAGTCTGAAGCTTATTGCTTACCTGAATCACCTTTTTAAGGGCATAGTATCCTTCTTTTAAGTTGTACGGCTCCACTTTTCTGTTGTAGAACCTAGTGGTACAGTGTTGATTGGCAGTTACTCAAAGTGAAGCATTCTCTTCTACTTTTTCCAACATGTTCAAATCAAGTCTCCTCATCTCATCACTTTTAGGATAGTCAATGTTGAGAACCCTGTGACTGGTAGACCAATCTTTGTTGGGACTACTTCTTCTGTTCCCAATGCTAGCATGTACGGTGTTTCCCCAGTTCCTGTCTTCCATGTGGTTCTATAGGCCCATAAGACACTATATGACTCGTTAATCCAGAGTCCCTTAGCATCCTTAAGCCTTTTATTTAATCCATCTAATAGTGTTTTGTTCATCACTTCAATTCGACCATTGCACTATAGATGACCAGGGGCAGAACGTAGCTTTTGGATTTTATATTGAAAATAATAATCCTTAAATACATGGGTATCAAACTATGTTTCATGGTCCGTGATGAAGGAATACATCATGCCATGTCGGCATATGATATTCTACTTTATAAATGGGTATACCCTTTTGAACTAGTGGCTCAGCTTCCACCCATTTGGTGAAGTAGTCTATGGCAACCACTAATTATTTAAATCTTCTTATAGTCCTTAGTAGAGGGCGATCCAAATGGATTCCCCACATGGCCGCAAGAGGAAGTGATCAACATTAAAGCAACCCGCAATCTTCTTTCCATATAGGATCAAAATATTAGCACTTGTCACACCTTTTGGGGTACGAAAAGAAGTCTTCCGTCATGGTTGGCCAGTAATATCCCTAGATTGATACCCGCCACACCGAAGACTGTCTGCTTGAATAAGCTACGCATGATCCTTCATGAACCTATTTGATCAGGTTTTCTACTTCTTTTGAATGAACACACCAAAGTAATGAGATATTAAATTTCCATTTATACAAAACATCCCCTTCCATCACGTAGATAGTTGTTTTTTATCTTAATTTCCTAGACTCCTTTAGATCTTCAGGAAGTAATCATTTGTCAATGTAAACCTTGATTGAATCCATCCTTGACGGGCCAAACTCTAGTTATATTAATTTAACATTCTCTCCATATATGCTTCTGATTGCTAGAATTTTTGTATGAATGGTACTTCTTAACTACATTTGAGTTACTAAAGCTAACCAAGCAAGTGCAACATCTCGGGCATTCTCAGTTCTTGAAATCTTAATTATTCTGACGACGGGGAACTTAGAAATATTATTTTAAGATTTGTCTAGGTACTTTCTCATCATTTCTCCTTTGACTCCATATATCCCGAACAAATTATTAAAAATCAGTTGGGAATCACTGTGAGCGATGACTTTCTTGAAATTCAGTGAGAATCCTAGTTCTAGACCAGTGATCAGGGATTCGTATTCTTCCTCATTGTTAAAGGCTTAAAATTGAAAACGAAGAGCATATTCCACGTTTATGGTATCTTGGGTGTCAACAATCAGTCCTGCTACACTACCGATTATACATGAGGATTTATCTATGTACAATTTCCATATAAGGATTTCTTCATTGAAATTTCCTTCGCCCAATGATCCTTGTTTGAATAACTTCATGCTTTGCATGTCATATTGATTAGTGATATCCCTAGCAGTAGATGATTTTGGCTTGTCAAATTTTGAATTGTCTTCTAGGGAACTTTTCTTGGCTTGATTTATCATTGAGCTATCTTCCATGGATGTCTGTTAGGACATTTTCTTTTTAGGGGAATTTTGAACGGTGACTACTTCATTGTAGGTGAAATTTGCTACGAAATTTGATATAACCTTACCTTTTACTATTGTTCGGGGATCATGGGTTATATTATACACCCCTAGTTCCACTGCCTAAGACATCAATCTCCCTGATTTTTTGGATTTTTGGATAGCTTGTGGTAATGGTAATTATGTGTAGACCATAATAGTATGTGTCGAGAAATAAGGTTTCATTCCTCTTTATGCTTAAATAGGAGCTAAAGCCAATTTTTTAGGAGAGGATATCGAATTTTACCTCCCTTGAAAGCCTTACTAGTGTAGTATACCAACTTTTGAATTCCATATTCTAGTCGAATAAGGGTTAAGCAGACAACTGACTCTGACACTGTAAGGTATAGGTAAAATTTTCTTCCATTATTGGTTGGGAGAGAAGTGGTGGAGAGCCCAAGTATTTTTTCAACTCCAAGAAATCTTTTTTACACTCGTGGTTCCACTCAAACGTCTTGTGGAGTACCTTGAAGAATGTCGACATTTTACCATTGGCTTGAGAGAAAAATTGGTTAACTATAGCTACTCTTCCTGTCAACGTCTGCAAAAATTTCTTACACGGGGGAGACTCAATCTCAATCTATGACTTAATTTTATCCGGATTGGCTTCAATACCTCCGTAATTTACTATGAATCCTAGGAACATACCGTCCTATACACTGTAGACATATTTGGTAGGATAGAGCTTTATTTGATGATTTACTAGTTGGTCAAGCGTCTGGCTTAAGTCTCTGATGTGATCAGCAACTCTTTTGCTGTTATTAAAAATATCATATATATAAACTTCCATGTTTTTATCGATCTATTTTTCAAAAAGTTATTCATCCGCCTTTTGCATGTTACTCTAGCAGTTTTAAGCTAAAAGGGCATACCATGGTAGTAGTAAGTACCTCGTCTAATGAGAAAGGGTGTATGTTCCTTGTCTTTTGGGTTTATTTTGATATGGTTGTATCACGAATATGCATCCACGAAGATAAGTAATCCATTATCTTCTATGGGATCAACTAATTTTTCAATTTTGATAGTGATCTTCGGGACAAGCCTTATTTTTATATGTAAAGTCAACACACATGTGCCATTTGATGTTGTTCTTATTTACCATCACTATGTTTCCCAACCAATATAGATATTCGACATCATAATTAAAGTTTGCTTTCTGCAGCTTATCCAATCCTTATTGGATAGTCGTGTGTTTCTCAGGACTAAAACCCGTCACTTTTACTTGATCAGCTTGGCATTTTTTACGATGTTCAACTTGTGGTATATAAATTTAGTATCAATCCCTGCTATATCTTCATGGCTCCAAGCAAACACCTTTTTCCTCTATCTAATGAAATTTATCAATTCTTGTTTGAGTGTTGGTTCTAGGGTTGAGTTGATATGTGTGGTTATTTGTGGTCTTTATTCATCGAGGACAATTGCGTATATGACTTCTACAATGTGTACTTTGACTAAATCAACCTCCTCATGAGGATCTAAAGTCTCTATCTTGTAACTGGCAGTGAGTTTCTTTAATTCTTCCTCTTGGGTAAAGTTTAATAACACTCCAATGCTTCAATTTGATTCCCCATAACAATACCAACCCCATAGTTAGTGGGAAACATTAAACGGTAGTGGATAGTAAATCGCACTGCTTTAAATTTTTTCAAACCAACTATATTAAAGATCATATTGCAGGCTGATTGGATGTTCTACTCTTAGACGATGAAATGAATCCTTTCAGTCCTGCTAGGTAGCTAAGTGCCAATGAGAACTTACAATTTAACAGTTTTGAGGGGTATATTTTCTTTCTAGAGAAGCCTGTTTGGGGCCTATGATAAGTTTCCAATTTATTGTCATGTAATCCAAAACTTTGAAAGAAATTATGGATTATAGCGTCAGTCAAGCTTCCATTATCAACTACGATTATAGCCACTCTTTCCTCGTGTACCCTCATGGTAATAACCAGAGGATCATCATGGGCCTAGAGCGTCCCAGGCAAGTCATTTTTAGATAGATCGATTACCAATTTGTCTTTGTGTCATGTTCATTGTCAGACCATCAGCATTATCAACTAGGGTAATGCTTTGGATATATGAACATGCTTTGTCTTCATTTAAATAATATTTTCTTTCAGCTACTTCATCACCGCCACCAACATATTCCTTTATAATGAAGTGAAAATCAAAAGATATCATATTTACCTCAACCTCAGGTTCCCTAAAATTCTTCGGTAGATCTGGTTCATCTTCTAAATCATCATCCCAACCTCTTTTCTTCTCATTTTTCCCTTTACAAGGAAATTCTGGTTGCCTTTGGGATTCACATTCTTTCGACCCGTAAACAAATTTAGATAACCTGCAATGCCGAATTAAATTCTCAATATCATTTTTAAAACAAATGCAATTGTCTCTTGTGTGTCCATAATGTTTGTGGATTTAATAATACTTGGATTTGTCTCTCCTGTTAGGAGGGTACTTGAGCTTCCCAGGCCATTTGAGGTCTTTATGTCCTCTGATTACTTATAATATGTGATACACACCAAGAATGTGAGGAGTGTATTCATCATACTTCTTTGATTTTTCAACCTTTTTATCTTTTTGTTCTTTTTTATCCAAATTGTTATGACCGTCAGTCTTAGTACTCGAGGATCATTTAGCGGCCATAACTTCCTCAGCACTCATGATTTTTCTCGCTTTCTCCATCAACTTAGTCATGGTTTTAGGAGGATCTTTAGCCAATGCATATTATATCTTCTCATGGAGAAATTCGTTCATCAGAGCAGTAATAACAGTCTTCTCTTCATAATCCACCACTTCCTATTTTTCAGTATTGAAGCAAGTGATATATTCACAAGTGGTTTCTCCTAGTCGCCAACAGACACTCATTAGGTGGGATACCCTTTTAATTAGTTTAGCACTAAAAAAAAGTTATTAATAAATAACACGACGAGTTGTTGGAAGCTAGAAATTTTCCCCCGAGGAAGGATATTGTTCCAAATCTATGTCAATCCAGTATTGATGCCTGAAAATGTTCGGTAACGCATCTCATCTAGCTTTGAGTAAATATTTTTAATTGCTTGGTATTGTTCGATATGAAGGACATTCTTAGTTTTACCATCATACTTAGGAGTAACTACAAGCATCTTGAATTTGGAAGGTGTAGGGAAATCCACAATAGTTGGAACAAAAGGAAATCCATTCATAAATATTTTTTGTAGAGGATTTTTGAATTTGGATACTTTGCCAAGGCGATCTTCTAATCATTGTGTAGAAAGTTTCCAGGGATGATCCTCCAGATTAGTTTTATTGGATGCAACTCTGGTGGAATTTTGACTATGTGTTTGGGCTGAGCTCTCTTAGTGAGAAAACTACTCGACATATTTGGAGCCTCGTATAGTAACTTTGGATCTGAAAGATCCTTCTCAATGATCTCACGACCTGGTGGGCTCTCTATGATAGCCTTTATTTTCTTGATTTCCTAAATGATCAAAAGAAGAGGATTTACTTAACCTTTCTAAGGCGCTCGGTCGTTCAGGTGAGAGAGAGCGACCATCATAATACTCAGTAAATCTGACTCGCGAAGTTTCTCCTATATGGTAAGATTGGTCTTGTCAAGATTGGGTATACCTGGACTTGCTCCTATCATTTCTATGGGGAAATGGTATCTCCCTTCTAGCAGACGGAGCAGTAGATCTGGTTTTTAGTGCTTTGATAAGCTGCCTTACCATTTCTTGCATTGCCTCTTGTCCCCTGATAATGTTGAGTATAAATCCTTGTAAGTCTCCTATTTTAGGAGGAGTAGAAGGGTTGGAACCATTTACTCTAACAAAACTACCCTCTAGGATATCAGTCATGTCTTAAAGGTGTGAAAATTAGGTTAAAGAAGAAGGGTATAAAACAATAGTGACTTGAAAGATTCCCACAGACGATGTCAATCCGTTGATGTCTAAATTTGGATTATCCCTCTTACCTCTCAAATGACAAAGTTGTAATCACAAACAAAGTAGAAAATGAAAGATAGAGAAAGGCATTAGAGATTTTACATGGTTCATCTTAGGAACATAGCATACATCCACGGGGGTAACAATATGTAGGGTTTTATTCCAATATCTTAATTACAATTTCAGAGTTTTTTCATTTTTCTTTTCAGCTGGGAGAGATGGAGTTTTTGTAGTCATTAGAATACCAAGAGGTGGAATGCCTTTATAACATCATGGATTTACACAAATACATAATGATACATAGTTGGGTGAAATTTACATGCATGGATATAGTGATTTTTGAGGTTTCACAGGGGCGTATCTTCATATGGCTAATGGTTCACCTTCCTGGGAGAGGTCAATTGAAGAATCGACCTAAGAATATCAAAGGTGTCCAGGTATGATCCTCAGTGGATAGCGTGGAGAATATGTTGACCAGTGTCACCATTTCATTGGTCCAAGTGCTCAAATAGTTTTAGGTTACAACGATCCTGATCACCTTGACTACTAGATATCATCTCTTATGCTTTGGCTAGGTATTTCATCACAAACTCCCCTCTGACTGTATAGACACCCAACACTTGGTTCATAATCAACTGGGAATCACTATCTTCTTGTATCTTTTTGGCACCAAGAGATAGTGCTAGGTCAAATCCGGCTATAAGTGCTCCATACTCTACCTCATTATAGGAGGCCTTGAAATGGAACCTCAGGGTGTACTCAATATCTATGTTTTCTAAAGTGTTGATTATTAAACCAAGCCCACTACTAAGGCACATGACGAGCAATTTACATACATCTTCCAAACTGGAGGCTCTTACTTGAAATATCCCGCTATCACGGTCCCATAGTAGAACATCATTTTTCTTTGCTCTAGGTAGCAAGCAGTTTCCTATTTCTTTATCGACGATTCTTGTATATCTTTCTCCTAACCGACTATAATATTCAATCAACTATCTTTCGAAAAAGTCGGTTGTGTATGTCGAATTATTAAACTGACTTCGGGAGAAGTCTGCTCAGTTGGTGTTTTTACTGAGATTTCTTCCATAGAAGTCTACTCTATAGTTTTTTCCTCATAAGTGAATTATACTATGAAATCAGCTATTTCTTGGCCTTTTATCGTTGTTAGAGGTTAATATTGTATATCATACTCTCCTAATTTTACATCCCAAGCCATTAATGCGTCTGATTTCTCAGGATTATGCGTGTCTTGATGTAGGGGTAGGTCTATATAAAGTACAATGGTTTTAATTTTATCCCAATCTCTCATTTATATAAAGGGTCTGTTCGGCCTTCTTTGTACACGAACTTTGATAGATTCCTTCTTCAGAATAGGCTTTCTATCTCATTTTTCAAGGCATACAACTGTCCATGTTATGGCTGTGATTTTTAATGAACTCGTAATACTTTTTTTATTCCTTCGATTTGGGGGAGATTTTAGCTTTTTGGGCTAGTTCACTTCCCTTCTTCTCTGAATTTCTTTAAGAATATGATGCACACCAATGGTGAGAGGAGTGTAATTTTACATACTTTTTGGGTTTCTCTATCTTCTCAACCTTATGCTCTTTCTTCACGAATCACTTGTTACTATAACACTCCGACACGGATTTATGGGTTACCCATGAGTCAACTGAGTCCAACCCGAGAGTTAGGTGTGAAGTTTAATGGAACAACCTACATAATGTTACTAGTCCAGTTTTATCTTAATTATCATTTCACTTATTTAGCAGGCAATTCCAATTTCGTGATAAACTACATGTGGGACCCATGGGAGAACATCGAAGTTCAAGTAATTTGATCAACTAACCTAAAAATAAATAAAGTACAGTTACCTATATAACAACCTCAAAATACGAACTCACACCCAACCTTTTGTAACAAAGCAAGGGTGTGAGCTTATGCCAAGTGGGATTTATAAAAACACATTATAGACGCGAATGTTATGAAGGAATACTCACACTCTACAACCACATTCTTATGACAATATGTATATAGTTACATACGTATACCTTTGGAAATACATATTATACTGTGTTAACCATTTTACTTATGAAAACCTTACATGTCCAGATTAATTGACCTTAATCTTGTAAATTTCTTCCTCTACTCACGCTTAGCATTTCTCATACCTTTAAACACACTCGGTTCAGCATCTTACACCATTACACTTGTTTTATCCACAACGTTCCTCTATCGGAATTGCCCTTTTATTCATTTGAACACACTTTATAATTTTCATTGAAAATCACCCATTTCAACACACACATTCTTCGTGTTCGAAAAATACTTATTTATTCTTTAAAAACATTTTTGCAACATATTATTGTGTTAATTATGGGTTTAACTACTTAGGTTCCTTAGTCACCCATTACCCACTTACTTTACCGTTTCCTTGGCTTAACGACATAAATAGATTTATGCATTTACATGTCCATTTCATACTTATCAAAACATTCATTACATTCATTCAAGTTAGGTTGTATTAAAATAAATTATCAAATAACCCATTTCTTGACATGTTCAAAATTTCCTTTATCTTTTCTTAGAATCATCCTATACCGCATACTTCCACGGGGTCCACACTGCCAGCTATGCGCACTATATGCTCTTGCTAGTGATGTAGGGCTTTTCATCCAAGGGCTCCGAGTCCTTCTTTCTTTATCCTAGTGTCATCTGAGTTCCTTTATGTGTTTTAACATTTTACAAATGTCCACATTAATCGACTATCCTTTTTACCCTGCCAAAACCAAAATCCGAGACTTTACCATCCCAACTTGTGTTACACTTTGAAATTTACCATTTCATGTCCTTTATATTTTAACCTTGGTTTTTATTCAGAAATTCATATCCGTTTAGGACCACTTTAAGTAACACTATTTCCAACATTTTTAATTCTTAAAAATGTTCCATTTTAAGTCAAATTACCATCTTACCCTTTTGTTTACAAAATCACCTTTTACTCCATTTTCACAAGTATTAATTTTCCAAAAACACCATTAAGTCATCCATGCTAAATTATGTAGTGTTTTTAACCCTTTAACACCTTTTTACACTTGCAGTAATATTCTACTAGATTATAAACGCATTTACCATTTATCCCTTTTTAATGCCATAAGTGTTAATCCCTTTAACATTACTAAGTTAAACTCTACCTTTTCCATGTTTACCCATTAACACTTAATGAACACCTTTATCAACCCTTTTCCAAATACACATTTATTTTCATCTTATTTCAAAAATTCATTTATACTTAAGACTACTTTTAAATAAAATACCATTTCTTTTCGTTAGCATGTGTAGTCTTATAATCTCATGTTCATTACATTTTTTAGTCGTAATTCCACACACTTTAAGACTAAAGTTCTAACATTTATTATTTCCTGTTTAAACACAACAAAATCTTCTCTAAACTTTTTTATATAGTTAATATCAAAATACTGCAAGTTTATATGCATCAGAAGATTGATATTCAAACCCAAAATACTACTATATGGTTTAAACATACATTTCATCTTGGGAATTCATTATACTTGCAAAAATACCTTTTTAAGGCACAAAGACATTTAACTTTTTTTTAAAAGATCAAGAATGTCTATTTTCACAAAATCATCATTTTGCAAGAACTTGAAATACCATATTTCACCAAACATTTCGCAAGGCAAATCATTATTTCCAAACATTTTTATTTTATAAAAATGTTTAACACCAATGTTTCTAAAAAATCACAATTTTCATAAGAATTCCATCTTCAATATTCAAAAACCTTGAAATATTTAATTACTCTTTAGTTTCAAAAAAATACTATTTTTCAGACTAAATCACATTATTTGCAAATATTTTATTTCATAAAATATTTTTCACCATTATTTCTAGAAAATACACCATTTTCATAACACTCCCTTTCATTATTCCAAATCCTTGAAATAATTATCCATTCTTTACTTTTTACAAAATATAATTTTTCCAACATTTTTATTTCATAAAAATGTTCATTATTATTTCAACTAGAAAATACATCACAAACATCCTACTCTTAATATTCCAACAATCAAGACTAAGTACACACAACTAAAGTCATAATCTAAGAGTAGAGTTTTTCCAACATCAAAGGTTTTCAATGGTGGTAAGAGTGTTGGTGTGGAAGGAGAAACCCCCACCTTCAAAGGTGGCCTTAAACGGGTTGCCAAAAGCCCCTCCAACAAGTGCTATTTGAACCCCAAGCTTCTTCTTCTCCCAAAACCCACCACCTTCTTCTTCTTCTCTAATAACTCGCAATAATCAACCCTGGTGGAAATTGGTCTATATTATTCAAATATGGAGGAATACATCATAAACGTTGTTGTCTATGGTGGAGGAGTGGTTGTGAAGGGTGGTTTGTGGTGTTGAGTGTGGGAGAGGAGATAACTCAAGTCTAGAGAGAGAGAGGGCAAAATCTGATACAATATGCCCAAAAGGCTAACTCCCACTTAGATACTCTCCAAGCCCACAAAGGGTTAAATACCCCAAATTCCCCCACACCCAAATCTATGAGCCAAGGGTAATATAGTCATTAACCCGACACTTGAATTGGGTTGCTGAGAAGTTGACATATCATCGAATTCGAAGCCTAAATCTCGACAACACATTAAAAGGATAAGATTTTAAAATATAACACCGGTCGTTGGAACCACTTCTTGATCTCGATCGAACGACCTAGTTCAAACGACCCTATCTAATGAGATAACAGAAAATTTGAAACCCATGTCGTTAGATGTCTCGTTTGAACGTCATTCGAACAAGACTGCCCTTCGTTCGAATGACATCTAAATTTCCAAAATTATATTTTTATCCATCAAAACTTCAATTCGACAAGCACGAGGCCACGAAGCTACCCCGATTTGACCCGAGATCCATCTAACCTGGTCCGAGTCGTACTAAATCACCAAATTCCATGAATACGGTTAAAATATCAGGGTGGGGTATTACAACTTCCCTCCTTGGGAAATTTCATCCTCGAAATTCTTGATCCATCAATCCTCAAGCTAATGGGATCCATCAACTTCCATTATATGTTCCCAAAATCCTTCCAAGACACGTTATCGAAGTCCTAAACTCTAGTTTCACCAAATACGCAACATTAGATATTTTCTAATGTTCATCATGACGTGACATAATCGACTCCAAGTCTCGATTCACCTTACGGTCAAGTCCAAACCACTATTATCATTACTTGTGCTAGTATCTAAGGCATATTGGAGCCTCTACGGGAAAACCATTCCTAGCAATCAATGCATACCCAAAATAATCATGATATAACCAATCACTGTTTCTATCATCAAAAGCAATTCTAGTTTAGGGACCTACATTCCATCTTTCCACAATTTTCCAGACCATTCCCACTACATAACCCACGTGAGCTTGCCGAAAACTATACTAAACCATTCCCTCACTCTAAGGAGAAACAATCCCATCAAGACTTTATCACACGTTGAGTTTACACCTTCTGATGCAACACTTTGTTGAAACTAACACCAACGTAGGCATATCATCATTGATTACTCATGGAGTTTAATCGTCAATCCATTTACAGTGGGAAGGGAATATAGTATTCTAATTCTTTCCTCGATTTCTAACATTTTAATGTATCCACAACCATTATCTCACTCACCACAACCCGAGATACTAATTGCCGAGTCGTTTAATTGAGAGTTCATTAGTCTAAGGGAGATTGATACTATGAGTGTATAGGGGGCTTGAAGGTAATTTTGAGATTAGAGATAATTCCCCATTAGCAACAGTGTTTGGGGATTAAGGCACCGAGGCAGCTCAGCGTGGCAGCTCAATCGTAGCAGCTCGTACTTTAGCTTATTGTGTTACTTAGTCATATTTTATTTATTTTTATATTTACATTGAGCTATAACGGTTGTAATGATGTAACGAGAATAATAATGAGTTTTAGTGCGAGGTCAAATGGTACTCGTGATAGACCAGGCTTGGCAGGGTCAGGGAGAGCTTTCATGCTCTATCTAATGACCTTGTCGTGGGAACTTTAGAGGGAACTGGTTTGGATGATTGAGAAGTGAGCCACCGTTGGGGCTTGTCCGACCATCTTAGATACACTTGGTAAAACACCGAAGAACCCTGACCGTGGAACCTCGGGCAGAGCAACTTGGAGTTCCATCGGGCGTTGAGTTGCGAACCAAACAACCCTCTACTTAATGTCACATCTACTGTGGGTGATGTCGCTAGCCAGCTAAATAATGTGAGACCTTCACTTGAGTAAACCACTGTGGTATTTCGGGATGTCAGGCAGTTGGTGATCCACCTTTGTGACAACAGCCCCCTGACACACAGTGGTTAGGCAAAAGGCATGTCTTAGCATTTAATGTTTATGCCGTGGAGACAACTAGTGCATCAAGTATTTAATGTTTCTGACATAAAGTATGAGGGAGGTCTTTCACAGGCATTGATGGCGGAGTTGCCTCGGGGGTGGTGTGGGAGGATATTTAAGGACCCCAACCACCTCTGAGGAGAGGAAGATCTTTTGAGAGTTCAAAATTTATTTCTAGAGATAATATATACCAGAGAGAGTCATTTTAAACCAGAGATTTTACTCACCCACCATTGTTATTTATTAAGAATCTTTTAATACTTGATAGAGATTCTTGAGGGTGGTTGGTGTGTTTGGTTTCCTGCTAAGGTGTATCTAGGGTTCTTACTTATCTCTCCCTCTAGCTAAGTTACTTCTAAGTTCACTACTACCTTCTGAATTATACATGAAAGATCTGTGAGTTCAAACTGAGTCTATCTTCATTAAGTAGTGTTTGTATATCCTACGGTTAATTAATAGTGTTGCTATTTAACTCATCATTACTATACTCAAAAGGGGTTATGCCTCCATCTTATCTAAACTACCCTCTTACAATAAGCAACCCGTGTGGCCAAAGCGTGGTCACCCATACATAAAATTTTATGCAATAGAAAGAATACTTTAAAAGAGCACACCCAGTTACTGAGCTGCATTGACTAAACTCAGCCCACCGTGCTCTCTTGGGTTCAACGGCACCATACCATTACATGGAACCAATATGAGTCATAGCACTATGAAAATATCATGTCCTTTCAAGTATGGAAAATATAATGTGTGTGTAAATTTAATGTATCCTCAATGACCTTTCAACTATGGAAACCAAGGTTGTCTCACTCTGAAAATATCATGTCAATTTCTAACTTACGAGTCAACATAATCATAAAATTATTAGTAGGATACGGGCATCTGGTATTGCCTACAAATACCAAGGCCCGCAACACAGACATCGCACAAAATCCTTTTCCCCGATACCACATTACAACCCAACATACATTTAAACCTAAGTCCTCAACCAAGGGACTAATATGTTCTCACCACAAATCGATACTTAATAATTCCACACAACTCTTTAGTCTCCAAACATGAGATACAGTACCATTACCACTAGGACACCATGAACACTACTCACCGTTTCCACTAACAAGGCTACTCCCATCATCAAAATTATCGTACGATAGACCTCACATGGATCATCGTTGTGTCACCACTATCCACCTACATAACGACATGTGTTTACCGAAATACTATCAATTGTGATATCACCCATAGGATCAAATTTTCCAAGTCACACTAACGGCATTAACTACCCATAAGCACCATACCTAAGGGCTATACATGCTTTCTAATTATTGATGCAAAAAACTAGAATAGGCTAATTAATTGATCACAGATAAATATAAGTAAAAGAGATAAAATATTTTTAAAGTGGTTTGGCTTAAAGGAAGAGCCTACGTCCATTTTGTGTATTTCTTAGGGGTTGTTCAATTGCCCCTTGTATCGTGCCCCATGGATGTAGGGTTTACAACCTATTTATAGCCCCAAGGGTGTACAAGTGTTAGAAGATCAAAGGATGGGATGTCTTTATAATGTACACATTTACATCTCTACAATAATTTATGTTTGCAGCTATTGGTGTTTTACTATAATTGTTGGTCAGCCTTTCTGGTTTTGATCGGGATTCATTGACAGTTTGATCAGCATCCTTTAGTAGGTCAGCATTTCGTCCTTGCTGAATAGAATTAATCTTCCACAATATAGCACGTGTCAGTATCCGATTAGTCCATGTAGCAGGATAATTTTTCATATCAAGAGAAGGCGACAATGTTTCATACTTGAAGTTTTTACAAAAGTATGGAACATTTAGCTCCTAAAGTTTCCCAAGCAACAATTTTAGACTTGTTCAGCTGCCAACTTCCCATATTTGTAAAAATTATGACTTAGCTATGGACATATATGGATCATGGCATTTTTGTACATATCCATTACTTTAATGAATCGTCTTTGGGAAATTCTACTTTCCTGCATGTAGCCTCCGCCAGTTCAATCAATGCTACCTTGTAATCATTATTTTTTCCATTTTTGAGGCAACCTATGAAGATCGGGAAAATCCACGATCTTTTCTTCCCTCAATTTTTCTGAGTTTTTTCGGGTGTTACGTCTTCAAGCTTTGTTTTTCTCTCTTGTGCGATCATTTTATGTCCTTTAGTTCTTGCGGAATCCTTAATCTCTTTAAGAACTCTTTCTCTTGTCTTTTATTCTTCATCATGATTTACTCTATTGACTCTCTTAATAAATTCATAAATGAATTTAACATCTTCTTAGATTGATTTTGAATACCCTACTTTGCCTGTTGATTTTTTCTCACTTGCCGAGGGTCACTGGTTTCCTTCTATCATTATAGCTGAGTGTGCGTTTACCTTTCCTCCGAACCCATTTTTCCTTAAGTTTTTTAAATATTTTGACGTTGTGCGAGCTAGGGTAGCCCCTAACACTTGGAGGTTCATAAATGGAGTATATAGGTTGAATAAAATCCTAGAACCGATCTAATGATTCAAGAAATAATATTTTATTATAAATGGGTGACTAGTGATATCACTCTTTATTTAAAGACTAGGGTTTCAAACAAAGTGTTAGTAGTCAATATTCCAGACACTAATAGAGATTATTTTGAGCATGGAGTTATTATAAAAAATTCGTAATACGCTCCTTCTACTGGGAATGCTGAGTACCAGGGGCCTAGAAGCCCTCCTTTTGGCAATGGGATAGGTTATTACTCATTTAATTGTCTTGACCTATACATGCTTGTTTAAATGTAATCATAATTATTGCTTTACAAAATTTAATTACAATTGATCGAAAGAGAAGGTGCCCAAAGGAGAGTGAAGTGAACCTCAAGGAGTTGAAAATCATTTGGGGACTTCATCAGAAGATTAACGAGGAGCATATTTTGTCTGTATCCTATTTGATGTACTACAAGAATACAGTTTCTTCTTTTCTTTATCGTCCCACAATAGCCATTCCTTCCCTTATAGTTGATCTGGATTAGGAACCTCTCTCCACCCCGTCAGCTGCTGCATCTGGGAATGGTGATCTTGTTGTCCACTTCCCTTCTTCCTTGGATTCAAACTTACCTCTTACCGCTACTATGGGTAAAAGGAAATTTGCTAACATTTTGGGGGAGACGGATTTAATACCCCTACCAAGAAAGAAGATGAGGGGGTGAAAAATAAAGATGAAGTTGGGAAGAAACCCCGAGCCAAGAAAACTAAAGATAGCCCCTTAAAAAGAATAAGGAAAGGGCTTCCTTCTATGTTAGCATAAGGTTCTTCTGCCCTTCCCGACCAATGAGAGTTGGTCGATCTATCTTCTTTTGCCTCTCTAGTGGTCCTTGTTCCTTGATTGGTAAGATAACCAATAAGGTTAGGGACTCTACCAGACCAAGGGTGCTGTAACTGCGTTGCCTCATTCCAAAAGTTATGACAGGGTTGCTCAAAGGCTTGCCATGGTATATTCTTTTACCTTCTTTATTTTTCTATCTCTTTATTTGTTATTTATAATATTAACTTTCCTTTTTGTCTTTGTGTAGTTCCTCGTTGACTTTAACCACATGCTGGAGAAATATGAGATTTTGAAAGCTTCTTCTAGGGATGTTGAAGAGGTTTTTGATGAGACAAAAAATTCAGTGCTTGACTCCCAATAAGTAGTGGCCAATGAACATAAGAAATGGGAGAAAAAGGTGAAAACTATTAAAGGAGTTGTTGAAACTGCTCGGGGTCTAGCTGATAAATCGCAAAACGACTTAGATGCTGAGAAAGTCAGGGATACCAAGCTACAGAATGATTTGGATGTTGAGAAGATGAAAAGGACTAAGTCCAAGGAGGTTGGCTTCAACAAAGGCTAGGATAAGGCCATTGGAGAATCTTCTTCACAAATTGAGTTTATAAAGAAGAAATGCTTCAAGGATGGCTGGTCAGCTGCCCTGGTGGAGGTCGAAACTCCACAAGATTCTGAGTTATTCTTGCGACATGATCCTGGGGCCCTTTCAAATGTAGACGAGGAAGTTTTTGATGATGGAGGTTACAGTAAATCCCTTATGGTGATGGAGTTTTCCAATTAACACCAAGATGTTGATTCTTTTGTCCCCTCCATGGTTAATCCTCCTCTTCCTTCTGCCCCTACCAATACTTCAACTGATATTGAGGGAAATAAGAAGAAGGTGTAGATCTGAGAAACTTTTTATTTTCCTTCTTTAGTAGTTGTACTTTTTATTTTTCTTCTTTAAGATGTACCTATACTTTCCCCTTTTATTAATGGAAAGAGAAATGTTTTTATTTCCTTGTTTGTATTTTTTCATGCTCTGCACATTATTGATTGATAAATTTCTTATTTTTAATAGTTTATGGATAAATTGCAGCACTTTTCATCCACTCTCTCCTACCTACTCCAAAGGTGTAATGATATTTTCAAAGATGATCACTTATCTCCGACTGAGGCCGACCTACTGAAGTTTCTCAGGGAAGGGGTATTCGAGTAAGCCAAAGAGGCCTATGTTCATCTGAAATGTCTTCTTGATCGGGCAGTGGAAAACAACATTGACTATTACAAAATGATTGAAGAGATATAAGAGGACCACGTGGAAGCTAAGTCACATTTTCATGAGGACTATGATAAGATTTTCCATGCTAGGACTGCAGGTTAGGGCTTTGATAAAAAGTTTGATAAATTTGCCTCCCATTTTCGAAGGCAAGAGGTCATGCTTAATCATGAAGTGGAAGAAGTAAGGGCCATTTCCAAGCTTCTCGAGGAAGAGAACAACAATTTGAGAGATTAACTTACTGCCTCAAAGTCATCCACTACTGTTATTACTACTAATGATGAGGGTCATTCATTCTTAGAGGATGAGAATGTAAGGTTGAGTGAGGAGTTAGAGGCCCTCAATAAATCAAAACCTTCTTCTTTATCTTCCTGAGATAGAGTTAAACCTGGCTAAGGTACTATAGAGTGAATCAGGACCCAACAGACCCTTAAAAATCAATTTGCACAATTAAAAGTTAAAAGTCAATCCATTGCTGAGATGTCCCAGAAGTTACAAGCCTTGTCCTAGCAACTATCCACTCAATATTCTCAGTTACAAGCTAAGGATGGAGTGTTGAAGAAACTGCATCACCAGGTTGATAAATTGACCTTCGAATTCCATAAAAAACCAAGGGTAATCTGGATAGAAGGGTGCAATGAAGCTCTGGGGAATCTTGATAACAAGCTTCAACAAGATAAGATTGAGAGATATAAATTGGGTTGGACGAATGCTTTGATAGTGATGAAAGGGACCAAAATAACCAATTGTGGGACTGGTATGATCCAGGATTGCTTGACCATGACGATACCCCTTTTAAATTAGATATCAATTCAATTCTTGTTCGAAGTATTCCCTAGTCCATGATTTCAAAGTACTTGGGAGATTATGAGCTTCATAATGAATTAAAGACCGTTCATCCTCCTCACCTGCATCATTTTCCCAGTAGCAGCAATGCCAGAATGCTTGAGGATTTTAACTTCATTAATTATCATTACACTTTAGATGATTATCCTGCTGGAATAGATCCTATTTCCAAAAATGAAGCTTTGAACATCCTACAAAAATGAAGCTTTGTACTTTGTTTTGTTAACACAGTTATGTAATTAATTTAATTTAATCAAATGAAAGTTTGATCAACTTATCTTGTGTTGAATGTGTAAGATTAATCCTTTCTTTGTCATTAGTTCTATTGATACATTTAGATTAAAATCTAAATTGAGTATCAATTACCAATGAATGCAGATGTTCAACTAGCATATTAAGACTAAAATCTAAATTTAGAGCTAGTTAGATGAATACATAGGTTCTACTACCATACTTAGATTATAATATAAATTTGGAGCTAATTACCCATGTGTCTCCAAAGGTTTTACTAATGCACCCAAGTGTTAGGTTTTTTCATTTTATACCAGTGGTGTGACCAGGCGTATGTGGAATATGTGCTTACATTCCTCTTGATGAATCTTTATAATGTTCTTCTTGCACTTTGCCCGGTAGGATAAAGATCTTGTTTTATCCTTCTGTTTGTGGACAAAGATTTTTTAGGACTTAACGTCCTCTTGACTTGGTCTTTGCATATTAGCGATCAAGTTTGTGGCCTTTATGAGCAACTTATTGCTCGTGTCGAGCACCTCTATTGTCTTGTTATGCTCTGTCGAGCATCTTTCATGGAAATATTTTCTTAACCGATCAACAATTTGATGTTTTTATGGAAATAACTTCTAACTTTCATCAATTTATCTATTATAGTAGTGCATAACACTAGTACTTCCAAAAAAATTCATCAACAAAAATTGAAAGAACTTATTATTTTATTGATATTGAAATTTGATTTTGATCTTATTACAACTGATAACATCATTGGTAATATTTTTTTAGATGCTCGACATGCCATGGGTTTTTGAATTCTTCTCCTTCCAAGGTTTCAATTCGATAAGTTCAAGGTCAGATGACTGATGAAATACGGTATGGCCCATGCCAATTGGCCTCAAGCTTGTTATTTTTTTGCAGCACTTTCATTAGCATATCTAGATCGAACCTTCTCATTAGGTAACTGACAAGAGAGTTAAAATTTAAAACTTTATGGGATGGTAAACCTTGCTCAACAGTTCAAAATGGGAAGATATATGGGGATTCTCCAGTTTCAGTTCTCGGGGTCGTTCAGTATGCCCACATGATAGACTGTAGCTCATTTATCCAGCTTCCCTTTGCATCATCAAGATTTTTTGTCAACCCATTGAGCAGAATTTTATTTGTAACTTCAGTTTGGCCGTTACTCTGAGGATGTACTGGAGCCGAATGCAATTTTTTAATAATGGACTGAGCATAGTAAGCAGTGAAATCATCATTGTCAAATTGTGTTCCATGGTTGGTAATGAAAGCATAGGGAAACCCATACCTATAGATGATGTTTTTCCATATGAAATGATACACCTTTTCATAAGTCATGTCTATCAAGGTCTCTACCTCAACCCATTTTGTAAAGTAATCCACTCCGATGACCAAGTACTTGAATCTAACATAAGTGGTGGGTAGTGATCCGACCAAGTCTATGCCCACATGGAAAATGGTCATGGTGAATTGATTGAAGTGAGAGAAGCCCGTGGAGTTTTTTGAATGCTAGAGAATCTTTGGCATTTATCACCCTTCTTGTAAAAAGTTTCATAATATGCTTGCATTGTTGGCCAGTAATATCATTACACACTTATTCTCTATAGAAGTGTTCTCCTTACTATGTGATATCCACATGATCATTCATGCACCTCCTGAATTTGGTCATGGACCTATGATGGATGCACACAATATTGAAAATTGATTGATACTCCTCTGCTATAAAAAACACCTTTCTCTAGGACATACTGAGTTGCTTTATACTTGAGCTTCTTGGCTTCCACCATATTTTCTAGAAGAGTACCCTACTTAATATATGCTTTAATGCGGTACATCAATGATGGCCCCATGTCTATGGAAATAAAATTAATCATTAGATATTCATCTATGCTCCTATGGGAAAATATCTCAATACGGACAATTCATTGGAGTTCAATCCTAGTAGTTGAGGCTAGTCGGGCAAGAGCATCAGCTCTGGAATTTTCCAATCGTGGGATTCGATTCATCCGACCAGCTGGTAATTTTATAATTACTTCCATCTCCTTAGATAGATACCTAAATGTTAATTATCATTTGCCTTCATAAAAACTCGGTACTTAGATCATAACTTATTGAGAATCACTATGTGCCTCAACTTGCTGGGCACTAAATCATGGGCTAAACTTAAGCCCACAATAAGCGCTTCTTACTTTTCTTCATTATTTGAGTCCTAGAATTGAAAACATAGGGCATACTCAATATGAATACCATTAGGAGTGTTAAGTATCATAACTTCTCCACTATCGGTTGCACAAGATGACTCATTAACATATAAATCCCATATTGGGGCATTGTTGAAAAACGCTTGGTCTATTAAACTCCCATAGTGGAACATTTTTCCTCTTGCTTCTTCATACTTCCTGGTCATCTCCTGTGTTTGGTAAGATTAATCTGGTTGGTCAGCAACTGCTTCTTTTGACGAAGGTTCCTAGAGAGCTTTCTTGTTAACACCACTTCCTCTTGATTCTTATTTGGCCTATTCACTTTGTTGCTTGGGACCTCAGCGTAAGTGAACTCAGCTATGAAATTTCACACTGCTTGGCCATTCACAAAATACCTTGGTTCATATATAATATCATACTCCCCCAATTCCATAGCCCAATACATTAATCTACCAGATTTTTTCAGTTTGTGCAATGCCTGCCTTAGAGGCATATCAGTGTAAACTATGATTATTTGGGCTTGAAAATAAGGTTTCATGTGTCTGTATGCTTCAATTAGTTTTAACGCCAATTTCTCCAAATGAGGGTACCTGATTTCTGCTCCTCGGAAGGCCTTATCGGTATAGTAGACGGGTTTTTAAACTCCATTCTCCTATCAGATCAATGTCGAACTCATGTATAATTCAGAAACAGCTAAGTACAAGTACAATTTCTCACATGTGATTGTTCGGGAGAGCAATAGAGGTGACCCCAAATAATTTTTCAATTCCAAAAAATCTTTTCCACATTCTTCGTTCCATTTAAAATTCTTCTGAGTACCTTGAAGAATGGTAGTCACCTATTTGTAGATGAGGTTATGAATTTGTTCACTGTCGCTAAGCGTCCAGTCAACCTTTTCAAATCCTTCTTGTAGGTAGGGGATTACATTTCAATTAATGCATTGATCTTATCAGGATTTTCTTCAATTCCCATTTAATTTACTATGTACCCAAGGAACATTCCTTCTTGCACTCCAAAAATGCACTTGGTTAGGTTCAGCATCATCTGGTGCTTCTCAAGTTGATCAAATGTCTCGCTGAGGACGACAATGTGATGAGATGCCTTTTTGCTCTTTGCCAGCATATCATCCACGTAGACTTCCATATTCTTTCCTATTTTCTCCTCAAATGCCTAATTGACCAGCCTTTGATATATAGCACCTGCATTTTTTAAACCAAAAGGCATAACATTATAACAGTACGTTCCATGGGGAGTCATGAAATAAGTGCTTTCCCTATCTTTAGGCTTCATTTTTATCTGGTTATAACCATAATAAGCATCCATCAAACTAAGTAGTTCATGTCCTGATGTAGCATCCACGAGCTAATCTATTTTGGGCAAAGGAAAGTGATACTTTGGGCATGCTTCATTTAGATCTTTAAAATATACACACATTCTTCACTTATTGTTCTTTTTTTTTACCATAACTACATTGTCTAACCAATCTGGATATTTCACCTCATTAATCAAAGTTTTCTTCTGAAGATTTTTGACTTCTTCCTTTATGCCTTGGTTCTTTTCGGGGCTGAACACTCTTCATCTCTGCATTACTACCTTAACTTCTTTATTTATGTTGAAATCGTGGCAAAGGAAATTGGGATCTATCATAGACATATCTTCATGACTCTAGCCAAACACATGTTTTCTTTGTTTAAGAAAGCTTACCAGTTCCTGTTTAAAAATAGGATCCAACATTGTCCCTATCTGAGTGGTGAGATATATTTTGTCATCATCTAACACAATGCTTTCAGTTTCTTCCACAATTTGTCCCTTTACCAACTCTATTTATTCCCATGGGTCTAAGTTTTCAACCTCAAATTCTTCAATAGGTTCAGAGGTATCCACTTGGTAGGTAGTGGTTTTCTTCTTTATTTCTTCCAAGTCTTCTTGCTCAGCTGAAGAGTGGTAGTACTCCCGAGGTTCTTTCTGATCACCTTTCACAAATCCCACACGAAAGTTGGTAGGTAATTTTATACACTGATGGACAGTGGAAGGTACTGCCTCAAACTTCTTTGGACCTACTCTTCCTATGATTATATTTTAAGTTGAATAGAAGTTTTTATCCATTGCAAAGAAATGAATCTTCTCTATTCGGTTGGCTGTCCATGTGCCGATCATCACCTTCATCTTAATGGCTCCCAAAGGGTAGATTTTCTCACCTACAGAGCCTATTAGTGGTTGATGATAGGGATTTAATTAGATAAGTTTAACATCGAAGTTGTTGAAACTAGGATGAAACATGATATCTACTGAGCTGCCATTAGATACTAGTACTCTAGAGATAATGATTTCTTTCTTTCGGACTTTCATTACCAGTGGGTCATAGTGAGGGTATAGTACTCCTGAGAGATCATTTTTAGAGAAACCAATTACTAGTTTATCTTTGCTAACCTTCCTTGGTCGATTTTCCTTGGCAAGGTTGATCATCTGTATGTAGGAGCAAGCTTGTGCCTCATTGAGGTAAGCTTTTCATTCTATTGTACGATCTCCTCCTCCTGCATCTCCACCTGTAATCATTTTGAAATCAAAAAAACCAAAACCGATACAGATTACCTCAAGTTCCAATTGCTAGAATTTTTTTGGGGGGGATCGAGATCATCATCATGGTTATTTTCATGAGTTCGTTTATTCTCCTCTCTAGTCTTGCAAGTAGATTTTGATCTATGTCGACCTCTTTCGTTGTTGTGTCGATCAATGTACTGATTCATCTTTCCTCATCGAATGAGAGTTTCAATGTCATTATTAAGATCTATGCAATGCTCCGTTATGTCCCCGTGATCCCTATGGAATTCATAGTACTTAGTCTTATCCCTCTTGGCCGGGGAACTTCTCAACTTATCAAGAAAACGCACGTCTTTACTATGCTTGATTTCTTTCGAAACATGGTGAATTACCATGGTTAACCGAGTTTAACTATTGTACTTATCGAGTCTCTCCAAAACTCCATTTTGTTTTGACTCTTTATGTTCTTTAGGATCTTTGTAATATTTCTTATCATTTTTTCCATCAAATTTTGTGCCCGAGCTATGCTTGACTGCCATTGCTTACTCAACATTCATGATCTTTTTTACTTTAGCCATAAATTCTGCCATTGTTTTCGAAGGGTCTTTGGCAAGAGTGTAATACAGTTTCTCGAGGAGCGGTCCCCTCATAAGGGTGGTTATTCCAGTATTTTCATTATAATCCAAAACTTCTAGCTTCTCATTATTAAAATGAATGATGTAATATCCGGTGCTCTCTCATTCTTTCTATCTCACACTAAGAAAGTGTGCCACCCTTATCATAGGCTTTGCTCCAAAGCAAAAGTTGTTAATGAATAGCTCACCCAGTTCGTTGAAGCTAGAAATTTGTCCCTGAGGAAGACTGTTATACTAGATTTGGGTATATACAGTAATGGTTCCAGAAAATGCTCTACACCTCATTTCATAAGGGACGACATAAATGTCAGCACCCATCTGATATTGTTCTATGTGGAGAATTGGGCCAGTTTTTCCATCATATTTGGGTGTTACTACTGGAGCCTTAAACTTTGTTGGAGTAGGAAAATCCACGATTACCTACACAAATGGAGACCCTTTTACAAATCTTCATTGCAGTGTGTTTTTGAACTTCGACATTTCTCCTAATCTATATTCTAGTCTTTGTATGGAGCCTTTCCATGAATCATTGGTAGCACCAGATCTATGTGTTGCAACCCTTTTTTTTGCTGAAATTTCTTCCTGGAGTTGTTGCTCGGTCCTAGTAGCAGTTCGTCGGGCATTTGATCTAGACTGGGCAGTGCCTTCTCTTTGATCAAATGGTCATTGGGTGTTACTTGAAATTTCCCTAGAAACATTTTTGTTCCCCTTGGGTCCCAAACGATCAAAGAGAGAAGCATGCTTTAATCTTTCTAAGGCACTTGGCCTCTACGGGGAATAAGATTGTGTGTTGAAAGATTCTGAAGTCCTGAGCAATGAACTTGACCTTGGATGGTAGGAGACATCCCTTGTCATCATTGATTGGTTGTGACAACCACCTCTTGGTGGGGTGGTGGCATATTTCCTTAGGCATTGTTTGTGTAAGTTTCCTGATAGTATCTTGCATAGCATCTTGGCCTATTACAAGGCTAACCAAAATTTCAATTAAATCGTTTGCAGATTGAGGAGGGGAAGGGACATGTGGAATGCCCTCGTTCCCGAGACTTGATTCAGGAATATCAACCATTTAGATGTTTGAATGAATGAGATCGATTAGAAATATGATTCCCACAGATGGCGCCAATCTATTGATGCAAAAAACTAGAGTTGGCTAATTAATTGATAATAGATAAATACAAGTAAAATAGACAAAAGATTTTTAAACTAGTTTGTCTTAAAAGAAGAGACTACATCCACTATTGTGTATTTCTTAGGGCTTGTGGAATTGCCTCTTATCTCATGTCCATTGGATGTAGGGTTTACAATGTATTTATAGGCCCTAGGGGGTGTACAAGCATTGGAATATCAAAGGATGGAATGACTTTATAATGTATACATTTACATCTGTACAATCATTTATGGATACAACTGTTGGTGTTTTACTGTGATTGTTGGTCGGCCTTAGTGGTGTTGGTCGGGCTTCATTGACAGGTTGGTAGGGATCCCTAAGTAGGTCGACATTTTTTCCTGATGACTACGATTAACCTTCCATTATATAGCAAGTGTCAGTATCCAATTGGTTGACTTAGCAGGATAATTTTGCGTATCAACACTAATAATTAATCATTAGTGTCTAGTCAAGACACCCTAACCATCAACCTTTACCATTGACTATGTGCAACTGATGCCACTTGCCCATTGGGCGTCATTTCATTCTATTAACATCCCAAATGATTCTATACCACTAAAAACCCAACAGATTCACCTCACAATAACAACTACGGTGTCACCACTATAAGCTTGCATGGACCCTCATAAATTAATACAATTCAAAAGCGATTAATAACTATCAATATGATTGCATTCCACTTGGAACTAACTCACCTCTCTTGCTAACTTCTTAGACTTTACCGTGGAGGGAAGGAACCAAACTATCATCAAACTAGCTTGACCGACCAAAACAACAGCGACGTCGAAAAGATCGAATACCGACCTCACCACGTCACACCCGAAAGGAACCTTGAACCTAGTGCTCTCATACCATTTGTAATTCCCTAACCCGAATTTATGGATTACTCGTGAGTTAATTCAGTCCGATCCATGAATTAGGTGCGAAGTGCAATAGAACAACCTACATAATATTGCTAATCCAGTTTTAATCTAATTATCATTCAACATATTTAGCATGCAATTCCAATTTCATGATAAACTACGTGTGGGACCCATGGGAGGACCCCAAATTCCAAGTAAATAGAGCAACTAACGTAAAAATTAATAAAGTATACATACCTGTATAACACCCTATATATATGAACTCGCACCAAATATACCATAACAAAGATAAGGTGTGAGCTTATGCCCAATGGGATTTATACAAAACAGTACAAACACGAATGACAGAAATGAATACTCACATGCTACAACCGCATGCATGCGACAAAATGTGTATATATATATATGTATAACTTTGGAAATACATATTCTAATGTATTAACAATTTTACTTTTGAAATTTTTTCTTGTCCAGATTAATTGACCTTAATCTTATAAATTTCTTCCTTTAGTCATGCGTAGCATTTCTCACACCTTTCAACACACCCGGTACAACACCTTAAATCATTACACTTGATTTATCCACAATGTTACTTCACCAGAATTTCCCTTTTTATTCATTTGAACACACTTTAGTATTTTCAATAAAAATCACCCCTTTCAACACATGCATTCACCATGTTAGAAAATATTCATTTATTCTTTGAAAATCTTTTTACAACACATTCTTGTGTTAATTTTAAACCCCTTAGGTTGTTTACTCACCCATTATCCACTTACTTTACACTCTCCTTCATTTATGGATAGTAATAGATTTACGCATTTACTTTTTCATTTGACATTTACTGGAACATTCATTACATTCATTCAGGTTAGGTTGTGTTAACACATTTTACCAAACAATCCATTTCTTGACATGTTCCAAATTCCCTTATCTTTTCTTGGAATCTTCTTATAACGCATACTTCCACGTGCTCCACACTTCCGGTTATGCACACCATATGCTCTAGCAAGTGATTTAGGGATTTTCACCCAAGGGTTTCGGGCCCTTCTTGCTTTATCCCGGACTTATTCGAGTTCTTTTAAGTGTTTTAACATTTTACAAATGTCTATATTAATCCAATTTTCTTTTTACTCAGACGAAGCCCAAATTCGAGACTTTACCATCCCATCTTATGTTACACTTTGAAATTTACCATTTCATGTCCTTTATGTTTTAACCTTGGTTTATATTTCAAAAATCATATTCGTTTAGGACCACTTTGTGCAGCACTCTTTCCAACATTTTTAATTCATAAAAATGTTCCATTTTATGTAAAATTACCACTTTACCCTTTTATTTCAAAAATCACCTTTTACTCGTATGATGTTAATCGAATTTATTCATCTCATATCTTTGCTACTGACATTTTCTATATAGGGAATCGAGTTTCGTGTATGTCTCTTACATTTTGCATGTATTTTATACAAGTGAAGAAAAGAGAAAACTCAAAACCGAGAAAAAAAGAAGAGAAAAGTCAATGGAAAAAGAGTAATGTTACACCCGAAATTGGGACGAAGAACCTAGAAGAAGTTGAAGTCCATGAGTCTACAAGAGCAAACGAAGAAACGACATATAAATCTGAGGTCCAAGTGAAACGTTATGAAGCGTCAAAGTTGAGAAGAAATCATGGAAAAACCAGAAAAAGAGTTAGAAATTTTTTGAACATCTCATGACCTGCCAATTTCGTGTCAACACTGGAAATACGAACCGGTTCAGCCCAGTGAAGAATAAAATTTCGAACTGGTTCAGCAATCGAAATTCTTATTTTCTTCTCTTAAAATAAAGTTGTGCCTGAGTCAAATACTTAATAAAACGTGGGAGATATACCTTAGGGTATTCCCAGACATGAGTTAGATAGTTTTTAACATAATTGGGAGTGAATTTTCGACGCAAGAACTTGAGAATCATTATTCTTCAACAATTAATCTCCTTTTGGGCTTTGAATTCAAGGTTTACATCAATTCAATCATAGTACCTCTATTTCTTTTGTGTTTTGTCATCTTTTCCATTGATAATTTAGTAATTCCTAGATATAGATCCCTTTTATATGTTTGTTGGCACTTTTTACGTAAAGATATTTTCGTGCAACGTAGTTATGGTGAGTAATTGTCTTTTTACCATGTCCGACTTGATTTCCAAGGGTTGGAATGTATGAACCCAACCCATTGTGGTTTGTATGGATATAAAAGTAATTCCCTAGTTTAATGAAATGATTGAATCGTGTTGATTTGTTATCAGAACCGTTGTAGGACCTTTAACCTCATTTGCCCTAGGTAACCAGGGTGTTTGAGAGTGTGACGCGCGTGTCAGCTATTCCGACAATGGTTTATTTATATTCTTGATTATGTACGATGCGAACTTGTACCCTCATATATGTAATTCTTCAAATTAATAATGTTAGTGGTTTAATTAATTATCTAATTCACATCTAATTTTATATTCGGTCAACGTACTAGGGTTCGGGGGTTTGTACTACAACCTAATTTTCACCTTTATTATCCTTAATTCATATTTAGTTTAATTCTTCATAGGTATTTTTATTACTAGTTCCATTAATTTTCGTTTAGTTCGTGGATAAAACTCAAAACTCATCAACTTTTCCTTTCTTTTTTTCCTGATTTAGTTTAGGGTTAAGCGTCTGCAAACTTATGCTTCAAGAGTAAGTGGGAGTGATAGGAAATATTAAGGATAATTGTTATAAGCCTTCGTGGAGGATCCATCCCGGGTTTAGTTACGGGAAACCACCAATTCCTCACTTTCAACAAGTTCCACACATGCAAGCACCACCTCCGGCGTCGTATACCACCCCACCTAGGCGAACTTTCGAGGATATTGTGAATAAATTTCATCCATGCCCAAAATTCAACTAATGCTAAAAATGCCCGCATGTTAGTCGAAATGAATGAGAACATCTCAAAGTTGCAATCATCCTTAAGTATCAAAGCGAAGAGTAAGCTTTTGGCTCAAGGCCAAATACCTATTCAAGGTCAAACTATTATTAGCTCTACATCCAATGGCCATCAAGAGCAATGTAGTGAAATTTCCACTCTACATAATGGAAGAGTTGTTGACTTGTCACCTCTTCCAGACGACGAGAAAAATGACAAGGAGATTTCTCCTGACATGAAAAAGGCCGAAGATGTCCCCTTTAGAAAGAGTGGTAATCATGACATAGTCAGGTCCAAGGTAGTTGTCAAACCTCCCATTGTTGCTCCATACCCTCACCGTTTAGTATCCCACTCCAAGGAGACCTCTTGTGATGATGTTTTAGACGTTCTTAAGCAAGTAAAGATTGACTTACCTTTTCTCGATTCCATAAAGGAAATTCCCGCCTATGCTAAAGTCCTTAGGGTTGCTCACGATGAAACGCAGTCTAAAGGTAAAGAAAAATGTCTTTTTAACACAAAACGTCAGTTTCGTACTTCAAACGACCTTCCACCAAAATTTAAAGAACCGGGTGCACTCACCATTTCATGTATCATGGAGAAGAATAGAATTGAGAGAGAACTATTAGATTTAGGGGCGAGGGTTAACATTCTCCCCTACTACATCTATAAGTAATTAGGTTTGGGGGACCTTAACCCCACAAATATGACTCTCCAACTCGCAGATCATTCCATGAAGATATCTCAGGGGGTCGTTGAGGACGTGATCATCCAAGTTGACACTTTTTACTTCCCGATTGATTTGTCATTTGGGAGGAGGAGACCTCCACTTTACCAAGCAATCATGTTCTCATGATCCTTGGCCACCCATTCTTAGCTACGGATAATACAATTATTAATAAACACAATGGGAAAATGCAAATCACATTCGGGAACACGAGTCTAGAAATAAATATCTTTAACATCACCAAGACCGAGGGTGATGAGGGAAAATCATGAGAGAGAGATCTTATGAAAGAGACATTACACGAGCACAAGAGGAATCACACGAGAGAGCCGTTAGGGGTATACCATGTTACAACAAGTGAGGGCGCTAATTTTGATGTTGAGCTAGAAGTTAAGAAGACATGTGTAGTGAATGAGGGGAAAGAGGGAGATATTACACAGTTGAGAGAGAGAGAGAGAGAGAGAGAGAGAGAGAGAGAGAGAGAGGATTTGGAGATTGAGCGAGTGAGAGAAGACTTAGAAATTATTCAAGAGAGCGAATTATAATATATGAGCTTAGATAATTTTGAAAAAGAATTGGGACCAGTGGATGAGACTCAATATTGACGTCCAATCACTATTGGAATCATGTTGTCATGTCGAAGAGAGTGAAAGAAAAAATAGGATAAATGAGGTTGTTGTTCGTGACCACGTACCCATGCCACTTGAGTCCTCGGGGCCATAGTGGAGAGGACCCGAGTCTCATCCGAATTAGAGCTCGATCCATGTGTTCCCAAAGTTAATAGAGATCTAGGCTTAGCATGTCCTTCCAATTTCGACCGAGATGTTTGCTCCAATACAGTACAAGTAAGTTGCAATTCGATTAGGCACCATGAGGATCCCATTCATGACATATATCACGAACCTCAAGGTGAATCCCTTATCTATGGGATGGGTCCCAAATTGTTCCGACTATTTCTTTGTGATGCTAAGACGGGGGAGAGGTGGAGAGCATTAGCCCCATACAAGAGTTCGGATGAGTTTTAGTGGAGAGGGAGATGTCCTCGCACCCTCGACGCGTATGGGTGATTTTTGTTTTATTTTTGAGTCTTGTGTTGGACTTATATAGTGTCCTATTGCATTTTAAATATTTTTCTTGTTTTATTTGTCGCTCTTATTATTTTTTCTTCTTTATCTTTTGGTCCTTTTGATTAAGGACAATGCGAAAGTCTAAGTTAGGAGGGCTTAGAAGTGCGTTTTTTAAAAACATCACAAATTTTTAAAATGCCAAAAAATTAGAAATTTTTTGAAAATATTGGAAATTTTGAAAAAAGCAAAAAATATTTTCTTTAAAATAAATAAAAATTGGAATTTAAATTTTTAAAAAATATCACTAAAATTTTGTTTGAAGTCTCAAATTATAAAAATCAAATGCACAAAGTCGAAATTGACCAAAGATGGAAACTGAGTGAAAATTGATGACTTCGCAAATAAATATGGAGATAATCAACCCGGTGAGATTTCAAGCCTATCATGTTTGTGAGTATTTAAGTCAATCCGAGTTAATGGTTAACTCAACATTGTATTTAGGATTTTAATAATTCATTGAAGATCTCTATTCCTTTGTTTTGATCGGTTACGAGAAATGAGCGAGTTGCTATCTTGAAATTTAGACTAAAAATATCTCCATTCTAGACACGCATATGGTAAAGCAATTCACAATTTGGACAATGAAGTGGGTCCTCATTTGGTTACCCAAAAATATTATCCACAAAATGTAGAATTTTTTTTTATCCTTTTCCTATCCATTTTGAGCCAAATAAAATTTTCCCTTTTCGTGTGTAACCCAAAAAACTAATTGGCCCGGAATTGTGAAAATTGAACATTCATCAAATAAAGTCCACGTGTTGCAATAAAAAGCGACAAGAAAAATTGAAAAATTGCTCAAAAAATAGCATGAAAAGAAAAATGTGAGAAAAATATAGAATAAAAAAGAGAAAATAAGCAACATCCCAAAAAATCACTATCGGACATTATAAATAAATTTTCCAATTCCAACATTCCCAACCAATGCCAATTTTACCCAATTAACCTTATCACTCGATAAAGTCCTAACCGAGTCCAAATTGCAAAACTAATTACTGCATGGAAAGATAAAATGCAAAAAGATAATAAGAAAGATTTATTGGTGTGAATAAAAGACGATGTTTCCTATTTTCTAATGACCGAATTCTGAGGAAGATATAGTTTCACCATAAAAATTCCATGTTTCCAATTTGTGTGCATGAATTGTCATTACATTTTATTTACACTTTGTATTACGCATACCGCGAGAAATATCCACATTTTGAGTGATTCGTTTATGAGTGCATCTATGAGAAATTGAATCAAAACGAATATGACATAATGATCAATCGGTGGAAATTAGTGACTTAATTTTCGACTTCACACACACATACTACAAATTCGGATTCTTGAATATAAATTTATGGTAACTATTTTGGGGGAGTTTAATTTTTAAGTATTTTGATTTTTCTTTGAGTCGAAAAACGAATTTTATGGTTATATTCACAGTAAACCCTCACGAGACACCACTCGTACTACTAGGGTAACCTAGGGGTCTAAAGGCTTGTTGCATACGCTAAATGAAAGTTCTTTATCGAGAAAGACATAATCTATCCCAATAACATGTTTTATAAGTGTTGTGACCATGATTTGATTCTTTTACATTGCTCGGGACGATCAAAGTTATAAGGTAGGGGGGTTTGCTAAGTGTTGTGACCATGATTTTATCACCTCGTATGATATAAATCGAGTTAATTTATCTCATATATTTGATACTAACATTTTCTATATAGTTCATCGAGTTTCATGTATGTCTCTTACATTTTGAAAGTATTTTATACAAGTGAAAAAAAGAGAAAAATCGAAATCAAAAAAGAAAGAAAAGAGAAAATTCAAGGGCAAAAGAGTAATTTTACACCTAGAATTTGGATGAATAACCTCAGAAGAAGTTGAAGTTTTTGACTCCATAAGAGCATATGAAGAAACGACATATAAATTCGAGGTCCGAGTGAAAAGTTACGAATCGTGAAAGTTGAGAAGATAACTTTGAAAAACCAGGAAAAAGAGTTCAAAATATTTTAAAGATCTCAAGAACTGCCAATTTCGCGTCAAAACTGGAAATACGAACCGGTTCCGCCTAGTGAACAACAAAATTTCGAACCGGTTTGGCGGAAAAAAATTCTTAGTTCATTTTCTTAAAATAAGATTTGTGGATGAGTCAAATACTTAATAAAACGTGGGAGATATACCTTAGGGTATTCCCAAACATGAGTTAGACATTTTTTAATAGAATTTGGAGAGTATTTTAGACGGAAGAACTTGAGAATCATTATTCTTCAATAATTAATCTCCTTTTGGCTTTCGAATTCGAGGTTTAGATGAATTCAAGTACAGTACCTCTATTACTTTCATGTTTTTCCAAGATTTTGATTGATAATTTAGTAATTCCTTGATAGAGATCTCTTTTATATGTTTGTTGGAAATTTTTACGTAAAGATTGTTTCATGAAATGTAGTTATCGTGAGTAATTGTCTTTTTACCACGTGTCACTAGATTTCAAAGGGTTGAAATGCATGAACCAAATCCGATGTGGATTGCATGGCTATAAATGTAATTCCCTGAATTAAATAAATGATTGAATCATGTTGATTAGTTGTCACAACCATCGTAGGAATTTTAACCTCTTTTGCCCTAGGTAACATGCAGTGGCGGATTCAGGAATTGTGGTCAATCAGAGCCAGAGTTTTGAGTGGTGTCGGAGGTTCGGGGGCGGGAGCCCTCGAGACGATATTTTTTTGGGGTTATTTCGAGTTTTACACAAATTATAGTTCATCCAAATTGACTACAAATTATATGTTTCGAGTTTTTTTTGGGCATATATGTTTGGGACACAAATTACAGAAATTTGACATTTTTTGGAGAAATTGTATGAAAAATATATACCCTTATTACTGTACAATTTCACCAAAAATCATACATACAAAAAATCATATATTCTATCAAAACCCTACATTTTATACAATCAAAATCTTACACAAAAATCATACATTCAATCAAAATCATACATATAAACAAAAATCTTACACAAAAATTATAGTAAGGGTAAAAAAATACTTGATGAGATGACTTAGTAGGAGTTGGTTGCTGGTGGCTGAAACGCAGGATGGCCGGCTGGGCAGGGAGTAGGTAGGCGCTGCCGGCTGGAGGGAGATGAGAGGGAGAGGGAGAGGGACGGCGTGTAACTGAGAGGGACGACATGTGCCTTTTAGCTTTAGCTTTTTAAGTAATTACAATCTTTTACCCTCAGTTTTGAAAATAATTATAGTTATACCTTAAAGTATGAAATTTTATCAAAAAACACTATATTTTTTTTTTTTTTGCAAAAACTGAACCGGGGCCACGGCCCCCCTTGGTCCTCACCTCCATCCGCCCCTGGTAACATCGGTGTTTAAGAGTGTGACGCATGTGTCAGCTATTGTGACACTACTTTACTTCTATTCTTTATTATGTATGATGTGGGCTTGTACCCTTATATGTGTAATGCTTGAAATTAATAAACTTTGTGGTTTAATTAATTATCTCATTCACAACTAATTTTATATCCGGTAACCGTACTAGGTTCTGCGGATTGTACTCCAACCTCATTTTCTAGATCATATTCCTTAATTCATATTTAGTTCAATTCTGCATACATAGTTTAATTACTTGTTCCATTAATTTTCCTTTAGTTCGTAGATAAAACTCAAAAACTCATCACCTTTTCCTTTCTTTTTCTGAGTTAATTTAGGGCTGAGCGTCTTTCCTACTCGTCATCATAATTATTCGGCTTAGTCCCTGTGTTCAACACGTAGTTTATCGGGATATTATTTGAGCGACCAGTTTACACTTGAACCGTAATTATCAAGCATTAGAGACAGATTTTAAGTCGCGTCAGAAGGCTATAAAAGAAGACTTCACAGGAAATGAAAAAAAAAATAGAAGTTTCTTATAGATGCGAAGAAGACATTGTATGAAAGATGTAAAAAGTACACAAAGTTATCCTCTGTCCTCAAGCTATTCAATCATAAAGCCAAGAGTGGTATGTCTCATAAATGCATTTCATATACGTTGTCAATCATTGTGGACATGCTTACGGATGATGATGTATTGTCTCCATCCAATAATGAGGAAAAACGTTGCTTATCGGTATTTGGAATTGACATTCAGAAGATACACACATGTCCTAATGACTATATACTTTATAGAAAAGAGTATGAAGAAGCTATTAATTGCCCCACTTATGGAACATCCAAGTTCAAACAAAAGAAGAATTTGAAAGAACAAAAAATGGATGAGGGGAAAGAAGGTGTTCCTGCGAAAGTGCTATGGTACTTTTCACCCATTCCGTTATTTAAAAGGTGGTTTCAATCTGTAGAGATTGATAAATCTCTTACATGGCATGAAGATGATAGAATTGTTGATGGTTTGTTGTGTCACCCAATAGACTCACCAACTTGGAAATTAGTTGATGAAAAGTGGCCCAATTTTGCAGTAGAACCAAGAAATTGTCGACTAGCACTATCATCAGATGAAACTAATCCTCATAATTCACTTAGTAGTTGGTATAATTTTTAATTGGTCATGTTAAACACATATAACTTTATATCAGAATTGTGTATGAAGATAAAGTTTACAATGTTGACTATGTTGTATCGTGCAAAATAATCGACGAATAATACAGATGTTTATTTTTCTTCGTTGATAGAAGATCTGAATGCCTTGTGGAATGAAGCAGTCAAAGCCTATGACGCCTTCTGACAAGAATCTTTTACTTTTTGGGCAATACCATTGTGGACAGTTAATGATTTTCCAGCATATGGATATTTGTCTGGAAGTGTTGTCTAATATGTAGTGAAAAAACATATTCCACCAGATTACAACATTTTGGAAAGTGCATTTATATGGGACATATGAGATACCTTCCACGAAACCATCCATTTCGAAGATTAAAAAAGTCTTTTAATGGTCAACAAGAGTTTTGAGCCTACCTGAACCTTTGAGCGGTGAACAAATATTGATAAAAGTTGGGAGACTTAAGATTCATGGGGAAAAAAGTTAAAAAAGACGAGGTCGATTAATTTGAAAAAATCATCAAAGCGTAAGAGATAGAGCAAGGTAGCTAATTTTGATGGCAAAGGGGGACTTAATAGCTACCCTACTAAAAATTTTGGGGGTTGCTAATTTTGGGAAGAAAAAATCGATATTTTTTTAACTTCCTTATTGGAAGGATTTACCTATTCGACATAACTTAGATGTCATGGACATTGAAAAGAATGTTTACGATAGTATCATTATAACCTTGCTTAATTTTCGTTGAAAAATGAAAGGCGGGGTGAAGTGTCGACTCAACCTTAAAGAAATGGGCTTAAGAAGTGAGTTAGCACCATATGTTAATGAAAAAAGATCATATCTACCGCTAGTATTTTATAAGTTATCGAGAGAGGAAAGAAAAATGTTCTGCTAAACTTCGCATGACCTTAAGGTCCCAAATAGGTACTCTTCTAATTTTAGAAGACATGTCTCTATGGGAGATTTGAAATTGTATGGCTTGAAGTCTCATGATTGCCATATTCTAGTGAAACTTATTCCAATTGCAATTCGATCGGTGTTTCCAATACATGTGAGCTATGTGATCATGAAAGTATGCTTTTTCTTGAATGCCATTTGTCCCAAAGTAGTGGACTTGCAAAAATAAAAAGAAATTCATAATGAAATTTCGATCACATTATTTTTGGTGGAAAAATACTTTATGTGGGAACATGAGGCCCCCAATTTTAAATTCTTCAAATATAATTTCCTTTTAAGATGAGAAATAAAGTTGGTTCAACACAACAACTACATAAACTAAAAATTAATTTCTTCACAAATTAAAACTAAAGTAAAACAAATTTTAATTTTCTCAAAATTAAAATTATACTAAAAATCAAATTTGTAAATTTTTACTTTAAGCCCAAAAAATAATTTAATACAAGTCCTAAAAATTTGCCTAACAATAGATATTTAATTTTTACAAATTAGGCCAAACCAAATTTTATGAAATTAAGGTTAATGACTTGAATTAAATTAATTAAATTATACCCAAACTAATTTAGCACCAAATTACAGAAGTGTAGTGAATTAAACCATATTTTATCTTTTAGTCCTAACAATGCGTTCTAGGTGATTTTGCAAGATAAAATAAATTCACAACACACTACGCGGAGATGCATGAGGAAAACCCACAACGGAAAAAACCTCGAACATTTCCTAGACTTAAGTCCACTCAGTGCAGAATTTTACAATTACAAGACAGATGAATTAAACAACTCGACCCGACTCCCTTCAAGCCCCTGACGCGTCTTCTTATATCAAACTCTTCTTAGCCGACAATCCCATACTCCACCGGAATCTTGGAATCCACCAATGAAGTTTTGGGAACAGCCGTGAACCACACATTGTGCCTTTCACCATGTGAGAACGCCGCAACAAAAACAAGTCTTCTTCTTTTAGGGATGTAGAAATAAACCCAAACTTTTCTTCTTTGAGGTGTAGAGAAAAACCTGGTGCCAAACACTCCAAGCAAAGACATAAATGGAGAAACTTGGAATAAACAAATTATGGGTGTATAAACGTTGATTTTGTTCTAAGGATTAAAACATTTTAACAAAAATCAAGGGGACTTTTTCTTGAAAGAGTTTGCTCTAAAAAATTATCTTATATGTGTGAAAAAGTCTTAGAAAAATGTCTTGTCCTGATGTATATTTATTTGGCAAAAATATAGTGGGACAGAGAGTGGGAAAATGGGATAAAACTGTTACGAAACTTTTCCCGCTAATTTCGTTCGAACGACACTTCTAATGATAACTCGGAACGAAAAAAAATTCTCATTCGAAATCATGTTCGAACGACTTTGGATCTCGTTAGAAAGACATTGATTCTTCTTTATATGACCTTCCATGATTGTAGATAATTTCGACACGAACGCATGGCCATCCGTTTTGTATTTTTCTGATTTTTTTTGGATTTGATATGATTTTCTACGGAAAGGTGTCTGGGAACAAAATTGTTCGAACTATGAATTCAAAAAACGTTTAACAAAAAAAATACTAACTCCCAAAATAAATTTTGAAGCTCCTATATATATATTAATGCATTCATACCTTTAGGATACATTGGAATCCACATGTTGATGACGTGAAACTTGGCACGAAAATCGTCAAGGATATATTCTTTAATTTCTGACCACTACATCTTCAATAGAAACTTGTCATAGGCTTGAAAGGATACAAAATGAACACTATCTTATGACTCAAATGTTTTTGTCTGGAATTGAGCGAACACTACATAAGACTCAATTAAAAAATTTTGTTCTTACAAATCTCCCCAGTTGGCTATTCCAGGACAAAAACTAAACAAAAATCCTAAAGGGACGTCAAGCTCAACTAGACTCAAAACATACCACCCAAAAAAAAAATCACATAGCTTGACTGAAAACCCAAGGATGAATTGCTTTGCCGATGAAAGGTTGTCATTAAATAGAATTCCTGCACACATAAGCAAACATTAAACACATAGGGAGTATCAAAATATTAAATGCATTTGAAATAATTACTCCCCCTAAATTAATTCTCCACTCTCCCTTTTATCAAATAAATGACCTACTTAGAAAGATGTCTCCCCTATGTTAAATATCCCAAACTAAGAAACAATTACAATAGGATGAGATACTATTTCTCCCCCTATCATTCTCCCTCTTTTTGTTCGGGAATAGACCAAGGACAAAAGAACTAATTTAAACACTAAAAGCATGAGGTGATAAGAGCATGAAAGCATATGGGAGGCAAAAGCATAACTAATCCATATAAATAGGCAAGGATACCAACTAAGATGAAAAAATTATAACAATTTGATATAAAAGATACTAAGCATGTGATATTAACCAAAATATGCACCAAGCTAGAGACCAATTATGAATTAAAAGCATGGATGGACTAGCAAGCAAGACAAAGACAAATAGAATACGACGTATATAAGTACATAATAAATATCATTAATGAACACGCACATATACTAGGTATAATAACCACACATGACACAAAATACATTAAGCTTTTCACACTCGTATGGCAAAAATGTGTCCAAATACATATGATAAACGAAAGTGTAGGGGTGTGAACTAGAGACAATTAAATTTCGACCCAGTCACTTGAAAACATGTTCACGGAGTTCTCATTTGATTGCAAATTTTATCATATTTGAATATATCCTCATGTGATAATATAAATTGAACTCAATGAACAAACATACATAATGCACATAAGCTTAGAATTTTGATGATTCTACAAACTAATAGAGTTATGACAATGAAAGAACAACTTGGATAAACGGACATTGTGCAAACCGTTGATATACACTCCAAACTCCCTCAAAATAAGCATGTTAATACTTTTGAATGAATATATCAAACTAAACTAAATAGGCCTTGGCAAATATTTTTCTTCTAATGCCATATTTTCCTTTTAGGACTTTGGACCATGTATTTTTTTTACGTCAATTACAAACGGTTGCTTTCTCGCAAAGGACAATATTTCCTTTCAGAGCCCTTCCCCGTTTAGATATATATATTGATTTTTATATCGCACAAATCTCACGTGCAACGGATTTAACATGCGCAAGTCCTCCTAGGTAAACAATATGTAGATGACTAGATTGGGAAGAGAACACCTCACAATGCTCAAATATACATGTGAAGTTAAAATTTCAAGCGAACTCATGCGTGTGTGAATTGAGCCAATTAAAAATAGAATCCATTAAGCAACACAAAATCCAACTACTCCATGTAAGCATGGCAAAGAATATTTAAAGGATTGACAATCTTAACCAAAAGTTCTAGCCACATGGGAACGAGAAGAAAGGGATTCAAACACAAGTATATGCCACATAAAGTGTGTCAAACTAAAATACACATAATTAAAATTTTATTGACTTTTTTTTTGAAATTTTTAACCAAACAAACAAAAATATTTACTCAAAAAAAAAATCATTTCTATTTTTCATTAAGCCTAAATTACTAAAAGCTAAAACACAAATGATAAAATAAAAATCTTTTTCTATCTTTCATTTAATGCAAACATAATAAATTTAATACAAAAGATAAACAAGTCATAATTTCTAGCATGAGATATGAAGTAAAGCAATAACTATAAGATGACTAAAGAAGAATTCAATTAGCATGAAAATATAGCATGACGAACAAAACCTAAGTATGCAAAACATGCAAGCAATTACTCATATGATATAGCAAGAGAGGAGTCATGTGCAAGAATGCTTAAACCATCGAAAATAGGAAATATAGAAAAGGCATATTTTCCATTTTGCAAACTCAAAAAGGATCTTAAACGCAATAAATTAGTGATCCCGGTCTGATACCACTTATTGGAACACAAGTTCGCCAATTTTAAATTCTTCAAATATAATTTCCTTTTTAGATGCGGAATAAATATGGTTCAACACAAAAATTACATAAACTGAAAATTAATTTCTTCACAAATTAAAACTTAAGTAAAACAAATTTTAATGTTCTCAAAATTAAAATTATACTAAAAATCAAATTTGGTAATTTGTACTTTAAGCCTAAAAAATAATTTAATACAAGTCCAAGAAATTTTCCTAACAATAAATGTTTCATTTTTACAAATTAGGCCAAACCAAATTTTACCAAATTAAGGTTAATAACTTGAATTAAATTAATTAAATTATACCCAAACTAATTTAGCACCAAATTACACAAGAGTAGTGAATTAAACCATATTTTATCTTTTAGTCCTAAGCATGTGTTCTAGATTATTTTTCAAGATGAAATAAATTCATAACACACTACTCCGCGATGTACGAGGAAAACCCACAACGATAAAAACCTCGGATGACCCCTAGCCTTAAGTTCACTAAGTACAGAATTTTACAAATACAAGATAGATGACTTACACAAATCGAATCGAATCCCTTGAAGCCCCTGATATGTCTTCTTGAATCAACCGATGCTTAGCTGACAATGTCGGATTCCACCGGAACCTTGGAATCCACCAATGAAGCTTTTGGTAACAACCGTCAACCACACATGGTCCGTTTCACCATGTGAGAATGCCGCAGCAAAAGCAAGTCTTATTCTTTTAGGGATGTAGAAGTAAACACAAAATTCTCTTCTTTGAGGTGTAGAGAAAAAACTGGTGCCAAACACTCCAAGTAAATATATATGTGAAGAAACTTGTAATAAACAAACTATGGGTGTATAAACCTTGATTTTGTTCCAAGGATTAAAACATTTTAACAAAAATCAAGAGGACTTTTTCTTTGAAGAGTTTGCTCTCAAAAACTATCTTAGATGTGTGCAAAAAGTCTTAGAAAAAAGTCTGGTCCCGAAGTATATTTATTTGGCAAAAATATAGTGGGATAGAGAGTGGGAAAATGGGATAAAACTGTCAAGAAACTGTTCCCGCCAATTTCGTTCGTACGACACTTCTAACGATAAGTCAAAACGAAAACAAATTCACGTTTGAAATCTTGTTCGAACGAATTTCGATCTCGTTTTAAAGACATTTATTCTCATTTGAATGACCTTTCATGATTGTAGACAATTTCGATACGAATGCGTGGCCGCCCGTTTCATATTTTTCTGATTTTTTTTGGATTTGATATGATTTTTCTACCGAAAGGGGTCCGAGAACAAAATATTTAGAACTATGAATTCAAAAAACGTTTAACAAAAAATACTAACACCCAAAATAAATTTTCAAGATCCTATATATATATATTAATTCATTCATACCTTTAGGAGACATTGGAATCCACATGTTGATGACGTGAAACTTGGCACGAAAATTGGCAAGGATATATTCTTCAATTTCTGATCGCTACATCATCAACATACACTTTTCATAGGTTTAAAAGGATACAACATTAACACTAGCCTACGACTCAAATGTTTTTATCCGAAATTGAGCCAACACTACAGAAGACTCAATTGAAAATTTGTGTCCGTACAAATCTCCCCCTTTGGCTATTCCGAGACAAAAACCAAACAAAAATCCTAAAGGGTCGTTAAGTTCAACTAGACTCAAAACATCCCACCAAAAAACAAATCACATAGATTAACTCAAAACCCAAGGATGAATAGCTTTGCCGATGAAACGTTGCCGTTAAATATAATTCCTACACACTTAAGCAAACATTAAACGCATAAGGAATATCAAAATATTAAATACAATTAAAATAATTACTCCCTCTAAATTAATTATCCCCTCTCCCTTTTATCAAATAAATGACCTACTTAGAAAGACGTCTCCCCCTATGTTAAATCACTCAAACTAAGATACAATTACAATAGGATGATATACCATTTCTCCCCCCTCCCCCCCATCATTCTCCTCCTTTTTTTTCGGGAATAGACAAAGGAGAAAAGAACTAATTTAAACACTAAAAGTATGAGGTGATAAGAGAATGAAAGCATATGGGCAACAAAAGCATAACTAATCAATACAAATAGTAAAAGATACCAACTAAGATGCAAAAATGATACCAATTTGATATAATAGATACTAAGCATGTGATATCAACCAAAATATGCACCAAACTAGAGACCAATTATGAATTAAAAGCATGGATGGACTAGAAATAAAAACAAAGACAAATAGAATTCCACGTATATGAGTACATAATAAATATCATTAACGTACATGCACATATACTAGGTATAAACACCACACATGACACAAAATATATTAAGCTCTTCACCCTCGTATGGAAAAAATGTGTCCAAATACATATGGTAAACGAAAGTGTAGGGGTGTGAACTAGAGACAATTAAATTTCGACCCAATCACTTAAAAACATGTTAACGGAGTTCTCATTTGAATACAAATTTTATCATATTTGAATATAACCTCATGTGATAATATAAATTGAACTCAATGAGCAAACATACACAATGCACATAAGCCTAGAATTTTGATGATTCTACAAACTAATAGAGTCATGACAATGAAAGAACAACTAGGATAAATGGACATTGGGCAAACCGTTTATATACACTCCAAACTCCCTCAAAATAAGAATATTAATACTTTTGAATGAATATATCAAACTAAACTAAATAAGCTTTGGCAAATATTTTTCTTTTAATGCCATAGTTTTCTCTTAGGCCTTTGGACCACGTATTTCTTATATGTCCATTCCCAATGGGGGCTTACTCGCAAAGGATACTATTTCATTTCGGAGCCCTTCCCCATGCACATATATATAGTGATTTTTATATCACACAAATCTCACGTGCAACGGATTTAACATGCACAAGTCCTCCCAGGTCAAAAATATGAAGATGACTAGATTGGTAGGAGAACACCTCACAAAGCTCAAATATACATGTGAAGTTAACATTTCAAGCGACCTCATGCATGTGTGAATTGATTCATAAAAATATAATCCATTAAGCAACACAAAATCCAACTACTCTATGTAAGTATGGTAAAGAATATTTAAAGGATTGACAATCTTAATCAAAAGTTCTAGCCACATGGGAGCGAAAAGGAAGGGATTCAAACACAAGTATATGCCACATAAATTGTGTCAAACTAAAATACACACAATAAAAATCTTATTCAGTTTTTTTTTTTGAAATTTTTAACCAAACAGACAAAAATATTTACTCAAAAGACAAACAAAAATCATTTGTATTTTTCATTAAGCCTAAATTGCTAAAAGGTAAAACACAAATGATCAAACCAAAATCTTTTTGTATTTTTCATTTAATGCAAACAAAATAAATTTAATACAAAAGATAAACAAGCCATAATTTCTAGCATGAGATATGAAGTAAACCAATAACTAGAAAATGACTAAACAAGCATAAAATTAGCATGAAAATATAGCATGACGAACAAAAGAAAAATTATGCAAAACATGCAAGCAATTACTCATATGATATAGCAAGAGAGGAGTCATGTGCAAGCATGCTTGAACAATCGAAAATAGGAAATATAAAAATGGTATATTTTCCATTTTACAAACTCAAAAAGGATCTTAAACGCAATAAATTAGTGATCGCGGTCTGATACCACTTGTTGGAACACGAGGCCCCCAATTTTAAATTGTTCAAATAAAATTTCCTTTTAAGATGTGGAATAAATATGGTTCAACGAAACAACTACATAAACTAAAAATTAATTTCTTCACAAATTAAAACTAAAGTAAAACAAATTTTAATGTTCTCAAAATTAAAATTATACTAAAATAAAATTTGTGAATTTTTACTTTAAGCCCAAAAAATAATTTAATACAAGTCCTACAAATTTGCCTAACAATAAATATTTAATTTTTACAAATTAGGCCAAACCAAATTTTACCAAATTAAGGTTAATGACTTGAATTGAATTAATTAAATTATACCTAAACTAATTTAGCACCAAATTACACAAAAGTAGTGAATTAAACTATATTTTATATTTTAGTCCTAACCATGCATTCTAGGTGATTTTTTAAGATAAAATAAATTCACAAAAAACTGCACCGCAATGTATGAGGAATACCCACAACGGAAAAAACCTCGGACCACCCGTAGCTTTAAGTCCACTAAGTACAAAATTTTACAAGAACAAGACAGATGACGTACACAACTCAACTTGAATCCCTTCAAGCCCCTGACACGTCCTCTTATATCAACCTCTCCTTAGACGACAATCCCGGACTCCATGGGAACCTTGGAATCCACCAATGAAGCTTTTGCATGTTACCTTTCACCTTGTGATAACGCTGCAGCAAAAACAAGTCCTCTTCTTTTAGGGATGTAGAAGTAAACCCAAACATCTCTTCTTTGAGGTGTAGAGAAAAACCCGGTGCCAAACACTCCAAGCAAGGATATATATGAAGAAACTTGGAATAAACAAACTATGGGTGTATAAACCTTGATTTTGTTCCAAGGATTAAAACATTTTAACAAAAATTAAGGGGACTTTTTCTTGGAAGAGTTTTCTCTCAAAAACTATCTTAAATGTGTGAAAAAGTCTTAGAAAAAAGTTTGGTCCTGTTGTAAATTTATTTGGAAAAAAGGTAGTGGGGCACATAATGGAAAAATGGGATAAAACTATCATGAAATTATTCTCGCCAATTTCATTCGAATTACACTTCTAATGAAAAGTCTGAACGAAAAAAAATTCTCATTTGAAATCTTGTTCGAACAACTTTGGATCTCATTCAAAAGACATTGATTCTCGGTCAAAAGACCTTTTACGATTGTAGATAGTTTCGATACGAATGCGTGGCCGCCAGTTTTATATTTTTCTAATTTGTTTTGGATTTGATATGATTTTTCTACGGAAAGGTGTTCGAGAACAAAATCTTTAGAACTATGAATTCAAAAAAAGTTTAATAAAACAATAATAACACCCAAAATAGATTTCTAGGATCTTATATATATATTAATATATTCATACCTTTTGGAGACATTGGAATCCACATGTTAGTGACGTGAAACTTGGCACGAAAATAGACAAGGATATATTCTTTAATTTTTGACCACTACATCTTCAACATACACTTGTCATAGCCTTGAAAAGATACAACATGAACACTATCCTACGACTCAAATGTTTTTGTCAGGAATTGAGCCAACACTACATAAGAATCAATTGGAAATTTGTGTCCTTACACTTTATACCATTCTTCTTTGACATTATCGTGCATTTAATGGTGCAGCTTGTGAGGGAGGTCAAAATTTGAGGTCCTATTTTCTTTCGATGGATGTATCCAATCGAAAGGTTAGATTAATCTACTTTACTAACATGTATTAATATAAGTAAATAATTGTACCGATTTAGGTTTTTGTAATGTGTTAGGTACGTGAAAGTATTAAAGGGTTATGTGAGAAATCATAATAGCCCAAAAGGATGTATTGTTGAATGTTACATAGCAGAAGAAACTATTGAGTTTTGTTCTAACTTCTTATCAAAATTACATTCAATTGGAGTTTCAGATGTCGTTGAAGTTAATCTCATGTCCTTGGAGGAGTCATATCCTCGTGGGTTATATAACACGAATGATGTTCAACCTTATATAGAGTATGACTTTTCTAACTTCCGTTAATATGAAGTTACTTCCTCACATAATTTTCTCTTGATATATTTACAACTAATGATGTGTTACTCATTAATGCGTTATTACAGAGCATGGATAGTATTTGAAGGAAACCCATCCTTGAAAAAGGAAAATAAAAGGTGGCTTGAAGATGAGCACAACCGCACCTTTATCCATTGGTTACATAAAAGAGTATGATTAATTTAAAACATGTTGACTTAACAACTACTTTAATTTTCATTAGACATTATCATTTTTTTTAGTTTTCTTTAAGCCATGCCATTGTTTTTTAATTTATTAGTTGCAAAGTATAAACAATTATGAAATTCTAGTGAAAAACAATGTCGAAGTTTAATACATACTAGTGGAAAATAGTGACAAAGTTTAAAGTAAAACTAAATAGTTGGTGTAGTCTAAATATTAAAAACTAATGTGGGAATAAAGATGAAATATCCCTTTAATTTGATATGTTAATTTGAATTTTTTTTTGTAATTAACTAAAATTCTTATAATAATAGGTTGCGCTAGAATAAGAACACCCAATCAACAATATCTCAAAAGACTTAAAATGGATTGCTCGTGGACCTCACCAAGAAGTCATCAAAGTTCACGGATATGTCATTAACGGTATTCATTACCTAAGAAAGGATTGTGATAATGCATGAGTAACCCAAAACAATGGAGTAAGCCTAGTTGCTAAGACGTTGCAGATAGCTAGTGCAAAGGAGTTTTAAGGGAGATATGGATACTTGATTATTTTTCCAATTCAGATTCCTTTATTCAAGTGTCATTGGGTTTCCAATAAAAAAGGAATTAATATGGACGATCTTGGTTTCACGTCCGTCGATCTTGATAGAGTTGGTCATCAATTTTATTCTTTTATCTTAGCCTCTCAAGCGAAACGATTTTCTATGTTCCTGACCAAATGAATCATAAATATTGAATTGTACTGCCAATTCCTCAAAGGGATTACTATGGTATAGATGATAAAGATGATCTCAATGTTGGATGTCTCGGGGATGATTTTTGCACTGAAGTTTTTCCAACAATTGAATCTTTTGACGTGGTTGAGGAATTTTCTAAAACTCATTACCGTGAAGATTTTGAAGGGATGTGGATAGACAATACACCAACATAATTTTCTTAGATGAGGTTATGATGATTAATGTTTGATTTTTTTTGTTATTATATACAGTTTCTTAAGATGTAAGCTTGTTTGGTAACGTTGTCCAACTTTTTTTATCTTTTTGTGGAACCTACAACATTTTATTATTAGGAATTGAATGTATGGAATATGGGATTGGTGACATTTGTTCTAGACTATGGCTTATTTTTTTTTACATAATATTTTAAAAATTATGCTCTTGTACATTTTAATTAACATAGAATGAAATGATGAGATTTTAATTTGTGGGACATTTCAATAATTGCATTGTTTGAGTATTTACGATTTACTTGTATTAATGAAATCTATATTGTCACTCTATCTGTGTTTCAATAGTTCAATTGCTTCAACTTTAAATGGAAGATATTGACCTTGAATCCATGGAGAAACCTTCACAATATAGTAGTAAAGGTAGAGGTGTGGCGACGCTAAAGCAATTGACTGAAATAAAGAGCAGTGAAGAATTGATAAGAGTTATAGATAACGATCTTAGGCAACCAATAAGTACGAGCAAAAAAGAATTATCATGTTATAGGGGTTTGTTGATGAGTTTCTTTGTGCCGATAACTTATCTAAGTTGGCCTAGAGTGCCAAGAAAATTGAAGAAGGATTTGTGGGATGCAACACATGTATATATATATATATATATATATATATATATATATATATATATGTTAACAAAAAAAGTGTATCTCATCTACTAAGTGTGCTCCAACAAGATGGAAAGACCATGCACGAGTACATCACCGGATTCAATAGTGAAAAACTAGAGGTTGTTGATTAACGTGCGAAGATAGAGATCACTACGTTGATGAGTGCCTTACTTCACGAAAAATTGTACTATCCTCTAGCTAAAGAGCCTCCCAAGACCACAACTGAATTATAGTCCAAAGATGGTAAAATTATGAACGTCGAGGAGGATGTGGATGCTAAATAGTCCCATAACTCTAAGGTTGATAGTAACGGTAATACCCCACACCGAAATTTTTACCATATTCATAGAATTTGGTGATTTAGTACGACTTGGACCGGTTTAGATACTACAAGAAAAAAGACAATTAGTTGCAAAACAAAATTGTGACTAATCATTAAAAATTTGCCACTAAATCATTTAGTAGAAAAAAAATTGTCAGAACTTTGCTACTAAAGACCTGTTGCTAATACCTTTAGTGGCCATTTTTTGGCGTATGCTACTAAATGTTACTAATTTAGTGAAAAACTGAGTTTACTAATAAATAGTGTACTTTTAGGGGTAAATTATTTGCTACAAAAAACCATGAAAATTGTCACTAAAATCATGTTATTTGCCATTAAAAGGTTATTTTTGTAGCAAATATCAGATTTGCTACTAAAACTAATTTTTGCTTAAGGTCGGGATAGTTATGTGGAAATTTAAATTTTCCACCAAAAATATTTTTTTTTGTAGCAACTTATTGTCTCCACAAATGGTTATTACATTTAATATAGCATGAATTAGTTAATAAATAATACTAAATGCATTCAACTATCATATTTAATATTTAAGATAATAAAAAAATCTAGTTAGAAATATTGTATACTCAATGTGTCAATCAATATTTGAACTATTCCACATCATAATTAAGTCAAATACATCAATTACAAAAATTTTTTCATCGTTAAAAAAAAACAAGTACACTCATGTATTATTGTGCGCTATACGATTAGATAATGCCTTAAATCTTCAAAAAATGTTATCCATTCGTTCTTTCATTGTAGCATTATCCCTTCGAGCTTCATTTGCTTCGTCAGCTTCCCTTTTCACCTCATCATCTTCTCTCCTAGCCTTAGCAACTTGTATACCCCTCTCAATATCTTTCTCCCTTTGCATAGCTTCAAGTTGTTTGGTCTTAGAACCATCCCCTCATCAATGTACATAGCCAGAGCGATACCCTGAAACATTTTAAAATGCTACTGCATCATCCATCTTCATATTATCTTCAGATTGTGATGCAGGTATTTCTTTCATTTCATCCTATTAACAATTGTAAATAATGTATAATTTAACATAATGTTATTATAAAAAAAATTGTAGTTAAAAAAAAACTTCAAAACATCTTACATATACACTTCCAGCCTTTGGAGTAACCCAATTGGCCTTTCTTTTTCTCCAATGAGTCGTATACCACACATTTGTCATAGGCGCGGGATTTCCAGTTTCCTTGTCACGCTAAACAAATTTTAAGATAAATAAAGTATCATAACCAATAACAAAAAAAAAATTACCATAGATAATGTTTTTAAGAAATATATGTTACCATCTCATACTCCACTTGACGAAATCCTTTACTTTCACTACAATGCAGAATTTGTTGCTTAGATCTATTGGCCAAGTTAATTTCACTTATTTTCTTAAAATAACATAAGACATCTATTTTCAATAAAACACTAAAAGAATTCGCATGAAAAAAGAATTGCATAAAATTTAATATCACCTTGTACTTTGCATCAACAAATGTCGCACAAAGATCAATCCATTTATCATCTGACGATAATTTCAGCGTACGACACTCAAGAGTTCGTTCTAAAGATCTGTGTGGTTTCAAGTGTTCACAATGCATTTTTGACCGAAAGTTACGGAATTGCGTATGGAGTTAATCTATCGCTGCAACCTTTATATTCTCTCAATTTGGTAATTTAAACTTATCCTATTTAAAAGAAAAGAAAAAACATTAAAACGAATTTTACATGGGGATATGTTCTATATACGAGCATAAGTAGAATCTTACCCGCATCAGTGTCCACATGTGTTCTTTGCTCTCTTTAGGTATGTCACCCCATAATCGGAATTTAAATGGAGCATGATCGCGAATAACAATGCCAATTTTAAACTTGAAATTAGATGAAAAATTACCCAATATACGGCCCTCCGAGATGATGATTTCGATATTCCCCCCTTTTCAAGTTTCTTTTGAATCCTAAATCCTCGTGTTGTCCCTCTGACTCGTTTCTTGGAAGATGAATCTAGTAAAATGTATATACAGTGAAAAGTTAGTTTTAATGTTTTCACATTTTCATCTTATAAAAAGCTTAGATTAAAGGCCACATAACAATAACATAATCACATCAGGTACAAAGTTGATCAATTAGTATGGTTTAACTAAGTAAACACCTGTCTCGATCAATTAGTAGGTACTAAATGTACGAGTCATATGTAGTATAGATTTGAGAAAACACTAAGAGAAGCCCTTTTAAATCACAAGTCACAAAGGGTTCTTTGAAACCAAAGGTTCTTGTAATCATGCCTTTCTGGCTAGAAGATTGCATCGTAACAGATGAATATTTTCAAAATATTTTTCCAGTAAATTAACCTAAAAATGGATAATGAGGAATATTCAAGTGAGTCAAGTAAACTCTTGACATGACATTATTGGAAATTGTTTTAAAAGAGAAGAATGCTGAAATCTTACATGAATAAAGTCTTCTTTACAGAAAACTCGATTTTGAAATCCTAATGTATACATTCCATGGATTATTATAATAGCTAGAAAGACATGGAATAACCCATTTAGCCTCCTCAGTATGATATCTAGGATCTATGGGAACATAATAACTTAAACGAAAACCCGGTAATTATATATGGTGGTTAGAGAAAAATAAATAAATAAAATTAACGAATATTATACTTTTACCATCTTAACTCCTTGCAAGTGCTTGTAAGTTCTAAAGAGAGAAAAACTTTAGGTTCTAGTGGGAAAAAAGGGCTATATGTTATACTAAAGCATATAACATTCACTTGTACGGTTAATTTCATTCTACAATCAACAACTATCAGAGAGTTAATAATAGCAAATGGCTTCGACCCATACATAAATTTTATTATTTTGTTGAATGTCTTTACTAATATATAGACTACATAGCACAAATTCCACACATAAATACGACCAAGTAGTTCCATAGTGCAATTAATAAAAGCATAAATCCCATACATAAATGTTAATGAAAAATAGACTACATAGTATTTCATTGAAGTTTGCTAATCTTATTATATTCGTTTTCAACTAGCTTCGACAATAATACATTGTTCATAACTCTTAGGAATAGACCTCAAAGTTAGATCAACACTGACAACTAATCCTAATCTCTTCATCAACGCTAAATAACATAATTGATTGCACAAATTGATGAAACAACCCTAAATCTATTGATAAAATTACACAAGTTGATTTGTCTGAACTAGGAACATTCCATCCAGATCTGGGGAAACTTAAATAATTAAGAACAGTGATAGGTGTTTGTTTGAAGACCTGAAAACCCTCTAGTGGGACTAATATAATATGTTTGAATTGTTCCTGCGATTAAAACACTCCAAACTTAATGAAATGACAAATAAAGGCATTTGTATGTTAAAATGGTACTTTCGGGGGTGAATTTTTAAAACGGCACCCGAATGATGCTTAAAGGGTCTACAACGACTCTAGTGGGACTAATCTATTGTGTTTGAACTCTTCATATGATTTAATGGCCCCACACTTAACAAAATAACAAGTAAAGAAATGTTTTTGGTGAAAAATATAGTTTTCGGGGGTGATTTTGTGAAATTGTGCCCCTACCCTTAAAGAGGCTCCAATGCCTCTAGTGGGTCCAATCTAATTTGTTTGAACACTCCATGTGATTAAAGCACCTAAAATTAATGAAATGACTAGTAAAGACATGTTTTAGGTGGAAATTGAGCTTTTGGGGGTGAAGTTTTGAAACGATGCCTGAATGACCCTTAAAGACACTCCAACGCCTCCAGTAGGACTAATCTAATGTGTTTGAGTTTTTTGTACGATTAAAACACTCTAAACATAACGAAATGACAATTAAAGGAATGTTTTATGTGAAAATAGGGTTTTCGGGGATGAATTTTTTAAATAGTGTCCTCATGACCCTTAAAGAGGGTCCAACGCCTCTATTGGGACTAATCTAACTTTTTTGAACATTCCGTGTTATTTAAATTCACTAAACTTAATGAAATGACTAGTAAAGGCATGTTTTAGGTGACCATTGGCCTTATACTAAATTTAGAAGCCTTTGTTTCTAGTGTAACGCAAAAGTATTAAGGTTTGCCCTTGTTTGTGTTATCAATAGGAGTTGTTTTCTTCCAAATGTAACGCTGCTTGGTAAGGAGAATGGGACGTATCTGTATTTTATCATATTCATTATTTTACTCCTCGTGGTTTAAATGAACAAAAGATGAAACACACTAAAGAATGTCAATGTAAATGCAATACAAAGGCCTTTGTGATAGAATACCAGAACTTAAACTCGGACAGTCTTCGAATGAAGGGTCAGAATTTACTGATATGAGTGAGTGGCCTATTATTCGCAAACCCGAGTCCTATAAGGATAACTAGTGAATATGTAATTTTCTAATTGCAAAACAAATTTTAGGAGAATTCGATATTTATCCATTTAATTAACTGTGAGGCATCAAATTTTACAGAGTTAGATATTTAGATTCTAAATTTTACAGAGTTAGATATTTTCATTCTAAAGGCATGTAAGGCACCAAATTTTATAGAGTTAGCAATTTAAGACACATGCAAGTACATATAAATCACAGCAGGTACATACAAATTGTACCATGCAAGTACAATACCTTCTGTATTAACACAAGATACGATCGTGTCAGGCATGTTGGAAACATTTGGAATAATTGGCTGGGGAGGATGCCATATGGGTTCCTGAGGGCATCCTTGATGCACAGAAGGACTCGAGGTTACAGGATTAGATCAAACATAACTATTTTGGGTAAACAAGTGTTCAAGTAAAGTTACAAAATACTTGCTGCATACCTTCGCCAATGTTAACACCAATGTAATGGTGTTGAGAGAGTTGCCTACCAATAGATGATTAGATTGAAAATAAGCTTGATTAGACTTTGTCACAGATCATGACATGTGTGTTCCTCGATGATCTATAATAAGCATGGCAGGGATTAACATAATAAGAAATAACTAAATAATAATATAAAAATCATATGATCATTGTTAACATCACATTTAATGGTAGTGGAAGTAGTGGAGACATTTGGAACAATTGACTTGAAAGGAGGAGGCATGGGTTCACGTGCGTATCCTTGATGAATAAAATATTTTAGGGCACATGCATGACCAAAGCCAGTCATAACTAAATAAGAAACCAACAACATAAGCTAAAATCATAATTAATGGATATGCATAATTAATGGTGATATTGTATGCTCAAAATATTTGAAACATTAATAATGTTAAGAATCATTTTTCCACATAAAACCCATGTAATATCAGTATCATATCGTATTAATATATCAGAAAGTTATAAGGAGAATTAATAAACCTAATGGATAAGCATCATCGTATTCACCATCCTCCCCTTCGATCAAATTCGATAATATATCATCTATGCCCGATGGGATATATTCTTCATCTATGTCACCCTATTTTCGTTTACCCTTCATATCAATATTATCCCTCTTAGAACCAAACGTATTCCCTATGGAGGAATCATATGTTTGAATCCCATCTTCCCACAACTCATTTAAATCCTTAATTAACGGTTGAAGAAACACATCCATGTAATTTCTAGGAGCCTTAGGACATGGTATAAGCATCGACAACATGAATAATGGTTCCTTCATACATTTCCAAGGTGCTAAATTGTACGGTGAAAGAGCAACTGTCCATGTGCTATGTTAGCTACAAATATTAGAAAATGGATTAAATTTATCACTGGAGAGACTAGGCCTGACATTATGAGCATCTCTCGCAAATGACTCGTCAATCTGGTCAAATTTTTTCCAAGCTTCCCCATCAGCCTGGTGTCTCAAAACATTAGCCTCCTCAACATGATTTTCTTTATTCCACCTCATCTTTGAAGCTATATCCTTATTTTTAAATAAACGTTGTAACGTAGGTTTGAGTGGAAAATAATGCCAGACTTTGTAGTGGATATTCACGCCATTTCCTTTCTTAATTTTCCATCTCGACTCTTCACAAGTTGGGCATTTAGTTTCTTTCTCATTTGGTACCCAAAAAACAATGCAGTCATTTTTCCAAACATCAATCTTTACATAGTGTACACCTAAGTCTCGAACTATTTTCTTCGCCTCATAAAATGACTTCGGGATGTGGGCATCATCCAAAATTGATTTCTTAAAATGTTCAAGAAGAGAGTTAATGGATTTCTCACTCTAGTTCTTCATCGACTTCAAATGGAGTAGCTCAATAATGAATGATTTGACAACTTCTCACAACTCGAATACAAATTATGTTGTGTATCCCTTACTAATCTAGGGAACTTCTCCCCGTCCCCCTCATTGACTTAAGTATCATATCCATTAAATTCAATTACTAGCATGTCGTTGTTGTAGGATCTAGTAAACATGTCATATATTATTCCCTCTATGTCATCTTTCTCCAACCCAACTCTCACATTATCTTCCTGCACTATACTATCTTCTCCAACCTCAAATGCATGTTCATTACAATCATAAGCATTGTCATTAGTCGACAACAATGGTTCCCCGTGATATATCCACCTAGTATAACTTGACACAATGCCATGTATAATCAGATGACTCTAGATATTTTGATGATTCCTCCGATAAAAGTTATTACATTTCTTGCACGGACACTTAATTTTACCATTTGTCTCCACATTTGCAAAGGAAAAATCAAGAAATTGGTTAACACCATGTCGATACACACTACTAATTCTATTTGGGTGATTCATACAGCTCTTATCCACTCCAAAGACCCTATATCACACTGTAAAAAAATGCATCACCAAAAAACCAATGAACTATAATTCAAATAGAAATTGTTATTATTTCTTATGCAATTCAATGTTTCATATCTTTATTATTGTTATTATTATTTCAAAACTTTATATGTTGAAATAATATTTACTTATAATTAAAATAGGCACCTACTCATTCACCTCCCACACCTTTTCGATAGGACAAGAGTTTTTCAAAATAATGAGAGAGATACCTACAAACCATGATTCCCAAAACAATTCTCACGTGAGGCATGTTTGACACATACACAAACTAATTAGGAAAGGAATTGACATTATGTGATTCACACACTTATCATGAATTATCAGTGGGTTTGATTGAATTGAAAATAAGCCCTAACGTTTGGGTTAATTTTGCATTCTTCCTAAAATAATTATAATAATAAAGATGAAGAGTAATTATAATTTATGATAGTGGTAAAAAAAAAATTAAAATATTTTAACTCAATCTTAACATTATTACAATGAACCTTATTTAATTTGTACTAGCATATTTCATTCATGTTTCACGGTTACTTAATTGAACACCGATTCATGCATGCAAGTATAGAACAAAGGGAACATCAGAGCATTCACCTAAAATGAGTTATTGCATCACACAATGAAGAATCAGTTATACCTAAAAAAATCACATAAACAACTTTCTAAGAATGCTTACATGTGTCAAAGTTTCATATCTTTACTATTGTTATTATTGTTTCATAACTTTACATGTTGAAATAATATTTACTTATAATTAAAGTAGGCACCTCCTCATTCACCTCACACGCTTAGCATGAATTATTAGTGGGATAGATTGAAATGAAAATGAGCCTTAACGTTTGGGTTAATTTTGCATTCTTACTAAAATAATTATAATAATAAAGATGAAGAGTAATTCCAATTCATGACAGTGATAAACAAAAATTAAACTATTTGAACTCAATTATCACATTATTGTAATGAACCAAATTTAATTTGTAATAGTAGGAAAATTAAAATTAAAACTATCATAAGTAAAAAATAGAAAATTTTGTAAAATTTTAAATATCATCACTAAACACTAGAAAATTTTCTAAAACACAAAACTATGTCAAAAGATAACTCACCTTTAGCAAATCACACTGAAGAAAAATTATAATGTAGCAAAATCAAACCGAAGTAAATCAAGGCAGACCAAACTCAAACAGGAGCAAATCAAACCATACCAAATCAGGAGAACAATCACACCTAATAAAACCCAAACTAGAGCAAATCAAACAGGACCAAAACTAGAGCAAATCACACATAAAACCAGATCAAATCAAATCGGACTATTATTTTTTCTAAATCAAAAATATATTTGGACTTGTGAACCAACTCGAAGAATAATCAAACATCCCAACCCAACAAGGTAACTCATGATGTGGTGATTTTTTAAATGAAACGTAAAATGAAATTGTTGACCATGAATATGGTAGGAGTATAATGAAAGGGGTTTGTCAGAACTTCATCCCACGTGGGCAGTGTAATAGATACCAAATAAGGAGAAAACTCACACCTACTAAAACTCAAATCGGAGCAATCAACCCGACCAAATCACGAACAAAGCCACACCTGCAAAAACCCAAACCAAAGAAAATCAAAATCACACCTACTAAAATCGAAACAGGACAAAAATTGCAACTCAAACCATTTATTGAATTTGAAAAAATTAGACTCGTTGTGGGCTAATAGATTTATGGGTATTTTTATAGTAGCTCATAAAAAGAGGTAAATCACACCTGGCTAGTCGATTTGGGGGACGAGTGGAAGATGAAGAGGATTTGGGGGGATGAATGGGGTATGTTACATTTTGGTGCAGTTTGGAGAGAAATCTCTTAAATGTTTGTTTTAGACATTAATTTTGGAGGGCAAATGAAGTGTGTCTAAAATATTTTTTTGTGGAAAAGTATAATATTTGTTACTAATGAACATACATTTGTGGAAAATATTTTAAGCATGCAACTAATTAAAATTTTGTGATCCCGCTAAATGTCTAATTCTTTTCACTTAACATTTAGTGGAAAAATTAATGGCGATTTTAATTTGTTGCCACTAATGCATTATCTTTTAGTGGAAAACAAAAAATTTCAACAAAATATACGTTTTAGTGGAAATAGATGATTATACACTAACAAAATTGCTACGAAATGATATTTTTCTTGTAGTGGATAGATCTCGGGTCAAATCGGGGTAACTCATGGCATCCTGCTTGTCGACTCGAAGTTTTTATGGCTAAAAATATAATTTTGAAAATTTAGATGTTGTTCGAATGAAGGGCAGTCTCATTCGAATGAGATATCTAATGACCCGAGTTTCAAATTTGTTGTTATCTTGTCAGATAGGGTCGTTCGAATGAGTGAATTGGTGACTTAGGAAGCTAGAATATCGTTAGTAGAGTTGTTCAAACGAGGACGTTCGAACGAGATCACGAAGTCGTTCGAACGATCGACATCAAATTTGAAAATCTTATCCTTTTGATGTATTATCGCAATGTGGGCCATTGGATTCGATGATGAGCCGACTTCTCAGCATCTCATATCAAGTGTGGGGTTAATGGCTATATTACACTTGGCTCATAGAGTTGGGTGCGAGAGTATTTGGGGTATTTAACCCATTAAGGGTTTGGAAAGTATATAAGTTGGAGTTATCCCATTTGGGCATTTTGTATCATATTTTCCTCTCTCTCTCTCTAGCCTTGTGAGATCTCCCACCTCTAACCACCATAAACAACCCTACACCACCACTCTTCCACTATAGACTACCCACAAACCACCACTTTTTGATGTATTCCTCCATATTTAAACAACATATACCTATTTCCACCAGCATTGAAGAAAAGCTACAAATTTTAGGGTTATTGTTGGGGATTTTTTGGAGAATAAAAAGGTGAACTTTGATGGAGTTGAAGTGGGTCTAGCTTGGTGTTCAAATAGAGCTTGTTGGAGGGGCTTTCTGCAACCCCTTTGAGGCCACCTCTGGAGGTGAGGGTTTCTTCTCCTACACCAACACTCTTACCACCATTTCAAACCTTAGAGGTGGGTAAAAATTTTCTCTTAGATTAAGACTTTAGTTGTGTGTACTTAGTCATTATTGTTGGAATATTAAGAGTAGGATGTTGGTGACGGATTTTCTAGTAGAAATAATAAAAAAATATTTTTATGGAATAAAAATGTTGGAAAAATGATATTTTTGTTAAAATAAAGAATGGATAATTATTTCAAGGAATTGGAACAATAAAATGGTGTATTTTCTAGTAATATTAGTGAAAATATTTTATGAAATAAAATGTTTAAAAATAATGTGATTTTGTTTGAAAAATAGTATTTTGTTGAAATTAACGAATAAGTATATATTTCAAGATTTTGGAATATTGAAGATAATATTCTTATGAAAATGGACATTTTCTAAAAGTATTGGAGTTAAACAATTTTAAGAAAGAAAAATGTATTGAAATAATGATTTGACATGGGAAATATTTTGTGAAATATGGTATTTCAAGTTCTTGAAAAATTATGATTTTATGAAAATAGGCATTATTGAGATTTAAAAAAAATTAAATGTCTTTGTGCCTTAAGAAGATATTTTTGCAACTATAATGAATTCCTGAGATGAAATGTATGTTTAAACCATGTAGTAGTATTTTGGGTTTGCATATCCAACTTCTCATGCCTATAAACTTGAAGTATTTGTATATTAAGTATATGAAAAAGTTTAGAGAAGACTTTGTTGGGTTTAAACAAGAAATAATAAATTTTAGATCTTTAGTCTTCAAGTGAGCGTAATTGGTACTAAATGATGTAATGCACATCAGATTATAAGACTACACATGTTAATGAAAAGAAATGGTATTTTCTTTAAAAATAGTCTTAAGTATAAATTCATTTGTGGAAATAAGATGAAAAGAAATGTGTGTTTGGAAAAGGGTTGATAAAGGTGTTGATTAAATGTTAATGGGTAAACAAGGAAAAGTTGGAGTGTAACTTAGTAATTGTTGATAACAAAAAACAATCCGTTTACGTCAATCAATCAGAAGTGAACATTTGTCCTGTTACGTAGTTAAAATCATAATCAACGGATAGTAACTCGGCAAGAATTCTAACCAACATAGAGAATGCAGACCAATATAAAGAATGCCAACCATCAATACCAATCAAGGGTCACCACCTCAAAAGTCTTATCACACATGGATAGCACAATCAACTTTCATAGTAATTATGTACGGATGTAAATTCCTAAATATATAAAGGCATTCCATCCCTTGGAATTCCAACCCTTGACCTTATGGTCACTATAAATATATTGTATGCCTTTCATAAATGGAAAGGTATAATGGATTCTGGTATATTATTATTAACAAAAGTACCTAGCTTTTGTAACCTATGAAATTCATACTACAACAGAGGACGTAGGCTTTCTTATATAGTTGAACCACTTTAAATAACTCTATTTCCCTCATTTATTTACCATTGTAATTAAATATTTTATTTGTGATTATAAAATTGGATCAAGTCCAGTTTTTTACATCAACAGATTGACGTCGTATGTTGGAACGTGTGTCTAATCGCCATTCTCAATCTTATTCAATGAAAAATGAATGATCTAGAGCCTAGTGCTAGAAACGAAGGCAACCCGCCTGATCCACCTACTCCGCCTATAGCAATCGACCTAAATGAGATCCTTGCCAGTATTACCAGAGGTCAATATGCTAGGCAAGAAACCATGAGATAATCGTCTTAGTCATTATAAGCAAGATCTATGGCCCTATATGGATAACAAGTAGTCCGATCACCACGGAGAGAAATGTCTCCTCCACTTCCTAGGCATAGCCAACACAGTTATTCCATATCATCTTATGATAGGACTTATGACCCAGGAATCAGTTCCTTAATCAGAGCCTTAAAGTCTTATGATAACTATTATTTCTATACTAAAAGGCCAAGTGTCTTGGACAAATTGAGCTGAGATTTTCTTTCAATCATAATTTATCATTACATTTTTATGTTTAGTAAATTCCGTTATGTCTCTTCATCATCATGTACATTCTCAAGAGCTTGAATCAAAGACAAGTTAGTGACTGATTGCGACAATCAAATAAAGAAGAGCTGATATTGTCACTACAATCATCAGAGAAGGTATATGAGATTGATTTTGTGGTATCAATATGTTAAGGGGTACTTTAAAAGTGTTTTAAAACACAAAATATTTTTTCAAAAGTTTTAGTCATAAAATCATTTTTAAGGAAGCTATTAAGAACGAAGTAATGAAGGCCATTCAAAGCAGGTTACTTATCTTGTCTGATATCAGTTGTCTAATGAATCTTCTAACTACATAATTTCCTTGTTTATCTAGAATGTCTTTCGATATCTCAATTGATGTTTGTCGAAGAGCGATTTCATAGGTCATTCGAACGAGGTCCAAGCTATTAAATTTTATTTTTTTACTTGGTTTCAAACACAATATTTTCAAATCTATCTCTTAGAGATTTATCTCCCTATTTTAGAGATACGAACTTACTCTTCTTTGTAAGACATTTACCCATCTTTTTATGATCAAATAATTTCATTATTCAATTCCAAACCCCTTGGATGTTTTATGATAAATTTATCAGACCTTCAAGAACAGATCAAATGTTCATATCCCCATGGAGATGAATTTTCACTACTGAAGGTAGGAAATGAGTTTCCTCAGGTTGATCGGTGGGCACCGAGGCAAGTGGAGCTTGCTATGGAGCGTTGCTGGATCTTCACCGATTTCTAGTTATAAATAAGGAAGGAGACAAAATTGTAGTATGTGACATCCCACCTAATTAAACATCGGGTGATCAGGCCTTTATTAAATTAAAACAGGTTTCTCATATGGTTGATTCTTAGCATCACCGTAGAAAACTTTGTAATTACTAACCACCTAAGTGAAATTAGACCGGTGCCAAATTTTATCTTTTGTTAACACAATAAAATGTACCATACAGAAAAACTAAATAAAACATTCACAGTATACTAGAGTTCAATCCGACACAATATATATGAATGAAATACTTGCCGATAAACCATTGACTAAAAGTTCAAAACCACAATCCATAATACTTAAAAGAACTGACTGTAAATCGTCAACGAACAACATGTCCATAAATTGAATATAAAATAAGATTATATCATCATCCACAGTGCTACAACTCCGAGTACCTAGAATGAAATCCTCACATTCGGCATCCCTGTGGCTGGACACCTAAAAGGTTATGAAAATATTTTACAGCAAGAGTTAGTACTCAAAACATTTTGAAAATATTTAGCAAGTATTTATCACAATAAAATTTAGTTAGTGATTACACATGTTCAGGTACATTCTCTCTTAAGTTCTCCTCACATCTCATTTATTTCTATACTTATCCCACCTAGCTGTACTACCTAAGCTAATTCGACTAGAGTATTCGACCAAACTTATCTACACGTCTAAGTTGCCGTACCACCCATACAGTACATAAATTTACTAACATCCCTTCCATGTTAATTAAAACAATAGTAACATTCTTCACATGTTATCTTTCCATGTCTATGATTAAGTGTCACCACTTAATTTTTATCCTTTAGATATCCACTATCTAACATTTAATCTTTACAATTAAGTTTATCTACTCAACTTACTTTTAGATGTATACACATCATCTAACTATCTACTATCCCACACAATCAAATTATTTATATGGTATATTTTTAACTCACAACATATGTTATAAGGATCATTAGTCCGGATAATCATTGCCCCAATTATCCTATCATCGTTTAACCTCCATAATTATGTTTCACTACATAATTTACCATTTAGATGTAAATCTCTATATATATATCATCTACAAGTCTACTATCGCACATAAGTAGAAAATCATAAGGTATATATTTCACACACAAGATATACTGTAAGGATAATTGGACCGGTCTAATTATCTAATCCAATTGTCCAAAATTATTTATCTTATAGTCGTATGCACATCATATCATCATCTACAATTCAACCCAGGTAGATTATTTATATTGTATATATTTCACACATAATATATACTATAAGGAGTATTGGTCCGGTCTAATCATCGACTCTAATTCTCCTATCATTTACATTGGCCCTGTCTAATCCTTGACTCCAAATGTAATTGAGATACGTATGTATATTGGTCCGGCATTATCATCGACCCCAATATTATTCATCTTCGATTTGGTCCAAAAAATCATCTACCCCAGTAGATAAAAAAGCATACTTTAGGTATTCACATAACCTAATAATCAATATAATAGTTATTCACACAACCAGATTATTCATACTCGTACGTAATATATTTCTCTCTAATATTCACCGTACTTGTTTGTTTTACGAATTTATTTCACTTTCTTATTTATTCGAGCATTCTCTCTACTCTTTTTAGATCGGACTCATACTTCGATCACCAATATTTATTTAGTATACTATAGGTATTCAGACAACCTATATTACTATGCATCAATAGGTGTTCACTCAACCCGATAATACGTATTAGTACATCGTATATACTACTCACATATTTGTTGTACTATTTACCTTACGATTGTAACAACCCAAGTTTTTGAGCGACTATTTTATACTATTTTGCCTGATGGGCTAATTTTATAAAATAGGGGATGTTGGAGTAAATATTGTTTCCCGTGAGACTTAGGGATAATATTTACTATGTTTTGTCTATTTACCGTTATGAGAAGGTAAATAACATTATATTGTGTATTATTGCATCATTATATGTAAAACGACGGTTATGACCTATAAATAAAATTCGGTAAAATTAATGAATTAAAATGAAACTGGAACACAAAATAGTTCACACTTTCCCGAATGCCAAAATAGGGGGTGCGGTTGTTTTTAGAATAGTCGAGATAGTCGAAATAAGTGCCCAGTTGTAATTTTTGAGATTCGGGCATTTTTAAGAGGTTATGACTCAATTACTGGTTACGAGTCATTTTAGTGGTGTATTAGCAATTAAAAGTGGGGGAGTTTATGTTTTCGGACCCGTATAAGTCCCCCACCCCCTTTGTTTTTCTCCATTTGTGTGAGAGAAGCCAAAGGAGAGAGAGAGAGAAGAGAGAGTTGGGAGAAATGGAGAGAAAGAGAGAAAATGGAAGATTTGGGCCGGATTCCGTCGCTACCGGAGGTGTTCCGAGACTACGAACCTCGAGGCAAGTTTCTTACTTGCTAGATATTGATTTTATGTGATAAATCTGCATGTGTAGTTAAGTTTTGGGAGGTTTAAACCATAAATGGGTTTTGATTGTTTTTATGTGTTTAATCCTAAATCTTATAGTTTAATTTCAGTTGAAGAGAAATAATTGGTTATTTTATGTGTAGAAATGATTTTGTAGTAGTATTTGTTGTTGTGGTTGGGTGAAAGAGCGGGTAGAAGCTTGGATGGCTCGTTAATGGCCGAAACAGCTTCTCGAAGAAGAAGCTGTCAGCCAGGATCAATCAAGCGAACCTGGGGGATCGATCGATCGAGGCCTTCGATCGATCGACGGCCAGGGGTCGATCGATCGAGGCCAGGGGTCGATCGATCGACCCCTTCTGAAAAGGTGAGATTTTTCTAGTTTTGTTTTAGCCATTTTCCTTTAGGTTCGAGGTTTAGGAACCTTCCTTTGGGAAGTAATGGGGAGTCCTAGAGGGTTGTATTGGGTAGACTAATGTCCTAGGCTAAGAGTGGATAGTTGGGTTTACCCGAGGGCTAGTTTGTATAGGTTAATGTCCGAATGATATAGGAGGTTAACCTAAAGATAAATTGGAAGTTAAAATATTAATGTTGAGCTTTTGGGAGACACTCCTTCATGGAAACTCACTTTGAGGGTTTATGAAATTTTATGAACTCTTCGAGGTTATTTTGAGGTTAGTGGCACTTTGGGTCTTAGGTCATTAATAAAATATGACTTAATAAGAATGAATTGCACATTCCAAAACTTGGTGCTTAATGGCTAAATGAATGATTTTTGGAAAAGTAAAATTGGAAGTTTTCAAAATGGAAAAAGTAATGTTTTTCATAAATGTTAATTTATGGATGCACACCTCTCTAAATCGCTATCACAAGGGAAGTTGCGCTCGTTGTGGTGAAGCCCCCTGACTAATGAATGCAGGGTGGATATAGTCCCTAGGCCATGTGAGCGTTTGTGATTGTATATTTTTCTGCGCTGGTTAGGAGATTCCGGGTGTGGTCTTGACTATCCCGCAGGCACATGGCCGCTTCCCGATGTTTCGATAGGATCCCAGGTTGTCTTGGTGATAGGCCCTGGAAGATGATAGCCATTTAAGGGTGCGCACAGTGGGGAAACCCGGACGGGCGGTCTTAGAATCGTTATATATATATGATTATAGCTATTCTAAATCAAGTTGGACTTGATGTATGATGGGTGCCATAAAGAGCACAATGAAATGCCATAAAGAGCATGAGAAAGTGCCACAAAGAGCACGATGAAATGCCATAAAGAGCATGTAATGATGATTATATTCCTGATAAGGAAGAGATTTTTACAAATGTATAATTGAGGTAAAATGCCACAAAGAGCATAAAAACTCTGATTTTATTTCCTTATAAGGAATGGAATTTCGAAATGAAATAGTACATGATGAAAGTAATTTGGTAAACATTTCATAAAATGTTGTACCATTTATATGTATATTCCTAAAGAAAGAAATTAGGAATTGTGCCATTAGATGATGGATGGGTTTTATTTCATTTTATTTGAGTAGCTGTAGATGTGACCTCCCACACTTATGCAAACACATACATTTGTTGATTATTTCGTGCTAAGGATCTAATGGATCTCAACGATCAACCTTGCCTAAGTAGTAGTGTATCGGGGGGGTTCCTTGTTTGGATTTCGCTTTGCGAGACACCCCACGCACGAATAGGGCATAGTGTTGAGAATGGGGAGAAGTTAGTCCTTAGTACTTAGGGTTAACTAGAACATCTCACGATATTGCGCTAGGTTGCTGCTAGATTGAGAGGTGAAAAATATTACTGTTATCTGCGAGAGAATTTCGCACTTAACTGTCATGCATTTTAGTCACATGGTAATCATATCAAACCGGGCATTGACCCGTATCTATATTTCTTTGTTTCTGCATATATTCCTTGCCGTACATGTGCTCTTTCGCACGGACACCCGTATTTACATATTCCATTTAGTTGTCATGGAGCTACAGCATATTGCGGATGTTGTAGGATACTTGTAGTAGACGCTCCTTTCTACTGTACTCTAGTTATGTTCAGTATATTTATTCGGGCGTGTTTGCCCAAGGTATTGCACTCATTCATTATATTGTAAATATTGAATTGTAATACTCGATGTATTATTTGTATTGGTCTGTGCACCGACAGCTTATTCGGTGATTATTTATTGTATTGTCATACTTCATTCATCGATTTTTGATACCCACTGTTTTTACAAATGGGATTGTCTAAGTGTTTTTCTTTTCTTTTCAAAATTTTAAATTTGACAGTCCATTTTCTAAAATGATTGGTGGTTATCTCATACTATTATTTTAATCGACAGTGATGCTAAGAATGGACCATCTATGATTCCTATGATTATTGGAGTATTGGGCTGGCCACCTATTATTTTAGTAGGCGGGTTGTCACAATGATTTATCTCACTATCGTATATATAGGAGTGTTCACACAAATCTAAGGGACCTAGTTACCCCTTGATAGATAAATTCAGTAATTACCATCTTTAACCTACTGGTTTACCAGTGGAATTGATGTTTATACTCTCTCCTTATCTCAATTCTTAATTATTTCCGACCTATCTCTCCCTCGATTATCTCGGTTGATCCACGCTTTAAGTCCTACACGCAAGGACCTTAATGGATCCTAACTATACACCTACTAGTCTTTATTAAGTCCCCACATAGGTATACAATTATCCCCAAGGTTCCCCTCCATCAATAGTAATCCCAGGAAATTCAACCAAGAAAAAATCCAAAAATGAGCTTGGGTCGATCGATCGAGGAAATGGGTCGATCTATCGACTAGTCTAATCAATCTATCGACCCCTAGGTTGACAGCTTTATCCCAACATCATTTTTCACCATTGTTAACCCATCAAACTCTCAGGAAAACTTCTAGAAATCTCTCCAAACATAACCAAACATCAAATATATGTATAAAGATTATTTATAATATAAAAACATTAGAGAATCATTAGAGAATCAACCCAAGAATCATCAGAATCTAAATATCATCTTCAACCTTAGGTTTTCATGTTCTTCATGTTTGACCATCACAAACTCATATTTTAATCCATAGAAAGAATCATATCCCATCTGGTTTTTAATCCTCTATACATGTCATAATAAACTACATGCAATCCTACCCAAACATGTAATTGATTGATACTTTTTGTAAAAAAAAATTCAATACAATGAATCAAATCATAAAATCCCTACACATGGGTATTAAAACATTAATTTGATTTGCAATAAACACTTACCTAATAGTTTGTAGGGTCTGATTTCATATTGTTGACGGAATATGGATGTTATTCTCCCTCCATCCTTCTTCCTTAGATAATTTTTGTGCAAGATTCAAGTCCAATTCTTCAAAAATCCCTTCTTAAGCTTTGGAATTGGTTTTCCCCCTTCACTCAAATGGCCTCTCTAAGTTTTGTGAGTTATGAACCCTAACCCCCAATTCTAATCATCAGTTATAAGGTCTAATTTTCGTATGTCCTTGAACCTTTATTTTTAAAATGACCAAAATACCCTCAATAGGTGCCGGATTGCTCTAAAATTGACTCGAGACCCGAACTATACCACCGGGTATACTATTCTGACTATTTTGACCCATTCGGAATCATCCGTGATCTCAAAATCCTTATACGAGTCACTAAAAATATAATTCCAATCTCGACCTCAATTCTTGTCTTCACGCGGCTCTCGGTTGAGATGAAATAAAATACGCACATATCACTCACTATGTTTTATATAAAAAATCCACCATTATTTACTATTTAAGCTGATAGTAATTCTCATAACATAATAATAATCAGTTTTTATCTCTCAATTAATATTTACTAATCACTTTCATTACTTAATCACATTAAATTATGTCACACATGTAATTTAACTAAAATGTATTTTTCCAATTAATTTCTGAATTAGTTAAATCATAAATACGTAGAAATAAGGGGTATTACATAATACTTAGTGAGTCTAAGTTTGTAAGTATGTATATGTTATTATGTAGCACCTTATAGTGGTAACAATGTTGAAAAGGATTTTTCCCCAAAGGGTTTTTCCTCATATCTTATGTTGTGGTTTATCTCATTCCATTTAAATTCAATATCTTGCATGTTTAGTCTCACCTAATTTATCAAATAAAATTAGATTAAATTAAATGTATCTTCTTTGTGACCTAGTCTATGATTTCTACAATTGAAACAAAAACTTCACAATAGGAAATATTTTTTATTGAATTGTGAAAAAGGTAAAGAATGGTTTGGCCAAAAAGTTCAAAATTAGAATAATTTACTTTGCATATCTGATGTTTCAATATAAGGTTAAGCCTTATCCAATTTCCAAACCATTGAACATTTTAACAAGGCCAATAACTATTTGGTTAACATAGCAAACACTCTTGATGGCGAAGGCTCATCAACTTTCTTCCAATATTGCCACTTTCAAAAAAAAATGGAGCATTACCCAAGAGCTCACATTTGAAACAAAAATTTCAAAACACCAGGATTGTCTCACTAAATATGGACCTATCACTATTATAAGTTGAACACCATGGTATCAGGCATGCTTAATTAATGATCAATCTAGGCTATTGTCTGGGGTAGAGAGTCATTTTTTGTGTTTGTCTTTGATTTTTGTAAGGACACAAATTTCAAATTGAGTCCATATATAGTTTTGACTCAATTCCGGACAAAAACATTTATTCATAGGATAGTATGTAAATGTAATATTCTCAAGCCTATGAAGTGTTTGTTGAAGACGTAGCGGCAAAGAATATAAAGCTTTATCAAATATGCCGGTATGCGTGCCTTGTTTCTACGTGATCAACTATAGTTCCATGCTCCCAAGGTATGAATGCAATTATATATATATATATATATATATATATATATATATATATATATAGGAGCTTGATCCAAAGTTTATTGGGTGTTAGGTTTTATAAAAACTGCGTTTTGTTTTAAGAAAGAAATTATATAAAACTTTAAAATAAGTTCATAAAGTTTTCTGGGCCAAAATCATATTTTTCAATCTTTCTGGTCGTTCGTTAGATATGTCGTTCGAATGAGTTTTTTCGTTTGAACCAGATGTCGTTCGAACGAACCTGCCAATGAGTCTAAACTGGTCCGTCGTTCGATATGTCGTTCGAATGAACTTTCTATTCGAACGAGGTATCTAACGAGATTCTAACGAAGTCCATACTGGTGCGTCGTTAGAAGTCTCGTTCGAACGAGAGTTTGTTCGAACGAAATGTCCTTCGAACGAGCTGTCAGGCGGGAACAGTTTTTGGCAGTTTTTCACCCACTTCCCCACTTGTTTTTTAACCAACTTTTTCAGACTTTATGAAGTGCGGGAATCACATTTTCCAAACCAACATTTCCATAACTTTTCCAACTTAGTTTATCTCTTAGAGAGAGTTTGAGAGCAAAAATGGTTTAGGAAAATGTTCATGTTTTGAGTGTTAATTTTTCAAAGAGAAAATCCTTCACACTCTAGTTTACACCCAATTGTGTTTAGTCCAAGTTCTTATTTATATATCAAATTTCTTGGAGTTTGGCACCGGTTTATCTCTACCGAATTCAAGAAGAGAATTTTTGGTTTGCTTCTACATCCATCAAAGAAGAAGACATTTTTGTTGCGATTCTACCCACTTGGATAAAGGCTCCATGTACGGGTGACGGTGACCATAGAAAGTCCCATCGGTGGATTCCGAGACCGCGGTGGTGTTCCGAGGTTATCCGCTAGGAAGAGGTGTCTACAAGAAGAAGCGTTGAGGCTTGAGAGGGATTGAGTCAGACGTTGTAAGTTTACTTGTCTTGTAATTGTAATTCCGTATCTAGTGGATTTGTGGCTAGGGCCATCCGAGGTTGTTTCCCGTCTTGGGTTTTTCCTCGTACATCTCGGCGTAGTGTGATATTGTTAATTTTATCTTGCATCATAACATAGAACGCATGCTTAGAATAATTCAAGATAAAATTCGGTTTAAATTATCACACTCATTTAATTGGGACTTATATTAAATGTTGGGTAATGTATACTTAATTCAAGTCATTTGCTAAAATTTGGTTTCGCCTAATTTACTAATAGTGATAAATATGACTTAGCCAAATTCTAGGACTTGGATGAACTTATGTTAATTTGTTTTGAAGAAATTAAAATTTGGCTTTGTTTATTTGTGTACCATCATTCAACGCTTCCGCATCATTTATTGAATTTATATAAAAGGAAATTACTCTACGATTTCAAATTGGTATCAGAGCCAAAGCGATAAATTATTTCATTAACGATCTTTTTAAAAAAAATTTGGCTAAAATGGATTTTTCCCCATTTTCAAAATTTCCTATTTTCGATGGTTCAAACTACGCGTACTGGAAAGCACGAATGAGATCGTCACTAAAATCTATCGACGAGAGAGTTTGGATGTCTGTTGTTACCGGGTACTCCCCACCAACTTACTTAGTTGAAAATGAACGTGTTACCAAACCCGCTGATAGATGGACTGAAAATGAGTTTAAACTTGCTAACTTTAATTCCCGAGGTTTAAATGCCTTATTTAGCGCTGTCGCACCAGATGAATTCCGACGTATTATGACGTGTGAAACCGCTAAAGAAGCTTGGGATATTTTACAATTAACTCATGAAGGAACTAGAGTCGTTAAAGCTTCAAAACTCCAAAACCTCACCACTCAATTTGAAACTATCAAAATGGATGAAAAAGAAACTTTTGATAAATTTTATGCTAGACTTTCTAATATCGTTAATTCATCTTTTAACTTGGGAGAGAAAATACCTGACGACCGTGTTGTAAAGAAAATTTTAAGGTCCCTACCCGATAGATTTATTCCTAAAGTGACCGTTTTAAATTCTTTACCCACTTTAGCCTCTACGAAATTAGAAGAGCTTGTAGGTGATTTACAAACCTATGAACTAGATATGTTTCCCTCTAAAACTGAAAAGAAAATTGAAAAGGGAGTTTCTTTAAAAGCCCGAAAAGAGGTCAAACAAGTAGTAGAGAGCGAGAGTGACAGTGACTCGGAAGACATGGCTTTATTTGCTCGTAAATTTAGAAAATTTCTTAAATTTAACAAAGATAAATTTAAAAATGATTTTAAGAAATTTGATTCTTCTAAATATGATAAAAGCGAGAAGATTTCTAAAGCCGAGAAGATCCCTAAACCTAGCAATGACAATTTCGATAGGAACGAGTCTGATAAGTGTTTTGGTTGTGAAGGTTATGGCCATAGGGCTTTTGAGTGCCCCACTAAACTAAGGAAAGAGGCTAAATGACCCATTTCATATAATGCGACCCTTAGTGATAGTGATAAGGAAGAGAAGCCCGATTCCCCCACTAAGAAAAATTTTGTGGCTTTTATGGCTAGTCATGTGAGTGATAGTGAGAACTCATCGATTGATGAAACGATAGCACATGCCACTTCCAAGGTCATTGTACATGATTCTCTTATTTTTGATGATAGTGAGAGTGAAGAAGAAAGAGAGAGTGAAAATGAAGATGAGGTTGATATGAGTGAACTTCAAAATGCTTTTCAAGAACTGAATACCGAATCTATTAAATTGAAAAGAGTTAATTTGAAGTTAGAAGCTAGTTTAAGAGAGAGTGTCAAGGTTGTTGATGAAAATTCTTTAATAGAAGACCTTAGGACACATGAGAGGACTCTTCAAGAGAAGCTTGAATATGTAGAAGGCGAGAGAGATAGCCTTAGGGGTTTAATGGAATCCTTGAAAAAGGAGCTTCTTGCTTTTGAAGAGCGAAATGTTTTATTAGAGTCTAACATTTTAGAATTACAAGATAAATTAAAAGACTCTAGTAATGTCAAATTTGATTTGGAGTGTCGTTCGTAAAAACTAGATAAAATGTTAGGAACGGTCCAAATTAAAAATGACACTTGTGGTTTAGGCTTCAATTCTTGTAATGAATTTACTCATAATGCCCAAACCAATGTTTTAGGAGAATCTACTAGGAATACATTTAAAGATCACTCCTTAAGTAAATCTTTTCGACATATTCTCACTTGTACACATTGTGGTCGAAAAGGTCATCTTAGGAAATTTTGTTTTGATCTTAGACGAATTTCTAGAAAATTCCATAGTAATGTAACCACGGTAGTGAAAGTTCCTACACCCCAAGATAGTCATTATCCATTAATTTGGGTTAGGAAATCCGACTTGGTTGCCTTGCAAAGTAGGGTTGTTGATTCTCATTTACTTTCACATGCTTCCTCCCTTGCTAAATCTAAAGGATGAATGTGTTAGTGTTTGTATACTTTAGCGTTTGTACTTTATGCTATATTCACATGCTAATGTATGCTTGTTTAGTCATTTTCTTGTCATAGCCTTATTTCATATCCCATGCTCGAAATTATGACTTGTTTATCTTTTTGTATTATATTTTGTGTTAGAATTAACTGAAAAAAATATAAAAAGATGTTTTGTTTATCATTTGTGTTTTATTTATTTCATTTAAGCTTAATGAAAAATACAAATGATTTTTGTTTGTCCTTTTGAGTAAATATTTATTTTTGATTAAAAATGTTAAAAACTCAAAAAGATTTTATGTTGTGTGTATTTTAGTTTGACACACTTTATGTGGCATATACTTGTGTTTGAATCCCTCCTTTAACGCTCCCACATGGCTAGAACTTTTGGTTTAGATTTTCAATCCTTAAAATGTTCTTTACCATGCTTTATATGGAGTAGTTGGATTTTGTGTTGTTTAAATGGATTCTATATTTATATGCCTCTTTTCACACATGCACGAGCTCTTCTGAAATCTTAATGTCACATGTTATATTTGAGCTCTTTGAGGTGTTATCCTACCAATCTAGTCATCTACATATCTATGACCTAGGAGGACTAGTGCATGTCAAAATCCGTTGCATGTGAGATTTGTGTGAAAATGAAAACATGATAAATAAATATGCACGGGGAAGGGATTCGAAAGGACTAAGTGATCCTTTGCGATAGTAAGCCATCGTTTATTGGATCTAAAAGAAATACGTGATCCAAAGGCCTAAAAACAGAATATTTGGCATTAAAAAGAAAACAATTGCCAAGGCCTATGTTTGTTTGATATATTCATTCAACAACAAACGAATATATATGCTTATTGAGGGAGAATTGGATGGTATATCAACGGTTTGCACAATTTCCGTTTATCCTAGTTGTCTTTAATGTCATGACTCTATTTGGTTTGTAGAATCATCATCATGCTAGGCTTGTATGCATTGTGTATGTTTGTTCATTGAGTTCAATCTTTATATTGTCACATGAGGCTATATTTAAATGTGATAAAGTTTGCAATCAATTGAGAACTCCGTGAATGTTTATTAAGTGTTTGGGTCTAAATTTAATTGTTGCTAGTTCACACCCCTACACTTCCATTTCCATATGACACATTTTTGCTATACGAGTGTGCAAACTAATTGTATTTTTGTGTCATGTGTGTGTTTATATCTATATATATATGCAAGTGCTTCATTGATATATTTCTAGTTTATATATATGATATTTGTTTTGTCTTTGCCTATTCTTTTCTTTCCCATATGCTTTCATGTCTTAACACTTTAAGCTTCAACATGCTTTTATGTTTATTAGTTCTTTATCCTTTGCCTATTCCTGAACAAAAAGGGGGAGAATGATGATAGGGGGAGAAATGGTATCTAATCCTATTATTATTGTATCTCAGTTTGGGGGAGATTTATCTTAGGGGGAGACGTCTTTCTAAGTAGGTCATGTGTTTGATAAAGGGGAGAATTAATTTAGGGGGAGTCATTAATTAATTGCATTTAATACTTTGATATTCCCTATGCATTTGATGAGTTTGCTTAAGTGTGCAAGAATTCTTCTAAAGCGGCATCTTTCAATGGCAAAGCGTTTGATCCTTGGGTTGAGTCAAGTTTGGGTGGGTTATGTTCGAGTCTAGTTGAGCTTGACGGCCCTTTAGGATTTTTTTTTTATTTTTGTCCCGGAATAGCCAAAGGGGGAGATTTGTAAGGACACAAATTTCCAATTGAGTCCATATATAGTTTTGGCTCAATTTCGGACAAAAACATTTATTCATAGGATAGTATGTAAATGTAATATTCTCAAGCCTATGAAGTGTTTGTTGAAGACGTAGCGGCAAAGAATATAAAGCTTCATCAAATATGTCGGTATGCGTGCCTTGTTTCTACGTCATCAACTATAGTTCCATGCTCCCAAGGTATGAATGCAATTATATATATATATAGGAGCTTGGAACAAAGTTTATTGGGTGTTAGGTTTTATAAAAACTGCGTTTTGTTTTAAGAAAGAAATTATATAAAACTTTAAAATAAGTTCATAAAGTTTTCTGGGCCAAAATCGTATTTTTCAATATTTCTGGTCGTTCGTTAGATATGTCGTTCGAACGAGTTTTTTCGTTCGAACCAGATGTCGTTCGAACGAACCTGCCAACGAGTCTAAACTGGTCCGTCGTTCGATATGTCGTTCGAACGAACTTTCTATTCGAACGAGGTATCTAACAAGATTCTAACGAAGTCCATACTGGTGCGTCGTTAGAAGTCTCGTTCGAACGAGAGTTCGTTCGAACGAAATGTCATTCGAACGAGCTGTCAGGCGGGAACAGTTTTTTGCAGTTTTTCACCCACTTCCCCACTTGTTTTTTAACCAACTTTTTCAGACTTTATGAAGTGCGGGAATCACATTTTCCAAACCAACATTTCCATAACTTTTCCAACTTAGTTTATCTCTTAGAGAGAGTTTGAGAGCAAAAATGGTTTAGGAAAATGTTCATGTTTTGAGGGTTAATTTTTCAAAGAGAAAATCCTTCACACTCTAGTTTACACCCAATTGTGTTTAGTCCAAGTTCTTATTTATATATCAAATTGCTTGGAGTTTGGCACCGGTTTATCTCTACCGAATTCAAGAAGAGAATTTTTGGTTTGCTTCTACATCCATCAAAGAAGAAGACATTTTTGTTGCGATTCTACCCACTTGGAAAAAGGCTCCATGTACGGGTGACGGTGACCATAGAAAGTCCCATCGGTGGATTCCGAGACCGCGGTGGTGTTCCGAGGTTATCCGTTAGGAAGAGGTGTCTACAAGAAGAAGCGTCGAGGCTTGAGAGGGATCGAGTCAGTCGTTGTAAGTCTACGTGTCTTGTAATTGTAATTCCGTATCTCGTGGATTTGTGGCTAGGGCCGTCCGAGGTTGTTTCCCGTCTTGGGTTTTTCCTCGTACATCTTGGCGTAGTGTGATATTGTTAATTTTATCTTGCATCATAACATAGAACGCATGCTTAGAGTAATTCAAGATAAAATTCGATTTAAATTATCACACTCATTTAATTGGGACTTATATTAAATGTTGGGTAATGTATACTTAATTCAAGTCATTTGCTAAAATTTGGTTTCGCCTAATTTACTAATAGTGATAAATATGACTTAGGCAAATTCTAGGACTTGGATGAACTTATTTTAATTTGTTTTGAAGAAATTAAAATTTGGCTTTGTTTATTTGTGTACCATCATTCAACGCTTCCGCATCATTTATTGAATTTATATAAAAGGAAATTACTCTACGCTTTCAATTTTATATAGATTTTAAAAAATATTTACATTAATTTTTCAATCCGTATATAAATTGCATAATACTTGAGAATTCCCCTTGTGCAATGTCCTATGTAGAAACAGTCTTTTTAAAATTTTCTCAAATTTATCATTTGTAAGAAAAAACAAAAAAAGCGCCAATAAACTTATCTTGTGAAAAACAAATATTGATTTACCCAATTTTATCTTGTTTAATCCTAAACATGAATCTAGGTGATTAAGCAATTAAAAAACATAAATCAACAAACCATAAGACGATATATGTAAGAGGAAAACACTACGGGTGTAAACCTCCCGACGGCCCAGCATGACAATCACTATAATATGAAAATTACAAAGAAAGAATTTAGTCGTACACAAAGAATCAATCCTCACAATCATTTTGCGTATTCTTCTCTTCTTCGACCACTCCTCCATAGTGTAACGTAGGACTCCACCTATGATTGGTCCATAACACACGACTCCACACGTACATCGGTGTCCACCGATACAGCTAAACAACGGTCTACGAAATGGAGCATGATATCCTTCCATTATTCACCACAGAAAAAACACAACATGAATCCTTCGAAGGGAAATAAGTTTTCCTTATGATAGAATACTAAAAAGGTGCCAAACATGAACTCAAAAGCGTATAGATTATGGGTCTTCGATGATGTAAACAAAATGGAAAACTTTTAGCAGTTGTAAGTCTTGTAAATAGGTGCATAAATGATTTCGCAAAAGAGTTCTCAAAATGCACACTGCCGAAACAAATCTGAATAGGTATTTATAAAAAAAATTAAGTCAACGGACTTGTTCAAATTAGAGGTGGGTCTCGTTCAAATGAGAAACGGATCTCTCTTGAAGAGAGAAAATTCTAGTTACTAGCGAGGCAAAACAGTGAGAGAAAGTAAGGGTTCGAAGCATGTTTTATATAAGGCTTCTAATGAGGTATCAAATGAAATCATCTTTTCGTTAAAATGGAAAGCTGACTTCGTTTGAACGAATTAAAATTCTCGTTCGAGGTATGGAAAATTTCGTTTGAAGAGATTAACTAAAAAAATATTTTCTTTAAAATATTTGAAAAAACGTTCCAAGGATTTTTGTAAAAGAAATTCCTTTTTAAAATTTCAAAGACTCATAACATATATACATTCATACCTGCGAGATCCTCGGCCTATGTGAAGATAATCATGGAACGGTCAACACAGATTTCAAAAACTTATCATTCTTTTAAGCTTGGGTGCTATATTTTCATTAAACAACGTCATAGGATATTGGAATCAACTCAATAAAGACTATTCTATGACATGAACATTTTGACTAGTTTTGTCCGGAATAATGCAAACTTGAGACAAATTGACTCGATTGGAAATTTGTCCTTACAAATCCCCCCATTTGGCTATTTGGTGATAAAACTAAACTTAAAAAACTAAGGGTTGTGAAGCTCCCTAAAAAGACATATTCCCCAACCCCATTAAGGAAAAAGTACAAACATTTGAAGACACATATACATGAGTAACTTTTCTTTGCTTGAAGCTTAGTCACAACGATGTAGCTTTTAAGCCTGCACACTTAAACACACCTTGAAATGCAAAGAGGATATTGTAACAAGCCGAATTTTTTTAAATGGGAATTTTTAAACTAATTTTGGAAACTGGAGAAAAATAAAAGATTGGATTTTATAATTTAAAATGTTGGTTTTTATATTTGAAAAATAAATTTTCAAACGGAATTGGAATCGAAATTAGAATGGATTTTTAATTGAATTTTTATGATATATAAGAGTCCTCAAAACATAAAACTCTCTAAGAGCCCTCAAAATATTGAACTCGCTAGAAAAAAAATATTTAAAAATATTGAACGTTCCAAACGAGCTGAAATTTTTTTAGCTAATTCTCCCCCAAATTTTATCCAATTCCAACAGTCCGATCGTTCGGAGTAAATTTTTTAGTGTTTGTATCCAATTAGAACTCTTTTCTTAATCAAACTCTTAACCTTTTATATATCAACAAATTCATGGCTTGGCTTTTCAAATCACTTTTTCTCAAACTTTTCAACCGGAAGACCTCTCCAAAATTACTCCCTCTCATCTACAAACCATAGCCCCAAACTTATTCAAGATTTCAACCTTATATTAGAATGCTTATTTGGTGTTTTCTCGAGTTTGGGCTAGAACGGGGTTTGATTATTTTTTAGAGAGAAACGTGATGGTTTGATTAGATTTTGAGTCTGAAATTATTTGATTATTGATGTGATGATTTAGAGGAATGAGACTTACACAATATGTTCTTGCACTCATATTGAATTGTGATATTCTTTGAAATTTGAAAATTGTTGGAATCTAATTTGATTTATTGTGATATATATTATATTGTGATTTGAGCATAGTTTTATGATATTTTAATATGGCACGGAGAATGGGCACCCGCCAAAAGTCCAAAATCTGGATATGCTTAAGAATGCATATGCACGGTGAGATGAGGCCTCGTGACTCATTCATGTGTTGTTGAGAAAATAATATTTATATAATGCTTGAGTATTCCATTTGATTCGTATATGAGATTCGTATTGTTGTGATTTATTCACCGTGCTAATTGTTTTTGAACATCTATTCCTGTCATAATGTGTACTTCCCCATATTTTCTTTTAATTCATAGGTTAGCGTGGATTGGGACGTTATGTACTATTTTGGAGAATTATTTTAGAGCATGGATTGTAAGAGGTATTTTTGTTGTTATAATTAGAGGTGTAATTATTAGTTGGAGAATTTTATAGTCGAGAGAAAATTATTGTAAATCATTATTGTGGAAATAGAAGAATTTTGGAGTTGTTGTATTTAAATTGTGGAAATTAGATGCTATATACTTGTTGATGATGGTTTTAGTTTATTTTTTATCTTAGTAGCAAGCCACATGTCTCTTTTCGGGCGCGCGGGGTGTTACAAATATAAACAAGTATACATCTAATAATGTCTAAATAATCTCAACCTAGGATAAGACGTATCCCCCTAAGATAAAGATATCCTAATCATGCAAATGAAAGATATCAATTCTCCCGCTTTTTGTTCAGGAATAGAAAAAATCATATAGCATAAATAATTACTCCTCAAAACCAAATCTCCCCTTAAATAAGTGATCATAAGATACCAATTTTAACAAAAATTCGATACCGATATATATGTGGAGGTAAAAGAAAATAACACTTCAAATAGTATAAATTGCAACATGGCAACTCAAGCATAAATAGTCCAAAAGATCAAGCACGATAAATATGAACTAAATATAAACCACAAAGACTCAAAAGTCAGTACCATATATATAATATATGAAAAATATATTAATGAAATTTTGGCACACATATAAGGGTATAAACAATCACAAAACACAACACAAAATACATAAGCTTTACACACTAGCATAGTATTGATGTGTCTAAACATGTGGGATGGAATGAATGGGAGTGATCTAGATAAAAATGAATTATAACCCAAACACTCAAATACATTCAATAAGTTCTAATTGACAGAAAAAATTTATCAAACTAACATTTAGCCTTAAGTGTCAAAATGAAGTGAACTTTGTAAACAGACAAGTACAATGCACACAAGCGTAGAATATTAATGATTCTTGAAATCAATAATGTCATGAAAAATTAAACATAACTAGGATTCAATGTGCAACCCCGTTAATCTTCAACTAAACATCCTCAAAAAATACCAATATATCATATTTTTCATTTTCTTAATTCTTTTGAAGTGATGCAAATTTTTGAAAGATCAAAAAAATAAAACTAAGTTGGCCCCATTTTGGTGACCTTTCTTTTTTTATTACCTTTAATATTTTATGAGGCTCTTTCCAACGGTGTCTACCCTGCAAAGACAACTTGTCTTTCATAGCCCTTACCCGTGCATGCTAATATTTTTCAATATTAATCAAATAATCTCATGGGCAAACGGTTCTTACATGCACAAATTGCCCATAGTAAAAAAATATGTTGATGAAAAGGCTAATGGTAGAACATCTCACTGAGCTCAAATATACATGTGAAGTAAAAATCCAATAAGCTCTTGCATGTGTGTGTAAGCATATGCAAAGTCGAATCCATAATGCAAATGAAGGTCGAAACAACATAAAGATGAACATAATTAAGAACAATCTAAGCATCTAAAGTCATAACCATTCCTAGTTTACTCTCTTAAACATATGGTATTGGATTTAGTAAAGGAAGCAATATGATCATCGAAGCCAATTCCATCTCGGTCCTATTTGATTTGGATGGTTCCTACGATTTTATCTAATTTTTTCGACCTAGGCTCATAATAAAACTTAAATCTACTCAAATCTCTCATTTTTGCCTAAAGCTCACCTATCCTAGACTCGAGTAATTGCCTAGACTACTCAAACACAAGAAGATCCTTATTTATAGCTTCCATCAAAGCAAAAAGGTTATCTCTCTCACCCTCGACATAAACTAACTTCTCTCGGAGAGTTTATCACGTGCCCTAAGATCCTTAATCAAAACATCATTATCATTACCTATGTCATGTTTTTTCATCCTAGCCTCTAACTTCAAGTCAACATTCTTAACCCTCACAATTTTCACATACAACTCATGGAAGGAAACATGCAACTCACTCACCTCCTCACCATCCTCACTCGAATCACCTTCACTCACTTTGGTTTAAAAAACTATGGCCTTAAAAGATTTTTCGTCATCACTTACATGACTTTCCATGAACAATGTGTAGTTACGCTCAATAGGGGAATTGTTCCCATCTTTAGATTCACCATCACTAAGGGTTCCATTATAAACTACCAGTTTCTTTCCCTAATTCTTTAGTTTAATGTGTCACTCTGTTACCTTATGACCATAACCCTCACAAACAAAACACCTATTCAATTCATCGCTCTTTAAATTTCCATTACGATTTGTTGTTCTTATTTTTCTCAAATCTTTTTCTATCTTTCGATTGCTTTTGGAATTTGAGAATATTTTTGAACTTCTTTGCCAACAAAGCTACATCTTTGAAGTCGGAGTCTGAGTCATCACATGAAACTAAAGTTTCCTCTTTTCGGGCTTTCAAAGAAATGCCCTTTTCTTTCTTAGGCACATCTTTGGAGGTAAACATATCGATCTCATATGTATATAGGTCGCCCACAAGATCTTCAACTTTCATAGTGTCAAGAGTACCCAAAGAGTTTAAAACAGTTACCTTTGGACTAATCTTTTAGGCAATGACCTTAAGATTTTCTTAACGACTTGGTTATTGGGTATTTTTCTCCCAATTATATGACGAGTTAACTATATCGGACAATTTACTGTAGAACTCATAAAATGACTAACTCCCAACATACCTAAGGTTTCAAACTCAGTGGTGAGGTTTAGGAGTTTGGATGCTTTAACGGTAATTGTACCTTCATAGGTGAGTTCGAGAATATCCCACGCATCTTTAAATGTCTCATATGATATAATATGACGGTATTCCTACGGTGTGACAATTTATGCTCGGCTTTAGTCCATGAATCAATAGGTTTTAAATTAATAACCTTTCCCTCTCTCGTGAGTGGTGGTGTCCACTATTATTCTACAGCCAACCAAACGCGCTCATCTATGGATTTAAATGTAGATTTCATACGCAGCTTTCAATAAGTATAATTTGAACCATCAAACACGGGTGTTCAAAAGATTTCAAACCCACCAAAATTCATACCTAATGACATGATAAAGTAGTGTACGAGGCTCTGATACCAAATTAAGAATGCCCCTTGTGCAGTGTCCCAGGTACAAACAGTCTTTTTCAAATTTTCTCAATTTTATCATTTCCCAAAAAAAATACTTATCACTAATAAACTTATCTTGTGAAAACGAATTTTGATTTACCCAATGTTATCTTATTTAATCCTAAACATGTATATAGTTGATTTATAAATTAAAATACATAATTCAACAAACCATAAGATGAAATATTTAAGAGGAAACCACTATGAGTAAAAACCTCCCAACGACCCAACACGACAATCACTATGATATGAAAATTACAAAGAAAGAACCTTGTCTTACACATCAACTAAATCCTCAAAAGCCTTTATGTAACTTCTTATCTACTTCGACTGCTCCTCCACAGTGCAACATAGGACTCCACCTATGCTGGGACCAAAGAACATGACTCCGTGCGTACCTTGGTGTCCACTGATACAGCTAACCAACCGTCTATGATTTGAAACACCAAATCCTTTGCTTCTTCAACATAATAAACAACACGACCGGAATCCCCCGGATGGAAACAAAACTCCTTATGATAGAAGAATAAAACAAGTGACAAACATGATCTCAAAAGCATATAGATTATAGGTCTTGGATCTTGTAAACAAAATGGAAAACTTTTTGAAGTTGGAACTCTTGTAAACTGGTGCAGTAACATTTCACAAAAGAGTTACCAAAACAAATATCGCCTACACAGATTTGAATAGGTATTTACGAAAAAATAAGTTGGCGGGCTCATTAGAACATGAAATGGGTTTCGTTCGAATTAGAAACATATTTCGCTTGAGGCAAGAAAATTCTCATTTCTAGCGAGGCAAAACTATGCAAGACAGTAAGGGTTCGTTATAAGCTCCTTTGATATAAGGCTTCTAACGAGGTATCAAACAACATGTTCTTATCATTCGAACGACTTGCTGAATTTATTTGAACGAAGTAAAACTATCGTTTGAAGCATGAAAAATTTCATTTCATTAGATGAACGGAAAAAAAAAAAATTAAAAATATTTGAAAAATTGTTCCAACGATTTTGTAAAACAAATTACATTATAAAAATTCCAAGGACTCATGATGTACATACATTCATACCTGCGAGAGCCTCGAAATATGTAAAGACAATAATGGCACGGTCAACACGGCTTTAGGAAAATCACCCTTTTTAAAGCTTGGATGCAACATCTTCATCAAACTAGGTCATAGGCTTACGGAATGAACTCAATAAATTCTATTCTAAGAGACAAACGTTTTGACTAGTTTTGACCAGAATAATGCCAATTACAGATAAATTGACTCGATTATAAATTTGGCTTGACAATCCTCCATCCTTATCACAATAAGCATTCACTATTATTTTTTCATGGTCTCTTATTAGTATTCATATAATCAACAAAAAAATGTCATGATAGAGCATTAGCGTTGATTTTGACCATTATTCGAGTGTATATTTAATCTATAAAAAAAGACACAGACGCTTAACTATTTATAACACTTTTGAAAATTTCTTATGCCAAAAACTACTTTTAGACGTTGAAATAAGTAACATTATATATGAACTTATCTCCTACATCTGGTCACAACAATGTCAGTTAATAATTAGTTTATATACCTTACTATATCTTGGTAAAATGAAAATGTGCAAGTGAGTTAGCCATGTTATCCATTAAAAAGAATCGAAAAAGCATAAAAAAAATATATATTAATGTTGTTATAAATCAAAGGACATTAAAAATTAAGATTAATTAAAAGTACTTTATACTAGTACAATATTAGAGATTTTATGTGTGCAAACATGTATATGCAATATTGTAATAGTGAGTACTTTAGAACTATTTCATTTTGCCACATGGAAACATTTAAAACCTCATTTTTTATTACTTTCATCAATCTCCTCCCCTCATCTATATCTCCAAAATTATTACTCTCACTTATCTTTTAATTATTTTATCTCTTTGTTGTTGTCTCTTCATTTATCTCCATTTTTACGCCAAACGATTATTTTCCCTTTATTATTTTTAATTCAGCTAAAAAAATTAAAATTGATTTCCATTCACATTTTTTTCGTTCCCTTTATTTACACCATATGCACATCTCTCTGGGACAAATACTAATGTATTTTATAAGGATATGATAACTTGGGACACTTTTACTTCTATTAAGAGTAACCACCAAATTCCATACAACAAAAGTCGTTCAAAATATTTTTTTCCTTAAGCTTTCACGGTAGGGTAAGTTAAAAATTTTAAATTGGTTCGAATGAGTAGATAATTTCATACATAAAATGAAAAAAGTGGATGAGAAAGACCACCATCGAGGCATACATAAAGAAAGCTAGAGAGACGGGAAAATAAAAAACACAAGACAAATAACCCAATCAAAGAACAAAATATAAGGACACAACATTTACCCTTACAGGTCTTCATACGAGTTTTTAGACGGTTGAAATTCATCTTCATTTCCTCAATATGAGCATATTGAATTTTTCAACTTCCAATGTAAAGTGCTATATGAGTCTCTGTATCTAAAAAAATTCTATACTCATCACGAATTTTTTGTAGATCTTCATGTATAGAAGTGTTTTCATCCGTCATAAGTTTAAAACTTTCCCTATCCACCAACTATTTATGGACTTCATCTTGCTCAAGTTAGTTTTATCATTCTTTCTTTTTAATGGCCTTTAAACAAATTTGAGGTACTAGGTTAAGAAGGAATGGAATATTTTTCTAAATTGTCCAACTCATGCTCGGTATATTGAGAGGGTGAAGCAATACTATAATTAGATGGAATGTTACTACAGATATGATTTTCACCACTAAAATATATTCAGACCAATTTATTTGTTTCTCAAAATCATTAGAAAGGAAGTATTAGCATGGCCTAACTTTGAGGGACCATGCTCCCTTAAGCTAAAATTAAGTTCAACAAAAAGTTTTGGTTCAAAGATACTTTCCCCACATCACCAAATTATGGCCCTCTATACCTTGAGTGGATTCAGCCCACAAATAATCTGGGTTGTCATGCTTTCCACTGCTCCAAACAGGTAAAACTCCACCATGTGCAGTTGGAGAATCATGTGTGTCCCCATTTCCAGTAGTTCCATTCACATGTTGAAAAGATTCATAGCATTTAGTTAGAACATGTTGATCAGAGTAGACTGATTGAATCCCTCTCTATCAACCCTATCAATGCTAAAAGTGTACTTGTTATCTAGGACTTTAAATCTATTAGAGAATCCACAATGCGGATGCTAACTGCTAATAAAATTTCTATGTTTACAAACTCAGATGTCTGTAGTAGTGGGAATAAGTTGAGAAATTCCGTTTATCGATTTGTAGTGGTACTCCAAACATATAAATTGCTTACTAAATTTTCAAAGGGTTCCTACAAACTTCTCAAGTTCGTAGGAATTACTATGCACAAATAAATTCCGTAGGAAGTGTAAATTATCATTTTTATTATATAGTTGGGTTCTTACGAACAAATGTAGTATGTATAACTTCCTACACACTAATTTTGTTCTTAGGAAATATTTTTTATATTTCCTAGAACAACATTAGTTCATAGGAAGTTATTTTACAAACCATTTGTTCTCACCAGTATAGAGGTTAAGGCTATAAAGAAAGGTAAAATCCACTTTTCATTTGTTATTCTTGCCTTTCATCATCTCCCACCACTACGAATGCTCTTACTATGGAGATGGGAATCCTTGTCATTTTCCCCATATTCAGAACTTATTTTTGAGTATTTTTTCGTTAAAAATATCTTCTAATGTATTTTTTTATGAGACGCTCTAACATAATTTTTTGGGCAACTAAGGAGGTTGTGCTAATGTTTTCAGAATTTCCATGCACCATCTTCTTTCTCCATCTTACCAAATATCTATTAAAGTTTATATATCCATGAATTTGGCCTAATTTTTTCTCAAAAACTTTTGGTGTTCAATGGTGTTTTACATGAGTTTTAATTCTCTTAAAACTAAAATAACATTCCTAACACAACCATAATATTCATAGAAGGCATGAGGTTGCTCAATGACATATATGAGTGGAAGTTTAAACCCCTCCCCACAATATCTACCCATTTTGGCAGTTCGTAAGATAAGTCCAGTTAAACTATGATCCAGGCATATAACCTTTACCTATGATCCAACATTGCAGGGTCAACACGAATGGGATTACCTACACCTCTAGAAATTTCCATCAGTAATCATGGATGCTAATACTTCTCAGGAAGGTCAAGAAATCTTACCTAAAAATGAGAGTTTAAAGAGATAAAATATGAATGGATTGATAATTTTACACCATTAAATATGTTTGAAAAGACCCATATGAACTCTCAAAGGTCCTAAACCCCAAGAATTCCTCATATCTTCCTTGTTTCAAGATGAAAACTATAGAACCCTTTTCCTCTTTTCATGATTTTCAATGTTTTATCAAGATTCCACTCCATGGAGGGGAGGTAGTGTAGTACATGTGAACACATTGTTTACTTACCTTTTGCAAGGATGATCCTACATAGAAGTTTAGATTCATATGAGATAAGAGAGGATACGAGAGTCTCCTTGTGAATCATGACTATATCATTATCACCATGATAAGTTAGTGTGGTTAGTTAGGAAGACGTTGATAATAGATAAGAGATGCTACGAGAGTCTCCTTATGAATCGTGACTATAGCATCATCACTATGATAGGTTGGTGTGGTATATGAGAAGAAGAAAAATTAAAAGCTTCAAGAGATTTAAAAGGGTCAAGTAAGAGATGGTGATTCTTTATTTCTCTTTCACTGTTGAAAATGGAGGCAAAAGAGGGATTTTATGAGGAAATGTCTATAAATTTCCATGGTACAAAGGGAGGTTTACTAGAATCCATGAAAAAAAATCTAGCAAAGAAGAACTAGTGAGATAATTTTTTGAGAGAAGGAGGAGCTTATCTCTATAGACATCCGCCTCTCCACAGGAGTGTTGGTTAGAAGCACAAATATAGATCTTTATGAAATAGTCATCTCTTTCCGAGTAGAAAAATAAAAATAAAAATAAAAATAATAAAGGTCACATTTAAAAGTTGAATTTAGGTCATTCCTCATGGAACATCTATCGACAACCAAACTATTATGGTACATCTGACGCACCTTATACTCTTGACTCATTTGAGTCTACATTGTATAAGTGTTCATCTAGTTTAGAAATAAAGACAAAATTGAGTCTCCATCCCAGATACCAAAGAGCCTCAGACCTTCTATATAATTCATTACTCATGTTTGATTGATCAAGGTATATTCACTGACACTCACACACATTAGTACTGCATACATTGTTCATATACTGCATAATTTGTTTGTATGTCTGTTGTGTGTGTTAATTTCCCTTAAAACAACTTTTAATAATGTTTTAGGAATTTGTAACGATCTTAAAATATTTTTTTCTTAATTAAAAATGGAATTAAAAGTTTTGGGGTCATTCTCTAATTTTGAATTGTTGGTTTCATCACTGAAATGTTCACTTGGGTAGGATCCGAAAGCGCTAGAGACAACAGGGTGCTTGTGTAATTAAGTTTGAGACGCACGTTTGTTATCTGTTGTTTGCCCTACACATGTCGCACTCCTACTAGTTGATTGTGTGTTTCTTTTAAGAGTCAAAACCAACGTTTATTACAAGCCCTTGGATTAAGCTTATCAACGCTCTGCATGCGTTCTTGTCCCATTCCCCGTGAATCTCCATCCTCCAATAAGAAGCCTATTAATCAACCGCTTACCTTTAACCTTTGGATGGAAGTCAATGTGGAAAGAATTAATCTTAGCCCTTGATTTCAAACCCCCTTCTCGATCCTTCTCAGCCCTATATATATGGAGGCTAACCCTCAGCCTTTCAGAAGCTTTTGCCACTTCGTCATTTAGAAAGAGAAGAGTGAGAAGAGAGAAGAGAGATAAACCACTGAGTTAGAAACCCTAACCCTAAATTGGTCCAAATACTTCTTCAAACCCTAACCCTTTTACCAAAAACTAGTATATACCAAACACAAACCCTGAGTGTTTGAGAGTTTTTTAGCGTTGGTTTGAAAGTTTTTTATTTGTTGTAACCTCTTCATTTTAAGATCTTGTGTCCAACTTATATATTAGGTTGGATCTGTATTTCAGTTTCATAAAAATCATAGATGTAGTCTTTTTATGTTATATTACACCAAGATCTACATTCTTAGTTTCTCGCCTTGAGAAATCTTTTTTTGATTATTTTCTGTAAATGTTTTCATCTTCAAAATCAACAAAATCATTTTTTGTTTCTAGTTCTTTTGAAACAACACCTTCGACCTACTTGGAATCACACTTGACGGTTTTCAATTTCAAAAATTATTTTCAAAACCTTGAAATTGATTAAGATCTTGAAACGTTTTCTGAGCAAGATAGCAGTGGATTCTGGGTTTATTTTAAAGGTCAAATAAGGTTCAGGTTTCATAAGAAGAGTGAAACTGAAAATCATAGCATATAGATCTGATTTGTAATTTGATAGGACTGTTTGTAAATATAAGCGTGACTGCGTGCATGCATGTGTTAGAGCACCATCACGAACACTTACACACTACAACACTAAAAGTGTTAGGGATAAGATCTTGAAACAAGAGTCGATGTAAAGACTAGAACAAAGTGAAAGTTAGAAAATTGGAAGAACAACATAAACAATCAGAACTGCAGAAAAGTTAGGAGACCATTGGGTACATTCCTAAACTTGTATAGGACTGATTTATGTGCATGTGTGTTATATGTTTTGTAACTGTTATATTTTGTTTTAGTTGATTTTTCTTTTTACTCCGTAGAGGGAGTCGTGAATGTTTCCTTAGTTGGGTGAGGTTTTACCACGTTGAAAATCTCTTGTCATTTATCTTTCTACATCTCCTCATCTCATTCTTGTTGCTGTACTGATTTAAAACTGTTTTGGTTTTGGTTTTCAAAACTTGTTAACAAATCTTGAACTGATCTCGGTTATATTTTTCAAAACACATCTTTTGATTAACCTGATTTGATTTAAAGAAAATAGTTTCTTCAAAAAACAGTTTGGAGTTACTTAAATAGTTTAATCTTGTATTAAACGGCTTTAGAATCAGTTTTTCAATTGGTATTAGAGCTTTAGATATATTTTTAAAAGATCTTGTGTTTCAGAAATTGTTTTCTTAAAATTAAAACAATAGATAAGAAAAATGAAAGATTTGGTAACTTGACCAGACCCCCACTCTTTGATGGAAACAACTTTGCTTACTGGAAGGTAAGAATGGTTGCTTTCATACAAGGAACCTTGGGAGATGATGTATGGGATATTGTTGAAAAAGGATACACTTATCCTACTAAACCAATCACTGAAGGAAGTAATGAGAGGATTAAGAAAGCATTAAGTGAATTCACACAAGAAGAGAAGAAAACTTCTCGAAACAATTACAAAGGCAAAAATGCCAACTTTATGTGCATAAATGAACATGAGTTCAAAAGGATCTCATCTTGTGCTACTTCCAAGGAATCTTGGGATACACTGATCACTGCATATGAAGGTGACACTAGAGTTAAGGTTGCTAAAACTCAAATGCTTGTTTAGCAGTATAACTCCCTAATTATGTTAGATTCTGAAACCTTTGATGATTTTTACATGAAATTGACTAACATTGTGACCAAACTGCATGCTAATGGGATAACATATAACATACATGAAATTGTATCTAAAATTCTAAGATCATTACCGTAGAAATTTGAAAACAAAAGATATGCTATTGAGGAAATGTGTGATCAAAATCTCACTCCTGAATTACTCAGTACTAAACTACGAACTGTGGAATGGAATTAGAATTTAAGAAACAAATGACCCAGTCCCATAGGAATCAGACTAGTTCCAACTTGAGTTTTTCATCTAAGTTGATGAAACCTGAGTTTACTATTCCCACTGATGATTCTGATGAGGAATATGATATAGATAGTCTGGATAATCAAATTGCCTTAATGTTAAAATAATTTAAGAAAATTGTCAAATTTAGAAATAAATTGGCAAACAGATAAGGCAATCGAAATTATCCAACTCTGTCTAATTACAAACCTCATGAGAAAGCTCAAGACAAACATTACAAGGACATGAGACCCAAAAAAGACTTCAAGAACATTGAATGTTTTAGATGTGGAAAATTAGGACACATAGAAGAATACTGCAGAGTGAAACTGAACACTGCTAATAAACATACTAGGGCCAACATTTGTAAAACATGGGATGATTCAAGTGATTCTGAAAATGAGGAACCCGAATCTTCTGATGTTTTTGACCCTTGCATGTCTTTCTTTGCTAAGATAATATGTAATGATGATATGCCTATGTATGGGAATGATGATAGTAACCCCACTCCTGTTGTTGTGAATCATACTGCTAGTGGTTTAGATACTTCAATTTCTATGAATATTGCCAGTACTACCACGGGGGGTGTGAGTAAAAGGGAATGCGATAATGATGATGTCAATGGGTGCGTGAGTTCAAGAATTGAATCCTTAGGGGTCACTTCACACATTACACTTAGTGACTCAGACACTGAAGACCTCCCTGATATTCACATTCTTTATGTGGAAACCCTCAAGAAAAACACTACAGTAGAGAAGATAGTGAAATATCTCACTAAGAAATTAGAAGACCTAAGTCTGATGGTTAAACATAATGATGAAGAGTATACTACCCAATGTATAAATCATGAAAATGAAGTCAAAATATTTGATCAAAAATTGAAGAATCTGATTGAAGAAATTGAAACTCTGGAGAAAAAATATAAAGGGACATTATTAGAATTGGAACAGTCTAAAGAAAAGACAGCAACAATTTTAAAAAAAATTGCAAAATTTGAAAACAATTCAAACTATTTTGATGGATTTGTTGTTGATTCCAAAACCAATTCTAATGATCGAACTAGAATAGGATTTTGCCCCGATTTGAAGACTCAAACTAAAATTTTTTAACCAATTAAGTCTGTGTCTGGAGGCAAAAAGACCTGTAGTAACTTGTCCAGACTTTTATTCTCTGAAAAATGAGTTTGATAGGCAATAATCAAAGTTTGATATTGGGGAATCAAGTTGCTCTAAGTGTGAAAATCCACCTAAGGCTAAATATGTCTGCCCTCTAATTAGGAAGAGTGAATCTGCCTTACAAACTATTCTCCCTAGGAATAAAGTTCAGCTCCAAAATGTCATGAAGCCTATGTTTAGAGACTTACCCAATGAAATACCATCCTTGAGAAATTTATATTGCTCTTACTGTGACTTATATGGTCATTCCTTTGACGGTTGCTATTCTAGACGCTTAATCAACCCTGTCTACAGTACTCCTGTGTACCAAAACTTTGACTATTCTAGGAAAAGCCGTAACAATTATGTTCTCCCTAGACAACTAGATAAAAAATCTAACGATAGAAAGAGAAAGACCAAACCTAAAAGATCATTTCCAAGATGGATTCCTAAACACTTTTCTAAACCAAATGCTCACACTTTCCATAAAATTCATCCTCATGTGCAAAACATTTTTCAACAGAAATCTAATGCTCATAAGTTTTATCAATTGAGAGCAAATAAGCGCAAAATGAAAATAAGAGATGTTTGGGTTAGAAAAGATGAGATATTACCTCAGATGAAGTGTAATATTGTTATTACTACTCTAAAAGCTAAACACACTCCCTCTGGTTGGTATTTAGACTCTGGATGTTCAAAGCACATGACTGGGGATGATACCAAACTCTCAAACAAAACCAGCTTTGCTGGAGGAAAAGTTATTTTTGGTGATGGTGTATCATCTCAAATCATTGGTAAAGGAACACTCGAGGAATAAGGATTACCTTTACATGAAAATGTTCGTCTAGTAAAAGGTCTTAAGGCTAATCTACTTAGTGTCTCATATTTTTTTTACTCAAATCATTTTGTCACCTTTTCAAAGAATAATTGCAAAATTTTAAATGAAAAAGGTGAGTGCATAATTACTGGACTCAGGACTGCGAACAATTGTTATACTGTTTAGAACAATACTGAGGTCTGTAACATTACTAGAATGGATGACAATGAGATATGGCATAATCGAATGGGTCACATAAATTATGAAAATCTTAATAGACTGTCTTCTCAAGAAATAGTTAGAGGTACTCCTAAAATCAAACATGTTTCTAATATTCTCTGTGGATCGTGTCAAGAAGGAAAAATTGTTAAGTCCCCTCAGAAGAAAGTCAAAGATATTTTTATTGCTAAACCTTTGCAGCTCATCCATATGGACCTAATGGGTCCTTGTCCAAGTGTTAGTCTCTGTGGACATAATTACATTCTTGTTATGGTTGATGACTTCACCAGATTTACTTAGGTAGCTTTCTTAAAACAAAAGTATTACACTCTCCAAACCTTTTTGATGATTTTACTTCGAATTGAAAATGGGAAAGATACTCAAGTAAGTAGAATTCATATTGATAAAGGTGGAGAATTCATTGATACTGGTGTTATAGAGTATTATGACTATAATGGTTACAAACATGAATTTAGTGCTCCTAAGACACCTCAACAAAATGGTATTTCTAAGAGAAAGAATCGTACCCTTCAAGAGATGGAACATGGTATGATTCATGCTAAACTTTACCTAAGTATTTTTGGGAAGAACCTATTCATACTGCGTGTCACATTATTAATAGGGTCTATCTTAGAAAGAATTCTAAACAAACTCCTGACAAACTATGGTATGGGAAGAAGCCCAATCTTAAGTATCTTAGAACCTTTGGTAGTATGCGTTATGTCTGCAAAGACAGAGAACACTTATCCAAATTTGGGACTCGTGAAGATAAAGCCATATTTCTAGGATATTCTCCTAACAGTAGAGCATACCGCGTATACAATCTTCGCACTAAGACCTTAATGGAATCCGTAAACATTATTGTAAGTTACACTACTGTAGAGAGTAAGACTGGAGAATCAACTACTGTGGATGAGTCTGAAAATGTTTTAGAAAAAGACTCTCCAGAAATAGATGATTCTATACCAATTGAGACACCTAAAGTACATAATTGGGTTTTTAAAGACCATCCCATAGATAACGTTATTGGTAACCCTAGTGACCCTGTACGTACAAGATCTCAATTAAGAAACTATGCTCATTATGCATGTTTTGTTTCCCTTGTGGAACCAAAGAATGTAAATGATGCATTGAATGATCCTCATTAGATTTCTGCAATGCAGGAAGAACTTCTTCAATTCATCATTCATGAAGTTTGGTATCTTGTACCTAGGCCTGATCATAAAAAGGTTATTGGCACATATTGGATATCTAAAAATAAATCTGTTGAAAGTGGGATAGTCATTAGAAACAAATCTAGATTAGTTGCTCAAGGATACTCTCAAATTTAAAGAATAGATTTTAACGAGACTTTTGCTCATGTTACTCGCTTAGAATATGTTCGTCTTCTCTTTACCATAGCTTGCTACTTACATTTTAAGCTTTACCAAATGGATGTCAAATCTTCCTTACTTAATGGAATATTGACTGAGGAGACCTATGTAGAACAACTGAAAGGGTTCATTGACCCTAAATATCCAAATCATGTCTTTCATCTTAAAAAGGCTTTCTATGGCCTAAAACAAGCACCAAGAGCCTAGTATGAGAGCCTTTCCAATTTTCTCTTAGACAATGGTTTTAAGAGAGGTGGAAATGATCAAACCTTTTTGTCAAACATTTTGACAAACATATCATTATAGCTCAAGTTTATGTTGACAATATCATCTTTGGATCAACTTCCCCCTCGAAAGTTAAATCTTTACTAAAATTATGCATAAGGAATTTCAAATGTCTCTTATGGGGGAGTTACAATTTTTCTTGGGTCTTCAAGTCAAACAGAATTCAGAAGGATTATATGTTTCTCAATCAAAATACGCTTTAGAGATTATTAAAAAATTAGGTCTTGAGAGTGCAAAAGATGATAAAACTCCCATGATTACTACAGTCAAACTGTCTAAGGATGAAACTAGGAAATCCATAGATCTAACTTTATATCGTAGTATGATAGGAACCGTGTTATATCCTACTCCCTCGCGTCCTTATATCATGTACGCTAATTGCGTGTGTGCCCGTTATCAAAACATTCCTAAAGAGAGCCATTTAACTTGTGTTAAAAGAATTATAAAATACATTAAAGGCACTCTAAATTTCGGACTTTGCTATACCAATGATACTCCTAGCACTATAATAGGATACACTGATGCCGATTGGGCAGGGTGTACTGATGATAGTAAGAGCACATCAGGAGCATGTTATTATATAGGTAATAATTTGGTAGGTTGGAGTAGTAAGAAACAAAACTGCACTTCTTTATCAACAGCTGAATCTGAATACATAGCTGCTGGAAGTTGTTGTGCTCAATTACTTTGGATTAAGCAAATGCTAAGTGATTATGGTATTAAAGAGGAACAATTACATCTCTATTGTGATAATCAAAGAGGGATCAATATCTCTAAAAATCCTATTCAACACTCGCGAACAAAACACATAAAAATAAAACATCACTTTATACGTGAATTATTGAGACTAAGGAATTAGAAATCAATTATCTTCATACCGATTTACAACTCGCACATATGTTTACCAAACCTTTGGATTACAATAGATGTATTTCTTTGCGTAAATCGTTAGGAATGGTTTGTGCTATATAAAGTCTTTGGCTTAAATTTTTTTCCCTTTGTCCATTTTAGACAAAATGGGGGAGAAATTTGAGTCTTATGAGAGTTCATTTGTTTGTACATATTCTAAAAATCTAGATCTTTAGTTATTATTTGTAGGTTTCTGTACAGTTTTTCTCAACATTTGTACCAAGGTAATGAATTGTAATTAGTTGAGTTAGGTAATTTTCTTTTCTAGGAAATGGGTAGATAGAATTTTTGTATAGGAATAGGTTTTTCCTTTTCTATTTGTTGTCCTACGAGTCCAAGATGACTTAAAGGAGATTTTGTCTCATATTCCCAAAGGGGGATATTGAAGCACCTTATACTCTTGACTCATTTGAGAATACATTGTATAAGTGCTCATCTTGTTTGGAAATAGAAACAAAATTGAGTCCCCATCATAGATACCAAAGAGCCTCAGGCCCTCTATACAATTCATTCCACTTGTTTGATTGATCAAGGTATATTCACTGACACTCACACACATTATGACTACATACATTGTTCATCTACTATATAATTTGTCTGTATGTGTGTTGTGTGTGTTAATTTCCCTTAAAAAAATTAATAATTTTTTGGGAATTTCTAATGATTTTAAAACATTTTTTTCTTAATTAAAAATGGAATTAAAATTTTTTGGGGTCATTCTATAATTTTGGATTGTTGGTTTCATCCCTGAAATATTCACTTGGGTAGGATCCGAAAGCGCTAGAGACAACAGGGTGCTTGTGTAATTAAGTTTGAGATGTGCGTTTGTTATTCGTTGTTTGCCCTATACTTGTCGCACTCCTACTGGTTGATTGTGTGTTTCTTTTAAGAGTCAAAACCAGCGTTTATTATCATCCCTTGGATTAAGCTTATCAATGCTCTGCATGCGTTCTTATCCCAATCCATGTGAACCTCTATCCTCCAATCAGAAGCCTGTAAATCAACCGCTTTCCTTTAACCGTTGGATGGAAGTCAATGTGGCAAGACTTAATCTTAGCCCTTGATTTCGAACCCCGTTTCGATCCATCTCATCCATGTATATAAGGAGGCTAACCCTCATACGTTTAGAAGATTTTGCCACTTCGTCATTTAGAGAGAGAAGAGTGAGAAGAGACAAGTGAGATAAACCACTGAGTTAGAAACCCTAACCCTAAATCGTTGCAAACACTTCTTCAAACCCTAACCCTTTTACCCAAAAGCAGTATATACCAAACACAAACCCTGAGTGTTTGAGAGTTTTTGAGTGTTGGTTTGAAAGTTTTTTTTTTTGCTGTAACCTCTTGGTTTTAAGATCTTGTGTCCGACACAAACATTAGGTTAGATCTGTATTTACGTTTCATAGAAATCATAGATCTAGTCTTTTATGTTATATTACACCTAGATCTACATTCTTTGCTTGTCTCCTCGAGAAATCTTTTTGTTGGTTATTTTTTGTAAATGTTTTCATCTTCAAAATCAACAAAATCATTTTATGTTTCTAGTTCTTTTGAAACAATACCTTTGACCTAGTTGGAATCACACTTGGCGATTTTCAATTTCAAAAATTGCTTTCAAAACCTTGAAATTGATTAAGATCTTAAAACGTCTTCGGAGCAAGATAGCGGTGGATTCTGGGTTTATTTTAAAGGTCAAATAAGGTTCAAGTTTCATAAGAAGAGTGAAACTGAAAATCACGGCATATATATTTGATTTGTAATTTGATAGGATTGTTTGTAAATATAAGCGTGACTATGTGCATGCATGTGTTAGAGTACCATCACAAACACTTACACACTACAACACTGAAAGTGTTGGTAATAAGATTTTGAAATGAGAGTCGACGTAAAGACTAGAACAAAGTGAAAGTTAGCAAACTGGAAGAACAACAACAACAATCAGAACTGCAAAAAGTTAGAAGGACACCAGTGGGTACATTCCTAAACTTGTATAGGACTGATTTGTGTGCATGTGTGTTATATAGTTTGTAACTGTTATATTTTGTTTTAGTGGATTTTTCTCTTTACTCCGTAGAGGGAGTCGTGGATGTTTCCTTAGTTGGGTGAGGTTTTTAAACACGTCTTGTGATTTACCTGATTTGATTTAAAGAAAAGAGTTTCTTCAAAAAATAGTTCGGAGTTACTTAAATAGTTTAATCTTGTATTAAACGACTTTAGTAACAGTTTTTCAATATCACCCTATAAGCTAAAATGTGTTCCAAAATGTATCCAACTGAAATTATTCTCGAAGTAGTAAATTCCATGGTGGTCATCATTTACTTTTCTTCTTTATTATTAGGTACTATATTGCATCATTTATTTGTACTAACCTATCCAAGTACAACTGAAGTTTTCAGTTCTAAGCGTTTGGACTCCATGGTGTACTCTAAGGAGTGTATATATTTCAAGTGAAAATCATTCGCAACAATTGGTAACCGGGCAAGACCGAGATCGTATTCCTCAAGTATTGAACACTCCTAAGAGAACTATATTAGGCTAAAGAATATTTTCTAAATGTCATAAAAGGAAAGTGTAAAAGATGATTTAATAGTTTGAAAATGTGATGGTGATGAACCGCTAAACTATTATGTGTAGAATTAACAAATAAGAAGGCAAGTACAAAGATATATAAAACTAACTAAGTTAAGCTTGAGTTCAAGAGATAAAAGGGATTGATGATCATTCGCCCACCTTGTATTTGCTAATAAAGATGATAGGTCTTGGTTCAAATTCATTTTAATCGAGCATAACTAATAAACTCATCGACGGAGGATTAGGGTTATTTAGTTATTGCTAAAATGGCTTGGGATTGTATTCAAGCATCAAACACTACTCTTGCATGACAAGGGTAGATAAAAGGTTAGGATACTCTAATACCAACACATGTAACCAAACCCTAAATATGAAGTTCAAGCGTCCAAGGTAGGATTAAGATCCCCAACCTTAAATTTAGCCACACATATTAGAAACTACGCTACACATGCTAAGTAGCCTCATATTTAAGAAAGGCATCAAGTGTAAACACAAAACAATTAAAGCTACTGTAATATGAAATTTAAAACTAAAGAACACAAGTAGATATGGATTGAATGAACAGGTCTTGCATTAATTAACAAATAACTTGTGAGAATCGAAGTCTTTACAGGTAGGAATAGCAATTAATACACTTGACCTAGGAGAGATAAGAGAGTGTTTCTAGATATCAAAATTCTCTCCAAAGTAAAACTATATATTCAAAAAAAAGGAAAAGCAAGGATAAAAACCAAAAAAATCTATCCAAAATGGAAAACTAGTAATAAATAGAAAACTCAAAAAATATGAAGAACCGAATCGATTCGGAGGAGTCCAAGTTATTTTGGCTTTCATCAAATCGTTTGTAACTTCTTCTTTTTAGATCGGATTCAGGCACCGTTGGAGGCCACATGAAGATGATAAGGAGGGATACAACGTACGTGGAGAGATTGGGACCAAAACTCGAATGATAAATTTACTAAAATGACCCCAAAGATGCAATTATAAATGGAACTTTTTTGGAACTTATCCAAACTTCACAACATGCATGCTCGATACCTATAAAATCTGAAATAAGGCACACACAATATATATGACCAAAATAGGGGTTAGTCAATAAATGATCCTAAGAACCATGAATAACATGTATGAGAATGCTAGAATGTCAAAATTAACGGGTTTTAGAAATACAATAAAAGTGACTTATCACACCCCCTAACTTATACATTGCTAGTCCCGAGTAATGAAGTATGAAGAAACAAGGGTCATCAACAAAACAAAAATATGTGAAATATGTACAAAAAGGGAAAAGGCCACTTTCATGGGAGAACAATTGCATTTAGTGTATGTAATAAGCCGTTGAACCCATAGGTGGCCCTAGGGGATGAGTGTCATCTGATGAGGGTTTCCATGGATGATACCCACAAACATCAAGTCAACTCATATAGTGATTTGGAAAAAACCGATGCATATCTCAATAATTTTCAAAGAAGCAGAGTCTATTAAAAAAATGAACAATGCTCACACAAAAGATGGCAATTATCGTCATTAAATAAGTAACTTCAATAGAAATTGAAATCAATGAAATGTAAAATAAGCAGACACATGTGGTAATTTAGATTTGGAAAAAGTTTCATAATCCATGTAAATGCTAAAGCATGCAGACTCAAGTCCTCTTTGTTGGTTATACTCAACAAATTAAAATGCTCAAAAATAGGATGTAAAACACACGAGACATGCAGGCATAATGAGTAATTGTAAAAGGAAATAAGGTCACATATAGGTCATCAATGAATAGTGATATATACAAGTGAAAAACAAAATCTCATGAATGGAAATCGCATATTTACCGATGCAAAATGCACTTAAACAGATTATCAGTAATGTTTAACCTTTGAATCACATCACCCTAGGATTAAATAGGGCTTTTCGAGTTGTAATTTGGGGAGGCCTAGGGTTAGGAAGTGAAAGTCTATGTACGGGGGAAAAGGGGATTCAGGAATAACACACAGGAGAATGGAATTAGTGGGAAATTAAGGAATTGAATTCAAATTTCAAAAGCAAGATAATCATGAGAGTAAGACTTTTATTTCCATATATATTGCAACTATTTATTATATTTTCATCTCTTTTCTTTTTCTTTTTATTTTTTTCTAGTCCACTCATAGCTTGATTGCAATCCACATTAAAACAAGCATTATTCAATCTCGGGAATAATACCAAACCAAGGTACAAAAGGTGTATAAGGGTTTATAACTCCAATGTGGAGTTGGCTAGGGGATTTGGGGACCAACGGGGTTGACTAGGAACATGTATAAGGGTAAGATTAAGGTCATATGGTGTTTGACAACAAAGAAGGACTAGGATCCTTTCTTGAAGTTTCATGTGATTCTTGGAACTTACCACCATTAAAACTTATGCTCAAATGATAACTCAATTAATATGTAATCAATGAAATGAAAATGAGATCGCCAACAACATCATTTTTCAAAAAAGAGATAGAGTATATGTATACGCTCAGAATTGAAGATTAGTCTCAATTCTCACTTTTGTAAGGGTATAGCATGCACCATATGATCATGAATATGAAACGCTTTAAACCAAATCATAAACAATTAATTGTGTAACGTGCTCAAAGCTTAACGATTTAATTTTATGAGGTTATTCACAATGCAAACAATGTACATGGTAAAGGCTAATAAACCATAAGCTTTAAGCATGCATCATTTCTATACAAAAGGATAAGGAGATCATATATGTAATCATTGGACACAAGGGAGAAAAATAATTTTTTAAAATAAACAAATACTAACATCATAACAGATATCAGAAATGTAATCCATACCCCGTAACTTGAAATGAACATTGTCCCCAATTTAGGAGGGATAAAAAGGAAAATGGGGTTAGAAAATAGTCACCCCGTAAGGAGTAACCCGAGAACCACGCAACGACATACCTGTTACATGTTAGTACTAAAAACAACAATATATACATAAGAGAGATATATACAAGAGAGATATAAGAAAATGAAACCAAGTAATTTCATTGATATAATCGAGATGCTGCATGTGGATTAAAAGAAAAAATGAGATAATAAAATATTGACTCTCTCTACCACAACATACACAACTTTGGAACCCAAAAACATAACAACTCTACAAACTTTAAAAAACACAATAATTATATAAATATGAAGCAAAAACAGCAGCAGCAGATGACATAAGGCAACTCCCTAAGAAGAATCAAGGCATGGGATAGAAGAACTAGGCACATTAGGGTCACACGGAGTATAAGGATCAAACAAGTAAGGAGGCACAATAGCCTCGCCCCTGCATAGATGTGCAAACAGGTCCATCTGTTCCATGCTAGCATGGAAATATTCTGCTCGTACGCACCCCAAAACTCAACAAACCACCTCTCATGATTGTCCGTAATAGTAGCAAAATAAGTCTGTAATATATCTATCCTAACTGACAACTCTTGAATGGGACCCATTGTATGAATAAGAGGAGGAGGGACCTTCGGAACCTTTGGCATCGGAGCATCAAAATTGAAGGGGATCCCAACAACCGTGTGGTCTATGAACAAATTTCTCTTCCTTTCCCAATAAGATTTACACAATGTCTTCTCAATTGCATACTCATCAAGCGAAGAGGGAAGACTAAGTATTTTATCAGAGGCGACTCCCTCACATCGATCATCTATAAAAATCATAGAAACCAATCATGCATAAGGGATAGTGGTGGTTCCCTTATCATAGTAAGAGGAATTCAACATTTATTGAAGCACTAAAGAAGGGAGGCTAACAACGGTGTTAACGTCTAGGGTATGGTAAAGAAAGTGGGCTTATTTTGACCAAAGGACTGACTTGGTTTTTGTGGGGATGATAGAGTTGACAGCAACTAGATGGATAAGGTGGTGAGAGTATGACATGTACCTACTAGGGATAGTATCACTGGCCAAAATATGGTCGGGTGCCAGACGCGTGATAAGAACATCATTAGGAAGAAGGGAAAGAGGATCGAAAGATGGGTACCCATACACCTCTGGGTTATTCGTACCTATCAACAGAATAGAAAGAATCGTCTTTGAGATTTGAATTCTTCTCCCCCGAATAAACTCCTCGTAAGTCCCCTCTCCTATTGAGACGAGTGACGCATAGAACCTTCTTACATGCTCGTCGTTAACATCTCATGTCGCTGCCAAGTGAGCCTCCCAATGAAATATCTGAAAAACCCACCTAACGTCGTTAGGAAACTAGTTAAGCTTCATTGTACGATCGATAGCAAATGCCCTATTTGACCAATCACGCTCTTAATTTGAACAGAAGATTTCAAACCTAGTCCGACCAATTACGGTATTGGATGTTTGTTTTTGAGCCGTTACGAACCTTCACAATTTGTAATTCAATGCATACACAATTATTGTAATGCATAAAATCAAACTAAGTGTGAAAAGGGTTCATAAAGGGACAAAGGGTGCATGTCAAAATAAAATAGGTGGATGTGCGTATCCGATATGCACTACACACAAACAAGGGATAAACGTTGTAAATGTTCGATAAACGGCGCAAAAATGGAACAATTATGCACAAATGGCCCACTGGGGCACCTTATCGAACATCTTCTGTGCACTAAGATCAAACTGTGGAGAAAAGTGTATTTGATACATTGAAATTCCCCTACAAATACACCTTAATCAATAAAACAACAATCACATGGTGCATTTGTTGGATACTGTTGGAAATCAGTAGAGAAAGGAAGGTTTCATTGAATCAATCACAATATATTAATTAGAAGAGGATTTCCCCATTTTGAAAACAATGTAAAAAAATTACAACTAGATATCAACATTAAAAGGTTTGGAATTATACCTTAAAGGAGTGTGCACTGAGAGAAGGAGAGAAATTGAGTACAGAGAAGTTGGGAAAATGTTTTCTACGAGTGTGGAGAGAGTTGGGAAAATGAGGTTAAATGCATGCTGGAAGAATTTGAAAGGCCAAATAGACAAATCGATTCGGAGGAGTTCGAATCCATTCGTATATAACGAATTTGAAAATTTCCTTAGGGGACAATCGATTCAGAGTAGTCCAAATCAATTTGAAATTGTTCTACTTTTTTGCTATTAAGAGGCGAATCAATTTCGAGGACTGAGAATCGATTTGTCGAGTTTTGGGAGCCCAATGGAAGTGTGGGAGATTTTCACTAAAAGGTAATCGAATCGATTAAGAGCAATCCGAATTGATTCACAAATTAAGATCTACTTAACTGCTTGAGTGCCAAATCGATTCAGAGAAGTCAGAATCGATTCGAAAATCGATTTCCCACTTTCTGCTTCACCGTTTCATTTAATCTCATGGAATTCAAGGTTGGAGATGGATTGATTGGGAGTTATAAGGATGTATAAGATATACATGAAGTGTAAATTGGTCGGGGATAATAAAGTTGCAACCCCACACGTGTCGAGGGGTGCTTGACACCAAAAATTGAGGATTCACCGAACCTAATCAACCCTGCAATCGGGTTTGCTGCGTACGATGGCTGGTGGTAAATCTGTGAATATTATTATAACGTAATTTACTATACAAACTCCTATTCTTCAAATTCTTTCGACTTCATTCCAATTTAATTTTAACCAGTCAACAACTACATCGGGTTGGAGATTCGAAGATATGATGCCTATAAAAAATAAACAACTCTTACCGTTTGACCCGTGTTTGGTTTAGGAAATCGGATTGATATTTGAAAGTGAGGGCCATGGGTTATTCAAGTGAAGTCTCGATAGTTTGGTGCATAGTTTGATAGCTACATTATGAAACATATTTTCCTCAGAGCATCGCTTATCACACGGGATTGACAACTCTAGGTAAATGCTAATTTTAGGAGTGAAATAATCATTCCCCAATTCCCTTCCATGTATCATGGTTTTCACCCACGTTATCCTCTCCTAGCATGTCGAAACATGCATCTAGAACACTCCATTCAATTTCTTCCCTTACAATTTGATCATCATCCACAAATACCTCTTCAGCAAAGTTCACTTCCTTAATACACTCACCCTCGTAACTCGAGAGGTGCGACACATTGAAAATATTGACATATAATGTCATATTTCAAAAGGATGAGTTAATTTCACCATTCCTACAATTGATCGATTCATTCGCGGTCATGAGGAATGGTCATCCTAAGATGATAGGAGGTTAAGTGTTAGGAGTTAAAATGAGATGGGTATCAAGAACAATAAAGTCAATCAGGAACACGAAGGTGTCAATATGGACAAGGATATCTTCCAAGATGCCCCATGGAATTTTGGTGGAGCCGTCGGCCAATTAGATTCTAGTTTTGGTTGGCCTAAGATTTCCTAGGCCCAATTGAAGATAGACCAAATATGACAAGAGGTTCACACTAGATCCAAGGTCAATAAGGGCGCGATTATTGGAGAATTTTCCAATCAAACACGAAATAGTTGGAGACCCTCGGTCCTTAAATTTTGGAATCATGTTGTATTGGAAAATGGAACTCACATGTTGAGAAGCATTATTTCTCCTAAAGGTGAACAAATCTTTCAAAACGTTCTCGTAGGCCTGGATTTGCTTAATCACATCAAGGAGAGGAAGACTGATTTTCACTTGTTTAAATGTCTCCATAATTTCTTGATCTCTGTTGGGTTAGACTATAGGAAGGAGCCTTTGAGGGTCGGGTGAGGGAAATGGACACGGGACAAAAATTTCAGTCTCCTTGGTCGGTGACCTACCACTCCTCTTTTTCAGAGCCACTTCACTCTCTCACGGAGTTAGTGTGAGCTCATCTGATTCTTTTGGGGAAGGTGGTATTGGAATTCGAATCACCTTGTAATACCCAGAATTTGTGTGTATTTTTATTTAATTAATTTGAGGAACTAATTGAGAAAAATACGTTTTAATTAAATTACGCGAGTTAAGTAATTTAAAAAGATTAAATGGTAAATGTGTTTAATTAGATATTAATCGGGAGTTAAATACATATTAATATTACATGATAATATTTACTAAGGGCAAATAGTAAATAATTGATGATTATGGTGAAACGACATAACGAGTGGTATGCGCGTATTTTTACTTTATCTCACCAGGAGTCGTGCATGTAGCCTATTTTGTGGTGAGAAGTGAGAAATATATTTTAAGTGACTAGAATGATAATTTAGAGGTCAATGATGGTTTCTAATGGGTCAAAATAGTCGAAATAGTGTATTCGGGGGTAGAGTTTGAGTCTCGGGTCAATTTTAAACCAAATTGGCACTTATCGAGGGTGTTTTGGTCATTTTTATAAAGTGGGTTAAATGACCTACGAATTTAGATCCTTATATATGATATTTGGAGATTGGGTATTAGGGTTCATAACACAAAAACTACTAGAGAAAATATTAAAGAGAAGGGAGAGCTAATTTTCAAAGCTTAAGGAGAAATTCTAAAGGTGGTGAAGAGTTCTTGCACATCAAGCCAAATTGGAAGGGAAGATTGGAGAAGAAACAATCAACTATCAATCAAGAACCACAAAATTGTATTTAACAATTCAAGGCCAGTGTTTGTTTCAAATCAAATTCAAGTTATAATACCCATGTGTAGGGAGTTTTAAGAATTTGTTCATTCTATTGAAAAATCCTGAATTAAATGTATGAATTGATCACATGTTTGGGTAGGGTTGCATGTATAATGAATCCCTATGTAAATATAAAATGAAATTTGAATATATATTTGATGATTAAAATGAAATATTTATGTGATCTTGGTTGAAGAACATGAATCTTGAATGACTTAGGGTTTAATTGATGAACACAAGATGTCAATCTGCCAGAATTTTTAACGTAACTGTAAACGTATTCAATTTCAATTGTACTTCAAATTGGAGTGTTAACCATACATTCCTTTAAATTTATATCTCTTATCTATTCAATGAACATTGAATCAGGTAAATCAGAGTTCTGTAGATGGAGTAATCGACATTTTACTACAAGGTGTTTGATCTGCCAACATAGTAATCTTCCAGAATTTTGATGTGACTTTAAACGTGTACAATTTAATTTTACTTCGAATAAGACTATGAATAGTAGATTTCTAGAAAGGTATATATCTTAGATTTCCAATTAACTTGGAATCAGGCCAGTCGGAGTTCTATAGAGGGAGAAATCGAAATTTTACTACAGGGTGTTTAATCTGTTAGAAAATTTATGGTTTGTTTCAGCCACCAGAAAATATGAGATTTTCTTTTTAAGCCTCAAATGCCTAAAATTTTATCGAGGAAGTATTTGGGACCTTGATGAAATATATTGCGGGAATAATGATATGGAAGTAGGTCTATGATTGAGTTTTGGAATTTAATTTTGTGAGAGAATTAAAATGGAGATTCATAGGCTAGATTGTGACGTATTCTAATTCGAGATGATAAGAATATAATTAAAAAAAAGCGTGAGCGAGCTTAAATTTGTTGGGTCAGTAGGTTAACAAGGGTAACTATTAAATTGATGTAACAACGGGTAACTAGGACCCTCAGAGTTGTGTGAATACTCGAATTAATAGGAAAGTGAAATAAATTCGTAAAGCAAACAAGTATAGTTAATATTAGAGAGAAATATATTGCGTACAAGTATAAATAATTTGGTTGTGTGAATAACTATTATATTGATTATTAGGTTGGGTCAATACCTAAAGTATGCTTAGTCCTGTATTGGGGTCGATGATTTTTCGGACCAATACATGAAAGCTCGATTTGGGATCGATGATTAACCAGACCAAATCGAAGATGAATAATATTGGGGTCGATCATAATGCGAGACCAATATATATACGTATGACCTTTACTTTGGGGTCGAGGGATTTATGGACCAATGTAAATGGTAGGGATATTGGGGTCGATGATAATTCCCGACCAATATACATACGCATGACCTTTACATTAGGGTCGAGGGATTTCCGACCCAATGTAAATGCTAGGATTATTGGGGTCGATGATTTTCCGAACCAATAAATCCTTATAGTATATATTATGTGTGAAATATATACCTTATGATTTTCTACTTATGTTTGATATCAGACTTGTAGATGATATATATAGAGATGTACATCTAAATGGTAAATTAAGTAGAGATAAACTTAATCACGAAATTTAAAATAGATTGAGAATAGGGAATAGTAAATTAAGTAGTTAAAGTTAATTATGGAGGTTAAACGATGATAGGATAATTGGGGTCGGTGATTATCCGGACCTAGGATCCTTATAGTATATGTTGTGAGTGAAATATATACCGTATAAATAATTTTCTTGTGTGGGGTAGTAAATAGTTATATGACATGTAGACATCTAAAAGTAAGTTGAGTCGAGAAACTTAATTTTAAAATTTTAATTTTAGAAAGTGGATATCAAAAGGATAAAATTAAGTGGTGAGACTTAATCATAGTTATGGAAAGATAGAATGTGAAGAATGTTAATATTGTTTTAATTAAAAAATCAGGGATGCTAATAAATTTATGTACTGTATGGGTGGTACGGGAACTTAGACATGTAGATAAGTTCGGTTGAATACTCTAGTCTAATTAGCTTGGGTAATATAGCTAGGTGGGCTATGTATAGAACATTAAGCGTGCACAATAGATGAGAGGTGAGGAGAACTCAAGAGAGAGTGTACGTGAACATGTGTAATCAATAAAATGAATTTTATTGTGATAAATACTTTAAAAATATTTTCAAAATGTTTTGAGTACTAACTCTTGCTATAAAATATTTTCAAAACCTTTTAGGTGTCCAGCCACAGGGACTCCAGACTTGAGGATTTCATTCTAGGGAATTGAAGATGTTGCACTGTGGATGCTAACAGGATCTTCATTAGAAGATTCTACCTTTCTAATATAGTGTAGGATATTATTTTATATTCCAAGTATGGACATGTTGTTTGTTGACGATTTACAGTTATTCAGTTCTTTTAGGTATTATGTGTTGTGGTTTTGAACTTTTAGTCGATGGTTTATCGACAAGTATTTCATTCTTATATATTGTGTTGGATTGAACTCTAGTATAGTTTGGATGTTGTATTTAGTTTTTTCGCATTGTACCTTTTATTGTGTTAACGAAAGATAAAATTTGGCACCGGTGTAATTTCACTTAGGTGGTTACTAATTAAAAACATTTCGACAGTGATGCTAATAATGAACCATATGAGAAACCTATTTTAATTTAATAAAGTATTGATCACCTGATGTTTAATTAGGTGGGGTATCACAGATGGTATCAGAGCAACAGGTTCTTGTGTCCATAGGATCTGTATGTCTTACTGCGTTTATAGTGTACCGTTCGATTAATATATATCCCTTTGCTAAGGATTGTTGATTTCTATTGTGAGATTTCTACCTCCTACAATTGTGTATAATTGTAATACATTTTATACACGTTCATGTGTGATGTGTATGCCGAACAATGAAGGATGACCGGTGAGGGTTGGGAGAACAGCAAGAGGCAGGGCCCAGTTGGTGTTGTTAAATATATTTGGGGACGATAACCGTAGTCGAGGTCACCTTTATTGTGTTTAAGTAATTGTTGCTTCTACGTGAAGGGAGCTAAAAGAATTTGAGAAATTAGTCAGGGTGTAAGACTGGAAGTAAAGGTTCTAGTGAAACACAATGGGGAGAGACCCATGAGGGGGACCCATTTAAATGATGCTGATAATTGAATTATGACCAAGTGGCGGTGAATTCAGTCACAAATGGTAAGGCTAGTAGTGCGTTTCCTGGGGCCAACGGAGCTAAAGGAACAACAGGGGTCCAATGTGGCCACATATATATGGGATTTTATCGAGAGATATTTTAATGTGGAGAGTGGGACCACACGTATTGATTTTTCCCAAAGCGAGTAAAGGGACACGAATATGGTGCCTAGCGGGGCAATGATTAAGATAGTTTTGGGTTCGATTCGGACAAGCGTGTTATGTACGAGAACCGTTTAAGCAGCCAGGGAGATTGGCGAGGTAAAAATATGAGTTGTATCCTCGAGTGAATGAGGTATATTTTTTGTGACCGAGCGAGTCATGATATTTTGATTAATGCTAGATTCACATGTGAGACGAGTTTAGTGGATATATCGATACATTCTTATGTGTACATATTATACATTTGTGTAGCGGGGTTATCATTGAATTCATCCGCAGGGCAGATGGTATAGATTTAGTGGGGAATATATTACAACTACTCGTTTTAGTGATATGTTATACGAGTATGATATTCTCCTGGATATAGGCTAGTTAGTAATGGTTCAAATGGTAGTGGGCCATTAGTGCAAGTCTACCGTGTTCGCTATTCCAAGGCAGGATGTGTGATTTGACTATTCCTCACCTTAGAGAGGGTTGAGCTCGCACTTATGATTACTAGGGACTTTAGCGAGCATAGAGGTCTCGTTATAGTTAATGCCGGTGTGTAGGGACTAGATTGATATGATTCAGGGTATACTGGGTTACAACTAAGTCGAGAGATTGAGCTCGTTATTTTGTTTAGCGCTCAGTACATAGTGATAGAAAGAGAGAATTATTATATAACTCCTTTAGAGACGCGGGAGTTGAGATACGTGTTGAACGCTAGCGTAAGGCCTAACACTATAGTTGTTACTCATTTTACGTGTGGAGAGAACATGTCGAACTAAAAGATATTATGAAAATAAGGCATGTGAAGCTTATAGTGCCTTGAAAAAGCACTGAAAATTTTCCTCTCACCACAGGTTGAAAGGTGAGACAATATCGAGGAAAATTATATTATGATTAGTGGGGTGATTGAGAATACCCATGTTTTTATGGGCACTGGTGATATGCACATATTATATTATGGTTGTGCATATATGCATGGATGATAGGGTGTATGGGCACCCTGGTTAGTTAATTCCAAATATTTTCGAGATAGAAGGACATGAAAATGAATTTGTAGAATATATGCCTAAGGGGAAGCTATAAACAAGGTTAAAATTGTCTGATGGATTGAATGTCGTGTGAGAAAGACGATAATTCAAGCATATATGTGCAACGAGAGATAGCACACCCGAGATGGGCTGAAAGGATGTGGAAAGCCATTTAAAAGATACCTCTTGATAAAAGGGATACCAAATTATTATGAGAAAGTAGAGAGGGGCCTTAATTGAACGAGTGTTGAAGAGTGGCTTGCGCATGACTATAATGTTAGCATAGTCCAAGGAAAGAAGGGGTGTATGTAGTACCACTTAATGTGAGATATTATAAGTGAAAGGTGGTGTTGGGAGAGACAAAGTGAGATTGTCTCCGGGTGCACCACTCATAGATGAGAAAAAGATTTTTGCGAAATGATCAAGCTAGAAATTATGTTTTAAGCCGATGATTCTAGTGATGGAATGGGCAAGGTCACGATTTCCTTGATGGCTTGACAACATTAGGATAAGGTCACGATTTCCTTCGAGTGTGTGAAATGCTTTGACCGAGGTGGAGAAATTGTTATTTACTTGGGGTAAGTTACACTATTAGGTGCTACCAACTACTGTTGTGTGTTAGGATGAGATCCTTGAACCCCACCTCTGAGAGGGATTTTAAGGAGGCATTGGGGGATGATGACTATGACCCAATGAGTAAACAGGAGGTGAATGATGACTTGCAAAGCTGTATGAATGCGACTCTGGAGTCACTGAGGATAGTCTACTTCCGTAATGGACCGAGCTCAAAATTGGCGTAGAGAATTGTACTGTAATTGGTGAGTATATTACCGATTGGTAGAGTTGTGTGTAATAAAACATACATGTATGTTATGGATGAGGTGACTTTTGAGGTTTACTATGGAAAGCCTTGTCGTTCTACGTCTGGTTAATCGGAAGCGAGAGGAGAACTAGATTTTTATACTGGACGTGATTTGAAGTTCGTTGTTATGAGTGGAGTGAGCCATAAATATTGTAAGTGGCTTTTAAATCTTGTATGAGTGACATCGCCACGAATTGATGTTTTCAGAACTGACATGAGTAGTCAGATGTTCATGTGATTTCTCTCAGAATGGGAGTTTTGTTTTGGGGTGGATATGGGAAGCTAGCACTAAGTGATGTGCAACCTTCCATTAGTATTTAAGGCGATAAATCCAATTTTGATATCACACGACTGATGGAGAGTATTCGTACGTAGTGAATCCAATTAACTTTGGCTACAATGATTAAGACTTTGATAGGTGGTTACCACAAGTGGGGGTATAGTGGAGTGACCCTTATGTTATTATGATTCAATTTTGGGTACTAGAGGATGTCGTGATGTTATTGAACCTAAGTTTAAGTACTAACCTTCTCCTAATTTCGAGGACAAAACTCCTTTGTAAGTTGGAGTATGTAATACCCCAAATTTCTTTTTATTTTTATTTAATTAATTTGAGGAATTAATTGAGAAAAATATGTTTTAATTAAATTATGCCACTGAAATAATTTAAAATCATTAAATGGTAAATGTGTTTAATTAGATATTAATTGGGAGTTAAATACGGATTAATATTACATGATAATATTTACTAAGATCAAATAGTAAATAATTGATGATTATGGTGATACGGCATAATGAGTGATATGCGCGTATTTTTACTTTATCCCATCGGGAGTCGTGCATGTAGACTATTTTGTGGTGAGAAATGATAAATATATTTTCAGTGACTCGGATGATAATTTAGAGGTCACGGATGGTTTTGAATGGGTTGAAATAGTTGAAATAGTGTACTCGAGGGTATAGTTTGAATCCCGGGTCAATTTTGCACCAAACCGGCACTTATCGAGGGTGTTTCGGTCATTTTTATAAAGTGGGCTAAATGACCAACGAGATTTAGAGCCTTATATCTGATATTTGGAGATTGGGCATTAGGGTTCATAATAAAAAAACTACTAGAGAGATTATTAAAGAAAAAGGAGAGCTAATTCTCAGAGCTTAAGGAGAAATTCTAAAGGTGGTGAAGAGTTCTTGCACATCAAGCCAAATTGGAAAGGAAGATTGGAGAAGAAAAAATAAACCCTTAATCAAGAACCACAAAAATTGATTTACCATTTCAAGGCAAGTGTTTATTTCAAATCAAATTCAAGTTCTAATACCCATGTGTAGGGAGTTTTAAGAATTTGTTGATTCTATTGAAAAACCTTGAATTAAATGTATGAATTAATCACATGTTTGGGTAGGATTGCTTGCTTAATGAATCCCTATGTAAAGATAAAATGAAATTTGAATATATTTGATTATTAACATATAATATTTATGGGTTCTTGGTTGAAGAACATGAATCTTGAATGACTTAGGGTTTATTCGATGAACACAAGATGTCAATCTGCAATAATTTTTTATGAAACTCTAAACGTATGCGATTTGAATTGTACTTCGAATTCGATTTTGAACCATGCATTTTTGGAACTTTCTATCTCTTATCTATCCAATGAACTTGGAATCGGGTAAATCGGAGTTCTGTAGAGGGACTAATCGACATTTTACTACAGGGTGTTTGATCTACCAACATAGTAATCTGCCAGAATTTTAACGTGACTTTAAACGTCTACTATTTGAATTGTATTTTGAATTAGAGTATTAATCATAGATTTCTACAAAGGTATATATCTTATGGAAAATGCTATGTGTCCCAAATAACTCCCCCAAATTATCCCCCAAATAGCTTTAAGTGTTATACCTTATGGTATGGGTCCGGCCAGGGCACAACTCATCAATGCTATTTGGGGGAGATTTGGGGGAGTTATTTGGTACCCATAGCACCACTCATATCTTATCATTCCAATGAACTTGGAATCAGGTCAATCGGAGTTCTGTAGAGGTAGAAATCAAAATTTTACTTGAGGGTGTTTAATCTGCTAGAAAATTTATGATTCGTTTCGGCTGCCAGAAAATGTGAGATTTCTCTTTTTAAGCCTCAAATGCCTAAAGTTTTATCGGGGAAGTGTTTAGGACCTTGATGAAATATATTGCTGGAATAATTATATGGCAGTTGGTCTATGATTGAGTGTTGGAATTTAATTTTGTAAGAGAATTAAAGTGGAGATTCATAGGCTTGATTGTGACGTATTATAATTTGAGATGATTCGAATATAATTACGGAAAAGCATGAGCGAGCTTAAATTTATTGGCTCAGTAGGTTAACAAGGATAACTACTGAATTTATATAACACTGGGTAACTAGGACCCTTAGAGTTGTGTGAATACTCTAATTAATACGGAAGTGAAATAAATTCGTAAAGCAAACAGGTACGGTGAATATTAGAGAGAAATATATTACGTACAAGTATGAATAATTTGGTTGTATGAATACCTATTATACTGATTATTAGGTTGGGTGAATAACTAAAGTATGCTTACTCCTGTATTGGGGTCGATGATTTTTCGGACTAATACATGAAAGCTCGATTTGGTATCAATGATTATCTGGACCAAATCGAAGATGAATAATATTGGGGTCGATGATAATACCGGACCAATATACATTCATATGAGCTTTACGTTGGGGTCAAGGAATTTTCGAACCAATGTAAATGGTAGGGATATTGGGGTCGATGATAATGCTGGACCAATATACATACGTGTGACCTTTACAATGGGGTCGAGGGATTTCAGGCCTAATATAAATGGTAGGATTATTAGGGTGGATGATTGTCGGACCAATAAATCCTTATAGTATATATTGTGCGTGAAATATATACATTATTATTTTCTACTTATGTTTGATAGTAGACTTGTGGATGATATATATAGAGATGCACATCTAAATGGTAAATTAAGTAGAGATAAACTTAATCACGAAATTTAAAATAGACTGGGAATAGGCTACAGTAAATTAAGTAGTGAAACTTAATTATGGAGGTTAAAAGATGATAGGATAATTAGGGTTGTTGATTATTCGGACCAATGGTCCTTATAGTATACGTTGTGAGTGAAATTTATACCGTATACATAATCTGCTTGTATGGGATATTAGATAGTTACATGACGTGTAGACATCTAAAAGTAAGTTGAGTAGAGAAAATTAATTTTAAAGATTTAATGTTAGATAGTGGATATCTAAGGGATAAAATGAAGTGGTGAGACTTAATCATAGTTATGGAAAGATAGCACTTGAAGAATGTTACTATTGTGTTAATTAACAAATGAGGGATGTTAATAAATTTATGTACTGTATGGGAGGTACGGCAACTTAGACGTATAGATAAGTTCGGTTGAATACTCTAGTCTAATTAACTTGGGTAATATTGCTAGGTGGGATAAGTATATAACATTAAGCGTGCACTATAGATGAGAGGTGAGGAGAACTCAAGAGAGAGTGTACACGAACATGTGTAATCTATAAACTGAATTTTATTGTGATAAATGCTTGCTAAATATTGTCAAAATGTTTTGAGTACTAACTCTTGATATAAAATATTTCAAAAAATTTTAGGTATCCATCCACATGGACTCAAGACTTGAGGATTTTATTCTAGGGACTGTGGATGCTGACAGCATCTTAATTAGATGATTGTACCTTTTTGATCTAGTGTAGGATCTTATTTTATATTCCATGTAGGGACCTGTTATCCATTGACGATTTACTGTTATTAAGTTCTTTTTGGTATTATGGATTGTGGTTTTGAACTTTTAGTCGATGGTTTATTAGCAAGTATTTCATTCATATATATTGTTTTGGATTGAGATCCAGTATATTGTAAATGTTTTATTTAGTTTTTCCGCATGGTACATTTTATTGTGTTAACGAAAGATAAAATTTGGCACCGGTCTAATTTCACTTAGGTGGTTAGTAATTAAAAAGTTTTTGACAGTGATGCTAAGAATGAACCATAGGAGAAACCTGTTTTAATTTAATAAAGTACTGATCACCCGATGTTTAATTAGCCGGGGTGTCACACACATTCCCCCTCCTAAGAGTGGTGATGTAATTGGCTTGTTCCATTGATTGGTATAGAGCAAAAGGGGGATTTGAGACGTCGAAATTCACACTAATTTTGCCCACTAGGTCGTTAGGATTGTGAAGGGAACTTTGCATTTTTTTTAATGCTTAAAGATGAGGTCAAATTAGAAATTTGAGCCTTGAGCCGGGAATTGGTGGGTTGTTGAGAAGTCATGAAATATTGAAGAGCTTCTTCAAGACTTCTTTTATTCGGGTGAGCATATGAGGATATAACGGGAGGAATAGGTCCTAGAGGGGGACCTTGCATTTATACTTGAGGAGGAGGAAGTTGATTGTATTAATCTTGATAATAGGGGTGCAGAGTATTTTGAGATTTATGGGATTGCCCATAAGAGAAATCAAGGTGGTTTCTTCGCGAAGGATTATACCCATCTCTTATAGGAGTCATAAATTATTTCTTATATGTGGCTATTGTGCTTCCTTGGTCGTGAAGCATCACTTTGTATGCAGGGATCGTAGGATAATCCTTGGTTGAGTGATCTTCCATGTCGCAAATGGAAAACGATTCTTCATTATGCGAAGGAGAACGATTATAATTAGCGGGTTCCCGACACTTTTGATCTATGGCCTCGACACGCTTGGCAAGTTGAGCTACTCTCAAGGACATATCATCCCCATCGACGAGGTGATATATCCCATGGCTTGAGGAGTACGAAATGGCTGAATGTGAATTGAATTTTCTAGGGTCCGAGGTATCCCAATATTGGGTAGTCTGGGCACAATATTTCAAGTGCACCCACGCATCATTCAGGTCTAACCCAAGAGCTCCCCAAATCACATTCTCTCCACCATTTGTCTTTCATTAAGTGAAAGCCCGTAATGGAAAAAGGAGACTAATATCCATTTCTCAAAATCGTGATATGGAAATTTATGAAGTAGCTTATTAAATCTTTCCTAACATCGCTCGAAAGTCTAACCCTTGGCTTGGGAAAAGGTTTGGATTTGACCTTTGAGGGCGTTGCTGCGATGGATTTCGAAAAACATCTTTAAAAACTACGCTTGCATATCTCGCCAACTACTGATGGAATTAGGATACAAGGACCAAACCCAAGTATTGGATTTTTCCTTTAAGGAGAAAAGGAAGAGTTTGAGTCGGGTTACATAAAGAGGACAATTTTGGTCGCTAAAAGTAGTGAAAACCTCCTCAAACTCTCGGACACGAAGATAGGTCTGCTCACATTCCATTCCATGCATGTTTAGAAGTAGTTGGGTCATTCCATTGCGGAAATGGAATTGAGAAGCGTTATACGAGAAGATGATACACGATGGAGAGGTGGTCCTCTCCAGTTGCAAGTACTCACTCATCGACCTATAAGGAGGCTCAACCTCCCCTCTACTTCATGTTCACTTTGATCGTCGGCCATATAATTAGTCCAAGAGTTGTCTCCGGTATGGTCTTCAATTGAAACTGAAGGAGTTGGAGATGCTCGCTCTTGTAAATTGGAGATTTTAACTCGCCCTATAAAATTGTGAAAAGATTTGAGACGTGACCAACTACATAAAAATTATTCCCACAATAATTTTTTTTATTAGTAATCCCAACACAAAAATCTTTTAGGGAGAAAGTAAAAAAAAGGCTGACCTAAGAAATTTTGGCAAGAAACACCTCCAGACCTATATAAATTTTAAGGAGTTATTGAATGCTTAAAAAAAGGTTGACCTAAGAATCTTTTGAATGCAATAAAGTGAATTTATACTACATAGAAACATAAAAGTTAACAAAAATAGAAACCTATCCTTCTTAAATAGATACCGAAGAAATCAATAGATAGTGAAGGCACGAAGGAAATTTTAAGCAGGAAAAAAAAGCTGACCTAAGCAGTTGTTGAATGCACTAAAATTTAACTCCCAATTCATCTCCTTGATACCACTCTTTCAATAATGAAAATAGAAACATAAAATTTATGAACCTCAAACCTTTAAAGGCTTAATGAAGAAATTATGTAAATTAATTAGAGACTTTCTAATATAAATTTAAACTCATGTAAGCAATTTAAGCAGTCGTCAAGTTGAAGGTAAAAAATGAATTTATACTGCGTATATATTTACTAAACATTACGAAATTTTCCCTCTAAATCTGAAATGCAAGACGTACTATCATATTTAGAAATAAATTGGATTAGTTAACACTTGCTAAACTTTCATTCAAAACTATTCTCTAATACAAAGCGTAAAAATAACCCCTTACAAAGCCAAGGGTAATTGAAATATGACAAACCTTCTCATCGGACAAATGATAAAAACTCAGCATCAAAAATAGTTTCTTATTTTCCTTTCCCATATTGAAAGATAATAATCATTTTATGAGGCTTAAAAATAGCATTCCCTTTGCTTTTTGCCGATAACTCATATTCTGTTGCTACAAAATTTATGAGTTTTACATAAATGATAATAATTTCAGAATTGGCCATCAATAGAACCAATCTTGTTGGGTATTAATTAAAACAGAGTTGCATATATTATTAAACTTTATATATTAGTACACAAACTAATGCAAATAAGATAGGTCAGTTATAGTTTTGTGACCAAATCTACCTTGTGTTGGCCATTACTTTATGGGGGAGGATCAGTGTGGAGCTTTAGTAAGCTGTCATGGACGTTGGTGAAGCAGGTCTAACTACCAAAGATCTACATGACAGCTAAGTGATAACCTTGTGCATTAGTGAAACAGGTCAGTAAATTTTGATAAGGTATTTGTCCATACTGACCTCACTATGGTAGGAAAGAACAATGTACATGTTCACAAATAAAGAACACTATGAGTAATCAAACATAAAGATAAAGAATACTATGTGTAAAAAAACATAGAGATCGGTCATTTCACAATTTAGATCTCCCGCAGTGCATGTTCACAAATATATATTCCAACTTCATCAAACATCAAGAACACTGAGCAATCAATGAAATTATCAAGATAATCCAAGACTAAAACAACAAAGAAAATCAAAGAACTATCTTGTGATACTTGTATATAAATCATTATGCAAGAAAAAATCATAATATATAAAATAGAATCATATTTTCTATGGTCACTATATATATAAAAAATAGAATCATACATACCTTTTCTACCATAAAAAACTTCATAATCATAAGCATAATCCCTTTGAAGTACCATCAAGGACCTCAAATCTAAGAAGGAAAAATGAATGAAGAATAGTACATAAGTTAGACTAAGTTCAAACAAAAATTAAATTCCACACTATCTAAATCATCAAATAAATATTGAGAATGAGATATAATGCATGCTAGATTCGGGCAACACATATTATATCTAAAGTACCCAAATTTGAAACCTCAAAATTCTCACAAATCTTTAAACAAACGCCAAAGTATGAGCAAAGAAAATTTAGTTCTCCGACCCAGAAAAACATTCAAGACCAACTAACAGAAAATCATTCAAGACCAACTAAAAGATGAAAACAAAATTTTTTTCAGGCCCGTAAATGAAAGCAAGAAAGAATTTTGTGGTCTAAGTAAGTGCTAAACAAAACATCAAGAGAAATGGATTCTATACCTAGGATTCGAAGCATAAAATCCAATTTCATCTGAAAATAGAAAATATAGTTAGTTATGCATAAAAAAAATTAGAGTTTCACAAAAACCCCAAACCCAAATCCATGATAATTGTTGACACAAAAATTAGTCAGCTGACGTGGACCAATTAAATGAAGACATGTGTGAGCGTACGTGGCTAATACATACTATCACCAAGCAACTCAAAAGGTGTAGAGAAACTAGCAAGTGTGCAGAGCAACGAGAATGTCTGTAGAGCAACGAGCAAGTCTACGGAGCAACGAGCAGTTGTGCAGAGCAACGAGCAGGTCTGCAGAGCAACGAGCAGGTGTGCAGAGCTATGAGCAAGTGTGTAGAGAAACTCTAGCCAGACAGATCAAAGGATAACTATGCATTTAATGTACGTTAAATGCAGAGAACAACGCATTTAATGAGCCTTAATGTACATTTCTACTATATCAATAGATGTCTACTAGATGACAACACATCGACTTTTCATATGGATATCCTCAAGGCTATAAATACATTGTAACCCCATTATAGAAGGGGGATCTGACAACGATGAGAGACCATATACAAGATACAGATGTTTTTCTCCCTCTCTCCACCATATTGTACTATTGTAAACCCCTGGGAATAAAATAACAGTGGACGTAAGCTTTTTCTTATAGCCGAACTACTTTAAAAATCTTTGTCTCTCATGTGCTTGATTGGATTTCTTTTATCTATTTATCTGTGATCGTAAAAATGGGATTCGGTCCAGTTTTTTGCATCAACAGATTGGCGTCGTCTGTGGGAACGTGTTACAAGCATTGTTCTCCATCAAAAGCTAAGTTTTTATTTTCTCTATGTATAATCAATTATGCATACGTCTTTTGATTCAATCATGATTTTTATGTTTATATACATAAATTAATTGTCCAATTTTTGTGTGAAAAATATTGCATATCATGATTTTAAATCATAACTGTTAAATTAATTCTTATTTAGAAATCTGAAAAATAGTGGATTTCATAAATCATAACTTTTTGCTTGATTCTCATGTTTCAATTTTATATCATGGAATAAATATTTTAAATGAATACATATATCAATATATACGACGGTGGTAAGATTTGATAATTTTCGTTGATAATTTTCATTATAAATTTTGTAAGATCTTTGATGACTATTCAAATTCCCATCATATTTTTAATCAGAGAATAGGAAAAGTTAAAATTAAGAACAAGTTTTCTCCTTGAAATCATGACCCATATCTATTTTCTCTCTATTCCAGAAATTCATTCTCTTTCTCTTTGCATAGATGTTAATCATATTGTTTATTTACAAATCTGTGCAACTATGGAAATTTTAGATATTTTTCATTATTGATTGTATGGTATGTAGTGGTACCGACTTCTTGATATCAGCTTTCGATCTAATTGCCCCATATCTAATTGACGTCAATTGTGGATCCTCTTGAAAAATTTTTGAACAAAAATGTTTCACATATGGGTCATATCATTTTTCATATATTTAGAAGATGGAAAGTCATTTCTCTTTCCAAATATGTTCCTATGAGAATATATCTTTTATAACATATTTGATTCTGACTCACCGAATCTTTAATTGAACATCAGATCTTAAATCAATTAGGGGAACAACCAACAAAAATCATAAAAATGAGATCCACTTTCTCTCTCTTCAGAAAAATAATTTTCTCTGCACAGATATTAACCACATAATTTTATTCATATGAATTAATCGTATACTCAATTGTATACCTATGTCGATTTGCAATATAATCTCCATTGTTCATTTTGAGATGAATCTGGTAATGAGTCTTCAATGACTCCCTGAATACCTGATATTTGATGATCATGAATGATACTTTTCTCTCTCCTAAATACCCAATTACCCGTATCCAGTTAAAGTTGAAAAATAAATCGACATGAATACGATTCTTGATTATCACAGGAAGTCACCTCAATTTGAGACTATGGGCAAAATTTGGAAAGAAAATTTCAAAAAAATTCTCGATTCAACAATACTCATTGAAATGTTCACGAATTGTTTGAATCTGAAATAATTGGATCTCATAATCATAAGTTATGTATGAAGCCTTGAAAATAAGGCAAACACATCTATTCGCTGATTTAGAATTGATATTTTAATTTTCATCTCTGATATTTTTGACTGAGAATAAATGTCTAAAACATATGATAACCACAAAGTTTCTATTAAGGAACTGTATATTTTATATCTATAAATCTGCACAACTGTGTCAAATTGTTGAAACTTTTCATTGTTGATTTTGAGCCACGTTTCGAAACATTTTTTATTTGCATCATATGTCTCTATCCATAATAGGAGAATAAGACAAAATCAAGAAAAAAAATTCTCCTGAAAATTATGACCCAGATCTACTTTCTCTCTCCCTAAGTTGGAGTCTTTTTTTATTCATTTTAATGAACTTTATACTTAATTTGGTTCATCCATCATCTACGTTAATACCTCTTGTCGATTGATTTTGATATAAATTTTGTAATCATTTTTAGAGGAGAAATAATCAAATTCTTTAGATAATAAATCTTCACATGGCCATCAGTTTGTGGCTCCGGCAAGTCTTCATCAAAATATGGGATTTTCTACATGATACAAAATCTATCCTCTACAATTAATTCTGGACGTTTGTCAAGTCTGATCTACAGCATTTCCATTCCCCATTCATCATTGAAGAAAAGTTATCGTCGTTGATTATCACCAGTTGTAACCCAGGTAGTCGGCAACAGGTGCTGATATGGACGGTCAACAACACCCACTGTTGATATCAACCCTTGATCGGAACAGTCAGTAGATTTTGGCATGATTTCTAACTATTCGATGGCATGGGATCAAGATACCGCAGTTTTGTCTACTTCTTTTTACTTTTGTTGGCATCAGAGTTTTATGCAGAGCACCTATTGCAGATCAGTGAAATAGTATTGATCGGCATCAATGGTCGACCAAAATCTATTGGGTTTGCAAGTCATTTTATTGGTCGGTTAAAGATCTAGACCATCTATTGTTAATCGATTTTGTTATCAGATATTGCAAGTCGACACAGGTCGGAGGAACCCCAATTATAGGTCGGCACAAGCTAAGCTGGTCGGCGACATGGGTTTTGGTGATAAAGCTCAGTTTCATATCTGGTTGGAGCACCTATTTGTTGGCCGGCACCATATATTATATATCAAGAGGAACTCCCCGACCTCCTATTTGTTGGTCGGCAATTTCACCATACCATTTTTGTTAGTCGGTGGTAGGTTGTGAAGATCCATCAGCAACATTGGAGTTGATCGGCAGCATCTCAGTGGTTGCTGGAAAACAAGAACATCTGGTCGACATTCACTTCTGACAGCAAAGAAATAGTCGATCGACAACATAAAATCCATTCTTGGGCAACGCCTACAGAGTTTTGGTCCACGTCATGTGCTGTATAAATTGGAGGCATCAAACATTGAATGGACATAACCCATAAGGTTGGTCGACATTGCTATCAGATTGGCTCTCACAAGATTGGAGGCTTCTTGCTTCATCTAATGTTAATCGACAATCATCTATTGATAATTTATTGTTGGTCGGCCAAATCATTTTACTGGTCGACGAAATTTCTCTCTTGGTCGTTACCACTTATTTATTGGTCGGCTATTCTAAAGTTGGTCAGCGTAATCAGCTCTAAACCCTCAATCACTGCTGGTCGGCGATCGCAATACAACAGAAAAAATAATGACAACATATTTTAATAAACATATTTGAAACCCTTGGGACATCTCTCGACCATCTCTTTGGGCGCATCTATTACCAAGCATTAGGATTTTACATCAGAATTCTGAATTTGGAATGGGATTTCTTACGCGTGATCTCAGACATGGATTCCTCCATTTATTAAAATGGGCACACGATTGGCTGATAATACCACTTCTCTTTATACTTTAGATTTCAAAGCTTTTTATGTATAAGTAATTTTTGAAACCAGTACGGGAAATTTATTAACTTTGTTTAAAAAATATTTTTATATCCTTACACCAAAGCCATATATCTCACAACTGTGAGAATAAATTTAAAACTAAGTTATAACTTATTATTTGGTGGAACTTAAATAAGTTTACAAAAATTCTAGATTAAATAATTATGCCTCGCATGACATTATATATATTATTTCATATTTTGAAATTTTTAGTGCCTTATGCCTGAGTTGATACATATTATATTTTGGCTGAATAATTTTTCTAATGATAATTTCTGTGAGAATCAGTCTCAACAGGTGTTCGGGCAGCTTATTAAAATTCCTTAGGTTTAAGATTCAATCCTGACAAAAGCTCGACCACAATCTTACACTTCTGGAAACTGTTATTGCTCGACATCAGGCAATTTTGCCTCGACAGATCAGTTAGACATATATTATTTCATATTTTTGATATCATTATTACCCAAGCATATACATATCATAATTATTGATTAGTTGACTAAATTATTCTCATCACTAATCAATTCAGCCATTACATATGGTAGGGAAAGTTATTAATTTTTACAGGTACAAGATTCAGTGCCGACGAATGCTCGGAAACAATCTTACTCTTCTGAAAAATATTATCATAGCTCGGCAGTATGAAATTTCACCTCAGCGAGGAACTATTGATTTTATTATTTCTATGATATCTGCTCCAGCAGAAATTATTCTATATATCCATTGGGATTCATATTCTATATTCATCTCAACATGGAGCTCGACGAGATAATTATTATCATATTCAACTCCGAGGAGAACTATAACATTTATTATATTTCACCCCCAACGGATAGTTGGTCGGGGTAATTCTTATTTATATTCAGGCCCAGCAAGGTTCTCAACCATATTCTTATGTTCTAGAAAATATTATTCTTGTTCGGCATTATACAATTCTGCCTCGATAGATCAACGAGACACTTTATTATTTTCAATCATTCTTTATATCTATTTGGATGCATATTCTATTCTTATTTCAGCCTGGAGCTCGGCAAAATATTTATAATCATATATTCAGCTCCAAGGAGGTCTCCAGCATTTATATTATCTTATTCCCAACAATCTGTAGAGGAGGTCTCCAGTATTTATTATATCTTATTCCCAACAATCTGTTGGTCAGCTCCGAGGAGGTCTCCAGCATTTATTATATCTTATTCTCGACAATCTGTTGGTCAGCTCCGAGGAAGTCTCTAGCATTTATTATCAATTACCACCGACTCCGGTTGGTCGGAAACTCAATTACCACCAACTCCGGTTTGTCAGAAACTCAATTACCACCAACTCCGATTGGTCGGAAACTCAATTACCACCAACTCCGGTTGGTCGGAAACTCAATTACCACCAACTCCGATTTGTCGGTTATCTATCACCACCAACTCCGGTTGGTTGGTCAATCAGTAAATAAAAACTACGGTTGGTCGGAAAGCAGAAAGCAGGTGGAGCAAATCTTATTGTCTATGCAAAATAGGAAAATTTGTCAAATAACATACTTTAAGGCCGAGAAAGCATTCAAAGTTCATATTCCACACTTGGGGGCTTATATTATAAATTCAGTTGTTCATTCAGTGGCACATTCTCATAACATCATACAGTCGAGCATCAAATTCAACTCCACAAACTTATATAGTCGGCGCCCCGACTAATTATCACTCAGAAGTTATTTTTCTTGCTCAGAAGTTAATTTTTGCTATTGAAGTTCAGGAGGCGTATTCAGAAATTCAGGAGGCAAGTTTAGGTGTTATCTTTTTGAAGTTTCGGAGTTATTATTGAAGTTCAGGAGGCATATTCAGAAGTTCAGGAGTTATTATTGAAGTTTAGGAGGCGTACTCAGAAGTTCCGGAGGTATATTCAGGAATTATTGTGCACATGCAATTGAAGTTCAAGAGTCAGGTTCAACATCTCCATCACTAAGATCTTTACTACTACTGTCCCGACCCATATTGAAGAAGAAGTTGTATGAAAATGTTTCGAAGTCCACCACAAGCTCGGTACTAATCAGATTGAAGATTTGGGTTCAAAAGCTAGTATGTTGCTCGACGAAGTATTCAGAGGAGCATAAATCAGAAAAATCAAGCACGTGAAGTTTTCACTCAGTTGCTCGGCACAGGAGGCAGTTGGTCGGCTAGCAAAACCAATAAACATACTTGAAGATTATGATAAGCTACAAGCTGCATACTATGGCATGGCTACATCTAAATTCCCAGGGGTGATACATAGCACACGGTCACTTGACGAACGGAGTTCCTCAAAATAGATAATAGCAACCATCGATCAACTTGCATCATATTTCATCTAGGAGATAGTTCACTTTATGTTTAAACAAATTAAGAAGGAAGATCAAGAATTTCACTAGCACCAAGCAACACTGCAGAATAAATGCTCCATCCTTTTAGTAAACCATCAAACATGAAGCATTGGGGGCTTCTGTTGACACAAAAATTAGTCAGCTAATGTGGACCAATTAAATGAGGACATGTGTCACCTTACGTGGCTAATACATACTATCACCAAGCAACTCAAAGGGTGCAGATCAACTAGCAAGTGTGCAGAGCAACGAGCAGGTCTGTAGAGCAATGAGCAGGTCTGCAGAGCAACGAGAAGGTCTGCAGAGCAACTAGCAAGTGTGCAGAGCAACGAGAAGCTGTGCAGAGCAATGAGCAGGTCTGCAGAGCAACTAGCAAGTCTGCAGAGCAACGAGTAGGTCTGCAGAGCAATGAGCAGGTATGCAGAGCTACGAGAAAGTGTACAGAGCAACGAGTAACTTTGCAGAGCAACTCAAAGCGTGCAGAGCAACTCTAGCCAGACAGATCAAAGGATAACTATGCATTTAATGTGCATTAAATGCAGATAACAACGCATTTAATGAGCATTAATGTACATTTATACTATATCAATAGATGTCTACTAGATGACAACACATCGCCTTCTCATATGGACAACCTCAAGGCTATAAATACATTGTAACCCCATCATAGAAGGGGGACCTGACAACGATGAGAGACCATACAAAAGATACACATCTTTTTCTCCCTCTCTCCACCACATTGTGTATTACAAACCCCTGGGAATAAAATAACAGTGGACGTAGGCTTTTTCTTATAGCCGAACCACTTTAAAAATCTTTGTCTCTCATGTGCTTGATTTGATTTCTTTTATCTATTTATCTGTGATCATAAAAATGGGATTTGGCCCAGTTTTTTGCATCAACAATAATAATGTCAAATAAATATGAATCTACTAAGGGGATGAAGATTAAAAGAGATTGCAATAACTTCTTTCGTGGTGCGGTTGGAAGATTAAAAGAGATTGCAAGACCTTCTTACATTGTTGATCGTAAAGCTGAGAGAGAGAGAGAGAGAGAGAGAGAGAGAGAGAGAGAGAGAGAGAGAGAAAGAGAAAGAGAGATGGAGAGTAAAGTGAGGGTGAAAAATAAGAAGACTAGTAGGTTTGAAAAATGAGGTAAAGGGAGAGAATGGGTCACATACTATTGTACCCTTGTATTTGAATTTTGAAGAAAAAGGGGAAACAAATTAGAGTGTGCTAAAAGAGGGGGAAATCGAAAAATTTAAGGGTAAAATAGGAAGGGTAGAAAAAAATTCATCTTATGATGTCATAGTTGAATCATATGACATATATAAGTTTTGTAACTTATTATATAGATATATCACACATAACCGTATATATATATTTAATAAAGTCCAGCTAACCCATGCCTAACACCAGTAGCACTAGCCCAAAAATACCCATGTCTATGTCCTGACATGTAATTTAATTATTCTCACATTAATTATTCAATTATTTAAGTAGTGTCACCCAACTATAGTACCCCGCCTCACTCATTTGGTCCGTATCTTCATCTCTTAGAATTTATTACACAAAAATCCACTATTAAGGTTAATTGCTCGTTAAATTCACTATTCGATAATTTATTTTATATATACCTAAAATAAATTAAACCAGCTATCCCATGCTAAACTATCGTCTCACTAGAACAAAAGATATCCGACTTAAATCTCTGATCCTTAATTTTTTATTAATTTTTGTCTCAATTAATTTTATCCAAGTGGTGTCACTCAACTAAAAATGTCCGGACTCCCTAACTTTGTCCGTATTTTCCTTGAATAAATCTCACACTTGTATCCTTTATGTTTCGGAGTATGAGAGAACAAACAACAAAAAGACTACATCACTTTTATGTCTATTCTCCCGAACACCTCAGGCCAAAATATAAAGAAACGAAATTGGGTTGATCTTCACAAGATTGCCTCACTTTTATCGTTCTTCTCCCAAAAACCTCCAACTGAAATTAAAAAGGACGAAATTGGGTTGATTTTAGCAGCGTTGTTCGGACAATGCCCAGGTCATTCGAACGACCTGTTGGGTTTATGCCCTTCGTCTTCCTACTTTTTTTTATGCCATAGTTAGACCTTGAATCTCCCTGGTTTCCTACCAACATGCACCCATGGTTTTTCCCAAATTTTTAATTCATTAATAACACGATAAAATCATTTCTTTAACCTTTAAACTACATTGCTACACCATCTTTTTATTCAAAATTCTGGGTTTTGTATGGTTTATCTAATCTTCATCCTTGGTTCAACTACAAAATCCACACACCAATGAACCTAGCATTATGTATTTCTAATCAACACATGATTCAAGCAATAATTTATCCCAATCAATCATCAATTTTAATAATTAATCTACATAATATCATTAAATAACCAAAACCCATTTCATATGATAACCCACTCCCAAAAAATATTTCTTTATCACACCCACTATAATATGACTCACAATACTTCAATTAAAATGAAATCAAGTTTAACCACTTGCCTGAATAATTTGTTGTGTCCGACTTCCTTTGATGTAGACAAATATTTGATGAAGAACTCTCAAATTTTTTCTTGGTTTGGCTCCCAAAACTTCTCCCAACTGTCCCTATTTTCTCCTCTGCAAAGCTAGGGTTATCTTTTGGAGTTTTGTCTGCCACAAACTCCCTAACTTTGGTTTTATATCATTAATCCCAAAATAAATCTTATGGGCCAAATTAAAATGGCCCAAATACCCCCGTGTCGGTCCAATTATGCCTAAAAATGCCTCGAGACCGAATTACTACCCTCGAGTACTCTTTTCCAACTATCTCACCTATGCAAAATCAACCATGCACTCAGAATCGCCATCTGAGTTACTTAACTAACTTCTCCAACCTCGACCTCAAATTACGACACACGTGAATTTTTAAAAACATAACCCGAATTAGTTAAATCTTAATTCACTGAATAAATTAAATCCTCCATACAAATTTAAATCCTAAATAACCAAATAAATTGAATTCTATATCCTCAAAATTACAAGGTGTTATAGAAACAAGAACTAAGGTTCCCAATACCTCTTAGAATGGAATTATAGACACTAACTGTGACCATCGTAGATCCACCTATAGACCATCTCAAAGAATTGTCCCCACCTAATGGCCAGGGCGCCGAATCTAACCAGAAAAAAAACCTATCAGCCTTCTAAAGTTCCCACTCCCAAAGCCTTATCCTGAACTGAGAGTTCCACATTAGTCGACCCCCATGCATCTCCACGAGATTAGTTATGCGACTAAAAAAGTTTGTGCATGCCTGTATCTATAGCTCAAGTATAATTTGATCGCTCAAGTAATACCTTGGTAAGCCGGGTATGAAACAAAGGGAATAGGATGTAAAATGTAACGACTACTAAGGGTAGGTATCTAAAACCTAAGTATTGACTAACGAGAGAGAAATGAAAATATGATGAATCGTATATGAGAGATTCTACGAACTAATGCAAATGACTTAAGAAATCTAAACTACTTAATTCATGCAAGGTAAATTTTTTATTTTTGGAAAAAACTATATGAGAAAATGGAGGCGGAATGCAATCCCCAAAAACCATCGGTAATTACGTCGTATATAAAACCTTTAATAATTAAATTCACAATTTAAAGAAAGATTTGATTTATCTAAGTACTTAACATATGAAGATTCTACTCCTCACAATATCAAGTTAAGAACACATTTAATGTTGACAACTTATTGACATGCATATTATATCCTTACATATTTCAATTACCTCGGGCAAACGAAATTGAAAGACCTACATTATTTTTCCCAAAAAGATATCGAACCTCTAAATTATTTATTTAATTTTATCCGATTTCATATCAATCCTTAATACCTATGTTGGGTTCATGTACCCCACCCTGCTAAAAATCTAGTTGGACATGGAAAACTTGATTATGCATGAGATTACTACGTTGCATGTAGACATAATGAATGATGTATTGCAAGAAAACTTGTATTTATCTACAACTATGAAATAATGAATAACAATCATATATAAGAGAATGATTAAAAGAAATAAGGAAGAAATCTATACTTGAATTGAATTTTCATGCAAAAATAATGAATTTTGTGTCCTCTCTTTTCTTAGCCTCTTTTCTCCCTTCAAAACTAGGTTAAAAACTTTGTAAAAAAAACTAATGTCTAAAGAACCCTTATGATAAGTTACAACCTTCCTAGGTCATTTTGAAAGAAATCAACCTATACAACTCTTGAGCAAAAAATTTCGAACAAAATAAAAATCCAGAATTCTGAACGACCAAATCGGTTCAGGGTAGAGGCGAACCGGTTCGTCCCTTTAGTTTTATGTAATTCACCTTTCAACCTTAGATTCTCTTATTATCTTTGAAAGCACATAACTTCTTTACCAAATCTCTAATTTGGATGTTGTTTCTTCAAGTATCGTCACAACTTCCAGCTCTTCAGCTTTCTTTAGGCTCTGCCTCTGGGTTTTGGCTAGAAATTTACAGAACTTCCCATTATTTTTCTCTCCTTCGTTTCTTTTGTTCTTTCGATTTTCCTCTCACATCCGCTTGCGACAAATACATGTAAAATCATTGAGAAATACAGAAAATAAGGAATACTCGCCGAAAAGGTTAGTAGCATGATTATGAGATAAATTCAATTTAATTACAATGCATGGGTACATAAATTTACCAAAATTAAGGGGATAAATATGAAATATTTACACCGAATCAAACCCCCTAACTTATAGCGTTGCTTGACCTGAAAAATGTAAAAGAATAAGAGTATGAGTTCGAACAACTTCCAAATAATTTATTGGGATATAGTATACATATTTCGTGGGCAAATGATTGCATTTAGCGTTTGCAACAAGACGTTAACCCCCTAGGCTACCCTAGTAGGACGAGTTGTGTCTCGTGAGGGTTTATAGTGAATATAACCACAAAATTCCATTTTGACATGACACGAAGAAAATATTAAAATAACTAAAAAAATGTGTGTGTGTGTCTGTGTGTGTGTATGTGTGTGTGAGAGATAGATAGATAGATAGATAGAGAGAGAGAGAAGCAAAATTAAACTCCTAACTTCTATTGTTTGATCATTACATTACTTTCCAAAATTTTGTTTTGATTCAATTTCTCACGGTATACACTCACAAACGAATCACTCGGATTCTGGTTATTGTCTCTCGATGTTCATGATAATAAGAATAACTCGAATTACACACATAAATTTAAAGAGGATAATATTTACGGTGAAAATATCTCGTGAACAAGTTACGATCATTGGAAAATGAAAAAAACACCATTCTTTATTCACATCGTTTTGTCTCGTTATTATCTTTTCATCTTTTATCTCTCAACGTGGTAATTCATTTCGTTATTCGAATTCGGTTAGGAATTTTTCGGGGTAAGGTGTATTGGGGAATAATGGAAATGTTTGGGAAATTCAAAGTTGAATTTTTTTCTTATAAATGTCCGTTGGAACTTTTTCGGGTTTTTGCTCATTTTCTCTTTTATTTCCTTCTATTTTTCATATTTTTCTCGCATTTCTATAGTTTTATTTATTTTTCCTTTTTTTCATGCGCATTTTTTTGTGCCCCTTATTATGCAGCAGTTGGACTTAATTGATGAATTTTCCAATTTTTACAACTTCGGGCCAATTGGTTTTTTTGGGAGAACAAACGAAAAGGGAATAATTTATTAGGCTCAAATTGGTTTGCAAAAGGTGATAAAAAATTTCATAATATTTTATGACTAATATTCTTGGGTTACAAATGATGGCCTTAATTCATTTATCTGAATAACTCATCACATTACCATATGCATCTTGAGATTAATTTTAGTTTTTGAGACATTTTGGTGCATTTTCAAACCAACATCTCACTCGTTTTCCATTACCCATCAAAACAACAATTTAGAAATCATCAATCACTTTTTAACACTGAAAGGAACTTTGAGTTAACTTTTAACTCGGATTGATTTAATTACTCAAAAAAATGATAGGCTCAAAAATCTCACCGGTTTAAATATCATCACATTTATTTGTCAATTCGTCAATTTTTGCCCAGTTTTCGTTTTTCGTCAATTTCAGCTTAGTGGATTGGATGTTTACAAATAGAGACTTCAAACACAAATTTAGTGATATTTTTAAAGAACTAAAAGTCCAAAATTTATTTAATTTGAATCAAAAATATTTTTGAATTTTTTAAAATTTTTAATTTTTTGATGGAGTTTTGACATTTCTCAACTTTTATAGGCATTTTAAAATTTGTGAAGTTTAAAATATGCACTTGTATCCCCTAACTTTGACTTTTGCATTGTCCTCGATCAAAATAAGTAAAATATAAATAAGAAAAGAAAGGTGTGAAATAGAAACAAGAAAATTTTAAAATGCAACTTTTCATTGAAAACAACAATTACAAGCATGTAGAAAGCGATAAAATTACATTGCTCTTGCAAGAATACATCAATGAAGCAAATAAGAACTAAATAAAGGTGAACCTCAAACAACCCATGAAAATCTAGTGAGATGGACCAGGAGCATTGGGATTACGAGTATATGGGTCATAGAAATAGGTAATAAATTGTGCATCGGGGCCCAATTGCAAGCGGTACATGTCCGCTTGTAAGTGCATCATCATACTCGTGTCCCGCTGATAGTTGCGCCTATCCTTCTCACGTGAAGTATGAAACTCGCTAATGAACCTGTCTATACATGTCTCTAAATCCTCAATGCGGAGGTTAATGACCTCCATTTGAAAAGCTATGTCATCATAGTCGGGCTCATATTTCAGGTCTCCCTCCTCGCTTTTGGCTCCCTCTCCCACACTAACATTCTCTTCACCCACCACCGCCTCCTCGAACTCGTCCATCTCCATATCTTCAAAAATAGGAGGAGGTGGACATTGAACCTATGCCTCACTTTATGTTTTATGGATGATGCATTGATAGGCTTAGGCAGGCGGATAAAGGCACCTCCTCCACTAACATGGGCATCGTGACAAAGGTCATCAATAAACCTGGCATAATGACGAGACGTCTTGCCTTTTAATGAAAGGAGGAGACAAATATCTCTTGAAGGTATATGTGGGCTAGGCTTATTTGACTCGCCTCATCTAGAAGGTGGTAGAGAAAAATCCTAGGACGGAGGCATATGGCACAATTATTGGTGGTGGGAAGAATGGTACTACACGTAATGAGATGGGCATAACTAATGTGTTAGGGTAGGCAGCCCACCGAAATGGTGTCTATTTTCCATTCTTCCTTGGGTTCCCACCGCTCAACGCCTTCTTGTTTGGGGATAGATGGGTCGTTGTTGGGGTCGGTGTGATGAGGAAGGATAGTCACTCCCACTGGCTGCATTTTTCTTTGAATGATATAAACGTATAGGGGTACCCCTATTTCACGAACACGAGCCTCGTATTGGCCTTGTGACTTCCTGATAAGTGTTTCGTAGAAAAGTAACACCACCTTAGCATCGATGGAATCGGTAGGGGATTTAAGAAGAGGCACTACCCAAAGCAGTTGAAAAGGATGGTAACCTCGACGGGAAGGTCATTTTATTGGACCTTACTCTCAATGAAGGCAACCCGTGTGGGTCCAAAATGGATTTCAACCAAATTCCTCTCTTGATAAGAGAAGAAATCATAATTTTATCCCTTGTCGATAACGTTGACCAAATCTTATTTAGTGTATCAAGACATGCATGATAATAGTTGAAAGGGATTTTAGTAGTATAATTATGAGACTAAAATTAGAGGATGTAGGTGTGGAGAAATTGGTTTGCGGTGGGGTGGTATTTATAGGTGAAGAAAGGGAGGGAAATGGTGGGTAAGTGGAATGATGGAGGCAATATATTTACATTTTTGGGGGAGTTTGGAGGGAGGTTTGAGGGCACGAATTTCAGAGTGGAGGAAAGGTGAAAGAGGGATGATGTATATGGTGGAAAAAATAAAAGTGAAAATTTTTTTTTGGAAAAAGGTTTGGTGAACCCATTTGAACCTGGGGAGAACAGGTTCGGAAAATGTTTATGTCCCAACGCACTGATGACCACACTTTTTCGAGGCTATGTGATGAAAGTCTTGTTTTTCTTCTAAAATAATTCCTAAAATCAACCTTTCAACTTTGGGCACCGAGTAACCTAAAAATTTCTCCATTTTGTGACTTATGCTCACTCGAGTATGGTAGGGATAAAATTTGGGTTCTTGCCTGTTTCTAATGAAGACTCAACAAAATAATGAACACCCTAAAACACAAAAATGTACAACAAACTCACCCCATATATATCGGGGGTGCAACGACCTCTCTCTCAAGGTCAATTATCCTCATATACAGGGTTCGACAACCAAATCGTGTTGTCTTCCTTAACACAAGCCTCTAAATATGGCTTTAAGAATTTTTATTCACTTTGAACGTGTCCCCACCTTTCATATTTTCCAATTCTATGACATTGTGGGGAAATAATCCTCTTTTGAACAATGGGTCGATCCACCATGAACATAAATGGCGGGAAAACAAGTGTAGGCGCGAGGTATATAAAAGAATTTTTTTACCCAGACAAAACTCTTTACGATTGATATTTCATTCGTGTATGAGTTTCATCCTATCCTTGGAGATCCGAGTGATTTTATACGCATCATTACATATTTCTTCCAACTCGTGAAATTGCATTTTTCGCACTTCATTGGCTTTGTCAAGGATATAGTTCAACCTCTTAATGTCCCAATACGCTTTGTGCTCGAGGTTGATGGGAAGATGGCACGACTTTCGATACATAAAGAGAAATGGGGGCATTCCGAGGAGGTTATTGTATGTGGTCCTATAATCCCATAGTGTATTGATCAATAAAGTAGACCAATCCTTGTTGTTAGGATCAATGACCTTTTTCGATAACTGGTTTGATCTCTCAATTTTCTAACTTGGCTTGTCGGTTCATTTGGGGGTGGTAAGTCATCCCAGCCTTGTGGATGACACCATACTTTCTCATTTTTTTTTCAAATGGTCTATTTCAAAATTGCGTACGTTTGTCACTAATAATGGCATTCAAAGCACCGAAGCGAGATAGTATGTGTTCATAGATAAACTTAACCACCACCTTACTACCATTTTTCCTAGTAGCTATGGCCTCTACCAACTTTGATACATAGTCTACTGCGACAAGGATGTAGAGGAAACCAAAGGAAGGAGGGAAAGGTCCCATGAAGTCGATGCCCCAACAGTTTAATATCTTGATTACGATAATTGGGGTAAATGGAATCATGTATCGACGAGTAATAGCTCCCATTATTTGACACCTATCGCAAGTTTTGCAATGGATGTTCACATCCCAAAAGATTATAATCCAATAGAGACCGATTTGGAGAATCTTATTGGTCGTCTTTTTTGTGGAAAAGTGGCTTCCACAAGCTTCCAAATGATAAAACCAAATGGCACTAGGGATCTCGTCCGCCACACACATCTATAGAGAATTTGGTCGGTGCAATACTTGAACAAATAAGGATCGTCATAGAAAAACATGCACGACCAAGTAAATAACTTATTTTTCTCTTGCAGTATGTAATCGAAGGGGACGACCCCCATGACTAGATAATTGATAATGTCTGCAAACCAATAGAGGCAGGAAGTGGCAAACAATTTCTCATCCAAAAAATACACATATATGGGTATAGTATCTTTAGGTATGTCAGATGAGAGCCTCGATATATTATCATCTGCAACCTTCTCTACTCCATTCTTTACCTTTAATAGAATGGTCAAACTCTTAGAGTAATAAGATCGACCTAATGAGGCGCAACTTGGAAAACTTTTTAGAATTGAGATATTTGGTAGCCGCATGGTCAGTAAACCATGTAATGGGGGAACCAATAAGGTAAGAACGGAACTTATCAAGGGATAAAACTACTGCTAGCATTTCTTTCTCCGTGGTGGAGTAATTCAATTGAGTCCTGTTTAAAGTATCACATGCATAGTATATGAAGTGGGGTTTCTTATATCCCTGTCTCCCTAAAACAGTCCCAACTGCATAATCACTCGCATGACACATAAGCTCTAATGGAAGGGTCCAATCCGAATCTTGCAATATGGGAGTGGAGATAATCATTCTTTTCAATTTTTCAAATGCCTCTTGGAACAGTTTACTCCACTCAAAAGGGCATCCTGCACCAGTTAGTTATTTGAAGGTATACTGATGGCGCTGAAATCTTTAACAGACCTACAATAAGACCCGACATGGACCAAAAAAAGTGCACGTCCCGACTAACTTAGGTGGGGAAGTTTGGCAATAACATCAATTTTTACCCTATAGAACTCTATACCTTTGGATGACATAATGTGGCAAAGAACTACTCCTTCGGTAACCATAAAATGGAACATCTTCCAATTTAGGACTAAGTTCTTTTCAACACATCGTGGAACCACCTTATCAATATTAGCGAGGCAATGGTCAAAGGAGGGGCCAAAGACACTAAAATAGTCCATGAACACCTTAAGGCCCCTTTCCACTATCATGCTAAAACGACTAAGAATGAAACTTTGATAGGTTATGGGTGTATCACACAATGCAAATGGCATATGTTTGTAAGAAAATTTGATAAATGGACATGTAAACGTAGTTTTTTCTTGATCTAACACGTTCGCTTCTATTTGGTTATGTGGCCCTCTCGATTGGCTCGGCGTTCATTCCAGAGGGGGAAGGAAGGAGGATCCCCCCGCAAGTAAGAACCGCTTATCGGTCTCGCACCCTTCTCTTAAAAAAGAGAGCTTCGGTCGTCATCGCTGTGGGGTGAATGTAAAGAGATACATTCATCAGCCTATTTTTCTCAAACCAAGCAAAAGAATATTTTGCCACTTCGAGATATCAGAATCAAGGACAAATTGATGCATACGAACCCAATAAATGTAAGGTTCGGGGGCTAATTTACGGAATGTGAAGGTGTTAAGCACCCATCCCTCCCTTTCGATCTTTCATGGGTAAATGTTAATATTTTCCTTTATCCCCGTGAAGTGTGTGCATGTGTTTATATAATGGAGATTGGAATCGTTTGACCCATACGTTTGTAGGCAAATGTGATAAATGGACATGTAAAAGTAGTATTTTCTTAAACTAACATGCCCGTCTCTATTTGATTATGTGGTCATCTCGGCCGGCTCGACATTCGTTCCGGAGGGGGGAAGGAAGGAGGACCCCACCGTGAGGAAGAACCACGTCGCAGTCTCTCACCCTTCTCTTTGAAAAGGGGGCTTCGGCCATCATCGCTGTGGGGTGAATGTAAAGAGATAGAGTCGCCAACCTATTTTTCTCAAAACAGGAAAAAGAATTTGTTTCCACTTCGAGATCGCGGAATCAGGGACAAAGTGATGCATGCGAACCCAATAAATCGAAGGTCCGGGGGCTAAGTTATGGAATGGGAAGGTGTTAGGAACCCATCCCTCCCTTTAGGTCTATCATGGGAAAATGTTAATATTTTTCTTTATCCCTGTGAAGTGTGTGCATGTGTTTATATAATGGAGATCGGAATCATTCGACCCATATCATGGAAAATATAGGGTGAGGTCATCCAAAGGAATATTTCCAATATAATAATGACTGTAGAAGATAGAATATGATCGTTCATCAAGATATTGATCATTATTGGGAAACAGTAATATATGTGGGATGAGACGCGAACAATCATGATATATGTATATGTATGACAAAAATGAGGGATTCCGAGAAATTTGGAAAATAAGAGAAATAGGAAAATTAAAAAATTGTACCCGAGTCACGGATTTTAATCTGAGACGCCTACGTAGCCTATAAAGGCATCAAAGTCCACGTAGTTCAAATGTAGAATAGGGATGGGGTTTATCCCATAGATTCGAATGGAATTTTATTTGGTGTGTATGTAGAAAATGTGTTTTTTGGTTTTTGAAAAAGTGTGGTGGATAATTTCATTCGGAAATTAGGGGTGTAACCCTTTTTTTATTTATTTTTTGTGTTTTTTATGAAAAATAAAGTATGTGCAAAATAATAATAAAAGCGTAGATGTTAATGTGTATGAACTTGAAGTGAAACTATATTATAAATCTAAAGTAACATATGTAAAAAGATTTAAAAGAGAAGGAGAAGGAATTGGACATTCTTTGGAGCTTGAGCTTGGATCTTTGATTAACTCCTTTGAATGTTGATGGATGTTGATGAGAGAGAAGGATATTTGCCAAATTGGGTGTGAAAAGGATGCGTATTTAGGCTTGAATGGGATTTCTCATAAAGAACTTCGCTGACTTCGAGAGAATGCTACTGAGATCACCGATGCTGATGTTTATTTTTTGCTTTCTTAGGAATGAGTTCATGACCTCTATTTATCAGGAAAAAGGGGGGAGACGATTGGCCTACTCCATGGGGTGCCTACCAACAGGTCACCCTCGACATTGTGCCGATAGGCAGGGTTTAAGACCTGCCAATTTGTAGTCCCGTGCGGACTTTTCTGGAAAAAATACTGTAGTGCATAAACCGTTGATCCGTATCGAGCACGGTACATACCGTTAGAAAGGTATTTTATAGTACTTAGAGAGTACTTGGACCGCTCCCTGGTCTAAGAGTTTAATTTTGGTAAAATATGGCTCGGAAATGCACGTCGTTCTTTTGGACGGGAGATCGTCGGAGGCAAACAGATCGTTCGTCCATATGGTAAGTCAGAATAACAAACGGGGTGGATTGTTAGAAAGGTTAGGAGATGTAACTAGACATTCAAAATAATTTCACTCGGTTTGAAAAGTTGAATTTGGTCAATCGGGGCTGTGAAGCGTCCGGTGAACTCTCGGAGTAAAACGGATCATTCGTCCGTACCGTATGTTAGACTCATTCATGAGGCGAATCGTTACAAAGGGTATTTAGTGGGCTTCAGAAATTCATTCAGTCTCGTTCAAGTTGAAGAGTTAACTTTCATCAAACGGAGTCCGAGAGCGCCCAGTGGACTCTGGATCTATTTTCTGGGGGAAACTGATGTGCACGGTGCAGATCGTTGGAAATGTGTTTCAGTGCCCTTCAAATATTCAAAGAGCTTTTTCTCTGATGGTGGATTTGATTGGGGTCAATTCGGGGCCTGGGAGCAAGGTCAAAGCTGACCTAAGAGAGGTGACGATGGAGGACCGAGGTCAATTTTAACCTAACTAAGGTAACGATCCAAGACCGAGGTAAATTCTGACCTAAAAGAGGTGACGACTGAGGACCGAGGTCAATTCGGACCTAACTAAGGTGATGATCCATGATCGAGGTCAATTCTGACCTAATATAGGTGATGACCGAGGACCGAGGTCAATTATGACCTAACTAAGGTGACGATACAAGATCGAGGTCAATTCTGACCTAAAAGACATAACGACCGAGGATCGAGATCAATCATGACCTAACTAAGGTGATGATTCAAGACCGAGGTCAATTATGATGTAAAAGAGGAGACGACCAAGGACCAAGGTCAATTATGTCCTAACTAAGGTGAGGATCCAAGACCGAGGTCAATTCTGACCTAAAAGAGGTGACGACCGAGGACCGAGGTCAATTCGGACCTAATTAAGGTGACAATCCAAGACCGAGGACAATTCTAACCTAAAACGGGTGACGACCGAGGACCGAGGTCAATTCTGACCTAACTAAGGTTACGATCCATGATCGATGTAAATCTGACCTAACTAAGGTGACGATCCAAGATCGAGGTTAAACATGACCTAAAATAGGAGTATTTTTCCTTTGGGGAATTTGGGGACTCCACTGGAGATGAAGATTGGATTTTAGGTTCCACTGGGCAATGGTGAACGATCCGAGGATTTTTAGTTGGGGAAAATTTAGAGTGACTCTTGGAGAAGTTATTGGGGAGAATGATTCTCTGGAATTCCGCTGGGGGTAAAAAATGTTTTTCTCCGTGAATTAAGGTTCTAGAATGGATTTGGAAATTCCAGGAATTTTTTGAGAATTGTTCAAAATTATTTTGGTATTTTTTCGGAGTTTTTTCACAGAGTTTTAAGGGGTATGCCAACCGAATGGATGGAGGTGTTCCAATCCCCATTGGAACGAACTTTTGGGGTGCCTCGAGTAGGTGAAAGGCTCACTGTCGATCGATTGGTGGAGGGGGATGCCGATCGGCATGACCCTTAGCCTTCTATAAAAAAAAGGGTGGATTTTCCTCATTTTGCACAGCTTTCGAACTTATTTTCTTCTTCTATAAACCTCTATAAATCATCCTAATGTCCAAAATAGATGACTTCTCAAGCAGTGCATCCCATATGGCATGGCTCAATGCCGATGACTGAGCAGGGTTGGAGTGGAGGGCTAGGGTTCCCCTAGCATTGGGCAATGAGAATTTTTTTCGACTCAAATGAGCATAAGGAGGATGATGAGACTCATTTTAACCAACTGCAGGCTGGCCCAAAATTTTGACAGAGTTTTGGGTTGAAATCGGCAATCTTATATGTCTGTCCTAGGCTTGACACCTATATGCGGGTATCCAGTTGGTTAGGTGAATCAGAAAGGGTTCCCCCCTATGGCGTGACTTCCACGATATGCATCTTGCTCTTGCGGGAAATCGGTACGTGTGGAAAATCCATTTGATATACCTGAGTGTACATGAATTGCCTCACTATATACCCCGTGGGGACGGTACATGTGAGAGAAAATTTGATATACTCGGCGTACATGAACGAGTTCCCTACGATATACCTCTCATCATGACTTCGATCAAGTGGTATGATGCAGGGGAACCGTTTGATATACGTCGAAGGTACTTGGACAATGGAAGGTGAGAGTCATATCGCTTAGGCTACATGCGCCCTGCCGAACTAATGCCCATCACGAAGTGACCCTCCAGTTACTGGGTAGAATTTGGTCAATAACAATGCTATTTTCTGATGTCGTGTGAATCATGCATGATTATCTTATTAGTATCTTATAATGAGAATGATTTTCTTGATTATGCCAAACAGGGAGCAAAGTATAAGTACCAATGGTACACCAAGTATGGATGAGTGATGCGTGCAAGATGTGGATATATGTGATCCTAGGTGCACGTGGTGCAGAGTGTACATGGAGAATTTTTCTATAAGTGTGTGAATAGAAGCATAAGTATGGGGTACACATGGAAAAGGGGAACATGCCAAAATGAGGGAAATATAAACAAGCATAAGACCCATGTAAATAGAGTATATCCCTCAAGAATAAAATCCCCAGCAGAGTCTCCATGGTGGCCATCCCTCGATCCTCACAACGGGTGGGAGAGAGGAACCTAGCTCCCGCGCATCCCTCTCGGGAGAGCTTCGGCTGGCGTCGTTGATGAGGTGAAAAATGTAGAGAGATGGAGTTGCCAGTCTATTTTACTCAAAAAAGACAAAAGAAAGGGAGCCTTCCCGAAAGACATCATCCAAAGACAAACTGATACATATAAAACCAAAATGATTCGAAAAGGGTTCGGAGGCTAAGTTACGAAATGGGAAAGCATTAGGCACCCATTCCACCCTTATGGTCTCCCTTGTGTTTTTTGCTATTTTCCTTTATTTCCCAATGATATGTGTGCATGTTTATACATAGCGGGGATATGAAACATCGACTTGTACCATGGAAGAGATAAAGCGAGTCATCCGTAGGAATGTTCATAAAAAATAATATTAGAAAATAGGATTTAAGCGATTATCCTTGCGTTGATATTTATAATAGAACGATAACGCACGTGGAATAATACACCACTAATAAGAAATATATATATATATATATATATATATATATATATATATATATATATATATATATATATATATGTGTGTGTGTGTGTGTGTGTGTGTGTGTGTGTGTAAATTTATAGAATCTAGGAGAATTGAGTTTAGAGAAGATATAAAAGGAGAGAAAAAGTAAGAATATGACTCGTGTCTCGGGTTTTACCCTGAGACGCCTACGTAGCCTATAGAGGCATCAAAGTCCACATATTTCGCATGCAAAACGAGGGGTGGGGTTTATCCCATAAATCCAATCGGGGGCTTCTAAAGTGTTTTAGTCGTGAGAAAAGTGTAAGAAAAGTGTGAGAATTCCCGTTTGGAATTTCTGAGCAAACCCTCTTTTTCTTATTTTTTGGATTTTTATTTATATGAAAATAAGAGATGTGCAATAATACTAAATAAAAAGTATATTAGGATATGTGAGATGAGAGATGCGAGATGAGAGAATAAAAGTGCTAAGTAATAAAACAAGTTAATGAGAATTTACGAGAATTTAAGGAGAGATTTGAGAAAATTGGACCTTATTGAAGATCTCGAGCTTGATCTTTAATGTTGGAGAGAAGACCTTGCACATGGATGATGATGAAGGGTAGTTAATTCCCCAAGTTTGATGAAAAGGATGATGAAAAGTTAAGGTTTGGAAAGGGATTTGGATGTGGAAATCACGTTGACTTCGAGAGAGGTTTTCTGGATTCGCTGAGAGTGAGGTATATCAGATCTGGGGTACCCCTTGCAATGAGGTTAGTCCCTCCTTTTTATAGGCCCATGTCATTTACGATTAGCATAGCCATGGTCCTTCCAATCGGCATATGCGTTTAGGCACTTTGCCGTATGGCAGTCTCTTTCAGACTCCTTCGGAAAATCGGTCGTAGAGCGCAAACCGTTGATCCAAATCGTGCACGGGGTAAACCATTGGAAAGGTAATTCAGATACCTTCAAAATTACTTTGGACTTATCCGAGGTACGAGAGTTGACTTTGGGTCAAATGTGGCTCTGAAGCGCTCGTCGATCCTTTGGACGGGGAAACTTCAGACGCAAGTGGATCGTTCGTCCGTATGGTAAGTCCGAATCGCGCACGGGGTGGAATTTTGGAAAGGTTAAGAGATGTAATTTGACATTCAAAAGAGTTTGACCTAGTTTAGTAGTTGACTTTGGTCAACTGGGCCCTGGAATCATTTGGTGACCTCTCTGAGTAATACGGATCGTTAGTTTGTACCATAAGTCAGAATTGTGAATGGGGTGGACCGTTGGAAAGGGGTTTCAGCTCCCTTTGAAGATTCATTTAGTCTCGGTCAAGTTGAATAGTTGACTTTAGTCAAACAGATCATGGGAGCCGCTCGGTGGCCTCTAGATTAGGTTTCGGGGGAAAACGGGTCGTTCGTCCTCATGGTAAGTCAGAATCGCGCACGGGATGGACAGTTGGAAAGGGGTTTTAATACCCTTTTAAGATTAATTCAGTCTCGATTGCACTGAAGAGTTAGACTTTTTGGTCAAACGGAGCCTAGGATCGTTCGATGGCCTCTAGGTCGGTACTCGGGGTATGAATTGGGTTTGTAGTGATGAAGGGAGGTTCTAGGGACATAAGGAGAGTTTAGGGGATAATAGAATGGGGTGTCTAAAGTTGCGGTTAGGTATAGGAGTAAGGGAAGACCAGGATGCGATGACATAAGTACTGGAGGTCGGGTTAAATACTGTTTAATTTGGTCGAAAGCGTCTTGGCAAGATTCGTTCTATACTTTGGTTGAATCCTTTTAGAGGAGTCTAAAGATGAATTCACAAATGGATGTCAATTGGTTAATGAATCGACTGATCTACTGTAATTTCCTAAGGAATCCTCGAATTTAGTTCTCCATTCGGGGAGGTAGAATCTTAAGTTTGGATTTCAACTTTGCAGGATATTCTTCTATCCCTTTATCACTGACCATGAATCCCAAGAGTTTCCTTTTGGTTACGCCAAAGACATATTTATGTGGGTTAAGCCGCATTTGGTACCGTCGCAATCATTCAAAGATTTTTTGGAGAAGGGGAACATGACCTTCTCTATTCTTGGATTTGATAATCATGTCATCTTCATAGACCTTGACTTCCTTGTGTTTCAGATCATGAAGAATTGTTGTGGCATCCCTTTAGTTGGTAGCCCCTGCATTTTTTTGACCAAATAGCATGATAGTGTAGTAAAAAGTTTCCCAAGGGGTGTTGAATGCGGTTTTCTCTTGATGCTCAGGGTGCATCTTGATCTAGTTATATCTGGAAAACCCGTCAATGAATGACTTAAAAGCATGACTGGCTGTATTTTCCACAATCATATCGATGTTTGGTAGCTAGTAATCATCCTTTGAAGAGGCCTTATTCTAGTCTCGATAGTCGACACACATGCGGACCTTTCCTCCGAATTTTGGCACAGGTACGATATTGGCTAGCCATTTTGGATATTCGATCACATTAATGAAACCCACATTCAGTTGATTGACTACTTCTTATTTAACCTTGAGTGACCATTCGGTGTCGAGCTTTCGCAGCCTATTTTCGAATGGTTTACATTCCGGGAGAGTTAGAATCTCATGATGTGCTATCTCAGGGTCAATGTAGGCCATATCTTCGTAGGACCATCCGAAGACATCCACGAATTCCTTTAGTAGATCTTCAAGTTGTGTGCAATAATTCTCATCAAGGGTAGCCCCTATCCTAATCTCCTGCATTTAAATACTATAACCCAGATTAATAACGACGATTTTATCTTTGTTAACATGAACGCAATTATGTTGTTTGTTAATAATCTTATTTACATCAGTTGAGAATTGTTCATTTGCAAAGTCATCATCATCAAGAGTTTTATTAGAGTCAATACAATTAATGTAAGTCATAGTAAGATACTCAAAATCTTCATTTATTTCATTGATAGGAAAAACAACATTAAGAACCTCACCAAAGGAGGTGTCGATTACATCAGAGTGAGAGGAAACAACTACAAGGGATATAGGGTAAACATCAGGGTTTTGTTGAATATCAGCTGGCAGCACAGCTGCAGCATTCCAGTTGATAAGAGGTGCATCATCTTCTTTAATGAGGTAGGATGGATGATGTAGTCCTTGAGTGGATCAGGGAGAGTTCCAGTCCTAGTATCTGCAAGTTGAAAGAGTCCTCAAACTCGTTGTCCTTAGAATCCTCGATATCAACTATGGTATTATCAATTAATGGTTGTACACAGTGTTAGGAACTCTCAATCCCCGGGTAGATGTCTTAGAAAAATATCTTCATTCCTGGTTTCATAGTCTTATCTATAGGGTCATACCAAGGTTCAGGGAAGACGTAGAAGGGGAAATCTTTGCCCTCTTTGATGAATCTTCTGTTTAGGTAGTTTCTCAGGATGGTCCTAGCACATTCTAACTTTTGCTTTATTCGAGGCTAGTGGATTAGTCTGCGTTCTTCTCTTGATGGTTGATAGTCGAAGCCACAGGGAGTAAAGTCTTCCTTTAACATAATAGGTTCATTTATCCCTTGTTGTCTTCTCCCTATCCCTAGTACGAGTATGAAGTGCATGTTCTTAAACATTTTGATTACATTGACATTTCCATGAGGATCATATTCTGGACAAATCATGTCTTTAAAGTCATCCCCTGCTAGGAGTAGGAGTGGTTCGATGTAGAAGCCTGATACCCGCATATCGTTCACCCTATGTTGTATCTCGAGTACCGGATTACTTCTTCTTGCATTCTCAGTGGTGTATCTATCTCTTATGATGATGATAACTTTTCCATTGGCAAAGGACTTCAATTTCTAATGAAGGGAAGAAGATGCCCCTTTGATGCTATGGAGCCACGGTCATTCGAGTAGCATATTGAAAATAGATGGGATGTCAATGACTTGGAATTCAATAACCGAATTTATAGGGCCAGCCCCTATTGTAAGCTTGATAGATCCCATTACTTCTCAGCGAGTATTGTCATAGGCATGCACGGTAGCAAAGGTTGGAGTAAGATCGCTCACTTTTAATCTCTGAGGGTTCTTAACGGGAACACATTCAGAATTTATCCATTGTCGACAAGTGAGAGGGGGACAATTTTCTCGATAACTTCAATAGAGATATTAAGGTCATGATTATGGTTGGGACCATTCTTAAGGATCTCCTCTTCATAAAAGGAGAGCATTCGGGTAGAGGTCAAGGATCCAACTAGGTTCGCTACTTCTTCTGGTGTAGTCGAATGAGGAACTATGGGTCCTATGAGTAACTTGATTAGGGCATTTCGATGCAGTTGGGAAGACATGAAATGTCCCCACAGAGTGATGTTAACTTGGGTGTTCTTCAGTTGATCAAGGACCTTACTTTCTTCAAGAGTCATTTATGACATATAGAGGTTCTCAACACCTTTGCCTTTATCGTTTACTGATGATTGTAGGCTTGAATTATGGTAATGTCTCCCTGACTTAGTCATGTGGTTCACAAAAGAGGGAAAAAATAGAAACCCTGTTTCTTCATCGATATCGAGTTGCCTAGATACCTAGTTGGTCTATCCTAACATCTCCTTAAATAATATCATTCCGCATAGGTTGTCTATCAGACTAGTCCTCCCTGCATCTGGATATTCATCTACATCTTTAGAATCTCCCCCCAATCCAGTGGTAACGATATTGTCTTTCCAAGAAAAGTAAATACACTCAATGACTTCTATAGATCCCTCCTATAATTCTTCCCATTCGGTAGGGAATTGAAAGACTGAAGGGACCAGGTGCCCTTATAATTTCAAAGCGTTGAGCACCTTGGATATGCTATAAATATCACCAGTCTATCGAAATAAATCTTCCATAATTTGGAATAGCTCATCCAGGATGACTTCATCAACTTGAAGTACCTAGTTATTTTACTCTCGGGCCCATTTTTTGAGCTTCTAGGAACATACAACTCAATCTCTGATAGTCAATGGTCATTTAGGAGGGAAATTTCAGCCTGAACTCAAGGAGTTGGTTCAGCACTTTTGATAATTCCATGTCTTTACCTCCAAAATGGGTACAGACAGCGATGCATGATCTGGTGAGGAGTCATAAGGTTTGATCGGCAAGGTTGGTAGGGTGTAATAGGAAATATGGGCATGTTTGGAGTGGTTTAGGAGAGTATATGGGTATGACTAGTGATTTTCTTGGCATGATTTGTGTAGATTGGTCGAGTTCGTAGTCTTCTTCTAGGAAGATGGCGTTTGCATTATTTGGGAGTGGATTATGGGTAGTGTTTGGTTTAGGATTAGATGGTGGGGTGATGATACCCCGCTTAATTAGGCTTTGGATTGTGTTTCGACGATGGAAACATTGGTCAGTGGTATGGCCAATAATTTGGTGATAGTCACAATGGGCATCACGTTTGAAGCTCTTCGAAATTGGATTTTTTAATGGATGAGGGTCTGAGGGTTTAATCATATTTCGTTCAACAGATCCTGGTAGACTTTGAAGAGACGAGCGTCAAGCTCGATATATTCCTTCCGAATTGAGTTTGGGTGTCTTTCTGGTTCCCATAAAGAGGTTGGCTAAGAGATGTTGTCGATAGTAGAGACTGCGATACTAGAAGGTTTTTCAAACCTTCTAGGAGCAAACTATCCAGAGATTTTCTTCGGTTCAATTTTTGTCTTGACAAGACCTTGTTCAATTTTTACTCCTGCTTCTCGAAGGTCCCGAAAGTGAGGGTAGTACTATCCTCCCATGGTTTCTTGGATATAAGGTAGGAAGTTCTTCTTCACAATGCTGACTTGCTCTTCTTCAAAAGGAGTATTGGTCATGGTAGCTGATTTTTCTCTCCATCTTGCTATGAAATTACTAAATGATTCCCCGGGGTTTTGTTTGAGTAGCTCTAAGCCGCGATGGGTAATCTCTAGCTCCTTATTGTATTTGTACTGTGACATGAACTCACGGGAAACGTCTTCCCAACTGCGAATTCTAGATTCTTCAGGGGATAGGAACCAGTGGAGGGTGCTATCATTCGAAGTCTATCGGAATATCTGAGCCATTATTATTTTGGAAGCCCCAATGAGAGTCATGGCTCGATGATAATTATGGAGATGAACGATTAAAGGTCCACTGCCTCCAAACTTCTCGATATTAGTCATCTTGAATTTTTCTGGTAACCTGGCTTTAGGATAGGGATACATGTGGGTGTAGTCCATGTAGTTTCTAGAGATTATGACTTAATAGAATTTCTTAGTTAGCATCTTGAGGTCTTCCTTGACCTTGTTAAGTTCTTCCTCTTTCAGATCAACAGTTACGGGTAAATTAGACCCAGTCCTAGCAAGGTTTGGCATAGGAAGTTACTGGTGGCGGCCCATTAGCAGGAGGAGCATGTGGACCATGATGGTATTCTTCCAGAACCCAGATAGGCTCGAGTGCAGGCGAACCCATGGTATGGGGGAAAATGACCTCAGGATCTTTGGGGACAGGGACCCAATTTCTTTGCATCTCGTGAACCTTGGTTTGAAGGTTATCAATTTTGGGAGTGAGCTGAGACAGGACTGTCAATAAATTAGGTTGTATATTCGACACTTGATCTATATTCTCTAAGGAAGGCGTGTGAGTATCAGACTTGGAGGAAGTAAAGGGTCTGAAAAAACTTTGAGGATATATGAATGAAGACCGAAGCCAATAGGGATCCAGGCCAAGGGTATGTGATAAACCTGAGAAGGGGAAAATTGGAATTTACTGTTGGAAAGGAATAAGGTAATTTTGTTATTTTTTGAAAAGGAGGAAAATATTTTCTGAGATTTTTTGGAAAAGATGAGAACGAAAATGTTTTTGGTATTTTTGATGGAAGAGGAAAAATGTTTTTCGAACGCTTTTTTGGGAAAAATAGAGAGGGAAAGACTAGAGACGGGTCTTAGCAAAGTTATTATGTTTATTAGGTTCTCACTTGTATTAAGTTCTCATAAATGGAAAATGAAATGCCAGACAGAACTCGAGCATGGAAAAATCGGATTGGCAACATATTTAAAGCTATGGTTGGACTTGTAACCAGGCTCATGGTCAGGGTTCCATTTTGAAAATTATGCAAAAATTTGAGCGGCAGGTCGACCCGAAATTTTGATAGATTTTTGGGTCGAAACCGACAATCTAACATGAGTGTCCTAGGCTTGATACATATATGCAGGTATGTAGTTGGTTGGGTGAATAGGAAAGGGTTCCCCCCTTTGGCATGACATCCATGATATACATCTTGCTGTTGAGGGTAATCGGTACGTGTGGACAAGCCATTTGATTACGTGAATTACCTCACTATATACCTAGTGGGGATGTTTCGCATGAGAAAGAATTTGATATACTCAATGTACGTGAATGATTTCTCTATGATATACCACCCATCATGACTTCGATTAAGTGGTATGATGCGGGGGAACTGTTCGATATACGTCGAAGGTACTTGGACAATGGAAGGTGAGGGTCATATCGCTTAGGCTAACTGTGCCCTGCCAGACCAGCGCCCATTATGAAGTGACTTTCCCATTATAGGACAAAATTTGGTCAATAACAATGATCTTTGGTGATGTCTTATGAACCATGCATGATTCTCTTATTATTATCTTGTGGTGAGAGTATCTTTTTCTTAATCATGCCAAAGAGGGAGCAAAGTACATGTACCAATAGTATACTAAGCATGGATAAGTGATGTGTGAGTGATGTGTAAATATTTACAAGTGAGTGTGTGATAAGTAATCATGGATATATACAAGTGGAGTTATTTGTTGGTGACACCAAAGCATGGATTTCTAAGTGATGTGTGCAACATGTAGATACACGTGATCATACGTGCACGTGATGTGAATTGTACATGGACAATCTTCTACAAGTGGGTGAATATAAGCATGAGGTATATATGAAAATTAAAGGGGGGACATGCAAATAGGGGGATATACAAGAAAATAAAACACCCATGTAAACAGAGTCTAGCCTTCTTAAAAATAGTCTCCAGCAGAATCGCCACTGTGGCCATCCCAGTCGGTTCGGCGTTCATTCTGGAGGAGGGAAGGAAGGATGATCCCTCCGCGAGGAAGAACCGCATCACAATCTTAAACCCTTCTCTTAAAAAAGGGAGCTTCGGCCTTCGTCGGTGTTGGTTGAATGTAAGGAGATAGAGTCGCCAGCCTATTTTGCTTAAAATAGGAAAAAGAACATATTGCCATTTCCAGATAGTGGCATCAAGGACAAACTTATGCATGCGAAACCAATAGATTGAAGGACTGGGGGTTAAGTTACGGAATGGGAAGGTGTTAGGCGCCCATCCCTACCTTTCGATCTCTCATGGGAAAATGTTAATATTTTCCTTTATCCCCATAAAGTGTGTGCATGTGTTTATATAATGGATATTGGAATCGTTCGACCCATAGCAAGGAAAAGATAGGGTTAGGTCATCCATAGAAATCTTCCCAAAATATTAATAACAGTAGAAAATAGAATATGAGCGTTCATTGAGATATTGATCGTTACTAGGAAACGGTAATAAATGTGGGATGAGATGCAAACAATCATGATATATGTATATGTATGACAAAATGAGGGATTTCGAGAAATTTGGAAAATAAGCGAAATGGAAAAATTGAAAAGTTGGACTCGAGTCTCGGATTTTAATCCGAGATACCTACGTAGCCTATAAAGGCATCAAAGTCCACAAAGTTCGAATGTAGAATAGGGTTGGGTTTTATCCCACATATTCGAACGGAATTTTATTAGGGGTGTGTGTGTAGAAAATGTTTTTTTTTGTTTTTTTTAAATAGTGTGGTGGATAATTCCGTTCGGAGTTTACGGGTGTAACCCAATTTTATTTGTTTCTGGGTTTTTTATGAAAAATAAAGTATGTGCAATATATGAATAAAAGCGTAGATGTTAATGTGTATGAACTTAAAGTGAAACTAGATTATGAATCTAAAGTAACTTATGTAAAAATATTTAAAAGAGAGGGAGAAGGAATTAGACCTTCTTTGGAGCTTGAGCTTACATCTTGGATGAACTCATTTGAATCTTGATGCATGTTAATGAGAGAGAAGGATATTTAACAAATTAGGTGTGAAAAGGATGGGTATTTAGGCCTCGATGGGATTTCTCATAAAGAACTTCGCTGACTTCTAGAGAATGCTGCTAAGACCGATGATGCTGATGGGTTTTTTCTTTCTTGGAAATGAGATCATGTCCCTTATCTATAGGGAAAAGTGTGGGTTTCGATCGGCCTACCACATCGGGTGCCTATCGAAAGGTTACACTTGGCACTGTGCCGATAGGTAGGGTTTAGGACCTGCAAATTAGTAGTCCCGTGCGGACTTTTCTGGAAAAATGACTGTAGCGCACAAATTGTTGATCTGAAGAGTACTGTAATACCCTGTATTTCTACGTATTTAGAATTTAATTAAGGAGCGATTAAATAGAAAATCCGGACTATATATTTAAATTACGTGAGTAGAGTAATTTAATGTGAACTCTTATTTAATTAATGATCTTTTATTTAAATTACGCGAGTAGAGTAATTTAATGTGACCTTATATTTAAATTACGTGAGTAGCGTAATTTAATGTGAGATTTTATTTAAATTACGTAAGTTGAGTAATTTAAGATAATCTAAAGGTTAAATGGGATGATTTAATATTATAGGTCGAGTTACTGAAAATGACTTGTGAATAACTCCTGAATTTACCTTACGTCATAACGAGTGATATGGATGTATATGATTTAAATCTTAACCGAGAGCCAAACATGGGCTAACGAGAGGTTGAAATATGAAATATTATATGAGTGACTCAAATGACAATTTAGAGGCCACGGTTAGCTCCGAAAGGGTCAAAATAGTATACCCAGGGGTACTAGTTCGGTCCCGGGACATTTTCTAACTAAGTCGGGATCATTCAGGGGCATTTTGGTCTTTTAAAAGATAGGAGTGAGAACACCTACGAATTTTGGAGTCTTTTACCATTCGCTTAAATAAGGGATTAGGTTTAGAAACCTCATAACTCACGGAGAGGCCATTAGAGATAAAAGAGAAGTCATTCTCAAAGCACAAAAAGAGAAGTGTTAGAGATTTAAAGGAATCCTTGGAACTCAAGCAATTGAGGAGTGAAGATTGAATAAGGCAAACAATCAAACTCTAGAACAACCATGAAATCAGATCACCTCTGAATCAAGACAAGTGGTTATTTACAAAATCTAAATCTGAGTTATAATATCCATGTATAGGATGTATAGAATAAATGTTTTGTGAATAATTCCTGAAGAAAGATTTGATACATGTTTGGGATAGGACTTGCATGTAGTTAGATTTACATTTGTAGAGGATTTAATTACAGAAGAAATCTAATTCCTATCACGAAATATAAATCTGGTTATATGATGATTTAAGACAAAGAAAACATATATCTAGAGTTTTGAGAAGTTAAGAATAATTGTGGTTCTTGGATGATTTTCGTGAAGATTTGATGTTACATTAACCTTAGGAGTAGTCTATATTCATATAAAAACTAATTGGTGAAGTTGGTAGAGAGTTCCAGAAGGTTTAAGGGTTGTTGAGTGATTAAAACTTGAGAAAAATGTAACAGGTAGAGGCTGTCCAGAACAGTCCATCGATCGATGTTCTTAAGTCGATCGATCGATAATGAAGGTCGATCGATCGACCCTTGCTGGTTTCCCTAAAAATCTTCTTGAGTGATTTTTATTCGATGGTTGTCACTTATTGAGAAGTTTAGGGTGAGTTTATACATATCCTAGGACTTGATAAAGAACAGTAGGTAGAGAGTTGAGACCCAACATAGTCATTGAGAGAAAGACTTACAAAACTGTTAGATAAGAAAAGAACGAACGGGTCGAGTATCGAAAATTATCAATTTAAGTTACGAAGGGAGTTAACATGAATTCAAAACAATTATCAGTAGGGTAGAGATGAATTAACTACTGAATTAATTGAAGGGGTAACTAGGGCCCTTTGAGTAGTTCACATACTCAATTAATTGCGATAGTGAAATAAATCATAAATTAACAACAACGGTGAATATAAGAGAATAGAATATTACGCACTAAAATTATTGATAGGTCGGGTGTGTACCTATTGAATTGTATGAACTTTTAGGTTAAGATAATTATACCTAAATTGATTATGGTAGGGACGATGAGATATTCCGCACCAACATAGAGTTATTATATGTTTGGGGTCGATGAAGAATGCTAAACCAAACCTTAAAACTGGTTTCATGATGAAAGAGTCTGAGCCAGAATATCTGTATATATATAAATAGTTGGGGTCGATGTATCATTCTGAACAAACTCTTACTTGGGGTCGATGAGTCATTCTGAACCAAGAGTCATTTATGTGTATTATAAGGACATATTAGTGTTAAATAATATTTAGTATATGTCGTGTGGTAAATGTATACTGTATGTAAAATCTACTGACATGAGATAGTAGATAATAAGATGGACCGATAATACTTTAAAAATAATTAAGTAGTGAGATTTAATTAGAAAAAGAACAAAAATAACAAGAGATGAATAAATTATCTACGTGTATAACGTATGAGTTATGGACTATTAAAATACTGCGTGTATGATATGGAAACTCAGAGAGTAGATGAGTCCACTGGAGTATTCTAGTCTAGTTAGCTTGGATAGTATAGCTAGATGGACTAGGTACCAACGTTAGGCGTGCACTATAGGAGAGGGGTGAGGCAACTCAAGAGAGTGTACGAAATCTTAACATGTATAATCAATAACTTATATTTGTGATAGCTTCTTGCAAAATATTTTTAAATGTTTTGAGTACTAACTGTTGCTATATAAAAATCTTTTTAAAAACTTTTTAGGTGCCCAGCCACAGGGACACCCAATATGACATCATTCCAGGGATTTTGGGAGCTGCATCACATGTGGATGTTGCAGGGCTTTCTTAGACGATTCTCTTCCTTCAGATCTATTGTGTAGGTTCTCAGTTTTAGTATTCTCAGTTTGGGGACATGCTGTCCAATTTTTACATTTGCAATCATTCTGTCATATGAGTTTTGTTTTATTTCATTCGTGGTTTTCAGCGAGACTATATTTCATTCAGTATTTATGATGAGAGGTTTAGTACTGATTAATCTTTATTTTTCCGCATGAGTTGTTGTATCTATTTAAGGAAGTTAAAATTTGGCACTAGCTTAATTTCACTTAGGTGGTTAGTAAATAAAAAGTTTTCGACAGTGATGCTAATAATGAACCATTTAAGAAACCTGTTTTAAATTAAATTAAGGCTTGATAACCCAAGGTTTAATTAGGCGGGGTGCCACAGATGGTATCAGAACAGTAGGTTCTAGTGTCCATGGGATATGTACGGCTTACTACGTTTCAGCGTAGCGTTTGGTTGTATTAGAGCCCTACTATTTGGACTGTTGATTCATTTCCTCTTTTGTGATATCGCACATCTGCTCTTTAAATTTTTTATGGACTGTGTACTTATACAATTTGATCTGTTTTCAGATGCCACCGAGGAGACAACGAACAAAAAGGGCTGAGGCCAGGGATGAGGAGAGGGGGGATCATCAAGATCCATAGGTGCCACTACCACCACACCCACCCGAATTGATTTCCACTACTCAAGTTGCAGTGAGAGTGGCTCAGGAAGTCAAGACAACAATGAGGGACACGGAAGACCATTTTAATTAGCCCCAAATACCACCTCCTGTAACACCAGCAGTTCAAGTCCCAGTAGGCCCATCTTCTTGGCATCGAGTCGAAGAGACTTTTCAGAAAGGGCACCCATCCGAGTTTTAGGGTAATACCGATGTAATGGACGCATGCAACTGGAAGAAGAATATCCAGAGCCACTCGCGCATGCTAGAGTTCACCGAGGTATAGAAACAAATGCTACCTACTTTCCGTCTATCAGGGGTGGCATTACAGTGGTGGGAGTCCGTTACTATCGCCGAGGAGAGGGACGCAATGGAAAATTTTGAGTTTTGGCTGCGGTTTGACCACAAGTACTTCCCTCCAGCAGTAGAGTCTGAAATGAGGAATAAATTCAGTGACGTGGTTTAGGGAGATCGCTCGGTTACTGATTACGAGGAGGAGTTCACCCATTTGGCTAAATTTGTGCCGAACGAGGTGAAGCAATGAGGAACGAAAGAAGTCAAAATTCATGGATGGCTTAGCCTGGAAAATCAGTCAGCATTTGATCAGTAATCCAGCATTGGTAACTTATACAGCTATCGTCGACGTCGCTCTACTAAACTATCAGGATCATCGCTTCCATGCAAAGGGAAGTACGAGAGGTGAGCCTAGCCAGTCGAGCAATATGGAGGGAGGTAGTGTCAACAGCACACCGCAATAGTAGACAATAGGTCAGCTAGTACAGGATTCCCAGCAGGGGAACTCTGCCAAGAGGTTTAGACATGGGAGGCATTGATTTGATAGACAGGGCCAACAGGGTCCCTAGCAGCCAGTTCCTTAAGGCCGAGAGGGTCAGGGAAACCAAGGAGGAGGCCAACAAGGCCAAGGGCATTAGGGCCAAGGGTAGAGGCAGTTTTAGGGACAATGTTTCGCATGTGGCCAGCATGGTCACAAGAGTAGGAATTCTCCATAGAAAGACAAGGCACAGTAGAAGGGTGCCCAACAGGGGCAGCAGACTCCGTTAGACCCAGCAGCAGCATAAGCCCAGCAGAAGCAGCCAGGCCAGATGCATTACGGGCGGGTGTTCAACATCCGAGATGTTCCATTTCAGCCAGCACCGCCGACAGTCGCGGTTACATTTCCTATCCATGGACTAGAGGGTATTATTTTGTTTGAAATGGGGGTGACAAATTCATTTATTTCCACTAGATTTGCACAGGCATCCGGCATCTTAGATTCAGTAGTCACTCATCTTATGTGTGTGGAGTCACCAATGGGTAGTGGGTCCCTTATACACTCGATTCATAAGGGTGTGGACATTATGGTCGGGATATTGAGTCTAGCGACAAACCTCCTGGTGTTGGATATGGAGGGTTACGATGTCATCCTAGGGATGGATTGGCTTGCGGGTTATAAGAAGATGGTAGATTATTATGAGAGGACTATCATATTTTCCATTTCGGGATAGGAAATTTTCCTAGTAGCAATGCCTCCTCCTGAGGGAGGATCACACACTTATCTCTATTACAATGAGAAAGAGACCTCACAGGAGGTGGTCGTCCATATGGACTCAATCCCAGTAGTGAGGGATTTTGAGGATGTCTTTCAATAAATACCCGGGTTACCACCTAGTAGGTAGATTGAGTTCGTTATCGACTTAGCACCGAGAATGAGATCAATTGCCAGAGCACCGTATCACATGGGTCCTTCAAATATGCGAGAGCTAAGGGATAAGATTCAGCAGCTCTTAGGTCAGGGTTACATTCGGCAAAGTACATCACCGTGGGGTGCTCCGGTATTATTTGTAAAGAAAAGGGATGGCTCATTACGATTGTGTGTGGACTATAGAGAGCTGAATAAGGTGACGATACACAATAAGTATCTGTTACCTAGGATAGATGACTTGTTTGATCAATTGAGAGGGTTTGCATACTTCTCAAAAATAGATGTGAGATCGGGTTACCACCAATTACGAATAAGGGAGGAGAATGTGCCCAAAACTGCTTTCTTGTCGCGGTACGGGTCATATCAGTTAAGGGTGATGCCTTTTGGAATCACTAATGCGCCTGCAGTGTTCATGGACCTCATGACTAGGGTATTCAGGGAGTTTTTAGACCAGTTTGTGATCGTGTTCATAGATGACATTCTGGTTTACTCTTGTACAGAGGAGGAACAGGCTGAGCACTTGTGCATGGTTCTTCAGACGTTATAAGACCACCTGCTCTACGCCAAATTTAAGAAGTGTGGATTTTGACTAAGGGAAGTTCAGTTTCTTAGCCACGTTGTGTCAAACAGGGGTATTTCTATTTATCCGAGTAAAGTATCGGTGGTGAGGGAAGGGGACAACCCACAACACCGATCGAGATTCACTAGGGTTGGCCGATTACTATCGCTGCTTCATCAAGGGGTTCTCAAATATTGCCAGCCCTTTGATGAACTTGATTCAGAAGGGAGTATCGTTCGTGTGCAGTGATTACTGTCAATTAGAGTTTGATGAGCTAAAGGATAGGTTAACATCAGCACCTGTACTTTCCTTATCGAGGAGTGGATTAGAGTACTGGGTCTATACTGATGCATCCCGGCAGGGTCTTGGTGGTGTGTTACAATAGGAAGAGATGGCGATAGCTTATGCTTCTAGAAAGCTAAATCCACATGAGAAGAACTACCCCACTCATGACCACGAGTTAGCAGCGGTCGTTTTCTCTTTGAGGATATGGAGGCATTATATTTTGGGGGAACAGTTTACTCTTTTCACGGATTACAAGTCACTTCGTTATCTCATCACACATATGGAACTTAATATGAGGTAGAGACGGTGGTTAGAATTCGTGAAGGATTACTAGTTTGACATACATTATCATCCTGTTAAGGCTAACGTGGCTCACTGCCAGATTTATGATACATCCAGGTGGGGACAAGATGTATCAGGATATGCGATGTCAGTATTGGTGGATGGGTATGAACTGAGATATATAAGAGTTTGTCTCGAAGTGCGTTCTATGTCAGCTGGTGAAATTTGACCATCAGAGACCTTCAGGAATGCTACAGTCGCTAGAGATTCCTATGTGGAAGTGGGAGAGTATTTTAATGGATTTTATTACTATACTACCGACATCGCAGAGAGGTCATGATTCCATTTGGGTGATAGTGGATCGGCTGACCAAGGTAGCCCATTTCTTACCGGTCCGTACTAATTTTGATACGTTGCAATAAACGCAACTATTCATTGCAAAGATCATTAAGCTGCACGGGGTCCCTATTAATATTTTGTCTGACAGAGACAAAGGATTTGGGTCACACTTATAGAAGAGCTTTCAGGAGGCCATGGGCACAGATTTGCGTCTGAGTACAACATATCATCCATAAACTGAAAGGGTAAATCAAATGCTCAAAGACATGTTGAGAATGTGTATTCAAGACTTTGGTGGAGGATGGGAGAGATATCTTCCACTGGTAGAGTTTGCGTATAAGAAATATTACCAATTAACTATCGGTATGGAACCATTCAAGGAACTTTATGGGAGGCCTTGTCGTTTGCATGCCTGTTGGTTAGAGGTAGGGGGCAACAAGCTATTGGGGTCGGAGATGATCCAGGAAAATTTTACCAAAATTGAATTAATTCGGGGACGTTGTCGGATAGCTCAAGATAGGCAGAAGAGTTCTGCCGACACTGGTAGGAGACACGTGGAGCTTAAGGTGGGTGACCAGGTGTTAATTCGGGTATCTCCTATGAAGGGGATTATGAGATTCGACAAAAAGGGGAAGTTAGCGCCGAGATTTGTAGGATCGTTCCCTATTATTGAGAGGGTGGGGCCGGTTGCATTCAAATTGGGACTTCCAGAGCATCTTCAACGGATACACGACGTGTTCCATGTGGCGTCGCTGAAGAAATACAGGAGGAGCGAGAGATCCTTCTAGCACATTCCACTGTAAGAGATTGATTTGCTGCCAGATGTCTAGTAAGAGGAGAGACCTGTAGCTATTATGGATCATAGCAAGCGTAAACTATGATCCAAAGAAGTGTCATTAATGCGAGTGCAGTGGGGGCACCATAATATTCATGAGTCGACTTGGGAGCAGGAAGAGGATATGTGAGAGCAATGTCCAGAGTTGTTCACCGTAGGTATATTCCAATTTTGAGGACAAAATTCCTTTGTAAGGGGGGAAGTATGTAATACCCTGTATTTCTACGTATTTAGAATTTAATTAAGGAGAAATTAAATAGAAAATACAGACTATATATTTAAATTACGTGAGTAGTATAATTTAATGTGATCTTTTATTTAATTAATGATCTTTTATTTAAATTACGCAAGTAGAGTAATTTAATGTGAACTTATATTTAAATTACGTGAGTAGAGTAATTTAATGTGAGCTTTTATTTAAATTACGTGAGTAGAGTAATTTAAGATAATCTAAAGGTTAAATGGGATGATTTAATATTATAAGTCGAGTTACTGAAAATGACTTGTGAATAACTCCTGAATTTATCTTACGTAATAACGAGTGATATGGACGTCTATGATTTAAATCTTAACCGACAACCAAACATGGGATAACGAGAGGTCAAGATAAGAAATATTATATGACTGACTCAAGTGATAATTTAGAGGCCACGGATAGCTTCAGAAGGGTCAAAATAGTCAAAATAGTATACCCAGGGGTACTAGTTGGGTCCCGGGACATTTTTGTAACTAAGTCGGGATCATTCAGGGGCATTTTGGTCTTTTAAAAGATAGGAGTGAGAACACCTACGAATTTTGGAGTCTTTTACCATTCGCTTAAATAAGGGATTAGGTTTAGAAACCTCATAACTCACGGAGAGGACATTAGAGAGAAAAGAGAAGTCATTCTCAATGCACAAAAAGAGAAGTGTTAGAGATTTAAAGGAATCCTTGGAACTCAAGCAATTGAGGAGTGAAGATTGAATAAGGCAAACAATCAAACTCTAGAACAACCATGAAATCAGATCACCTCTGAATCAAGACAAGTGGTTATTTACAAAATCTAAATCTGAGTTATAATATTCATGTATAAGATGTGTAGAATAAATGTTTTGTGAATAATTCCTGAAGAAAGATTTGATACATGTTTAGGATAGGACTTGCATTTAGTTAGATTTACATCTGTAGATGATTTAATTACAGAAGAAATCTGATTCCTATCACGAAATATAAATCTGGTTATATGATTATTCAAGACAAAGAAAACATATATTTAGGATTTTGAGAAGTTAAGAATAATTGTGGTTCTTGGATGATTTTTGTGAAGATTTGATGTTATATTAATGTTAGGAATAGTCTATATTCATATAAAAACTAATTGATGAAGTTCGCAGAGAGTTCCCGAATGTTTAAGGGAGTTTTAGGTGATTAAAAGTTGAGAAAAACGTACAGGTAGAGGCTGCCCAGAACAGTCGATCGATCGACTATGAAGATCGATCAGTCAATGTTCATAACTCTATCGATCGAACCTTGTTGTTTTCCCGAAAAATCTTCATGAGTGAATTTTCTTCGATGGTTTTCACTTATTGAGAAGTTTAGGGTGATTTTATACCTATCATAGGACTTGATAAAGACCAGTAGGTAGAGAGTTGAGACCTATCATAGTCATTGAGAGAACGACATAGAAAATGGTTAGATAAGAAAAGAACGAACTAGTCGAGTATCGGAAATGGTCAATTTAAGTTATGAATGGAGTTAACATGAATTCAAGATAATTATCAGTAGGGTAGAGATGAATTAACTACTGAATTAATTGAAGGGGTAACTAGGGCCCTTAGAGTAGTGCACATACTCAATTAATTTAGATAGTGAAATAATTCGTAAATTAACAAGTAAGGTGAATATAAGAGAATAAAATATTACGTACTAAAATGATTGATAGGTCAGGTGTGCACCTACTGAATTGTATGAAATTTTAGGTTAAGAGAAGTATACCTAAATTGATTATGTTAGGGTCGATGAGAAATTACGAACTAATATAGTGTTATTATATGTTTGGGGTCGATGAAGAAGTCGAATGAAACCTTAAAAATGGTGTCGTGATGAAAGAGTCTGAGCCAAAATATGTGTATATATATAAATAGTCGGGGTTGATGTATCATTCCGAACCAACTCTTACTTGGGGTCGATGTGTCATTCCGGACCAAGAGTCATTTATGTGTATTATAAGGAAATATTAGTGATAACTAATATTTAGTATATGTCATGTGATAAATGTATACTCTATGTAAAATCTACTGACATGAGATAGTAGATAATAAGACGGACTGATAATAATTTAAAAATAATTAAGTTGTGAGACTTATGTAGAAAAAGAACAAAGATAACAAGAGATGAAAAATTTATCTACGTGTATAACATATGAGTTACGGACTATTAAAATACTGTGTGTATGATATGGAAACTGTGGGTACCCGAAATTTAGAACTATGGTCCTGGACGAGTAGCCCAGTCCTGGCGGCCCAAAGTCCAGGCCCCTCGTCTTTTATATTGATCCGGTCTCCCCCCACGATCCTATGAAGGGAAGTTATAAGGGAGATGGAAAATATGGAGGAACCCATCACCTCCACTCATCTACATGTACATGTATATATTAAACCCTAGGTCCGGGGCAAAAGGACAAGTTGTATTCTCTGTAATTACTCTCCGGAATGTATAGAAATAATATCGACTGCACCACCGTGGACGTAGGCACATTCTTGCTGAACCACGTACATACTCTGTTGTGTGATTGGCATCTTATATTCCTTGTTCTTTATTGATAATTGCTTCTCTCGTATTTATTTGTGTTGCATAATAATTGCCTCCATAATTGGCGTCGTCTATGGGAAACGTTCATCTTTCCCTGAGAAGAGCCCACGTCAAGAAAGGAGTTTAAGATGTCTGGCCACAGCAGCAATGCTCCCCAAGAAGGAGATATTCAAGAGCCACCTGCTCCTCGCAGGATTAGGTCTGAAGTCCGATGTTCAAATCAGAGAGCTCGCCTGGAAAGACCGGCCTCAAAATAAAGTCAGGGACCAACGAGGTCCACGCAGATATCCAGGTTGATTGATGCGTACGAGGCAAGGCTCCACGAGCAGAGGGAGTCTTCTCGCAGATATGAGGATCGAAAAATGACCATGCCCCTAGGCAAGATAGTGCAGCCAGTTTGTACTGGGAACATCTCCAAGATGATTGAGTTTTTTGTAGTTGACATCGAATCACCGTACGAGGCCATCCTCGGCAGAGGATGGCTTCATGCAATGAAGGCGGTCTCCTCGACCTACCATCAGAAGATCAAGCATGTAACCGAGCGAGGAGTAATGGAGATCCATGACGACCAAGCGATGGCGAGGAAGTGCTTCATAGCAGCCATCCGACCAAAGCCAGAGAAGAAGGTCGGTCAACCCAGCGAGAAAGTTGAAGAGGGTGTGATACCTTCTAAATAGCAATTAAAGTGTGGAAGAACTGGAGTAGAGGAGACCAGGCTCCTCCCCTACGAGCGTGTCATCGAGGACCTGATAGAAGTTATAGCCAATGTTGGTGACAGTAGCAAAGTCTTCTTGATTGGAGCATCTCTCACCGACCAAGAACAGAAGGAGTTGACGACCTTTCTGAGACACAATGTAGATATTTTCGCATGGGAACCATACGAGCTGCCTGGAATTGATCCTGATATGGTCTGTCATCAGCTGGACATCGACCCCACATTCAAGCCAGTCACGCAGAAGGCACGGAGAACTGCACCCGAGAAGGCTAAAGCGGTCGAAAAGGAAATCGAAAAACTGCTGGATGCAGGATCCATACAGGAAGTGCAATTCCCCAAGTGGTTGTCCAACCCAGTAGTAGTTCCGAAGAATAATGGGAAGTGGAGAGTTTGCATCGACTTCACTGACCTCAACAAAGCATTCCCTAAGGATAGTTTCCCCCTCCCAAAGATAGACCAACTAGTAGATGCCACTGCAGCTCACGAGCGAATGAGTTTCCTGGACGCATACTCAGGATATCACCAGATACCCTTGTATACCCCAGACCAGGACAAAATGGCGTTCATCACGAAAGTTAGGTTATATTGCTACAAGGTCATTCCATTTGGGCTCAAGAATGCGGGGGAAACCTATCAGCGGCTGGTCACAAAAATGTGCAAGGATCAAATGGGAGACACAATGGAGGTCTACATCGATGAGATGCTCGTTAAGAGCAAGAAGAAGGAAAATCACCTCTCAGACCTGTCAAAGACCTTCGAAATCCTCAGGAAGTACCGAATGAAGCTTAATGCGAGCAAGTGTTCCTTCGGTGTCCATTCAAGAAAATTTCTTGGATACTTGGTCAGTAAGAGAGGCATAGAAGCTAATCCAGACCAGATCGATGTAATCAATAGGGTACAACCCCCTCGAATAAACCGGGACGTGCAGAAGCTCACTGGAATGCTCGATGCCTTAAATCGCTTCATTTCCAAATCCTTCGAGAAGTGCAAGACTTTTTTCCAACTTCTAAAAGGGAGTAAACCGATACAATAGAGCCTAGATTGCTCGCGAGCATTGGATGAGCTCAAATCCTACCTGAGCACTCCACCGTTGCTAGTCATGCCACAGCAAAAGGATTCTTTGTACCTGTACCTCTCTGTATCCAATCACACTGTCAGCTCTACGCTAATATGCGAGGTTGCAGGGATCCAACACCCCACTTATTACGCGAGCAAGACCTTATTAGACGCCGAGCAAAGGTACCTGCCATTGGAGAAGCTCGCCTTTACCCTAGTAATAGCCTCGAGGAAGCTGAAGCATTATTTTAAAGCTCATACTATCATCGTCCTTACATCGCACCCCCTTAAGGCGGTCCTAAGGAAAGCGGATTTTTCGGGCAGATTGTCTAAGTGGTGAGTCGAGCTCGGCCGGTTTGACATCTAATTTCAACTAAGGACAACTATCAAGGGTCAGATCCTTGCTGATTTCATAGCCGAATTCATAGGCGAAGAACTCCCCGACTAACCTCAACCAACAAAGAAAAAGGAGAACCAAGCAACAGTGGAAACCTGGAAACTATTCGTTGATGGAGCCTCCAACTCAAAGGGGGAAGGCGTAGGCATTGTTCTCATCACCCCAGAAAATACCATCCTTGAGTAAGGAATCAGGCTTGGATTTGCAGCCTCCAATAACGAAGCAGAGTACGAAGCCCTAATAGCCGATCTCCAAAAGGCGCAAACTCTGGGAGCAAAACATTTACATGTGTTCGGCGATTCTCAACTAGTCTCCAATCAGATAAGTGGAGATTACAACGCGAAGCATGAAAGAATGGCAGCCTACCTCGCCCTGGTGAGAAAACTAATGACGAGCTTTGAGGAGATCAACATCCAGCAGTTTCCCAAAGGGCAAAATAGTCACGCCAACGCCTTAGCAGCCCTAAGTTCAGCAGTTGATTCTATCCTTAAAAGGGTCATTCCCATCGATTTCCTCATTTGTCCGAGCATTAACCACAACAGCAAGCTTCCAAACGTGGAACAAATACTCCAGGTGGGATCAGCCCCCAGCTGGATGGACCCCTTTAAAGACTATTTAAAAGAGGGCACGCTCCCAGAGGACAAGAAAACTTCCCACCAGATAAGAGTAAAAGTTGCTCGCTTTCACTTATCGACAGGAGGCGACTTATATAAGAAGTCCTTCTCTTGTCCCTACCTTAGATGCATCCACCAAGGCGATATCGAGAAAGTGATGCGCGAGCTTCACGAAGGAAATTGTGGAAGTCATGTCGGAGGAAGGTCTCTAGCCTTTCGAGCAATGAAGGAAGGCTATTGGTGGCCATATATGCAAAAGGACTCCGTAGTATATGTTCGCAAATGCCTGAAATGCCAACTTCATGCTCCTATGGTCCACCAACCTTCAAGTGACCTAAATTCCCTGACCAGCCCATGGCCCTTCGCCCAATAGGGAATGGACATCGTGGGACCATTGTCCACTGATGTCGGTAATCGTAAATACCTGTTGGTTGCAACTGACTACTTCACCAAATTGATCGAGGCAGAACCATTGGCAAACATCTGAGACGCTGATATGATAAGGTTCATATGGAGGAATATAATCACTCGATTCGGAATCCCCAGAACCATCATCACTGATAATGGGACATAATTCGAGAGTGGCCCCTTTCCGGACTTCTATAAAGAACATGGGATCAGGCACAACTTCAGTTTGTTGGCCTACCCTCAGAGCAATGGGCAAGCAGAAGCTTCCAACAAAACTGTGATCGATGGATTAAAGAAGCGATTAGAGCGAGCCAAAGGAGCATGGGAAACCAAGCTACCTCATATCCTATGGGCATACCGAACAACTCCTCGGCGAGCAACAGGAGAAACCCCATTTTCGCTAACATATGGCATGGAAGCAGTCATCCCACTAGAAGCGGGTTTGCCAACAATGAGATCCGACCTTGTCGACCAAGGCCAGAATGATGAGGCATTGCTCGCTGAACTCGACCTCGCCGATGAGCCTAGAGAACCTGCCCTACTGAAGCTTGCAAGCTATCAACAACAGCTCGCAAAGCACTACCACAAAAGGGTTAACCCGAGAAGATTCCAAGTTGGGGACTATGTTCTAAGGAAAGTCCTGGGCAACACAGTAAAGTCATCAGACGGCAAGCTAGGCCCAGACTGGGAAGGACCCGTTAAAATAACTAAAGACGGCTCGCAAGGTGCCTATCATTTGAAAACGATGGAGGGCAGAGAGATACCACGAGCATGGAACGCAGCTAATCTCAAGAAATTCTATTCTTGAATCTTTTTCTTGTATTTGTTATGTGAAAGGGTAGTTCATTTCCCTTATTACTAATGAACGTTACTTAATTGATTACCCTATGATTAGTAACAGTTGCATTTTATCACACATCTTTTCCGAATCACGGGCACGATGGTCGATATAGCAGGGGAATACCGCTCCTCAGGTCATCGTCATGAAACACGAGAGACCTCTTAGAATTTCCCCTGGCAATATATAAAGCCCTATAGAGGATTCTTAGGCAATGCGACCAGATTTTATACTGTCCATCAAACCTACTTTGGTTGAGCAAAATCCTGATCGGATGAAGACATCCAATACCAGGTGTGTCCTCGCCAATTGCCCTACTTAAACCTAAGGGAGTGTGACGACACAACCTAAAAGGTAAAATGGGGCATAATGGTATTTTGGTATTATACTGGACTGGGGGGACACTTGCATGACAAAACAAAAAGGATTATGAAGCAGCAAGAATATAAAAAGATTGGATGTACACGTTTAGTCATCAAAATTGCCCAAAACACGAAATTTTCATTAATCTCTTATATTTACAATAATGATAAAACATGTTTAGTCGACGAAGCTCGCCCAAAGCATTTACATTATCAAAAAAGATTGGATGAACACGTTTAGTCGGCAAAATTGCCCAAAACATGAACTTTTCATTAATCTCTTATATTTACAACAATGATAATACATATTTAGTCGGCGAAGCTCGCCCAAAGCATTTACATTATCAAAAAAAACAAAATAATAACAACTTGCAAAATCTCAAGGAGGTGGAAGCCTCCGAACAAGATAATCTTCAACCCTAGCTCTTTGTTCGTCATCAGTAGCGGGGACTAGATCTTCCACAACCTCATTTGCGTCCAACTCCAATAGTTGCCGAGGAATAGCATCAATGGGGATCCATCGATCATCCCTCATGAATGGGTTGGGCATCAGAGTGGAGGAGGACATATCGTGACGATACCATAACACCGAGTTCCTTAGGACCTGAAGCTCTTTCAAGGCACTTAACCACCCTCTGATGAAAGAAAGTTCCTCGAACTCAGATAGTCTTGTTGGAGCATCTAGCCAGCCTTGATCATAACCGTCAGCCCACGCTTGTCGAGGACCTTTCTTGAATAAGTGCCGCAATCGGGTAACGTCCCTTTGAAGCCCAGCAGTAATTACATATGCTCACCGGACATCATCGCGGAGCTCTTCCATCTCCTTATCACGCTGTTCTTCTTCTTCCCTGTTCCTGCCCCTGGTGCTCCTACCAGCTCACGGGAGGGGAGGACGAGTGGAACCTCACGGCATAGGATGAGTATATCCATCTCGCGATGACGAGGAGCCTTGCCGAACCGCTGAAACAGTGCTCGACGCATGCTCTCTAAGTTATAAGACTTCCCTCCTCAGGTTTTCATTCTCCTGCTGCAGGAACTCCCCAACTTGGTTGATCTCGGTGGCCTCTAGTAACCTTGCTCTCTGTACGTTGACTTCCTCTTGCACTGAGGCACCAATGCCTTCCATCTCCTGGAGCCTGTCTTTCAGCTTAGCCACTAGCTCGGACTGCTCCTTATACTTTTGATTTCTTGACCTAAGCGATTTGCAAAGCCTAACAAAGGCCTGACGAACCTGAGGACTGGCATTGGGACGAAGAGTCCTGCCCAAATGAGATGTGTCAGGAATATACTCCTCTACATCAGTCAACTACAAGACATAAAAGGGAAATGGAGAGAAAAATAAATCAATGCACTGGAAAAAGAAGCCTTTTCATTTCATTGATAAAAGTCAAGTACATCGAGGAGAAATTGGATAAATTACAAGAAGAAGTAAAAAAATAGTCCTAAAAGTAGATTAACTAGCAACCTCAGGCTGCCCAGAGGTCGCTGGCTACTTCACCTTGTCAGCAGCAGCAGAGGCATCCCCCTCTACAGGGATGCCCTCAGTTGCCTCGGCAGGACAAGCACCGGCAGGAATTATCTGAGAGGCAAGATCAACACCCTCGATGGCTGGGGCAGGGGCATCTTCGTCCATAGTTGGCCTCGGACCCGGCTCATGCTCGTCGAACAGAGGAGATTCAACATCACCACCAGCAGCTAAGTGGGCCTTGTTCCAGCCCTCCTTGAAGTTCAAACGGCTGATGTAGCCTATCTGAACCTCGGCGTCTTCGCAAGCAACAATCCACTCGAAGTTATATGAATCCTCCTTGATGGTGGCTACCTGGGACTCTTTCTCCTAAAAACTGCTCGGTCAGAACCTTATTCCCCTCCACGACATCCAGCTTGCTCGAGCAGACTAGGTCATAGGCCTGCCTCAGCTCGCTTAGCTTCTTAACCGTCGCATCCCTCTCTCGATTAGAATTGATGAGGGCCAGATCAGAGGAAGCTCGGGTGGCATCAGCAGTCTTTGAATCAGCCTCCAGCTGAGAACCCATGACTTCCAGGGCGGACTTCTACTGCTCCAGCTCGCCATTCCTTCTCAACAACTCATCGCGAGAACGGTAGAGCACGGCGAAGTCAGTCATAAACTGCCAAAAATAAAGAAGATATCAAGAAGGAGAAATAACTAAAACCTGTTAAAGAATTGAAAAATGGAGAGGATCTTACCAAGGCTAGCCTCTGGCTAGCTTGTAGGGCTAATTGATCAGACCCAGCGCCCTCTGGCGATCTGCAGGAGAACTGCCCTCTCGAGCAGTGCAGGTGCCAGCTGAGGAGAAATGGCAACTGAGGCCCCCTCGGGCAAAGCAGACACCGGGACCAAGTCTTGCCCAGCCTTCATCCTTGACTCCATCTTTCTCCTTCTCCATTCTCTTCCTCTCCTCCACCCTCTTCTTTTCCTCCTCATTTTTTCTCTCCCTCTCTCTCACCTGCTCTTCCTCTCTCCTCTTCCTCTCTTGCTCCTGAGTAGAAGATCGAGAAATAGTAGCCACGGCCCCAGAAGTAGACTTTTGTTTCTTTGACCTCTGTGCAAGAAGCACGTGGTCCTCATCATCAACATCTCTAATCAAGTTCTTCCTTAGAGGCATCTCTTCACCTGAACTACTGGAAGTGCTCGATGATCCTCGAGTTTCAGAATCCTCCTCACAGTCAGAGGAACTGCTACTGTCAAATCTCCCTTTACCCAAATTACTCGTAGCTCCTATAGGCTCACTCTCAAAGCTTCTCTCCTCTTCATCCAACTGGATAGGCTCAGCAGTAGTCTCTCCAAAAGAATAAAACTTTGGTACATTATCCACAGGCCGTGCTATGAAGCTGGGGCCTACATTCTTATACTCGAACAAAAAGGCAGCAGACCTGGGATGCTCACCATCACCCAGAGGCTCCCTGATATTCCAAGCTTTCACCAACTCCGAGATACGAACCTCGCTGAGAGCAGGCTCCAAATTCTTTGACCTCACTGTGGAAGAAAAAGAAAAGAGGGGTAGAAAAGTCACAAATCAGCAAAGGTTGAAACAACAGTACAATGTCTACCTATATATTCCTCCCTGTAAAAAGGAACAGAGAACCTCTCAGACCTCGACCCTTCAAACTGGGGAGGGAACTGCCAAATCCTAATAAGGAAACCCTCTTTCCAGTAGTCCTTATGGGAATCAGGTAGGTTTACTACCAATACCCTATCAGGGCTCCTAGCTTTGAGGTATAAGACACCTGAACTAGTTCGAGAAAAGGAAGAACATAAATAGATCTCGACAAGTCCTAACCTAGTACCATACAACTGATTTTTTCTATGGACGCCATTTACTATTTTCCACACATTGGGTGAGCATTGTGCAGGAACAATATTGAAATAGCCAAAGAAATGCAGAAACAAATCATTGGGAGGGAAAGAGAGTCCCCCCGGGAAAGTAACAGAGCATGGATCCAGTGGGCATCCTCTATATCCCTAACGTTCCTAGGAGGGGAGGCACAACACTCAATATCTACCCACTCAGGGATGTTGTAGAACTTCCTAAATTCAGAGATTGACCTATTTCCAATCTTCGCCATTGAAAAAATCAAGAAAAGCTACAAACCAAAGAGAAAGTGCAAAGAAAGGGCACGAGAAACTTACAAAATAGAAGATCGGTTCAAGTGATGAAGAAGCACGAGCTCAAGACGACTAAGAAGCAATGGGAATGGGGATTGAGAGAAGAATGTACGAGGCTCTAGAGTTCTTAGAAGAAAGAAAATTACTGGAAGGGCTGAAGCGACGGAAGAAAAAGTGGTTATCCCAACAAGCCTTCAATTCTAATCATAGCGCACAATAAGCGAAGCGGGTGACGCTAAATCAACTTCACAGTTTTCGAAGAATCGCAAATCAGCCATAATGGCTGATCATTTAAATCCATTGAACCCATAAAAATGGCCCAACAAATTTAGGGGCAATTGTGGGTACCCGTAATTTAGAACTATGGGCCTGGATGAGTAGCCCAGTCCTGGCGGCCCAAAGTCCAGGCCCCTCATCTTTTATATTGATCCGGTCTCCCCCCATGATCCGATGAAGGGAAGTTATAGGGGAGATGGAAAACATGGAGGCACCCATCACCTCCACTCATATACATGTACATGTATATATTAAACCCTAGGTCCGGGGCAAAAAGACAAGTTGTATTCTCTATAATTACTCTCCGGAGTGTATAGAAATAATGTCGACTGCACCACCGTGGAAATAGGAACATTCTTGCTGCACCACGTACATCCTCTGATGTGTGATTGGCATCTTATATTCCTTGTTCTTTCTTGATAATTGCTTCTCTCGTATTTATTTGTGTTGCATAATAATTGCCTCCACGGAAACTTAGAGAGTAGATAAGTCTGGTGGAGTATTCTAGTCTAGTTAGCTTGGATAGTATAGCTAGATGGACTAGATACAACGTTAGGCATGCACTATAGGAGAGGGGTGAGGTACCTCGAGAGAGTGTACGAAATCTTAACATGTATAATCAATAACTCATATTTGTGATACCTTCTTGTAAAATATTTGTAAATGTTTTGAGTACTAACTTTTGCTATGTAAAAATCTTTTTAAAAACCTTTTTGGTTCCCAGCCACAGGGACACCCAGCATGACATCGTTCCAGGGATTTTGGGAGTTGCTGCACATGTGGATGTTACAGGTCTCGCTTAGACGATTCTCTTCCTTCAGATCTAGTGTGTAGGATCTCAGTTTTAGTATTCTCAGTTTGGGGACATGTTGTGTAATTTTTACATTTGCAGTCATTCTGGCATATTGGATTTTGAGTTTGGTTTTATTTCATCCGTGGTTTTCGGCGAGACTATATTTCATTCAGTATTTATGATGATTGGTTTAGTAGTGCTTAATCTTTATTCTTCTGCATGAGTTGTCTTATTTGTTTAAGGAAGTTAAAATTTTGCACTAGCTTAATTTCACTTAGGTGGTTAGTAACTAAAAAGTTTCGACAGTCATGCTAAGAATGAACCATTTAAGAAACCTGTTTGAATTAAATTAAGGCTTGATCACTCAAGGTTTAATTAGGCGAGGTGTGACAAGTACATGGAGTGCACAATTAGAATGGTATTTCAGAGGCCTTTGAGAGTCTGTTTAACTCCTCTCGGGTCCAAGAGTTTACTTTGGGTCAAATATGGCTCGGAGGTGTACGTCGATCCTTTGGATGGGAGATCGCCGAACGCAAACGGATCGTTCGTCCATATGGTAAGTCAAAATCATACACGGGGTAGATCGTTGGAAATTTTAGGAGATTTAGTTCTACATTACAATGATGTTTTCTCAGTTCGGCAAGTCGACTTTGGTCAATCGTGGCCCGAAAGCGCCCGGTGACCTCTCGGAGTAAAATGGATCATTCATCCGTACTGTAGGGAAGAATCGCACACGGGGCAGAATGTTAGAAAGGGTATTGAATGACCTTCATAGAATCATTCATTCTCATTCGATCTGAAGAGTTGACTTTGGTCGAACGGAGTTAGGTCCCGCCCGGTGGCCACCGGATCAATTTTTTGGGGAAAATCGATCGTTCGTCCAAACGGTTATGTTGTTTCGTGCATGGGGCAGACCGTTGGAAAGGGTTTTAGTCCCATTTGAACACTAAAAGATCTTTCACTCTGATGGTGGAGTTTATTGGGGTTAATTCGGGCCCCAGGAGCGCCCGATGGCCTCTGAATCAGTTTTTCATAGAGAAATGGTATGTTCGTCTGAACCGTTATGCCAAATCGTGCACGGGGCAGACTGTTGGAAAGGGTATTCGAAACCCTTCAAATATTCAAATATCTTTCACTCTAACGAAAGAGATGACCGGTGTCAAATAGGGCACGGGGGAGCCCGATGGCCTCTAGATTTGTACTCGGAGTGCGACCTAGGTTTGCGGTGGAAGAGGGGAAGTGCTAGGAGTATCTAAATTATTTCCAATGGAAGTGTTGTAGAAATTGGAGACATAAAAATTTGAGTATAAAGAAGGAAGGAGAATATTGAGATTGTTCTTAAATGAACTGTTGAGTGTAAAATTGGCAGTGCTTGAGTAGAGATTGAAGGGAGGATATGCAAAAGCAAAATTTTGGAGGGTAACAAGTAGATCCCAAACAAAATTAAAAAGAACAGTTTTTGAGATAGTTGGCACAAAAGACATTTGTTTGCCTTTTTTGAGCCACTTGCACTGGTTATATACATATTATATATATAATGATCTAATGTCGTATGGTCCGCACTCTTACATAAGACACATGGGAGAAATCAAATACTTACTTGCAAACATGTCCACAAATTTTCTTTCAAATGAATTGGCACTTTCTTCCAAGATCCATAACGTATTAGAATCATCGTCTTAACTATGACTCCTCTATAACTCACAAAATCAAGTCTTATTTTACCATAGGGTTGCCTAGATATGTTGTAATCAAGTTGAATTCTTTTGCCATCTTCCATTTTGGTTATCCATTGACAAAAAGCAATACCTCCACTTTTTCTTGTGTTATTAGAATTGTCTTTTGAAGGCTCCAAGTTACCTATGTCGTGTTCCTCCATTTCATCCATGTTCCTCTAATGACAAAGAGCCGTCTAGAATACATTTAGAATAGTGCAACAAAATATCTCAGCATAATTATTGAACAGAGAGATAATAGTTAGTAATAAGGATATTAGCATAATTATTGAACAAAGAGATAGTAGTTAGTAATAGCCATCTTAGCATAATAGCCATCACTGATCTAATAATTATTAAACAGAGAGATTGCAGTCGTTGTTCTAGTAAGTATGGAACACATAAATGAACATGGATAATTGGATAGTTAGAGATATTACTAAGAATTTTATATACAGAAATGATTGCACCGCTATAAAGTAAATATGAGGAGAAAGTGTGACAAAGTGTGGTTCAAGATGGTGCACTCATGGACGATAATTAAGCAATATGAAGACATGATTTAGATGTAAATCTGAAATAAATTAAGAAAAAAGAAAGGAATCATTTAACAATAAGAATGAAAAATAAACTAAATACACTAATCTCTGAATTAGATCTAACGACTTACTTAATCGCATTGACTGATTCAAGGTTAACTGTTGGGTTAGATCCAATAGTTTTATTAGTTGATCAAGTTGAGCACATGGAGTTTTTATCAAGTTGCATTCGTTAGTTTACCAGAGCTGGTCAATTTGATTGCTTGGATTTTTAGATCCAATTTGGAGTCAGTTCTCCAAAACATTCTCATGATAGGGAAATTATCTTCCATGGGGTCTATTTTATGTTTCGTTCTTATTATTCATCCAAGGATATTTTTCGGATAATATTGGAAAAAACTCCTTCTTCTTTAACTCTTTGAGTATTTTCCCTCTTATATCTTCTTTTCAATCACCTAAATTGCTAAAGTCAGGCAATCAATTATACAACCACATCCACAAGATCAAATCCACCATAAATTCAAATTTATGTGGGGATTAGGAGATTCTCATTTACGTATCATTGGGAAGTGCATTAACATAATTGGCAACAATTCCTTACGGCAAATCCTTACTACCAAAATCCCTATAATTATTCTACAAGGAAAAGGAAATGGCGACATCGAAAACAACACATGAATATGATACAACACACAAAAAGGCAACATTGGATAATGGACATAAAAAGTAAAAATGTAGCATTTTTATTCATACATTGTCCAGAGGTTTATATGGATAATATACAATAAAAGAATTTTAATCATATTACTTGATGATGGGTGGACAACATCAACCAATTCCTAATAGAAATTAGTAAACATAAATTACTAAGAACCAAACCAAATGATCTGTATAGTCTTATAAATGTTCCTCACAAAGAAGACTTTCTAGACAAAGAATCAACCTGATCAAATAACTACAAAGTAAATGTTTTATTAAACATAGAAAACATTGCACTATAACCTTTTACATGAACTATCAAAGAAAAATAAGGTCGCCATATGATGATTAATAAATTCATAGCTTGAAAAATAAGGCTGCCATAGGATGATTACTAAATTCATAGCATGAAAAATAAGGCTGTCATATAATGATTTTTATTTAATTAAGAGTTCAAATATATGAAATCATTGTGGTACTATTATATGTAAGATAAATTTAGATTATTAAGTTACTTTTATAGTAAATGATATGATGAAACTATGAAGTAATTGCAAGAAACCATGTTAAGGGAATTTGAAGCAATATAATGGATAATTGGACAAGTTTGCTCGGGATCATAGAAGACATGTTATTTATGTCAAAATCAAATCCCATCAGGTCTGAGAAGAACTCCCAAACTAGTTGAATCATATGGCACTCTAAGAAAAATAATTAATAGTTTTGACAGTAATGAATGTTGTGATGGTTGACTGTAACATCATCATTGAATGCCCATTTATCCCTTTCCAAATCTCTCAACCATCTACAATAGGTATAACCTTAATAATGAATTTCAACAATGTTTAGTTTTTTACTAGCAGACTATAAGAAGGAACAATAATGTTGTTCGAATCTGATGTAAAAAAACCATGATGTGTGTGGATACATCCATGCCTTATAATGAAATAGAGAAAAGTAAACAGTTGCACCGTGTAAGGAATATAAATGTTGTGTTTGTTTAAATGTTAACAAACAGTTTTTTAGTTCACTGAACAAAACATCATATATACACTACGAAACTAAGAGCATAATTGATTGTGAAACACAACTTATACAAAGCCTAGAAATTCCCATATTTCAGGGCCTAAACGATCTTTTTAGCTAAAAGTCAAAACATAAAGTTTATTCCTTAAAAATAAAGTCAATCAGCTAATCAAACAAATCCCTAAAAGAAATACATTTTGATCTAATTGTATACCCAAGTCCCCTCACAATCTGTTCTCGCATACGTGGATGGCGATTTGTCAATTTCCTTAACATTTGGTAATGATCTACTCGATCCATGATCTCCAATGCAACCAGCAATACAGTGTTCATCGTTATCATCAATATTATATACTCTTTGAGGAGTTTCTAAAGCAATATTTGTTATGAATATAGGACAACAAACATTTTGTTTCCATTTTTAGTCCCTATTTTCAGATTATCGACTGACATGCCTTGATGTGATTGATTGACGTTTTATGGATATGGGTCCGCGCCAGTGGATTTACTAAAAATAGGGACTAAAATTATGAATGAAATGTTTGTTGTCCTATTTCCAAAATACATATTACAATAGGCCCTAAATTTACAAAGCCCCTATTATAAATTTAACTGTGTCGCATTGTAATTATAAGTCGACAGGCATCATGCGGGACTATTGACGAGTAGGAAATATAAGTGTATATTGTTACCTAAAAATAAATATGAGTAACATATGAGAATTCAAAATTACCTTAGTAAACTTAAGAAACAATAAATCCAACCACTGTGTGTCCTTAATCAAGTTGGGAAAACGAGCACTCTTGTGAGCAGAAACAACTAACATTTCAACAATACGGTATAATAAATCCTGTTAGGGATTATAATGTAACCAAATTATTAAATTTCAAGAAAAAACATAATTGTAACAACACTAACAACAACAACAACTACTACCTACCCGTGTATTTAATTGACTCTCGAGATAAGGAAAGGGTAACACGAATTCTTCAAGCTGACGTGAGTTAAGCCATCTGTACAGAATGGGACATGAATTCTTCAAGTTGACGCGAGTTAAACCATCTGTATAGAGAGGGCGTGCGGGTTGAAGAAAAGTGTGGGATGCGATTATTGTGGGATGTCGGTTAAAGCAGAGGGTGGGATGCGAGTTGAAGAAGATAGTGAGGATGAGGGAAACTCCATGAAAATCATATGAAGATAAATTTTGGGAGAAGTGGGTATCTCTAAAATTTGAGATTTTACGATTCCTCCCTCCAAGTTGTTTCTCCCTCTTGACATTTTTTCTTAAAATGGATCATAAATAACTACATGAGTTTATTAAAAACACTATTAATTTTATAAATTATATTTAATATTACCTTCTGTATAAAACTGTCATAAAACATAAATATATCATATGACACTTAAAAGATTACCATCATAAAATATCATATTAATATGACCCAATAAATATTTATGGGTCATAATTATTTGTTTAAATGAAAAAGGGTCATAATTGTGAAATAATATTACTTATTATGACGGTTTAATTAAAACGGTCGTTAAATTGAATTTTAAAACTGTCATAAAAGGGTATTTTTCTAGTAGTGATACTTGTCACGAGATTGTCACGATCTTTGACCATGACAATTTTGGGCATAATTCAAAAAAAATATGTTGACCAGTATGGCCACAGCCACTGCGTAGCAGTATATTTGTACCTGTTATAGCAATGTTGTACCTATTTAAACTGCATATATCCAAATAAAATAGTGGTAATGCAAATATACATTCAAAACAATATGCATCACGATAAAATTCAAATATAATTCAAATGTAACAATTTAAAACAATTCAAATTTAACAACTTAAAACAATCCAAAGCAATTCAAATAATGTCACTACATGTCTGGGGTAGGTTTGAGGAGGTGGATAGGCCACACTATACACGAATTGATACACCCTTGAATATGCATCATACCACATTGTTCGTGCAACCACAATAGGGAGTTCTCTTTCCCGGTTATCACATGCATGACGAGCACCTTGGCCTCGATGTCTTGAAGTTCACGTCCATGAACTAGCATACCCGGGATGGTATTCGAGTCCCTCAACCCCCTCCCTATCCGCTCTCCATCAAATATATCGTGTATAAACATGCTCAGCCAACTAAGTGTCATCACAAGTCAGTCGAAGGGAGCCAAACAAGGGACTGGATCATCAGAGTCTGCATGTGTCGGCGATGAAGCAGCGGCGTCCACATCCACCTAATCCTCCACCACCTCCTCCTTCCCTTTCCCCTTTCTTCCCAACAAACGCTTCATGAATGAGAACATATCTTGGACCATCGCCTCCAAACGGTATAGTTTCACGTCATGCTAGTCCACCATTTGAGCCAACCCGGTGTTGCTCGTATCCAATCCGATGATCATAGATTTGGACACCCGCGATCTCACCCCCTTTCCCTCCACTTACGATCAGTGCCAAGCACTTGTCTAAGTGCGCTCATGGACAAAGATGCCTTGTCGGCATCAGCCTGCGACTCATTCACTTCTTTAATCTTTGCCTGAAACGAAAAAAGCACATAATTAGTTAAATAAGTAAATAAAAACATTAGAACATAATTAACAAAAAGTAAACTATTAGACTACTTACAATCATGGACGAGACATTTGGGGACACCTCCTTATCCTTCCCCTTCTTCGTCCGAATAGACACATAAGCATCGAGCCTATGTGACCTACGCCCGGGGCCACTCCCCATCCCCTGAAATAAAATAATGCAAAAATAGTATCGAGGCCGCAAAGTAAAATAATGTAGAATAACATATTTATTTAATTATAGAAAAATAAATTATTACCATCATCCTATTCAAGACCACATATTTATGTAATATACTTAACAACTCATGCACATTGTTACGATTTGAGAAAAAATTGACAACATATCACCATAGTTCTCCAAGTACACGACGTAGATTGGCAAGTGTGAGTGTTATTTCAATTGATCAATTGAAATAACACTCACAATTGTCAATCGAGTATGTACCCAGAGAACATTAGGATACGAATGCAGAACTCCCTCCAAAAGTAACAACTTTAAGCCACTAAGAATATTATTATACATAATTTATGCAGTCCTAAACTGTCCCAACGGGACAATCGAGAGATCTAATTACAAGGGTAATGACTCTCGAACGGGTCTACGGGCTATTGAATGCGTATGCATAAGAACTACAAGGCTAGTATCTATGCGCACTTTATGTAATTTCAAGTATGTTTCATTTATTTATCATACTACATATATATTCTTCGTGATACAAAGTTATTTTAAAAAAAAGTTGAAAAATCCCACCCCCATATGGACAATAATCTAGTGGTCATGCCACTTCTAAAATTAACCAACCGAACATCAATCCACTATAATCCAACCACAATAGCAACAACAACTATGTATCCCGTACTCCTTCTAAATCATCTACTCAATTCATTCAATTCATCAATTAAACTAACAATTAAAGTGTACAATTATTAATTTACTAATTTACAATGAGGGGCAATCCTACTTGCATATGAAAGGGTCACTAATTATTAATTTACTAAAAAACTAATAATCAATCAATATTTAATCAATCAATTCCTTTACAAGGGGAACTACTTGCATATGAGGGGCAATATCTAATAAACCAATCAAAATTTAATAAAAAAAATATTAACAAGCCCCACCCCCCGACCCACCCACCCGACATAATCCAACCGCAATAGCAACAACTAATGTGTATCCCATACTGTGGGTACCCTGAATTTAGCACCATAAGGCCTGGACGAGTAGCCCCTCCTTAGCGGCCCAAAGCCCAGGCCCATCACCTCTTGTACTCATCCGATTACCCCACGATCCCATGAAGAGAAGCTGTAAGGGAGAGCGATCCCATGTAGGGGAGATGGCTAATAAGGAGGAACCCATCACCCCCACTACTCCAAGATATACATGTATAAATTAAACCCTAAGTCCGGGGCAAAGGACAAGTTGTATTCTCTGTACTTATTCTTCAGAATATAGAAAAATAACACTGACTGAACCACCGTGGACGTAGGCACATATTTGCTGAACCACGTATACCCATTGTTGTGTGATTGGCATTTTATTTATCTTTTCGTGATTGTTACCTCTTTCATATTTATTTGTGTTGCATAATAATTGTCACCACAATTGGCGCCGTCTGTGGGAAACGTTTATCTTTCCCTGAGAAGAGACCATTCCGAGAAAAACAAATCTAAGATGTCTTGTCACAGCAGCAACGCTCCTCAAGCAGGAGATATTCAGGAGCCACCCGCTCCTCGCAGGATTAGGTCTGAAGTCCGACGTTCAGATCAAGGGGCTTGCTTAGAAAGGCCAGCCTCAGAAGAAAGTCAAGGACCAGCAAGGTCCACTCAGATATCCAGATTGATCAATGCATACGAAGCAAGGCTCCATGAGCAGAGGGAGTCCTCTCGCAGGTATGAGGCTGAGAATGCTCGCTTGAAAAGAAAACTGGAAAAACTGGAGAAAGAACTACGTCCTGATACCAGAAGACGCCCATATCGCACTCCTAGCCCTCAGGCGAGCAAATCTCGCAGCCGAGGAAGGAGCCCTAGGCGGCAATATCAAGGGTTCGAAGGTGGCGACTCAGACGACGACCTCCGCGAGCAACTGAGAAAAGATCGCCGCTATCAGAGTCCTGCTCGCAGCGACGAAAACATACGGAACCTAGTCCACAGAGAAATGGACCAACATCTAGCTCACCGAGGCACCAGGTCGACCAGAGAACTCGCCAGGACAGCCCTCAAGACCCAGATGAAATCGCCCTTCACGAGGGAAATTGAAGAAGAAGAAGCTCCCAAAAAGTTTGCTATTCCAAGGTTCAAGATTTACGATGGGAAGACTGATCCCATTGATCATGTCAGGCAGTACCGGCAAGCTATGACCCTCTGGAATCACCGAGATGCACTGATGTGCTGTATTTTTCCCTTGAGCCTTCATGACGTGGCCCAGAAATGGTTCGAGAAACTCCCTCACCGATCCATCAGAAATTTCAAATCACTGGTCGAGCTCTTTACGGCCCGGTTCATCACCAGCAGCTCCCATCCCAAAAGGATGGATGCTCTATTAAAGATGAAGAAAACTACTCAGGAGACACTCCGAGACTACGCGAAGAGGTACTGGGAGTTATTCAACGAAGTCGAGGACTGCGCGGAAGAGGTAGCAGTGGCTTCATTCAAAATTGGGCTACCTAGCTCTTCCCTCCTTTACCAGTCCTTGACAAAGAAGGAAGCAACCACCATTGATGACCTGATGGCCCGGATTGAGAAATACGCAAAGGTGGAAGATGTCACCCGCCTTAACGTAGGAGAAAACGGTCGAGCCAAGCTCGCTACCAAGGGAAGTGAGAAAGTTGATAACCAAAAAAAAGGAGGAAAGAATGGAAGCAAGAATGGCTCCAAGAACGGAGGGAACCCTGACGTTGCAAAGTCGTTCCAGGCGGCAACACCGTCTTCAAAGAACCAATTTACAAAATTCTCGCGAAGATCAAGGATGAGCCATTCATCAAATGGCCCCGAAAAATGGGAGGAGACCCATTGAAAAGAAACAATGAACTGAGATGCACCTTCCACAAAAAGGGAGGGCATAAGACCGAGCACTGCAAGGATCTTAAGTCCCACCTCGAGGAATTGGCCCAATCCGGACATTTGAATGACTTCGTGGGAAGGAAGGTAGAAAGAGTGACTGTCCACAAGGAGGCAAAACCCGACAACGTATTGGAAGACGACGCCGGACACGAATTCGCAGTAATCCATGGAGTATCCGATGTTAAGAAAATCCAGGGTAACTCAGCTCGAATGGAGGTAAAGAAGCTTACAACAGTAATGCAAGCTTTTCAGATTGATCCAGCAAAATCACAGGCAGGAAAACGTCGGCGAGCAGAGGACATCAACTACAACAAGCATATTGTTTTCAGGGACGAAGATCTTTTGGGAGTGAGGACCCCACACCACGACGCCTTAGTCATTACACTCAGGATAGCCAACTTTGATATCGACAGGCTGCTCGTCGATCAAGGGAGCTCATCCGAAGTAATGTACATCGACCTGTTCAGAAAATTGAAGTTGAACGTCGCCGACCTAAAGGGAACAACTGTTCCTCTGGTCGGCTTCGCTGGGAAAATGACCATGCCTCTGGGCAAGATTGTACTACCAGTGCTCACTGGAAATGTTTCAAAAATGATTGAATTCTTGGTGGTCGACATCGATTCACCATATCAAGCTATCCTCGGTCGGGGATGGCTTCACGCAATGAAGGCAGTCTCCTCGACCTACCACCAGAAACTCAAGTATGTCACCGAGCGGGGAGTGATGGAGATACATGGCGACCAAGCAATGGAGAGAAAGTGCTTCGTAGCGGCCATCCGACCAAAGCCAGAGAAAAAATCCGTTCAAACCAGCGAGAAAGTGGAGGAAGGTGCAATCCCTTCCAAATAGCAATTAAAATATGGAAGGCCCGGAGTGGAAGAGACCAGGCTCCTCCCCTCCGAGCGTGTTGTAGAGGACCTGGTAGAAGTAATTGCTAAAGAAGGCGACAACAGCAAAGTTTTTCTGATCGGGACCTCACTCACTGACCAAGAGCAAAAGGATTTGTTAACCTTACTCAGAAACAACATAGATGTTTTCGCTTGGGAACCCTATGAGTTGCCAGGAATTGATCCCAATATGGTCTACCATCAGTTGCACGTCAATCCCACATTCAAACCGATAGCACAGAAGGCACGACGAACTGCTCCCGAGAAGGCCAGAGCAATAGAAAAAGAAGTCAAAAAACTGCTGGATGCAGGGTCCATACGGGAAGTGCAATTCCCCAAATGGTTATCCAACCCAGTGGTAGTTCCAAAAAGCAACGGGAAGTGGAGAGTTTGCATAGACTTCACTGACCTCAACAAAGCCTGCCCCAAGGATAGCTTCCCTCTTCCGAAAATAGACCAACTAGTAGACGCCACTACAGCTCACGAATGAATGAGTTTCATGGACGCATACTCAGGTTATCACCAGATTCCCATGTATGCCCCAGATCAGGACAAAACGGCGTTTATCACGACGGTTGGTTTATACTGTTACAAGGTCATACCTTTTGGGCTTAAAAATGCAGGGGCAACCTATCAGCAGCTGGTTACTAAAATGTTCAAGAATCAGATGGGAGACACGATGGAGGTCTACATCGACGACATGCTCATCAAGAGCAAGGAGAAGGAAAATCACCTCTCAGACCTGTCAAGTACCTTCGAAATCCTCTGGAAGTACCGAATGAAACTCAACGCGAGCAAGTGTTCCTTCGGTGTCCAGTCAGGAAAGTTCCTTGGGTATTTGGTCAGCAAGCGTGGCATAGAGGCTAATCCGGACCAGATTGATGCAATCAAACGGGTGCAACCTCCTCGCACAATCCGCGATGTACAGAAGCTCACTGGAATGCTCGCTGCTCTAAATCGTTTCATTTCTAAATCCTCCGAGAGATGCAAGCCCTTCTTCCAACTCTTAAAAGGCAGCAAAACAGTAGAATGGACCCCAGGTTGCTCACAAGCATTAGACGAGCTCAAGTCCTACCTAAGATCCCCACCACTGCTTGTCATACCACAGCAAATGGACCCTTTGTACCTCTACCTCTCTTTATCCCGCCATACTATCAGCTCAGTGCTAATGTGTGAAGTTACAGGGATCCAACATCCAGTCTATTACGCGAGCCAAACCTTACTAGAGGCCGAGCAGCGCTACCTGCCATTGGAAAAGCTCGCATTGGCCCTAGTAATGTCCTTGAGGAAACTGAAGCATTACTTCGAAGCTCATACGACCATCGTCCTTATATCACACCCCCTTAAGGATGTCCTAAGGAAGGCGGATTTGTTGGGCAGACTGCCTAAATGGTCAGTCGAGCTCGGCCGATTTGACATCCAATTTCAACCAAGGACAGCTATCAAGGGTCAAATCCTTGCTGACTTGATAGCTGAATTCACAGGCGAAGAACCCTTCAACCAGCCTAAGCCAACAGAACAAAACAGCCAGGCTACAGGGGGAAGCTGGAAACAATTCGTTGATGGAGCCTCCAACTCAAAGGGGGCAGGAGTAGGAATTGTCCTCATCACTCCAGAAAATACAGTCCTCGAGAAAGGAATCAGGCTGGGATTTGCAGCCTCCAACAACGAAGCAGAATACGAAGCCTTAATAGCAGGTCTCCAAAGGGCGCAAACTCTGGGAGCAAAGCATTTACAGGTATTCGGAGACTCGCAACTAGTTTCCAATCAGATAAGTGGAGACTATAATGCGAAGGATGAGTGGATGGCAGCCTACCTCTCCTTGGTGGAAAACTTAATGACGAACTTTGAAGAAATCAACATCCAACAGTTTCCCAGGGGGCAGAACAGCCACGCTGACGCCTTGGCAGCCCTAAGCTCGGCAGTTGATTCCAGCCTTAAAAGGATCCTCCCTATCGATTTCCTTAGCTGCCCGAGCATTTACCCCAACTGCGAGCTGACCAAAGAGAAACCAATACTCCAATTGGAACCAGCCCCCTGCTGGATGGATCCCTTGAGAGACTATTTGAAGAACGGAACGCTCCCAGAGGATAAGAGGACTGCCCACCAGATAAGAGTCAAAGCTGCTCGCTTTCACTTATCCACGGGAGGCAACTTGTATAAAAGATCTTTCTTCGGCCCCTACCTTAGATGCGTCCACCTAGGCGATGTCAAGACAGTGCTTCACGAGCTTCACGAAGGAATCTGCGGGAGTCACGTCGGAAGAAGGTCTCTAGCCTTCCGAGCAATGAAGGAAGGTTATTGGTGGCCATATATGCAAAAGGACTCCGCAGTATATGTCCGCAGATGCCTAAAATGCCAGCTTCACGCCCCCATGGTCCACCAGCCCGCCAGCGAGTTAAAATCCCTGACCAGCCCCTGGCCTTTCGCCCAGTGGGGAATGGATATCGTGGGACCACTGCCCACCGCTGCCGGCAATCGCAAATACCTGTTGGTAGCAACTGATTACTTTACCAAGTGGATCGATGCAGAACCACTGGCGAACATCCGGGATGCTGACATGATGAGGTTCATATGGAAAAATATAATCACTCAATTCGGGATCCCCAGAACCGTCATCACTGACAATGGAACAAAGTTCTAGAGTGGCCCTTTTCAGGACTTCTGCGACCAACACGGGATCAGGCACCACTTCAGCTCAGTGGCTTACCCTAAAAGTAACGGATAAACTGAGGCTTCCAATAAGACAGTGATCGCTGGATTAAAGAAGCGGTTAGAACAAGCCAAAGGCGCATGGACAACCGAGCTACCGCATATCCTATGGGTGTACAGAACGACTCCTAGGCGAGCCACAGGAGAAACGCCATTCTCACTAGCATATGGTATGGAGGCAGTCATCCCACTAGAAACAGGATTGCCTACAATGAGATCCGACCTTGTCGAGCAGGGTCAGAACGATCAGGCTTTGCTCGCTGAACTCGATTTGGCCGACGAGCGCAGGGAACTTGCCCTAGTAAAACTAGCGAGCTATCAGCAACAGCTCGCAAAGCACTATAGCAAAAGGGTCAATCCGAGGAAATTCGAAGTGGGGGACTATGTTCTAAGAAAGGTCCTGGGCAACACAGTGAAACCATCAGACGGTAAACTGGGCCCGAACTGGGAAGGACCTTATGAGATAATTAGAAACGATTTGCAAGGTGCCTATCATTTGAAAACAATGGAGGGCAGAGAGATACCACGAGCATGGAAAGCAGCTAATCTCAAGAAATTCTATTTTTAGGGGTTCTATTGTTAGATCTTTTATTGTACTCATTATGGGAAAAGAAAGTTTATTCCTCATTTCACCAATGAAAATCTCTCAGTTGATCACTCTCTAAAAAGTAACAATTATATCTTATTGCACATCCTTTTCAAATCACAGGTATAATGGTTGGCATAGCAGGGGGATACCCCTCCTCAGGTCATCGTCATGAAGCACGACAGACCTCATAGCATTGACCATGGAAATATATGAAGCCCTACAGAGTATTCTTAGGCATCAAACCTACTTTGGTGAAACAAAATCCTGACCGGATAAAGACATCCAATAACAGGTGTGTCCTCGCCAATTGCCCTACTTAGGCCTAAGGGAGTGTGACGACACGACCTAAAAGGTAAAGGAAGGGCACAATGGTATTCTTAATACTGGACTGGGCGGACACTCACATGACAAGATAAAAAGGATTGTAAAGCTGCAAAAATATGAAAAGATTGGATGAACACGTTTAGTTGGCAAAATCGCCCAAAACTCGAACTTTCCATTAATCTTTTATATTTACAAACAATAATAGTACATGTTTAGTCGGCAAAGCTCGCCCAAAGCATTTACAATTATTAAAAAACAAAATATCAAGAAGGTGGAAGCCTCCGAGCAAGATAGTCAGTAACTTTAGCTCTCCTCCCATCATCAGGAGCAGGATCGAACTCCTCCACGACCTCACTTGTATCCAACTCCAATAGTCGTCGGGGGATAGCATCGATGGGGATCCATCGATCATCTCGCCTGAATGGATTGGGCATCAGAGTAGAGGGGGACATCTCGTGCCGATACCACAATATCGAGTTCAGCGGGACCTGCAGCTCTTTGAGAGCACTCAACCATCCCCTGACGAAGGAAAGCTCCTCGAACTCTGATAACCGTGTGGGAGCATCCAGCCAGCCCTGATCATATCCATCAGTCCACACTTGGCGAGGGCCCTTCTTGAATAAATGCCGCAGTCGGGTGACGTCCCTTTGGAGCCCAGCAGCAGTCACATAAGCTCGCCGAACATCTTCGCGCATCTCCTCCATTTCCCTCTCACGCCGCTCCTCGACTTCCCTACTCCTACCCCTTGTACTCCTACCAGCACGTGGGAGGGGAGGCCGAGCAGCTCGCGATGAGGAAGAGCCTTGTAGGACTGCCGATGCGGTGATCGGTGAATGCTCCTTAAGCTTCGAGACCTCCCGTCTCAGGTCTTCATTCTCCCTTTGAAGAAACTCCACGACTCGGTTGATCTCGGTGGCCTCCAGTAACTTTGCTCTCAGCTCGCTAACTTCTTCTTGCACTGAAGCACCGATCTCTTCCATTTCCTGGAGCCTGTCCTTCAATTTGTCCACCTGCTCGGACTGATCCTTATATTTCTGGTTCCTTGACTTAGCAAACCTGCAAAGCCTAGCAAAGGCTTGGCGAACTGCAGGGCTTGCATTAGGACCCAGAGTCCTACCTAATTGGGAGGTAACAGGAATATATTCATCCACATCAACCAACTACAAGTAAAAGAAAGAGAGAAGAAAGAGATCAGCATAAAGAAAAATAAAGTCTTTTCATTGATAATGAGCGAAGTTACATCAGATCAAAAAAGAAAAAAGTTACAAAGAAGCCCTATCAATTAGCAACCTCGGTGGATGGACCCTTGTCCTTATCAGCATCAGCATCAGCAGGGGCATTACCCTCTGCAGGGGTGTCCACTTCCCCCTCGACCAAGGGAGCATCAGTAGGAGTCGCCTGAGAAACAGGATTGGTGCCTTCAGCAGTTGGGGCTGGGTCCTCATCCACGACTGGCTTTGGCCCTGGATCATGCTCGTCAAAGAGTGGGGATGCAACATCCACCCCAGCAGCCACGAGGGCCTTGTTCCACCCTTTCTTGAAGTTCAGACGGCTGAGATAGCCTATCTGAACCTCGACGTCCTCATACACAGTAGCCCAGCCAGAATTGTACGAATCTTCTTTAAGAGTGGCTGCCTGCGCTTTCTTCGCCTCCAGCTGCTCGGCAAGAGCCCTGTTCTTCTCCGCAAAGTCTAGCTTGCTCGAGCATACCAGATCATACGACTTCCTCAGCTCGCCAAGCTCCCTGACAGCATTATCTCTCTCGCGAGCAGAATTAGCAAGGGCCGAGGCAGATGAAGCTCGAGCCGCATCAGCAGCCTTCAGATCGGCCTCCAGCTGAGAACCCCTGGCCACCAGAGTAGACTTCTGCTGCTCCAGCTCGCTGTTCCTTCTCAACAGCTCATCGCGAGAGCGATAGAGCACAGCAAAGTCAGTCACAAACTGCAAAAAATGAAGGAAAGATCAGAAAGAAGAAACCATCAAAACGGATTAAAGGAAGTTGAAAATTAGAAGAGGAACCTTACTAAGGCAAGCCTCTGTCTAGCTTGCAAAGCCAGTTGATCGGACCCTGACGCCCTCTCATGATCTGTAGGGAGGACTCCTCTCTCGAGCAGCGCAGGGGCAAGCTGAGGAGAGGTGGCCACCGAAGCCCCCTCAGGCAAGGCAGATACTGGGACCAAGGCTTGACCAGTTTCGGTCCACAGTTCCATCTTCCTCCTCTCCTCCTCCTTTTCTCTCTCCCTTATCTTTCTCTCTTCCACCTTCTTCCTCTCCTCCTCCTTTTTCTTCTCTCTCTCTCTCGCCTGCTCCTCCTCTCTCTTCTTCTTCTCTTGCTCCTGAGAAGAAGGCCGAGAACCAGTAGCTATGGCCCCGGAGGCAGTCTTCGATTTCTTGGACCTCTGGGCAAGAAGCACATCATCATCATCATCATCATCATCTCTGATTAAATTCTTCCTGGGAGGCATCTCTTCACCAGAACTACTGGTAGTGCTCGAAGAACTGCTACTGTCAACACTGCCTGAACCGAAATTACTAACACCTGCAGGCTCACTCTCCGATCTTCTCTTCTCTTCGTCCAATTGGATGGGCTCAGCAGAAATCTCTTCGGAAGAATCAAAGTCCGGAACACTATCCACAGGTCGAGCTATGAAGCTGGAGCCTGTGTTCTTGTACTCAAGCAGAAAAGCAGCAGACCTAGGATGCTCGCCGTCACCCAAAGGTTCCCTGATGTTCCAAGCTTTCACCAGTTCCGAGATACGAACCTCACTGAGAGCAGGCTCCAATTTCTTTATCCTCGCTGTAAAAGAGAAAGCAAGAAGAAGTTAGAAAAATCACAAAGTCAGCAAAGGTTGAAACAATAATACAACATCTACCTATATATTCTTCCCCATAAAAGGGAACAGTGAACCTCTCAGACCTCGACCCTTCAAATTGGGGGGAGAATTGCCAATTCCTCACAAGAAAACCTTCTTGCCAGTAGTCCTTATGGGAATCATGTAAATTTACTACCAATACCCTATCAGGGCTCCTAGCCTTAAGGTACAGGACACCTGAACTCGTTCGAGAAAAAGAATAACAAAAGCAGACCTCGGCAAGCCCTAACCTTGTGCCATACAATTGATTTATCCTATGCACGCCGTTCACTATTTTCCATATGTTGGGCGAACATTGTGCAGGCACAATACCAAAATAGCTAAAGAAGTGCAGAAACAGACCATTAGGGGGAAAGGTAAGACCCCCCTGGGAGAGCAACAGGACGTGAATCCAATGTGCGTCCTCTATATCCCTAACGTTCCTAGGCGGCGAGGCACAACACTCAATCTCTACCCACTCAGGAATACTGTAGAATTTTCTAAACTCAGTTAGTGACCTATTTCCAATCTTCGCCATTGGAAAAATACAAGAAAAACTATAAACTCGAGAAAAGGGCACGAGAGACTTACAAAATAGAAGATCAGGTCAAATGGCGAAGAAGCGACGAGAGTGGAGACCGAAAACAGAAGGTACAAAGCTTAGGAGTTCTCAGAAGATACAAGATTGCTGGAAAAGCTAGAACGACGAAGAGAAAATGTGTCTTATTCCAACAAGCCTTTAAGTCAATCATAACGCACGGATAGCGAAGCGGGTGCCGCCAAAGCAACTTCACAGTTTTCAAAGAAATCGACCATCATAGCTGATTATTTAAATTCATTGGACCGGTAAAAATGGCCCAACAAATTTAGGGGCAATTGTGGGTACCCTGAATTTAGCACCATAAGGCCTGGACGAGTAGCCCCTCCTTAGCGGCCCAAAGCCCAGGCCCATCACCTCTTGTACTCATCCGATTACCCCACGATCCCATGAAGAGAAGCTGTAAGGGAGCGCGATCCCATGTAGGGGAAATGGATAATAAGGAGGAACCCATCACCCCCACTACTCCAAGATATACATGTATAAAAACCCTAAGTACGGGGCAAAGGACAAGTTGTATTCTATGTATTTATTCTTCAGAATATAGAGAAATAACACTGACTGAACCACCGTGGACGTAGGCACATATTTACTGAACCACGTATACCCGTTGTTGTGTGATTGGCATTTTATTTATCTTTTCGTGATTGTTACCTCTTTCATATTTGTTTTTGTTTCATAATAATTGTCACCACACATACTCCTTCTAATTCATCTACTCAATTAACTCATTTTATCAATTAACCAACAATTAAAGTATATAATTATTAATCTACTACTTTACAATGAGGGGCAATCCTACTTGCATATGAAAGGGGCACTAATTATTAATTTACTAAAAGAATTAATAATCAATCAATATTTAATCAGTCAATTCCTTTACAAGTGTCAGTACTTGCATTGAGGGGCAATATCTAATAAACCAATCAAAATTTAATAAAAAAAAATTAACAATCCCCATCCCGCGGACCACCCTCACGCCCCATTTCCCCCTGGACCAACCCCTCCCTACCCACCCCCCACCACACACACATCCGCAGCCCCACCCCCACCCCCAGCCCTGCCCCCTCCCCCCCCCCACTACCACTTCCCACCACGCACACATGCACACACACACTCACACACACACGCACATATACACACACGTATATATACACACACACATGCATATACACCCCACCCCCAGCCCTGCCCCCTCCCCCCACCACACACACGCGCCCATTTACACACATATGTATACACACACATATATACAAATGGAACAAAAATAGAGAGAGAAAACGTACCAAAATCAGAGAGAGAGAGAGAGAGAGAGGGAGGGAAACCAAAATGGTGGGAAACAAAAGGAGGGGGGTTTACTCTGAACATTGTCACGGTCCTTGACCGTGACAAAAAATGATTGTTTTTTAGTCACCGTCAATGACCGTGACAAGACTGGCCGACTGAAGGGTTCTAATATGGCCTTTTTGGTGTAGTGTTTTAAAATTTGGATTTCTATCTCGTTCTTCAAGGATATGAAAATGCCCGTGTTATATCCGTGGCCTTTATGGAACTCATAGTACTTGCTTTTATACCTTCGATTGGAGGATATTTTAATTTCCCAGGCCATTTTGGGCCCCTGCTTCCTTTAATTTCGTCGAGGATGTGGTGCACACCGGTGGTGAGAGAACTGTACTCGTCATACTTCTTTGGTTTTTCCACTTTCTTATCCTTCTCCTCTTTCTTCTCCCAGCCATTGTTGTTATTGGCCTTGGGGTTGTGAAACTGTTTTGTATACATAGCCCCCTCGGCATTCATAACTGTACTAGATTTGGCCAGTAATTTGGTCATGATCTTGGGAGGATCTTTGGCAAGAGCATATTATAATTTCTTGAGGAGTAAGCCAATCATCAATGCAGTAATTGTTGTCTTCTAATCATAATTAATTACTTCAAGATTTTCACTATTGAACCAAGTGATGTATTCGTGAGTGGTCACTTCAGCTTGCTGGAGAGCACTTAGAAAATGATCTACCATTTTAGATTGGTTAGCTTTAAGGCAGAAATTACTGACAAACAAATCATCCAACAGTTCAAAGTAGAAGATTTTCCCTCATGATAAATTATTCTACCAAATTTGTGTTGACCCTAGAGAATGATTGGCAACGTATCTCATTGGGACTGAATATATGTTATGGCAACTTGATATTTCTCCATATGAAGTACTTCATCTATTTTACCATCATAGCAGACATGAAGGGTGATCCCTTTACAAAACTTCTATATAAGGGATATTTTAGCTTTGCTATGTTTCCTAAACATTATCCCAATCATTTAATTGAGCGTTTTCATGGTTAATCATCTGGATCATATTTGAATATGATTGTTTTAGCTACTCAGTCATTATTTTATATTGAGTTCTCATCTTGCAAAGTTTTCTCGACATGCACTGACCCTCGGATGCTAGTCCTTGACCTAACAGATCATTCTCGATGATCTCTAGATCCTATGGGCTCTCTAGAATGATCGCCCCTTACATCTCAGGGCCCAAAGAATCAAACTCTAAGTCAATGTTAAGACTTTCCAAAACATTCAGTATTTTCTGAGAGAATGATCACCCATTATAGTAATCAGTAGACCTTAGGGAAAAGGTGGTTCTTTGATGGTAAGTTCGGACATTAATTGATCTAGAGTATCTATATCGAATCCTCTCATGCATTCCTATTGGGTTTACAAGTTTTTTATCCCCAAAGGGGACGGAGGCGACATTTCTCCGCTCATGTTGGGGTGTTCCCATTTAAACGGTATGATGGTGTGTGCCATATGCCTGGCCTTGAGCATATAAGTCATTTGCTTAAATGTTTCTTGCATGGCCTCTTGAATTTTTTCTATGATTGTCAAAATTACTTAGAGATCTCCTACTCCTCGCGGGACGGAGGGTAGGATGGTTTGAGTTGAATGGCTACTGTCCTTATTATCTTCCATTTTCCAATTCCTTCAAGAAAATGATTGGAAAAAAAATTAGGACTGAAAACTAGTAGGAAATAACAAAGACTTGTCGAACTCCCCCTGAAGGATCCAATTTGTTGTTGTCTAAAACTAGTATGGTGTTTATGATGAGTCTTAGCTTAGTTATGCAATTAATTATCTACTACAGATATATTATAAGATGATATGAAGTAGAAAGAGATGAAATACAAAGAAGGAGACAAAAGTTTTTACATAGTTTAGCCCAATGAGGCGACTACATCCACGGTACTAAGTCAATATATATTAGGGTTGAGTACAAGCTCTCAAGAAACTCTTTAGGGTTATGTGTATGTTGTTTTGCACTTTTCCCCAAATGAGGGGTGTAGTAGGTTATTTATAGTAGTGTGAAGAAGAAGAGTTGGAATGCCTTGAGATATCAGGCATTTACACATTTTTACATTATGGATAACCACTAAGTGTGTGCTAGCATGGCCTCACGTGCTTGTGTATGGGTGGCAATAGATATTCCCATGTCTGCATGTTTTATTTTGATGATGGTTGGCCTTCCTGAGGGTTTCATCCATTCAGTGAACTAGTGGAGGTAATAAGACGACAAAAATAATATCATGGGATAAGGTCAACTAGGCATTGGCAAATGTCACACTCTAATTGTTCCACATAATTCTCTTATTTTAGGTTAAAGCAATTGTAGAATCTTGAGGCAAAATAAGACTGTGAATATAAAATAGATCACTAATATCTCTCCAGATTCCATCCAAATACATCGTTTGATTAATGACTTCTACTTAAAAAGGAGAAATATCAAATCATAGAAATTTTAGCCCAAGTTTATGATTTAATTTCCATCGTTATACCTCCTTGAGAAGCCATGGATTCAAAATTTCTAATCTACAAAATATGAAAGTTTTGTTTATAACACTTATAAACAAATATTATACAAAAAATTAAGATACATGAAACAATACGAAACAAAAAATGATAAATAGAGTGAAAGTTATCCGAATAAGGAGTATTTGTAATAAGACCTTACTATAACACAGTAACCCTTATCTCTATATCAGGAAACCTATTAATAGAGTCTGTATTCTACCAGGTGTAACCCTATGTTCAAAAACCATGTTAAAACCATACTTTCATCCTAAACTCATTAAATATTTTCTACTATTTTAAACAAAATGAAAACAAATTGGAGTCCAGAAATAACAATTCAATATTAAAACAACCCACATATTAGAAGAATACATGAATAAATAAACAAAATACAAATTGAAATAAAAAAAACAAAGAACAAAAAGCCTATAATAATTTGGGTTTATGTGGGTTTTAACCGAACAAACATATATTATTAGAAAAATATTGAAACTTAAAAACACACGAATTATAGAGGAAGAGATACAAAGGAGTGATGATACCAGTTATTGCAATAAATACTTGTAACATCCTCCATATCTTAAAAGTGTTCCTCAAGAAGAGAAAGAGGTCCTACAATTTAGCCACGACCTTAAACATGCAATCATCTAGATCATAAGACCCCCAGTGACCCTAGGACTTTGCCCTGGCAGAAGGTGCGACCACAGTCACCCCTTTCTCCACATACAAGCATCTATTTGTCAAGCATAGTTCCACAGGAGAAACCCAAATAGTTTTATTCAATCCAGTGCTAAGGGAACACGTCAGAGTAGGTGCAAATTATCCCTAAATATCGTTCATAACTCAGGTCTTGGGAAAGAAGTTGTACTCCACCTTCCTACCATATGAAGGTGGATCTCATCAATTCCACACCTCGTGGACGATATACAGGGATGATATAACTATTCTAGCGGGTAGGATAAAATCAAAACACTATTTCATCTACTTCCACCTTACCCACCCATTTGTATTGAAATTTCCCATTTGTATTTAATGCTACTATAAACTACATAAGCCACTTACAAATTCTTAGACCCACACTCCACTACCTTACTGGCATCAAAAGACATCATGTATGTCTTAATCATGCTGCACCATTCTAGTTAGTGCCTATATAAACGATTGGTTATAAATAGGGGAATATTAAAAGTTTAAAAAGATCCAAGAATTAAATCTTATAGAGAACAAAAAGTTAGAGTCTTCTCATAAGAATCAAGCCTACGTTCCACACTCTCAATCCACACTTTAGAGCCATACTTATAGTTTAGGACCATTAATTATTGTAATATACGTTGTACAAAACGTTAAACCCTAAGATTGCACTCGGACACCCAAAGATAACTCATTCAGTTACTTCCTAAAGTCCTCTAGTCTATCAAGAAAGGTCATAGGACATCAGACTCCCGTGTCCAAAGCCTAACGGGTCTCTTACCTGGTAATACTCATTAATATTATATAATTCATGCATAACAACTTTACAAAGTGGACATATGACCATCCCTTGATGTCATCAATGACATTATAATATAGAGGCATAACACATTTGTCTAACACTTCATATCTCTCCTCCCATCCTTCCAAGGTCTAGAAGGGAGAAATTATGGGTCTAAAGCCTAAAACAATTTATAGTCTCATTGGTATCGTCGGTGTTAAAGACAAGTTCCTTTTCCTTTGAAATATAAATTTTATTTTATAAAAAAATTGTAACCATTGTTGCTTTTGCCAGATCCTTTCAAGAGCTGGAATCAAGGAAAAAGGAACTACAACAGAAACTAACTATCATCCCCAGTCATCTCCCTCTACCCATGCTAGTGGAGGAATTGGTGGTAATGAAACTACCGACACTATTTAAAATATTGGGCCCCAACCAGAAGAAGGAAAATATCAAGATGGCATACCTAAACCCCCTAAAGATCTACCAGTCGAATCCCTGTCAAAGAGAGGATATCAATCCCCGATGACCAGTCCCAAGGGGGATCTAGGGTGGTCAAACCCTTAGATGTCAAGATAAAAATGATGCAGGACTGATTGAGAAATTTCCTGAACTAGTACAAGATGCAGTCTCCCACTACTATTGAGCTAGACCTCCAAAATATGCTATCTCTTTTATCTAATGACATTCAAAATTATGCACTTCCCCTAAAGTGAAAAATGCCTAACAATGAGTCATTCAGACAAATCCAAAAACTTGATAAATCATTTAGATACATATAGGTCCTTCATGCTCCTTCAAGATACACAAGATGATGTCTTGTGAAGGCCATTTTTCACCACTTTAAGAGGAATAACCATGCATTAATTTGCCAAAATCAAGTCGGGGACTATAAGGAGCTTCACTGAGTTGATGTGGTCCTTCGTTAACCACCTCATCGGGGCTCGAAAGATGATAAAAGATATGACCTCCCTCATTCACTTCTGAAAGAATATCGATGAATCTTTGAGGGAATATGTCAAAGGTTTTAATAAGGAGGCTCTCCAGGTCAGTCATCTGAATGACACAATCAGTGTGGCCGCATTCATCTCGAGGGTCATATAGGAGCATTTACCGAGGTTATTTATAAAAAAATCACCAAAGTAGATAACTGATTAGGCATAAATTCTTCCAATTTATCCCATTAATTTAAAGGCTTTTATCACCTCGTATCATGTAAAATGCGTTGATTTACATCATATCCTTGGTACTGACATTTCCTATATAGTGCATTGAGTTTCGTGTAATCTTTAAGCTTTTTATAGATATTTCATACAAATTAAGAGAAGAGGAAAGTAAAAATGGAGAAACCAAGGAAGAAAGAGAGGAAGAAAGATCAAAGGGAAATAGAGTAACTTTACCTCTAGAGTTCGGACGAGGAACCAAAATGAAATTTATAGAATTCGAGTCTACAAGGACGTAGGAATAAATGATGTCCAAATCCAAGTCCTGGATCACAAGTTATGAAGCCTTAAATATGAGATAAAATCACCACAAGAGAAGAAAGAAAAAGATCATAAGACTGATCCAATGTGAGCCAAAAGTGAACCGGTTTGTTGAAAACAAAGTTATTTTCAAGAGTGGACTGATCGATTTCAAACAAAAATGAACAAGTCTAGAATCTTAAAAGTTCCTGCATAAGCCAACCTACCAGACTGATCTGATTTCAAACAAAAGTGAACCGTTTCGAAATCTTAAAAGTTCCTGCATAAGACAAACTCCCAGACCAATCTGATTTCAAACAAAAATGAACTGATTTGGTATACACTGGACCGAACCGAACCGAACCGAATCGATAGACCAGGCCGAACCAGTCTGAGTGAAGAATTTCTAATTTGTTCTTTTTCAAATATGGTGTTATATGTAGCTCAAACTCTTCCAATTTCGTAGGGTATTTATTCCAAATAATTACCAGATTTAAGGAGTTCTCTTTTAGATAGTTTTAGAGAGATTTTGCAACAAAGAACCCTAGGTTTCATTTTTTCAATATTCATTCAAGTTTTAAGCATTAATTCCAGAATTTTCTTCATCTAGGTATTGTTTGCTTTCTGATGTCAATTTCTGTTACATTTTTCTCTAATTATTCATAAAACTTAGGTTGTAATTTTTATTTACAAGTTTCTTCCCAATTGTTCACGTAGTTATGAATTTATGGAAAATTGATTTGGTGTCCATACTCAGTTTAATTGTGTCCAGCTAAATTTCCAAGGGTTGGGATGCATCAACCCGAACCAATGCAGTTTACATGTATAGAAAATACGTTTTGAATTAAATTTTATTCACATCATGTTGTGTAGTGCACACAACAATCGTAGGCCTTTTAACCTCATTTGCCCCAAGTAACCGAGGTGTTTAAGGATGCGATGTGTGTGTTTCCTATGTAGTGACTCTTTGTTATTACCTTTGATTAAGTATGATGCAGGCTAATACCGTAATATATGTAATTCTTGGGATTAATAAAGACTGGGTTTAATCAAGTATCTAATTCAAGAGCAATTATTCTATTCGGTAAATCTACAAGTGTTTGGGGGATTGTAACCAAACCTATTTTTCCCTCATTCATCTTTACTTAATTGCAGTAGTTTTATTTCTATGCACATAGCGTAGTTCGTAATTTAAAGTCCATTTGCATTTATACAATAGAATTTAGTTCCACAATTAATCTTCTTTTAATTTTTTTTTGGAATCAATATAAGGTTAGTCTCCTATTCCTTCATCATTACGAGCATTCATCCTAGTTCCCTGTGGATACGATCCCAACTTATCGGGTTATTACTTACGCAACATGCTTGCACTTGAGCCTATATAAGCACGCACTTTAGACACATTTGTGGTCGCGTCATGTTTCTGGCACCATTGCCGGGGAGCTTAGGTTGACTTTTAGGTTAGTAGATTTAATCCCAAATTTGATTCCAAAATTTAAAAAGATAAAAAATTAAAATTAAAATAAAAAATCAGAAAAATAAAAAAAGTCAAAATAAAATCAGCTCTCAAAAGACCTTTTATTCAAAATCTAGAACAAACTCCTCAAAATACTCCAATAAGAATCCCAAAAATCCCATCGTTGAGTATAATTTTTATAACCCCCATACCCCTCGCGTTCCCAAATTCTGGGTTCCACCTCTTAGACCTCCAAACTCCATCATAAGTCATACGTTGAGTCACACTTCTATAAAACTGAGTGAGCATCTGATTCAATCAGAGAGAGAGCAATGTCAAATATCGTCAGTTTTGATATGGGTGAGGGAAACTTACCATATCATCCCATGAAAGAACTCTTATTATGCGTTCTACTCCTATATACTGGAGGACATTTCTACGTCCGTAATGGGATGATACAGATTCTTCCAAAATTTCACAACATGGATTCAGAGCAACCATACCTCCATAATTGCGAGTTCGAAGAGACGTGTGAAACCTTTAGTGATCAAGCTTTCACGCAAGATGTCGTTCGCCTAAAGCTTCTTCCTTTTTCCTTGAAGGATAAAGCTAAGACCAGGCTTTCATCTTTACCACTGAACTCGATTCTATTATGGGAGGATACACAATCCAAGTTTTTTTCCAAGTTCTTTACAAAACATAAAACTAACTCCGCCAAGGCTCAAATTCAAAATTTTCAACAATAATATAATGAGTCATTTCATAAGTGTTTGGAATCCTTCTAAGAGTTGGTTAACACTTAACACATCATGGATTTGATAAACATCACCTTATCTCTTTCTTCCATCACGGGAATACTATAGCTTCTAAGGCCATTTTGAGAATTAGATGCGAGTGATGCTAAGGCTCATTTTAGGTACGTCACCGAGACTACTCTAGCATCGGACATATCCGATCCAAATCCCCAAAAATGACCCCGATAAGTGTCCACCTCTCCTACTGCATCTGGTCTATACCAATTGGACAAAGATACATTGTTAGAACGTCAACTTGATCAATTTGAGAAAAAATATGAGAGATATACTCGTGGTATGACTAAGAGAAACTACCGGATCCACCAGTGTAGTGAAATAAAAGGTGTGCGCCATTTGTGAGGAGAGCCATTCAACAAAGGAATGTCCGACGATACCCGCCTATAAAGACATGCTTACCGAGAAAGTGGAACCAATAGGAGGATTTAAGGGAAATTTTAATGCCAATCGTGGGAACTCATACAAACCTTCGTGGAGGAACCATCCTAGTTTTAGCTACGGGCAATAACAAGCTACGTTTTATCCAAATTCACATGTTTCCCTACCTCCGCCCCTCCTCAATTTCAACAAGTGCCACATATGCATCCACACATGCTAGAACCACCTCCAGGACCATACATTACCCCACCACGGAGGAATCATGATAACAACTTAAACCAATTCATCCAGTCACCAAATGCAACAAATGCAAAATTTGAGCGCATTTTCACTGAGATGAATACGAGCATATCTAATATGCAATCCTCGTTAAGTGTCCAAGAGAAGGGAAAGTTTTCGGCACAAGCCGAAAGACCTCCTCAAGGTCAAGACAATGTTATATCTACATCTTTCGATTAGCAAGAGCAATGTCGAGACGTCACAACTCTACGTAGTGGCTGACTTGTTGATTTATCACCTCCCCCACACGAGGAGCCAAAGGAAAAGTATGTTTTGCCAGACACGAATGAGGCCGAAGATTCCCCTTGAATGAGAGTGACAAAGTTGATGCTAGCAATCCTGAAGTTGTTATGAAACCACACACTTCCGCTCCGTTCCCTCAAAGGTTGGACCCACCTCAAAATGAAGCCTCTTATTTAGATGTGCTAGATGTTCTTAAGCAAGTTAAGTTGAATTTTCCATTTCTTGATTCCATCCAGTAAATTCTTGCCTATTCCAAGGTCATTAAAGATCTTTTGACTGTGATAAGACGGCTAAGGGTGAAGAAGAATGTCTTTATAGCATAGAATGTGAGCTCTGTTCTACTTAACGACCTCCCACCCAAGTTCAAAGATCCAGGCGCACCCACGAATTCATGTGTCATTGGACAGCGTCGAATTAAGAAAGACTTGTTGGACTTAGGCACGAGTGTTAATATCCTTCCTTCTTCCATTTAAAGGCAGCTTGAGTTGGGTGACCTTAAGGCCACACGAATCACTCTCCAATTAGCGGACTGCACGGTGAAGGTGCATTGAGGGATTATTGAGGACGTGATAGTCCAAGTTGACACTTTCTTCTTCTTGGTAGACTTTGTCATTTGGGAAACAAAGACCTCCATCCATTATAGCAACCATGTTACGATTATTCTAGGCCACCCATTCTTAGCCACATCTAATGCTTTAATCAATACACAAAATGGGCAAATGCGACTTACTTTTAGGAACATGACCCTCGAGACAAACATCTTCAATGTTGCTAACCAAGTGGGTGACGAAGATGAAATCCATATGGTTGATCTCAGAGAGGAGGTAGTAGAGGAGAACATAGAGAGAATCATGGGTGGGGTTGATTCAGAAGCATGCTTAGTGAGAGGTGATGAGAGTGAGATTCCATATACTGAGTTTGAGCGAGATATTGAGGGGTTGAAAGCAATATTAGATGAGGGAACGTCGATAGAGGAGTTGAGAGATGTTTATTGAGTTCTTAGACTCAAGTATCTACCCCCGAGGGAATCATGATTAATCCCCTCCGAAGAGAAATTTCCTACTCTCGAGTTAAAGAAACTGCCCTCTAATGTGAAATATGCTTTTCTAGGAGAGGTTGAGACATTTACTTCTATTGTCTCCTCTAGCCTAGATAAAGAGCAAGAGGGTAAGATGCTAGAAATTTTGAGGAATCACAGAGGAGCTTTTGTTGGTATATAGAGGATTTGAACCATATAAGTCCCTCGATTTGTACCCACAAAATCCACCTCGAGCAGAATGTGAAGCCCTCGAGGGAGACGCAAAGGCGACTAAACCCAAATATGAAAGAAGTTGTTAGAATGGAAATTATCAAGTTATTTGATGATGGTATTATATACCCTATCTCGGATAGCAAATGGTCAAGCCCAATTCAAGTCGTCTCGAATAAGTCGGGCATGACTGGGGTAAAAAATGATAAGGGACAATTAACTCCTCAATGCACCACCACGGGGTGGCGTGTTTGCATTGATTATCGAAAACTCAATGCCAAAATGAGAAAATACCATTTTCCCTTGACATTCATTGACCAAATGCTTGAACGCGTAGAGGGTCACCCATATTATTTCTTCCTTGATGGTTATTCTGTATATAACCTAATTGAGGTAGACATACAAGATCAAGAGAATACGACTTTTACGTGTCCATTTGACAAATTTGCCTACAAATGTATGCCTTTTGGATTATGCAATTCACCCACGAACTTTCAACGGTGCATGTTGAGTCTCTTTAGCGACATGGTAAAGAGAGGACTTGAGGTTTTCATGGACGATTTTAGCATTTTTTCCCCTCTTTTGAACAATATCTACCGAATCTTGAGAAAGTATTATCCCGGTGTGTGGAAAAGAACTTAGTTCTCAATTGGGAAAATTCCATGTCATGGTTACTGAGGGCATAGTTCTTGGCCACAAAGTCTCATATAATGGCATAAAACTTGATCGAGAAAAAATAGATGTCATAGAGGAGCTTCCCCTACCTAAATCACTAAAGGATGTATGCTCCTTCTTTGTCCATGCATGATTTTATAGAAGGTTTATCAAGGATTTTAGCGCCATCACTAGACCCTTGAGTAACCTCCTTATGAAGTATGCCCCCTCTGAGTGGAATGATGCATGCCAAGAGGCTTTCGATAAATTGAAAAGCATGTTAATTCCCCCCCCCCCCCCCCCATCATGCAAGCTCTGAACTGGTCTCTTCCATTTGAGCTCATGTGTGATGCGAGTGATTACATGATTGGGGCTATTTTGGGGCAAGGAAACGACAAGAAAGCTTATGTCATCTATTATGCTAGCCAGACGTTGACTAGGCCATAAATTAACTACTCCACCACGGAGAAAGTTGCTAGCAGTTTTTTTTGCTTTGGAAAAATTCCTCTAATACCTTGTTGGGTCACCCATTATATTCTTTACTAACCATACGACACTTAAATATCTCCTTATTAAGAAGGATTCGAAGCCGTGCCTCAAAAAGTGGATCCTACTCTTATAGGAGTTCAATCCCTATATAGATGGTAAGAAAGGGGTAGAAAATATAGTTTCCGACCATTTGTGATGGCTCTCGTCCGACATGCCTAGTGATCCAATACCCATAGACGAGTACTTTCTGGATGAGCGACTCATTGCTAATTCTTCTCTACCTTGGTTTGCGGACATTGTTAACTATCTTATCACGGGAGACATTCCTCCCGAATGGACACCGCAAGAGAAGAAGAAATTCATCACTTGGTCATGCATGTTTTTCTATGATGATCCATTCTTGTTCAAATATTATGAGGCCTAACTCATTCAAAGATGTGTTCTGGATGAATAAATTCTGAGTGTAATCCAGTTTTGTCATACTAAAGCTTGTGGAGGACACTTCTAAAAGAATTAGATGGCCGCTAAAATACTTCTAAGTGGTATCTATTGGCCCACAATGTGTGGGGTTGTGAACGCCTATTGCAAATCGTATAACATATGTCAAAGGATGTGAGCTATTACCCGTCGCGACATGATTCCAGTAACCCCTATACTCGTCATTTAGTTATTTGATTATTGGGGTACTAATGTGATGGTACCATTCCCTCCCTCCTTTGGCTTCTTTTTCAGCATCGTTATGGTAGACAACGTCTCCAAATGGGTAGAGGCAATAGTTACCAAGACAAATGACAATAAATTGGTGATAAACTTCTTACAAGAACACATTCTCTCTTGCTTCGGTGCTCTAAGAACAATTATAAGTGATAATGGCAAGCATTTTTGCAATAGGCCGTTTGAAAAATTAAGGAGAAAGTATGGAGTGTCCACAAGGTTTGAACTACTTATCACCCCCAAAAAAGTGGGCAAGTCGAGTTAGAAAATTGTGAGATAAAGACTATCCTTGAAAAGACCATCGATCCTACCCGAAAAGATTGGTCCCTTCGATTAAATGATGTGTTATTGATTTACCGTACCACTTACAAGAACCCCCTTGGGATGACCTCATTTCGTTTTGTCTATGGCATGCCTCGACATATCCTCGTGGAGCTAGAGCACAAAACCTATTGGGAGATCAAGAGGTTGAACTACAATCTAGATAGAGTCGGTGAAGCTCGCAAGCTTCGATTGAACGAGTTGGAAGATATGGGTGATGACGCATATCTGAGTGCTAAAAATTCAAAGTAATGAATGAAACTCATGCATAAAAAGATAATCCTACGCAAAGAGTTTCATCCGTGATAAAAAGTGCTTCTCTATAACTCTCGATTAAAATTGTTTCTGAAAAAGTTGCGGTCAAGGTGGATGGTATCATTTATGGTAAGAGAAGTATTACCCCATGGAGATATAGAGTTGGAAGATTAAAAAGGGGGAAATACTTTCAAGTTTAATGGCCAATGACTTAAAAGGTACATTGAGGCATGCGTCGAAGAATCCGACACAATTTCATTATCGAACCCCATCTATGGGGATTGATTGATAAGTACGAGAAGGTCGTCGCACCCCCAACGCGTATGGGGTGATTCTTGGGTATTATATTTGTGAGTAGGTTAGGTTACTTAGGAGTCAGTAGGTATCAGTCATGATAGGATAGGAGCGGGAGAACACACATCGAGAGAGAATATCGGGTATCGAAGTAAGTGTTAGTAGGTCTTAAATCAATCTCGCGTAAGAATAAGTGCGGGAACACCAAGAAATTGACAAAGAGGAGTTAATTCTAATATTAGGGGAAGTAGAAAGTTTTAAGAAACATGACCAACCATCCCTTGGGACCCGGATCAGTCCAGCTATGAAAAAATTCAAAAACAATATAAGTACCAGACCAATACATTTCTGGAAACCCGATTTAGTCTGGTGTCTGCATATTATCCCTTTTCAAAGATGCATCCCCTATTAACCCAATCCATCATCTTCCCTCCATATCCGACCTTCCCTTCTTCCCCATACATTTTCCCTCTCAAATCCACCCCCCTTCCCTCCAAAAATGAACCTTCCCTTCACCCACCACCTATAAACATAGCTCATTCTCCCCCATTTAAACACTACTACACTCACCTAAATATCTTACCTATTTTACCTTAAAACCACTTCATTCTGTATGACCAATAAGGCCATCCCAGAAAAATACACCACCATCGAGATTCTCGCCGACAGAAATGGGGCATTCCAATCACGCCAAGAGAAAATATGGCAAGAAGGATTTTTCAACCATTAACGCAAACTGCACATGGAGCGCAAAGTGTGCTAGAAAGAGCTTCCCTAATCCATCACTAAACTCTTCTTTTCGAGGGGTTTGTGTCATTTTCTCAATGAGGCCCACGAGGCTGCATGTGAGGTCGAGGTGCGTGCCTTTTACGGATCCCTAATTTGCACCACTGAATTGACTTCTCAAGATTATGTCGATGCCACCCCTGTCCAATTCTCTTTGGAAATTATGACCCCAAAATTAGCGGAAAAAGGCATCCCGAGCCCAACACAATTTACGTACCCCAATAATCTCACCCCATTATGAAAGCCACGTGCATATATCGCATCATGACCGACGAACATTGGGCTACCAAGACATTCCCTATGGGAATGATGAATGACAAGCCCCGCATAAATTTCCAAATAGTATGTGCCAATATCCTCCAAATGTTCAACGACTCTGCTATACACCCCCATCAAGATACCCTCGTTTATCACATTTTCGACCCCACTACCCATATCCACCTGGGCCACATTCTCTACAAGGACATTTTCTTCGCAACCTTGGATAAGAAGGGTACGACCCCTCTCCCATATTCCGAGCTCATCACTTCAATTTTAGCCGATGTTGGCATTCTTCATCGCCAAGCGTTTACTCTCCTTCCCAATCCTTATGGGCAGGGCACTCGCACTAAAAGTGAGAGGCAAAGGGAAATCATCCGAGCATGGAGGTAGAAAGACGACGAGGATGATGATGAAATAGATGTGAATGATTAGGAGGATGAAAATGACGAGTAAGAGGAGGCTTGGGCTACGGATGTTGAAATGGGCGAGGGAGAATAATAAGAGTATGATGAAGATGCAGATTCTACTTTTGAGCCACTAGGTGGAAATTTTGATCAACACATCACCGCGCTAGAATCGTGCTTCGACGATTTCCTCAATGAGTATTGTGCTGACCATGAAGAGGATCGTCAATCATACCGATGTGACACTAGCATGATGCATCGCCTTCAGGCAGAGCTTTATCGCATGACTATGGGTGCCCCACCACCGAATTATTTTTACGACCCATATGACCCGAATGCTCCCAGAGCATCTCACCTGCCCCCTCAGTAGCATGTTTGAGTGGGTTTTTTTGTGTATTTTTCTTCCATTTTTTTGTTTATACATTCCTGCACTTTAAATATATAATGGAATATTTGCTTGGCTATCTTTGCGTTTCTTATATCTGCTTGTTTTATTCTTGCATTTTGCATTTTGTACTTTGTTCATATTTTATGCCTTCTCACTTTAGTTTAGCTTTTAGTCCTTTTGCATCAGGAATTTGCAAAAGTCTAAGTTAAAGGGAGTAGACTTGCGCTTAAAAAATTTCACAAATTTCAAAATGCCCAAAAACCAAAAAAATTAGAAAACTTCAATATTTCCAAAAAAAATGAAAATTTGAAAAATGCAAGAATATTTTTCATCAAAATAAATAAAATTTGGGATTTAAATTTTTCAAAGATATCCCCCAAATTTTGTTAGAAGTCTCAAATTGTAAAAAAAATCCAAATGCACTCAGCCAAAATTAACTAAAGATGGAAATTAAGAAAAAAATCACGCCATTACGAATAAGTGTGGAGATTAATTAACCTGGTGAGATTTCGAGCCTATCAATTTTTATGAGTTTTTGAATCTATCCGAGTTAATGGTTAACACAAAGTTCTTTTCAGCATTTTAATAAGTTGTTGAATACCTCAATACCCTTGTTTTGATCAGTTACAAAAAATGTGTGACATGCTATCTTGAAAAACGCACTAACATATCTCTAAACTAAATTGATCTCGAGATGCATATTGTAAATTGATTAGTAATTGGGATAAATGAAGTTAGTCCCTCATTTGTTACCCAAATATTTTAGCCATAAAAAGTTTTGAAAATTTCTCCCTTTGCAACCCACTTTGATCCTAATAACATTTTCCCCTTTCGTTGGTAACTTGAATAACCCATTTAGCTCAGAATTGTGAAAAATGGAAAATTCATAAGTAAAGTCCAAACAGTGCAGTAAAAAGGGGCAAGAAAAATAGAATAATGCTCAACAAAAATAGCAACAAAATAAAATGGAAAATAGAAAAAGGTAGAAAAAGAAGATAAAATGAGCAAAAGCCCGAAAAAGCACTAATTGACATCATAAGGACATCTTCAAATTCCAAACTTTATGACCACTCCTAATGTATCCAATACACCTTAAACCCGAAAAAGTCCTAACCGAGTTTTAATTTCGAAATTAATTATCGCGTGGAGAGCTAATACACGAAAGATAGTAAGAGAGATTAATTGGTGTGAATAAGAGGCAATGTTTCGATTTCCCAATGCCCGTAACCCAATGAAGAGATCTTTTCACCCATCAATTTCCATCTTTCAAATTTTGCGTGCGTGAATTTGTGTTCCAATGCATTTACTCCTTATATCATGCATATCGAGAGAAAATAGCCACATTCCGAGTGATTTGTTAGTGACAGTATCCCATGAGCATTTGAATCAAAACCAATTTCGAAAAGTAAAATAATGATCAATTGGCGGAGATTTACGGTTAAAGTATTAGCTTCACACACACACGAGACAAATAGATACTATGGAATATAAAGATAAGGTGATTATTTTTAGATAGGTTTAAATTATACAATTCATAGGTATTTTGAATTTTGTCTAAGTCAAAACCCAATTTTGTGGGTATATTCACTGCAAACCCCCACGAGACAAAAATCGTAGTACTAGGGTAATCTAGGGTTTAGAGGCTTATTGGATGTGCTAAATGCAATCGCTTTCCCGTGAAAGAGGTATTATATCCTAATAAACTACTTTTCAAGAGTTGATCCTTATTTCAATTCTTTTTCATTGATCGGGAGGATCAATGTTCCAAGTTAGGGTGTTTTGATTAGGCACAAATTCTTACGATTTATCCCTTTAATTTAGATGTTTTTATCACCTTGTATCATGTAAAATGCATTGATTTATGTCACATCCTTGCTACTGACATTTCCTATACAGTGCATTGAGTTTCGTGTATTCTTTATGCTTTTTACAGGTATTTTATACAAGTGAACAGAAGATCAAACTCAAAATCGAGAAACTAAGGTAGAAATAAAGGGAGAAAAGTCACTGGGCAAAAGACTAACTTTACATCTAGAGTTAGGACAATAAACCAAAATTAATGTTTAAGATTTCAAGTCTACAAGAACGTAGCAAGAAACAAAGTCCAAATCCGAGTCCCGGATTAAAAGTTATGAAGCCTTAAAGATGAGAGAAAATCACCACAAGAGTAGAAATAAAAAGATCATCGGACCGATTCACTGTGAGCCAAAAGTGAATCGGTCCGGTGAGCGGTTCATCCGATTTAAAAGAAAAACAAACCGGTTCGAAATTTTAAAAGTTCTTTCATAAGACAAACTCCCGGACCGATCTGATTTCAAACAAAAACGAATCGGTCTTAAATATTAAAAGTTCCTGCATAAGACAAGCTCCCGAACTGATATGATTTCAAACAAAAATGAATTGATCTGGTATACACCGGACCGATCCTCTAGACAAGGTCAGACCGATCTCGGTAACAAATTTTTGATTTTTTTCTTTTTCAAATGTAGAGTTGTATCTATCTCAAACTCCGATAGTTTCATTGGGTAGTTATTCCAAATAATTACCTGACTTTATGGAGTTCTATTTTTGATAGTTTTAGAGAGCTTTTGCAACTAAGAACCCTTGGTTTTATTGTCTTCAATATTCATTCAAGTTATAAGCATTAATTCCAGAAATTTCTTCATGCAAGTATTGTTTCCTTTTTTATTTCAATAGCTTTTACATTTGTGTCTAATTATTCATAGAACTTAGGTTGCAATTTTTATTAACATGTTTCTTCCTAATTTTCACGTTGTTATGAATTCATGCAAAATAAATTTTGTGCCCATACTTAGTTTAATTATGTCCAGCTAAATATCCATGGGTTGGGATGCATGAACCCGACCATATGTAGTTTACATGTATAGAAAATAGGTTTTGAATTAAATTTTGATCGAATCATGTTGTGTAGTGCACACAACCATCGTATGCCTTTGAACCTCCTTTGCCCTAGGTAACCGGGGTGTTTAAGGATACGATGTGTGTGTTGGATATGCACTGGCACTTTATTCTTCCCTTTGATTATGTATGATGGGGGCTAGTACCTTCATATATGTAATTAAGTAACTAATTCAAAAACTAGTACTCTATCCGGTAAATCGACTAGGGTTTTGGGGGATTATATCCTAACCTACTTTTCCCTGATTCATATTTAATTAATTACAGTAGTTTTATTTCTGTACACATAGCGTAGTTCGTAATTTAAAGTCCATTTGCATTTAGACAACATAATTTAGATCCACAATTAATCATCTTTTAGTTTTTTTTAAGCATTTTTCGTAGTTCCCTGTGGATACGATCTCGAATTATCAGGTTATTACTTACACGACAGACATGCATTTGATCCTATATAAGCATACACATTAGACACATTTGTGGTCGCTTCAATGATATATCTGCTTGAAATGTTTGAGAAATACATAAATGTACAAAATGCTATCTCAACCAGAAAATTCATGGTTGAACCTTTGTCATAAAAAAGTAAGGACTTATGCCGCTTGGGGCAGACCTCAAACACATCCATACTTTAAGAGGAAGGAAGGGTAAAGGAAGAGTGAGCCACCTGAAGCTAATAATTTCACCCCACTCATAGCTACCCTGGTGGAGGTCTTTTTCATAACACAAGCCCATGACCTCTTACCCCCACCAAAGCCTATGAGAACTACCGATGATAAGAGAGATAAGTTTAAATATTTTAGGTTCCACCGATAACACTTGCCATTGTCTCCAATTAAAAAAATCTATTGAGGGTGTAATTAAAAGAGGCTACCTCAAGGAGTATGTGGACAAGAAGGGGGAAAGGGTCAACAAGACAACAAAGGAAAAACAAGAAGTTGTCCCCTTAATATACATCCATTGCATATTAGGAGGCTTCGCCGAAGGAGGCCTTTCTTCTATAACAAGAAATGCTCGACTCAAAGGTCTCCACTAACAAGGAACGGAGGTCAACTATTTCTCATTTCACCAAGGTAAACTAACGTGATAATATTCCATGACGATGATTTAAGGAAAGTGTGTCTACCTCACGATGACTCCTTCATCATCACAATGGTCATGGGAAATGGAAACATGTATAGGGTTTTGATCGACCCCGAAAGCTCAGTACACATCATCTTCTCGGTTGATTATGAAGATATAGGACTCGATTCCAAGAACATGTATCCCTCTACCACTCCTCGCATCGACTTTATTGGGGGAGATAACATGTCCCTAAGGGTATGTCATTCTTCAACTCACTCCTGGATCTAAACACTAATGCAAAACAATATGGAATAAGTCCATAGTGGTATATCTATCCTATATCTACAATATAATAATGGGAAGACCTTCACTCAACGACATAGATGTCATCATCTTAAAGAGAATGCTTGTGATGAGGTTCATAACTCCCAAGGGTGTAGGGGTAGTCTATAGAGATAAAAAAAAAGAAATGAGAATGCTATATCGCCTCTATAAAGGAAATGAAGAAGTGGCCTAGTGCTCTCCAAGGTTAGGTAGAGGTCTTATACCAACCATATCTAATGACTAAACTCCCCCAAGGAGGTTTGGGAATAGAGTCAATGATTTTAGATACTTCCACTATGTACTGACAGATATCCCCATAATCTAGTTATTTAGATTGAAAGAAAAATTAGACCTATCCAAAAGCAATGTACTCAATAAGTATATGAAATGAAATGAAGTCTCTTATGGCTATATGGGAATTGTGTTCGCCTCGAAGGAGGAAAAGACTTTCCTCAAGCGAGTATGGGAATCAAGGGAGAAATCATATTTTCACCATTAACATATATTTACGGGCACCCATAGACATAAATTCATCGTCGTCGGAGGAGGAAATGTAAAAGAAAGGAGAAACCAACCTATTTTACACAAAAAAGGTAAGGGATATAGATGTCCCCTAAGAAATAGCATCACTAGACAAGTTGATGCATGAAAAATCAAGTAGTCATGGGTCTGGGGACTAGGTTATAGAATGAGAAGGTATTAGGCACCCATTCTTCCCTTTTGGTCTCTTATGGAATAGAATAATATTCTTGTGTTCTTGAATGTGTAATTCTCTTGTGCAATGTGTGTGGAGTGAGGAAAGGTGAGAAAATAAATCATCATACCCACATCATGGGAAAGACAGAGATAACTCATTCTAAGGAGAATGAATCAAAAGAAAGAAAATAATCTAAAAACAGCCGAAATATAATAAGCAGACCTGATCACAATCCACCGTAAAAGAGTGGAATATGCATGTCTAACGGGGCTTCTAAAAATATAATAAAAATGATACTATGTATGTAATTCAATGGATCCCCTATGGAAAGTGGATATGCATATCGAACAGGATCACAAAAATAAATGATAATGAAAATACAAAAAAGGTATAATCTAATGTGAGAAGCACGTCAAATCATGATTCACTACAAGGAAGTGAATATGTATATCCGACGACATTTCAAAAAAATATATAAATTAATGTGTGTGTGTGTGTATGGTACTAGTAAGGAAAAATGAAGTAAGAATGTATAAGGTGAAAAAAGGTAATAAAAGATGACTTAAATACCAAGGAAAACTAGGGGTGCTTACGTGGCTAGAAATTGAATAAAAGTCCATGTGGTTTCGAAGAAAAAATAAGGGTGGGGTTCAACCTATAAATCCAAAACTGGAGTCTTTATTTTGTCAAAGTTATGTGATTATATTGAAAGTGTCGGAAAAGGGAAAACTCTAATTTTGGACTTATGACCTTTTTGGGTTTTTTTATTCTATGAAAATAAGTTTGGTGAGTGTATAGATACTAAAAAATGGTGATTAGGTTGAAAAAATAACAACAAATATTAACAATATGCTAATAAGTAAACGAATGAATGATGGTACAAAAATGATAAGATTGAATCGATAGAAGTTTGGGCCTTCTATGAATCTTGAATTCTGACTTTAGTGGTTATGTTGGTTAATTTTGGTGGTATAATAGTGTTAAAGTGGGCAAGAAAGGTGTGGTGAATGGATGATGTAATGGAATATGGGAGGAATTTCTTGTAAATAATGAGTGAAAAGTTGGGCACGAATTTTTAGCACAAGAGACCTTTTAATGATGTCGGGGTTTCGATAACTAGGGATGAAAAAGATCATGTTACCCCTAGGGAGTTTGCTAATTGGCATAGGTCTTGTGCTCCTTATCGACATATCCCTTGATTTGTAGGCCAAGTAAGGTAGTCCTATATGCATTCCAAAGAAGGCCTTTTTGGAAAAGATGACATAAAATGAAAACCATAAGTCCTTTTAACGCAAGTGTAGGTCCGTTGTAAAGAAGATTCACATCTTTACAAAATTATGTTTAGAAAATATTGGGTCTGAGAGTTGACCCAAGCCAAACAGTTCTCGAAAGCACCCTTTGGCCCCCGATTGAGGGTTAAGAGTAAAAAGGTAGGTAAATACGAATCGTAAGGCCAATTCATGCACACGATAGAACTTTGTACAGAGTATACATAGCCCTAGAAAAGTGATTTGATATACTCTCAAGTCTAAGAGTTGATATTGGTTGCATAGAGCTCGTAAGTGTCTAGTGGCCTTCGATTAGGGTTTCAGAGTAAGAAGCCCATTAAATGTGAATATTAAGGTCGATTCATGCACAATATGGACCTTTTGAAAGGGGATTAATAGAACTAAAAAAGAAAATTGAGATACTCTAAATTTTAAGAGTTGGAAAAGGTCAAACAGAGCTCGTTAGAAATCAGTGACACATAGTTTGGGATTTTGAGTAAAAGGAAACTAAAGCTGATTTGTAAGGTCGATTCAAACATGGCATGTGATATTGGAAAGGGGATTCAGAGCCCTATTAAAGTATATTTATCTAATCTTATGTACAAGAGTTTACCAAGGTGAAATGGAGATCAAATTTATCCAGTGGAATTTAGCATAGGGTTTAGTAGGAGGACAACGATTTTTAGTGTGGAAACCATATTTTAGGAATCCCTAAGTCTCTTCTTAGGTCCCTAGCACCCCCCCCCCCATTTCACTAAAAACACTTTTCCATTCTCCGAGTACTGATTTAGAGACCATCAGGAGCTCCCAAGCCCTGTTTGACATTGATCAACTATACCCTTAGAGATAAAGATCAATGAATCTATTCGAAGGGCTCTGAATCCCATTTCCAACAATTCGCCCCCGCAAGAATCGGGATAACGGTTCAGACGAACGGACTACATTACTATCAAAAACCAATCTCGAGGCCATCGGGCACTCTTAGGCCCCGATTTGAGCCCAATCAACTTGATCATCAGAGATAAAGCTCTCCGGATCCTTTAAGAGAACTAACCCCCTTTCTAACAGACCTCCCCATATGTAATTCGACATAACCATTCAGACGAACGATCTGTTTTCCCCGAAAAATTGATCGAGAGGCCACCGGGTTCCGTTTGACCAAGTTCAACTCCTTCACTCGAATGATACTGAATGAATCTTTGAAATGCACGAAATACCATTTCCAAAGATCCATCTGAGGCATGCATCAGTCGTATGGTACGGACGAATGACCCATTTTACTCTAAAAGGTCACCGATAGCTTCTAAGGCCTAGTTGAGCAAATTCAAATCTCTAAACCGAGCGAAACTCTTAGGAATGTCAAATTACCTCACGTAGCCTTTCCAATGGTCTATCCCGTGTGTAATTCTAACTCACAGCTTGGACGAATAATCCATTATCGTCCGACGATCACCCGTCCAAAGGTACTGATGAGCGCCTTCGAGCCCCATTGACCCAAAGTCAACTCCCGAAACCTGGAGCTGACCAAAGTACTATTGAAGGCATCTGTATTAAATTTCTAATGGTTTTACCCGTGCATGATTTAGATTTATGGATTGCATTCTACGACCATTTTTCCAAAAAAAAAAATATATGAGACTGTCGATTAGTAAGTCCATTTTCCTGCCTATAAGCAGTGTGTCTAGGTTTACCTATCGATTGGTTCATATAGGTATATGCCGATCATCACCCCTAACCTAAAATATAGATCTTGAGCTCACCCTCAAGGCATACCTCAGATCCATCAATATCAATGATCTCAGCTTCATTCTCTTGCAATCAGCGAAGTTTCCTTGTGTAAAATTCCTTTCCATCTCTCATTCGTATCATTTTCATATCCAATTAAGCAAAATATCATTCTCTCTCTTTCGACATTCATCTCAACATTCAAGTAAGCTCATCAAGGATCAAGATCAAGCCTCAATTCTCCAAAAAAGATTGAAAAATCCTTCTCTCTTTAAATTCTTTATTTTCGAAATAGTTACATAAATTCTTAATCTATCTTTTACTTTATATCATGCACATTAATACTTCATCCTTTATTAGTTATATTGCACATACTTTATTTTCTATAATAAACCTAAAACAAAGAAAAAAGAGGGTTACACCTATATATTCCAAGGAGATCAACCACCACAATTTCTTAAAACTAAAAATACATTTTCTACACACAAACATATAACAAATTCCTGTTCGAATCTTTGGGATAAACCCCACCCTTATGCCTCCTGCGAACTACATGGACTTTGATGCCTTTATAGGTTGCGTAGGCATTTCAGGTAAAACCCGAGACTCGAGTTCAATTTTCCAATTTTTCCAATTTCTTAATTTTCCATTTTTCCCACTTGCATCCTTTTCATCATACATTATTTTTAAATATATATTATATTCCTTATACATATTGGCGTTTTATCTAACATATATTATCATTTCGTAATAACGATCAATATCTCGATAAACGCACAAATCGTATTTTCTAGATATTATTGTAAGAACATTCCTATGGATGAGCTCACTTTATCTTTTTCGTGATATGAGTTGGGCGATTCCGATCTCCATTTATATATTCAGGCACACACACTTCATGGAGAAATTAAGGAAAATAGAAACACAAGCCTGTGAGAGACCGGACGGGAGGTATGGGTGCCTAACACCTTCCAATTCCATAACTTAGCCCCCAAACCTCTAAACTATTAGTTTCGTAAGAATCATTTAGTCTTTGATGCCGCTCTTTAGAGGCAGTGACATGTTATTTTTCCTTTTTTATGCAACATAGGCTGGCGACTCCATCTTCTTACATCACCCCACATCAATGATGGTCGAAGTGCTGCTAGAGGAAGAAGGTGCGAGAGCTTCTTCCCTACCCCCGAAAGTGGAAAAGACACATAGGGATGTCCAAAATGGTGACTCCACTAGGGACTCTACTTAAGAAGTTTATACTTTGTTTGCATGGTGTTATTATTTTCTTCTTATGTGCGTATGGACCTACTTGTATGTTCATTTTTCTCATTTATTACTTCTTTTACATATCTACCTCATGCTTATATCACTACTCACTCACACACTTGCAGATACTCTCCATGTACACATCACACTACTTACATGCATGATCACTTATATCCACATGTTTCACACACCACTTAGAATATTCATGCTTAGGTGTCACTAACACACACCTTCACTTATCACCCTTGTATATATCCATGTTCACTCACACTTATCACACACCATGTGTAGTTGATCCATGCTTAGGTTCACTACCACACACTCACTTATAGAAATTCAAACATCACTCACTCTTATATATCCATGCTTAGTGTAATATTTATGCTCTATGCTAGATTTACTTCTTGCGTGTACATTATTTCCGATTAGTATAATGGTTATCACGCCAAATAAAATACTCCCTTCATAATATACTAATCAAGAATCATGCATTTTGTACACTACATCCCCAAAGAGCATGGCTATTGACCAAATTTTGTCCTTTAACTGGGGGTAACTTTATAATGGGCGCTGGTTTGACAGGTCGGAGTTAGCCTAAGGAATATGACCCTCACCTTTCATTGTCCATGTACATTCGACGTACATTGAACGGTTCCCCCCGTATCCTACCACTTGACTGAAGCCATTACGGGAGGTATATAGCAGGGAACTCATTCACGTGCGTCGAGTATATCAAATTCTCTCTCACAAGTACTGTCTTGGTGAGGTATATAGTGAGGTAATTCACATACACTCAAGTATATCAAATGTCTTTTCCACACATACCGATTGACCTGAAAAGTAAAACGTATATCATGAAAGTCATGCCAAAGGGGGAACCCTTCTAATTAACCCAACAACTTTATACCCTCATATAGGTGTCAAACCTAGGGCACTCATACTTAGTTTGCCGATTACTACATGAAATGCTGCCGAAATGATGGGTCAGCATGCCGCCCAAATTTCGTGTGATTTTGTCTTTTTTTTTAAGTGGGACCCTGCCCATGAATCTAGCAACAAATCCAACCATGTTTTACATTTTTTTCAAAGCCAATTTTCCCAGGCTCGAGTCCCATCAGACATTTCTTTCTGGATTTAGGTAAACCTAATACAAGAGAGAACAAGATAATAATAATAATAATAATAATAATAATAATAATAATAATAATAATAATAATAATAATAATAATAATAATAATAATAATGATAATAATAATAATAATAATAATGAGACCTTTTCTCGTTTTCCTCTATCTTTACCAAAAGTGTAAAAAAACATTTTCCCCCTTTTTCATCAAAATACGAAAAGCATTATCCCTTCCTTTTATCATAAATATTTTTTTATCTAAGAACATGTTGTCTCCTTCTTTTTCAAAAAAGTCAAAAACATTTTACTCCTACAATAAAAAACTTTCCTTCTTATCTTTCAAAAATAAATTAGAATCATTTTTCCTTCTCAAGTTGATCGCATACTCGACCATTGGACTGGTTCCCTATTGGCTTTGGTCTTCCATTGAACCTCCCCAAGGCTCCATCAGTCTGAATGTGTAGCCGGATTTTATGACGGTTATAGCTTAACTCACTGCCAAGATTGTAAACCTTCAAACTGAGGTTCATGAGATATAGCGAAATCGGGTCCCTATTCCAGAAGAACCCGAGGTCTCCTTCCCTAGAGCCATGGGTTCACCGGCACCTGAGTCTATTTTGGTCCCTGACGAATATCAGCATGCTCCACGTGCCCCTGCTACTAATGGGCCACCGCCAGCTCATCTCCCGATGTCAAATCTTTCCTAGAAGGAGCTAACATATTTGTTATCATTGATCCGAAGGAAGAAGAGTTGAAAAAACTAAAGGAAGATCTTAATATGTTGACCAAGAAGTTTGACCAGGTCTGAATATCTAGGAATTACATGAATTGCACCCATATGTCCCCTATCCTAAACCAAGGGAGCCCAAAAAATCAAGATGCCTAACATTGAGAAGTTAGGGGGTAATGGAATTCAAATTGTTTATCTCCGAAGATACCACCGAGCCATGCCTATACTAGGTACCTCTAAAGAAATAATGGCCCTAATGTTCTAACGAACTTTGAAGGACAATGATTTTTAATGTTTCTTATCTCTTAAGGAGTCCAGAATCAGCAGTTGGGAGAATGTTGCCCGTGAATTTATGTCAGAGTACAAGTACAACGAGGAATTGGAGTTTACCCGTCGTCATTTGGAAATTCTCAAACAAAATCTCAAGAAATCTATCATGAACTTCATAGCAATATGGAGAGAGAATGCGACCACCATGACCAATCAACCTTCTGAAGAGGAACATGCCAGTATATTATGAAGAAAAACTTCTTACCTCATCTCTGAGCGATTATGGGAGGACAGTTCTACAACCATTTCTGAGCCCTTCAAGAAGAAGGAGTGGAGATTGAAGAAAGTCTTGCAAAGATAGAAGTTGAGCTCAAGAATGTTTTTAGATAGTTCATGACCAGATAGTATGATAATCCTGCTAATAATGCAATTTCAACCATCAATAACATCTCTCAATCTGCCACTTAATGGTCACCATAAAGCTTCCCTAACCTAGTAAAAAAGGAATACACTGAGATTCACGCTCTCCTCTCCAAAGTTTACCCATCCCTTTGAGCCGAAATCTTATGAAGCCATTAGATCCTTGTCCATTACAAAACCCACATCCCAAAAATTTCAAACCTGATGCCCATTTGTAATTTTCACCAAAAAAATTGGTCATACCACTCATTAATGTTTCCGTCTCCAAAATATAATCCAAGGCTTGATTGCTCAGGGTATCATGCCCCCACCAGCTAATCCTAAACAAAACAATCCCACAATCCACTCCCAAATCATGGAAATTCCATGTTCCCAGAAGAAGACCCATAATTTGATCCATCTATCCAAATTATACCTAGTAAATCGCCAATCATACCCATATATTCCCCCAAACCCCTCAAAGTTTACCCATTTTTTCTCCTACATCCTACATGTTTTATCGTCCAGGCTCTGTCACTTCTTACAAGAGCATGCATTGTTGTTTATAATCATTCTAGAGGGAAAGAATTGGAATTATCAACAATATTGAACCAGCTTCAAGTGTTTGGGTTGAAATTGCCCTCAGAATTGACTGCTAGTAATTTAGCACATTATTCTTGGAAGCTCAAAAGTGGGCCCGAGAGTCAGATAATTAGTTGGTACCTACCGATGAAGTCAGTTTAAATGATGTCATTAAGATCATGGCACGCTTATTTCAACAGACTGATGAAATTTGTATTATGGTTAAGCTACTTGATGCTTTGAAACTACAAGGGCGCCTAGTCCTTTCGCTTCTAAATCTCCTCCTTGAGTGGGAGGATCTATATGAAGAGTTCATTGAGTCTTTTTAGTGAATTGACTTTTCGTGGAGGGATGATGTAGTTCCCACTAGATGGGGGGACAAATCAATAGATTAAATGAAGATAAAAACTCATAAAAGACTAGCCCAGTAGTTAGTATATGCGGAAAAATATTGTTTATGGAGCTACTAGGACAGATTAACAAGGAGGACGAATAGCCCAAGATAGATTAGGAAACATAGTTATTATTCCCCCCCCCCCTATTTTGTTAATAATATGACTAGATCAGGGAGGCATTACCAAATTTTGAACCCGCAATCAATAAGGGACAAGGTATTGAGAAGCTTTTTATGCCAAAAATGACCATCGAGGAGAGAAAGATCATCGATAAGTTGAAGAAAACTTAGTCTAACATCACTCTATGGGGACTCTTTATGTCTTCTAAACTACACCAAAATGCCTTGATTAAGCTACTTAACGTTACCATAGTCCCTCCTTCCACCACTCCAGAAGAAGTAGTGAATCTAGTCGGATCTCTAACCTCTACTAGAATGCTCTCCTTTTACAAAGAATGAATCTCTAAGTTTGGTACAAATCATAACTACGCTCTCAATATCTCTGTTGAAGTCATGGGAAAGACCATCCCTCTTTTTCTTGTCGGAAATGAATCCACACTTAATGTTTTCTCGTTAAGAACCCTCAACTGCTTGGGACTGAAAGTAAGATACCTTGCTCCAACTTCTATTGCGATGCATGCTTCTGACAATACTCATAGGAAAGTAATGGGATCCATAAAGTTTACAATAGGGGATGGACCTATAAATCCCGTTACTGAATTCCAAGACATCGATGATGGTCATCGATCCATAGTATTATGTGATATGCCTAAACTCCACCCTCGTACTCAAGATCACTAACATCGGCCTGTATCATAGTCGAGTTGATAAGAAGCTTCCAACTGCGATCAGAAACGTTGTCTTCTGGAAAGTTGGCCCTCCTCTACGAACCTTGACTGGCCATCAGCTGAGGTCAGCAGAAGTCATGGGATCAAGTTATGCCACGTCGTACTCTACCTCAACTGACGTTGCACCCTACCTCATGCAGAATCTCAATCGGTCTTCAATTCCGAGCCCATGTCGGTGATTGACTGGACAAAGTAACAACATCAGACATCACCAACCTCGTACTCATATAGGACGAGGTTAGATCAGTCAAGGACACAAGTCCGAGCCTATGCAAGCACATGTAAGGTTTGGAACAAGTGGCCAAATTAATTATAACCGAATCATTCCCCTCACATGAGGGAATATTATGGTCATCATTATCTACATAAGATCATCCAGGTGTCATTCTTATACTGGTTCGATCCTTATACACATGTTCATTGCATGCTTGGGGGGTACATTACAACCCCCAAACACTATATTTAGAGGTCTTCATCAACCTTGTAAAGGAATGGATAATTTTAACCCTAGTTGAAACTCTGTGGGTTTAGACAGTAGAGAGAGAAAGCTCGAGAGATTGCATTTATGACCACTAGTGACTTCATCTAGTGAAATTACTCACACACTCACAATGGACGTAGGCCAGATTGTCTGAACCACTTACATACTAAGGTTTATCCTCTTCTCCTCACCTCATTCTACCATATATTCACTCTTATACTGCCATTGTTATTGATATCTTGAGCTTATCAACATCTCATTTACTGGTGCTATTTATAACATCATTATTTTTGTGCTATCTGTGGGAAAGAGATTATGCATCTCCTCCTCTTTTGCTTCTTCACCTTACAGGAGACTCTGGTGGTGAACCAAGCCTCACCCTTCATGTGAAGCTGTGTCACCATTGAAAGAGGTCATTTAAGGTATCATATCCTCTAATATTTTCATTGCAATCTCTCTAGTCTTATCATATAGCATCGGATTTACCACTGCTTCCTCCACCAACTTGTGTTGGAGGATGCAGTTCCATATAGGCACCACCCCAGTCCGAGATGGCTGAGGTGGCACAACCTTAAAGTCCTTAGCTGCAACTCAGAAAGCGATGCAAGAGAAATTGGCCTAGCTAAGCCAAAATATAGCAATGAGATAACCTGGGGTCTTACTGGAGATGATTACTTAGACAGCTGCTCATCCATGACATGAGTCCAGGGGACCACCCAAGGCACCATAAAAGGACCAACCAATTCCTCAGTGGAGAAGGGATGTTGCTGACCCTAGGCATTTATGCCTGGGGAGGCAAGGAAACCCTTACCCTGAGGATAGGTACGATGACATTGAGGTAGAGGATGCTCCAATACACTATTAGGAGTCGTACAAGGTCTCAAGAAACACTGTACGTTTATATAATAGGGCCAAGGTCAGTGTGAAAGATAAGATGGTGATGCACAACAAAGAGGTTCGGCATTTGATTTCTTAAGCAGAGGGTCGGCCTTTGAAAGGCTCGGCTGAGTTAATGATCTGAGGCAGAGGCTATCTAGGTGAAGAAGCATATCTAACTCTCGAAGGGAAGGTGATGATCATCAGCCACGTCATGGATGACCCCAATATGGCCTAGACTGTGGTTAGAGGAGGTCAACAGCCGACGTTGTGCTGTAGCTCGGTAACCCTCAATTCACCCGTTGGAGGTGACTGGGGATAAACTCGGCCAGGCCAACATTATGAAACCATGGAATGACTCTATTCCAAGGCTGGAAGAGAAAATAAGGAACCTCATAAAAAGTTGAGACCCATTACAGAGGGGATTCTCAGAGGGCTCCCCATTTGTAACAAGGATTGTCTACTCCCCAACCCCAGCCAAATTTAAACAACCAATGGTGTCTCCAAAGTATGATGGAAGTACCAACCTAGTGCGTCATATTGAAGTGTATCAGTTTGCAGCAGACATTTATTCAATCCCTGATGAGATGAGGTGACGAGCTTTCTCAAGCACTTTGACAGGAGCTGCACATATCTGGTTCACTTCTCTTCCTAAACATTATGTTGAGATATTTAAGGGTTCAACCGAGAAGTTTATGCACAACTTCTATTTTGGGGTAAGACCTCAGAAGAAGACAACCTTTATGCTCTATGTAAAGCAAGGAAAGAATGAAAGACTCAGAGACTACATCGCGAGGTTCAATAAGGAAAGGTTGGAGGTTGAAGATTATGAAGAGAGTATAGCCATGACAGACTTTATAGGAGGGCTTCAGAAGGGAAACTTACTCTAGAAGCTTATTGAAGACCCTCCTAAGTCTATGGACAAGCTGTTAGCAACAACCAGAAAGGGAATGAATGCAGACGAAACAATGGGTGCAAAGTATGAGGATGAGAATGGAAGTAGACGTGGGAAATTACAAAGGAAGAATGATGGAAAGAAAAGAGTTGTAGATGACAAGTTTGCAGACTACACTCCTTTAACTATGAGTTGCGAACACATCCTCAACGAAATAAATAATGATAGATCCCTGAGATGACCGGAGAAGCTGAAGGCTCCTCCATATAAGAGAAACAAGAGTCTATGGTGCGAGTTCTATCAAGATCATAACCATCTAACTGAAAAGCGTTTCGAGATTCAGAAAATGTTGAAGTCTAGAAAGCTTAGAAATTAAGTGGATGGTAGAGCTCCTAGGGGGGGAAGAGAAGACCCTAAAAATAAGAAAAATGATAGATGTCAGGAAGATGCCCCTACCAGAAGAGCTGAGGACTCATATGATGATGACGATGACGATGAACCTGACCTCCCACCAAAAGATGACAATGTCCTAGTGAAGAGGGCCAGTATGATATCTTATGGTGTGAACACTATCTTTGGAGGACTAACATGAGGTGGCTTAGAGGTAGCTGATCGAAAGTCTTATGTGGCAAAGGCCAAAGCAGTGACTAAGGATAAGGTAGTGAACTTAGCCTCTACAGAGGTTAAACACGAGAAGAGAACAAAGGTAGATATGGACACCCTTGTAGTTGGCTTCTCACGACTTGATTTCAAAGGTTTCTTAGCTCCTCATGATGACCCTACGATAATTGATGATGCTAGAAACATCACCACTCTTCAAGGTGCTTGTAAGCTCAATTCAACATTAACAATGGCAGTATAAAGGCATATACACATATAGAAGAAGGAGGTGAGGAGAAGAGGATTCACACCAGAATATAAGTGGTTCAGCTAATCTAGCCTACATCCACTATGCAAGTTTATGATGTGTATCACTGTATGACGGCTCTAATGTCCATGGATACAAGCTCTCAAGATTTCTCTCTCTACTGTGTATTTGAACATAGTTTCAGCTAGGGTTACCATTTTTTCCGTCTCTCCCCAAGGGGGAGAAGACAAGTATATATAGTACATGGGGGGTGTAGTATACCCCCATGCATGCCATGAGCATGTGTGTGTTGATCTAACCAATATGATGAAGACATATGTCCCTGTCACATGTAGAGAATGATGATGAAATATTCCCCCCCCCCCACGTGAGGGGAATGATTTGTTATAACTAAATTGTGTCCACATGTCTTCGTCCTCACACATGCCAATAAGGGCTCGGACTCGATGCTTAACCATGACCTCGGCCTGGAAGAGGTCGAGGCTGGTAAAGTCCTGCTTTCCATATAATCCGAGATGAATAATTATGGTCCCGACATAAGTGATGCCGAGGCAAGTATTGAGGTCGGCCCGGGCCAAGGTTAAGCTGGACTGTGCCTAGAACATCGGCTGATTTATTGATGGGTTTTCCCTTGATAGAGGTATGCATCTTCGCAACCTTGGCTTACCCCTGGTCGAGGTTGTCATTCCCAGGTGAACTGAAGAGCTGCTAACCCTTATGATACGTGCATCCTCCACTTGATGAGGTTTGTAGTGGTGTCGTCCAGGGCTGACCCTTCAATGTCCGAGGCTCCTGGTCACCAATCCAAGGCTCTTCCAACGTTGGCCATATCCTCGGCCGAGGTTGATGCCTTTGAGCCAAGGTGACACTTGGGGCGTATCAATCACCCCCAGCCCTTAGTTACATGTGTGAGCAGGTGACTATGGGATCACTACACCCCCGAGGTCTTTCTTCTATGTGCCAATGTTCATTTGACACTTGTCCATTGTTGATGTGTGGCTTGCCTAACAAGCATGTGTTGTCAGCCATCCTTTGGGGCTCCCAAGGCAATGATGGGCCTTGGGAAATGGTCCTCCATATTTAAGGGTTTAAACCCTATTTTCCCTCCTTCTTCCTCATTTCTCTTTCCTGGCATGATTTGTTTCAGCAGTATTTTCTCTCTCTAGAAAAGCTTTGGTTCGAAGCCTTTGGTGGTGATTCCTCGCGTCTTCCTCCTTCTTCCTTAGCATTTCACCCTCAGGTATCCTCTTCCATTCCTTTTCCTTCATTTCCCATATTTTCCCTTTACTTTTACATTTTTCGGTGGGTTTTTAGGGATTTCTGGCGAGTCGCCATATTTTCAGGCGAACTGTTCTTGCTCTAGGTTTAATAGTTTGATCTTTAAATTGCTTTATTCCATTAGCCAATCTTTTTTATTATTTAGGAAGTATCCATTAGTGTAGTGTATGCCTCTTATGCTCAGACCCCTCTACCAACTCCTAGAGGAGTTCCCTTCTCTCAGAGAGAAGACTTTAGAGAAAATTAGCAAATAGAAAGGGCACAGGAGGAGGCTCGTAGGTCACAAGAATTCCCTATCAGACCTATCTTTCCACCTCCACTGAAGGTGATATTCCCTGATCCATCAGAGCCTGCTAACCGAGCAAAGGCACCTGTTGAACAATCATCGATGTCTGAGTCTAAGTCTTCCACATCAGACCCTATGTATGTGGATTCCTTTCAAGAGGCCATGGACTTCAAAACTCAACAAGGTCAGGCCCCTGATCAAGTCGAGGCCTCTAGTCGGGTCTCATCCCATAAAAATTCAAGCACATCGTCTTCTTCCTCAGAGGTTGAGGTTGTTGCACCGAGTGTGGCTATCCCACCAATACTTGACGCCATTTCCCTGTCGGCCGTCACGAGGGCTGAGTTCGCTCAGAGGTTCTCAAGTAATCCTCCAACGTCTGCCCCGACTGACGTTGAGATGGATAATAATGATGACGATGATGCTGAGAGTGTCGTCGACGTCTCTGAGGTGGCCGAAATTAAGAGTTCAGTTACTGAGGTAGACCTTATTTGCTTCAGATACTTATACTCCATCAGCCCCTCCATCAAGCTCAGGAGACCTCTGAGGGAAGAGAGGACATATCTTTGCCGAGATGGTGAGATCTGCTTGTACGAGCAGATGTTCAAGTTAGGGTTTTGTCTGCCAATGCACCCCATCATTAGGTATATATTAGCCTACATCAACTTGGCCACTTCCCAGTTGTCACCAAATGCCTGGACGGTAATAATAGGGGCCATCATCTTATGGAGGGTTGTTCACCATTTAGATCTTCCAGTGCAGGTCTTTATAGGTTGTTATGTTCCTTCTTCTGCCAAAAACCAACTGAGCTACTATCCTTTTGTAGCTCGAAAGCTTGAGAAGAAGATGATCCAGATAACTGAAACATCTAACCATAACTGGAAGCCTCGCTATTTCTTTGCTTCAGGGCCGTGGGAATTTAGTCCACGTGTTCCCTCTTCTCTGCTAGAGCTGAGGATGCCCCTAAGATGGGGTAAGGTCACAATGTCTGCCAAGGCCGACGCTGGTCTGAGCCTCCAAAACCATCAAAAGGTTACGGACCTTCAGGACCAGGGAATGCATGGTCTGCTCGTTAAGTTTGAGCATCTGATGACCCCCCACTACCTCTCTGAGACTGGTTTAGGGGTAGTCCTCTTACAGAGCTTGGTAAGTGTTTTCATTCAAGTTATACCTCTGAGTTTATGCATGTCTGACTCACTAACTCAGACCTTTCAATTTTCTAAAACGTCCGAAGGATATCTCAGACGAGCTTTCGGTAATGGCGGCACCGAGTTTGACAAGCTTGCCAAGAAGGCTGGTCTGAACGCTTCTCCCCCAGCCCCCTCAACCTCGAAGGCTCAGGCCACTAAGAAGAGAGGTTCTACCAAACATTCCCCTGAGGATCAAAGGCAGAAGAAAAAGGGTGGGGACTCTGCCATCCCAATCTCCTCTGCTGACGAGTTGGCTGCTCGTATAGAGCAACTAAAAATCAATGACAGTATCATAGGCCATAGTCTGTAGGCGTTGGATGCCATCGGCTCTGCCATGACCGAGGCTGACAAACGTTTCTGCCGGTCAACGGATATGCCTCTTCTGGTTGAATTTGGTCTCCACGGGTTCATTCAGGTATGACTTCAGATTTATTGATAGTTTCCAAGTGTAACCTCTGACTTGACTTTCAACTCATATACATGGTCACATAATTTGCAGGGCCTGGCCGCTATGCATCATCTCTCCAACTAGATTCTGAGGAAGTTACCCCTCATCCAAAAGGGTCAAGAGGTCGAGAAAGTGCAAAGCACTCTGAATGCTGAAATAGACCGCCTGAAGTCTGAGTTTGCTGAGTCTGAAAAGAAGGTGAAGGGGCTGGAGAAAGAGATCTCCAAACTTAAGAAGGATCATGCTGTGGCTCTGAAGGCAAAGGACGATGTCCTCCAGCAGAAGGTCGACTCTGCGATGAAGGTAGCCCTTGATGACGCCTCTAAGGGGATACTTGCTGATTATAAAGCCTTAGACGAGTTCATGAGCTTAGGGTTTGAGTACCTTGAAAGATGTATTAAAGCTAATATCAAATGGGCAGCTGTCAAGGAGAAGGAGGCTAGAAGTTTGAAGGCCTTTGATTTCATAGGTCTCGGCTTTTCTAACCCTCAGCTCGCCCAAGCCCTTCAGGAGGTTGAATAGGAGGCTACAGTGCCTGCAGAGACTGCCACACTGGACCGTACGGAGATTGAAGGAGATGACCTCGGAGAAGACATTGCCGAGGTTACCAACGTCGTCCAATAAGATCAGGCTGAGGACACGAGCACTCTTCCTTATAACCCTTAGACCTAGTTGTGAAGCTTTATTTTGTAACCCCTGGCTATTTGTAATCTCTGAAGAACATCATCGTTAACTCATATTTTTTTAATCTTACAATTGGAATGGAAACCTCTGAGGAGGGTTTTGTTGAATGCTTCTTTGTCATGTGATGTTTTTAACTCTGAATTCTTGTTGCAATGATGTCTGTTTAAACTCAATTAATAGTCTTACCTCGGACATTGTCACCACAGTGGTTATAAGTTCCGAGGTCATCAACCAAGAGGTCATATTCATAATTAACTTCACCAAATTAATGATGTTAAGGGTCTGAGGCCATCCAAGTATGACATCTGACCTCAGACCTTGTCACCACTTAATGATGTTAAAAGGGTCCGAGGTCATCACCTAAGATGTCATCCTCATAATTAATATCACCAAATTAATGATGTTAAGGGTTTAAGGTCATCCAAGTGGGGTGTCTAACCTCAGACCTTGTCACCACTTAATGATGTTATAAGAGTCTGAGGTCATCACCTAAGATGTCACCCTCATAAATAATCTGACCAAATTAATGATGTTAAGGGTCTGAGGTCATCCAAGTATGGTATCTGACCTCAGGCCTTGTCACCACTTAATGATGTTATAAGAGTTTGAGGTCGTCCAAGTAGGGTGTCGGACCTCAGACCTTGTCACCACTTAATGATGTTATAAGAGTCTGAGGTCGTCCAAGTAGGGTGTCTGACCTGAGCCCTTGTCACCACTTAATAATGTTATAAGGGTCTGAGGTCATCACCTAAGATGTCATCCTCATAATTAATCTCACCAAATTAATGATGTTAAGGGTATAAGGTCATCCAATTATGGTGTCTGACCTCAGACCTTGTCACCACTTAATGATGTTTTAAGAGTCTGAGGTCATCACCTAAGATGTTATCCTCATTAATTCTGACATTAGAGCACAATGAAGCAAGAATCGAAATGGAAACTGATATCTTATTAATAATATTTTCATAAGATGGTACATTTACATAACTTTTTACAACATCATATGTAATACTTCTTCAGATGATCAGCATTCCAGGGATTGGCAAAAGGTTCCCCTTTTAAGTTTTCTAGCCTATAAGTTACGGGTACAACCTATTATGTCACTTTGTAGGGGCCATGCCACTTTGGATGGAGTTTGTTTTTCTTCTGTAAGGTCTTCTTTAGTACCAAGTCTCCCACAACAATGGGTCTTGACTTCACCCTCTGATTGTAGAATTTTACTGCTCTCTGTTGGTAAGCTGCTTGTCTGATTTCTGCGTCTTCTCTTCTCTCTTCAATCAGATCTAGTTCTAGTCTCCTCTCTTCCCAATTTTTATCAGGTTCATAGGTCTGAACCCTGTGAGTAGGGAGTCCCACCTCTGTTGGTATGATGGCCCCTGAGCCATGTGCAAGCATGAATGGGGTTTCTCCTGTTGGTGTCCTTGCTGTGGTACTTTAGGCCCATAACACAGCGTAGACTTCTTCCGTCCATCTTCCCTTTTCTTCTTCTAACCTATTCTTGATTCCGTCGAGGATTGTTCTGTTCGTGACCTCTGTCTGACCGTTTGCCTGAGGTCGACAGGGAGATGAGAAGAACTTCTTTATCCCAACTCTTACGCAGTACTTTTCAAAAGAGGAGTTCTTAAACTGGGTTCCATTATCTGAGATAAGAGTGTTTGGGAGGCCATGTCTGCATATGATGTTCCTCTAAATAAATTGGAAGGTCTTCTGTTCTGTGATCGTTATCATAGGCTCTGCCTCCACCCACTTTGAGAAGTATTCAATGGCAACTATCAGGAGCCGGTAACTGTTGGCAGCTCTCGGTAGGGGTCCTACTAAGTCTATTCCCCATACTGCGAATGGCCATGGAGAGGTGATTGATGTCATTGGTTGATGAGGTTGATGAGTAATAGTGGCGACTCTCTGACATTTATCACACCTCTTTACGTAAGCTTTATCATGTTTGGCCAAGGTTAGCCATCAGTATCCCTGTGTAATGATTCTCTTAGCAAAGGGTATTCCGCCTATGTGACTGGAGCAAGAACCCTCATAAACTTCCTCTAAGACCCGAGGAACTTCGGTGGGATGCACACATCTGAGGAGAGGCAACAGAAATCCCTTCTTGTACAGGATGTCTCCTACTTTGGAGAACTTGGCAGCCCTATATCTCAGTTTCCTCCTCTCTAGCTTGGATTCGGGTAGCTCTCCCTCTTTGATATATCTGATGAGGTGGTCCATCCATGAGTATCCTAGGTTGAAATTGAGACAAGGGTTGCATACCTCTTCTTCCTCAATGGTCTTGTTTATTAAGACCTCGACCGGTACTATCCTTCTGACGTCTGTCTTCATCGCCGAGGCCAACCTTACCAAAGCGTCTGAGTGACTGTTACTTTATCGAGGTAATCTCTTCAGTTTTGTCTCTTCAAAATATTCTAACATCATTCTCACTCTCTTAAGGTACTTAGCCATCCTTTCATCTTTGGCTTCATAGACTCTCAATACTTAATTGACAACTAACCTTGAGTCGCTATGAAGTAGGAGTCGTATTACTCCCAGAGTCTTTGCCAATGAGAGACCTGCTATCATGGCCTCATATTCTGACTCATTGTTAGATGCCTGGAAGTTAAATCTCAAAGCGTATTCAATGTTGGCACCATCTGGAGCTAAAAGTATCAGCCCTGCATCGCTTCCACTATCACAGGAGGAACCATCAACAAAGAGATTCCAAATGTCTGTATCTGATGAGAAGGCCCCCTCTGGCATGATTCCTTGCTTGAAGTGGAATCGATCCTCCTCGTTCTTCGCTACTCTACCCCTAATATTTTTGGGTATGACCTCTTCCTAGCCTCGGAAGGCATTCGGTGCCACCTCTTCCTACTCTCGAAAGATGTTTTTTGTCGTCTCTTCTTGTTCTCGAAAGACGTTTGGTGTCGTCTCTTCTTGTTCTCGGAAGACACTTTTGTTTGACCCTTAAGCACCTTCTAGGTCATTCTCTTTCTCGGCCTCTTCTAATTTTTTAACCTCTTCCCAGATGACGTCGTACTTCTCCCAGGAGTAAACTCTTCGTCCTTGTTTGATGGGCCTGACATCTTTGGTCACGTTGAGCTTGTGACTCATAATCTCAGGGTTGATGCCGGGCATGTCCGTGTGACTCCAAGACAAGACGCTCTGCCTCTTCCTCAGGAAGTTTATCAGCTCTTCCTTGATTTCTGTCTTTAGGGCTTTGCCGACCTGGACGGTTTTTTCCGGTTCGTCCTCATTGAGGATGATGGATACTACCTCTTCCGCAGCCTCTCCCTTCTTCAACTTTGTTTCATCTCTTGGGTCTAATGTATCAATGATATAGGTGGTGGTTTCCCTCTTATAGGCCTCTCTCTCTTTGGTCGAGTTGAAGTAACATTCTCTTGCTATGGTCTGGTCGCCTTGCACTTCCCCTACCCCATAGGGGGTCGATAATTTTAGCATCCGGTTGACCGTCGATGGCACAGCTTCAAACTCCTTAAGGGGCACTCTTCCTATGATGAGGTTATAGGCCGAGAAGATGTTCTCGTCCATTATAAAAAAAAATTATCTTCCTGGTCAACCTCTTAGGCCACTCGTCACCCATCCGTACGTCCATCTCATACATATGCAATGGGTGGACCTTTTCGCCGCTAAAGCCCATTAAAGGATGATGATAGGGTACCATCCTAGCTCTGCTAAGACCTAGGTTCTTGAAGCAGGGCCAAAACATCACATCTGATGAACTCCCCCCGTCCACTAGGATCCTCTGCACCTTGCATCCATGTACCCTTATTGTTATTACCAAAGGGTCATCATGGGGGGCTAAGATAACTTTGAAGTCGAGTCGTGAGAACCCAACTATAAGGGTGTCCATGTCCACCTTCTTTCTCTTCTGCACTGTATCAAAAGACATTAGATTGACAACTTCAAGTTTGGCCACTGACTTGACCTCTGACACATGAGCTTTCCTGTCAGCCACTTCAGAGCCACCTCCTGCGAGTCCTCCGCATATGGTGTCCACACCAAAGGAGATCATGCCAACCCTCTTCACTGGTGTGTTGTCATCTTTAAGCGGAAGGTCCGGATCGTCTTCTTCATCACCTTCAGAATCCTTGCCTCTTCTAGCTGGGGCGTCATCACGGCATCTGTCGTTTCGTCTCTTCTTAGGGTCATCTCTTCCCCCTTTAGGTGTCTTGCCATCAACATACTTCCTCAACTTTCTGGACTTTAACATCTTTTAAATCTCATCCTTCAAGTCGAAGCATCTGTCTGTGATATGGACATGGTCCTGGTGGAACTCACACCACAAGTTTTTGTTCTCTTATGTGGTGGGGCCTTCTGTTTCTCTAGCAACCTCAGAGTCCTATCATTCTTGATCTCGTTTAGGATATGCTCACAGCTCACAGTTAGAGGAGTATAGTGGGAGAACTTGTCATCGACTGACCTCTTCTTTCCATCTTTCTTTCTTTGGGACTTCCCGCTACTACCACGGTTCTCATCCTCATACTTGGCGGCCATTGCCTCTTCGGCATTCATTACTTTTCTCACAGTTGCTAGTAGCTCTGCCATAGACCTGGGAGGGTCTTCCACGAGTTTCCACAACAACTTCCCTTTCTGAAGACCTCTTATGAGGGAAGTCATGGCTATATTCTCTTCGTAGTCTTCAACTTCCAGTTTCTCTTTTTTGAACCTAGCGATGTAGTCTCTTAGGCTCTCGTCCTTGCCTTGCTTGACATACAGTAGATGAGTGGTCTTCTTTTGAGGTCTTACCCCAAAACAGAAGTTGTGAATGAATCGTTCAGCCAAACCCTTGAAGTTCTCAATTGAATTCTTCTGAAGAGAAGTAAACCAACTGTGTGCTGCTCCTATCAAAGTCCCAGAGAAGGCCCTACACTTCATCTCATAAGGTATTGAGTAGATGTCCGCCGCTGACTGATACATCTCGATGTGATACACAGGGTTGGTGCTACTGTCATACTTGGGAGACACCACGGGTGGTTTGAACTTAGCAGGGGTAGGGAAGCTCACTATCTTAGCCACAAATGGAGAGCCTTCTGAGTAACCTCTTTGCAATGGATCCCTGCTTTTGATGAGGGCTCCTATCGTTTCCTCAAGACCCTGATAGAGTCCTTCCATGGTCTTCTACCATCGGCCTGGGCGAGGTTGTCCCCAGCCACCTCTAAGGGATGGACTGAGGGTTCCCCTACCGTCCCACAACGTCAGTTGTTGACCTCTTCCTAGTCCCTGCCCCTTCCTTCACGGGGCCGACTTTGGTCGGGCCAACCTTGTATGTCTCCTCTCTATGAGCCGGCTCCACTTCTCGACCTTGATAACCTTTGTCTTAAGTCATTCATTGGGCCCAACCTCTCAAAGGATGACCCCCTACTGAATCAATCAAAAGTTGATCCTCGTTGTTGGACCTCTTCACCTCTTCGGCCGACACAACCTCGACTCTGCTGAAGAGGATGTACCGTATCATTCGAGACCTCATACGGCTCCCAACAATCCTCTAGGACCTCTTCCGCCTCTAGATCATCATACCTGTCCTCCGGGAAAAGGTTTTCTTTCCTCCCCAGTCGTAAGTGCCTAGGGTCAGCAACGTCCCTCCTCCACTGCGGAACAAGTTGGTCCTTCATTGGTGCCTGGGGTGGTCCCCTGGCATCAGGATGAGGCTGGACAGCCACCGGAGTGATCATCTCCGGTGAAACTCCAGGTGGCCTCAACATAGTTTGACTGAGCTATGAAAACTGCTCCTGCATAGCTTGTTGCATTGCAGCCAATGACCTCAAGGCTGCAGCTACCTTCGCCATTTCAGACTGAGGCGGTGCCTGGCTGGAACTAGGCCCTCCCCCACCAGTCAGCGGAAGAGGTGGTGGTAACTCTGGTGCCATGTGTTAGCGAATAAGAGCTTGAGTAGAAGGTGAGCTTAATACCTTAAAGGAACTCTTTCAATGGTGAGACATCTCCACGCAAGGGGTGGTGCCTGGTTCACCACCAGAGTCTCTGGTGAGGTTAAGCTGAAGAAGAGGAAGAGACAGCTTCTCGTTCCCACAGACGGTGCCAAAATGATGATGTTAGAAACAACACCACCCTTCAAGGTGTTTGTAAGCTCAATTCAACGTTAAAAATGGAAGTATAAAGGCATATACACATATAGAAGAAGGAGGTGAGGAGAAGAGGATTCACACCGGAATATAAGTGGTTCAGCCAATCTAGCCTACGTCCACTATGTAAGTGTATGATGTGTATCACTGTATGACGGCTCTAATGGCCAAGGACAACTCTCGTGGGATCCAGGAAAAGCACAGTAGCTCCTTTCATCAGACAAATAGCAGGCCCCGAACAGTTCGAACGATTTCGAACACCACTTAAGCAATTGAAAACCGTCTGTCAAGGTCCTTCTTCAACTCAAGTAAGTTGGTAATAAATGGTTCTTTCCACTTCTACGTCAAAATTTCATTTAAGGGGAAGGCAAAAGTAGCATCAAGGAGCTCTTCCAAGAACAATAAGTGGAAGCTGGGGTGCGTGTCTTAGGTGCGGGCAGATGGGGCACTACGTGATAGAGTGCATAGCAAAAATAATTCTTATTAAGGAAGAGAATTCGGAGATAGAGAAAGAGAATTGGACTGCGACTGCGCTGGTGAAAACCGCATGTCAAGGTCCTTCTCCAACTCAAGTAAGTTGGTAGTAAATGGTTCTTTCCACTTCTTTCTTATTCTCCAACCGGGGAATCTCCACAGTTTCTCTTTTCGATTAACTTGAAACAGTTTCTTTTTTAATCCCACCCGGGAATAGAAACTATTTTATTTTTTGATCAGAGAATCTCCGTATACAAGCTCTCATGCTTTCTCTCTCTACTGTGTATTTGAACAAAGTTTCAGCTAGGGTTACCAATAGTTTTCGTCTCTCCCCAAGGGGGAGAAGACAAGTATATATAGTACATGGGGGGTGTAGTATACCCCCCATGTATGCCACGAGCATGTGTGTGTTGATCTAGCCAATATGATGAAGACATCTGTCCCTGTCACATGTAGAGAATGATGATGAAATATTCCCCCCCCCCCCCCCCCCCCGTGGGGGAATGATTTGTTATAACTGAATTGTGTCCACGTGTATTTGTCCACACATATGTCAATAAGGGCTCGGCCTCGATGCTTAATCATGACCTCGTCTTGGAAGAGGCCGAGGCTGGTAAGGTCCTATTGTCCACATAATCCGAGATTAATCATTAAGGTTCCAGCCTAAGTGAAGCCAAGGCAAGTATTGAGGTTGGCTCGGGCCGAGGTTAAGCTGGACTCTACCTAGAACATCGGTTGATTTATTGATGGGTGTACCCTTGATAGAGGTATGCATCCTCGCAACCTCAGCTTACCCCTGGCCGAGGTTATCATTACCAGGTGAATTGAAGAGCTGCTGAACCTTATGGTATGTGCATCCTGCACTTGATGAGGTTCATAGTGGTGTCGGCCAGGGCCGACCCTTCAATGTCCGAGGCTGCTGGTCACCAATCCAAGGCTCTTCCAAAGTCGTCCATGTCCTCGGCCGAGGTTGATGCCTCTGAGCCAAGGTGACACTTGGGGCATATCGGTAATCACCACAAGGGTGCATGGGTGTGAAATTCAGAGGATACTTGTTGAACGGTTGTAGCTCTGCAGACGTTATGTTTTTGCCTTATTTCAAGAGCTTTGGCCTCAGCAGAGCTAGGCTTGTCCCTTATCATCATCCCTTGATTGGATTCAATGGTGAAAAGGTTCATCAATTGGGTATGTATGAATACCATGTGTGAATGGGAGATGAATGGCCTAAGAGGTTGACCTGAAAAATCAATTTCTTTGTGATAGATGAAAACACCTTCTCAGCCTACAACCTCCTCATAAGACGAGTAGCCCTCAAGGAATTTAAGGTCGTTCCTTCAACGGTCCACCAAATGATAAAATTCATGAATCCTTATGGAGTAGGGTAGGTTCAAGGTGACCAAACATCGACACGAGAATGCTACTTGAACTCCGCAGAAGAGAGAGAGAGGCTCATAAGAGGGCAACAACCACGTACAACATCGACACATTTGATCCTAGAGATAAAACAAAGCTCAAAAAGGGAGAGTCCACGGATGAGGTAGAATCCATATTTCTAAATGAGGACGAGCCGGAAAAAACCATCCAAGTCGGCAAATCCCTGATGCCTGCGATGAAGGATGAAATAGTGAAGCTTTTAAGGAAAAGACAAAGTGTTTTTGGCTGGAGCCATGTAGACATGCCGGGTATTGATCCCCAGATTAGGTGCCATAAACCTAATGTTGTAGAAGATGGAGAGCCCATCAAGCATAGAAGAAAAGTATACTCAAGACAGAAGTATTATGTCATCAGAGATGAGGTTGGAAAGCTTAAAGAGGTCAAGTTCATCAAATAAGTAATATACCCTGAGTGGTTATCTAACGCTATCATGGTACCCAAGAGAAATGGCAAATATAGGACGTGTGCAGACTTCACTGACTTAAACAAGTCTTGCCCAAAAGATAGTTTCCCCCTGCCTCATATAGAATAAATGGTGGATACCACAGTTGGACATGAGCTCATGGGGATCATGGATGCGTATTCTGGGTATAATCAGATCTTAATGAATTTGGAAGACCAAGAGAAGATATTATTCATTATGGATAAGGGACCTATTGCTACAAGTTCATGCCCTTCAGCCTGAAGAATGCGTGGGCCACCTACCAACGTCTTGTAAATAAGATGTTCGAAGATCAGATAGGAAAATCCATGTATGTTTATGTGGATGATATGCTGACGAAGAGTCTGAAGGCCGATACACATGTGGCCAAAAAAAGAACTTTTAACACCATGGACCAATATAAAATGAAGCTCAACCCGGTCAAATGTGTCTTCGGGGTATGAGAAGGAACGTATTTGGGATTCATCATCAACCAAAAGGGGATAGAGGCTAATCCCGAGAAGATCAAGGCTTTACTGGAAATGAAGACACCCAGAACTGTCAAAGACCTTCAGAGGCTAACCGGACAAGTTACTGCACTTAGCAGGTTCATCCCTAGGCCAATAGATAAGTGTCTTCCTTTTCTCAAGGTTCTTAGAAAAGCCTTTAATGGAGTGAGGAATGTGAAAAAGATTTCAAAGAGCTTAAGTCCTACCTCGAATCCCCTTTACTCCTATCTCGGTCAATTCAGGGAGAGATGTTGTAGGTATATTTATCTGTCTCAGAGTCAGCCATCACTGCTATAATAGTAAGAGAGGAGGATGGGGTGCAGAGACCTGTGTACTTTGATAGCAAGGCACTCTAAGGGTTCGAGCAGAAGTACCCTCAGATTGAAAAATTATCCCATGCTTCTAGGAGAATGAATCCATACTTTCAAGCTCACTCCATGGTCATCCTCACTGATTCCCCACTCAGACATGTCCTGCATAAGCCTGAGAAATTAGGAAGGCTAATGACCTGGGCAATCGAGTTGGGGGAATATGATATTGTTTATCAACCCAGGGTTTCCATCAAGGGGCAAACACTCAGAGAATTTGTAGACGAGTTTACCTCGGATGAGGCCGAGGTTCAAATGAGTCAAAAGGCTATATATGAACCAGATAGAAACGTCTTTCCAGATCTAGACGAGGTTGAGTCAAGCAAATCCCGATCAAGAATAGTCGAGAATGAGGAATACAGATACCTCTTCAAACAAGGGACACTGTCAGAGGGAAAATTCTCTTCAAATGAAACTGTTATGGAACCTCTTCGTTGATGGGTCATCGTGTGAAAGCAGAAGTGGAGCAGGGCTGATTGTGTCAACACTAGATGGTACCGATATTGAATATGCGCTGAGATTCAACTTCAAAGTTTCAAATAATTAATCATAATATGAGGAATTTATAGAAGATCTCTCTTTGGCAAAATCCCTTAGTGTCGGCCAACTCCTAGTCCACAGCGACTCAAGGTTGGTCGTCAACCAAATCCTGGGGGTGTTTGAGGCCAAAGATGAAAGGATGGCCAGGTACCTGATGAGGGTGAGAATAATGATAGAAAGATTCAAGGGAGTAAAAATGAAGAGGATACCTCGGTAAGACAACAGCCGAGATGATGCTCTCGTGAGGTTGGCCTCAGCCACAAGGACTGACATAAGGAGTGATGATGTTATAAACAACACCCGCAGATGAGGTGTTGATAAGCTCAAGATAATAATAACAATGGTAGCACAAGAGTGAATATATGGTAGAATGAGGTGAGGAAAAGAGGATAAACATTAGTATGTAAGTGGTTCAGTCAATATCGCCTACGTCTACTATGAGTGTGTGAGTAATTTCACTAGATGAAGGCACTAATGGCCATAGATGCAATCTCTCGAGCTTTCTCTCTCTACTTTTTCAACCAACAGAGTTTCATCTAGGGTTGCAATTAAACATCCCTTTACAAGGTTGAGCACGACCTCTATATATAGTGTCTGGGGGCTGCAATGTACCCCCAAGCATACAATGAGAATGTATATGAGGATCGAACCAGTATGAGAATGACACATGGCTGATCTTATGTAGATAATGATGACCATAATATTCCCTCATGTGAGGGGAATGATTTAGTTATAACTAATATGTCCATGTGTTCTAAACCTTATATGTGCTTGCATAGGATCGAATTTGTGTCCTTGACTGATGTAACCTTGACATAGATGAGTACGAGGTTGGTGACGTCTGATGTTGTAGTTTATCCTGTCAATCACCCACATGGGCTCGGAATGGAAGAGCGGTCGAGGTTCTGCATAAGGTAAGGTGTAACATCAATGGAGGTAGAGTACGACATTGGCATAACTTGTACCCATGACACTTGATGACCTCGGTCGACGGCCAATTGAGGTTGGTAGAGGAGGGTCGACCTTTCTAAAGATGATGTTTCTGATGACAGTTGGGAGCTTTTTATCAAAGTGATTGTGATACACGACGATATTAGTGACCCTGAGTACGAGGCTGGACTTTGGGCATATCAAGGAGAAGAGTTCCAGTTGAGATTCTGCTTAAGCTGACCATCGAAGAGGAAGAGGTTGCTAGAACCTACCTAAACCTGGATATGGGAGCCTCATGGATGGACCCTTTTATATGATACATCAGAGAGGGAGAGCTTCCAGATTCCATGTTAGAAAGGAGAAAGCTAAGGTTCAGAGCTGCTAAATTCTGAATTTTGGGAGAGGTCTTGTACAAAAAAGGATTCATACTCCCCCTCCTAAGATGTGTCCATCATTTAGAGGTTCCACACATCTTACACGTTGTGAACGAGGGCTCTTATTCAAGTCACGTAGGAGGAAGGCCGTTGGCTAAGAGGATAATCACTCAAGGGTATTGGTGTTCGACCTTGGCCAAAGATGCATCTGCGTATGTGAAGAAGTGTGATAAGTGTCAAAGGTTTTTCACCATCCCTCATCAGCCTCAATAACCTCTGACTTAAATCACCTCCCCTTGGCCATTTGCAGTATGGGGCATTAACTTGTTAGGACCCTTGATAAGAGCTGCAAACAACTATCAGTTCTTAATAGTGGGAATTGACTATTTCTTCAAATGGGTAGAGGTCGAACCAATGATCACAATCACTGAGCATAAGACTTTTTAGTTCATTTGGAAGAACATCATATGCATGTATGGCCTTCCAAATGCCCTCATCTCAGACTATGGAACCCAGTTCAAGAATTTTTCTTAGAAAAATACTGTGAAAGAGTAAGGATCAAAAAGTTCTTCTCTTCTCCTGGCTGACCCTGAGCAAACGGTCAGACCGAGGTCACAAATCAAACAATCCTTGATAAGATAAAAAGAGGTTGGAAGAGGACAAGTGAAGATAGATAAAGGAGGTATATGCTGTGCTATGGGCCTACAGGATGACAATAAGAGAGCCAATAGGAGAAACTCCATTTATGTTATCCCATGGCTCAGAGGCTATCATCCCAATAGAGTTAGGACATGTGACTCTTAGAAGAATGGGGAGGAAATAATACTTGATCTTGATTTAATTGAAGAAAGAAGAGAGGATGCATGGATAAGACATGTAGACTATCAGCAGAGAACTGCGAGATTCTATAATCAAATGGTGAAGTCAAGGCCTATAGCTATAGGAGACAAAGTCCTAAACAAGACGTGGCAAAAGGAAAATAAGATCCATCCAAATTGGCATGGTCCTTATAGTGTAGTTGATGAGGTTGTGCCTGGTACCTATCGGATAGAAAATATTGAAGGAGAACTTTTCTCCAACCCTTGCAATGCCGATCACTTAAAGAAATATTACTTATGATGTTGCAGTTTTACCTTTTTGTAATACATATACTAGTTTATACAAAGGATGTCAATGAAAAGATAGCAATGTTTTGCTAATACTCTGTTACATTGTGCTTTAACATCATTAATTTGGGGAATTATGAGGTGAAACATCATTAATTTGGTGATCTCAGACGCTTAACATCATTAATTTGGTGAAAATATGAGGTAAAACATCATTAATATGATGACATTATACCCTTAACATCATTAATTTGGTGAAAGTTTAAGAGATAAACTACCATAATTTGGTCACCTCAAACCTTTAACATCATATTTTGGTGAAATATGAGGGTAAAACACCATGATGTGGTGACCTCGAACCTTAAACATCATATTTTGGTAAAATCTGAGGGTAAAACACCATGGTGTGGTGACCTCAGACCTTAAACATCATTAGTTTGGTGAAAATTTAAGAGGTGAAACATCATAATATGGTGACCTCAAACCTTAAACATCATTAGTTTGGTGAAAATTTAAGAGGTGAAACATCATAATATGGTGAGCTCAGACCTTTAACATCATATTTTGGTGAAATATAAGGTTAAAGAACCATGATGTGGTGACCTCGGAGCTTAAACATCATTAGTTTGGTGAAAATAAATGGCGGTTAAACATCACAATATGGTGACCTCACACCTTTAACATCACTATTTGGTGAAACATGAGGGTAAAACACCATGATGTGGTGACCTCAGACCTTAAACATCATTAGTTTGGTGAAAATTTAATAGGGTAAAACACCATGATGTGGTGACCTCAGACCTTAAATATCATTAGATTAGTGAAAATTTAAGAGGTGAAACATCATAATGTGGTGACCTCAGACCTTTAACATCATTATTTGGCAAAATATAAAGGTAAAACACCATGATGTGGTGACCTCAGACCTTAAACATCATTAGTTTGGTGAAAATTTATGAGGTAAAACATCATAATGTGGTGACCTCAGACCTATAACATCATTAGTTTGGTAAAAATTTAGAGGTAAAACATCATAATGAGATGACCTTAGATCTTTAACATCATTATTGGGTGAAATATGAGGGTAAAACACCATGATATGGTGACCTCAGACCTTTAACATCATTATTTGGTGACCTCGGGCCTAAAATAACATTAGATTGGTGGAAATAAGAGGTAAAACATCGCAATTATAGTGCAACACCAACATATAAATTTCAAGAAAAACATCGTATGAAGCAATAGAATCTGAAGAAGTTGAACTAATGATTATCATAAAAAGGGTTTAGAGTTACAAAATAGAGTATCAAGAGCCTTCAATCAGAATTCATAAAAATAAAAGTCACGGACAAAAGGGGGATCAAAATTACAACTATTGAAAAGCTTCACAAGAAAAGAGCCTATGTCTCTGTAGCTGCTGTCATCTGGTCATGGACGACGTATGTCACTTCAACTCCATAATCATTGACGATGCTGAGATTTAGTGCCACCAGATAAGTGACGATGATATCAAATAATAATAACAGTGGCAGCCATAGAAATATGTATGTATAAGTATATAGAAGGAGGTGAGTATAAGAGGAATAAGACAATGATGTATAGTGGTTCAGCGAATTAAGACTACATCCACTGTGAGTGTGTGATCCTTTAAGTATGGGCACTAATGGCCTTAGATACAACGCACATAAGCTCACTCTCTCTTTCTACTGTGTGTACAAGCAGTGTTTTTTCTAGGGTTACAATTATCCATCCCTTTGCAGGGTTGTAGGTGACAAGTATATATAGGTCTTAGGGGGGAGTAATGTACCCCCCAAGCATGCATGGTGCATGTGAGTTAAGATCTAGCCACCCTCTACTGACACCTGTAGGTGCCACCTGTGATTAATAATGACATAATATTTCCTCACGTGAGGGGACGATATTGTTACAACGGTTTAGTCCATGTGCCATATGAGTCCCACGTGCACTGTTCCATGTGTCTCCTAAGCCACGCGCTATAATGATGTCACCCTCGGCCTACGATGTGAGTCCGAGGGCAAAGTACCTGCTGGTAGCGAGCCTAGCCTGGTTTGGGCCTCGTACTCTCGTACCCTCATAGGGTCGTCCAGAACATAATGAGGAGTCGGCCTATTGAAGGGTCTCCTAGGCATGATGTGGGGTCGACCCCTTGAAGGGTCGTCTGGGCCTGATGAGGGGTCGGCCCCTTGAAGGGTCGTCTGGGCCTGATAAGGGGTCGGCCCCTTGACGGGTCGTCTGATGTTGGTTGAGAGATCATCTTGGCCTCATCATGGTGGAGGACGCCCTCGGCCTGGCCAGGGGTATATATGGGTATATCAATCACCCCCTAGCCCTTAGCCATCGATTTTGTTGATATGGATGAGGGATAGTGTTGCTTTTGAGATAAGTGTATGATCAGTTTGATGAGTGACGACAGTCAAGCTGATTTGACACCTTAGCAGATATCCATTGTCGTTCAGTTTCGCAGATGTGGCGGCTGCACACAGCTTGGGACTTTGCGCCCTAATGATACATTTCCTCATGGTCTATGACTTGTATTGATTATTGGGCCCACATGTAACAAGGTATTTAAATGATTGTTGAAGTCATTTCCTTTCTTCTTCTTGTTCGCGCCTTAACCCTCTCTCTCTAGCTTCTCAATTGCTCCATCACCATTTCTGCAACCTTTCGGTATCAAGCTTCATTTAGCTGTTGTCTTTATCTTCAGGTAACTTCCTTTGTCATAGATTCCATTTTTTCTTCCATTTCAGCTTCATTTCTTGCATTGGGGTTTCGGCAACAGCTTTTCTTAGCTTTGTATTTTTCTAGTCGTGAAACCTCCTTACTGTGGGGGTTATAGGGTTGAGCCCTAGGTTCTACGCTGCTTAAATTTCATCCCCCGTCTCTTAGCGGTGATTTAGTGCCCCTTGTGGTGTTTCTAGGGTTTCCTTGCATTTTTCGACGTCTTCTCCGGCAAGCTGAGTTCTTCCTGTTCTTTGAGTGTTCTTGATCAAAACCAGATATTTCTTTGGTTTTAATCCAAAAGTCAACTTTGGTCAATTGCAAACTCGTTTGTTAGTTAGTTTAAAAAAATTGCTCAAGTGTAGAGTCTTCCCCTTAATGCTTAGAAGACTCTACGATTTAGACGAGGAATTCCCATCCCTGAGAGAGAAGTTCTTCATGGAGATTAGGCCAATAGAGGAAGAGGACGAGAGAAGACAAGGGGCCGACCCTAATTGGGTACGACCCATTTTTCCTAATCCATTAGCCACGATAATACCCCCCGAGTCCTGTGGGTCGTCTTGTCATTTGGCCGAGAGTCAATCATACGAAGGGGAAATGGATTAGAGAGCCTCGTCTCCGATGGGTGCTGGTCCTTCTAGGAGGGGAGAGACGTCCACTCTTAGCCCCAGACGATAGGCTGAGGGCACAACACCTTCTGAGGTTGTCCCTATAACAGCCTTGTCCCCTCTTACATTTCAAGTAGCCTTTCCAGGTGGCCCCCGATAGGCGACAAGGCATTAAGATCCGGGGACGAGAGAGCTTAGGACGACACTAAGGGTTTTGATGATGATGGTGGTCAAGTTGATACTTCAAGCACCTCGACCTATGTATCTTCAGTTAAGGACCGTGATCTCTTAGTATGGAAGCATCTCTTTGGTATACAATCCAATATAAGTATACGGGCCCCTACTAAATCTGAGAGAGTCTTCCAGGGGGACGAGGGAGAGATTAATGTTTTGAGCAGATCCTAAGGGTAGGCATGAGGTTCCCTCTACACCCTGCCATAGTCAACATATTTTCTTCCCTTGGGGTTGCTCCTTCTCAAATTCCTCCTAACTCGTGGAGAACTATCCTAGGCTACATCTCACTTTGGAAGAATTCATTTATCGACAAGCCCTCGGCCAATGTAATCATTGCCTGCTACAACATTACCTCGTCGTCCAAACAACCTGGGTATTTCCATTTGGGTGCTAGGAAGTCTGACAAGAAGCTTCTTCACATGGCCCAAACTTCAAATCATGACTAGAAGAAATGGTTTTTCTTTATCTCTGGGAATTGGCGATTCCGCGCCGAGGGCGAGCCCGTGGAAGATAGTTTGAGGGTGCCGAGGGTAAGGTCCAATCCTTCAATAAAAGTGCGATCAGACCCCGGACACAGCTTTGAGGAGAGGGTCATTATTGACTACCTGAGGGGGCGAGGGAGAGAGGGAGAGAGGGTGAGCTTGTCAAATTTGAAGATTTAAAGACCCCTCGTTTCCTCAAAGAAGCTGGTCTGAGGGTCGGCCCCCTGACAGAACTATGTGAGTGGTTTTCTGCTCAATTTTTTATTTTTTTTGAAGTGTTTCATCTTTGTCTCTATATCTTTCTGATATATCGTATCCTTTTTAGTTCGTCCTGCAAATATCTCTGACCAACTTTAGTAGATGACTGCCCCAAGCTTACTGTCTGGCCTGGGAAAAAAAAGGGGAAAGAGCCTCAGCAGGACTAGAATAAGACAAAGGCCATGGGGCCAACGCACATTGAGCCGACTGCCGATAGTCACAAAAGGAAAGAGCCTGAAGTTCCTGAAGGTTCTCGTCCTGACGCACGGACGAGGGTGAGGGTGGAGGAGTCTGAGGGGACCGTCTCCTCTTTTAGTGTGGGGGTTTATTGGTCTCACAATTTGACATTCTTGAAAGTTGAACCGTCTTCCCTCATAGCCAACTTGAGGGTGGTCAAGGCTTCCATGTTTTCCTCTCCCTCGACCGCTGATTATGACTTTTTTTCAAAGATGCCCCCGGCTAAGGTGTATGATTACGGTCTTCATACTCTGGCTCAGGTACTTGTTTTTACTTCATTTCCTCAGTCCAAATTTTTACCAACTATTCCCTCGGCCCCTTAAAACGTGCCTGCTTTTATGCAATCTGTTTGTGCCTTTACGTCATCCACCAAATGGATGGCCTAGAATCAATAAAAATTTCATGAAGTCAAGATAGCTATCCAGCACGAGGCTAAGCTGCATACCTAACTAGAGACTGCCAAGGCAACATTGGAGAGTGCCAAGATGGAGCATGCAAGGATCCTAGATGAGCTCTGAAGCCGAGAGAGCTATCCAGCACGATGCAGATCTGAAGGCGAAGGATGACCTCTTCAAGGCAAAGGAAGAATCCCTGAATGCCCAGTTCAAGAGCGAGCTATCAGAGGCAGTGAAGAAGGAAGAGGTTGATGCAGTGGAGGCTTATAACTCTCAGACGAGTTTCAAGGCTTCGGTTTTGAGTACTTGGAGAGGGGGATCAGGACAGCCTGTCCTTGGGTCATCCTTAAGTTCATTGATGTCGTCACTTCAGTTCACCCCTCTCTTGAGGCAGTTCAGTTGGACGACCTTCTTATTGCTGAGGCCTTAGCCCATGTGGAGTCCCAAGTGCACGTCGAAGCTATCGGCACATCTGAGGATCGGCCTATTTTGGTCGCTAAAGAAACTCCTCTAATTGACGTTGAAACCTTTCCCTCCGATTTTGCACAATAGGGTGGTTGTCTGTAGCCCATACCCTCTTCATGTAACAAATATTCTTGTACTCTATTTTTGTTGGATAAACATCTGTAACATTTTATAATATAATGTCTCTTCCTGTCTTTCTGTGCTTGCCTCTTGTATGACTTGGCTGTTGTGTTTATTCCTCCTACAAGTCCGCCCTCGTCTTTCTTGAGGGTGAATGGGGGGTTGTCCCCACCATTGACCCTCATTATGGTCGATGGTGGTTTACACCAATTTAATGGTTTTTAAAATTCAAGTCCCCCCTCGTCTTTCTTGAGGGTTATGGGGGGGTCGTCCCCACCATTGACCCTCATTATAGCCGAGGGTGGTTTTACACGAATTTAATGGTTTTAAAATTCAAGTCCCCCTTCGTCTTTCTTGAGGGTGAATGGGGGGTCGTCCCCACCATTGACCCTCATTATAGTCGAGGGTGGTTTCCCACCAATTTAATGGTTTTAAAATTCAAGCCCGCCCTCGTCTTTCTTGAGGTTGAATGGGGGGTCTTCCCCACCATTGACCCTCATTATAGCCGAGGGTGGTTTCCCACCAATTTAATGGTTTAAAAATTCAACTCCCCCTCGTCTTTCTTGAGGGTGAATGGGGGGTCGTCCCCACCATTGACACTCGTTATAGCCGAGGGTGTTTTCCCACCAATTTAATGGTTTTAAAATTCAAGTCCTTCCTCGTCTTTATTGAGGGTGAATGGGGGGTCGTCCCCACCATTGACTCTCATTATAGCCGAGGGTGGTTTTACACCAATTTAATGGTTTTAAAATTCAAGTCCCCCCTCATCTTTCTTGTTGAGGGTGAATGGGGTGTCGTCCCCACCATTGACCCACATTATATCCGAGGGTGGTTTCCCACCAATTTAATGGTTTTAAAATTCAAGTCCTCCCTCGTCTTTCTTGTTGAGGGTGAATGGGCGGTCGTCCCCACCATTAACCCTCATCATAGGTGAGGGTGGTTTCCCACGAATTTAATGGTTCTAAAATTCATGTCCGCCCTCGTCTTTTGTTAGGGTGAATGGGGGGTCATCCCCACCATTGACCCTCATTATAGCCAAGGGTGGTTTCCCACCAATTTAATGGTTTTAAAATTCAAGTCCCCCCTCGTCTTTCTTAGGGGTGAATGGGGGGTCGTGCCCACCATTGACCACCACTATAGCCTAGGGTGATTTTACGCAAGTTTAATGGTTTTAAAATTCAAGTCCCCCTCGTCTTTCTTGTTGAGGGTGAATGGGAAGTCGTCCCAACCATTGACCCTAATCATAGCCGAGGGTGGTTTTCCACCAATTTAATGGTTTTGAAATTCAAGTCCCCCCTCGGCTTTCTTATTGAGGGTGAATGGGGGGGTCGCCCCCGCCATTGACCCTCATTGTAGCCGAGGGTGGTTTCCCACCAATTTAATGGTTTTAAAATTCAAGTCCCCCCTCGTCTTTCTTGTTGAGGGTGAATGGGGGGTCGTCCCCACCATTGACCCTCATTATAGCCGAGGGTGTTTTCCCACCAATTTAATGGTTTTAAAATTCAAGTCCCCCCTCGTCTTTCTTGAGGGTGAATGGGGGATCGTCCCCACAATTGACCCTCATTATAGCTGAGGGGGGTTTTCACAAGGATACCCCAATTATGATAGAATTAACAAACACAAGATGATGGACCAATATGAAATTCTCATTAACATTCCAAGTGTTTTGTTGGATCAACACATTCATTACAACTGTGGTCCAATAGGACATTACAACCTTATTGATAGTATTTCTTCAAATAATTTGCATTCTAGGGGTTGGAAAAGGGTTCCCCTTCTAGGTTTTCTAGTTTATAAGTTCCAAGGAAAACTTCATCAATGATCCTATTTGGGCCGTGCCAATTTGGGTGGAGCTTGTTAGGCTTTTGCCAAGTCTTTTTGAGGACTAAGTCCCCCACTACGATTGGCCTTTCCTTCACCCTCTAGTTGTAAAACATGGCAGTCCTCTGCTGGTAGGCAGCTTGCCTTATCTCGGCGTCTTACCTCCTTTCCTCAATCAGGTCTAAGTCAACTCTCCTTTCTTCCATATTTCTCTGGGGGTCATACATTTGGACCCTATGGGTAGGAAACCCAATCTCAGTGGGGATGATGGATTCCGAGCCATAAGCTAGCATGAACGAGGTTTCTCCGGTAGGGGTCTTTGTCGTAATCCTGTAGGCCCATAGTACAGCATATACCTCCTCAACCCATTTACCTTTTGCCTCTTCAAGTTTTTTCTTAATCCCGTCTAGGATTGTTTTGTTTGTGACTTCAATTTTCCCATTATCCAGAGGTCGGCCTAGGGTAGAGAAGAATTGTTTGATATTCACCCTTTCGAAGTACTTCTCCAGGGATGTATTTTTTAATCAAGTCCCGTTATCTGAGATGAGAGTATTAAGGAGGCCATATCTGCATATAATGTTTTTCCAGATGAACTGGAAAGTCTTCTGCTCGGTAATCGTGACCATCGACTCCGCCTCCACCCATTTTGAAAAATAGTCAATTGCTACGATGAGGTACCTATAGTTATTGATGGCCCTAGGAAAGGGTCCTACTAGATCGATCACCCATACTGCAAATGGCCATGGCGATGTAATGGGGGAAAGATGCTGATGGGGCTGGTGAGGGATGGTGGAGAATCTTTGACATTTATCACACTTTTTTACATATGCCATGGCATCATTCCCCAAGGTCGTCCACCAATATCCTTGGGTTACTATCCTCTTTGCTAATGACATGCCCCCAATATGGTTTGAACATGACCCCTCGTGCACATCTTGAAAGATGTGTGGGACCTCAGATGGGTGTACACACCTAAGTAAGAACCCCTTTTTGTATAAGGTGTCTCCGATGACAGTGAATATCACAGCACTATATCTCAACTTCTTCTTTCCTTGTCTTGCTTCTGGTATCTCCCCCTCTTTAATATATCTGATTAGAGAGTCCATCCATGAAGCTTCCCTGCCAATATTTAAGCAAGATCTAAGTGTTCCCTCGGCATCTTCAATCGTTGGTCGAAGCAAAATTTCCACTGGGAGTGTCCTCCTAATATTTTTCCTAGTTGTCGAGGCCAGCCTAGCAAGTGCGTCAGCTCAGCCATTATCAAGCCTAGGTATCCTCTTCAATTTAACTTCTCTGAATCTCTTCAATAGTGACTTTACTCTTTCAAGGTATTTGGCCATTCTCTCGTCCTTAGCCTCGTAGGTCACTACCAGTCTTGAATCACTATGGACCAAGATCTGGCCGACACTAAGAGACTTAGCCAAGGAGAGGTCGGCTATCAGGGCCTCATATTTAGACTAATTATTGGAGGCTTTAAAGTTGAACCCCAGGGCATACTCAATGTCTGTTCCATCGGGTGCTGATACTATTAATCCAGCTCCACTTTTGCTGTCGTAGGAGGACCCATCGACGAAGAGGCTCCACACAGTCTGTTCTTCTGAGAAATTTCCCTCGGTGAGTGACCCCTGTCAAAAAAGATATCTTCCCTTTTCATTTTTGGCCACTTTTTCTCTAGCGGTGCTTGTCTCAGCCTTATCCATGGATGGGTCAATAATTATGCCTTTCCAAGTAGTTGTCTTCTAGAGGCTCTCACCTTCAGCCTCATCATCTTCCCAAGTAAATTTAGCCACGAAATTAGCTAATGCTTACCCCTTAATGTCCACCCTAGGTTGATATATAATGTCAAACTCTCCCAACTCTATATCCTAGGCCATTAGCCTCCCCGATTTGTTTGGTTTGTGTAAGACCTGCCTAAGGGGAGAGTCGGTGAGTATGACCATTGTATGGGACTGGAAGTACAGATTCATCTTTCTTGACACATGGATCAAGGCATAGGCTAACTTCTCCATTTGTAGGTATCTTTGCTCTTCCCCTTGGAGTGCCTTGCTATTGAAGTATACAGGCTTCTGCACCCCATCTTCTTCTCTGACAATTGCTTTGCTGATGGATGATTCAGAGATGGCTAGGTACACATGTAGTCGTTCACTTGCACTTGTCGTGACAATAGCATGGGAGACCCTAGGTATGACTTCAATTCTTTGAAAGCCTGGTCACAATCTTAATTCCATTAAAATGCCTTTCAGAGAATTTTAAAGAACGGTAAACACTTGTATGTGGCTCTGGATACGAACCTATTCAAAGCGGCCACTCACCCTGTAAGCCTCTGAACGTTCTTGATGGTCCTGGGGGTCTTCATTTCTAGGAGGGCCTTTATCTTTTCACCATTGGCCTCAATGTCTCTTTGGTTGATGATGAACCCCAAGAATTTCCCTGCTCCGACCTCGAAGACACACTTGGTCGGGTTGAGCTTCATTCGATACTTGTCCATCGGGTTAAAGGTCCTCTCGAGGTCGGCCACAAGATCATTGTCCTTCAAACTCTTAGTCATCATGTCATCTACATAAACCTTCATAAACTTTCCAATTTGGTCTTCTAACATTTTATTCACAAGGCGGTGATACATTGCCCCCGCATTCTTCAAGCCAAAGGGCATGACCCTATAACAGTATGTCCCTTTGTCAGTAATAAAAGCCATTTTTTCCAAGTCCCAAGGGCTCTTGAAGATCTGGTTGTAACCTGAATAGGCATTCATGATACTTATTTTCTCATGGCCTATGATAGCGTCTACCATCTGATCAATGCGGGGGAGGGGGAAGCTGTCTTTGGGATAATATTTGTTAAGGTCGCTGAAGTCCACACACATTCTCCACTTCCCATTGGCTTTTTGGACAATGACTGCATTGGACAGCCATTAGGGATAAATAACCTCTCTGATAAACTCATCATCTTCCAGCTTCTTGACCTTATCCCTTATGACCTCATACTTCTCTCCAGAATAAATTATCCTCTTCTTCTTTATCGTCTTTGCACCCTCTACCACATTGAGCTTGTGGCACATGATTTCGGGGTCGATCCCTAGCATATCTGCATGACTCCATGCAAAGACATTATGTCTTCTCTTTAATAGCTTAATGATATCTTCTTTGATGTCTGGCTTTAGATTTTTTCCGACTTGGACATTTTTTTCCGGTTCATCCTCAAAGAGGATTATGGATTCTACCTCTTTCGTGGGTTCTCCTTTCTTCAGCTTCATCTTGCCCCTGGTGTCGAGGGTATCAATATTATAAGTGGTTGTTGCCTTCTTGTGCGCCTCTCTTTCTGTGGCAGAGTTGAAGTAACATTCTCATGCTGTCGTCTGGTCTCCCTAAACTCTCCCTACCCCGTAAGGGGTCAAAAATTTGATCATCTGATGAACCGTAGACAGCACAGCCTCAAACCCCTTGAGGAAAACTCACCAGAGTATAATGTTGTAGGTCGAGAAGAAATGTTCATCCATCACAAAGAAACTGACCATCTTGGTAAGCCATATCGGCCACTCGTCCCCCGTCCTGACATCGGCCTCATACACTCCAAGGGGATGAACCTTTTCCCTACTGAACCCAATCAATGGGTGATGGTACGGGATGAGTCTAGCATGACCGAGGCCTAAGGCTTTAAAGCACGGCCAAAACATCACATCTACAGAGCTACTCCCATCTACCAAGATCCTCGGTACCTCACATCCGTGCACCCTGGTAGGGATGACGAGAGGGTCATCATGTGGGGCTAAGATGCCTTTGAAGTCCATTATTGAGAACCCCACTATCAGAGTATCCATATCGACTTTCTTTATCTTTTTTGACTTTGTCTCAACAGAGGTTGAGTGTACAACTTTTGTCACTACCTTCGCTTCAGCTACATGGGCCTTCCTGTTTGTGACCTCTGACCCTCCTCCTGCTAATCCCCCGGAGATCATCCCAACACCGAGTGAGATCATATTAAGTCTCTTTACAGGGCCATGGTCATCTCTCAGCAGGAGGTCAGGGTCATCCTCATCATCTGAAGGGTCGTCCCTTCTGTTTAGAGGATCTTCTCGGCATGCATCCAGGGGCGGACGGAGCTTGGGCCTAACCGGGGCCATCATCCGGGTTGAGAAATTAAAAAAAGGTTATTTAGGTAAAAACACTCAATTTTTTAACCTATAGCTACTTGTCCAACTCAACCTTTTACTATCTCAACCTTTCATTACCTGCCGCCTAATGAAACCAACCCATCCCAAAATCCATTTCTCCTCTTCTTCACCACTGCATACCCGTAACCCATTGCCGCCCGCCGCAAGCTCCGTCCGCCCCAAGCTCGATCCGTCCGTCCGCCCGCCCCTGCCTGCTTAGCAGCCTCACCCCTGCCCTGCTGCCAACACAACTAAGGTAAAATTTTCTTATATTAACGGTTTTTGTGTATATGATTTTTGTGGTTTTTGTGATTTTTGTGATTTAGAAATCATGTTATGTGTGTTTTTTGTGTGTATTATTAGAAATGTAATGTGTTTTTTTTTATATGTGATTTTTGTGTATGCACAAAATGTGTATATAGAATAGAAATAATTTGTATTAAATTTGTGGTTTTTTTATACATGGCTTTTATATCTAAGAAATTTGTATAGAAAGTTTTATATAGAAATTTGTGTATATAAAAATTTGATTATATAAAAAAATTTGTATATAGAGTACATTACGTAACCGAATGGGAGATGATTTTACAAATGATTGCTTGGTGGCGTACATTGAATAGGATATTTTTAAAAATGTTGATACGGAAGATATCATTCAATATTTTCAGAATATGAAGCCGCGTAGGGGAATATTTTAAACAATCTCAATGTATTTGCAATTTCTGGTTATGCATGGATGAATTGATATGAAATTTTGGCATATTCAGTATTTATGTTTTATCGGTTGTTGGTTATTATGAGTTGATTATTTATTATTGTCGGTAAAAACAATTGAATCGATTTGGCCCCGGTTGAACTAAAATCCTGGATTTTCCACTGCATGCATCATCTCACTTCTTTTTGGGGTAGTCCCCTCGGCCCCTCATGAAGGAACCTTTGTCAATGTACTTCCTAAGCTTCCCTTCTTTTAGCATTTTCTCGATCTCATCTTTCAGAGCAAAACACTTTTCGGAGACATGGACATGGTCTTGGTGAAATTCACACCACGAATTCTTATTCCTTTTGTGGGGGGCAGCCCTCAGCTTCTCAGGACATTTCAAGGATCAATCACTTTTTATCTCATTCAGGATATGCTCGGAGCTGACCGTCAGAGGGGCATAATCATCGAACTTGTCTTCTATAGACCTCTTCTTCCCCTCTTTGTTCTTTTTCTGTTACTTGCCCCCACCGGTGCCTCCTTTTTCGTCTTCGTATTTTGCTGCCATTGCCTCTTCGGCATTCATAACCTTTCCTATTATTGATTGCAATTCAGCCATCATCCTCAGAGGGTCTTCATCAAGCTTCTGTAGCAGCTTCCCCTTCTGGAGTCCTCCAATGAAGACTGTCATGGCTATGCTTTCCTCATAGTCTTCTACCTCTAACTTTTCTTTGTTAAATCTGGCTATGTAGTCTCTTAGGCTCTCATTCTTCCCCTACTTAACATAGAGAAAGTGTGTTGTCTTCTTTTGTTTCCTCACTCCAAAGAAAAAGTTATGGATAAACTGGTCTGGTAATTGCTTAAATCTTTCAATGGAGTTCTTTGGAAGTGACATATACCAGACATGTGCAGCTCCAGTCAGAGTGCCAGAAAAGGCACGACACCTCATCTCATCTGAGATAGAGTATATGTCTACCGCTGATTGATACATCTCAATATGATGGACAGGGTTGGCACTCCTGTCATACCTTGGGGTGACCACAGGTGGCTTAAACTTTGATGGCGTTAGGAAGTTGACTATCTTTGCCACAAAGGGTGAGACTATGGATTATCCTCTTTGAAGGGGGTCCCGGATCTTCAGGATGTCACCAATTTTATCCTCCAGCCTTTGGATCCAGTCATTCCATGTCCTCGAAGGGTCGACCTGGCCGATGTTATCCCCTGTCGCCTCTTTGAGGTGAACAGAGGGTTCTATTGCGACTGGTCAATGTCGGCTGTTTACTTCTCCTCGACCGTCATCCCGTCCATGGGGTCGGCCATCTGCTGCCTCCCTCCTAGACCTCGCAATACTTATCGTCCGGGATAATTTTTCTCAAAGGTCATTTACTGGGCCTAGCCTCTCAAAGGCCAACCCCTTGCTCAGATGATCAAAAGCAGAGCCTCTTGGGCGATCGTCAGGATTTTTCCTTCCACACTTCGCTCTGCTCTCCTGGATAGGCCGCACAGTATTGTTGGAGACCTCATACGGCTCCCAGCATTCTATCGGAGCCTTTTCCCCCTCCACATAATCATAGCTGTCTTCCGGGCAACGGTTTTCTTGCCTCCCCAGACGTAGACGTCGGGGGTCAGCAATGCCCCTCCGACTCTGTGGAGGTGGCAAGTCTTTGCGTGGTGCCTGGGGTGGTCCCCTGGCCTCATGTTTCCCCTGAGCTGCTGCCGGAATAATCATTTTCGGTGAGACTCCTTGTGGTCTTAATATGTTTTGACTAAGAGCTGTAAATTGTTCCTGCATAATCCGCTGGATTGCTTCTAGAGACTTCAAGGCGGCCGCCACATCATCCATCTCATACTGAGGTGGTGGTTGACTTGAACTGGGTACCACCCCACTATCTGGTGGAGGAAGACAGGGTGGAGGCATCTCCGTTTTCATATGTTTGAGCTATGAAGAGTTGAACTGAAGAAAGGACTGGTGAGCTTGAGAATCTTAATAAGTCTCTTTCAATGGTGAAACAGATCCACACAGGGGGAGAACTGGTTCACCACTAGAGTGCCCAGTGAGGTCAAGCTATATAAAGGAAGAGATGTCTTCTCTTTCCCATAGACGGCGCCAAACGTATGATGTTGAGATTCAGCACCACCAGATAAGTGATGATGAGCTCAAACAATAATAACAATGGAAGCCATAGAGATATGTATGTATTAGTATATAGATGGCGGTGAGTATAAGAGGAATAAGACAATGATGTATAGTTGTTTAGCAAGTTAAGCCTACATCCACTGTGAGTGTGTGATCCACTAAGTATGGGCACTAATGGCCTTGGATACAATGCACATAAGCTCACTCTCTCTTTCTACTGTGTGTACAAGCAGAGTTTTTGCTAGGGTTACAATTATCGATCCCTTTGCAGGCTTATAGGTGACAAGTATATATAGGTCTTGGGGGGGGGGGGGGAGTAGTGTACCCCCGAAGCATGCATGGTTCATGTGAGTTATGATCTAGCCAACCCCCTTCTGACACCTAGAGGTGCCACCTGTAATTAATGATGACATAATATTCCCTCACGTGAGGGGATGATATTATTACAATGATTTAGTCAATATTCCATATGAGTCTCACGTGCACTGTTCCATGCGTCTCCTAACCCACGCGCTATGATGATGTCACCCTCAGCCTAGGATATGAGGCCGAGCGCACAGTACCTGCTGGCAGTGAGCCTGGCCTGGTTTGGGCCTTGTGTTATCGTACCCTCATAGGGTCGTCTAGACCATAATGAGGGGACGGCCCCTTGAAGGTTCGCCTAGGAATGATGTGGGGTCAGCCCCTTGAAGGTTCGTCTGGGTGTGCTGAGGGGTCGGCCCCTTGAAGGGTTGTCTGGGCATGATGAGGGGTCAGCCCCTTGAAGGGTCGTCTGGGCATGATAAGGGGTCGTCCCCTTGAAGGGTTGTCTGGGCCTGATTAGGGTTTAGCCCCTTGAAGGGTAGTCTGATGTTGGTGGAGAGATCATCTTGGCCTCGTCATGGTGGAGGACACCCTCGGCCTAACCGAGGGTATATATGGGTATATCAATCATGATGAGTAGCGTCTTCAATCTTTATGACCTCGAGAGGAGCAGTCTCGGCTAGAGCATCATCACTCTCTTTAACTTCCTTCAAGGCCTGAGTGAACCGAGGGTCTCCAAAGTCGAGACCAATTAAGTCCGAGGAAATCAATGCCCCATATGCACCCTCCTTCATGGTTGCCCACTTACCAATCATTTTGATACCCCTCTCTAGGTATTCAAAGTCGAAGATGACAAATTCATCTGAGACCTTGTAGTCTTGGATGGCCTTCTCAGCAGCATCTTCCAAAGCATCCTTAACTACAGCATTAACCTTAGACTAAAGAACCCTATCCTTGGACTTCAGAGCTTTTTCATGATCCCTATTGACCTGAGATATGTTGTTGTCCTTCTCCTTAATGGCTCCATTCAACCTTTTAACCTCTTCTTTCAAAGAGGCCTCAACCTTCTCAGCTTCCTTACCCTTCTCTATAAGGGGAAGCTTTTGCAAAGTCCAGTCAATAAGATGATGAAAGGAAAAGACACCCTGCAGAAGAAGATTAGATGTATGAACATATGAGTTATAATTTTTAAAAATCCGATATTACACCTATGAGCAAATGAGTAAAAATTGGTACCTAGATTGACTTGTGGAGACAAACCCGACTAATAAAGGGACATCCAACGCATGTAGAAAAAGCTTGTCTTCCTTTGTAATTATTTTGCCAATAACATCGGTAGCCTTCACATTGTGCCCGATTAAGCTATATCCGATTTTGAGTTGAGATAGACGAGCAGCCAGGGCATCGTCTATAGAAATGGGTATGAAACGATCCTTGGCCTAAGCCTTACTCGGCCTCGCATTACTCAAGGTTAACTGTGGACTTCCTATTTTGATTAGTATTGGCCTTGGAAGTGCCGATGCTCTTCTTGGTGTTAGGTGGGGGTACATTTTTGCCATCCCTTTTCTCCATGAGCTTGACAAGGCCAGGAGCAGACATTTCCCAGAACTCGTCTGATATGCCTGTAGGATGCTCCGCAAAAGACAAGTCTCGGAGTTAGTTAGTTAGAGATATAAAACATGAGAGGTATAACTTGGGTAAGAAAAATTAATACCTGCGAAGCTATTCTAAGGGACCACCCCCTAAACCTATCCGAGATAGCTAGTAGGGGTCATTAGATGCTCGTATTTAACGAGACGACCTTTCTCGCCCTGATTGCGACGGTCCTCAACATATTTGTAGTTATCCTGGCGAAAGGCTAGGGTCGGATTTGGCAGCAAGGGAGACCTTCCCCCGTCTCAGAGGGGTCCTTGGAACGGACATTCCAGAAGCCTCACCTGAACCAAATTCCCATGCCTCGGAAACAAAGAAGTACCGAGGTTTCCAATTATGGTTTGAAGTTTGGGTAACCAAGAGCATTTTCATCTCTGATTTCCTACCTAGTAAGTGATAATAGCTGGGGTGATTTTTGGCAGACGAACTAGCGTAACAACCTATAAAAACTCTAAGTGGAATGTCTAAATGATGAACAACCCTCCAAAGGATGGTGTCCCCAATCATAACCCTCTAAGCATTTGGGAACAGTTGGGAAGGGGTAAGATTTATGTTGGAGAGTATAGCTCTGATAGATGGGTGGATAGGAAGATGAAATCCTAACTTAAACATCTTCTCATAAACACATATCTCTCCATATCAGCCATCGAAGGCCTTCTCATCCCTCAGAGGTTTCCTAAGGATGATTAAAGAATCTATGGAATAGAGATGCCGGAAAGAGAAAAGGTCGTAATCATTCACGATACTCTCGTACTCATCGGCCTCATAGGTATCAAGTTCACTCCCTTTATCATCGTCACGATCCCTAGCAACGTCGGCCTGGTCAGGTGTAGGAGCACCACCAAGAAACCTCTGAGAAAATTCATCCTCGATGGCAGCCGATAGGGGAATAACATCAATGGGAAGGGGAATTTCCACACCTGGCCCTAATATTTCAACATCACAAGACCTATAGGAACTGCTAGAACCTTGGTGAGATGAGGCATGGGTTGAAATCTCAGCTCCCTTAGGTGACACCCTCCCTAGGAGAATAATCCATAGCCTCTTAAAAAAAGTTGACTGATTCACCTGCTTCAGACGTTGACATAGGGTCTGAGGAAGAGGACTCAGACATTGGGATATGATCCTCAGGAACCTCTGCATGCTCAGTAGGGTCTGAAGCTCAGGGTATATGACCTTTAGTGGATGAGGAAAAATTAGTCTAAGGGGAAAGGCCTCAGCCCTATAAGCTTCCTCTTGGGCTATCTCTATCTGCCTAATCTTCTCAAATGTCTTCTCACGAAGAGATGGGAATTCTTCTATAAGTTGGTATAAGGGTCTGATCATGTGGAAGATGAAAATAGACTTGTGGAAAAAATTTTAAATAGACAAACAACTTGGGCTACTCAAACTAAAGATCAAAAGTTGGAAATTGAAGGGTTCCAAATAAGAACACAAAGAACACGTTAAGCTAGGTAACCGGAGAAGATGATCGGAAGGTCACTGGAAGGCCTAAAAGAGGGGGATTTGTGGCTAAAACCAACTTGGTGTAGCCTGGTATAGCTCCAATACTACCCAAACACTACAATACTAACCCTATAACCACCCAACAACGGTAAAAAGCCTCGCGAAAAAAAGGGAAAGATCACCGAAAAACTAAAACTGTAAAAGAAAAGACAAAAAATGGAAAATGAAAGGTCAAAGGAAATACCTAACTGGTCGTGAGTGAGGGAGGAATAGGTTAGGAAGCGAAGAAAACCTTGAGTCCCGGCACAACAATGGAATCCTTGAGAGAGTTGCAGTCACAAAAAAGCTATGGGCGGGAAAACTAGGGAAGAAGAAAGAGAAACGAGGAAAGAGAAGGGACTTTTAAACCTTCTCAATGATGAGGAACAATTCCCAACACACCCATCATTACCCTAGATAACCCAAAATATGTCGTTATACCTTGGGAGGCACGTTAGTCACTTAATTGAGTGACATGTGTCAAGGAATTACTTCATGCCCCAAGATACAAAAGCAACTCAGCCTCGTCCTAATCTGCATACCCCTCAATCATCTATTCACATAGAAAACTAAGGGCTAGGGGTGATTGATATGCCCAAAGTCCACCCTCATACTCAGGGTCACTAACATCGGCCTGTATCACACCCGAGTTGATAAGAAGCTCCCAACCGCCATGAAAAATGTCATTTTCTAGAAGTTCGGCCCTACTCTACAAACGTCGACTGGCCATCAGCTGAGGTCATCAGAAGTCATGGGATTAAGCTATGCCAACGTCGTACTCTGCCTCAACCGACATTTCACCCTACCTAATGCAGAACCTCAGTCGGTATTCCATTTTGAGCCCATATCAGCGATTAACAAGACAAAGCAACAACATCAGACATCACTCATCTAGGCTGAGGTTACATTAGTCAAGGACACAAGTCCGAGCCTAGGCAAGCACATGTAAAGTTTGGAACACGTGGACAAATTAGTCATAACCAAATCATTCCCCTCACATGATGGAATATTATGCTCATCATTATCTACATAAGATTATCCGGTGTCATTCTCATACTGGTTCGATCCTCATACACGTGCTCATTGCATGTTAGGGGGGTACATTACACCCCCAAACACTATATATAGAGGTCTTCCTCAACCTTGTAAAGGGATGGATAATTGCAACCCTAGCTAAAACTCTGTTAGTTTACACATTAGAGAGAGAAAACTCGAGAGATTGTATATATGGCCATTAGTGCCTTCATCCAGTGAAATTACTCACACACTCACATTGGACATAGGCCAAATTGGCTTAACCACTTACATACTAGTGTTTTTCCTCTTATCCTCACCTCATTCTACCATATATTCACTCTTGTACTGCCATTGTTATTGCTAGCTTGAGCTTATTAACACGTGATCTGGTGGTGTTGTTTACAGCAACATCATTAAGTGTGTGTCTTCCTCCCTCCATCAGAAACCGAAGTTCTTCTCAAATGGGAAGGTCATCTCTTTTTTGGGAGATGATGATAACACTAGAATGAAATCACCAGTAATCAGGTACTAGATATACAACATGGGGTAAATGATATGCTTATGTTAGGTTTCCGAGTTAAACCATTTATTCTCCCGATAAAAGATGATTTCAACAATAAAAATGTTCAATAACATGCACTTCAGGCCTAAACTGGGGTGGGATGACAATAATAGGGAATAATAGAACACATAGTGTTGTAGAAGGCCTTTCCTCCTTGTGGCCTGGGTTATCAACAATCAATATAGAAAATCAAGATGACCCGATAACCTCAATTGAAGAGAAGATTAGACAGTTCCAAGAGTGTCTCAGTGGATTGCTTGAATGAAAGTTTCATCAAAGAGGGTGAAGAGTTCCCATTTTCAATCTTTCCCAAACCATGGTATGATCACGTGAACAAGAAGATAAAGCCATGAATGGAGATCTTATTCCTAGATAGTTACTCATAGGTTGAAAGTTCCTCGTATCATGGAAAACCTCTCATTAAGAAGACTATAGGTTCTACCGGATATTTTTAGGGAAGTGACTCTAAGAATTCAGTTAACTTGTAGATACTGAGTCCAATATAGTTAGACAACATTATACCCGTGCCAAAATCCGAAGGAAAAGTTTGCATGTGCTTCGATTACCAAGATTTGAATAAGTCCTCTCCAAAGGATGATTATCTGCTACACAATATGGATATGATTGGAGATAATACAGCCAGTCATGCTCTTAAGTCATTTGTTGGCGGTTTTGCCGGATATAATCAAATCAAGATGAACCCAGATCATCAAAAGAAAACTGCATTCGTAACCCCTTAGGGAACCATTTGTAAGACAGTTATGCCATTTGGTCTAAAAAACACAGGGGCTACCTACCAGATGGATTCCACAACTATCTTTCATGATTTGATACACAAAGAAGTCGAGGTCGATGTCTATGATATGATCATCAAGTCTAATACTCAGGAAGGTCATGTTCCCTCTCTCCAAATATTCTTCGAGAAACTACAATGATACCATATGCGACTTAACCCTCATAAATATATTTTTGGCATTATCAAAGGAAATATTTTGGGATTCATGGTTATCAAGAAAGGGATTGATGTTGATATTTCCAAACTCAAAGCCATACTGGAAATGCCACCACCCAGAATGGGGAAAGAAGTGCGAGGATTCCTTGGAAAATTGTAGTATATCAGTTAGTTCATCAGCCAATTGACTTTTATTTATGAACCCATCTTCAAACTCCTCCGGAATAATTAAACCAAGGTTTGGAAGGAAGCTTGTGAGGAAGCTTCTTCGTTCGAACTCGAAACGATGCGTCGTTTGTGGCCACGCGATGCTAACTCAATGAAATACGCATCCATGGAAATTCCATGAGCCAGAGATGAAGAATGAATTGACTAAAATACCCTTGAAGTAGTGTCAGATGATGAAACTTCTCCGAAATGAAACCGATCCTCACTTTTAGCATTCTAATACCTACAAAAGCACAATTAACCCCTACATAACATATATATGTCCAAATCCAAGGTTTTTTGGTAAACGAGCATAAATATAGACATTACGAACGTAAAAGCTCTATAATGCACAAAGATAAAGGGCGCAAATATGCAATATTCATGACGTATCACACACCTCTATCCATGCCGGTCTGCACACCCTTTAAAATTTCATACAAAAAATCCTAAAAAATAACAAAAAATTCTCAAAAAATTCCTAAAATTACCAAATCGATTTTAGCACCTTATTCCCCAAGGAAATTTATTTTTACACCCCCAACGGAATTCCAGAGAATCATACTCCCCAATAACATCTCCAAAGGACACTCCAAATTTTTCCCCCAACTACAAAATCCTCGGATCATTCACTATTCCCAAGTGAAACCTAAAATCCAATCATCATCCCAGTGGAATCCCCAAATTTCTCGAAGGAAAATACACCTCTTTTAGGTCAGAATTGACCTCGGTCTTGGATCGTCACCTCAATTAGGTCAGAATTGACCTTGGTCCTCTGTCGTCACCTCTTTTAGGTGATAATTGACCTCGATCTTTGATCGTCACCTTAGTTAGGTCAGAATTGACCTCGGTCCTGCACCGTCACCTCTCTTAGGTAATAATTGACCTTGATCTTGGATCGTCACCTCAGTTAGGTTAGAATTGACCTCCGTCCTCGGTTGTCACCTCATTTAGGTCAGAATTGACCTCAGTCTTAGATTGTTACCTCAGTTAGGTAAGAATTTACCTCGATGCTCAGTCATCATCTCATTTAGGTCAAAATTAACCTCAGTATTATAACATCACCTTAGTTAGGTCAGAATTGACCACAATCATTGGTCGTCATCTCTCTTAGGCCGGAATTGACATTGATCTTGGATTGTCACCTCAGTTAGGTCAAAATTGACCTCGGTCCTCAGTATCCACCTCATTTAGATCAGAATTGGCATCAGTCTTTGATCATCACCTTGGTTAAGTCAGAATTCACCCCGATCCTTGCTCGGCACCTATTTTAGGTCAGAACTGACCTCGGTCTTGAATCGTCACATTAGTTAAGTGAGAATTGACCTTGGCCATCACCTCATTTAGGTAAGATTTGACCTCGATCTTGGATCGTCACCTTAGTTAGGTCAGAATTGACCTCGTTCCTCAGTTATCACCTCATTTAGGTCAGAATTGACCTCAGTCTTAGATTGTCACCTTAGTTAGGCTAGAATTGAGCTTAGTCCTCGGTCGTCACCTCTTTTTTGTCATAATTGACCTCGGTCTTGGATCGTCAACTTAGTTAGGTCAGAATTGACCTCGCTCCTCGGTCATCACTTTTTTTATGTCAGAATTGACCTCGGCCTTGGATTATCACCTTGGTTAGGTTAGAATTGACCTCGATCCTCGATCGTCATCTCATTTAGGTCATAATTGACCTCGGTCTTGGATCTCCACCTTAGTGAGGTCATAATTGACCTCGTTCCTCGATCGTCACCTTAGTTAGGTCATAATTGACCTCAGTCCTCGATCGTCACCTCTTTTAGGTTAGAATCGCCTCGACCCTCTGAATCGGTCATCCACATCCCTTTTGTCCGCAAAACATACCTCCCTCCATTATGTGGTGTCTATTAGATATCCATCACTTTTTCCAAGATCCGTGGTGTCTATTTTTCATGCGATCTTGGCAACCCAATAATGAAATCCATGGAGATACTTTCCCATTTCTAACTGTATAACCCAAGTCTCACCACAAAGCCTAACATAATTGAACTACTAAGCTAATCCATAAATCAGTACCCCCAAGTCCCGACTTGCTAAGTTTCATGCGTGGAGTGTCTCGCAAGCGAAATCCAAATGAGGAACCCCTCCGATACACTACTGTCAGCTTGTCGAGATAAGGAATTTGTCAAATCAAGACCCCTAGTGGTACAAGAATCATCTAACTCCAAAAAAACACTTAGATCTAGACTCAACGGTTCATCACACAACAAATGATCCAATCTTTCCTATTCAATACAGATGTCGCTATTCATCAATCATGCCTCGATACTCAACTCAGAATCGACTAACAGATGGTACTGAAATCTCAAAAGCCAACTCTACTCTGATTTGTCAATAACACTTGCCTTGCACTTATATTGATGGTGAGTTAACCGATATGGAAAACCTTAGGATCCACTAAGGTTGCACATGTGCATAAGCATACAACTTCTATGCATGTGCGAATATTGTTCCATCTTTCCAAGTCTAGACTTAGGTACATAATATCAACAAGGTTCATACTCTCTCGAACAAAACAATACCAATAAAGTTGCATTCTTGGTGGTCAACGATCCCTCACAAAAAGGTTTCGAACTAACCCAAGATGCAATATTCCCCCTTGCACACCCCCACTTCTCACGGTTTGGTAGTTCTAACCCAAGGTTATAGACCCTCGCTAGATTTGACATACCGCTCTTTTGTTAAAAACACGTATAGGAATTCAACCTATCCGACAGGATTTTCCTTGGACTGTGAGTATATTAGAATTTTCTCACCGAACATGAAATGAAATTGGTTCTTCAAACCACTAATAAGGCTTGTACATTTTCCAAGCAATGAGGTAAGACCAAAAAATCCCACTTATCCTACCAAATCAGAATATAGGATTTGGCACACTCACCATCTGAATACTCATCTTCCAGCACACTAACGCTACCTGATCTTTATGAAGAACGGTGTGCTATCCAACATGTCAAGGGCCGTAAATATAAGGTAGCGAGTACCTTCACGTATCCTGACCCCAATTAACACTCACTAATCCACACATAACTGAAGTAAAAATTAAATATCTTACGAACCCATACACGGGTGTTTGCCCAAGAGTACACACCCTCCTTACAAAACTTCTCAACAACGGTCGAAACACTCTCTTGTTGTCCCCCTACAGTGGAGGTTATGACAACCATTTCAATGTACGGTCCGACATTTGGAATCCCAAAATGTCTCAATCCTTTCCATTAATGACGACACTCAGTTGGTAACACTATCATCAGTCAACCAAAAACTGACCGGGCTACACACGACTCTACCATTATCAAAAGACCATCAAGACCATTCTATGACTATTAACTAGTCTAGACATCACCAAAATCGAACATCTTACACAGATTTCGGAACGTGTCTTTAATCACATACGATCTAAGTAAACATCATGTCACTAACTACTCACTCATGCTATAATTCACATTAATACATAACGAGGGCCACGATATAGACACATTCTCATATCTGATGGATTCAAAATCAAGCACCACCATTATCACGGTGCAACAAATTAGTACCCCCAATCACCGGGTGATAACATAAAATCGAACTCGTGGATATATCACCAACTCAAGCAATCACACTCGCATAAAATGAAATTACTATTGAACACTCCCTCGTGATGTTCTCAATCGACAAATCGTCCCTAGAGATTCGCCACTCATCGTAGGGTTCACAACTAGTAACTCCAACTCAAGTCCATCCCTTAGCACACCCATATTCATGTTCCTCTCTCGACATCTTTTAATAAATATACCGGTGCTACAAAGCAAGATGACGACATCTTATCGAACACCAATTCTAATCAAGGGATTTACAAAGAACACTGAACTCCATTCATTGCCAAATACGGAAATAAAACTACTAAAAAAAATTCTGGACTTCTACAATGTCAATCCTCGTATGACCTTGCGATACGGACTTCCTCATCCCTGGTGTCCATGGCCAAGATATCATAACATTACTGGTACATTCTCACGAACTTATTCGGGATAACTCGCTGAAACATTCTACTCTAAACATGTGAGTACCTAACCCACTAATATATCTTGTGCATGACTGAACACACCCCCAATCATCCTTAAGTTAGTTCCATTACATATTTTATACGATCAGAACACTAAAAACAACTATGCCACCCCAATGCAACATCTATCTCTTGTTAGGACAACGTGTAGGTTTACGCGCCTACCAAACTTCCCTGATACCAACATAATATTTCAAGGATAATCACTTATCCATTCCAGATTCAAACTCATGAATCTCCCATTGAACATCATCAAACAGATGAATCTAGTTCGTGCTTTTCATAAGTATGATAAAACTCTTGCGTAAACCAAAATTGGACCCCTCAGTTCATCCTTCGATGGTGTGGGACATACACCGATTTGGAATAGTCCTCTCTCAAACCACAACCCTTCCTATACATGTTCATGAGTAATAATATACTCTTATTATCACAAGACTTACTTCGTTAACCATTCACTTATTAATACATCATCAAATGCCTCAACAGTCTGTCCATTACGGGTGGAGGCCGATAATTTCTTCTTAGGAAAATGTAACAAAAGCAACTGGACCACATCATTTTGAGGTGTGCCATATCTAAAGCTCTACCCTTCCATATTGGAAACAACTTCAGATAACTACACGCGCAAGTGGTACCAACAACTCAGTGGTACTACAGGGGGCTATAGATTATACCAACTTCTTTATAGCAATAAGAGCGACGATATTCAAAGTTGATAATGCACAACAAGTATACGGGTATTTCCTCCCCTTAAAGCACGAAAAGTCAACTCAATCATTGAGTTTAACATCGATTTTCTCGCCTACTGGTGGGCGATGAAACTACGCTAGTTGCATGCGAATTGCGGTCTCTTAAAATTCTTGGACCGTTTGCCTTCCCAGAGTCCACGTCTCATCAAATCACCATCTTAAAAGATAGTAAGTGAACACGTATCCTAAAAAAATTATTCAAGTGGAGCACTAGTCATAATTACAACAAGTACTCACACACGGACCTCACGCGTACTATCATGTTGTCGATCGAAGATTCACCTCATGCATGCGACGTCTCACGAATGAAATCCAAATAAGGAACCCTCCCTATACACAAGGATAGCTCCGAATCACCCCTCAAAATCGTAGCGTGAAGATCTTCCAAGTCATCGAATACAATACCTGATCGTAAGGCTCTACGTATCAAGGAAATGATGTGCGAAAAACGTAACGGACGCCCTCAGATCCCTAAAGGCTCTAAAACTATGCTCCGATACCAACTGTGACAACCCAACTTTTTATATCTAATTCGGTTAGCTACGCCCAATTAAATTAAAGCGGAGCGTCAATATGTTGGCATTAGAAAAAAAATTTAAATAAGTGCAGTAAAGTAAACAGGTACACTCTCGTATGTGTAACCAAATCATATCATAACAACTATAACAAGTGGAACGAACTCATAACTATTAACTACAATAATCCATCAGTAATCTCAAACTGAAAATATAAAATGCCAATACATGCGTCCCAAAAGAAAACGGGAAAGAATAATATAACAATTCTCACAAATACTCAGTATCAACAACGTAATATTAATCTCTGATACCACCCTCAAGAAAAGGGAAACAAGTGACATAAATTAAAATAGAATAACTCCACAGCTGCAACAATCCTAAGATTGATATGATCTCATCAATCTCCATAATCTATTATCCATCGGGACGAGGACCAGTCATATATTATATATATAGGAGAGGAGCAAGAAGAAAGATAGACGAACGTCAAAGCAAGAAAACAAGCTATAAGATTATAAGCTATACTTATAATGAAAGCACACTAGTCATTACTCGTCTCCAGTAATTAAGTTGTTCAATTACCCAACCAATGTTCCTATGTCGTGACTACCCAACCCAAACTCGAGTAACGTGTAGTCTCATATCGTATCATGATTAATTATTATTAATCTCATTTCAGTATTTAACGTATAAAAATATGTCCTTCAAGTATAATATCAAATGCATCGATTCGGGATATTATTTTAAGACACAAGCATAATATCTCACACAACAAGTCATATCGGGTCACTATCGTTACCCGGGGGAACAAGTCGTGACACTAGGCCTATACACGAATACTCCCCAATATTACGTGGCAAGGGCAATCGTACTAAGTCCTAAATCACACGGTGTTTCAAGGTCTTTCTATCCGACCCGCATTACAACCATGTGTCCGATTCCGGTGGTTTATCTCCGACACGACACTCGAGCGGAACCTAACCGGATCAATCACAAAAAATCGCATTCAACATGTGCCTACATCGACCGGAGGACTAGTCTAGTGTTTACTCGACAATATACATGTAAAACAATTTCATGCTTATGTATATATACAATCGTGTCAAGTCTCTTACTCGAGTTATACAATTGTCATTATTTATAATATAACATAATTTACGTCATTAATTTACTAATTCAATATCAAATCATTTCAAGGTTATATATCCCTAATAACCTTAAGTATGTGATCAAGGTAGGATATTAGGCACAACACCACAATTATCTTACTAACAACATGAAAAATATTATCACTCTTATTTCAACAACATGCTGCCCAGAATTTAAAATGCAGATTCGAAGCTCTTCCTATCCATTTTTGGAAAAACTTAAAACTACAAACTTGTTCAGAACGTGATTTTCTATAAGGTCATGCGAGCATGTTTCCATAGCCTGCGTAAAACAGACCCAAAACTAATATATAATATTCACCCCTGTTTTTAAAAACATTCTGCCCAGAATTTTAAAATGCCGATTTGAGGCTTTTTCGATCCGTTTTTGCAAAAACATAAAACTAAAAAGTTGTTCGGAACGTGATTTTCTACAAGGTCACATGATCACGCTACCGTAGCCTGCTTGAAACAGACCCAAAACTAACATAAACAGTTCGGACATGTTCATGACTACTTTCTGCGCAGAATTTTAAAATGCCGATTTGAGACTTTCCCGATCCGTTTTCGGAAAAACTTAAAACTACAAATGTGTTCAAAATATGATTTTTCTACTGGGCATCGCCGACGAAACATCCATTTTCGGAACCAAAATAGCTCAAAACAGTTCTTAATATGATGATTTTCTAAATTTCATAGATTTCTAAAATTCAAGAGGTTGTTCTACATCTCAATCCCTATAATGATGTTATTGCATTTGAATCTACATGGATGATGATCCTAATACATTGCATATCATTTTTAACATCAATTTCATATTAATTTAGGGATCCAAATACATGTTCATGTGAAATTTCATTATACATACATAATATACACATATAGGTTATCAACTTGCCTTGGATTGTATGGAGAAGTTGAATCTTCTTGAAATCCTCTTAGCTTTCTTCTCTTCTTACTCTCTCTCTCTACCAAACCCTAGCCCCCATTGTGAAATGATAAAATGAAGACTTCTTCTCTTCTTTTCTATTTATACCTATGGTTAGTTTATTTATAAAAATGTCATTGCCCCAAATTTCACTCCCTCGATTCTTTTACGCGTTAATTCGTTTCTAATATTTAAGTCGCACATTCTCATCTCAATGAATTCATTTTAACTTCTCATTTCCAATCATTTTGAATATATATACTGACATAGTTTCATTTCCAAGCATTTCGAATATATACACTGGAATATTCTTTTTTCAATTTCAATTCAATAAAAAATGCGGGGTATTACATTCTCCCTCTCTACGAATGGGATTTCGTCCTCGAAATCCAAATTAAAACAAATCAATTCTAGTCAAGTAAGGTAGTTTCACACGTACCTTTCATGAAGAGATATGGGTGACTAATTCGCAAGTCATCCTCTCTCTCCCAAGTGGCCTCAGACTCATTATGATTACTCCACATAACACGAACAAGAGGAATAACTTTTGACCTCAACTGCTACTCATGACGTTCTCGGATCCTGATTGGCCTCTCCTCATAGATCCCATTGGGTTGGAGCTCAACCCCATCTAACTCTATGTGTAGGTGTGAGTCCTCGGGACATAAAAACTTCCTCAACATGGATACATAAAAAAAATATCGTGTACCCGCTGGAGCTGGTAGGGTAGGGCTAAATGGTAGGCAACTGATCCCACCCTACCCAACATTGTAAACAAACCCACGTATCGCGTTGAAAGCTTCCTTTTGTCACAAAAATGAACAACGCCTCTCATGGGTGAGACCCTCAACAACACTTATTCCCCAATAGCGAACTCTAACTTCCTCTGCCTGATGTTGACATATGTCCTTTGACGATCTTGCGTGGTCTTCATCCGTGCACGAATCAAGTCAACCTTCTCCGAGGTCTCCCTAATAATATTCAGACCCAGCATCCGGTGCTCTCCAAACTCCAACCAATGTGTAGCGGATCGACAAGGCGTGTCGTAAAAATCCTCATATGGTTCTATGACAATAGTTTGTCTGATTACTATTATTGTATGTGAACTCCAAAAGTGGTAAATATGTATCCCAACCAACTTTGAAATCCAACACACAAAATCATAGCATGTCCTCCAAAATTTGGTTTACTTGCTCCATCCGACCATCAAACTGAGGGTGGAACGCAATACTTAAACTCGACTGAACTCCCATCGCCTCCTGAAAACCACTCCAAAAGTGCGAGATGAAGACACTACCACGGTCGGACATGATATCACGCGGTACCCCATGAAACTTCATAATCTCGTTAATAAAAATCATGGCATACTGTGCTACTGTATAATTCATCATCACTAGAAGGAAAGATCCACCTTTGCAGTCTGTCGATGATGACCCAAATCGAATCATGATCGCGCTGCGATCTTGGCAACCAAATAATGAAATCCATGGAGATACTTTCCCATTTCTAATTGTACAACCCAAGTCTCACCACAAAGCCTAAAATAACTGAACTACTAAGATAATCCAGAAATCAATACCCCTAAGTCCCGACTTGCTAAGTTTCATGCGTGGAGTGTCTTGCAAGCGAAATCCAAATAAGGAACCCCTCCAATACACTACTGTCAGCTTGTCGAGATAAGGAATTTGTCAAATCATGACCCCTAGTGGTACAAGAATCATCTAACTCCAAAAAAACACTTAGCTCTAGACTCAACGGTTCATCACACAACAAATGATCCAACTTCGCCTATTCAATACAGATGTCACTATTCATCAATCATGCCTCGATACTCAACTCAGAATCGACTAACAAATGGTACTGAAAGCTCAAAAGACAACTCTACTCTGATTTGTCAAAAACACTTGCCTTGCACTTATATTGATGGTGAGTTAACCGATATGGAAAACCTTAGGATCCACTAAGGTTGCACATGTGCATAAGCATACAACTTCTATGCCTGTGCGAATATTGTTCCATCTTTCCAAGTCTAGACTTAGGTAAATAATATTAACAAGGTTCATACTCTCTCGAACAAGACAACACCGATAACGTTGCATTCTAGGTGGTCAACGATCCCTCACACAAAGGTTTCGAACTAACCCAAGATGCAATATTCCCCCTTGCACACCCCCACTTCTCACGGTTTGGTAGTTCTAACCCAAGGTTATAGACCCTCGCTAGATTTTACATACCGCTCTTCTGTTAAAAACACGTATAGGAATTCAACCTATTCGACAGGATTTTCCTTGGACTGTGAGTATATTAGAATTTTCTCACCGAACATGAAATGAAATTGGTTCTTCAAACCACGAATAAGGATTGTACATTTTCCAAGCAATGAGGTAAGACCAAAAAATCCCACTTATCCTACCAAATCAGAATATAGGATTTGGCACACTCACCATCCGAATACTCATCTTCCAGCACACTAACGCTACCTAATCTTTATGAAGAACGGTGTGCTATCCAACATGTCAAGGGTCGTAAATATAAGGTAGTGGGTACCTTCACGTATTGTGACCCCAATTAACACTCAGTAATCCACACATAACTGAAGTAAAAATTAAATATCTTACGAACCCATTCACGGGTGTTTGCCCAAGAATACACACCCTCCTTATAAAACTTCTTAACAACGGTCAAAACACTCTCTTGTTGTCCCCCTACAGTGAGGTTGTGACAACCATTTCAATGTATGGTCCGACATTTGGAATCCCAAAATGTCTCAATCCTTGCCATTAATGACGACACTTAGTTTTTAACACTAGCATCAGTCAACCAAATACTGACAGAGCTACACATGACTCTACCATTATCAAAAGACCATCAAGACCATTCTATGACTATTCACTAGTCTAGACATCACCAAAATCGAACATCTTACACTGATTTCAAAATGCGTCTTTAATCACATACGATCTAAGTAAACATCATGTCACTAACTACTCACTCGTGCTATAGTTCACATTAATACATAACGAGGGCCACAATATAGCCACATTCCCATATCTGATGATTTCAAAATCATGCACCACCATTATCACGGTGCAACAAATTTGTACCCCCAATCACCGGGTGATAACATAAAATTGAACTCGTGGATATATCACCAACTCAAGCAATCACACTCGCATAAAATGAAACTCCTATTGAACAATCCCCCGTGATGTTCTCAATCGACAAATCGCCCGTAGAGATTCGCTACTCATCGTAGGGTTCACAACTGGTAACTCCAACTCAATTCCATCCCTTAGCACACCCATATTCATGTTCCTCTCTCGACATCTTTTAATAAAAATACCGGTGCTACAAAGCAAGATGACCACATCTTATCGAACACCAATTCTAATCTAGGGATTTACGAAGAACACTGAACTCCATTCATTGCCAAATACGAAAATAAAACTACTAAAAAAAATTCTGGACTTCTCCAATGTCAATCCTTGTTTGACCTTACGATACAGACTTCCTCATCCCTAGTCTCCATGGCCAAGATATCGTAACATTACTGATACATTCTCACGAACTTGTTCGGGATAACTCGCTAAAACATTCTGCTCTAAATAGGTGAGTACCTAACCCACCAATATATCTTGTGCATGACTGAACACACACCTAATCATCCTTAAGTTAGTTCTATTACATATTTTATACGATCAGAACACTAAAAACAACTATGCCACCCCAATGCGACATCTATCGCTTGTGTGGACAACGTGTAGGTTTACACGCCTACCAAACTTCCCTGATACCAACATAATATTTCAAGGATAATCACTTATCCATTCCAGATTCAAACTCATGAATCTCCCGTTGAACATCATCAAACGGATGAATCTAGTTCGTTCTTTTCACAAGTATGATAACACTCTTGCATAAACCAAAATTGGACCCCTCAGGTCATCCTTTGATGGTGTGGGACATACACCGATTTGGACTAGTCCTCTCTCAAATCACAACCCTTCCTTCACATGTTCATGAGTAATAATATACTCTTATTATCACAAGACTTACTTCGTTAACCATTCAGTTATTAATACATCATCGAATGCCTCAACAGTCTGTCCATTACGGGTGAAGCGCGATAATTTCTTCTCAGTAAAATGTCACAACAACAACTGGACCACATCATTTTGCAGTGTACCATATCTAAAGCTCTACCCTTCCATATTGGAAACAACTTCAGACAACTACATGCGCAAGTGGTACCAACAACTCAGTGGTACTATAGGGTGGGCTATAGCTTATACCAACTTCATTATATCCATAAGAGCGACGATATTCAAAGTTGATAATCCAAAACAAATATACGGGTATTTCCTCCCCTTAAAGCACGAAAAGTCAACTCAATCATTGAGTTCAACATCGATTTCCTCGCCTACTGGTGGGCGATGAAACTATGCTAGTTGCACGTGAATTGCGGTCTCTTAAAATTCTTGGACCGTTTGTCCTCCCAGAGTCCACGTCTCAACAAATCACCATCTTAAAATATAGTAAGTGAACACGTATCCTAAAAAAAATTATTCAAGTGGAGCACTAGTCATATTTACAACAAGTACTCACACACAGACCTCACGCGTACTATCCTGTGGTCAATTGAAGATTCACCTCATGCGTGGGACGTCTCACGAATGAAATCCAAACGAGGAACCCTCCCAATACACAAGGCTAACTCCGAATCGCCCGTTAAAATCGTAGCGTTAAGATCTTCCAAGTCATCGAATACAATACCTGATCGTAAGGCTCTACATATCAAGGAAATGATGTGCGGAAAACGTAACGAACGCCCTCAGATACCTAAAGGCTCTAAAACCATGCCCTGATACCAACTGTGACAACCCAACTTTGTATATCTATTTCGGTTAGGTACACCCAATTAAATTAAAGCAGAGCATCAATATGTTGGCATTAGAAACAAAATTTAAATAAATGCAGTAAAGTAAACATGTACACTCTCATATGTGTAACCAAATCATATAATAACAACTATAACAAGTGGAACCAACTCATAACTATTAACTGCAATAATCCATCAGTAATATCAGACTGAAAATATAAAATGCCAATACATGCGTCCCAAAACAAAACGGTAAAGAATAATACAACAATTCTCTCAAATACCAAGTATCAACAATGTAATATTAATCTTTGATACCACCCTCAAGAAAAGGGAAACAAGCGACATAAATTAAAATAGAATAACTCCACAGCTACAGGAATCCTAAGATTGATATGATCTCATCAAGCTCCATAGTCTATTGTCCATCGGGACGAGGACCAGTCATATATTATATATATATATGAGAGGAGAAATAAGCAAGATAGACGAACGTCACAGCAAGAAAACAAGCTATAAGATTATAAGCTATACTTATAATGAAAGCACACTAGTCATTACTCGTCTCCAGTAATTAAGTTGTTCAATTACCCAACCAATGTTCCTATGTCGTGACTACCCAACCCAAACTCGAGTAACGTGCAGTCTCGTATCGTATCATGATTAATTATTATTAATCTCATTTCAGTATTTAATGTATCAAAATATTTGCTTCGAGTATAATATCAAATGCATCGATTCGGGATATTATTTTAAGACACAAGCATAATATCTCACACAACAAGTCATATCGGGTCACTATCGTTACCCGGGGGAACAAGTCGTGACACTAGGCCTACACACGAATACTCCCCTATATTACGTGGCAAGGGCAATCGTATTAAGTCGTAAATCACATGGCGTTTCAAGGTCTTTCTATCCGACCCGCATTATAACCATTTGTCCGGTTCCGGTGGTTTATCTCCGACACAACACTCGAGCGGAACCTAACCGGATCAATCACAAAAAATTGCATTCAACATGTACCTACGCCGACCGGAGGACTGGTCTAGTGTATACTCAACAATATACATGTAAAATAATTTCACGCTTATGTATATACACAATCGTGTCAAGTCTCTTACTCGAGTTATAAAATAGTCATTATTTATAGTATAACATAATTTACATCATTAATTTACTAATTCAACATCAAATCATTTCAAGGTTATATATCCCTAATAACCTTAAGTATGTGATCAAGTTAGGATATTAGGCACAACACCGCAATTATCTTACTAACGACATGAAAAATATTATCACTCTTATTTCAACAACATGCTGCCCATAATTTAAAATGCAGATTCGAGGCGCTTGCTATCCGTTTTTGGAAAAACTTAAAACTACGAAGTTGTTCAGAACGTGATTTCCTATAAGGACTTGTGGGCACGTTTCCATAGCCTGCATAAAACAGACCCAAAACTAATATATAATATTCTCCCCTGTTTTCGAGAACTTTCTGCCTAGAATTTTAAAACGCCAATTTGAGGCTTTTTCGATCCGTTTTTGGAAAAACTTAAAACTACAAAGTTGTTCGGAACATGATTTTATACAAGGACACACGTGCACGCTACAGTAGCCTGCTTAAAACAGACCCGAAACTAACATATACATTTCGGCCATATTCATGACAACTTTCTGCGCAGGATTTTAAAACGCAGATTTGAGACCTTTCCGATTCGTTTTCGGAACAACATAAAAGTACAAAGTTGTTCACAATATGATTTTCTACCGGGCATCGCAGACAAAACATCCATTTTCAGAACCAAAACAGTTTTTAATATGACGATATACCTAACTGCATAGATTTCTAAAATTCAAGATGTTGTTCTACATCTCAAACCCTATTATGATGCTATTGCATTTGAATCTACATGGATGATGATCCTAATACATTGCATATCATTTTTAACATCAATTTCATATTAATTTAGGGATACAAATACATATTCATGTGAAATTTAATTATAGATACATAATATACCCATATAGGTTATCAACTTGCCTTGGATTGTATGGAGAAGTTGAATCTTCTTGAAATCCTCTTAGCCTTCTTCTCTTCTTACTCTCTCTCTCTACCAAACCCTAGCCCCCATTGTGAAATGATAAAATGAAGACTTCTTCTCTTCTTTTCTATTTATACCTAGGGTTAGTTTATTTACAAAAAAGCCATTGCCCCAAATTTAACTCTATCGATTCTTTTACGCGTTAATTCGCTTCTAACATTTAAGTCCCACATTCGCATCTCAATGAATTCATTTTAACTTTTCATTTCCAATCATTTTGAATATATATACTGACATAGTTTCATTTCCAAACATTTCGAATATATACACTAGAATATTTTTTTTTTCAATTCAATCAAAAATGCAGGGTATTACAGAACCAGAGGTGCAACAACAACCTATTGTTGAAGTGGAAAGAATATTACGTGCTGTGGCACAACTTATGGAACAAGTAATAGGTGGATAACATGGTGGGAATAGGGACAAATTGCATGAGAGGTTCATGAAGTTAAATCCACCATCATTTACTAGAACTACGGATTTGTTAGTGGCAGAGGGGTGGATTAGAAAGATGGAAATAATATTCAAGGTGATGGATGTGCGAGATGAACAATTGGTTTTGTTAGCAACCTTTAGGTTAAAGGCTGATGCAAAGTTATGGTGGGATGCAACAGAAAGGTTACTTACTACAATGGGGGGAGTGGTGCCAATAAATCCTCCACAAATTACATGGGAGAGGTTTGTGAAGGTGTTCTTTGAAAAATATTTCCCAAGGCTGTATAGGAAAGAGAAAGAGGGGGAATTCATCACGTTGAAAAAGGGGAACCAAACAGTGGCAGAGTATGAAGCTTTATTCATATCCTTATCTAGATTTTCACCTGACTTGGTGAGGATGGAAGAAAGTAAATGTGATCGGTTTTAAACCGGGCTGAGTGTAGATATAAAAAGCATGGTTGCTAATATGAAGATCACGGATTATGTGGACTTGGTGGATAGGGCCATGGTGTCAAAAAAGTCAATAAAAGAAATGCAAGTTGAACACTCGAAGAAAGTTATACATGATGGTATAAGATCATAAGGATGGGAGGCGGGAACCTCAACTCAAAGTGTAGCACGAGGAGTACTTAAGGGCCAGGAATTTAAAAATAATAGAAATGCACGTGGAAGATTTCAAGCTCGAGGTGGAAGGACTGGGATGAATCGGTCAGAAAATGCATATGTGATGGGACCGAGGGCCATATTTTGTTATAGATGTGGTGGTCAAGGGCATATGCCTCGGTAGTGTACAATAGATGAGACCACACCTTTATGTTTCCATTGTAAGGCACTTACAAAAGAATTGTCCAGCGATGGGAGCTATTACTTCAGTTGGGAGTGTGACAGTAGGAGATAGGATTTATACACCGAAAGTACACAGGGGAGGTAGAGGAGGCGTGTTTCAAAACCAAGGCCAAGGCAGAGTGTTTACACTGACGTAACAAGATGCACAAGCTATGCCTAACGTAGTGAGAGGTACACTTCCTATTGGTGATAAAGATGCTTATGTGTTGATAGATCCTGGTTCTACACATTTTTTTATTTCTTTACTTTATCTATCGCATCTTAATAAAACATTATCATCGTTAGATTCTGGTTTAGCTATTGTTACTCCAGTGGGGGGTTGGTTTTTATTGAGAGGGTATATAGGGAGTGTGTGGTGCGAGTGGGTGAAAAAGAATTACTAGTTGACTTACTACCTCTCAATATGCGCGACTTTGATGTAATACTGGGTATGGATTGGTTAGCCTCATATCATGTATGTTTGGATTGCTTTAAAAAGGAGGTAGTGTTTCGACTACCGGGTGAACCTGAATTTAAATTTATTGGGGAACAAAATGTCACTCCAACATGTTTGATCTCTGCTACAAAATGTTATGAACTAATAAGGAAAGGATGTGAGGGTTATCTTGCTCATGTGGTGGACACACGACAAGAGGCTGGAAAACTATCAGATATACCAGTAGTTAATGAGTTTACAGACGTCTTCCCAGAAGAACTCTGACGCGACTCAGAATGTGTCTCTAATGTGCGTTCACTCTAGGCTCAAATACAAGCTTGTCGCGTTAGTAATAAACCCGATAAGTCAGGATCGTATCCATAGGAAACTAAGACAACGAAGTTGTAACGGCGGGAAAAGACAGAGGAATCCTAACTTTGACTCTAAAAAGAAAGGGAAAATGATTTGGTTTTGAGAATTGACTACACAAAGTGCAATTATGAAATTATGAAAGGATGCAGTTATACTAAATTACCTAAAATACTGATGAAAGATGATTTTAAAACTTTTGAACTAAGTGATGAGAAAAATAGGACAGGAATACAATCCCCCAACCCTAGTGTATTGCAGTTATAATACTAATCATAAATTTAACTGATTAATTTGACATAGAATTTAGTACTCCCAAGCATTACGTATACGAGGTTCAAGTCCGCGTCATACTTAATCTGAGGACGAGTAAATCGGTATCGTGATAGTTATACTCGAATTGTATTCTAAATCATCCTGATTACCCAGAGGCAAACGAGATATAAAGACCTACAATTGTTGTATTCCTACGCAATATGGTCGTAATCAATCACTAAATTCAGAGGATAAATGTTACACACACGCAATTAACACATTAAGTTGGGTTCATGCATCCTGACCTTTTAAACCTAGCATGACATATTAAACTGAGGGATGCATGAAATAGTAACGTTGCATGCGAAAGAACTCATGATGAAACTAGATTGAAATATGTAACTAAGTGTTATGAACACAGAATTTGATTCAAATCACGCAAGAAAAGTTACCATGCAAGAACAATAATCATAAGAATGAAACTTGGATTACAACTTGAAAACAAACCCGGAATTTTATCAATCTTGCAGCAATTAATTCAACTTATGTTCCTAGATGTTCTTCTCCTTTTATCTCTTCCAAAACTAAAAAAAAGTGTTCAGAACTGTTGTTCCTCGGTCACTAAGTACGTCTAAATCTATTTTTAAAGGAGTATAAACTTCATGGGATTCTTTGGACCAATCAGAATGAAGGAATAAATTCGCACTTCAGGACCCCCGAATCGGTTCGCCCCCTAAACCGGTTCGACATTGGGTTCGGGAAATTTCGCTGGCTTGGGTGCCTTTTTCTTTCATTCTAACACTTAGAATTTTTTTTCTTCTTTTCTTCCTTTCTTCCTTCGATTTTTCTTCAACTTCAATTGGTCATAACTCAGCAACCGTAACTCGGATTTAGGTACCGTTTCTTTCAGTGTTCTTGTTGTTCCAAGATTTTCAACTTTCCAGTTGACTCCTCCTATGGGATCTGGCTGAAAAATTACCAAAATGCCCTTGAACTTGCCTTCCTAGCTTTTCTTTCATCGTTTCGCTTTCTCTTTTGCACAGCTTGCATAATTAACCTGTAAACAAATATGAGAAACACGAAACACGAAATACTTGCCAACGAAGGTTAGTAGCATAAATGTGCGTTAAATCCATATCGGTTGCATCACTTGGGTTCACAAATGTACTGAAATTAGGTGAATAAATATACAATATATATGCCCAATCAAACCCCCCTAACTTAGAACTTTGCGCATACCGAGCAATGTAAAAGAGAAAGAATAAAGTCACGACACCTCTAAACAAATTATGGGGATAGAATACCTTTTTCACGGGCAAGCGATTGCATTTAGCGCATACAACAAGATTTTAAACCCCTAGGTCACCCTAGTAGGACGAGTGGTGTCTCGTGAGGGTTTGTAGATAATATACCCACAAAATTCGACTCAACGAAAATATCAAAATATTAAAAAATTGTACAATTTAAACTTTTCCAGAAAATAGTCATCATCAAGTCATATTTACAAGTCTCAAACCGTAGTGCGTGTGTGCGAAGCCGGAAATATACCCGCCAATTTCCATCGATTGATCATTACGTTACTTACCCGAAAATTCGTTTGATTTCAATTTCTCACGGAATTCTCTCTCAAACGAATCAGTCGGATTGTGGTTATTCTCTTGGTATGCGTGATATATAGAGTAAATATAATGGACGCAAAATCACGCATACAAGTAGAAAGACGGAATTTTTTTGGTAATAGGATCTCATCAACGGATTACGGTTTAAAAAACGGGAACATTGCCTCTTTTTCGCGCATTTAATCTCTTTTATTATATTTTGGTGTATTAGCTCTCCACGCGGTAACCAATTTTGCAATTTAGACTTGGTTATGACTTTTTCGGGTTTTAAGGTATATTGGGTAAAATGAAAATGGTAGGAAAGATTGCAATTGGAAAAGTCATTTATGATGTCCATTTTTGCTTTTTCCGGGCTATTGCTAATTTTTTTCTTCTTTTTCTCTATTTTTTATGTTTTTCACTTCTTTTCTTTTGTCACTATTTTTGTTGAGCATATTTAATTTTTTTCTCTTCCCCCTTTATATGCACTTTTTGGGCTTAAATTCTGAATTTTTCCATTTTTTGCAATTCCGAGCTACTTGGGTTTTTCGGGTTACCAAACAAAAAGGATAAATTTTATTCGGCTCAATTAGGTTATCAAAGGGATAATTTTTCACATCGTTTTATGGCTAATATTTTTGGGTAATAAACAATGGCCTACTTCATTGTCCAAACTACTAATTGCGTTACCATATGTGTTTCGAGATGAATTAATTTTAGAGATCAATTATGGCACGTTTGTCAAAGCAATATCACACACGTTTTTCATAACCGATCAAAATGAAAGGATTGAGATGCTTAACGACATTTTTAATATGCTTAAAAGAACTTTGAGTTAATAATTAACTCGGATTGAGTTAACATCCAAACAAATACATCAAAACAGTCATGGGTTCATTGTGGAGGCGGATATGATGACTCGGGTGCATTGGGATCATTCGAGTCATAAAAGAAGGGGGGTGGTGGTCCGCCGAAGTTGAGTTGGTGAAGGTGGGCTTGGAGTTGGTACATCATACTTGTGTCCCTTCGGTAAGCCTATTGATCTTGATTGTATTGGTTGATGAACCCGTCAAGGTGGGATTCAGCCACCGAAAGGCGTTGCTCAAAATTTTCCCCCCGGGGCTCGAAATCAGAATCCGCCTCTTCGTCCTCATACTCCTCTTCTTCCTCTTCCACGTCCATCATCGGGTCATCATGTGCTTCGTCCCCCGCACCCTTGTCGAGAATGGGACGGTCGGGGTGAGCCACGCGCATTTGTCATTAGCTTCGAGTGGTGGAGGTACCTCCAATGGGGAGGGGGAGTCGAATTTGCTTCCCCAGGTCATCCACCCCGGCATCCATCAAGAGTTTCGTAATGAAATGGGCATAAGGGAGTGCGACTTTTCACCATTCGTCGTAGGCGGCATTGATGATATCCGCGTAGAAAAGTTGGGTGAGATTGATTGTGCTCTCGGGGTCTAGAAAGTGGTAGAGGAAATTTGCGTGACATAACCGGACCACCGAGTCATTGGTGGTTTGGTGGATGGCACCACAAGCAATGAGGTGCATGAATCGCACCGTAGCCGCTAGACCGCCTATAGGAAAAGACACCCTCACCTATTCCTCCCCGGGTGCCATACGAGCAATGCATTCTTCTTTGGTGTGGGGGAAACCATTTGTGGGGTATTGGAATGGCATGGGGAGGACCACCCCTTTAGCACGCATTTTTTGCGCTATGATGGCCGCTGAAAAAGGAATCTGGATACCATCAAGGTATTCCTCGTGAAGCGTAGAAGATTTGCGAACCAGGGTCGCATAAAATTGGCGGATGGTTGTTTCAAACTCGTGAGTGCTCGTTGGAACGAGGAAAGAGCACCACCCATGGCAATCGCATATGGCGGTGACATCGCCCAGAAGTTGTTCCCAATTAACGAAACGCTCGATGTGGATTGGGAGCATGGCCGAGAAGTATTTCTCGGCCCAATGGCGTGCTTGGACGCTTCTAAATGCCCCTTTACACTCGTCGTTAAGGACGGTGATATCATCATATTTCTTGGGGCGGAAATTTTCTCAGCGGGGACGCAGCATGATGATGGAAAGAGAGAGGGAGAGGGAAAGGATATGGTGTAGAGGAGAGGGAGAGGGAATTTGTGGTGTGAGAAATGGAGGAGGGATGGGGAGTCATTTATAGGTGTGGAGGGGTGGGTTTTGGTGGGAAATTTGAGTGGGGTGGGAGGGAAGGGAAGGAGGGAATGAATTTGGATGCAAGTTGGAAGGGGGAAGATTTTTGGAGGGAAGAAAACGAAGGGAAAGAATGGAGGGGAAAGAGGAAGGAAAATGATGAATTTGGAAACAAGGGGGGAGGAATCTGTCAGGTACCCCGAACCAGTTCGGAGGTACCACGAACCGGTTCTGCCTGGGGTTTGGGAAACTGTGCTGGTTCATTTACTTGGGTTCTCTCATCTCTCAAATTCTAAGTGTGCTCTCATGCTCTTTCTTGTGCGTAATGCCCCTAAAGAAGTCCTAGACCCTCGGGCTCCCTAAAAATTCCTCGAACACACCCTCTTAATGCGTGCAAGCTCTCTTAAAATGCGTTCTAACCGGTCCCTCTCGTGAACCATGCTCCGGACTCCTAACTAACCTACTCACACACGACTACTATACACAATAACTCACCCCATACGCATCGGGGGTGCGATGACCTCACTTTTTTCAGCTTAATTGACCTCGAAAACGGGATCCGACAACCAAACGGTGTCGACTTCTTCCACACACGCCTCTAGATATAGCTTTAGGCGTTGTCCATTTACTTTGAATGTATTTCCCCCTTTTAAATAATCTAATTCAACAGCTCCGTGAGGGAAAACATTCTTCACAACGAACGGGCCAGGCCATTGTGACCGCAATTTGCCCCGAAAGAGATAAAGCTGAGAGTTCTAAAGAAGCACTTTTTTCCTGGGATGAAACTATTTGCGTCGAATGATGCTATCATGAAAGAGTTTCATCCATTCTTTGGAAATTTTAGCATTCTCATACGCATCATTGCGTATCTCTTCTAACTCATTTATTTGAAGCTTGCGAGCTTCACCGGCCTTATCCATAGCATAGTTTAACTCCTTAATTGCCCAATACGCCTTGTGCTCTAACTCCACGGTAAGATGGAAAGGTTTTCCATACACAAAACGGAAAGGGGACATGCCGAGTGGATTTTTATATGCGGTACGAAAGGCCCATAGCGAATCGTTCAATCTAAGTGACCAATCTTTCCAGGTAGGATTGACGGTCTTTTTAAGAATGTTCTTGATTTCCTGATTTTCTAGTTCGGCCTGCCCATTCGTTTGTGGGTGATAAGTCGTCCCAACCTTGTGAACAACACCATACTTTCTCATAAGATTCGCGAATGGCCTATTGCAAAAGTGCATGCCATTATCACTGATTATCGCTTTCGAAGCACCGAAGAGAGAAAGTATGTGTTCCTGCAGGAACTTAATCACCACTTTGTTGTCATTTGTCTTGGTAGCTATAGCTTCCACCCACTTAGAAATGTAGTCTACCGCAACAAGGATGTATAGGAAACCAAAGGACGGAGGGGAAGGGCCCATGAAGTCAATACCCCAACAGTCGAAGATCTCAATAATGAGTATGGGGGGTAATAGGCATCATGTCTCGGCGGGTAATGGTTCCCATCCGTTGGCACCTATTTCAGGATTTACAAGCGTCGTTCACATCTCGAAATATTGTGGGCCAATAGAGGCCACATTGCAGAATTTTAGCGTCCGTCTTTTTTGTCAAAAAGTGGCCTCCACAATCATCTGAATGACAAAATTGGATGACTTTTGGGATCTCATCATCCGGTACACATCGTCGGATGATTTGGTCGGCACAATATTTGAACATGAAAGGATCATCATAGAACAACATGCGCGACCAAGTAAAAAATATCTTCTTATCTTACGGTGTCCAATCGGGAGGGACGGCTCCCGTGATAAGGTAATTCACTATTTCCGCAAACCAGGGCAAAGAAGAGGTAGCAAAAAGTTGTTGATCCAGAAAGTATTCGTCTATGGGTATGGGATCACTAGGTACGTCGGACGAAAGCCGCGATAAGTCGTCGGCAACGACGTTTTCTACTCCTTTCTTATCTTTGATGGAGAGATTGAACTCTTGTAGGAGTAGGATCCACCATATGAGATGCGACTTTGCATCTTTCTTTGCAAGTAAGTATTTTAATGCCGCGTGGTCGGTGAAACAAGTAATAGGAGAACCGATGAGGTATGATTCGAATTTATCAAGGGAAAAAACTACCGCTAGCAACTCCTTCTCCGTGGTAGAGTAGTTGAGTTATGGTCCGGTAAGAGTTCGGCTAGCGTAGTAGATGACGTGAGCTTTCTTATCTTGTCTTAGGCCTAGAACAGCCCCGATTGCATAATCGCTAGCACCGGACATAAGTTCGAATGGTAAGGACCAATTCGGAACTTGCATGATGGGAGTGAACACAAGCATGGTTTTTAGTTTTTCAAAAGAGCTTTGACATGCTTCCGTTCACTCGAATGGGGTGTTCTTCATGAGTAGGTTGCTTAAGGGTCTAGCGATGGCGCTAAAGTCCTTAATGATCCTTCGATAAAACCCCGCGTGGCCAAAGAATGAGCGCACGTCCTTAAGCGATTTTGGTGGGGGGAGATCAGCTATAACATCTATTTTTCCCCATCAACTTATATTCCCTTGGATGATACTATGTGGCCGAGAACTATTCTTTCAGTGACCATGAAATGGCATTTGTCCCAATTCAGCACTAAGTTCTTTTTCGCACACCGGGCAAGTAATTTTTCCTATTTTTCTAGACAATGATCGAAGAGGTGCCAAAAATGCTGAAATCGTCCATGAACACTTCGAGTCCTCTCTCGACCATGTCTCTAAATAGGCTCAACATGTGCCGTTGAAAGGTTGCGGGTGCATTACACAAGCCGAATGTCATACGTTTGTAGGCAAACGTACCAAAAGGGCAAGTGAAAGTCGTCTTCTCCTGGTCAAGTATATCTACCTCAGTTTGGTTATATCCGGAATAACCATCAAGGAAGTAATAGTAAGCGTGGCCCGCTATTCTCTCAAGAATTTGATTAATAAATAGGAAGGGAAAATGGTCTTTCCTAGTTCCCGCATTGAGTTTCCGGTAATCAATGCAAATATGCCACCCGATGGTGGTACATTGGGGAACTAGCTCTCCCTTAGCATTCTCAATCACTGTCATGCCCGACTTCTTCGGGATGACTTGAATAGGGCTCACTCACTTGCTATCCGAGATTGGGTAGATAATCCCGGCATCCAATAATTTGATAATCTCAGTTCTCACTACTTCTTTCATATTGGGATTTAGCCTTCTTTGCATTTTATTAGAGGGTTTGACATCCTCTTCGAGATGGATCTTGTGAGTTAAAATCAAAGGACTTATCCCCTTCAAATCGGCAATGCACCAACCAAAAGCTCTCTGGTGCTTTCTCAGAATTTTTAATAATTTACCCTCCTGCCCTTCATCTAGGATAGAGGAGACAACAACAGGAAAAGTCTCATCTTCTCCTAGGTATGTGATACGGCGGAAATATTGCGTATTTCACCCGTTAACCTACGCGTTATTAGCCCCCTCGGGTATCTTATTACCTATATTTATGCTCGTTAACCAGACAACCCTCGGATTTCTATGTTAGCATGTTTCGCAGGTGTTAATTGAGCTTTTGTAGGTAGTTGGATGCTAAGTGTGAAGTCCGGATGCGTTTCGCTCGATTTCCGTACACAACTGCACGCTCAAGGGCATTTTAGTCTTTTGACAGCTTGGGCACCTGGCCCGACATCTACACGGAAGTTGTAGCCCTCCTCGCTAGCTTCGCGTGGCCGCGAACGGTGCGCGATTCCGATGCATAACGACAAAGTTACGGCGATTGGAGCGACGTTGGATTGTATGCCAAAACAGGGAGGATTGCAGGCTGCCCCTGCTTGATCGATCGATCAAGCCTGGGGATCGATCGATCGATCATTATTATTTTTTACACGAATTACACTATCGATCGATCGACACCAGAGGTCGATCGATCGATCCCCTGTTTTCCCCTGCAGATATTTTCTTTTCTTACAACTTACTATATAAGTTGTTTTTGGTTGTAATAAAAGAGGGACCTTATTTACTTAGAGATTTTCATATTAGATAGTTAGTTAGGGTTTGGTGTGGAGATTTCTTTTCTTCTTCTTCTTGGATTGACAACCCATGTGGTTTGTAAGATTGAACTATTCACTTCCTCTCCATTTATATAGTTTGTTCTTCTTCCCCTCTTGCCTTGTAATTTAGTTTCAATGCTTTCTAACTAGTTTACATGTTTTAATTCTTTCTTTCTTAGTCTAATTAGCATAATTTAGTTTAACTCACCATGCACCCTTAGATAAATAGGGTCGGGATTTCATTTCCGCCATTTTCGGGCCCCGAGCTCCGAAAACTAGGTTTAGTGCAAAATCGCGTTTAATTGAAACCGTGCGTATCAAAGTTGGATTGCTAAGCGTTTATCTTTCTTTGTCACGTAACGTTAGAGTTTATAGCGACATTCCGAATTTAATCCGCGTGTGATCATTTTTCAGTTAAATGTTTTATCTCGCAACTTTGGGTTAAATTCCTTCTTGCGTGATGTTTATGCTTAATTGAAAATGCTCGATTAGATTGCTTTCGAGCCTTAACTCTAGTTAGTAGTTGTTTCAATCCGTTTGGTAGAATGCGATCCCGATCCTCGCTTTACTTTAATTTAGCGTAACTTCTCATTTTCTTTTGTCACCATAACCACCTATCACCTTTTACACTTTTATTCTTGAAGTTTTAAAGTAATTAACATCTAAAATTTAATAACTCCCTGTGGATTCTCGATACCCGACTTACCGCTTTACTTGCTTGTCAAGTGTAGCTGTAGCTTAGGTCTATTCTTTTGCATGTCGAGCGGGAGCCGAAATCAACGATAGTGTGCCTACACGAACACTCGGTTTCCCTTGCATCAAATTGGCGCCGTTGCCGGGGAATTATTGTTTTAGATAGTAATTGTTTTCTGATTTCGTAGTATTTTTCCTTTTTCTATTTGTATTCTTTCTTTTAACCTTTCTTGCAGGATTTGCATACTCTGAGCGCTAAGAAACTTCTATTCGCGGTTGCTCACTTTCTTTCTTGGATTCTCCATCTTTCAACAACGAGGTACCATGTCTTTCTTTTATAGTAATTACGGTTATTCTAATGATTCATACTTTGGGGATAGTTTTCAAGATTTTCTTGAAGGTGAAAGACTTGAAAACATTTATCGAAATGAAAATCGTCATTGGGAGCTTGAGTTGGATTCATTATTCGAATCCAATGACGATCTTCATCTCATTACTTTCGAATACGAGTTTCAAACAAATGAGGAGTCCGAGGCTCTTGAGCCGAGGAAGCCTACTTTGGAAGAGACTTTTCTTCTTTATTCCCAAGGCTTGGAAAACCTAAATGATGCTGGAATGAGACTTGGTTCCTTTTGCGATGAGATGAATTCTTTTGCACAAAACAACGAGGAGGTGGAAACTTGTGTTTCACCTCAATTTTTCAAAGAATTTCTCATCGAGTGTGAATCTCTCTCCCTCGAAATTCAATATCCTTCCGACGATGAGTCGATTGAGATTGAATTTGTTTCATCACCATATTCTTTTTCCGTGATCGAACCATTAGAATTACCGGTTGATTCCTATGAGTCGGTAGAAACTTTTAAAATTTCTACACTTTTTGCCGACGAGGACTCTTTACCGGACTTGTTTTCGATGGATGTAATCCCGATGTGTGCACCATCTCCCATTCAATTTGAAAAACCTTTGGGAGATGAATTGACTTTTCTTGGACCTTAAGTGTACTTTTCCCCCTTGTTATCCAAATCCCCCATCGTCCGCCTAGAATTTCAAATTGGCGATGGTTCAACTTCACCGCCTTACACATGCCTTCCGTTGTTCAAACGGAATTCCTATTTTCCGGGAGGCATGCATGCTCGGGAGGGTCCACCGTTGATCCTCCAAATTCAAATCGTGTTTTGGATGGACCCTCAAAAGTTCAAACTTTTAGTGTATAGTTAATTGCACATCCCAAGTGTAGGTTGTATATACTAACTTCTTTATTTTTGTTTTTCTTGATTTTAGCCTAGTGTAATTAGCTAATCTCTTTTTCTTTCTTTTTTGTATGCTTGGTTCTAACTCTTTTGTAGGTTCAACGGGCTTGAATTTGCGGAGATATGCGCCCCGGCACACATTTGTTGAGAAAACAATCAAAAATCACAAAAAATAGTTTTTCCTTTGTTTTTCACACACGCATCCTCACGCAATTGCATTTGTTTTTATTTTTCTTTTATTTTATTTTTCATTTGTTGTCGTAATTATGCATGTGCGTTGCCCATTGTACATATTTTTATTTTATTTTATTTTATTTTCTTTAGCCTAGGCCTTTTTAGTGTGTATATTTAGGCCTATGTGTATTTATTTTTATTTTTATTTTATTTTATTTTTATTTTTATTTTTCTATTTTTATTTCATATTTTTATGTGTATATATATATATATACTATATTTAAAGTTATTTTGATTTTAGACCCCTTAATTGTTCCCAAATTGCATTCCCCCCCCCCCCCCCCCACTTTAAATTTTCAATGCAGTAGGCTTTTTCCTGTTTGGTCGATCGATCGACCCTTGGGAGTCGATCGATCGATCGACCAGGTTTAAGCCGAGTTCTGCCTTAATTTCCCCCCACTTCTCTTATTTCTCTCCTTCCTCTCTAAACCGTATGTGCCCTAGAATTTCCCCTCACCACATTTAATCATTTTTCTTCCAATCACTGCATATCCAAGGTATATCTCTACTTGTTTTTCATGAATTTGTAGTTTTTGTTAGGATTGTGTCACAAAATGCATGTTTAAACCCTAGGTTGACACATTGTTTGAATGTTGGTTTATCCCCTGATTTCGATTCGTTCCAACTGAATTTATGCATTATTCTTGTTATAAATCCACTCATGAACATGTTTTGATTGCTGCATTGTTGGTTGTTCATGAGTGGGGTGGTTTTGTTGGTTCAATGTTGGTATTTTCGACCTTGACGCCCATTGCGCACGCCAAGTGTTCGTCAAAATGCCTAAAACAGATTTAAATCCTTATTTTGACGAACACTTGGGTGATTTTCATGCCTAGTCGCATTTCGACATTTTTTATCGCATTGTTGCTTTTATTCACCTCGGTTTTTGCGCACTTGCACCACCATTTCAATTTTCACACTACTAACCATATATTGTGCTTACACTTGCTTGTATTGTGTAATTTGTGTTTTGTAGGTTGAAATGGCACCGAAAAAGTATGCTTCTACTAGGTGTGTGCCCGCCGGGGGCGTCAATGGGTTCCGCACAGAACAAGAGCGTGATTGGTTTCGTGCACATTTCTATACGTCCGAGCGACCGCTCGGTAATCATTTTGCATGGGTCCTTGAGGATATACCGAGGGCGGCTCGGGTTCTGTTGCACCGGCAGGGGTGGGAGCCCTTCCTTTCTACTAACGGTCGTATCAACGAGGAATTGGTCCGTATATTCTACGCGACGTTAGTAGCGGTGAAGAGCAGTGATGGGCCGACCACATATGAGGCCATGGTTCGTGGGGTGAGGATTCCATTTACTATTTCAGACTTGGCAGCTTTTATGGATGTTCCTCTACCCGCGGACCCAGTTAGCTTTCTCGATGGGTCTATCTTCGACCGTGGGACATTAATTGAGGCCCTTGCACCGGGCGAGCCGTGGAAGAGGGGTGCTTTCCGCTCGGCTGCAATGGAGGACTTGCCTAGACTGCTCCACTACATCAATGTCCATTCCTTTATGGTGACGAACAACATGTCTGAGGTTCGTCACAAGCATGCCGCACTGATCTACACTATGCTGAATGGATTGGGCAGTATCAGTTTGCCCTCTATTTTTCTTGACATGATGTGTGCTACGGCGAAGGAGGTCACTTGGAGATATTCCTTTCCTTTTCCTGCCCTTATTACGAAGATTTGTATTTCTCACGGTTGCCAGGAGTTGGACGCAGACCGTAGGCATGTGCCACTCGGGCTTCTCTCAAAATACAACATCGCAAAAATGCGGAAGCGCGAGTGGGGGCAACCGGATGGGAAGAGACCGAGGGCAGAGACACCTGACTTGCCTGACGACGAGGAGGAGGAGGAGGATGAGATTAGAGAGATGGAGACTGGTGAGGGTTCTGGCATGCCACACACAGAGGATGATGCCCGCTTTGCGGCATTTCAGGCTGTGCAGGACCAGCGCTGGGAGGAGACCCAGCTCAGGTGGGCGACTTGGGAGTCGAGCCTAGACCAGTTGCAGGCCGATCAGCGGCAGCAGTGGGCTCAGCAGCAGGCTCATCAGGAGCAGTTTCAGGCCGAGCAGCGGCAGGAGTGGACTTTGCAGAGGCAGGCCAGGGCACAGAGTAGACAGGAGTACCGGATGATGCAGCGGATGATGAGAGATCTTTATCTGCAGCGCAGTGATTCCGACGCGCCAGTGCCTCCTCATTTTCAGGACCCCTCCGATCCTAGTGGTTCTGTCCACTAGGCTGTTGTTGTGCTGGGTTTCATTTTTGTATTTTGGGATCGGATAATATTGTACTTTTTATTTTTATTTTTATTTTAATTTTATTTGTATTTCTTTTATTTCAGAAGTTGTAATGTATTAAGTTATTTTGTATTGAACTTATGAAATGAGAAATGAAAATGTAGTTTGTGGTTGTTTATTGGATTTTGATGTGTGTGACCTTCCATTTTATAAAATCAAAAAGTTCACCATCAATTTATCTAGTATTTGCACTTCAGCCCCTCTATATTATTGTGACTTGTGACATAGATTCTCTTCACTTGATATATCGGCACATATTCTTCATATGCTTTGTACTAACTTGTTTTGCAGCTTCATTTGGACTTGTACTTATGGAGATCGCTCCACGTGTGGGTAATATCATTCTTTTCCTAGCTTTGTGTTGTGTTCTTTAATGGACGCATTGGGGACAATGCAACATTTAAGTTAGGGGGTGTAGGATAGTCTATCCATTTTACTGTTTAGTCCTTGGATTTGATTGCAATTTAGTTACAAAGCATGTTTTTGTTAAAAAAAATTTGAAAATTTTCAAAAATATTTTTTCTTTTTTCTCCTTTGTTGGGCATTTTGCCCTTGTTTTCGATGATAAATTTTAATAATTGCCCAATCAAATAGACAATTCAACTATGCATGTTCTAGATTTTAGAAGTTATTAGATTCTAGTCCCTAAATCATTAATATTATGAATAACTTCATGAATTAAACTTTATCCGTGAACATATGCACCATTCTTGTTATATTGAATTGGCTTAAGATTTTTATAACTCGGTATGCTTTTGCTGCATTGTATATACTTACACCGAGTGAGATTAGAGACTTATCTTCATTTGTGAGTGTATACACTATTCTTTCCTCATTGAAAACGTTACAGTCATTGGTAATCTCTTTATTCTTTCATTGACCGTTCATTAATTGAGTTCATCATTGAAATATGTTACTTGAGCATGATTTTCTTATGTTGTTTTGACTCGCGAATTGCGTATACTTTGTGAAATGATCATAGGCAATCTTTGATATATCACCCATATGACCTTGACCTCACCTTTATATGTTCCCTAGTCAACCCCTTTGAGCCTATATACTAGCCTTTCGTTTCATTACCCAAAATCCCATAACCAACTCCAAATTGGAGTTTTAAGCCATATAGATTACCTTACATACCCTTGTTTGGATTGTTGCTTGGAATTGAATGTTATTATTGTTGTGTGGTTGCAATTTGAGTATGAAAAAAGTAAGAAGTGTCAGAAAAAGAAAGTTAAAAAAAAAAAAAGAGAAAGCAAAAAGCAAAGAAAACAAAAGAAAAAGTGAGAAAAAGGAAGAAAAGAAAAAGAAAGAGAAAGTTGTAAATATTGTTTGTAGTGTTTCAATAAGCTTTGATTACTCTCTTGATTGTTATATCTATGCTCGTTTGGCATTCTTGTCCAACTTTTGATATTGCCCACTTTTTACATTATTCCGAGTTTCATCCCCAAACACTTGGAATCCGTACATATACCTTTCATTTCGTACCTTAACCCCAAACCTACATTACAACCCTATTACCAGTCCTATGTGATCTTAAGTAGATGTAATTCAAATGTTTAAATAGTGTTGATAATCTGTGAAAATGCATTTCGCCTCTTTTAGTGTGCGGTATCCTTTCACTGGGATTGCAATTTTTATTTCCTATATAGCGTTCTTCTTTTGTGACATGTGCGCGGCCTAGTTTCCATTTACATTTACTCTTTATGCCCGCATGTCCCGTGTATAACCTCCCTTTTCATAGTGAATTCATTTGTTGAGCGTAATACCCGTGAGGATTGAATGTATGCATGCTTTGATATTTAGTATCCGAATTATTTAAGTTTTTCGCCAAATCATACTTTGCATATGTTCACTTCCCTCCCACATGTTAGAGTTTCAATTCATTGAGGTGCATTCGATAATGTTAATAACTACGGACTTCTCATGCGAATTCGTTTGCTATGCTAATAACATGTTGAAATCTTGTTCGCACTGATGAGTTTGTCTTACTTGATTGGGCATATTTTGAGGAAACTTTATGATGTTTGTGGGTTTCATCCCTGAAAACCCTCACGCTAAATGCAATCGAATCGCCCGCGAAAGTGGCCTTATCTTTATATTGCTTTTATACCATACTTTTGTACTCTCTCCTGTGTTGGTTTACTTGTTCTTCTTGTTGCATCTTATTTCATTGCTAGGGACTAGCAATGTGTAAGTTAGGGGGTGTGATACGGCGGAAATATTGCGTATTTCACCTGTTAACCTACGCGTTATTAGCCCCCTCGGGTATCTTATTCCCTATATTTATGCTCGTTAACTAGACAACCCTCGGATTTCTATGTTAACATGTTTCGCAGGTGTTAATTGAGCTTTTGTAGGTATTTGGATGCTAAGTGTGAAGTCCGGATGCGTTTCGCTCGATTTCCGTACACAACCGCACGCGCAAGGGCATTTTAGTCTTTTGAAAGCTTGGGCACCTGGCCCGACATCTACACGGAAGTTGTAGCCCTCCTTGCTATCTTCGCGTGGCCGCGAACGATGCGCGATTCCGATAAATAACGACAAAGTTACGGCGATTGGAGCGACGTTGGATTGTATGCCAAAACAGGGAGGATTGCAGGCTGCCCCTGCTTGATCGATCGATCAAGCCTGGGGATCGATCGATCGATCATTATTATTTTTGCCACGAATTACACTGTCGATCGATCGACACCAGAGGTCGATCGATCGATCCCCTGTTTTCCCCTGCAGATATTTTCTTTTCTTACAACTTACTATATAAGTTATTTTTGGTTGTAATAAAAGAGGGACCTTATTTACTTAGAGATTTTCAGATTAGATAGTTAGTTAGGGTTTGGTGCGGAGATTTCTTCTCTTCTTCTTCTTGGATTGACAACCCATGTGGTTTGTAAGATTGAACTATTCACTTCCTCTCCATTTATATAGTTTGTTCTTCTTCCCCTCTTGCCTTGTAATTTAGTTTCAATGCTTTCTAACTAGTTTACATGTTTTAATTCTTGCTTTCTTAGTCTAATTAGCATAATTTAGTTTAAATCACCATGCACCCTTAGATAAATAGGGTCGGGATTTCATTTCCGCCATTTTCGGGCCCCGAGCTCCGAAAACTAGGTTTAGTGCAAAATCGCGTTTAATTGAAACCGTGCTTATCAAAGTTGGATTGCTAAGCATTTATCTTTCTTTGTCACGCAACGTTAGAGTTTATAGCGACAATCCGAATTTAATCCGCGTGTGATCATTTTTCAGTTAAATGTTTTATCTCGCAACTTTGGGTTAAATTCCTTCTTGCGTGATGTTTATGCTTAATTGAAAATGCTCGATTAGATTGATTTCGAGCCTTAACTCTAGTTAGTAGTTGTTTCGATCCGTTTGGTAGAATGCGATCCCGATCCTCGCTTTACTTTAATTTAGCGTAACTTCTCATTTTCTTTTGTCACCATAACCACCTATCACCTTTTACACTTTTATTCTTGAAGTTTTAAAGTAATTAACATCTAAAATTTAATAACTCCTTGTGGATTCTCGATACCCGACTTACCGCTTTACTTGCTTGTCAAGTGTAGCTGTAGCTTAGGTCTATTCTTTTGCATGTCGAGCGGGAGCCGAAATCAACGATAGTGTCCCTACACGAACACTCGGTTTCCCTTGCATCAGTATGCATATTTAATATGGGAGGGGAGTTTCTTCAATTCAAGGGTTGGAAACTTTTCATCGGAGGGAACCATACCGTGTATCCTTCGGTGGTAACTCCTCGAATCTAGAAACCCAATTAACATCTCTCGCATCCTCATCTGACGCTCTCTCATTGAGTAACACTCTCAACTACCTAACCTCCCTCTCAAAGTCGGTGTACGTCCCCTCACTCTCGTGTCTCGCTGTTAAACAGGACCCTAAGGCATCGCCATAATAATTCTCTTCAAAGTACTCCTCTACTATCTCATCTGTGAGGCTCACCGTATGAAAATCATCTTCCTCCCCCGTATATTGGGCTATGTGGAAGATGTTGGTCTCTAAGGTCATGTTCCCAAAGGTGATTTGCATTCGCCCATTTCGAGTGTTGATGATTGCGTTAGCCGTAGCTAAGAATGGGTGCCCAAGGATGATGGGAACATGGTTGCTAGAGTTGAAGGAGGACTCCGTGTCCTAAATGACAAAGTCTACCGGGAAGTAAAAAGTGTCAACTTGGACGATCACGTCCTCGACTATTCCTCTTGGGATCTTCACTGTTCGATCCGCTAATTGGAGAGTGACCTTTGTGGGCTTGAGGTCGCCCAAATCAAGTTGCCTATAGATGGAGTAAGGGAGGATATTGACACTTGCTCCCAAGTTAAGTAAGGCTTTTCCGATTTTGTTTTGTCCAATGATGCAGGAAATGGTGGGTGCACCGGGATCTTTAAATTTAGGCGGGAGATCATTTAGTAGAATGGAGCTCACGTTTTGTGCTAGAAAGACATTCTTTTTTACCTTCATCTTTCTCTTTACCATCAAAAAGTCTTTGATGACTTTTGCATGGAATTTACTTAATGGCATCAAGGAAAGGTAAGTTCACCTTTACTTGCTTTAGCACTTCTAGCACGTCTTCACATGGGTTTCCTTTATGGGAGGGAATCAACCTTTGAGGAAACGGTGTCACGGAGGGTGGTTTCACTACTACCTTGGGCTCACTAGCGTCTTCTTTGTCACTCTCGTTCAAGGGGATATCTTCGGCCTCTTTCGTGCCGGGAAAAATCTCCTTCTCTTTCATTGTGTCATGTGGGGGAGGTGATAAATCAACAACTATCCCACTAAGAAGAGTGGTCATAGCTTGACACTGCTCCTGATGTTCGGTAGAGGTGGAGCTAAAACTAGTTTGACCTTAGTGAGGTCTTTGGCCTTGGGCAAGAAACTTTCCCTTCTCTTGAACACTGAACGATGTTTGTATCTTTGACAGACTTGCATTTATGTCGCTAATCAGACGATCATATTTGGCATTGGTTGCAGTTTAGCTTATGATAAATTGATTCATGGTATCATCGAGAGTTCTCCGCGGTGGCGGCATATAAGCTCCTTGAGGTGGTGGTGCTTGCACATGTCCTTGCATGTGTGGGGCTTGTTGAAAGTATTGTGGTGGAGGAGGGGCAACATGTGAAGTAGGGTTCATCGCAGCATGTTGTTGACCATAGCTAAAACTAGGATGGTTTTTCCATGAAGGGTTGTATGAATTCATGTGCGGTGCACCGAAATTACCCTTAAAACCTCCTATACCACTAACTTGCTCTTGAAGCATCACTTTGGAGGCGGGTATAGTCGGGCATTCCTCAGTTGAATGACCCGCCTCACAAATTGTACACACCTTTTCAATGGGGTTTGGTATGGATCCAGTTGGTCCTCTTCCACATATCCCACGTAGGTCTCACACTTCTTTCTCAAGTATATCGATCCGACTGTCCGCTATAGAACTCTTTTCTACATGAAATAGGACGGACGCTGACGGAGTGGTGGTCACTTGATGATTTCGATTTTGAGCATTAAGGTCAGATGTATCCCATGATTGGGTAGTCTCGGTGACATACCTCAGGTGAAGCTCAGCATCGTGGGCGTCTAAGTCGACAAATAGACCACTTCCCATGGTTTCAGCAAGTTTCTTGGAGTTAAGATTCAACCCATTATAGAGAAAAGAAATGATTTGTGCTGAATGAAATCCATGATGGGGGCATGAGGTAACTAACTCATTGAAACGCTCGTAACATCGATGAAATGGCTCATTTTTAGATTGTTTAAATGCTTGAATTTGAGCCTTTATGGAGATTGTTCAATGTGGTGGGAATAATTTCTTGAGAAATCTCAATTGCAACTCGTTCCAAGATGGGATCGAGCTCGGAGGTAAGTACCATAGACAGGTCTTAGCTTTATCTTTGAGCGAGAAGGAGAAGAGTTTGAGGCGGATCACCTCTTGTGTGTGTAAGGACATAAATTTCCAATTGAGTCCCTGTATTGTTTTAACTTAATTCCGTGAACAAAACTGTGTTTGTAATATGTCATAGGGAGATTTTATTTTGTCACGATCCCACTTGGTCTATGAAGTATTGAAGAAATTGAAGACGTTGTGGCAAAGCTTCAAAGAAATAACCATGTCGATGTTTATTTGGTGCAAGTTTACTCATCTTCAAAGTTAATTTCATTTCGAGATCACTGAGGTATGAATGCGTATAATTAATGGTGCTCGGAATTATTTTATAAAAGATAAGGATGTAATTTTTATAAAGAAAAATGTTTTTAAATGTTTTAAAAGTGTTTTAAAGGTTTAAACTTCGTTTTATGATGATAAGCTCGAAATAGAGTTTGACTAATTTGAATCTCTTTGTTAAGAGATGTTTTTATCCAAAAGTCATAGAAAGTCAATCTTTCGCGAGGTCGCTCGAGCGACATTGGATCTCGTTCGAACGAGATACAATGTCGCGCGAACGACATGCTTAAGTCGTTCGAACGACACATTTTTTGAGGCAGCATTTAAATCCTATTTAAACAGTGTTTTCGTCATAATTTCGTAAGTGTGATTTCTGGAAAAGAGTTTTACAAACCAAAACCTTGTTTGCACATGTTTTCTAAGGTTTAAAAGTCTTAAACATATCCTTAGAGTTTGCAAAGATCCGAGTTATCATTCTTATATGTTTACGTGATCTTGCTGCACCAAAGTTGTTTGTTCTACACATTGAACACAAAGGGTTTTGCGGTGAAGAAGCGACGGACATCGTGTTCGACATCGTAGACGTATCAAAGCCATATCGGTGGACACCGAGACATACGTGGAGGCGTGTGTTGTGGACAGAGATCGTGGAAGACGGAATTTCTGCGTGGGCACTAATGAAGAACGCTTGAAGATCAGAAGGAGCGTCAAGACCCGTGGGGATCGAGTCTTAGTGTAAGGCTAATCTGTCTTTGTAAAACCATTGTTTATAGTGATTGTCTGGCTTAGGCCGTCCGAGGCTGTTTTCCCGCTTTGGGTTTTTTCCTCGTACATCCGGCGTTGTGAGTATTCTTTACTTTACTTTACTTTCTTTAGTCACTAGATGCATGTTTAGGATTAATCAAGATAAAATTTGTTTAAAGTGGGAATTGGGATTTCACAACTTGGTTGGTGCATAATTAAAAGTTGGATCTTTTTCGAAGAAAAATTGGTTTTGTTGAAACACACATATTGGGCACTCTTCAAATTGGTATCAGAGCTAGAAAATATTTTTTTATTTTGTGATCCCGTGTGTTTTCAAAGATGGATTCTGGATATAATGACTTGTCTCGAACTCCTGTTTTTTATGGCACTAACTAAACTTATTGGAAGATGAGAATGAGATTTGCTTTAAAACCTATTGATGAGCGAGTTTGGCTTGCAGTTGAGAAAGTTTGGACACCCCCTTTCACTATTGTAGGGAGGTCACTAGTTTAAAGCCTGTTGAGTCATGGACCCAAACTGAAGAAAGACTTGCACAATATAATTCTAAGGGTCTGCAAGTTATTTCTTCACATGTCACATAGGAAGAATATAATAGAATTGTGACTTGTGAAACATCAAAAGAGGCTTGGGATATTTTGTCACTCACTCACGAGGGCACTAGCACGGTTAGGGCGTCAAAACTTCAAAATCTCACTACACAGTTTGAGACCATTAGGATGTTAGAGAGTGAGACCTTTGATGAGTTTTATGCTAGGTTGTCCAATATTGTCAACTCGTCGTTTAACCTAGGTGAGATAATTCCCGACAACCGTGTCATTAATAAAATCCTTAGGTCGTTGCCTAGTAGGTTTGATGCGAAAGTGACCATTTTAAACTCCTTGGGTAGGTTAGAGTCAACGAAACTAGAAGTGATTGTAGGTGACTTACAAACCTATGAAATCGACATGATTACCTCCAAGCAAGTGCCTAAGAAATAAAAGGGTATTGCTTTGAAAACTCGGAAGGAGGAAATTAAAGTTTCGGATTCCGATTCCGATTCCGATTCCGATTTTGAGGATGTTGCTTTGTTGGCAAAGAAATTTAAAAAATTTATTAAGTTTCAAAAGCAATCGAAAGATGCCAAGAAATTGGAAAAATTCAAGAACAATAAAGTGGATCCCACCTCAAAGGATAAGTTTAAAAAGCCTAAGAGAGATGAGTCGGATAAGTGTTTTGGGTGTGAGGGGTACGGTCACAAGGTTAAGGAGTGTCCCACTAGACTTAAGAAAGAGGGCAAGCAACCCATTGTCTATAGTGCCACCTTAAGTGATAGTGAATCGGAAGAGGGAGAGAGTTCCCCCGTTGCGCATAAGTTTACTGCGTTTATGGCATGTCATATGAGCGACGACGACAATACTCATGTGAATGACACTTCTGTAAAGGTTTTGAGTGTATCTCATAGTAATGAGGATGAATAAAGTGACGAGGAGGAGATAGATGTGAAAGAATTAGAAAATGCGTTTAATGAGTTGTATGCCGAAACGGTGAAGGTGAAAAAGGCTAACTCAAAATTGCAATCTAAGTTGAATGAGCGTGCCATAGAAAATATTGATAGTTTGATTAAGGATCTTAGGGCACGAGAAAAGAAGTTTAGGGATAAACTAGAGTTTTTGGACAAAGAGAGAGATAATCTCCGTGGTTTGATGGAGTCCTTGAAAAATGAGATTTTAGAGTTTGAGGAGACTAGGCGTTCACTCGAGTCTAGGATTCACGAGTTGGAGGAGAGATTGAAAGACTCATCTAGAGTCAAGTTTGATTTGGAGGCTAGGTCGGAGAAGTTAGATAAGATCTTAGGCACCGTCCAAATTAAGGGAGATAGGGGAGGTATAGGTTTTGGTGAGAAAGTTGTTCCCATTCCCCCCGCACATGTGAGAAACACTAGGATGATTAGAAAAGGTCCACATAAAGGTAATCATTCCCACCACTGCTACACTTGCACATTTTGCGGTAGGAAATGTCACCTTAGGCATTATTGTTATGACTTTAGACAAGCTCCTAGGAAGTTTGGAATAAAGTTTCCCCGGTTCCCAAAACCCCCATGCGTCGTTTTACACCTACTTGGGTTAAGAAGTCGGATTTAGTGACTTTAGGAATTAAACTTCATGATTCTCGTTTGGGTGCACTTGATTTTTCCCATGCTAAATCTAAAGGATGATAGTGTTGACATTTTGTCATATGCTAGTTTGCTTCATGATATATTCATTGCTAGTACTATGACATGTTTATCTCTTTGTATTTTATTTTTCACTTGTTTGTGTCTTATTTGAAAAATACAAAAAGATTTTGTTTTTGAGAAAACTTTTGAAAAATCCAAAAAGATTTTGCTTTTCTTTGAGTCAAAATATTTTTGAAAAGCCAAAAATATTTTTGTTTTTTGTTTTTGAGTTTACATGTTTGATGTAGCATATTGATGTGCTTGGACCCTCCCCCCCCCCCCCCATCGTTTAATTATCCATGTGGCTAGGACATTTGGTCATTATTATCAATGCTTTGAATGATCTTAACCATTGTTTATATGGGGTTGTTTCAAAGTTGATATGCATTTTAATTCGACTTTGTATATATGCGAACATCGCACACATGCACGAGTTTATATGGATGTTTGACTTCTCTTGCATATTTGAATTTGGTGAGGCGTTCTTATCTCAATCTTGTCATCAATGCGTAAGTAAAATTAAGGAGAAGTGCGCATGTAATAACCGTTTACCGTGAGGGTTTAAATTGAAAAAATGATGAGTGATTCACGGGAAAGGGCTGCGAGAGTTCAAAATTAACTCGTCGTGAAAGCCACCGTTTAAAAGAGCCCAAAAGAAAAAGCAATCTGCTAAGAAAAGGGCCAATAAGATTTTCTCTAAATTGAGAATGCTAGAAACCTCAAAAGAACTTCAAAAAGTATGTTTATATGAGGGTGTTTGGTTGGAGAAAATTTAAACGGGTTTGCAGAACTAATCCTAATGTTGAAACATTGCAATTTGACGCTATTGTTTGTAGAATCGTCAAAATTCAGGATTTGTGTGCATGTAGTATGTTTAGTTCATTAAGTTCACTCTTTAATTTTCATTTTTCTATGATAAAGTTTGATGATTTATCGCTATCAATTAGAGCTTCTTGATTGTTTCGATGTGTTGGATTTGTGACTCATTTATTGTAGTTTCACGCCCATTCATTCCATGTCCATGTTTGAGCACATCGGTACTATGTTTGCATGTAACTCGCATTTTAAGTTTTTGTGAGTTTTTGCATTTTGTGTTAAAACCTTATTGTTTTAGCACTGTTTTGCTTCTGTCAGTCCCTTCCTGCAACTTTTTTGTGGAAATTTTTTCACTGGGAAATACTTTATAATATTTCTGGGAATCTGGGAAATTTTGGCAGGTCACGCGAAGTCATTCTAATGACATTGCATCTCGCGCGAATGACTTATGTATTTCATTCGAGCGACTTCTTCATCTCGTTTGAGCGAAGTCCCTGGCTCGTTCGAGCGATAGGGTGAAAATGGCTTTTGATTGGTTTGCAGTCCTCTGGCTTAATTTGATATATTTTTGGTACTACAGGAAGCATTTTTTGGATTATTTTGTTTATATGCAGGTCCTTCTATGTTCCAATTTGGTATTTTGGCATATATAACCGTTTATCACACTTGATTTGATTGGTATACTCTTTGCGTGATTCCTTGGTTTACTAGCTACTGATTTGTCATTCCATGATCTTCTTTAGCTAGTGGTTTAATGTTTATCTAGTAGTTTTCATTTTTCACAATTGGTATCAACTTGATTCTATTTGGTATCATATTCTCATGCTAGATATTTCATATTGGTTTATCTTTTCACCGGATTATCTATTCGAGACGAAAAGGGGGAGAGATGTATGATGTATGTGATGTAGGGGGAGATTTGTTGAGCGCTTATATTTGCTTTAAATTGGTATCAAATTGGCTCACATGCTTCAAATGATTTGTTCGTATTAGAAATATAAATTGGTATAATTTGTTCCTCCATACTTCAGTGGGTATTTGTTTGTCTCTTTCATGTGTGTAGGTATGCTTCAGCGATTCGAGATTTAAAGTCTACATCACATTCAAACAGTTCATGCTTTCCGGTGCTACATATTCTAGTCCATGTCCTGTATTTTTGATTTGGGGTTTATGGGATGAGATTTAGGCGTCATACGGCATGACGGCCCGGTTAGGCATTTCACTGGTTTAGTTTGGTCCCGGAATTGTCAAAGGGGGAGATTTATAAGGACATAAATTTCCAATTGAGTCCCTATATTGTTTTCACTTAATTTCGGGAACAATACTGTGTTTGTAATATGTCATAGGGAGATTTTATTTTGTCACGATCCCACTTGGTCTACGACGTATTGAAGAAATTGAAGACATTGCGGCAAAGCTTCAAAGAAATAATCATGCCGATGTTTATTTGGTCCAAGTTTACTCGTCTTCAAAGTTAATTTCATTCCGACATCACTCAAGTATGAATGTGTATAATTAATGGTGCTCGGAATTATTTTATAAAAGATACGGATGTAATTTTTATAAAGAAAAATGTTTTTAAATGTTTTAAAAGTGTTTTAAAGGTTTAAACTTCGTTTTATGATGATAAGCTCGAAATAGAGTTTGACTAATTTGAATCTCTTTGTTAAGAGATGTTTTTATCCAAAGTCAAAGAAAGTCAAACTTTCGCGAGGTCGCTCGAGCAACATTGGATCTCATTTGAACGAGATACAATGTCGTGCGAACGACTTGCTTAAGTCGTTCGAATGATACGTTTTTCGAGGCAGCATTTAAATCCTATTTAAACAGTGTTTGCATCATAATTTCGTAAGTGTGCTTTCTAGAAAACAGTTTTACAAACCAAAACCTTGTTTGCACATGTTTTCTAAGGTTTAAAAGTCTTAAACACATCCTTAGAGTTTTCAAAGATCCGAGTTATCATTCTTATATGTTTACGTGATCTTGCTGCACCAAAGTTGTTTGTTCTACACATTGAACACAAAGGGTTTTACAGTGTAGAAGCGACGGACATCGTGTTCGACATCGTAGACGTATCAAAGCCATATCGGTGGACACCGAGACATACGTGGAGGCGTGTGTTGTGGACAGAGATCGTAAAAGACGGAATTTCTGCGTGGGAACTAATGAAGAACGGTTGAAGATCAGAAGGAGCATCAAGACCCGTGGGGATCGAGTCTTAGTGTAAGGCTAATCTGTCTTTGTAAAACCAGTGTTCATAGTGATTGTCTGGCTTAGGGTGTCCGAGGTTGATTTCACGCTTTGGGTTTTTTCCTCGTACATCCATCTTTGTGAATATTCTTCACTTTACTTTACTTGCTTTAGTCACTAGATGCATGTTTAGGATTAATCAAGATAAAATTGGTTTAAAGTGAGAATTGGGATTTCACAACTTGGTTGGTGCATAATTAAAAGTTGGATATTTTTCGAAGAAAAATTGGTTTTGTTGAAACACACATATTGGGCACTCTTCAGTGTCAAAGTTTGATCATTGAGAGTATCTCACACATCCTCAAATTCCCTAATGTGAAGGTATGGCTTTTCAGAATACATACCATGGTAATGTGTTAACATCTGGATCATCCCATTTTTAAAGAGAAATTTCCCGGCATTATACGGGAGTATAATGCATCCCGGAGTGATAGTGCGCTCGGGATATAAAAAAATTCTCAGCGGGCGGTATGGGGCCTCTTCCTCACCGACGGTTGCACAACCATGTTGCTACATCTCTCTCTCACTTAACGACTCGGTGCTCTCACTTGGTGTGCTCGAAGTGTGCTCGGAGCTGTGCCCTAAGAAGGAAAATGGAGTGTTATTGGAAATTGAGTGTGACGGTGTGGAAGGTGGAATCCAGAATTGTGGAGCGTTAGGAGTGTGGGGGCTATCGGGGTTGTACTCAACGATTGGATTTTCGTCAATGCTGGTTGGAGTATTATGAGGTGAGGGAGTTAGTTCAGAATTTTGCATTAATAGCTTATGAGAGATGATGGTGAATCTTTTTGTTCTTTTTGAAATATTTTTATCTTTTTGGATTTTTTGAAATATTTTATCCAAGTTTTAGATTAACTCAATTTAATCCTAAGTCTACCTAATTCCCCAGCAACGGCGCCAAAAACTTGTCGCGACTCAGAATGTGTCTCTAATGTGCATTCACTCTAGGATCAAGTGCAAGCATGTCGTGTTAGTAATAAACCCAGTAAGTCGGGATCGTATCCACAGGGAACTAAGAGAACGAAGTTGTAACGACGGGAAAAGACGGAGGAATCCTAACTTTGACTCTAAAAAGAAAGGGAAAATGATTTGGTTTTGAGAATTGACTACACTAAGTGCAATTATGAAATTATGAAAAGATGCAGTTATACTAAATTACCTAAAATACTGATGAAAGATGATTTTAAAACTTTTGAACTAAGTGATGAGAAAAATGGGACGGGAATACAATCCCCCAACCCATGTGTATTGCAGTTATAATACTAATCGTAAATTTAACTGATTAATTTGACCCAAAATTTAGTACTCCCAAGCATTATGTATACGAGGTTCAAGCCCGCTTCATACTTAATCTGAGGATGAGTAAATCGGTATCGCGATAGTTATACTTGAATTGTATTCTGAATCATCCCGGTTACCTAGAGGCAAACGAGATATAAAGACCTACAATTGTTGTATTCCTATGCAATACGGTCGAAATCAATCACTAAATTCAGAGGATAAATGTTACACACACGCAATTAACACATCAAGTTGGGTTCATGCATCCTGAACTTTTAAACCTAGCCGGACATATTAAACTGAAGGATGCATAAAATAGTAATGTTGCATGCGAAAGAACTCATGATGAAACTAGATTAAAATATGTAACTAAGTTTTATAAACCCAGAATTTGATTCAAATCACACAAGAAAAATTACCATGCAACAACAATAATCATAAGAATGAAACTTGGATTACAACTTGAAAAACAAACCCGGAATTTTATCAATCTTGCAGTAATTAATTCAACTTATGTTCCTATATGTTCTTCTCCTTTTCTCTCTAGCAAAACTAAAAAAAATTGTTCAGAACTGTTGTTCCTCGGTCACTAAGTACGTCCAAATCTGTTTTTGAAGGAGTTTTAACTTCATGGGATTCTTTGGACCAATCAGAATAAAGGAATAAATTCGTGCTTCAGGACCCCCGAACCGGTTCGCATGTTCCCCGAACCGGTTCGCCCCCCAAACCGGTTCGACATAGGGTTCGAGAAATTTCGCTGACTTAGGTGCCTTTTTCTTTCAATCTAACACTTAGAATTTTTTTCTTCTTTTCTTCCTTTCTTCCTTCGATTTTTCTTCAACTTCAATTGGTCGTAACTCAGCAACCGCAACTCGAATTTGGGTGCCGTTTCTTTTGAGTGTTCTCATTGTTCCAAGATTTTCATCTTTCTAGTAGACTCCTCCTCCGGGATCTGGCTGCAGAATTACCAAAATAGTCTTGAACTTGCCTTCCTAGCCTTTCTTTCATCGTTTCGCTTTCTCTTTTGCACAACTTGCATAATTAACCTGTAAAACAAATAGGAGAAACACAAAATATGAAACACTTGCCAAAGAAGGTTAGTAGCATAAATGTGCGTTAAATCCATATCGGTTGCATCACTCGGGTTCACAAATGTACTAAAATTAGGGGAATAAATATACAATATTTATGCCTAATCAAACTCCCACGGTTAGCACCAGACCTTGAGGTGAAATTTTCGATTGAGTTGGTACTAGGAGCTGCACCAATATCTTTTGCACCATATCGTATGGCACCTGCAGAATTAAAAGAGCTAAAGATACAGTTGTAAGATTTGTTAGATCGTGGTTTTATAAGGCCTAGTGTATCACCGTGGGGAGGCCCAGTATTATTTGTGAAGAAGAAATATGGAACCATGAGGTTGTGCATCGATTATCGTTAATTGAATAAGGTGAGTATCCGTAACAAATACCCACTACACTGCATTGATGACTTGTTCGATCAGTTTCAAGGACCCAAAGTGTTTTCCAAGATCGATCTTAGATCCGGATATCATCAATTGAAAGTAAGAGATTGTGACATTTCTAAAACTGCCTTTCGTTCCAGGTACGGACATTATGAATTTCTTGTCATGCCATTTGGGTTAACAAATGCACCGGATCTATTCATGGATTTGATGAACTGTATATTTCAACCATACGTGGATTCTTTTGTTATTAGCTTTATTGATGATATTTTGATATATTCTCGTAGTAGGGATGAGCACAAACACCACCTGCGTATTATTTTACAGACCTTACGAGAGAAGCAGTTGTATGCTAAATTTTCTAAATGTGAATTTTGGCTAGACAGGGTAGTATTTTTGGGGCATGTTATTTTTGCTGATGGTATTTGTGTTGATACCAAGAAGGTAGAAGCAGTAATGAATTATAAAAGACCAACTAGTGTGACTGAGGTACGTAGCTTTTTAGGATTGGCGGGGTATTACAAGAGGTTTATGCCCGGGGTTTCTTATATTGCATTGCCATTGACTAAGCTTAACAGAAAGGAGAACAAGTTTGTGTGGAGTGGTGATTGAGATAAAATCTTTGAAAATTTAAAGGGTAAGTTGACATCAGCTCCAGTATTGACTATCCCAATGGGTACAGAAGGTTTAGTTATTTATAGTGATGCCTCGTATCAAGGACTCGGTTGTGTATTAATGCAGCATGGAAAGGTAATTTCTTTTTCTTCTCTATAGTTAAAGATACATGAACGCGACTACCCTACACACGATCTTGAGTTGGCTACAGTAATTTTTGCATTAAAGATCTGGAGACATTACTTATATAGTGTTAGTTGTGAAATTTTTACTGACCATCAAAGCTTAAAATACTTATTTACTCAAAAAAACTTGAACTTGCGTCAAAGAAGGTGGATCAACTCATAAAATATTATGATTGCACGATACATCACCATCCAGGTAAAGCTAATGTTGTTGATGATGCTTTGAGTAGAAAATCTCTAGGCATAATATCTTGTATTTATTGTATTCGAGTTGACCTGCTGAGAGAGTTAGCTTTAATGGGGGTGGAATTAACTTTGAATGGGTCTTACGAAATAGTGGCACATTTAAATGTTAGACCCACGTTGATAGACTGGATAAAACAAGCAGAGGCAGGAGATACAGAATTGGAGAAAGTGAGAGATAATAGGATGCATGCTCATGTGATGATGTCAACTTACCCTTTATATTTTCTATTTGTGATGATGACCTTGTTATGTACGAAAATCGTTTGTGTGTACCTAATGTGCCTGATTTAAGAAGAACAATTTTAGAGGAAGCCCACTATTCTTTATATGCTATGCATATAGGGAGCACGATAATGTATAGATATTTGAAACAATGTTATTGGTGGCCGAGAATGAAACACGACATTGCAGATTTTATTGCTAGATGTCTAGTTTTCCAACAGGTGAAGGTGGAGCATCAGAAGCCAAGTGGTTTACTACAGCCCTTACCTATTCCATAGTGGAAATGGGAGCATGTTATTATAGATTTTGTTATAGGTTTACCAAAATCATCACGAGGGTTTGATTCTATTTGGGTTGTCATTGATAGGCTGACTAAGTCTGCACATTTTCTTCATGTTAAAACTACTTACTCCATGGACAGATATGCCAAATTATATTTAGATTGCATGATGCACCTGTTTCTATTATTTCTGATAGAGATCCTAAGTTTACTTCTCACTTTTGGACTAGTTTACAACAAGCTTTGGGGACTAAATGGAAATTTAGTACAGCTTTTCATCCTCGAACTGATGGGCAGTCAGAAAGAACGATCCAGACACTCGAAGACATGTTATGAATTTGTGTATTGGAGTTCAAAGGTAGTTGGGATGAACACTTGCCACTAATAGAGTTTGCTTATAATAATTGCTATCATTCGAGTATTGAGATGGATCCTTATGAAGCTTTGTATGGGAGAAAATGCAAAACTCTAGTGTGTTGGACTGAAGTAGGAGAACGAAAACTACTTGGAGAAGAAATTGTACAGCAGACTACGAAAAAGATAAATCTTATCCATAATCACTTGAAGGTGGCACAAAGTAGACAGAAAAGTTATGCAGACAATCGAAGGAAAGAATTGAAATTTGAGGAAGGTGATCGAGTATTCCTAAGTGTTTCTCCTTGGAGAGGGGTTATGAGATTCGGGAAGAAGGGAAAGTTAAGTCACAGGTACATTGGACCTTATGAGATAGTGAAATGGTTTGGAGCTGTAGCTTATAAATTGGCGTTACCACCAGAATTGTCCCAAATACATGATGTTTTTCATATATCTATGTTATGTAAGTATGTGCTCGATCCTTCACATGTGTTTATCTCACAATCGATAGAGCTTCAAAATGACTTAACCTACGTGGAGGAACCAATTGCTATTATAGATCGAAAGGAGCAAGTGTTACGTAGTAAAACCATTTCACTAGTTAAGGTGATGTGGAGAAGTCAGAATGTGGAGTATTCCACTTGGGAAGGGGAGGATAACATGAAGAAGCAATATCCTCAATTGTTTGGTAAGTTTCTTATGCGTTAAATTTCGAGGACGAAATTTTTAGAAAAGGGGTAGAATTGTAAGGCCCTAAAACATGATTAGTAAGGTTAATTACATGATTAAGTATAAGTTATGAGTTATAAGTTATAAATTGGTAATGTATGTTAAACATGTTAATTATCATGTTTAGGGGATGCATGCTCATGTGAGATATATGTGGTTTATATTAGATGCTAATCAAGGTTATGACCGGGGATACCATGTTTAGAGCATATGATTAGTTATGTTATTAAATGCATCATAAATTATGTTTTAATGCATTATTATGTTTATTAAAGTAAAGTAGGATGTTGATACGAAATTGGCAATGTTTGGTCGCCAAATGTGAAAGTTTTGAGATTTTCGGTAAATTTCTACTTTCCTGTTCGAAGCCCAAATTAGGCATACTATTTTATGATTTTGGGAAAACACAAATTATGAAAGTTGTATATATATGAATTAATGTTATAACACAACAAATGGTGGGTTAAACGTAAGCTCGTATAAGAAGTTATACCGAAAGTACGAAACAAGGGCAAATCTGTCCATCCCTTAAGTGACATTTGTCTTATTAGCACACCATGTGCTATTTTTTTATTGGTTAAAGGGTGGGTGATGGTTTTGATGACTTAAACTTGTTAAAACAACTTACTTGTTTAGCCAATTCAGCCATGAACAAGAGTTTTGCCTAAAGAGAGAGAAAGAGAAGAAAGTTAAGGAAGAAATCTTCGGAAATTTTCTATAAATCGAGGAATCCTCGTAAGGTAATTTCTTCTTTATTAAAGTTGGTCACAGGGATGATTTCTACACTTGGCATATTTTTATTTTTGATTTGGATAAATATTTGAATGATACCCATATTGCCTATGTTTATTAAAATAAGTATGGGTTAAGAACATGAGTTAGAACTGGAGCTAGGATCGTAAATGCATACTTTAAAGTCTTAAATTTACATCATTTTTTGTAAAGCATTTTGATTTAGAAAATTCATTCTTATGATGTATATTTCTGATAAAACATGTTTATTTTATGTTTCCATGAATTATACCGAAGGTCAAGGTTATGTATGCTTAAAAATGTTAAGGTATGCCTTAATGTTCTATTTTGACCTAGTTATGCTAAAAATGGCATAAATCATGGAATACTTATTGGAATTGAGTGATTCAAGTTGGATAGTAAAATATACTCATACATGTATAACATATCCTAAAATTGTGTAAACATACGAAGGAATGAACCTTTGGTGATAGTTTGAAGGTTTTGTTTAAAATCTTCCCTAAAGGAGCAAGAATGCATACCAGGTGTTTGACGTTTCGCTCGATATAGAAAATGAGCCCTAAAAATTATGAAACATTAAATTTTTATTATTCAATGTGTTTAATGATATTGGGTGGAATATCATGGAAATTTTATGTTGTATAAAAATTATGAGAATTCCCGGAAGTTGAAGTTGTGTTGTTGTTTTTCTTGAGAAACGTTTTGGAAAAGTTTGTAATAAGATGGGCATAACCTTGTCTAGAAAATTCGTAATTTAATTCTGTAAATTATGTACTCGGGCCTAATAAAGGGATGGGGTGGTCCCTAATAACTATGGTGGTTTAATTAGACTGTGGCGGGTCCAGGCTTGCGAGAGTTTCAAAATTCCTGTTGGATTATATCATTAGAACAAAATAAAAATGGTTATTAAAATTGGTTATATGTGTGGTATGTGGTCATTCACTAAGCCTTTATAGCTTACACTCCTATAATGTTTTGTTTTCAGGTATGATTATAATTTGGAGTTCACTGCCATGTTAGGACCTTAAAACGGGGGAATGACAGATATCTAGTATGGTTTGAATATAAAGATTCCTTTTGTGAAATTATTAAACTAAGGATCTTGGTTATGTAAAGTTATGTAGTACTTACAAGTTATAAGTAAAGGCAGTTATGTTTTCATCCACACATACCTTTGAAAAAAAAATCTTAAGCTATTTTCCTTAGTGATTTAAATTAAAGCATTATTTAAGTCAATTTATCTCTAATTAAAAGGATGAGTTTAACTTAATTAATTCGGGGCACGACAAAAGACCTAGGCCGCACTCCAAATGCCGATCAAGAGACCATCGGGTGCCCTTGGGCCCCATTTGACTTCGATCAACTCTTTCGTCAAAGAAAAAGCTCTTTGAATATTTTAAGGCCTCCAAATACCCTTTCCAACGGCCCACCCCGTGCACGAATTGGCATAACTGTTCGGACAAACGGATCATTTCACTTCCAAAAACTGATTCAGAGGCCATCAGGCGCCCCCAGGCCCCGAGTTGACCCCAATCAATTCCACCGTAGAGTGAAATCTCTTTGAATCTTTGAAGGTCACTGAAACCCATTTCCAATGGTTCACCCCATGTTCAAAACAGCATAATCTTTCGGACGAACGATCAGTTTCCCCCCGAAAATCAATTCGGAGGCAACCGGGCGCTCACAGAATACATTTGACAAAAGTCAACTCTTATGCTCAAATGAGACTGAATGAATCTCCTCAGGGAACTGAATACCCTTTCTAACGATCCCCCTAGTGCACGATTCTGACTTACGTTATGGACGAACGATCTATTTTACTCCGAGAGGTCACCAGACTCTTTTGGGCTCCGTTTGACCAAGGTTAACTTTTCGAACCAAGTGAAACTCTTTGGAATGTAGAATTACATCTCCTAACCTTTCCAACAGTCTGCCCCGTGTGCGATTCTAATTTACCATACGGACGAACGATCCGTTTGTGTCTGATGATCTCCCATCCCAAGGACCGACGTGGGATTTCAAGCCACATTTGACCCAAAGCCCATAATCGGGAGTGGTCCAACGTCTCTCTAAGGTATCTTAAATAAATTTCTAATAATATGCCCCGTGCATGATTCCAATCAACAGTTTGTGCGGAAAGACCTTTTTTTCCATAAAAGTCCACACGGGACTGCCAATTGGCAGGTCTTGAACCCCGCCTATCGGCACAGTGTCAAGGGTGACCTACCGATAGGCCGATTGACACCCACCTTTTTTCCTATAAATAAGGTCCATGACCTCATTCCCAACATAACAAAAAAAACCATCAGCATCAGTGTTCTAAGCAACATTCTCTCTGAATCAGCAAAGTTCCCTGTGAGAAATCCGATTCAAGCCTAAATACCCATCCTTTTCACACCCAATTTGGAAAATATCCTTCTCTCTCATCAACATCCATCAACATTCAAAGAAGTTCTTCCAAGATCCAAGCTCAATCTCCAAAGAAGGTCCAATTCCTTCTCCTCCTCTTTTAAATTTCTTAGTTTGGCATTAATTACTTTAGATTCACAATCTAGTTTCACTGTAGTTCATACACATTAAAATCTACACTTTTATTAGTATATTGCACATTCTCTATTTTTCATAAAACAATAACCAAAAAAACAAGGTTACACCCATAAATTCTTAATGGAATTATCCACCACACCATTTCAAAACCAAAAATACATTTTCTACACGCACACACCTAATAAAACTTCGTTTGAATATATGGGATAAACCCAAAACCTATTCTGCATTCGAACTATGTGGACTTTGATGCCTTTATAGGCTACGTGGGCGTCTCAGATTAAAATTCGAGACCCGAGTCCAACTTTTCAATTTTCCAATTTCTTTTATTTTCAAAATTCTCAAAATCCCTCATTATTGTCACACACACACACACACACGGATATATATATATATATATATATATATATATATATATATATATATATATATATATATATATATATATATATATATAATATGCTTGTTCGCGTTTCATCCCACCCATATTATCATTTGCCAATAACGATTGATATCGCGATGAATGCTCATATTTTATCTTCTATCTTCTACATTTATTACAATTTTGGGAATATTCTTGTGGATGACCACACCCTATCTTTTCCATATTATGGGTCGAACAATTCCAATCTCCATTATATAAACATATGCACACACTTCACGGGGATAAAGGGTGGGATGGGTGCAAACACTTTCCCATTCCGTAACTTATCCCCCAGACCTTCGATCTATTAGTATCGTATGCATCAGTTTGTCCTTGATATTGCTCTCTTAAAGTGGAAACATATTCTTTTGCATGTTTTGAGAAAAATATTCTGGCGACTCTATCTCTTTACATTCACCCCACACCGGCGATGGCCGAAGCACATTTTCGAAGATAAGGTTGCGAGACCGCGACACAGTTCTTCCTCGAGGGATCCTCCTCCTTCCCCACCTCCCGAATGAATGCCTCACCAACTGGGATGGACACAATAGGGAGGAGATTAGACCAGGTATGGCTAAAAAATAGGCAGGAGAATAGGAGTCCAATCTTGCTAGAGAATAGTTTAAATTGTCAGATAGAACTCGTAAACCAACTTTTGTATTGTGCTCCCTATAATTTGGTATTTGATTGGAAACTCGTCAAATTTTGTATTCACTGGATCAAAACATTCAATTTTTCTATCTAATTGATTTGTATATTCCTTTATCACAACCTAATGAAGATGTCCATTGAGTACTGGACCCTCAATCCGAAAGGCGAAACAAAAAGGGAAACTGACTTGAGTCCATCATTTTCCCTTCAAAGTAACTACTAAGAGAAACTTGACTTTGTAGTCCAGAGTCAAAAGTGAAACCCATATTAAGGCCTTGTAATCAACAATGGTGGGGTCATAACAAAGACCCGAAAAGATGCCATAATAATCCCTCCACATGCGATCTAGTGTGAGCATTGTTTTAGAGTATCTAATTGATGGGTTATACAAATAGAGTCAATGGTAACAACCTATAAGCACTAAATCGTTACACGAGTTCGAGACAAAGATACCCAAGTAATATCTCTTTAGTGTCGTGGGTTTGGGAACTGCTTCGACGGAGGATTGATCATCGATAAAGTAAAAAGGGCTAGTTTCTCCACAAAAGGCCAAGTTTCTTCCTGACTTACAAAAATAAGGACGGATTCTTTGGTGCTGAATCCTAGATTAGAGATCATAGAATGCCACAGCTGGCATACGTACTTAAAACACACCAATGACTTACAGGGCTTTGAGTATGTTAACAATGATCGCATGGGGAATGTAAAAATTTTCTAATACCATTATTTTTTGTGTCTCTAGAATAAGTTTATCTTTTGGCATATGGTAGTAGAGGCCATGTATTCATTTTCATTCTATATATATGACAATCATAGAGGCGATGACTTATTCCACAAGAATTACATTTCGCATGAAAACTTCGGATGCCCAAGATACGGAAGCTTAACCACTTAGCCAGTCACCTTTTTAAGGTGGATATATATTAAGGCATTTAGTGTACATAACATAATTAACACATATGCTAATTTAACGTTCTTGTTTATACAGTTTAAATATAGTGATACTTGTGGTGTATGTTGTGTGTTTAACACGAACATGTGGCATCCCTTAGCTATCATACCATTTCTCCTCATAAAGTCAACTTTTAAATGTTGTTTGATTCACATTTTCTTTTAAAGTGCATTTATCGCACCCCATTTTATGTTAAAAAAATATTTTTTACTTTAAATCAATGATACATTAATATAGATTACTATAGTTATATATTTGTAGCTTTTGATCCCTCATAATGTGCTTGCTAGTGTTGTAATTTTTTCCTTATATATATATATATATATATATATATATATATATATATATATATATATATATATATATATATATATATATATATATGGAGAGAGAGAGAGAGAGAGAGAGAGAGAGTTTGTTAACCCGTTTTCATTGCATTTGGAATGTATCTCTTTCATTAGCCCATGCAATTTTAAAATATAATATATATGTAATTGTAACTAAATAACGCATCGTTATAACTTTAGTTCTAAATAATAAAAGAAAATTGTAATAATAATTAATCAGGAAACCTTTCATTATTGTAATACCCCATATTTTTGGAGTAAAATAAAATTTAATAGGGATTAATTTAATTCGGTGAAATTAATGAATTAAAGTTATGAGTAATTAAACTTAGTATTATTTATAAACTTTATATTTGGACTTTAATGATTTGGAATAAATAAAAAGGGATTTTTTTTTAAATAAAAGTATTTACATGTGCCACGTCATAATTAAAATGTATATTTTGGTCAAAAAAATATTTGGGACACACTTTGAGAGGTATTACGGGCTCGTTCGGGCATTTTAGACCCTTAGGGATGGCCCCAGAGTATATATATATATATATATATATATATATATATATATATATATATATGTGTGTGTGTGTGTGTGTGTGTGTGAGTTGGGTTATTATCGGGCTAATTAAATTATATATTTGGGCTCATTTGGGGGTCCAAGTTGGTGACTAAATCCCAATTTAGGAATTGAGGACTAACCTTATTTAATTAGAGTTAACCCACTCATTTGGGAGTTACATCCAAGAACCCTAGACAAAACCAGCCAAGAGGAAGAGGAGGAAGGATAGCATATGAGGAGGAAGAGAGGCTTCTTTACATAATCTCAAGCAAGGATTCTCTTGTCATTCTTATACAAATTATAATAAATTTATATTAATGTCAATTCCATGTTTAGACTAGAATTTAATCATGAATTTGAAATGCATGTTTAAAGACCTTGAATTGCGTAAAAAGTTTTAACAATTGCAGAATCCATGTTTAGATCCATAACCCCTTGTATTAACTATATATTCATGTGGTTTAGATGGATGATTAATTGTAGAAAATATGTTGTAGAACCCTTTAAACAAATATGGGAATTATTATTATAGTGTAAGATAAAATATAGAAATTCGCACGTTCCTGAGTTCTTCAAATAATCCTTAAAATTGATGACAACTAGGGGTTGAATTTGAGGTTTAACCTTGTGTATAATGATCCTTTGATATTTTAGAGACTACATCCATACCATTCTTGAAGTTGTTGATTCATTATAATGGTATTTGATGAAGGAGCTTTTGAGGATAAAAATCCCATCTTGAAGAAGACTTGCTCTCGGCTTATTGGGAAATTGAATTGATTCGGCCTTATACCGAATCGATTCAAAATGACGTGCCTGTAAAAAAATTCATTGCCATCGCGTGGGAGCCGACCTCTTATTTTTCTAATTTTTTATTAAAGTGAGGGATAGAGATTTATTCCAAGATATTAATGATATTGTTATGAACTTATATATGCAATTCAATCGGGACGGGTTCGTGATGTAGCGATAACTTAAAGTACAAGTTAACTATACAAACAAGATCAATTATGTTGGATTCTTGAATAAAACTATATGAAATAAATATATAAAAAGGTCAGAATGTACCTAAATGATTTGGAGAATTTTTGTAAGGTCGCATAGAGGATCAAACCCTCAAAGATACGATGAAAATATTATAATTAATTCGGGGAGAGTTTAAATAAAAAGAAACACTTATTTGAGACAAGTCAAATGCTTGAGAATATAATTAATGGTTAGCTCCCTCAAATTTTTACCGTGTTAGAATAATAAGAAGTCGATTGTGAGAGTAGCTTGGGGTGACACTAATTATCCATATTAGAGGATTTCTTATACATGTACATATAAACCTTATTGAAAAGGGAATAAAAAGTGAATAATTATTAATAATCTGGGATGATTTAAGTCTAAGTCAAGAGCATAACATGCTAAGATTATTAAATGTATTGGTATGGGTAGTTGGGGATAACTATACCCATAATCGTGTTGGTAAGGTTAGTTTGGGGATAACTATACCTATAATCGTGTTGGTAAGGCTAGTTTGGGAATAAATATACCTATAATGTTTTGGAAAGGTCAATTCGGAATAACTGTACCTATATACTTAAAAGGGATTAAATTACGAATAAAATGTGATTTAATTCTAAAAGGCTATGTATGGGAATTAATAATAAATTGGGAAGCAGTCGTAGGATAACTACTTAAACTAAGTTATGCAATAATTGATTAAAATGTTATAGTTAAGACAAAAAGGCTACATTTGATATGAACTGAAATTTCCTTGGGTTAAAGGAGTTGTAGAGTAACTACTTATACATATTGGATGATAATATGTATCATATTATTTTTTGTAGACATACCAACATTCGTGGATCTTCCTATCAGCTTGGGGGTTCGTGCATTCCGATCGGGTACCACACGCCGGCACAGGTGGGCTTGAAGATTGTGTAGGTCATATAGGTACTATGTGGAGGTGACACCTATGAGGAGGTAGGTGTTGATGGTGACCCAACCTGTGTCACCACTGGGGATGGGACGTGAACAAGTATCCTGCGTAGGTACTGCCCCCAACTTATGTGTATTTTGTGATGTCCGCTTATGGTACGAGATTCCTCCGGACTTGCAGTTAGAGTACAAACTAGACACCAATGGTAAATGCATGTGTGTCGTATATATATACCCATTAACACATTGTTGTGTGCGTTGTATGGGAATGTGCCCTCTTAGTCTAAAGATGTAGAGAATGCTTAATGATAATAAATTCGGGCTAATAAAATGACGTGGATAATTAAGGAAGAAGATGAGTCTTAACGAATAATTTGGTAAATAATTATTAATGAGAATAATAATTGGGTAGTCTAAGAAAGTAGACAATAATGAAAGAGAATGAATAATGGGGACGCCAATTATTAATGACAATAACAGTTTGGTAATCTAAGAGAATGAAATTTATAGTCTTACATGGTAGATGAGAAGGATAATGAATTAAATCATTAAATGGTCCGAAGAGATAGAAAACGGTTACGGAATGTTATGATGTAAGAATATTCACGGAGTTTATGTAAATGGTATAGTCACTAGTATGAAATCTATTCGGGGATTGGGGTGCTAGACACGAGTACCCACTTTTAGTTATACCATAGCTATATGTATTATTCTTAACTTGACATATTAAATAATACAAGTTACAATTGACATTTTGATTGAGGATATGAGTAGGATTGCTTCTAGATAAGAGGTGAGGTACTCGTTACATGTGAGCATCAATGGAGAGACATGAAGTATGAGTTAGTAACAATTTGCATATTTACTGGTGAAGAATCCTTACAACTCTATGTCTCTAATCCAAATTATAAATATTTTCCCCTAGGTATTCTTAATGCAGGGATAGCACTGACGATGGATCAGACTTGCAGTTGCATTGGATGTAGTGGAATTCGCTCCATTTATTCTAGTATAGGTTGTACTTCATCTTTTTGCCATTTTATTTCATACTGGGATTTGTATAGGCATAAGCCCAAGTGTTTATTTATAGCAGTTATACTTAACTCTACATTGTGGACATTATATGATGATTTAGTTTTTATTATTCATGCATTAAATCAATTTTATTTTGATGTTTTTATTCATGGTGGATTTTGAGATATAATAAATAAATTTGTATTTCTTCAGTGCTGAGAATGGTATATATTGTTGATAAGCCCCATATTCAGCGTACTGAGCATGGCCAGCCTTTACGTGAGAAAATGGGTTTTGTTAAATTATAAAGTTATACATATAAAATGTAGAACTTTTCTTCACTGCTTATTTTTTTTTTAAATGTCCACATAGGCATGCTAAAAACAAACAAAAAGAGTGTCATGTGATTGCATTATAAAACAATTGATTGCAATCTGCTGAATTTCTTTTTCAAAATGAATTTCAATGTGTATTCCTTCACCCTTTAAAAAAACATGAACCACAAAAATTTATTCACTTTTCTTTGTATTCCTCTTCAATTAATATGGTTAATGAATCATTTTTACACATCAATTTAGTTCTTTAAAAATAATATAATCTATATAAATGTCCACTAATCACACACACAAAAAAGATTTCCATTATCAATACCTTTATAAAATTAAGTGTAATAGTTTTTATAATAAATAAATTTGAATGCAAATCTCTTCACTTCCTCGAACAACCATTTTTGCATAGAAAATTATTTTTAATAAAACATCTATTTTTTATAATTAGTAATAAATTAAGATGTTTATGGGATGTCTCCTTGTATTTTATCATATTTAAATGAACACACGCATAAAGAATAACACCTAATTTTTGTAATTATTATATAATCAAAAAATAGTCCTGGAATGAATCGTTATATTTTTCCTCATATAAGTGCTATAATTTTTTTTCATATAAAGCATGTCAAATGAACATAAAAATTAAGGTTATAGTTATTATAATTCCATTTCATTGCACGAGATGCGAAAGCATTATATAAATTTTGTATTATAATAAAATTTATACATACATATAATTATCATCTAAATTGTTATTATAAATTTCCTTTTGAAATAAATCGCTTAATGACCCAGGAAATGACCTCATCTATAAGTTACAAATGATTTTGACCTTAGATCTTAGAGGGTCGACATCATACCCTCCGTGTCAGAGGGTCAACCAAATTGCAAAAAAAGAGTCAAAAACACTTAAAATTCACTAAAAATGGTATTTTGGACCTTTCAAGTCTCCATAAATGTGAGCATGAGTTTGCATTGCATGTAAAGGAATGTTCATGCATTCAATACGACTTCTAAAAGTATAGGTTGTAACACCTAAGAGGATAATGACACTCAACATGCACCGTGTGACTTGGGATCTAGGTCACAATACAAAACCGTAACGATTTCTTGAATCTGGGCATAGTGATTAGGGAATTTTTTTAATATGGGAAGCTACCATCGATAGGCACACTTTCAACTAGTATCAGAGTGGGTCTTCAAATTTCAGATGTAATAACCTTGGTTTAGATCCTTTTTTGAGTCATAGTGGCTGTAAAAAATGCTTATCAAATAACTTTTAATGATAATGACTTGGACTTCGACTGACAAGAATGCAATTATGTCTGTTTTATGGTAATAGAGAAATTTGATGAGTTGGATGATTTGGAGGATTTTGAAGTTCCTCATCTAGTTGGTGAAGAAATTATTATTTCAAATTCCTCTCTGAGAACTATCGAGGAAGAAAAAGAAAATGATCTCGAAGAGGATTATGTTTAGACTCTACGAGAAATCCATAAACCCATAAACTCATAACATAAAACTATGCAATATTCTAGCCAATGTCGGGTACCAAATGGCTATGGTGAGTGAGAGTAGTAAAATGTTTTTTTATTCTCCATATGTTGTGTGTAGTGAACCACATATTGAGAAAGTACTAATCAATTTCTTCATATCACGATTGGGTTCCTTAGGGTGTCCATACATGAGAGTGAAAACTCTAGAATATCCCTAAAGAACCAAATATCTTTACTAGGAGCTGAACTACTATTCATGTTCACTTCTAATCTAAATTTAGGTGGTAAGTCTCAAAAATTGGATAATATATTTTATAGATCTAAAATATTCACATCGGATAAACATGGTCTAGGTTTTGGTGTTGAAATCTTTTTATCTATCCAAGCTATCTTAGAATACTAATCCATTTTTCCACCTATCATTGGTGCATCTTTAACTAACACTGTATCCAAAAAAAATCGAAGAAAAGTGACTTTCATGTGCTCCTTTTGAAACAACGAAAGTAAAGTTGAAAGATTTATTCTTTATACTTAGGAGGTAATAACTCAATATCCCCATTCACTCAATTGTTTTACAACCCTATAGGTGTACACATTTCCATTAGATAGGACAACTCAAGTATTTTTATATTTTTCTTCAACCCGTGTTGCCTTTTGGTGATTTTTATAAGGGTAAAAATATTAATAGGAAAGGAAAGAAGAACATGTAAGCCCTTCAAAATGTTTATGAAGGGAAATGGATATGGAAACGAAAAGGAAAAATGGGTAAATCTTCCAAACCTTTTAAGGTGGTTCCTAAGTCAAATCCTTTAAATATTTAACCTAGTTGGATTAATAATACATTATTAATACATATGAATAAGAACCCCTAAGAGAACGAGGTAAGGCAAGTTTTTTTTCTTTATTTAAGAAGTGGGACTCTTGGTTTAGATTTCATAGAGTGTTTGATTTCCTCTTTTTGATAGGCATCTAGGTCTTATTCTATAATTCTAGTCTTTAGGATATATTTTCTCTTTTGTTCATACCTTTAGATTTTAGCCTTGTTCAAGGTTTGTATTCTAAACCCGTTAGATATTATTTTCTTGTAAACGTAATCAACACATGCTCGACAAGGATGGCCACAAATTAAATTTTTTTTTTTGTATTTTTATTAATTTAATGTCCAAGGATACAAAACCAATTTTAGTCTTTGATTAATTTAGTTATGACGGAAAATATGTGTTCAAAACAATATGAATAAGCTACGTATTCAAGAACAAAAATACTAAGGAAAAATCCCTTTTGGTCAAAACGTTTTTTCATCTTTTTATAAATATTACAAGAAAATCAACTTATAGACTACTTGATAGAAGCCACAAGTATAACGCGATAACCTTCGTAAATATCTAAGGATTACTCCTCAGTCCAGACCAGTCACAGTCAGCCTTTCAGCCTCGATATCCACCGATCAACCTTCTTCTTCAATAATGAACCCCTCCAAAATCATAATTGGTCATCAATGGAGGTAACTCTCCACAAGGTGTATGCAAGGATATAAAAATAGCCTAGGTTTAAACAAATTAACAAGAACAATATTTAGGATTATGTAGTGAATTAAAAGTGTTTTACAACACTAAACAATGAATAACTTTTGCAAAAAAAGGCAAAATTTTTTATCGCAAATAGTCTTAAAATATCTAAACATAAAATATGTATTTACAGGGCGTTCAGAATTTTTGAGGCGACAACTCGTTCTAACGACGTTCGAGGCTCGTTTGAATGAGAAAGGTAACTCGTTTGAACCAAACAAAGTCTCATTTGAACAGGATTCAAATGAACTTTTGACGAGTCAAAATAATGCTCCCTTGATGGATTCATGTTCGATGTAAACTTATAACGATCCTTTCGAATGAATGACTCTTTTTCATTCGAACGAGGTACAAATCTCGTTTGAACGAGGTTTAAAATAAAAACTATTTTTCCTGTGAAAAATAAAAAAAACCCTTGTTCATTTTAATAAAAAGAAACATCCCAGAAATAGAGTCCGTGAATTAATTTAAACATTAATTGCTTTATACCTTTATGGGACATGAAAAATCTTCATTGTTGATGTTGGTTTATCATGACGGTACATAACGGCATACACCAAACTAGCCGAAAACAAAACAAGGCTTATACTATGTGTAATTTTAGACATTTTACTCTTACAAATCGCGTACTTTGTCTATTTAGGTAAAATTAACTAACAAACCTATCCAAACTCAAATTTCATCAACTAAACTCTATAAATGACAAAAGAAAGCTAACACCCTTCCTAACCCTATAATGGAATGGCATAAGTATCTTTGTCTTCAAACTTCTTCTTCTTCAAAAATTTTTGTCTTCATGAGGTGTATCTTGAATTTCGCTTTAAGTACATACACACATGAGACAAAAATATATGCCCCACGATGCATCGAGTTTTAAACTAATATAAAAATTGCCCCGTAATTTGTTCTCCCCTTTTTTGTCCATAATAGACAAAGGAGTAAAACATAGTCATGAAATACGAAGCATCACTTAGAAAATAAAATATCGTCACAAAAGATATAAATCAAGCATGTGTAATGATACTCTCAAAGGCCATCACAAACTATTTTTGAAATATTTCATTTTTCATAAAAATAAAATGTACAAAGAATAACACAGAATATGGCCATCTAATCACAAATAATCCAATAGTTTCAAGCATTTTTCAACCATGGACTAAATGTAATAAAAACATGAAATACCATATATAATATATGCAAAATACATCGATGAAAATTCAGAACATATATATAGGTATAAACGACCACAAAAACATTACGCAAAACACATAAGCTTTACACTCTAGCATAGTATTGATGTGTCTAAACATGTGGGATGGAATCAATGGGCGTGAACTAGATACAAAAGAGTTATGATCCAAATACTCAAATATGTTCAAGAAGTTCTAATTGACTGCAAAACTTTGTCAAACTAAGATTTAGTCTCAAGTGACAAGATAAAGTGAACTTAATGAATAAATAAGCACAATACACACAAGCCTAGAATATTAACGATTCTACAAATCAAGAGTGTCATAACAAAATAAAAACTAAAATTAAATGTGCAAAACCCGTTGATTTTCAACTAAACGCCCTCAAAAGATAAACATATAACATATTATTTTCTCAATTCTTTTGAAGCTATTGCTTTTGAAAGATTAAACAAACTAAACTATAATGCCCCTTTTTTGGCAATTTTTCTATTTTTATTGACTTTAATCTTTTAGTGGGCTCTTGCCAATGGTATCTTTCACGTAAAGACTTTGTCTTTCCCAGCCCTTTCTCGTGCTCACTCATATTTTTTCAATACTAATTAAACAAACTATCACGAGCAACGGTTCTTATATGCACAAACTCCCATAGTCATAAAATATGTAGATGACAAGATTAATTGGAGAACATCTCACAAATCTCAAATATACATGTGAAGTTAAATTTCAAAAATCTCGTGCATGTGTGCGCAGAGGCATATATACAAAGTTCAATCCGTTAAGCAAATCAAGTTCGAAACAACTCCATAAAAACATGATTAAGAAAAATCTAAGTATCTACAATCATAGCCAAATATCCTTGTCACATGGAAAGTATGGAGTGAATTGGATTCAAACACACAAATATGTCACACCAAAAGTGTAAAACAAAAGTACACAAAAACAAAATACCTTTTTGTATTTTTCAAAAAAATTATCAAAACAAAATCTTTTTGTATTTTTCAATATGACTCAATAAAATAAAAATAAAAATAAAAAGATACACATGTCATACATTAGCAAACATATATCATGATGCGCAACTAGAGTATGGCAACCAAAATTTTGCAAGCAATCACCTATAAAATATAGCATGTCATGAGTCATGTGCAAGCATGCGATAATCAACTAGTCTAACATCTAGTGCCTCTAAAATTGATTTCCTAACCCAAATAGATGTATACCTAACACGTCGAGTTGTGGGAACCCAAGGGACACTAGACTTCAAATTCCTAGTACTTCTTCCAAGAACGTAACAAAAATGAGTAAGGTGAACTTTCCTACCACTATGTGAAGATGTGTAAATGGGAGGAATGTTACCTATGGCTTGACCTTTTATAATATCCTTGAAATTGGTTGGCCTGGTCTTGGCTTTGACACTGGAAGCATTAAAAGCATAGGATCTAGTACCATCACTATCAAAACTACTTGAGTCGTTTAAATCATCTTGAACTTTAAAAATTTGGACTAAAGAAAAAAATTAGACTCTTCATGTTTTAGGGATTCCTTCTTTAAATTTTTAATCATTCCTAGAAGGTTATATTGCTCATCTAAACTCAAGCAAGCTTATCCCTAAGAGTATTCTCTCATGCCCTTAAATCATTTAGCAGAACATTTTCCCCATCAGCATGTAAATAAACCCAAGAAATCTTAAAGTCTTGTAATTCTTTTTTTTAAAACCGAACTCTATTATCACTTTGTTTCTTGGACAGTTTCAAATCTTTAAAGTCATGGTCCATGGAAACAAGCTTCTCATGAAAGAAATCTCTTTAAGTTTGAATAGTTTGCAAAAGTTCCATAGCGGATTTAAATGATAATTTTTGTTTTCAAGCATTTTAATTATTTTAGCAAACTTCAAATTCAAACGATTTAAGACGCAAAATCTATCGGAATCCATCGAGAGAATAAATAAACCAACACAAGAGAGATGAATATAAAACCACCCTAAAATGACACTAAACAAGGATTTCACATGGTAACTTAGTCCAACGATAACAAATTGTAAACACAATAAACACGTGCCCGTAAGGATGGTCACGAAAAATATCTTATTTTTGTTTTTATTAATTTAAAGTCCAAGCATACAAAAACAATTTTAAACCAATATTAATCTTTGATTAAATTAGTTATGAAGAAAAATATGTGTTCAAAATAATATGAATATTCTACATATTCAAGAACACAAATATTACAAGGTAGATGACTTATAAACTACTTGATAACAGCCACATGTATAAAGCGTTAGTCTTCACAAATGTCTAAAGAATACTACTCAGTCCCGACCAGTCCATAGGTGGCCTTACACCCTTGGTATCCAGTTATCAACCTTATTCTTTAACAATTATCCCCTCAAGAATCACAGTTGGTCAACCATCAAGGTACCTCTCCATAAGATGTATGCAAGCATACGAAACTAGTTTAGGGTTTAAAAAAATTCACAAGAATAATATTTAGGATATATGTTGTGAATTAAAAGTATTTTAGAACATTACACAAGAAGAAATTTTGCAAAATATTTGCAGAAACTATTTTGGTAAAAGTCTTAAAAAATATGAACATGAAAGTAGTATTTATAGGGCGTTCGCAATTTTTGAGGCGGTGACTCATTAGAATGAATTTTTAGGTTCGTTCGAATGAGAAAAGAATCTCGTTCGAACAAAACAAAGTATCGTTTGAATGAGAAATCCTTCTCATTTGAACAGGCTTCAAACGACCTTCTGATGAGTCAAAACAGTACGCCATCGATCGATGCACCTTCGATGTAAACTTCTAATGAACCTTCGAACGAACTACCATTTTTGTTTGAACGATGTTTAAAATAATTTTTTTTTCATTTTAAAATTAAAAAAACCCTGTTCGTTTTTAATAAAAATAAATATACAAAAAATAAGGTCCGCGAATTAATTTAAACACTAAATTTCTTTATACCTTTATGGGATGTCGGGAAGTCTCGAGTGTTGATGTCAATTTGCTATGGCGGTACGTGATAGTTTGTAATATCAAAAAAAATTCTCGTACAATCACATGTTCTTAAATGCAAACCTACATGCTTAGTAACAACTTTATTTATAACTTTTAAACTAAATGCTTAAAATTTTAGCGCTTGAAATGCTTTGGTAAATTGAGATTGACATTGTAGAATATTTATCATAACTTGAGCACTTTACACCGCACTATGACTTGAGCAATTTGTATACAAAATATAATGAGGGGATTTTTTTTCATGAAAATATATTACTTGTTAATATTGCAAGGCCAAATATGGATCTTTAATTGATCGAGTACCTTGAAAGAAAAGAATATCTATTGAATTTATATATGTTAATTGTGAACTATCTTGTACTCCACATGACACAACTATAAGAACACTATGAAGGTTAACATCTTAAGAAGTCTCCAATGAGCTATTAAATATAGTTAGCTTTATTTTTTGGGAGTACTATGAAGGTTCATAGTTTCAAATTATGTTGTTATGTTATCGACAAAGGTTATATGTTTTGATAAAAATCATGAACCTAGAATTGATTGTGAATTAATTAATGGATATGTGTCTAACACAAATTATGATGAAGTCTTTTGAAATTCCAAGAAATATTAATTGTTAACACAATTAATGATGAAGTTTATGGTGATACCATTATCTATGACTAGTGAGGAAATAAAAGGTTGAAAGACCTATAATTGATACCCTTTGTAGGACTGATTGACGCATGTTATTTCGTCCATAGCAATAAAACCACGGTTGTTGTAAAATTTTAGAGCCATTATTATAAAGGCAAAAACGAAAAAATTTCATAAGAACAATATAGTTTGAGAATTTAAAACAAATGAGTTTTGAGGGTTGAATGCTCTCAGACTAATAAGAACACATCACATATCTTTTGACGAAAAGACTAATGCAGTAAAAGATGTCTAAAACCTAGAAAAGGATGAGACTAAACCTCGTTGATAGTTGAATCACTTGTGGTGGTAACCCAACCTATAGACTAGAGATCCTAAGAAATAGGTTCAAAGGGTAATAACAAGTCACAATTGATCTGGGTTAAATCATGTTAATTATTGTATATGAGGTTTTACTCCGAGTCTATCCTTATGGAGCATGATATCTTGAAGAAAGTTAAGGTTGAGTTAATTATAACTCTTAATGAATATATATAGCTATATTTTAAGTGGGATATCTAGTTACATCAGTATCCTTGATAGACTTACCTATGTGAATGTGGAAGGGTGGCCACTTCCTATGGTAATTTTGGGCAAATTCCTTATAGTGTTCACACACCGGGATACAAGCACATCACCGTAAAGTGCTTGATTGGGGACTACACCCAACTAAGTTTGTGTATGGGATGTTATCTGAGGTAGAGTTCAAAACTATTAGTTACTCTAGTATAATCTGAAACATCTTTACTACATAAAGGTTCAAGTCAAAAGACACCTTTGCTTATGAACAATTCCATGAGTTATTACTGCTCAATAAATTTTCAGAATTCTAATGGTGGATTGTTACTGATGAGTGTGTTTTAAAAATCAAAGTGGGGGATTTTTATTATTTTTTTTATTTTAAATCCAAGTGGGAGAAAAAAAATTCGACCTACCATTTCCACTTCTACACTCTACCTTTGGCTCATCCCACACCAATCACTATGGAAACTTTCCAAGAAATGTGATCTTATAATGTTTCTAAAGTTTGGTGGTGTCCCTACAGTTATAATTTCATCCACTAAATCTCCAAAAGAGGTTCTAAAAAATCATGACCTTGACTGTTGAAATAGGCCACTATTACCAGGCACTAAGAAACTCTCATAATTATAAAGACATATATTTCACTCCTTATGGTGAGAAGAAGAAGTGTATGTAAAAAATCAGTGTTTTGAGTTGTTTAGTGCAAAAAGGGTTCAATCAGTTCGGTACGTCATTGAAGATAGAAACATCGCATGTCTTGTTTTAAAACAAAACACATAAAAACAATTTTTTCTCTCACTTTAAGAATGAAAATATTTCCTCTGTCATAAATTTTTGTATCATTACAAAACTAGTGTTGTTTCCCAAAATAGTTTTGAATATTGAGCAATTTATTTAGAATGGGTGTTAGTATTCCATATAACTATAGTGCATGTTTATATGAGACATGAGTGATTATGGGCTTATTTTATTCTGGGGATAGCGTGATAGTACACTACCTGCACAAAAGGGGTAAAGCCATAAAACGTTTTAAAGAGAGTGACCTAGTCCGCTACTCAATCCAAGAATCGTCTCTTATAAATTCCATAAACAATTGAGGTAATATTATTTATTTTAATTATCGAGTAAAAATTTGTATTTCAAAGCATGCGATTCACATTTGAGATATTTGTGTGAGGTAATAACTTATTTTGAGTAGTAAACTGAAATCAAATATGATTTTGATTTTTCAAATTCTCTGTAAAACTCTTTGGCGTGATTTTTAATCACAATATTTAAATTGTTCCATAGATGGCCAAATGGTTGCATATGGAAAATAGAGGCAGCGGCGTAGTTCTATGGAATATCTATGCATTCCAATGCGTATGGATATAGAGAAAAAAACATGTTAATTCAAACTCTCAATACTGGTCCAGAATTTATTAATTATTTATTATATCATTAATTCAGCACATTAAATTGTTGATTTTTTTAGAAAACTTTTCCAGCGACATGTAGGATGACAACTAGCCTTTATACCCACGCGATGTGCGGGCGATTGCAATAGGTTGTAGAATCGAACATTGTATCTATCCCAAAAAAAAATCAAGTAACTTTTTAGGTTTGCTTCACCTGAAAATTTAATCAAATAATATGAAATAAATGTAAACCATGTCAAAAAAATTGAAGAGAAAATATAAGTGGCATCTAAACCGAATAAAAAATGGCGATATGTTAAAGATACTTCAACCCCTCCTACACACCCTACCCCACCACACCTCTGGCCCATATATGTTGTGTACTCTACATAAATTGGATTTATTCCGGAACAAATAAATATATTGACTATCTACTATTTTAAATTGACCAATTTATAAAATTAAACAATTTATGCAACCAAATGGGCCCTTAATATTCACAAAATTAAATTCACTCATTAACTCTAAAATTTAACACATGTTAGATAGTAGAAATAAGAAATTTGAAGCCAAAACGGTTTTTTGAAAAATGTCAGAGCATATCTCATATGAGAAAAACATAATAAAGAACACAAAGTAATGTTACCTAGCAGAAGCATGTCATTTCCTTTTCGGTTTCATGTCATTTTCACCATTCTCGAAACTCCATTCTCCTTTCTTAATAGAATTTATCATATCCATATACCTAGTCTTCATTACATTAAAACCATAGAATCCACACACCTATAATTCATCGGTCCCTAATTTCATTTCACGTGAGACAAAAGAGTGAGAGGTGCCTAATCATTTCTTATGAAGATGCTAAAAAAATATTACCTGAATAACTAAATTATTAAAAAAAAGAAAAGAAATAAATCCACCGAATAGAAGTGAAAGGCCCAATAAATTCCTAATTTTATACCACCATTCACTATATCCGAAGTATATATCTTTAATTATCCACCCTTAATTTTATAACACTCAGCAGACCTCCCCCCCCCCCCCCCCACCCTTTCAATACCCACATGTGTTGCATGTTTATATCTTGCCTTTTGGCTTTACAACATAATAGAGTCCCAATGTGCATGTCTTAGCGAGTAAAATTAAATGTGAAAAAGTATCTAATAAGGGTGAGAGGCAATTGGAACATTCATGAAGTGTAAACATGTCGACGGTGTATTGTGATTACAAATTAGGTATATATTATAATATGAATTTCTGGTGATTTTTTTTTCTTTACTCAACAGACTTCTGGTAATTAATTTAGATGGCTATAGGATGAAGTGAAGGCTCACATTGACACCTGAATGGTATTATTAGATTATTTCCCATTGTTAAACTTTATAATTTAGTCTTAATATTGTCATATTCACCCCCACAAAAAATCCCTACACATGGTTTATAACTAATCCTTAATTATAGAAAAATATTAGGTGGTGTGTTGACATTTATTTATTTACCCATATGCCTTTCTCAATTCAAAATCTTCTCTCTTTGTACCAGCTCAAAATAATAGAGGCACCCCAAAACGCTATTCTTATATGTCTGATTATGGATCAGCACCATCTGTTTTTATGGGAATCTTCGGCCTCCATCTTAGTCATCCGGTCATATCTCTCGACCCGATTTCTCGACGGACATCATATCCATCTCCTCCGAGGTCGGGTTTAATCATGTTTGTATCTTTCCCTGCAGTTTGATTAGTATTTCCATTGGATTTCCACATTTGTTTTGCATAAAATAATGCTGCATCTCCATTGATGTCGTAGATTCTTCAGCATAGTCTTTGCGATTTTAATGAATTTGCTCATTTATTGAAAGAAAGAAGATTAACTAGTTTAGGTGGCCGAACATGTGGCACATCACGTGAGAAGATCACAAAGCCAATCGCCATGGATAATGATGGATTCTATAAGATAAGGTCAAATCTTGAAGTTCATCTTAACTAAGGAGAGCCAAGCGAACAACCTTTTTTGAACATGACTCTTTAGCTTAGTCAAGATAAGTATAAAGAATCCTAAAAAACGTGGGTACTAAAATCTATAAATAAGAGTGATCTAGCTCATACTAGTGGGTAGATGTAAATAACACATAATAACTTTGACTCTCATCTAGCAACCCTATCACTCCAGTTGTTACCATCTCCTTTATAATAAAAACTCTTTACCCTTTTCCCCCTGGACATAGGCCGATCAAACAACTAAACCATGTACATAGTCACTTGATATATTTTTTACATTCATAGTATTCTACGAGACATTTTGCAAATTTAGCATTCATCATGGGAAGATCCCCAATAATTTGACATCATCTGTGGGAAATTTCGAAGATCTCACCACTGTAAAGATAGAAAAATCTCAAAGTTCAGAATGAGTGCAAACCATTCTCACCCTACTCACGCAAGGAGGGAACACACTCCTGTATGATTTTCATCTCTCTAAAAACATTCAAGTTCTATAGGACGCTCTCTTAGGAAATCTGTACGTAGTCAACGATATCACACACCGCCGATTGATTCACCTGAAGGAAGGGTCACCTCCCATGTTGCCAGTATCTATGAATAAATCCTTAACAGCCGCGATCAAGATATCGACCGTATAAGGAGGGAACTGACCCACCAATCGGAGGATCTTACATCAGATTTTCATACTCGGTCCCATCATAAGATGGGACATCGCTCCCTAAAAAATCAACGCGGTAGTGTTTCTTGTTCAAAAATCCATCGTACGATGCATCACCCTCAGTGATATGATCGCTCTTTTAGGATAAATTCCATCAACATCATTCACTACCAACCTCCTCCCATAGAGTGAGACCAAAACACTAGGCCAGTTTGTTCAGAGATGTAGCCAAACCAGGTGAAGAGTGACGAACTAAGAGGACTCATCCTGAGGGAGTTGGAAGGAAGGATGAATATAAACCTTTCCCCAACCCATAATTTGAGGCACGGGTCACCTTCACCCTATATCAAACTAATAGTCTTTTGAGCCCCCAAAGAAGTTCTCAATGCCAAAAGTCATGACATACAACGGGAAGACATATCTTTCTCATCATATCAGAAATTACCAACTGACCATATATCTTTGGAGACATCACAATTCTTTAATGTGTCAGGTATTTCCATCAAAGCTTGGAGAGATCGGACTAAAGTGGTTCAAGAAGCTACTACTGATATCAATATCCTCCTTTAGGGAGCTAGTCGAGTAATTCATAACCTGGCTTATCACAAGAAGCAGAGTGACTAAGGGGATCGATTCGATGATCTGTCTCAGAAAGAAAAAAAGGATAATCTTTCAGGAAATATGCTCAGAGGTACTGATAGTTCTATAACGAACGTGACAATTACAACAATCAACTAGCGATCATTTTCTTCAAGTTTGGTCTGAAGCGGTCATATGACCTATACTAGTCACTAATAAAAAATCTAACATCTTCAATGGATGACTCAATGTCTAGAATTGGAAAAAATACCAAGGTGGAGGATGAGCTCATCAGTGCAGTTTTTATAGCCGATTATAAGAAGAACGGTGCTAAGAAGGCCCCCAAAGGGGAATATCAACGTTCTTCAACCAAAAAGGTATCCAAGAACGATACCTAAAAAGGTTGCCCCAGATCTTAGGATGGAAATAGTCACTAAAAGGCACCAGAGACAGTTTTTAAGAAGCCCATCAATAGGCTCATCAATCATATGAAAGAAAAGACTTTTCTCAAAAGGCCTCCCAATATGGTGAATGAGATAGGGATGCCATCCTTAGGTGTAGTTATCAACAAAACAATTACCATCTCAAAGAGGATTGAAAAATATTCGAGAATCACCTGGAGGAACATATTCAAGCGAGGCATTTTTAGGAATACATCATCAAAGTAAAGACAAAAGCGATATCAAAGATTAATGTGGTCAAAAAAATAGAGGAGGATATTTTTCTAATAGGATTTCTCACCATCATCCATGGCTACACTAACTCGGATCAACATATAGGAAAGAAGCTTAGAGAGAATGTGAGGATAGTGTCCAACATCCAACAAGCATTCCAGATAGACCTAACCAAGTTGGTCCTAGCCAAAATGGAGAGAAAAGATTTGGATACTGATCGTACCATCGTGTTTACTGATGACAATCTGGTTGGTTTGAATATTCCCCGTAAGGATGCTTTGGTGCTCACCCTGTGAATTTTGAACTTTGATATATGAAGTGTGTTGATGGATCAAGAAAGATCCTCCTCCGAAATCATGTACCTAATAATGCTTTAAAAATGTTGCTACCACATCAAGGGCCTAAATACTGACGTCCTCCCATTGATGGGCTTCGGTGCAGACATGGAGGCCCCCTGGGGAAAATCAAGTTGCCAACTAATATCGGCACAACTAACAAGGAACTAAAATTCCATGTGATCCAATAAGATTCACCCTACAATGTCATACTAGGTATAGGATGGATACATGATATGATGGTTGTCCCCTTTTTGCTTCATCGAAAGCTCAAATTTGTGACCGACTAAGGAGTGGTAGAGATTAGAGGAGATCAAGTTGTGGCATGAAGATATTTTATTTTAGTCATCAATAAAAAATTAGCCAGTTTAAGAGTAGTTAAGATAATGATAACACGAATAATGACTAACCCAAGTAGCAATCAATGGGGGTTCCACCGAATGTCAAAGAAACTCGATTGGCTCATAACGAACAGGTGTTAGAATAATTAATATATGTTCCTCTAGATTCATCACAACTAGAAAAGACATTCCTCATCAAATCAGAGATACCTATGGACGAAGCATAATAAATTTCTCATTTCCTTAGAGCCAATGCAAATGTTTTCTTTTGGTGGGCCTAAAATCTCTCGGGAATAGACTCAAGGATTTCCTTCCATAGATTGCCAGTGGAAATAAGAATGTCAAGCCTATTAAGAAAAAAATCATCCTCTGAGAAAGTATGAACTTTGGAAGATGAAGTTGACAACCTATTTCGGACTGGATCTATCATCGAAGTCCAATTCCTAAATTGGATCTCTAATATCATTGTCGTCAAGAACTATGGTGAAAATGGAGTGTTTGGGTGGACTTCACCAATATCATCAAACACTGCCCCAAGGAAAGTTTACCACTACCCTAGATAGATCAGTTAGTGGACTACATAGCTGGGCATTAGCACATGAGTTTCATGAATGCATACTCTGACTACCATCAAATACCCATATTCGGCCCAGACCAGGAAAAGACTACGTTCATCACAACATGAAAAGGTGTTTAGAAAGTTGATCGACTTTACCATGGATATGTATATTGATGATACACTCATTAAAAGTAAGTACTCAGTTGACCATCTAAGAGACCTTGCAAAGACATTAAACATTCCCATGGAGTACAGAATAAATCTGAGTGCTTTCAAGTGTATATTAAATGTGATTTAATCTCTCGATAAGATTTAAGATCTAAAAGACTTTAGAACGCCGACCACCATCAGAGATTTTGTTTGAAGCCTATCAAGTGAATGAGGGGTTTTTGAAGAGGATAAAACATAGTTAAGGAAGTCATGAAGGCATCCAATAGTATTAGAAGGGGGAGGTATATCCTAATTGAAGTTTTTCATAAGGCTATTTTATGAGGGCAATGAAAATAAGACTTTTGATTTGTTTAAATAGGTTGAAAGTAGATTAAGGAACATGGGTAAAAAGAGAGGAAGTTAGAAGATGATTGTGTGGGGGAGCATAAAATCCTAAGAGTTGTAAAAATTGGAGTGCTCAATTAACTATATCGTACTTGGGATTGTTGATGTTCCTCCATATTCCAAGATTTATGAATCAACAAATGCACTTTGGGAATCCTCGTCTTGAAACTCTTAATCAAAGTCTTGGTAAGTGAAAAGCCTACTTTGGGAAAGTTTTTGCATTAAATTCGTTGGACCTTTCATATGGTCATTGGAACCTATATAAGGAGTGTTATCCTTTTTAAAAATTTCCCATTTAAGCAACATCAGATTATTAGAGTTTTGTGAGATATAGCTTTGTGCTATTGTCCGTCTTCTTTGGATACTGTTCCTAAAATATTTATTTTGTGACATCCTTCCTCTTTGATTATTTATACACACCTAAGGGTGTTTGTATTTGGTTTGTTGGTGAGACCTTTGAGTTTTTGTAACCCATTTATAATTTGAGCTTTGTGATAGTGAAGGAACTGACCTTAGGGTCCCGTGGATATAGCCTAAACTTTGCAGGTGAACCACGTAAATATATGTCTCCTTTACTTTTGCACTATTTTATTTTATTTACACATGTGGGCAATTTCGTTAGTTACTTAATAACTGGTATAAAGTTTTGGTTGCAGATTTATGTGTATATCATGGAAGCTAATGTTTCTCTATGATTAGTCTCACTTGAACACCCTAGATGACTTGGAAAACTAAGATGGAAGATCTTTTGTATTGTAAATATCTTTATGGATACATTGGATGTATCACGATAAAACCAAAAGGTAAGTTTGATGCTCACGAGAACGAACTCGACAGAAAGGCCATCAGAATTATTCGATAATGGATTGATGATAATGTTTTTCATCACATATCCACCAAAAATTCTGTAAACGCACATTAGAAGAAGTTAGAGAATATATATGACAAAAAGTCCTCCACCAACAAAGCTTTATTGTTTCGAAATCTTATAAATTTGAAATGCAACGCATGAAGTTGCACTGCGAAACATTTTAATCAATTAAATAGTATTACTAAGCACGTTGTCTTAGTAAAATAGTTTTTAATGATGAACTGCAAGGCTTAATGCTCCTTAGTTCCTTGATAAAAACATGGAGACCTTGCTGGTAAAAATTAGTATTTCGTCACATCAAGGTGTTATCTCCACGAGTAAATTAACTAGAACTTTACTAAATGAAAAGAACTCAAAGATAATCAAATGGTTCTTCTCAATCGAAAGCTCTTGTCATTGACATCTAGGGGAGAGGAAAAAGTTGATCATCTCAGCACCGTCACAAAAGTTATAACAATTGTGATAAAAGTTGTGATAGTTAAGGACCACCATATTAGAAGAAAAATATTGAGTGTAATTATTTCCACAAGAAAGGATATATGAAGATGGAATGCGAAAAGCTTAAGTTCAAAGAAAAAGGTCAAGACAAAGGTTATGAGAAGAAGCATCGAAACACAGTTGTATTTTCTTCTGATGGTGAGCTTATGATTATTTATGATAATTGTTGTGTTAATTTTATAAGTCAAGAAACGAATTGGGTGATGAACTCGGATGATGTGTTTCATGTCAGTTAACGAGCCGATTTCTTCGCTTCCTACACTTAAGGGGATTATGGGTGTGTTCATATGGAAATTGAAGTTTTTTCTAAAATCATTGGTATGTGAGATATCTGTTTAGAAACTAATATTGGTTGCAGGTTGCTACTTAAAGATATGAGGCATGTACCATATATCCGTTTGAATTTGATATCTACCGTTAAGCTTGATAATGAAGGCTTCAGCAACCAATTTTGCAAAGGAAGGTGGAAGTTGTCTAAGGGCCCTTTAGTGGTGGATAAAAGGAATAAGTGTTAAACTCTTAATACAATGCAATAAAAAATTATCAAGGGAGTTGTGAATTTACTAGAAGATGATTCTTCTACTGAACTATGTCACAAAAGGCTCAGACATATAAGGCAAAAGGGGCTTAAAATTTTATCAGATAAAGATCTTGTATCATGCATGAAAGGTAACCCACTTAAGACTTGTATTCATTATTTAGCCGGTAAACAAAACAGAGTTAGTTTGCATAAAAACTTTGCATGAATAAAATCTAATGTCTTTGATTTGGTACATTATGATGTGTGTGTCCCTATGAAAGTTAGGACGCTTGGTGACTCTCTCTATTTTTTCACCTTGATTGATGATCAGTCTAGGAAATTGTGTACTTACCCTTTGAAACCCAAAGATCAAGTGCTAGATATGTTCAAACACTTTTATGGCAAAATTGAAAGAGAAAAAGGGAGAAAATTAAAATGTGTTCTCTCTTACAAGGAAGGTGAGTACATTAAGACGTTTGATTAGTATTAAAAGTTTTATCGCATATGTTATTAAACGACTATTAAGAAGACCCCTTAACAAAATGGAGTTATCGAGAGGATAAACCACATCATTATTGAAAGAATATGATGTATGCTTTCACATGCCAAATTGTCAAGATTCTTTTTGGGACAGGCTATGCGATGACCATGGAATAAACTGATTTGTCTCCTTCACTACCTCTATAAGGTGATGTACCACATAAAGTTTGGATGGTAAATAACCCTCTTATGATAATTTAAAAGATTTTTTTGCTGGTAATTTGTTCACATCGCAAAAGATGAGAGGTCTAAACTTGTTGATTAGGCAAAAGCAATGTCTATTTGTTGGTTATGGGCATGAAGAGTTTGACTACAGATTGTGGAACCCAGTAGAAAAGAAACTTGTGAGAAGTAGAAATGTTGAGCTTTTTAAATATCAATCAGTTGCAGATTTTGAAGAGTTGTACAACTCGGGTCTTACTGCTCCAAAGTTCATTAATGGTGATGATATTATTGAGTTGGATCCTATATCTTCACATATGAAACAACCACAAGAATATGGTATATTAGGAAGTGACTTTCCTAATGATGATGAAGATCCTCCTATTAATGTCGAAGTAAAAAATCAGTGGGAGAAACAACCACAATAGCAACCAGAATAACCCGAGTTGAAAAAGTCTTCGAGATTAAGAAAACCTTATACAAAATATTCTACTAATGATTTTGTTTGGTTATCTCATCAAGTGGATCCTAAAACATACCAAAAATCTACGGAACATAAAATAAATAAGAATGGATGAAGGTAATACAAGAAGAAATGAAGTTATTGAATGAAAATCACACCTCTGAACTTGTGATGTTACCAAATGGTAAGAAGTTATTGAAAAAACAAATGGGTTTATCGATTAAAGAATGGTGAGGAAATCTCACAACCTTGGTGTAAGGCTCGCCTTGTTGTGAAAGGTTTTGAGTCGAAAAAGGGTGTTGATTTTGATAAGATTTTTTTTACCAGTTGTGAAAATGTCATCCATTCGGGTTGTTCATGGCATAGGTGAAAGCATAAACTTAGAGGTTGAACAACTCAATGTTAAAATAACATTTCTCCATGGATACCTTGAAGAAGAAATTTACATGGAACAACCTGAAGGACTCAAAGTCAAAAGGAAATAGAATCTTGTCGAAAAATTGAAGAAAAGTTCGTATGGATTGAAGCAAGCACCGAGGCAATGGTATAATAAGTTTAACTCTTTTATGGTTGAAAATGGGTATTCTCACACCACTTCGGACAATTTTGCTTTTGTGAAGGATTTTTTAGATGGAAAATTTGTTATCTTATTACTCTATGTTGATGATACGTTAATTGTTGGTCAAGATTCTTCTGAAATTAATACGTTGAAATTGGAATTGAGCAAGTCTTTTTGCCATGAAAGACTTAGGACTTACATGAAAGACTTATATTGAAATTCTTGGTATGAATTTTTTTCATGATCGAAAGGAAGGACAAATTTGTATATCTCGAGAAAACTACATCGGAAAATTTCTTGAAAGATTCAATATGAAAAGAGAAAATCCTGTCAGTTGTCCACTTGTAGGCCACTTGAAGTTAAGTAAAAGTTAGTGTCCTATAAGCAAGAAAAATAAGGAAGAGATGAACAAAAAACCTTATGCTTCAGTTGTTGGTTCGTTGATGTATGTCATGATCTGTATATGGATCGATATTGCTCATGCCATGGGTGTTTTCTCAAATTTAGTTACAGAATATTGGGTAGATGTAAAATAGAAACTCAGGTATCTCAAAGATACTTTGAAGATGTGTTTGTGCTTTAGGAATGGTAAACCTATGCTTGAAGGATTTACAATTGCCGACGTGGCTAGTGATGTTGATTTGAGAAAATATACTTTGGGGTACATAATAACCTTTGTAAGGGGGTTTGTGGCTTGGCAGTCCAGGTTGCAAAAACGTGTTTCACTATCTTTTACAGAGGCTGAATTTATTACTATCACTAAAGCGTGCAAAGAAATTTTATGGTTAAAGGAATTCCTACAATAATTGGGTTTGAAACAAGAGAAATGATGATACTGAGAATCAACACCACCAGATAAAGAGGTGATAGATCTCAAACAATATAAATAATGGATGCAATAAAGTTATGTATGTATGTATGTATGTATGTATGTATGTATATAAAAAGAGGTGAGTAGAAGAGGTATAAGACAATGATATATAGTGGTTCAACCAATCAGGCCTACATCCACTGTGAGTGTGTGATTCACTAAATATGGGCACTAAAGGCCTTGGATACAATGCACAAGATTTCTCCCTCTATTATGTGTAAAAATAAAGTTTCTTCTAGGGTTACAATTATCCATAATCTTGCAAGGTTGAAGATGACAAGTATATATAGGGCTTGGGGGGTGTAGTGTACCCCCCAAGCATGCATGGAGCATGTGAATGATGATCTTGCTAATCCCCTATTGACACATGGCTTGACCACTTGTAGGTACTGATTCCATAATAATCCCTCATGTGAGGGAATGATCTTGTTATAACGGTTTAGTCCACCTGCTATATGAGTCCCATGCGCACTCTTCCATGTGTCTCCCAAATCACGCGCCATGATGGTGTCACCCTCGGCCTATAGTGATAGGTTGAGGCCGATTCTAACCTTGTGGGCGCCCTGATTATTGAACACGTGAAGTGTACTGTTGGCCTCCAGGGGGTCGCCCGATCGTATGCTCGTCTGAACTATTCCTAATATGAGGCTTTAGACTGCAGGGGCTTAGGTTGATTTGGGTCATCCAACATACTTGTATTGCTAATAGTGGGGTCGGCCTGGTGGACCCTTATCTTTAGTATGACCCCCCGGGGGTAAAAGTAGATCTAAGCCCTCATCCTAGACAAGGCTGCCTCGGCCAAGTTGAGGGTATATTTTGGTATATCAATCACCTCCTAGCCCTTAGCCATTGACGTTGTTGAGGTGGCAGAGGGGTAATATTGTCTTTGGATGTTGAGTTGATAAGTGTTCAACCTGATGAGTGACATCTGTCGGGTGTCAATCATCATTTTTTCCCCTAAGAATAATGGTTGCATATTACACTTCGGCCATTGCTCCCTAATGATGACTTTCCTCGTGGGTCGTGTGTCACCTAGGTTAATGAGCCTAATAATGACAAGGTCTTTAAAACTTTTCAAACTATTATTTCTATTTATTCTACCTTCTTCGTGCGCACTGTCTCTTTCTCTATCTTTAGTAGTTAACCTCCATCCTTGCATTTTTGCAAATGCTATTGGTTTCTTCAACCCTCGGTCATATCTTCTAGGTAACCTCTCCACCATTCTTTTCATTTTCTTTATCTTTTTTCAAGTTTCCTTTAGTTTCTACTTTGAATAGTTTCTGCGCATTTTCTGAGCTGGTTTTAATTTTTTCGGCATGTATCCACCTTTCAGTGGTGGTTGTAGGGTTAGATAATGACTAATAGGCTTTCCTGGGTTCCTCCCCCGCCATTTTGTGGTGGTTCAGTGTTGATTTTTAGCTTTTTAGGTTTCCCGGTGACCCTCCGGTCTTCTTATCCGGTGAACTTTTCTCCTCCTGTTCTCGGTTGTTCAAAGATAAAACTCTTTATTTTTATACATTCAATCACGAAGTCAATTTGGTCGACTATTTAATCTTATTTGAAAGTTGTTTGAGAAAATCCTTAAGTGTAGAGTCTTCCTCTTAATGCTCCAAAGGCTTTACAAATTAGCCGAGGAGTTTCCAACTTTTAGAGAGAGGTGTTTTACAGAGATTAGGAGGATATAAGAAGAGAATGAGTCTAAACGTAGGTCCAACCCTGTCTGGGTATGACCCATTTTCCCAATTTCGCTAGCTACAAATTTACCATCTCCCTTTGGGCCTTTCGGGTCATGTTGTTGTCCAACTGAAGGTCATAGCTAAGAACTCATGGATAAGTGAACCAAAGCGTCGTCTTCTTTCGGTGTCGTTTCCTTTGGGAGATATGACCCTTCAAACCCTAACCCCCGTGAACAAGCTAAGGGAATAGTTAACCCTGAAGATGTTCTTGTGACTGTTATGTCTCCCCTTCAATTTAAAGCCACCTTTCCATATGGTCCCCCAAATCTTAACAACGATGGGGTAGATGGATCTAGGGATAAGAGAAGTGAGGACGAGGGTAGTGGGGCTAAAGACGAGAGTGAGAACTAAAATAATAAGGTTGAAACCTCAGCAACCTCGTCTTTTGTCTCGTCCGTTAAGGATTGTGATCTTTTATTATTGAGACACTCCTTCGGTGTTAAACCTAATGTTACTATAAGGATCCTAGATGAAGATGAGAAGGTCTTCCAGGGGAGAGAGGGAGAAATTTCCATGTAGGAGAAGATGTTTAGGGTCGGCATCAGGTTGCCTCTTCATCCTGCCATCATCTTTATTCTCTCCGAACTTGGGGTTGCTCCTATACAACTTCCTCCTAACTTATGGAGGATAATACTCGGTTACATTTCCCTTTGGAAGAACACATTCACTGATGATCCCTTGACTGATCTATTCCTGGCCTATTATAACATAACCTCCTCGTCCTAATAACCTGGGTACTTCCACATAGGGGATAGGAGATCTAACAAGAAACTTATCCATGTTGAAAAAACTTCAAACCATGATTGGAAGAAGAGATTATTTTTTGTCTCAGGGGATTGGGAATTCCTCGTCGAGGTTGATCCTCCAGAAGATAGCTCGAGGGTCCCTCGAGCGTGGTCTAAACCCTCTATGAAAGTAAGGTCAGACCCTAGACTCAGCTTAGACGAAAGAGCTATATATGACTATGTGAGGGAGAAGGGGAAGGATGGTCCCATTCCCTAGTTTGAAGATTTAATGACCCCTCATCTCCTAAGGGAAGCGGGTCTGAGGGTCGGCCCTTTGACTGAATTATGTGAGTTACCTTTTGTTTTAATTTCTTTCAAGTGTTCCCTCTTTACATTTGCCATCTTAACTATCGTCTTACTTTTGCAGATCGGCCTCCAAACACACTTGATTCACTTTGTGAGATGTCTGCCCCAAGCCTGTTGGCTGGTCTAAAAAAGAAAGGCAAACATCCTCAACAAGTCCAAAAGAAAACAACTGATGTGGGGCCGACCACCGTGGGATCAACCCATGAGGGTTTGTGAAAGAGAAAGGAGACAGAAGATCATGTTTATGGTCAGCATGATGCCCCTACAAGGGTGAGAACGGAAGCCCCAGATACACACACTGAGGGGACGATCTATTCTTCTTCTATGGATGCCTTCTTGTCGAATAATCTGACCATATTAAAGACCAACCCTTTCCTCTGATTTCCCACATGAAGGTTGCCAAGTTCTCCATATTCTCTGCTCCGTCATCCTCTGACTACGACTTCCTAGCCAAGACGCCCTCACCCAGAGTCTATGACTTTGGGATTCACAGTCTGGCCCAGGTATCTCTATCATCCCTTTAATTTTAACTCACTAATATCAACTTGACCCTCGTCCCCTCATTAGTAACTTTATCCTCATCTTTTTTATTCTACCTGTGCCTTTACCTTGGCCATAAAATGGATGGCTGAGAATTATCCCAAATTTCAAGAGGCTGAGAGAGCCATCGAGAGTGAGGCTAAATTGAAGAAAGAGATAGAGGGTGTGAAAGCCGATCACTCTAGGGTTCTTGGGGATCTAGGAAAGGATAATATTGAGCAGCAGAAGGGTAATCTTCTTAAGACCAAATACGATGCTTTGACTAGTCAAGCAACATAATTTAGGTTAGACCTCGAAGCAGCTGTTCAAAGGGCAGGTAATGATGATGTGGAGGCATATAAGCTCTCTGATGAATTCCAAGGTTTTGGCCTTGAGTATTTGGATAGAGGAATCAAGACGGCTTATCGGTGGGTCGTCTTGAAGTTTACTCACGTAGTGTCAGCCATTCGCCCCTTTTTGGAAGTTGTGGATTTGGAAGACCCCTTGATGACCGAGACTCTGTCCCACGTGCAGTCTCAAACGGCTATTGAGGGGACCGGGACATCTAAGAATCGACCTCCAGCTAATGCTGCTGACCCTTCCTTACCCTCTGAGGCAGCTCTTTAGGGTGGTCGTCTGTGCCTATACCCTATTGATGTAATTTTGTTTTATTCCATCTATTGAACATTATATATTATAACTCTCTATTTTTTTAATGAAAAATCTCTTCCCTTCCATTTGGTCTTTTATTCCGCCATTTTCATATTTTTTGCTAACCATCTTCCAAGTCCTTCTTCGTCTTTCTTGAGAGTGAATGGAGGGTCGTCCCTACCATTCACCCTTATCCTACCTGAGGGAGATTAACCACCAAATTAATGATGTTTTTAAACATAAGTCCTCCCTCTTCTTTCTTGAGAGTGAATGGAGGGTCGTCCCTACCATTCACCCTCATCCTAGTAGAGGGAGGTTGTCCACCAAATTCATGATGTTTTCAAACATAAGTCCTCCCTCATATTTCTTGAGAGTGATTGGAGGGTCGTCTCTACCATTCACCCTCATCCTAGCCGAGGGAGGTTAACCACCAAATTAATGACGTTTTCAAACATAAGTACTCCCTCGTCTTTCTTGAGAGTGAATGGAGGGTCGTCCCTTCCATTCACCCTCATCTTAGCCGAGGGAGGTTACCCACCAAATTAATGATGTTTTAAAACATAAGTCCTCCCTCGTCTTTCTTGGGAGTGAGTGTAGGGTCTTCCCTACCATTCACTCTCATCCTAGCCGAGGGAGATAATCCACCAAGTTAATGATGTTTTCAAGTATTAATTCCTCCCTCGTCTTTCTTGGGAGTGATTGGAGGGTCGTCCTACCATTCACTCTCGTCCTAGGCAAGGGAGATAATCCACCAAGTGAATGATGTTTTCAAATATTAAGTCCTCCCTCGTCTTTCTTGGGAGTGAGTGGAGGGTCGTCCCTACCATTCACTCTCATCCTAGCCGAGGGAGATAATCGACCAACTTAATTATGTTTTAAAATATAAAGTCCTCCCTCGTCTTTCTTAGGAGTGGGTGGAGGGTCATCCCTACCATTCACTCTCATCATCACTGAGGGAGATAATCCACCAAGTTAATGATGTTTTCAAATATAAAGTCCTCCCTCATCTTTCTTGGGAGTGAGTGGAGGGTCGTCCCTTCCATTCACTCCCATCCTAGTCGAGGGAGATAATCCACCAAGTTAATGATGTTTTCATAACTAAATGCCCCTTGATGTTATTGACAATATATGGATGAGGTTGTCCCCATCCATGTCGTATCACCGAAGAACATTAAGTCTACTTCACCATGAATGATGTTTTGTAGCTTAGCATGAATTACCCCAACAGATATCTAAATTGACAAACACAAAATGAGGGGTCGATCGAATATTCTCATTAACATTCCAAGTGTTCTATGAAACAACACATTCATTACAATTATGAACAAATAGGACATCAACCACAACATCATTGGTAATATTTCTTCAAATGATTTGCCTTCCAGGGGTTTGAAAAGGGTTCCACTTCAAGGTTCTCTAGCCTATAGGTTCCTGGGATAACTTCATCGGTGACCTTGTATGGGCATGCCAATTTGGGTGAAGCTTGTTAGATTTTTTCCAGGCCTTTTTGACGACTAGGTCTCCCACAGCTATCAGCCTTTCCATTACCCTCTAATTGTAAAACTTGGTTGTCCTCTGCTAGTAAGATTCTTATCTTATCTCGGTATATTCTTTTCTTTCCTCAATCAAGTCCAGATCAAGTCTCTGTTCTTCGATATTTCTCTAAGGATCATACATTTGAACTTTGTGAGAAGGATACCCAATTTATGTTGGGATGACGGCTTCTGAGCCATATGCCAACATGAAGGGGGTTTCCATGATAGGAGTTTTTATTGTTGTCCTGTAGTCCCATAGTACAACATCTACTTCTTCAACCCATATTCCTTTTGCCTCTTCAAGTTTTTTCTTGATCCCATCTAGGATTGTTCAATTTGTTACCTCAGTTTTCCCATTAGCCTGAGGGCGGCCTGGGGTAGAAATAAATTGTTTGATCCCAACTCCTTCGCAGTATTTCTCCGAGGAAACATTCTTAAATTGAGTCCCATTATCTGAGATGAGTGTGTTGGGGAGACCATACCTACATATGATATTCTTCCAGATGAACTGGAAGGTATTCTATTTGGTGATCGTGATCATTGGCTCCGCTTCCACCCATTTTGAAAAATAATCGATCGCTACAATCAAGTATTGATAGTTACTGACATCCCTAGGCAAGGGTCCTACCAAATTTATTCCTCATATTGAAAATGGTCACTGGAATGTAATGGAGGTGAGAGGTTGATAAGGCTCGTGAGGGATGGTGGCGAACCTATGGTTTAATGGAAGTTAAGTTTTTGTTGGATATATGGGCTATAAATCCTTGGAGATTGATTTAAATTGATGGTGGTGTAATTTATGGTTGTTAGATATAATTAAATTCTCTTGGTGATCATAAATGAGGAGGGTTTTTGGTTTGTTGGAAGAAGTTAGGAGTCTTAGGTCTTCTAGGACCAGTCGACTGCGGGTCCAGGACCGGTCGACCGGGCATTCGGGGGAGGGCACACTGCTTTCCTACTAAAGTCTGAATTTTGCAGCGGGGTCGACCTTGGTCCGAGACCGGTCGACCGGTCCCTCTTTCCTGGACTTTCTTCTTTTCTTCGTAGGCTAAATCTTGAGACGCCGTCGACCGCGGTCTGAGGACCGGTCGACCGGCTCCCTGTTTTTCACTGTTAAACTTTATTTTTGTTTCCTAGGTTCTTCTTTTAAATTAGGGAATAGGAACCTTCTTGTAGGAAGTAAACATAGAGTTTTAGAGTTTCAGTTGAGTTTGGTTGTCACCCTAGAGTTGAATGGATTCACTTGGGGTTATTCCATGGGTTCCTAAAGTGATGTTTAGGCATTACTTTTCTTTCGCGAATTATTAGGAACTACAATTTTAAGCCCGTACTTGGAAGCTTTAGGATCTCTATTGAGATATATAAAACCTTAGAACTTATGAGATTTTGGGGATTGCTTGGAGAATAATTCGGGACTTAAAAATAAGATGAATATTAGTGACTATTCAAGGATTATGGTTTCAAATAAAATGAGACACATTTGATGAATGGATATGATAATGAAATGTAAATTGGTAAATGTTAATTTACTTAAACACACCTCTCTAAATGCTATCATAAGGGAAGCTCGTGCATGAGGTGATGTCCCCTGGCTAGTGAATGTAGGCTGACTATAGTCCTCGGCCATATACGGGATTTGTATATGTTTTTCTGTGCTAGTGAGGTAATTTCGGGCGTGGTTATGACTCACTCGCAGGTATATGTCCACTTCCCGACGTGCGTTAGTTGCTCAGGTTGTCTTGTATAGATAGGCCCTGGAAGATGATAGTCATTTAGGGGCGTGCCCAGTGGGGAAACTCGGAGGGGCTGTCTTAGAATCGTTATATGTACAAGAATATAACCTTTCTAACTCAAGTGGGACTTGGGATATGTGAATTACCATAAGAAAATAAGATGGTAATTGTATTCCTATTAAGGAATGGAAAGGGAAAAAGATGTGATGATTAATAATGTTATATTATATTCTCTTGCTTAAGTTAATAATTGTAGAATCATGTAAATTGTCTAATTATGCCTTCTAGTTTAGGTTGTTAGATTTTTCTTCAAATTTCATTCATGGAAAATTGCCCATATCTATCATACTTCTTGTTCTGTTGGGAATCATATATAAATCGGGCCCTGGACCGTTCATTCTTCCATGTTGTGCATGTTATTGTATCCTCTCAGGTGCTCCTCCGCAAGGGCGCCCGTTGTGACATCTTTATTCGTATGCTTTTGATGAGCTGTATGATTTTGCAGATTAATACAGGATGTTGTTAGACGCCTTATTTTTTGGATTCTAGATACGATCGGGTCTTCCATTCGGGCATGTGGCCCGTCTTTTGTACTTGTTAATGAATATATTATGAAATATTGAATTGTTGAAACACTTTGGATGTAACTGTGGACCAAAAGATTATTCGGTCCTTTTATTGTATGCCATTTCCGTATTAATATATATGTTCCGTTGGAATTCCACTTCCATCAGATTTGGGTTGTTTAATTTTATTTCTTAACTTGTAAACTCCAAACTTAAAACCTTAACAACCTGCCTTCTGATTTATTGGGTGGTTTTCCCGTATACCTATTTTATTGTTATGATGCTGAGGATGATATCCATCCATGATTCCGTTACGTCGAGGTATCGGGCAGGCCACCCCTTATTTCGGATGGCGGGCTGTCACAGATGGTATCAGAGCATCAGGTTCTGGAGTTTTTGGGATCCTTATGGACTGGTCACGTTCTACTGTAGTGTTCTTCGATATAGAGCCTAATGTTAGGACTGTTTTGTTGCTTATGTTTACGATCTTATGCAAAAATAGATTATTTTATATAGTACTCTAACTCTACTGTTTCTCCATCTCAATTGCCGCCTAAAAGAGGTCGCCCGACAAGATGAAATAGAGTTATAGAAGGGGAAGTTGGTCCTCCACCGCCCCCACAAGGAACGTTTAATGCTACGGATGTGGCGAATATAGTGGCTCAAGCCGTTAATGCGGCCATGATAGCAATGGCTCAACAAAGAGCACCAGATGCCCATGTTCCTACGGGACCTTCTCCGTGGGAGAGAGCTAAGGAATCTTTTCTCAAGGGTCAGCCCCTGGAATTTGACGGGAGCTCGGATGTCATAAAAGCAAATCAGTGGAAGAAAGATATACAACGCCATCTACATATGGTGGAATGTGGCGAGGATAAGAAGCAATTCCTTGCTACTTTTGGAACTTTTTGGATCCGCATTACATTGGTGGGAGTATATGACTACACCGAAACAGATAAATGCGATGTCGATATCTGAATTCTGGGTTTTGTTCGATCAAAAGTACTTCCCTCCCGCAATACAAGGGGAGATGACAAGGAGGCTGCAAGACCTTGTGCAAGGAGAGAGATCTGTGGCAGAATATGAAGAGGAGTTCACCCGGTTGGCAAGTTTTGTACCGGATAAAGTTTCTCCCAAGGAAAAGAAAGTTTCGAAGTTTATCAGAGGCTTGAATTGGAGAATCCGACAACATTTGTTGGGTAATCCGTCTTTACAAACTTTTAGTGAGGTAATGAATGCAGCTCTGCTATATTGCCAAGAGCGTAGATTGTTTTTACAGAGTGGCAAGAAGGCCTCCGTGGTGGGACAAGCGGGAAGGCCTGGAGGTAGTGGGAGTGGAAGAGGAGTCTTTCCCTCGTCCCAACCTTCGGGTAGTAAGCAGAAAGAGAGGGATCCCCAGCAGGGGGATTTGTCAAAGAGACAACGTTCTGGTGGGTTTAATTTGGGGGGTAACAACAGGCATGGTCAGGGTGCCTCACAACAATAAGAAGGTCGTGGTGGGCAAGGAGGTAGAGGCTAGCAGGGACATGGTGCAAATCAGTGTAGAAATAATCATGGTCGAAATGCCGAAAATATGATGGGTCGATGTTTCCAATGCGGGGAAGAGGGTCGTTATAAGAAGGAGTGTCCTCAGTTGACCGGGGGACAGTTTCCTCGAACTCCACAGTAGCCTTATGTTCAGTTCCCTCCAGAGGTACTTAACCCAGTTGTTCCTCCACAACAGGGTCAGTTGCAGTATGGTTGGGGTTATCACATTCAAGATGCTATGCTTCCTCTAGCTCCGCCGGCACCGCCAGCCATTGAGGGTAAGTTCCTTATTCAGGGACATATGGGTCGTGTTTTATTTGATACGGGTGCGACACATTCATTCATTTTTAGCAGCTTTGCTCAGGCCACAGAGTTGATTAAATCCGCTGAAAATACTTTTACTAGTGTGGAGTCCTCTATGGGTGATGGTTCACTCATTTTCTTTGTTTGTAAAAATATAGAAATTTCTCTTGGTAATTTATGCTTTGAGGTCGATTTAATCGTCCTGGACATGGTCGGGTATGATGTGATTTTGGTCATGGATTGGCTTATAAAGTATCATGCTATAGTAAATTATTATGGGAAGAGTATCGTCTTCGCCGTCCCGGGACAAGAAATGTTTTTGGTAGTTTTGCCTCGTTTAGAGGGGAGTACTAGTACTTATTTGTACTGCATTGCCAAGGAGACTTCTAGGGATATAGTTGTTCCCTTGGGTTCTATTCCAGTTGTGAAAGATTTTGATGATGTCTTCCGAGAAATACCGGGTTTGACCCCTAGCCGTGAGATTGAGTTTGTGATTGATTTAGCGCTGGGAATGAGGCCTATTGCGAGGGCTCCATATCGAATGGTTCCTATGGAAATGAGGGAGTTAAGAGATGAAATTCAAAATTTGTTGGAGCAGGGATTCATTAGGCGTAGCACATGTCCATGGGGTGCTCCAGTGTTGTTTGTAAAGAAAAGAGACGGTTCTCTCCGGTTATGTGTGGACTATAGAGAGTTGAATAAAGTCACCATCCGGAACAAATATCCTTTGCCTTGTATCGATGACTTGTTTGATCAACTTCGAGCAATGTCGTACTTTTCAAAAATCGATTTGAGGACGAGGTACCATCAATTGCGAATACGGGAGGAGGATGTATCTAAGACTGCTTTTCTGACAAGATACGGGTCCTATGAATTTTTGGTTATGCCCTTTGGACTAACCAATGCCCCCGCTGTATTTATGGATCTCATGAATAGAGTATTTCAGGATTTCTTGAACCAATTTGTTATTGTGTTCATCGATGACATCCTAGTCTATTCTCGAACGGAATCTGATCATGCTATGCATTTGAGGTTGGTCCTACAAAGATTGAGGGATCACCAACTATATGCTAAGTTCGAGAAGTGTGGCTTTTGGTTACAGGAGGTACAGTTTTTGGGTCATGTGGTTACGTCCCAGAGTATATCTGTGGATCCGAGTAAGGTAGTTGCGGTGAGGGAGTGGGGTCATCCCACGACACCTACCGAGGTTCGTAGTTTCCTGGGTTTGGCGGGTTATTACCGTCGGTTCATCAAGGGTTTTTCAAAGATCTCTATCCCTTTGACGAATTTGACCCGGAAGGGGGTGAGATTTGTTTGGGATAACTCTTTCCAGGCTGCATTTGATGAGCTTAAAGATAGATTGACTTCGGCTCCAGTCCTCGCATTGCCAAAACCGGTATTGGAATATCTAGTCTTCACCGATGCATCTCTTCAAGGATTAGGAGGTTTACTTCAGCAAGAGAGGCGGGCGATTGCTTATGCTTCTTGCAAGCTAAAGCCCCACGAAGGAAATTACCCTGTGCATGATTTAGAACTTGCCGCAGTTGTCTTTGCCTTGAAGATATGGAGGCATTACCTTTTGGGGGAGAAGTTCAGTCTTTTCACGGACCACAAATTGTTCCAATATTTATTTTCCCAAAAGGATTTGAATATGCGACAATGCCGATGGTTGGAGTTCGTGAAAGATTATCAATTTGATATTCGTTATCATCTTGGTAAGGTGAACATTTTAGCTCATGCCTTGAGTAGGAAGCCCAAGGGAGAGTTAGCTGATGTTTGGAAGGCTAAGTGGAAGGAACTCAGTCAGCAGGATGAGATGGTGAGAGCATTTATGTCGGTTATGACCGTTACCCCAACCATCGTAGCTAGAGTTGTAGAGGCCCAAGGAAGGGATAAGGGCTGTCAATACCATATTCGCCGATTACTGTCCGAGGGAGCGTAGTCCTACTCAATTAGTTCTGAGGGTGGATTACGCTTCCATGGAAGACTCATTATTCTGGAAGAAGAGGATTTGAGACGGGCGGTGATGGATGAATCTCACGGGTCGAAGTTTACGGTACATCCTGGTGGGGACAAGATGTATCAAGATATGCGCCATCAGTACTGGTGGCCAGGTATGAAGAAGGATATTTCGGAGTCCGTATCCCAATGCACTACTTGCTAGTTGGTCAAGATCGATCATCAACGACCGACATGTTTGTTGCATCCGTTAGACATCCCGGTGTGGAAATGGGAAAGCATATCGATGGATTTTATCATGGGCTTGCCAAGATCATAAAGTGGTTGTGATTCTATTTGGGTGTTTGTCGACCGCTTGACAAAGTCGGCACACTTCCTACCCTTGCGGACGGATTATGACACTACTCGTTATGCTCGCTTTTTCATCGAGGAGGTGGTTAGACTCCATGGGGTGCCCTTGAATATAGTTTTCGACCGAGACAAAATCTTCGTTTCCCGCTTTTGGCGGAGATTCCAAGAAGCGATGGGGATCGAATTGAGGTTAAGCACTTCTTATCATCGTCAAACAGATGGCCAAACGGAAAGAGTAAACCAAATATTGGAGGATATGGTTCATATGTGTATGCCTGACTTCAAAGGTGGTTGGGAACAATATCTCCCATTGGTTGAATTTGCATATAACAACGCTTACCAATTTACGATTGGGATGGCACCTTATGAAGCTTTGTATGGAAGACCGTGTAGATCGACCGCCTGTTGGATGGAGGTGGGTGATAATAAATTTCTTGGACCTGAAATGATCCAAGATACTTCCTCTAAAATTGAATTGATTCGAAATCGCATTCGGATAGCCCAAGATCGTCAAAAGAGTTATGCCGATGCGGGTCGACGACACATGGAATTGGAAAATGGGGACCAAGTCTTGATTCGAGTGTCACCCATGAAAGGCATCAAACGTTTCGGTAAGAAGGGGAAGCTTGCGCCACGTTTTGTTGGACCTTTTCCAGTTATTGCGAAGGTGGGTCCAGTGGCATACTAACTTTCTTTACCGGAACCATTGCAACAAATTCATGATGTATTCCATGTTTCCACCCTAAAGAAGTATAAGAGGAGCGAAGGTGCGCTGTGGCACATTCCTTTCGAGGACATTGATTTGCAACCCGACATTTCTTATGAAGAACAACCGGTTGCTATTTTAGAGCACGTGGAGCATAGATTACGGTCGCGAGTGTTACCCTTGGTGCGAGTTCAATGGAGTCACCATAATGCCAAGGAATCAACATGGGAGCGCGAGGATGATATGCGGGAAAAGTATCTACATCTCTTTATACAAGGTACGCCTGAATTTTGGGGACAAAATTCTCTCATAAGGGGGGGAGTATGTAACAACCCTCGCTTTTGAGAACCTATTTTATATTTATTTGCTAGATATAGTAACTAGATATAAAATGCTGACATGTGGAGCAAGTACTAATTTATGAAAGATAAGTTAATATTCACTATGATGTTGCATATTTACCGTAAGTATAGGTGAATATTGCCATTTTATGTTTTGTAATGTCATAAGAAAAAAAAATGACATTTGGCTTAAAAATGAAACCGGAACCTAAGATGAATTATAAAATTTCCAAATGATAATTTGGAGGCCGTAGCTAATTCCGGAAGGTGTGAGATAGTCAAATTATGTGCCATATTGTATTTTGAGGTTTTGGGCTCTTTTTACTGGTTTTAGTTTTTATGTGTAGTTGCGTATTAATTTATCGGGATAATTATTAATTAAGTTGATAATTATGTATTAAGTCACGTTTTATGTCTTGATTAAGTGACTATTCCCTTAATTTTATCCTTAAGCCTAAAGAGAGAGAGAGAGAGGGAGGAAACCTAAGGAGAAAGAAGAGAGATTGAAGCTTGGTGATTGTTCTTGGATACAACTTCATCAAAAATCTGAACTTGAAAACTTGAGGCAAGTTTCTTACTTGCTATTATGTGATTTAAGTAGAACAATTAGTGTTGATAGTTGTGGTTCATTTATGGTTTAATGGAAGTTAGGTTTTTGTTGGATGTATGGGCTATAAATCCTTGGAGATTGATTTACATTGATGGTGGTGTAATTTATGGTTGTTGGATGTAATTAAATTCTCTTGGTGATCATAAATGAGGAGGGTTTTTGGTTTGTTGGAAGAAGTTAGGAGTCTTAGGTCTTCTAGGAACGTTCGACCGCGGGTCCAGGACCGGTCGACTGGGCATTCGGGGGGGGGGGCACATTGCTTTCCTACCAAAGTCTGAATTTTGCAGTGGGGTCGACCGCGGTCCGAGACCGGTCGACCGATCCCTCTTTCCTGGACTTTCTGCTTTTCTTCGTAGGCTAAATCTTGAGACGCGGTCGACCGCGGTCTGAGGACCGGTCGACCGGTCCCCTGTTTTTCACTCTTAAACTTTATTTTTGTTTCCTAGGTTCTTCTTTTAAATTAGGGAATAGGAACCTTCTTGTAGGAAGTAAACATAGAGTTTTAGAGTTTCAGTTGAGTTTGGTCGTCACCCTAGAGTTGAATGGATTCACTTGGGGTTACTCCATGGGTTCCTAAAGGGATGTTTAGGCATTACTTTTCTTTCGCGAATTATTAGGAACTACAATTTTAAGCCCATACTTGGAAGCTTTAGGAGCTCTATTGAGATATATAAAACCTTAGGACTTATGAGATTTTGGGGATTTCTTGGAGAATAATTCGGGAATTAAAAATAAGATGAATATTAGTGACTATTCAAGGATTATGGTTTCAAATAAAATGAGACACATTTGATGAATGGATATGATAATGAAATGTAAATTGGTAAATGTTAATTTACTTAAACACACCTCTCTAAATGCTATCATAAGGGAAGCTCGTGCATGAGGTGATGTCCCCTGGCTAGTGAATGCAGGCTGACTATAGTCCTCGACCATATACGGGATTTGTATATGTTTTTCTGCGCTAGGTTGTTAGATTTTTCTTCAAATTTCATTCATGGAAAATTGTCCATATCTATCATACTTCTTGTTCTGTTGGGACTCATATATAAACCGGGCCCTGTCCCGTTCATTCTTCCATGTTGTGCATGCTATTGTATCCTCTCAGGTTCTCCTTCGCAAGGGCGCCCGTTGTGACATCTCTATTCGTATGCTTTTGACGAGCTATATGGTTCTGCGGATTAATACAGGATGTTGTTAGACGCCTTATTTTTTGGATTCTAGATACGATCGGGTCTTCCATTCGGGCATGTGGCCCATCTTTTGTACTTGTTAATGAATGTATTATGAAATATTGAATTGTTGAAACACTTTGGATGTAACTGTGGACCGACAGATTATTCGGTCCTTTTATTGTATGCCATGTAATACCCCGTATTTTTGGCGATATTTATTTTTGGGATTAATTAATTAAATGAGAATTAATTGGTAATTAATCTGGATAAAATACTAGCGAGATGTGATTTGGTATTTGACTATATTGAGTATATATGATGATATATGAATATTGAATTATGAAATTTGTCATGAGATTGATATACGGCAATTTGGACATTTTATTGGGACACGTGAGACAGTCACGTCAGGATATAATTATTTTAATTATAAAAGTGAATTTAAATTATATTAACCGTATGGTCGTTTTGAGTGCGCCAATGCGTCCGGAAGGGTCGAGATAGTCAGAAAACACTAGCCGGGGGTTTAGTTTGGGTCTTGGGGTATTTTTAGGCCATACCGGCAACATAAAGGGTATTTTGGTAATTTTGTATTTTTGGGAATTAAAAGTGACGAAAATTAGTAAATTATATCTGATTCAGGAAACCAACCACTAAACCCACTACCAACCATATTGACCCATAAGACTACGGGGAGTTTTAGAATTAGGTTTTCTAAGTTCCCAAAACAAACCCTAGCCACCATAGCCATTGGAGAAGAAAGTTGGGAGAGAGAGAGATAGAGGAGAAAATCTTGGAGAGAGAGAGAGCTTCATCAAATCGTCATCAAAATATGAGATTGAATCAAGGCAAGTGGTTTAAATTACGTTTTTATGCAGTAAATGCTTCTTCCATGCTTAGACTATCCAATAAATCAAATTGTTCTTGGGAGTTTAATAAAAACCCATTTTAATTGGACTTAGAACTTAAATTTTGAGAAGAAATTGCATGTAGAATCGTATAGAGATGATTACCCTGATGTTAATATATGTTGGATGTAACAAAAACGGATCTCATTTGAGTAAATTGATGATTATAAATCCTAGGGTCTATGTTCTTGAAAATTTGGGGAAAAGTGAAGAGACTTGATGATTAAATGATGTTTAGGATGAATTGATTCCTTAAAACACGTTAGTATGTGACCTTGATATGTTTAGGATTGATTAGAGACCTTAAAACGTGATTGGGACGAATTTTAGAGGAGTATTGAGGAGTAGAAATTGGTGAAAAATGAGTAGAAAATTCTGGGCTTGAATCTGGCCACTCGTTAGAAGACCTACCCAGGTCGTTCGAACGAGCTCGTTCGAACGAGCTTCTAACGAGTTGACCATTGACTGCTAACGAGGGTAAAGTTCGTTCGATAAGATCGTTCGAACGAGATCTCGTTAGAAAGCCCACTTCGTTCGAACGAGATCTCGTTAGAAGACTCAGTTCGTTCGAACGAAGTCTCGTTCGAACAGCCTCGTTCGAACGAGACTTCGAACGAGTTGACAGTTTAGGCTTTTTAGCCTGTTTTGATCCCAAGTACCCAGTAACCTTGTGTATAGGTAGATATAGCCTTTCCTTGATGAGTGATTGATATATTTGGGATGTTTGGGATATTATGAGGAGTCAAACCTAGAAGTGTAGTTTGAACCTAAGGGAAAATGTGAAGTAGGACGTGAGCGTCTTGTAATACCCCATATTTTTATGCTATAATTAAATTGGGGATTTATTTAATAAAAAAATCCGGAAATTAATTATGTTATAATTATTAACGTGACGCGAGTTAGTAATAATATGAAATTGTTGAATATTACTTAAGAGCATAGTAATATATGGTAAATGTCACGAGTGAATAAAAATGACAACGAGTGAATGAAAACGACAATTTTGGTAATTTTAGTCGGGACGCGCCCGTGTCGCGTCGGGACTAATTATTGAGATATAAAAGTAAATATTTTATGAGTTGTCCGTATGGTCGTTTTAAGTGCGCCAACGCGTCCGGAAGGGTCGAGATAGTCAGAAAAGTGTACCCAGGGGTTTAGTTTGGGTCTCGGGATGTTTTTAGGCTTAATTAGTGACCTGGGAGGGCGTTTTGGTAATTTTACAAATTAGGGTAATTAAACCCACGAATTTCAGCCATCCTTAGCAACCATTTAAGTCAGCCTCTTAGGGTTAGATCATTCAGAACCCTAAGACGGCTAGTGGAGAAGAGAGGAGAGACCTTGCTAGGTGATTCAAGGCCAAAAACACCACCTTTTGCACCACCGTCACCACCAACGCGTAGATCGCGAGGAGGAGAACGCAGCCATACCAATATCAGCAGGAAACCAGACCTCTGAAATCCCAGGCAAGTGTTTAACTTGCGTATTTTCGTTGATGCAATAATCATGTTAGTGTAGGAACGATTAAGAGTATAATCCATGGAGGAAAACCCAATTTTGATAAAGATTTGCATGTAGCAATCATATAAACCTTATTCTGGAAATTAATATGTGAAGTAGATGTTTAACCCACGAAATTTTGATGATTTATTAGAAGGAATTTCTGGAGAAAACTGATTAGAACAAAGGTTAAGAAAACTGTAGGGTTCTTGATGATTAGATGAAATATTAGGTTGTTTAATCATGTTTATTGATGTATATACGCATGCTGATCGTTAAAGAAACCTGGAATTATGTTAGGATGTAAGTAGTAGACTTTTTGGGTCAATTAGAGTTGGAAAATATGAGTTTTGATGAAGAAACCTAAGCAACCCCGTCACTGCAGTTTCTGCAGAATTTTCACAGACCTGCTCGATCGATCGATCGACCCTAGATCGTCGATCGATCGAAGGTTCGATCGGTCGACCCCCAGACGTCGATCGATCGACCCTCCCTGGCAGCCTATTATTCCCCTTGTTTAATTAGTTGAATTAATTTATCGTGGAATAAACCTTGGGCATTCTAAATAAAATGATTTGGGAGATAATGAGGACCAGTAGAGTATATGGACATATGTTAGAACCTTTAATCTTCAACGAAGAGGGTAATTATGGGATATTTACTTTAGGTTGTTAGATTTATGAAACTTAAGGGTGAGGTGCGTAAGAGAGTTACGTTGGAATCAAATGAAGTTATTTACTGAATTTTAGAATTGTAAAGTTATAACCCATGAGTAATAGGTAATGAGTGAGAAAACCCTTCGAATTAAGGTTAGAGGCGAAACCTTTTACGTTATACTAATAAGGTGAAATTTAGGACAAAGGTTGTAATTATGGGTAATGAGAGTGACCTATATTAATATGATGAAATCGGTATATTTATATGAATGTGTGTACATATATTATATACATGTGAAAAACGTACCCGCGCTACTTGCTATCCCTGAGGTTACCGCGCTGGGACGATCGTATCCTGTGTTGCTTTATGGGGATATTGAATCGTACCCTAGAAGATAGAGATCCTAGGTACGGGCTATTAAATTGATAGTCGGACGGTCCTAAGAGACGTGTGGGTATGTACTGACCTCTTGGACTTGGAATCTATGCTTCGCCTCAACGTTGTTTTGTATATGTTAATACAGTTCGAGAGTGATTCCGAACTTGTATTTCCCTTTTATGTGAGCGATACGGGGATTGGATAGCAGAGTATGCCTGCACCATAGTTTAGTTGGGGTGCCATTATATATATATTTTATGCGAGTAGTTAATATATATATGAGGTTATAAACTTTGAACTGCCTACTGTGATTTGATAAGTAGAACATGGTTGTTGACTCAAATTATTAAATACTTGTTTTTGTGAAAATATGAAAAGGTACGGGGAAATCTTATAATTTAACGAAGCTAAAACGAGAGGAATACTACAAATTGAAAGTAACCTTTTTATAACATTGTTATCGTTCAGTTTTTGAAAACATTTGAGTAAGATAAGATAAACGAACCATTGGGAAGGCTAGTACGATAGGAGTGCACATTAGAAGAGAGGTGAGTATTTCTCAAGAGAGAGATGAACTAATATGATGTTGCATTGGCCTGTATCAATTTAAATACTTGCTTAACGTATTCTAAAATCAAACACACTTTCGGGCCCTGACCCGTTTCCTTTTCTCTCTCTCTCTTGTATATATATGTATATTTTTCAGGTGCCCAGCCACAGGGGCGTCTTGCTTAGGATTCTTTGAGAAGGACGAGCTGCAGCTTAGGTGGGAGTTGCAGGTCCCTTGAGTAGACGGCTTCTGTCATTGACTCCACTCCTATTACTCTCATTTATGGGGCACGTGACGCCCTTTTTATCATTTCATTTATTGTTGGGGATTTTTATATTTCAGTTATTCCAGTATTGTTTATGGGATTTGTTTCAGGATGGTTTATGATTTTAGCTTTATATTATTAACATTCGTTTGGTGAATGTATGGTTTTATTTAGATTTCGTGGTGTGATTCTATATTGTAGAAATGTTGTTTTGTATTAATAAAAATCTTTTCTTTAATTAAAATTTGGAAGTTCGTATGAAAAATGTTTTTGACACTTAGCTTAATTATTTAGGGTGTTAAATTGGAAAAATTATTTTTATTGACAGTGATGCTGAGAATGGACCAACTGTTTACCTTGATTTAATTTAATAAAGGAGTGATCGCCCGGTATTTAATTAGGCGGGGTGTCACAGGTGGTATCAGAGCATCAGGTTCTAGTGTCCATAGGATCTGTACGGCTTATTTTCGCTTTCAGCTTAACGTTATTGCTATAGAGCCCTATTGTTAGGACTGTTGTATTCTTGCTTTCACGTTTAAGTCTTCAGCTATTTGAGATTTGTTGATAACTGTAGACTAATAAACTTGTTCACGTTTCAGATGCCTCCGAGACGTGCTCCGAAAGATAGGCGTGCCCAAGCCGACCAGCCAGCAGCTCCGGCACCAGGCACTATGAATGCGAATGAGGTAGCCGCCATCGTTGCTCAGGCGGTAAATGCCGCGATAGCGGTGATTCAGTAGGCTCCACCACAGGTCCAAGCAATGGCGCCAGTACCAGCACAGCTTCCATCTGCATGGGAGAGAGTTCAGGATGCTTTTCAGAAAGCACATCCCCCTGAGTTTTCTGGTAGCTCCGATATTATTACTGTCAGCCAATGGAAGAAGGACATCCAGCGGCACCTCCGTATGTATGAGTGCACCGAAGTGCAGAAGCAGCTATTGGCCTCTTTTAAACTGGTGGGAGTCGCATTACAGTGGTGGGAGTCCACTACTACTTTGGAGGAGAAAGACACGATCCCTATTCAGATTTTCTGGGAGCGGTTTGACCGCAAGTACTTTCCACCCGCAGTGCAGACTGAGATGAGGCGGAAATTGCTAAATCTGAAGCAGGAGAACCTTACTGTAGCAGAGTATAAGGAGGATTTCACGAGACTTATCACTATTGTGCCGGATGAGGCACCCACTGAGAGCAAGAAGATTTTGCTGTTCGTCGACGGGTTAGCTTGGAGGATCCGTCAGCACCTTATTGGAAATCTATCCCTGAGTACTTTTACGGACGTACTCAATGCAGCGTTACTACATTGCCAGGATCACCGCTTCCATCTTCAGGGAAGCAAGAGAGCAGGAGAGTCCAGCCAGCAGGGCAGGACCGGGGGTAATAGTGCCAGTGGGGCACCAACTCAGGGACAGACTCGTCAGCACGAGCAGAGTTCCCATCAGGGGGACCCTGCTAAGCGATTCCGTTCAGGTGATTCTAGGCAGGGATTCGGGGGATTCAGGCAGGGCCATCAGGGTCAGCTTAATCAGCAGGGCCAGCAGGGCCAACACCGACCGCAGGGTCAGCAGTAGGGCCAGCAAGGCCAACAGCGTGTACATCAGGGCCAACAGGGCCAATGGCGTGGAGGTAACGGCCAGCAGGGCCGTGGTCAGCAGGGACAGAGGGGAGGTAATTTCAGAGGCCGGTGTTTTGTGTGTGGCAAGCACGGCCATAAGCGTCAGGATTGCCCAGAGGGCGATAGGGCCCCACCGCAGCAGGGAGCCCGTAATGAGCCGCAGAGACCACTCTTTCCACCTGCTCTTCCAGCTCCAGCCCAGATGCCAGCCCTACCAGCCATCCCAGCAGCTCCAGTGCAGCAGGGGCAATTACAGTACGGACGTGTCTATAACGTCCACCAGGCGGCAGCTCCACAGGCACCACCCGCGATTGAGGGTATGTTTCCTATCCATGGTACTATGGGTAAAGTTTTGTTTGATACGGGGGCAACGCACTGTTTTATAGCTACGCATTTTGCGAAGTCCTTAGGATTGTTAGCCACAGCAGAGAGCACCGTGACGTGTGTCGACTCACCTTTAGGGAGTGGGTCGCTTATATTCTTTATATGCCGAGGAGTAGGGATAGAGATTGGTAGCTTGGTACTGCCTGCAGACATGCTAGTCTTAGACATGCACGAGCATGACGTGATTATTGGTATGGATTGGCTCGCATCTTATAGAGCCATGATTGATTGCTTCGGTGGGAGCATTGTTTTTGCCATTCCGGGGCAAGAGATGTTTGTAGTAGCAATGCCTCGCCCAGAGGGAGGTTCGACCGCTCATTTATATTACATTGAGGAGGATACCTCTAAGGAGGTTGTGATTCCTTTGGATTCGATCCCAGTTGTTAGGGAGTATTCAGATGTGTTTCAGGAGATACCAGGCCTACCGCCCAGTCGTGAGATAGACTTCGTTATAGACTTATTGCCGGATGCGAGACCTATAGCACGCGCACCGTACCGTATGGCTCCGGCAGAGATGCGAGAGCTACGAGATCAGATTGAGTAGCTATTAGGTCAGGGTTTCATTCATAGGATTACCTCACCGTGGGGCGCTCCAGTCTTATTTGTGAAGAAGAGAGATGGCTCACTGAGATTGTGTGTGGAGTACCGGGAGTTGAACAAGGTCACGATACGGAACAAGTATCCGTTGCCTCGAATCGATGATCTGTTCGACCAGTTAAGGGGAGCAACTTTCTTTTCGAAGATAGATCTGAGGTCGGGGTACCATCAGTTGCGAATTAGAGAGCAGGATGTTTCGAAGACTGCCTTCTTGTCGAGATATGGGTCCTATGAGTTCAGGGTGATGCCGTTCGGACTCACAAATGCCCCAGCCGTTTTCATGGACTTGATGAACCGAGTATTCAGAGAGTTCTTGGATCAGTTCGTCATCGTCTTCATAGATGATATCTTGATATATTCACACTCCGAGGAGGAGCATGCCGAACACTTGAGGCGGGTTCTTCAGACTCTACGAGAGCATCAGTTGTATGCTAAGTACGAGAAGTGTGGATTCTGGTTGAGAGAGGTACAATTCTTGGGCCATGTTGTTTCTGAGCAGGGGATAGCAGTTGACCCAAGCAAAGTGTCAGCGGTGAGGGAGTGGGGGCAGCCCACGACACCAACGGAAGTGCGTAGTTTCTTGGGGTTAGCCGGATACTACAGGAGGTTCATTCGGGGATTCTCCAAAATAGCGGGTCCATTGACGAATCTGACTCGCAAGGGGGTACCATATGTTTGGGATGACGCTTGTCAGTTGGCTTTCGACGAGCTGAAGGACAAGCTTACTTCGGCACCAGTCCTTGCTTTACCGAAGCCGGGTGTAGAGTACCTGGTTTACACAGATGCGTCCTTACGAGGACTTGGGGGAGTGCTTCAGCAGGAAGAGAAGGCTATAGCTTTTGCTTCTCGTAAGCTTAAGCCGCATGAGAAGAATTACCCCACCCACGACCTGGAGTTAGCTGCGGTCGTCTTTGCATTGAGAATTTGGAGGCACTATTTATTGGGCGAGAAATTCCGTTTGTTTACAGACCATAAGTCACTGCAGTACCTGTTCACTCAGCGATAGCTGAATATGCGTCAGCGCAGATGGTTAGAGTTTGTGAAAGATTACCAGTTCGATATACAGTATCATCCGGGGAAAGCCAACGTAGTTGCTGATGCGTTGAGCCGTAGACCGGTTGACGATGTAGCGGACATCTGGAAAGCAAAGTGGAAGGAGTTGGGTCACCAGGACGCAGTAGCACGTTCGTTCATATCCGTGATGACAGTCACACCCGAGATTGTTACAAGGGTGATACAGGCACAGACCACATACCCGTTTTGTCAGGAGCAGATTGTACGACTTCTAGCCGAGGGTGCTGAGTCCTATTCTGTTAGTTCGGATGGAGGGTTGCGGTTTAATGGGAGATTAGTGGTTCCAGAAGGAGCAGAGCTACGTCATGAGGTGATGACTCATTCTCATGGGTCCCGATTTGCTGTACATCCGGGAGGCGATAAGATGTACCAGGATATGAGACATCAGTACTGGTGGAGTGGGATGAAGAAGGACATCGCTAAATTTGTGTCCAAATGTTCTATTTGCCAGCTGGTGAAGGTGGACCACCAGAAACCGTCGGGATTACTTCAGCCGTTGGAAGTACCTGCGTGGAAGTGGGAAAGTATTTCCATGGACTTCATTACAAGGTTGCCTACATCACAGCGAGGCCACGATTCTATCTGGGTGATTGTAGACCGTCTGACCAAGGTGGCTCATTTTCTGCCAGTAAGGATAGATTATACCACAAGTCAGTATGCCCAACTATTCATCGCTGAGATTGTCAGATTACATGGGGTGCCCCTGAATATTGTGTCAGACAGAGACAAGATTTTTGTGTCGCGTTTCTGGGAAAGCTTTCAGGAGGCTATGGGTACAGAGTTGAGACTGAGTTCAGCTTACCACCCACAGACAGATGGACAGACAGAGCGTACTAATCAGATGTTGGAAGATATGCTATGCATGTGTATCCTCGACTTCGGGGGAGGTTGGGAGCCACATCTTCCACTGGTCGAGTTTGCTTATAATAACTCCTATCAGTTTACGATTGGCATGGCTCCATTTGAAGCTTTGTACGGCAGGCCTTGTCGCTCTCCAACCTGTTGGCTCGAGGTGGGGGACAACAAGTTATTAGGACCAGAAGTGATCCAGGAGACCTCCGCGAGGATTGAGATAATCCGGAGTCGTATTCGGGTAGCCCAAGACAGACAGAAGAGCTACGCCGATGCAAAATGATTCTTCCGGGAGTTTAATGTGGGAGATCAAGTGTTGTTGCGTGTATCTCCTATGAAAGGAGTGATGAGGTTCGGGAAGAAGGGGAAGTTGGCTCCGAGGTACGTAGGACCATTTCCCATCATCGAGAGAATTGGGCCAGTAGCATACAGGTTGGGTTTGCCAGAACATTTACATCGCATCCACGATGTATTCCACATCTCGTCGTTGAGACGATACCTTCGGGATGATATGGCCCATACTCACATTGCGATAGATGAGATCGACTTGCAGTCGGATAGCTCTTACGAGGAGAGACCGGTGGATATTCTAGACTACAGTGAGAGGAGATTGAGGTCAAAGATAGTTCCACTCGTGCGGGTCCAGTGGGAACATCATAATGTGGAGGAATCCACTTGGGAGCGTGAGGCAGATATGCGTGAGAGATATCCAGAGTTGTTTTTACCAGGTATGCCTTATTTTCCGAATTTCGGGACGAAATTCCGTTATTAGAGGGGGAGTATGTAATACCCCATATTTTTATGCTATAATTAAATTGGGGATTTATTTAATAAAAAAATCCGGAAATTAATTATGTTATAATTATTAACGTGACGCGAGTTAGTAATAATATGAAATTGTTGAATATTACTTAAGAGCATAGTAATATATGGTAAATGTCACGAGTGAATAAAAATGACAACGAGTGAATGAAAACGACAATTTTGGTAATTTTAGTCGGGACGCGCCCGTGTCGCGTCGGGACTAATTATTGAGATATAAAAGTAAATATTTTATGAGTTGTCCATATGGTCGTTTTAAGTGCGCCAACGCGTCCGGAAGGGTCGAGATAGTCAGAAAAGTGTACCCGGGGGTTTAGTTTGGGTCTCGGGATGTTTTTAGGCTTAATTAGTGACCCGGGAGGGCGTTTTGGTAATTTTACAAATTAGGGTAATTAAACCCACGAATTTCAGCCATCCTTAGCAGCCATTTAAGTCAACCTCTTAGGGTTAGATCATTCAGAACCCTAAGACGGCTATTGGAGAAGAGAGGAGAGACCTTGCTAGGTGATTCAAGGCCAAAAACACCACCTTTTGCACCACCGTCACCACCAACGCGTAGATCGCGAGGAGGAGAACGCAGCCATACCAATATCAGCAGGAAACCAGACCTCTGAAATCCCAGGCAAGTGTTTAACTTGCGTATTTTCGTTGATGCAATAATCATGTTAGTGTAGGAACGATTAAGAGTATAATCCATGGAGGAAAACCCAATTTTGATAAAGATTTGCATGTAGCAATCATATAAACCTTATTCTGGAAATTAATATGTGAAGTAGATGTTTAACCCACGAAATTTTGATGATTTATTAGAAGGAATTTCTGGAGAAAACTGATTAGAACAAAGGTTAAGAAAACTGTAGGGTTCTTGATGATTAGATAAAATATTAGGTTGTTTAATCATGTTTATTGATGTATATACGCATGCTGATCGTTAAAGAAACCTGGAATTATGTTAGGATGTAAGCAGTAGACTTTTTGGGTCAATTAGAGTTGGAAAATATGAGTTTTGATGAAGAAACCTAAGCAACCCCGTCACTGCAGTTTCTGCAGAATTTTCACAGACCTGCTCGATCGATCGATCGACCCTAGATCGTCGATCGATCGAAGGTTCGATCGGTCGACCCCCAGACGTCGATCGATCGACCCTCCCTGGCAGCCTATTATTCCCCTTGTTTAATTAGTTGAATTAATTTATCGTGGAATAAACCTTGGGCATTCTAAATAAAATGATTTGGGAGATAATGAGGACCAGTAGAGTATATGGACATATGTTAGAACCTTTAATCTTCAACGAAGAGGGTAATTATGGGATATTTACTTTAGGTTGTTAGATTTATGAAACTTAAGGGTGAGGTGCGTAAGAGAGTTACGTTGGAATCAAATGAAGTTATTTACTGAATTTTAGAATTGTAAAGTTATAACCCATGAGTATTAGGTAATGAGTGAGAAAACCCTTCGAATTAAGGTTAGAGGCGAAACCTTTTACGTTATACTAATAAGGTGAAATTTAGGACAAAGGTTGTAATTATGGGTAATGAGAGTGACCTATATTAATATGATGAAATCGGTATATTTATATGAATGTGTGTACATATATTATATACATGTGAAAAACGTACCCGCGCTACTTGCTATCCCTGAGGTTACCGCGCTGGGACGATCATATCCTGTGTTGCTTTATGGGGATATTGAATCGTACCCTAGAAGATAGAGATCCTAGGTACGGGCTATTAAATTGATAGTCGGACGGTCCTAAGAGACGTGTGGGTATGTACTGACCTCTTGGACTTGGAATCTATGCTTCGCCTCAACGTTGTTTTGTATATGTTAATACAGTTCGAGAGTGATTCCGAACTTGTATTTCCCTTTTATGTGAGCGATACGGGGATTGGATAGCAGAGTATGCCCGCACTATAGTTTAGTTGGGGTGCCATTATATATATATTTTATGCGAGTAGTTAATATATATATGAGGTTATAAACTTTGAACTGCCTACTGTGATTTGATAAGTAGAACATGGTTGTTGACTCAAATTATTAAATACTTGTTTTTGTGAAAATATGAAAAGGTACGGGGAAATCTTATAATTTAACGAAGCTAAAACGAGAGGAATACTACAAATTGAAAGTAACCTTTTTATAACATTGTTATCGTTCAGTTTTTGAAAACATTTGAGTAAGATAAGATAAACGAACCATTGGGAAGGCTAGTACGATAGGAGTGCACATTAGAAGAGAGGTGAGTATTTCTCAAGAGAGAGACGAACTAATATGATGTTGCATTGGCCTGTATCAATTTAAATACTTGCTTAACGTATTCTAAAATCAAACACACTTTCGGGCCCTGACCCGTTTCCTTTTCTCTCTCTCTCGTATATATATGTATATTTTTCAGGTGCCCAGCCACAGGGGCGTCTTGCTTAGGATTCTTTGAGAAGGACGAGCTGCAGCTTAGGTGGGAGTTGCAGGTCCCTTGAGTAGACGGCTTCTGTCATTGACTCCACTCCTATTACTCTCATTTATGGGGCACGTGACGCCCTTTTTATCATTTCATTTATTGTTGGGGATTTTTATATTTCAGTTATTTCAGTATTGTTTATGGGATTTGTTTCAGGATGGTTTATGATTTTAGCTTTATATTATTAACATTCGTTTGGTGAATGTATGGTTTTATTTAGATTTCGTGGTGTGATTCTATATTGTAGAAATGCTGTTTTGTATTAATAAAAATCTTTTCTTTAATTAAAATTTGGAAGTTCGTATGAAAAATGTTTTTGACACTTAGCTTAATTATTTAGGGTGTTAAATTGGAAAAATTATTTTTATCGACAGTGATGCTGAGAATGGACCAACTGTTTACCTTGATTTAATTTAATAAAGGAGTGATCGCCCGGTATTTAATTAGGCGGGGTGTCACACGTCTATTACGATGTGAGCTATTGACGGCCTAATTAATTATATTAACCGGGAACATATAAATGGTGTAGTATTATATGTCCGTACGAGAAGAGATATGTACCAATATATTATAATGATTATTAAGACGTGTGCATACTTAGTATATATGTATTGATTTTATGTGTATGACATACCTACCATACTTGCTATCACGGGAGGTTTGCGTTCGCTTAGGGCCCTCTAATCCTTGTGTTGCCGGATTTAGACTGGTTACCTCGATGAACATAGGTCAGAGAAGGACTTATTGGGATGTTAATAAGTCTGCTGATAGCGCAGGTATGTGCGTGACCCATGTGATGTGACTGTGTTCGCCTCCATTATTTGTGATGTTGTTATCTGTGAACTATTCCTGAGAGATTCGGAATATGTAATCCTTATGTACGTGATGTACCGGGATGGATAGCAGAGTATGTGTGCACCGCAACTTAGTCTCGAGGTGCTTATATTGTATATTTATGTTGTGGAAAATATACACTTTATTATGGGAACTTTCATATGGTATTGTGTGTATAAATTTGGAAAATATAAAAGGGATAATCTATAATGAGTTGTGTTGCTTTTATGGGAAACTGAATTTACGTTAAGCCCCTATTTAAATGTGATCATTATAATGTAAATGGGAATCGAGTAATAAGAGTAGAACCTATGACAGTCTAGCTAGATATGATGTCACTTAGCTAGTGATTAGCGTCATTTTAGATGGGTACTTACATTAGGAGTGCACATATAGTCGAGAGGTGAGAATTTCATGTGAGTGCACGTCCTAACATGTACTTTGCATTTAATGTTTTAAATGTTTTTTTAAAGCACTTGCAGGTTTTTAAAATATCTCCACATTCGGGCTCTGACCCGTTTGCTTTCAAATCTATTTTCTTGTAAAACCATTTTAGGTGCCCAGCCACAAGGACACCATGCATAGGATTCTCACTCAGGTGACGAGCTGTAGCTATTTGTGAAAGTTACATGGATTTGCTTTTAGACGCTTCTATCATTTGGAGCCCATATTCAGTATTCCTCAATTTTAGGGCATGTTGCCCAGTTCCACTAGAGATACATTTCCATTTCAGTTTTTCAGACTTTGGCATGTATTAATTCAGTATTCGGTATTTCATTACTTATTTCAGTTGTGGGATTTGTTGTGAGGAATTTTTCCTCCGGATTTATCTATATCATGTGTTGGTTATTCTATTATTTCGTTATGGTGAATGGTGATATTATTCTTGCTTTAAATCATGTACTGCATGTTAATCAGACTTTAATTAAAATTTGACAACTTACTTTTTAAATACTAGGTGGTTAGTAATAATAAAATGTTTTCGACAGTGATGCTATTAACTGAGCCAACTTGGCATTTTGATTTAATTTCATAAAGGAGTAGCTACCCGGTATTTAATTAGTCGGGGTGTCATATGCCATTTCCGTATTAATATATATGTTCCGTTGGAATTCCACTTCCATCAGATTTGGGTTGTTTAATTTTATTTCTTAACTTGTAAACTCCAAACTTAAAACCTTAACAACCTGCCTTCTGATTTATTGGATGGTTTTCACGTATCCCTATTTTATTGTTATGATGCTGAGGATGATATCTATCCATGATTCCATTACGTCGAGGTATCGGGCTGGCCACACCTTATTTCGGATGGCAGGTTGTCACACTTTACCCCCTTGATGTGGATTGGCATCCTTACTTACCGCTCTACACTTTAGTTTGATATTATTTTGTAGGTATTTTAAGCTTTTGATTAACTTGGCTTTCAACAACAACTACACACCAAAAAGCAAAGTTATCACCTATGAACACTCTTTTCTAGCTATTCCGACCCATCCAGACTCGATCATGCACTCTGAATTGTCATCCGAATTAATCTATAACATTCTCCAATATTTTTTGCCTTCAAATACGACACAAAATAGTCCAAATAATTTATTCTCAATTTGCAAAATTAATAAATTTAAAAATTTAAAAATTTCCCAAATCATCAATTTAATTCCTCCTAATCAAACAAATTCTTTTTTTCTCCTAGAATATTATTTAATTAACGGTCCTTGAATTTACGGGGTGTTACATACTTCCCCCTTATAATGGAATTTCGCCCTCGAAATTCGGATAAGCCTAGTACTCCCAGTCTCAACTAGCTTCTTAATCATTTACCCTTAGCATTGCTACACATAGTTATTAAGAGAATGTAATTAACCAGAGTGCCCATACATCCTGTACCTGTGCTTAACCTCACAAAATAAAACCCGAATTTTACCAGCCTTGAACTCGTAATATAACTTCAATCCCACAGTTATAACATTACAAATACTCTCCTCTCGGAATGAAAGTATACATATCCACTCTTATTCTAAAAAAAACATACACTACCTCACCCTTACTATCACTAGTTTTCTTGTGGGAAAATAAGGCCCGAGCTATATCTCCATATCCGACAATAATTCAACCCAGCCTGAATCCTCTCAGAAATGTCCCTACTCATTGGGATTTCAATTTCGAATATTAATACATTAGGATGAAACACATTTAACATACATAACCGTATATATATGCTATACCCTATCTCTTGTGAAACCTAGCAACGATAATTCATACCCTAGTACCGCTAACACCCAGTCTTACTATAACTATCCACTATAGCCCCAAACTATTTCTACATATTTGAAACTTAGGAAAACATCCATGCTACTCCCATAATTCTTGAAAGTAGAAATATCTATAATACTGCATCCTTCCTATAAGTGTACCTTCCACTCTCTTGTGGTTAACACCAAATAACCCCGTTATCCCATGGTACTTAAATATATACACTATGGCTATTTCGGCCAACACATCCATTAATATCCAGCTCACTCATGAATCCTAGTTGTAACAAACCATAGGTAGTGACGCACTCAATGTCTCTTCCAAACACACCCACACTCAACGTTTAATAATATGTGGAACATCTTATTCCCATTCCCCCAGAATACACCCAAAATCATCGCCTTTGCATCTCCTCCCCAAATCTACAAATTATCTACACAGTAGAGACTCAGGCTCTTCCTAGGGTCCCAATACATCATATATCTTCTTCATATTTGGACAACCCTTCGATCATAACATATGTAATCATATTTATCTCAAGATCCGCTCCACATTTTTGTCGTGTCGATATCCTACACATGTTTCCAATGATCTTACTTGCTACTATTCAATTCTTCCCAAGATTGCCCCACCTATCAACTTGTGGTACAAGTTTTCCGAATGTTTATTTCGTAACCCTTCCCTGCTCCACTGTCCCTATCTCTTAGTGGCTCTTTGCCCAACGTATTTTCTCCACAAGTTCACTGATTATCATTCAATCCGATGACCTAGAATTTGCTGACGTCTTCCCACTTCCAACATTTTTATTAAGGCTTATGCGTATAAAACCTCACAGCCAAGTCCAAAAAATCTTTTCTCGATACTTTATTTCTTAGCATTATCGGTCCTCATTTTTCATAAGAACTCAAATCATACACCTGGGACACTCAAACTCTATTCCTATACTCACAAGTCTAATCATGGACTTCCACGTCTCTAAAGGAGTCATATATTACTGCGCTCGCACTATCACTAAGACCTTAGCACAAAACATTACTAATGTGATAAATCTCTCCACTCCATGGCAACGTGACATACCCTGAATCTCATCAGTAAAAGTCCTATGCAGAGGATTCCAATATAACTAGACAATTGTACTCTCTGATCTCTACTTCAAAAGATATTATCGCGGGCTCAACCCTATGTCAGGTGAGACATCACAAAAAGAATATACATCCTACCTTGAAACAACAAACACCATAGTCTTGCGATAACCGCCCACCATCGCTTAACAGTCCGTAACCAGGATAAAACCATACCTCGAATATTACCTCTAAAAATGGCCTAACCTTATAAAATACATATCATCTCAGTGTACCCACCCGCTCCCCTATTGGTGGAACCGAAGAGCGCCCTGCTACTCTATGGTAAATATATACATAGTAGTGATATTAACGATACCTCCACTAAATCAGTTTCCACGTGAATCTAGTACTAATACATTATTATGACCCGCTCTCATCACATAAAATAAACCCTAATCATCTCGACGTAAAACTCATAGTTTTGGTTACCCATAACACTGGTGGCTCAAACGGTTACTAGAAATAACACCCTCGTCCTAACCAAACCAAAAACTTCTCTAACAATTGCCCTTACTAAACAACCCTCTCCTATCCCCAGACTCGCTGTGGACAAGATCCAACCATGTGTTTCTACTCTTTTACACATAATAAACCTATCTGTGTGATTCCCCTTTCTCAAGCATCACCGGCCATATTGGGTTTGTCCTTCTCACGGACCTAGTAGCCTTGACCCTGATTGCTACCCCAATTGTCCCTTTGGATTCACTGATCCAATAGACTTATTTCTGGCCTTGTTGGCCCTAATTGAAGCCATCGTCACTTGAAATTCTATAAATCTTGATCATAAAACTTAGTTTTTTGTATCCGTTCCCTTAGTGACTCACTTAGCACAAAATATAGTCTCACTCTTCTGATAGCTTCTCCAACTTCCTTAGCTCCTCTCTTGAGAGAGCATTGATACAAATGTAAATGTACAACCTTGACGACAATGAAACCAATCATCCTAGCTAGATCCCTTATTCGTTCTTTTATATTCTACCCACGGGTCTATTATTAACTTGCAACCTTTATTGATTATTCGTATCCCTCTCATTGGTTACTAAGTTTGCGAATTTCCTCAACTTTCCTTCCCATTCGGCCACTGTTCGACCATTTTGGAAAATTATTGAAATTTCCCTTGCCTCTAAATTTAATCACTAGTGAGAGTATTAATAATAATCATCACCCCAAATTCCGCTTTATTCATGGTATTTCCCATGGATGTGGTGACTGGCTCCCGTCACCCCATGCTTCTTCTAAGAGAAAACTTCCTTGCCCCAAATTTTGACTTGAGTGTCACTACTCTCCCCCACATGTGATCCCAATTGGATGTTTTCCATTCATTGGTAAATCACCTTTTCGCACCTCCCTTGAATTCTAGTAGATTGTTCTTCTGAAACAAATATTTCTTTGACCCTTACCCCTTAATATCTACACTTGGGTTTTAACTTTGCATTGTCATCCCTTCGCGATGGTTCTTGCGAAGCTACTGTACCCCAGCGGTTACTCCAACTTCAATTGTTCGAACAATAATCATAGTGACCCTTATCGCATCACCGTTTCCCGAATATTCCATGCCTCTTTCTGAGTCTTCCCTCCTGCAAATTGTTCTACGTCCCATGCTTGTCTTTCTATAATGTTCGATCTGGAATGCTCGATCAAAACTGTATATGAATCATATGACTATACCCTATAGCAGGAGAACGTAAGTCGCATACGTAAAGGAATACAACAGTCCTATAATAAGTCTTTATATCAAAGAACACTACGTTGAAATGTGAAAAGATGCACAGATCCTAATGACACTTGAACTTGATGCTCTGATACCATATATTACAGACCACTAAATAAAATACTGGGTGATCAGTCTTATATGAAATTAAACATGAATATGATCTGGATCATTCTTAGCATCATTGTCAAAAACTTTTTAAAACTTACAAACCACCTAGAATTCCAAAGACATGGTGTCAAATTTTATCTTTTTATTTAACATCTCTAACAACATGCAAAACAATATATCTTTAACCGTTCCCACAACCACTTAATTAGTAATACAGAAAATGATTGAATATAAGCCTTGTAGAGACAAGCACCGACTAAAAATTAAATAACAAAAATAAACCACAAGAGGAATAAATGAATACATCATCTAACTGAAATAAAATGGAACGAGTAGGGCGACATGCCCAAATGAAATACTGACTGCATCCTACTTTAGGAATGAAATGACTGAAGTGGATAAGTCATAGTCTTGCAACATCCACATGTGTCGCAGCTGCATAGCCCTGGAATATAAAAACCCTAGCGTCCCTGTGGCTGGACACCTAAAAGGTTTTAAAAATATTTTATAGCAAGGGTTAGAATCCAAAACATTTTGAAAATATTTAGCAAGTAAATTTAATTGCAGTAATTAAAATGCATGAATGATCTTCATATTTAAATTAGTGACGCACAATCTCTTGAGAACGCCTCACCCTTCGACTAATGTGCACACCTAATGTACCTATACATGACCCATCTAGCTATCAACCCCGTAACTAGCCTTGTCATATATATATATATATATATATATATACTAGCGGAATGCTCGTGCCTGAAGGCACGACGAAAATTTCGAAAGCACGTAATTATAAAACGGTGAAAATTTTCAAAGTATGTAATTGCAAAACGACAAAAAAAGAGTAATTTATAACAATTGGCCATACTCTCCTTTGTTTATAAACTATTCACCCTGCTTAACAAACAACAAATACTCCAACAACATTCAAATAATCTAAATTCATCAAACAAATTCACATATAATATGAAATATACAATATTCATCAAATAAATTCTCATTGTGTCTCAAAAAAACAACGTGTCAAAGTTTTAAAAAAATTGGGCAGAGTCTCCTTTGTTTATTGGACTATCCACCCTTCTCAAGGGATAACGACAAATCCAATAATATAAAAAAAACAAATTCGCCTAACAAAAGCTTCAATAAAACAAACATCTTAAAAAAATAAATATATATCAATGGAAGCCCCATTGCAGCTCCGTGGCAGCTCCATAGCATCCCTGTAGTAGCTATTACCATAGCAGCCATGTACTAGCCCCGTAGCAGCTCCGTAGCAGCCCCATACAAATCCCGTAGCAGCCCAATAAAAGTCCCGTAGCAGCCCAATAAAAGTCTCGCAGTATCCCCAAAGAAGTCACGTAGCATAAAAATTAAGTCCATGTTTGATTGGTCTTGGATTAAAACCTGAAATGAAAATAAAAAAAAATAGTTTGTTCCCAAAAACATTGTACGTTAGCTATATAGGATGTGGGTTGGGGTGGGGGGAGATACACATCAATCCGAATTACAAAGAAAATTAAAAATAAGCGCCCAACTTAAAAACCTAATTCAATAAACCCATTTGTTTGTGAGTGTGATCTCTGTGTGTGTCATCTTGAAACTACTGGATTTCAATGTTCCCAAGCAACCCCGAAATCATCTATATGAAACCTTAAATATAAATAGTGTGAAATGGATCAAAAACAATTTGATAACATCATATCATGAATACGAAATGTAAAAATGAAAAATAAATGAAAACCAATCCAAGTGGGCAATATGTAAACCTCGATCCGGTTGTTTTCAATTCGTAAACCTCACCCGCTCTTCTCATCTTCCTTGTCTCCCTAGAACCATGGTTTTCAAGGCTGCAACATGATCAACATGATCAACTTCTATGCATTAAATGTAAAGAATAACACATAAGAATACACGATAATGAAAACAACATATTTTCTCGACAACCAACCAAATAACACGAACAAATCAAAACATTTTATTAATTTATACCTCAAGATCTCGATAGCTGTGACTTCAATTATCAACGCTCCTGCTAAAAACTAAAAAACAAACCAAAATAACATATAAGAATACATGATAATTAAGTATTGACAGTGCAAACCTTTTGAAGAAACCTATACGAGGGGAAATTATGAGCAAATAAGTATGGGATCATTATGAGTGGCATGTTCATGTGGTAGCCAACCCATCACCCTGTTACTATGTAATGAACTACCATGTTACTATGTGATCAACTGTTTGATAGTAATAAAAACATTGCGGTTAACATTTTTTGCAATATACATTTCCAAATAGTTTCTTTGTGAACATAATTAGTTTTTTATAACAAATTTCTAGACTATTTTTACTTAATTCCATGTCTACTTTAGTAACCGTTAGAACTTTAGGCCTCAACTACCTATTTTCCTAACTTTAGGCCCCAACTTTATATATACCTATTATTTTTTATACTGAGTTGACAATCTTGGGGAAATAAGACTTGATCTCTATCATAAAAAATATGACAAAATGAAAAGAAAAGAAAAGAAAACAAATACTATTTAGAGAGAACATTTCTTTGTTTTAAAAAAATAAAGTGTCAAAGTTTTAAAAAAATTGGGCAGAGTCTCCTTTGTTTATTGGACTATCCACCCTTCTCAAGGGATAAAGACAAATCTAACAATATAGAAAAAACAATTTAGTGAATACCTTAAAGTAAAATACATGCTTCATACCTTCAAGTCGCTCGTGGATACCAAGTAAAAAACTAAAACAATATTGTAAATACCAAGTCTTACAAATTTCAATCGATTTCAAAACTGGAAAAAAATAAAATCTCCTTTCAAATTTTCAAGCAAACACAAATGACATTGGTGGCTTACTTGAAAAATGGGTGACATTCATCACATAAGGTCTACTATGCGGGGAGCTTGGCCTCAACCAATGGTGCCCTCTGTAAACAACAAAATACAAATTTTTTGTCTATTAAAAACAAAACTTTAAGTTAAAATAATAGGTAAATTACATGTACAGTACAACAGGTTATTATGTGTAACATGAATATCTCTAGTTTATATCATTGATATGTTAGTTCTCACTCAATATTATAAATTACAATCAGGCTGCATTAACTCGCTCAATAGTATAAATTGAATATCTCTAGTCTATATCGGATGTCGAGAATAAAGGGAAACTTTTGCATATACGCATCTGCATATATGCTGCATATTGCATATATGCTCCGCGACTTAGCTTGAGAAACAAAGGGAAATTAGCAACTTCATGACAATGAAATGTTGTAAATAAACCTCGTGACCACAAAAGGGGATCTTTGTTGTTGTAGCAGTGGTAGCTGACCACAAAAGTTGGTCTGGTGACGCAACCACCCCCCACCTGCTGTAATAGACCCAAAGAGCAGTCGAGGAGAAGAAATGCGAGACATCAGCCTTTGATATTCTCAGCTGCTGCTGACCCCACCCACCCCCACCTGCTCCTTTCCCCACCCCACCTGCTACTTCCCCCCACGCCCACCTACTGCACATCACCCCCACCTGTTGTTGATGCCCCACCCACCCACCCCACGCCCACCTACTGCTTTGCGTACCTGTTGCAACACGACAGATCCCAATAACTGCTCAGATTCTAAACATAATACAAAACCGAAAGATATTAAGATGAATTTAATTTGACCTTAAAAAAAATGATTATGCATACTTTTTACATTTGAAGGCATTTTCACAAAAAATGTATAAGCAAATGTACGATTGATCTTTGTAATTTGCGTTTCTAAAACAAAATATAGTAGTGTTAGAGTACTTTAGTTTTGCATTTAAACCAAAAGTCGAAAGTAAGCACTTTAAAAAAAAATTAAATGCTAGTGAAAAAAGAATCAAATTGAAAGCATATGACATGTGCTTTGTATTATAAACAGAGAAATGGATAAATTAAAAGTGCCTCAATAATGTAGTGTTTTTTTTTTTGGGGGGGAGGGGGGGGGGGGATGTGAAGAATTTGGGAGTGAAAATTTCTTTAGAATGCAGATGTTATAATAATATGGAAGAACTTGAACATCTTTTTATAAACTGAGAGTCATCAAGCTAGGCACTTACTTCATAACTGAGGTCTTTAAGAAGCCGAGTTGCTACAACAACCAAGAACGCCTACCACGGGAGGAAGGGGAGCCCAAAATTGTAAGGGAAACTGAGCAAGTTTAGAACTAATTGAAATATAAATTAACTCTTTGATAAGAAAAATCAAGTTAATATAAAGGACAATCACTAATTATCAAATGTTTTCTTGGCTAAGAGTTGCTGCACACCTCTGATAAACTTTTCCAGATTAAGACTTGCTATTAGCACTCCTGCCTAGGACATTTCTTGATCGCTAAACATGCCCATGTTATATTATTCAATTCACAAAATGTTAAACTCGCTTAATTAAATTTCAAGTAGAATGCATTTTGTATGATCTTCCAACACAATCCTATCGATAGCACTATAAAAAACACACCAAATAAAAAACAAGTATAGAAATAAAGGTGTATCTCGAGATAACTATCAAAAACACAACAATACATATTACAATGAACTCCATAAAAAATAGAGGCAATGAAAATTTATACCCAATCCGAAGCTGCTCATATATGCACAGCTGGATGCCATCAAATTGCAGATCTCTAAACAAAAAGGATTCATACCTGGCATATTGGCCTTTGAACCTCTGTTGGTACACGAACAATAAAAGAAGCAGCCCCAGATGAGTTCCAGATCTAATTTTCTTCAACCCCTGAACAATAAAAGGAGCATACCCAGAACAATGCAAGATATATGCATATATGCATATATATTTCGATGTCGGCCAATCGATCATGGCTTTCATTGTGGATGGGTCTGCTACCACCCCTTCTTTGGAGACAATATGACCAAGGTATTCCACCTCAGTTTTTCCAAAACTGCATTTAAACTCCTTAACAAGTGATGCTCCAGGTAAGGGTTCACTTCAGATGATGTAAATGAGCTGGGACTAAATACAAAAATGTCTTTCGGTAGTCGGGAAGCAAGTGTCGGTCCTAGCCCGGCAGAAGCCCTTTTTCATCCTTTCTGGGACCATTTCGCGATGCCTGAGAAGGTCGAGTAATTCGAATTGCAAAGTTCGTTCTCGATTAGTCATGTGAGGAGGGAGAGAATAGTTCAATTGCCCCAGACCAAGTTTCATCCCCCTACTCCAAGGGGCTTCACACTCATATATCTGCATATATGCTTGCAGATATGCAAGATGCATATATGCATATATATGCATATATGCAACATATATGCATATGGATATATGTGTATACAGTGATAAATAAGTAATCTCGATAAAAAAATGCTCGATCCGAAATAAAATATAATAGAAAAAGGAAGAGCTAAAAGAATTCAGACCTGCTCGATCCATAAATACTCGATCCAATTTAGACCTGCTCGATCCATCACTATATGTATATATGCTGCATATATGAGTATGCATATAAGCATACAATATGCATACAGTAAAATGCATATATGCGAGTAGTCCCTTAAAACCTCACTCAAACACGAATTAATAAAGAAAAAAGATCCCAAACTTAATGTTCATTATGGTGCCACATCTATTACACCTCCAAAATAAAATAAAAAATCCAAAATGAATGAATTTATAAGAAATAACTATTGAACTGATTGAACAATACAAAATACAAAAACGATCGAACAACAATAAAACATTCAATATTCTTTAAATAAAAAATAAAAATAAAGAACCACTTGATACTCATTTGCAAAAATATTAAACCAGTTCATCTCCTTTGTGGAAAACACCCCCAACTCACTACACAACCACCTGATACCTGAAACGGCTTCTTCTATTATTTCTTTTAAAGTTCAGTCCGATGTTGTTTCTCTAGACAGTCATATTTTCTTGAAACTGATGCTGAGATCGGTGACGATGGGAAGCTTCGACCATCAAGAACTTGAATGTAATAGATGTGGCACAACTTATGGCTTCCTCAAAAACTTGATACAAAAATACTTTATCAAAGCTGCTAAACAAAAAAAAACATGTTATACCTTATATGAATTTTACGTTTAATATTTTTAGAATGTCTAATGTGAATCTTTTTAAATCTATCCTCATGGATGCTTTATAGAAGTAATAGCTTTATTTCATGATTTTGGAAACTAATAATAAAGAAAGGGTATCCTTAAGTATATGATAATGTTAAAACACACCTTCAATCTTCTTGATGGCTTTAAGATTTTCTTGATGCATTCTTCACAATGCAAACCCACCTGCAGTTTTACCACCTGCTTTCCTCACCCATTCTTGTCTCACCCTCCTCCTATTTTTCTACTCCAGGGCTGAAAGCAAAGAAATAAAAATGAATAAGTGTAACAGGTACCAAAAACACGCACTACTATGTATTTCGGAAGAAATGCTATCCAAGGAACAAAAACACAATTCCACAATGGCTAGAACCAAGAAAAAAACATAATAGGTACCAGAAAAAAAGTTAACACTGAAATGTTACCTAGAAAGAGTGTTAAAAAAATGCATACCACGTAAGGGGGACAACTAAGCACATGTACACATCATTTTGAGTAAGAACTCATGCACATCCTAGGCCACTATACTGATAAAATCCTAGTCCACATCACTGATAATCCTGGCCACTTTCACCTCCAGTTGGATTCGTCCTGCTATAAACAACGTCAGCATCGTCAAAATACATAATTTGGACAATATCTTTATTCACTTGTAACTCCATGAATTTGGGGGCAATGAAATAAGTGGAATATTTGGCATCAAAATCATATAACTCACACATAGTTAAACATATGATACCCTAAAATGTGTTTCTAAGTGCACACAAAACCATAAAATTCATTTCCACGTGGAAAAGCTACATACCAAAATAAAATGAGAATGGTATTTAACTAAAATTAAAATCGATGCATATATCTTTAATAGCAATGCACCAAATAACATCAATAAAGGTAATAAGGATCCAACGCACTCGTCTAGAATAAACTCTTTTCATAAGACTACTTTCTCAATTAATCCTGTTAAGAAAACCACCGTAAGCAATGCAAAAACAGGGCTACATTGTAGGGAAGCATTGTCAACTGTTATTCAATGAACATAACAGTTGTGGATTATCATTATTCTCACTGAAAGTGCATAACCGATTTTTTTACGATATTGCTAAATAGTACTTGTTTGAAGAAATATAAGTGACCTATATAGAGAAAACATAATGTGGGACTTCGTCAAGCAACACGAACCTCGCACGTTGTGTCGCATAACAATATCTTGTGTGTGTCATTTCGTACTTACTAAAAGTCTGCTCATCTTCCCCATTTCACCTTAGAACGGTTGAAACATGCTTCCTTCCCATAAATCTCCTTACCATAAACCCTTTGAAGCAAGAAAAAATAATCATTTGTAACCGAAGAATATTAAAAGGTGCAGAATAATTGATGGAATTCACACCAACGAATATATTGATTTTGACTAATATCCTAAGTTTATCTTAATAAATCAATACATAAATCATAATTTAGCCCAAGTGTATTTGATTTTATAAATATACATTATTAAAGGACAATACAATATATCATAGTCAAATAAATATTAGTGGTGTTGAAAAGGCTTAACAAAATATTGTTGTTCACATTACCCATTTGCAGGTTAACTATTAATTCTTCATTTGAAAGGGTTACAAAAATATGAGAATCAGTGGTTCACCAAGTTCAACATATATAACATACAAATGATTCCTATTCTTTGTTTCTTTCTTTTATGTAATTATCTGACTATAAACCCAGATATGTTAAACCATGTAATCAAATAAAACTTTAATATTTGTTTTCAACAAATAAAATGGAATAAATCTATATCTACGGAATGCACATAAAGTGATATCAATATTTCTTTTCAACAAATAAAAGGGAATAAATCTATATGTATGGAACGCACATAAAGTGATATCACAACAAAATGTTAAAATATAAAATAGTAGTACTGTAAACACTAACAATACTAAATATAATACCTTATTAAATTGCATGTAGCACTACTTAGTGGTGTTGAAAGGCACTCTTTAATTTGTCACTACCACTATTCGAATAATGACTGCAAAAACACCAAAAACATCACCTATTTGAGTAATGACTGAAAAATTTAACACCACCAAACACACTAAAGGGTGCCTAAATCAAAATTTTCCAAACACACTAAAGGGTGCCTAAATCAAAATTTCCAATATGTACACATATATGTACACATTTATACACAGTACAATAGGTATTCACAATATAATGAATGAAAAAAACACATAAATGATGAAAATGTAGGCCAACAATATACCTAAAACAACAGAGAGAATGTATACCTATTTTTCCTAACCTAAACAAAAAAACATAAACAACACAACATAAAGAGAAATTAGATTTTCAAAAAGCTTATTTGAACCAAAAATAAAATTATAGAGTTTCAATGACACAAAGAGAGAATGTATACCTGATTAGAAGAACTAAAACCATATAGCTTCAATGAATCCAGAAATAATTAGATCTGCAAATAAATGTATACCAAATAAACTAATTAGATATAGAAATTTTTAGTAAGAAAGTGTAAATCTTGAAAAAAACATAGGAATCATCAAGGCAGAGGGAGATGATGTTGTATGGTTGTGTGCATGTGCGAGAGAGTAATAATCGGGAGGGCGAAGGCCTGGAAGGGGGAGGGAGAAGCTTAGAAAGGGGAGAGGGGACGGTGGGGTGGGGGGGGGAAGACGACGTATGGTTGTGTGCATGTGCGAGAGAGTAATAATGGGGAGGGTGAAGGCCTTGAAGGGGGAGGGGGCGGTGGGGAGGTGGGGTTGGGGGGGGGGGGGGGGACGACAATAGAGAATGAGGATAATAAAGAGATGGGCTAGGGTTTCGGGTCAACAACTGAAAAGAGAGATGTAGAGAATGAGGGGAATCGGGGGTGTTGGGGGTCTAAGGCGTGTTTTCTCCCATGTGCCACGTCACAATAGGTATAATCCTACGTTGCACAATCTGGAACCCTTAGATCGCTCCCAAAAATTCGATCCCAACCGTAGATTTTTTGGAATAGTAAAACACCCCCTCTCATATAATATATATATATATATATATATATATATACAATCCTGCTCTTGTGCGGACTAGTCCGCATTTTAAGAATGCGGACCGGACATGTGTGACCTGGCGGTGAGCCCAGAAAAGAGAGAAAGGGTGCCTATAATTTAGGCGATAATTTCTAGGTGCACCGTTAGGTGACACATGTCCAGTCCGCATTCTTAAAATGCGGACTAGTCCGCATTCTTAATATGCGGACTAGTCCGCACAGGAGCATTATTATATATATATATATATATATATATATATATATATATATATATATATACACACACACTAGCGTATGCCCGTGCCTGAAGGCACGTTTCCAAAAATTTCCAAAGCACGTAATCGCGATATGACAAAATTTTCAAAGTGCATAATTACAAAATGGCGAAAATTTCGTTCCCCGACAAAACAAAGTGTAATTTTAAAAAAATGGCTATAATATCCGTTATTTATATAACCATCTTGCAAAACAATAGTGTTTGTGATTGGTATTAAAATCTCATGTCATGTCATGTTTATTTTGGTCAAGTTCGTTTTTGGTTAAAAAAACATTGGGTCGTGTTCGAGATTGGTAAACATTAATATTTTGTGTCGTATCGTGTCGTGTATATTTTGACCGAGGTCATTTTTAGTTTGTAAAAAATATTTTTTATATTATCTATAACTTGTCAACACTATAACTTATTTTATTTACAACACAACCTTGTTAAACACGGCCTAGTTAAATGCAAAAAAAAAAATTATGGCAAAATAATAAATGTTTTTATCTGAACAAACTAAACACTATGCCAATTTTCGAGCATCCCTTAGCACAATATTTATATTAAAGCCGACACCACAAAAAATCAATATAAAATATCACGTTTGATAAAAAAAACTGGAATTCGTATCGCCCGTTCCTGAAGTAATTACACCACAATGCTCCTGCCTAAAGGCACGACGAACATTTTTAAAAAGCATGTAATTGCAAAATGACAAAAATTTCCAAAACTAATTACGAAACGGAAACAATTTCGTTCCCCTAACAAAATGAAATGTTAGGTTGTATATAATTTAAACACCATATAAACAAAATCATCAATTCAACTCAATTCATGAGAATAACAGCAATACTTCAGTCAAAAATATTTATTATATAACATAAATAGTAATAAACAATTTAAAAAAAATTGGTCAAAATTTTCTCTATTTATAGGACTAACCATCCTGTTTAAGGATATAAAAAATAACCCAACAACAATATTCAAAGAGACAATTTATGGGTCCATCAATAAAACAAAATGCGATATTTGTCGATGCTCCCGATACCACTAAATCATTAGTGCTCCGTCACATCATCCGCACAATAAAGTCCTACAAAACCAAAAGATTGGCCAATTAAAATTTAAATACAGTATACAGAAACACATGACGTCACTATTTGTTTAGTCGTCAAAAAAAGTTAATAGCAACATGAATGGGGACCAAAGGTCAAATAAGCAAAAATAAAAGGCACCAAACACATATATGATCAGTATTAAACCACAATACGATTTTCTTCCCTAAGAATCACACCGGAGAATAACCCTAAATGGATGAACTACTTATTAATGATGTAATGCACTCGTCTACAACTAACAATCATCTTAAATATAGTCATAAAGAACTTTCTAAATGGATTGATATTATCTTTGGACCATGTAAAAAAATAGGAATTATATTATGTTAGGAAAGAAATAGGACTATTGGATTCGTTATTGTTCAAGCTTCACACGTATAAATTCACACCCGTATATAAAACTTAGACAAAACAAATTCGGCATAAAAAAAATTTAAAAATGATTAAAAAACTATTTTTGGCTTCATTGAGGGTTGGTTCTAAAATGAAGTATAAATTTACTACCTTAAAGTGGATGCTCCCACCGGTGTCGCCGTCCTGAACATTCCTTAGACTTGAGCTGCCAAAACCCATGAAAAAAAATAGAACGTGAAAAAAAGCCCTCAAAGAAAAACATGAAAAAATAATGGAATTAAGGATCCATAACATTTTATTATGAGAAAAAATCCCTCATAAAAACAAATTTTAATATTTTGAACGAATCCTTAACAGTTTCATAATACAATTAAGGAAAACGTCGAGCATATGGCTCAAATGCCCATATAAATTGTTGCACATCATTTGCTTTCCCTTGAAACCATCTCTTTCTTGTTTCTCGCGATGTTTGAGTGGCAGCCAAAACCTGTGAGGGATATAAGGAAGAAAAAATAGAGTACTTTAGACATAATGTGCCCGTAAAAGTGACATTTTTCAGAAATGCCTAAGGAGGTAATCAAAGTAGGCAAAAAACTGAAGAAAAAACCTTACCCGAACCAAATTTGTAATGAAAAAGGAAATGCTGAAACCAAACGTGGCATGTCCTCATTGGCCTTACCCGAACCAAGCATTTTAGAATAAGTCAGCTTCCACCATCTTGCTACCCTCATTATCAACATATGATTCCTTCAATGGTGGCATGTCCTCATTGGCCTCACTAATGACTTCATCAGTCCTCATTAGCCTTGTAGAGGCTGAAACCAAACGTGAGCATTGATTGGGGTTGAACCTGCGAATGAAGATAAAACAGTTAAACTAACGTTTCATAATTGTTAAACTAACATAACATTTCATAAACACCTAACTACCTCTTAACATAACTATTAAACTAACATAATATTTCTTAAAAAATATACACATTGAATTGAAAATGGAAGTTACATGTTTTGTTTCAATTCAGATTCAGTGGAGGGATGGGATCATTACTTTGACTTCTAGGTAAACCTGTAAGTGAAGGAACAACTGTAATTTATAGTCTTGATGTGATGAATCCAAACAGGAGATCGAAAAAAATAGCAATAAAGAATAAGTAACATATTATGGTTAAATCGTTGATTTGAACGAAACATGCGCGATACTATTTTAAGGTTTCAAAACCCTGTAAAACCATGATCAAAAAACAAAATAATCCTAAAATAAAATTTTAAGAGAGACCATGAGAGAGAGGCTACCTAATGTGACTCAGTGATCAACGATACAATGAAATGAAAAGTATATAGAAATGAAAAATGAACTTGCTGAATCCACTACCACTGTCATTTCCACAAACTGTTGAACTTCCCAAGCCCACGCATGTGCTTCCTACAATTCGAATGCAAACCCCAACTTCCTCGTCCCTAGCATTTGCCTTAGTTTTTGAGTTTTTTTTACTACTTCACTCGAACCAAATTCATCTTCGAGTTCTCAAGGTTGCTTCACGCTTAAGAGTGTAAGTAGGTATGACTCAAGGCTGTAAATAGGTATGACACTCTCAAGGCTGCAAACATGTATGCCACGATCATGGCTGCTTCATGCTTAAGGCATGGCTCAACTGAAAATTCAAATTGTAATGACTTTAGTGTATAATATGATGAAAAATAGTTGAAAAATGTGAAAATGTAGTGAACAGAAATGTGAAATAATAAAATTCATTCAACTCCATCTCGCCCACTCCATTTCGATAAAACATTGCGAATACAAATTAAAACCCTCATTTTGTTCAACAGGCGACAACTAAAAAGTCCCCTGTTATCTATAAATAAGCACAATCAAACAATGAAAAAACTCCCCTGCAATCTATAAATAAGCACAATCATACAATGAAAAAAGTCCCCTGCAATCTTTATATCGTGTACATGTGAACAATCAAGTATAATGAGAAGTGCAAGTAATACCTACTCGTCAAACCTACTTGATCAACCTTGCTCATCATACATCATACCAAATCATTAGCGGCAAATCTGATTGATCATACTTGATCAGCCTTGATCAGCAAATCATACCAGCTCATCATACATCATACTTGATCAGCCTTGATCAACCTTGCTCATCATACAAATTAAAACCCTCATTTTATAAAAGTATTATGGGGGTTAACCAGTGAATGGGAAATGGCAGCAGTACCTTAAAAGTATTATGGGGGTTATCTAGTGAACTACATGCGTGTGTAACTACTATACTACCTTCAATTCGAAATGACAACAAGACCTATTACCATAAAATAATACATGAAATAAGGTATTATAAATGTGAAGGCAAAAAGCGCGTGAAATCAAAACTTGCCACATTATTAGTAAGAGTTGGATCATAAACATCAACATCATCGAATATCGCAGGTGGAACATCATTAGGCAACAACAGGTATGAAAAAGTCCACAAAAAGAATTTTTAAGCCAAAACAGTGGCAACTATGTGATGACATCCAATGCTTGTGAAAAACTAATATCATATGAGACCATAGAGTTTCATAAAAAAACTTCATTTCGAGCTATTTTTGGCGCTATTTAAGGGCTCAAAATCTCCAACACAGACGATACGAATCCAATCGCACCAGAATCGCATCATTCCGATTTACGGTTAAAAAGTTATGGCCTTTCTTCCAACAGTGCAAAAAACACAAATTCAAAACAAAAATAGAGATAAATTAAAGTTCACCATCGTAATTCTAACTTTTAAAATAGGAAAAAAATAGCAAAATGGTACCTAAAGTGAGATCCACTGTGAATCTGCACAGTGGCAGATACCTGCTATGAATCTGCACAACACCGCTTGGGAATCTGCACAATGGCTTTGGCTCTTTTCGAATACAACACCATATCTGATAACCTACTGCAACCTACCAAGAAACAAATTTCATTATGAACACTCGAATTGTTATCCTCAACAGGCTTGCCAAGATCGGTAGCCTCTTCCAATAAAAACTCTGTTTTAGAGCCCTGTAGTTTAGGTGGAGACTCAATACATATGCGACTAGATAATATATACAATGTCATTAGATAATATACACTTACTCAGAATAGTCCGAAAATCAAGAATCAAATACAAACACCAAATTATTAAGTGCGAACCCAAATACACACAAATATATACATGAATAAGTACTGAGGCAGATTTAATCCTCAAAAATTCTAAAAGTTAAAACAGTGGATAAAGTGAGAGAGTGAGGGAATGAGGGAGAGTATACCATATACTTTTAACATCTTCAAAACCACATATATGCCTTCCAAGCAGACCCACTACAATCAAGATAAAACATCCGAGTTCACTGCGGGAGAGAAAGTTACTGTATATATTTATTAAGGTTTCCTACACAAATTCGATTGAGCAGAGATGAAACAGAGCTCAAACATAAATCACAGCAGTTTCTCCAATATATGTAGGCAAAAAAGAAAAGTAAATCTATTAAGGTTGTTGAATCTTAAATGTAGGAAACAAAGAAAAGGAAATCTGTGCAAAAGGAAATCTACAACGGGAATGGAATACCCGATTCTTCAAGCTACAAAATAAAAGAAATATAAATTACCAAATTTACATATTAAACATAAATAAGAGAAAATACTTTATTTGAAAACAAAATCAGTTTATTTAGTTCGTAGGTTACAAATCGAAACTGCTACAAACCCACGAAACCCCAACATTTAGAAACTAAAACTCTGCTCTAGCTTTAGATTTCCAAACCCACAAAACCATATGTAGATTTACAAACCCACAAAACCATATGTAGAATTCCAAACCCATGAAACCCTAACCTTGACATCAACACGTACCTTCCTTTTCTGGTGAAATGTGAGCACCGAGAAAGAGAAAGCATGGGAGGGTTTCTGACAAAATATGAGAGTTTGTGCAAGGGTTTCTGAGAGTGGGAGGGTTTGTGGTTGTGAGGTGAGAGAAAGATAGAAAAATCGGGGGAAACAAAAAGCATTGGGGGAAACAAAAATCAAATGAAAATTTTGAAATTAATGGAGGGAGATCATCTCAACCATTCATTTTGGCAAAATGTCTTTTAAGGTGGCATTCATCCTCACCCTTAAAAATCTACATATTTTCAAAAACCAAGCTCCCATATTATATATATATCCATATTTTCTTTTCCCACAACTCTATCCCGATTGAGTTTAGAATACGAGTTATAAGTTATTAATTACACCAACTTATTTAAATCATTTCTCATTTTATATCATATAACAATCTCATAAGTTATATTATTAATACAATTGTCATCATGTATTTACCCATATATAAATGTACCATATATACATAATATCATGCTACAAATTTCACACATATATGATGTAGATATAGAACCATCCTCCCAAGTAGGAACTCATCGGGTGTTCTCTAAAGGATATTACCGTAGGGTATACTCATCCACCAAGAAATCTTGACGCGGTTAGCATCCAGCACTGGAAAAATGTAATAAACAATGTGGTGGCGATCATAATTTCCCATGGTATTGAGACTGGATCATACCAAAAGCGTCTCACTCCTGAACTCGAATGTCATGGCTTGGGGATTATACTTGCACTACATTCTCTAGCTAAGGGATTCACCCACTTAGTGAAACCTCCCATGATAGCACTAGAGTAGGTATGCGTTGTTATAAATATTATACACACAATTATTTAAAAATCACATACATATACTACACAACCACGTATATATATAATAATAATAAATCAGGGCTACCTGTGTACAAATATCCATAACACTAGACTAACACATTCAAGTCTATAATCCGATCCAAATTAATAAATCACACGTTAAGAATTTCATTATCTTGACGTCAGTCAACCAAAGACACCCGGGTTGTCTTGCTTGGCCCGAAATTCAAAATCCCTAATTCATTATTAAATTTCCTTCAATTAAGTTACCCACTTAATTTAAAAGGTCCCCAATTATTCAACATAAACGTTAATTATCTATTTGGATTTATCCTCTACCAATCCATGGGGTGAATTTTTACAAATTCAAAGCCTAAATTATAACCCCAAAATTTAGATTCATCCAAAATAGGAACCATAAATCAAAAATTTACAATCAGGTCTGAATCAGGGGAGAGAAGGATTTGTTGGAATTAAAACAATGTCGTTCAAGTGACTAGCCATGTCATTCGAACGACTCTTGTTGTCTTTTGAACAAAACACCATGTCGTTCGAACAACCCTGGTGTTCTTTCTCCCCCATTGTTGTTCAGAAAACCCAGTCTGCCATTAAAGCTTTAAAACCTTTGATTCTGTACAGATTTTATTCCCAAAACCTTCCAAGATTCATCCTAAATCCACCCACTTAATTTTCAGAATCTGATTACATCATCTACACAAATTGGGAATCAAAATCCACATATTCTTATCATCTCTACAGGTTTTTAAATCACAATCATGAAATTCCCAAATTCAAATATAGAACTAACCCTAACATATTAATAAATTCACACCTGCGATAATATGAATAGGAAAAATGCAATTAATATAAATGCAATTTAAACCACATGCCTTAGGGTTTACAGAATCAGATTCTTTGAGGAAGATGATGGATTGATTCGATGGTCTCTTCTCTTGTTTTTGGTTTAATCTCTCAAAATCTCCTCTAGTTTGTCCCTTATTTGGCTCTCCTTAATTTGTTCTTCTAAAAATGAATTAAAGTTCTCTCACCCTCACATAATTAGGGTTATTAACCTAAATCCCATTTCTGGGCTTATGGATATTCTAAAAAGGGCCCAAACACTTATTTGGGAGCTCAATTGTGTTTAGAAAGGTCCCTAAACCCATATTATACCTATGGACACTCTTTCCAACTATTTCGACCCATCCGGACTCAATCGTGAACTCCGAATTTCCATCTGAATTGATCTATAAAATTCTCCAAATTGTTTTACCTCAAAATGCGACACAAAATAGTTCAAATAATTTATCTTCAAATCGCCAAATTAATAAATTCTGCAAATTTAAAATTTTCCCAAATCATGAATTTAATTCCTCCCAATCAAATAAATTCTTTTTTTTCTCCCAAAATATTATTTAATTCTTCCTTTTCAGTGTTATACGAAGTGTAAAGAGTTTCAAACACTAATAAAATTTTTGAAAACATTAATTTAAGAAAAATAACAACCTTATCTTTATGAAAATTAATTCCGAGACCCATTAATATTATGCATTCATACGTGAGTCATCTCAGAATTCAATTAAACTTTGAAGACGAAGAAACTTGCACCAATTACACATCGACATAATTAATTCCTTGAAGCTTTTCCGTAATGTCTTCAATTAAATTTCAACACATCGTAGTTCGTGTGGGATCGTGACAAATAAAACTAGACCTATGACTCAAACTTGTTTTGTTCCGGGAATAAGTCAAAACTACATTAAGACTCAATTGGAAATTTTTTCCTTACAAATCTCCTCCTTTGACTATTCCGGGACAAAACCAATAGTGAAATGCCTAAGCCGAGTCGTCAAGTCTTATGACGTCTAAATCCCATCCGATAAACCCAAAACAAAAACTATAGGACAAGACTAGTACAATATGGTCCGACAAGCATGAAATGTCTCTGAATGTCTGAATGTGATGTAGACCTGAAATCTCCAATTACTTTAAGCATACCTACACACATGAGACAAACAAATACACAGTGAAGTGTAGATGAAAAGGTGATAAAAACCAATATGTAAAATCAAATCCGAATGATTTGTTAAGTGAGTAAAGCATTTCATCAATTTGTATACAATTATGAAACTTACAAAAACTCCCCCTACATCACAAACATCTCTCCCCCTTTTTGTCTCAAATAGACAATCCGGGGAAAAGATAGACTACCTAGCATGAGATATACCAATATGTATCGTATCTAGGTAAACATATACAACCATCTAATTATGATGAACAATATCAAATCCGTAGCTAGCAAACAATCAAATCACACAATATGAATCAACAATCTAAGTAGTTATAACTAAATGACCCTATGCAATAAACGATGTGATCATGTGAATCTACATATAAACAATCAGTTCTGAAGCAACTCATTACCAAAACGTGAATAATATGCAGCAGGGTACTGAAACAAAAAAATCATAAAACCAAATAGGTCTCTCAAACAAAACTTCTTGTCGCTCGAATGAGAAGGCATGTCATTAGAACAACATCTTTTCACGCCACACATAAGTAGCTCTAATGAAATCAGTTCATGCTCAAATGAGAAAATATAACTTTCCCAGAATGCCCAACAAATCAAACAGTTTTGCCCAATGAAAAAATTTCCATAAAAAAGTAGCAGAAAGGGCCTGACAAATCCAATACAGTGCCTTTTCAAGAGCTAAAACAAAAAATTTCAACCAAAAAAAGTAATTTACATGCTAACATAGTATCGATTTGCTCAAACATGAACATGGAATGTATGGTTGTGAACTAGAACAAATGAATCAAAATTCCAACACATCAACACATTCAAGAATCTCTAATTGATAGCGATAAATCATCAAACTTTATTTTAGCCATATGTGACAATTAAAGTGTGAGCTTAATGAACTAAACAGTCAAACATGCACACAAATTTGGAATTTTGATGATTCTATAAACAATAGCGCCATGACACGATTTTCAATGTTGGGATTCATGGTGCAAACCTATTTAATTTATCCATCCAAACTCCCTCAATTATGTCATATAATCTTTTGAATGAACATAAACTATGTTGGACCAATTTTGGCATATGAATCTTTTTATTTCCTTTTAATTTTTTTGTGCTCTTTTAAACGGTGGATTTCATGACGAGTTAACTGTACACTCTCCCAACCGTTTCCCGTGAACACTCATCATTTTTTCAATTACTATCCTCAGGGTAAACGGTTCTTACATGCACACCTCCTCCTTATGTCTACTCACGCATAGATGACAAAATTGAGATAAGAATGTCTCACCAAACTCAAATATGCAAGAGCTGTCAAATATCCATATAAACTCGTGTATGTGTGCAAAGATGGCATATATACAAAGTCGAATCAAAATGCATATCAACTTCGAAACATCCCCATAATACAATGGTTAAGATCATTCTAAGCATCAGTAATCATGACCAAATGTCCTAGCCACGTGGATAATGAAAGGAAGGAGGTCCAAGAACACCAATATGCAACATCAAGAATGTAAACTCAAAAAAATAAAAAATAATCCTTTTGGCTTTTTCAACATATTTTGACTAAAAAAACCAAAATCTTTTTGTATTTTCTCAAAAAAATAAAAAAACAAAATCTTTTTCTATTTTTCAAATAAGACTCAATAAATGAAAATATAATACCAAATTATACACATGGTAACACAGTCAACCTTTAGATTTAGCATGGGAATAATCAAGTTCAATAAAATGGGAACCATGAAGTTTCAGTCCTAAAGCCTCTAAATCCGATTTTCTAACCCAATTAGGTGTGACATAACAGGTGGGGTTTTTGTAACTAACAAACTTTATTCCTAAACTTCATAGGAGCATTACTAAGGTTATAGAAAAAACGTCTAAGGTGACCTTTACTACCGCAATGTGCGCAAGTGTAAAGACGACGGGAATTATTACCAAAATATCGACCTCTCCTCACGTTCCTAGTGGTCTCTCTCACACGATTGGTGTTGGCTTTGGGAATGGGAACACTATTGTCATAGCCTATACCACACCTATCACTTTTGACTTGGACGGTGCCTAACATCATATCCAACTTCTCCAACCTAGATTTCAAGTCGAAATTAAGCTTACTCGAGGCTTTCAACTTCTCCTCCAACTCACTAATCCTAGACTCAAAAACATGGCTAGACTCTTCAAACACTAGAAACTACTTATTCCAAGTCTCCATTAAACCACGAAGACTATCTCTCTCTTTTTCAACGTACTCTAGCTTCTCCTTAATCTTCCTCTCTCGCGACCTAAGATCCTTAATTAAAGCATCATTAGTTTCGATGACACGCTCATTCAACCTAGATAGCAATTTAGAGTTATCCTTTTTCACTTTCATCACCTCGGTATAGAACTCATTAATGCAACTAGAAAGTCTTTCACATCAACTTCCTCTTCCTCACTCAATTCACCGTCACTCACTTGGGATTCAAAGGCCTCGAAAGTGTCATGCACATGGGAATCTTCGTGGAAACATTTATTGTCGTCACTCACATGACATGCCAAGAAAGTAATAAAGTTTCTCTCATTGGGGGAACTCTATCCCTCTTCCGTATCACAATCACTTAAGGTGGCATTATAAGTTATCGATTTCTTTCCTTCTTTCTTTAGTCTTGTGGGACACTCGAAAAATTTGTGACCATACTCCTTGCATCAAAAACACCTATCTGACTCAACATTATTAAGTTTATCACTTTTATCTTTAGAGGTGGACTCAACCTTGTTGTTCTTTAATTTCTCAAAGTTTTTGGCATCTTTCGATTGCTTTAGAAACTTAAGAAATTTTTTGAATTTTTTATCCAACAAGGGGACATGCTCAAAATCGAAATCAGAATCGTCATCCAAAACTTTAGCTTCCTCCTTTACGGCTTTCAAATCAATTCCCTTTTCTATCTTAGGCACTTGCTTGGAGGTATACATATCGAGTTCATATGTTTGTAAGTCACCTACAATCTCTTCTAGTTTTGTCGAATCAAGCAATCCTAAGGAGTTTGAAACAGTCACTTTAGAATTAAACTTACTCGGCAAAGATCTCAAAATTTTCTTTATGACACGGTTGTCGAGAATCCTCTCACCTAAGTTAAACGATGAGTGGACATGTTATATATAGTGTAAAACTAATCAAACGAGTCACTATCTAACATTTTAATCGTTTCAAACTGTTTAGTGAGGTTTTGTAACTTAGACTCCATAATCATAGTAGTGCCCTCGTGAGTAAGTGCAAGTGTATCCCAAGACAATTTTTAAGTTTCATAAGTCATAACTCTATTATACTCTTTCGGTGTGACATATGAGAAAATATGTGTAGACCTTTAGAGTTGTATAGTGCAAGCCTATGTTCAACATCAGTCCATGACTCAAAGAGTTTCAAACTAGTGAAATCACCCTCTCGTGTGACTGGTGGTGTCCAACCCTTTTCAATATATAACCAGACATGCCCATCCATAGATTTTAAAGCACTTCTACTTCGCATTTTCCCATAATCATAATTTGTTCCATAAAAAACAAGAGCACGAAAACTTTCAAAACCTCCAAAATTCATCTCGAAAAACACAAGGGATCAAACAAAATAAAAACATTTCTAGCTCTGATACCAATTTAATGGTCCCTTTTAGTTTCTAATGCGAAAAGTGTTATAAGGATGACAAAGAAAAAATCTATTTCTCTGAAAACCCTTTTTCCAATTTTTAATTCGCACCAAGTTGTGAATAAATTATAATTTAACCAAATTTTATCTTGATTAATCCTAATCATCCATCTAGTGAAAGAAGCGAGTAAAATAAAGTAAAGAATACACACAACGCCGGATGAAAGAGGAAAACCACAAACGGGAAAAACCTTGAACGGCCCCAGCTAGACAATCACTATGAATATGGTTTTACAAAGATACACGGTAGTCTAACTCAATGACTCGATCCACCCATGATACTTGACATTCCTATTATCTTCAACCACTCCTCTCACAATGTCCATGCAAAAAGTAACCTTATTCCACGATGCCTGTCCACAACAAATGCATCCACGTATGTCTTGGTGTCCACCGATTTGGCTTGTAACGTTTACGATGTTGAAACCGAACTCCACCTAATCTTCACTGCAAAATAAGAAATTGTTCCTCAATTAAAAACTCCTTCTTGGTGTAAACAAGATCACAAAACATATACCAATGATACTCGGATCTTTTGAAAACTCTTAGGATGTGTTTTGATTCATAGAACCTTAAAAACTGTTGCAGAAATATGTATTATTTGTAAACTGAAATTCGTTCTATACGCATTTCAAAATAAGAATAGAAAGACGCCTTAAATATGGGACTTAAGGCGGCTGGATATTCAAGAAACATTGCCTGTCGTTTGAATGAGACTGCATGTCATTTGAGCGACGCGCGTAATTAGAGTCCAAAACCAAACCAACTCTAATTTTTCCTTATCAGTGTTATACGCAGTGTAAAGAGTTACAAACAATCAAAACATTTTATAAAACATTTATTTAATAAAAATAACATCCTTATCTTTACGAAAAATATTTACGAGTGCCATTAATAATATGCATTCATACACTACAATAAATCTGGCGAATTGTCACAGTCATTGACGTTGACAAGTTGGACTTGTCAATGTCAATGACCGTGACAATTCTGGGGGTGACAATGTTTTTTGTCACGGACTTATCATGGTCATTGATTGTGATAAGTTCATTAGATCGTCACAGTCATGTCACGGCCTATGATCGTGACAAGTTTTGTCACGATTTATGACAGTGACAAACCCCTGATAATATTTAAAAATTTACCACGGTCATTGACCATGACACGTTCGTGATAAGTTTTATTTGTCACGAACTTGTCACGGTCAATGACCATGAAAATTTTGGGTAGAATTAAAAAAAATCTGCTGGGTAGTATGGCCACTTCCACTGCCACTGTCACTGCCCAATAGTATATTTGTACATGTTATAACAACATTATACCTGTCCAAACATCATATATCCAAATAAAATAGAGATAATGAATATATACATTCAAAACAATATGCATAACTATCTATCCAAATATAATTCAAATGTAACAACTTAAAACAATTCAATTCAAATAAAGTCACTACATGTCTGGGGTAAGGTTAGCTCTGAGGAGGTGAGTAGGCCACACGATATACGAATTGACACACCCTGCAATATCCATCGTGCCGCATTATTAGCGCAACCACAAGGGGGAGTTCTCCTTCCCTGGTATCACATGAATGACGAGCACCTTGGACTTGATGTCTTGAAACAAACGTCCATGAACTGGCATACCCTGGACGGTATTAGGGTCCCTCAACCCCCTCCCTATCCGTTGGCCATCAAATATGTCTAGTGTAAACATGATCGACTAACCAAGTGTCGACATCGGACGATTGAAGGGAGCCAAATAAGGGAGTGGATCATCAAAGTCCGAATGTATTGGCGATGAAGCAGCGAGGTCCACATCCTCGTCATCCTGCACCTCGTCCTCCTGCACCTCCTCCACTACCACCTTCTCCTTCCCTTTCCCCTTACGGTTTTCGCCCAACGAACTCTTCATGAATGAGAACATATATTGGACCTTCGCCTCCAAACGGGATAGCTTCGCATCATGTGAGTCCACCATTTGAGCCAACCTGGTGCCGCTCGTCTCCAATCCGATGATCCTAGATTTGGCCACCCACGAGCTCACCCCCCTTATCCTCCCCTTGCGATCAGCGCCAAGCACTTGGCTGAGTGCGTCTGTGGACAAAGATGCCTTGTCGGCATCAAAATACGACTCATGCACGTCCTTAAGCTTTGCCTGAAATGACAAAAAGCACAAGATCAGTAAAATAAGTAAATAAAAAAATTATAACGTAATTAACAAAAAGTAAACTGTCGAATTACTTACAATCGTGTCTGCGACACTCGGGGACACCTAATTATCCTTCCCCTTCTTCGTTCGCATAGCCACATAAGTATCGAGCCTATGTGGCCAACCCCCAGGGCCACTCCTTGTCCCCTGAAATAAAATAAAGTAAAATTAGTATCGGCCCCGCAAAGTAAAATACTGCAAAATAATATATTTCTATAGTTATAGAAAAAAATAAATCTTACCATCATCCTATGCTCCACCTCGACGTAAGACGTCCGGTCGGAGTAGTGCACATCCGTCTTTTTATCCCTATTTTCCCTCCTCAATTGGCAAGATGCCAATTGTCGCTCCCCGATCTCATTGTCAATGAACTTTTGCCATTGTGCCAATGAGATCGGCTCCTTTGGAGGGATGGATTCACACATTCGGATAACGGACTCTCGGATCTTCCCAAAGTACCGGGTCCACATATTTTTCTTCCACATCTTGTGTTGCTCCCTCAACTGCTCCAAGATAGATTCGTGCAGCTTTGGATCCAGGCTGAATTGTTCCTGTCCAACAAATACAATGTTAGTTGCAAATGAATATAAATATAAATATAAAATGAAATCAAAATTGAAATTGAAATATTCATATAAATAAAAATATAAACTCATTACTTGTAGACGCCTTAGAGCGTGTTGGACAATTGACCACGGCTCGTTGTTGATATACACCGAATAAAGAACTTGCTTAACCTTTTGAAATTCACAAACAAACGGCTCATTGCTCACGTGGTCGTTGCTCTTCAACTTGGACGAGTCAACCATGATCAAATTGGTGACAGGATCAACTTTACAATCATTTTTATCTTCAACTCTTACCCAGTCACAGTAAAATAAAACCTCTTTGAAGCTTATATAATTCAATTCAAATATATTTCGAATTACACCATAGTAAGTCAATTCAACTTCAATGAGGTTTTTATCTTTTGTACTCGCTCGAAAGAAAGTAAGAGCCTTGTATGAAATGTTCGAGTTCTGTACATTTGTACTTTCCTCGTACAGTTTTCCACCGAATACGTAATCGTTCAATCAATACTTTTTGTACTCTTGTGCCACGAACAAGGGTCTAGTGGCTAGACGAGCAAGCCTTGATGTCGCATCACCCATCTTTAAGAGCTGAGAATATAGATAAATTAATTAGATTAGTTGTAATGTTTGAGTGTAATGTAAAGTTATATAACGACCATTTTCATTATAATTACCTCTTGTGACAACGACAACCTACATTCACTGTCTGATTGTACCATTGTTTTTCATCTTTTATTGTTCTCACATGCTTCATATTTTCTGCATATTACAAAATTAAAATTACTAAAATATTCTAAAGTAATGTTAAGCATTAAAATAATCTAAAATATTCTAAAATAATGTTAAACATTAAAATAATTTAAACATACTTTTTTCCATTCTTCGACATCTTCATGTGTGTCATATAGATAACGAGCTACTTGTTCATGTTGTGAACTCGTTAATTTCACTTGTTTTCCCATCACATGATCACCATCATAGACAAACTCATCGGTGTCATCAACACTGGTCGAGTCAGGCATATATTCCCAAGTATATATTGATGACTCCACGGTGATGTATTCCTCTGCAATTGATCCTCCAATGTATCACGTATTCTTGACATAATCTTTAATAACTTTCATCAATCTTTCAAACGGATGCATCCACCAATATCTGACTGGACTGCAAAGAAGTGCCTCGTCACATAGGTGTACCAACAAGTGAACACTCATGTCAAAGAATGCTGGGGAAAAGTACTTCTCCAACACACAAATCACTTCGGTCACCGCCAATTTTGCGGCCACTATGTGTTCTCGATTAACTACCTTTTTTACACAAGAGTGAGAAGGTAATACTAATTTACAAAATAACCCTCCGCAAATCATTGTGCTTGGAGAAACAATGCTTAAACAATAGAGGAACCAATTGCATGATCACATGCCAATCGTGGGACTTACATTTATGTAAATCACGAGTAGCATAATTCACAATCCTTTGCAAGTTGGACGAAAAATTAGATGGTCCCTTCAAATTATATATTGTGTCTAAGAGAACCTTCCTTTCCCCACTTGTCAAAGTAAATGCACTAGGGGGAATTATTGTCCTTCCCCTACTATCTTCTTTCAACCATAGTTGTGGCTTAAGTTTCAATGATTTAAGGACTTTTCATGCATTTTCTCCATCCTTTGAATGACTCCCTCCAAGGAAAGTTCCCACAATATGTTCAACGAAGTTCTTCTCTCCATGCATCACATTCGATACATGGTGCACCGATTTATTCTTCCAATAAGGCAAGTTAAATGAAATTGACCTCCTAGACCATGCCTTTCTTGTCTAAGTTTCATTCCCAGTTGGGTTCTTCTTATGCTTGACATTATTAAATTTGGGATTCTTACCTGGCATATTAGGGCCACATTAAGAAGATTTACTTTCAATTTATGAACCTGAAAGTTGTCTCGGTGGTAGCATATGTTCAACCCCGCCTAACAAAAAATTGGAACCTTTCTCAAATCTGAAACTATGATCCAGGGGTAAAAACTTCCTATGGCAATGGTATACATTTTTTAGCTAAATGATAGATGAAGAGATTCAGTCTCCTCTCCCCAAATAGGACACCCAAAATAACCATGTACTACACAACTAGATAATGTCGCATAAGCTGGAAAATCATGAATTCCCCACATCAACATAGCTTTCGGCATAAACTCTTCTTTTCTAAAATATTCAAATGATTGCACGCCATCTTCCCACAACTGATTTAATTCTTCTACCAAAGGAACCACGTAGACGTCGATGTCATCACTTAGTTCCTTTGGCCCAGGTATCAATAAAGACATCGTCGAAAATTCAGGTCTCATACACTGTGAAGGAGGGAGGTTGAGTGTGGCTAGGATCACTAGCCATACACTCTGATTGGTGCTTAGATTTCCAAAGGGAATGAAACCATCTATTGATATAGCCAAATGAATGTTGCGCTATTCTCGAGAAAAATTAGGATACTCATAATTCGTCATCCTCTAAGCTATAGAATCAATAGGATGACGCATGAGATTACCCCCTACATCTTCCCTAGCATGCCAAGTCATTGCCTCCGATATCCATGATACTGTGAAAAATCACTTTAATTTAGGTCCAATGGGAAAATATTTCAACACTATTTCAGTCACTTTTGAGCTTGTGCCTTCTTTACTAGTAGATTGTACATATCTAGGTTCATCGCAAACCGGACAACGATCGAGATTTTTATACTCCTTATGGTATAGTATGCAGTCTGACACACAAGCATGAATCGATTTATACTTCATTCCCAAACCTTTCAAACCATTCTTCATAACATGATAGCTATTTGGAAACATATTCTCCTTAGTTAGTAACCCCTTCACCCATTTAAGAATTCCTGTCATGCTATTGCCAGACAAACCGTACTACATCTTCAAACTGTGCAAACCAACCATGGCATGTAAAGTTGTTTGATCTTTATCATAGCCAGAGTATAACGGTTGGGTCACCTTAAATTTTAAACTTTGGTAGTCATCGTCAAGGTTTATCGTGATATCTTCATGAGCACTTGAACCTTGTACATCATCAGTAACCTCATTTTGCTCTGCTTCATAAACTCCGTATGCATCATCAACTAAATCCTCTAACATGTTATGATCTACGCCATCCTCTTGTACATCTATCCTACTTGTTGAAGGTTGTTGTGAAGGTTGTTCGGGGACAAAAGGAACTTTTAATTCACCGTGAAAACTCCAAAATTGATAACTATCTTCCATACCCGATCTTAACAAATGTAGTTCAACTTCTTTCCACTCAAACACCTTACCATTATTACACCTAGCACACGGACACGGAAATTCTTCATCATTATGACATATCTTTGCGTATTTCACAAATTCATTAGCACCTCTGCGAAACACATCCCCAATTCTATTTGTCTCACCCATCCACTCTTCGTATTTTCGATATCCCATCACAGCTACCACAACTAATCACTTATTAAAGGTAAGAAGCGTATATTCATGGATTGGTATAAACAAAACTTAGATTTATAGTATGTTTCATTTAATTATGTCTTATTTATATTCGATTTTTAAATTGCAAATTCAAGTTCAAACTTAGATTTATAGTATGTTTCATTTAATTTCTATTTCCTCCATCTCCTCTAAAGGGTGAGTGGTCCTATCCCATTTAAGACCGCATATTTCTGTAATATACTTAACAACTCATGCACATTGTTATGATTTGAGAAAAATTCGACAGCATACCCCCGTAGTTCTCCAAGTACACGACGTAGATTGGCAAGTGTGAGTATTATTTCAATTGATCAATTGAAATAACATTCACACTTGTCAATCTAGTATATACCCAGAGAACATTAGGATATGAATGCAGAACTTCCTCCAAAAGTAACAACTTTAAGCCACTAAGCATATTATTATACAGAAATTAGGCACTCCCAAACTATCCAAACGGGACAATTCAAGAGATCTCATTACAGGGGTAATGACTCTCAAACGGGTATAAAGGCTATTGAATGCATACGCATAAAAACTAGAAGGCTAGTATCTATGCGCACTATATGTAATTTCAAGTATGTTTCATTTAATTACCAAACTATATATATACTGTTCGTTATACAAAGTAATTTTCAAAAAAAGTTTAAAAATCCCACCCCCATATGGATAATAATTCAGTGGTCATGCCACTTTTAAAATTAAACAACCCAACATCGATCCACTATAATTCAACCGCAATGGCAACAACAAATGTGTATCCCGTACTCCTAATTCATCTACTCAATTAATTCTTTTCATCAATTAAACAAACAATTAAAGTATATAATTATTAATTTACTAATTTACAATGAGGGGCAATCCTACCTGCATATGAAAGGGGCAATAATTATTAATTTACAAAAAAAATTAACAACCAATCAATATTAAATCAATCAATTCTTTTACAAAGGGCACTACAATATGAGGGACAATATCTAATAAACCAAAAAAAAATTAATTAAAAAAACACACACACGCACATATACACCCCCCCCCCCCTGCCCTACCCCCTGCCCTACCCACCACAAGCACACACACACATATATACATATGCACACATATGCATACACGCACATATACACACACACACGCATATATACACACACAAACACACACACATACTCCCTCCCCTCCCCCCCCCCCCCCACACACACACGCACATATACATACACATATATATAAATGGGGGAGAAATATAGAGAAAACATACCAAATTTGTAGAGAGAGATAGCAGCCGCTAGAGAGAGAGAGAGAGAGAAATGGAGGAGCAAATTCGGTGGGAAAAAAATAAGGGGGAGGGTTTTTTTACCAACAGAATTGTCACGGACTTGTCACGGTCATTGACTGTGACAAGGTTGTCAGGGTCAATGACCGTGACAAGGTTGTCAGGGGCTTGTCACGATCAATGACCGTGACAAAAAATGCCTGTTTTTTTTCACGGTCAATGACCGTGACAAGTCTGGCCCCTAAAAAGGCGACAATTTTACCATTTTGGTGTAGTGATACCCGAGTGATCTCAGAATGCAAATAAACTTTGATGACAAAGAAACTTGCACCAATTACACTTCAGCATAATTAATTCCTTGAAGCTTTGCCACAACGTTAACTTCGACACGTCATAGTCTGAGTGGGATCGTGACAAATAAAACTCGACCTATGAGTCAAACATGTTTTGTTCCGGGAATAAGTCAAAACTACATTAAGACTGAATTGGAAATTTTGTCCTTACATATAGTTTAGGGGCCATGAAGGTTCTTTACTCCAATATAAAAGACAATTATATTACAAAACAAAATGTTTTATCCATCAAAATAATCTTTTATGAATAAAAAAATTGTACTAAAGCAACCCAAATCTTATGTATTTTTTTAATTAGAAAACTGTTTATAAAACGTAAAATTTGATTTCTAAAAAGAATATTTTTTTTGTTTAAAAATTTTATTTTTGGTTAAAAACTATTTCTTTTACTATTTTAAAAATCATGTTTTTACTATTTAAAAAACAAAATGGTCGCGCAAGTGGTGTGTGTAGGTAGTCCACCACCTATACATACTGCTAGCCCAGACTAACATATACGAGAAAATGGTTCGCACTAGCGTAATGTATAGGTGGTCAGACCGCCTATACATACTTGCTAATGATGACCATTTTTTTTAAATAGTAAAAAGATTATTTTTAAAATTGTACAAAAAGTTAGTTTTTAACCTAAAATAAAATTAGTAAACAAAAAAAACACTTTTTTAAGGACACAATTTTTTAAGCAAACAAATTTTACGTTCTATAAACAGTTTTTAATAAAAAAAATTTGATAATATTTTCTTTTTTAAAACAATTGAAATGTTATTTAAAAAAGTTCTAATTTTTTTTTAAAACAGAATCTTATTAAGAACATTTTTTATATTGAAAATATAATTTTTAATTTTTATCAAATGCATTTGTTTTAGTTGGAGGCAAAAAATTGGATATTCAGATTATATAAGTCTAAGGGTACAATTGTCATTTTTTATACAAATGGAGTCGGTGAAGATGATAGGGGAGTGAGAATATTTAGATTATATAAGTCTAAGTTTTTATTTTGTTGGCGACTTGTTCAATATACATTCAACAAACAATTACAATATTGATCGAAGGCAAAAATCGAGCGTCCGTGTAATACGCTAATCATTGTTATTTACTTTCGAAAGCAATACAAAAAATCTAAATTTTAACTACACTCTTATGGAGTATAGTGGCTAGTATGGATATCGAATCCACAAGAAATGTTAGATAGATATTAATTGATTTATTACTTCTAAAATAAAACTGTAAAAGATGACGATCAGGTGATAAAGGAAAAAAAGGGAAAATAAAGAAGTTAACTAAACTAATTAGAACTAAACAAAGAATAAGAAACGGAATTAAGATCACATACCCACCGTAGGCTAAACAATTCATATAAAGAATTTTGGTTAAAAAATATTTAACCGAGCATATTGAATTGATTATAAGCCTCAAACATAAAGAAATTTAATTTAACAATGAAAGATTAAACTTTCGCTCGAATATGGTCACGAGTGGATTAATTTCAGAATATCGCTATAAACACTAACGTTGCATGACAAAGAAAGTTAAACGCCTAATACTCTAACTTTAATACACAAGGTTTCAGTTAATTCCATTTCTACCCAAAACCTAACTTTCAAAGCTCAACACCCATCAATGGAGGAAACATGATCCCAGCCCTTGAACTAACTACTAAACATAATGGTATTAGCAATGCAAGAATCCATCAACAAGAACCAAAAAATAAGGAAAGAATAATAAACGTGATGGAATTTAAGGTTACCAAGGTTGAAGAACAAAAACATGCAAGAAGAAATCAAAGCTTGAAAAAACCCCGAAAGCACTTGATTTAAAGGTGAACAATATGTAAATTACTCTCCTAGATGTTCCTCCTTCATTAGAAGCTTTACAATGAAGGAAATTTATTTTAAAAGAACCCTGATGATGAAATATATAGGTTAGAAGTCGTTTAGAAGAGTCCCCATAACATAAAATTTTTTGGCCTGAAAAATTGTAATGGTGCTAAAAGCATGACTAGTCTTTGTTAGAATTTTGGAGAGTGACTAAATGGTGAACCGGTTCCATTAAAATGAACCGGTTTGGGTTTTCTAACAAATCGAACCAGTACTACATTAGAACCGAACCGGTTGATTTTTCTGATATCTCTGATTTTTCTCATTTTCAAATGCGCATAACTTCTTCACTGTAACTCAGATTGAGGTGCCATTTTTTATAGTATTCTTTTGACTTCAGGATCTTAAACTTTTCAGTTGGCCCCACCTTTGGACTAAGGATGAAAAATTATGAAAATACCCTTCAACTTCTCAATTCTTGATCTCTTTGACTATTTTGAGTTCTCTCTTCTCTCTACTTTTATGAAATAACTATAAAACACAAGAGAAATAAACAAAACACTAAATACTTACCGAATATGGTTAGTAGCATAAATATGAGATAAAATCAAGTGACATACTATGCATGGTATCATAAAAAGACCGAAATTAAGGGGATAAATATGGAGTATTTATGCCTAATCAAATCCCACCAGCTTAGAACTTTTCGCATCCCCAGCAATGTAAAAGAATTAGAGTATGAGTTAAGAACCTTTCAAAAACTTTACCGGTATAGAATACCTTTTTTGCGGGAAAGAGATTGTAAATAGCATATGCAACAAGCCTTCAAAACCCTAGTCTACCCTAGTATGACCAGTGGTGTCTCGTGAGGGTTTACAGTGAAAGTACCCACAAAATTCGGTTTTCAACTCAAAGAAAAATATCAAAATACTTGAAAATTGTACAATTTAATCTCCGTAAAAATAGTTACCTTCAATTTATATTCATGAGTCTCAATTCATAGTGTGTGTGTGTGCGTGAAGCCAAAAATTTTGTCGCTAATTTCCAGTGATTGATCATTATGTTACTTTCCAAAAATTCATTTTGATTCAAATGCTCATGGGATACTCTCACAAATGAATCTCTCGAAATGTGGCTAATTTTCTTGGTATGCGTGATTCATAAGAGTAAGACACAATTTCACGCACACGAATTTGAAATATGAAATTTATATGGTGAAAAGTTCTCTTCATCGAGTTAGGTCATTGGAATATGGGAAACATCGCCTCTATTCACACCAATTAATATCTCTTATTTTTTTTTCGTGACTTATCTCTCCATGTGGTAATTAATTTTTGAAATTCAGACTCGATTAGGACTTTTTCGGGTTTTTTTTGTATATTGGGCAAAAGTGGGAATGACCTAAAAATTCGGGATTGGAAAATTTTACTTACGCGGCCTGTTAGTGCTTTTTCGTGCTTTTGCTAATTTATCTCTTCTTTTTCCAAATTTATTTGCTATTTTTCACATTTATCTTCTCTTGCTATTTTTGTTGAGCATTTTTCTTTCATTTTTTTCTTGCCCCTTTTTATTGCACCATTTTGACTTAATTGATGAATGTTCAATTTTCACAATTCCGGGCATCATGGGTTTTTTAGGTAAATCAAACGAATTGAAAATTTTATTAGGATCAAGTTGGGTTCGTAAAAGGATATTAATTTTCACAACATTTTGGCTAATCTTTTTAGGTAGCAAACGATGGTCTACTTTATTATTGGAATAACTAGTTATTTTACCATATGCATCTCGAGATTAACTTAGTTTGGAGATATTTTAACGCCTATTTTTCGAGGCAACATCACACTCGTTTCCCATAACCGATCAAAACAAAGGAATAAAGATCTTCAACCACTTTTTTAAAACGCTGAAATGAATGTTGAGTTAACCATTAACTCATATTGATTTAATTACTAATAACATGAAGGGCTCGAAATGTCACCGGGTTAATTAATCTCCACATTTATTCGCAAAGTCGTCAATTTTTGCTCAATTTCCTTCTTTGGTGAATTTCAACTTTGTGCATTTTATTTTTATAATTTGAGACTTTAAATAAAGTTTTAGCGATATTTTCAAAAAAATAAATATCAATTTTTATTTATTGCGAACAAAAACATTTTTGGTTTTCCGAATTTTTCATTTTTTTTGAAATTTTCTAAAAAAGCATACTTGGAACGAACATGTGATCAAGTCAATGAATCTAAACAATAAATGGGAAGAATATCCCGCACCCCTGGCTAAAATATTGCATTCTCCTCAATGAGAATAAAGAACACAACATAAAGAGAGGAAAATAAAGATATTACCCAAATGGTGCGATCCCCGATAAGTACGTGTCCATTGAATCTACAAAACATGTTAGAACCAAGAATAACAAAAAGAATAACAAAAAATTTACATAATTAATCTAAACTTTAATTAAAAAAAAAGGAAAATGAAAGAAAGAAGCTAACTATGCATGTTGATGTAAAAAATTAGATCACTCTAATTATTCAATCACAGATAAATAAATGAGACAAAAGATTTTAAAGTGGTTCAGCCTTATAAGAATGGCCTACATCCACTGTTGTGTTATAGATGAGTGTCAGGAATTCTTGATTACAAATTCTCTCAAGAAATTCCTCTCTCGATTCCAGGATTTAGATTCGGATCCCTTACAATGAGGATTGTACAATGTATTTATAGCCCTGAGGTTGTAATGTGAAAGGGTAATACATTAAATGATATACATATCAAAGGGTAATGCATTTAATGCCCTTTTTGCGTGTGCGTCCAAATGATAAGCATTTAATGAGCAGTTAAACTGTTGGTATCCTGCTTCGAGGTGAAGCTTGGACCGCTTGAGCTTCTCGATGCTAAAGAGTTCCTCGGAGAGGTCTGTTCCTCAGAGCGTATGAGTTCCTCGAAGTAACATGGTTCCTCGGAGCATGTGATCATCTCGGAAGTGCTTGTTGTTAACCACGTGTATTCACATGATTGGTCCATGTCAGCAGATTAAATTTGGTATCAACAGAAGCCCCCAATGTTTCATAGTTCAAAATTTGAGGAGTATGGAGCATTCTTTCTCGGAATATGGTAGCTTTAAATAGTCTTCCTGATTTTTAGGAGCGTTTACCTTGTATTTATTTCTCCTTCCCAATTCGTACAATCATGCTTTTTTCGACTTTTCTGCGTGCTTCGATTCCCGCGTCACTTTTCATCTTTTTAGCCGCTGTTGCCTGCTCTGATTCCCGCGCCACTTTTCATCTTTTTAGTTGCCGGTAACGTAATCATCCTTTTTTGTAATCATTACTTCACCATTTCCCAAGGAAAGGTATTTAAACTTCACAGATACTCCCATCGTCTTCTACTTTTCAAATTTATGTTTTCGAGTTTTTTCATTGTCTTCTACTCTCTTGTGCGTTCATCTCTTCCATCATTCGTTGTCAACAACTCTACTCTTTTTCTATAAGATCTTCTTCTTTCTTCTTCATTTCTTTTAATCATCATCATGGTCTACCCTGTTGAGTCTCTTGAAAAGTTTCGCTCTGATTTTTCCATTCCCTCTTGGGTTGTCTTGGAAGAGATTTTTGAGCCTTCTGATTATTTCAATTTGGCTGGGGGACATTGGTTTCCCAGCCTTTTTATTGCTGAGTGTGGATTTTCTTTTCCACCAAATCCCTTGTGTCTGGAATTCTGTCATTATTTTGACGTCGTTCCTGCAAGAATAGCCCCCGCCACATGAAGAATAGTTAATGGGGTGCATAAATTAAATCAAGTCCATGGAACCCGCATAGGAATTCCAGAAATCATGTACTGCTATAGATGGGCAGTTAATGATAATATTTTTTATTTAAAAACTAGATTTTTAAATAGAGCCTTAGTAGTCAATCTCCCGGATGCCAATAGGGATTATTTTGAACACGGGGTTGTCATAAAAAATTGGCAACACCCTCCATTAACTGGAGATGAGGTTTACCAGGGTCCCAGATGCCCTCCTTATGGCAATGGGATAGGTTATTTTTATTCATTTTATTTATTTTGAAATCATGTTTCTTTTATGTTTGATAAAATGTGCCACTGATATCTCAATGTTTGTTTATTTGCAGTTGATAACAAAACAAAGTGCCCAAAGGAAGCAGATGTTAATGTAAGACATCTAAAACTAATCTGGAGTCTGCATCAGAGTGTTGCCGACGAGCACATTAGGTCGGCTTCGTATCTGCTCCAGTACAAGAGCTACACCACTTCTTTCACTGCTCGTCCAGTGATAAGTGAATCAGAGCCAGTACCAGCTTCCACCAGCTCATCGCCTGAATCCCATATTCCTTTAAGTGAAAGGATGAAGAAGAGAAGACCTCCTACCCCGTTTGAAAAAACTTCCTCCGGTTCTGGGGAGGCAAAAAGGAGTAGGATTGATGTCCCAAGGGAGGGGACGAAGAAAAATGATGCACCTTCTTCAGCTGCTGCAGTTGTGAAGGTTGCTGAGAAGCCCGCAGTGGCTCCGAGCAGGTGTGCTGCTCCTGGAGAGGTGATTGTGATATCACCGACCAAGGGTTCTTCCTTGGTTGAATCTGTACCTGTTCCCCTGAGGAGGCTGAAGAAGATCTCCTCGGTCAATTTGGCTGACGCCATTACTCAGCCCCCAGCTGTTGTGGCTGGAGTTCCCACTTTTATTCCCCTGAGCTCTGCCATGAGCTCGATAAAGTCCTGGATCATTCCCAAGGTCCAAGGTACTGAATAAAACCTTACTCGGGATATGGTCACCTCGCTAGCTGCTCGTCATCGTGCTTCTGTAAGTCTCTTTACTTTGAATTTTTCATATTTCCTTTGTTATTTCTGTCTCTAACTTGTTTTCTTTTTACTTTCACAGTTGACTAGCTGCTTCAATATAATTTTAAAGAAGGATGAAGCAATTAAAGCTTCATGCTCCTCGTTCAGCGTGGAGGGAACTCTGGAAGAAGCTACCAAGTCTCTGGCAGATTCTCGCCAGAAATATGCTGATGATAAAGCTGTCTGGGAGAAGAAGTGTGACTCCTCCGAGCAAAAAAAAGCTCGGGCTGTTGATGCCTCCAAGGAGTTAGAGAAGAGAATAAATGCTCTGGAGAAGGCAAATAAGGAGCTTGAGTAGAGGCTCAAAACTGCTGGAGAGTTTGAAGATAAACTCAAAGCTGCCGAGGAGGAGTTGGCTCAACTTCGGGAAGTAGGTCGGCAGAAGGAGGAAACATAAAATAAATTGAAGGCTGTTGAGAACCTACTTTCCGAGAAGATATCCTCGAAGAAATTGAAGAGGAAGATGGCTGTAAAGAAGTCTTTCAGCTCTGGCTGGGACAAGGGGTGGAACACGGGGTTGGCTGCCATGGTGTCACAAGTGGACTATGGCAGTCTCAAATACTTTAGGGATGGATGGGTTGCTTCCCTTCAGGAGATGAAGGTCGACGAGTCTTTCGAGCTCTTCCAGAGACATATCCTTGGTCCCCCTCCAACTCCAGAAGAGTTAGAAGAGGACGAAGCTACCTCCGAAGAGTCTTCGATGGTGATGAGAGATCATGCCCTAGCCATCCAGCCTGCTGCCGAGGAAAATCAATAAATTGTTTCTTCCTACGAGCAACTGCCTATTCTCCCCGAGCAACTATCCCTTCCCTCCGAGCAACCTACCTCTTCATCCCAACCTCCCAAGAAGGTTTTGGGAGATAAGGAAAAGGTGTAGTGTTGTTCGGGTTTCTCTTTATTTTGTTTCTCTTTATCAAATGTAACCCAGAAGATGTAACTCTGAATTATGATCTAATAAAACTTGAACTTTTTTTCATATTGTTGTCTATCTTTCATTCATACTCTGCTTATTCTTCTTATTGATGATTGTTCTTCTTTCTCTGCTAGTTTCTGGCTATGATGGAACTACTATCTGCCCATGATACAAAGTTGCTGCGACAATGTAATGAGTACTTTAAGGCTGGTCACACAGACCTGAGTGCTACACAAGTTGTCGACATACTTGGTCATGATGTTTCAGAACAGGTAGTGGAGGCATATCAATATCTGAAGTGTCTGCTTGATCGGGCTGTATCCAATAACGTTGCCTATTATGAAATGATTGAGGATCTTCAAGGCACCCTCGAAGACCTTCATCTTCAATACAAAGAATCCACTGCCTTGTTGCATGAGGGGTACGAGAAGAAGTACCATCAGATCACTGCCGACAAGGTCTACGAGAAGCTTTTTGCTGGGTACGATGTAAGGGAGAGAACCTTGAGAGGTGAGGTTGAAGAATGCAGACAGATTGCTGAGTTGTGGGAAAAGGAAAACAACAACCTGCAAAAGGAGATGTCGCAATTGAAGTCTGCATCTTCCACTTCTAGTGCCTTGATCCCAGTGATCGATGAGGGATTTCATTCTTATAGGTTGAGAATGCCAAGTTAAGGGAAGAGTTGGACACCTTGAAGAGGTCGGTCCCTTCCACATCTTCTTGGGGACGAGCAAGAGCTCCTCGGGGAAGAGCAAGAGTAGCTCGGGTTCTTGTCGAGGAACATAGGACTCAGTCTGCCTTAGAGAACCAGGCCTTCCAACTAATGGCGAAGAACCAGGCGTTGTCTGATATGTCAAAGAAGATTAGGGACCTAGAAAAACAGCTCTCCGCGCAGAAGTCAGTCTTGGAGAATAAGGATCTTTTCATCAAGAATCTCCACGAGCAACTAGAAAGGCTAACATATCAATTCCACAAACAGCCCAGAGAGTTTTGTATGGCTGGATACAATGAAGGACTATTCCAGTTGGACGATCGTATCCAGAATGCCAACAATGAGGGCTACAAGCAAGTCTGGCTGAATGACTTAGGTGTGCTGAAGCTCGAACAAGGTCATTATCTGTGGGACTACCATGATCCCGGGTTGCTCGAATTGCCTGTGCCACCATACAATTTGGACATGGATTGGATCCCTGCTCGGGCCATTCCTTGGATCTTAATTTCAAAGTACCTCGGTGACTACAATTTACATTCTCAAATTGAGGTATCTCGTCCCGAGAATTTCTCAGATCGACCATCCGTGATGAATGTCAGGATGTTGAAGGATCTCAACTTCATCAATTCTCCTCTGTCTTTAAATGATCTGCCTGCTGGCGAGGAACCTGTGTTAAAAGCAGAGGGGAAGAGACCAGCAAAATATGAATTTTTGATGTAATAGTTAGTATACATGTCAATGTAACTGTAATTTCATTATCAATGTAATTTATTTTGAATTCAATGAAAGACTTTCATTTTTGTTTGAAAATCTGGATTGCTTTCGTCTTGTAATTATCAAACACTTTATATTTGTTAAAAAGATAACAATATTGTGTTGTTTGTCGACCAACTCAGTAATAATTAAAAAGTTTCAAGTTTCAATAATATTGCTCGATCACTTAATAATAAAGTCACGAGTATAAAAAATGTTTAAAATTTTTCCAACCAACCAAGGTCGTTAAATTCTCCATGTCGACCGACTATAATTAGTGGGTTTTTATCCCCGACCAGCTATAGTTAGTCTTTTTGAAATAATTTTACCCATAAAATGTTTCCGACCAACCAAGATCAGTAAATTTTGCTTGTCGACTAACTATAGTTGATGGATTTTTATCTCCGACCAGCCATAGTTAGTAGACTTTTATTGCTTTCTGGATGTAATCTTACCTCCCGATAAACATAAGTTGGCATTTGCGAGCATATTTTGTTTCCTAGCCAAACAGGTTGGCATTTTTAGGAATATTTTGTTTCCTAGCCAAACAGGTTGGCATTTTTAGGAATATTTTGTTTCCTAGCCAAACAGGTTTGAATTTTTAGGAATATTTGGTTTCCTAACCAACCGAAGTTGGCATTTTTAGGAATATTTTGTTTCCTAGCCAAACAGGTTGGCATTTTTAGGAATATTTTGTTTCCTAGCCAAACAGGTTGGCATTTTTAGGAATATTTTGTTTCCTAACCAACCGAAGTTGGCATTTTTAGGAATATTTTGTTTCCTAACCAACCGAAGTTGGCATTTTTAGGAATATTTAGTTTCCTAACCAACCGAAGTTGGCATTTTTAGGAATATTTTGCCGAGCAGTCTGGAGCTTTGCCGAGTAGTGTGTAACACTAGTATTCCCCGAAAAATTCTCAATAAAAGGAAGAACTTTGGAAGAATATCTTCATTTTATTCATAATGATGGAACTGCATTACATGGGAATATACATCACTGATAATACTTGCGTAGGTGCTCTGCGTTCCATGCATTCTTAAACTCCTCTCCCTCTAGAGTTGCTATTCGATAAGTTCCTGGTCGAACAACTTCTGTAACTCGGTATGGTCCATGCCAATTTGCCTCCAGTTTATTGTGCTTTTGAATTACTTTCTTCAGCACATAGTCTCCTTCTTTCAGGTCGTATTTCTTCACCCTCTTGTTGTAAAACAAAGTTGTTCGCTGCTGGTATGCAGCATTTCCGATGGCTGCTTCTTCTCTAACTTCCTCGAGCATGTCTAAATCCAGTCTTCTCATTAAGTCGCTGACAGGGGAATTGAAATTCAGTACCCTGTGTGTTGGAAGGCCCAACTCGGCAGGTATGACAGCTCAGTTCCAAACGCTAACATATATGGTGTTTCTCCAGTTACTACTCGGGGCGTAGTTCGGTACGCCCAAAGTACTGATTGTAGCTCGTTGATCCAATTTGCTTTCGCATCATCCAGTCTTTTCATCAAACCATTCATCAGCGTTCTGCTTGTTACTTCAGTTTGTCCATTGCTTTAAGGATGGCCTGGTGCTGAGTGGACCTTCAAAATGTTTGACTGATGGCAATAGGCAGCGAACTCCTCGTTATCAAATTGTGTTCCATGGTCTGTGATGAAAGCATGAGGAAGACCATATCGAAAAATGATGTTATTCCAAACAAATTGGTACACCTTCTCATACGTCATATCAATGAGTGGCTCAGCTTCTACCCACTTAGTAAAATAATCTACTGCGACGACGAGGTATTTGAATCTTCCTCGGGTCGTTGGCAGTGGCCCAACCAAATCAATTCCCCATAATGAATACGGCCAAGGGGAAGTTATGGGTGCCAACAATGCTTGTGGAGTTCTTCGGGTGGAGGAAAAGCGTTGGCACTTGTCACATTTCTTGGCATAGGCTATACAATCAACCCTCATTATCGGCCAGTAGTATCCTTGCGTCATCACCCTTTGTAAAAGCGTCCGACCTGCTACATGTGCTCCACAGGATCCTTCATGGATCTCTTCAATCAATTCATTCACCTCGGAGGGATGTACACATCTCTGCAATCCTACTATAATTCCTCGCCTATATAAAACACCGTTAGTTAATACATATCGAGCAGTTTTGAACTTCAATTTCTTGGCTGCGAGCTTGTCAATTGGCAATTCTCCCTCATCAATGTATGCCCTGATGGGATCCATCCAAGATGGTCCTAAATCAAGGGTGATAAAGTTCATCGACAAATTTTCATCTATACTCCGACCAGCTAAAACCTCAATTGGGATTGTTCGTCGTAGCTCGGTACGAGTAGCTGATGCTAATCGAGCTAGGGCGTCTGCTCTCGCATTCTCCATTCTCGGTATTCTGATCAGCTGAATAACGGCAAATTCTGACAGCAGTTCCTTTGCCTTTGCATGATATCTGATCATTAATTCTCCTCTAACTGCATATACTCCCAACATTTGATTTACGATCAATTGAGAATCACTAAAGACAATAATCTGCTGCGCCTCCATAATTTTTGGTAAACCAAGTCCTGTAATCATGACCTCATACTCAGCCTCATTGTTGGAAGCTTTGAATTGGAAACGCAAGGCGTATTACATATCGACCTCATCCGGAGTTCTCAAAACTATCCCCGCGCCTCATCCGGCAGTGTAAGATGAGCCATCTACATATAGTATCCATATAGGTAACTCGTCTTCAAATTTCTGATCAGTTAGAGTTCCTCGGTGAAATATTTATTGCTTCATTTCCTCCTCGGATTCTTCTTTCTCTTCGTCGATCATTTCTTCTTGCCCTTTTACCAATTGGAGTTGGTCTGAGCCCGAATTCAATGATCTTGTAACATCCACTTGCCATTTTACCAACCAAAGTTGGTCTGAGCTAGTGTTTGTTGATCCTGTAACATCCACAGGTTGATCAGTGAGCAACTCTTGTTTCTCGTTCGGAGTCCTCACAACTATCTCTGCGTCACATCCTATAACATCCACACGCCCTTTTACCAATCAGAAATGGTCTGAGCATGTGTTTGTTGATCCTGTAACATCCACAGGTTGATCCGCGAGAAACTTTTGTTCCTCGGAGCTATCAGGATAGGTGAACTCCGCTATAAAATCTGCTACAGCCTTCCCTTTAAGCGATGATCTGGGTTCATAGACTATATCATATTCACGGAGATCTATTGCCAAGTACATCAATCTTCCTGATTTTTCTGGCTTATGCAGGGCTTGCCTCAATGGCACATCAGTATATACTACTATAGTATGAGCTTGGAAGTATGGCCTCATTCTCCTACTCGCCTCAATCAGCGCCAGTGCCAATTTATCCAACCTTGGATATCTGATCTCTGCTCCTCGGAAGGCCTTACTTGTGCAGTAAATTGGCTTTTATACTCCATTCTCCACTCTGATCAAGGCCGAGCTAACTACATTCTCGGACACTGCAAGGTATAAATACAATTTTTCTCCCATCACCGGCCTGGACAACAGTGGAGGTGCTCCCAAGTATTTCTTCAAGTCTTGAAAAGCCTTATCACATTCATCATTCCACTCAAAAGTCTTTCTGAGTGTCTTGAAGAATGGGAGACATCTATCAGTTGCTCGTGAAACAAATCTGTTGAGTGCCGCTACTCGTCCCGTGAGACTCTGTACTTCCTTCATTGTCATTGGAGATCGCAGCCATAATAGAGCTTTGATCTTTTCAGGATTTGCTTCAATGCCTCGTTGATTAACAATGTACCTGAGGAACATGCCTTCTCGTACTCCAAATATGCACTTCGTCGGGTTCAGCTTCATTTGATATTTTTCTAGTTGATCAAAAGTCTGACTTAAGTCAACTAGATGATTGGCAGCTTTCTTGCTTTTCGTCAGCATATCGTCAACATAGACTTCAATATTGTCACTGATTTGTTCAGCAAAGACCTTGTTCATAAGCCTCTGATATGTCGCACCTGCATTTTTCAAACCAAAAGGCATAACATTATAACAATAAGTTCCCCTAGGGGTAATGAAAGAATTACTCTCCCTATCTTCAGGTTTCATTTTGATCTGATTGTAACCAGAATAAGCATCCATGAAGCTTAGCAACTCGTGTCCCGAGGTAGCATCCACCAGTTGATCAATTCGGATGGAAAGTGATCCTTTGGGCATGCTTTGTTGAGGTCGGTGAAGTCTACACACATCCTCCAGTTGTTTTTTTTCTTCTTAACCATTACCACATTAGCTAACCAATCTGGATATTTAACATCTTCAATGAAATAAGCTTTCTGGAGCTTCTCGACTTCCTCCTGTATAGCTTGATTCTTCTCGGGACTGAATACTCTTCTTCTCTGCTTCACAGGCTTGATCTCCTTATTCACATTGAGCTCGTGACATAAGAAGTTTGGGTCTATCCTAGGCATATCTTCATGACTCCACGTAAAAGTTTATCTTCTGCTTCTAAGGAAAGTTATCAATTCCTGTTTTAATGAGGCTTCCAACGATGAACTTATTTGAGTAGTTCGCTCAGGGTGCTCGTCGTCCAGAATGATGTTTTCATTAGTTTCCACCACTTGACCCTTCATGAGTTGCGACTCATCTCGAGGATCCAATGTTTCAATTTTTGCACCTTCATCCACTTGATAGGTAGTAGTCTTTTTCTTTGATTCTTCCAGTTCTTCTTGCTCGGCGGAAGATTAATAGCATTCCCGAGCTACTTTCTGATCACCTTTCACAAATCCCACTCCAAAGTTTATTGGAAATTTTAGGCACTGATGCACTGTAGATGGTACAGCCTCGAACTTCTTCAATCCTACTCTTCCCATGATGATATTGTACGATGATTAGACATTCTTATCCATCATGAAGAAACGTATTCTTTCTGTCCGACAAGCAGGCCACGTACCAATGAATATATCCAACTTGATCGTCCCAAGTGGAAATACTTTCTCGCCAGCAAAACCAATGAGGGGTCTGTGGTAAGGCTCCAGTTGAGATAGCTTTAGATTTAAACTATCGAAGCACGAGTAGAACATGATGTCTGCCGAGCTACCATTGTCGACCAGTACTCTTGAAATCATGACCTCCTTCATTCTCATTTTGATCACCAGCGGGTCATCACGAGGATATAAAACACCTGCAAGGTCATTTTTTGAAAAATCGATAACCAATTTCTCCTTGTTCACCTTTCTCGGGCGATCTTCCTCAGCTAGATTTATTTGCTGAATGTATGAGCAAGCTTGAGCCTCACCGAGGTAAGCTTTTCTTTCTGCAGTAAGGTCTCCTCCTCCTCTAATAACATTACAATCAAATGACCCAAAGCGTATTGAAAATACCTCTCGTTCTGCCTGCCTTGGTTTCTTGGGAAGATCGGCGTCATCCTCTGGATCAACTTCATGGTTTCTCTTCTTGTTCTCCTCTGCTCGATGAGGAAATCTAGACCTCTCTCTAGTTCGGTCGTTGTTTCTTCTTTCGCCTCCCCGATCAACATACTTTGCTAGCTTTCCTCGTCGGTTGAGTGTTTCAATCTCATTCTTAAGAGCTATGCAATTTTTGGTCATATGGCCATGATCCTTGTGGAACTCGTAATATTTTTCCCTGTTCCTCGTGTCAGGGTCTGCCTTCATTTTCTTTGTCCAATTTAACTCCTCGCTGTTCTTAATTTCTTCCAGGATGTGGTTGATGTTTGCCTTTAAAGGTGTGTACTTATCAAATTTCCTCAAGACTTCCCAGGACGACTTATTTTTGGATTGTTTGTCACCACCATTGTTCTTATGTTCTTTCTTCTTAACTTTATCACTTTTCACCTTGGTTTCTTTGGCGTCCATATTCTTCTTCGCAGACATAGCTTCCTCGGCATTCATAATCTTGGACGCTTTTCCCATCAGGTCCATCATGGTTTGAGGTGGATCTTTGGCCAAAGTGTAGTACAACTTGTTTGGCAGTAGTCCACTCATCAAAGTGGTAATCACTGTCTTCTCCTCATAATCAATGACTTCGAGTTTCTCGTTATTAAAACGAGTTATATAATCTCTGGTACTCTCACCATCTTTTTGTCTAACACTTAACAAATGTGCTACTCGTTTAACTGGCTTTGCTCCAAAGCAGAAATTCCCAATGAATAGCTCGGCCAGTTGAAGAAAAGTTGAAATCTTACCCCGAGGAAGACTATTATACCATATTTGAGCAGATCCGATAAGTGTTCCCAAGAATGCTCTGCATCTCATCTCATCTGGGACAGCATAGATGTCGGCTGGAGCTTGGTATTGTTCTATATGAAGGACAGGGTCAGTCTTTCCATCATACTTGGGAGTCACAACAGGTGATTTGAACTTTGATGGTGTTGGAAAATCAACAATGTCCTGGACGAAAGGTGTTCCTCGAAAAAGGTTCGTTGTAGAGGGTTCTTGGCCTTATCCATTTCCCCTAATATATTCTCCAGCCTCTGAATAGATCCTTTCCATGCATCATTTCCTTCCTCGGGACTATTGGTTCAAGAAACTGATCACGTTGAAGTGGCCTCCTCGGATTTATCATGACGAGCAGCTGGTCGGTCATGTGATCTATCTTGACGAGCAGCTGGTCGCGACTGGGCAGATCCTTCCCTTAAATCTGATGGTCGTCGAAAGCTCCTCTACATTGCATTAAGAGGACTATTGTTCCTCCTAGGGCCTAATCGGTCAAAAGGAGAAACCCTACTTAATCTTTCCAATGCGCTGGTCCTTTCTGGGGAGAGGGTGACACGTTGTTCAGCATCTGTGGCCCGCACTGACGAAGTTCGTCCAGGTTGATAAGAAAAATCTTCAGACTCCTCATTGCGATATGAATTAGTACGCCTAGTACGCGAAGAAGGTGCACGGTTATTTCTTTGAATGCTTCGTGGTCCGGAATGGGCTGATGCACCGCCATGGAGGGTTTGGATGAGTTGTCGCATTATTTCTTGCATGACGGTCTGGCCCTGAGCCAGATTTGTCATTATTCCAGTCAGATCTGGAATAATTGGTGGAGAAGATGGATTTGGAGGGGTTCCAGCGTTTCGATTGCTGGATTCACGAATATCCGCCATTGGTAATGGATTGTTTTTGATGAAAAACGATGTTATCAGTCGTTTCCCACAGACGCCGCCAATCTGTTGATGTAAAAAATTAGATCACTCTAATTATTCAATCACAGATAAATAAATGAGACAAAAGATTTTAAAGTGGTTCAGCCTTATAAGAATGGCCTACGTCCACTGTTGTGTTATAGATGAGTGTCAGGAATTCTTGATTACAAATTCTCTCAAGAAATTCCTCCCTCGATTCCAGGATTTAGATTCGGATCCCTTACAATGAGGATTGTACAATGTATTTATAGCCCTGAGGTTGTAATGTCAAAGGGTAATACATTAAATGATATACATATGAAAGGGTAATGCATTTAATGCCCTTTTTGCGTGTGCGTCCAAATGATAAGCATTTAATGAGCAGTTAAACTGTTGGTATCCTGCTTCGAGGTGCAGCTCGGACCGCCTGAGTTGCTCGGACCGTTTGAGCTTGTCGGTGCTAAAGAGTTCCTGGGAGAGGTCTGTTCCTCGGAGCGTATGAGTTCCTCGGAGTAACATGGTTCCTCGGAGCGTGTGATCATCTCGGAAATGCTTGTTGTTAACCACGTGTCTTCACATGATTAGTCCATGTCAGCAGATTAAATTTGGTATCAACAATGCACAACCTACGATTTGAACTTCTAATAAGTTATACACTAGAAGTCAAAAAATTTGAGGGTCCACCCAAAATACGATATGACTTTGAGGGATAATCGATGTACCCTCATTTTTATGTATGCCTACCAGGAAAAACGAATTTTGTTTAAACAACGAAAGGCATGTGTAAGGCGAAAGAAATGAACCATCACCAGTAAAAAGAAATTAAATGGGTGATAAGGGATTTGGATGTTGGGGGTACAAGTACAATTGGGATCCTGGAAAATTAAAATCACCTCCCAAAGATTTTCAAGTAGTATGGAAAGCGAGGCACACAAAAAGAAAGAATCCATCTTGGAAAACAATTCACACAAAGAGTCCTCTTCCATAAATGGTTTAAAAGTTTCAAAAGTTTCAACTGAATCATAGGAATGTAGGGATACTTGTAATGGTTAAATAATGGAGAACAAAAATGCAGATGAAATAAATTCAATCCCGAGTGATTATTTATCACTTGGACATTGAATTTGAAGGGAGAAAGACTCATTTTCAATGAGATGTTCTTCCAAAAAAGTTTAAGGTTAAACACAAGTTTCGACCTCCTCTTTGTTTTCCAAATAAGAACGAAACTCATTGCAAAGTGCGGAAATTTCCTTAACACCACCATTATCAATAGTCATTGGGATTTGGGTGGAAAGATAATTGATTGAGATTTGGGTGTAATGAAGTATGGTTTCTTCCAAAGTAGTCTACCTTGGCTCAAGAACCTCAAGTTCCTCTTTTGGTTGAAATCATTCTTCAACTTCAAAAATATCAGAAGAAAAATCATCGTTGGATTCGAATAATGCATCGAACTCTTCCTCCCCAAAACAATTTTCTTACCGATATTTGTTTTCAAGACTTTAATTCTCAAGGATTCGAAGGCCCTCACTAATGGTAATGGATTGAGGTGCGGTATCTTGAGTATAAAAATTTGGAAAACAATTTTCTTCCCGATGTTTGGTTTGAAGTCTTTCATTCTGAAGAATTCAATGGTCATCGCCAATGGTAATAGGACGAGCACAGATTCTCGAGAATATAAAGTTTGAAAATGATATTCTTCTCAATATTTGTTTTCATGCCTTTCATTATCACGAATTCGAAGGCCCTTGTCAATAGTAACAGGTTGAGGCGCAAATTCTTGAGAATTAAAACGTTGAAAATGAGTTTGTTCTCGATATTTGTTTTCAAGAGTTTCATTCTCAAGAATTCGTAGGCCCTCACCAATGGTAATAGGTCGAGGCGCGGATTCTTGAGAATAAAAGGCTTGAGAATTAGTCTCATATGAACCATTATTAATACCAAACTCACTTTAAAAAGACATCATTACCAAATAATTTGTAGATGGGAAATCCACGTAAAGAGGTGTGTGACCGATGATTAAATGTTTCTTGGCGCTCAAATGTGAAAGCATGCAAAAAAGGTTAAAACAAAAAATTACAAAAGAAAGGAAAAAATATACCACAAAATAGTAAATAAATTACAATCTATAACAAAATACTCCCCGGTAACAGTGCCATTTTGATCGGGGCAAAAATCGAGCGTCCGTGTAATATGCTAATTGTTGTTATCTACTTACGACCACAATACAAAAAAACCAAACTTTAACTAAACTTTTATTGAGTATAAAGGACACTCTGGATATTGAATATACAAGAGAAGTTTGATAAAATTTAATTGGTTTATTACTTGTAAAATAAAAGTGTAAAATACGACGATGAGGTGAGAAAAAAAAACAAAGAGGGGAAAGTAAATAATTAACCTTGATAATTAGAACTAAACAAAGAATAAGAAACGAGATTAGGATCGCATCCACACCATGGGCTAAACAATGCGCATAAAATAGTTTGGTTCGAAAAAATTTAACCGAGCATATTCAATTGATTATAAACATCAAACATAAAGAAATTTAATTCAACAATGAAAGATTAAAGTTTTGCTCGAATATGGTCACAAGTGGATTAATTTCGGAATATCTATATAAATACTAACATTGCATGACAAAGAAAGTTAAAATCCAAATATTCCACGTTCAATACACGAGGTTTCAGTTAATTTTATTTCTACCCAAATCCTAACTTTCAAAGCTCCACACCCATCAATGGCAGAAACATCATCCCAACCCTTGAAATAACAACTAAACGTAATGGTGTTAACATCGCAAGAATCCATTAACAAGAACAAAAAAATAAGGAAAGAATAATAAAAGTGCTGGAATTTAAGGTTACCAAGGTTGAAGAACACAAACATGCAAGAAGAAATCAAATCTTGAAATAAACCTGGAAAAACTCTTGAATTAAAGGTACAAAATATGTAAATTATTATCCTAGACGTTGCTCCTTCATTAGGAGGTTTAAAATGAATGAAATATATTTTAAAATAACCCTAATGATGAAATATACATGTTAGAAGTCGTTTAGAAGAGTCCCCAAAGTATAAAACTCGTTTGGCTAAAAGATAAGGGCAAAATAGAAATCTGGCTTCACAAAATTTGTAACGGTGTTAAATCATGATTAGTCTTTGTCATGGTTATGAAGCGTGACTATATGGAAAACCATTTCCCTTAAACCGAACCAATTCTGGTTTTCCATTCGATCGAACCGATTCTACTTTAGAACCAAACCAATTCAGTTTCCTGATATCTCCTATTCTTCTCATCTTCAAATGCACATAACTTATTCACCATAACTCGGATTGAGGTGCCATTTTTTCCAATATTCTTTTGAATTCATGATATTCAACTTTCCAGTTGGACCCACCTCCAAAATCCAACTGAAAATTTATGAAAATGCCCTTCAACTTCCCATTTCTTAGCGTATTTCACCCTTTTGAGTTCTCGCTTCGATCTACTTTCACGACATACCTTTAAAACATATGAGAAATAAACAAAATACTAAATACTTACTGAATATGGTTAGTAGCATAAATATGAGATAAAACCAAGTGACATACTATGCATGGTATCATAAAAAGATCGAAATTAAGGTGATAAATATGGAGTATTTATGCCTAATAAAATCCCACCAGCTTAGAACTTTCCGCATCCCGAGCAATGTAAAAGAATTAGAGTATGTGTTAAGGACACTTAAAAAACTTTATTGGGATAGAATACCTTTTTTGTGGGAAAGAGATTGCATTTAGCGTATGCAACAAGCCGTTAAACGCCTAGATTACCCTAATATGACGAGTGTGTCTCGTGAGGGTTTGCACTGAATGCACCAACAAAATTTGATTTTCAACTCAAAGAAAAAGATCAAAATACTTAAAAATTATAAAATTTAAACTCCCCAAAAATAGTCACCGTAAACTTATATTTATGAGTCTCAATTCGTAGTGTGTGTGTGTATGTGCGAAGCCGAAAATTTTACCGCTAATTTCCACCGATTGATCATTATGTTACTTTCCAAAAGTTCGTTTTGATTCAAATGCTCACGGGTTACTCTCACAAAGGAATCCCTTGACATATGGATAATTCTATCGATATGTGTGATTCATAAGAGTAAATATATTGGACACAATTTCACGCACACGAATTTGAAAGACGAAATTTATATGGTGAAAAGATCTCTTCAACGAGTTACGGTCATTGATAAACGGGAAACATCGCCTCTATTCACACAAATTACTCTCTCTTATTATTTTTTCATGTCTTAGCTCTCCATGAAGTAATTAATTATCAAAATTCAGAATCGGTTAGCAATATTTCGGGTTTTTTGGTGTATTGGGCAAAAGTGGGAATGGCTTGGAAATTCAGAATTGGGAAATTTTACTTACGATGTCTGTTAGTGCTTTTTAGGGCTTTTGCTCATTTCTCTAATCTTTTGCATTTTTTTTCTATTTTTCACATTTTTCTTCTCTTAATATTTTTGTTGAGAGTTTTTCTTTTATTTTTTTCTTGTCCCTTTTTATTGCACCATTTGGACATAATTGATGGATGCTCAATTTTCACAATTTCGGGATTCATGGGTTTTTTGGGTCAATCAAACGAATTGAAAATTTTATTAGGCTCATGTTGGGTTCGCAAAAGGATATTATTTTCCACAACTTTTTTGGCTAATATTTTTGGGTAACAAACGATGATCTACTTTATTATCCGAATTACTAATTATTTTATCATATGTGTTTCGAGATTAAATTAGTTTAAAGAAATTATTAACGCGTGTTTTTCGAGGCAACACACACTCGTTTCCCATAACCGATAAAAATAAAGGAATATATGTCTTAAATGACCTTTTCAAATGTTGAAACGAACGTTGAGTTAATCACTAACTCGGATTGATTTAATTACTTACAAAAGTGAAGCGCTCGAAATCTCGCCGGGTTAATTAATATCCACATTTATTCGCAAAGTCTTCAATTTTTGTCGAATTTCCATCTTTGGTCAATTTCGACTTTGTGCATTTGATATTCACAATTTGAGACTTTAAATAAAATTTTAGTTATATTTCAAAAAATTTAAATTCCAATTCTTATTTATTTCGAAGAAAAATATTTTTGGCCTTTTCAAAATTTTCAATAATTTTTTTGAAATTTTTGAATCTTTATTAATAAAGCATACTCCGAATGAACATGTGATCAAGTTAATGAATCTAAACAATAAACAAGAATAATATCCCACACCATGTAACTTAAATGTTGCATTATCCTCAATGTGAATCAAGAACACAACATAAAGAGAGGGAGAGAAAGATATTACCCAAATTGAGCGATCCCTAATAAGTACGAGTCCATTGAATCTACAAAACATGTTAGAACCAAGCATATAAAAAAGAATAACAAAAACTTTAACTAATTACTCGAAATAATAATTAAAAAAGGAGAAGGAAAGAAAAAAGCTAACTATGTAAACCTATTATTTGAACTTCTAATAAGTTATACATTAGAAGTTGAAAATTTTGATAGTCCACCCAAAATACGAAATTTCTTCGAGGGATAACCGGTGTACCCTCATTTTCATGTATAACTTGTGGAAAATAAGAATTTCGTTTGAACAACGGAAGGCATGTGTAAGGCGGAAGAAATGAACCATCACCAATAAAAAAAATTAAATGGATGATGGGGGATTTGGATGCTGGGGGGGCAAGCACAATTGGGATCCAAGAATATTAGAATCACCTCCAAAAGATTTTTCAAGTAGTATGCAAAGCTGGGCATGAAAAAAGGAAGAATCCTGCTTGAAAATTAATTCACAGAAAGAGTCCTCGTCGGTAAAAGTTTCAACCGACTCATAGGAATCTAGCGATACTTGTAATGGTTCAATAAAGGAGAACGAAATGGAGATGAAATAAATTCAATCTGAGTGATTCTTCATCACCCGGAGACTGAATTTCGAGGGAAAAATAATCACTTTTAATTGGATGTTCTTCCAAAAAGGTTTGAGGTGAAACACAAGTCTCAGTCTCCTCTTTGTTTTCTAAATAAGAATGAAACTCATTGCAAAGTGCGGCAATTTCCTTATCAACACCGTTATCGATATTCATTGTTTTTTGGGTGGAAAGATAATTCATTGAGATTTGGGTGAAACAAAGTATGGTTTCTTCCAAAGTAGGATCCCTTGGCTCAAGAACCTCAGATTCCTCATTTGGTTGAAAACTTTCTTTAACTTCAAAAATATCAGAAAAAAATCATCAGTGGATTCGAATAATGCATCCAACTCTTGCTCCCAAACTGATTTTCTTCCCGATATTTGTTTTCAAGCCTTCCATTCTCATGAATTAGAAGTCCCTCACCAATGGTAATAGATCGACGCGCGTCTTGAGTATAAAAAGTTTGAAAATAATTTTTTTCTCGATATTTGTTTTCAAGACTTTCATTCTCAATAATTCGAAGGCCCTCGCCAATGGTAATAGGTCGAGGTGTGGATTCTTGAGAATAAAAAGTTTGAAAATGATATTCTTCCCTATATTTGTTTTCAAGCCTTTAATTATCAAGAATTCAAAGGCCCTCACCAATGGTAATACGTCGAGGTGAAAATTCTTGAGAATAAAAGGATTGGGAACTATTCCCATATGAACCATTACAATTACTGAACTCACTATAAAAAGACATGATTACCAAATAGTTTGTAGATGGTAAATCCATGTAAAGAGGTGTGCGACCGATGATTCATCATTTCTTGGGGATCAAATATGAAAGCCTGCAAAAAAGATTAAAACAAAAGAATACATAAGAAAGAAAAAAATATACCACAATATAGTAAATTAATTACAATCTATAACAAAACACTCCCCGACAACGGTGCCATTTTGATCGGGGCAAAAAATTGAGCGTCTATGTAATATGAAAATCATTGTTACCAGCTTACGACCGCAATACAAAAAACCTCGACTTTAACTACACTCTTATGGAGTATAGTGGCCAGTCTCGGTATCGAATCCACAGGAAATATTTGATACATTTTAATTGATTTATTACTTCTAAAATAAAAGTGTAAAAAACAATGATGAGGTGAGAAAAAAGAAGGGTAAGTAATTAAGTTTACCATGCTAATTAGAACAAATGAAATAATAAGAAACGAGATTAGGATCACATTCCCACCATGGGCTAAACAACGCATATAAAAGATTTTGGTTCGAACACATTTAATCTAGCTTATTTAATTGATTATAAAGATCAAACCTGAAGAAATTTAATTCAATAATGAAAGATTAAAGTTTTGCTCGAATAGTGGATTAATTTCGGAATATCTCTATAAACAATAACGTTGCATGACAAACAAAGTTAAACTCCAAATATTCCAACTTTAATATACGAGGTTTATGTCAATTGTATTTCTACCCAAAACCTAACTTTCAAACCTCCACACCCATCCATAGCGGAAACATGATCCAAACCCTTGAACGAGCAACTAAACATAATGGTGTTAGCAAAGCAAAAAAACATTGACAAGACCAAAAAACATAAGGAAAGAATAATAAAAGTGATGGAATTTAAGGTTATCAAGGTTGAAGAAAGAAAACATGTCAGAAGAAAAAAAATCTTAAAAAAACCGGAAAAAGCTCTTGAATTGAAGGTACAAAATATGTAAATTATTCTCCTCGATGTTCCTCCTCCATTAGGAGATTTAAAATGAATGAAATATATTTTAAAAGAACCCTAATGATGAAATATAAAGGTTAGAAGTCGTTTAGAAGAGTCCCCAAAATATAAAACTCTTTTGGCTAAAAGACAAGGGAAAAATAAAAATCCCGCTTCGGGAAATTTGTAATTGAGTTAAAGCATGACTAGTCTTTGTCACGGTTTTGTACTGTGACTAAATGGAGAACTGGTTCCCTTAAAGAAAACCGGTTCTAGTTTTCCAGTCGATCGAACCGGTACTACTTTAAAATAATTTTATTCCCGATATTTGTTTTGAAGCCTTTAATTCTCAATTATTTGAAGGCCCTCACCAATTATAAAAGGTCGAGGTGCGGATCATTGAGAATAAAAGACTTGAGAACTATTCCCATATGAAACATTATAATTACCGAACTCACTATAAGAAGACATGATTACTGAATAGTTTGTAGATGGGAAGTCCACGTAAAGAGGTGTTCGACTGTTGATTCAATGTTTCTTAGTCCTAAAATGTGCAAGCCTGCAAAAACGGTTAAAAAAATACTACGAAATAGTAAATAAATTACAATCTATAGTAAAACACTCTTCGACAATGGCGCCATTTTAATAGAGGCAAAAATCGAGTTTTCGTGTAATACACTAATCGTTGTTCTCGGCTTTCGACCGCAATACAAAAGATCTAAACTTTAACTACACTCTTATGAAGTATAGTAGCTAGTTTGGGTATTGAATCCATAGGAAATGTTTGATAGATTTTAATTGATTTATTACATATAAAATAAAAATGTAAAAGATGATGATGAGGTGAGAAAGAAAAAAAAAAGGGGAAAAAGAAATTAACTACGCTAATTAGAACTAAACAAAGAATTAGAAATGGGATTAGGACCACATCCCCACCATGGGATAACAACGTGTTTAAAGGATTTTAATTCGAAAACATTTAATTGAGCATGTTCAATTGATTATAAACATCAAACATGAGGAAATTTAATTCAACAATGAATTATTAAACGTTCGCTCGAATATGGTCACAAGTGGATTAATTTTGTAATGTCTCTATAAACACTAACGTTGCATGAAAAAGAAATTTAAGCGCCTAATATTCCAACTTTAATACATGAGGTTTCAGTTAATTGTATTTCTACCCAAAACCTATCTTTTAAAGGTCAACACCCATCAATGGAAAAAACACAATCCCTACCCTTGAATTAGATACTAAACATAATGGTGTTAACAACGCAAGAATCCATTAACAAACACAAAAAAATAATTAAAGGATAATAAAAGTGTAGGAGTTTAAGTTTACCAAGGTTGAAGAACACAAACATGCAAGAAGAAGTCAAAGCTTGAGAAAAACCCATAAAAGCTCTTGAATTAAAGGTGCAAAATATGTAAATTATTATCCTAGATGTTCCTGCTTCATTAGGAGATTTACAATGAATGAAATATATTTTAAAATTACACTAATGAAGAAATTTGTAGGTTAGACGTCGTTTAGAAGAGTCCCCAAAACATAAAACTCTTTTGGCTAAAAGAGAAGGATAAAATAAAAATCTCGCTTCTAGAAATTTGTAACCCTGTCAAAGCGTGACTGGTCTTTATCATGATTTTGGAGCATGACTAAATGGAGAAATGGTTACCTTAAACAGAACCGATTATGGTTTTCCATCCCGTCAAACCAGTGTTAATTTAGAACCAAACCGATTCATTTTTTTGATATCTCTTATTCTTCTCATCTTCATATGAACAAAAATTCTTCACCCTAACTCGGATTGAGTTGTCATTTTTTGAAGTATTCTTGTGACTTCAATGTCTTCAACTTTCCAGTTTTCCCCATCTCCGGACTAAAAATGCAAAATAAAAAAAAATGCACTTCAACTTCCCATTTCTTGGTCTCTTTCACTGTTTTGAGTTCTCTTGTAACACCCCATGATTTTGAGACTGAGAAATTAAATTTTTGAAAAAATAAAATTTAATAAAATTGTAGAATTCTAAAATTTGGAATTGAGGTCCAAAAACAGAGAACATTTTTAAAGTATTTCGGATGATGATTTTGAGTGTACCATCGACCCCGAAAGGGTCGAGATAGTGAAAATGACTGTCATTGGGTTTTATTTCGGCTCCGGAATGTTTTTAAGTTAGTTTGACTCAAATTGGAGTAAACGAGTCATTTAAAGTGTGTATTAACATTTAAAAGTGGGTTTATTGTTTTAAGGTATTTAAGGCTTACGGATCAAGCCATTCTCATTTAGGGAAAGAGAGAAAAAGCCTTAAAGGGAGAAAGAAGAAGGAAAGAAGGAGAAAGGAAGAGAAGGAGGAAGAAAATCTTGGAGATTTTCGACCCAAATGCGACATCGAGGACGATTCAACCTCTACAAAATTGAGGCAAGTGTTTAATCTTGCTAAATAAGTCATTTGTGTATTTTATTTCATAATTTGTGGGTTAAAGAAATGTTTTTTGGGTATAAACATCAAAACCTAAATTTTTTGGTTAAATCTTGAAATCTATATTTAAAGAATGGATTAAATGGTGTATAAATGGTTGGGATCAACTTTAGGTTGATTTATTGGCTTAAAACCATGTTGTGATAAAGATTTGGAGGTTAGAATAGAAATTTTAGGGTTTTAATTTCGTGGGTTTTGTTGAGAAAGGGAAATCGGCTAGAATATCTGGTATGGCCGGTCGACCGCGATCTGGGGATCGGTCGACCGCGTCTTAAAGGAAAAAGCATACTGCATTTCTTCGTAGGCAGAATTTGGACCCGCGGTCGACTGGGGGTCTGGGACCGGTCGACCGGTCCCCTATTTTTAGCCCAAAGTTTGATGTTCTTTCTTCCCCTTTTTCTTTTGGAGTTTATTCTTAGGGGTTTCCTTAATGGTTGTTTTATTGGGTTTTTCTAGGATGACCTCTAGCCCTTTTTGGTTGGGTTTATTAATTTGTAGCTTTCTCTTATGAAGTAAGAGATATTTTGGAGACTTATAGGGGGTCTCTCACTTAGTATGATAGTGGGGACTTCTTGGAATAATTGGAGAAGAATATATCCATGTATGTTGTGAAATTTCTAGGCCGACATTTATGTCAAATCCTTATAAGGATAGGATATTGTTAAGATACAATTTGGGGCCAAATGGAAGAGAGTGATTGCCTACCCTTAAAAATGATAAAATTTAAGGAATAAATCCGAGAGATCTTAGACTAGGGGATTCACAAAAGTAATTGAACCGTAGTCGGAACCGAGAGCGATGGGATTATATTACCAACTAGAGTAGAATGTAAAAATCTAGTTGGAATAGATGTTGTTTATCGGTGTGTGATTTACAATGGGTAATTTTCCTAAGTAATGGGATTATTTGATGAAAATAAGATTGAGCTTGATGCTTATAGACCATTAGTTAGGTGTATAGCAATAGTCGAAATTATTACTAGATTTTATAATGTGCTCTCGGATATAGATGGTGTGTGTAGTGATGGGTTTCCCACACAAAATTTTGGGTGATAATCCTAATGTTGGATATATATGTATATAGATATACATATGATTTTGGGAGACTATTCATCATAGGAAAAATGATTGAATATGTTTCAAGTGAGGGATTGTATTCACATATCGAGGTAAATTAAATGAGTTTGGGGTGACGGCTTGTATATTGAGGATTATTTATACTTATAGCTGAGTTTATATTTCGTATGCATATGAACGAGAATTAGTTGTATATATGGATATGTGAATATATGTGTATATATCTATATAGATATGAGTAAATGGATATATTTATGTTGTGGATATACATGGTATGGATATTTAAACCTTATGTGATGGTTTAATATTTGATCATAGATGGGATCATATGGATGTGTATATATTGTGCATGAGAACGATATATATACTTATGTGGTTAAGCATACCTCGCTCATGCTATCATTGGGAAGTTGCGTGTGTAGAGGGTGATCATCTTGGCATATAGAGCAGGGTGTGGATATTCCCCAGGTCATAGTTGTCCCTTGTGTTATTATATGATATATATTTTTGGGATGAGACGTGGTGGGTATGTTTCGTCTCATTGCCAGTTGGAGCTATGACCGCTTCTCGGGACGTCGTGTGTGTGAGATACCACGAGATGGGTGTCGTTGAGCCCCATCATGGTGGTCCCTAGTTTCTACGTGAGTCGGGAACTGGGAAGATGATAGCATGGTGTAGTTTTATCGGTGATATATATAGCCGGGTGGATTATGTGCATGTCCATTGTACATCAGATATGATATGTACACTTGGTCATAGGTATGGTGATGGTATATATATATATATATATATGGTTAGAATAAAATGCCTATATATATATTTATATCTATCCTATAGATGAAAGGATATGGACTTTTATGGAGTACACCTTGGATGATTATGGTGTACTAGATGATTGGGGGTTGATGTATCGTATTTGAGGAATATTTCGGTTACATCATCCCAAGGATATTATTGGAGGTTTTTAGTTGTTTTCATAATTGTAGTGGTAGCATAATATGGTATGTATGGCATTATGGATCTCTATGATCGACATTGACAAGGAGTAGTGTAACGGGGTGGTTCCTTGTTTGGATTTCGCTTTGCGAGACACCCCACACACGAAACGTAGTGCATTGTTGAGATTAGAGAGAAGTTCTGTCAATATTTATGTGTGGCATAATGGATCTCCAGGATCGACGTTGACAAGGAGTAGTGTAACGGGGTGGTTCCTTGTTTGGATTTCACTTTGCGAGACACCCCACGCATGAAACGCAGCGCAGCGTTGAAATTGGAGAGAAGTTTTGTCAATAATAATTTTGTATGCATGTTAATTATAAATTAAATCATATGTTTCAACCCAAATATAAATGGGTAACACATTAAGAATTATAATTAAATAAATTATAAACCGGAATCCATTAAGCCTATTATGGCATAATTGTTTGTAAACATAATCAAGTATGATTAGAAAAGGGGTGGATTCTTGGGTTAAGATAGGAAGGCAAATCTCGTAGTGATAGGCGGGGCTTATGATAAGTTAGGTTGTCCTTATAAGTGGGGTAATTTAACTAAAATTTAAGGATGCGAATAGGTGCCCGCCTTTAGATGAGAGGTGAGGTGGGGTTCCACGAGAGTGCGATTCCACTTTAATTATGAAATAAGTGCACCGATATTTATTATGCACTGTTAACACGCTTGCTAAATATTTTTCACACTCGGGCTCTGAACCGTTTACTTTTCTCTCCTGCCTATATATATATATATAATATAGGACAATGGTGTTATGAATAGTGCCATCTTATCTTATCTTATAAAAAAAATCTAAGGGTCTACATTTTGCCACGTGTACAATCCAAGGGTTGAGACTAAAAGATCTCCTTTCACAAGGCTCACAACCCGTGTGGGCTGATCCCCCTTTCACTCTCACAACCCATCTCCTCATTTTCTTTCCCCAAAAAAGCCCTAGCCGAGCCGCTCCCCCATCTCTCTCATTTCACACTCTTCCCTGCTCACGCCGCTCACCCGCGGCCGGCTTCAACTCCACCAACTCTAGCTCCGCCTCCCGTCTCCAATCTTGGGTTTGTATGCCTCCTCATTTTCTTTCCCAAAAAAAGCCCTAGCCGAGCCGCTCCCCCATCTCCCTCATTTCACACTCTTCCCTGCTCACGCCGCTCACGCCGCTCACCCGCGGCCGGCTTCTACTCCACTAACTCTAGCTCCGCCTCCCGCCTCCCGCCTCCCGTCTCCAATCTTGGGTTTGTATTTTCTTTAGTTATTATTTATGTTGAGAAAATCCTATTTCATATGTATTGCTTTACTATTTGCTTTAGTTATTTAATATTGCTTTAGTGAGAAATTCCATTTAATATGTATTGCCTTACTATTGCTTTAGGTACTAATATTGCTTTAGATATTTAATATTGCTTTATGTACTAATATTGCTTTAATGAGAAATTCCATTTAATATGTATTGCTTTAGGTACTAATATTGCTTTAGATATTTAATATTGCTTTAGGTACTACTATTACTTTAAGTCTCCAATCTTGGGTTTGTACGCTCTTAATTCTTTTGATATGTATTGTTTATGTTGAGAAAATCCTATTTCATATGTATTGCTTTACTATTGCTTTAGGTACTAATATTGCTTTAGATATTTCTTTAGTTATTGCTTTAGATATTTAATATTGCTTTAGGTACTAATATTGCTTTAGTGAGAAATTCCATTTAATATGTATTGCTTTACTATTGCTTTAGGTACTAATATTGCTTTAGATATTTAATATTGCTTTATGTACAAATATTGCTTTAATGAGAAATTCCATTTAATATGTATTGCTTTAGGTACTAATATTGCTTTAGATATTTAATATTGCTTTAGGTACTACTATTACTTTAAGTCTCCAATCTTGGGTTTGTACGCTCTTAATTCTTTTGATATGTATTGTTTATGTTGAGAAAATCCTATTTCATATGTATTGCTTTACTATTGATTTAGGTACTAATATTGCTTTAGATATTGCTTTAGTTATTGGTTTAGATATTTAATATTGCTTTAGGTACTAATATTGCTTTAGTGAGAAATTCCATTTAATATGTATTGCTTTAGGTACTAATATTGCTTTAGGTACTAATATTGCTTTAGATATTTAATATTGCTTTAGGTACTGCTTTATTATTGCTTTATGTACTAATATTGCTTTAGTGAGAAATTCCATTTACTATGTATTGCTTTAGGTACTAATATTGCTTTAGGTACTAATATTGCTTTAGATATTTAATATTGCTTTATGTACTAATATTGCTTTAGTGAGAAATTCCATTTAATATGTATTGCTTTAGGTACTAATATTGCTTTAGATATTTAATATTGCTTTAGGTACTGCTTTATTATTGCTTTATGTACTAATATTGCTTTAGTGAGAAATTCCATTTAATATGTATTGCTTTACTATTGCTTTAGGTACTAATATTGCTTTAGATATTTAATATTGCTTTAGGTACTACTATTACTTTAAGTCTCCAATCTTGGGTTTGTACGCTCTTAATTCTTTTGATATGTATTGTTTATGTTGAGAAATTCCTATTTCATATGTATTGCTTTACTATTGCTTTAGGTACTAATATTGCTTTAGATATTTAATATTGCTTTATGTACTAATATTTCTTTAGTGAGAAATTCCATTTAATATGTATTGCTTTAGGTACTAATATTGCTTTAGATATTTAATATTGCTTTAGGTACTGCTTTATTATTGCTTTATGTACTAATATTGCTTTAGATATTGCTTTAGATATTTAATATTGCTTTAGATATTGCTTTATTATTTCTTTAGTGAGAAATTCCATTTACTATGTATTGATTTAATATTGCTTTAGGTACTACTATTACTTTAGGTACTAATAATCCTAACATCTCATTTTACGATTTTAATAGGACCTACGGACGGTCCGGTTAGTTGACTTGACTTGGATATGGATAACCAGCCTACATTTTCCAATTATTATTGCTTTATGTACTAATATTGATTTAGTGAGAAATTCCATTTACTATGTATTGCTTTACTATTGCTTTAGGTACTAATATTGCTTTAGGTACTAATAATCCTAACATCTCATTTTACGATTTTAATAGGACCTACGGACTGTCCGGTTAGTTGACTTGACTTGGATATGGATAACCAGCCTACATTTTCCAACGTAAGTAAAAAAACCCGCCCTATGAAAAATATACTTTCTACTTCCTCCCTATGTTATTATATCAACGGGCTTTCATGGAATTTGCGTTAATTTTTTTCACAGATTCAAGGCACGCGTAGGATCAGCACTGGTATTGTGATCCGCGATGAATCAGAACTTGAGATGATTCTTAAAGAGGTAAATTTTACTTCTACTACATTTTGCCACGACAAATTTTACTTTTGCTACCCAACTCTTTACATTATTTATTATTTTTTTTCAGAAGAGAAAACGAACGGAGCAACTTTGGGATAAAGAGAAAGGGAAAGGGAAAGGGAAAGAAAACGACCCCCCCACCACGGTGTGTTATTTTTTATTTTGCATTTTCTTTTCATTATTTAATAATTTACTGTTTTCTTACATTTCTACTCCACTTTACTCAACGTGCCATGACTTCCCTCCCACTTCTGCCCGTGCATTGGCTCAAAGACTACGACGTGATCGAGAAAGGGCACAAAGATTGCTGCTTAATCCCAGTAATTGTTCTAATCAATCATCCACTTCGACGAGCACTAATGTGATAGCACCCACTTCTACATTACTGCACACCCCTCTACAACAGTGCTGCCCTCTTCGTGATAGCACCCCGTTATCAGACATTGGCCTTACAATTGATCCTCCAACTGTAAAATTTCTTCCCCATTTGCTTCATTTATCAAATGCATTGTTTTCTTATCTTCTAATTAATTTTACTCAACGTGCCAGGACTTCCCACCCATCAGTGCCCGTGCATTTGCTCAAAGACAACGACGTAATCAAGAAAGATCACAGAGGTTGCAACTTGATCCCACTAGTTGTCCTAATCAACTACACACTTCGACTCGCTCAACACCATCAAATCGGTCACGTGCAAGAACTCTTACGTTGCCGCCCACCCCACCACAATAATGCTGCCCAGTTATGCAGCAGTCCCGTGACACTGAAGTTTTGCCCCCTGCTATTCTTCCTAGAAATTTGAGCATAGATTTTGATGCTACTATCATTTCTGATCCCAACCATGAACACAGTGGGAGTGTATTTGAAGATTCACATTCTTTTCCTACGCCACCACTGACAGATTTGGTGAACAATGCTCCGACTGGATCATCAAGAGTATTCGTGCTTCCTTCTATAACTCGGTATAACATCCTATTTACTTTGATATTTTAAGGCCAATGTTGATTTGAGATAGTCTTGACTCAAGTTCTTTCTTTCTCCATTTCAGGTCAAGGAGGCAAGTCATCGCATACCAGGTGGGTTGTAGAAGAGCAGGACGGGCTAGACTTTTATCCGAAAGACACGAGTTGGGACCTATGAATGTTAAATGCCCTCATTGTAATGCCTTGCACTGGATGGCTGAAAGGTTAACAACTTCATCTATGATACGACCGTTGTTTGGGAAGTGTTGTCTACAAGGCCAAATCAGACTCCCTGCCCTTAGGGAACCCCCTGCTGAAATAAAGCTTCTTTTTTATGGAAATGATGACCAATCTAGGTCTTTTCATGCTTACATAAGAGAGTATAATGCAGCCAATGCATTTACAAGTTTAGGTGTGCGAATGGATGATCGAGTCTTCCCAGGGAGGGGTCCCACGAGTTTTACAATTCATGGTGAGCTACGCCATCGCACGGGATCCTTATTGCCGGATGAGGGTCATGAATTAAATGCCACATATGCTCAATTGTACATTTATGATCCAGGTGCAGCTTTAGATATTCGACACCATAGGAATCCACATTTGAGGGGGGATGTCCTTAACACCATACAGCAGTGTTTGTTGTTGAATAACGAATTCACTCATAAATACCGTGAAGCCTTCTCTATTTTGGATCAAATGGATAGAATGGGGCAAGACTTACCTGCATATCTTCATTATAGTTCTTCAAAGGACCGTCGAACGTATAAATTTCCATCGTCTGAAGAGATTGCTGTTATTTTACCGGGGGACGGTTTTAACATTAGTGGCATGCGGGATATTATTGTTCGGCTCAAAGGCAGCAATGAGTTGATGCAAATTAACGAGTGTCATCCAGCATATTTGCCTTTGCATTACGTCTTATTGTTCCCCCACGGTGAACTTGGTTGGCACCCCGAAATGAAATTATGGGATGTCCGACGGTTTCAAGAACAGGATGATCGCTTAACTCAATTAAATTATTATGGCTATCGATTGTTCAAGCGTGACTCCGAGTACTCCACAATCCTTAGAGGGGGGAAATTGTTCCAAGAGTTTATTGTTGATGCTTGGGCTTCTACAGAGCAAAACCGATTAACCTATTACCGACTCAATCAAGGAAGGCTTCGGGCAGAGTTGTACAAGGATCTCAATGATGGTATGTCAAACGGTTTACAACCAGAAGATATTGGTAGGCGAATGATTTTGCCTTCTTCTTTCACCGGTAGTGCAAGACATATGTTTGAGATTTATCAAGATTCTATGGCCATAACGCATTACAACCAACATCCCGATGTTTTTCTCACTATGACCGCAAATCCGAAATGGCCAGAAATCACCAAAGAATTGTTGCCTAATGAAACTGCATTTCTTCGTCCAGACTTGGTGGCGCGTGTATTTGAACTAAAGAGGAAGGCCTTGATGAAGGAGATTGAAAATAACCATGTACTTGGCAAGAAGGTGGCTCACGTCTTCACAATTGAATTTCAGAAACGAGGTTTACCTCACATGCACGCCTTAATCTTTCTTGATGGTCCAAGCAAGATTAAAACAACTGCCCAAGTTGATAACATAGTTTGTGCAGAATTTCCTAGCTTAGAAGAAGACCCCACCCTGTTTGAAACTATTTTGGGTTGCATGGTACATGGCCCTTGCGGAGTTCGGTCTCCTGGAGCCCCGTGTATGGAACATGGTAAATGCATAAAGAAATACCCGAGAGAATTTTGTGACACTACCACTATGGATGAAGATGGGTACCCAGTATATCGATGTCATAATGATGGTCGAGTCTTTACTGTTGAGAATGGGAAACAGGTTGATAATCGAGATGTTGTGCCGTATAATCCCCATTTAAGTCGGATGTTCAATTGCCACATTAATGTCGAAGTTTGTGCCGGGCTTAGATGCGTCAAGTACATTCACAAATATATATACATGGGATTTGATCGCACCACTATTGTCTTAGGAGGCGTTGATGAAATTCAGCAATACTTAGATGCCAGGTATATTGGCCCCCCCGAAGCGGCTTGGCGAATATTTGGTAATCCAATGCATCAGGAGAAACCATCCGTTACGCGATTGGATCTTCACCTCCCAGGCATGCATCATGTTGTTTTCAATCCAACGAGTCGATGGATGACATAATTCATCGAGGTTCGACTCAAGAGACTTCTTTAACCGCTTTTTTTGCATATTGTGCTTCCAACGAAGAAGCGTGGGCCTTCACTTATCAAGAATTTCCACAACACTATTGGTGGGACAAGGCATCTAAGGGATGGACAAAGCGAAGTTCAAAAGGGGGTTTTGCAATTGGTAGAATGTACTTTGCTAGCCCGAACTCAGGAGAAAGGTTTTATTTGAGATTGCTTCTTACTGTGGTAAAAGGACCTCGATCATTTGAGTGCTTACGGACCGTAAATAATGTCTTGCATGATTCTTTCAAGTCAGCATGTGTTGCACTGGGACTTTTAGAAGATGACAATGAATGGGTTCAGTGCTTGCAAGAGGCCGCGGTAATGCAAACGGGATATCAACTTCGTCGACTTTTCGCCGTTATACTCACCCAATGTTCCCCTATAAATCCAGAATTACTATGGGATAAATTCTCATCATACATATGTGACGATCTCGCGCACAACCTCCGTAGATCATTTGCAATTCCTTCTCCAATTGATGCATAGGTCAATGATTACGGATTGAATCTTCTCAACGATTTCCTATAAGAGTCTGGCAAAAGTTTGACCGACTTTCCACCAATTCCATTACCTATAAAAAATTGGAGTACCACCGGAGAGAATCGGCTAATATGGGAGCATCGACAACTTCAAGCAGATACAAACACCGCGGACGTGCAATGTAATATAGACTGTCTTAATTCGGGGCAGCAGCATGCTTACTCGGCCATTACTACTTCTGTGTTTGAAGGAAAAGGTACTACCTTTTTTTTAAATGGTGGGGCTGGAACGGGTAAGACCTTTTTGTATAACACAATTGATGGAATTTGCCGTAGTCTCGGCCATGTAGTCATTGCGGTTGCCTTTTCAGGCATTGCTTCCTTATTGTTGGTTGGCGGTCGAACAGCGCATTCAACATTTTGTATTCCGCTTGACATCCTTGAAAATTCTAATTGTGGGTTTTCAAAGCAATCGAATCAAGCAGAGTTGTTTAAACTAGCCAAACTTATAATCTGGGATGAAGTGCCAATGCAACATCGGTTTTGTGTTGAAGCGGTTGACCGAACATTACGAGATATATGTAGTAATCAAAAGCCTTTTGGGGGGATAACTGTTGTTCTCGGAGGGGATTTTCGACAAATCTTACCCGTCATTCCTAAAGCAGTTCGCGAAGAAATTGTAGCCACATCATTACGGCGATCAGTTCTTTGGAAGGATGTCAAAATTCTTACCTTGGACACAAACATGCATCTCGACATTACAGACATCCAAACTTCGGCATTTGCAAATGTTTTGACCACGGTATAACAATTTTTTCAAAACATTACGTTCTTTATTAGTACTTATTTATGCATTTCATGTAGATTGTTCTAATAGTACATCTTTGTTTTTCAGATTGGCTCAAGCCCTGACGAAATTGTGCTCCTGCCTTCAACATTACGCCGCTGTCGGAATGTTGAAGAGTTGATGAGGGCCGTATATCCGTTGTTGAATGTGGAGGGTATTGTTACGCCTTCTTACCTAACTGAGCGGACGATTCTTTCAGCCCGCAATGATGATGTAAATGCAATTAATATGGTTGCTCTAGCTATTTTTCCAGGAGAATCTGTGACATACTACGCAGCAGATAAATTATGTCCGGATGAAAGTAATCCGAGCATAACTAACCAGTATCCTAATGAGTTCTTAAATGCTTTGAACCCTTCTGAGCTACCTCTATTTAAGTTGGAATTAAAAGTGGGATGTCCCATCATGTTACTACGAAATATAGCGCCAAAAGACGATCTTTGCAATGGCACGCGCTTGATTGTTACCAAGTTGTCTGAACATGTAATTGAGGCCACAATCCTGACTGGAGATAAGTTTGGCACAACTGTCTTCATTCCGAGAATCTCTTTAACTCCCTCCTCTAATGAAATACCTATCAAGATGACTCGCCGACAATTTCCAATCAAATTGGTCTACGCAATGACAATGAACAAATCTCAAGGACAATCTGTAAAGTTTGTTGGTATTGACTTGCGCACCCCCGTGTTCAGTCACAGTCAGTTGTATGTTGCATTATCACGTTGCACAAGTGCAGACCGCATTTCTATCCTTCTACCCTCCGGGGAGGAGAGTTCAACAACAATTATTGTATATCCGGAGGTTCTCTTATAGGGATGTAAGTCAAAATATTGCTTTTGTTATGCTGCATTTTAAAGATTAATATCCAGTATTCCTAGGCTCTTGGTCTCATATACTTCTTTCTCATTTTGCTTTTTTGGTGTAACAGGTCAGCGGCATCATATAAATTTTGAGTAAGTCAAATATTGGTAGGTATTTTTTGATTGGAGTATTATTTATAGTTTGGTATACAAGTTTTCAATGCCTCTTTCATCCTTCAGGAGCTTTGATTGATATAATTCTTTAGTTGATTTGCTGTGCTATTGACATTTAATGACAGAATAATGTAACTTATACACAACTAAATGCGATTGGGTCACTATCTCTTGCATGGTTTTTGATTTATCATCCAACTCATTTGACAGTTAACAGCCGCGATTTAGTCATTTAACAGTTAACCTAAATGTCATTTGTTGCTTTCTACTTTTCTATGTTAGGTTGTCCACCATCCCGTGGCTTAGCTGGACCGCTGACATCTTCCCCCTCAACCACTCTTACGTCCGCCACCACCTACTTTTCATGTTTTCGAATTTAAATCTTCCTAAACACCAATATGTTGGATATACATACCGAAAAGCACCAATATGTGTTGGGGGTTATTGCATGGCTGCCAATTTGTTGAATGTACATACCGAAAAGCACTTCACAACGGAAGAGATTGTGCGTGACATCATCATCGGCGTATCGGACCGCCATAATGTTCCCATTGCACACTAAATAACTTTGTTCATTAGATTTCTCTACTTTGTTCATTATAGACATTATTTTCCTCAATTTTTTTGTCTATCAATTTTTTTGTCTATCATTACTAACATTCTTGGAATATATATCGAGCAGGTCTGATTTTTGGATTATTGACAGACAGTTCTCCCATTGAAAAGTCAGACAGGTCTGATAACTTTTTCTCTATCGAGCAGGTACATCTTTTGTACATCTTTTCACCAATTGTTCTTTGGTTCAAAACCACAGATTAGGGTCTCAACTATTGTTCTTTTCACCAATTAACCATGTTTTTATAAATTCTAATAGTAAATTTCTCTGGGCATTGTAATTTATAGGGGAATTAGGGCCTCAATGTAGGTGTCAAAAGCTCGGGACTGCTGGGTCTTGGTTCGGAGGTGGCAAAACAGCAGTCTGACTTAGTCTTGGAGGGTGGGGGTGGGGTGATGATAGTACCTATCCGGGACAGCCGCGGTAGCTGCTGCATCCATCACTACGCAACCGCTGCAGCCACCACTACACAGCCACTGCCTTCTTTCATAAGATGAAATTCACTTTTTGGGTGCAGAGAATTGATATGTACTGTAGTTCTTGAAATTTTAATTGTCAACAATATACTACAAAATAATAATTACTGCTTTGTCTTCATCTAATTATTTCCTTTCAACTTAAATTGTAGGGAGCAATTGGATCCCCAAAATTTGGATCAACTGATAAGCATGGGGTAAGCATACAATTATGCAGTTATGTTTGTATAAAAATACAGTTATGCAGTTTGTATAAACATAACTGCAAACTGTAATGATTGGCCTTTCTTTGAACCTTAACGTAATGGTATAACCTGTGTTTTACACTATGGTTTTTGTTTTGCAGAAAATGACTGATGAATTTTATGAATACATGGTTGCTGCTGCTGTTGAATTAAGCGTACAATATTTAAGAAACAGGACAAAAAGAGGCAGGAATGGCTGATGATGATAAAAACCACAAGGAAAAAACTGAAAAAGAGGCTCTTCCTAGGGGGATTTTGTTTTCCTGGGAAAGAGGGCAATGGAAAATTCGACGGAAGTTGATTCGGTGATATGATGGAAGGCGGCATGACAAAGCAGCAGAGGGAAACTGTCCAACGAACAATATTGCTAATCAACTTTATTGGTGGCCTACCTTTAAAAGTTGGTTTCTGCGAGGCAAAATGAGGTATGAAAGGGCTTCCTACTTTATATTTAGTCTTTTTAAACAACTCTATCATTTTTCTTAGGCATTTTCTTTGAACAATACATTATTGCTTCCAGTTATCCTATAGTTTTGTTAACCTTTCTCAGCTATTACAAACCTTGAATCTTAAGGTCTCTCATGTAAAGTTTATACATGACCAATAAAGTTGCGACATGGTTTTATTTTGTGTTCAAAACTATCGGACTACTGTTCAAAATTGATTAATTTCTTAGGGACTATTGTTGATTAATTTCTCTTCCTTTATTATTCTCTGATCCCTTTTTTTGTACGATATGTTCTAAAGATTTAGAAACATAGGTTTGTAGTTATTTTTGAGTCATATTTTCACTTTCGATGTTTTTTTATTTATGTAACGTGTTTTAATTTGGTTTATTTTGTTATAATTTGTAGGTACTTAAAAGTTACAATATGATGATGAAGCACTTTGGAGGCATCACATAAACCATCTCCTCAACTACCGCCTATCCCGTCTATGAATAACAAGAGGTTGGTACTGCAATAACACAACTCCCGCCTATAAATCCAGCTGCAGTGTGTTTAAGAAGGGTAGTCACAAGTGAAATAGTGGTTGGTACTGCAATAACACATCAGACCTTTGATGTTCAATTTTCTTTTGAATTGTTCAATTTTCTTAGTTTAAGTTTTTGTCATTCTAGCTGTTGTGAATTTTTAGTTTGATTCAGCATTAATGTAGAATGATTTCGAGTTTTTAGTTTTCAGTCTTCGATTTTTTGGTGGATGCAGGGTGTTGGATAATTCGGGACACGGAGAGGCAAACGCCTACATTATATAGGTGTTACTTACCTTTTGGTTTTAAGCCAGCCTGCCTACATCAGGTAGGTTTCACAACTGTTTTGATTTTATCACTTACATTCAAAACATTCGTTAGGATGATCCTACCGAATTCTGTAATTAACTAACTGTTTGAATCATGTAATGCAGATTCTGTTCGAATGCTCTTTTTTGAATAACTGTTTGAATAATGTTTAAATCAAATTCTGTTCGAATACTGCAAGTAATGCTGATTCACAGCTTGCAATCGCCACGGGAGTCTGCATCAATCGATGACACCGGTGACACTAGAATCAATGACATGTGATCTATTACGATCATTTGATATGTATAAAGAAGCATACAATAGTGTTGAAATTCTGAAGTACGTGGACGATGTCACTTTGAAGTACTGGTGGTGAAACTGAATAAAGCAGAGGCGCAATCCTTTAAACAGTCTCAAAGCTATCTTTGTTGATAGATATGGTTATGGTAAGATCCAAATCTTATTCGTTTCTTTTTTGGAATTCAAATGTTTGGTACTCAACATCTGCATCAAATTATGCATTCATCTTGCTTCAAATCTCAAATTACTTTCTGCTTTTTAAAAGTTGTTTAAGTTGGACTAAATCTGAATATGTTTTTTTTTTCAGTATAGGGACATTCTTTTTTTGAATCAAGGTGAAGGAAATAGCTTTAGTTGATTGCAACTGGATGGGAGAAATTAGCTTCCATTTCTTCTGGCGGTGGTGTCACGGTGGCTGCAGCTGTCGATGGGGGTGGCTGCAGCTGTCGATAGGGGTGGTGCTGTTGCACAGTGTCGTGGTGACTGCAGCTGTCGATGGGGCTGGTGCTGTTGCACATGCTGAATTTTGGCCCTAGGAAGACAAGAAAAATGAAGAGAATCACTTTCTCAAATGTTTCACTTTTGTGAATTATTTTTGGACTATTACTTTTGTGAATTATTTTTGGGCTCTTTGAATATTATTGGAAGTGATGTTGTCCCTTAAGTAGGGTGGATAGTCCAATAAACAAACGAGATTGTGTCCATTTTTTTTAAAAATCAACATTTTGTTTATTTGAGGTATAATGTGAATTGGGTTGATTAATATTGTATATTTCATGAATTATGTTGAATTGATGATTTTGTTTGTGCGATGTTTAAATTTGTATTTGATGTCTATGATGTTTATTCGAGGTCTAAGATGGACTATTACTATCTGTATTGTGGACTATTTTTATTTCTTAACAGGGTGGATAGTTCTATAAATAAATGAAATTTTGCGAAAATTTTCTAAATTGTTTTTAGTTTTGTGTTAAATTAATGCAAATTGTTTACACATTCAATACTTTATATTGCACTATGTTTTGTCGGGAAACGGAATTTTTCCCATTTTGCAATTGCTTACTTTGAATCCTTTTTGCCGTTTTGTGATTACCTATTTTGAATTTTTTTGCCGTTTTGCGATTACGTATTTTTGAAAATTTTTGTTGTGCCTTCAGGCACGGGCATATAGTAGTATATATATATAATATTACAGGTATCCTACCGCATGGATGCCGGATGACCTTCTATCTAGAGTCTTGGGAGCCGTTACATGTGCAGACTGTTGCGGGGTGTATCTTGTAGTCGCTTCCTACTTTTAAAATTCTAGGTAGGACTCATGTTGAATATCGGGTTTGTACCCAAGAGATATTTATATACATATTTATATTTATTCCATTTCAGTTATTGTATTTGCTGTGACCCGACAGTTTATTCGGGTTTACTTTCCTGTTGTATATTTCAGTTGTAGTTATTTATTTCATTATACTCTAGCATTTCATTTCTCATAGTTCTTTATTGCATCCTTCTTTCCTTTATTCGTAGTGTTATGGTGTTGGGTTGTGGTATGTTGCATGTTTTAATTTATTTTAACATCTCGCTTATATGATATCGGGTCGTTAGTCCTATATTATATAGTACCGGCAGTTGATGTTGAGACTGGACCATCTGAAACTCCTGATTTAATGTAGTATAGGGTTGACCACCCGTTATTATTATAAGTGGGGTGTTACATCTCTCTTCCTTCTACTTTCCCAAAATACCTGTAAAACAAAACATAAATATAAAAAACATGAAATACTCGCCGAAAAGGGATGGTAGCATAAATATGAGATAAAATTAAGTGAAATACCATACATGAGATCATAAAAAGATCGAAATTAGGGGGGTAAATATGGAGTATTTATTCCTAATCAAATATGCATAATATTAAAGGGACATATGGAAATCAACAAACACAAGATTATAGTGGTTTGTCTTCAATCCCAAGCTCACATCCACTTTTTCGATAAACCTTTCGACTTCTACTAGAGCTCTACTAGTACTATTCTTTATTTCAGTCAAGATCAATCCGTCTCAATAAAACCTTTAGTCCTTGGTACTAATTCCCAATCCTTTCTCCCATAAACCTAAAAACAGTATCCCTAAAGAGAACAATTCCCATTTGACCCCTAGCTGATGTAGGATACACCTTGTTTGGATGAATTATTGAATTTGTAACTTAATACAATCTCAACTTAAGAGTGATGGCTCTTCTCTAAGCTGATTTTACCTACTTGCTTCAAGAGATTTACTTTTTCAAGTGTTGAATTTTTTTTTAAAAAGGTTTACCTAAAGAATTTGATCTTTGAGACAGTCTAGTAGATTTAAATGCTTGTGTGTTGTTACTTCTTGGTAGAAGTCTGATTTAGTTGATTATTAATAAACCACTTATTCCTACTGCACCACCCAGAAATAGCTGCAACTATCTAACAAAAGAAGTGGAACAAACTTGTTCATAATATGTAATAGCAAAAGTGGAGAACATGGCCTCATTTTAAATAGTGCTTCCTATTCAAAAGGATCTCCGAAACAGACTCTAGTTTCCCACGTTTCTTTTATTTCTATTATGATGTAATCGCTATATATAGAGACCAAAAATTATAATAAAATCATGTTCATCAGTCGTTAAAAGAAAACAAAAATTCCACTTTGTTTATGAGTTTCCTTTATGGTATTAGAGTAGAAGCTCTCTTTATAAAACCATGACTGAATAATCATCATTCTCTCTCACTCTTTTGAAAAAAAAATTACATCATTTCATATCCATTATTCCTATAAACTTTAAGCCAAAAACTATTCACTACGAAAGACCCATATATATCCATTGATCTAAAACTTGAAACTTGAAAATCACTTGCTGAAAGAAAAATTAGAGAATGTGAAAGATGAAGAATGGACCTTCGTTGATCTCCTCATTCGAAGTCTTATTATTGGAACACTTTTGAAAGATTCAATGAGTCATTTTATGGGTCTAGATATAACATTTAAAGTCTGGAGTCACCTTGAGGACATTTATCTTCAAGAAACTAGGGAGAGAGAATGACAACTTACAAAAAACTTCAGGTTCCAAAGAAAGACTCAATTTCTTTATATGAGTATTTGATGAATTTTAAAACTATCCGTGGTAATCTTATTGTATACAAAAACTTGTGTCCGATGAAGACAAGATAATTCAATTGTCTCACTAGCTTGGAAAGAAGTATGATGCTATTGTTTTCTCTATGATTTCTAATCCTACCTTCCCAAAATTTTCACAATTTGTTTCTGCACTTCAGAATTTTGAATTATGAAATGCAATATCAGACACTAAAACATCAAAAGATGGAAATCCTAACTTTGCATATATGGAAAAATACAATCGTGGCCGAAATAGGTTCTCAAATACTCAAGGAAGAGGGCCAAATAATTTCACTTGAAAATGAAGAGGCTTTGTTCCTGCAAGTAAAAAATGGGAGGAATCCGCAATGGAAACAACCTCTAAACTCATTTATTTCCTCACCACCAAAGCAGCACACTCAAGGAAATGGAAGATTCCCCAATTTATCATCCCACCCACCACTTTTTCAGTCATAAATTGAACCACACTGTTGCTACGTGTTGGTTACTGTATGATTATGCCTATGGGGTAAATAAGAGTCCTTCGCATGACCTCGTCTCAACTACCATTTCAGACTCTCCTCCTAATGAAGGCAGTTGGTATCCTGACTCTGGAGCAATATATAATATGACTTTCATTAAAAGGTATCCTTAAATCTTATACACGATAAAATGGTGAGTCTAATGGTATTTTTTTCAATGGATCTCCTTTATAAATTACTCGTGTTGGTCATACACCTCTAAATTCAAAACATGGTATGGTGCCTCTAAATTATGTCTTGGTTGTTCCTAAACTTACTAAAAATCTTATTTCTATTCGTAAGTTAACAAAAAATTACCCATGTGTTGTTGAATTTTCTTCATCTTGTTTCACGATAAAGGACCAAGTAAGTGGGAGGATTTTGGCCACCGAGCATAACCAAGATGGGTTATATGCTCTCGATACTCAAAGGGAGGAAGAAACTTGTGTAGGAACAAAGACCAATAAAGATCCTTATGAAATTTTGCACCAAACACTTGGACGCCCATAATAAAAGACCCTACATCAATTGGCTTCCCAGACCACTATTGATGTTAGTACTTGGTTAAAATCACCTTCAATTTGCAGCAACTATCAGATGGGTAAAAGTTTTCATCAATCATTTTTAGATTCAAACAATTTTACTTCATTTTCTTTAGAGAAAATCCACTGTTTATGGAGGCCTGATCCTATTTATTCTGTTCAAAATTTTAGATATTATGTTATTTTTGTCAATAATTTTACTTGATTTACATGGCTCTATCTTTTAAACAAGAAGTATGATTTCTTTTCAACATTTGTGGTGTTTAAAAATTGGTTGAGTGATAATTTGATATAAAGATTAAAATTTTCCAATGCGATGGTGGTGGTGAATTTAATTTAGTAAAATTTCTTGATCATTTCAATAATTGTGGCAGCCATCGACCAATTTCTTATCCCCGCACTCCCGAAAAAAATGGAGTGGCAGAACGAAACATCAACACATTCTTGAAACTGGGCTCATTATGCTTTTTCATGGAAATTTACCAAAAAAATGGTGGATTGATACGGACATACCATTTTTCAAACTCTATGGAAAGTTACCGAATTAAAACTCTTTAAATGTTTTTGGGGGAAAATGTTTTCCATATCTTCGTGATTATTCTCGAAACAAATTTGAGTATAAATCTTATCCATGTGTTTTTATCGGATATAGCCCTCATCACAAAGGCTATCGGTGTCTTCACCTTAAAACTAAACATATATTTTTATCTTGACATGTTGTCTTTGATGAATGGGTGTTTCCATTTGTTGACTCATCTCCCATTACCACTAAATCTCATAATTTAGACCCTCCTAAAAATTATAGATAATTTTCTCCTACTGACTTCCCAAGTACTCCGATTATTTTTTCACCCACATACTACATGTATGACATGTCTCCACCTGATTCTATCCCTCAAACTATCAACTCACTGCAAGTAAACCATACATGTTCACCTCATTCCCTCACTACCTCACCCACTACCCATCCACGTTCTCCTGTTTTTCTTTCCCCTACCCATACTACCCATATTCCTTCTCTCTCTCTCTCTCTCTCTCTCTCTCTCTCTCTCTCTCTCTCTCTCTCTCTCTCCCTCTCTCTCTCTCTCTGTGTCTCTATTCCACTCAATATATACCCAAATCAAGCCAACACCCACCTTATGCTCACCCATTATAAAACTCATAATTCCCACACATCATTAACTCTCGAGACACATGACCCTACTTAGCCCAAAACCTTACAAACAACCATCAACTCTCCCCATTGGTTATTAGTTATGCACGATGAACTTTCGGCACTTCAGTCCAATCACACTTGGACCCTTGTTCCACGAAATCCTTCCATGAATATTATTAGATGTTATTGGGTTTATAAATCCAAACTCCATGTTATTGATAGTATTGAGCATTTTTAAGCATGTCTCATTGCTAAAGGTTATACTCATCCATCGTTCCTTGTAAAGACATAAACAAGCACCCCGCACTTGGTTTGACGGATTTACTCAGTTTTTACTTCATCGTTGGTTCTTTTAGTAGGGTGGATTCATCATTATTTATTTTTTGTTCCTAGGCTGTTAATATCTTCCTTCTTATTTATGTTGATGATGTTATTTTAACAAGTAATGATGCCTCAGTTTATCTTGCCTTATTGCACGACTTACTCGGGAATATTCACACAATGATCTCGCTACTCTTCATTACTTCTTAGGCATTGAAGTTGTCAACAATATTGATTGTATGTTTCTTTGTCAATAAAAATATGCCCTTGATCTTCTCTATCCCACATCCATGCTCGAGTCAAAACCGGTTGCTACACCACTTTCTCCTAAGCACAACCTATAGGTCAATGGTGATTCTCTTGTTCATGGCACTCAATATCACTACATTATTCGAGAAATTGAGTACCTTACATTGACTCATCTCGATATTTCCCATGTCATTAACTTTGTAAGTCAGTTTATGCACACACTCAGTATTCTTCCCATGCAATTATAAGTGCAAATTTCCAATCGAGTTTATTTGTAATGTTGGCTTAATTTTTGACAAAACTAATTGAGTAATAGGATAGTAGTTTGTCATATCCTTTCAAGCCTATGCCATTTGAGTTAAAGACGTAGCACCAAAGATTTTGAAGATTACATCATTATCAGTTTATGTGCCAAGTTTATACATCATCAACATTTCATTATTTCCAAGGTCTCCAAAGGTATGAAATCATTTAATATATAAAGAGACTTGGTTATTTTTATGGGTGTCTTTTTATACAAGTTTTGTCAGAATTTTTTTTATTTCTCTCAAAAAATCATTTTAAAACTATACATAAAAGTTTTGGGGATTAAAAATTATTTTTGGATTTTCTGAAAAGTCATTCGATCGAAATTGGGATCTTGTTCGAACGGAACCACAAACGAGATATCAAATGAACTTCGTATATTTTTTCTGAAATGTCATTAGAACGACATCGTTCGAACATGTTTTATCTAACGAGATTTATGCCTATTTATTTTTAGAAATCTCGTTCAAAATAAGTCATTCAAACGACATTCAAAAGTCGTTCGAAGGACCTAGCAATTTTTGCGCAATTTCATCTGTTTTTTTTTAACTTTCCACTTCCCCACTATCTTTTTACTATCTTTAATAGGTGCGGGAACATAATTTTTTAACGGACTTTTGAGTGACTTTCTAACTCTTTGAGAGAAAAAACTTTTCATCCAAAAGTCCTATTTTTTGTTGGTATTTTCATGGTTTAATTTTAACCAAAACACAAAGTTTAATATATTATGTTTTGAAATCATCAATTGGCATCGGGTTTTATTCTCATTCCAAAAGAGAAGGTTTCCTATGAAGGAGTTAGTGTTTGTTATGATTCGTGGTGTGCATACGGAGGATAGACTTTCGTATGGTTAATGGTAGCTGAGCCCCATCAGTGGATTTCGAGACCGTGATGGATTTTGAATTTATCGACTAGGCAGATGTAGAATAAAGAAGAAGCATTAAGGCTTGAAAAGGAGTCAATTAGAGGATGTGAGGCTTTTCTCTTGTTTATGTAAAACCATACCCAATGAATTTGTTGGTTGGGTCGTCCGAGGTTTTTCCCGTTGTGGGGTTTCCTCGTACATCGCGGTCTTGTGTTGTGATTATTTATTTTATCTTACAAAAACACCTACATGCATGCTTAGGACTAAAAAGATAAAATTGGTAAAATCACAACAATGGTGTAATTTTTTAATTTCGGTGCTAATTATGTTTGGATAATTTTAGTTTAATTCAAGTTAAGAAATTTAATTTGAAATATTCATGCTTGGTTTACTTGGCATATTTTAAACTTCAATTTGGGATTATTTAATTTTTTTTTGAAAGAAAATTAAATATTTGTTTAGTTGGGTTTAATTTAGTTTTGTGCAAACTATGATTTGGGAATCTTAATTATTTAATTTGAAGGAAATTTTTAAGTTTGGTATATTATGTGAACCATCTCGTATTTAGGATTTTAAAATTGGGATATCAAAGAATATACTCTAAGAAATCACATTCTCAGATTGGTATCAGAGCGGGAATGCTACATTATTATGTTAAGACCCTTTGTTTATGGTGTTTTAACAATCAACCACACTTAAGTGATTTTTAATAATTTTTACCCACCAAATTATGGTGTTTTAGGAAAAATTTTCCCTCATCTTTTGGAGAGTGTATGGAGGTTCATCCCCTCCATGCACTATAATCTCTGCCGAGGGAGTGAGTCCAGCAAGTTAATTATGTTTTAATAATCAACCACACTTAAGTGATATTTGATAATTTGCACCCACCAAATTATGGTGTTTTAGTCAAAGTCCTCCCTTATATTTTGGAGTGTGTATGGAGGGTCTTCCCCTCCATGCACTGTGGTCTTAGACGAGGGAGTGAGTTCACCAAGTTAATGATGTTTTAACAATCAACCACACTTAAGTGATTTTTCATAATTTTCACCCACCAAATTATGGTATTTTAGGCAAAGTCCTCCTTCGTCTTTTTGAGATTGTATGGAGGGTCTTCCCCTCCATACACTGTCATCTCGGCCGAGGGTGTGAGTCCACCAAGTTAATGATGTTTTAAAAATCAACTACACTTAAGTGATTTTTAATAATTTGCACCCACCAAATTATGGTATTTTAGGCAAAGTCCTCCCTCATCTTTTGGAGAGTTTATGGAGGGTCGTCCTCTCCATGCATTGTCATCTCAGTCGAGGGAGTGAGTCCTCCAAGTTAATGATGTTTTAACAATCAACCACACTTAATTGATTTTTGATAATTTGCACCCACCAAATGATGGTGTTTTAGGCAAAGTCCTCCCTCGTCTTTTGGAGAGTGTATGGAGGGTCATCCCCTCCATGCACTGTTGTCTCAATCGAGGGAGTGAGCCCACCAAGTTAAGCTTATTTCACCATGAATGATGGTTTGCATCTTAAGGTGACCTGATACAATCTAATATTTTAGTAGGCAAAAAACACACAGGGTAACACTTTAATTTCATTGAATTTCTTTCATCTGAGTGTCAAACACGTGTGTTATAATAGAATGCAGACAAGATAGTACTATCATTTCATTGGTAATATTTCTTTAGGTGATCATCATTCCATGGGTTGGAGAATGGCTCCCCTTCCATGTTTTCCAATTTGTACGTCCCCGACACCACCTCTTCAACTACCTTGTATGGTCCATTCCAATTTTGTTGAAACTTATTGGGTTTTTTCCACGTCTCCTTCAGTACCAAGTCTCCTGCTTTCAGTGGTCATGCCTTCACCAACTTATTTTAGAATTTTGTTATCCTTTGTCTGTAGGCAGATTGCCTAACTTAGGCGTCCTCTCTTCTTTCTTCCACAAGATCTAAATCAAGCCTCCGCTCATGACTATTCTTCTGAGGGTCATAGGTTGTAACCTTATGAGTGGGTAAACCTATTTTTATTGGTATGATCGCCTTGGATCCATAAGAAAGCAGAAACCTCTCCGTAGTTCTGTAGGCCCATAAGACATTGTACACTTCCTTGATCCACATCCCTTTTGCATCATCCAGCTTCTTTTAAATTCCATCAAGAATCGTTTTATTTGTCACTTTCGTCTTCCCATCAGCTGTGGGTGTGCCGGTAGAGGAGAATAATTATTTGATATCGACTCTTTCGTAATACTTTTCTAGGAAATCATTTTTGAATTGTGTTCCATTATCAAAAATCAGAGTGTTGGATTAGCCATATCTGTAGATGATATTTTTCTAAATGAACTAGAAGGTCTTCTATTTCGTGATTGTAATCATCGGCTCAGCCTCCACCCACTTCGAAAAGTAATCTATCGCTACAATTAGATAATGATACTGATTCACAGCTCTGGGTAAGGATCCTACCAGATCATTTACACATACTTAAAATGGCCAAGGAGATGTGATTGAGGTCATAGATTGATGAGATTGGTAGGGAATGGTAGCAAACCTCTGGCATTTGTTGCATTTCTTGACATATGTTGCAGCATCTTTGGCTAAGGTCAACCACCAATACCACTAGGTAATAATCCTCTTGGCTAGAGATCTACCCCTGATATGACTGGATAAAGAGCCTTTGTTAACATCCTTAAGGATATATGCTACCTCAGATGGATGGACACACCTGAGGAGAGGAAGCAAAAACCCTTTTTTTGTATAACGTGTCCCCTATGATGGAGAACTTGGCGACTTTATGTCTCAACTTCCTTCTTTTTATTTTTGTCTCTGGAAACTCCCCCTCATTGATGTATCTTATGAGGGGATCCATACATGAAGATCCTATCTCCAAATTTAGACAAGACCTAAAAGTTTTATCCTCCTCCTCAATGGTCGATCGATGTAGGATTTCTACCGGCACCATCCTTCTTATCTTCATTCTTATGGCTGAGGTAAGTCTTTTAAGTGCATCAGCTCGACTATTGTCAAGCCGAGGTATCCTCTTTGGATTTACCTATTTGAAGATCTTTAATACTGACCTTACTCTCTCTAAGTATTTTGCCACTCTGTCATTTTTTGCCTCATACGGCCCCAAGATCCGGTTCACAACTAATCTTAAATAACTGTGGAATAGAAGTTGGCTTACATTGAGAGCCCTGACCAAGGTGAGGACGGCTATAAGAGATTTGTATTAGGACTCATTATTGGAGACCTTAAAGTTGAACCTTAAGGCATATTGAATATCTATGTCATCTGGTGCCGATAATATCAGTCCGACACCACTTCAATTTTTGCAAGAGGACCCATTAACAAAGAGGCTCCACACAATACCATCCTCAGAGAAATTACTCTCTGACAGTGTTCCATGCTTAAAGAGATACCTTTCTTCTTCATTTTTAAGTACCCTCTTCATAGCTACGCTTGCCTCGGCCTCATCTTGGCGAGGGTAGACACTCACTGCTGACAATCTGTAGTCTCCTAAGTTTCACCGTCAGCCTCATCCCAGGCACACTCGCTACAAAGTCTACTAACGCTTGCCCCCTGATGGACTCCCTAGGATGACATACCATATCAAATTATCCCAGCTATATTACCTAAATCATCAACATCCCAGACTTCATCGGCTTGTGGATGACCTGTCGGAGTGGAGAATCAGTAAGGACGACCATTATGTGGGCCTTAAAATATGGCTTCATCTTTCTCGAAATGTGAATCAGAGTGTAGGCCAACTTTTCCATCTTGGGGTACCTCTGCTCTGACCCTTGGAGTGTTTTGCTGTTGAAATATATTGGCTTATGTATTCCACCATATTCTCTTACGATGGTGGCGCTAATATCTTATTACGAGACTGCTAAGTACACATATGGTTTATCCCCTTAAACTGGTCACGATAACAATAAAGGGAAGCTGAGATAAGACTTCAACTCTTTGAAAGCCCTTTCACATTGCTCATTCCACTCAAAATCATTTATAGTAACTTTGAAAACTGGAAGACAGTTATCGATGGCTCTGTATACAAGCCTATTAAGTGCTACTACTCTCCCGGTCAGCCCCTGAACCTCTTTGATTGTAGATGGTGTCGTCATCTCTATTAAGGACTTGATCTTATCTAGGTTGGCCTCTATCACCCTCTTATTGAAAATGAAGCCCAAAAACTTTCCAGCTCCTACACCGAACAAGCATTTTGTAGGGTTGAGCTTCATCCTATATGTGGCCATCCCTCCCGGGTCCTTTCGGCGGGCGAGCACGCGATGGATGGATCCTAGGTCCCGCACGTCCCTCTAGGGAGTGCTTCATCCTGGGTAATTTGTGTGTGGTTAAAGATGTAGAGAGATTAGAGTCACCAGTTTATTTTACTCAAAATAGACAAAAGAAAAGGGAAGTCATCCTGAAGGACAGCATCTAAAGACATACTGATGCATACGAAACCAAAATGATTCGAAAAGGGTCCGGAGGCTAAGTTACGAAAGGGGAACGTGTTAGGCACCCATTATGTCCTTTCGGTCTCTCACGGGTTTTTTCTATTTTCCTTTTATTTTCCCTGTGATCTGTGTGCATGTGTATATATAGTGGAGATAGGAATCGTCGACTTACACCATGAAAGAGGTAAAGCGAGTCATCCGTAGGAAGGTTTAAAAATATTAGAAAACACGATTTACACAATTATTCTTACGTTGATCATTATGATGGAATGATAATGCATGTGGAATAATACGCCACTAAGAACAAATATATGTATGTATATAATATAAGAGAGTGGAGTTTAGAGAAAATAGAAAATGAGAGAAAAAGTAAAAATAGGACTCGAGTCTCGAGTTTTACCCCGAGACGCCTACGTAGCCTATAGAGGCATCAAATTCCACGTAGTTTGCATGAAAAATAAGGGGTGGGGTTTATCCCATAAATCCAACCGGGGGATTCTCTTATTTGTGTGTGTGTGTAGAAAAAGTGTATTAGTAGTGAGAAAAGTCTAAGAAAAGTGTGAGAATTCCCATTTTGAATTTATGAGCAAACCCTATCTTTCTTGTTTTTTGGGTTTTTATTTATTTGAAAATAAGATATTTACAATAATACTAAGTAAAAAGTATATTAGGATGTGTGAGATGAGATAATAAAAGTGCTAAGTAATAAAACAAGTTATTGCAAATTTATGAGAATTTAAGGAGAGAGTTGAGAAAATTGGACCTTCTTGAAGATCTTGAGCTTGATCTTGAATGTTGGAGAGCATACCTTAGACTTGGATGATGATGGAGGGTAGTGAATTTACCAAGTTTGATGAAAAGGGTGATGAAAAGTGAAGGTTGGAAAGGGATTTAGATGTGGAAATCGCACTGACTTCGAGAGAGGTTTTCTGGATTTGCTGAGAGTGATATGTTTCTGATTTGGGATCCCTTTGAAAGTGAGGCTAGGCCTCCTTTTTATAGGCCCAGGGCACGGCTGATCGGCATATCCCTGGTCCTGCCTATCGGCACCTACTGATTGGGAGGGTCGGGAACCTGTCGTTTGGTAGTGTCTTTCAGGCCTTTTCGGAAAATCGATCGCAGAATGCAAAACTTTGATCAGAATCGTGCACGTGGTAGACCATTGGAAAAGTAATTCAGATACCTTTGAAATTCCTTTGTACTACTCCCAGGTTAAGGACTTGACTTTGGGGCAAATATTGCTCGGAAGCATTCGTCAATCTATTGGACGGGAATCATCGGTCGCAAACTGATCATTCGTCCGGCTGGTAAGTCCGAATCACACATGGGGTAGACTGTTAGAAAGGTTATGATATGTACTTAGACATTCCAAAGAGTTTGATCTGGTTCAGGGAGTTGACTTTGGTCAACTGGGCCTTGGAAGCATTCAGTGACCTCTCAGAGTAAAACAGATCGTTCATTTGTACCGTAAGTCAGAATCGTGCACGGGATGGACCGTTGGAAGGGGGTTTCAGTTACCTTTGAAGATTAATTCAGTCTTAGTCAAGCTGAAGAGATGACTTAGGTCAAAAAGAGCCCAGGAGCGCCCGGTGGCCTCTTGATTGAGTTTTGCGGGAAAATAGGTCGTTCGTCCGCATGGTGAGTCAAAATTACGCACGGGACGGACCTTGGAAAGGGGTTTAAATTCCCTTCGAAGATTCATTCACTCTGGGTCGAGTTGAAGAGTTGACTAAGGTCAAATAGATCCCGAGAGCGATCGATGGACTATTGATTGAGTTTCAGGGGAAAATAGGTCATTCGTCCGCATGGTAAGTCAGAATCGCGCACGGGACGGACTGTTGAAAAGGGGTTTCAATTCCCTTAAAAGATTCATTCAGTCTTGGTTGAGCTAAAGTCTTTGACATTTGGCCAAACAGAGCCTGGGAGTGCTCGATGGCTTTTAGGTCAGTACTTGGGGTATGACCTGGGTTTGTAGTCATGAAGTGAGGTGTTAGGGACCTAAGGAGAGTTTAGGGGGTAACAGAATGGGGTGTCTATAGAGCCCCTCGACGGGTGAGTTTGTAATAAATGATAGCCGTCGAATAGACACCACATGATGCTTTTGAGAGAGGATGACCAATTCATAGGGTCGAGGCCGATTCTATGGACCTAAAGGAGCGAGGATGAGGGTCGAGGCCGATTTTAAGGACCTACAAAGTGTGTTGGGGATAACTAATTTTGTGTATAGAAGATGATTATGCGGGCTTAAGAAGAGATGACCAATTCTGCGGGTCGAAGCCAATTCTGCAGGGTTAAGTAGAGGTGACCAATTCTGCGGGTCGAAGCCAACTTTGGGGGATTAAGGTGAGATGACCAATTCTGTGGGTCGAATACAATTCTGCGGGCTTAAGGTGAGATGACCAATTCTATGGGTCGAAGCCAATTCTACAAGCTTTAGGTGAGATGAAAAATTCTGCGGGTTGAAGCCAATTCGGTGACCTTAAGGTGAGATGACCAATTTTGTGGGTCGAAGCCAATTCTGCGGGCTTAAGGTGACGATCCACGACCGAACTCAATTCTGACCTAAGAGAGGTGCTACCAGGGACCGAGGTCAATTCTAACCTAAGAGAGGTAACGATCGAGGATCGAGGTCAATTCTAACCTAAGAGAGGTGATGGCCGTGGACTGAGGTCAATTCTGACATAGCTAAGGTGACGATTCAAAACCGATGTCAATTCTGACCTAAGAGAGGTAACGACCGAGGACCGAGGTCAATTCTGACCTAACTAAGGTGATGATACAAGACCGAGGTCAATTCTGACCTAAGAGAGGTGACGACCGAGGAACGAGGTCAATTCTGACCTAACTAAGGTGATGATCCAGGTTCGAGGTCAATTCTGACCTAAGAGAGGATAAAGATTGGATTTTGATTCTGCTGGGGAAAAAGTTCCTTGTGATTTTTATTTGAGCATGGGAGCTGATTGGTGGGGAGATTTTGGTATCTCTTGGAGACCTTGCAAGGGAAATTACCAATTTAATGCTGAAAATTCCGCTGGGGAAGTGATTAGGTGGTCCAGGTATTGGACGTATTGCTCGAGGAGGTTTGAGACCTTTGGGGTATAGGAGGTGATCCTTAGAGATCCTCCAGGGACATTGCCTGGAGGAGTTTTACTTGGTTTTTGAGAGTTCCACTGCGGAGATAGGGGTTTCGCTTGAGGGAGTGCAAAATTTTCTTGGTGAAAAAGTTCTAAATCCTTCCTGGGATTTTTAGGAATTTTTTGAGAAATTTTCAGGAATTTCAGGTATTTTCTGGGAATTTTTGTACGAAATTTTAAGAGGGGTTCCAGTCGACATGGTTCAGAGGGTGCCATTAGGCAGTTATATGAACTTTTAGACTACCTCGAGAAGGTAAGGGGGCAGTGCCGATCGGTGGGTGGGGGGTCAATGCCGATCGGCATGACCCTTAGCATCCTATATAAAGGGGGAAAATTCCCCTCATTTTTCATAGCTTCATGCTTTCTTTATATCTGCGATTTATCTCTATGAATCGTTCTAGCATTCCGATCTATAAGAAATGGTCGCTTTTGTGAGCACTGCAGCGCATAGGTAATGGTTGACTATTGATGACTGGGCGAATGTGGAGTGGAGGGCCAGGGAGCCTCTTTCTTCAGGGAGTGAGAACTCCTTTGATGCATTCGAGTCGGTTGCGGTTGAGCAGACCTTACTGCGGGAGCTGTCACATCATCGCTCTTCTAAGGTGGTGATCCCCGGCGGTTATGTAAGTAACCTGACTTTTGGCATTCTTCTCTTTTTGGTGATTTTTTCTTTTCTTCTTAAATTTTGAAATTCTTTTTTCTTTTGACATCCTATTATCTCTTTTAAGAACATGCGTGCCCGTGCGACGATGGGGCATAAGGATGTCTGGGAGCATCTTCCACCCATGGTGAATTGGGTGGTATCATCAGCGGGTTTTGGGAGGTTGGCGTCTGCACTGGATGAGACACCTCATTCGACAGTGGCCTTGTGTGCTCTGGGAGAGAGGTGGTGGGATACCACCCAGACCTTCCATTTCAGTTTTAGGGAGATGATCGTGACTCCCGTAGACATGCAACAGTTGCTAGGGCTAGATTGCAATGGGGAGCAGATAGAGGTTGATCGCTCTTTGAGGGTGTGGCCGGAGACGATAAGGGCGGGGCTCGGCGATGTAGGGAAGATAGTTTATGGGGATTCCGTCTGACTGTCCTTGCTTAAAGATGTTTTGATGAGCATGGTGATTAATGTGGAGGACGGGCTGTAGGTGAGGCAGATGGACCGGTTGATCATTTTGTTGGTGCTGGGAGGCTTCATGGTGGCGTCGAGCAACGACGTCGTCCATTTATGGTTTTTGTCGTACTTGAGGATGTTTTCAAACATCCCTTTCTATGATTGGGGGAGTCTGACTTTGGCGACCCTTTACTCTTCTCTGGATTCATTCAACCGGTGCTGTCGGCAAACTTTTACTGGAGCCACGTATCTTCTTAAGGTATCCTTTAATTTTGTGCATTTTCCTTTCATGGATTCGCATTTTCCTTGTGAATTCCCGTCTTTAGCAGACGTGGTTTTATGAAGTAATTGGGTGCCATACCCAGCTGATCGCTCTGAAGGACGATATCGTTGGAGACTTTTGCCGATTGTATCGATGGCGGAAGGCCAATCGGCAGTCGAAGGGATCTCTCTCTCTGGAGGCGATGCGTCAGGTCTTGAATGGCCAGACTAGTCTTAGGGTAAGACTTTTTCCTTTTCAGCCTTGATTTTTGGCATGTTATGATTTTGTATTGACTTATGCTACTGCGGATTTTTAGGTGAATTTTGGGAGGATAGCCATTCAGGATACGGGGGGAGACCGGGGTGAATGCGCAGATGAGGCATTTTCTGGCGCATGAGTTTGGACATTCTTGGTATCTCGAGGAGCGAGTTTTTTAGCAGATTGCTAAGGAGGAGGTGGTGGTGCCACCTGCGCAGCCTCCTATGTCTATGAGGAGGGAGCGGCTGTTACCGGAGGATGCGATGATCAGCATGTCCTAACTGTTGTATATTGACACGGCTGCGCCGTATGACTATATGGACTTTATGACGAGCTAGTTGATGGCGCCCAGCATATATGATGCCTTGAATTTCCCTCCTGCGGGTTCGAGTCGAGCGGTGGGATCTTCTCACAGCGGCGGTGGTCCATCGGCGTCTGCGGAGGCGGCGACTTCAGAGGTTCCATTTGTGCGGTTGCATACCCCTTTGTACAACATTCGACGGTCTGATTGAGGGATGGTGCCCATATTGCACTGTCCTCATGTGATGGATCAGGAGGAGTTAGGTTTGATAGAGGAGGTCCTTCATCCTGCGATATACCTTCTTTCTCTTTTTGGTTCTTTTTTTGTCTTGATCCCTCTTTGATACTGATTTTGCCTTTTCGCTGCAGTAAGTCCAGGTGTCGACCACTTGGCTAAGGGAAATCAGAGACTGGATATCTTTGGCGACTTCCCATATTTGGGATACGGTCCCGGTTCCTTCTTGTTTAGTGCCGTCAGCTTCGTCCTGGGAGGACTCTAGCTCAGCAAGCGGTGGTGCATCATCTCGCCGTAGGGGAAAGACAGCACGTTGTAGGGGTGGAAGCTCTTAGGAGTGAAGGGTAGGTGAGAGAGAGAGGATGTGGGTTCAGACTGAGTCCCGTTGTTTTTTGCTGCAAAATTTGATGTAACACAGAAGAATATATATATATATATATATATATATATATATATGCAATGGGATTTTTTATTATCTTTGTTAATGGTGAATGAGTGAATGCATGCACATGCGCTTTTTACTTTGCTGCTGAGACCATAAAAAAAGACATTTTTGGGATTTTTTTGAAGATCTGAGAAATTATATAAGGGTGGAAGGGAGACTTTTGAAATTCTATTCAGAATATCAATTTATTTTTATTGAGTTTTTTGATTTTGACAAAATAGGAAAAAGGAAATTTTCCAAAAATGGGGGGGGGTTGCCGATCGGCAAGCCCCTTGCCCTGCCTATCGGTAGTCAAGTCCAGTCCCATCAATACAAAGTTTTGATTAGTGCCCTCTTCAGCCTTTTATACCTTGTGGGGTAGGATCCCTCCAATTTCTGTAGGGGTCATGTCTTTTGTGAGGGTTTTCAAGTATAAAAAGGGGTAAGGGTGGAGTGTTTCCATCACACCTTCACATTCTTACTTACTTTCCTACTATCTCTTTGTCCTGCGAGATGGCTCTCCCTGGTAGCATTGAGTTTGCTAACTACCTCGAATCCTTGTAAGTGATGTGCTCTTATAACGTCGACTATGATGCTTTCAACATGCGTCGAGTCTCTTTGTAGCGTAATCGGTGGATTGAGTGGAACATGTTTATGACGATGGTATAATTTTGGTACCCCGAAGACCATGTATTCCACTTTAGGTTGGATGAAGTTTGTCTTACCTGCGAGGAATTTTCTGCCATACTGGGGATAAATCCCAGTGTTGCTGCGGCTTTAACAGAATTGTCCCATTCTCTAAGGGATTTACTGGCTGGGCTTCTTCGTATTTTGCCTTCGGTGACAAGGTCACTGGTTACTGAAGGAATGATCTCCCTCCTGGCGGTGTTAAAGTTCGTGCATTTGTGAGAAGTAGGTGATGCTGGCTATGCTAGAGGCGTTGCTCTAGGCCTGGTTTCAAAATTGTTGTTGGTGACTGGGGAACTACTGGTGGATCTGTAACTTGCAGCCATTACTTCAGCGGTGATACTGGCAGAAACCCTGAACGACCTTGATGCTTGGCGAGAAGGTTGTTCTGACTTCCTGAGGGGTAGCCCCGTGATCCTATTCATGTGATTATTCGAAAGATTATGCCTGGTGACCCTTTTAGAATATCTTTTGTCGACTGTACCCAACTTCTTTTCGTGTCACTTCTTCAGTTTTGGCCTGGATATCAAGAGCTGGGAGAATTGGCTTGTGGAGCATGGGGCTCGGAATCTTTACTGGTCAGTGCCTTGGTGGGGATAGTTGTTGCCTATTCTGGAGCTAGGAGAATACATGTATGTGCGGATGGTTGGACTCAGACAGACCTCTTTTTACTTCCCTTGGTGAACTTTGTGACAATTTCTCTGGGCACAGGTTGTGCCACCTCATACACTAAATTTCTTTTCGGTGGAAGATTTGATCGAGCGTCTGCGCCTGCGACTTGGCTCTTTATGGGAGACTCGGCTTTCGCCGACCCGTACCTCTCAGTTTGTTGGGAGAGTTTATCATATCCCTAGGGATTATATGAAGTGTTTGTGGAGGAGAGTAGTTAGTAAGATGTTGGCTGTGGAGACTGGACAAAAGTGGCTTGTCTCTTTTGACACCATGGAAGAAGGTATCATGGTTTTTTCAAAGTTGTTTCGATCTTATCGGTCCGTAGTGTGTCTGAGACACTCTGTTCAGGAAGGGGAAACATAGGGAACCCAAGATATAGATGATGATGACGGAGAAGGCTCCTCTGGTAGCTGTGGATATGACTCTTAGAGAGTTTATTTTGTGGTGAGGAAGAATTTTGGAAATTTATTTTGGCTTTTTTAGGAGGATAGGGGGAAGGGAGTTATCCGTTCCTTTTCTTATGTAATCTGTACTGTAATTTCTTATTAATGAAATAAATAAGTTTCTGATCATCCAGCTATGCCTTTCGATGAATTTTGTGTTGTTTGAATTATCTATACCGATCGCTAAGGCAAAGGTAATCCTTTTGTTCAAGTATATGTTGGAATTGACTTTTGTTCTCGTAGATAAGAAAAGAGTAGTATTTTGTGAAAAGAAAGGGTCGTGGTCATGTAAGGTTTATGAGCTGCCTACGTACCTCTGGGAGTTTCGGAATTTTATACTTTGTTTGAAAATGATTTTTGCAGAGGATCATGCCCACGTACTTCTGGGTAGAAGGAAATGAAAAGAATTCTTTTTATAATAGAAGGGAGATGAGAAGAGTCATAGCACGATGAGATTTCGAACTATGGATAAAACTTCTTGATATGGTCCATGTTGACTGGATGATCCATATCGTCTCCATCTAAGTCGGTGAGCATAGCGGCACCTCCAGACAAGATCTTCTTAAAAATGTAGGGGCCGCTCCAATTGGGCTTGAATTTCCCTCTCGGGTCCCAGATGGGTTCTATGATTTCTTTAAGGTCTACGTCCCCTTATCGGACATTGCGGTCCTTGACTCTCTTGTTGAATAAACGCGTTATTTGGCGATGGTACCCCTATATGTGGTATAGTGCTTTTAATATTCTTCCGTGTAGGAGGATCATCTCGCCAAGATAACTTTGGCACCAGTCTTCTTCACTGACTTCACTTTCAAGCATGACATGCAGCGAGGGTATTTCTAGATCCATGGGTAGGAATGCTTCCATACTGTAAACTAGAGAGTAAGGGGTAGCCCCAGTAGAGGTTCGAATTGAGTTTTGGTAGCCCCAGAGGGCGTACGGGATCCATTCGGCCTAATCCCGATATCTTTTGGTCATCTTGTTGATGATGGCTTTGAGGTTCTTGTTGGTGGCTTCAACTGCACCGTTGGTCTAAGGTCAGTAGGGAGAAGATTTGTGTTTCTGAATCCCATACTCGTTGAATACCTCTGTGACTTCTATCTCGAAATGTAACTCGTTATCTGATACTAGCTCATACGGGACCCCATACTGGCAGATGATGTTTTTCTTGAGGAATTTAGCCACTTTCTTAGCATTTAGCACCGCTTAGGACTCAGCTTCGACCCATTTGGTGAAGTAATCAAGGGAATCTAGGATGAACTCATGCCCATTGGAATCCTTCGGTGTAACCTTCCCTATAATGTCGATACCCCAGGTGGAGAATGGCCAGGGAGAGGTCATGTTGTATAATTAACGTGGAGGCAGATGTTGAAGGTTGGAGAATTATTGGCATTTGAGGCATCTCCGGACATAGGGGGTGCAATACTGGGTCACGGTGGTCCAATAATAGCCTTGTCGGATGATTTTTTTGGAAAGCATGTAATCTTTCATGTGGGGTCCGCATTCCCCACTTTGGATCTTCTACATTATCTTTTCAATGTCAGCCAATACGATACAGTGCAGATGAGTTCCATCGAAGTTCCTTTTGAGTAGTGCTTTGTGACAGATGATGTATTGGGCGGCCAATCTTCGAAGGGTTGCTCGTTCTTTCTTGTTGGAACCCTCGGGATACCTACCATGCTTGAGGAGGTGCTAGATATCATATTACCAATAATTGGATATCTCGGGATCTTCTGTGGTGACGAGCTCAATGTGGTAGCAGTGGGTTGGTTTGTCTTTCTTTTGAACTAGGAAGGGGGTCATAGTTATTCCTTCAGGCATGTCGACCATGGAGGCCAAGGTGTCAAGGGCATCGTCTAGCTTATTCTTTGCTCGAGGTAGGTAATGGAAGGTGATATCTTGGAATTGGGAGGCTAGTTTTTCTAAGTGGGCATGGAAGGGTTAGAGTTTCTCGTCCTTGACTCTCCATTTTCTCAGTACTTGACCGATGATGAGGGCGGAATCCCCGTAGACCTCTAGGCATTGAATACCTTTCTTGAGAGCAACTTTGAGGCCTATCGTGCATGCCTCGTATTTAGTCATGTTATTGGTGCAAGGTAAATCCCATTTGATGGTGATAGGAGTGTGGGAGTCATCTGGGGCAATCAGAAGTATCCGAATGCCATATCCCTTTTTGTTGGCAGCGCCGTCAAAGAAAATTTTCAACCATAGATTGCCTTGAGCAGTGCAAAGGATGTTTTCATCTCGGAATTCAGAGACCCAGACATCAGCTTCTTCTACGGGATAATCATCGAGGTAGTCAGAGAAGGATTTTCCTTTCATGGCTTTCTGCGTAACATACACCATATCAAACTCGACTAGGAGCATCAACCATAGGGCCATTTGGCTGGACAAGGGGAGTTTCTCAAGCAGGTATTTGATGGGCTCCATTCGGGATACAAGTTTGATGTGGAAGGCGAGCATGTAGTGCCGTAACTTTTGGGTGACCCAAACAAGCCCGACACAAGCCTTTTCCAAATCAGTGTAGTTGATCTCGTATCCGGACAATTTGCGACTGGAATAATATATGGCTCTTTCTTTGCGGGAATCTTCAAGGTATTGGGCTAATAAAGCCCCAGCTACAGTGTCAGTTATGGTTAGGTATAGGAGCAAGTGGAGACCAGGCTGTGGTGGCATGAGTACCGGGGGTTGTGTCAGATATTGTTTGATTCGGTCAAAAGCTTCTTGGCAGGCCTCGTTCCAAATCTTGGTTGAATCCTTTCGGAGGAGTTTGAAGATTGGCTCGCAGATGGAGGTTAGTTGGCTAATGAACTGGCTGATGTATTGCAATTTCCCAAGGAAACCTAGGACTTCTTTCTCTGTTCGGGGAGGTGGAATCTCAATTACGGTTTTCATCTTGGCAGGATCTACTTCTATCCATTTCTTACTGACCATGAATCCCAAGAATTTTCCCTTTGTAACATCGAAGACGCATTTCTACGGATTGAGTCTCATCTGATACTGTCGTAGTCATTCGAAGAACTTTCAAAGAGAGGGAGCATGACCTTCTCTAGTCTTGGATTTGATAATCATATCATCCACATAGACCTCTACTTCTTTTTAAATCAAATCGTGCAGGATGGTTGTAGCAGCCCTTTGGTAGGTATACCCATCATTCTTGAGACCAAGTGGCATGAAAGTGTAGCATAAGGTCCCCCATGGGGTGCTGAATGCGTTTTTTTCTTGGTGGTCTGGGTGCATTTTGATTTGGTTGTATCCGACAAATCCTTCGACGAATGACTTGAGAGCATGACTGGTTGTGTTATCCCCGATCATGTTGATATTGGGTAGTGGATAATCATCCTTTGGAGAGGCTTTGGTCCTGATAGTCTACACACATCCGAACTTTTCCTCCTGGTTTTGGTACAGACACTATGTTGGCTAGCCACATGGGATATTCAATCACATGAATTAAGCCTAAGTTCAACTGTTTGACCACCTCTTCTTTGACTTTGAGCGACTATTCGGTGCGGAGTTTTCTCAACTTTTTTTACAGGCTTGTAATCTGGGAGGGTGGGGATCTCGTGCTAAGCTATTTCAGGATTAATGCCGGGCATATCCTCATAGTACCATGCAAATACATCCACGAATTCCTTTAGCAATTCTTCGAGTTGTTCATGCTCATGCTCGTCAAGGGTTGCCCCTATCCTAATCTCGCACAATTGGCTACTAGAACCGAGGTTAACAACAACAGTCTTTTCTTCATTAACTTGAAAGTGGTTATGTTGTTTATTATTAACCTTATTTAGATCAGTTAAGATTTGTTCATTTACAAAATCACCATCATCAAAAGTTTGATTAGAATCCAAATAGTTAATGTAAGGCACAACAAGATACTTAAAATATTCGTTTATTTCATTGATAGGAAAAACAACATTAAGAACCTCATAAAAGGAGGACTCGATTACATTTGAACAAGGATAAACAACAGAAGAAGAAAAGGGGTAAATATTAGGATTATGGGATATTTTAGCAGGTAGAACTAGCGCATCATGCCAGTTGAGGAGAGGTGTATCAGTATCTTTAATCAGGTGGGATGAATTCGGTGATGTAGTGCCTGAATGAACCATGCCGAGTGCCATCCCCAGTATCTGTAAGTTGAAGGAATCTTCGGAGTCACCTTCCTTAGTCACTTCGATATCTTAGATGAGCGGTTGTACACGATGTTGGGAACTCTCGACCCATGGGTAGCTGTCTTGGAAAAATATCTACATTCCAGGATTCATTTTCTTGTCTGTATGGTCATACTAGGGTTCAGGAAAGTCGTAAAAGGGGAAGTTATCACCCTCTTTAATGAATCGTCCATTCAAGGAGTCACCTGAGATAGTCTGGATGCAGTCTAGTTTTCTCTTTGGTCGAGACAGGCAAATCATTATGAGCTCTTGTTCTGATGGTTGATACCCCAAACCACAGGGAGGGAAAGCTTTCTTTAGATTGATCGGCTCAAGTATCCCTTGTTGTCTTTGTCCTAGCCCCAGTCCATGCATGAAGTGAATGTTTCTGAACATCTTAATCACATTGACGTTTCGTATTCTTGACAAACACTTTCTTTGAAGTTGTCCCCTGCCGCTATTAGAAGTGGTTCAACTCGGAATCTTGATAGGATCATATCATTTGACCCGTGAAGTATCTCAAGAATTGGACTGCTGGTAGTTGTACCATCCACATTATCATCGTCGCCCAAGATGGTAATAACCCGTCCGTCGGCGAAGAACTTTAATTTCTGATGGAGTGAAGAAGACAGGCCCTTGATAATTTGGAGCCAAGGTCGTCTTAGAAACAGGTTGAAAAAAGCTGGGATATCGATAACTTGGAATTCGACGATAGGGTTTATAGGGCCAGCCCCTATTACAAGGCTTATGGATCCTATCACCTCCTGATGGGTATTATTATAGGCACACACAGCAGCGGAGGTTGGAGTGAGGTCGCTTTCTTTTAGGCCTAAACATTTGAAGCTTCTCAGTGGGAAGACATTAAAGGCGGATCCATTATCGACAAGAGAGAGTGGTACAACCATCCCCATAACTTCGACGGAGATGTTGAGGGCATGATTTTGGTTTGGACCAATCTTGGGAATTTTTTCTTCAGAAAAGGATAGCATTCGGGTAGAGGTCAAGGATCCGACCAAATTTATCGCTTCTTCTGGTGTGGTAGAGGGAGGAACTATGGGTCCAGTGAGCAACTTGATCAAAGCATTTATGTGTAGCTGAGAAGATATGAAAATCCCCTACAGAGTGATGTTAGTTTGAGTTTTCTTTTGTTGATCGAGGATCTTGCTCTCCTCGGGGGTCATTTTTTGCATTGGAAGGTTTTCAACGCCCTTCCCTTTGTCATTGGCTGGTAGTGAGTTTTGGATCTGGTAATGCCTCCCTGATCTGGTTATGTGATTTACTGAAGAAGGGAAGAACATGAATCCCGTTTCCTCGTCGATCTTGGGTTGTTCTCCTACCTTGTTTATTTCTCCGAGGAGTTCTTCAAATGATATCATTCCACACATGTCGGCTACCGGGCCAGTTTTCTCAAAATCTTGTTCTTCATTTGAATCTCCAAATTCTTACCCCCATCCGATGGCAACAATTATGTCTTTCCATGTAAAGTCAATGCATTCCACAACTTCAACGGCTTCTTTATACAGGTCATCCCATTCTGTGGGGATGCGTAAGGGTAAAGGGGGCAGGCACCCCTGTAGCTTAAGAGCATCAAGTAACTCGGTCATACTAAAAATGTTGTTGGTCTGTTTGAATAATTCTGCCATTATCTGGACAACATCATCCAGGATGACTTCATTGGTTGGTATTGCCCATCTACCTGACTCTCGGGACCATGTCCATGCTTCCAAGAACAGCGTACTAAATCTCTAGCAATCAATGGTCATCTGTGGGGGCAATTTTAGCTTGAACTCTAGGAGTTGGTTTAACAGTTCTTACAATTCCATGACTCCATTTTCCGAACGGGTACGGAAAACGATGCATGCTCTTGTAAGGAGTGACAGTGCCTGATTAGCGAGGCTAATAGGGCGTAAGAAGAAATATGGGAAAATTTGGAGAGGTTTAGGAAAGTATATGGGTGTTATTTGAGTTGAGGGATCGAATTATGGATTCTCTTCTAAAATGATGGCATTGGTATGATTTGGAAGTGGGCTGTGAGTAGTGTTTGTCTTAGGATTGGATGGTGGGGCAATGGTACCCCGATCAATTAGAACTTGGATTATTTTTCCGAGGTTAAAGCATTGGTTAGTAGTATGGCTAGCTGTTTGGTCAAAAGCGCATTGGGCATCTGCCTTGAAGTTTCTTGGGAGTAGATTTGGCAATGGACGGAGATCGAAGGGTTTCATAAAGTTTCGACTTAGTAGGGTTTGATAGAATTTGGAGAGAGGAGCATGGAGCTCGGTGTATTCCTTTTGGACTGGGACATGGTGGCTTTTTGGCACCCAAGATGTGGTTGGTTGAGAGATGTTATTGATGGTTGAGACTGTAGCACTGGCAAATTTGTCATATTTTCTAGGGGTGAACTGTCCGGACACCTTCTTTGGTTTGACTTCTGTTTTGGCAAGACCTTTCTCAATTTCTACTCCTACTTCTCCGAGAGCTTGGAAGTGAGGATATTATTGTCCTCCCATGATTGCTCAAACATGGGGTAAGAATTGCTTCTTTACTATGCTAACTTGTTCTTCCACGGAAGGCCGATTTGTCATGGTAGCTTCTTTTTCCCTCTATCGGACGATGAAGTTACTGACTAATTCTCCAGGGTTATGTTTGAGCAGCTCTAAATCACGGTGGGTTACCTCAAGCTCTTCATTGTATTTGTACTGTGACATGAATTATCGGGCTACATCCTCCGAGCTAGGAATTCTGGACTCTTTGAGAGACAAAAACCATAGAAGGTTGCTATCCTTCAAAGTTTGCTGAAACAATTAGGCCATCACTTCTTCAGAAGCCCTTAGTAGAGTCATGGAATGGTTATAACTGCGGAGATAAACAATCGGGGGTCCACTTCCTCCAAATTTCACGATATTAGGCATCTTGAACTTCGCGGATAACCTCGCTTTAGGATAAGGGGACATGTAGGTGTAGTCCATGTAATTTCCTGAGATTTTGACTTGGTGAGCATCTTGAGGTCCTCTTTGACTTTGTTCAGCTCTTCTTCCTTCGGATTAATGATCATAGGAAAGTTAGCCCAGGCTGGGCAAGGTTCGGCATAGGAAGTTAGGCAGGCGATGGCCCATTAACAGGAGGGACACATGGAGCGTGTTGATACTCTTAGAGAATCCAAATGGTCTCAGGTGGATCCATAGCATGAGGGAATAGGGCCTCGAGCTCTTGAGGAATGGGAACCTGGTTTCGTTGCATTTCTCGGACCTCAGTTTGGAGGATTACAATCTTGGATACAAGTTGAGCTAGGACTACCGTTAGATCCGACTGCACAATGGGTACTTGATGTGTGTTCTCCATGGAAAGCGGATGGATTCCGAACTCGGAAGAAGTAATAGGGGAACAGATGAAAATTTGGGGTGATTTGACTGAAGATCGAAGCGAATAAGGAGCCAGGCCAAGGGCTTGCGATCGACCTGAGAAGGCGTAAAATGGAATTTATTTTTGAGAAAAAGGGATGAATAGACAAAATGTTTTTGGATTTTTGATAGAGAGAGGAGAAATGTTTTTGGATTTTTGATAAGGAAAGGAAAAAAATGTTTTTGAGTTTTTGATAAAGAAAAATGATAATTTTCTTTTTAGAGACGGTCTCAGCATGATTATTATAATTATTATATTTTCACTTGTATTAATTCTCCTAAATGCAAAATGAAATGTCGAACGGGACCCGAGACTGAAAAGATTGGGTTGGTAATATATTCAAAGCTATGGCTGGACTTATGACCAGTCTTACGGGCAGGGTCCCATTTTAAAAATATGCGAAAATTTGGGCGGTAGGCCGACCCGGAATTTTGGCAGAGTTTCGGATAGAAATTGGAAATATAACATGTGTGTCCTAGGCTTGACACCTATATGTGGGTATGCAGTTGGTTGGGTTAATCGGAAAGGGTTCCCCCCTTTGGCGTGACTTCCATGATATACGTCTTGCTCTTACGGGGAATCGGTTCGTGTGGACAAGCGATCTGATATACCTGAGTGTACGTGAATTTACTCATCATATACCTCATGGTGACGGTATGTGTGAGAGATAATTCTATATACTCAGCGTACTTGAATGATTTTCCTGCGATATACCTCCCGTCATGACTTCGGTCAAGCGGTATGATGCGGGGAACCATTCGATATACATCGAAGGTACTTGGCCAATGGAAGGTGAGAATCATATCGCTTAGGCTAACTGCGCCCTACCGGACTAGCGCCCATCACGAAGTGACCCTCCAATTACTGGGTAAAAATTTGGTCAATAATAATGCTCTTTGGTGATGTCGTGTGAATCATGCATGATCCTCTTATTAGTATCTTATGAGAAGTGTACCAATGATATACCAAGTATGGGTGATGCGTGCAACATGTGGATATATGTGACCCTAGGTGCACGTGGTGCGAAGTGTACATGGATAATTTTCTACAAGTGTGTGAATAGAAGCATAAGCATGAGGTACACATGAGTAGTAAAGGGGAACATGCAAAAATGGGGGAAAATATAAACAAACATAACATCCATGTAAATAAAGTCTAGCCCTCAAAAGGACCCAACAGAGTTGCCAATGTGGCCATCCCACCCGGATCCTCGTGGCGGGCGGGCACGCGAGCGATGGATGGATCCTTAGGTGTCGCGCGTCCCTCTCGGGAAGCGCTTCGGTCGAAGTCATTTGGGTGAGGTGAAAGATGTAGAGAGATTAGAGTCGCCAGTCTATTTTACTCAAAACAGACAAAAGAAAACGGGAAGCTATCCCAAAGGACATCATCCAAAGACATTCTGATGCATACAAAACCAAAATGATTCAAAAAGGGTCCGGAGGCTAAGTTACGAAATGGGAAGGTGTTAGGCATCCATTCCTCCCTTTCGATCTCTCATGGGTTTTTGCTATTTCCCTTTTTATTTTCCCCATGGTGTGTGCGCATGTGTATGTATAGTGGAGATAGGAATCGTCGACTTGCACCATGGAAGAGGTAAAGGGAGTCATCTGTAGGAAGGTATAAAATATTAGAAAATAGGATTTATGCGATTATCCTTACGTTGATCGTTATGATGGAATGATAATCCATGTGGAATAATATGACACTAAGAACAAATATATGTATGTATATAATATAAGAGAGTGGAGTTTAGAGAAAATAGAAAATGAGAGAAAAAGTAAAAATAGGAATCGAGTCTCGAGTTTTATCCCGAGGTGCCAATGTAGCCTATAGAGGCATCAAATTCCACGTAGTTCGCATGCAAAACGAGGGGTGGGGTTTATCCCATAAATCCAACTAGGGGATTCTCTTATTTTTGTGTGTGTAGAAAAAGTGTTTTAGTAGTGATAAAAGTGTGAGAATTCCCATTTGGAATTTATGAGCAAACCCTCTTTTTCTTGTTTTTTGGGTTTTTATTTATATGAAAATAAGAGATGTGCAATAATACTAAGTAAAAAGTATATTAGGATGTGTGAGATGAGATAATAAAAGTGCTAAGTAATAAAACAAGTTATTGCGAATTTATGAGAATTTAAGGAGAGAGTTGAGAAAATTGGACCTTTTTGAAGATCTTGAGATTGATCTTGAATGTTGGAGATCAGCCCTTAGACTTGGATGATGATGGAGGGTAGTGAATTCACAAAGTTTGATGAAAAGGGTGATGAAAAGTGAAGGTTGGAAAGGGATTTAGATGTGGAAATCACGCTAACTTCAAGAGAGTTTTTCTGAATTTGCTAAGAGTGATATGTTTATGATATGGGCTCCCTTTGAAGTGAGGTCAGGCCTCATTTTTATAGGCCCAGGGCACTGCCGATCGGCATAGCCCTGGTCTTGCCTATCGGCACCTGTCGATAGGCAGGGTCTGGAACCTACCTTTGGTAGTGTCTTTCAGGACTTTTCAGAAAATTTGTCGCAGAACACAAATCGTTGATCAGAATCGTGCACGGGGTAGACCGTTGGAAAGGTAATTGAGAGACATTTGAAAGTCCTTTGTACTGCTCAGGGGTTCGGGAGTTGACTTTGGGTCAATCGTTCGCATGGTAAGTCCGAATCATGCACGGGGTAAACCGTTGGAAAGGTTAGGTTATGTACTTCGACATTCTAAAGAGTTTGATCTAGTTTGGGGAGTTGAATTTGGTCAATCAGGCCCTGGAAGCATTCAATGACATTTCGGAGTAAAACAGATCGTTCGTCTGTATCATAAGTCAGAATCGCGTATGATACGGACTGTTGAAAAGGGGTTTCAGTGCCCTTAGAATATTCATTCAGTCTCAGTTGAGCTGAAGAGTTGACTTAGGTCAAACAGAGCCCGAGAGCACCCAGTGGCCTCCTGATTGAGTTTTAGGGGAAAATGATTCGTTCGTCCGCATGGTGAGTCAGAATCGTGTATGAGGCGGACTGTTGGAAAGGGGTTTCAGTGCCCTTCAAAGATTCATTCAATCTTGGTCGAGTTGAAGAGTTCACTTAGGCCAAACAGAGCTCGGGAGTCCCCGGTGGCCTCCTAATTGAGTTTTGGGAGAAAACAGGTCGTTCGTTCGCATGGTAAGTCAAAATTTCACATGATATGGACCTTTGAAAAGGGGTTTCAGTGCCCTTTAAAGATTCATTCAGTCTCGGTTGAGCTGAAGACTTTGACTTTTGGTTAAATGGAGCTTGGGAGTGCCCGATGGCTTCTATGTCAGCACTCGGGGTATGACCTGGGTTTGTAGTGATGAAGGGGGGTGCTAGGGACCTAAGGAGAGTTTAGGGGTAATATAATGGGGTGTCTACACTATATATATCCATTATGTCAAATTTTTTCCAGAGGTTGGGCAGATGGGTGTCGGCCTTGAGGCTCTTAGTTAGCATATAATCAACATAGACTTCCATTGTCTTTCCAATTTGATCTTCAAACATCTTTTTCATAGGCCTCTGATAGGTAGGCCCAGCATTCTTCAAGCCAAAGGGCATGACTTTGTATTAGTAGGTCCCCTTATCGGTTATGAAGGCGGTCTTCTCCTCATCATCCGGGTGTATAGATATTTGGTTGTAGCCTTAGTAAGCGTCCATTAAGCTCATTAACTCGTGGCCTGCTATGTCATCTACCATTTGGTCGATCTTGGGCAAAGGAAATTTGTCCTTAGGGCATGCCTTGTTGAGGTCAGTAAAGTTTACAAGCATTCTCCAATTCCCATTGGCTTGGGTAACTATGATTACATTGGCCAGCCACTCAGGACATATCACCTCTCTTATGAAGTCAGCCTTTTCCAACTTTTTTACCTCTACTCGGATGACCTCATACTTCTCCTGGGAATAAATCCTTCTCTTTTGTCGTATCGTCTTAACATCATCTTGCACATTTAGTTTATGGTAAAAGAGTTTAGGATTTATGCCTGACATATCCTCATGACTCCCAGTAAAGATACTCTGCCTCTCTTTTAACAGTTTGATCAGATATTCCTTGATATCCCCTCTCAGGGCTTTGCCGACCTGGACTATTTTTCTCGAATCATCCTTATCGAGGACAATGGACTCGACCTCTTCCGAAAGTTCTCCTTTATTCAGTTTGGTCTCATCCCTGGGATCAAGGGTATCAATATTCTAGGTCACAGTTGCTTTCTTATGAGTTTCCCTATCCTTGGCTAAGTTGAAGTAGCATTCACGTGCCAGCACTTGATCACCTTAAAATTCCCCTACCCCCATAAGGGATCAGTATTTTTACCATTTGGTGTACAGTGGATGGCATGACTTCAAATCTCTTGAGGGCTTCTCTTACCATGATGAAGTTATAAGCCGAGTATACATTTCCATCCATCACGAAGAAATTGACCTTCTTCATTAGCCTCTTAGGCCAAACATCTCCCATTTTGACCTCTATTTCATACATTCCTAACGAGTGCACCTTTTCTCAACTAAACCCTATCAACGGATGATGGTAAAGAACAAGACTCTTCTTATTGAGTCCCAAACCTTTAAAGCACGATAAAAACATAACATTGGTTGAACTTCCCATGTCAACTAATATCCTCAGCACGTCAACCCCATGCAATCTAGTTATAATCACCAAAGGGTTGTCCTGAGGAGCTAGGATTCCCTTTAGGTTAAGTCTTGAAAAATCCACGATTAAGGTGTCCATATCTACCTCCTTTCTCTTGTTTGGCTTTGTACCTACCTCGGTCGAGTTAACGACTTAAACCTTGGGAAGGGCCTTAACCTCATCTACTTGTTCTTTATGATTATCCACTTCTTCTCCACCCCCTTCCAATCCTTCATAGATCATCTTCACATCAAATGAGATCATATGGAGTCGACCTTTTAAATCATCATCCTTTGGCAACATGTCTGGGTCATCATTACCATCATCATCGGAGGAATCATCCCTTTTCCCTGGGACATATTCCCTGCACCTATCATCCCTTCATCTTGTGGGGTCATCTTGTCCTGTCTTTGGTCCATCACTGCTCACATACTTCCTTAGCTTTCCATCTTTAAGAATTTTTTCAATCTCATCTTTTAGGGAAAATCACTTATCGTTTAGGTGCCCATGGTCTTGGTGAAATTCACACCATAAGATTTTATTCCTTTTATGAGGGTGATATTTCAGATTCTCAGGCCATCTGAGGGGTCCGATCATTCTTAATTTCATTTAAAATGTGTTCACAACTGATCGTGAGAGGAGTATACCCGATGAACTTATCATCGTCTGATCTCTTCTTTCCATCGTTATTCTTCTTATGAAACTTGCTCCCATAAATAGTCCTCTTCTCATCCTCATACTTAGGTTACTTAGATTCCTCGGCGTTCATGACCTTGTCGACTGTCGTCAATAGCTCGGACATAGACTTTGGCAGGTCTTCAGCAAGATTCAAAAGCAATTTCCCTTTCTGCAAGCCTCCTATTAACGTTGTCATCACAATACTTTCCTCATAATCATCCATTTCCAACATCTCCTTATTGAACCTTGTGATGTACTACCTGAGACTCTCATTCTTTCCTTGCTTAATGTACAGTAGGTGAGTAGTCTTCTTTTGGGGTCTTACCCCAAAGTAGAAGTTATGGATGAATCGTTCTGCGAGTTGCTTGAAATTTTCAGTGGAGTTCTTCGGATGTGAGGTGAACCATATATGAGAAACTCCTGTTAAACTTCTCGAGAATGCATGGCATTTCATCTCATCTGAGATAGAGTAGATATCTGCAGCCGACTGGTACATCTCTACATGGTGCAAAGGGTTGGTACACCCATCATACTTTGAAGTAACCATCGACGGCTTGAATTTGGCAGGGGTTGGGAAGGTGACTATTTTTTCCATGAAAGGATAACCTTCTGAGTATCCCCTCTACAAGGGATCATGGCTCTTAAGGATGTTTCCAATGTTGTTTTTTATCCTTTGAATGGAGTTATTTCAAGGCCTCTCGACCGATTCAATAGCGCCGGCCTGACCGATGTTATCCCCTGATACCTTCATTGGCCGAACTGAGGGTTCCCTTGTTGCTGATCTACATCGTCTATTCACCTCTCGCTGACCCTTATCTCGGCCTCAAGGGGGCGACCATCTTCCCCCTCCCTTCTTCAGCTAGCATTATTCCTTGACGTGGACAGGCTCTCTCTCAAATCTCTAACTAGGACGATCCTTTCAAAGGTTGACCCTTTACTTAATTGTTCAAAAGCTGATCCCTTAGGTCGGGCATCTGGACGGAGCCTACTATAACGGCCTTGGCTCCCTTAAATGGGGCATACATTATTCCCAAATACTCTGTATGGCTTCCAGCAATCAATCAGACCATCCTTAGCCTCATAATCATCATATCAGTCATTCGGGTAGGGTTGGCCTTACCTCCCCAAGCGTAAATGCCCAGGGTTGACAACGTCTCTCCGTCATTGAGGAGGGGGTAATTTCTTGCAAGGTTATTGGGGTGGTCCCCCGTGAGGAGGCTCCTTAGCTACCGGAGTAATCATCTCCGATGGGACCCCCGTTGGTCGGATTACTACATTCTTGCTAAAGGCAACTAGTTGCTCTTGTATTACAGGTTGGCTTGCTGTTAAGGATTTTAATGCAGTCGCTACTTCACCCATTTCTGACTAAGGAGGTGGGTTAGTGTAACTAGGGCCACCAGTTGGTGGTGGTGGCAGTGGAAATTATGATGCCATGTTATAGCCTGGTGGATGAGCTTAGATTTGAAGAGTGAAAGCCTTACAGCTCAGTAGGAACTCTTTCAATGGTGAAACAGCTCCACAGATGGGGAATACTGGTTTCACCACAAGAGACTCCAGTGAGGAAAAGCTAAGTACGGTAAGAGATGATGCTTCTCGTTCCCACAGACTGATGATACCATAAATGGTATCACCAGGTCACAGATATATAAAGCTCAAATAGTAGTACAACAATGGATACAATTACACAGTAAATCAATTAAAGAGAGAGATGAGGTGAAGAGGAAGAACAACGAGATATAAATGGTTCGGCCGGAGCCTACGTCCAATGTGCAGTGTGAATGGAGGTCTTCACTATAAGTATGGCACTAATGGCCTATAAATACAACACTTAAGATTTTTTCTCTCTTTTGTAGATCTTTACATACTTTTACAAGGGTTGTTGATAATGAAGATCCTTTTACAATGTAGAAGATAAAAGGTTTATATAATGCTTAGGGCGTATAGTGTCCTCCCCCAAACATGTAGTATGTATGAATGCGTTGCTCTTAGCCTCTCTAGGGGTAACACCTGGATATGGTATATGTTGAGTATGATGTCCAAATACTTCCTCGCTGAGGCAATGATTCGATTATAGCAGTTTTTCCCAAGTGGAGTATATGTCCTATGCGCACAGCTTCACGTGTCTCCCAATCCACGGGTTATGATGATCTCACCATCAGCACGCATATGGAGGCCAAGGCCGAGGTTAGACTTCATGAGGATATATGCAATGGATTATGCGGTGTGTGGGTAGGGTTGGCCGAATCCTTCCTTGTGGATGAGCCTAGACTTCAGACAGGTAGACGGTCCAAGCTGGACTGGGTGCCCAAAACTATAACTTGATACTTAGAGGGTCGGATAGGTCGACCCTAGTCTCTGGTATGCCCCCATAAACTTGGTAATCTGGTTCACTTGCTCCCTCGTCTAAGGCTGGGAGCACCTTCGTCCCATACGAGGATACATTTTGGCATATCATTAATTGTGATTTAAAAATGGAAATTTTACCTTTTGCAAAATTTCCTATTATTGATCGTTCCAACTATGCGTATTGGAAAGCGCGTATGAGGTCAACACTTAAATCCTTAGATGAGCGGGTTTCTCTATCAATAGTTAAATGGTGGACCCCACCAACATGCCTAGAAGGAGAGGTTCGTGTACCAAAACTCGTACAAATATGGAGTGAGACTAAGCTTAAGTTAGATAATTTTAATTCCCATAGTTTAAATTCCTTTTTAGTGATGTCACATCGGAGGAGTTCCGCTGGATTATGATATGTGAAACGTCTAAGGAGGCATGAGATAAACTCCAAATCGCCCATGAGGGAACAAGTGTCGTTAAGATTTCGAAACTCCAAAACCTCACCACTTAATTTGAAACCATTAAGATGTTAGAAAGTGAGACATTTGATGAGTTCTATGCGATACTGTCAGATATGTGAACTCATGCTTTAATTTGGGAGAAAAGACACTGATAACCATGTTGTAAAGAAAATTTTGAGGCCATTACCCAATGGATTTATTCCAAAGCTGACCGTTTGAAATTCTTTAGGAACTTTAGACTCTACGAAACTAGAAGAGCTTTTAGGTGATTTACAAACCTATGAACTTGATATGTTTCCCTCAAAGGATGATAAGAAGAAAGACAATGGCGTAGCTTTGAAATCCTAGAAGGAGGAAACACTGATTTCGGATGATGAGTTTGATGTTAGGGCATTCTTTCTTCTAGTTGATTATTACGAAACTAGGAGTTGTAGTGTTATGTTTGGGAGATTTTAGAAGCTCGATTGAGCTATATTAGTCTTGATGGTTTATATTATCACCGCGAAAGAATGTCGGGAGAATAACTTGAAAGTTTATTCATCCATTGAGGTATTTTAATTTTTGGTGATTTATGATAACACCCAAAAATGTTTGGAGATAATTGAAAGTCATTCACTTCTTCGAGGGTCTAATGACGATGTAGAGAACGTATGGCTCCGAATATAATTGAGATGATATTAAAGGTTAATGGTTTCAGATAATGAAACATACATATGACAAATGGGGTATGTTAATGAAATGATTATGGTTTCATACAAATGGAACATACATATGAAATGGAAATGACATTGATTTTAGTAAATGATAATTAACTAAATCTTGAATATGGTAAATAATAATTTACTGGATTTTGAAAATGGTAAATAAAATGGTTTAAACACACCCTCTCTAAATGCCATCATAAGGGAAGCTCGCACGTGAGGTGAAGCCCCCTGGCTAATGAATTCAGGGTGGATATAGTCCTAGGCCATGTGAGCATTGTTGTTGTATATTTTTCTGCGATGGATAGTTAATTCTGGGTGTGGTTATGACTACTCCGTAGGCACATGGCCGCTTCCCGATGTCTTGCGTTGTATGTGCCCAGGTTGTCTTAATGATAGGCCCTGGAAGATGATGGGCATTTAGGGGCGCGCACAGTGGGGAAACCCGGACGGGCAGTCTTATAATCGTTATATAAATATACTTATAACTATTCTTTATCAAGTGGGACTTGATGGATTATATTTACCATAAAGAGCATAATGGAAGTGCCACAAAGAGCACATTGAAATGCCACAAAGAACATTTGAAAATGACTATTTTCCAGATAAGGAAAGGATTTTTACAAAATGAGAAATTGAGATAAAAATGCCATATAGAGCATAAAATTGTGATTATATATATTTCCTGTTAAGGAAAAGATATATGAAATAATCGGTGCACATGATGAAAGTTTTAGATTAGTGTTAATCAAATTATTTTCCTTCTTAGCTAAATCGAATCTATGATATAGTGAATTGTCTTAGTTTTACATTGAATTGTGTAGGTAGATCTTCATTTCTATTAGTCATGATTACCATTCATAATTGTCATACTTTTTATTCATCTGGTGATCATATAACACCGGGCCCTAACCCGTTCCTATTTCTTGTTGTGCATGCATCTTGTATCCGCTCAGGTACTCCGCCGCAAAGACGCCTGTTCTGACTCTCCTATTCTGGTAAAATTTGACGAGCCGTGATGCATTGCAGGTATTACAGGACATATTGCAATAGACGCTGTCATTCTTGTACTCTAGTTAAGATCAAGTCTTTTATTCGGGCGTGAAGCCCAAACCTTTGTAATTGTTTAATGTAATATATTATATAATTTATTGAATTTGTTCAACACTATTGTAGATTCTGTGGACCGACATCATATTCGGTCCTTTTACTGTATACTCGTTGTTAATGTGAAATATATACATTCTTGGGGTTTCCCCTATCTTTTCAGTATTGGGTTTTTTAAATTCTTTCTTCAACTTTAAAACAAAATTTTTGGCAACCCGTTTTTCTGAAATATTGGGTGGTTATCCTGAATACTTTTTATATTGTTGAGATGCTGAGAATGATTCCATCCATGATTCCTATTATATTAGAGTATTGGGATGGCCACCCTTTATTTTGGTGAGCGGGTTGTCTCACCTGTGACCCTCCATCTCTACTGGGAACCGACCGATTAGGAAGAACTATTAATTGAATTCTTTAAAAACGATGAATGAATACTAAAAATTTGAGAAAATTGTTTTAGTAACCTTTTACAGCAAGTTATTTTAGGATTAAAGCATAATATTTAAAATTGGGCTTTATTTAGAATACGAAATTAAACTTTTATTGTATTTATTAGATTAACATGTCATCCAAGACTCCATATCTGTATTTTCGAGCCTCTATTTCAGGTGAGTACTCTATGTCATTTCTTGAACATTTAAATTATATGATATTATGCAAACTATGTATTTTGTGAAATGCTTTTATTCTTAAAATGCAACTGATACAGATGATTGATTGATTTTTGATATGTTTATATCTCTCAATATAGATATACCGATTGAAATGAGTATTGAATATTGGAAATAAGATTCGACCAAAGGGACCTCTCTTACTGACTGACCTTCCCAGGTGGGTTATCGCTGTTGTGCCCTTAATCATTGTGACGAACTAGTTCAATTAACCTTCATCTATCGCGGTATAATACGATAAAAGAACATGGTATTAGAGTGTACTTGGCCATTAAAATGATATGATTGAAAGAAAAAGATATCACATTTGATTTGTTGCATTCTTCTTATTCTGAGCTATGCAATTGTGATATATATACTATCATTTAAAAATATATATCTATTTACAGAAAGTTCCTATCCATATATTTATATGCCTTCTCTTTTGACTTGAATAGGTATCTATTTTCGGAAAAACTTGGAATGTCGGGAGATTAAATCTCATTCGGCTTTTAGCTGACATTGTATAAATAATGATTTTTCAGGATATAATTAGACTGGAGGATGGAGTGTAGAAGGACTATGTTGAATATTTATATTAAGGAGCTCTTTAGTTATACTTTTAAATATAATGTTTGTTTTTATGAGATAGAGCATGTTTGTCTCTTCAGTAATAGGTTTTTAATCTTGGCATAAGTTGTAATTCGTTCATACTTTTAATATATATATGAAGTTTCCTTTTAGAAAGCTCTGATGACGTAATTCCATTTTTTCAATAGTTTACGATTCATAACCATGTGAATGTATTTTCGTTGCATTTATTTTAAGAAATATTATATGGCAAGAATATTGAATGCCTTGGTGGCATGTCAAGACACTCAATCCCTACTACTATTGGGTTGAGGTCATGGCAGAGGTGGTATCAGAGCATAAGCTATGAACCCGTAGATTACTGAATATAGTTTCGAAACGTTATATATTTCATGTTTCCATCCTTAGGATATAGTATTATATATTTGATTTGTTTGATAACCCTCCCTATGTGTTATATTATTTATAATTGGTCTTTCAGTTTTCAATCGTAATATAGTATAGTAGATCTTACGTTTTTCCATGATTGTAGAAAATGACCAAGAGAAGATCATCTATGGGAAGTAGCAATTAGCGTATTGAAGGACTGGAAGGTGCATACAAGGCGATCGAAAGTCTAGCAAAGATTGTGGAACATTAGGTGAATAATGGAGTACCAAGTAATCCTGAACTAAGTAAATGTACTTTTGAACAGTTCAAGAAGTTTATTCTGCCATATGTTAAACGTACTCCTAACCCCACTAAAGCAGAAAGTTAGGTGATGGAAAAAGAAAAAATAAACGATGTTCTTAAATGTACTAATGAACAAAGAGTTTCATTTGGAATGTTTATGTTAGAAGGTGAAGCCGAACATTGGTGGAGAATGACTAAGAGAATATACGAGGAAAGGAATAATATCGTAGGTTGGAATGACTTCTTAGTGATATTCTATGAGAAATACTTTCCTGAAATGGTACAAGACCAAAAAGAAGTCGACTTCATCAGTTTAGTTCAAGGAAATATGACGGTTAGCCAATACGAGGTGAAGTTTACCGAGTTATCCCGTTTTGCACGTCATGTTGTGATAACTGATGTTTTAAAGGCCAAGAAGTTTGAACGTGGGTTAAGGTTGAATATTCGTACTCGAATCTCCATCCTGAAGTTGACGTCATATATTGACGTGGTGACTAGAGCAATAATAGATTAGAAGGACACTGAAGAATATAATCAGGTTAGAGACGGGAAGAGGAAGTTTGGGGAACAAAGAGGAAGGAACCCCAATAATAAACCCTTTAGGAGTATACCCAATACAGGAAGAACTTTTGTGAACAAAGACTTTAATGTTGATAGATGCCAACGATGTGGTAATATTCATAGAGGGCAACCATGTTAGCTGCAAAAAGGAAATTGCTTTGGGTGTGGCCAAAATGGACATAAAATAAGAGATTTCCCTAACAAAGGGAACGTCCCAACAAAGACTTTTAATGACAATAAGGATCATGGAAGAAAAGTTAGAATTCTTAATCTTTCCAATGGAAAGGCTTCCAATGTTGTAGTGTCAGGTCCACTTTCTATATGTGCACAACCTTTTAAAGTTTTAATAGATGCTAGTTCCACCCATTCATTTGTGTCTTTACGTTTTGTTAATTGCTTTCCTAATATTCCTGAACCTTTGAATCATAACATACATGTTTCTACTCCTTCTGGTGATTTATTGACGGGTACATTAGTATATAAATCTTGCCCTATAGATGTTAGTAGTCATAAACTATTTGTCAATTTGATATTCTTAGACATAGGAGATTTTGAAGTCATTTTGGGGATGGATTTGTTAGAATCATATCATGCTAATGTAGATTTTTGTGAGAAGATAGTTGCTTTCAAAATTCCTAACCAACCAAAATTAAGTTTTGAAGGAACGGGCATCTTATCTCCTATGGGTATTATATCTCCAATGCAAGCCTATAGTTTTGTTAAAAAAGGGTGTCAAGGATTTCTTGAAAGTGTTATTGATTTGCAAATAAAAGAGCCTATTTTAGAAGATATTCCTATAGACCAACATATTCTAGATATTTTTCCAGATGATTTACCCAGTCTACCTCCTAATAGAGAAATAGAGTTGATGATTGACCGTAATCGTAGAGCGATACCAATCTCAAAATCATCTTATCGCATGCCACCTTTAGAATTAAGGTGATTAAAAGTTCAATTACAATATCTGTTAGACAAGAGTTCTATTCGACCAAGTACATCCCCTTGGAGTGCTCTAGTGTTATTTATTAAAAAGAAGGATGGGACGATGAGGTTATGTATTGATTATCGTGAACTGAACAAGGTAACCATTAAGAATAAATACCCCTTACCTCGTATAGATGATTTGTTTGACCAACTACAAGGTGGGAAAGTATTTTCTAGGATTGACCTTAGGTCAGGATATCACCAATTGAAGATTAAGGAAGATGATATTTCGATATCAGCTTTTCGTACTAGATATGGTCACTATGAATTTCTTGTGATGCCATTTGGACTTACTAATTCACGAGTTGTTTTTATGGATATGATGAATATAGTGTTTAGGAAATATTTGGATCAATGTGTGGTTGTTTTCATTGATGACATCTTATTTATTCCAAGAGTATTGAAGAACACGAGAAGCATTTTGAGATAGTATTACAAATCCTTAGGAATGAGAAATTATATGCGAAATTAAGAAAGTGTGAGTTTTGGTTGCCTAGTGTTTCTTTTCTAGGACATGTCATTTCCAAGGAGGGAGTGTCGATTAACCCTCAAAAGATCGAGGCTATACTAGATTGGCCTAGAACAACTAATGTAACAGAGATTTGTAGTTTCATTGGAGCAGCAGGATATTATCGAAGATTTGTTGAAGGATTTTCTAGCATTGCCAAACCTATATCTAGGTTAGCACAAAAGAATATAAAATATGAATGGTCTGAGGAAGTTGAGAATAGTTTTCAAGAACTTAAGAATTGATTAGTAACTGGCCCAATTTTAACTATTCCCTCAGGGACAGGAGGATTGGTGATTTATAGTGATGCTTTAAAAAATGGTTTGGGATGTGTGCTAATGTAAAATTGAAAAGTAGTAGCTTATGCCTGGAGACAATTAAAACCACATGAATAGAATTATCCAACCCATGACTTAGAATTAGCTGCAGTAATTTTTTTTCTAAAGATTTGGAGATACTATATTATGGTGAGACTTGTGAGATTTATACCGATTGTTGATACCCAAATTAGTATGTTGATGTGGACGAATAATAAGAAGACACGTGTCAATCTACGTCGCACAATAGCAACGAAGAAGATTATTCCCCCGACCAACATACTCACTCCGAGGAACACCAGTCTTCAGAGGAACACCAACCCTCCGAGGAACTCTTGTCCTCCGAGGAACTCCAATGCTCCGAGGTACTCTTGGATGACGAGAAACTAAGGCGGTTCGAGCTGCATCTCGATCGCAGCATTAATTGCCAGATAATCAACAGTTCAACTATTCATTGAATGCTTATCATCTTGACGCCCACGTTTGAAGAGCATTAAATGAATTACCCTTTCATATGTGTATCATTTAATGTAACATCTTTTCATGTACAGCCTAAGGGCTATAAATACCTTGTATCACCCTCATTCAAGGGGACCAGAATTTCTTGATAGCACTTGTAATCGAGAATTCCCAAACACTCAGCAATAACATAACAGTGGACGTAGGCCATTCATATAAGGCTGAACCACTTTAAAATCTTTTGTCTCATTTATTTATCTGTGATTAAATAATTAGAGTAATCTAATTTTTTACATCAACAGATTGGCGCCGTCTGTGGGAACGATTGTTATTATCGTTTTTCACCAAAAATCATTCATCATCAATGGCGGATAATCCAGAATCTAGCAATCGAAACGCTGGAAATGCTGGAAATCCTCCAAATCCCTCTGCACCTCCATATCTGGCTGGGATTATGACGAATCTGGCTCAAGGACAAACCGCCATGCAAGAAACAATGAGGAAACTCATACAAACCCTTCATGGCGGTGCACCTGCACGTTCAGGACAGCGAAGTGGTCAGAGGAAAACTTATTTACTTTCTTCACGATCCAGGCGTACTGAGTCATATCGTAATGAGGAGTATGATGATTTCTCTTATCAACCTGGGCGAACTTCGTCAATAAGGGCTACAGATACTGATCAACGTATCACCCTCTCTCCAGAAAGACCTAGTGCCTTAGAAAGACTGAGTAGGGTGTCTCCTTTCAGTCGATTAGGCCCTAGGAGGAATAGGAGTCCACCTAAAACCATGTCGAGGAGTTTTTGACGACCATCAGATTTAAGAGAAGGATCAGCGCAATCACGACCAGTTGCTCGTCAAGATAGATCTCAGGAGGCCACATCAGAACAATCAATTGCTCGAACTAATAAGTCCGAGGAAGGAAACGATGCGTGGAAAGGTTCCATTCAGCGGTTGGAGGATAGATTGGGAGAAATGGATAAGGCGAAGAATCCCCTACAACGAACTTTTGTTCAAGGGACACCTTTTGTCCAGGCCATTGTGAATTTTCCAACACCGTCAAAGTTTAAAGCACCAGTAGTGACCCCCAAATATGATGGAAAGACAGATTATGTTCTTCATATAGAGCAATATCAAGCTGCCACCGATATCTATGCTGTCCCCGACGAGATGAGATGCAGAGCATTCTCAGGAACTCTTACTGGAGCTGCCCAGATATGGTACAGCAATCTTCCTCGGGGTAAGATTTCAGCTTTCTTTCAGTTGGCCGAGTTGTTCATCGGCAATTTCTGTTTTGGAGCAAAGCCAGTAAAACGAGTAGCACACTTGTTAAGTGTTAGACAAAAATCTGGTGAGAGTACTAGAGATTACATAACTCGTTTCAATAACGAGAAGCTGGAAGTCATAGATTATGAGGAGAAGACATCAATCACCGCCTTGATGAGTGGGTTGTTGCCTAATAAGTTGTATTACACTTTGGCGAAAGATCCACCTAAAACTATGTCAGAGTTGATGGCAAAAGCGGCCAAAATCATGAATGCCGAGGAAGCTATGGCTACAAAGAAGAATATGGATAAAGACACCAAGGTGGAAGTCGACAAGTCTAAAAATAAAGAGCATAAGGGCAATGGCGGTGACAAGCGTTCCAGAAATAATAAGTCATCATGGGAAGTCTTGAAGAAGTTCGATAATTATACTCCCTTGAAAATGGGTATTAATCATGTCTTGGAAGAAATCAAGAATAGCGAGGAGGTAAAGTGGCCGAAGAAACTGAGGTCAGACCCTGATGCGAGGAACAGGGATAAATATTGCGAGTTCCACAAAGATCATGGCCATATGACTAAAAATTGCATAGCTCTTCAGAACGAGATTGAAACACTCATCCGAAGAGGAAAGCTAGCAAAGTATGTTGATCGAGGAGGTGAAAGAAGAAATAATAATCGAACTAGAGAGAGATCTAGATCTCCTCGTCGAGCAGAGGAGAAAAAGAAGAGAGGCCATGAGGATGATGCCGAGGATGACCCCGATCTTCCCAAGAAACCAAGGCAGCCAGAACGAGAGGTATTTTCCATACGTTTTGGGTCATTTGATTGTAATGTTATTACAGGAGGAGATGCAGGAGGAGGAGATCTTACTGCAGAAAGAAAAGCTTACCTCGGGGAGGCACAAGCTTGCTCGTACATTCAGCGAATAAATTTGGCCGAGGAGTATCGTCCGAGGAAGGTAAACAAAGAGAAGTTGGTTATTGGCTTTTCAAAAAATGACCTGGCAGGTGTTCTTTACCCTCACGACGACCCTTTGGTGATCAAAATGAGGATGAAAGAAGTAGTGATTTCAAGGGTGCTGGTAGACAATGGCAGTTCGGCAGACATCATGTACTATTCATGCTTTGACAGTTTAAATTTGAAATTATCTCAATTGGAACCTTATCACAGACCTCTTCTGGGTTTCGCTGGCGAGAAAGTTTTTCCACTGGGACGATCAAGTTGGATATATTGATTGGAACTTGGCCTGCTTGTCGAACAGAGAGAATACGCTTCTTTGTGATGGGTAAGAATGTGCAGTCAGCCTAAAACATCATCATGGGAAGAGTTGGTTTGAAGAAGTTCGAAGCAGTCCCATCTACAGTACATCAATGTTTAAAATTCCCAACAAATTTCGGAGTGGGAGTGGTGAAAGGTGATCAAAAAGTAGCTCGAGAATGCTATTATTCATCTGCCGAGCAAGAGGAGCTTGAAGAGTCAAGGAAAAAGACTACTACTTACCAGGTGGATGAAAGTACAGAACTTGAAACACTTGATCCGAGAGATAAATCCCAACTTGTAAAAGGACAGGTGGTGGAATCTACAGAAAATGTTATTCTGGACGACGAACACCCTGAATGAGTAACTCAGATAGGTTCGTCGTTGGATGCTTCAATAAAATAGGAGCTGATAACTTTCTTAAGAAACAGAAAGAAAACTTTTGCGTGGAGTCATGAAGACATGCCAGGAATAGATCCAAACTTCTTATGTCATAGCTCAATGTGAATAAGGAGATCAAGCATGTAAAGCAGACAAGAACGGTATTTAGCCCCGAGAAGAATCAAGCTATTCAAGAGGAGGTCGACAAGCTCCAGAAAGCCCAATTCATTGAAGATGTGAAGTATCCAGACTGGTTGGCAAATATGGTGATGGTAAAGAAGAAAAACAATAAATGGAGAATGTGTGTTGATTTCACTGATCTCAACAAGGCCTGCCCAAAGGATCATTTCACATTGCCCAGAATTGACCAACTAGTGGATGCTACCTCGGGGCACGAGCTGCTCAGCTTCATGGATGCTTACTCTGGTTACAACCAGATCAAAATGAAACCTGAAGACAGGGAAATGACTTCTTTTATTACCCCTAGGGGAACTTATTGTTATAATGTTATGCCTTTTGGTTTGGAAAATGCTGGAGCGACATATCAGCGGCTGATGAACAAGGTTTTTGCCGAACAAATCAGTTGCAATATGGAAGTCTATGTCAACGATATGCTGAAAAAGAGCAAGAAAGCTGTTGAGCATCTAGTTGACTTAGGTCAGACCTTTGATCAACTGGATAAATACCAAATGAAGCTCAACCCGATGAAGTGCACCTTTGGAGTACGAGAAGGAATGTTCCTCGGGTACATCGTCAACCAGCGAGGTATTGAGGCAAATCCAGCAAAGATCAAAGCTCTTTTAGGGTTGCGATCTCCAACAATAAAGAAAGAAGTGCAGAGTCTTACTGGACGAGTTGCAGCGCTCAATAGATTTGTATCTCGAGCAACTGATAGGTGCCTTCCATTCTTCAAAACACTCCGAAAAACTTTCGAGTGGAATGATGAATGTGAAAAAGCCTTTCAAGACTTGAAGAAATATCTGGGAACACCTCCACTGCTGTCCAGGCCAGTAATGGGAGAAAAGCTGTACTTATACCTGGTAGTATCAGAGAATGCAGTCAGCTCGGCATTGATCAGATTGGAGAATGGAGTCCAGAAACCAATTTATTACACAAGTAAGGCTTTCCGAGGTGCAGAAATCAGGTACCCAAAGTTGGAAAAATTGGTATTGGCATTAATTGAAGCAAGTAGAAGAATGAGGCCTTATTTCCAGGCCCATACCATTGTCGTATACACCGACATGCCATTGAGACAAGCTCTTCATAAGCCAGAAAAATCAGGAAGATTGATGTATTGGGCGATAGAGCTTGGTGAATATGATATTGTATATGAACCCAGATCGTCATTAAAAGGGCAGGCTGTAGTAGACTTTATAGAAAAATTTACATATCCTGATACCCCCGAGGAGCAAAAGTTGCTCGCTAACCAACCTGTGGATGTTACAGGATCAACAGACATGAGTCCAGATCAACTCCAGTTGGTAAAAGGGCTTGTGGATGTAGAAATATCATCAAATTCAAACCCAGACCAACTCCGGTTGGTAAAAGGGCGAGAAGAGATGGTCGACGAAGAACAAAAAATACCAGGGGAGGATGAAAGGAAACAGCAGATATTTCACCGAGGAACTCTGTCAGAAAAGAAATTTGAAGACGATTTACCTACATGGAAATTATATGTAGATGGGTCATCTTGCACAACAGGTTGTGGGGCAGGGATTGTTTTGAACACCCCAGACAAGATTGACGTGGAATATGCCTTACGATTCCAATTCAAAGCTTCCAATAATGAGGCTGAGTATGAGGCCATAATAGCAGGTCTTAATTTAGCAAAGATTATGGAAGCGCAACAAGTGATGGTATTCAGTGATTCTCAATTAATTGTGAATCAGATGATGGGAACGTATGCAGTTAAAGGAGAATTAATGGTCAAGTGTCATGCAAAGGCGATGGAGTTGTTGGCAGAATTTGATGCCATTCAGTTGATCAGAATACCAAGAATGGAGAATGCACAAGCAGACGCATTGGCCCGACTAGCATCAGCTACTCGTACCGAGTTACGAAGAACGATACCAATTGAGGTGTTAGAAAGTCGAAGCATAGATGAAGGCTTGACGATGAATGTTATTTCCCTTGATTTAGGACCATCTTGGATGGATCCCATCAGGGCATATGTCGAGGAAGGAGAATTACCGAAGGATAATATCACTGCCAAGAAATTGAAGTTTAAAGCTGCTCGGTATGTACTAACTAATGGTGTTTTGTATAGACGAAGAATTATGGCAGGTTTGCAAAGATGTGTACATCCCTCCGAGATGAAAGAATTGATTGAAGAGATCCATGAAGGGTCTTGTGGAGCCCATGTAGCAGGGCGGACACTGTTGCAAAGGGTGATGACGCAGGGATATTACTGGCCAACGATGAGGGTTGATTGTATAGCCTATGCTAAGAGATGTGTTTAATGCCAACGTTTTTCTTCCGTCTGAAGAACTCCAAAAGCATTGTTGTCACCCATAACTTCCCCTTGGCCTTTTTCCATGTGGGGAATTGATTTGGTTGGACCACTACCAACGACCCGAGGAAGATTCAAGTACCTCGTCGTCACAGTGGATTATTTTACTAAGTGGGTAGAAGGTGAGCCTCTGATTGATATGACATACGAGAAGGTGTACCAATTCGTTTGGAAGAATATCATCTGCCGATATGGTCTCCCTCATGCCTTCATCACAGACCATGGAACACAGTTTGATAACGAGGAGTTTGCCGCCTATTGTCATCAGTCAAACATTTTGAAGGTTCATTCAGCACCAGGCCATCCTCAAAGCAATGGACAGACTGAAGTGACGAACAAAACATTATTAAATGGTTTGAATAAGAGGTTAAGTGAGGCGAAAGCTAATTTGATTAATGATCTACAATCAGTATTGTGGGCTTACCGAATAACTCCCCGAGCAGCAACTGGAGAATCACCATATATGCTGGCGTTTGGAAGTGAGGCTGTAATACCTACTGAGTTGGGTCTCCCAACACACAGAGTGCTGAATTCCAATTCCCCAGTCAGTGACTTGATGAGAAGATTAGATTTGGACATGCTCGAGGAGGTTAGAGAAGAAGCAGCCATTAGAAATGCTGCATATCAACAACGAACAGCTCTGTTCTACAATAAAAGGGTGAAGAAATGCGATTTAAAAGAAGGAGATTACGTGATAAAGAAGGTCATTCAGAAGCACAATAAATTGGAAGAAAATTGGCATGGACCTTACCGAGTTACAGAAGTTATTCGACCAGGAACTTACCGAATAGCAACTCTAGAAGGAGAGGAATTCAAGAATGCATGGAATGCTGAACACCTACGCAAGTATTATCAGTAATGTAAAATGTAAAGTAGTTCTATCAATATGAATAAAACGATGATGTTTCACCATCTTCTCTCCTTTTATTGAAAGTTTTTAGGGGAATACTAGTGTACAACACTACGCTGCTCGACAATAAAAAGAAGACGATAGTTCAGACCCACGACCAACTCCGGTTGGTAAAAGGGCGAGAACAAACTATACTCCTTTGGTTAGGAGACATACACTAGCGTGATCAACTCTGGTTGGTAAAATAACTATTGGACACTGATAGTTCAGACCCACGACCAACTCCGGTTGGTAAAATGGCGAGAACAAACTATACTCCTTTGGTTAGGAGACATACACTAGCGTGATCAACTCCGGTTGGTAAAATAACTAGTGGACACTGATAGTTCAGACCCACGACCAACTCCGGTTGGTAAAAGGGCGAGAACAAACTATACTCCTTTGGTTAGGAGACATACACTAGCGTGACCAACTCCGGTTGGTAAAATAACTAGTGGATACTGATAATTCAAACTCAGACCAACTCCGGTGGGTAAAAGAGCGAGAACATGTGATTCCTAAAAATGCCAATCTCGGTTGGTTAAGAAACAAAAATATGCCAACTTATGTTGGTCGGAAGGTAAAACTATTCCAGAAAATACAAAATATTCCAAACTGAACCAAGGATGGTTGGTAGGGGATCAAAACCCACTAACTGTAGTTGGTCGACGAGGATAAAATTATCGACCTTGGTTGGTCGGACACATTTTATGAAAAAATTTACCAAGTATGGTTAGTCGAGGATAAAAACTCTCCCTAACTATAATTGGTCGACGAGCACAATTTAACAACCTTGGTTGGTTGGAAAAATTTTTAAACATTTTTTATACTCATTACTTCATTAGGTGATCGAGCAACATTACTAATAACTTTTTATTACTAAGTTGGTCGATGAACAGCACAATATTGTTATCCTTTTAACAGATACATAATGCATAAATATAACGTGTTGACAAGTACAAAACAATAGCAAAATAGATTTGCAAACAGAAAATGAAAGTCCTTCATTAAAATTCAAAACGAATTACAAATTACATGTATACTAAGTATTACATTGAGATCCCTACTCTATTGGTTTCTTTCCTTCAGCTTTGGAAATAGGTTCCTCGCCAGCGGGTGGATCATTTAAAGTCTGAGGAGAATTAATAAAATTCAAGTTCTTCAGCATTCTGACATTCATTACTGAAGGTGTGTCCAATAGATGCTCGGGATGAGATACCTCAATCTGAGAATGAAGATTGTAATCACCGAGGTATTGTGCAATTAAGCTCCGTGGAATGGCACGAGCTGGGATCCATTCCTTGTCCAAATTGAACGGTGTCACAGGCAAGTCAAGTACCCCAGGGTCATAATAGTCCCACAAGTAATGTCCCTATTCAAGTTTCAACACGCATAAGGCATTCAACCAGCCTTGTTTATAGCCCTCATTAGTGGCATTCTGGATACGAGCATCTAAATGGAATAGTGCCTCGTTGTACCCAGCCATCCAAAATTCCCTGGGCTGCTTATGGAATTGGAAAGTTAGTCTCTCCAACTGCTCGTGAAGGTTTTTTGCAAAAATGTCCTTATTCTCTAAAGCAGACTTCGTCGCAGTAAGTTGATCCTCCAAAGTTAGGATTTTCTTGGACATTTCAGACAAAGCCCGATCTTTTGCATTCAACTGGTACGCTTGAGTTTCCAATGTTGACAGAGTACGAGCTTCTTTAATACTACGAGGAGTTCTTGATCGACTCCGAGCAAGTGGAGTACTTCGTTCCTCGACAACATCCTGGGCAACTCTTCCTCGCCCACGAGAACCTCTTCCTCATCCCCGAGTAGAAGTGGAAGTACCATATCTTCTCAGAATATCCAACTCTTGCCTTAATTTGGCATTCTCAACCTCTAAGAAGGAAAATCCCTCATCGATCACTGGGATTATCGCTGTTGAAGAAGAGGTTGCAGACTTATATTGTGCTAGTTCTTTCTGCAAATTATTGTTCTCTTGCTCCAGCAGTTCAGCAATTTGTCTACAAGCTTCAACTTCTCCCTTTAGGGTCCTCTCCCTGACATCATACCCAACAAGGAGTTTGTCGTAGCCCTTATCGGCAGAAAACTGTTGATATTTCTTTTCATACCCCTCATGTAACAAGGCATTTGACTCCTTATACTGAGTCTGAAGATCTTCTAGAGTATATTGGAGCTCCTCGATCATATCATAGTAAGCCACGTTATTGGCCACAGCTCGATCAAGTAAGCCCTTCAGGTATTGATAAGCTTCTACTGCCTGCTCTGAAGCACCATGGCCAAGGATGTCGGCAACTTCTGATGCACTTAGGTCTGTGTGACCAGCTTTATAATATTCATGGCATTGCTGCATCAACTTTGTGTCATTAGCAGATAGAAGATCCATCCTGTCCAGAAACTAACAGAGAAAGAAAAAGAAGATCAAGACAGAGTGCAGATAAAGAAGAGACAATCATATGGAAGAAAAGAACTCAAATTTTATTAGATCATAAGGCAAAGTTACAAAGATCTGGGATACAAAGTACTTGTAAGATGAAAAACAGAAAGAGAATGCCGAACAACTTCACACCTTTTCCTTATCTCCCAAGACTTTCTCGGGAGGCTGGGACGAGGAGCTTGGTTGCTCGGTGGAAATAATGAGTTGGTCGGCGGGAGCTGGAACTTGTTCTGGAGGAGCTGGCATAGATGAAAGCTCCTCGTCAGCAGGCTGGGTAAGGATGAGATCACCCACTACCAATGAAGATTCTTCTGAGGAAGCTTCGTCCTCTTCTTCATCCTCGATGGCTGGGGGAGGACCAGGGAGATGGTGTTGAAATAACTCGGAGTCCTCGCTCACCTTCAATTCTTGCAAAGCTGCAACCCAGCCATCTCGGAAGTATTTCAAACTTCCATATTGCACCTGAGTCATCATGGCAGCTACTCCCTTGTTCCACCCTTTGTCCCAACCTGTGCTGAAAGACTTCTTTATTGCCTTCTTTCTTTTCATTTTCTCCGAGGAGAGCTTCTCGGATAGAAGGTCCTCGGAGGCTTTCAGCTTGGCCTCCAACTCCTCCTTCTGACGATTTGCTTCGCGCAGAAGGGTCAGCTCTTCCTCAACTGATTTCAGCTTATTTTCAAGCTCCCCGAAGGTAGTGAGCTTCTCGGCGTATTTCTTATTCTCTCTTTCCAATTCCTTCACTTTATTTCCTAACTGCACCTTCTCTACTTCAGATGCAGCCAATTTCTTCTCCCATTCCCCTTTATCCTCATCGTACTTTTGACGGGATTCCTTCAGAGATTGGGCCAAACCCTGGAATGCATCCTCTACTCCAGACGAGGAGCTTGAAGCCTTGAGCACTTCATCTTTCTTCACAATGGTGTTAAAATAACTCACCAGCTGAAAAAAGAAGGTAGTGATGAGTTAGTGTCGAGATACATATATTCATAGAAGGAAAGAAGAATTCAAGATAAAAAGAAACTTGCTGAAGAAATGTGACGAGTAGCTAGGGATGTCACCATATCCCTAGACATGTTTTCATCGATGCCTTGGACTTCAGGAATAGTCCAAGTCTTTACCGAGCTCATTGCAGAGCTTGGGGAAATAATGGTTGGAACACCAGCTCCACTAGTTTGGAGCTGGGGAATGACTTCAGAAAAACTAACCGAGGAGGATTTCTTCAATCTCCTCGGTGTCTTCTCAACAACCTCAACCAAAGAAGAATTTTTGGTTGGAGAGATAGTGATTACTTCCACAGGGGCATCTTTCTGTACAGGAGCCACTTAGGGCTTCTCGGCGGCCTTCTAAGGAGCAGCAGAAGGGGCAGCATCCATTTTCTTTGTCCCCTTTGGGGCATCAGCTTTATTTCTCTTTCCATCTCCAGCAGAGGAGGTCTCTTCAAAGAGAGCAGGAACTCTTCTCTTGCCCATCTTCTGACTCAGAGGAATGTGAGAGTCTGGTGAAGAGTCTTCAGAAGCTGGCAATGGTTCGCTAATGCTAGCCACAGGATGAGCAGTATAAGAGGATGTATAGCTCCTGTACTGTAGCAAGTATGAAGTAGACCTAATGTGCTCGTCTGCAACCTTCTGATGCAAACTCAAGATACGTTTTAAATGCTTGATATTAACTTCTGTTTCTTTTGGAGTTTTTCTCTTGCTGTCAACTGCAAATAAAAACATAGTGAAAAATCAGTCATACATTTTGTCAAACACAATGAAATCATAATTTCAAAAAACAAAATAAGATGAAAATAACCTATCCCATTGCCATATGGAGGGCATTTGGGACCCTCATATACTTCGTCTCCAACCAAAGGGGCATGTTGCCAATTTTTTACAACTACTCCATGTTCAAAATAATCCCTATTGGCATCGGGGAGGTTGACTACTAGAGCCCTATTCAAAAATCTAGTTTTTAAATAATAAACATTGTCTAAAATAGCCCATCTATAACAATACATAATCTCTGGAATTCCTGTACGAGTTCCATGAGTTTGATTTAACCTATACACCCCATTAACTATTCTCCATGTGTTGGGGGCTATTTTTGCAGGGACAACATCGAAATATTGACAGAACTCTAAACACAAAGGGTTTGGTGGAAAATAAAATCCACATTTAGCAATAAAGAGGCTAGGGAACCAATGTCCCTCAGCCAAATCAAAATAACTTGAAGGCTCAGAAAGAACCTCCAAAATTACCCAAGATGGAATAGAGAAATCAGAAAGGAATTTCTCAAGAGACTCAATAATGTAAACCATGATGAATAAAAGAAGAAGGAATAAGAGCTTACAGGGAAAAAGGAGATATGTTGACAAACAAACGAAGAAAGGGATGGACGCATAGGAGAGAGAAAAGCTATAGAAAACTCGAAAGCAGAAATTGAAAAGGTAAAAGACGATGGGATTGCCTCTGAAGCTTAAATACTTTGCCTTGGGAAACGGCGAAAGAAATGATTACAAAAAGGAAACTATTACACTATCGGTGGCTAAAAGGACAAAAAGGGCACGAAGATCGAAGCGCCTATAAAAATGCAAAAAGGCGGATTCTGCGAATTTGGAAGGAAATTCGAATATGAAGAAAACGCTCCTAAAACCCAGGAAGGTCATTTAATATCGCCATATAACAAGAAAGAATGTTCCATACTCCTCAAAGTTAAAAATATGAAACATTGGGGGCCTCTATCGATACCAAAATTAGTATGCTGATGTGGACGAATAATACGAAGACACGTGTCAATCTACGTGGCACAATAGCAATGAGGAAGATTATTCCCCCGACCAACATACTCACTCCGAGGAACACCGGTCTTCCGAGGAACACCAACCCTCCAAGGAACTATTGTCCTCCGAGGAACTCCAATGCTCCGAGGAACTCTTGGATGACGAGCAACTAAGGCGGTTCGAGCTGCATCTCGACCGCATCATTAATTGCCAGATAATCAACAGTTTAACTATTCATTGAATGCTTATCATCTTGACGCCCACGTTTGAAGAGAACTAAATGAGTTACCCTTTCATATATGTATCATTTAATGTAACATCCTTTCATGTACAACCTAAGGGCTATAAATACCTTGTATCACCCTCATTCAAGGGGACCGGAATTTCTTGATAGCACTTGTAATCGAGAATTCCCAAACACTCAGCAATAACATAACAGTGGACTTAGGCCATTCATATAAGGCTGAACCACTTTAAAATCTTTTGTTTCATTCATTTATCCGTGATTAAATAATTTGAGTAATCTAATTTTTTACATCAACACTGATCATAAAAGTTTGAAATATATATTTACTCAGAAAGAATTGAACATGAGACAAAGGAGGTAGTTAAAATTGATGAAGGATTATGATTTAAATATTCATTATTGAAGCACCTTATACTCTTGACTTACTTAAGTCTGTATTGTATAAGTGTTCATCTAGTTTGGAAATTGTGACAAAATTGTGTCTATCCTAGGAACCAAAGAACCTAAGAGATTGGTTTACAAATTATTCCTCTTGATTGATTGATCTAGGTATATTTACCAACACTCACACACATTAGATTTGCATTCATACATTTCATATTGCATATAATTATGTGTATTTATGTTGAGTGTGTTTAAATCCTTAAAACTGATTTTTACTATTTTTTGGGAATTTTATAAACTTTTAAAATAAGGTTTTTATTTATTATAATTTGGTTTTAAAAGTTTTGGGGCCAATTTGCTATTTTGATTAGTTGGTTTTATTGGTTGAAAGTTCCCTTAGGTAGAATCCAAAAGTGGTAGAGACTTCATGATGCGTTTGAAATTATTTTTGGATGTGCGTTTGTTAACCTCTTTTTGCACAACATCTGTTGCATTCTTATTAGTTGAATTTGTGTTTCTTCGAAAAGAGTAAGCTAGCGTTTGTTAACAACCCTTGGATCATTTTAATCAACGATCTGCATGCGCTCTTACACAATCCATGTGAACCTCATTTGAGCCAATCAGGAGAGTTATAATCACCGCGTATCTTTAACCCTTGGATCAAAGTCAATAAACCTTGACTCAATCTGAGCCATTGATTTTGAACCAAATTCTTGAATCTTCTCAGCCCCCTATATAAGGAGCCCTACTCTCATCCATATCAGACTTTTTCCATTTCATCTTTTAGAGAGAGAGAAATAGAGTAGAGAGAGAAAAGAGAGAAAATAGACAGAACAGAGAGAAACTGGATAGAGAGAAAGATTTAGAAACCCTAAACCTAACCCTAAATTGTCCAAACCTCTTCAAACCCTAACCTATTTTCAAAACCAGTATATACCAAACACAACCTTGAGTGTTTGAGAGTTTGAGATTTGGTTTGTTAGTTATTTGATGCTACAACCTCTTCGTTCTTAGATCTTGTGTCCAACTTAAGCATTTCTCTTAGATCTATGTTTCTTCTTCATAGAAATTTTAGATCTGAGCATTTTATGTTACATTTCACTTACATTTGCATATTTTGTTTCTCGTCTTGAGAAATCTATTGTTGATTCTTTTCTGTAAATGTTTTTAACTTCGAAATCAACGATAACATTTTCTGTTTCTAGTTCATGTGAAACAAAACCTTTGACCTAGTTGGAATCTCACTTGGTGATTTTCAATCTCAAAAATATTTTCAAAACCTGAGATTGATTAAGATCTTGAAATGTCTTCCGAGCAAGATAGCCGTGGATTCTGGGTTTATTATAAAGGTCAAACAAGTTTTAATTTTTTTAAGAAAAGAGAAATAGAAAATCACAGCATATAGATCTTATATGTAATTTGTTAGGACTGCTTTGTATAAATCAGCATGAGTGTGTGCATGCATGTGTTAGAAAGCACTTTCACAAACACTATCACCCTACCACACTAAAAGTGTTGGTAATAAGATCTCAAGGATAAGAGTCGACGTAAAGAACTGGAACAAAGAAGAAAGTTAGCAAACTGGAGAACAACATCAACAAACAAAACTGCAGAAAAGTTATAAGGACACCACTGGGTACATTCCTAAACTTGTATAGGTCTGATTTGTGTGCATGTGTGTTATATAGTTTGTAAATGTTATAATTTGTTTTAGTGGAATTTTTGTTTTACTCCGTAGAGGGAGTCGTGGAGGTTTCCTCATTTGGGTGAGGTTTTAGCACGTAAAAAATTCTTATTTTAAATCTTTTGGCATCTCCTCATATACTTCTTGGTTGTGATGAGTTTAAATATTTTAAGTTGTTTGAATAAACCTGTTAGCAACTCTTGAACAAATCTCGTACGTACTTTTGATTAAACACAACTTGTGGTTAATTTGATTTGATTTTAAGAAAAGAGTTTCTTCAAAAAATAGTCGGAGTTACTTAAATAGTTTAATTTTATATTAAACGGCTTTAGTAACAGTTTTTCAATTGGTATCAGAGATTTGTAAAATTCTTTTAAAAGATCCCGTGTTTCTGAAATTGTTTTCTGAAAATCAAACATGGACGAGAAAAATGAATGATCAGGTAACTTGACCAGACCTCCTATCTTTGATGGAACCAATTTTTCTTACTGGAAAGTAAGGATGATTGCTTTCATTCAAGGAACTTTAGGAGATGATGTCTGGGACATTGTTGAATATGGATACATTTATCCTACTAAACCAGTCACTGAAGGAAGTAATGAGAGGGTTAAGAAAGTATTAAGTGATTTCACACAAGAAGAGAAGAAAGTTTCTCGCAACAATAACAAAGGAAAGAATGCCATATTTATGTCCATAAATGAACATGAGTTCAAAAGAATCTCATCCTGTACCACTTCTAAGGAAGCTTGGGACACTTTGGTTATTGCTCATGAAGGTGACACTAGAGTTAAGGCTGCTAAAACACAAATGCTCATTCAACAATATAACTCTTTATGTATGTCTGACTATGAGTCATTTGATGACTTCTATATGAACTTGACTGATATTGTGACCAAACTGCATGCTAATGGGATAACATATGACAAACATGAAATTGTATCTAAAATTCTGAGATCATTACCACAGAAATTTGACAACAAAAGATATGCTATTGAGGAATTGAGTGACCAAAATATCACTCCTGAATTACTCAGTAATAAACTAAGAAATGTGGAAATGGAATTAGAATTAGAATTTAAGAAACAATTGACCCAGTTCCATAGGAAACAGATTAGTTCCAATCTGAGTTTTTCTTCTAATATCGTTAAGCCTGAGCTTAACATCCTTAACAATGACTCTGCTGAGGAATGTGACATAGAGAGTTTGGACAATCAGAATGACTTAATGTCAAAATAGTTTAAAAAAATTATCAAGTTTAGAAACAACTTGGTAAACAAACAAGACAAGTCCAATTATCCATCTCACTCTAATCACAAACCTCATGAGAAAGGTCAAGATAAACATAACAAAGATATTCATACTAGACCTAACAGAGACTTCAAGAACATTGAATGTTTTAGATGTGGAAAATTGGGACATATAACACAAGACTGTAGAGTTAAACTAAACAATACCAATAAACATACTAGCGCCAATATTTGCAAAACATGGGATGATTCAAGTGATTCTGAAAATGAGGAACCTGAATCATCTGATGCTTTTCATCCTTGCATGTCCTTCTTTGCCAAGATTATATACAATGATGATATGCCTATGCCTGTGTATGAAAATGATTCTAGTAACTCTACTTGTGCTATTGTGAATCATGTTGTTACTGGTTTAGATGCTTTAATTACTGAGAATGTTGCTTGTTCTACCACGGGGTGTGTGAGTCCTAAGGGAAAGCGATAATGACAATGTCAATGGGTGTGTGAGTTCAAGAATTGAATACTCAGGAGTCACTTCACACACTACACTTATTGACTCGGACACTAAAGATATCCCTCATATTCACATACTTTATGCCAAAACTCTTAAGAAAAGCGCTAGACTAGAGAAGATTGTGAAAGATCTCACTAAGAAACTAGAAGATCTAAGCTTGATGATCAAACTTAATGCTGAAGACTATACTACCCAATGTCTTACTCATGAAAATGAAATCAAAATGTTTGATCAAAAATTGAAAGATTTGAATGAATCAAATGAAACTCTGGAGAAAAAAATACAAAGGGACATTGTTAGAATTGGAACAAATAAAAGAGAAGGAAGCAACAGTTTTAAAAAAATTTACAAAATTTGAAAATAACTCAAACTGCTTTGATGGTTTTTTTGCTGATTCAAAAACCAATTCTGATGATCGAACTGGTATAGGGTTTTTCCCCAATTTAAAGACACAAACAAATTCTTTTGAATCAATCAAGTTTGTGTCAGGAGGCAAAAGACGTATAGAAACCGGCCCAGATTTTCATTCTCTAAAAAATGAGTTTGATGAAAAACAACAAAAGTTTGATATTGGGGAATCAAGTTACTCTAAGTGTGAAAGTTCACCTAAGGCTAAATATGTCTGCCCTCCTATCAGGAACAGTGAATCTACCTTCCAAACTGTTCTCCCTAAGAATAAGAATCAATTCCAAACTGCCCAAAAATCCTTGTTTAGAGACTTTCCTAAGGAAATACCCTCTTCGAGCAATCTATATTGCTCTTATTGTGACTTGTATGGTCATTCTTTTGATGGTTGCTACTCTAGATGTTTAGTTAACCCTACCTATAATACCCCAGTGTACCAAAACTTTAACTACTCTAGGAGAAGCCGTAACAATTATGTTCTGTATCGACAACCAGATAAAAACTCTAACTATAAAAAGAGAAAGACCAAACCTAAAAGAACTTTTTCCCAGAAGGATTCCTAAACACTTTCCTAAACCAAATGCTCACGTGTCTCATAAAATTCTAAATTATGCGCAAAACATTTTTCAACAAAAATCAAATGCCCGCAATTTTTTTCAAATGAGAGAAAATAAGCGCAAAATGAAAACATGAGCAATTTGGGTTATAAAAGATGATCTATTACCCCCAAATGAAGTGTAACATTGTTATTACTGCTTTAAAAGCTGAACACACATCTTTTGGCTGGTATTTAGATTCTGGATGTTCAAAACACATGACTGGTGATGATACAAAACTCTTAAACAAAACCAGCTTTGCTGGAGGAAAAGTTATTTTTTGTGATGGAGTATCATCTCAAATCATAGGTAAAGGAACACTCCAAGAGAAAGTACTTCATGTTCTTGAAAATGTTCTTCTAATCAAAGGTCTTAAGGCCAATCTACTTAGTATCTCACAATTTTGTGACTCAGATCATACTGTTACCTTGTAAAAGAACAATTACAAAATTTTAAATGAAAAGGGTGAATGTATAATTACAGGATTCATGACTCTTGACAATTGTTACACTGTCATGAATAGTTCTAAAATCTTTAATGTTGCCAGAATGGATGACAATGAGATATGGCATAACAAAATGGGTCACATAAATTGCGATAATCTTAGTAGATTGTCTTCTTAAGAAATTGTTAGAGGTATTCCTAAAATCAAACCTATTTCTAATATTGTCTATATTTCCTATCAGGATGAAAGATTGTTAAGGCACCTCATAAGAAAGTCAAATATATCCTTACCTCTAATCCTTCGGAGCTCATGCATATGGACCTAATGGGTCCCTCTCAAACTGTTAGTCTCTGTGGACATAATTACACTCTTGTTATGGTTGATGACTTCACCAGATTTACCTGGGTAGCCTTATTAAAACAAAAGTCTGACACTTTTCAATGTTTTCTAAAAATACTTCTTTGGATTGAAAATGAGAAGGACACTCAAGTAAACGGAATTCGTAGTGATAGAGGTGGATAATTCAAAGACACCGGTATAATAGAGTACTGTGACTATAATGGGTACAAACAAGAGCTTAATGCTCCTAAGACTCCTCAACAAAATGGTATAGCTGAAAGAAAGAATCGTACACTTAAAGAGATGGCACGAGTTATGTTACATGCCAAAATTTTACCTAAATATTTTTGGGTAGAAGCTATTCGTACTTCGTGTCACATTATCAATAGGTTTTATCTTAGAAATAATTAGAAACAAACTCCTTACGAGCTTTGGTATAAGAAAAAACCCAATCTTAAGCACCTTAGAACCTTTGGTAGTACTTGTTATGTCTGCAAAGACAGAGAACACTTATCAAAATTTGAGGGTCGAGGAGATAAAGCTATTTTCCTAGGATACTCGATTAACAATAGATCCTACCGTGTTTATAATCTTCACACTAAAACCATGATGGAATTCATAAATATAATTGTAAGTGACACTACTATAGAGAGTAAGACTGGTGTATCAACTACTGTGGAAGAGCCTACAAATGTTTTAGAAAATGACTCTCTAGAAATAGATGATTCATTACCAATTAAGACACCTGAAGTACCTAACTGGGTTTCTAAAGACCATCCCATAGATAACGTTGTTGGTAATCCTAGTGAACCTGTGCGTACAAGATCTCAATTAAGAAATTATGCTCATTATGCGTGTTTTGTTTCCTTGTGGAACCAAAGAATATAAATGAGGCATTCAATGACTCTCACTAGATTTCTACTATGCAGGAAGAACTTCTTCAATTTATCATTTATGAAGTTTGGTATCTTGTACCTAGGCCTAATCACAAAAAGGTTATTGGCATACGTTGGATATTTAAAAATAAATCTGATGAAAGTGGGATAATCATTAGAAACAAAGCTAGATTAGTTGCTCAAGGATATTCTCAAATTAAAGTAATAGATTTTAATGAGACTTTCGCTCCTGTTACTCGATTAGAAGATGTTCGTCTTCTCTTTGCCATAGCTTGCTACTCGCACTTTACACTTTACCAAATGGATGTCAAATCTGCATTCCTTGATGGAATATTGACTGAAGAGACCTATGTAGAATAACCAAAAGGGTTCATTGACCCTCAATATCCAAATCATGTGTTTCGTCTTAAAAAGGCTTTGTATGGCCTAAAACAAGTGCCTAGAGCCTGATATGAGCGCCTTTCCAATTTTCTCTTAGACAAAGGTTTTAAGACAGGTGGAAATGATCAAACTCTTTTTGTTAAACATTTTGACAAACACATCATTATAGCTCAAGTTTATGTTGACGATATCATTTTTGGATCAACTTCTCCCTCAGAAGTTAAATCTTTTTCTGAAATTATGCATAAAGAATTTCAAATGTTTCTTATGGGTGAGTTACAATTTTTCTTGGGTCTTCAAGTCAAGCAAAATTTAGAAGGATTATTTGTTTCGCAATCCAAATACGCATTAGAGATTGTCAAAAAATTCGGCCTTGAGAGTGCTAAAGACGCTAAAACTCCCATGGGTACTACGGTCAAACTATCTAAAGATGAAACTGGAAAATCGATAGATCCAACTCTATATCTTAGTATGATAGGAACCTTGCTATACATTACTGCCTCGCATCCTGATATAATGTATGTTGTTTGTGTATGCGCTCGTTATCAAAACAACCCTAAAGAGATCCATTTATCTTCTGTTAAAAGAATTATTAAATATGTAAAAGGGACTCTGAACCTAGGACTTTGCTACAGTAGTGATACAACTAGCACTGTAATTGGGTACACTGATGCTGACTGGGCTGGGTGTACTAATGATAGTAAAAGCACACTCGGAGCATGTTACTATACAGGTAATAATCTGGTAGGATGGAGTAGTAAGAAACAAAACTGCACTTTTCTATCAACAGCCGAATCTGAATACATAGCTGCTGGAAGCTGCTGTGCTCAATTACTTTGGCTTAAACAAATTCTAAATGATTATGGTATTCAAGAAAAAACAATTTCATCTCTACTGTGATAATCAAAGTGCGATCAATATCTCTAAAAATCATGTTCAACACTCGCGAACATAACACATAAAAATAAGACATCACTTCATACGCGAATTGGTTGAAACTAAGGAATTAGAAATTAACTATCTCCCTACTGATTTGCAACTCGCAGATACGTTTACCAAACCATTAGATTACAATAGATTTATTTCTTTGCGTAAATCAATAGGTATGGTTTGTGTTGATTAATCTTTTTGGTCCCAATACAGTTTTTCCCTTTGTCTATTTGAGACAAAATGGGGGTGAAATTTGAGTCCTTTGAATCTTTTTAAATATTCAAAAAAGCTTGATTTTAGTGATTCATTGCTGGATTCTGTACAGATATTCTCAACAGTTGAAATTTGTAATAGGTTATTCAATTTTATTTAGTTGAGTTATCTACTTTTGTTTTCTAGGAAATCGGTAGATAGAATTTTTATAGGAATAGCTTTTCCTTATTTTTTGTTTCCCTACGAGTCCTAGATGACTCAAAGGAGATTTTGTCTCATATTTCCAAAGGGGGAGATTGAAGCACCTTATACTCTTGACTTACTTAAGTCTGTATTGTATAAGTGTTCATCTAGTTTGGAAATTGTGACAATATTGTGTCTATCCTAGAAACCAAAGGACCTCGGAGATTGGTTTACAAATTATTCCTCTTGATTGATTGATCTAGGTATATTTACCAACACTCACACACATCAGATTTGCATTCATACATTTCATATTGCATATAATTGTGTGTATATATGTTGAGTGTGTTTAAATCCTTAAAATTGATTTTTACTATTTTGGGGGAATTTTATAAACTTTTGAAATAAGGTTTTTATTTATTATAATTTGGTTTTAAAAGTTTTGGGGGCAATTTTCTATTTTGATTAGTTGGTTTTATTGGATGAAAGTTCCCTTGGGTAGAATCCGAAAGTGACAGAGACTTTAGGATGCGTTTGTAATTATTTTTGGACGCGCGTTTATTAACCTATTTTTGCCCAACATCTGTTGCATTCTTATTGGTTGAATCTGCGTTTCTTCGAAGAGAGTAAACTAGCGTTTGTTAACAGCCCTTGGATCATTTTAATGAACGATCTGGATGCTCTCTTACACAATCCATGTGAACCTCATCTGAGCCAATCAGGAGAGTTATAATCATCGTGTATCTTTAACTCCTGGATTAAAGTCAATAAACCTTGACTCAATCTGAGACATTGATTTTGAACCAAATTCTCGAATCTTCTCAGCCCCCTATATAAGGAGCCCTACTCTCAGCCATATCACACTTTTACCATTTCATCTTTTACACAGAGAGAAAGAGAGTAGAGAGAGAAAAGAGAGAAACCAGATAGGGAGAGAAAGAGTTAGAAACCCTAACCCTAACCCTAAATCATCCAAACCTCTTCAAACCCTAACCCATTTTCAAAACCAGTATATACCAAACACAACCTTGAGTGTTTGAGAGTTTAAGATTTGGTGTGTTAGTTGTTTGATGCTGTAACCTCTTTGTTCTTAGATCTTGTGTCCAAATTAAGCATTTCTCTTAGATCTATGTTTCTTCTTCATAGAAATTTCAGATCTGAGCATTTTATGTTACATTTCACTTACATTTGCATATTTTGTTTCTCGTCTTGAGAAATCTATTGTTGATTCTTTTCTGTAAATGTTTTTAACTTCGAAATCAACAATAACATTTTCTGTTTCTAGTTCATGTGAAACAAAACCTTTGACCTAGTTTTAATCTCACTTGGTGATTTTCAATCCCAAAAATATTTTCAAAACCTGAGATTGATTAAGATCTTCAAACGTCTTCTGAGCAAGATAGACGTGGATTCTGGGTTTATTATAAAGGTCAAACAAGGTTTAAGTTTTTTAAGAAAAGAGAAATAGAAAATCACAGCATATAGATCTTATATGTAATTTGTTAAGACTGTTTTGTATAAATCAGCGTGAGTGTGTGCATGCATGTGTTAGAAAGCACTTTCACAAACACTATCACCCTACCACACTAAAAGTGTTGGTAATAAGATCTCAAGGATAAGAGTCGACGTAAAGAACTGGAACAAAGAAGAAAGTTAGCAAACCGGAGAACAACATCAACAAACAGAACTGCAGAGAAGTTATAAGGACACTAGTGGGTACATTCCTAAACTTGTATAGGTCTGATTTGTGTGCATGTGTGTTATATAGTTTGTAACTATTATATTTTATTGTAGTGGAATTTTTGTTTTACCTTGTATAGGGATTCGTGGATGTTTCCTCATTTGGGTGAGGTTTTAGCACGTAAACAATTCTTGTTTTTAATCTTTCTACATATCCTCATCCAATTCTTGGTTGTGCTGAGTTTAAATATTTTAAACTGTTTGAATAAACCTGTTAGCAAATATTGAACAAATCTCGTACGTACTTTTGTTAAGCACAGCTTGTGATTAATCTGATTTGATTTTAAGAAAAGAGTTTCTTCAAAAAACAGTCGGCATTACTTAAATAGTTTAATTTTATATTAAACAGCTTTAGTAACATTTTTTCGATTATTACCCAGGGAAATAAAATGTAGTAGTTGATGCTTTAAGTAGGAAGTCTATAGCAAATTTAGCATGTCTAATTACAATTCAAGAACCTTTGTTAAGGGATTTGATAAGTATGGAAATAGAAGTTCGTATTTATAGCAAATGAGGAATAATAAAAACTTACAAGTACAACCATCAAAATTGCACAAGTAAATGACCCACAACTGAAGAAGATTAGAGAAGAGCTTATTAAAGGGAAGAGAATTGAATTTGCGATACGGGGTGGTATATTGAAGTTTGGAAATAGAGTGTGTGTTCCACGTGATGCCCAACTAAAGAGAAATTTTTTGGAGGAAACTCATTACTCGAGATTTACATTTCATCCTGAAAATACCAAGATGTATAAAGATCTTCGAGAAGTGTTTTTGTGGAAAAATATGAAAAGGGAGATAGAAGAATTTGAATCTCACTATTTGGTTTATCAATAAGTAAAAGCTGAACATCAGAAACCATCAGGATTATTACAACCTCTATCCATCCCTGGATGGAAATGGGAGCATATTACCATGGATTTTATGACAGGTTTATCAAGGAGTTCAAATGTAATGATTCTATTTGGGTCATTATTGATAGGTTAACTAAATCTGCTCATTTTCTTGCAATTAAGATTACCCATTCATTAGAAAAGTTAGCAAAGTTGTATGTGCGGGAAATTATTAGGCTTCATGGAACCCCGATTTTAATTGTTTCTAATCGTGATGCTAGATTAGTTTCTCTCTTTTGGAAAAGCCTACAAGAAACAATGGGAACAAAATTGAATTTTAGCACCGCTTTTCATCCTCAAACAGATGGACAATCTGAGAGAACCATTCAAACCTTAGAGGATATGCTTAGGGCATGTGGAGTTAATTTGAGGGTGATGTAGGGATTATCATCTACCATTAATGGAGTTTGTCTATAATAATAGTCATCATGTAAGTATTCAAATGGCTCCACATGAAGCACTATATGGTAGAAGGTGTCGTTCTCCCGCATGTTGGGTAGAAGTTGGAGAAAGAAAATTGTTGGGACCAGAATTGATTCAGATCACAACAGAGAAAGTGAAATTGATACAAGACCGACTTCTAATCGCTCAAAGCCGTCAAAAGAGTTATTTTGACAATCGACACTGACATTTACAATTACAAAGAGGAGATTACATATTCTTGCGAGTATCGCCTTCAAAGGGAGTAATACGATTCGGGAAGAAAGGGAAGTTGAGCCCAAGATACATAGGACCTTTTGAAATCCTTGAAAAAATAGGAGTTGTTGTGTATAAAATATCCTTACCACTTGAAATCTCTAGTGTACATAATGTGCTTCATGTATCAATGATAAAGAAATATGTCCCAGATCCAACACATATCTTAAGTCACGAACCTATTCAAGTTAGAGAAGATTTTTCATACATTGATCATCCGGAAGAAATTTTGGACAATAAAGATCAAATATTACGAACTAAGGTAATTCCACTAGTCAAAGTATTATGGAGAAATCATTCAGTTGAAGAAGAAACATGGGAGCGGGAAGATGAAATAAAGGAGAGATATCCATAATTGTTTGTAAATTAATATGAATTAAGTTCGGGGACCAAACGTTTTATAAGGAGGGTAGGATGTAATGACCCCACTTTTATATGATCATATATATATAGTTCGTTTTTATACTCATGTGTTACTTATTATCTTATAAAGGTTGTATTCTTAAATATGTGGCACTATTTGTTATCAATATAACAAACACCATTTTTAAATATGAAGAATCAACTGTAAATTTGATCAAATCGAAGTCTTATGACATATCTTAAGGCAAATAATAAGTTTTGGGGTAGAAATATAATTTTATGAAACTTTAGGGACTAAAATAAAAATATAAAAATGGCCATTTTGTAAATAAAATATTTTTAATGGACCTTTCAGAAATATTGAAAATATATATTGTGAAATTACCAAAAAACCATTCAGGTGTAAAATGACCCTTATACCCTTATGACCTTTCCACCACATGCAAGTCACCTCCACCTTACACGTTTCGTCTCCAGAGAGAAAGTAAAAACACTTGTCATCATTTGGTGATATTAACACTACAAGACGACTATGGAACACGACACCTCGGAGTTGAATAACCATTGCAAAAAGGCTAGTCATTAGACACATGTCAACACCGTAATACTTTTGGAAACCTATAAAAAGGGCCTTAGGGTTTATTTGAAACGCACACCAATTCCTTAAGAATTATAGTACGAAAGAGTGATACAAATATTGGGAAATATCTTAAGAAGGAGTTATATAATTTCGAAGAAAGCATTCATTTCATAGGTATGATTTTATTTAAATGTAATAATGCATTTTTACAGTTTTAATTTCGTATTTTATAGCTTTACTTAGTAGTTATTCTGGTAAAATACACTAAAGACTCCACTAATGAAAACTTAAAATTTGGAACAATCTAAATTTATTTTATTTTCAAAATATATAAACTTGTTTGAAAATATATATATGCGTTTTGTAAATAATAGCTCGTTATTTTGGAATCTCATTTAAGTACTTCCAAAGTCAGTCCGGGTGAAATTCTACCGAGTTAAGATGGTATTTAAGTGGTTCAAATATGTTATGTATAGATGAGATGGTATTTAAGTGGTGCCCCTATGACCCTCCATTTCTACCGGGAACCGACTGATTAGGAAGAACTACGAGTTGAACTCTTTAAATATGATGAATGAATATTAAAAAATTGAGAAAATGGTTTTAGTAACCTTTTACAGCAAGTTATTTTAGGATTAAAATACATTATTTTGAATTGGGATTTATTTCGGATACGCAATTAAACCGTTATTGTATTTATTAGATTAACGTGTGATCCAAGACTCAACATCTATATTTTCGAGCCTTATTTTTAATGTGACTACTCTATGTCATTTCTTGCAAATTTAAATTATATGATATTATACAAACTATGTATTTTTTGAAATGCTTTTATTCTCAAATTGCATCTGATACCGATGATTGATTCATTTATGATATGTTTATATCTCTCCATATAGACATACCGATTAAAATGAGTATTGAAAATGAGATTGAATATTGTAAATAAGATTCGGCCTCAGGGACCTCTCTTACTGACTGACCTTCCCCATTGGGTTATCGCTGGTTTGCCCTAAATAAGGCGTTGCGACGAACTAGTTCGATTGACCCTCAACTACCGGGCCATAATACGGTAAAAGAACACGGTATTAGAGTGTACTTGGCCATTAAAATGATATGATTGAAAGAAAAAGATATCACATTTGATTTGTTGCATTCTTCTTATTCTGAGCTATCCAATTGTGATATATATACCATCATTTAAAAATATATATCTATTTACTGAAAGTTCCTATCCATATATGTATATGCCTTATCTTTTGACTTGAATAGGTATCTATTTTCTGAAAACCTTAGAATATCGGGAGATTAACTCTCATTCGGCTTTTAGATGATGTTGTATAAATAATGATTTTCAGGAAATAATTAGACTGGAGGATGGAGTGTAGAAGGACTATGTTGAAGATTTAACTTAAGGAGCTCTTTTGTTATACTTTTAAATATAACGTTTGTTTTTACGAGATAGAGCATGTTTGGCTCTTCAGTAATAGGTTTTTAATTTTGGCATCAGTTGTAATTTGTTCATACTTTTAATATATATGAAGTTTCCGTTTAGAAAGCTCTGATGTTGTAATTCCATTTTTCAATATTTTAGGATTCATGACCACGTGAATGTATTTTCGTTGCATTTATTTTAAGAAGTATTTTAAGGACAAAATATTTAATGCCTTAGTGGAATGTCAAGAAACTCATTCCCTACTACTATTGGGTTGAGGTCGTGACAAATTACAATCTAACCTTTTTAATGAGTGATAAATCCAACGAACTTAGCTAATCAACCATATGGTTATTATAGTCATAACATAGATAACAACTTCTAGGTAACTAATTGTTAAACTAAAATTAACTGACTCTCCATATCTTGTCAAAACTTATTTTGGGTTGTCTCTAATAACCTGACATACCTTTCACCTTCAAATAATCCTTGTCCTCAATGATCGATTTGAGGGTTGGCTAGTAATTTGATCATAGTCCTCCCATGATGCTTCTTGTGGTTCAGCATTGAACCATTGAACCAAAACATGGTGTACTCGTTGATTTCCCCTGCAAATGACATGCATGTCAAGTATTTCCGCCAGTTCTACCCGCACTTTCTACTTGTGTAATTTCGAACTTCTTGCTTATTGCCTTATTATTTGAAGAATCTTTATCAAATCATAACTTCTTTTATGTACATCCATACCGAATTGTATCTTCAAGATTGTGAGACCCTGATAATACATTTCATGTGATTGTGAGAGTAGAGATGACTCTAACATTAGATATGGTCTTGGCAAAGGAGCGGAGTCCAACATTAGTCGTGGAAGAGGAGACGAATCTAATATCATATAGTCATTGTTTGTTGTCAGGGTTGTTGAATATTCTACGCCATATATCTGAGTTGATTTTTTGTTTGTTTAGCCGGTTGTGTCACATGTGTGGTACACATTGTTTAAAATTACCATTGTTATGCGTTGGCGACTTCACCGAAACATTCTTGAGCAACCTGATTACTTACAATCATTTTCCCCTAATGTATCACATTTCATTACATCTTATGTTATGCTCACGGACACACTCATTGATTCTAAGGAGAATGTTGATTTCTTTGTAGAAGAAAATATGTGCGACACTCTCTTCTACATAATTGCTAAATATTTTATTTTTAGACTATCAACACGTTTTCCTTGTTACACCTTAAAAGGACAAGAAGATTGCAATATTGGTTAGTCAACCAAATGTCAGTAAATCAAATTCGCCCACCTGCACTAAAGACATTGAATACAAACTCATATTAAATACTAGTGGTAACCCATGCGATGCACAGAAAAATTATGATTAAAAAATGTTACTATTTTTTTAATCGGATATGGTCATTCAAATAGCACTCCCCATAAAGTGTAAAACTAACAAATGTTTGGGAAAAACTAAGTAGGTTCATTTAACTACCACGTGAAAATAGACCAAAAAAATATTTCATTTCATACGCAATGAATAAGATTTGTTCAGATTGATTTCAATATTTACTACTTGTCTTTAGCTAAAAACATGACACGAGCCACAACATAATTATCAGTAATAATTTCACCTTTAGAATTTCTAGTATGTTTTAATCTTCCAAGAAATTATACATTATAAACATTAGACTTCCTTCACAAATAAAAAACTTCATTAAAGAAATTTATTGGTTTATTTCTCAATTGTGATAGTTTATGCTTCTTGGTCATGAAGAAAAAATTTATGTATGTCTGGCCTTCAGATTAGTCTAGGATTCACCATTAAAAATCAATCAAAGTACATTAAAAACCAACAAGTGATCCACATGATCAATGGATCAAAACAACCTTAAACTGTATCAAATCCCTAAAAATCATGCCCATCAGTAAATATAATCTAATCCAGAGCTAATTTCACAAAAAATTCCCATCTCACGCAGCCATCCACCAATGCAAAATGATTTGAGATCTGAGATTAATCCAAAAATTATGATGTACCGTACTCCAGTACCTTTCAGGGTGTTTGTACCTCTTTTTAAGCCACTCGGTTACTATATTTTGAGTTTTGACTCCTAAATCCTATTTTTAATTCTAAAACAATTGTATAGTAGTCAATTGAAGATCGCAAGTCTAGTGAGGACACGATCACTTGTCTTATGTTACTTTACTTCTCCTAGGGTGTCCATACCTCATTTTGTGTCACTCATATCGTGAAATATCAAGTTTATCTTTTTTCATTGTTTAAAGATCATGACATTACTTTTTTGTTTTTACTATGTTTTTGTTTGAACTAGAATTTTAACTACTGTTTGTCTATTTATTAATTGCTTTCGAGTACCACCACATATGTTGGAGTTTCTATCCGAACACTTAGCGATTTGATGTTAAGATTTAGCACTAGATATGGTGTTGGATAACTTTGAAGTTTTTTTAAACGGTGATGCATAATTGAATTAATTGGGTCCGTCACATATATAACAAAATAAAATCATAATCGAATCGTAAATCGGATTAATGGTGTAAATTACTTCCAAAGGACATGAATTAATTATCATGAACAAACATATAAATAATTCTAACTAAAATTTACACAAACGAGTAAGCAAATATTATCATAAATTAATCTCAAAACTATACTATAACAACCAGTTGACAATCCTAATTTTCAATTGGCTCAACCTTAACCTCCTATTACCACAACAAATCAATCATATATAAAACTAATGATATTAATCAATAATCAAGAATTAAAATTACTTTTTATCCGTATCAATTCGACAATACCATAACTTGAATGCCCGAAATTAGATTAACTCAGTCGATCATATCATTTAGTTTGTCCTCCTATCAAAAAAACATGAACAAATAATGACAATGTAAAGAGAATAAGGAAATTCCCAAACATTAGTTCAAATAAACTAATAATCTTAAACATAAGTCTTCACTCCACAACATGACGAATCCTTAACAAAAATAAATAAACATTCCACCTAATACAGATCTATATATAACTCTGCTTAACTAGTGAACAAAGCTTCCCTCTAGTGTTACAATAATCTTACCTGAGCTTCCCTATAGGACTATTAATCATCTTACACCAGTATAATGCTATTTGATTAGTAATAAGAAACAAGCACAGGATGTAATACGACTTACCTCAGCTTAACCAGTGTCATGGGGGATGGCCGGTGTTAGGGAAATAGCTAGGGTAACAAGGTGTGCAGGTGAGGAGGAAGGAGAAGAACGAGGGCGAGACTAAAAATTGACAAGAGGGAACCAAAAATTATTGTATCCATCTAATAAGGTATTATTTTTTAGATGGCTACTAATTTATAGTCTATTTTATTATTATTTTTTTAGATAGGTAATAAAAGGGTCTTTAAAAGAGTAGTTTTTAAGAATGCTAATTTTACCCGTCTCAAAAAGTGACTTTTAAAGACCCAAATTTTAGCCGTCTCAAACGGTTCTTTCATAAAAAGTACTTTTTTATAGTGAATATAGGCATATAATGATTCTCAATTAATTTTGAATTAAGTGTTGGGAGTATATAGAGTCGGGGGGAGTCATTAGTAAAATACCTAGCTAAAGATCTAAAGATGATATCGAAGTTACTAATGGTCAAAGGAATCAGTATCCCTAGAGCTGACAGTACACGAGAAAATGCACTTGATCGGCTTACTTCTGCCATCAGGACGGAGTTAGGAATAAACATCCCACTAGAGATGCTCCTTTAGGGGAGCACTCAAGAAGAAAACCTCAACATGATTGAATTAGATTTGGGCCCATGTTGAATAGATATGATAAGGAATTACCTAAAAAAAGGAATTGTGTTGACTAATCCTAAAGAGGCCACAAAACTCCAATAAAAAGAAGCTAGGTATGCTACGGAATAAGGAGTCCTATATAAAAGTTAATTCATTATTTTGTTGCTAAGATGTATCCATTAAACTGAGATATGTAACTTGATAAAGGAAATACATAAACATTCCTATAGGGCATACTCAATAGGGAGATCATTAGTCAAGCGATAATCCACACAAGGTTACTACTAGCCCACCATGAAGGCGAATTGTGTTGATTAGGCACGGTGATGCAACAAGTTCCAGAAGTACACTGTGATCCACATAATACCAGGAACTTCACTCACACAGATGATATCCCCTTATCCATTTTTCATGTGGGGCACTAACTTAGTCGCCCCCTACCGAAAACAATGGAAAGGTTCAAATACTTAGTCTTGGCAATGGATTACTTCACCAAATGGGTGGAGGCATATTGAAAATCCTTATGAGAGATCTTCCATTTCATATAAAAGAACATCATTTTTCATTATGGAACGTTGTATGCCTTCGTTATCGACCATGGCATGGAGTTTGATAACCACAAATTTGAAATTTATTTTGTTTGCTCTAAAATCCAAAAGTTACATGCCGCGTCTGGACACCCACAATGCAATGGGCAAATAGAAATGTCAAATAAGATTTTTGCTCGACGTAAGAAAGAAGAGATTGGATGACGCTAAGGGAAATTAGAATAACAAACTACAAAGTGGAATCTTGGTATACATGACTACGTCGAGAATAGCCACAAGAGAAACTCCTTATATGTTGACTTTCAATACAGAAGTAGTGGTCCTAATGGAAATTGGTTTGCTAAGACACGTGGTTCTCAATTTTGACCTACTGAAAAGTTATCTCATGAGCAGGTTAGACTTAGACTTCGGCGAGAAAGTTAGAGAGTACGTAGCACTTCCTGTGGCAGCTTATCAGTAGAGAATCGCTTAGTTCTAAAACAGAAGGGTAAAGCCGAGAAACCTCAAAGAAATAGACTATGTGCTAAAAAAGGTACTCTAGAAAGGGAACAAATTACAGCCCAATTAACATGATCCTTATTGCATTTATGTAGTCGTTCGACTGGGAAGTTATCGGATTGAAATCCTAGAATGGGAGAAGTTAAAAAACCCATGGAAGGATTAAAATTTGAGGAAGAACTATAAATAGTCACATGAGATATAATTCCTTTACAATTGCCTATAACTCGTTTTCATTACTCAATAAAGATTGCCAATTTTCAGTAAATATTATTACCCATTTTTATGTTTTTTTCAGAGTAGGAGATGTGATAAATACAAAGCAATATCAAGTAATAGTAAAAACTAAACTTCACGAATGATCTCATCCTCGAAAAAGGTCCCAAATGAGAAGTCTAACTTCATATATGACCTCTTATGGTTAGGAATACGAAGTCATAAATACAAAACTTCATATATGACTCCACATTGCCAATAATGAGAAGTTTACCAGGCCAAACTAAGGATTAATCCTTACACATTTCGTCGCCACTAGTAACTAACACTAACACTTGGTTAAAATGACAAAATCCATTTAAGATACCTTATATGCGTTAGTAGAATATAAAGAAGGACAACCTAGGTTCATCTAACTTGGCAACTAGTAAGGAAAATTATTTGGGCAATTGCCGACCACGTAATTATAAGAATAAATTACTAATAGTCCATGACTAAAAAATTAACAACCAATGAATTAATAAAAGAAACAAAAGGGTTAAAGTATTTACTATAAATCATGAAGTATTATTACAAGGTAAGAAAAATGAAAGGATGACAAGATATCAGGTCTCTAAGCCTTATCTAACGAATGCTTTCTTGGCACTTTTCAAGTTAAGAAGGTGGTACATTCAAGTCATAGGGGATGAATATAGCGCTCCGATCTTTAACCCTTTATTGGCTACTGTTCGTTAGGTGCAGTGGTTGGCTAAGGGTGTCATCGCCATGTAGACCATAATCCTCAAGATATTTCCTAACAAGGCTCGTTGAAATTGCATCTGGAGTAATTCAAGAGGAATCCAACTTGATCGGGGTATTAGGATGATCCAAACAACTAGAATCGTGTCAGTACCACAATTTATCATCCTTTGACAATTTCATTACGGTAGAGCGTTGGGCCAAAACATATTTATAACCAACCTTACGGGATTGATCAAGTTCTTCTCTCATTTATGAAAGAGCTCCATTGTAACCATTCATCTAGATAGTACAAAGTTATTTAGGAAACTGATATGTAATGGGTTAACTTTTTCACTTAACGTCATTATGGTCGCTGAGTGATTCTTTATAAGTGCGTCTTAGTCTGACAAAGTCTTTTTGGTTTGCTCCTCCTCCACTAATTGAGGAAACTTAACTAATTATCGGGAATATTGACTTATGCCCTTGGACTTTCTTAACTTCCACCAACTCTTCCATAAAATGGAAACTCTCATGTTCCAAAAAATAGGCATCTTCATTCTCATTGGTCGTACATATATTCTTGAGGCCCTCCAACTCATTACGTACTAAATTGTTCTCTTGTTCGAGCAAACTGGAAACCTCCCGAGGACTTTTCTAATCTGATTTCAAAATAAACTCATCCTTAGAGTACGTTAAAGACAAATCTTATAAATTCTAGTCAAACCCACACTCCTTCTGTAATATAACAAATATTTCTCAAAATCGACAGCCAGGCTTGCAATATTATCTTTAAGGTCTTGCTAGAGATTATGGATCATTTAGTAATATGAGGCATTGGTCGCCACTGCCTCATAGAAGGGTGGGCGCATGCTGAGATAGGCATCCTTAGCTGCACGTGATATATCCAGGTCGACAAACTCCTCCAAATCTTCCTTTTCCACCTATTTATGACTAGTGTCGAACAACTGGTCACTCCTCTAATGAAGCTCACTTTGAGTAGAAACTCAATAGGCCACCGTAGTGTTAAACTGAAAGACATATAAAGGAGAAATTGCACTAAAATTATCAAGATTGTAATAGGGAAGGTAAAACTTCACTTTATTAAAAAAATGAAGGTGTTTCAACTGAGGAATTACAATAATGTATCAAAAGTTAACAAAACCATGGGAAAGAAAAGCATTAAGTCCTTATAACTATCATTTCCTATCTCACACCTTTTCCTTATCGACTGCAACCTCATTCTCTACTCGGTAAGCTACCACCACCTGGCCCTTACGTAATAAAGAATCCTCCATCCCCTCCTAGTTATCAACCTCTTCTTCTATTTAAGGAAGAGTTCCAGAGTTATGCTGAAGAAAAAGCTCCAACCTCTTAACAGTACTGACTTGGGTGAGGGAAGCTTCCTAACCTTCCTTGAAAGTGGATTTCTTCAGATATTTAACATGTATGGCATGAGTGGATAATTCCTTCTCCCATCCCTTACTGAAGGAATCCCCCTTTTCCTTTATGGACTTGTCCTTAATGTTAGCAACCTATATGTTTTACAGGTCGGAAAGCTTTTTAGCCTACTCGGCCTCTCTCCCAGCGTCGCCCGCGGTTTCCTCCGCGCAAGTCTTCCCCTACTCCAGCTCTTTGATGGTATCTCCACGCCTCTTCTTATTATCCTCGTGAGCACGACCAAGTGAAACCACATTAGAGGAATACTCCTTCAACTCATCACTTTTCCCAAACAACTGGTCATAATCAATTAAGAATTACAAAACAAGTATTCAAGGAAAGACATTAGAAACAAATGTAACAAATATGATACACATGAGAAAAACATATGGTACGTACAAGGGTTAGATTATCATTAGCATGGTTGAATATCCTTGAATGAGGAAGGGATGATGCAGCTAATTCGTCAACAAGAAGAAATATAGCCCCAATCAAGCCCTGAGTAAGCCCAGGATTTATCGCAATGGAGTGCGGGGTACCTTTAACCTTATCAGCGGGATCCTTTCCAACCAACTCTAGAGTGGGGGTGGAACCTCTAGTAAATATCTTATATTGAGGCCCTTGATTTTTTATCAGGGAAACCTAGCTAAGAGGTTAGGGATATTCCTCTTCACAATTTCTATGGATGGAATGTCACACGGCACCAGTGATACATCCAAGGTTTCCCAAGAAGAAGAAATACTCCCCATCAAAAAATTCCCTTCCGCATGAGAGGAGGACACATAACCAGAACCTGAAGATTAGGAATCATGGCCATTTATGCTAATGGGGGTTGTTGGTATTTTTTCAGTTAGGCGAGCAATAAAAAAATTAAGCTACGATAGCCGAGTAGAAAGGAAGACGAGTGAGAATGATCTTCGACACCATTCCTATGATGGATACACCAAATAATATCTAGGTCAAAAAAGTTAACTTCAGAGGCAGGGGGATATTTTTTTTTCTTTTTCTCTACAAAATAGAAAAATAAAAATATACAATCATCTATAAAATAAAAGATAAGTGAAAAAGGAAAATATTCAAGTTGTGTATATGTGCCGACCTATGCCTTGACCTTCCCGAGGATAACAGAGATGACTGTACACCTCACCCTAACGAAGAGGAGCAAATTTACAATCCTTAAATATTAATCAATGATCCGAAAAACGCTTATTGGAATCAGACAAGTTCACGACAAGATCTCTGTTTGACTGCCTCCTCTTCAAATAATAAATATTTTTAAGGTGTTACCCCAGCTATAACAATTCATCAGTTCTTTTATTCTGATGTTTCCCATGTACTGCTCATTAAGCAAGCATATCCCATTAATGACCTTCCAAGTATTCGGGGACACCTGAGCAGGGACTATGTTGAAATGCTGACAGAATTACAATTAAAATGGTTGGGAGGAAAAATAACCCTACACTCACCAATAAATATGGTGGGTATCCAGTGGCTCTCCTCTAGGAAAAAAGGTTACAATAACACAACTCAAAAATTTAGTTTTTACCCATAACGTTTATTTATGGGTGGTCCTAAAGAGATCCAATCAACTCTCATCTACTATGTATACCATACGTTCAGCAAGGAAGTACTAAAAAATGCAAAGAAGGAGAAATTCTTACAGTGAAAAAGGAAACAAAGGGGTACAACTCTCACAAATGGCGGAAAACACTTGAAAGAGAGGAGAGAAATTTTAAAATTCAAGGTAAAGTGAAAAAAGGAGGGAAGTGTCATTTTATAGACTCAATGACGTCTCCTGAGTTGCACAGTATGGGTATGATTAAACTTACTTTCCATATTGACTTTAAGCCTGCTCAATAACCAGTGAATGATATTATCGGCGTATCCCCGGACGTTTCATGATTTTTTGCCTTATATACAAAATTTCCACTACCTAAAGGAACGAATCCCAAACATACAAACTCTCATAAATTGGTTGCCAACCAAACATCTCAACATGACAAAACCACCCTATAAGGTCGGTGACCCAGCATTCATGAAATCGACCAACACCTAATGGTAAATACTCCATTATTTCATTCCACCAGTCACTAATCACTCCGATCAAGAATGAAGTATTAGGAGATTTTGGTGTACCCTAAAAGAAGAGTGCGATATGGACAATGAAATTGTGACACCTGTCATCATTATATATTCCATAAGCCCTACCACTAAGACATTATCGTGGTCTGCTGATTATTCCCCAGTGGTTAGTAGCAAGGTCAACTGCCATCAAGAAGGCCAACCACTAACAAGGTATAACATGTACACATAATAATATCTACAACCACTTTTGTACATGAACATGGGTGAATCTCCAGGCTGGATAATGATTATGTGTCATCAATAATGTAAAAAAGTGTAATTCCCTGACATATAAAGGCACTCCACCTATTCCTCTTCTTACCCTTACTATAAATAGACCACTATATCCCTCAGATGCGACACATGAGAAAAATGACATACACTCAACCCTAAAGAGATGCTTGAAAGATTTTACTTAACCTTAATACCAAGTAACTTTTCACCCGTGGATTTAAGAACCTTATTAGGCTGAACTATATTAAATCTCTTTTTTATTTCTCTGTCTCTAGTCTCTCTCAAGTTTTCATCACTTTATTTAATATCCATTGTAGTTTATTATTCGTATCATTCAGTTAATACACATAATTATCATAGTACCAAATTTAGACATTCAGTTAATAAGCATAATTACCTCGTTATTAAACTCTTCACTTATGTCCTCTTGAAAGCGTATTGTGTGGTGGTTCTCCCTTGCATTTACTTCAAGTGTTACTAGAGACGAGTGCATTCTTTGCGATAGTGGTAATTGTGGTGCTGGTACTATTAACCTCAATGTAATTGTGGTGGTGGTAATTGTGGCCTTGTCGGTGGATCAAGTCATCCTACATTCTCTCATCATGAAGTAGGGACTGATCACTGTATGATCTAACATAATGACCTCCAGTACATCCTTCCCATATCAACCAACGTGTGTTATATGATTTGGATATGGAATGCAAACCCCCAACTGATAAATTAACCACGAGTAAAGGTATGTTCACATAATCAACAAAATATATATATATATATATATAATGCATAAACTCAAGCAAACCCCAAAACATCCATAACTCTAAAAGTTGGATCGTCATCTGAAATAGGTTTGTTATCTCTTAACACCATGTCAAACACTTATAACAAAGTAAGATAACCCGTAGACTCAAGTATACCCCCAAATCATGTCAATCCCTTAACAACGGATTATTCTTTAAGTTAGGTTTATCAAAATTTTAATCTTGTTAAATTCAACTACTAGTTTTTTGTGTCTCTAAATTATAAGTACATCCATCTCTATATATACACACTCTCGTGTAATGTAAATATATGTTTTATCATTTAATTATTAAATTAATTGCACCGTCTATAATCTCTCAAGACTTGTATTAATCTCCCAAATAATTCAATCATTACTCTGTAAGCTCTATGTATACATACGATCATAGGATACCGTTCACTCGTGCCTTTGCCCATTCTAACCCAATCCTAACACCGAATTTAAATAAAATAGTACAAAGGTGATATCATTGACCAAAATAACTATCCTCCATATTAACAAAGTTTGATCTTTTAATAAACTAGGTGGAGTAATTCTAGAAGAAATTACAACCCAAAATCACCAATCCAAAATTTTGGTCTCGCACACCATTTAGTAGAAAACTCATAAAAAATTTTAAAAAATACGAATATAGTGCCCACACGTTCATAATTAAAAGATCCATGACTTTATGGTCCAAATCGATACTCCACTAGGCCGAATTGACTCAGCTCTTAGCAGAAACCCAGACTTCCTTAAGGATGAAGATGAACTCTCAAAACCCCAATTAATGCCCAAAGTAAGCCCTAAAATAGTACCCAATCAATACTAAAATAAAAATAAGTATGAGAACATGTTTCTAAACCTTTTTACACAATCCTATAGATTCAAGAACATCAAATCAGAGACTAAAACTTAAAGATTCAAACTTTTCAACTTAAAACATTGATAAACCATCATAGGGTTTGTTCATCATTACTTCTGGCCTTAAACCTCAAATTAAGGTGGGAATAATTTGTAATAATTATGTTTCAATCTAAAACATCAATTAAATCTAAGATCTATTTCATTTGAATAATCAATTTCATGTTTTAATCATTAAGGTTCAAGTATTTAATGCATGAAAGATTCATACCATTCCTAATTAACCCAAATCACTAATATAATTACACCTAATCAAATTAGTCCCTTAACATGCTTCCAAACTCATATTTATAATAGGTAAAACACATATAATAAATTAATTAAATATTTATAATGAGGATTGCAAGATATTCTTTCCTTAGAATTAAAGAACACTTGGACATAGGCGTGAATCCTTATGATTTTGTCATCCTTGGTTGCTAGGATTTTCTTCTCCTTTAGTAAATAGTAGTGAATGACCCTTAATCCTACTTAAAAACTTAAATTTCCGAACCTCCATTAAATGACTATTTTCAGGCCCCCAAATGGGTCGGATTGACCTAAAATCATCCTATGGGTATACCTACCCACCGAGACCAATTTAAAGTAGTAAAAATACATACACTGGCATCCCTGTCACCCCAGAGTCCAATCTAAACGATACTACCCGCAACACATAGTAATACCTCATGGTGTCAATAAATTATTCACTTAATTATTCTAGGCATATGCATAGTGCACAATGATTAATTAATATCATTAATTAATTGTTCCGAACACACGTTACCAAAATCATACCTCATGCAAAATTGAATTATTATCTAAAACTCTTCCAATTTATTAATACCAAATCGCACAAGTAATAATTAGTCTTATTTATTAATTTATCGTTACTTAATAATTAATTCCACTAAAATACGTGGTATTACATTTTCCCCCATTATAAAGGAATTTCGTTATAACAACCCAGACTTTTTGAGCAGCTATTTTATATTATTTTGCCTGATGGGATAATTCTATAAAATAGGGAAGTTGGAGTAAATATTATTTCCCGTGATATTGAGGGATAATATTTACTATGCTTTGTCTATTTACCGTATGAGAAGGTAAATAGCACTATATTGTGTATTGTTGCGTCGTTATATGTAGAACGACGGTTATGACTTATATTTAAATTGAGGTATAAATAATGAAATAAAATGAAAATTGGAACACGAAAATAGTTCACTTTATTACGAATACCAAAATAGGGGGTGCGATTATTTTTAGAATAGTCGAGATAGTCGAAATAAGTGCCAAGTTGTATTTTGGAGTTTCGGGCACTTTTGACGCGTTATGAGTCAATCAAGTGGATACGAGTCATTTTAATGATTTATTAGCAATTAAAAGACGGGGATTGTGTTTTAAGACCCAGTTAAGTCCCCCACCCCTTTTTATTTTCTCAATCTTATGAGAGAAGTCAAGAGAGAGAGAGAGAGAGAGGAGAGAGCTTGGGAGAAATAGAGAAAAAGAGAGAAAATGGAAGATTGGAGTCGAAATCCGTTGCTACCGGATGGGAATCCGAGACTATAACCTAGAGGAAAGTTTCTTACTTGCTAGATATTGATTTAATGTGATAAATTGCATGTGTAGTTAAGTTTTTAAGATTTAAACCCAAAATGGTTTCTTTGTTGATTTTGATGATTTAACCCTTAAATCATAGTTTTGATTTGATTTAAGGATAAATAGATAGTTATAAATGGTGTAGAAACAATTTGGTAGAATTAGTTGTTTTTGTTGTTGGAAGAAATTAAAGATTTGGGGTTTTGGAGATTTTAGGGTACTTCAACCCATAGCCCAAACTGGGCAAAATTTCAGGACCGAATCGATTTGTCCCTAAGGGCGAATAGATTTGGATAAGGGGAGGGTTACAGGTCTGGGAAAATCGAATCGATTCGGGTTGGGACCGAATCGATTCAGAAATTGCAGAAAGTCAGTTTTTACTCACAGAATCGATTCGGATTTCTAGTGAATCGATTCGCAAGGGCGAATCGATTCGGTTCCCCTGTTTTTATGAGATTTTCCTAGTTTGATTTTTTAGCCCTTTTTCTTTTAGGTCAAAGGTTTAGGGACCATCCTCTGGGAAGTAATGGGGAGTCCTAGAGGGTGGTTTTGGGTAGACTAATGTCCTAGGATGATATAGGATATTTGGGCTTACCCCGATGGCTAGTTTGTATAGGTTAATATTCGAATGATATAGGAGATTAACTAAAAAATACATTGGAGATAAAATGTAAATTTTGTGACTTTTGGGAGATACTCCTTGAGGGAGACTCACTTTAAGGGTTTATGAAATTATATGAACTTTTGGAGACTAGGTTGAGGTTTATGGCACTTCGGGTCTTAGGTCATTAATAAAATATGACTCTAAGGATAAGAAATGAATATGTTAAACTTGGTACTAAATAAATAAGTAGAAACGATTTTGAGAATGTAAAATTGGATGCTTTCAAAAGGAAAAAGTAATGATTTTCATAAATGTTAATTTATGGTTACACACCATCTCTAAATGACATCATAAGGGAAGTTCGCGCATTGTGGTGAAGCCCCCTGGCTAGTGAATGCAGGGTGGATATAGTCCCTAGGCCATATGAGCATTTGTTGTATATTTTTCTGCAATGGGTAGGTAATTCCGGGTGTGGTTATGACTACCCCGCAGGCATATGGCCGCTTCCCGACATCGTGCGTTGTAGGTTCCCAGGTGTCGTAATTGATAGGCCCTGAAAGATGATGGTCATTTAGGGGCGCGCACAGTGGGGAAAGCCGGACAGGCGGTTTTAGAATCGTTATATATATATATATATATATATATATATATATAATTTTAACTATTCTAAATCAAATGGGACTTGATGTATGATAAAATGCCACAAAGAGCATATGATGATGATTATATTCCTAATAAAGAAGATATTTTTACATGCATAATTGAGATAAAATGCCACAATAGCATAAAAACTGTGATTATATTTCTTGATAAGGAATGGAACTATGAAATGGACTAGTGTACTGAATGAAACTGATTGGTAAACATTTGATAAAGTGTTTTACCATTCATATATATTCCTAAAGAAGAAATAGGAATTATGCTTTTAGATGGTGAATGGATTTAATTATGTATCCTTGAGTAGCTGTAGATGAGACCTCTCATTTATATGTATGTTAGAATATTGTGTTGAGGGTCTAATGTATCTCGACGATCAATCTTGCTTAGTAGTAGTGTATCGGGGTGGTTCCTTGTTTGGATTTCTCTTTGCGAGACACCCCACGCATGAATAAGGGCATAGTGTTGAGACTGGGGAGAAGTTAGCCTTCTGTTCTTTGTTTAACTAGAGCATCATCATTGATATCGCGCTAGGTTGCTTTTAGATTTATAGGTGAGAAATGTTATTGTTAACTGCGAGAGAATTATGCACTTAACTGTCATGCATTTTATTCACATGGGAATCATATCAAACCGGACCCTGACCCGTCTATATTTATTGTTTCTACACATACTCTTCGCCGTTACAGGTGCTCTACCGCATGGACACCCGTATTTACATTTCCATTACAGTTGTCATGGAGCTACGTCATATTGCGAATGCTGTCAGCTATTTGTTTTAGACGCCTCTTTATTTTGTATTCTATTTATGTTTAGTTATTTATTCGGGCGTGTTGCCTAAGTGTTGCACTCATTTATTATATTGTAATAATTGAAATGTAATACTCGGTGTAACTATTTGCATTAGTCTGTTCACCAACAGCTTATTCGGTGATTATTTAATATATTGTCATTCTTTATTCATCAATTTTTGATATCCACCATTTTTGCAAATGGGATTGTCTAAGTGTTTTTCTTTTACTTACTAAATTTTAAATTTGACAGTCCATTTTCTAAAATGATTGGTGGTTATCTCGTACTATTATTTTAATCTATAGTGATGCTGAGAATGGTCCATCTATGATTCCGGTGATTATTAGATTATTGGGCTGGCCACCTATTATTTTAGTAGGCTGGTTGTCACAGATGGTATCAGGGCATTAGGTTCTAGAGTCCATAGGAATCTGTCCGGATGTATTGTGTCTTCTGCGTTTCTACTGATTTGATATAGAGCCCTAAGATTAAGATCGTTGATTTCTGTTGTGAGAATTCGCTCTCTTGCTATGGTATGAGAACCCCGAAAATCTTTTGCGCGTTCATGTGAGACTTGTTAGTCGTCAGATGTAAGGCTTCAAGGGAGGCCGTTATGAAGGCGTCACGAGATGGGATTACTACGAGCTATGAGTTCTAGTCGGTGATGAGGACCGCTTTAAAAGTATCTCCCTTTGTATAATTATCTTATATTGCTACCGTGACTACTAAGTACTGTAGAGATAGTTTTCCAAGTGCCGCTGCTAGTAGAGAGTGGTACAAAGCTTGGGATTCCAAGCAACGTTGATTTGGAGTTGAGAGGTCCTTGACGAGGACCACATGTTGAGGTTCGGTCGGATTGGAGGAAGTGTAACCTCATTCGGTGAGACTATAAGTCTCGAAAGTTTGGCCTAGAATGGTTCGTAGAAGTGCCCAGGTGCGAAGAATAGAGGAGAATCATTCACCCATAAGAGTAAGGTTGAAGGGGCGGATATGGTAGAATTCTCAAGCGTTCACGCGAGTTTCGATCAGAGGCCGAGAGTGAATAAAGGGTGTTACGGTTAAGAAACTGTACACCGAAATAAGGATGTTGTCAAGAAGAGAGAGCCCTTCAGTGAAATGATAGGCTCACAAGTAAGCATTACTAACACTTCCAGAGAAGTAGTGTTCGTGAGACCCCATCGGTGGACATCCACCCGAGGAAGACTCATTGAATTTGACAGGGGAGGCCTGTAGAATGTTCTCTTTGCTAAATAAGTTAAGGGAACTATACGAGTGATCGCTAGAGTAGCTAGTGATGGAAGTAGATTGGTTCGGATGAGACTAGAATATGTGTCTAGGAACCATTGGTAGTGGCCAAGGAGATTGGCATGAATGTTGGCGGGAATTTCCACCGTAGTTGAGGGTGGGGTATTCATTATGATTAGATGGAATAGTATTATTTTAACCCTAGATTCGGGTATGTATATCGAGCTTGTGGTAGTATCAATATTTTTATAGTAAGTATACCTATATAACTCCCATGGTAGGGAGGTTTTATATTTTCCGTTCACTCGTTATAGGGCGAGTGATGGTATGTGTGGTATGTGCTACTTGTATCATATGTAAAATATGAGTAGAAATATTCTCGGTGTGATTGGTGCGATGCAAGCGAATAAATCGTGAGGCTATCCTATTTCTAGTTCTAGAGAGGAACTAGTTGTTCTATAATATCTCACCAAGGTATAGGATCGAGACTTTATAGATATGGTTAACGGTATGTAGGTAGTTTTCATTACTTATTTTGTTTTGCCTTGTTTGTTTTGTTTGATTGTTTGCTTGCTTTACTTGTGTATGATGTTTCTTTATCTCCACGACCAACAAGTTAAGGGGATTGTGTCAGAGGGGTTCCTTGTTTGGATTTCGCATTGCGAGATGATGATGCTGAGATTTAGCACCACCAGATAAGTGATAGTGAGCTCAAACAGTAGCAGCCATGGCAGTCATTGAGATGTATGAGTGTATAAGTATGTAGAAGGGGATGAGTATAAGAGGAAATTAGACAATAATGTATAGTCGTTCAGCCAATTTGGCCTACATCCACTGTGAGTGTGTGATCCACTAAGTATGGGCACTAACGGCCTTGGATACAATGCACATAACCCTCTCTCTCTTTACTGTGTGTACAAGCAGAGTTTTAGCTAGGGCTACCGTTAATTGATCGATCCCCTGTAGGGTTGAAGGTGACAAGTATATATAGGTATTGGGGGGTGTAGTGTACCCCCCAAGTATGCATGGTGCATGTGAATGATGATCTAGCCAATCCCCTGTTGACACATGTAGATGCCAAATGATGACATAATATTCCCTCACGTGAGGGTGTGATTTTGTTATAACGGTCTGCCACGTGTCATATGAGCCTCACGCGCACTATTCCACGCGTCCCCCAAACCACGCGCTATCATGATGTCACCCTCGGCCTATGAGCCGAGGCCGAGGGCAAAGTTTCTTCCAGTAGTGTGCCTGGCCCAGATCTGGCCTCATACTGTCGACCCCTCGTAGGGTCGTCTGGAGCCTGGTGGAGGGTCGGCCCCTCGTACTGTCGTCTGGAGCCTGGTGGAGGGTCGGCCCCTCGTACTGTTGTCTGGAGCCTGGTGGAGGGTCAGCCCCTCGTACTGTCGTCTGGAGTCTGGTGAAGGGTCGTCCGGAACTTGGTGAAGGGTCGGCCCCTCGTAGGGTCGTAGGTAATCCTCATCCAGGCGGAGGATATAAACGGGTATATCAATCACCCCCCAGCCCTTAGCCATAGGTGCCAATGAGGTGGCTGAGGGATATTTGTTAAAATTGAGATGCGTGTATGATCAGTTAGGTGAGTGACACCTGGGCAGATACTCATTGCTATTTCAGTTTCCAAGGCATGGCGGCTGCGCAGTGCACTTGGGGCCTTGTGCCCTAATTATACCTTTCTTGGTAAATGGGTCCACTCATTACCAAAGTATTTAAGAGATTTTCAAACTCTCTCTCTCCTTCTTCTTCTTCTTCGTGCCTAAGCATTCTCTCTCTAGAACCAGTTTCCATCGCCATTTGCAGCCTTTAAACCTTCAGGCCTAGCAGCGTTCTTGTTCTCTCCTCATCAGGTAACCTCTTTCATCCAGCGCTTTCTTTTGTCTTCATTTCTGTTTGTTTTTTAGGGTCGTAGGGCTGCCCTTTCCTTGAGTTGCCCCATAGCTTTTTCCGGCGTCCTCTCCGGTCACTAGTTCTTGAATCGTTCTTGACGAAAACTTTTGAGTTCTTTGTTTAATCCAAAAGTCAAACCTGGTCAATTCCCCACTTGTTTGTAGCTAAATTAGTCAAGTCCAGTGTAATTTCTCCAAGTGTAGAGTCTTCCCTTTAATGCTTAGGAGGCTTTACAACTTAGTGTCTGAATTCCCATCTTTGAGAGAGAAACTCTTTACCGAGATCAGACGAATAGAGGAGGAGGAAGAGAGGAGACGAGGGGCCGACCCTAATTCGGTAGGACCCATCTTTCCCATTCCTCTTGCCACCATAAGACCATCTGAACCATCTGAGTCTTGTGGGTCGTCATCTCGTCCAGCCGAGACTCCCAAACCAAGTGAGATGGACGAGAGAGCATCCTCGCCAACTGGTGCTGGAACTTCTGGTAGGAGGGACACATCTGACCTTAGCCCAGGCCGAGAGGCCGAGGGTACGGCCCCCTCTGAGGCTGTCCCTGTGACAACCCTGTCCCCCAATGCCTTCCAAGTGGCTTTTCCTCAGGGTCCTCCTGCAGGTGATGAGGGGGAAGGGAATGAGGACGAGGATGACGATACGGATGACGAGGTTGATACCTCTCATGCCTCGTCCTTTATCTCCTCAGTTAGGGATAGAGACCTTCTCATATGGAGGCATATTTACGGAGTGCCCTCTGGGGTAACTATGAGGGTTCCCTCTGATTCTGAGAGAGTTTTTGATTGTGAAGAGGGAGAGGTTGCAGTCTATGAACAAATGTTCAAGGTTGGAGTCAGGCTCCCTCTGCACCCTGCCATTGCAAATATTCTGTTTGCCCTCGGCGTATCCCCCTCTCAACTTCCCCCCAACTCTTGGAGGACGATCTTAGGCTATATCTCTTTGTGGAAGAATTCTTTCACCGACGAGCCCTCGGTTGCCCTATTTCTGGGCTGCTATAACATCACCTCCTCGTCCAAACAACCTGGATATTATCACCTGGGGGCAAGGAGGTCTGAGAAGAAACTCCTCCACGTGGCACAAACTTCCAACCACGATTGGAAGAAGAGGTTTTTCTTTATTTCTGGGGAATGGGAGCCAACCGCCGATGTTCCGAGGGTCCCCAGAAAATGTTCGAAACCCTCAATGAAGGCCAGGTCAGACCCTGGACTTAGTTTGGAGGAGAAAGACATCGTAGATTCTCTGAGAGGACGAGGGCGAGAGGGTGAGCTTGCAAAATTCGAAGACTTGATGACCCCTCGGTTCCTTAAAGAAGCTGGTCTGTGGGTCGGCCCTCTGACAGAACTATGTGAGTTATACTGAACATTTTCCATTCTTTACTTATTTTTGAAGTGTTCTCTCTTAATCTCTGAATTTTTCTGACATGTCGTCCTCTTATCAGATCGTCCTGCAGGTACATCAGACTATCTTTGGGAAATGACACCTCCCAGTTTACTGTCTAGATTGGCCAAGAAGAAGGGGAAGGAGCCTCAGCAGGCTCCGAGGAAGACAAAGGCCGTTGGGCCGACAGTGGTGGAGCCGACCACTGATAGTAACAAAAGGAAGGAGCCTGAGGGCCCAGTTGAGCCTCGTCCTGATTCTCGGACGAGGGCCAGAGTCGAAGCCTCTGAGGGGACGACCTCTTCGTCCAGCATGGGGGCCTTCTGGTCTCAAAATCTGGCCCATCTGAGGGCCGACCCCTCGTCACTGATCACGAACTTAAGGGCTGCCAAGGACTCGATGTTCTCTGCACCGTCGGCCTCTGACTTCGAGTTCTTAGCAAAGATGCCTCCTGCTAAAGTGTACGACTATGGTCTGCACTCCCTTGCTCAGGTATTGGTCTTGACCTACATCTTTAATTCCATTTCATTTTTTTCAATAAACTGTTCCCTCGGCCCCTCTTGATATTTTTTCATTTTCCTTGCAGTCTATTTGTGCCCCCACCTCAGCCACCAAGTGGATGGCCGAGAATCAGGTGAAGTTTCATGAGGCTGAAAGGGCTATTCAGCATGAGGCGGATCTTCAGTCTGAGCTTGACACTGCAAGGGCCGAGTTGGAAAGTTCCAGAACTGAGCATGCAAGGATCCTAGATGAGCTGACGAGGCAGCACGACGAGGACATTAAGACTAGGGATCAGGACATTAATGCCAAGGACCTGCTTCTCAAGGAAAAAGACGAGGCCTTGACCAACATGAAGGCCAAGTACAAAGCTGACCTTGAAGCAGCCATTACGAAAGCCGAGGCCGATGCTGTTGAGGCTTACAAAGCTTCTGATGAGTTTTAGGGTTTCGGCCTTGAGTACCTGGAGAGGGGAATCAGGACGGCCTACCGATGGGTCGTCCTCAAATTCGGTGATGTCGTCTCCTCAGTTTGTCCTTCATTGGAGGCAGTCGGATTGGACGACCCTCTAATCGCTGAGGCCCTGTCCCAGGTGGAATCCCAAGTGCAGGCTGAGGGGGTCGGCACATCTGAAGATCAGCCGGTCGTGATTGTTGAAGAGACCCTCTTGGTTGATGTTGAGGCTCTGCCTTCTGATGTCGTCCCTTAGGGTGGCTGTCTGTAGCCCATACCCTCATTTTTGTATTTTCTTTTGTAAAACATCTGGGACATCTTGTATTACATTTTTATTAATTTCATCGTCTCTTCTTCTACTGTCTTCCATAATTGTTGTCTTCCATATTTAATTCTTTTATGGTTTGCCCCTTGCTGATTTTCTCTTTGTTGATGATGCTACTAACCCCTCCCTCGTCTTTTTTGAGGACCAATGTGGGGTCGTCCCCTCATGTGGCCTCATTATAGCCGAGGGTTCAAGTAACCAAATTAATGGTTTTGAATAAAGTCTACCCTCGTCTTTCTTGAGAACAGTAGTGGGGTCGTCCCCTCCACTGGTCCTCATTATAGCCGAGGGTTCAAGTAACCAATTTAATGATTTTTAATTAAAGTCTACCCTCGTCTTTCTTGAGAACAGTGGTGGGGTCGTCCCCTCCACTGGTCCTCATTATAGCCGAGGGTTCAACTTACCAAATTAATGGTTTTGAATAAAGTCTACCCTCGTCTTTCTTGAGAACAGTAGTGGGGTCGTCCCCTCCACTGGTCCTCATTATAGCCGAGGGTTCAAGTAACCAATATAATGATTTTTAATGAAAGTCTACCCTCGTCTTTCTTGAGAACAGTGGTGGGGTCGTCCCCTCCACTGGTCCTCATTATAGCCGAGGGTTCAACTTACCAAATTAATGTTTTTTAACAAAGTTTACCCTCGTCTTTCTTGAGGACAGTGGTGGGGTCGTCCCCTCCACTGACCCTCATTATAGCCGAGGGTTCAAGTAACCAATTTAATGATTTTTAATTAAAGTCTACCCTCGTCTTTCTTGAGAACAGTGGTGGGGTCGTCCCATCCACTAGTCCTCATTATAGTCGAGTGTTCAACTTACCAAATTAATGGTTTTTAACAAAGTCTACCCTCGTCTTTCTTGAGGACAGTGGTGGGGTCGTCCCCTCCACTGACCCTCATTATAGCCGAGGGTTCAACTTACCAAATTAATGGTTTTTAACAAAGTCTACCCTCGTCTTTCTTGAGGACAGTGGTGGGGTTGTCCCCTCCACTGACCCTCATTATAGCCGAGGGTTCAACTTACCAAATTAATGGTTTTCTGTAAATTTTTTCATGCGTACCAGAACTGATAACCACTGGATGAGGGGAAACACTGATATTTCTCATTAATTTTCCCAAGTGTTCTGTTGGAGCAACTCTCATTACAATTGTGGCCTTTCGAGACCTTACAACACTACTGATAGTATTTCTTCAAATGATCTGCATTCCAGGGGTTGGAAAAAGGTTCCCCTTCTAGGTTTTCTAGTCTATAGGTCCCTGGGACAACTTCATCGATGACCCTATATGGGCCATGCCAATTAGGATGGAGCTTGTTGGCCTTTTTCCAATCCTTCTTGAGAACCAAGTCTCCTACTGCTATAGGTCTCTGTTTCACCCTCTGATTATAAAACCTTGTGGTCCTCTGCTGGTAGGAAGCCTGCCTTATCTCAGCGTCCTCCCTCCTTTCCCCAATCAGGTCCAAGTCAAGTCTCCTTTCTTCCGCGTTTCCCTGGGGGTCGTACATTTGGACCCTATGAGTAGGAAACTCGACTTCGGTGGGGATGACGACTTCTGATCCATAGGCTAGCATGAATGGGGTCTCCCCGGTAGAAGTCCTCACTGTCGTCCTATATGCCCACAGTACGACATGTAACTCCTCGACCCATCTTATTTTTGCTTCCACAAGCCTCTTCTTGATTCCATCTAGGATTGTCCTGTTATCTTAAATGAGGGTGTTGGGCAGACCATATCTGCATATCACATTTTTCCAGATGAACTGGAAGGTCTTCTGCTCTGTAATTGTGACCATCACTTCGGCCTCTACCCACTTTCAGAAGTAGTCAATCGCTACAATGAGGAACCGATAGTTATTGACTGCTCTTGGTAAGGGCCCTACCAGGTCAATCCCCCACACTGCGAACGGCCACGGAGATGTAATGGAGGTAAGAGGCTGATGGGGTTGATGAGGGATGGTAGCAAATCTTTGTCATTTATCACACTTTTTTACATATACTGCGGCGTCTTTCCCCAAAGTCGGCCACCAGTAGCCTTGAGTGATCACCCTCTTCGCTAAGGATCTGCCCCCGATATGGCTTGAGCACGATCCTTCGTGCACATCTTGCAAAATGGAAGGGACTTCTGAGGGATGCGCACACCTAAGTAAGGGGAACAGAAACCCCTTCTTGTACAAGGTGTCTCCGATGACAGTGAATTTTGGAGCCCTGTACCTCAGCTTCTTCCTTTCCTGCCTTGCTTCTGGCATCTCACCCTCTTTAATGTATCTGATCAGGGGGTTCATCCACGAAGCTTCTTGAGAGACATTCAAACAATTGCCAAGTGTTCCCTCGGGGTCCTCAATAGTTGGCTGAAGCAAAATTTCCACTGGGACCGCCCTCCTGATGTTTGTCCTAGTCGCCGAGGCCAATCTTGCAAGGGCATCAGCACGGCCGTTGTCTAGCCTAGGTATCCTCTTTAATTTTACTTCTCTGAAGCCTTTCAGTATTGACCTCACCTTCTCGAGGTATCTAGCCATTCTCTCGTCCTTAGCCTCGTAGGCCCCTAGTATCTGATTCACCACTAGCCTTGAATCACTATGGACCAGAATCTGGCCGACACTAAGATACTTGGCCAAGGAGAGGCCTGCTACTAAGGCCTCATATTCGGCCTCATTGTTGGAGGCTTTGAAGTTGAACCTCAGGGCGTATTCGACGTCTGTGCCATCGGGTGCTGACAGTATCAGTCTAGCCCCACTTCCGCTGTCACAAGAGGACCCGTCAACGAAGAGGCTCCACAGAGTCTTTCCCTCTGAAAAATTTCCCTCAGAGAGGGACCCCTGTCTAAAGATGTACCTTCCCTCTTCATTTTCATTTGCTTTCCTTCTAGCGGTGCTTGTCTCAGCCCTATCTGCGGGTGTGTCAGCGGGTCTATCTTCTGTACCCGTCTTCCCGAGAGTCTCACCCTCGGCCTTATCATCTTCCCAGGTGAACTCAGCCACGAAGTCTGCCAATGCCTGCCCCTTAATGGCCGTCCTAGGCTGATACACAATGTCAAACTCCCCCAGCTCTATAGCCCAGGCCATCAACCTACCTGATTTTTCTGGCTTGTGTAAGACCTGCCTAAGAGGAGAGTCGGTGAGGATGACCATCGTATGGGACTGGAAGTACGGCTTCATCTTCCTCGAGGCATGGATCAAGGCGTAGGCCAACTTCTCCATCCTCGGGTATCTTTGCTCTGCCACCTGGAGTGCCTTGCTGTTGAAATACACAGGCTTCTGTATTCCGTCTTCGTCTCTCACAATGGCTGCGCTGATGGCCGACTCTGAGACCGCGAGGTACACGTAAAGTCGTTCACCCTGCACGGGTCGTGACAGCAGCAAGGGAGACCCTAAGTATGATTTTAGCTCCTTGAAAGCCTCATCACACTCTTCACTCCATTCGAAGGCCTTCCTGAGGTTCTTGAAGAATGGTAAACACCTGTCTGTGGCTCTTGACACAAATCTGTTCAGGGCAGCCACTCTCCCTGTAAGCCTCTGAACGTCTTTAATGGACTTGGGGGTCTTCATCTCAACAAGAGCCTTTATCTTTTCAGGATTGGCCTCGATTCCTCTTTGGTTGACAATGAACCCTAGGAACTTCCCTGCCCCGACCCCGAAGACACATTTGTCCGGGTTAAGCTTCATCTGGTATTTGTCCATCGTATTAAAGGTCCTTTCCAGGTCTGCCACATGGTCCTCTGCCTTCAAACTCTTGGTCAGCATGTCATCCACGTAGACCTCCATGGACTTCCCAATTTGGTCTTCGAACATTTTGTTTACGAGTCACTGGTACGTTGCCCCCGCATTTTTTAGACCAAAGGGCATGACCCTATAGCAGTATGTCCCCTTATCAGTGATGAAGGCAGTCCTCTCCGAGCCTTCAGGGTTCATGAAGATCTGGTTGTACCCTGAGTAGGCATCCATAAAACTCATGAACTCATGGCCTGCAGTAGCGTCTACCATCTGGTCAATGCGGGGGAGAGGGAAGCTGTCTTTGGGGCAGTGCTTGTTGAGATCTGTGAAGTCCACACACATTCCCCACTTCCCGTTGGCCTTTGGGACAATGACTGCATTGGACAACCATTCAGGGTAGATGACCTCTCTGATAAATTCAGCGTCTTCTAATTTTTTGACCTCATCCCTGATGACCTCGTACTTCTATCTAGAGTAAATCCTCCTTTTCTGCTTTACCGGCTTCACTCCCTCTACGACATTGAGCTTGTGGCATATGATTTCAGGGTCGATCCCCGGCATATCTACATGACTCCACGCGAAGACGCTTCGTCTTCTCCTTAACAGCTTGATGAGGTCTTCCTTAATATTGGGCTTCAGAGACTTGCCAACTTGGACGATTTTTCCCGGGTCATCCTCATCGAGGATGATGGGTTCTACCTCCGCGGAGGCCTCTCCTTTTTTGAGCTTCGTCTCGTCCCTGAGGTCTAGGGTATCAATGTTGTAAGTGGCTGTAGCCCTCTTGTGTGCCTCCCTTTCTTCAGAAGAGTTGTAGTAACATTCTCTCGCTGCCGTCTGGTCTCCCTGGACTTCCCCCACCCCGTAAGGGGTTGGAAATTTGATCATCTGATGGACTGTAGAGGGCACGGCTTCAAACCCCTTGAGGGCCACACGCCCCAGTATGATGTTGTAGGCCGAAAACACCTGCTCATCCATCACAAAGAAACTGACCTTCTTGGTGATCCATCTCGGCCACTCGTCCCCCATCCTCACATCAGCCTCATATACCCCAAGGGGGTGAACCTTTTCCCCACTGAACCCAATCAATGGATGTTGGTAGGGGACAAGTCTAGCACGGCTGAGACCCAAGGCTTTGAAGCATGGCCAAAATATCACATCTGCAGAACTACCCCCATCTACCAAGATCCTCGGCACTTCGCATCCGTGCACCCTGGTAGTGATGACGAGAGGGTCATCGTGTGGGGCCAAGAGGTCTCTGAAGTCCATTCTTGAAAATCCCACTATCAGTGTGTCCATATCAACCTTCTTCCTTTTTTCTGACTTGACCTCCAGGGAAGTCGTGTGTACCGTCTTCGTCACTGCCTTGGCCTCAGCCACATGGGCCTTCCTATCGGCGACCTCAGACCCTTCTCCTGCAAGTCCCCCAGAGATCATTCCCACCCCGAGCGAGATCATATTAAGCCTCTTGACAGGGCCATGGTCGTCTCTCGGCGGGAGTTCAGGGTCGTCCTCATCATCAGAGGGGTCGTCCCCTCTTTTTTGAGGACCTTCTCTGCATGCGTCGCCTCGCTTCTTTCTGGGGTCGTCCCCTCGGCCCCTCTTGAAGGCGCCTTTGTCGACGTACTTTCTGAGCTTCCCTTCCTTCAGCATCTTCTCAATCTCGTCTTTCAGAGCAAAGAATTTATCCGTTATGTGGTCGTGGTCTTGGTGAAATTCACACCACAGGTTCGTATTCCTCTTGTCGGGGGCTGCCCTCAGCTTCTCAGGCCACTTCAGCGACCGGTCACTCTTTATCTCATTCAGAATCTATTCACAGCTGACCGTCAGAGGAGTGTACCCAGCGAACTTGTCATCCGCGGATCTCTTCTTCCCCTCTTTGTTCTTCTTGGGGTATTTACTCCCACTTGCACCTCCTCTTTCGTCCTCATATTTTGCAGCCATCGCCTCTTCGGCGTTCATCACCTTTCCTGCTGTCGACAACAGCTCGGCCATCGTCCTCGGAGGGTCTTCAGCAAGCTTCCATAACAGCTTCCCCTTTTGGAGTCCTCCAATCAGGGCTGTCATAGCTATGATCTCCTCATTGTCTTCCACCTCCAGCTTCTCCTTATTGAATCTGTCTATATAGTCCCTCAGACTCTCACTCTTCCCCTGCCTAACATAGAGCAGGTGGGTGGTCTTCTTCTGTGGCCTCACCCCAAAGCAGAAATTATGGATGAACAGGTCTGCCAACTACTTAAAGTTTCCAATGGAATTTTTTGGAAGGGACGTGTACCAGACATGCGCAGCCCCTGTCAGGGTACCAGAGAAGGCACGACACCTCATCTCATCTGAGATAGAGTATATGTCTGCCGCCGACTGATACATCTCCACGTGGTGGACGGGGTTGGTGCTCCCGTCATACCTTGGGGTGACCATAGGTGGCTTGAACTTTGACGGCGTGGGGAAGTTAACTATCTTTGCCACAAAGGGTTAGCCTATGGTGTATCCCCTCTGAAGAGGGTCTCGGCTCTTAAATATATCACCAATCTTATCCTCTAACCGCTAGATTGAGTCATTCCAGGGCCTTACAGGGTCGGCCTGGCCGATGTTATCCCCTGCTGCCTCTCCGAGGTGGACGGAGGGTTCTGCTACAATAGGCCTGTGTCGACTGTTCACTTCCCTTTGGTCGTCATCTCGTCCTCGGGGTCGGCCATCTTCTGCCTCCCTCCTGGATCTTGCAGCACTCCTTGGCCTGGACAACTGTTCTCGCAGGTCATTTACTGGGCCTAGCCTCTCAAAGGCCGACCCCCTGCTCAAGCGATCAAAAGCAGAGCCTCTTGGGCGATCATCAGGGTTCGATCTCCCGCACTTTCCCCTGCTGTCCTGGAGGGGTCGCACAGTGTTGTTGGAGACCTCGTAAGGTTCCCAGCACTCTATAGGAGCCTCCTCTCCCTCCAGATCTCCATACCTATCCTCAGGGCAAGGGTTTTCTTGCCTCCCCAGGCGTAGACGCCGGGGGTCAGCAACATCCCTACGCCGCTGAGGGGGTGGAAGGTCTTTGCGTGGTGCCTGGGGTGGTCCCCTGGCCTCATGCTATCCTGGAGCTGCTGCCGGAGTAATCATCTCAGGCGAAACCCCTGGTGCTCTTAGTATGTTCTGGCTTAGAGCTGTGAACTGCTCCTGCATCATCCGCTGGCTTGCTGCCAGAGACTTTAGTGCTACCGCCACATCAACCATCTCAGACTGAGGCGGCGACTGACTGGAACTGGGTCTTCCCCCTCATCCGGCGAGGGAAGTGGTGGCGGTGGCATCTCAGGTGCCATGTGCTTGAGCTATGAAAAGTTGAACTGAAGAAAATACTGGTGAGCTTGGGAACCTTAGTGGGTCTCTTTCAATGGTGAAACACATCCTCTCAGGGGGAGTATTGGTTCACCACCAGAGTGCCCAGTGAGGTCAAGCTGTACAAAGGAAGAGATGTCTTCTCGTTCCCACAGACGGCGCCAAACTGATGATGCTGAGATTTAGCACCACTAGATAAGTGATAGTGAGCTCAAACAGTAGCAGCCATGGCAGTCATTGAGATGTATGAGTGTATAAGTATGTAGAAGGGGATGAGTATAAGAGGAAATTAGACAATAATGTATAGTGGTTCAGCCAATTTGGCCTACATCCACTATGAGTGTGTGATCCACTAAGTATGGGCACTAACGGCCTTGGATACAATGCATATAACCCTCTCTCTCTCTACTGTGTGTACAAGCAGAGTTTTAGCTAGGGCTACCGTTAATGGATCGATCCCCTGTAGGGTTGTAGGTGACAAGTATATATAGGTCTTGGGGGGTGTAGTGTACCCCCCAAGTATGCATGGTGCATGTGAATGATGATCTAGCCAATCCCCTATTAACACCTGTAGATGCCAAATGATGACATAATATTCCCTCATGTGAGGGTGTGATTTTGTTATAACGGTCTCCCACGTGTCATATGAGCCTCACGCGCACTGTTCCACGCGTCCCCCAAACCACGCCCTATCATGATGTCACCCTCGGCCTATGAGCCGAGGCCGAGGGCAAAGTTTCTTCCAGTAGTGTGCCTGGCCCAGATCTGGCCTCGTACTGTCGACCCCTCGTATGGTCGTCTGGAGCCTGGTGGAGGGTCGGCCCCTCGTAGTGTCGTCTGGATCCTGGTGGAGGGTCGGCCCCTCATACTGTCGTCTGGAGTCTGGGGAAGGGTCGTCCGGAACTTGGTGAAGGGTCGGCCCCTCGTAGGGTCGTAGGTAATCCTCATCCAGGCTGAGGATATAAACGGGTATATCACGAGACGCTCCACGCATGAACCTTAATGGCGTTGGGAGTGAAGAGATGCTATATTTTTTTTTCTGCTTTTCTTTCTTTTTTTTTTTGTTGGTTGAGTGGTGGGTTGGAAGGTAGCCAAGAATCACGTAAATGAGTGATTAAGGGCTAAGTTGATGTGCAATATATGAGCAATATGATAGTTTTTCCTCTGATCGATGTGGGGAAGACTAAGATGTGAAAGTCGAATTGAGACTTATGGTTATGACTTACTAAGAAGTCCATCTATATAAGATGTAATGTATGTATATTGGGATAAAGTATTGGTAGCGCCTTACAGAAAGTAAGGGCTCGATCAGTTAAATTTTCATTTTTGTTGTAGTGGTAAGACTTAGAGTTAGGATTTTAGCGATCCCGATCATGTGTCTTCGACCGTTACATCTTGACGAGCGAAGATATGAGGTAGTAGTGTAATAGGAGGGTTCCTTGTTTGGATTTCGCTTTGGCGAGACGTCCCATGCATGAAACCGAGCGAATGTCGGGAGTTGAGAAAGGTCTTGGACACTAGGGATCTAGTTAGGATTATACTTATACGACTAGACTAGGATAGATAGATTGGCTTTAGGATTATTAGGACATAAGGCCCTTAAGGCATGTAGCATGATTTTAGGAAGGTGGTAGGGAGTTGACCACAATAGGTTTGTGGGTTAACTCTGAGTGGGATTAGGTCCCTAGAATGAAGAGGTATGGGATCTCGAGGGATTCAGAATATTAGGCCATAAAAGGTGGGGCCTTTCTTAGATAGAGCGTTACGTCGATAACCTATCTTCAGAGGAGTTGAAGTATGAGCTGACTTTTACTCCTACACTCATGTTGTTAAGATCGAGAGTGGATTTAACGAACATGTCTTTGCCAGTAATGGGACTGGAGCATGGAAGCATTGTTTAAGCATCTCATAGACTTAACCTCCGTGAGAGGTATTATCCTCCGCTTGATTTAGAGTGCGTAGCGGTAGTATTCTCCTTAAGGAATTGAGGCACAACTTCCTGGTCAGAAAATTTGTCTTTTCAAGAGAAAGAAGTTAGAGTTCGTGAGGGACTATCAAGTGGATATCCCCTTTCGCTAAGGAAACGCGTATGGGTTAGTAGATGCGCCGAGTAAGAAACTGTCGGAGAGATTAGTAAGGCATGGAATGCCTAGTAGAACGAGCTTCACCGAGGGGACGCTATAACAAAAGCATTCATATCCGTGATGGACTGATTCCCCTACTAGTGTTAAGATACTAGTGGTGGAACGACGAAGGATGGGAGTAGTAGCTTGTATGGATCGAAATTTCCCTATAATTGTTCGGATCGTTTCTTGTAAGTATGGTGCCGAGATGTGTAGGTATCTCCTTCCGTAGTAGAAAGGTAGGATCAATGGTTCTGGAGGAACGATTAGGTGCTATGTTAGAGCACGAAGAATGTAGACTGAGATCGAATAGTGATGACCTTAGTCCGAGTCCAATAGGGACGCCGCACGGTAAAGGGGTTTTCTAAGTATGATAGAACGATAGTTTAGTATAGTATACCTTTATGTGGTATTACTATATGCCTGAATTTTGAGGGAAAAATTCCCTTCTAAGGGGGGGAATGTATGTAACAACCCAGACTTTTTCAGCAGCTATTTTATATTATTTTGCCTCATGGGCTAACTCTATAAAATAGGGAAGTTGGAGTAAATATTATTTCCCGTGATATTGAGGGATAATATTTACTATGCTTTGTCTATTTACCGTATGAGAAGGTAAATAGCACTATATTGTGTATTGTTGCGTCGTTATATGTAGAATGACGGTTATGACTTATATTTAAATTGAGGTATAAATAATGAAATAAAATGAAAATTGAAACACGAAAATAGTTCACTTTATTCTGAATGCCAAAATAGGGGGTGCGGTTGTTTTTAGAATAGTTAAGATAGTCGAAATAAGTGCCAAGTTGTATTTTGGAGTTTCGGGCACTTTTGACGCGTTATGACTCAATTAAGTGGATACGAGTCATTTTAATGGTGTATTAGCAATTCAAAGAGGGGAATTGTGTTTTAAGACTCCGTTAAGTCCCCCACCCCTTTTTATTTTCTCAATCTTATGAGAGAAGCCAAGAGAGAGAGAGAGAGAGAGAGAGAGAGAAGAGAGAGAGCTTGGGAGAAATGGACAAAAAGAGAGAAAATGGAAGATTGAAGCCGAAATACATTGCTATTGGAAGGGAATCCCAGACTACAACCTCGAGGCAAGTTTCTTACTTTGTAGATGTTGATTTAATGTTATAAATTGCATGTGTAGTTAAGTTTTGGAGATTTAAACCCAAAATGGGTTCTTTGTTGATTTTGATGATTTAACCCTTAAATCTTAGTTTTGATTTGATTTAAGGATAAATAGATAGTTATAAATGGTGTAGAAACAATTTGGTAGAATTAGTTGTTGTTGTTGTTGGAAGAAATTAAAGATTTGGGGTTTTGGATATTTTAGGGTTCTTCAACCCGTAGCCCAAACTGGGCAAAATTTCAGGACCGAATAGATTCGGCCCTAGGGGCAAATCGATTCGGATAAGGGGAGGGATACAGGTCTGGGCAAACCGAATCGATTCGGGTTGGGACCGAATCGATTCGACAATTGCAGAAAGTCAGTTTTTACTCACCGAATCGATTCGGATTTTTAGCAAATCGATTCGCAAGGGCGAATCGATTCGGCCCAAGGGGCGAATCGATTCGGTTCCCCTATTTTTGTGAGAGTTTTAGGTCCAAGGTTTAGGGACCTTCCTTTGGGAAGTAATGGGGAGTCATAGAGGGTGGATTTGGGTATACTAATGTCCTAGGATTATATGGGATATTTGGGCTTACCCCGAGGGTAAGTTTGTATAGGTTAATATCCGAATGATATAGGAGATTAACCGAAAAATACATTGGAGATAAAATGTAAATGTTGTGACTTTTGGGAGATGCTCCTTGAGGGAGACTCACTTTAAGGGTTTATGAAATTATATGAACTTTTGGAGACTAGTTTGAGTTGAATGGCACTTCGGGTCTTAGGTCATTAATAAAATATGACTCTAAGAATAAGAAATGGATATGCTAAAACATGGTATTAATAATTAAGTACAAATGATTTTGAGAATGTAAAATTGGATACTTTCAAAAGGAAAAAGTAATGATTTTTATAAAGGTTAATTTATGGTTACACACCCTCTCTAAATGACATCATAAGGGAAGTTCGCACGTTGTGGTGAAGCCCCCTGGCTAGTGAATGCAGGGTGGATATAGTCCCTAGGCCATAGGAGCATTTGTTGTATATTTTTCTCCGATGAGTAGGTAATTCCGGGTGTGGTTATGACTACCCCGCAGGCATATGGCCGCTTCCCGACGTCTTGTGTTGTAGGTGTTCAGGTGTCATAATTGATAGGCCCAGGAAGATGATGGTCATTTAGGAGTGCGCACAGTAGGGAACCCCGAACGGGCGGTCTTAGAATTGTTATATATATATATATATATATATTTAACTATTCTAAATCAAGTGGGACTTGATGTATGATAAAATGCCACAAAGAGCATATGATGATGATGATTATATTTTTGATAAGGAGGAGATTTTTATATGCATAATTAAGATAAAATGCAACAAAGAGCATAAAAACTGTGATTATATTTCCTGATAAGGAATGGAACTATGAAATGAACTAGTGTACAGTATGAAATTGATTGGTAAACATTTGATAAAGTGTTTTACCATTCATATATATTCCTAAAGATAAATAGGAATTATGCTTTTAGATGGTGAATGGATTTAATTATGTATCCTTGAGTAACTGTAGATGAGACCTCTCATTTATATGTATGTTATAATATTGTGCTGAGGGTCTAATGTATCTCGACGATCAACCTTGCTTAGTAGTAGTGTATCGGAGGGTTCCTTGTTTGGATTTCGCTTTGCGAGACACCCCACGCACGAATAAGAGCATAGTGTTGAGACTAGGGAGAAGTTAGCCTTCTGTTATTTGTTTAACTAGAGCATCATCATTGATATCGCGCTAGGTTTCTTTTAGATTGAGAGGTGAGAAATGTTATTGTTAACTGCGAGATAATTACCCACTTAACTGTCATGTATTTTATTCACATGGGAATCATATCAAACCAGGCCCTGACCCGTCTATATTTATTGTTTCTGCACATACTCTTTTCCATTACAGGTGCTCTACCGCATGGACACCCGTATTTACATTTCCATTCCAGTTGTCATGGAGCTACGACATATTGCGAATGTTGTAGGCTATTTGTTTCAGACGCCTCTTTCTTTCGTATTCTAGTTATGTTTAGTTGTTTATTCGGGCGTGTTGCCCAAGTGTTACACTCATTTATTATATTGTAATAATTGAAATGTAATACTCGGTGTAACTATTTGTATTGGTATGTTCACTGATAGCTTATTCGGTGATTATTTAATATATTGTCATTCTTTATTCATCGATTTTTGATATCCACCATTTTTGCAAATGGTATTGTCTAAGCGTTTTTCTTTTACTTACTAAATTTTAAATTTGACAGTCCGTTTTCTAAAATGATTGGTGGTTATCTCGTACTATTATCTTAATCGACAGTGATGCTGAGAATGGTCCATCTATGATTCCTGTGATTATTAGATTATTGGGTTGGCCACCTATTATTTTAGTAGGTGGGTTGTCACATTCGTCCTCGGAATATATAATGTTGCAAACGTAACCTCCATAGATATAATAGAATTATACACAATTTTCTCGTACATGTATCACATAATATAAAAGAAAAAGGATCACGTACGCCTACCATAGCGTGCCACGCCTGGGGCGTCCATACACCCCATACCACATGCATAACATTAACACATATATACATCCAAAAGTGAACTACTTATTCAATGCATAACCATAAAGTAAAGGTATACTCTAATACCCTACTAATCTCGACTCAATAGTTCTTTGATATTGCAGCACTTATTCAACTAGTGGTGCGAAAGTTCTTAAGAGATCTTGATGCTAAACTTCTTGGACGCACTGGCCTTAAATCTTATAATATATTTCCGCTCAATTCGTTATATCTCCAAACAAGCAATCTCTAACTTATTGACCCAAACGTCGTCCAACTCTCGACACTTACTAATCTTCGTGTGTGGGACGTCTCGTAAGTGAAATCCAAAAAAGGAACCCTCCCGATACACTATTACCTAGTCCAGTCATCTGTTCAGATTCCTTGGTCCAAGACCATACATGAAACAATGCACTAACTATAGAAATCTCAACTTATGACAATTCCAGTAAATCCTCATCCCTTCCAAGAGTGATTCCAAACCCCTTAAATTAATCGATCCAATAATGCTAAAAATAACATGATTCTCTCAAACATTTGGTAGGAGGCCCTTTGCCAATCCTTAAAAAAAATAGAATGCTTAACCATTCCTAATCCACTGAAAATATGACCATTCCAATAAGGGTCTACTATCACTAGTCATCTTGACAACACCACTACACTAACACCACACCTTACCATATACAACTTCATGTAATCGAGGCCATCACTAGACATAATATTCCCAAAATAACCCAAACATTTACAATACAAGTGATTCTTATCACCGATATAGTTATATACTAATGTAAACCAATCATCGTCTAACCATCCCACACACACATCCTATAAAGTATGCCACCACTAACATATAACCTATATAAGTACTCCGAACATGATAATCACCTCCAATGGGCATACTAATGTCCTAAGTCAAAATAATTAGCATCATCACAACCTCATTAGCATTATCATATTCACTAAGAAAATCCACAATAGGGCATTTCCACCGCCCAAGAATAATAAACCATCCAACCCTCTCCTAACTCACAAATATGCAATAACAAAATAGGAGACACTCACATGTCCATCACTATCCAACATCTAGGGGAAAATATAGACATAATCTACCCAAACACAATAAATAGGATGTCACATTGATATGGAATGATGTTTCTAACTCCAAACACCATATCCTAGTGAACACCAACCCATGATCTACATGATTCCGTCAACAACCAATTAATATATGAAAAGACAACTCTCAGCAAAAACATTATACCAAACAAGGCACATCATTATACAACATATATATATTATGAATATCTCACTTCATTATATCCCTAATCCAATAACTATACCAATAGCCAACCTAAAATTCTCATATTATTACACCCACTCTCAACAGGGTGCTACTTCTTAAATCACGTGAAACCCACAACTATAACCCCAATGACGGTAGTAATGCCCACTATATAGAAATCTATAAACCTCCACCGAACCATCCTTGTTTCTATAGTACCATACCAAGAATATAAATTGGGGAACCTTCCAAACACATGACCATACACCACACATCATAAAAATTAGAATCATAATTCACCTTAAGAATTTTCTCTCTCGAATCAACTCGTAATTTCGTAACATCCTCTTTAGTTTACACCCAACTGTCTCTAATAGGAGTACTCTCAATCTTACATTCACAATTACAACGCTCAATCAAAACATGCTCTTTCTTTGAGCCACTTGGAAGTTACTTGTTCCTAAACCCTATTCATAACTAATACTTCTAGTAAATACACACATATAATGCGTAGGGAACTCCAACATTGTACAAACTCTCTAATTGATTCATCTCAAATCGAACCAACAGGAAAATCAATACTCTTCTCTTTAATTTCCACCCATTCAGGTATACTATTAATTATTTCTAACTAACCTCCAACTAATATTCGATAACCAGACGGTGACCCTACTCATAGGTCCAAATAGTCTCACATTATCATCACTTAATCATAAACGGTTCAATAACGTAAATTAACCTTGCTCAAATCCGAGCGACATACCAATACCACTCTCTAATGGGAATTAACCACACATAATTTTATCATCAAAATGTTATATCTTGCTAAAACACAGCAATCCATTACCCTATCTCTTAGGTGCAAAAAAATTCATAAGGTCATTCTACTAGCCTAAATTTCCATCACAATCAATATTACCTAACCCCTATAGTCTCCTTAAAACTCAAAATCATTAATGTCCAAAATAATGGACTGAACATGAAACACATTCACTAACTTTTGTCCCCAAAAGTCACTAAGTTGCAGACTTTACCCCTAAACACGATAATTTCTCAAAATCATCCACAAAGTGGTGGTGACACTTTTTGTCTAACCACTAGTCTATAATTAACTTTTAACTCATGATGGTCTTCATTTTCGTGCTTTTTAAAGTTCAATTACTCCTCAAGTCTTGTCAATGCTTAATGACTACACACAATGTCAACAGGAGAGTATAAAACCAATGACATGCTCTAATGCATCAAACAATGCTCAATGGAAAACAAAATGCACACAACATATATCCTAAGGACACTAAAACCTGAATGTTCTGATATTAACTGTAACTCCCAAATTTTTCAATGCCCATTTGATAGGATGAACACAAAATACCGGAGCACTAAAATAATTTATATCATTCCCATCATCAAAGATAAATCAAAAACTATAATAAATAAACATCATCCACAATAAAAAAACTCAACAAAGTATTACAAGAAGGATAACTAAGCTAAAATAACTGAACTAATAAATGAATCAACTATATCAAATCTCTGATTATAATTGTCCAACTAAATTTAATAGAGTATAACTAAAACCTCCTCTGAATACAACTCCTGAATACATATGAATAACTATAATGAACCAGTGGATCCAACACTACATATACCAAGGTAGATCTCCTGAACTACAAGTTTAACGGCTCAGCCCTATTAATCTATATATGGGATGCAACTAATTTACAATAAATATATAACCCATTGGCTTTCACATGAAATAAGTACCTTACCTCTCATAGAAGTGCAATACTATGCGCATGTCCCAACCCAAGGAATATTTAAACTAAAAGTATTTATCTCTAGACAATCGAGTCTTATTTGATAATGAACAGCTAACATGTAATGCTACTAATTTCCCAAATAGAATTCCACCCCAAGACCCACACATAAATTTTCATTAAGATAATCCTTCTATCATAAAAGCAATGATCTCTATGTTTTAATATCCTTTTAAATAAATGTGTTCTTTTCCAAACTACAACAAATAATATATTATAGATATGTATCCTACAAAAGGGATGCAAATAACTACACGTGTAAGAATATGACCCAAGTACCGACCCCAGCAATGTCACTCCCAATAAAATAGATAAAGCACATAATATATTTTACATGACATAGGGTTCATTATTAATTGTCTACCATTATACTATATTAATACTTTCACATTATTTATTACATCAGACGAAGGCCACTACCTTCGGTGTCTATCTCGTGCCTCTATAGGGAAGTCCATAGGAATCCAACATATAATGGACCTAAGCAAAACACGCAAATAAACAATGGGGCTATCACCACACATTAATACCACAAATGGCCCATACCCAAACCTTGTCGATGTATTAAGCCATCCTTAATTATCTCATCACGAAGCGGTGATCGATGACTATATAATCGAACATAGTGATCTCCACTACGTCCTGCCCATCTTAGCCAGTGCGTGGTACACGGTGCCGATATCGAACGTAAACTCCCAACCTATAAATTCACCATGAGTAAAGGTATATTAACATAATCAATCCTATATATATATATATATATATATATATATATATATATATATATATAAACACATTCAAACATACCCAAAACATCCAAATGCCTAAAAGTTGGATCGCCATCTCAAATAGGTTTTTTATCTCCCAAACCATGCCAGATATATATAAACAATTAGGATACAATGTACACTCAAGTGTACCCCCAAACCATCTAAATCCCTATACACCGAATTATTCTTTAAGTTTTTAGGTTTATAAACTCTAAAACTTATTAAATTCAACTCTTAGTTTAGTGAATCTCTAAACTATTAGAACATTTATCCCTAAATATACACATTCTCTCGTAACGTATGTACATGTTTCCTCATTTAATTACTAAATTAATTGCAAAATATATAATCTCTTGAGACCTAAATTAATATCCTAAACACTTTAACTCGTTACTCTTTAATCTCAATTGATATCGTTCATTGGCATGTTTACCCATCCTAACCCAATCCTAACACTTGATGTAAATACAATAGTACAAAGGCCATATCTCTAACCTACATAACTATACTCAATATCTACATAGTTTGTTCTCTTAATAAACTATGTGAAACTATCCTAAAATAACGTCCAATCTAAAATAACCAATACAAAATTTTGACCTTAAACATTGATTAGTAGAATATTCATAGCAAATTAAAAAATCAGAAAAATATGAAACTGGCTCCAACGAGTTTGTAATAAAAATATCAATAATTTTATTATTCGAATTGATTCTCCCTTGGGCTGAATCGATTCGTTTCTGGGAAGAATCTCAAATGGGCTAAGGACGAAGATGGATTCTCAAAACCCCCATTAATTGGCAAACCAAGCTCCAAAACAGTACCCAATCAATACCCAAACCAAATCTAAGAATGGTAACATGTTTATAAACCTTTTAACACAATCCTGTAGGTTCAAGAACATTAAATCCAATGCTAAAACTTAAAAATTCAATGTTTTCAAATCAACTCGCTATTAAATCATCTTAGGGTTTGTTCATCATTAACTCTAGCCTTAACCTCATATTAAATGGGAATAATTCGTAATAATGAAGTTTCATTCTAAAACATCAACTATATTCTAGATATACATCAATCAATCCATCAATTTCAAGTTTTAATCATCAAGGTACAAGTATTCAATGCATGACATATTTATATCTTTCCTAATTAACGCAAATCATTAGCATAATCAAACTTAATCAAACTAATCACTAAACATGATTCAAAACTCAAATTATAATAGGGAAAATACATATTAAAAATTAAATATGGATTTATAATGAGGATTGAAAGATATTTATGCCTTATAATTCAAGAACATTTGGAAATAGACTTGAATTCTTATGGTTTTGTCCTCCTTGGACCTTTCTTTGCTTCCCCCAATGATCAATGGATGCTAGGGTTTGCTTCTTTAAATGGTAATGAATGACCCTTAATACCAGTTAAAAACATAAATTCCTACACTTCAATTAAATGGCTAGTTTTGCTCCCCCCAAATAGGCCCAAAATACGACCAAGATTCACCTAAAACTTATCCTAAGGGTACACCTCCACCCGAGCCCAATTTAAAGTGGTAAAAATATATAAACGGACTTCCTTGTCACCCAAGAGTCCGGTGTAAATTTACTACCCACAATACACGATAGTACCTCACAACGTCGTTAATTTATTTATTTAATTATTCTACGTGTACACATAGTCCACAGTCATATAATTAACTAGCATGTAACTCGCACGATGCGCAAGCATTTTATAATTCATTTGAATTTTCTTATGAACATTTTACTTCAAGAGTTCTTAAAATAAATCTAAAAAGGACATGGATACTTACAACATTTTGTCGTACTCTAGATCATGTGTTTACCATATTTATGTAGTTTTCACTGTCTTCCTGTAAGTGAAAAACTTGTATGCATTAACCAAAATAATGCATAAATAATTTCATGAGAACGGGGAGTTGGTTGTAGCATTCGATCACATTACATGTTGATATGATTATGTCCAAATATAAATTTTGGAAAACGTTTAGTGACTTGCAAGGTCATATAGACTTTAACATATCCGCATTAATTTTTTTTTAAATCCAACTTTGTCTTAGTAAACAATATCCAACACAAACATAATATCTTAATTTTTCAATCGATTACAGGTATATATTTTTATTCATATACTTGATGCTAAGTTATTTCTTAACCTTTTATGTAATGGAAGCTTAAAAATGGGTGATTTTATAATAAAATTAAATAAAAAAATAATGGTGTTATTGCAAAGTAATTTTATTGTGCACACCTATGATTGAAATAAGCCATTAACAAAAAATAATATACATCCAAACTAATGAAAAATTTGGTAACTCATGAGAACTATTTATCTTTGGTCAAAAAGGACGTCTTAATTGGTCTTCCCATATCTGTGTGGATTTGTAACTGCGAAGAATGTTCTTCCAAATTCTAAAAAGAAGAAAGGAACATTTTATCTATTAAATCAAATAAAAATGTTTAAAACCAAACAATCATAATGTATCTTAGTAAAAGGATCCACATATAAAAACCAAGTGAGGGAACCTTGATATGGGATTACTCGAAGGCTTAAAGTGCCAATATAGAGAAGTCCCACTTAATAGAGAAGCTAAGGAAATGAAGCCACAAAAAGTCAATATGCAAAACTCCATCACCCACTTTCCTATCTCCTCTATGTCATTCAACACTCTCTCTGCAATGAAGGATGCGACATTTAAGGTAATGTAAAAATAGCTAAAGTATGTATTCTTTGATTATTTTTCTTTCGGATCTTCTTCATCGAATTGTTATGCACCATAGGTAGCAAGAGTTCGAGCAAGTAAATTGAAATGTAGAAAACTGCCTCTTCAGCCCCAGAATGATGGTTGCAAAGCTCTCCTATTCTTCCACAACCTTTCGGTTCAACCATAAAATCACTGGTTGTTAAAGAGAAAGCAACCAAACCCTGAAAAGTATATGAAACTAAGAACTTTTAAAATTTTAAAAATTACAAATTTGTATCTATATGGGAAGAAGAATAGAAGAAAAAGTCATGTTTTGACTGTTTATTATTCCCTCCGTGTCAAATTAAGAGGGACACTTTTCTTTTTGGTGACATTTCAAATCAAGAGTCATGTTGAGATGGATAGAGATAAAAGAGGCGACGCCAGTTAAGATAAGGGTGAGGGAGAGATTGAAAAAGGAAGTTTTGGAAGAGCGAGGGGCATTTTGGCAACCCAATGGATTGAACATGGAGAGTTATAGGAGTAGAAATATTTTTTAGAGAGAAAAAAATCTTATGTGGACGCTGTATCTCGTGAGCTAATGCATTAAATTCTATTTATACCTCTAATAATATCGTATTAGAGGTATAATATAGATGCCATTAATTAATAAATTTTTGGACACGCGTTACAAAAATCATATCACATTCAAAATTTAATTATTATCTAAAGTAAGCCAATTTAATACTACTAAACCACACAAGTAATGATTAGTCTTATTTATTATTCTATTCTCACTTAATAATTAAATCCATAAAAATAAGGGGTATTACATGACCCTTGGGTCGAAACCATGGTGTTGGTCCAGCTCCGCACTACCACCCAACTTTATCATGCCTAACTCTCACCCCACTATGGGGCAACCATACATCACTTGCAACCATTGCCACAATCGACTTTAAGGCTTCCAACAACTTTCATGTTCTCATTTTTTCCTTGATTAGCAATGAACATGAGGTGATGGATGGAAGTGTTAAGGATGTTATGGTTTGTCACAAAGAAGAGGGTGAGTTTAGATATAGTTGGAAGAAACTCTTAAGTGAGGATGAAAGGTTGTTTAGCTTTGATAAGGGTGATTGATTTTGACCTAATGGAATTTTAAAAGATGATGATTTTAATGAATTTGGGCTTATCTTATCTCTTAAGTTCTTGTCCCAAGGATACAGTTATTAAGGGATTGACTTTTGGGCCATGAGCAATTTGGGTAACTATCAAAATTTTATCAATTACATATTTTATTATTCGGGACCAAATTATTTGAAAAAAATTTAGTTTGGGGCTCAAATAAAATGCCATAAATATTCAAAGTATTTGTGGATTTGGATTGGGCTTTGTCAATTCTCCATGATGGTGCCTAGGACAATTTATCAATCGTGCGACCTTAGCATTATTATCAAGCTTCAAATCTTGTGGTCGAGATTCTCCAATGAGGGGAAGAAGGATGTATGTGTGATTTAGTGGGACCCTTGGTGTTCTATGTGCGTACTAGCGATATGGGAGAGAAAGATTTATTTAGTTTAGTTCATTTCATTCTTAATTAAATAAATTAGATAGGGATTGCTTTGCCTCTCCTTATTTTATGAATAGATATTTTACTTTATGAGTTTCCATAATTAATTATGATTCTTATTTCCCTAGGATTACCTCTTAATCATTCAGACATAAGAGGTACCAAATATTATTTTTTTTAAATGATTAAGAGGTTAATGACTATTTTTCCTCTGAATGCTTAAGAGATAAATAAATCTTCGAGGTCTGAATCTGAAGTTGTATTCAGAGGTCCGTTTAGACATAAAAACAAACATATTTTTCAAATTCGAATTTTAGACTTCAAATTTAAACTTCAGATTTTAGATTCAGACTTCAGATTCCGATAAAAAATAAACGCAACCTCAGTCTCTTTTTGTAATCATTCAATTATTAATGTATTTCATTAATTATTAAACACTTCACTTCTCTCCTCTTGAGATTGTATTATGTGGTGGTTCTCCGTTGAATTTATTTCCCAACGAGTTGTCATTGACTAATTAATGTCAGTTTTCATCATCGGGGATTGTTTTGTGAGGCTACATATTGTCAGCATTATGCATATAAGAAACTTAGATTGACCGTGGTTCTTTTTCTAGTTGGAAAAGTTTCTTCATCTTAAATGATTATTACTTTTCAATTAATAATTTATTTTCTTTGAGATTATTGTCTCTAATAATTTGATTGTTCTAGTTGTGCGGGAAATTTATCAATTAAAGTGTTCATTGGGTTTAGCCGTTTAGGTAGTGAGCATTATTTGGGGGGTCACCAATTTTTATTTGTGTTGATTGGAGATATTCTCATGTTAGTCTATTTGTGCTCATTGGTACATAACATGACAACATCATGGGCGAGGGTTCAATTGTATCATTTCTTCTAGTTTTGTCTATAGTGTCATATTATAATTGCATCTTAACATTGTATCAAAATTGAAGCATCTTTTTGTTTAATAAATTATTAGTTTCATAAGCTGGGGGGTAACAGAGATCCAGATTTCTTGCATTTTCCTCTCAAGTATCTACTTTATGGTTAATCTTTTCGCCCAATTTTTTTGTGTTATTATGTCATGGTAAAGTTCATGTTTGCATGTATTTTTATTGTATTTGTTATGTATATATCTATGTAATTGAACCCATATTGCAAAATATCTGTTTTGTTTGAGCTATATCGACAGATGCCTTGGTAAATGCATAAGGAAAGATGGAGTTTCTAATATTTAAGCCTTGGATTGTAAGTTCAATATGCCGTGTAATTTTTACGTTCAATACAATAAGCTATATAGTTTTGGGGTAATATAAAATCATTATGTTCTTAACTTATTATTTGAGCAATGGATTCATCCATGGCAATCTAACCTTATTAACTTATATTACTATATCCAGATATCGAAAATATTTTCATTTCTTTCCATTTTGGACTTGCTTAAAGCATTTTAATTTTATAGGGTCATATCAAATTGATATCATTTTTCCTGTTATAACTACACTTGTAGAACTGCTGTTGAATTGAGTTTGGGGACTTGAAAGTCATGGTGAGAGATAAATTATATGCTACTAGGCTTCTTGTTCCTTTTTTGTTTGTTTTTCTAGAGGGTCTCTTGGTCACTACTTTCTTCCTATTTCTTCTTCTACTATGTCATTCTTATAAAATCCATTGGGTTAATTAATTATTCTCAGTAATCATGATTTTTGGATGCAATTTATAAATATTGAGCTCTCTATCAAGAGGAAAGATGGTTTTACCAGCTTATCACAATTAATTGTATAAAATATCGCGTTAAAAGGTTTTGTGATTGTGTAGATGGTAGTTTTGTCTTGGTCATCTTATTATTAGTGGTTGAAGATTTATTTTCTCTGAACTCTACTGTGACGAGGTATATTCTCCATGGCTGAGTATTATTCTATTGGGTTACTAGTATTTCCTAAAACATTTCTTATTCTTTAAGTTCAGCTGTACCTGTAGCTGTTAATTTTGAGTTCCTTAAATCTTTGTGTGGGGTATTAATGTAATTGTTAAATATGGATGTTATTCGAATGTTTTGTTGAAACTTTTGTTAGGTATTTAAAATAGAGTCTCCTCATGTAGGTTAGCAGCGTGTCATTACATTAAAAGCCTTATAATTTAATAAGGGAAGGTCAAATCCTATATTCAAGCCTCCTATAAGTGATTTCAAATGACTATTCATGTAAATGATTCTTTAATACATCCCCCAAGCTCTACTATCTTCATCCATTTATTTTCAAGATTGTTCTTCTTTTTTTTCATTTGCCCCATCACTCCTTTATCTTCATTCATCTTTAAGGTTATTTGGGTATGGCAAAAGTTCACCTAATTCTGGGAATATATTGATTGTATGAAGTTAAGTGTTGTTATTGTTAATTTTTATTTTATTTTTTCTTCCATTCGTGTATACAAAGTTTTTGAAAAATTATTTGGCAAAGTTTAGTTTTTATTTTCGTGACATGTTTCACTCCTCTAACTCTCTTCTAGTTGTTGTGAAAAACAACTTTGTTTCATTTTATCTTATAATTAATTTAGTTTTCATATTTTTTTTCTTACTTCTTCGTCTGTGGGGACAACTCTTTTATATATAAAAATTTCTAACAAGTTAAGTGTTGTTATTTGTAATTTTCTTATTTTTGTTATCTTTCATGTAAGGACAAATTTTCAATCGAGTCAATGTTTTTTGTAATTTATATAACTGTAAACAAAACGTTTGAGTCATAGGATAGAATTCGAGTTCATGATCCCATGAGCCTATGACGTTGTTTAATGAAGGCGTAGTGGCAAAGCTTCAAAGAGTTGTGTAATAACCCTTACTTTGTGACACCCCGACTAATTAAATACCGGGTAGCTACTCTTTTATTAAATTAATTCAAAATGCCAAGTTGGTTCAATTAATAGCATCACTGTCGAAAACATTTTAATAATTACTAACCACCTAGTATTTAAAAAGTAAGTGCCAAATTTTAAGTTAAGTCTGATTAACATGCAGTAAAAGAATAATGGAAGAGTCAACATAATCCATTCACCATACGAAGTAATGAAACAACCAACCACAATAATATGAAATCCGGAGGGAAACTCCTCACAACAATCCCAACAAATGGAAATAATACTACAAGTCTGAATCCTGAATAATTACATGCCAAAAGTCTGAATAACTGAAATAAATGCAAAGTCTCTAAAAGAAATGGGCGACATGCCCTACAACTGATAACTGATAAATATCGAGTCAAGATCGATGAAGCGTCTATAAGCAATGTCCTGTAACTTCCACAAACAGCTACAGCTTGTCACCTGAATGAGAATCCTATGCATGGTGTCCTTGTGGCTGGGCACCTAAAATGGTTTTTACAAAAATAGATTTGAAAGCAAATGGGTCAGAGCCCGAGAGTGGAAAACATTTTGAAAACAGCAAGTGTTTTAATGACATTAAAACATTAAATGCAAAATACATGTTAGAACGTGCACTCACATGAAATTCTCACCTCTTGACTACATGTGCACTCCTAACGTACATTACCCATCTAAATGACACATATATCTAACCACAACGTAATAAGTTCTACTTCTTACTACTCGATTCCCATATTACATTCTGGCGTTATCAATATAAATCGAAGGCTTCACTTAAACTCAGATTCTCAATTAGTAACATAATTCACTATCAGTTAACCCGTTATGTTCTCTCACTACATTACCATAATTACGATCACAATAACAACATGAAAGTTCCCATTAATTAAGTGTATATTATTCACTTCATAAATATACAATACAATACAATACAAGCACCCCGAGAACTAGCTGCGGTGCACACATACTCTGCTATCCATCCCGGTACATCACGTACATAATGATCACATATTCCGAATCTCTCAGGAATAGTTCACAGATAACAACATCACAAATAATGGAGGCGAACACAGTCACATCACATGGGTCACACACATACCTGCGCTCCCACGATCAGCAGACTTATTAACATCCCAATAAGTCCTTCTCTGACCTATGTTCATCGAGGTAACCAGTCTAAATCCGGGCAACACAAGGATTAGAGGGCCCTAAGCGAACGCAAACCTCCCGTGATAGCAAGTATGGTAGGTATGTCATACACATAAAATCAACACATATACTAAGTATGCACACGTCTTAGTAATCACCATAATATTTTGGTACGTATCTCTTCTCGTACTGACATATAATACTACACCATTTATATGTTCCCGGTTAATATAATTAATTAGGCCGTCAATAGCTCACATCGTAATAGACACTCACGTCCTACTTCATATTTTCCCTTAGGTTCAAACTACACTTCTAGGTTTGACTCCTCATTATATCCCAACCATCCCAAATATATCAATTACTCATCAAGGAAGGCTATCTCTACCTATACACAAGGTTACGGGGTACTCGGGATCAAAACAGGCTAAAAAGCCTAAACTGTCAACTCGTTCGAAGTCTCGTTCGAACGAGTATGTTCGAACGAGACTTCGTTCGAACGAACTGAGTCTTCTAACGAGATCTCGTTCGAACGAAGTGGGCTTTCTAACGAGATCTCGTTCGAACGATCTCATCGAACGAACTTCACCCTCGTTAGAAGTCAATGGTCAACTCGTTAGTAGCTCGTTCGAACGAGGTCGTTCGAACGACCTGGGCAGGTCTTCTAACGAGCTACCAGATTCGAGCCCAGATTTCTGATTTTCATTTTTCCCATCTCTCTACACCTCAAATCTCATCCAAACATCAATCTATCAATTGTTTAAGGTTCCTAATCGTCCCTAAACATCCTTAGGTCACATATTAACATGTTTGGGGGGTGTTAATTCATTCTAACATCATTCAAATATCAAATCTCTACATATTTTCCCCAATTTCAAACACATGAACCCTAGAATTTATAAATCATCTAGAAGTCTAATTAAATCCGTTTTTGGTTTCATACTAATTGTAATATCATCAGAATAATCATCAACTACAAATCTACATGCAATTTCCTCATCAAGAATGTAATTTCTATTTCCAAATTTAATGGGTTTTTCATTAACTCCGAAGAACAAATCAGATTTTTATCAATTCCTACACATGGAAGAAACATTCTCTATAAAAACGAAATTAAACCACTTGCCTTAATGGTAACTCTGGATTTGATGACGAATTTGATGAACGGATCTCTCTCCTCTGCAGATTTCTCCTCTCCTCTCTTTCTACAATTTGTTCTCCAAGGTTAATGGTGGCTATGGAGGCTAGGGTTTGTGCTTTTGAAATTCTTAGGGACAAATTTCAATAACCTCCGTAGTCTGTTTGGGTATTAGTGGGCTTAGTGGGTTAATGCCTAATCAGATATTAATTCCCAATTTTCGTAGCTTTTAATTCCTCAAAATTCAAAATTACCAAACTACCCTTATACGTTGCCGGTATGGCCTAAAAATGCCCCGGGACCCAAACCAAGCCCCCGACTAGTGTTTTCTGACTATTTCAACCCTTCCGGACGCGTAGGCGCACTCAAAACGACCATACGTATAATAGAAATAAAATTCACTTTTTAATTATCATAATAATATACCATGACGCGACTGTCACACGCGTCTGAACAAAATTTCCAAATTACCGTATTTCAATCTCACGACAAATTTCATAATTCAAAATTCATATATAATCATATATGCACATATAATCAAATACCAACCCGCATCTCGCTAGTATTTTAACCCGGATTAATTTCCAATTAATACGCATTTAATTTAATTAATCCCATAAGATAAATATCACAAAAGTATGGGGTATTACATACTTTTGAGTAATTTATTTTATATTAATTTGCCATGTGAGGTAATTATATAAAATACTGGTAAATGGGATAAATATTGTTTTAAGTGAATTAACAGATAATATTTATCAAATTGTGCATGTTTAATGTTATGTGAATGAAAATGGCATTTCGTTAGGATAAATGGTGTCGTTGTGCTTTAACCGACAATTATGGGTTAAATGAAGTTGAACATGGTAATGAGATATAATATTTCGGATGCCAATTTAGAGGGCGTACTTAGTCCCGAAATATGCGAGATAGTCAAAATAAATGCCATATTGTATTTTTGGGTTCCGAACACTTTTTATAGATTTTGACTTAAATGTGTAGTTATGAATCATTTTAATGGGGTATTGACATTAAAGATGGAAATTAAGGATAGAGGCACGTCTAAGTCTTGCACCTCATTTTATTTCTTAAGTGTGTATTTCTAAACCTAGAGAGAAAGAGAGAAGAAGAGAATTGTGGAGAAAAAGAGAGGAAAAGAAAGAGAAGTGAAGATTGAAGCTTGGAGTTGTTACTACCCAAGGAAATCTGAGATTGCAAGCTTAAGGCAAGTTTCTTACTTGCTAATATATGATTTAAGGTGAATAAATTGCACTGATTGTTGTGTATGTGAATCAATTGAACGAATGGGGATTTTAAAGGATTTGTGGTGTTTGAACCCTTAAATGTTGTTTAGATGATTTTTATGTTGAGTATAGTAGTTAGTAATCATGTAGGAGGGTGTTGGTTGAATTAATGGTGGGTGTTATGGGTAATTATGGAGGAGAAATGAATATTGGGAAAAGTAGGGCATTAAACTACATAGCCGAAATTGGGATTTCTGGGCTGGGAGAATCGATTCTCCCTTAGCGAATCAATTCGCTAAAGAAGTAGGCTATAGGTATGAGTGGCCGAATCGATTCGGAAGTTTGAAAAAAGTTGGGTTCTCTCAATCGAATCGATTCGGCGTATCCGAACCGATTCGCTTTCAAGACCGAACCGATTCGGCCTGGGCGAATCGATTCAAAATTCCTGCTGTTTTGAGTTATTTTTCTAACTCAATTTTAACCCTTTTATTTTAGGCTTAGGACTTAGGAACCTTCTCCTATGAAGTAAACATAGAGTACTAGAGTCTTATATTAGTTAGGTAATTACCCTATATTAGGAAAGGGATATATGGGACTTATTCGAGGGATTATTACATAGATGATTAAGTAGTTCTCCTTTCTTTTCGCAAGATAGATGATATTAGAGATGTTGGGTCATAATAAGAGAACTTTCGAGTCGTGATTGAGGTATACTAGTCTCGGTGGCTTATAGTAACATCCTAAATCCTCAGAGACTAAGTTAGGGGTTTATTAATCATTGAGGTTAATAAGGATGATATCAATTACGTATGGCTCCGGATAAAATGTGATGTATATCTTAAAATGAGATTAAAGATTGTGAATGATAAATTGGTATATACACACCTCTATAAATGCTATCATAGGGGAAGCACGCGCATGAGGTGAAGTCCCCTGGATAGTGAATGCAGGGAGAATATATTTCTCGACCATAGGACCGGTTGTTATGTATTGTGTGATTATTGTTCGAAGTGAGGTAATTTCAGGTGTGGTTATGACTCACTGTCGAAGGTATATGGCCACTTCCCGACGTTGCGTTGTAGGATGCCCAGGTTGTCTTGTGTGATAGGCCCTAGAAGATGATAGCTATTTAGGGGCGCGCAGTGGGAAAACTCGGAAGGACGGTCTTAGAATCGTTATATATTGTGTAATATAACTATTCTTAATAAAGAGGGATTTAATTTACGATAAAGAGCTCTACGAATTAAATCGCTTTGAATACGTTTCCTAATGAGATATGGAACGGTGAAATGAACTTGTGGAAAAGGAAAAGGATATTGAACCTCAATTAATAATGTCATTCGATTCATACTCTCTTGCATAATTGGATTGGGATTAGTATCATTATATATGCTCTTGATTATACTTTTAGATTAAGTAGTTAGATTTATTTATCATTATTCATGATGATTAACTATTCACAACTGTCATACTCTTTATTCATCTGGTGATCATATAAAACCGGGCCATGACCCATTCATATTTCTTATTTTGCATTAATCTTACATTCGCTCAGGTGTTCCTCCGCAAGGACGCCTGTTCTGACTTTCCCTATTCCTGTGTCATGGAGCTATAACACCTTGCGGATGTTACGGGATATTTTGTTATAAACGCCTCCATTTTTGTATCCTAGTTATGATCGGGTTATTTATTCGAACGTGTGGCCCATGCTTTTGTACTTGCCTACTGCAATGTATTATGTAACTTAATTAACTTATTTTATATGGTTTGTAAGAGACTGTTAACCGACAGTTTAGTCGGTTATTTTGATATATATGGTTGTTTATGTAATATCAATCTTTCCGATATCCACCTTCTTTTAAATTGAATTGTTCAAATGCTTTTGTTAAATTTACCAAAAATATTTGATAACCCGTTTTTCTAAAATAGTAGGTGGTTATCTCGTATACTTAGTATATGGATGTGATGCTAAGAATGAACCATCTATGATTCCTGCCATTATTGGAGTATCGGGATGGCCACTTCTTATCTTAATAAGCGGGTTGTAACAGATGGTATCAGAGCATCAGGTTCTAGAGTCTTTATGATTTATGCGAACTTGTTACGTTCTGCCGTAGCGTTCTTTGATATAAAGCCTTAATGTTAGGACTGCTTTGTTTGTTTATAATTGCAACCTTCTGCAAGATAGATTATTTTTAATAGTATTCTAATTCAAATGTTTCTTCATCTCAGATGCCGCTTAAGAGAGTTCTCCCCGCGAGAAGGAACAGAGTAATAGAAGAGGATGTAGGTCCTCCACTGCCACATATGGAACTATTAATGCGGCAAAAGTAGCAAATATTGTGGCCCAAGTAGTCAACGTTGCGATGACTGCCGTAGTTCAGCAATTTCCATAAGCCCAACAACCAAGAGCTCAGGAAGTACAGGCCCCTGTGGGACCTTCTCACTTGGATAGGGTCAGAGAATCCTTTTAAAAGGGCTATACCCCCGAATTTCAAGGAGGTTCCGATGTGATAGTAACTAATCAATGGAAAAAGGATATGCAACGCCATCTTCGTATGGTAGAGTTTAGTGAGGATAGGGTCAGAGAATCCTTAGACCCGTTCGAGAGTCATTACCCCTGTAATGAGATCTCTCGAATTGTCCCGTTTGGACAGTTTGAGACTGTATAATTTCTGTATAATATTCTTATTGGCTTAAAGTTGTTACTTTTGGAGAAAGTTCTGCAGTCGTATCTTAATGTTCTCTCGGTACATACTAGATTGACAAGTGTGACTGTCATTTCAATTGACCAATTGAAATAATACTCACACCTGCCAATCTACGTCGTGTACTTGGAGAACTAAGGGGATATGCTGTCGAATTTTTTTCAAATCGTAACAATGTGCATGAGCTGTTAAGTATATTACAGAAAAATGCATTCTTGAATGGGATAGGACCACTTACCCTTTAATAGGATAATTAAATGATGGGATAGTTAAATAAAACATACTATAAATCTAAGTTTTGTTTACCTTTATTAGGTGTTTAGTTGTGATAGCTGTGATGGGATATCCGAAATACAAAGAGTGGATGGGTGAGACTAATAGAATGGGGGATGTGTTTCGCAGAGGTGCTAACGAATTTGTGAAATATGCAAAGAGATGTCGTAATGATGAAGAGTTTCCGTGTCCGTGTGCTAGGTGTAAGAATGGTAAGGTGTTTGAGTGGAAAATAGTTGAACTACATTTGTGAAGATCGGGTATGCAAGATAGTTATCGATTTTGGAGTTTTCACGGTGAACTGAAAGTTCCTTTTGTCCCCGACTGTAGAATAGATGAAGAAGGGGACGACGTAGATCATAATATGTTAGAGGATTTATTTGATGATGCGTACGGAGTTTATGAAGCTGAGGAGAATGAGGTTACTGATGATGTAGAAGATTCAAGTGCCCGTGAAGATAACACGATAAAACTTGACGATGACTACCAAAGTTTAAAATTTAAGGCAACCCAACCGTTATACTCTGGCTGTGAGAAAGATCAAACAACTTTACATGCCATTGTTGGTTTGCACAGTTTGAAGACGCAGTACGGTTTTTCTGGCAATAGCGTGACGGGAATTCTGAAATGGGTGAAGGGCTTATTACCCAAGGTGAATACACTTCCAAATAGCTATCCTGTTATGAAGAACAGTTTGAAAGGTTTGGGAATGAAGTATAAATCGATTCATGCTTGTGTGTATGACTGCATACTATACCGAAAGGAGTATGAAAATCTCGATCGTTGTCCGGTATGCGATGAACCTAGATATGTCCAATCTACTAGTAAGGAAGGCACAAGCTCAAAAGTGCTTCAAAAAGTATTGAAATATTTTCCCGTTGGGCCTAGATTAAAGCGATTTTTCACAGTACCATGGATTGCAGGGGCAATGACTTGGCATGCTAGGGCATAAGTAGGGGGTAATATCATGCGTCATCCTTTTGATTCTATTGCCTGGCGGAGGATGAATTATGAGTATCCCAATTTTGCTCGAGAACAACGCAACATTCGTTTGGCTATATCAACAGATGGTTTCAATCCATTTGGAAATCTAAGCACCAATCAGAGTGTATGGCCAGTGATCCTAGCCCCACTCAACCTCCCTCCTTCACAGTGTATGAAACCTGAATTTTCGATGATGGTTTTATTGATACCTAGGCCAAAGGAACCAAGTGAAGACATTGATATCTACCTGGATCCTTTGGTAGAAGAATTAAATGAGTTGTGGAAAGAGGGTGTGCAATCATTTGACTCTTTTAGAAAAGAAGAGTTTACGCTGAAAGCTATGTTGATGTGGGCAATTCATGATTTTCCAGCTTATGGGACATTGTCCGGATGTGTAGTACATGGTTATTTGGGGTGTCCTATTTGTGGAGAGGAGACTGAATCTCTTCGTCTATCCTCTAGCTTAAAAAATGTATACCATTGCCACATGAGGTTTTTACCCCCAGCTCATAGTTTCAGATTTAAGAAAGGTTCCAATTTTTTATTGGGCGGAGTTGAACATAGGCTACCGCCGAGACAACTTTCGGGTTCAGAAATTGAAAGTAAATCTTCTGAATGTGGCCCAAATATGCTAGGTAAGAATCCCAAATTTAAGAATGTCAAGCATAAGAATCCCAACTGGGAATGAAACTGAGATAAGAAAGGCATGGTCTCGGAGGTCAATTTTATTTGACTTGCCTTATTGGAAGAAAAACCCGTTGTGCCATGTATTGGATGTCATGCATGTAGAGAAGAACTTCGCTGAACATATTATGGGTACTTGCCTTGGGGGGAGTCATTCGAAGGATGGAGAAAATGGACGAAAAGACCTTAAAACGTTAAAACTTAAACCACAACTATGGTTGAAAGAAGATAGTAGGGGAAGGACAATAATTCCCCCTGGTGCGTTTACTTTGACGAGTGAGGAAAGGAAGGTGCTTCTAGACAAAATATATAATTTGAAGGGCCCATCTACTTTTTCGTCCAACTTGCAAAGGATTGTGAATTATGTTACTCGTGATTTACATAAGTGTAAGTCCCACGATTGGCATGTGATCATGCAATTGGTTCCTCTATTGTTTAAGCACTGTTTCTCCAAGCACAAGGATTTGCGTAGGGCTATTATGCAAATTAGTATTACCTTCTCCCTCTTGTGTGAGAAGGTAGTGAATCGAGAACACATAGTGGCCACAAAATTGGCTGTGAACGAAGCGATTTGTGTATTGGAGAAGTACTTTCCCCCAGCATTCTTTGACATAAGCGTTCACTTGTTGGTACACCTATGCGACGAGGCACTTCTTTGTGGTCCAGTTAGATATCGGTGGATGTATCCGTTTGAAAGATTGATGAAAGTTTTTAAAGATTACGTCAAGAATACACGATATATTGTAGGATCAATTGCAGAGGAATACATCACCGTGGAGTCATCAATATATACTCGGGAATATATGCCTGACTCGACCAGCGTTGATGACACTGATGAATTCCTCGTTGATGGTGGTAATGTGATGGGAAAACGAGTGAAATTAACGAGTTTGCAACATGAACAAGTAGCTCGTTATCTACTTGACACACATGAAGATGTCGAAGAATGGAAAAAGTAAGTTTCGAATATTATAATGTTTAACATTATTTTAGATTATTTTATACATGATTAATTTTGTAATATGCAGTAAATATGAAGCCTGTGAGAACAATAAAAGACGAAAAATAATTGTACAATCAGACAGCGAATTTAGGCTATGGTTGACACAAGAGGTAATTATAATGAAAACAGTCGTTATATAACGTTACATTACACTCAAATTTTACCACTAATATAATTAATTTATCTATATTCTCAGCTCCTAAAGATGGGTGATGCGACATCATGGCTTGCTCGTCTAGACACTGGACCCTTGTTCGTGGCAAAAGAGTACAAAAAGTATCGATTGAACGGTTACATTTTCGGAGCTAAAGTGTACGAGGAAAGTACAAATGTACAGAACTCGAGAATTTCATACAAGGCTCTTACTTTCTTTCGAGCGAGCGCAAAAGATAAAAACCTCGTTAAAGCTGAAATGACTTACTATGGTGTAATCCAAAATATATTTGAATTGGATTATATAAGCTTCAAAGAGGTTGTATTTTACTGTGAATGGGTAAGAGTTATGGATAAAAATGCTTGTAAAGTTGATCCTGTCACCAATTTGATCATGGTTGACTTGTCCAAGTTGAAGAGCAACGACCACGTGAGCGATGAGCCATTTTTTTCTGCATTTCAAAAGGTTAAGCAAGTGTTTTACTCGGAGTATATCAACAACGAGCCGTGGTCAATTTTCCAACACGCGCCAAGGCGTCTAAATAGTAGTGTGGATGACTTGACTGCTCCTACCGAATATCAATCCATTTTTTATGATAACCCGAATTTGAAACAATTTTTCAATTTGTAATAAATATTTCAATTTGTACCGAAACATCCATTTTTAATGCTTTTACTTGATCTGCACTTTATCATTTTCACTCTTGTGTAGTGTGCGTGTGTGGAGAGGAGATTAATACATAAATATTCCAACTACATCTAAGTTTTGTTTATACTAATCCATGAATATACGCTTCTTACCTTTAATAGGTGATTAGTACATAGTTATTTGGGGTGTCCTATTTGTGGAGAGGAGACTGAATCTCTTCGTCTATCCGAACACTAAGAAATGCCATAATCCTATGGAGCGATGCTCTGCAAATTCCTCCCAACCGTTATGTAGCCAAACATCACTAGTTGAAGTTGTCAATTCCACTTTCCATACCCCACCACTTGGAACTTCTAGCAAAACATGCGAGACCATTGAAAGGTGGAATTGACAACTTCAACTGCTGATTTTTGGCTACACAACGGTTGGAAGGAATTTGCAACGCATAACTCCATAGGATTATGGTATTTCTTAGTGTTTAGATATGAAGAGAATTATAATTGACACTATTTCCCGGGGTACATTAGTTGGAAGGAGGTTCCATATGAGCTCAAGTTAGCTGTTTGAGTGACACTACAGGTAATGTATTTATATTTATATGTCAATTTCGATTTCGATTTCAATTAGGATTTATATTTATCTATATTTGAGGGGAGGATACTAATTTTACTTTATTTCAATTCAGGGGACAGGGAGTGGACCTAAGGGTAGGACACATATGCTCTATACTTATGTGGCTATTCGGACGAGAAGGGAAGGATAAAGAGGTGTTCCCGAGCATCGCGGTACAAAATCTCTTTTCCATGCAAATAGTTTGTAGATTTGAGATAAAATGATGGTGATGTTGTTTCTTTTTAAATAGTTTCTTATTTGAATATATATTTGCATTATCTTTAGTTTGTTTGGATATATGATGTTTGGAACAGGTACAACGTTGCTATAACAGGTACAAATATACTGCTGGGCAGTGGCAGTGGCCATACTGCCCAGCAGATTGTTTTTAATTTCTGCCCAGAATTGTCACGGTCATTGACCTTGACAATTTTTTTAAAAAGGGTCACGGCTTTATCACGGTTATAAATCGTGACAAACGTGTCAGGGTCATTGACCTTGACACGACCGTGACAGAAAACGCGAGTTTTGTGTCAAGGTCAATGACCATGACACGACCGTGACAAAAAAAGTTGTCTCGCCTCGAAATGTCACGGTCATTGTCCTTGACAAGGTGGATTTGTCAAGGTCAATGACCTTGACAAATGGGCAGATTTGGTGTAGTGTCTGAGATTGAAAGCTTAAGGCAAGTTTCTTACTTGCTAAAATATGATTTAGGGTGAATAAACTGTAGTGATTGTTGTGTATGTGAATCAATTGAACGAATGGGGATTTTAATGGATTTATGGTGTTTGAACCCTTAAATGTTGTTTAGATGATTTTTATGTTAAGTATAGTAGTTAGTAATCATGTAGGAGGGTGTTGGTTGAAATAATGGTGGTTGTTGTGGGTAATTATGGAGGAGAAATGAATATTGGGAAAAGTAGGGCATTAAACTCCATAGCCGACATTAAGATTTCTGGGCTGGGCGAATCGATTCTCCCTAAGCGGATCGATTCGTTAAAGATGTAGGCTATAGGTCTGAGTGGCCAAATCGATTCGGCCTATCCGAATCGATTCGCTTTCAAGACCGAATCGATTCAGAAAGGGCAAATCAATTTGGAATTCCTACTATTTTGAGTTATTTTTCTAACTCAATTTTAACTCTTTTCTTTTAGGATTAGGGCTTAGGAACCTTATCTTATAAAGTAAACTTAGAGTCCTAGAGTCTTATATTAGTTAGCTAATTACCCTATATTAGGAAAGGAATATATGCTACTTATTCGAGGGATTATTTCATAGATGATTAAGTTGGTCTCCTTTCTTTTCGCAATCTAGATGATATTAGAGATGTAAGGTCATAATAAGATAAATTTTGAGATGTGATTGAGGTATACTAGGCTCGGTGGCTTATAGTAACATCCTAAACCCTCGGAGACTAAGTTAGGGGTTTATTAATCATTGAGGTTAATAATGATGATATCAATTACGTATGGATCCGGATAAAAATGTGATATATATCTTAAAATGAGATTACAAATTGTGATTGATGAATTGGTATGTACACACCTCTCTGAATGCTATCATAGGGGACGCATGAGGTGAATTCCCCTGGATAGTGAATGCAGGGAGAATATATTCCTCGGCCATAGGACCGGTTGTTATATATTGTGTGATTATTATTCGAAATGAGGTAATTCCGGGTGTGGTTATGACTCACTGTCGAAGGTATATTACCACTTCTCGATGTTGCATTGTAGGATGCCCATGTTGTCTTATGTGATAGGCCCTGGAAGATGATAGCTATTTAGGGGGCGTCCAGAAGGGAAACTCGAAAGGACTGTCTTAGATTCGTTATATATTGTGTAATATAACTATTCTTAATAAAGCGGGATTTAATTGATGATAAAGAGCTTTACGAATTAAATTGCTTTGAATACGTTTCCTAATGAGATATGGAATGGTGAAATGAGATTGTGGAAAAAGAAAAGGATATTTAACCTCAATTAATAATGTCATTCTATTCATACTCTCTTGCATAATTGGATTGGGATTAGGATCATTATATATGCTCTTTATTATGATTTTAGATTAAGTAGTTAGATATATTTATCATTATTCATGATGATTAACTGTTCACAATTGTCATACTCTTTATTCATCTGGTGATCATATAAAATCGGGCCCTGACCCGTTCATATTTCTTGTTTTGCATGAATCTTACATTCGCTCAAGTGCTCCGCCGTAAGGACGCCCGTTCTGACTTTTCCTATTCCCGTGTCATGGAGCTGTAACACCTTGCAGATGTTACGGGATATTTTGTTATAGATGCCTCCATTTTTGTATCCTAGTTATGATCGGATTATTTATTCGGTCGTGTGGCCCATGCTTTTGTACGTGCCTAATGCAATGTATTATGTAACTTAATTAACTTATTTTATATGGTTTGTAAGAGACTGTTAACCGACAGTTTATTCGGTTATGTTGATATATAAGGTTGTTTATGTAATATCAGTCTTTTCGATATCCACCTTCTTTTAAATTGAATGGTTCAAATGCTTCTGTTAAATTTACCAAAAATATTTTGATCACCCGTTTTTCTAAAATAGTAGGTGGTTATCTCGTATACTTAGTATATGGTTGTGATGCTAAGAATGGACCATCTATGATTCCTGCCATTATTGGAGTATCGGGATGGCCACCTCTTATTTTAATAAGCGAGTTGTCACAAGTGGATATTCTAAGTTGTGTTTATCGTGCCACGTTTATCTTCAAAAATATCAAAGATCTCATAGATATGAACGTATATAGTTTATGAGTCCTTGAATGTTTTTTATAAGGGTGTTTTGTTTTCAAACATATTTGGAACTTAATTTTTCGAAAATATTTTTCTAAGGTTTACTGTGGAGGAGTTTTAAAATATTTTAAGTGTTTGTTCAAATGTGCATCAAATGAAGCTTACTATGACAGTTTTTGTTTCGTCGTTAGAAGCGAGATGAATAATCATTTGAATGAGATCTATATCTCGTTAGAAAAATAGCTCCAAGTCAATCGAACTATGCGCTGCCTGGATTTTTCTACAAAAATGATTTTTAGACTCAATTTTCTTTTTGAGTGATAAAGAACTTTTGATGAAAATGAAAATTAGGCTTGTTCTCGAAAGTTACAACTCCAAAGTTTCCCCCTTTTGTTTACAGGATAAATCATATACTTTAAGATCTTATTTGGGCACCTTGTTTGTTTATTCCATCATTAGAAGAACTATTTTCGTGCGGTGGACTCTAAACGTGTTGATTACGATGAAGAAGCGGTGTATTCCGTGTTCCAAATCGTAGACGATTACCAAGCGGCGTCGGTGGAAACCGAGGTATACGTGGACTCGTGTGTTATGGACCTTGCATGGGTAGAATCCTATGTTCCATTGTGGAGGAGTGGTTGAATATACGAGAGTGTCAAGGCTTGTGGGGAATTAAGTCATTGTGTAAGTGTATTAAATAAGTTTTGTAAAACCATATCATAGTGATTGTCTGGCTGGGTCGCCCGAGGTTTTTTCCCTTACTAGTTTCCTCGTGCATCGGCATCTTATGGTTCAAATCATTTAATTTATCTACTATCACCTAGATATATATATTTAGGGTCAAAAGATAAAATTCGATAAATTAGTTTTAACAAGAATGGTTTAATTAGTTCTAAGTTTAATTGGGTCTTGTTTAAAGGTTCAATCATTAAAATTGGAAATATATAAAAATGTTGAACTTGTGTTTATTAGAACCATCTAAGCATTCTCAAATTTGTATCAGAGCGATTTTCACTTAGTTATTGTGTAGATACTTATTTTTAACTTTTTAGATGGTTATTTGTTTCTATATTTTGGCTTGTTTTGCTTTGTCTATCGATGGATTCTCATTTGAATTTGAAGCTTGTCGAAAGAATTGAAATTCTTGAAAAAGAACATTCTCATTTTTAAAAAAAATTGAAACTTTTGCAAACTGTTGAAAATCAAAGATATGTTGTTCGTGAGAAGTTTATTGAGTCGGAGCATAACTTTAGAATTTTATAAGTGTTTGAAAAGGAGAGTGATGACAGAGTCCAGGTTTTAGTAAAAGAATTAGAGGACTTAAAAATTATAGGATTAATGTTTGTGGTGTTGAGGAAAATGTTTTGATTAATGGTTTTAAGGAACGTGGGAAGAATATTAGGCATAAGTTTGCTCACATTGACGGGGAGCGAGATAACCTTTAGGGGTAATTGAAAATTTGATAGAGTCTTTAAAATTGGAAGGGTCAAATTCTTTATTTGAGTCTAAAATTTTGGAGTTGAAAGATGATTCAAAAGATTCGAGTTGTAGAGATGGAAATATCTTATCTTTTCCTAATGCTTCCATTGTCAAAGCGAATACCATAGTTTATTTTAAAGGGTCATCCAAATCCAAGGACATTAGAAAAGGTCAACCCATAGATAACATTCCTTCTGTTTACACTTGTTCACATTGTGGTAGGATAGGTCAGCTTAGGCATTTTTATTATGATCTTGGAAGAGTTCATAGGAAGTTTAAGTATAGTGTCCCTTCGATTCCCATAACCCCTCGCGTAAGGTATACACCTTTTTGGGTTAGAAGATTCATTTTGGAGACGCTAAATGTTATATTGGTTGATTCTCACATGCTTGAACATGATGCTTCACATGATATCTCTTATCGTTGATTGCATAATTTTGTTTGCCATACTCTAGTTGTGCATCATGATATATGTTTGCTAAGGTTTTGACATGTATGTCTTTTGAATTATTATTTTTATGGTCGTACTAAAAAATACAAAAAGATTTTTGTTTGATATTTTCTGAAAAATACAAAAAAAAAATTAGAAATTTTATGAAACATACAAAAATACTTTTGGTTTTTGTGTAATTTAGTTTTGTACATTTGGTATGGCATATTGTTATGTTTGAATCTAGGAAATTTGGTTATGATATTAGATGCCTATATTGATCTTAACCTTGTTTATGGGGGTGTTTCGAACTTGCTTTGTTTAATTAATTTGACTTTATATATGCCTCCACACACACGTGCACGAGCTTGATGGATTTTGACTTCACATGTATATTTGATCTTGGTGAGATGTTATCCAATAAATTTTGTCATCTACATGTTTATTTGACTATGAGAGATTTGTGCATGTAAGAACCATTACCCATGAGAGTTTGTTTATTATTGAAAAAAGATGAGTCTAGACGGGAAAGGGCTGTGAGAGGCAAGTGAACTCGTCGTGAAAGACACCATTTGAAAAGAGCCCAAGAAAAAATTATGGCAATAAATAGAGCTAATTTGCCAAAAAGGGGCCACATAGTTTAGTTTTCTTGATCATTTAAACGAAAAGAAAAGAAGAGAATATATGATCATGTTTATCTTATGAGGGAATTTGGTTGAAAAATCAACGGGTTTGCATAATGATACCTAGTTATGCTTATTATGTCATGACGCTAGTGATTTGTAAAATCATTAATATTTTAGGCTTGTGTGCATTGTGCTTGTTTTCTTCATAAAGTTCAAATTTATTTCTCACTTAAGTCTAAAGCTTAGTTTGATAAAGTTTGGCAGTCAATTAGATCTTCTTGAACACATTTGAGTGTTTGGGTTATAATTCTTTCGGTATTAGTTCACACCCATTCATTCCATGCCACATGTTTAGACACATCGATACTATGCTAGTGTGTAAAGCTTGTGTGTTTTGTGTCATGTTTTGTGGTCGTGTATACCTATATATGTGTGTTTGATTTTATTTGATATATTTTGCTTATATTATATATGATATTTTATTTTGAGTCTTTGCGGTTCAAATTTAGTCCATGATTGTCACTTATTTGATTTTTTGGATTGTTTGTGCTTGACTTGCCATGTTGCATGTTTTTTACACTTTACACCATTGCATGATTTATTTCCATATCCCTTTTCTTAGTATTGGTATCTTGTGATCACTTATCTAAGGGGAGATTTGGTCTTAGGGGAGTAATTAATTTTCCTATCTTGCTTCGTCTAGTCCTGAGCAAAAAATGGGAGAAATGGTAGCTTTCCTTTGCATGATTATGATATCCTTATCTTAAAGGGAGACGTCTTACATAATTTGAGATTTTTTTAGACATCATTAAATTATTATTCATTTGCGGATTTATACTTATTATATTCTTTTTGCATTTGAAGGTGTGTTTAAGTTTGAAGGATTACATGTTGAGTTTAATGCGGCAATGTTTTCAAGCAAAGTAAAGCTACTCATGTTTTCGTATTTGTCGAGCGTATGTACTTTTTCATTTTTAGGGTTAGGGAATGATACTTTTTAAAGTGCTTGATGGCCTATCACTAAACCATATTAAGCGAATGGTCATGGACAAAGACCCTGACCAAGACTGCGGCTCACAACCTAGGACTGTGACCATATCGGGCATGACAATTTTCGTGGGTCACAGCCTAAATCCCTAACCAAACGACGGGTTACGTACCTCTGGCGACACGACAGATGGTCACAGACAAGGGTGGTGACCCATACATACATTTGTTCACGTCCAACTCATATATGAGAATGGTCACGGATCTGGTCACGGGTAATGTTCGTGACCCATCCTTCATTATATGAAAATGGTCACCACAATGGTCACGACTCAAGGTCGTGACCCATTCTATGTCATTAACAAAATAGTCATGACCCTAAGACATGACCTTTTTAATGCGTGATAACAACTAGAGATGGTCACGACTTAGATCAGTGACCAATTTTAAATATATTTAAAAAATTGGGTAGAATTTCCTTTGTTTTCTTGACATTCGAAAACCTACGTAATGTAAACGTCGCATGGCCATAATGCTAAACAATAAATTATAAAAGCCCGAATGGTCACGAGACCCTCGGTTTGAGAGTAGGACGATATTCTTAAATTATCATCATGCTCTCAGATCGGGAGTCTCGTGATCACGCGATCGGTTCCTACAAGTTACCTAGTCTCATGCGAGGTGTTGGCGCGGCTCACGGGGGCCATTTGCGAGGTGTTTCAGGGTTTCTCCATCTAACGACATGTTTTCAAGCCTAAGTGTAGATATTTCTAATATTGGGTCATGCTTTCTGACCGGGTGTCTCGTGACCATGCGGTCGGTTCCGACGAGTTACATTGGTCCAGTGAGAGGTGTTGGCACCACTCACGGTGCCGTTTGGGGGTGTTTCGGGGTTTCTCTCTCTATCGGATGTTTTCAAGTGTAACACCCCGTATTTTTGTGTATTTAATATTTAATTAATTCAGGAATTTAAAATTACTTATGTGTCATAATTTTATTTGAATTATGTAGGGAAAATATATTTAAATATTAATCGGGGAGTGAATGGTTAATATTTAGGAAAATTTATTTACTAAGTGAATAATAATAATTTTTTATGACATTTCGGGTATTAATGTCGGGGTATGTACTTATCTCAGCCGGGAGTCAGTATAGACTAATTTGGGTGTGAGATAAGGATTTTTATAAATTAATTCGGATGCCAATTCTAAGTGTACGGTTGAGTCCGGATGGGCCAAGATAGTAAAAAAAGTATACCCGGGGGTAGTAAACAGGTCACGAGACGTTTTTAGGCATAGTCGGGCCCACACGGGGGAATTTGGGTCAGTTGGGCTTGGCCCATTAGGAAAAAAATGGGTATTAGCCTAATTAAACAATTTTAAGGAAAAAGAGAACGGCTGATTAGAGTTTAAAAAATACTTAGTGGGAGAGAAAATCCAAAGAGGCAGTTAAAGGCAAATTTGGGGGACAAAGGAAAGAACCAAAAAGAAAGGAATTTGTCTTCAACCTTGGGAGTTCACAATCACAAATCAGACCCTACGAATCATAAGACAAGTGGTTAACTTACTATAGCATTTAATTTTCTTTTCGATTCATATTTATGTGATGTGAATAATTTAAAATTCGTTTTGAGATTTAAAGGGTATAAGCATAGTCTTTTTGTGAACCAATATTCTGATTTCTAAATTGGGTAGAAATTCATGTGTAATCGGAGAGCAGGATATATATATCTAGTAGGATGTAATCCATATGAACTAGAAATGAATTTGAAGCAAATATTTGATGTTTAAATAGGTTAAAGGTTAAATCGGATGTTTCCCCAATTTATGAAAACAGTAGAGAACTGAAATTAAATGATGTTTGAGGACTTTATAGGGGGTATCTTATGAGGCTTTTGGTGGATTTTATTTATGAGACGACTTGGGTTTGCTGGTAGAAGAAGTTAGGGTTTTTAGATTTGCGTCCATGGCTGAAATAGATAAGTAGGAGAAGACGATGACATGTTCGATCGATCGATGGAGGATTGGGGATCGATTGATCGAGAGTCATAAATTTTTGGCAGTTCGGCGAGTTTGTATATATAAGGGAAATTAAATTTGAATCTTTTCCTATACCTTATGAAATGAGAAATAGATATGGGGGTACAATCAAATTAATTGGGAGGGAAAAATTAATTAGGATTTGAAGGAAATTTTGTTTGTCACCTCATGGTTAAATTTTGGAAATAATATTTCAAAATAATTAAATACGGATTGAGTGGGAAAGTCCGGGGTTATTGGTTGAGCAATACTAATACGTAAAATTTATTTAGAATGAAGGCTAAATAATTGGAGTCGGGAATTTAGAATCGGATATTATTTTATTTCGGGCCACGAGAGTGAGTCCGAATATATTGGTGGGAACGACACCAAAAACAATTTAATTAATTAATGTGTAAATTAATTAATAATTAGAGTTGGACCATAAACTCATAATAACCTGAATAGGCTTGTGTTACGGACATATTATACAGTATAGCCAGAATAGTTAAGTTATATATGTATATATATATATATATTGTGTGTGTGTGTGTGCATTAATATCAGTGGTTAGATATTATTATTTTATACTCTAGTGCTATAGGGGGAGGTTGTGCGTAGTGGATGAATCCCCTAGCTTGAGGAGTAGGGCGAGTTTATTCCCAGGTCATAGCATCCGTTATATGGGTGAGGGGCATCTCACTTTCAGGGAAGGAATATGACCGCCTCCAATTATATGTTTTAACCAAGTTAGTGAGCTATTCTAACTTGGGGTATCTAGGTTATGTGAATATACCTAGTGGGATAACACTTTAGAGAATATACATCCGGTGAGTTATTACTCAGTAGGATGCCTATTATTAATTATTATTTCAGCATGTTTGAGAATGTTGTAATATGTTTGTACGTATATAATGAGGTAAATGATTATATATGGGTAAGATTAATACAGGCTATGAATTGTATTATATATAATAGGTGTGAAAGTTATGTGAATTTAAAAAGGGAAATGATTAATTAAGTTAATGTCGATAATAACTTAGAAATCATAATTTTGGCACACTCGGTTAGAATAGGGTGGTTGCAAGGGGTTATATTAATTACCTAGTCTTGAGATAAATAACTAGGTAAATTAATGAAGGCGTTAGTAGTTCACATTAGAGGAGGGGAGAGGATGTCCTCAAGGGAGTGCGGCACTAACTAAAATATGGAGAGCATGCATATTTACTTATTACTGCAAGTTAATCAATTGATAAATATTTTCCAAATATTTTGGGTACCAACCCTTGCTATAAAAACTTTTAAAAACCTTTTAGGTATCCAGGCATATGAACGCCAGGCTTGGCACGTTCCAGGGATTCGTTGCTGCAGCATATGTGGATTTTGCGGGAGTTTGATAGGCGCCTCATTCCTTTCATTTCTAGTGTAGAAATTTCCTATTAGTTATGGGATTATGTTGCTCACTGTATTATTCAGTACTTATGTCAGACTTGTTGAGATTTAATTTCTTGTCTTTACTTCTGTTGGATTTTGAACCGATGGTTTATTCGACCAGTTATTTAATTCTGAATGGTTGAATTTAGTTAATTGTAATTGTCATATTATTTTGTTTCCGCATGAGTATTTCATTTAAGTTAATGAAAGATAAAGTTGGCACCAGCCTAATTTTCTCACTTAGGTGGTTAGTAATTAAAAAGGCGACAGTGATGCTAAGAATGAACCAACTGAGAAACCTGTTCTAATTTAATTTAGGACAAATCATCCGGGGTTAATTAGGTGGGGTGTCACAGATGGTATCAGAGCATTAGGATCTAGTGTCCTTAGGATTAGTGCGGCTTACTACGTTTCAGTGTAGATTTCGGTTGTTATAGAGCCCTATTATTAGGACTGTTGATTCATTTTTCGCTTGTGAGATATCATATTTCTGCTATTTTTTTTTGTATAAATTGTGTACTTAAATGATTCGATCTATTTTCAGATGCCACCGAAGAGGCAGAGAGCAGAGAGGTCTGAGGCCAGGGATGAGCTCAGGGAGGCTCATCAGGAGCCACAGGTACCGCCACCCCCACCCCCACCCGAGTTGATATCCACTATTCAGGTGGAAGTGATAAGGGCTCATGCAGTCGAGATAGTGATGCGAGCTATGGAAGCTCATTTTCCACAGCCCCAGGCACCACCTCCCGTGGCACCAGCAGTTCAGGCTCTAGTGGGGCCACTGTCTTGGAAGCGTGTTAGGGAGACCTTTCAGAAGGGTCACCCACTCGAGTTTCGTGGTAGCACCGATGTGGTAGAGGCTTGTGATTGGAAGAAGAATATTCAACACTATCTATGCATATTGGAGTGTATTAATGTGTAGAAATAAATGCTTTCTACATTTTGTCTTTCGGGGGAAGCCTTATAGTGGTGGGAGTTAGTTACCACCACTAAGGAGAGGGATTTGATGACGATATCCAAATTCTAGGTGCGGTTCGATCGCAAATACTTCCCACCAACGGTAGAGGCTGAGATGAGGAAGAAACTCAGTGAGTTAATGCAGGGTGACCGATCAGTGGCAGATTATGAGGAAGAGTTCACCCGTTTGGAAAACTTTGTGCCAAATGAGGTGAGCGACGAGGATCAAAAGAAATCGAGGTTCATGGATGGCTTGGCCTGGAGGATCAGGAAGCATTTGATTGGGAATTCGGCATTAGTGACGCATACAGATGTCATTAATGCCGCCCTTGTACATTGTCAGCATCATCGCTTCCATGCGAAGGGGAGAAAGAGTATAGAGGAGCCGACTTAGCAGGGTAAGGCAGTTATTAGTGGAGACACGAGTGGTACTCAGCAGTAGACTAGCAGTCAGCAGGGGAATCAAGCTAAGAAATTTAGGCCTGGTGGGTTCCGACTGAGAGGACAGGGGTTCAGACAGGGGCAGTCGGTCCTAAATAAGCAGTAGAAGGTTAGGCCAACAGGCCAGCCATGTCAGGGCCAACGATAAGGGGACAGTCAGAAACGTTATTTTGTCTGTGGCTAGCCAGGACACTTAAAGAGAGAGTGCCCACAGAGGGGCAGAGGTCATCAGCAGGGTGCCCAACAGGGGCTACATGGGCAGATGCAGCTAGCAGCACCAGCTCCACCCACCCCACAACAGAAGGAGAAAATGCACTATGGGCGTGTGTATAACGTTCGGGATGTTCCCAATCCTCCAGCACAACAGGCACCGCAAGCAGTAGGGGGTATGTTTCTCATTCATGGTCATATGGGTAGTATTCTTTTTTATACGGGAGCATCTCATTCATTCATTAAATCAAATTTTGCTAAACGGGTCGGTTACTAAAGGCAGCGGGCAGTCTTCGTATGTGTGTAGGTTCACCAGTAGGCAGCGGGTATTTAATCCACTCAATTTGTCAGGGGGTGGACATCTTGATTGGGAGGCTTAGTTTAGAAACAAACCTCTCAGTGTTAGATATGGAGGGGTATGATGCCATCCTAGGTATGGATTGGTTGGTAGGTTATCGGGCGATGGTGGATTGTTACGAGAGGACAATCGTGCTCTCCATTCCGAGATAGGAGATGTTCTTAATAGCAATGTAGTTACCTAAGGGAGGGTCATGCACACACTTGTATAACATCGAGGAGGAAACCCCACAGGAGGTGGTTGTTCCGTTGGACTCAATCCCAGTAGTGAGGGACTTTGAGAATGTGTTCCAGGAAATACCAGGGTTGGTACCTAGCAGGGAAATCGAATTTTTAATCGACTTAGCTCCGAGGATGAAGTCGATTGCTCGAGACCCATATCGTATGGCCCCTTCAGATATGCGTGAGTGTAGAGAGTAGATTCAGCAGCTCCTGGGTCAGGGTTTCATTTGGCTAAGTACATCACCATGGGGTGCATTGATGTTATTTGTAAATAAGCAGGATGGTTCACTTCGATTATGCGTGGACTACAGGGAGATGAACAAGGTGACGATACGGAATAAGTATCTATTGCCTAGGATCGATGATCTTTTTGACCAATTTATAGGGACATCTTACTTCTCCAAGATCGATTTGAGGTCAGGGAATCATCAGCTACTTATTCGAGAGGAGGATGTTTTTAAGACTTCTTTCCTATTAGAGTGTGGATCTTACGAGTTCAGGGTGATGCCATTCGGGCTCACAAATGCGCCACCAGTGTTCATGGATCTCATGAACAGGGTTTTTAAAGAATATCTTGACCAGTTTGTCATCATGTTCATTGATGACATCCTAATCTACTCGCGCACCGAGGAGGAGATTTCAGAGCATCTGCGTAAGGTTCTACAGACACTGCGGGATCACCAGCTCTATGCCAAATTCAGGAATTATGGATTCTGGCTGCGGGAGGTGCAGTTTCTTAGCCACGTGGTGTCAGACCGGGGTATTGCGATGGATTCGAGTAAGGTGTCGGCGCTGAGGGAATGGGGACATCCCATGACACCAACTGAGGTGCGCATTTTTCTGGGATTGGCAGGCTATTACAGGAGGTTTATTAAAGGATTCTCAAATATTATGGGCCCTTTAACGAATCTGACTCGGAAAGGGGTGCCTTTCAGTTGGATTGATCATTGTCAATTATCTTTCGATGAGATAAACGACAAGTTGACATCTTCACCCATACTTTCTTTGCTAAAGGGAGAACTAGAGTATCAGGTTTACACTGAAGCATCCATACAGGGAGTTGGGGGTGTGATTCAGTAGGAAGAAAGGGCTATAGCGTATGTGTCCAGAAAGATAAAGCCCCATGAGAGGAATTACCCCACTCACGACCTAGAGATAGCAGCGGTCGTTTTTGCTTTAAGGATATGGAGACATTATCTTCTAGGGGAGCAGTTTACTTTATTCACGGATCACAAATCACTTTAGTATCTCTTCACATAGAAGGATCTGAATATGAGGCAGAGGCGGTGGATAGAATTCGGGAAAGACTACTATTTTGATATTAAGTATCGTCCTGATAAGGCTAATGTGGTAGCAGACGCATTGAGCCGGAGACTGACTGGGGAGATATCAGAAGTCTGGAAAGTGAAGTGGAGAGAGCCTTGATATGAGGATGACGTACCCAGGGCCTTTATGTCAACACTATCCATCACACCTGAGATCATTATACGGGTTGGGAAGGCTCAGGCGGAGTATTAGATCTGTCGGGATAGGGTGAGCCAGTTGTTAGCCGAGGGATCAGAGGGTTACTCGATCTTCTCGGAAGGAGGCCTAGCATTAATGGGAGGTTAATTATGCCAGAGGGTGAGGAGTTGAGGTATGCTGTTATGACAGAGTCCCATGGTTCGAGATTTGTGGTACATCCCAGTGGGGATAAGATGTACTAGGATATGAGGAGGTAGTATTGGTGTGCAGGAATGAAATGGGACATAGCAGAGTTTGTCTCTAAATGTTCCACATGTCAGCTCGTGAAAGTTGACCATTAGAGACCATCAGGGATGCTACAGCCGCTATAAATTCAGTGTGGAAGTGTGAGAGCATCTCCATGGACTTCATTATAGGGTTACTTGCATCGCAGAGGGGTCACGATTCCATATGGGTCATTGTGGATCGGTTGACCAAGGTGGACCACTTCCTGCCAGTTCGCACGGATTTTGGGATGATGCGTTATGCACAGATATTAATAGCGGAGATTGTTAAGCCACACGGGGTGCCAATAAATATTGTGTTTGACAGAGACAAAATTTGTATGACCCACTTTTCGCAGAGCTTTCAGGAGGCCATGGGCACGGAGTTACGTTTGAGCACATCCTATCACACATAGATCGACGGACAGACTGAGAGAGTCAATCAGATGTTGGAAGATATGCTCAGAATGTGCATATTGGTCTTTGGGGGAGGTTGGGAGAAATATCTTCCTTTGGTAGAGTTTTCGTATAATAACTGTTACCAATTCACGATTGGCATGGCACCGTTCGAGGCACTATACGGGAGACCTTGTCATTCACTGACTTGTTGGTTAGAGGTGGGGTACAATAAGATATTGGTGCCAGAGATTGTCCAGGAGACGTCTGCCAAGATAGTGTTGATCCGAGGGAGGATTCAGATAGCTCAGGATAGACAGAAGAGTTATGCGGGTGCTTCACGGAGACATGTGGAGTGAGAAGTTGGGGATCAGATATTGTTCCGGGTGTCCCCAATGAAAGGTGTGATGAGGTTCAGAAATAAGGGTAAGTCAGCACCGAGGTATGTGGGACCTTTCCCAATTATTAAGAGGGTGGGACCGGTAGCATATCTACTGGGATTGTCGAAGCATCTTCAGCGGATACACGACGTGTTCCAAGTGGCATCACAGAAGAAATATTGAAGGAGTGAGAGGGACTTCTGGCACATTCCACTCAAGGAAATTGATTTACAGCCATACATCTCGTATGAGGAGAGACTGGTGGCTATTCTGGAACGTAGTGAGAGGAAGTTACGACCCAAGGTTATTCCGCTAGTTAAAGTATAGTGGGATCATCACAACGTTGACGAGTCTACCTGGGAGCGGGAGGAGGATATTCGGTAACAATACCCAGAGCGTTTCACCACAGGTACGATCTAATTTCAGGGACAAAATTCCTTTGTAAGGGGGGAGTATACAACACCCCGTATTTTTGTGTATTTAATATTTAATTAATTCGGGAATTTAAAATTACTTATGTGTCGTAATTTTAATTGAATTAAGTATGGAAAATATATTTAAATATTAATCGGGGAGCGAATGGTTAATATTTAGGGAAATTTATTTACTAAGTGAATAGTATTAATTTGTTTACGTCATTTCGGGTATTAATAACGGGGTATGTACTTATCTCAGCCGGGAGTCAGTATAGACTAATTTGGGTGTGAGATAAGGATTTTTATAAATTAATTCGGATGCTAATTCTAAGTGTACAGTTGAGTCTGGATGGGCCAAGATACTCGAAAAAGTGTACCCCGGGGGTAGTAAATGGGTCACAGGACGTTTTTAGGCATAGCCGGGCCCAGACGGGGGCATTTGGGTCACTTGGGCTTGGCCCATTAGGCAAAAAATGGGAATTATCCTAATTAAACAATTTTAAGGAAAAAGAGAACGGCTGATTAGAGTTTAGAAATTACTTAGGGGAAGAGGAAACCCTAAGATGCGGTTAAAGGCAAATTTGGGGGATAAAGGAAAGAGCCAAAAAGAAAGGAATTTGTCTTCAACCTTGGGAATTCACAATCGCAAATCAGACCCTCTTAGTCATAAGGCAAGTGGTTAACTTGATATAACATTTAATTTTCTTTTCAATTCATATTTATGTGATGTGAATAATTTAAAATTCGTTTTGGGATTTAAAGGGTATAAACATAGTCTTTTTGTGAACCAATATTCTGATTTCTAAATTGGGTAGAAATTCATGTGTAATCTTAGAGTAGGATATATATATCTAGTAGGATGTAATCCGGATGAACTATAAACGAATTTGAAGCAAATATTTGATGTATAAATGGGTTAAAGTTTAACTCGGATGTTTCCCCAATTTATGAAAACACTAGAGAATGGAAATTAAATGATGTTTGAGGACTTTATGGGGGTCTCTCATGAGGCTTTTGGTGGATTTTATTTATGAGAAGACTTGGGTTTGCTGGTAGAAGAAGTTAGGGTTTTTAGATTTGCATCCATGGCTGAAACGGACAACTCGGAGAAGACGATGGCACCGAGGGCTGGGGATCGATCGATTGAAGGTCGGAAATTTTTTACAGTTCGGCCAGTTTGTATATATAAGGAAAATTAAATTTAAATATTTTCCCATACCTTATGAAATGAGAAATAGACATGGGGGTACAATCAAATTAATTGGGAGGGAAAAATTAATTAGGATTTGAAGGAAATTTTGTGTGTCACACCATGGTTAAATTTTGGGAATAATATTTCAAAATAATTAAATACGGATTGAGTGGGAAAGTCCGGGGTTATTGGTTGAGCGATACCAAGACATAAAATTTATTTAGAATGAAGTCTAAATAATGTGGTGTCGAGAATTTAGACTTCGATATTGTTTTATTTCGGGCCACGAGTGTGAGTCGGAATATATTGGTTGGAACGACACCAAAAACAATTTAATTAATTAATGTGTAAATTAATTAATAATTAAAGTTAGACCATAAACTCATAACAACCTGAATAGGTTTGTGTTACGGACTTAGTATACGGTATAGCCGGGATAGTTCAGTTATATATATATATATATATATATATAGAGAGAGAGAGAGAGAGAGAGAGAGAGAGGCAGGCTCCTGTGCACACTAAGTTTGCACATTAAGTTTGCACATTACCTTTTAAAAGTGTGCAAACTTAGTGCTGGCGCACACCAATTTTTTTATGTGATATTTAAACATTTCAACGGACTCACATAAAAAAAATCAGCTCAAAAAAAGTTTTTTTGAGCTTATTTTTTTTATATGGGTTCCTTGAAATGTTTAAATATCATAAAAAAAAAAATCAACTCAAAAATATTTTTTTTACTATATATAAAAGGTAATGTGCAAACTTAGTGTGCACAGGAGCCTGCCTCTCTCTCTCTCTCTCTCTCTCTCTCTCTCTCTCTATATATATATATATATATATATATATATACGACATGCGATAGTATATATATATTGTGTGTGCATTAATATCCCTGGCTAGATATTATTATTTTATATTCTAGATCTATAGGGAGAGGTTCTGCGTAGTGGATGAATCCCCTAGCTTGAGGAGTAGGGCGAGTATATTCCCATGTCATAGTGTCCGTTATATGGGTGAGGGGCATCTCACTTTCAGGGAAGGAATATGATCGCCTCCAATTATATGTTTTAACCAAGTTAGTGAGCTATTCTAACTTGGGGTATATAGGTTATGTGAATATACCTAGCGGGATAGCACTTTAGAGAATATACATCCGGTGAGTTATTACTCGGAAGGATGCCTATTATTAATTATTATTTCAGCATGTTTGAGAATGTTGTAATATGGCTATACGTATATAATGAGGTAAATGATTATATACGGGTTAGATTAATACAAGCTGTGAATTGTATTATATATAATAGGTGTGAAAGTTATGTGAATTTAAAAAGGAAAATGATTAATTAAGTTAATGTTGGTAATAACTTAGAAATCATAATTTTGGCACACTCGGTTAGAATAGGGTGGTTGCAAGGGGTTATATGAATTACCTAGTCATGAGATAAATAACTAGGTAAATTAATTAAGGCGTTAGTAGTGCACAAGGGAGTGCAACACTAACTAAAATATGGAGAGCATGCATATTTACTTATTACTGCAAGTTAATCAATTGCTAAATCTTTTTCAAATATTTTGGGGTGAGGATGTCCTCAAGGGAGTGCGGCACTAACTAAAATATGGAGAGCATGCATATTTACTTATTACTGCAAGTTAATAAATTGCTAAATATTTTGGGTACTAACCTTGCTATATTAACTTTTAAAAACCTTTTAGGTGTCCAGTCACAGGGACGCCAGGCTTGACTCGTTCCAGGGATTCGTTGCTACAGCATATGTGGATTTTGCGGGAGTTTGATAGGCACCTCATTCCTTTCATTTCTAGTGTAGAAATTTTCTATCAGTGGTTGGAGCATGTTGCTCATTGTTTTATTCAGTACTTATGTCAGACTTGTTGAGATTTAATTGGATTTTGAATCGATGGTTTATTCAGTCAGTTATTTAATTGTGAATGGTTGAATTCAGTTAATTGTAATTGTAATATTATTTTGTTTCCGCATGAGTATTTCATTTAAGTAAATGAAAGATAAAATTAGCACCAGTTTAATTTTCTCACTTAGGTGGTTAGTAATTAAAAAGGCGACAGTGATGCTAAGAATGAACAAACTGAGAAACCTGTTCTAATTTAATTTAGGACTGATCACCCAGGGTTAATTAGGTGGGGTGTCACATAAAGCCTAAGTGTAGATATTATGAAATTTTGTTCGTTCTCTAGGACCGGGGGTTCCGTGAGTACGCGATCAGTTCCTACGAGTTGCATTAGTCCCCTACAAGGTGTTGGCGCTGCTCACGGGGCCGTGTGGGGGGGTGTTTCGGGGTTTCACTCTCTAACGGAATGTTTTTAGCCCTAAGTGTAAATATTCTGAAGATTGGTCCTTATCTCCTACCGGGATTCTCGTGACCACCCGGTCTATTCCTATGAGTTAAATTTGTCCAGTGCGAGGTATTGACACTGCTCATAGGGCTGTTTGGGTTGAGGTTCGGGGTTTCTCCCTCTAATTGCATGTCTTCAAGCCTAAGTGTAGATATTATGATGTTTGGGTCGTGTTCTCAGATCGGGGGTCACGTGACCACACGGTCGATTCCTAAGAGTTACATTGGTCCCGTGCGAGGTGTTGGCACCGCTCAGGGGACCATTTGTGGGGTGTTCGAGGTTTCTCGCATGTTTTTGAGACTAACTATAGATATTCAAATAATTGGTTCGTGCTCTCTAATGGGGGTCCTGTGACCACGTGGTCAGTCCCTTTGAGTTACATTAGTCTGGTAGGAGGTGTTGACACTTCTCACTGAGCCGTGTGGTTTTTTTAGGGTTTCACCCTCTAACTACATGTTTGCAAGCCTAAGTGTATATATTCTTATGATTGGTCCATGCTCTCGGACCGGGATCCCAAAACCACGTGGTCGGTTCCTACTAGTTACATTGGTCCCATGCAAGTAGTTGGAAGCGCTCACAGGGCCGTTTAGGGGTGTTTTGGGGATTCCCCCTCTAATGGAATGTTTTCAATCCTAAGTGTAGATATTCTGAAGATTAGTCTGTTCCCTTCAATCGGGAGTCTCATGACCAAGCGATCGATTCCTAAGAGGTAAATTGGTCCCTTGCAAGGTGTTGGCATTGCTCATGGGGCCGTTTGGGTGGGTCGAGATTTTTCCCTCTAATGGAACATCCTTCACCCTAAATGTAGATATTCTAAAGATAGGGCCGTGCTCTCGGACTGGGGGTCAAGTGGCCATGCGGTCGGTTCCTCAGAGTTACATTGGTCCCGTGCGAGGTGTTGGCACCGCTCACGGGGATGTTTGGGGCATGTTCAATGTTTCTCCCTCTAACGGCATGTTTTCAAGACCAAGTGTAGATATTCAAAAAATTGGTCCATGCTCTCGATTGGCGTCTCGTGACCATGTGTTCGGTTCCTTCGAGTTACATTGTACGAGGTGTTGGCACCGCTCACGGGGCCGTGTGGGGGGTGTTTCAAAGTTTCACCCTCTAACGGCATGTTTTCAATCCTAAGTGTAGATATTCTAAAAATTGGCCCATGCTCTCAGACCCGGGATCCCGTTACTATGCAGTCGGTTCCTATGAGTGACGTTGGTCCTGTGCGAGGTGTTAACGCTTCTCACGGGGCTATTTGTGGGGTGTTTCAGGCTTTCTCCCTCCAACAGAATGTCTTCAAGCCTAAATGTAAATATTATGAAGATTGGGTCGTGCTCTCAGACCAGGGGTCTCGTGACCACACAGTCAGTTTCTTCGAGTTACATTGGTCCCGTGCGAGGTTTTGGCACTGATCATGCCACCATTTGGGGGGGGGGGGGGGTTGTGGTTATGCCTTCTAACATCATGATTTTAAGCATAAGTTTAGATATGATAAAAATTGGTTTGTGCTATCGAGCCGGGGGTCCCATGACCACATAGTTGGTTCCTACGAGTTATATTGCTCCCGTGCGAGGTGTTAGCACCACTCATGAGGCCATTTAGGGGGTGTTTCGAGGTTTCTCCCTCTAACGACATGTTATAAAGCCTAAGTGTAAATATTTTGAAGCTTGGTATGTTCTCTCAGACTGGGGGTCCTGTGACCCCGCAATCAGTTCCTATGAATTACATTGATCCCGTGTGAGGTATTTGCACCACTCATGCAGCCATTTGGGGGTGTTTTGGGGTTTATCAACCTAACGACATGTTTTCAAGCATAAGTATAGATATTTTGCGATAGGTTCCTAAGAGTTACATTGGTCTCGTGTGAGGTGTTGGCATTGCTCACGAGAAAGTCCGGGGGTGTTTGAGTTTTCTCCCTCTAATGGCATGTTTTAAAGATAAAGCCTAAATATTCAAAAAATTAGTCCATGCTCTTAAACGGGGGTCTTGTGACCACGCAGTTAGTTCCTTCGGGTTACATTAGTCCCGTATGAGGTGTTGTCATCGCTCACGGGGTCGTGTGGGGAGTGTTTTGGAGTTTCACCTTCTAGTGGCATATTTTTAATCCTAAGTGTAGATATTCTGAAGATTGGTCCATGCTCTCGGACCAGGGGTCCCGTGACCACGCGGTCAGTTCCTACGAGTTATGTTGGTCCCATGCGAGGTGTTAGCGCTTCTCATGGGGGTGTTTCGAGCTTTCTCCCTCCAACGGAATGTCTTGAATTGTAAATGTAGATATTCTAAAGATTTGGTCGTGCTCTCCGAATGGGGGTCCCATAACCACACGGTCATGTTTTACGAGTTACATTGATCCCTTGCGAGGTGTTGGCACTGCTCATGGAGTCGTTTGAGGGTTGTTTTGGGGTTTTTACCTCTAACGTAATGTTTTCAAGACTAAGTGTAGATATTCTGAAAATTGTTTTATCCTCTCAAACCGGGGTTCTTGTGACCACGCGATCGGTTCCTACATACAATATCCCATACTAGTTGTTGGCACATCTCACGAGGGTGTTTAGGGGGTGTTTCGGGGTTTCACACTCTAACAATATGAAGCCCTTATAGTCTTGACTCACTTGAGTCTATATTGTATAAGAGTTCATCTAGTTTGGAAATTAAGACCAAATTATGTCCATCCTAGAAACCAAAGAACCTCAGAGATTCAATTGATATTTCATTCATTTATCTTGTAGTGATCAAGACCAAATTACTAACACTTACGCACAGTAAAAGGCATCATATACATGTAATATTGCATATTTATGTGTGTATATATGTTGAGTGTGTTTAAATCACTAAATTTGATTTTTAAATATTTTTTGGGATTTTATTAACATTTTTTAATAAATATTTTATTAATTAAAACTTGGTTTTAAAAGTTTGTGGGTTCAATCTCTAATTATGGTTTAATGGGTTTTTCGGCTCAAAGTTGGTTTGGGTAGAAACGAAAAGCGACAGAGAATTCAGGGTGTGGTTGTAATTACTTTTAGACGCCTGTTTTATATCGCCTTACTGATCAACACCTGTTGCTTGCTGATTGGTGCATTTTGTGTTGATTTACTGAGTATACAATTGCGTATCTTTACAACTGTTGGATCAAACCTTATCAACGACCTGCATGCTTTCTTTGGTAATCCCTATGTATCCCTCCTGAACCAATCAAGTGACTTTTAATCACCGCTTTCTGTGAGACATTGGATTTAAGTCAATCCAGCTTGACTTAATCCTGACCCCTGTTTTTAAACCTGCTTCTCGATCCTTCTCTTCGTCCTATAAAAGGGACCCTCCTCTCAATCGTCTAAGACTTTTGGCCAGTTATTTCCTGAGAGTGAAAAAGAGAGAGAAGAGAGAGAGAAGAGAGAAACCAGAAAGAAAGAGAGAGAGTTAGAAACCCTAACCCTAACCCATGTTCATCAATCCTCTTTCAAACGAAACACTCCACAAAAACTCCTACATATCCAAAACACTACCCTGAGTGTTCTTCAGTTTTTGAGAGATATTTGTGTTGCTATAACCTCTTGTTCGTTAGATCTTGTTCCCAACTTAAACTGTTTACTTAGATCTATTTTCTTCTTCATAGAAATTTCAGATCTATGTTCTGCATGATACATCACACTTAGATCAACATGTTCTATTTCTCATCTTGAGAAATATATTGTTGATTCTTTTCTGAAAATTGCTTTTAACTTTAAAATCAACAATAAATGTTTTCTGTTTCTAGTTCTCTTAAAACTAAACCTTTGACTAGTTTGGAATCAGACTTGGAGGTTTTCAATCTCGAAAATCTTTTCAAAACTTTGATATTGATTAAGATCTTGACTGTCTTCTAAGCAAGATATTTGTGGATTCTGGGATTGATTTAAAGGTCAAAAAGGTTCAAAGTTTTGTGAGAAGAGAGAAGAAGAAAAATCATTGCATATAGTCCTATATGTAATTTTTTAGCACTGTTTGTACTTAATAAGTGTGAGTGTGTGCATGCATGTGTTAGAGAGCACCTCCACAAACACTTTCACCCTACAACACGAAAAGTGTTGGTAATAAGATCTTGTGAACAAAAGTCGACGTAAAGTGCTGGAACAAATCAGAAGTTAACAAACTGGGAGAACAACATCTACAATCAGAATTGCAGAGAAGTTATAAGGACACCAGAGGGTATATTCCTAAACTTATATAGGTCTGAGTTGTATGCATGTTAGTTATATAGTTTGTAACTCGTAAATTTATTTTAGTGGATTTTTCATTTTACTCTGTAGAGGGAGTCGTGGATGTTTCCTCTATTGGTGAGGTTTTACCACGTAAAAAATCGTGAACTTAATATTTCTACATCTCCTCATCTCATTCTTGGTTGTGCCGAGTTTAAAGTTTGTTTAAACTATTTTATAAACCTATAAGTCAAATCTTGAAAAGATCTCGTACATACTGTTTTGTTAACACATCTTGTGTTCAAATAGTTTTGATTTTTAAGAAAAGAGTTTCTTCGAAAAATAGCTCGGACTTACTTAAATATTTAATTTTTAATAAACAAATTTAGTATCATATTTTCAATTGGTATCAGAGCTTGGTAAACTTCTTTTAAAGAGATCCTGTGTTTCTGAAATTGTTTTCTGAAAATCAAATTTGGGAGAGAAAAATGAAAGATTTGGTAACTTGACCAGACCTCCTATCTTTGATGGAACCAATTTTGCTTACTGGAAAGTAAGAATGATTGCTTTCATTCAAGGAACTCTGGGAGATGATGTCTGGGACATTGTTGAAAATGGTTACACTTTTCCTACAAAACCAGCCATTGAAGGAAGTAATGAGAGGGTTAAGAAAGCATTAAGTGAGTTCACTCAAGAAGAGAAACAAGTTTCTCGAAATAATAACAAAGGAAAGAATGTCATATTTATGTCCATAAATGAACATGAGTTCAAAAGATTCTCATCTTGTACCACTTCTAAGGAAGCTTGGGTTACTTTGGTTACTGCTCATGAAGGTGACACTAGAGTTAAGGCTGCTAAAACTCAAATGCTCATTCAATAGTGTAATTCCCTAATTATGTCTGAGACTGAATCATTTGATGACTTCTATATGAACCTGACTGATATTGTGACAAAATTGCATGCTAATGGGATAACTTATGATAGACAAGAAATTGTATCTAAAATTCTGAGATCATTACCACAAAAATTTGATAAGAAAAGATATGCTATTGAGGAAATGTGTGACATTAATCTCACTCCTGAACTTCTCAGTAGTAAATTAAAAACTGTGGAAATGGAACTGGAATTTAAGAAACAATTGACCCAGTCCCATAGGAAACAGACTAGTTCCAATCTAAGCTTTTCTTCTAAATTGATTAAGCCTGAGTTTAATACTTCCAATGATGACTCTGATGAGGAATGCGATATAGAGAGTTTAGACAATCAGATTGCCTTAATGTCAAAACAGTTTAAAAAAATCATTAAGTTTAGAAACAAAATGGAAAATAAACAAGGCAAGACAAATTATCCAACTTCCTCTAATCACAGACCTCATGAGAAAAACCATGACAAAAATCACCAGGAATCTCACATTAGACCTAACAGAGACCTTAAGAAGATTGAATGCTATAGATGTGGTAAACTAGGGCGCATTGCATAAGACTGTAGATTTAACTTGAACACTCAAAACAAACACACTAGAGCCAACATTTGCAAAACATGGGATGATTCAAGTGACTCTGAAAATGAGGAATCTGAGTCATCTGATGTTTTTGATCCTTGCATGTCTTTCTTTGACAAGATTATATATAATGATGATATGCCTGTGCTTGTTAGTGAGGATGAATCGAATAATTCTATGTCTGATTTTTCGAATATTGCTGTTTCTGGTTTAGATGCTTTGATTACTGAGAATATTGTTATCTCTTCTTCGGGGTGTGTGAGTCAAAGGGAAAGCGATAATGACGATGTCAATGGGTGTGTGAGTCAAGAAAAGTGCTAGACTAGAAAAAATTATGAAAGATCTCACCAAAAAGTTGGAAGACCTAAGCCTGATGATCAAACTGAATGCTGAAGAGTATACCACCCTATGTTTAACTCATGAAAGTGAAATTAAAATGTTTGATGAAAAACTCAGAAATTTGACTGAAATAAATGAAACTCTTGAGAAAAAATACAAAGGGACATTGCTAGAATTGGAACAAACCAAAGAAAAGACAGCAACTATTTTCAAAAAATTTACTAAATTTGAAAATAATTCTAACTGTTTTGATGAATTTATTGCTGAATCTAAAACCAATTATGATGATCGAAGTGGAATAGGGTTTTTCCCCAATTTGAAGGCACAAACAAAATCTTTTGAACCTATCAAGTTTGTGTCAGAAGGTAAAAGACCTATTGAAACATGCCCAGATTTTCATTCCCTAAAAACTGAGTTTGACTCAAAACATCAAAATTCTAACATTGGGGAATCAAGTTGCTCTAAACATGAAAGTTCACCTAAGGCTAAATACGTTTGCCCCTTCATTAGAAAGAGTGAATCTACATTCAAACCTATACTACCTAGGAATAGAGTTCAGCCTCAAAATTCCTCAAAACCTTTGTTTAGAGACTTTCCTAAGGAGACCCCAATTTTGAGCAATCTTAATTGCCCTTACTGCGACATATATGGTCACTCTTTTGATGGTTGCTATGCTAGGAGACTTTTCAAACCTATCTGTAATCCTCATATCTATCAGAATTTTAACTATTCTAGGAGGACCGCAACAATTATGTACTTCCTAGAAAACTAGACAAAAACTCTAATTATAGGAAGAAAAAGACCAAACCTAAAGGAACATTTCCTAGAAGGATGCCTAAAAATCTTCCTAAACCAAATGCTCAAGTCTTTCACAAAATTCAAAATCATGCGCAAAACATTTTTCATCAAAAATCCAATGCTCGCAAATTTATCAATTGAGAGCTAATAGGCGTAAAATGAAAACTATAGCAATTTGGGTTAGAAAATATGATCTATTACCTCAGATGAAGTGTAATATAGTTGTTACTTCTTTAAAAGTTGAACACACATCATCTGGTTGGTATTTAGACTCTGGATGTTCTAAGCACATGACTGGTGATGATACAAAACTCTTAAATAAAACCAGCTTTGCTGGTGGTAAAGTCATTTTTGGTGATGGAGTATCAGCCCAGATCATAGGCAAAGGAACTCTCTAAGAAAATGGACTTCCTATTCTTGAAGATGTTCTTCTAGTTAAAGGTCTTAAGGCCAATCTACTTAGTATCTCACAATTCTGTGACTCAGATCATACTGTTACCTTTTCAAAGAACAATTGCAAAATTTGAAATGAAAAAGGTGAATGCATAATTACAGGATTCAGAACTCCTGACAATTGTTATACTGTCATGAATAAGTCTAAAATCTGTAATGTTGCCAGAATGGATGACAACGAGATATGGCATAACAAAATGTGTCATATAAATTACGAAAATCTTAGTAGACTGACCTCTCAGGAAATAGTTAGAGGAGTTCCTAAAATCAAACCCATACCTAACATTGTTTGTGGTTCTTGTCAGGAAGGTAAAATTGTTAAGGCACCCCATAAGAAAGTTAATGATATTCTTACCTCTAATCCCTTGGAGCTCATCCATATGGACCTAATGGGTCCCTCCCAATCTGTTAGTCTCTGTGGACACAATTATATCCTGGTTATGGTTGATGACTTCACCAAATTTACTTGGGTAGCCTTTTTAAAACAAAAGTCCGACACTTTTCAAAATTTTCTAAAAATTCTTCTTCGGATTGAAAATGAAAAGAACACTCAAGTATATTGAATTCGTAGTGATAGAGGTGGTGAATTCAAAGACACTTGTATTATTGAATACTGTGACTATAATGGTTACAAACACGAATTCAGTGCTCCTAAGACTCCTCAACAAAATGGAATTGCCGAGAGAAAGAATCGTACACTTCAAGAGATGGCACGCGTTATGTTACATGCCAAGAGTTTACCTAAATACTTTTGGGTGGAATCTATTCGTACTGCATGTCACATCATAAATAGGGTCTATCTTAGAAAAAATTCCAAAAAAACTCCTTACGAACTTTGATACAATAAAAAGCCTAATCTTAAGTACCTTAGAACTTTTGGCAGTACTTGTTATGTATGCAAAGATAGGGAACACTTATCCAAATTTGAGAGTAGGGGAGATAAAGCTATTTTTCTAGGATACTCATCTAACAGTAGAGCCTATAGAGTATATATACTTCGCACTAAAACCTTGATGGAATCCATAAATGTAATTGTAAGTGACACTACTGTAGAGAACAAGACTGGTGAATCAACTATTGAGGAAGAATCTACAAACATTTTAGAAAATGAATCTTCTAAAATAGATAATTCATTACCAATTGAGATTCCTGAAGTACCTATTGGGTTTCTAAAGATCATCCCATAAATAACGTAGTTGGTAACCCTAGTGAGCCAGTGCGTACAAGATCCCAACTTAGAAATTATGCACATTATGCATGTTTTGTTTCCCTCGTGAAACCAAAGAATGTAAATGAGGCATTGAATGACTCTCACTGGATTTCTGCTATGCAGGAAGAACTTCTTCAATTTGTCATTCATGATGTTTGGAATCTTGTTCCTCGTCCTGATCACAAAAAGATTATTGGCACACGTTGGATTTTCAAAAATAAGACTGATGAAAATGGGATAATAATTAGAAATAAAGCTGGATTAGTTGCTCAAGGATACTCTCAAATTGAAGGAATAGATTTTAATGAGACTTTTGCACCTGTTACTCGTTTAGAATTTGTCCGTCTGCTCTTTGCTATAGCTTGCCACATGCATTTTACACTTTACCAAATGGATGTCAAATCTGCATTCCTTAATGGAATATTGACTTAAGAGACCTATGTAGAACAACCTAAAGGGTTCATTGACCCTCAATATCCAAATCATGTATTTCGTCTTAAAAAGGCATTGTATGGCCTTAAACAAGCACCTAGAGCTTGGTATGAGCGTCTTTCCAGTTTCCTCTTAGATAAGGGTTTCAAAAGTGGTGGAAATGATCAAACTCTTTTTGTCAAACATTTTTACAAACACATCACTATTACCCAAGTTTATGTTGACGATATTATCTTTGGATCAACTTCTCCCTCAGAAGTAAAATCCTTCTCTGAAATTATGCGCAAGGAATTTCAGATGTCTCTTATGAGGGAGTTGCAATTTTTCTTAGGTCTCCAAGTCAAACAAAATTCAGAAGGATTATTTGTCTCGCAATCTAAGTACGCTTTAGAGATAGTAAAGAAATTTGGCCTAGAGGGTGCTAAAGATGCTAGAACGCCCATGAGTACTACGTTAAAATTGTCGAAAGATGAAAATGGAAAATCAGTAGATCCTACTCTATATCGTAGTATGATAGGAACCTTACTATATCTTACTGCCTCGCATCCTGATATTATGTATGCTGTGTGTGTATGTGCTCGTTATCAAAATAATCCTAAGGAGAGACATTTGAATTCTGTTAAACGTATCATTAAATATGTGAAAGGCACTCTGAATCTAGGACTTTGGTACACTAATGACACATCAAGCACTATAATTGGGTACACTAATGCTGACTGGGCTGGGTGTACTGATAATAGTAAAAGCACATCAGGAGCATGTTATTATATAGGTAAAAACTTTGTAGGATGGAGTAGTAAGAAACAAAACTGTACATCACTCTCGATAGCTGAATCTGAATACATAGCCGCTGGTAGGTGTTGTGCTCAATTACTGTGGCTTAAACAAATGTTAAGTGATTATGGTATTCAAGAAAATCAATTGCATCTCTATTGTGATAATAAAAATGCGATTAATATTTCTAAAAACCCTGTTCAATACTCGCGAACAAAGCACATAAAAATAAGACATCACTTTATACGCGAATTGGTTGATACTAAGGAATTAGAAATCAATTATCTTCCTACTGATTTGCAACTCGTAGATATGTTTACCAAACCTCTAGATTATAATAAATTCATTTCTTTGCGGAAATATATTGGTATGGTTTGTGCTGAGTAATACCTTTGCTGATTATCCAAGTTTTTCCCTTTGTCCATTTGAAACAAAATGGGGGAGAAATTTGAGTCTTTATGAATTTTTTTATATATGCTAAACTGCTTGATCTTAGTGATTCATTGCAGGTTTTTGTACAGTCTTTCTCAACTGATGTAATAGGGTATTCAATTGTTAATAGTTGAGTTATGTACTTTTGTCTTCTAGGATTTGGGTAGATAGAATCTTTATAGGAATAGGTTTTTCTTAACTTTTTGTCGCCCTACGAGTCCTAGTTGACACAAAGGAGATTTTGTCTCATATTTCCAAAGGGGGAGATTGAAGCCCTTATACTCTTGACTCACTTGAGTCTATATTGTATAAGAGTTCATCTAGTTTGGAAATTAAGACAAAATTATGTCCATCCTAAAAACCAAAGAACCTCAGAGATTGGATTGTTATTTCATTCATTTATCTTGTAGTGATCAAACCAAATTACTAACACTCACACATAGTAGAATGCATCATATACATGTCATATTGCATATTTATGTGTGTATATATGTTGAGTATGTTTAAATCCCTAAATTTGATTTTTAAATATTTTTTGGGACTTTATAAACATTTTTAAATAAAGGTTTTATTAATTAAAACTTGATTTTAAAAGTTTGTGGGTTCAATCTCTAATTATGGTTTAATGGGTTTTTTGGCTCAAAGTTGGTTTGGGTAGAAACCAAAAGTGGCAGAGAATTCAGGGTGTGGTTGTAATTACTTTTAGACGCGCGTTTTATATCGCCTTACTGATCAACACCTGTTGCTTGCTGATTAGTGCATTTTGTGTTTCTTTACTGAGTAAACAATCACGTATCTTTACAATCGTTGGATCAAACCTTATCAACGACCTGCATGCTTTCTTTGGTAATCCCTGTGTATCCCTCCTGAACCAATCAGGTGACTTTTAATCACCGCTTTCTGTGAGCCCTTGGATTTAAGTCAATCCAGCTTGACTCAATCCTGAACCTTATTTTTGAACCTGTTTCTCGATCCTTCTCTTCGTCCTATAAAAGCTACCCTCCTCTCAATCGTCTAAGACTTTTGGCCAGTTCTTTCCTGAGAGTGAAAAAGAGAGAGTAGAGAGAAGAGAGAGAGAAGAGAGAAACTAGAAAGAAAAAGAGAGATTTAGAAACCCTAACCCTAACCCTAACCCTAACCCCTGTTCGTCAATCCTCTTTCAAACCAAACACTCCACAAAAACTCCTACATATCCAAAACACTACCCTGAGTGCTCTTGAGTTTTTGAGAGATATTTGTGCTGTTGTAACCTCTTGTTCGTTAGGTCTTGTTCCCAACTTAAACTGTTTACATAGATCTATTTTCTTCTTCATAGAAATTTCATATCTATGTTCTGCATGTTACATCACACTTAGATCTACATGTTTTATTTCTCATCTTGAGAAATATATTGTTGATTCTTTTCTGAAAATTGCTTTTAACTTTGAAATCAACAATAAATGTTTTCTGTTTCTAGTTCTCTTAAAACTAAACCTTTGACCTAGTTTGGAATTTCACTTGGAGGTTTTCAATCTCGAAAATCTTTTCAAAACTCTGAGATTGATTAAGGTCTTGACTGTCTTCTAAGCAAGATATTCGTGGATTCTGGGATTGATTTAAAGGTCAAAAAGGTTCAAAATTTTGTGAGAAGAGAGAAGAAGAAAAATCCCTCCATATAGTCTTATATATAATTTGCTTGCACTGTTTGTACTTAATAAGTGTGAGTGTGTGCATGCAAGTGTTAGAGAGCACCTCCACAAACACTTTCACCCTAAAACACGAAAAGTGTTGGTAATAAGATCTTGTGAACAAAAGTCGATGTAAAGTGCTGGAACAAATAAGAAGTTAACAAACTGGGAGAACAACATCTACAATCAGAACTGCAAAGAAGTTATAAAGACACCAGAGGGTATATTCCTAAACTTATATAGGTATGAGTTGTATGCATGTTAGTTATATAGTTTGTAACTCTTAAATTTGTTTTAGTGGATTTTTCATTTTACTCTGTAGAGGGAGCCGTGGATGTTTCCTCAATTGGTGAGGTTTTACCACGTAAAAAATCGTGAACTTAATCTTTCTACATCTCCTCATCTCATTCTTGGTTGTGCTGAGTTTAAAGTTTGTTTAAACTGTTTTATAAACCTGTAAGTCAAATCTTGCAAAGATCTCGTACATATTGTTTTGTTAAACACATCTTGTGTTCAAATAGTTTTGATTTTTAAGAAAAGAGTTTCTTCAAAAAACAGCTCGGAGTTACTTAAATAGTTTATTTTTAATAAACGACTTTAGTAACATATTTTAACAATATGTTTTTAATCCTAAGTGTAGATATTCTAAAGATTGGGTCATTCTCTCGAATTGGGGTCCCGTGACCATGAGGTCAGTTCCTACGAGTTACATTGTTCCCGTATGAGGTGCTAATACCACTCACGAGGCCATTTGGGGGTATGTGTTTCTCCCTCTAACGGCATTTTTTAAAGCCTAAGTGTAAATATCCTGAAGATTGGTCTATTCTTTCAGACCTGGGTTCCCGTGGCTATGCAATCAGTTCCTACGAGTTACATTGGTCCCTTGAGAGGTATTTGCACCACTCATAGGGCCGTTTGGGAGGGTGTTTCGGGGTTTCTCAACCTAATGACATGTTTTCAAGCCTAAGTGTAGATATTATTAAGATTGGGTTGTGCACACAAACCTAGGGTCTTATGAATATGCAATTAATTCCTATGAGTTACCTTACTCCCATGCGAGGTGTTGGCGCCACTCATAGGGCAATTTGTGGGGTGATTCGGGGTTTCGCATTCTAACGACATGTTTTCAATCCTAAGTTTAGATATTCTAAAATTTTGTCTGTGCTCTCAAATCAGGGGTCCCGTGACCACTCGGTCGGTTCCTACGAGTTACGTTGGTACCATTCGAGGTGTTGGCACCGCTCATGGGGCGGTTTAGGGGGTGTTTCGGGATTTGGCCCTCTAACAACATATTTTCAAGCCTAAGTGTAGATATTCTAAATATTGGGTGATGCTCTCATGTCTGGGGTCCCGTGACCACGCGGTCGGTTCCCATGGGTTACATTGGTCCCATGTGAGGTGTTGGCGCCACTCACAGGGCCGTTTTGGTGGTGTTTTGTGGTTTTTCCCTCTAATGACATGTTTTAAAGCCTAAGTGTAGATATTCTGAAGATTGGTCTATGATGTTGAACAAGGGGTCCCTTGACCACACGGTCGATTCATATGAGTTACATTGGTCCCGTGCGAGGTGTTGGTACCACTCAAGCCTAAATCGAGAGGTGTACAAGGCATCGTCAGTGGTGGATTTGTACTTTACCTCATATTCGGGATTCGCCATCATAGGTATGGCATTTGAAACTTGGGAAATGGTCAAAGCTACTATAGTGTTTGTCTAGAGTAGCATAGTGTGTGTGTGAAATACAACCAAATTCAAAAGAAGACACACTTAGGGTTGAAACGTACAGTGGGGGTATGGCATCCCCAATGACACCCAAACGGCGCAGCGAGTGGCACAAACACCTCATGAGCAACTCTTTCGAGCTCAAGATTTTTGTGAACAAGATATTAATTGGAGAGAGATGTATAGAGACCTTGGTAATCCTATATGCTATGATAACTAATAAATATCCAACATATTATCCAACGATCGGACATTGGTCCCGTGCAAGGTGTAGGTGCCTCTTATGGGGCCATTTTGGGAAATGTTTTGATTTTTTGCCCTCTAACGACATGTTTTTAAGGTTAAGTCTAGATATTTTAAAATTATTGTCATGTTCTCAAAGTGGGGGTTCCATGACCATGTGGTCAGTTCCTGTGAATTATATTGGTCCCGTGCGAGGTGTTAGCGCCTTTCACAGGGTCGTTTGGGGGGGGGGGTGTTTGGTTTTTCCCCCTCTAACATCATGTTTTTAAGCTTAAGTCTATATATTTTCAAATTATTGTCATATTATCAAACCGTGAGTCCCATGACCACGCGATAAGTTCCGACGAGTTACTTTGGTCCCGTGCGAGGTGTTGCGCCTCTCACAGGGCCGTTTGGGGGTGTTTTGGTTTTTCTCCCTCTAACGACTTATTTTTAAGCCTAAGTCTATATATTTTCAAATTATCATCATATTCTTAAACCGGTGGTCCCATGACCATGTGAACAATTTTTGCGTGTTACATTGGTCCCTTGTGAGGTGTGTGCACCTCTCACGGGGCCAATTGGGGGGTGCTTTGTGTTTTCTCCCTCTAAAGGTAGGTTTGGCAAGAAAATCTGCCATTTTTGGCCTTACCAAATGCAGCGTGTTTCAGAGCCCATTAAAATTATTCTAGAAAGTATTCCCGAATAATATGATGCTTCTTCTCATTTGGAGTTTGATAGAGTATTCCAAATATGACTCCTCTCATTAGGGGAGTGTGGCCTTCATCAATATCCACCAATCCAGGACACTCCAATAGTATTTTCCCCCATTCTTTATGTTTCTCATTTACAACACTCCTTTTTCCCTTTCTTAGTGTGTTCCTTCGCCATAATTTTCTCACCAGCAAGCTTCTCATACAAATTATAGCTCACTCCGAGTACGCTTTGGTCTTTCTTCCACGAATACACTTCGTCATCCATAAAACTTATTCACGCACACACCTTTTCTTGGAGAAGCTTAAGATCTATATTTTCATTTCCATATTTCTCAGGATTTGTGAGGTTATGAATCGAGTATTTCCATATTTCCATTTTTTGATAAAAAAATTAAAGTAAAATTCCCATTTCATAATCTCAACAATACTAACAAATCTAGAAATGAATATAAATATATTAATCTTCTCCAAGAGATGTGCAAGTAAATAAGTTGTACGCTTGATGAAGGTGTATTTGGGGAAACTGGGAGTAAGATATAATTTGTATGAGAAGCTTGTCGGTGAGAAAATCATGACGAAGGAACACCACAATGAAAGGGAAAAGGATTGTTGTAAATGAGAAACATCAAGAATAGGGGAAAATACTATTGGAGTGTGTGACACCCCGCCCAAATAAATACGGGGTGATCAGTTCTATGTCAAATTTAAAACAGGAATCTCAGGGGTTCATTCTTAGCATCACTGCCGAAAACTTTTTAAAACTTTACTAACCACCTAGTATTCAAACAGACTGATGTCAAATTTTATCTTTTTATTAAACAATTAAATATGCATGCTAAATAACAAATAAACCATACATCCAAACCATAAGTCTAAAACAGTACTAAATGAATAAATGATCTGTCGAATAAACAATCGGCTCAAAATCCCAATATAATAATCCAATAAATCAATACATAAACTACATACTGAGGCTAAAAGTAAAAGGGGAAACATGCCCTGAATGAATCTACAACTGAGATAAGAATCCTACTCTAGGAATAAATAAATGATACGTCTAAATTAAGTCCTGCACCCATCCACAATGTTATAGCAACATAACCCTGGAATAGATAAGTCAACTATGACATCCCTATGGCTGGGCACCTGTTAATATACATATACATAGACAAGAGAGAAGAGAGAAGAAGTACAAGAAACGGGTCAGAACTTGACTTATAAAAATGTTTAGCAAGCATTTTATTGCAATAAATGAAATGCGTAGTATATAATGTTCATACTTTCTTTTATGGTCGTACTCTCTTGAGGACAATCTCACTTCACTTCTATAGTGCACACCTATCGCATTCATTTATTCCTCCTAGTCATTTCTCTATCCAGCTAGTCCATAACAGCTATATAACTAGCCCGTTAATCCTCTTGTCGCAAGTTAAGCGTACTTTTATGATTAGAATCACAAATGTAAATTCTCACCTTTATGAATATTTTTAAATATTACCTTAATACTGCCAATACTTAGTTACAAACTATGTATCTCCCTCCATATATATATATATTTACTAAATATAACATTAGTTCGACCCAGTGTTATTACTACCTACGTTCACTCTAGAATACCCGTGTCACCCATACGATACGATATCAAAATAGTTTGTACCAAAAAGTCAATAACGTTGAATATTTGTATACTTAATCCTTTTGTCATTAAGATTATTTTACTTATCATGACATTCACCTCCACAAATTACACACGGTACAATTGTTTACCAGTGTATATATTTAATCACTCCACATATATATATTCTAATCTTGCACCCCTATATTAAGACCTCTCGACGCAATGTATACTCTATTATCGTGTCCCGGTGCATTACTCACTGCATGAAGGACTACTATTCATTTCTGATTTTATTACTATTGATGTCTACTTAATTCACACAATAGATATCATCACAAGTACATGTATATATATAAGCACATTATCTGTTATAAATATACTATTATGCACCTCGAGACAATGTTGCGATGCCTGCATACTTTGCTATCATATTCCGTTGCATCACTCATTGCATAAAGGACTATAGGTTCAATATCTCATGAACCATCAAAGCAAAACACACATATTGGGGGCAAAAATAGTTCCAAGCCGCTGGGCTACGCACATACCTACGCACCCATACGACCATCATCACTATCGTTCTCACAGATAGCCCGTACCTAGGTTATATACTCTAGTGGGACAATTCAATATCCCACCCGAAGGATCCTCAACGCATGATTTTCCACAACGCAGAACCTCCACTCGATAGCAAGCAACGTAGGTATGTTGTACACATAATAAAACAATCAAATAGGTATTCACACACCCTATTAAAATCTTAGGTAATCACACAACCTTTCATTGTTTTAGGTATTCACACAACCTATCATGGTTTTAGGTATTCACCTAACCTATTATCATTTTTCTATTGGATTATGTATTCTCATAATTATATATATAATTCCCACATTCATATATATATATATATATACATATATTCCAATTATTAACGAGTCCGCTCGTATTAAATTCAATCCAATACCAAAATAGTAACCTCTTGCTATATAATATAATTGATAGGATGGTATATTCCACCGCATATATACCCTATTAAGTACATATTAATCTCACAAAGGTCCCTAAGAATTTTGGTTCCAATTCGGGAAAGTTTCATCTCTAAATAAAATTCCAAGGGCATTTTAGACATTTCACACCTTATGCCTAAATAATAATTTCTATATAGAAACGTACTACTCTCCGTTAGCTACGCATGACCAAAAATGGCACGTAAATCTGAATTCGTATGACAAAACTATGTTCAAAGTTATGCTAAAAATCAAATAACTCGTTCCGTCTTCAAGGGTATTTTAGACCTTTCAATTTTTATGTCGAATTAAAAATATTTCCAGGACAGTGTAATCCTCTTTGCTATATACGCGTGGCCGCGAACATCGCACTATTCCAAGTCCATATGCCAAAAGTTAGGGCATTATAAAGATTCACCTGAAGATTTAAAAAAAAAAATCTTACAAATTTTCCCCACACTCTGCCCAGATTAATAAATTGTTGTTTTCAGGCATTTTGGAGCAGTTTTGGAGGAAGCCTATGAGAAAACAAAATGTAGAAAACACGATTTTCTACAGGGCAACACGGACAGAATCTCCATTAAAGCTCTAAAACCTCCCAAGATTCATCATAAATCCACCCAAACTTCCTCATTAACAATTACTTCCAACAATATCACTAATGGATATTCAAAAACCAAGATATAATCATGTTATTCACTTCTCAAATTAAGTTATTGTTGATGCAAAAAACTGGACCGAATCCCATTTTTATGATCACAGATAAATAGATAAAAGCAATCCAATCAAGCACATGAGAGACAAAGATTTTTAAAGTGGTTCAGCTATAAGGAAAAGCCTACATCCACTGTTATTTTATTCCCAGGGGTTTACAATAGCACAATGTGGTGTAGAGAGATAAAAAGGTGTGGATCTTGTGTATGGTGTCTCTCATCCTTGTCGGATCTCCCCCCCACCCCCCCTCCTTTTGGCTAAGGGAATACATGTATTTATAGTGATGGGAGATAAAGAGATTCATTGTATGTAGACATTTATACATTATGTCTACATTCAACGAATCTAATTGTTGAATTTCTTGGTATGCTATGTGTTGTCATCTAGAGTATAAATGTACATTAATGCTCATTAAATGCATAGTCATTTTCATTAATGCACATTAAATGCATAGTTATCCCTTGATCTTCCTGGTTGGTATGCCGACCAACTCTCCTCGGGTGCTGACTAACACTCCTCGGGTGCCGACCAACTCTCCTCGGATGCCGACCAAATCTCCTCGGGTGCCGACTAATTCTCCTCGGGTACTGACTAACTCTCCTCGGGTGCCGACTAACACTCCTCGGGTGCCGACCAACTCTCCTCGTGTGCCGACTAATTCTCCTCGGGTACTGACCAACTCTCCTCAGGTGCCGACTAACACTCCTCGGATGCCGACCAACTCTCCTGGGTGTCGAATATTCCACGTAGGATTTCCATGCTTGATGGTTTACTTGAAAGGATGGAGTATTTATTCTGCAGTGTTGCTCGGTGCTCGTGAAATTCTTGATCTACCTTCTTGATTTGTTCAACATAAAGTGCATTATCTCCTGGACGACATATGATGCAGGATGATCGATGGTTGCTAATCTTTCTTTTGAGGAACTCCGTGTGCTATGTATCACCCCTGGGAATTTGGATGCAGCAATGCCATAGTATGCAGCTTGTAGCTTATCATAATCTTCAAGTATGTTGATTGGTTTGCTAGCCGACCAACTGCCTCCTGTGCCGAGCAACTGAGTGCTAACGTCACGTGCTTGACTCTTCTGATTTATAATCCTCTGAATACTTTGTTGAGTAACTTACTAGCTTTTGAACCCAACTCTTCAATCTGATTGGTACCAAGCTAATGGTGGACATCGAAACATTTTCATACAACTTCTTCTTCAATGTTAGTCGGGACAGTAGTAGTAAAGATCTCAGTACTGTAGATGCTAAATTTGACTTCTGAACTTCAATAGTATGTGCATAATAACTCCTGAATATGCCTCTTGAACTTCTGAATGCACCTCCTTAACTTCTGAATACGCCTCCGTGTGAGTTTGTGAAGTTGAATTTGGTGCTCGACTGCATGATGTTATAAGAATGTGCCACCAAATGAACAAATATATCTGTAATAGAAGCCCCCAAATGAACAAATACTTTATCGAGCACCTCCTAGATCGACCATCCGTGATGAATATCAGGATTCTCAAAGATCTTAACTTCATAAATTCTCCTCTTGCTTTAAATGATCCACCCGCTGGCGAGGAACCTATTTCAAAAGCAGAGGGGAAGAAACCAATAGAATGGGAATATTGATGTAATAAATTTGTATTTCATTCCTGATGTATTTTGTTTTTGATTTTAATGAAAGACTTTCATTGTTGTTCGCAATCTTAATTGCTATTGTCTTGTAAAATACTTTACATCTGTGCATATGTATCTGTTAAAAAGATAACAATATTGTGTTATTTGTCGATCAACTTATTGTCGACTAGTTTGAATTTGTGGTAACCATTTGATAAAAAATGATGTTTTGTTTGTCGATCAACTTAGTAAAAAAGTTACGAGTATAAAAAATGTTGCTCGATCACTTTCTCGTTTTCATAAAATGTTTCCGACCAACCAAGGTCGGTAAATTTTCCTTTTCGACCAACTACAGTTAGTGGGTTTTTATCCCCAACCAGCCATAGTTAGTGGATTTTTCCTCTACGAGCAACTTTGGCGCTTTCTGGAATAATCTTACCTCCCGACCAACATAAGTTGGCATTTTCGAGAATATATTTACCTCCCGACCAACATAAGTTGGCATTTTCGAGAATATATGTACTTCCTAACCAACATAAGTTGGCATTTTTAGGAATATTTTGTTTCCTAGCCAAACAGGTTGGCATTTTTAGGAATATTTTGTTTCCTAGCCAAACATGTTGGCATTTTTAGGAATATTTTGTTTCCTAACCAACCGAGGTTGGCATTTTTAGGAATATTTTGTTTCCTAACCAACTGAGGTTGGCATTTTTAGGAATATTTTTGCTGAGTAGTCTGAACTTTGCCGAGTTTTGCCGAGTAATATGTAGCACTAGTATTCCCCGAAAATTTTTCAATAAAAGGAGTAGGTATAACAGCTTCACTTCCAAATGCCGGCATATATGGTGATTCTCCAGTTGCTGCTCGGGGAGTAATACGATAAGCCCACAGTACTGACTGTAACTCGTTGATCCAGTTTGCTTTTGCATCAGTTAGTCTTTTCTTCAATCCATTTAGCAGTGTTCTATTCGTCACTTTAGTCTGTCCGTTGCTTTGAGGATGTCCTGGTGCCGAGTGGATCTTTAAGATATTGGACTGATGGCAATAGGCAGCGAACTCCTCGTTGTCAAATTGTGTTCCATGGTCTGTGATGAAGGCATGAGCAATGAGAGGCTCCGCTTTTACCCACTTAGTAAAATAATCCACTGCGACGACGAGGTATTTGAACCTTCCCCTGGTCGTTGGCAATGGCCTGACCATATCTACTCCCCACATGGCAAATGGCCAAGGGGAAGTGATGGGTGTCAACAATGCTTGTGGAGTTCTTCGGATGGAGGAAAAGCGCTGGCACTTGTCACATTTCTTAGCATAGGCTATACAATCAGCTCTCATCATTGGCCAGTAGTATCCCTGCGTTATTATCCTTTGCAAAAGCATCCGACCTGCTACATTGGCTCCACAAGACCCTTCATGGACCTCTTTAATCAAATCTTCCACCTCGGTGGGATGCACACATCTTTGCGAACCTGCCATAATTCCTCGTCTATATAGAATACCGTTAATTAATACATACCGAGCAGCTTTAAACTTCAATTTCTTGGCTACGAGCTTGTCAATTGGTAATTCTCCCTCCTCAATATATGCCCTGATGGGATCCATCCAAGATGGTCCTAAATCAAGGGTAATAAAATTCATCGTCAGATCTTCATCTATACTCCGACCAACTAAAACTTCAATTGGGATTATTCTTCGTAGCTCGGTACGAGTAGCTGATGCTAATCGAGCTAAGGCGTCTACTCTCGCATTCTCCATTCTTGGTATTCTGACCAGCTGAATAGCAACAAATTCTGATACCAACTCCATCACCTTTGCATGATACCTAATCATTGATTCTCCTTTGGTTGCATATATTCCCAACATTTGATTTACGATCAATTGAGAATCACTGAAGACAATAACCTGCTGCGCCTCCATAATTTTTGCCAAATTAAGACCTGCAATCATGGCCTCATACTCAACCTCATTATTGGAAGCTTTGAATTGTAATCATAGGTCGTATTCCATGTCAACCTCGTCCGGGCTGTTCAAAACGATCCCTGTCCCACAGCCTGTTGTGCAAGATGAGCCATCTACATATAGCCTCCATATAGGTAACTCGTCTTCAAATTTCTGATCTGACAGAGTTCCTCGGTGAAATATTTGTTGCTTCCTTTCAACCTCCCCTGATATTTCTTGCTCCTCGTCGATCATCTTTTATTGCCCTTTTACCAACCGGAGTTGGTCTGAGCTCAAAATTGATGATCCTGTAACATCCACTCGCCCTTTTACCAACCGGAGTTGGTCTGAGCTTGTGTCTGTTGATTCTGTAACATCCACAGGTTGATCAGCGAGCAACTTTTGCTCCTCGGGGGTATCAGGATAGGTTAACTCTGCTATAAAATCTTCTACAGCCTTCCCTTTTAGCGATGATCTGGGTTCATAAACTATATCATATTCACCGAGCTCTATTGCCCAATACATCAATCTCCCTAATTTTTCTGATTTATGAAGGGCTTGCCTCAACGTCATATCAGTATATACTACTATGGTATGAGCCTGGAAGTATATACTCATTCTCCTACTTGCCTCAATCAATGCCAGTGCCAATTTTTCTCGCCTCGGATATCTGATTTCTGCTCCTCGGAAGGCCTTACTCGTGTAATAAATTGGTTTTTGCACTCCATTCTCCACTTTGATCAACGCCGAGCTAACTGCATTCTCCGATACTTCTAGATACAAGTAAAAAAATTTCCCATCACCGTCCTGGACAACAGTGGAGGTGATCCCAGGTATTTCTTCAAGTCTTGAAAGGCCTTCTCACATTCATCATTCCACTCAAAAGTCTTTCGGAGCGTTGTGAAGAATGGGAGACATCTATCATTTACTCGCGATACAGATCTGTTGAGTGCTGCTACTCATCCTGTGAGACTCTGTACTTCTTTCTTCGTCGTTGGAGAACGCATCCCTAATAGGGCTTTGATCTTTTCAGTATTTGCTTCAATGCCTCGTTGATTGACAATGTACCTTAGAAACATGCCTTCTCGAACTCCAAATATGCACTTCGTCGGGTTCAACTTCATTTGATATTTATCCAGTTGATCAAAGGTCTGGCCTAAGTCAACAAGATGATCGACAACTTTCTTGCTCTTTGTCAGCATATCGTCAACATAGACTTCCATATTGCAACTGATTTGTTCAGCAAAGACCTTGTTCATCAACCGCTGATATGTCGCACCTGCATTTTTCAAACCAAAAGGCATAACATTATAACAATAAGTTCCCCTAGGGGTAATGAAAGAAGTAATCTCCCTTTCTTCAAGTTTCATTTTAATCTGGTTGTAACCAGAATAAGCATCCATGAAGCTCAGCAGCTCGTGTCCTGAGGTAGCATCGACTAGTTGCTCAATTCGGGGCAGCGGAAAGTGATCCTTTGGGCAAGCTTTATTGAGGTAGGTGAAGTCTTCACACATCCTCCACTTGTTATTCTTCTTTTTTACCATCACCACATTTGCTAACCAGTCTGGATATTTAGCGTCTTCGATAAAGCAAGCTTTCTAGAGCTTCTCGACCTCCTCTTGTATAGCTTGATTTTTCTCAGGACTGAATACTCTTCTTCTCTGCTTCACTGGTTTGATCTCCTTATTCACGTTGATCTCGTGACATAAGAAATTTGGGTCTATTCTGAGCATATCTTCATGACTCCATGCGAAATTTTTCTTTCTGCTTCTTAGGAAAGTTATCAATTCCTGTTTTAATGAGGTATCCAACGACGAACCTATTTGAGTAGTTCGTTCAGGGTGCTCGTCGTCCAGAATGACATTTTCAGTAGCTTCCACCACTTGACCCTTCACGAGTTGCGACTCATCTCTAGGATCCAATGTTTCAATTTCTGCACCTTCATCCACTTGATAAGTAGTAGTGTTTTTCCTCGACTCCTCCAGGTCCTCTTGCTCGGCAGATGAATAATAACATTCCCGAGCTACTTTTTGATCACCTTTCACAACTCCTACTCCAAAATTTGTTGGAAATTTTAGGCACTGAGGTACTGTAGATGGCACTGCCTCGAACTTCTTCAATCCTACTCTTAACTCGATTAAGTCAAGTATGAAGCTCTATGCCCAGGATTGGGGCATGTATGAAATGAATCTGATGGTGCCAATTGAATTGTTGTTTGCAGTCTTGCTGTTGTGTTGTGTTCAGTCTAGCTGCGTTGTTTTTGTTCGGTATTGACCTTTTAAGGTATTTACGTGCTGTTGATGAGCATCCAAGAATTGTACTGGGAAGATAATTTTTCCTGAGCACCTGTTGAGGATGAATCATATAAAAATTACGATTAGAATAATTATTCAGCCGACCAATATATAGTGTGCATTGGCTTCAATATTGGACAATTTAAATTTCCAGATAATAATATGAGAGATAATAATCAAAATATCTCGTGTTCTCATAAAAATATGATGTACATAAACGTGTCTCCATAAAAATATTTAACGGACTTGTGATTATGAAATTTTCGTTTATTCATATTTGAAATAAAAACCGATCTACTAATTTAATAAAATCGTGATTTGCAATATTTTGCAGATTTGATAAATGAAAAATTGGACAACTAATTTGTGTTTATAATCATAAAAAGCATAACTGAATCAAAAGATGTATGTATGTATGTACAACATATAATTGATTATTCATATATTGATAAAATTGATCGTATCAACACAATTACATAATATGATTATTTGTGCTAAAAACATAGTTTTCTTGAAGAGAGAGAAAATAGGTCTGATTCAATTCATGTTAATATCGGAATGGAAAATACATAATCGTTCTTAATGCTTATCCCTATCCTAACATATTTGTTCAGAAAATCTTGAAGTGGATCCATAGATGCAAGGATTTGTATAATATTAATGAGTCTAAAATTCACCAGATCCCCAAATTGAAATCGATCACACAGTTAGTGCATATAAAAATTATGACTAAATTAAAAGATTTCCAAATGAATCAAATTTGAATATACTCATATAAAAGAGATTTATGAATATAGATAAATTATTTTATCTCCTTAAAGAAGAAATAATATAATATGTACACAAATTTCTCAAACTTTGTGATTATGAAATGTACATTTATCCAGATTTGTAAAATTAGATTCAACAATTTGTGAATATAAAATCATGATTGAATTAAAAGATGTATGCACAATATATAATTGATTTGATCTCTAAGTTTATGCATATAAACATATGAGAATCATGATTTGAACAAAAATATAATGGGAATTCGAATAGTCATTAAAGATCTTTCACAAATTATTTCAAAATCAACAAAGAAAATTATCAAATCTTATCATCATCGTATATATTGGTATATTTAATCATTTAAAATATTTATTCCATCATATAAAATTGAACATCAAGAAAAAATTTATGATTTATGAAATCCACTATTTTTCATATTTCTAAATAAGAATTAATCTAACAGTTATGATTTTAAAATCATGATATGCAATATTTTGAAAATAAAAATTGGACAATTAATTTATGTATATAAACATAAAAATCATGATTGAATCAACAGATGTATGTATAATATATAATTTATTATACATATAGAAAATAAAAACTTAGCTTTTGATGGAGAACAATGCTTGTAACACGTTCCCACAGACAGCGCCAATCTGTTGATGCAAAAAACTGGACCGAATCCCATTTTTATGATCACATATAAATAGATAAAAACAATCCAATCAAGCACATGAGAGACAAAGATTTTTAAAGTGGTTCGGCTATAAGAAAAAGCCTATGTCCACTGTTATTTTATTCCCAGGGGTTTACAATAGCACAATGTGGTGTAGAGAGAGAAAAAGGTGTGGATCTTGTGTATGGTGTCTCTCATCCTTGTCGGATCTCCCCCCCCCCCCCCCTCCTTTTGGCTAAGGGAATACATGTATTTATAGTGATGGGAGATAAAGAGATTCATTGTATGTAGACATTTATACATTATGTCTACATTCAACGAATCTAATTGTTGAATTCCTTGGTATGCTATGTGTTGTCATCTACAGTATAAATGTACATTACTCCTCATTAAATGCATAGTCATCTTCATTAATGCACATTAAATGCATAGTTATCCCTTGATCTTCCTGGTTGGTATGCCGACCAACTCTCCTCGGGTGCCGAATAACAATCCTCGGGTGCCGACCAACTCTCCTCGGATGCTGACCAACTATCCTCGGGTGCCGACTAATTCTCCTCGGGTACTGACCAACTCTCCTCGGGTGCCGACTAACACTCCTCGGATGCCGACCAACTCTCCTCGGATGCCGACCAACTCTCCTCGGGTGCCGACTAATTCTCCTCGGGTACTGACCAACTCTCCTCGGGTGCCTGCTAACACTCCTCGGATGTCGACCAACTCTCCTGGGTGTCGAATATTGCCACGTAGGATGACATGTGTCCTTTTCTGATTGGTCCTCGTAAATGGAGAATTTTTACGTTAACAGTTATAATCTCACTATTAACCCAATTTCTTACAAAATTAGAAATCCCCCATTAATGATTATTCTTTATCTTCTTCACCATAAACCAAAAAATTTCAATTCAAATTCCTACTTCCAAATTTTCAGAATTAATTGACATAATTACAACTATTTACATCATTAACTACAACTCAAATTAAAGAAAGAAAACACTTGCCTTGGTGGATTAAATTCGACGATCCCGTGTCGAAATTCTTGTCTGGATTGCTCTGGTCGTCCTTCTTTCCTTCTTCTTCTTTCTCCTTTCTCTCCTCCCCTCTCTCAACCCTTTGTGTTTTGAAATGACTCGTGGCTGCCCAACACACTTAAACCTAGGTTAAAATTCCTCAATCCCGTAATTAAGTCTATTGATCAATTAAAAATGACTTAAATTCCCCCGTATGGGCTTGGTCATGTCTAAAAATGTCCCGAGACCCATTTACTACCCCGAGTACTCTTTTCCGACTATCTTGACCCTTTCGGAATCAATCGTGCACTCAGAATTATCATCCGAGATACTTTATAAAATTTTCCAATTTCAACCTCAAAATTCGACACGTGAAAAATATCAATAACCCGAATTAATTTAAATTTCTATATCCCCAAATATAAATGAAAGTTCTAAATCTCCAATTTCAATAATTTCTACAATTTAAATAAATTAAATAAATTTCAAATCACTAATTTAATTAATTTATATATCCTCTAAAATATGGGGTGTTACATACTTCTCCCCTTACAATGAAATTTCGTCCTCGAAATTTGGATAAGACTAGTACTCAAAGCGTCGGATATAATCCCGTACACCTTCATCCTTTCCCACACAATCTAAATCGTTACGATGTTCTCATTACACTTCTTCTAGCGATACCCCTTAGTCCAACGGTCCATACACTATCGTTCAATCATGTGGCCAATTTTCTTTAGTCATCTTATATTAAAATGTTCAATCATATAATTTATCATCTCACATTGGTGCCTACACAACACTTTGAAACTTCCATCTTCTGACACTACTATGAGCCTAACCACTAACATCTACCATACTTCCTTTAATGGGGAATATTCCAGCATCCCCCTGCGATAACTCCCTTATTCATTTACTCTTTTGTCACATGTATTTCTACATCTACTGATCGCAGATAATATATAAAAATTTAACTATCTAGGGTGCCCATACACCCTATATGCTGCACGTAACTGCCCAATTTAACTGAACGTAATAAACTTGCTATAACTAAGTTTTTCATATTTGACCTGATTATATAGTAAGGTTATACTAAACTACCCTACCAATTGAAACTTAAGTATCATTTAAGTTATCCCACCGATCTACTCGTGGTGAAAGTGTTCCACAAAGTTTTCTCACATCAACATTGTACAGCTCTATCGGCCTTAAGTCGTAGTGTAATTATCAACTCATTGTTATAACTATATGTACAATAAGCACGATACCAAACCTATGTCCTATGGCCAAACAACTCCACACTTCCAACGTTTCGTAAAGTTTCATGCGTGGGATGTACCACAAAGCGAAATCCAAACAAGGAAACCTCCAGATACACTACTACCTAACATTGTTGGTTGATGAGATCCATTAGGCCCTTAGTCCATAGCACATACCCCCAAATCCCCATCTCTAAACATAAAAGTATATTCGTTCACTCCCATGTTACATAAGACAGCATATAATACGATGCTCCTACTATCACCAGCTTCTTAGCATGAATAAATCACGGGCTATATCTCTTCGCTCAATAATAAGTCAGTATACCCTGAATCACATCAGTAAACATCTCTACTCATCGCGATTACATATAACAATGCCAACATATTCTCATATGTATATTATGAAATACAATACCGCATATATACACATATATGCACAATATATAATATATATATATATATATATATATATATATATATATTTTCATCCACTATCCCTATATTTTTAATAGCTCTCAGCTTAAGGTGTTTTCTCTACACATTCAATAATTAAAATTTTAAAATTGATGCATTAGCATCCAACTACGTCTCATCATTGGGAATGTAAATTAATGTCCCTACGTGTAACATCGTGCAACTAAGTTCAAAAAAATTTCTCAGTGCACTATTCTCTAGCATTTTCAACAAAATGCGTAGGTCCAAAGCACATAACTAAGATATCACGAATCTTGTCTCTCAACACATAATTCAATTACCTAAGCCTACGTCTCTCAAGGAGTCACACATTACGATGTTCTAGCTATCACTAAATTCTCAATACGTAGACAATAATGAGTTAAATCCCCCTGCTTAATGGTTAACCCGATATACCTTGAATTACGTAGGTATAAAACCTCACTCGGTGGCATTAAAAGTAATACCACCATTTTACTCATCGAAGTCCACAATATAATACAATTTATTTTGGCTCTACCCTCTTCCAGGTGATGATTTACAAATTAGCGTATCTTACCCTGGCACATCGAGCACTATAGACTCCCCATACAGTCTACTATTGCTCCAACCCTCGGTATCCAGTCACTACGTAAGTTAATAATATGCTCCCTTTCATATCCCTCAAAAGGAGAAAAAAATCTATCACATCAAATACGACAACCTCCTGGTCTCCTCATCTGCTCCCTTTAATATGTAACTAACGAGAGCCCTATTACGCGATGAAAAAGATATGTAAACTATTTTAATATTCACGCCAACTCTACTAAACCCATTTCACATGTGAATTTAGTATTAACCAACACTGTCACACATAACATATCTCAATCACCTCAAGTGGCGGTTCAAATGGTTCTAGGACATAACGTCCTCGTCCTCATCCTCATCCTAACCGAACCAAAACTTCTTATAACTATTGCCTCTACTGGGCATCCTGTTTCTATCCCCCGATTCATGGGATGTGTTCTTAATCTTTACACATAAGACACCTTTCTTTTATATCTACCTTGCCTGATCATCGGGTCCCCGATTGCTACCCCTGTTGTCCCTTTGGCTCCCTAGCACTCTGGGACTCTTTGTTGTCCTCAATGGACCTAACTGAATCCACCATTACTTGGTAGAAATTCAATTTAATTGAAACATTTAACTGGGTACCTACTGGTATACCCCCATGTGGTGCTTCACTAGAACCGTTAAATTTAGTCTTTCTCTTCAGCTCGATCTCAATTCCCTAGGCTCCCTTCCCATGGAAGCATTGATATAAACTTGTAATTGTACGACCTTGACGACATCGACCCTAGTCATCCTATCTGAATTTTACACTAACGCTTGTTTATTCTACTCACAAGTCCAATAATAACTTACGGACCCTTCATATACTCCGTATCCCCTTCGTCGGGTAAAAAGTTCACTAACCAAGTTAACTTCTCTCTCGCGATCGGTTTCTATCTTTCTCGCTAGTTATAAGTTTTGAAACTTCATTCGCACCCCTGTCCGAACAACAAATCTAAAATCTAACGATTAAATTGTACTTAAATTTCTCGTTCAATCCAATAATCTTCCCATATATAGTGACTGTCTCTTGACACTTTACATTGCTCCTATGGGCTTAAAATTTTGTTGTCTAAAATTTACTACTGAGTATCGTTGTACTCTAACCTACAAAGCTGCCGTTGGAATTATCCTTCCATTATCTTATCACAGTCCTCTTTTCTGTATTCTTATCGATGGCTCCTCTAAAGATTCCTCCCGACTTTCCTCACCCCTTACCGAATACGCTGGGTGAGTGTAAGATTTGCACCATTGTCATCCTGACTGTGCTAGGGGAAACTATTGCCCCCGAGATTTTCCTGTCATCACTTTTCTAAACAACAATTATGGTGACTCTATCGCCATTCATATTTTAATATTACTCTATTTCTTATGTTGCCTTCTTCATTCATTCCTTCTAACGGCCCCCCACTGACCGTCCTATAATGTTCGGTGTTCGAAACCTAACCGAACTCGTACATAAATTACATCAACTATACATGACAACAGGAGGATGAAATCGCATACATAGATGAATTTAATAATCCTATCATAAGGCTCTACATCAAAGAACGCTAAATAAAAATGTAAAAAGCCGCACATATCTTGAGGACACTAGAACCTGGCTCTGATACCACCTGTGACACCCCACCTAAATAATTACCGGGTCATCAGTTCTATATGAAATTTAAAACAAGAATCTCAGGGGTTCATTCTTAGCATCACTGCCAAAAAACTTTTTAAAACTTTACTAACGATTTAGTATTCAAAAAGACTAATGTCAAATTTTATCTTTTTATTAAATAATTAAATATGCATGCTAAATAACAAATAAACCATACATCCAAACCATGAGTCTAAAACAGTACTAAATGAATAAATGACCCGTCGAATAAACAATCAGCTCAAAATCCCAATATAATAATCCAATAAACTAATACATAAACCACTTACTGAGTCTAAAAGTAAAAGGAGAAACATACAATGAATGAATCTACAACTGAGATAAGAAACCTACTCTAGGAATAAAGAAATGATACGTCTAAATCAAGTCCTGCAACCATCCACAATGTTGCAGCTATGTAACCCTGGAATAGATAAGTCAACTATGGCATCCTTGTGGTTGGACACCTGTTAATATACATATGCATAGACAAGAGATAAGAAGTACAAGAAACGGGTCAGAACGCGACTTATAAAAAAATTTAGGAAGAATTTTATTGCAATAAATGAAATGCGTAGTATATAATGTTCAAAATTGCTTTTATGGTCATACTCTCTTGAGGACAATCTCACACCTCTTCTATAGTGCACACCTATCACATTCATTTATTCCTCCTAGTCATTTCTCTATCCAGTTAGTCCATAGCAGCTATATAACTAGCCCGTTAATCCTCCCGTCGCAAGTTAAGCCTACTTTTAAGATGAGAATCACATATGTAAATTCTCAATTTTATGAATATTTTTAAATATTACCTCAATACTGTCAATACTTAGTTACATACTATCAAAATAGTTTGTACCAAAAAGTCAATAACGTTGAATATTTGTATAGTTAATCCTTTTCCCATTAAGATTATTTTACTTATCATGACATTCACCTCCACAAATTACAAACGGTACAATTGTTTACCAGTGTATATATTTAATCACTCCACATATATATATTCTAATCTTGCACCCCTATATTAAGACCTCTTGACGCAATGTATACTCTGTTATCGTGTCCCGGTGCATTACTCACTGCATGCAGGACTACTATGCATTTCATATTTTATTATTACTCATGTCTACTTAATTCACACGGTAGATATCAACACAAGTACATGTATATATATAACCACACTATATGATATAAATTTATTATTATGCACCTCGAGACAATGTTGCGGTTCCTGCATACTCTGCTATCATGTCCCGTTGCATCACTCATTGCATAAAGGACTAAGGTTCAATCTCTCGCGAACCATCAAAATAAAGCACACATATTGGAGGCGAACATAGTTCCAAGATGGGCAACACACATACATACGCACCCATACGACCGTCATCACTATCGTTCTCATAGATAGCCCGTACCTAGGTTCTATAGTCTAGTGGTACAATTCAATATCCCACCCGAGGAATCCTCAAGGCATGATTCTCCACAACGCACAACCTCCACTCGATAGCAAGCAGCGTAGGTATGTCATACACATAATAAAAAAAATTAAATAGGTATTCACGCACCCTATTAAAATCTTAAGTAATCACACAACATTTCATTGTTTTAGGTATCCACACAACCTGTCAGGGTTTTAGGTATTCACGTAACCTATTATCATTTTTCTATTAAATTATGTATTCCCATATTTATATATATAATTCCCACATTCATATATATATATATATATATATATATATATAGAGAGAGAGAGAGAGGCAGGCTCCTGTGCACACTAAGTTTGCACAGTGCTGGCACACACAAATTTTTTTAAAGGACTAAAAAAAATATTTATGAGTTGATTTTTTATATGATATTTAAGCATTTCAATGGACCCATGTAAAAAAATCAGCTCAAAAAAACTTTTTTTTTCTATTTTTAAAAAATCAGTCAAACTTTCGCAGCTTTTAATGTGCTTAAAAGATGCGAAAGTTTGACCTATTTTTTAAAAATAGCAAAAAAAGTTTTTTTGGCTTGATTTTTTTTACATAGGTCCGCTGAAATGTTTAGATATCACATAAAAAAATCAACTCAAAAATATTTTTTTTACTATTTTAAAAAAATGATGTGCAAACTTAGAGTGCACTTGAGTTTCTCTCTCTCTCTCTCTCTCTCTCTCTCTCTCTCTCTCTATATATATATATATATATATATATATATATAGATTCCAATTATTAACGAGTTCGATCGTATTAAATACGATCCAATACCACAATAGCTACCTCCTGCTATTTAATATAATTCATAGGATGGTATATTCCACCTCATATATACCATATTAAGTTTATATTAATCTTGCAAAGGTCCCTAAAAATTTTGGTTCTAATTCGATAAAGTTTCATCTCTAAATAAAACTCCAAGGGCATTTTAGACATTTCACACCTTATGCCTAAATACTAAATTCTATATAGCAACATACTACTCTCCGTTAGCTACGCATGACCACAAATGGCATGTAAATCCGAATTCGTATGACAAAACTTTGCTCATTCATAGTTATGCTAAAAATCAAATAACTCGTTCCGTCTTCAAGGGTATTTTAGACCTTTCAATTTTTGCGTTGAATTAAAAACATTCCCAGGACAGCGTAAAACTCTTCGTTATCTACACGTGGTCGCGAACGTCACACTAATCCGAGTCCATATGCCAAAAGTTAGGGCTTTATAAAGATTCACCCCAAACAATATTTTTAAGGAAGCCCGTGAGGGAACAAAATGTAGAAAATGCGATTTTCTATAAACGAGCGAGTACAGAATCTCCATTAAAGCTACAAAACCTACGATTAGGCCCATATCTTTTACCCCCAAAACCTCCCAAGATTCGTCATAAATCCACCCAAACTTCCTCATTAGCAATTACTTCCAACAGTATCACTAATGGATATTAAAAACCCAAGATCTAATCATTTTATTCACTTCTCAAATTAAGTTATAGTATCACTATTAACCCAATTTCTCACAAAATTAGAAATCCCCCATTAATAGTTATTCTTCATCTTCTTCACCATAAACCTAAAAATTTCAATTCAAATTCCTACTTCCAAATTTCCAGAATTAATTGACATAATTACAACTATTTATATCATTAACTACAACTCAAATTAAAGCAAGAAAACACTTGCCTTGGTGGACTAAATCTGACGATCCCATGTCGAAATTCTTGCTCGGATTGCTCTTGTCTTCCTTCTTTCCCTCTACGTCTTTCTCCTTTATCTCCTCTCTCAACCCTTTGTGTTTTGGAATGACTCATGGCTTTCCAACATACTTAAACCTAGGTTAAAATTCCTCAATCTTGTAATTAATCATGTTTGTCAATTAAAAATGACTTAAATCCCCCGTATGAGCTCGGTCATGTCTAAAAATGCCCCGAGACCCATTTACTGCCCCCGGGTACTCTTTTTTGACTATCTCGTCCCTTCCAAAATCAACCGTGCACTTTGAATTATCATTCGAGATACTTTATAAAATTTTCCAATTTCAACCTCAAAATGCGACACTTGTGAAAAATATCAATAACCCGAATTAATTTAAACTTCTAAATCCCCAAATATAAATGAAAGTTCTAATCTCCAATTTCAATAATTTATCCAGTTTAAGTAAATTAAATCACCAAATTAAATAAATTTCAAATCACTAATTTAATTAATTTATATACCTTCTAAAATATGGGGTGTTACAGAGTGTCTTAGATAGGTGGATATTAATGAAGGTCACACTCCCCTAATGAGAGGAGTCATATTTGGAATACTCTATCAAACTCCAATTGAGAAAATGCATCATATTGTTCGGGACTCCTTTTTAGAATAATTTCAATGAGCTCTACAACACGCTGCATTTGGTAAGACTAGAAAAGGTAGATTTTTTTGCAAAACCTACCTTTAGATAGAGAAAACCCAAAGAACAATCCAAAGGTCCCCGTGAGCGGTGCAAACACATCGCACGGGACCAATGTAACTCACATAAACTCATCGCGTGGTCACGGGACCCTCGATTTAAGAATATGATGATAATTTGACTTAGCCTTAAAAACATTTTCTTAGAGGGAGAAAAAATAAAACACCCCTAAACGGCCTCGTGAGAGGCCTGAAGACCTTGACGGGACCAAAGTAACTCGCAAGAACTGACCTCTTGGTCACTGGACCCAGGTTTGAAAATATTACAATAATTTGAAAATATCGAGACTTAAGATTAAAAACATGCCATTAGAGGGCAAAAAATCGAAACACCCCCAAATGACCCCGTGAGTGGCACCAACACCTCGCACTGGACCAATGTAACTTGTAAGAACTGGTCGCGTGGTCACGAGACCCCCGATTTGATAATATGACAATAATTTTAAAATATCAAAACTTAAGCTTAAAAACATGTCATTAGAAGGCAAAAAAACAAAACACCCCGCAAACGGCCCCGTGAGAGGCGCCAAGACTCGTATAGGACCAATGTCCGATTGTTGGAGAATATGTTGGATAGTTATCGGTTGTCATATCACATAGGATTCCTAAGATCTCTAACCATCTCTCTCTAATTAATGTCTTGTTCACAAAACTCTTGAGATCTAAAAAGTTGCACAGATCGAAATAGTTACGCATGAGGCGTCCAGGCCACTTGTGTTGCCGTTTGGGTGACGTTAGGGGTGACCATACCCCGCGGTACATTTTCAAGCCTAAGTGTGCCTATTTTTTTAATTTTGTTGTATTCCACACACACACACACCCACCATGATAATTTATACAAACACTACACTAGCTTTGACACTTTCAAAAGTTTCCAATGCCATATCTATGATGGTAAATCCTGACTATGAGATGGAGTACAAATCCAATGTCAACGACGCTTGGTACACCTCTCGACTAATTGTCCATGATCAATCTCTGATCGTGAAGCTCTTCAATTTCAGTGACTCTTGTGACTGATTGTCCACGTGTAGGGGATGTTTCGGGGTTTCACCCGCTAATGGCATGTTTTTAAGCCTAAGTCTCTATATTTTGAAATTAATGTTGTGTTCTTAAACCAGGGGTCCCCTGATTATCCAACAAGCCAACAACCAAGTATTATCCCATACTCCTTCCAACATACTATCCAACAACAAGCCAACAACAAATAATTATCCAATAGCCAAACCAAATAAAACCAATAGTTATCTTGTACTACTTCTAACATACTATCCAATAACAAGCCAACATCCAATAATTATCAAATAGCCAAACCAAACAAAATTATTAATTATCCCATACTCCTTTTATCATCTAAAAGATTAAAAAGATATTGCATATCAATTATATAACTACTTGAATTAAGTAAAGAGTACCTGATTCCTACGATCCAAGAAGTCCATTAAATAGAGTCTTCAGAATGTGTGATTAGACTTAATTGATCTTGGAGCCCCCAACATATTCCTTTACATGTAATATTTTTATTAGTTTCTTTAATACAATTTTCATAAACTCAAGCTAATTTAACTTCATTTTATGAACACTTCATCAATGAAAGTAATCACCAAATGTATATGTACACGAACATGTGGAAATTAAGCTGGGCCAATTTAACCCAATCACAAACTCAAATGATTATATTTTCAAACTGAGCCTCTTGTGAAAGTAACTAAACATTCGATGAATTTACCTTATAAGATGCATTTATTAATGAATTTGTATTAGGGCATGTTTTTATCACACGCGGATAAATAACCGCACACACAAGATGTGAAATTTACCTCTTTTGATATCCATGCCCTAAAAACAGTTGTCGTGGTAGGTGATTTGGTTTGCTAGGTGTACTCACTTATATCTATCGTTACGTCTGTGATCCCCATTTATTTAAATTTATTTTATCTTACCATATCGTGTCAATTATTAGCAATAAAAAATTCCCCTTTATAATACTATCACGTCATATATTAATAATTCTTTTATTAATTTTCCTTGTCCAAAGGATGATCTTGCTCACTAAACTGCATTTAGGACCCGATATTATACTGAGTGAGATGATATAGAAAATGAATCTAGTAGTGGGGGTGTGGCCATCCCAGATAGCGTCGGGGGGAGAGAGAGAGAGATATCTCCCCTCGGGAAGCCTGCGTCGTGGTCTCGTACCCCTCTTTGAAAGGTGCTTCGATCATCGTCGGTGTGGGAGTAAATGTGAAGAGATAGATTCGCCAGCCTATTTTGCACAAAACGGGCAAAAGAACATGTTGCCACTTCGAGAGAGCAGCATCAAGGACAAACCGATGCATAAGAAACCATAGTTCGAAGGTTCGGGGGCTAAGTTACAGAATGGGAAGGGGTTAGGCTCCCATACATCCCTTTTGATATCTCATGGGCTAGTGTTATTATTTTTTTGTATATCCCTGTGAAGTGTGTGTGTGTGTTTGTATAATGGAGATTGGAATCATTCAACTAATACCATGGACAAGGTAGAGTGAGGTCATCCATAGGAATGTTCCCAAAATAATATATGTAGAAAGTATAATTTGTGCATTCATCATAATATTGATCGTTATTAGGAAACGATAATATGTGTTGGATGAAATGCAAAAAAGCATGGTATATATATATAAATATAAAAACAGGAGATTTAAGAGAATTGAGGAATTTGGGAAATAGAATAAATTATAAAATTGGATTCGAGTCTTGGATTTTAATCCGAGATGCCTATGTAGCCCATAAAGGCATAAAAGTCCACGTAGTTCAGATGTAGCATAGGGGTGGGGTTTATCCCATAGATCCGAACGGAATTTTATTTTATGTGTATGTGTAGAAAATACATTTTTTGGTATTGGAAAAAGTTGATGATCGGCCTGCCCTAGGGGGTGATGATCGGCCTACCCCAGGGGGTGCCTATCGACATGTGACCTAAGGCATAATGCTGATAGGAAGGGTTCTAGACCTCCCAATTAGTGGTTCATGTGTAGATTTTCTTGGAAAGTGCTAGTAGAACACAAACCGTTGATCCACATCGCACATGGGGCCTATCGTTAGAAAGGTATTTTCGACACCTTCAAGATTCCTTTGGACTTCTCCCGGGTCCATGAGTCAACTTTGGGTCAAATGTGGCTCGAAAACGCGTGTCGGTCTTTTACACGGGAGATCGTCGGACAGAAACGGATCATTCATCCGCATGGTAAGTCAAAATCGCACACGGGGTCGGCCGTTGGAAAGGTTAGAAGATGTACTTTGACATTCCAAATATTTTTTCTTGGTTGTAAAAGTTGACCTTAGTCAACCGGGGCTCGAAAGTACTCGAGAACCTCTCGGAGTAAAACGAATCATTCATCCGTACCGTAGGTCAGAATCACACACGGGGCAGGTCGTTAGAAAGGGAATTCAGTGACCTTCGGAGATTCATTTAGTCTCATTCGAGCTAAAGAGTTGACTTTTATCAAATGGGGCCCGGAAGCCCCCGGTGGCCCCCAAACGGTTATGCCATTTCGTGCATAGGGTAAACTGTTGTAAAGATGTTTTCGTTCCCTTTAATGATTCAAAGAGATTTATCTCTAATGATGAAGTTCATTGGGGTCAATTCGAAGCCCAAGAATGCCCGACGGCCACTTAATCGATCTTCAGTAGTTAAATGGTTTGTTTGTCCAAACCGTTATGCCGATTTTCACTCGGGGTGGAACGTTGGAAAGGGTATTCAGAGTCTTTCAAAGATTCAAAAAGATTTCACTCTGACGATAGTGTTGATCGGAGTCAAACGGGGCCCAGGGGCGCCCGATGGGCTATAGATCGGAACTCAGAGTGTGACGTAAGGTTTACAGTGAGATGGGGAGGTGCTAGGGACCTAAGGGGTCCTAAAATGTGGTGTCTACAGAGACCCTAGATGGGTGATCTTGGAGCAAGTGACAACCGTCGAATAGACACCACATTCTAGAGGTCGTTTCTGTGGACTAAAAGGATGAGGATGACCGATTCAGAGGGTCGAGGTTGATGCTGAGGGCATAAGGTGATGTTGGGGTGGTCGATTCTGAATACCTAGAGGAGGTGAGTAAAAAGGTGACCAATTCAGCGGGTCAGGGTTAGTACTGAGTATCTAAATTATAGCGACCAATTATGCGGGTCAAAGCATATTCTGATGGCTTAAGTATAAGCAACAATTCTAAGGGTCGAAGCCAATTTTGCGGGCTTAAGATAGAGGTGACCAATTCTAAAGGTCAAAGCCAATTCTGCAAGTTTATGTACAAGAGACCAATTCTGAGGGTCGAAGCCAATTTTTAGGGCTTAGGATAGAGGTGACCAATTATGAGGGTCAAAGGAAATTCTCCTGGATTAAGCAGAAGTGACCAATTCTAAGGGTTAAAGCCAATTCTGAGGTCTTAGGATAGAGGTGACCAATTATGAGGGTCAAAGCCAATTCCGCGGGCTTAAGTAGAAGTGACCAATTCTGAGAGTCGAAGTCAATTCTTATGGCTTATGTAAAAGCGACCAATTTTGAGGGTTGAACCCAATTCTAAGGGCTTTTGTAGAAGTGACACATTCTGAGGGTCGAAGCCAATTCTGCGAGCTTATTTGGGGCAACCAATACTACGGGTCAAAGCTAAGACTGCGGGATTAAGTAGAGATGACCAATTCTGAGGGTCAAAGCCAATTCTGCAGGCTTAAGTAGAGGCAACCAATTCTGTGAGTCAAAGACAATTCTGCGAGCTTAGGTAGGGATGACCAATTCTGCGGGTCAAAGCCAATTCTTTGGGCTTAAGATAGGGGTGACCAATTTTGCGGGCTTAAGATAGAGACGACCTATTCTAGGGGTCGAAGCCAATTCTGTGGGCTTATTTGGGGTGACCAATTTAGTGGGTCTAAGCCAATTATACAGGCTTAAGATAGAAGTGACCAATTTTGAGGGTCGAAGCCAATTATGCAGGCTTAAGTAGAATTGACCAATTTTGAGGGTCGAAGATAATTCTGAGGGCTTATGTATAAACGACCAGTTCTAAAGGTCGAAGCCAATTCTGATGGCTTATGTAGAAGACACTAATTATAAGGGTCAAAGACAATTCTGAGGGCTTAGGGTAGAGGTGACAAATTCTAAGGGTGAAAGCCAATTCTGCGGGCTTAAGTAGAAACGACCAGTTTTGAGGGTCGAAGCCAATTTTGAGGGCATATGTTTCCTTTGGGAAATTTGGGGACTACATTGAGGATGCGTGATCTTTATCTGGGGATTTGGGGATGCATTTGGTTTATGTTCGGTTGGGGAAAAGGAAATGATCCAAGGATTTTGAGCCGTGGAATTTTTTGAATTTTTTAGCCTCCTTTGGAGACAATGCTGGGGAGGATTGTTTTCTAAAATTTCGCTAGGGATGTAGAAAAAATATTTTTTCTTAGTGAAAAGGTTCTAAAATTTATCGGGCGATTGTGGAAATTATTTGGGGCTTTTTTGAAATTTTCTATTATTTTTTTGGACTTTTTGTACAAAATTTTAAAGGGGGTGATGTCTGTCATAGATAGAGTGGTGTCAAACGGTAGTGGCATGGTGTTTTGGGGTTCCTCGAGCAGGTGGAGGGATATTGCCAATCGGTGGTGGCAGGAAGATGTCGATCAGCATGCCCCTTAGCCTCCTACAAAAAAGGGGTGGGGTTCTCCTCATTTTTCACAGGTTTTTGACTTACCTTCTTCTGCAATTTCCTTCTACATATCGTTTTGACATTCCAATTTAAGAGATGGTTGTGTTTTTAAGAAGCACTACTCATAGGGCATGGCTTAATACCAACGATTGGGTAGGATTGGAGTGGAGGTCTAGGGTTCCCTTGCACTGGGCAGCGATAACTCATTTGACTCATTTGAGCCGGTGGTGGATGATCGAATTCTTCTACGTGAGCCCTTGTATCATCATTCTTGTAGGGCGGTGAACCCTGGTGGCTATGTAAGTATTGAATGACCTTTGGTATTCTTTTCCTTTTTTTTATGAGGTTGATTTATTTCTTGAATTTAACAATGGTTTTCTTTATTTCTTCAACAGTCTGACATCTCTATGTCGACTATACGTGCTCGAGGGACAACGGTGGTTAAGGATGTTTGGGATCGCCTTCCATCTATGGTGTTATATATGGTGTCATCGATCGGATTTAGGAGACTGTCATCTGCTCTAGATGAGATGCCTCATTCTACGGTTGTTCTGTGTGCTTTGGGGGAGAGGTAGTGGGACACTACCCACACCTTCCACTTTGTCTTTGGCTTTGGCTTTGGGGAGATAACGGTAAGTCCCATTGATGTGCAGTAGCTATTGGGGATGGATTGTGTTGGTGTTCAGATTGAGGTGGACAGGACGTTGAGGGTGATGCTGAAAGCGGTGACGGCTGCGCTAGGTGATGTGGAGAGGGTGGTTTCTAGGGACTCTATCCTAATTGTCTCTTCTTAGAGAGTTATTTTTTAGGAGGAGGATTGATGAGAGTGATGGGGAAAAGCTTCGTCAGATGGATCATTTGTTTATTTTGCTTCTGCTGGGATGTTTTCTGGTGTCGACGAGTGGCAACGTCGTGCACTTGTGGTTTTTGCCATTTTTTAGGGTGTTCTCGATAATTCACCTCTATGATTAGGGAAGCCTGACTTTTGTGACCCTTTATTATTCTCTTGATGCATTCAGTCGGTGTTTCCAGTAGTCTTTTACTGGAACCACATATGTATTCTTTACGTTTTTGCATTTTTCCTTTATGCATTCGCATTTTCCTTCATGTGTTTTTTTTGTTTCTTAAATGATGGACTTTGCCCCTTGTAGATGTGGTTTTGTGAGGTGATTGGGTTAAACACTCAGTTGGTATCTTTGAAGGACGACTCTATTGGGGACTTCTGTCAGATGTACCAATGACGGAGGTCCAACCTACAATTGAATAAGTCTCTCTCTCTGGAGGCGGTGCATCAGGTCTTGAATGGCCTGACTAGTGAGCAGTTAAGCCCTCTTTTATCTCAGGACTGGACTTTCCTTTGATGGTTTTTTATTGGCCTTTTTCTCTTACTGGGGATTTGCAGTTGACCTTTTATCCTTGGGGATGGCCATTCAGCACACTGGGGTAACTGGGGGACATACACAAATGCGGCATCTGCTGGCGCATGAGTTTTCCTACTCTGGTACTTTGGGCAAAGGGTAGTTCAACAGATCATGGAAGCTGAGGTTTCGATGTCACCTACGAAGTCCGCCTATGTTCATGAGGTGAGTGTAGGAGATGTGAGAGGATGCCCGGGTGGCAGCGATGATGGGAGAGTCGTATTCAGTGTATACTGACACAATGATGATGTACGACTACATGGGATTCATTTTGGGCTGGCTGATGCCTCCCGGTATATATAATGTGATGCCTCTTCCTTTTGTAGGTTCGAGTCGATAGGTGGGGTCCTCCCACAGTGCCGTCAGTGCGACGACTTCGGAGGATCCCTTTGTATGGTTGTTCTCACCTGGTTACAACATCTGAAGATCTTATAGAGGGTAGATATGTTTACAGCATTGTCCCAATGTGATGGACACGAAGGAGTTGGGCCTGATAACTAAGGTCCTTCGTCCGTAGGTACACTTTGTGTTTCCCTGTCTTTTGATTTCCTCATTCCTTTGTTTCCCTTTCAGACTTGACTGATTTGATTTTTTTTCTTTTCTTTTGCATCACATCTGGTCTCCACTACTTGTCTGAGGGATATTAGGGATTGAAAACTTTGGTGATTGCACATAACCGTGAGGTGGTTTCGATTCCTTCTTCCTTGGTGTCGTTTACCTCTTCTGGGGAAGGGTTGAGTTCTGTTAGTGGTGGCACATCATCTCGTCGCGAGGGGAAGAGGATGTGCCATAGGGATGGAGGCTCTTAGAGTGAGAGAGAGAGAGAGAGAGAGAGAGAGAGAGAGAGAGAGAGAGAGAGAGAGAAGAGGGAATGAGTAGAGTGAGAGAGAGAAAGTGTGGGTGAGAGCAAAGTCCCATTGTTTTGTTTTGTTTTTTTTATTTCTTTTCCTTGCAAGACATCAATGTAACATACAAGAATATATGCAAATAAAAATGAAGTTTTTATTAATTTTTTCTTAGTAATTAATGCACTTGCTCTTTTTACTTTGCTATTGAGATCGTAAAAAGAATTTGAAAATTGATTCGAGAAGGATTTTATTTTAAAATGGGATAAGTAAAAGCATGAGGAAATTCGGAATTCCATTAATATATAAATTATTTGTATTTATTTTTTTTTTATTTTGACAAAAAGTAAGAAGGGAATCCTCCCAAAATAGGGGGTTTCCGATCGGCATGCCCCCTGTCCTACCTATCAATATATAAGTCTAGTCTAATAAACCCAAGGCTGTGATTGCACTTTCTTCAATTGCTTGGTACTTAGTGGGGCAAGTTTTACTCAAAATTTCAACAAGGTTTCTTATCTTTTCTTGATATTTATCAAGTATAAATAAGGGTGTGAATCGGTGTTTTATCCTCACATAATCATTTCCTTTCTTTCTCACAATCTTACTTTCTTATCATCTCTTTGTTTTGCAAGATGGCTCTCCATGGTAACATTGAGTTTGCCAATTACCTCGAAGCATTGGAAGCAATGTGTTCTTGCAATGTTGATTATGATTCCTTCCACATGCGGGAAGTCTCTTTATAGCTTAATCGTCCCATTGAGTGGAACATCCTGATGGCAGCCGTGGAATTTTTGTACCCCGAGGACCATGTCTTTTGCTTCGGGTTAGATGAAATTTGTCCTACCTATGAGGAATTTTCTGCCATGCTGGGGATAAATCCCAATGTTGCTACAGCTTGGCTTGAGTTTTCCACTCTACTAAGGAATTATTGGTTGGACTTCTTCATATCTCGCCTTCGGTAGCCAAGCTATTGGTTACGTGAGGAATGATTTCTCTTCTGGTGGTGTTACGGTCCGTGCATTTACAGGATGTTGGAGATGTCGGCTATGCTGGGACCATTATTCTTGGCCTAGTTTCGAAAGTGTTATTGGTGACTGGGGAAGTACTGGAAGATCCCCAAATTATAGCTATTATTTCTTGGATGTTGTACCATCGCAATCCTACGGCGGTGACACCAGCGGAGACTTTGAATGGTCTAGATCCCTAGTGGGAAGGTCGTTCTAACTTTTTGAGAGGTAGCCTTGTAATTCTATTCATGTGGCTATCACAGAGGTTTCGTATGGCGGTCCCACCTGAGTATTCTTTATCGGCGATGCCAAACTTCTTCTTGTGCTATTTCATTAGCATAGGCCTGGACATTGAGAGTTGGGGAAACTGATTTGTAGAGAACGGGTCTCAAGGATGGCATTAGTTAGTGCCTTGGTGGGGGGAGCTACTGCCTATTCTGGAACTCTGGGAGTACCAATATATCTGGTTGGTTGGCCTCAAGCAAACCACTTTCTACTTTCCCTGGTAAATGTTATGCCAATTTGGTTGGGGTAAATCATGCCACTGCAGACATTGAACTTCTTTCTTGTAAAGGACTTGCCAGAGTGTATGCTCATGCGGCTTGGATCTCTGTAGGAGAAGCATCATCCTTTGATCTGTCCTTCCCAATCTATGGGTAAAGTCTGGCACATTTTTTAGGAGTATATGAAATGGTTGTGGAAGAAGGTAGTGGCCAAGATGCTAGCTGTAAAGATTGGTCAAAGGTGGTTTGGCATATCTGACACCGTGAAGGGAGGCGTTGTGGTTTTCCCCAAGCTAGTCTGGGCTTATCGCTCTATGGAACATCTGTGATACTCCCTTCAGTCAGGGGAGGTTTAGGGACCCTAGGATGTAGGTGATGATGGGGATGGTTCCTCTGGCAGTTACGGAGATAAGAAGAGTTACAATGCGCCGAGATTTTAGACTAGGGGTAGAATTTCTTGAGATGGTCCAGGTTGATTGGATGTGTCATTTCTTCTCCATCCAGGTTGGTGATCATAGCAGTGCCGCTCGAAAGGATCTTCTTCAAGATGTACGGGCTGCTCCAATTGGGCTTGAATTTCCCTCAGGGGTCCCAAATGGGCTCTACTATTTCTTTAATGGTTAAATCCCCTTCTCGAACACCGCAGTCCTTGACTCTCTTATTGAATAATCACGTTATACGGTGATGGTATCCTTGTATGTGATATATAGTTTTCATCCTTCTTTTATCCAAGAGGGACAGCTCGTTAAGACAACTTTGGTGCCAGTCTTCTTTGCTGACTATGCTTTCAAGCACGATGTACAGTGAAGGGATTTCCATCTCCATAGGTAGGACTGCTTCCATGTCGTAGACTAGAAAGTAAGGGGTAGTCCCAGTAAAGGTTCGAATTGAAGTGCGTTAGCCCAGAGGGTATAAGGGATCATTTTGGCCCAATGTGGACAACTCTCGATCATCTTACTGATAATGTCTTTGAGGTTCTTATTGGCTGCCTCGACTGTGCTATTTGTTTGAGGTCGGTATGGAGAATATTTATGTCTCTGAATTCGATACCTGTTCACCACTTCTGTAACTTCAGCCTCGAAGTGTAACCTATTATTTGATACCAGCTCATGCGGGACCCCATATCAGCAGATGATGTTTTTCTTGATGAACTTGGCCACCTTCTTAGCATTCAGGACTGCCTATGACTCAGCTTTGACCCATTTGGTGAAATAGTCATTGGCGATTAGAATGAACCCATGCTCGTTGGATGCTTTTGATGTAACTTTCCCTATGATGTTAATGCCCCATATGGAGAACGTCTAAGGATAAGTCATGTTATACAATTCACGTGGGGATAAGTGTTGTAGGTAGGAAAATTAATGGCATTTGAGGATTCTTCAAACATAAGCTATGCAATCTTGAACCATGGTAGTCTAGTAGTAACCCTATCGAATGATCTTTTTGGTGAGAATATGGCCGTTCATGTGGGGTTCGCATTCCCCGTTGTGGATTTTTTGCATCATTTCTTTAATATAAACCCCTGTGATGTAGTGCAAATGGGTTCCATCAAAGTTTCTCATAAATAGTGCTTTATCACAGACAATGTACTAGACAGCTAGTCTGTAGAGAGTTGCTCGATATTTCTTATCAGATCCTTGGGGATACCTACCCTGTTTGAGGAGGTGCCAAATATCATACTACCAGAAGTCATTTATCTCGAGATCTTCATCTGTGCCAAGCTAAATATGGTAGTAGTGGGTCGGTTTTTCTTTTTTTACAAGGAAAGGGGCCATGGTTATTCATTCAAGCATGTCCATCATGGAGGCTGAGATAGCAAGGGCTTCGAATAGGTTATTCTTTGCTCAGGGCAGGTAGTGGAAGGTGATTTCCTAAAATTAGGAACCTAGCTATTCAAGGAAGGCATGAAAGGGTAGGAGTTTCTCATCCTTGACTTTCCATTTTCTATGTACTTGATTGATGATGAGGGATAAATCCCTGTACACATCAAGGTATCGAATTCCTTTTCTGAGGGAAACTTTGAAGCCTACTATGCACTCCTCGTATTCATTAATGTTCTTGGTGCAAGGAAAATCTAGCTTTATGGCAATGGGAGTGTGAGAGTCATTAGGGGCAATAAGGAGTATCCAAATTCCATACCATTTCTTATTAGCAGCACCATCAAAGAACATTTTCCAACAAAGGTCTTCTTGGGAGGTACAGAGGATATTCTCATCAGGGAACTCAAAGATCTATACATTGACCTCTTCCATGGGGTAGTCAGCAACGTATTCATAGATGGATCTTCCTTTCATGGCCTTTTGCATGACATAGGTGACATCAAATTTACCTAGGAGCATCAACCAACGGGTCATTCGACTGGACAGGGCAGGTTTCTCGAGCAAGTACTTGATGGGATCCATTCAGGATACAAAATTGATGGGAAAAGCAAGCATGTAGTGCCGTAACTTTTGGGTACCCAGACAAAAGTAACACATTCTTTTTCTAAGGTGGTGTAATTAACTTCATAATCGGTAAACTTTCGACTGGCATAGTAGATGGCTCTATCTTTGCGGGTTTCTTTAAGGTATTGGACTAGCAAAGCCCCAGCGGCAGTATCAGTTATGGTTAGGTATATGAGTAAGGGAAGATCAGGTTGCGGCATGATTAACGAAGGTTGCGTTAGGTATTTCTTGATTCTGGCAAGCTTCGTTCCACCCTTTGGTTGAATTCTTTTGGAGGAGTTTGAAGATGGGTTCATAGATGGAATCAATTGGCTGATGAACCGGTTGATGTACTGTAATTTCACAAGGAATCCTCAAACTTCCTCCTCCGTTTGATGTGGTGGCATCTCAAGTATGTCTTTTATCTTAGCATGATCTTCTTCTATCATTTTCTCACTAATCACGAACCCCAAAAGTTTTCCTTTAGTAATACCGAAGACAAATTTCTATGGGTTGATCCGCATCTAATATTATCGTAGTTATTCGAAGAACTTTCGAAGAGAGGGAACATGACCCTCCTTAGTCTTGGTCTTAATAATCATGTCGTCTACGTAGAACTCGTCTTACTTATGTATCAGATCATGGAGAATGGTTATGGCAGCCATCTGGTTGGTAGCCCCTGCATTTTTTTAGACCAAGTGGCACGGCAGTGTTGCTAAAGGTTCCCCAATGGGTGACGAATGCGGTTTCTCTTGGTGAACTGGGTGCATATTGATCTGATTATATCCGGCAAACCTGGAAATGAATAACTTGAGAGAGTGACCGACCTTATTATCCATAACCATGTTAGTATTAGGTAGCGGGTAATCATCCTTCGAATAGGCCTTATTCAAGTTTAGGTAGTCAACACACATGCGAACCTTCCCTCCTAATTTTGCCATGGGTACGATATTTTTTTATCCATATGGATATTTGATCACATAAATGAATCCCACATTCAGATGTCTGACTACTTCTTTTTTAACTTTTAGTGACCATTCGGTACGAAACTTTCACGATTTATGTTTGATCGGTTTGTATTTTGGGAGACTTAGAATCTCATGATGTGCTATCTCAGGGTCAATGTCAGACATATCATAGTAGGACAAGGTGATGACATCAATTAATTCCTTTAGTAGTTCTTCAAGTTGCGCGCGCTCATGCTCATTAAGGGTGGTCATTATCCCAATCTCGCACATTTACTATTAAAACTGAGATTAATAACAACAGTTTAACTTCATTAACTTGAACGCAGTTATGTTGTTTATTATTAGACCTATTTAGATCAGTTAATAATTGTTCATTTCTGAAATCATCATCACCAAGTTTGATTACAATCAAGACAATAAATGTAAGGCACAACAAGATACTCAAAATCTTCATTTATTTCATTAATTAGAAAAACAGCATTGAGAACCTCATTAAAGGAGGTCTCGATTACATGAGAGTGAGGGGAAACAACTAAATGGGAAAGGGGGTAAACATCGGGGTTTGGTTGAACACTAGTAGGCGGTACAGGTGCAGCATGCCAGTTAAGAAGAGGTGTATCAGCATCTTTGATGAGGCATGATGGATTCGAAGATATAGACCCTGAGTGGATCATGAAGAGTGTCAGCCCCAGTATCTGTAAATTGAAAGAGTCCTCGGAGTCATTGCCTTCAGAATCCCTTGTATCAGCTATGATATCTTCAATGGATGGTTGTATACGGTGTTGGAAACTCTTAGACTATGAGTAGCTGTCTTGAAAGAATATCTCCATTCCTGGTTTCATCCTCTTGTCTACATGGTCATACCAAGGTTCTGGGAAGTTACAGAAGGGGAAATCTTCACCTTCTCTGATGAATCTTCCATTTAGGGAATCTCTCGAGACAGTTCTAGCTCATTCTGACGTCTTCTTCAGTCAAGGATGATATATCAATGTGAGTTCTTCTTTTGACAGCTAATAGCCCAAGCCATAGGGAGGAAAGGCCTCCTTCAACACAATGGGTTCAATTATCCCTTGTTGTCTTCGCCCTAACCTCAGTCCGGTCGTGAAGTGCATATTCTTGAAAATCTAGATTACATTAACATTTTCATGGGGGATATATTTTGGACAAACCTCATTTCTAAAGTCATCCCCTGTTGGGAGTCGGAGTGGTTCAACTTGGAACCCTGACAGAAGCATATCATTCACCCTATGTTGTATTTCACGTACTGGATTACTGGTGTTTGAATTCTTGGTGTTCTCTTTGTCTTCCAAAATGGTGATAACTTGACCATTAGCGAATCACTTCATTTTTTTACGAATAGAAGAGGACACCCCTTTGATGCTGTGGATCCACGGTCGTCTGAGCAGCAGATTGAAATAGGTTGGGATGTCGATGACTTGGAATTCAACAACTGGATTTATATGTCCATCCCCTATTACAAGTTTAATATATCCCATTACTTCTAAGTGGGTATCATCATAGGCACATATGGTATCATAGGTAGGAGGAAGGTCGCTCACTTTCAATCCTAGATAATTGAGAGTTCTTAACGGGTAAAGATTCAGAGTTGATCCGTTGTCAAAGAGAGAGAGGGGGACAGTTTTCCCCATAACTTCAACAGAAATATTAAGAGCATGATTGCGGTTGGGACCATTCTTAGGGATTTCTTATTCAAAAAAGAATCGCATTTTAGTAGAGGTCAAGGATCTGACTAGGTTTATCGCTTCTTATGGCATTATTGAGGAAGGAACTGTGGGTCTTGTGAGAAGCTTGATTAGGGCATTTCGTTGCAGTTGGGAAGACATAAAAATCCCCCATAAAGTGATTTTGGATTGGGTTTTCTTCAGTTGATCGAGGATATTGCTTTCCTCGAGATTATTTATGGCATAGGGAGATTCTCGACACCCTTCCCTTTGTCGCTTACCGACGATTGTAGACTTGGTATTTGGTAATATCTTTTTAACCTCGTCATGTGGTTCACAGAAGAAGGGAAAAACATAAATCTTGTTTCTTCATCGATATCGATTTGTTCGACCACCTTGTTGATTTCTCCTAGCAACTTCTCGAATGGTATCATCCTGCATATGTTAGCTATCAAACTAGCCTTTTTTGAATCTTCAAAATTGTCCGCTATCTGGTGGCAACGATATTGTCTTTACATGAAAAGTTATTTCACTCCACTACTTCCATGGCCTCTTCGTATAATTCCTCTTATTCGGCAGGGAATTGCATAACTGAAAGGACTAGGTGCCCTTATAATTTCAAAGCATCGAGTACTTCAGATATACTACACATATCACCAGTCTGTTGAAATAAATTTTTCACGATCTGTATCATGTCATCTAGACTGACTTCGCCGATTAGCACCACCCATTTGTCTAACTCTCGGGCCCATTTTTGAGCTTCTAAGAACAACCCACTGAATCTCTGACAATCGATGGTCAACTGAGAGAGAAATTTCAGCCTGAACTCCAATAATTTGTTCAACACTTATGAAAATTCCATGTTTTTACCTCCAAAATGGGTGCGAACAGTAATGCATGCTCGGGTGAGATGGGATAAGGCTTGATCGACGAAGCTCGTAGGGTGTAAGAGGAAATATGGGCATGCTTGAAGAGGATTAGGTGAGTATATAAGTACGACTGGTGATTTAATCAGTATGATTTGGGTGGATGGGTCAAATTCTGATTCTTCTTCTAGGAAGATAGCATTTTCATAATTTGAGAGTGGATTAAGGGTAGTGTTTGGTTTGGGATTAGCTGGTGGGGTGATGACACCCTGGTCAATTAGGCCTTGGATCACATTTTAGAGATGAAAACATTAGTCGATGGTATGGCCAGCAGTTTGGTGAAAGTCACAATGGGCATCAGGTTCAAATTTTTACGAAAGTGGGTTCGGTAATAAATGGGGATCCAATGGTTTGACAAGATTTTGACTCAAGAGGGCCTAGTAGACTTTGAAGAGAGGAGCATAAATCTCATTATATTCCTTTCGGATGGGGTTTGGATAAATTTCTGGTGCCCATAAAGCAGTAGGCTAAGAGATGTTATTGATGGTGGAAACTGTGGTAATGCAAGGTTTTTCAAAATATCTAGGAGAAAACTGTCCAGAGGTTTTCCTCGGTTCGACTTCTATTTGGAAAGACTTTCTTCAATCTCCACTCCTACTTCTCAGAGGTCTCGGAAGTGAGCGTAATACTGTACTCCTATTATTGCTTGGACATGGGGTAGGAAGCTCTTCTTTATGATACTGACATGTTCTTCGTCAAAAGGTCGATTGGTCATGGTAGCTTCTTTCCTCTCCACCTCGCTATAAATTTGTAGAATTATTCCCTAGGATTCTTCTTAAGTATCTCTAAGTCATGAGGGGTAACTTGTAGCTCTTGTACTTATACTGTGACATGAACTCGCGGGAAACATCTTCCTAACTACGGATCCTGGATTCCTTAAGGGATAAGAACCAACGGAGATCGTTATCTTTCAAAGTCTGCATGAACATCTGGGATATTATTTCTTCAAAATACCCTAGGAGAGTCATGGCTCGGTTATAGCTATGGAGATTAACGATCGAGCGTCCACTACCTCCGAACTTCTCGATATTGGGCATCTTGAATTTTTTTTGTAAACTGGGTTTAGGATAGGGAGGCATGTGGGTTTAGTTCATGTAGTTCCCATAGAGCCTGACTTGATCGAATTTCTTGGTCAACCTATTAAGTTATTCCTTGACCTTGTTCAATTCTTCTTATTTTGGGTCAACAGTCACAAGTAAGTTAGCCCCTGACTGAGCAAGGTTTGTATAGGAAGATGGGCTAGCAGAGGCCCATTAGCAGGAGGAGCACGGGGAGCTTGCTGGTATTCCCCGGGAACCCAAATAGGCTCAGGTGCAGGCGCACACATAGCGTGGGGGAAAGGGACCTAGGGATCTTCGGGGATAGGGACCTAGATTCTTTTCATCTTATGAACCTCGGTTTGCAATGAGCTATAACTGTCAACAAATGCAGTTGTACATTCGGCATTTGATCCGTGTTCTCCATGGAAGGCGGGTGAATTTCAGACCCAGAAGAAGTAAGGGGACTAATAGAACTTCGGGGTGGTTAAGCTAAGCCAAGGGTATGCGATCGACCTGATAAGGAGAAAAATTGGGTTTTATTTTTTAAAAAGAAAAGAAGAGGAATTTGTTATTTTTAGAAAAGGAGGAAAATGTTCTTGATATTTTTTGGAAAACATGAGGACAAAAATGTTTTTTTGGACACTTTTTTAAAGAGAGAGCAAAAGACGAGAGACGGGGCTCAGCATGATTATTATGTTTATTAGGTTCTCACTTGTATTAAGTTTGACTAGATGCAAAAAAAAATGTCGGAATGGATCCGAGCTTCGAAAAATTGGGTTTACCATATCTAGAAACTAGGGTTTGACTTCTTACCAGGCTCATGGGAAGGGTCCCATTTTAAAAGTTGTACAAAAATTTGGGCGGCATGCCGATCTGGAATTTCGACAGAGTTTCAGGTCAAAACCGGAAATCTAATATATGTGTCCTATGCTTGACACCTACATGTGGGTATGCAGTTGTTGTGTTAATTGGAAGGTGTTCCCCCTTTGGCGTGACTTCCACGATATAGGTATTTCTTTTGAGGGCAATTAGTACGTGTGGACAAGATATTTGATATACCTGAGTATACGTGAATTTCCTCACTATATATCTCATGGGGATGGTACGTGTGATGGTACATGTGAGAGAAAATTTGATATACTTGACATGCGTGAACGAGTCCCCTGCGATATATCTCCCGTCATGACATCGGTCAAGAGGTGCAATGCGGGGGAACCGTTCGATATACGTCGAAGGCAGTTGGCCAATGGAATGTGAGAGTCATATCGCTTAGGCTAACTGCAACCTGTCGGACCAGCACCCATCACAAAGTGACTCCCCAGTTATGGGACAAAAATTGGTAAATAGCAGTGCTCTTTGGTTATGTTATGTGTACCATGCATGATTCTTTGATTAGTATCGTATAAAGAGAGTATCTTTTTTATCATGCCCAATCGAGCATGAGGTACAAGTATAAACAGTAGAGCATGGATAACAAGTGAGAGTGGTTGGCGTGTGATAAGTGTAAGTGAGAATGGGTATATACAAGTGGAGGTGTGTGTTAGTGACAACTAAGCATGGATTTCTACGTGGTGTGTGCAACGTGTGGATATATGTGATCCGAGGTGCACGTGGTGTGAAGTGTACATGGAAAATTTCTATAAGTGAGCGAACAGTGGAATAAGCATGAGGTGCATATGTACAAGGAACAATAAGGGGAACATAAAAATAGGGGAATATACAAGAAAATAAAACACACATGCAAACATAGTCTAGCCCTCTTAAAAATAATCCCCAGCAGAGTCGCCACTATGGCCATCCCGAGCGGCGTTGGAGGGAAAGAGAGATATATCTCCCATCGAGAAGGCTACTCCACGGTCTCGCACCCCTCTTTGAAAGGTTCTTCGGTCGCCGTCGATGTGGGAGTAAATGTGAAGAGATGGAGTCACTAAACTATTTTGCAAAAAACAGGCAAAGGAACATGTTGCCACTTCGAGAAAGCGACATCAAGGACAAACTAATGCATACAAAACCAATAGTTCGAAGGTTTTGGGGATAAGTCATGGAATGGGAAGGTGTTAGGCACCCACCCCTCCCTTTCGATCTCTTATGGGCTAATGTTACTATTTTCCTATATATCCCCGTGAAGTGTGTGTGCGTGTTTATATAATGGATATTGGAATCATTCAACTTATACCATGGGCAAGGTAGAGTGAGGTCATCCATAGGAATGTTCCCAAAATAATAGTTTGTACGTTCATCATGATATTGATCATTATTAGTAAACAATAATATATGTCGGATGAAATGCAAATAATCATGGTATATATATAAATAAGAAAATGAGAGATTTAAGAGAATTGAGGAATTTGGGACTTTGGGAAATAGAAAACAATGGAAAATAGAACCCAAGTCTTGGATTTTAATTGGAGACGCCTATGTATCCCATAAAGCTATCAAAGTCCACATAGTTCGGTTGTATTATATGGGTGGGGTTTATCCCATAGATCCGAACGAAAATTTATTACATGTGCATGTGTAAAAAATGTGTTTTTTAGTTTTGGAAAACGGTGCGATGGATAATTTCGTTCGGAATTTATGAGTAAAACCCTCTTTTATTTGTTTTTGGAATTTTAATAGAAAATAAAGTATGTGCAATATACTAATAAAAAAGTGTAGATATTAATGTGTATAAGCTAAAATGAGAACTAAATTATGAGTCTAATGTTTATTATGTAAAAATAAGGAGTTTAAAGAGAGAGGGATGGAATTGGACCTTATTTGAATCTTGATCTTTGATCTTGGATGAAGTCCCTTGAGTGTTGGTGAGTGTTGATGAGAGAGAAGGATATTTTTTTCCAAATTGGGTATGAAAAGGATGGGAATATAAGCTTGGATGGAACTTCACATGAGGAACTTCACTGATTTCGAGGGAATGTTGCTGAGATCACTGATGCGGATGGATCTGTTGTGTTGGTGTTGGGAATGAGGTCATGGACCCTATAGGGTTAGGGGTGCCGATCTTCCTACCCAAGGGGGTGCCTATCGGCATGTGACCCTAGGCACAGTGCCGATAGGCAAGGTTCTGGACCTGCCAAATTGTAGTCCCGTGAATATTTTCCAGGAAAAATAGTCGTAGAACACAAACCATTGATCCAAATTGCGCACGGGGAATACCATTAGCAAGTTATTTTAGAGAACTTTAAGAGTCCTTTGGACTTGTCTCGGGTCTGGGAGTTGACTTTAGGTCAAATGTGGCTCGAAAGAGCATGTTGGTCTTTTGGATGGGAGATCGTCGGATGAAAATTAATCGTTCATCCACATGGTAAGCTATAATCGAGCACAGGGTAGACCATTGGAAAGATTAGGAGATGTACTTAGACATTCCAAAGAGTTTTTCTAGGTTCAGAAAGTTGACCTTGGTCAATCGGGGCTCAGAAGTGCTCGGGGACCTCTCAGAGTAAAACGGATAGTTCATCCGTACCGTAGGTCAGAATCGCGAACAGGGAAGACCACTAGAAATTTTATTTAGTGACCTTCGAAGATTCATTCAGTCTCATTCGAGCTGAAGAGTTGAATTTGGTTAAAGGGAGCCCGGGAGTGCCCGGTGGCCTCCGAATTATTTTTGGGGGAAAACTGATCATTCGTCCGAATGGTTCTGCCATTTCGTGCATGGGGCAGACTGATGGAAAGGGTTTTTAGTTCCCGATGAAGATTAAAAGATCTTTCACTCTGACGATAAAGTTGATTGGGGTTAATTAGGGTGGGGGGATTGCCCAGTGGCCTCCAAATCGATATTCGGTAGTAAAATGGTCCGTTCGTCCGAATCGTTTTACCGATTTGCACATGGTGTGGACCGTTGGAAATTTTATTCAGATCCCTTCAAATATTCAAAGAGCTTTTTTCTCTGAGAATAGAGCTGACCGGAGTCAAACGGGGCTCAAGGGCTCCCGGTGGGCTCTAAATCATTACTCAAAGTGCGACCTAGGGTTTATAATGATATGGGGAGGTGCTAGGGACCTAAGGGGACACCTAAAGGGTAGAATGTGGTGTCTACATGGGGTAAGCCCACAACATATATGAATGGAGCTGCACAATAGAGCGCAAAAGAACATTCCTCATTATTGCGCAGTAGAGACAAGTGTTCTATTGCGCTCTATTGTGCAGCCTCACTACGCTCTATATTGTGACCCTACCCTCACTGCTACATTCATTTTCTGATGCATCTCACTCAAAATAGTATCGGGCCCAAAATGCAGCTAAGTGAGCAAGATCATCTAGAGGACAAGAAAAAATAATAAATAAATTTATTAATATTTGACAGATTAGTATTATAAAGGGAATTTTAGATAACTAATAATTGGCACGCTAGTGTAAAAAAATTAAATTTAAACAAATGGGATTATATGTGAACATTTAGATATTGAGAGAGTATAACTAGAAAACCACGTTACCTAACACCTAATCACCATTGTAGTCACAGGTGCAGTCACGTGTGGTCTACCATATCTCCCCATTTAATGGTTCTATAATAAATACGGGAATAAGAATTTAGAATGAGAATAATCGTCTGAACTTAATAAATTAAAATGGGAAGGAAAACACAGCCACCCCAACCCGTGAGTTGTTGTAATGAACGGCCTAGTTAGGTCGTGAGTTATTGGAATTTATGGCCAATCCAAGACGTAACTTGTTGAGTAATCACAGATAACTTAGGCCATTGATATGAAAACTTTCTTGGTCTATTGCAATCGGGAATATGAGTTCCACGGCTGAACTTGGCCATGGAAACCCATCGGCTAAGTTTACGAGAGACCATGAGGAATCCATTTTCAACAGACATGTATATAATGGTTAAGGTATAAGGGTACATTGGGGTATATTAGTTTATAAAATGAAGTTTGAAATTGTGGTCTTGAGAAAAATAAATGAGGGCGTGAATGTGAGTCCTACCGTTAAGGTATAAGGATATATTAGGGTATATTAGTCTTATTAAGGTTTGAAGAATTGAAAGGATTTTGAGTCAGTGGGTGAGAAACCTAAAATACTCACTTAATTTCAAACTCTAAATAAATTTCAAGCCCTAAATGACAATGCCCTTAACTAATGCAATTTATTTTAATAACTAAGTAACCATATTCAGTCAATACTAATAATGACAATACCCTTAAATAATGAAATTAATTTCAAACTCTAAATAATAATTATCAATCAATGTTAATGGTCGAGTGGAAAAACCGAGCGTCCGTGTAATACGCTAGTCGTTGTTATCGGCTTCCAACCTCAATACAAAAAAAAAACCTAAACTTTTAACTACACTTTTATGGAGTATAGTAGTAAGTCTGGGTATCGAATCCACAGGGAATGTTTTATATAATTTAATTGATTTATTACTTCTAAAATAAAAATGAAAAAGATGATGATTGGGAAAATTTCTATTAAAAAATTACTTAAGAAAAACAAACTGAAAAGTGCAAAAGAACTTAGATCTGACAAATGGGAGAAAATAGGGTAGGGTACAATCCCTCAATCCTTAACAAATTATCCTTTAGAATACTAGAATTATAAATCAAAATTCTTGATTAAATCCAGTCCTTATCATCACTAAGCATTACATATATGAGGTTCAAGCCCGCATCATATGAAATCAAAAATCAATATAAAGCGGTGAACGACAAATTATACATACAAAGCATTCTTAAACATCCCAAGTACATAGGGCAAGAGAGATTAAAAGATATGACAATGCATATATGATTTTCATTCACGATTCAACCAATATTTTCATTTATTTTCTAATTTTCCATACAAATAATTTGTATTAGGATTGAGTTCATGTACCCCAACCCTTGAGAATTTAGCTACTCATGATTGGATTAAAAAAACAAATTCATACACAACATTAAGGATCTACAAGACATTATAAATAAATTGCAAATAATAAAACAAGAGAATGGAAATGAGATTACTTGAATTCAACAACAAGAACGGAATTGGGATTCAGAAATTCTTACAAATTAGGATTCATGAAAACTCTTGAAGGAATAGAAAATTTGCTCTCAAAATCTAACCCTAAAATTCAATCTAGCACTTATAACCTACTCCTAACCTAGCCTCTCTCTAGCAACTCCCCTTCAAATGATGTAGGTCATGGGCTTTTATAGCACAAAATCTCGAAATTGACAACCAAAAGTGCTTGTGGAACAAGTTTTCCAAGAGTTGCACTCCATTAAATGCATAATTAATGACAGAAATCCGCACATCCAGACTCTTCATTATCCCGCAACTTCAAAATATCGTAACTTCTTCACCGTAGCTCGGATTGAGGTGCCGTTTTTTCCAGTATTCTTGTAATTTAGAGCTCTTCAACTTTCTAGTTGGCCCCACCTTCGGACTAAGGCTGAAAAATTACAAAAATGCCCTTCAACCCTCCATTTCTTGGTTTCTTTCACTGTTTTGAGTTCTCATTCGCACTAACTTGCGTGAAATACCTGTAAAACACATGAGAAATACACAAAACAAGAAATACTTGCCAAAAAAGGTTAGTAGAATACATTTGAGACAAATCCAAGCTACTTACACTGCACGGGATCATAAAAATACTGAAATTAAGGGGATAAATGTGAAGAATATGTGCCTAAACACACCCCCTAACTTAGAACTTTGCGCGTCCCGAGCAATGTAAATGAAATTAGCCAAAATTCTACTCTTGAAAATTCCTTTATTAAAATAAAATTCCACTTTCGCAGGCACGCGATTGCATTTAGCGTATGCAACATGCCTTTAAACCCCTAAGTTACCCTAGTAGGACGAGTTTTGACTCGTGAGGGTTTGCAGTGAATACACCCACAAAATTCTTTATTGACTCAAATAAATATCAAAATACTTAAAAATTGTACAATTTAAATTTTTCGAAAAATAATCACCATAAATTCATATTCAAATGTCTCAAATCATAGTGTGTGTGTGCAAAGCCAAAAATTAAACCTCAAACTTCCATCGATTGAGCATTACGTTACTTTCCGAAAATTCGTTTTGATTCAAATTCTTACGGATGCACTCACAAACGAATCACTCGGATTGTGGCTATTTTCTCTCCGTATGCATGATATAAAGAGTAAATATAATGGACACAATTTCATGCATACAAAATTGAAAAGAAGGAAATTTATGGTGAAAAGATCTCATCATCGAATTACGGTTATTTGGAAATGGGAACATAACCTCTAATTCACACCATTTAATCTCTCATATTATCTTTTCATGTCTTAGCTCTCCACGCAGTAATTAATTTCGCAATTCGGACTCAGTTAGGACTTTTTGGGTTAAAAGGTGTAAAGGGTAAAAATGGGAATGGATGGAATGTTCGGAATTGAAAATTGTCCTTATGATGTCCATTTGTGCTTTTTCGGGCATTTGCTCATTTTTCTCTTTCTCTTTTTTTTTTCATTTTTTTTTTCATTTTTTTTTCTTGCTATTTTTCTTTTTTTGTTGAGCATTTCTATTTTTTTTTTCTTTTCCCCTTTTTGTTGCACAATTTGGACTTGATGAATATTCAATTTTCACAATTCCGGGCTATTTGGGTTTTTCGGGTTGTCAAACGAAAGGGAAATATTTATTAGGCTCAACTTGGGTTGCAAAGGGATAATTTTGTTTTTCACAACTTTTTATGGCTAATATTTTTGGGTAACAAACGAGGGCCTACTTCATTGTCCAAATTGCTAATCACATTACCATATGCATCTCGAGATTAATTAAGTTTAGAGATATATTTAGCACGAATTTCGAGACAAAATTTCACACATTTCCCATAACCGATCAAAACAAAGGATTGAGATCATCAACGACTTATTTAAAACACTGAAAAGAACTTTGAGTTAATCATAAACTCAGATTGATTTAAAAACTCAAAAAGATCGATAGGCTCGAAATCTCACCGGGTTTGATCAATCTCCACACTTATTCGTTAAGTCGTCAATTTTCTTTCAATTTCCATCTTCGGTCAATATTGGCTTACTGCATTATGAATTTTACAATTTGAGACTATAAATAGAATAAAGGTGATATTTTTGAAAAATTTAAATTCCAATTTTTATTTATTTTGAAGAAAAATATTTTTGGTTTTTTCAAAATTTTTCAATTTTTTTTTTTATTTTTTATTTTTCTAAACACACTTGGAAAGAACATGTGATCGAATCAATGAATCTAAGCAATAAATGGGAAGAATATCCCACACCCCCTAACTTAAATGTTGCATTGTCCTCAATGTGAATCAAGAACACAACATAAAGAGAGGAAAAGAAAGATATTACCCAAATGGAGCGATCCCTGATGAGTGCGAGTCCATTGAATCTACAAAACATGTTAGAACCAAGCATACCAAAAAAATAACAATACTTGAACTAATTACTCTAAATGCAACAAGATACTATATAACACTTATACATGACTCAAAAATTCAACAAAAATCACCCCATACGCGTCGGGGGTGCGACGACCTCACCTCTCTTTGTTCATTCAATCCCCATAAATGGGGTCCGACAGCCAGATTGTGTCGGCTTCTTTAACCATGGCTTCCAAATAAGGCTTGAGACGATGCCCATTGACTTTAAAAGTGATTCCCCCTTTTTCATCCATTAGCTCAACGGCTCCATGGAGAAACACTTCTTTCACAATGTAAGGACCAGACCATCGAGACCGCAATTTACCGGGAAACAAGTGCATCCTCGAGTTGTAGAGGAGTACTTTCTGTCCCAAATGAAACTCTTTCTTATGAATGATTCCGTCATGAGCGCGTTTCATTCGGTCTTTGGAAATTTTGGCACTTTCATACGCATCGTTGCGCATTTCTTCCAACTCATTCAACTGAAGTTTACGTGTTTCACCGGCTTGATCCATTTTGAAGTTCACCCTTTTGATAGCCCAATACGCTTTGTGTTCGATTTCAACCGGAAGATGACAAGGTTTGCCATACACAAATCGAAATGGGGACATCCCAAGGGGATTCTTGTATGCGGTTTTATAAGCCCAAAGAGCATCAGTCAACCTAAGAGACCAGTCTTTCCTATTAGGATCAACTATCTTCTCCAAGATATTCTTGATCTCCCTATTAGCAAGCTCGGCTTGGCCATTCGATTGGGGGTGATAGGGGGTGCTAACCTTGTGGACAATTCCATACTTTCGCATTAGTTTATCCATCGGCCTATTGCAAAAATGAGTTCCATTATCACTAATTATGGCCTTAGGCATACCAAAGCGAGAAAGTATAATTTCTTGAATAAATTTGATCGCCACCTTGCTGTCATTCGTCCTTGTAGCTATAGCCTCTACCCATTTTGAGACATAATCTACAGCGACGAGAATGTATAGAAAACCAAAAGAAGGGGGAAAGGGCCCCATGAAGTCAATTCCACAACAATCAAACAACTCCAAGACTAAAATAGGGGATAATGGCATCATATCACGGCGAGTAATAGCTCCCATTCTTTGGCATCTATCGTAAGTCTTACAAAAAGCATTCACATCCCGGAAGATTGTGGGCCAATAAAGACCACTTTGAAGGATTTTCGCAGCAGTTTTATTTTTAGAAAAATGACCTCCACATGCTTCCGAATGACAGAATCGAATCACCCCTGGGATTTCCTCATCGGGTACACATATCCGGATAATTTGGTCAGCACAATACTTAAACAAGTATGGATCATCATAAAAGAACATGCGTGACCAAGTAATGAACCTCCTTCTCTCTTGCGGATTCCAACTAGAGGGAACAACTCTGGTGACAAGGTAATTGACAATATCCGCAAACCAAGGGAGAGAAGAGGTAGCAAATAGATTCTCATCCGGAAAATACTCGTCTATGGGAATGGGATCAATAGGTACGTCGGACGAGAGTCGTGACAAATGGTCAGCAACGACGTTTTCTACTCCTTTCTTATCTTGAATCGAGAGATTAAACTCTTGTAGGAGTAGGATTCACCTGATTAAACGAGGTTTGGCATCTTTCTTGCTCAAGAGATATTTCAATGCCGAATGATCAGTGAAACAAAGGATAGGCGACCCAACAACGTAAGAGCGAAATTTGTCGAGATCAAAAACGACAGCTAGCAACTCTTTCTCTGTAGTAGAGTAATTAAGCTGAGGTCCAGATAATGTTCGGCTAGCATAGTAAATAACATGAGCTTTCTTGTCTTTCCTCTGTCCAAGAACAGCCCCAATCGCGAAATCACTTGCATCACACATAAGCTCAAAGGGAAGCGACCAATCCGGAGCTTGCATGATAGGTGCAGAAATAAGCATGCTTTTAAGTTTATCAAATGCTTCTTGACATGATTTACTCCACTCAAATGGAGTGTCCTTCATGAGAAGATTACTCAAAGGTATAGCGATGGCGCTAAAGTCTTTGATAAACCTCCTATAAAATCCAGCATGGCCTAGAAAGGACCTCACATCTTTAAGTGATTTTGGCGAGGGTAGCTCAGCTATTACTTCAATTTTTGCTCGATCAACTTCAATTCCCCTAGATGAGACTATGTGGCCCAAGACTACACCCTCGGTAACCATGAAATGGCATTTTTCCCAATTGAGGACTAAGTCTTTTTCCACACATCGGAATAGAACTCTCTCAAGATTAGCTAAACAATGGTCAAAAGATGAGCCGAAAACGCTGAAATCGTCCATGACCACCTCAAGACCTTTTTCAATCATGTCGCTAAAGAGACTTAACATGCACCTCTGAAAAGTAGCCGGCGCATTACATAACCCAAATGGCATACGTTTATAGGCAAACGTACCAAATGGACATGTAAAAGTCGTCTTTTCTTGATCAAGAACATCCACCTCAATCTGATTATAACCGGAATACCCATCTAGAAAACAATAATAAGGATGGCCCGCTACTCGTTCAATAACTTGATCGATAAATGGTAAGGGAAAATGATCCTTTCGAGTTCCGGCATTGAGCTTTCGGTAGTCAATGCAAACACGCCACCCGGTGGTGGTGCGTTGAGGTATTAATTCTCCCTTAGCATTTTCAACCACTGTCATCCCTGATTTCTTTGGAACGACCTTAATTGGGCTCACCCATTTACTATTCGAAATGGGATATATAATTCCAGCATCTAGCAATTTGATTATTTCCGCTCTTACAACATCTTTCATTGTTGGATTTAACCGCCTTTGCATCTCACGAGATGGCTTCACTTCTTCCTCGAGATGGATTTTATGGGTACAAATCAAAGGACTTATACCCTTCAAATCTGCTATGGTCCATCCAAAAGCACTTCTATGCTTTCTCAACACATCTAACAACATACCTTCTTGCCCTTTTTCTAGATGGGAAGACACAACAACAGGAAATGTATCATTCTCACCTAAAAAGGCATATTTGACATGAGAAGGTAGTTTCTTCAACTCAAGACTAGGAAATCTATGTTCGGAGGGGACCAAGGGTGTCTCCCTCGGAGGCAATTCTTCATACCTAGAAATCAAGTCAACCGCTCTCAAACTCTCAAAACTCTCCTCCTCTTGTAACCATATTTTTAACTCTTCCACCTCCCTCTCAAACTCAGTATAATCACTCATGTGAGCACCACTTTGCCCTAAGCACACTTTCAGAGCATCTCCTCCTATGATTTTTTCAATATTTTCATCCACCACTTCTTCAATAAGATCCACTTCAAGAATCTCATCCCCATCACCCATTTGGTTAGCGACATTGAATTTTTTTTTCTCGAGAGTCATGTTTCCAAAAGTGAGTTGCATTTGGCCATTCCGTGTATTGATCAAAGCATTAGCGGTAGCTAAGAACGGTCGGCCCAATATAATTGGAACATGATTTCTCGTATGGGGAACAGGCTCGGTGTCCCAAATAACAAAATCAACGGGGAAGTAGAACGTATCCACTTGAATAATTACGTCTTCTACAATCCCACGAGGCACTTTGACTGTCCTATCCGCTAACTGTAGAGTGATTCGGGTAGGTTTTAAATCACCTAAATCAAGCTTCTTATAGATGGAGTATGGGAGGATGTTTACACTCGCACCTAAATCAAGCAACGCTCTTTCCACTCTCATTTCTCCAATGATACATGAAATGGTAGGTGAACCTGGATCTTTAAATTTTGGTGGAAGATCATTGAGAAGAACTGAGCTCACATTTTGTGCCAAGAAAACATTTTTCTTCACCTTAAGACGTCTCTTGACAGTCAAAAGATCTTTAGTAACCTTCGCATATGCTGGAATTTGGTGAATAGCATCAAGGAATGGCAAGTTCAATTTTACTTGCTTCAACACATCCATCACCTCGATACGCGAAGCACCTTTCTGGGGTGACTCTAAGCGTTGAGGAAATGGAGCAGCAGTAGGCGACTTTACTTCAATATCAGGCTCAACCTCCGCATCTTTCAATTCCTTTTCTAAGGAAGGTTCTTCAGACTCGGAAATTTCAGATTCCTTCACAATCTCGGGTTCGACTCCATCATCATTCACCTTTGGTAATTTAGGTGCTAGATCAATTACGCGGCCACTACGAAGAGTAGTAACAGCTTGACATTATTCTTGCAATTCTGATGATGTGGAGCAAACCGTGGTTTGACCTTGAAGAGGTGGTCTTTGGCCTTAGGCTGGAAGTTTACCCTTCTCTTGAGTATTCACCGCAGACTGCAACCTAGAGATGTTAGTATGCATTTCAGCGAACATTCGCTCAAATTTGGCATCTCTTTCTTTTTGGGCTTGGATGAATTGATTGAAATTATCCTCATGAGATCTCCTAGGTGGAGGTACATAAGGACCAGGAGGTGGTACTTGCATAGGGTTTGCCACTTGCTGAAATTGAGGGGGTTGTGGTAGAGTCATCTGTGGGTTAGGAACCATCCCACCTTGGGATTGTCCATAATTAAACCCGGGATTCCTCCATGATTGATTATATGCATTCCCTTGCTGAGCATTATAATTTCCTCGATAACCTCCTATTGCATCAACCTGTTCAGTGTACATGGCCTTGTATGCAGGTATGGTAGGACATCATTCGGTAGAATGGCCTGCATTACAAATGGCACATACCTTCTCCATCCCGGTTTTTACGGGTCCAGACACATCTCTCAATCGCATATCTAGCATTTCTCTAAAGTTCTTTTCCATTTGATCAAGTTTTAGATCCAACAAAGTGTCCTTGTCCACGTGATAAATACCGGACGCAGCAGGCAAGTTGGACACTTGTCGATTTCTATTTTGACTATTTGGATCAGAAGTATCCCATGCTTGGGTAGTTTCCGCCACATATTTCAAATGAGCCTCAGCATCGCTCGTACTTAACTCCCAAAAAGGTCTCTCACACATGGTTTGAACAAGTTGTTTAGACGCTACAGTAAGGCCTTGATGGAAAAATGAAATCAGATGATGAGTTTCAAAACCATGATGGGGGCACGCATTAACTAACTCCTGGTATCTCTCCCAACACTTATCAAAAGCCTCATTCTCATTTTGACGAAAAGCTTGAATTTGGGCTTTAACAGAATTGGTTTTGTGTTGTGGAAAAAATTTTGAGATAAACTTGTTTTGCATATCTCTCCATGATAAAACAGAATTTGGGGGCAGGGTCCATAACCAAGTTTTCGCTTTATCCTTTAAGGAAAAAGGAAAGAGCTTTAACCGGATTACTTCTTGTGGACAAGTTTGGTCTCCAAATGTTTCACATGTATCTTCAAACTCTCTAATATGGAGATATGGTTTTTCCGAATCCATCCCATGAAATGTAGGAAGAATTTGGATCATTCCATTCCGAAAGTGGAACTGACCGGCATTATACGGGAATAAAATGCAACCAGGGTTAGCAGTTCTCTCCGGAAACAAAAGATCTTTCATGGGTTGATATGGTACATCATCCTCTCCATCACCAACACCGACACTACCATGATCCGACATATTGCTACCGAAAGTTTCAGAATTCTCACTCAGGGTTTGACTCCAAGAACGACTTGTGATGGAATTATTAGGCGAAGGAGGTGGAACCCAAAACGGCAAAGACTCAGAATTTTCAGATCCGGTTTCGGCAATAGGATTTTCGTGAATTTGGGTGGGAGATGAATTCTGCATATAACACACAAGAGAAAGAAAAAAAATGTTTTTTTTTTTTTTTTTTTTTTTTATGAAATCACTTGTAGATAACAATAACTTTCTTAAAAATTTAACAATTTTAGATCCCCGACAACGGCGCCATTTTGGTCGAGTGGAAAAACCGAGCGTCCGTGTAATACGCTAGTCGTTGTTATCGCCTTCCAACCTCAATTCAAAAAAAACCTAAACTTTTAACTACACTTTTATGGAGTATAGTAGTAAGTCTGGGTATCGAATCCACAGGGAATGTTTTATAGAATTTAATTGATTTATTACTTCTAAAATAAAAATGAAAAAGATGATGATTGGGAAAATTTCTATTAAAAAATTACTTAAGAAAAACAAACTTAAAAGTGCAAAAGAACTTAGATCTGACAAATGGGAGAAAATTGGGTAGGGTACAATCCCTCAATCCTTAACAAATTATCCTTTAGAATACTAGAATTATAAATCAAAATTCTTGATTAAATCCAGTCCTTATCATCACTAAGCATTACATATATGAGGTTCAAGCCCGCATCATATGAAATCAAAGATCAGTATAAAGCGGTGAACGACAAATTATACATACAAAGCATTCTTAAACATCCCAAGTACCTAGGGCAAGAGAGATTAAAAGATATGACAATGCATATATGATTTTCATTCACGATTCAACCAATATTTTCATTTATTTTCTAATTTTACATACAAATAATTTGTATTAGGATTGAGTTCATGTACCCCAACCCTTGAGAATTTAGCTACTCATGATTGGATTAAAAAAACAAATTCATACACAACATTAAGGATCTACAAGACATTATAAATAAATTGCAAATAATAAAACAAGAGAATGGAAATGAGATTACTTGAATTCAACAACAAGAACGGAATTGGGATTCAAAAATTCTTACAAATTAGGATTCATGAAAACTCTTGAAGGAATAGAAAATTTGCTCTCAAAATCTAACCCTAAAATTCAATCTAGCACTTCTAACCTACTCCTAACCTAGCCTCTCTCTAGCAACTCCCCTTCAAATGATGTAGGTCATGGGCTTTTATAGCACAAAATCTCGAAATTGACAACCAAAAGTGCTTGTGGAACAAGTTTTCCAAGAGTTGCACTCCATTAAATGCATAATTAATGACAGAAATCCGCACATCCAGACTCTTCATTATCCCGCAACTTCAAAACATCGTAACTTCTTCACCGTAGCTCGGATTGAGGTGCCGTTTTTTCCAGTATTCTTGTAATTTAGAGCTCTTCAACTTTATAGTTGGCCCCATGTTCGGACTAAGGCTGAAAAATTACGAAAATGCCCTTCAACCCTCCATTTCTTGGTTTCTTTCACTGTTTTGAGTTCTCCTTCGCACTAACTTGCGTGAAATACCTGTAAAACACATGAGAAATACACAAAACAAGAAATACTTGCCAAAAAAGGTTAGTAGAATACATTTGAGACAAATCCAAGCTACTTACACTGCACGGGATCATAAAAATACTGAAATTAAGGGGATAAATGTGAAGAATATGTGCCTAAACAGTTAACAATACCCAATAAATATTAATACTTAGATATAACATACCCAATCAAAATAGGAAATTTTAAAACATCCCCTTTTCTTGAAAAAAAAAGTACACACACACACACATACACATGTATATAAAAATACACACACTCACAGAGATATACACACACATATACACAAGTACACACACATACACAAACATATACACACGTACATAGAAATACACACACATTAACGCACACATACACACACATATACAAACGTACACACATACATAGAAATACACACACATTCACACATATATACATTAGGGTTTATATGAAAATACAAAAAATAGAGTTTACCTTTGAGATTCAGAGAGAAATTATGGTTTGAGAGAGAGAGAGAGAATCCAAATTACTGGTAGCACACACAGAAAGAGAGAGAGAGATATACGCGGGAATAAATGAAATGAAGGCCAAATGTATTTAATATAAGGACACTGGTCATGGCCTAGAGTCGCGACCCACTACCATGACCATTAAATTTCTTCCACATCAGCGTGTAGGCAACCATCTGGTCACACAAGTGAACAAATTGATATGGACACGACCCAAAGTCTTGACCCAATGGGTGTGCATTGTGGCCTTGGTCACAGCCTTTGTTCGTGACCTTTTCGTGACCAAACTTGGAGGGAACTTGGCTGAAATTTGGCACCATAATGGTCACAGCCTTAGGCCGTGACCCACACTGGTCAGTGATTTGGTCTGTGATTACTTCTAAGAGCATCCATGACCACAATGGGTCATGGATATAGTCACACTAGATTTGATGCAGTCACGGATTTGGGCTGTGACCCCTTGGGGGTGACCATTTGCAGGATTTGGTGTAGTGCATAGGATTTTTATTTTGGTTTTGTCCCTGAATAGCCAAAGGAGGATATTTGTAAGGACAAATTTCCAAGACAAAATGTTTGAGTCATAGGATAGACTTTAAGTTGATGATCCCATGAGCCTATGACGTTATTTGATGAAGATGTAATGGCAAAGGTTCAAAGAGTGGATATTCTAAGTCATGTTTACCGTGCCATGTTTATCTTCACATATGCCGAGGATCTTGCAGGTATGAACGTATTTAGTTTATGAGTCCTTGAAATTTTTATATAAGGGTGTTATGTTTGAAACTTAATTTTTTCGAAAATATTTTTTTTTGAGGTTTACTATAGGCGGAGTTTTAAAATTCATTGAGATCATTCAAACAAATCTCATCGTCATTCGAATGACATAGTAAGGTCATTTTAAGTGTGAATTCAAACGTGTATAAAACGAAGCTTACTGTGATTGTTTAGGTTTTTTCGTTAGAAGGGAGATGAATAGTCGTTCGAATAAGATCTATATCTCATTAGAAAGACAACTTCAAATCGTTCATACAATGCGCTATCTTGATTTTTCTATAAAAATGATTTTTCGACTAAGTTTTCTTTTTGTGTGACGAAGAACTTTTGATGAAAATGAAAATCAGACCTGATCTCAAAAGTTCCAACTCCAAAGTTTCACCCGTTTGTTTACAAGATCCAAGATTCATAACTCAAATAATTTGAGATCTTGTTTGGTCACCTTGTTTGTTTCTTCCATCATTAGAATAATTATTTTCTTGCGGTGGACTCCGTACGTGCTTATTGCGATGAAAAACATTGGATTCTGTGTTCCGAATCGTAGACGGTTGTCAAGCGGCATCGCTGGATACCGAGGCATATGTGGATTCATTACCTTGCATGGGTAGAATCCTACGTTGCACTGTGGATGTGTGGTTAAAGATATAATAGTATCAAGGATTGTGGGGGATCGAGTCATTGTGTAAGCCTATTGTCAATGCTTTGTAAAACCATATCATAGTGATTGCCTAGTTGGGTCGTCTGGGATTTTTTCCCTTTATGGTATCTTCATATATCGACGTCTTGTGTTTTGATTTATGGAATTTATCTGCTATCACCTAGATGCATGCTTAGGGTAAAAAGATAAAATTTAGTAAATCGATTTTAACAATAATGGTTTAATTGGTGCTATCTTTAATTGGGTGTTGTTTAAAAGTTCAATCATTAAAATTGAAAAAATATAAAAATGTTGAACTTGTATTTATTTCAACCATCCAAGCATTCTCAATTCATATATACAAAGTGTTTAAAAAAATGTCTGGTCAGATTTATTTTTATTTTCATGACATGTTTCACTCCTCTAGCTATCTTCTATTTTTTGTGACTAACAACTTAGTTTTCTTTGAACTTGTGATTTGTGTATAAAAATTTCTAACATGTTTTTCACAAGCCATATATTGGATTCACATGGAGAAAGGTAGTAATCAAAAAACGTCACTAGCCTTGTGCTAAGAATACACTATTGAGTTCCTCTAAAAAAAATCTAAAGCAATTTTGAGCAATAAGCATCTAATAATAATAGCCTTCGTGAATTATTCTTTTATTTGAATTCATATTGGCTTTTGTTTCACATAATGTGGTGTTCACTCCTTAAAAGAGATTTTATTTATTTATACAATGTTCAATTATTATTCTTCTTATCTAATTCTAATTTTGTTAATCTATATTTGAAAGTAGATATGGATTTTACATCAATATACCTTATATTGTTAGTGTTGGCAGATTGATCATGTATTTTGTTATTAAATGCAAAATCAGTTTTTGTTTATTTTCTTCCAATGTTTTGTTTTTGATGAGTAGGTGGAAGTTCCACATCTTAACATTTAGTTTGGTCTTTGTGTCTGCACCACTGGTAGTGCATATGATTAATGTATGTGTGTAAATTTCAAATTAGTACAATTTATAAGAATATTTACAAATACCCCATGCATTGTGTGAGCTAAAATCTAGTTATTTTAGTGGTTGGGAGGACGGTGTTTCAGTTTGACCGACCTTATGCAACTCACATTATCTTTCCATAAAGTGATTTTTTGTCAACAGTTTGTCTCAAAATTTCTAGAACGATTCCTTTTCTAACAACTCATATACTTTATGGTATTGGACCTCATTGTGTAAATTTAGAGTCCTATTTAACTTTTGATAGGGTCGGCTAAGGCCTACTCATGGTTAAGTTGTCAAACTTGAAGCTCTTTACAACAATGTTTGTTTCCCAAAATAATTTTTTAATTATTTTACAAAATATATAAAGTTTCATTACCTCATGAATAATGATCTAAAATTGACATATATGAATTTATTGTAACAATATATCCAAAATTTCATTGATTGAGGAAATTGTTGAACGCTTTGTCCTTAAGATGAAATTTTTCTCGCACTAGTACTTTACGGACTTAGCATGAATCGTCTTCCACGATAAAACAATTTTACTTGCAATAGCAGCACTTTAAATTGCAAGTCAGTGGTGAACCAATAATGATTAACTCTCTTTTTATAGATGACTGACTCAAGAAATATTTCTTTCTTAAGAACTCTCAAAAAATAAATGACCAAACCACTTATTTATACTAAATAAGTGGTGGTTAAAAATGATTGAAAATTATCCCAACAGTTACAACTATTATGATAAAAAGAAAATGAAATAACTAAACAACCAATAGGTAATGAAAATGAAATAAAAGTTTAAGCCATAATAAACCAAAAAATAGACTCGACCCAATAAAATAGCCCAAAAAAGTTTCTAACTTGGCCAAGCCAAGGTCCAAGACCTACCAGCCAAGACAAAACAGACTTAATCGAGCAGTCGACGATGGCACGTGTGTGGGCTGGGAAGTCAACCCAGGCCCATGTAATTCCTCCCTCTTTCAAGGAGTTGGGATACCCACCAAGACTTTAGGGAAAAATGGGTTATAATATACTACACCCATTTTTCACATTCTTACTATATGGGACAAGAGCTTTAACACAACACTTTAACCAAATTTCTAATCAATATCTAATCAATTCCTTGATTTACAGACGTTACTTATTTACTACTCCACCACGATGATAAAATAATCCATCGATCGAGTTTTACCTAATGTAAATAAAACATATATGTCTATCAAAGGGGTATTAAAATCCACATTATACCCTCGGAGTGGATTCCTCTAAATTATTATCTCACACCAACTTACACAACAATCACCCAATATGTGAAGACGATTTAACCTGACGTATATCTGATCGTACCCGTAGCAATTAAAGTGACCATTTACGCAAGTATTTCAATCCTCATAATTCTCGGGATTAACAATCTGTGCACCCATTGCAAATGTGTGAGATAGTCTAAGTCTAATTACGGTATTCCTTAGACTCAAATCTCACGAATGGCCCTGTTCAATATATTTTTGGGATGCACCGATCACAATACACTATCAAAGTACCGAATAATTTCTCGAACCATTAAATAGGTTCTTGTATCTAGGATTACATCACACCTATTCCGATAGGATGATAAATCCTTATCTAGTTTGTGAACCTTTAAATAGTGCTAGAATCAGAATCCTAATCTTCTAGTGATGAATCATAAGCCGACTCACCGAAATTCCTGATGAACTCTATTAACTCACATGACTATAATATATTTAAAGTAGATATAAGTTATTCTCGTAACCCCAACACCAGGCATGAAACTTAGAGAGGGTCGGAAGTTGAGAGACGATTGGGCGTTGATACTATTGATTTATTGCTTTGTGCTTTACTTATGTGGATTATTATCCTGAGTATATTATGGTATGGATTTTGTACGATTAATTTAATTTGTATAGAGATAGATGAGAGGTTAAGTATAATTTGTATTAATGCCGGTAGGTGATGGCAGGTGATAATTTGTATTAATACGGTTAAGCAACATAATATTTTTTGTAATTTTAGGGAGCTGGACAAATCTATAAAACCTTCTCCACAAAGTATTATTATTAGTGTACAAAAGTAGCGAGACCGAGCACTTAGAGTTGGAATAAACAATCAGAGTTGCAGATATCGGAGATCGAGTGCATCATCGTTAGTGTAGGAGTTGATTTTATTTTAGTTGTTACTGTAGTAAATATTTGTATTTAGGAGTTCATTTAATTTCAGTTGGAGACTTTTGTATTATGTAAATTCATACTAGTGGATCCAGTTTTATTAGAGATTTATTTCATTCGATTATTTATTATTATTATTATTATTATTATTATTATTATTATTATTATTATTATTATTATATTATTATTATTATTATTATTATTATTATTATTATTATTTCGTGAATGGATTCTAATTACTATCATTTTTATTTATCGTTGATGTTGAGAATGATATATATTGGATAGTGCTCTTTATATTCAGCATGTCAACTTAATCAACTACACATGAAAAATAAAGGGTCTTACATTAATATAGTGTCGAAAAAGATTAATGAAGGTACTACTCGAAATACCTCAATAATTTCTAATTTAAATTTAAAAACCGTGACTTTTAATTTTAATCATTTAAATAAAAGTATAAGTTTTAATTTCACTTTTTTTCTCATTACATATAATACATTTTGTTAAGGCGCCATGAAAATATTCTTTAAACACCACATCTTGCTTAAAAATGATTGAACATCATATGAAAATGATAACATATGTAGTTAGGCCAGTTAAAATCACACACACCACGATATGGTAACACAACACAAATAAGCACAAAGTTATTACTTAATGGGTTAAATTTTACTAGTTTAGTATCATATCAGTTAATACTTGTTAAGATCTATTAATTTAAGTACATATTACATGTGTTTTTCAAATATTAAACAAGTTTATGAGCATGTATTTTTCAAACATTAATATATGTTACAAAATATATTTTGTTTTCAAGAATCAATATATTATTAATTTTAACCATTATTTTTAGTTAATCGCACAAACATGTGGCTTGTGCGGTACAACTGACCGTTGATATTATTCTATTATGTTGTATTGACAACACTTTATTGCTAACTAATCGAGCCCCAAAATGGCTAGAAAACAAAAAATATTGTTACATGGCAATTTGTAAATTATCACTATATCTAATTACATCCATTAATGTTATATATTTTAGTGTTAATTCGCTATGAATGATGTGAAATAAGATCTTTAATAATGTTAATGAATTAATTATTCTAATTAGGGTTATTAATGGATTAATGTATAAACTTGTATATGATAAAAAAATGATTCACTACTTCAATGCATCATAAAAAGTAAAATAACATAAATCGTCAAGATTAAATGACATAAATAAATAAGTAGGGGATTTTTTTGACATTAACTCAATTTTTAATTTAATATAATATGGTTCATTAACCCCATGTGCATTAAGGGGGATTTTTTTCTAAAAATCAAAACTGAAACATGTCCTACTTTTTACCAATTTAAACTTTAACCACTCCATTTTATACTCAAATCAAGTCGAAACATACCCTTTTGTTAAAACTACATAAATAAATTAAGTTTTTTTTTAAATTTAATTAAGTTTAAATGATGAAATTAACTATATATTTTAAAGAATAAATCTCTTCACGAAGTTGGTTAACGTTGCACCACATTAGAAAGTGATTCCTCTCAAATATGAGGTATAAAGTGCAATTGAACTTGAATATTAAGTAAAGTATTTTAACATTCTTTATGTTTGTCCTTTGAACAAGTTACACATTATGATAACCCTACTAATAATAATAAAAGTACAACTAGAGTGACTCTCATTTTTTTTATCCTCAAACTTGAATATTAAATAAAGTATTTTAACATTCGCCATGTCTTCCATTTGAACATGTTACACATTATGAGGACCCTACTACTGATAATAAAAGTACATCTAAAGTGACCCTCATTTTTTATCCTCAATTTTTACCCTCGAATAAGACAAGTAATAATGAATGCAGCACTTTTTTCAAAACCAAATGAAAATAAATCCTCCAAAATTGTTAAACCCCAAAATATTTTTCTCTGCAACTCTAAATGCCTCTAATTGTTGACCCTACCATATATACCCTGAAAAAAACATAAACGATGAAGAAATAAAAACAACAACATATAATGAATGAAAAAAGAAAAACTTACTATGAGAAAAATAAAGTTTTCGATTAAAAAAAAAGTTTAAGGCTAATTAAAAAAAGTAGTTTGCAATTATAAAAAAATTCTAATAATAAATTATTTTAAATATAAAAAAACTTTTATTTATTTATTAAAGAACTTTCTAACAATTAAAATTATTTTTAATATAATAAAGTGTTTTATTCTTTATAAAAAAAATTACTTTTATAAAACAGTTTTTATCTTGTTAAATAGTCTTTTCAAAAACGGTAAAAAAGTAAAAAAAAAATTAGTTTTTTTGAATTATTAATTTTTAAGCGTTTTTTAATATTTTTGTTATTTATTTTCTTAATTAATAATTTTTTGACTTTTTAATAAAAATCTTGTGGGTTTTCAGAAAAAAATCCCCCTTAATGCATATAGGGTTAATGAACCATATTATATTAAATTAAAAATTGAGTTAATCTCAAAACAATCCCCTACATGTTTATTTTTTAAAATTGATCCTTAAAAGATTTTGTAAAATGCGACATTTTGAGCGTTTTTTTTTATTTTTTTGAGCATTTTTCTAATTTTCTGTTATTTATTTTCTTAATTGATAAATTTTCGACTTTTTAATAAATTTTTGGGTTTTTTAAAAATTAATTCTAGGGTTAATATTCATTTTCTGTATTTTATCATTTTTTCTGTATTTTTTAATTTTCTGAGCGTTTTTTTAATTTTCTATTATTTATTTTCTTCATTAATAAATTTCTGAATGTTTTTTTAAATTAAGGTTTGACTTCCATATTAAAATAAGGGTATAAGTAATAATAAATATATGAGTTAATAGTTAAATAAACGAAAAGTTAAAAATGAAGTTCAAAATCTTTGAAAAGTCAATTTCAAAAGTGTAACGCACTATAAGAAATTAAATGAGAATCAAAACTTAAATCACCCATTATTTTTTTCGATACAAGCCTCTCAATGGTTTTAAATGATCTAAGTAACATCGTAAACCCAAGCATATTAAATTTTTGAACAAAAAGTTTAGTCATATGCACATTGATATACCCATATATACCCTCGGCCAGGCCGAGGGCGCCCCCCCAATCATGACGAGCCCAAGATGGTCTCGTGACCCTTCAAGGGACCTATCCCGCATCAGTCCCGGATGACCCTTCAAGGGGCTGACCCCTCATTAGGCACCGGACGACCCTTCGAGGGGCCGACCCCTCATCAGACACCGGACGACCCTTTAAGGGGCCGACCCTTCATCAGGCCCAGACGACCCTTCAAGGGGCTGACCCCTCATCAGGCTCGAACAACCCTCCAAGGGTACGACGGTACGAGGCCTAAATTAGGCCAGACACTACCTGAAGGAACTTTACCCTCGGCCTCATATCATAGGCCGAGGATGACATCATCATAGCGCGTGGTTTAGGAGACACGTGGAACAGTGCGCGTGAGACTCACATGGCACATGGAAGACCGTTATAACAATATCACCCCCTCACGTGAGGGAATATTATGTCATCATTTGGCATCTACAGGTGTCAATAGGGGATTGGATAGATCATCATTCACATGCACCATGCATACTTTGGGGGTACACTACACCCCCCAAGACCTATATATACTTGTCACGTACAACCCTACAAAGGGATGGATAATTGTAACCCTATCTAAAACACTGCTTCTACACATAGTAGAGAGAAAAAGGGAGCTTATGTGCATTGTATCCAAGGCCATTAGTGCCCATACTTAGTGGATCACACACTCACAGTGGATGTAGGCCTAATTGGCTGAACCACTATACATCATTATCTTGTTCCTCTTATACTCATCTCCTTCTAGACACTTACACACTTATACATATACATATCTATGGCTGCCATGGTTACTACTGTTTGAGCTCATCATCACTTATCTGGTGGTGTTGAATCCAAGCATCATCACTTTGGCGCCGTCTGTGGGAACGAGAAGACATCTCTTACTTTGTACAGCTTGACCTCACTGGGCACTCTGGTGGTGAGCCAGCTCTCCCCCTATGTGGAGACGTTTCACCATTGAAAGAGACCCATTAAGGTTCTCAATCTCACCAGTCTTTTCTTCAGTTCAGCTCTTTATAGCTCAAACACATGGCACAGGAGATGCCACCACCACTTCCTCCACCAGATAGTGGAGTAGGACCCAGTTCCGGTCAGACACCACCTTAGTCTGAGAGGGTTGATGTGGCGGTAGCCTTGAAGTCTCTGGCAGAAAGCCAGCGGATCATGCAAGTGAAGTTCACAGCTCTAAGCCAGAACATACTATGACCACCAGGGGTCTCACCTGAGATGATTACTCCGCCAGCGTCTCCAGAGCAGCATGAGGCCAGGGGACCACCCCAGGCACCATGCAAAGACTTTCCACCCCCTCAGCGGCGGAGGGATGTTGCTGACCCCCAGCGTCTACGCCTGGGGAGGCAAGGAAACCCTTGCCTTGAGGACAGGTATGATGATCTGCAGGGAGAGGAGGCCCCCATAGAGTGTTTGGATCCGTATGAGGTCTCCAACAATACTGTGCGACCTCTCCAGGAGAGCAGAGGGAAGTGTGGAAGGCAAAATCCTGATGATCGCCCGAGAGGCTCTGCTTTTGATCGCTTGAGCAGGGGGTCGGCATTTGAGAGGCTGGGCCCAGTAAATGACCTGCGAGAAAAGTTGTCCAGATCAAGGAGTGCTGCGAGGTCCAGAAGGGAGGGAGCAGATGGCCGGCCCCATAATGGTCAGGGGGAAGTAAATAGCCGACGCAAGCCTACCGCTGCAGAACCCTCCGTCCACCTCAAAGAGGCGGCAGGGGATAACATCGGCCAAGCCGATCCTACGAGGCCATGGAATGACTCGATCTAGCAACTGGAGGATAATATCGGTGACATACTGAAGAGCCGAGACCCTATTCATAGAGGATATTCCGTAGGCTCACCCTTTGTGGCAAAGATAGTCAACTTCCCTATGCCATCAAAGTTTAAGCCACCTGTGGTCACCCCAAGATATGATGGGAGTACAAACCCAGTCCATCATATTGAGATGTATCGATCGGCGGCTGATATATACTCTATCTTAGATGAGATGAGGTGTCGTGCCTTTTCTGGCACTCTGACTGGGGCTGCACATGTCTGGTACATTTCTCTTCCAAAAAACTCCATTGAAAGCTTTAAGCAGCTGGCAGACCGATTTATCCACAACTTTTTCTTTGGGGTGAGGCAACAGAAGAAGACCACACACCTGTTCTATGTTAAGCAGGGGAAGAATGAGAGTCTAAGAGACTACATAGCCAGATTCAATAAAGAAAAGTTAGAGGTGGACGAATATGAGTAGAGCATAGCTATGACAGCCCTGATTGGAGGACTCCAAAAAGGGAATCTGTTATGGAAGCTTACTGAAGACCCACCGAGGACGATGGTTGAATTGTTGTCAACATCAGGAAAGGTGATGAACATCGAAGAGGCGATGACCGCAAAATATGAAGATGAAAAAGGAGGCACTTCAGGGGTAAGTACCCTAAGAAGAACAACGAGGGGAAGAAGAGGTTTACGGATGACAAGTTCGCTGATTACACCCCTCTAACGGTCAGCTGCGAACATATTCTCAATGAGATAAAGAGTGATCAGTCCTTGAGGTGGCCTGAAAAGTTGAGGGCAACCCCTAGCAAGAGGAACAAAAACCTGTGGTGTGAATTTCACCAAGACCATGGCCACGTGACAGACAAATGCTTTTATCTGAAAGATGAGATTGAGAAGATGCTGAAAGAGGTGAAGCTCAGGAAGTACGTCGACAAAGGTGCCCTCAAGAGGAGCCGAGGGGACGACCCCAAAAAGAAGCGGGGTGAGGTATGTAGAGAGGGTCCTCCAAAAATAGGGGACGACCCTTCTGATGATGAGGACGACCCTGACCTCCCTCCAAGAGACGACAAAGGCCCTGTCAAGAGACTTAATATTATCTCTCTCGGTGTGGGGATGATCTTCGGGGGACTAGCAGGAGGAGGGTCAGAGGTCGCAGATAGGAAATCCATTTATCTTAAGCCAAGGCGGTGATGAAAACTGTGCACTCAACCTCTTTGGAGGCAAAGTCAAAAAAGAGAAAGAAGGTTGACATGGATACTCTGATAGTGGGGTTCTAAAGGATGGACTTCAAAGGCCTCTTAACCCCACATGATTACCCTATAGTCATCACTACCAGGGTGCACGGGTGTGAGGTTCCAAGGATCTTGGTAGATGGGGGTAGCTCTGCATATGTGATGTTTTGGTCATGCTTCTAAGACTTAGGCCTCAGCCGTGCTAGACTCATCCCATACCATCACACATTGATTAGATTCAGTGGGGAAAAGGTTCATCCCCTCAGAGTGTCTAAGGCCGATGTCAGGATGGGGGACGAGTGGCCGAGATGGCTTACTAAGAAGATCAGCTTCTTTTTTATGGATAAACATGTCTTTTCGGCCTACAATATTATTCTGGGGCGGGTATCCCTCAAGGAGTTTTAAGCTGTGCCATCTACGGTCCATCAGATGATTAAATTTCCAACCCCTTACGGAGTGGGGGAAGTTCAGGGAGACCAGATGACAGCACAAGAATGTTATTACAACTCCACTGAAGAAAGAGAGGCACACAAGAGGGCTACAACCACTTACAATATTGATACCCTAGACCCCAGAGACGAGACAAAGCTGAAGAAAGGAGAGGCTGCAGAAGAGGTAGAATCCATCATCCTCAATGAGGATGACCGGGAAAAAACTGTCCAAGTCGACAAGTTTCTGAAGCCAAATATCAAGGAAGACCTCATTAAACTGTTGAGGAGAAGACAGAGCGTCTTTGCATGGAGTCATGAAGATATGCCGGGGATCGACCCTGAAATCATGTGTCACCAGCTCAACGTGGTAGAGGGTGCAAAGCCGATAAAGCAGAAGAGGAGAATTTACTCTCGAGAAAAGTATGAGGTCATAAGGAATGAGGTCAAAAAATTAGAAGATGCTGAGTTTATCAGAGAGGTCATCTACGCTGAATGGTTGTCTAATGCAGTCATTGTCCCTAAGGCCAACTAAAAGTGGAGAATGTGTGTGGACTTTATGGACCTCAACAAGCATTGTCCCAAAGATAGCTTCCCTTTCCCCTATATTGACCAGATGGTAGACGCTACCGCATGCCATGAGCTCATGAGCTTCATGGATGCCTATTTAGGGTACAACCAGATCTTTATGAACCCTAAAGACTCGGAGAAGACAGCTTTCATTACCGACAAGGGGACGTACGGTTATAGGGTCATGCCCTTTGGCCTGAAGAATGCAGGGGCAACGTATCAACGCCTTGTAAATTAAATGTTTGAAGACCAAATTAGCAAGTCTATGGAGGTCTATGTAGATGACATGCTGACCAAGAGTTTGAAAGAAGAGGATCATGTGGCTGACCTTGAAAGGACCTTTAATACAATGGACAAGTACCAAATGAAGCTCAACCCGGCCAAGTGTGTCTTCGGGGTCGGAGTAGGGAAGTTCTTGGGGTTTATTATCAATCAAAGAGGCATCAAGGCCAACCCTGAAAAGATAAAGGCCCTTATAGAGATGAAGATCCCCAAGACCATTAAAGACATTCAGAGGCTCATGGGGCGAGTGGCTGCTTTGAATAGGTTCGTGTCCAGAGCCACAGACAAGTGTTTACCATTCTTCAAAATTCTCAGAAAGGCCTTCCAATGGAGTGAGGAGTATGATGAGGCTTTCAGGGAGCTAAAGTCATACTTAGGGTCTCCCTTGCTATTATCACGACGAGTGCAGGGCGAACAGCTACATGTGTACTTGGCTGTCTCTGAATCAGCCATCAGCGCAGCCATTGTGAGAGACGATGACGGGGTACAAAAGCCTGTGTATTTCAACAGTAAGGCACTCCAGGGGGCAGAGCAAAGATACCCGAGGATGGAGAAGTTAGCTTATGACTTGATCCATGCCTCAAGTAAGATGAAGCCATACTTCCAGTCCCATACAATGGTCATCCTCACTGACTCTCCTCTTAGGCAGGTCCTACACAAGCCAGAAAAATCAGCTAGGTTAATGGCCTGGGCTATAGAGCCGGGGGAGTTTGACATTGTGTATCAACCTAGGACGGCTATTAAGGGGCAAGCATTGGCAGATTTCGTGTCTGAGTTTACTTGGGAAGATAATGAAGCCGAAGATGAGAGCCTCGGGAAGATAGATACCCAATAAGACAGGCTCACCGACACACCTATAGATAAGGCTGAGACAAGTACCACTAGAAGGAAAGTGGCCGGAAATTAAGAGGGATGATATCTCTTTAGACAGGGATCCCTTACCGAGGGAAATTTCTCAGAAGAAAAGACAGCGTGGAGCCTCTTCGTTGATGGGTCCTCCTGCGACAGCTAAAGTGGGGCCGGACTGATAGTATCAGCACTCGATGGCACAGACATTGAGTATGCCCTGAGGTTCAACTTCAACACCTCCAACAACGAGTCCGAATATGAGGCCTTGATAGCAGGCCTCTCTTTGGCCAAGTCTCTTAGTGTCGGCCAGATTTTGGTCCATAGTGATTCAAGGCTAGTAGTGAATAAAATACTAGGAACATACGAGGCTAAGGATGAGCGGATGGCCAAGTACCTCTAGAAGGTGAGATCATTGCTGAAGAGATTCAGATAAGTGAAATTTAAGAGGATACCTAGGCTCGATAACGGCCAAGCTGATGCCCTTGCTAGGTTAGCCTCGACGACTAGGACAGATATCAGGAGGCCAGTCCCAGTGGAAATTTTGCTTCAACTAACTATTGAAGATGCTGAGGGAACACTTGGAACTTGCTTAAATGTTTTGAAGTAAGCTTCATGGATGGACCCTCTGATCAGATACATTAAAGAGGGGGAGATTCCAGAAGCAAGGCAAGAAAGGAAGAAGCTAAGATACAGAGCTGCGAAATTCACCGTCATTGGAGACACCTTGTATAAGAAGGGTTTTTGCTCCCCTTACTTAGGTGTGTGCACCCATCTGAGGTCCCACACATTTTGTAAGATGTGCACGAGGGGTCATATTCAAGCCACATTGGGGGCAGGTCTCTGGAGAAGAGGGTGATCACCCAGGGGTACTGGATGCCGACCTTGGGGAAAGATGCCACAACATATGTAAAGAAGTGTGATAAATATCAAAGATTTGCCACCATCCCTCACCAGCCCCATCATCCTCTCACCTCCATTACTTCCCCATGGCCATTTGCAGTGTGGGGGATCGACCTAGTAGGCCCCTTGCCTAGGGCCATCAACAACTACCGGTTCCTCATCGTGGCAATTGATTATTTTTCAAAATGGGTGGAGGCAGAGCCGATGGTCACTATTACCGAGCAAAAGACCTTCCAGTTCATCTGGAAAAATATTATATGCAGATATGGTCTTCCCAACACCCTCATCTCAGATAACGGGACTCAGTTCAAGAATACATCTCTCGAGAAGTAATGTGAAAGGGTGAGTATCAAACAATTCTTCTCTACCCCAGGCCGACCTCAGGCTAATGGACAAATGGAAGTTACAAACAGGATGATCCTAGACGGGATCAAGAAGAGACTTGAAGAGGCAAAAGTAAGATGGGTTGATGAGTTATATGTTGTACTGTAGGCCTACAGGATGGCGACAAAGACCTCTACCGGTGAAACCCCATTCATGTTAGCTTATGGCTTAGGAGCCGTCATCCCCACCGAGATTGGGTTTCCCACTCACAGAGTCCAAATGTACGACCCCCAGAGAAATATGGAAGAGAGAAGACTTGACTTAGTCCCGATTGAGGAAAGGAGGGAAGACGCCGAGATAAGGCAAGCCACCTACCAGTAGAGGACTGCAAGGTTTTATAACTAGAGCGTGAAGCAGATGCCGATTGCAGTGGGGGACTTTGTCCTCAAAAAGACTTGGCAGAAGCCCAACAAGCTTCACCCGAATTGGCATGGCCTATATAGGGTCATTGATGAAGTTGTCCCTGGAACTTACAAACTAGAAAACCTAGAAGGGGAACCCTTTTTGAACCCCTGGAATGAAGATCATTTGAAGAAATACTATCAGTAGTGTTGTAATGTCCAGTCGGACCATAATTGTAATGGGTGTTGTTCCAACAGATCACTTGGAATGTTAATGAGAAATATCAGTGTTTCCCCTCATCTTGCGTTTCTCAGTTATAGTAAGGCTGGGATCATCTTTGGATAACCACCCTCGGCTAAAGTGAGGGTCAATGGAGGGGACGACCCCTCCTTTGCCATCAAAAAAGACGAGGAGGGACTTTATTGAAAAACCATTAAGTTGGTTAAAAACCATCCTTCGGCTATAATGAGGGTCAATGGTGGGGACGACCCCTCCTTTGCCCTAAAAAAAGATGAGGGAGGACTTTATTGAAAAACCAGTAAGATGGCAAAAGCAACCCTCAGCTATAATGAGGGTCAATGGTGGGGACGACCCCTCCTTTTCCCTCAAAAAAGATGAGGGAGGACTTTATTGAAAAACCATTAAGTTGGTAAAACCCACCCTCGGCTAAAGTGAGGGTCAATGGTGGGGACGACCCCTCCTTTTCCCTAAAAAAAGATGAGGGAGGACTTTATTGAAAAACCAGTAAGATGGTAAAATCAACCCTCGTTTATAATGAGGGTCAATGGTGGGGACGACCCCTCCTTTGCCCTCAAAAAAGACGAGGGAGAACTTTATTGAAAAACCATTTAGTTGGTAAAACCCACCCTCGGCTAAAGTGAAGGTCAATGGTGGGGACGACCCCTCCTTTTCCCTCAAAAAAGACGAGGGAGGACTTTATTGAAAAACCATTAAGTTGGTTAAAAACCATCCCTCGGCTATAATGAGGATCAATGGTGGAGACGACCCCTCCTTTGCCCTCAAAATAGACAAGGAGGAATTTATTGAAAAACCATTAAGTTGGTTAAAAACCATCCCTCGTCTATAATGAGGGTCAATGGTTGGGACGACCCCTCCTTTGCCCTAAAAAAAGATGAGGGAGGACTTTATTGAAAAACCAATAAGATGGTAAAAAAAAACCTCGGCTATAATGAGGGTCAATGGTGGGGACGACCCCTCCTTTGCCCTCGAAAAAGACGAGGGAGGACTTTATTGAAAAACCATTTAGTTGGTAAAACCCACCCTCGGCTAAAGTGGGGGTCAATGGTGGGGACGACCCCTCCTTTGCCCTCGAAAAAGACGAGGGAGGACTTTATTGAAAAACCATTAAGTTGGTTAAAAACCATCCCTCGGCTATAATGAGGATCAATGGTGGAGACGACCCCTCCTTTGCCCTCAAAATAGACAAGGAGGAATTTATTGAAAAACCATTAAGTTGGTTAAAAACCATCCCTCGTCTATAATGAGGGTCAATGGTTGGGACGACCCCTCCTTTGCCCTAAAAAAAGATGAGGGAGGACTTTATTGAAAAACCAATAAGATGGTAAAAAAAAACCTCGGCTATAATGAGGGTCAATGGTGGGGACGACCCCTCCTTTGCCCTCAAAAAAGACGAGGGAGGACTTTATTGAAAAACCATGAAGTTGGTAAAAACAACCCCCGACTAAAGTGAGGGTCAATGGTGGGGACGACCCCTCCTTTACTGTCAAGAAAGACAAGGGAGGACTTCAAAATTTTAAACATCAATTAAAATTGGTAGGAAACCACCCTCGGCTATAATGAGGGTCAATGGTGGGGAAGACCCCTCCTTTGCCATCAAGAAAGACGAGGGAGGAGCTGGTGAGAGTATTAATTTAAAACATCACAATGAAAATCATACAAAAAACAAGTATGGAAGACAAAAAGAAGTATTATATTACAAAATGATGTTTGTTCTACAAGAATAAGGTACAAAAATGGGGTACATAAAGAGGGTATTGGATACAAACAGCCACCCTATTGAGCAGCATCAAAGGGAAGGGCCTCAACATCGATAATAGAAGTCTCCTCAATAACGAAGACAGGCTAATCCTCGGACGTGCCGATACCCTCGACATGCACTTGGGACTCCACGTGAGCTAAGGACTCAGTAATCAATGAGTCATACAATTGAACTGCCTCAAGAGAGGGACAGACCGAAGAGATGACATCACCAAACTTGAGGACGACCCATCGACATGCCGTCTTGATCCCCCTCTCCAAGTATCCAAGTCTTGAAACTCGTTTGATAGTTTATAGGCCTTCACAGCATCGGCCTCTGCCTTCTTCACGGCCTCAGATAGCTTATTCTTGAATTGAGCCCCCAGGTTGATCAAGGCCTCATCTTTCTCTTTAATAAGGAAGTCCTTGGCCTTCAAGTCTGCATCATGCTGCTTCGTCAGCTCGTCCAGGACCCTTGCATGTTCAGTCCTAGCACTCTCTAATTCATCCCTTGTAGTCCCAAGTCCTGTCTGTAGGTCAGCCTCGTGCTGATTGGCCCTCTCGGCTTCATGGAACTTATGTTGGTTCTCATCCATCCACTTGGTGGCCGAGGTAAAGGCACAGACAGACTGCACAAAAAAAGATACTTGTTAAGGGGCCGAGGAAACAGTTGGTGAAAAATTCAATTAAGGAAGAAAGAGTAAAAATAAATACCTGGGCCAATGTGTGCAGACCATAATCATAAATCTTGGTCGGGGGCATCTTTGATAAGAATTCATAGTATGTGGCCGAGGGAGTGAACAACATCGAGGCCTTGGCCGACCTCAAGTTAGCAATGAGAGAAGACGGTTCAACCTTCAGGAATGCCAAGTTCTGAGACAAATAGGCCCCCATGCTGGAAGAGGAGCCATTCCCCTCTGATGCCTCCACCCTTGACCTCGTCCTTGAATCCGGTCGAGGGTCAATAGGAACTTCAGGACCTTTTCTTTTGGAACCCTCGGCGAAAGGTTCGACAGGTGTCGGACCCACGGCCTTCGACTTTTTTGGAGCCTGCTGAGGCTCCTTTCCCTTCTTCTTGCCAAGACTAGATAACAAACTTGGGGCAGTCATTTCCCAGAGTTGATTAGAGATACCTGTAGGACAACCTAAAAAGAGACGACACGTTAAAAAAATACAGAGGTGAAGATGAAACACTTAGAAAAAATTAAAGATTGAGCAAAAAATAACAACTCACATAGCTCTGTCAGGGGGCCGACCCTCAGACCAGCCTTTTGAGGAGTCGAGGGGTCATCAAATCTTCAAACTTTGCAAGTTCACCCTCTTCCCCTCATTCTCTCAGATACTCAAATATGTCCATTTCATCCAAAATAAGTCCAGGGTCTGACCTAGCCTTCATCGAGGGGTTAGACCACCTCCTTGGAACCCTCGGACCATCGTCCAAACACTGAGGCTCGGCTGTAAATTCCCATTCCCCAGATATGAAGAAAAATCTCTTCTTCCAGTCGTGGTTAGAGGTTTGCGCCATGTGGAGAAGTTTTTTTCTCGAACCTCCTCGCACCCAGATGATAGTACCCAGGCTGTTTGGACGAGGAAGTGATATTGTAACAAGCCAAGAACAGATCGGCTGAAGGCTCTCAGTAAAGGCATTCTTCCATAAGGAGACGTAGCCGAGGATCGTCCTCCAGGAGTTGGGAGGAAGTTGAGAGGGGGAAACGCTGAGGACTGACAAGATATTCACAATGGCAGAGTGCAGAGGGAACCTAACACCGACCTTAAACATCTGTTCATATACTACGATTTCTCCCTCTTCACCCTTAAAGAGCCTCTCAGACTCAGAGGGGACCCTCATACTTATGTTGGGGGCACACCAAATGTATGCCTCCATAGAAGGAGGTCACGATCCCTGATTGAGGAAATATAGGATGAGGCATGGGAGGTGTCAACTGGGTCAGCGTCTTAGTCCTTACCATCATCCTCAATCCCCTCTCCCTAGGCCTCATCACCTGTCACAGGACCATGAGGAAAAGCCATATAGAAGGCATGGGGGGGATAAAGTTGTCATAGGAACAGTCTCGGAAGGGACCAAACCCTCGGCATGTCGGCCTGGGCTAAGATCAGACGTTTATCTCCTCCCAGAAAGGCCAGCAATCGTTGGTGATGATGCTCTCTCATCCATCTCTTATGAATGACTATAGGCTGGACGACAAGACGACCCATAAGACTTAAATGGTAATATTATGTCTAATGGAATGGGGAAAATGGGTTGTACCCAATTAGGGTCGGCCCCTCGTCTTCTCTCCTCCTCTTCCTCTATTCGTCTGATCTCTATGAAGAGTTTCTCTCTCAAGGATGGGAATTCCTCGGATAAATTGTAAAGCCTCCTAAGCATTAAGGGGAAGACCCTAAACTTAGAAGAAGTTGGCTAAGCTATTCACAAACAAGTTTATAGTTGACCAAAATAAACTTTTGGATTGAAATAAAAGAAATCAAGGGTTTTAATCAAGAACACTCAAGAACCAGCCACCGGAGAAGACACCCAAAAAGTTATGAAATAGCCTAAGGAAAATCCAACCCTATGAGCTTAAAACAAGAAAGAAAACAGAAATGAAGATAAAGAGGGCACTAGGGCAGAGGAATTACCTGAGAAGGAATAGCGAGACTGCAAAACTCGAAATGTTGAAGTTGCAGAAATGGCTAGAAAGCTGGTGAGAAGCTAGAGAGAGAGAGTTTAGGCGTGAAGAAGAGGAAGAAAAAGGGGAATAAAACTTCAAAAGTTATTTAAATACCTTAGTAATGAGTGGGCCCATTAACCAAGGCAAAACACAACCCACGAGGAGGGCATCATTAGGGCACAAAGTCCCAGGCCAAGTGTGCAGCTGTCATACCTGGGATAATGGAACGACAGTGGATATCTGCCTAGGTGTCACATCAGCTTGACAGGTGTCATTCATCTAATTAACCATACACTCCTCTCAATGGAAACACTCTCCCTCAGCCATCTTAGTAACATCTATGGCTAAGGGCTGGGGGTGATTGATATACCCATATATACCCCCGGCCAGGTCGAGGGTGCCCCCCAATCAAGACGAGCCCAAGATGGTCTCATGACCCTTCAAGGGACCTACCCAGCACAGGCCTGGACGAACCTTCAAGGGATGACCCCTCATCAGGCACCGGACGACCCTTCAAGGGGGCGACCCTTCATCAGGCCCAGACGACCCTTCAAGGGGCCGACCCTCATTAGGCCCAGACGACCCTTCAAGGGGCTGACCCCTCATCAGAGGGTACGACAGTACGAGTCCTAAATTAGGCCAGACACTACCTGAATGAACTTTGCCCTCGGCCTCATATCATAGGTCGAGGATGACATCATGACAGCGCGTTGTTTGGGAGACGCGTGTAACAGTGCGCGTGAGGCTCACATGGCACGTGAAAGACCGTTATAACAATATCACCCCCTCACATGAGGGAATATTATGTCATCATTTGGCATCTATAGGTGTCAACAGGGGATTGGCTAGATCATCATTCACATGCACCATGCATACTTGGGGGGTACATTATACCCCCCAAGACCTATATATACTAGTCACCTACAACCCTACAAAGGGATGGATAATTGTAACCCTAGCTAAAACTCTGCTTGTACACACAGTAGAGAGAAAAAGGGAGCTTATGTGCATTGTATCCAAGGCCATTAGTGCCCATACTTAATGGATCACACACTCACAGTGGATGTAGGCCTAATTGGCTGAACCACTATACATCATTATCTTGTTCCTCTTATACTCATCTCCTTCTAGACACTTACACACTTATACATATACATATCTATGGCTACCATGGTTACTATTGTTTGAGCTCATCATCACTTATCTGGTGGTTCTGAATCCAAGCATCATCACACATGAATGACAAGTAAAAAACATTTTTGTCCCATCTAACAGAAAGGGGTTATTTAGTAAATAAACATATTATTTCTAAGGTTAAAAGGGTAAAAATACCAAAAACCATATCTCTCTCTCTGTCGTGGTACAATGGTGGGAGAACCATTCTGCCATCAGCCGTACTTCAATTTCCAATTTTTACATCATCATTTTTTATCTCATTATTTGGTGCTCTTCATCTCCGTATATTTCTTAATCACTCACACTCACAAACAAGAGAGAGATCTGAAATATACTGTTGGGTTTTTGGGGTTTTCATTTTTTCTGTTTTTGTTCGGGTGGATAGCAGTGATGAAGGTGTGTAATTGGAAATGTTGTGTTTAAGATATGTTCCATAAGAGCCTTTGTCATAAAATAAGTTTACATATTTGGGAATGGTGTATATTGAACCAACTTACAACCAAATGTGCGATAACAAAAGCAATCATGTGATTAGTGAAAGTATACATGTATCAGAAAGTCATAATGGGTTTGTGGTTATGGAAATGGATGGGGTTAGATGATAGGATAATTCTAGCTCTACAAATAAATTTATACATTTTATTGTGGCGTAATAGTGTGTCGCACTCGTATTGATTTGTGTACGGGCTACTGTGATGTGAAGTCTATGTGGACAACGCCGGCCCCGAAGATTTTGTGGCTCAAGGCAAACCGGTAAAATGGGGACTTTTATATAATAATTTTTTTGGCAGAATATATATTTTATGTATTTTTATAAGATAATAGAAAATGGACAAAATTTGTAGGCTGTTAGAATAACAATGATAAATATAATGTATTTTTTTTAACAACCCACTCTGGACAAAAGACCTACAATTAGCACTCAAGTACTCTTCCTCCTCCCCCCCCCCCCCCCCCCCCCCACACACACACACCAAAAAAAATTAAATAAAAAATAAAAAACAAATCAAGGATAATAAACTGAAACTATTAATTAAAATTGGATATTCTTGCCTTTTTTTGTTGCAAAATCACTAATCAAGCTTGGATAATCAAATTTTTTCACCATATCCTTTTCAATGGATAATAAGGCTAGTCCATTCAACCTCTCTTGTGACATTGTTGATCGAATGTAATATTTGATCAATTTCAACTTTGAAAAGCTTCTTTCTGTAGTTGCAACGGTGACTGGTATAGTCAATAATATTCTGTAAGCTATCCAGACATTTGAAAAAGTTTCATCCATTGTATACAAATATTTCAACACATCAACAACTTTTTTCGCTTCCTTTGGCAAATATTCTCTCAACAATTTTAACTCCAAAAATAAGTCCTTACCATCAATATCATAATGGCTTCCACGTTTGAGTTTTTCTTCAAGGTTGTCACACTGAGTCTTAAAACTATCATCATCCATGGACTTGAGCTTCTTCAAATCACACAAAAACCCCAAAAATCCTTCATAACATTGGAATTGTTCAAATATACTCTTGGGTGAAGAAATATCTTGATCAACTACATGTAAAAAGTAATTGATTCGAAATGATTCTTCAGTTGATAGTTCCACCTCTTCACTAACACTCTCATCAAATTGCTTCTTTCTTTAAATGACTCGTTTTGCACGAAACACCGCTTCGATTTCCTTATCCATTGCTAATTGTTGTACTTCAATCATAGCTTTGTTGAACCCATTCTCTCTGTAGTCCCCAAAGTATGTAATATGCCCTTTCAATTGATGAATGGCAATATCAATCTGCATATCTTCTTTTTATAAGAATTTACTAACAGTGTTGACAGCAAACAACCAAATATGCCAGATAACCATACTCAATAAAAACTCAAAATTCTCCATATCATTAATTGCCAACGATTCGGCTTCGCTTTTTGTTTTCGGTTCCCGATCCACATTTTAAAGTGAATTAACGCATCTCTTAGTTTTCTGTCTTGAAATCTTACTTCTTTAACACTGTCAATGCGACTCTCCCATCGTGTTTGTGACAAAACTTCAGAGTTAAACCTTCAACATGTTCTTTCAAAATATCCCATCTCTTGGTAGAAGAAGAAAATAAAGTATAAAGTCGTTGTAACACACCAAAAAAAGAAACAACTTTAGAACAAGAGTTAGCCATATCACAAAGTGCAAGGTTAAGACTATGACAACCACACAAAGTGTAAAATGCTCATGGATTTACTTCGAGTAACCTATTCTGAACACCTTTATTTTTTTCCTTTCATACTAGATCCATTATCATAACCCCGTCCTCTTACATCACAAATATCAAGTCCCAAAGTCTCCAACACTTCTTCAAGCTCATTATAAAGCCCTAATCCCGATGTATCATTTACCATTAGAAATCCTAGAAAGAACTCCTCCACATTAGTTTGACTTTTTGAAATATCAACACAACGTATAATTAAAGTCATTTGTTCCTCGTGACTTGCATCTAGAGTACAATCTAATATAACAGAGAAATATTTAGCTTCTTTGACAATGTTAATGATTTCACGTTTGATCTCACCCGCTAACAATTCAATAATTTCATTTTGGATTTTATGGCTAAGCTAATGGTTGTGAATTTCACCTCTTTGATAATGTCGAATATGCTCTTTCATTATTGGATCAAACTCCACAATCACTTCAATTAAAGCTAAGAAATTTCCATTATTTTCTTGATATATCTTCTCATTATCTCCACGAAAAGCAAAACTGCTCTTGGCTAGTTCTTTAACAATAGAAATTATCCTCCCTAATACTTCTTTCCAATGCTGTCTCTATTTATTAATTATTGTACCTCTGAATCAATTGTTTCATTATTTTTCAATCTTATTTCTAAATCAAGCCAACTTTTCATGCAAGAAATATGTTCATTACCCCCCTGGTGATTTAAAAGCCTCTGACTAATATTTTTCCAATTGTTAAATCCATCGGTAGCCAATTGAGTCTTGTTGTCATCAGACCTAAACAATTTACAACAAAAGGAAAATACCCTATTTAAAGAAAGTTAATATACTAGCCATCTTCTATCATGCTTCTCTCCATTCAACCATTGTCGAGTGTAGTGCGCTCGAGAGAAATGTCTACCATCATTATCTGTAGGAAAATCAACAACAACTCTTATGGGCCCCCGTTCCACTAAAAGATCTCTATGATTTCAACCAATCTTATCCCAATTTCTAGGATCATAAATATTTAACGGTCCATATTCATTACTAGATTCTCCATTCACCAAATTTTCATGTTCTTTGTTTAAACCTTCTTCATTACCGTTCACATTATTATCGTCTTGATGCACTAAATTTTCATCTTTAATCAAAGTTTCTTCATTTTCATTAGCATGCTCATTCCCCGTTTCATTCAATTTATAAAATAAATTTATCAAGAGCTCCCGTTTGGGATTGCATAAATTTTTCTATCTTTTGCTTCTTTTTTAATTTTTCTCATCCAGAAATATACTTTCTAGGAGGCATGGTATAAATACACAATAATCTAACAATCTATCTAAAAAGTTCCAACCGCAACGAAATAAAGGAACAATGGAACCTGATTTGCCGAATTTGTAAATCAAACTTGATAACCTTTCTTCGCTAAAAAAATCCTGAAAATACATTAAAAAAAATTAACATCATCAACTTATTACACAAAAAAAATAAGAATCATCCCTAAAAAATAACAAATTATTTATTAAATAATGCCGTTAAATAAAGCCCTAATTAATAAAAAAAAATGCAGGGACAAAAAATAAGAATCATCCTAATAAAATTATCATCATTAACTTATTACACACAAAAAAATAAGAATCATAAAAAAAAATACAACCTTATTTATTAAATAATGTCGTTAAATAAAGCCCTAATTAATAAAAACAAAATTGCAGGGACAAAAAATAAATTACACAGATATAAAAAATTACTTGGATAAAAAAAATACCTCTTGAATCTTGATCTTGATTATATTTGGATTGAAAGTTGAGTGAGCTTGATAGTATTCAAATTATTAGATCATATAGGACTTTAAAGGGAGAAGATGAGTTAAGAAAGAAAAAGCATCTGTCATTCTCATTTGGTTAGGATAGAAGAAGGAAAGGTTGGTAGGGTTTATTTTAAGTCTTGTACTATGGACACTAGCATGCTTATAAAAAATATGGGCCTAAAAAATATATCATTTTTGGGGGCCCAAGGCGGTTGCCTCATTGGCCTACCCCTTGGGCTGGCTCTGTATGTGGAGTCCGGACAGGAGTCAATGTGGTTCAGATATAAGCCAATGCGACACAACATGTCAGAGTGTCATAACAAATGTATAAATTTTGTGTGTTGGCCCAGAAAGACCTTAGAAGACAATGGTGCTCTCACGAGTTTGGTGATTTTCCTTTTTTTTAGATTTTATTTCACAAATATTGTTATGGAATATTTTTTTAGGTTGAATTATTGAAAAGTATATTGATTCTTAATTTTAATTTTTCACGATTATTTATTGTTAAGTTTCAATTTAAAAAAAATATGATATGAACTTATAAAAAGAATCTTATTTTTTCTTGTTGGGGTTAAAAAAACTAACTTCCCATTTTTAAAAGATAATGGTATACTTTTTGGTGAAATATTTAGACCATCATACATATTTTGGATTTTTTTTGCTACTTATTAGGCATAAATTCTTCCCATTTATCCCCTTAATTTATAGACTTTTATCGCTCCGCAAAGTGTAATTCGAGTGGATTTATCTCATATCATTGCTATTGATATGGTCTAATTAGTACGCCGAGTTTCGTGTATCTCTTATCTATTTTGCAGGTATTCAGTGCACACAAGGAAGGAGAAAATTAGAAGGAAGAACGAAGATAAATGCAGGAAAGAAAAAGGGTAAAAGAGTAATCTGAATCAAGAATCCAGACCAAAAATCAAAATTAATGTCGAAGACCTCGCGCCTACGAATGCTTAGGAAGAATCGACATCCTAAACCGAGTTCCGGATCAAAAGTTACAAGTCTTCAAATTTACAAGGAATTAATCTTCAGCTAGTTGAGATAAATTGAATTGAGGACTTATGAAAATTCTTTCTTATTTCAGATGCTCTCCCATACGTGCACATCGGGTCCCTAGAGAGCCATAACCAGAGCCGCAGCCAGCTCTGGATCACGTCACCATGAATGTTGTGGAGGTTTATGCTATAGTTGCCCAAACAGCGAATGCAACATTAGCTACAGTAGCACAATAGACACCACCCCATGCACAGGTGGTGGCACCAGCACATGCATAGGCATTCCCTTATGCTTGGGAGCGAGTTAGGAATGTGTTTCAGAAGGCACATCCTCTAGAGTTCATAGGGAGTTTCGATGTTTTTTTTTTCGATTAATGGAAGAAAGATATCTAGTGGCATCTAAGAATGTATGAGTGTACCAATGTTCAAAGGTAGATTCTATTTACGTTCAAGCTAGTTGGGGTGGCATTAGAATGGTTGGAGTCGATTACCACCGCGAGGAGTGAAACTCTATGCCGATACAGGAGTTTTGAGAGTGGTTTGACTGCAAGTACTTCCCATCCCCCATCTAGACTAAAAATGAGACGAAAGTTGTTAGATCTTACTCAGGAGGGTAAGACAGTTGTCGAGTACGAGGAGGAATTCACGAGGTTGACAAATCTCGTGCCAGGGGAGGTGCCTACTGAAGAAAAGAGGATTCAAATCTTTATGGATGGACTGAGTTGGAGGATCTGACAGCACCTACTGGGTAACCTTTCTTTAAGGATGTAAGCAGAGGTGTTAAATGTTGCCTTGTTACATTGCCGAGACCACCGCTTCTATCTTAAGGGGACTAATAAAGGAGGAGAGTCGAGCCATCAAGGCAAGACCTGGGGTGGTAGTGCCAGTAGGACACCATCATCTCAGAGTCAACCTACGCATGGTGAGCAGAGTTCCCACCAGGGGGACCCTGCTAAGCAATTCAGATCTGATGATTTCAAACAGAGACAGGGAGGTTTCCAACAGGGCCATCAGGGCCAACAAAGTCAGTGAGGCCAGCAGGGCCAATAACTTGTACATCACGACCAACAGGGCCAATGGAGGGGTAGCAACGGACAATAGGGTCAACTAGGGGGATACTTTACTAGGAGATGTTTCACCCGTGGCAGGACCGTCCATAAGAAACAAAATTTCCCTGATAAGGGCAGGGCTCAACAATAGCAGGGTACTCATCACGAGCCACAAATGCCTATCTTTTCGGCTGCCCTTCCAGTGCCAGCATCGATGCCAGCCTTGCCTTCCATTCCAGTTGTTCTAGAAGCTCCACCCCAGCAGGCACAGTTACACTATGGGAATGCGTATAACATCTATCAGGCAGCAGTTCCTCAGGCCCCACCTGCAGTTGAAGGTATGTTCTCTATCCACGGTACCTTAAGCGCATTTTATTTGATACTGGGGCTTCACACTCATTCTTATCCACTAGGTTTGCACCGACCACGGGGTTATTAGATACGACAGATAGTATTGTTACATGTGTAGAATCCTTATTAGGTAATGGGACGTTGATATTCTTTATCTGTCGGGTAATGAGTGTAGATATTAGGAAACTAATTTTTCCAGCAGACATGCTTCTTTTAGACATGAAGGAATATGAAATTATTATAGTCATGGATTGGCTAGCTAAATATGGGGCCATGATTGACTGCTATAGCAGGAGTATTGTGTTTGCTATTTTAGGCCAGGAGATGTTTTTGGTGGCGATGCCTTGTCTTGAAGGAGGATCATCTACACACGTATATTATATAGAGGAGGAGACCTCTAAGGGGGTGGCGATTCTCCTAGATTCAATTATGGTTATTTGCGAGTTCGCTAATGTGTTTTAGGAGATACCGAGATTACCACTGTGTAGGGAGGTTGAGTTTGTAATAGATTTAGCGTTGGGTACTTGGCCGATAGCTTGTACGCCTTGTCGCATGGCTCCTGTGAAGATGAGGGATTTGAGGGATCTAATCGAGCAGCTATTAGGGCAGGTCTTCATCCGTAGGATTACCTTACCTTGGGGGTGCTCATGTACTGTTTGTAAAGAAGAGATATGGGTCATTACGGTTATGTGTTGATTATCGGGAGTAAAATAAAGTCAAGATACGGAATAAGTATTTATTTGCCTGAATCGATGACTTATTTGATCAGTTAAGAGGAACAACCTACTTCTAGAAGATAGACTTGAGATTCGGGTACCATCAGTTGCATATTAGGGAGCATGATGTGTCTAAAAATTCCTTTCTAACGAAATATGGATCCTACGAGTTTCGGGTAATGACATTTGGGCTAACCAATGCTCCAGCTATGTTCATGGACTTGATGAATAGGGTATTCAGAAAGTTCTTAGATCAGTTTTGCATTATCTTCATAGATGACATCCTGATTTATTCCCAGACTGAGGAGGAGCATGTCGGGCATCTAAGATAGGTTTTGAAAACACCGCGTGAGCATCAGTTGTATGCTAAATATGAGAAATATGGATTCTGGCTACGTGAGGTGCAATTTTTGGGGAATATTATTTTGGAGAGGGGGATATCAGTTGACCCGAGTAAGGTGTCAGCAGTGAGGGAGTGGGGATAACCCACGACACAAATGGAGGTACGTAGTCTCTTGGGTTTGGTGGGATATTACAAGTGGTTTATTCGAGGGTTTTTGAAAATTGTGGGTCTTTTGACTAACTCGACTAGTAAGGGAGTGTTGTTCATTTGGGATAATGCTTGTCAGTCGGCTTTCAATGAGTTGAAGGACAAGTTGACTTCATCATCGGTTCTCTCTTTACCCAGGTCAGGAGTGGAGTACCTAGTTTATACTGATGCTTTCCTACAAGGACTTTGAGGAGTACTTCAGTAGGAGGATTAGGCTATAGCTTTCACTTTCCTGCAAACTTAAGACTCGCGAGAGGAATTACCCCACCCACAACTTGGAGCTAGTAGCAGTCGTGTTTTCCCTTCAAATTTGGAGACATTACTTGTTGGGAATTTTTTTTTGCCTATTCACAGATCACAAGTCACTACGGTATTTGTTCACTAAGAGAGAGCTGAATATACGTCAGCGCAGGTGGCTTGAATTTGTGAAGGACTATCAATTCGAAATCCAGTACCACCCGGGGAAGGCCAATGTGGTGGCCTATTCCTTGAGTCATAGACCAGTGGGGGAGGTGGACGAGGTGTGGAAGGCAAAATGGAAGGAGCTGGGTCATCAGGATGCAGTTGCTAGATCTTTCATGTTAGTTAAGACCGTTACACCCCAGATTGTCATGAGGGTGGTATAGGCACAGGCAGCGAATCCATTTTGTCAGGAGCAGATTAGACAACTATTAGCTAGGGGAACAGAGTCTTACTCCATTAGTTCAAATGAAGGTTTGCAATTCAACGGGAAGTTGATAGTTCCCAAGGGGAAGGATTTATGACACGCTGTGATGGAAAAGGCACAAAAATCCCGATTTGCGATCATCCTGGAGGGAATAAGATGTACCAAGACATGAGACGTCAGTACTAGTGGAGTGGGATGAATAGAGACATCGTTGAGTTCGTCTCGAGGTGCACCACCTGTTATCTAATAAAGGTGGACCACTAGAGACAACAGGAGTCCTACAGCCATTGGAGATCCCTCTGTGGAAATGGGAGAGCATTTACATGGACTTTATTATCGGGTTACCTACTTCACAGAGGGGTAACAATTCCATATGGGTAATAGAGAATCGATTGGCCAAGGTAGCCCACTTCCTACAAATCCGGACAGATTTCACTACAACTCAATATGCGCAGATTTCATTGCTTAGATAGTACGATTACACGGGGTGCCCCCCGATATTATGTTTCACTGGGATAAGATTTTTGTGTCTTTTTTTTGGAAGAGCTTCCAAAAGACCATGGGCACGACTTTACGGTTGAGTACGACCTATCACCCGTAGATAGACGGGGAGACTGAGTGAACTAATCAAATGTTATAAGATATGCTACGGATGTGCATCCTGGATTTTTGGGGTAGATGGGAGACACACCTTCCACTGGTGGAGTTTATCGATAACTCTTATCATATAACTATTCGGATGGCTCCATTTGAGGTAGTTTATGGTAGACCGTGTCGTTGGCCCTCTTGTTGGTTGAAGGTGGGAGACAACAAGCTTCTCGGGCCAGAGTTGACTAAGGATACCTCTGCCAGGATTGACATGATTCGGAGTCATATACAGATAACTCAGGACAGGCAAAAGAGCTACGTCAATGCCAAGCAGTCCTTTCTAGAGTTTAATGAGGGGGATCAGGTGTTACTACCTATGTCTCCTATGAAGGGGATAATGTGATTTGTGAAGGTGGGGGAGTTGGCTCCGAGGTATGTAGGGTCATTTCCTATCATTGAGAGGATTGGTCCAGTACTGTATAGACTTGGGTTACCGAAGCACTTACACCGTATTCAAACTGTGTTCCACATTTCTGCATTGAGACGATATCTTCGGGATGAGTTGGCCTATACTCATATTGCATTGGAGGAGATTGATTTGCATCCCGATATTACATATGAGGAGAGGTCGATGGCCATCTTAGACCTTGGCGAAAGGAGACTGAGGTCGAAGGTAGTTCCGCTAGTGCATGTTCAATGGGGGTAACATAATGCTGAGGAGTCTAGCTGGGAGCGCGATGATGAGATGCGCGAAAGATATCCAGAGTTATTCTTACCAGATATATTTTTCTTTTTCGAATTTTGGGACAAAATTATGTTATTGCGGGGGAAGTATGTAACACCCCGTATTTTTATAATTTTTATATTTGGATTAAATTGGGATTAATTAAATTAAATTGAAATAATTAATCTTAGTTAAATAAATATTAATTAGCAAGACAAGGGTTAATATTTATTTATATTGAATATTACTTAGTGAAGGAGTAATAATAATAAGAAGAAAATATTAGATTGTCGTGAGTGAAAAATACGGTGATCACGATAAATTTAGTCGGGACGTGCGTGTCAGGACTTAATTTGAGAAATATAATGAAAATTCACTTATGTTACTTCATATGGTCGTTTCGAGTGTGTCGGTGTGTCCAAAAGGGTCGAGATAGTCAGAAAAGTCTATCTGGGGGTTTAGTTTAGGTCGCGAGGCACTTTTAGGTCAAACTGACACCCCAGAGAGATATTTTGGTCATTTAAAATTTTTGAAAAAGGGGACCGAAGAAAATTAGAGAATTAAAGTATCAGGCACGTAGAGAAAGTTAGGGTTATTAATTGTTAAAACAAAAGAGATAGTACAAGAGGGAGAAGGAGAGAGTTCCTGGGAGTTTTAAGATCAAAAGTCATTATCTTGCACCAAAACCATCACCAAATTGTAGATCGAGAAGAGAGGACCACAACCATACCCTTCTTCTTCAACGGATTAGACCTATCAAAAGAGGCAAGTGTTTATCTTACTCAATTATGTGCATATGTTATCCATGTTATGGTAGATTTGAAGAAGTACTCGTGATATTATGAATTTGGCAGTGAAATTGAATGTTAAATCAAGTCTTTGGGTAGGAATTGCATGTATTTTGAGTAATCATATGTACAGAATATGAAACATGATATTTATGCATAATAATCACGAAATTTAAATTTGGGATTAGGTTGGACTTTAATGGTGAAAAGATATGCCTAGGGTTTTTGAGGATTTAATGATTTAATTTATCCTTACATGAGAATTTTAACATTTTGATGTTAAAATATGTTAATGATCATCCAATTACTTGTAGAAAGGTTTTGTGGACTCTTAATTTTGGTTTTGTTGAAGTCTAATGAGTTTTGGGTGAACAACAATGGTGAAAAACACAGTTTTTAGAGGAAAGGGACAAACTGGGTTTTTCTCATTCGAACGACCTGGGAAGTCGTTCGAACAACTATGTTCGAATGAGAATTCCAACAAGCATTCTAACAAGATTTCAGAAAGCATTTCATTCGAAGTTCGTTCGAACGATCTGGACTTTTCGTTCGAACGAGATTTCAGGTTCGTTCGAACGACATTTCAGAAACTGGGGATTTTATCTAAACAAGTTTAAATTTAACGTAGTATCTTCGAGAGAAGGAAAATGTCCTATAATGATATTTGAGTGAATTTTATTATGACGATGAGTAGTGTGAGATTTGGGTTAAGTACTTTGAATATATATAAAAGGGAAATAAAAGGCTTTAAATTAGTGAATCACATTTGATGAAATACTATTGAGAGAATATTCGTACGTTACAAAATACCATGAGTATTAGAGAGAAATAAATTGCGTACTTGAGTTGTGTGTTGTGTTTATACCTATTTTATAATATATTATATGTATGACATGCCTGTGTTGGTTGCTATCGAGAGTAGGTTTCGTGACGTAGATGGTATTATCGTGAGGAACTCATTGGGGGGATTTTAAACGTGCACCCAGAACATATAACCTTGGATACGTGCTATCTGAGAGTATGATAGTTTCGATGGTTCAATGAGAGCGTAGGTATGTGCGTGATCCATTTGGCTGAAAACTATGTTCGCCTCCAATATATGTGAATTGAATTTAAGGTTCAAGTGAAACATTGAACTAGTAGTCCTTTATTTCGTACGTGAGGTACTAGGACATGATAGTAGAGTATGCATGCACCAGGAGGTCTCAACCTAAGGGTGCAGTATTATTTTTTATATTTTTTATATAGATTATGATAAATATATATACTGATGACTTATTCTACCGTGTGTGCCTATTTGAAGAGAAAGATAATAATATTTAAGACAACTCTAGTATGTGAAATGGGAAATTTATAATTGACGCATGGATATGAAAAAATCTATAATGAATTGTACGAGCGAAACGGGTGAATGTTACGAGTTACCGTGTGTAGTAATAAATTTGGGTTAGACTAGTTTGACGAAGTAGTAATCAGGACGGGTTAGATATATACGTTAGGCGTGCACATTATAGGAGAGGTGAGTATCTTAAGTGAGAGCACGTAAACCTAACATGTATATAATATTTGCTAATTTTGCATTTTAAATACTTACTAAAATTTTAAACTGTTTTACTCGGGCTCTCACTCGTTTTCTTCAAATCTCTATTGTTTTTGTAATAAAATTTAGGTGTCCAGACACAAGGACACCAAGCTTAATAGGTTCTACATTTTGGTGTGTTGCAGGTCATGTGGAAGTTGCAGGTCATTGATATTAGGGGCCTTAGTATTCCTCATTTCTTTATTATGAGTAGTTATTTTATTCAGTCGGACATGTTGTCTATTTCCATTTAGACATTTTCAGAGATGTTGGGTTTTATTCTACTCAGCAGACCGTAGACTGGTTTGATTATGGATGACATTATTATTATTTCAGATTGAATTTATGTATTTCAGACACCCTTATTTATTCTATTATTTTATCTATCATATGGTTGGTGTATGTATGGGAATGGTTTATTATTAAATTGTATAGTGCTTTCCTGTTAACTAAAAAGATAAAATTTGGCAACAACTTTTCAAATACTAGGTGGTTATAGTATATATATTAAAAGACAATGATGCTAAGAATGGACCAACTGGATATTATGTTTTAATTTTATAAAGGCCAGATCACCCCGTATTTAATTAAGCGGGTTGTCACACGATTTTTTTTTTTGGTACATTCTAAATTGACATATTTTGTACCATAATTATTTATCGTCAATTTATATTAAAACACCAATAAACAATATAACTGTTACTTTTAAAACATATGTTATTGTCCCTTTTAAGTTTTAACCTTTGACCAACTTGTTTTGTCTAGCTCCAAAGGTTAGTAGTGGTGAGAGTAGCTAGGAAGGGGGAAGAAAAGGTAGGTAGGTTTTGGCTTGGTGAGACAAAATAGAAAAGTGGAAGAAGAATTATGTTTTGTATTTACTAAAAGCTAAGTGGGCCCATTTTAAATAAAAGAAATATGGACCTATTTTTTTTGTCAACAAAGAACCAAATAAATACAAAAGTGGGCTTATTTGGAGATATGTTTTTAAGTCTTGCGACAGTAAGGTGGCGAGTGATTTATGTGACACCTTACTCTCTTTGACAAAAACGGTTTGGGTCATGCCGATTGCTGTGAGGGTTCTTTTAGATATGTGGATACCTCCACGGGACTGGTTGGGTGACAAACGGATATGGAGCTTGGTTCCGCATTGCATCTTTTGGACAATTTGATTGGAAAGGAATTCGAGGTGTTTTAATGGCATTGTGACGCCTCCATCGAGACTTCGCTATTCCTTTTTGAGCACTCTGCTCAGTTGGTCCAAGGAAAGGATCACAGTTATGACGCGGGATTTTTTGGATTTCGTGGAAGAGATACATTCAGCGATGTATTTGTGAGTTTGTTTATTGGGATGCTTATGTAGTTCTTTTTATTTGTTTGTTTGTTTATCTTCTTTGTATACTTCCTGTATACGGGTTCGCTCCCTAAGCGTTATGTTCTTTATACAATCTTTGAATTATCTATAAAAAAAAGTCTTGCGAGGACCATATCAACAGATTTTTATTATCTTAACAAAAATTAACTCATATAGTACAAATTTTGAAAATTGTGTGTGTTTGTGTGTTGGGTTGGAGGAGGGCAGAGGGGGGGATGGCCCCCTTGGTCACACATTAGCTTCGTCCCTGCACCAAACTAATTCATTAATTGTCATATTTATCGGGTCGACACCCGTATATGTCCTGAAACCATAAGGGGCCCGCCAATTAATCAAGTTATTGTTGTCGTGTCTTATTTTGTCAGCTCTTGTATAAATAAGTGATAGTGTTTATGATAAAAAAAAAATCACAATTTTAGACACGAGCTTGATAAATTCTGAATATGATATAACTTGATACGAACACGACTTGATATGACCTATGAAATCAACATGTAGTGGTAAAGGAAATCCCGGAGTGCCTTTTCCACCCACTTTAACAAAATTTTAAATAATTTGTGATTCTTATATATTTTAAGAAAAAAGTGTGGTAAAACAATAATAAGATGGGTTTGTGGCAAAGTATTTTTCCTTTAAGGGAATACAATACAATGAATAATTCTAAACTAAATACACAAAATAAATACATTTGATGCGATACATTACGAGCCAAGGCAGGTGCAATATGTGTCTCAGCAACACTGTCCATTGTGTGGGTAGATGTACAAGGACTCCAAAACAAGATTTATGAAACGTTGTAAAGTAGCCACACATTGGTCCACATATATGAGACCTTATCATCAAGCAACAACAACCAACCAATCAACTTCCATTGCAAGTGTACTATAGAAAGAAAAAATGTCAAATTCATATGAAACCAAACACTATGGCCCATCTATTAACCCCTTCAGCACCAGCTACGACAATACACATCTTCAAAAAATCAAACAAAACTACCCATCTTCAATCTATTGGTTTTCAACGAGTGTGGGCTTGTCAACAAGGTTCTGATAAAGTTCTACAACATAGAATTGTTCATCGCAGGTTTGTATAGGCTAACTATAATGAATTATGCATTCATAATGTGCTTATATGTTGTGTAATTTTAATGGAGCTGTATGTACATTTGAATATAGAATGCTTATTTTATTTTCTTATATGTCTTTTCTTCTGGCTGGCATGAACATTAATAGATAATGTGTTAGTATATAATAATAGTGCTGATATTGCAGCACAATGCTAATATTCAATTACAATCCCCAGAAGAAAAAAATGCATTGATGAACGCCTTGGCATTACATTTTTAAAATTAAAAATCAGACAAAAAAGGCTTTCATATTACCTCGAAAATTATAAAAAAAATTGAGTTTAATTTGTTTGGGAATTTTGCATGATTCCATGAAATTAGCAATTTTTCTTGTAAAGTTTGTAAAGATTGCGTTTAAAAATGTAATGGACAAAAAATAAAAGTTGGGCCTATCATAAAGAAGTCACAATCATTATGAAGGTAATAGCTTATTTATGCTATGATTGACTTACGGATTTTGAGCGGAGAAAGGAAGAAGAAAAAAAAATTAGGGTGTGTTTCATTGGAGTTGCATTTTTTAAAAATTGAAAATCGTACTTTTTCCATTCATTTTAACTTTTGTGATTCTTGATCCAATATATATATTCTGTATGAACAATAGCCTGAAATGTGGTAGGTGCTCAATCCTTTCCTCATTTTTAATTAAAAAAAATTATTACCAATTTTCAAAAAATTGAATTGCATTAAGAAGAGGAAAAACGATGATTTTACCATCATTTTAAACTTCCATTAAAAAAATTGTGAAAATAAATTATTTTTCAAGCTGTTTTCAACTTTGCAATAAAATAAATCATTAGTTCTTGATTAAATCAATCATTAGTTCTTTTGTTTTCATTTTTGTCTTTGCTGCATTGCACGTTAAAGTAATAAGAAAATTGAAATTTCTATACTTTTTTGGCTTGGCCAAATTACAAAACCAATAGAAGTGTTACAGAGATGATGCGCTAGAATTCTACTGCATGGGAAAACAAAGCAACCAAAAACTATGTGGGAAAGCAAATGTGAGCAAAGTTTATTTCTCCGTGTTTTTTTAAAATAATTGTATAACACACAAATGCGAAGACAACGATTGTGGCTATCCAATGACAATATCGCATGGATGAATTTATTGTGGCATTGTAAAACTTCTACAGATTTTATATTGGGAAAATTGCACCCAGTCCCTTTGGGATTATGTACAACGAAATGATAATTTAGGGGGCAAGTTTGTTGGTCATTTATTTAGATGAGTGAACCACAAATCTGAAATAGTTAAAAGGGGTTGAATGCATTTTTTTTTCTTTTATAAATTAATTGATATGGTAACCCAGGAAAAGGGTGCGCTTGAAAAGTAATTTATTTTTATGAGAAATTGAAAAAAATGAGTAACAATACTCTTTTGGTTTTCAATTAAACTATTTGGTATATGTCTCCATATTTTTCTTGAAAAAAGTTTAAAAAAAAGACGTGTCACATTTGAGACTATTGAGCACATACAAATTCGACATCAACGAACGGGACGCAAAAAATTGAGTAAAATAAGTACATTTCATATAAAACAATGTGATGCCAATAAAAAAACAGTTTATATATTTTTAGGGCCTAAAATAATGTCAATTGTGGATATAGGATAATAAACATTTGATTTTCATTTTTAGTTCATATTTTCAAATTTTTAATTGACGTGACATGTTGCGATTGATTGACGTTTTATGGATGTAAGTCCACCACGCCAACGATTTTGTTAAAAAATAAAGATTAAAATTATAAATGAAATGTTTATTATCCTATTTCCAAAATACATATGACAATATATACTAATTAATATTTTCTAATATTTGATGGTTGTGTATGACGCAGGGTTGTTACATTTGGTTTGGCTGGGGCCATTTTATGCTTGAATATTAGCGACAATCAGACTGCAAATGCGGCAGCCAGAAGGCCACCCCCGCCACCTCCGAAAGAGAAAAAGGACCCCAGTGTGAATGGTGTTCTAGCCAAAGTTATAGCTAGCAAGAAGAGGAAGGAAGCAATGAAAGATGCTGTAGAAAAGCTAAGAGAGAAAGGAAAGGCCATCAATGAGTCATCTGAATAACTTCCCAGCAAAAAATACATGCTTCAAACTTTTCATGCTTTTGTTCCAAATTTTTAAAACCTACTTCTTGTTGAGAGAAAATTTGTATTACATTCATAAAAGTTGTTGAGATCTGTTGATGTTTTTGGAAAATTTGACTTTACGAAATGTTGGATCTGAGTTGTAAACAAAGAAACAAAAAATTGTTATTTCGTCTATGAACAAATCGAATCTGTATCGGTTCGTTTATTAAGTGTTAATTTTTAAATCTTTGATGGACCTTCTATTAGTATTTGTTTATTTCTTGTTTTGACAAATCGATTGGAAGTTCCCAACGTGATCATGAATTTCTTGATAATGGTTGTTTCCACTTGAGAAATCGCGTAAGTCAGGGTTGTGAATTGTATAACAGCATTGTTTTCCTTTCAAGTATACTTCCTTTCAATTATAACAGGGTTGTGATCGATCGAATTAATGTTGTATTTTCGATAACATGTCTGTGTTTCTTTCAACTATATTTACGTGAGCAACACTACGAGACGGCTCATTGCCGGGAGATTTGCATTATCCAAGTGTGTTATCTCCATTATTTATTATTTTAGTTAATTTGTATGATTCTTTTAACGTAGATATGTTATATTTGTGTTGTATAATTATTGCTAGCATATATATTGTACTGTTGGTTTAGTGGTTAGAACTTTATTTTGCATTTTTATCTAAAAGACTAGTTAATTTATTAAATAATTAATTAATTAATCTTTTTGGCTCTACCATTGCCGGTGCCCAAGTCCGGATGTGAAACGAGGTGGATGAGTGTCAGGCTGACAGCCGACTATAAAATTTATGTCAAATTTTGTGATGGATTCCCTAATTAAAATAAGAAATATAAATAAAAATAACAGACATAAAATCAGATTCGGTACGTGAAATTTATGAACACTAACTAACAAGTGTAAAGAACTCATGGATACCTTAAAACGGAGAAAAATTAACATAGCATGCTTTCAAGAAACTAAATGGAAGGGTGAAAAGCCTAGAGAGATAGGGTTATAAATTATTTTACTCGGGAGGGAAAGATAATCGTAGAAATGGGGTGAGTATTATTGTTGATCACTATATGAAAGATAAAGTCGTGAATGTTAAGCGACGAGGAGATAGATTACTGAGTATTTAGGTCTTCTTATATAAAACAATATTGAATATTATAAGTGCTTACGTGCCCCACTGAGCGTTAGATGAAAACGTAAAGAAATTATTTTGGGAATTATTCGATGAAGTATTACAACAAATACCTACGCATGAAAATATATTTTTAGGAGACGACTTAAATGGACATGTAGGATTAGAACGAGATGATTATCCAAGGATACACGAAGGTTGTGGTTTTGGTAAGAGAAATAAAGGAGGGAAAACTATCTGAGAATTTTCTAAGACAAATGATCTAGCGTTAACAAACACAATATAAAAAAAGGAAATGAATTGAATAACTTTTAAAAGTGGAGAGAATAAAACTCAAATAGACTATTGCTTACTTAGAAGAAGTGACTTGTACACATGAAAATACTATAAAGTTATAACATGTGAAATCTTAACAAATCAACATTGTCTATTAGTAATATATTTAGCCATTAAAGGATTTAAGTATCTAAACAGAAAATAGGTTATCAAAATATAAAATAGAAGGATTTAAAATAATACAAAAAGACTGAATTTAGACAAAAGTGCTTGTTAAACATGAAGGGGAATTGGAACGACAATGTTAATAACATTTGGTCAATAACAAAGAATGATATCGAGAAAATAGGTAAGCAAGTTTTAGGTGAGACCAAAGGAAAAAAAAATCTAAAAAAAAAAGAGATTTGGTGGTGGAATGAGGAAGTGAAAAAGATAATACAAAAGAAATGAGTAAGAGTTAAAGAACGACAAAAGAGTAAAAATCAAGAAGATTTAGAAAAGTATAAGAAGTTAAAAAGTGAAGTGAAAAATATTACTAGAAATACGCAAAAAACTGCGCTAGATAATCTTTATAATAAATTAGGTACCAAGGAAGGTGAAAAGGAAATATATAAATTGACAAATAATAGAGATATATTGACAAGGTATTGTAATGCCCCTTACTTTTGAGTATTTATTTTTATATTAAATTGTCGTGTGGGTTAGTTATTTAAAATAAAGGAAAATCGAAGTGAATATTAATTTGTGTGATTTAAGAGTTAATATTTATGAGTATTGCATATTTACCATCACGTGAATGTAAATAGTGTAATATTATGTTATGTTGCGTCGTTGCACTTTAAAGCGATGGTTATGGTTTATATCCCAAGCAGATTATTTTTAGAAAGGTAATATGACATTGCGATAGGAAATTATTAACGATATCTCGAATGTCAGTTTAGAGGGCATGGTTAGTCCGGGAAGGGTCAAGATAGTCAAATTAAGTGCCGTGGTGTTTTTGGATTCCGGGGTACTTTTGACTAGTTATGACTTAAATATGAAGTTATGAGTCATTTTAAGTATGCAGTAGCATTTAATGTTGGACTTAAGTGTATTGGAGCTATTTTGGGTATTTAGTCTTACAAGAGAAATTAAAGCTCATTTATGTTTAACCTAGAAAGAAAGAGAGAGGAGAAGAGCTTGAGAGAAAGAAGAGAAAAGAGAAAAATTGGTGGTTTGAGCTTGGAATCGTATCAACGAGAAGAAATCCGAGACTTCAATCTTGAGACAAGTTATTAAACTTGAACAAATTTATGATTGTGTTTGGATAATTTGTATTAATGGTTAGTGTTCTTGAGTTTAACCCATTTAGGTATTTTAATGATTTTGTTGTTTCAATCCTCGTGTATATGATATAGACTTGATTGAGGGGCTTACATTAATGAGTTATTATGTGGGAGTGATTTTGGATGATGTTGATAAATGATGGTTGAATTAGATGGTAGAACAAATGGTTTGGAGATTTAGGTTTTCATTTAAACTAGTATCCATAACTGTGTGCTAGCCAACCCAGGCGAATCGATTCGCTCATTGGCGAATCAGTTCGCTAAAATGGTAGTCTACAGGTCTAAGGTAGCGAATTGATTCGGGGAAGATCGAATATATTCGCAAAATTAGCATCTTAACAGAAACCTTGGTTCTCTCGAACGAATCGACTCGCTTTCTGGTGAATCGATTCACTTTCAAGGGCAAACCGATTCGGCCTTAGGCGAATCGATTCGGAAATCCTGCAGTTTTAAAGGATTTTTCCAACTTTGTTTCAACTCCTTTTTCTCGGGTTTAAAGCTTAGGAGATTTGTTACGTGATATGTGTTAGATAAATATGATCTTATATAAGGTATTGATACCCTAGGATAGTAAAGGGGCACCCGGGCCTATTTTGGGGATTAATTATGAGAGTATAATGCCTCATTTTTTAAGTAAATGATAGTAGGACTAGGGTATAATCGGATTGGGCATTTTGGGTTTCGGGGGATAGTATATAAGTGTTTGCACCCTATAGACTTCATTCATTATATACATATATATGCTTTCGGATATAAGACCTGTGTACGTAATTAAGATACATCTTGGGGTTATGTCATTTATGCACATACCCCTCTAAATGCTATCATAAGGGAAGTTATGTTAAAGAGGCGAATCCTCTAGCTAATGAATGCAGGGAGAGTATAGTCCTCAAGCTATAGCACCATGGTTACGCCTCACTATCGAAGGTATATGGCTGCTTCCCATGCGCTGTGATTTAGGATTTCCCAAAAAGCGAGATATCGACCGTGGGTGTCCAGATGGTCATAAATATAGTTCATGGAGGATGATAACAATTAGGGAACACATCCAGTGGGGTAATTCTTGGAAGGATGGTCTTATAATTTTTTATTGTATGAATATAACTGTCGAAATTGTGTTTTAACACAAGGGATTAAATGGAATTGCGAACCAACTCTAATTATATGGGATGCTCCATTCTTAGATGAATTGCGAAAATAAATAAATAAGAAATTGGTAAACCAGGTATGTTGTAGATAGTTAGGGTATCCTTATTAGTAGTCGAGTAGCTTAACTTAAAATAACACGTACGCGTTACGGCGCACTTTAGAGGAGGGGTGAACATAATTTCTTAAGTGAAGAGTGAGCCTAACCTGTTTATGAAATCTTGCATTCATAGATTTTATGCATCTTATTCACTTCTAAATCATATCAAACCGGGCCCTGACCCGTTCATATTTTTGTTCTCTTTGTGTTGGTTCTTGTGTATGTTCAGGTGCTCCGCCACAAGGGCACCCATTCTGACCTTCCATTCCAGTGTTAAAGGAGCTACATCATTTTGTTGATGTTGTAGAATTTTTGTACTAGACACATCAAATTCTTTTTGGACATTCTTGTTATTAATCTTCAGTTATGTTCGGGCGTGTTGCCTAGGTTTATTAATTATAGTTAATGTTATACTTGGTGTAACCACTTTGTATCAGTTTGTTAACCGATAACTTATTCGATTATGTTTTGTTGTAATGTTATCAAACTGTTAGTTGAATATATTAACCTTTTGTTATGTTAAGTAAATGACTCAATATTTTTTTAGTTGAAAAGTTATTTGGCATCCATTTTTAAAAGGTTAGGTGGTTGTCTCGTATTATCTATCATGCGACAATGATGTTAAGAATGGACCATTCGAGATTCCAATTTTTATTGAAGTAGCGAGCTGGCCACCGTTTATTTTAATAAGAATGGTGTCACAAGGATATCAGTCTAGTTAAGTGTATTAAAGGTATCAATCAAAATATATTAATTAATGATAAAGAAATTCTAGATAGAAGGGAAGAATATTTTCAGGGACTATCGAATGAAGAATATCCTAAAAAAGATGTGGAGAACATTGAGCCAAATATCGGAATGTTATGTCCAATTACTAAAAAAAGTGGATATATTAATAAGAAAATGGAAAAGAATGAAGCGGTTGGCCCGGATAAAATACCCATAAAATTTTAAGAGAATGAAACATGCCAGATGAGTGGAGGAAAAGAACCATAATACCATTGTATTAAAATAAAGGGGATATACAAAAATGCGATAATTATAGAGGAATCAAACTGATGAGTCACACTATGAAATTAAGGGAAAATTTTATAGAACAAAGATTAACAAATAATTCAACTATTTCTGACAATCAATTTGAATTTATGCCTGGGAGGTCAACCACGAAAGCTATTTACTTATTAAGACAATTAATAGAGAGATGTAAAAGTAAGAATAAAAATGTATTTATGATCTTTATAGATATAAAAAAGGCTTATGATAGAGTACCTAGGAATATAATTTGGTGGGATTTACGGAGAAAAATAATCCCTATGAGTTATATTAAAGTTATTGAATATATGTATTATAACACAAAGACTAGAGTAAGGACTATATGTGTAGAAACTAATGACTTTATGATTAAAGTGGGTTTATATCAAGGTTCTAAAAAACGTGGGGCGTCACCGAGGCGTAGAGGCCAAGCCTTAAGCCTTAAAAGCCTAGGTGGGCCTTAGGCGTGAAAAGGCCTTTAGACCTTTTTAATTATATTTTAACATTTTTAACTATAACATGGCTATTAAAAATACTAAAATGGTACAAACCTTAAAATATGTCTGAATATATGCAAACTAAAATACTATTTTTTAAAATACTGAGAAAAAAACAAATAAAAGAAAAAAAGAAAAAACGTTCGCTTTTTTTAATGAGAGGCGAAGAGGTTTAGGTACCATTTGTCTTTTGATTTTTTTGAATGATATATTGATCTGGTTTTTTGAAAAAAGTCTTTATATGGCGATATCGTTTCACTAAAGAATTTTTGTTTTGAAAGAAGTGCTCCTTAAGCCTTTTACTAAGAATAAGGCGTAAAAAGCTTAAGGGATGGCGTTTCTCCAAAACCTCAAGCTAAGTATGCCTAGGTGCGCCTTTTAGAAAACTAGTTTATATCAAGGATCGGCTTAAAGTCCTTATTTATTTATCGTAGTCTTGGATGAGATTACTAAGGACATACAAGAAGATATCCCACGGTGTATATTGTTTACGGATGATATAATTTTAGTAGACACTTCAAAGGAAAGCTTAGCGATGAGAGTATATACTTGGAGAAGGCCTTAGACTCTAAGGGTCTAAGAATTTGTAGAAATAAAAGGAAATTTATGAAAATCGAGTAACATAATTGTTGATACCAAAAATTATCCTATTGCATGGAACAATCAGAAATGGGCACGTGTAGCATTAGTCCAAGTCAACAAGGCCTATTTCCCGGCTAAGTCCAAGAATACCGACCAACAAATAGAATGTCGACCAGTATACAAAAGAAGCCCGACCAATAGCAAGAAGATCGACCAACAGGGCAGTAAATCGCTAATAGTTGTATAAATTATGAACATTATACAGATGTAAGTGCCTATGTTATAAAGGAATTCCATCCTTTAATACTCGGAGTCTTGCACACCCTTAGGGGATATAAAAACATTGCAATCCCTACATCTAAGGGACACGAAACAAGTGACAACTGAACAAGCACAAGATAATACACAACAGTGGATGTAGGATTTTCCTTTTAGTCGAACCACTTTAACAACTCTTTGTGTCTCTATTACTTATTTTTATTTGTGATCAATTAATTAGATTAGTTTCATTTTTTGCATCAACAGATTGACGTCGTTTGTGGGAATGTTTTTGTAACCATTTGCACTCACGCATTCATTCAAATGGCTGAGATTCCTGAATCAAGCCTTAGGAACGATGGCACCTCGCTTGTTCCTTCTGCTCCACTAGCAGTAAATGAATTAATTGGAATCCTGGCTAGTCTCGCTAGATGCCAAGAGGCCATGCAGGATACCATCAGGCAACTCGACAAACTCTTCAAGCAGGAGCACCTGACCTATCTGCTCGTGGAAACATGCCACCACCACCACCACCACCAAGAGGCAGTAGGCACACTCAATCAAGGACTACTAGAGATACTTCCTATCATCTAGGGTCAAATTCATTGCTAAGGGCATCAAAGTCATTTAATGAACAATCCTACTCTCCTGAGAGATTGAGTGCCTTAGAGAGGCTAAGTCGAGCTTCTACTTTTGATCGTTTGGGACCCAGGTGTGACACCCCGACTAATTAAATACCGGGTAGCTACTCCTTTATTAAATTAATTCAAAATGCCAAGTTGGTCCAGTTAATAGTATCACTGTCGAAAACATTATTAATGATTACTAACCACCTAGTATTTAAAAAGTAAGTGCCAAATTTTAATTAAAGTCTGATTAACATGCAACAAGTGTAATAAAGAATAATAACACCATTCACCATACTGAAGTAAATAGAATAACCATCACATAAAGTAAATAAAGTCTGGAGGAAAACTCCTCACTACAATCCCACAACTGAAATAGGTAAACCGAAAACTAAAACAGTACATGCCAAAGTCTGAAAAGTGTAATGGAAATGTAATTCTAATAGAAATGGGCAACATGGCCTACAACTGATAGATGATGAATCTGGAATCCAAGTGATAGAAGCGTCTACAAGCAAATCCATGTAGCTTACACAAACAGCTACAGCTCGTCACCTGAATGAATGTCCTATCCATAGTGTCCTTGTGGCTGGGCACCTAAAATGGTTTTACAAAGAAAAGTAGATTTGAAAAGAAAACGGGTCAGAGCCCGAATGTGGAGTTATATTTTAAAAACCTGCAAGTGCTTTAAAATCATTTAAAACATTAAATGCAAAGTACATGTTAGGACGTGCACTCACATGATATTCTCACCTCTCGTCTAACTGTGCACTCCTATCGTAAGTACCCATCTATACGACATAAATCACTAGCTAAGTACCACCATATCTAGCTAGACTGTCATAGGTTCTACCCTTATTACTCGGTTCTATTTACATTATAACGCTCGTAATTAAGTAGGGGTTTAAGGTAACTCAGATGCTCAATATGCAATATATATAACTATCAGTTAACTCATTACATTTCTCGAAACAATACCGTAGTTATATTCACAACAATAACATGAAGGTTCACATTAATTAAGTGTATATTATTCACATCATAAATATACAATACAAGCACCCCGAGAACTAAGCTGCGGTGCACACATACTCTGCTATCCATCCCGGTACATCACGTACATAAGGATTACATATTCCGAATCTCTCAGGAATAGTTCACAGATAACAACATCACAAATAATGGAGGCGAACACAGTCACATCACATGGGTCACGCACATACCTACGCTCCCACGATCAACGGACTTATTAATATCCCAATAAGTCTTTCTATGACCTATGTTCATCAAGGTAACCAGTCTAAATCCGGGCAACACAAGGATTAGAGGGCCCTAAGCGAACGCAAACCTCCCGTGATAGCAAGTATGGTAGGTATGTCATACACACAATTCATATACCAATACTAAGTAAACACACGTCTTAGTAATCCGTAGTTTAATCGTAGTACATATCGCATTCTCGTACCAACTTATAATATCTACAACTTATATTATTCTGGTTTGTAATCATCCGCGCCATAATTCATTCTCACGTCGTAGTAGACACTCACGTCTCAACCCAAACTGTCCATTTAATATAACTCTCGTATATAATTTCCTTCTCATAAATACCCAAAAGTCCCAATTCTATCATTACATCATCATCGGAATGTTATCTATATCCTCGAACAGGTTTACGGGACTCCAAAAATAAAAACAGTCCAAAAAGGACCAAACTGTCAACTCGTTAGAAGTCTCGTTCGAACGAGACTGTTCGAACGAGATTCCTCTGTCAACTCGTTAGAAGTCTCGTTCGAACGAGGCTGTTCGAACGAGATTCCAGTTCGTTCGAATGAACTGTACCTTCTAACGATATCTCGTTTGAACGAGATATCGAACGAAATCCCTTCTCGTTAGCAGCGACTGGTCAACTCGTTAGAAGCTCGTTCGAACGAGTTCGTTCAAACGACCTGGGTAGGGGCTTCTAACGACCGACCAGATTCGTCCCAGATTTCTCTAAGTTTCGTTTTTCACCATTTGTACTCCTCAAATCTTCTCCAAAGTTCGTCCCAACAATGTTTTAAGTTCTCTAATCATCCTAAAACATGATAAGGTCATAAACTAACATCTTTTAAAGCTTTATTGCACCCTATACATCATTAAATTACAAGATTCTATATTTTTCCACAATTTTTATAAGAACATGAACCCTAGATCTTTATCATCATCAAATCCCCGAATTAAATCCGTTTTTGTTACAACCAACATACATTAATACCAGAATAATCATCTCTATGTAATTCTACATGCGATTTGTCCTCAATATTCAAGTTCTAAATCCAATTAACATGGGTTTTCATTCAACTTTCAAGAACAATTAAAATTCTTCAATTTCTAACATGGAAAAGACATTCTCTGAAATTAAATGGAATAAAGTCACTTGCCTTGATTGTCTCTGAGTTTGGTGTAGGTTTAATGAAGATTTCTGCAGAATTTCTTCTCTTCTCCAAGCTTCTTCTCCAATGGTGGCTTAAGGTGGCTAGGGTTTTCTTTGGGAAAGTTGTAAACCTAATGATAGCCTCCGTAGCTTAATGGGTTAATATGGGTTGGTTAGTGGGTTTAGTGGGTTAAATCCACATCAGATTAAAACTCCCAATTTTCGTCACTTTTAATTCCTCAAAATGTAAAATTACCAAAATACCCTTTATGATGCCGGTATGGCCTAAAAATACCCCGGAATCCAAACTACACCCCCGGCTAGTGTTTTCTGACTATCTCGACCCTTCCGGACGCGTTGGCGCACTCAAAACGACCATACGGTTAATAGATTTTAAATTCACTTTTATAATCAAAATATTACACCGTGGCGCGGCGGTCTCACGCGTCTCAAGAAAATTTCTAAAATGCCGTATATAAATCTCACGACAATTATCATAATTCCAAATTCATATATAATCATATATGCACATAATCAAATACCAACTCGCATCTCATTAGTATTTTTAACTCGGATTAATTTCCAATTAATTTACATCTAATTAATTAATCCCAAAAATAAATATAGCCAAAAGTACGGGGTATTACATACTTCCCCCCTAATAACTGAATTTCGTCCCGAAATTCGAAACTAGAAAGTACCTGCTAAAAATAACTCTGGATAACGTTCGCGCATCTCATCCTCGCGCTCCCATGTGGACTCCTCGACATTGTGATGTCGCCACTGAACACGCACTAATGGAACTATCTTTGACCGCAGTTTCCTCTCGCTTCGGTCCAAAATAGCAATCGGCCCCTCCTCGTAGGAGCTATCCGGCTGGAGATCGATGTCCTCCACAGCAATGTGAGAATGAGCCAAATTATCTCTAAGGTATTTCCTCAGCGAGGAAATATGGAACACATCGTGAATTCGATGCAAATGCTCCGGTAACCCGAGTCTATACGCAACCGGTCCGATCCGCTCAATAATAGGAAACGGCCCCACATACCTCGGTGCCAACTTCCCCTTCTTCCCGAATCGCATAATCCCCTTCATCAGAGATACCCTAAGCAAAACCTGGTCCCCCACTTGGAACTCCCAGAAAAATCTCTTCGCATCAGCATAACTCTTCTGCCTGTCTTGAGCTACCCGAATGCGACTCCGAATCAACTCAATCCTTGCCGAAGTATCCTGAATCACTTCCGGTCCAAGCAGTTTGTTATCCCCCACCTCTAACCAACATGCTGGGGAACGACAAGGCCTACCGTATAATGCCTCAAACGGAGCCATGCCAATAGTGAACTGATAGGAGTTGTTGTAAGCAAACTCCACCAGTGGAAGGTACTGCTCCCATCCACCCCCGAACTCAATAATGCACATGCGTAACATGTCCTCCAACATCTGATTTGTGCGCTCGGTCTGCCCATCGGTCTGCGGATGATAAGCCGTACTCAACCACAATTCCGTGCCCATGGCCTCCTGGAAACTCTCCCAAAACCTCGAAACAAATATCTTGTCTCTGTCCGACACGATATTTAGGGGTACACCGTGAAGTCTCACAATCTCTGAAATGAAGAGCTGGGCATACTGTCCCGTAGTGTAGTCAGTCCTTACGGGTAAAAAGTGAGCGACTTTGGACAACCTGTTCACAATTACCCAAACGGAGTAGTGACCCCTCTGCGACGTAGGCAACCCCATGATATAGTCCATGGATATGCTCTCCCATATCCACACCAGGACCTCCAATGGTTGTAGCAATCATGTCGGTCTCTGATGATCCACTTTTACAAGCTGACAAGTGGCGCATTTTGAAACAAACTCAGCGATATCTCTCTTCATACCGCTCCACCAATACTGGCGTCTCATGTCTTGGTACATTTTGTCCCCTCCGGGATGTACCGCGAACCGTGAGCCGTGCGACTCTGCCATCACATCGTGTCCCAATTCTTCCCCTTCCGGAACTACCAATCTCCCATTGAAGCATAATCCCCCGTCTGAGCTAACGGTATAGGACTCGGCTCCCTCTGTTAGTAATCGAACTATCTGCTCCTGACATAACGAGTCATTAGCCTGTGCCCGTACTACCTTCGTGACAATCTGGTGTGTAACGGTCATCACAGACATGAAAGATCGGGCCACTGCATCCTGGTGTCCCAATTCCTTCCACTTAGCCTTCCACACCTCTGCCACCTCGTCTGCTGGCCTACGGCTCAACGCGTCTGCTACCACGTTAGCCTTACCCGGGTGGTACTAGATGTCGAACTGGTAGTCTTTCACAAACTCAAGCCACCTACGCTGCCGCATATTCAATTCCTTCTGCGTGAACAGATACTGTAGGGACTTGTGGTCCGTGAATAGTTGGAACTTCTCCCCCAAAAGATAGTGCCTCTAAATACGTAGGGCAAATACCACTGCTGCCAACTCCAAATCATGCGTGGGGTAATTCTTCTCATGAGGCTTAAGCTTACGGGAAGCATAAGCTATGGCCTGTTTCTCCTGCTGCAATACACCTCCCAGTCCTTGCAAAGACGGATCGGTGTAAACCAAATACTCAACTCCCGGTCTCGGCAATGCTAACACAGGTGCTGAGGTCAATTTGTCCTTCAATTCATCGAATGCCAACTGACAGGCATCACTCCAGATGTAGGGCACACCCTTACGAGTCAGATGTGTCAAAGGACCTGCTATCTCCGAGAAACCCCGAATAAACCTCCTGTAGTATCCTACTAGACCGAAGAAACTACGAATCTCAGTCGGTGTCTTGGGCTGTCCCCACTCCCTCACCGTTGATACTTTCCCCGGATCAACAGATATTCCCCGGTCGGAAATGATATGACCCAAAAACTGGACTTCTTTCAACCAAAACCCGCACTTCTCATATTTTGCATACAACTCGTTCTGACGAAGTGTCTGCAAAACCTGCCTCAAATGATCGGCGTGCTCCTCCTCTGTCTGGGAGTAAACCAGAATGTCATCAATGAAGACAATGATAAACTGATCTAGGAAATCCCTGAACACTCTGTTCATCAAGTCCATAAACACAGCTGGAGCATTGGTCAAACCAAAAGGCATAACCCGAAACTCGTAAGAACCGTATCTCGACAAGAACGCAGTCTTCGAGACATCCTCCTCCCGAATATGTAACTGATGGTATCCCGATCTCAAATCAATCTTCGAGAAGAAAGAAGCTCCTCTCAACTGGTCGAATAAGTCATCGATTCGAGGCAACGGATACTTATTCCGTATCGTGACCTTATTCAACTCTCGGTAGTTCACACACAATCTCAGTGAACCTTCCCTCTTCTTCACAAACAAAACCGGAGCGCCCCAAGGTGAGGTACTTCTGCGAATAAAGCCCTGACCTAACAGCTGCTCTATCTGATCCCGTAACTCTCGCATCTCAGCTGGAGCCATACGGTACGGTGCACGTGCTATAGGTCTCGTACCCGGTAGAAAATCTATAACCAAGTCTATCTCTCGACTGGGTGGTAAGCCTGGTATCTCCTGAAACACATCCGAATACTCCCTGACGACTGGGATAGAATCTAAAGGAATCACTACCTCCTTATAGGTATCCTCCTCAATGTAATACAAATGAGCGGTCGATCCTCCCTCTGGGCGACGCATCGCCACTACAAACATCTCTTGCCCCGGAATGGCAAAAACAATGCTCCCGGTAAAGCAATCAATCATGGCCCTATAAGCTACGAGCCAATCCATACCGATGATCACATCGTGAACATGCATATCTAATACCAACATATCTGCAGGTAATACCAGACTACTAATCCGTACTCCCACTCCCCGGCATATAAAGAATATAAGTGACCCACTCCCCAATGGTGAGTCGACACACGTCACAGTGCTCTCTTCCGTAGCTAACAATCCTAAATCTTTCGCGAAGTGTGTAGCTATAAAACAGTGTGTAGCCCCCGTATCAAATAATACCCAACCCATAGTGCCATGGATAGGAAACGTACCCTCAATCGCGGGCGGTGCCTGTGGAACTGCAGCCTGGTGGACGTTGTAGACACGTCCATACTGTAGCTGCCCCTGCTGAGCTGGGACTGATGGAATGGGTGGCAATGCTTCCATCTGTGGCGGTGCGGGGAGAGCGGCGGGAAACATAGGCCTCTGTGGCTCCTGGCGAGCACCCTGCTGCTGCTGCTGTGGGGCCCTGCCCCTATCAGGACAATCCTGTCGCTTATGGGAAGTCTTGCCACAAACGAAACACTTCCCTGGGAAGTTCCCTCCTCTCTGCCCCTACTGTCCCCGGCCCTGGTGGCCATTACCGTTCCTCCCTTGGCCCTGCTGGCCCTGGTGAAACTGCTGCCCATTCTGCCCCTGTTGGCCCTGATGGCCGTTTGGACCCTGATGGCCCTGACGGAAACCTCCCTGTCCCTGTCTATAGTTCCCTGACCAGAACCTCTTATTATCCCCCTGCTGGGAGCCCTGATCATTCTGTCTCTGCCCCTGACCAGATTGTGCCCCGCTGGCACCATGTCCTCCAGTCCTGCCCTGATGGCTAGACTCCCCCGACTTCTTGCCCTCGGCCATATGAAAACGGTGGTCCTGGCAGTGCAACAATGTAGCATTAACCACATCAGATTAAGTGGCCAACGATAGGTTCCCTAGCAGATGCTGACGGATCCTCCAAGTCAACCCGTCCGTGAACTTCTCAATCTTCTTCTTCTCTGTTGATATCTCGTTTGGAACGATGTTCAACATATTCGTGAACTCGGCCTCATACTCGGCCACAGTCTTACCTTCCTTCTTCAAACTCATCAATCTCCTCCTCATTTACGTATGAACAGCTGACGGAAAGTACTTGAGGTCGAACCGCACCCAGAACTCCTGAATCGTGAGAGTATCCCTCTCCTACATGGTGGTAATAGACTCCCACCACTACAGTGAAGATCCAACTAGCTTGAAAGTAGCTAGCACCTGCTTCTGAACGTCCGTGCACTCATACATCCTTAAGTGCCTCTGCATATCCTTCCTCCACTGGCTCGAGACTACCACATCTGAGCTACCTGCAAACTCTGGCGGATGCGCTTTCTGAAAAGCGTCACGTACACGCTACCAAGCAGACGGGAATGCATTAGCCTGAACTGGCGCGGCAATCGACGCCTGAGGTGGTGCCTACTGAACAACGGCAATTGCTGCATTTAACGCTTGGGCTACTATAGCTGCAACCTCAGCGGCGTTCATCATGCCCTGAACTGGAGCGGGCTGGGGTTCGGGCGTTGCATCCCTGGGAACTCGTCGTGCACGTCGTGGAGGCATCTGAAATAAGAACAAAGTTTATAAGTTCGCTGTTTATAAACTTAAAATTGCTGAAGAACGAAGCATACACAAAAAGAGTACAATAGTCCTAAAATATAGGGCTCTATATCAAAGAAAACTTGGCGGAAACGTAATAAGCCGTCAGACCCTAAAGGACACTAGAACCTGATGCTCTGATACCACCTGTGACACCCCGACTAATTAAATATCGGGTAGCTACTCCTTTATTAAATTAATTCAAAATGCCAAGTTGGTCCAGTTAATAGCATCACTGTCGAAAACATTCTTAATGATTACTAACCACCTAGTATTTAAAAAGTAAGTGCCAAATTGTAATTAAAGTCTGATTAACATGCAACAAGTGTAATAAAGAATAATAACACCATTCACCATACTGAAGTAAATAGAATAACCATCACATAAAGTAAATAAAGTCTGGAGGAAAACTCCTCACTACAATCCCACAACTGAAATAGGTAAACCGAAAACTAAAACAGTACATGCCAAAGTCTGAAAAGTGTAATGGAAATGTAACTCTAATAGAAATGGGCAACATGCCCTACAACTGATAGATGATGAATCTGGAATCCAAGTGATAGAAGCGTCTACAAGCAAATCCCTGTAGCTTCCACAAACAGCTACAACTCGTCACCTGAATGAATGTCCTATGCATAGTGTCCTTGTGGCTGGGCACCTAAAATGGTTTTACAAAGAAAAATAGATTTGAAAAGCAAACGGGTCAGAGCCCGAATGTGGAGTTATATTTTAAAAACCTGAAAGTGCTTTAAAATCATTTAAAACATTAAATGCAAAGTACATGTTAGGACGTGCACTCACATGATATTCTCACCTCTCGTCTAACTGTTCACTCCTATCGTAAGTACCCATCTATACGACATAAATCACTAGCTAAGTACCACCATATCTAGCTAGACTATCATAGGTTCTACCCTTATTACTCGGTTCTATTAACATTATAACGCTCGTAATTAAGTAGGGGTTTAAGGTAACTCAGATGCTCAATATGCAATATATATAACTATCAGTTAACTCGTTACATTTCTCGAAACAATACCGTAGTTATATTCACAACAATAACATGAAGGTTCCCATTAATTAAGTGTATATTATTCACATCATAAATATACAATACAAGCACCCCGAGAACTAATCTGCGGTGCACACATACTCTGCTATCCATCCCGGTACATCACGTACATAAGGATTATATATTCCGAATCTCTCAGGAATAGTTCACAGATAACAACATCACAAATAATGGAGGCCAACACAGTCACATCACATGGGTCACGCACATACCTACGCTCCCACGATCAGCGGACTTATTAATATCCCAATAAGTCTTTCTATGACCTATGTTCATCAAGGTAACCAGTCTAAATCCGGGCAACACAAGGATTAGAGGGCCCTAAGCGAACGCAAACCTCCCGTGATAGCAAGTATGGTAGGTATGTCATACACACAATTCATATACCAATACTAAGTAAACACACGTCTTAATAATCCGTAGTTTAATCGTAGTACATATCGCATTCTCGTACCAACTTATAATATCTACAACTTATATTATTCTGGTTTGTAATCATCTGCGCCATAATTCATTCTCACGTCGTAGTAGACACTCACGTCTCAACCCAAACTGTCCATTTAATATAACTCTCGTATATAATTTCCTTCTCATAAATACCCAAAAGTCCCAATTCTATCATTACATCATCATCGGAATGTTATCTATATCCTCGAACAGGTTTACGGGACTCCAAAAATAAAAACAGTCCAAAAAGGACCAAACTGTCAACTCGTTAGAAATCTCGTTCGAACGAGACTGTTCGAACAAGATTCCTCTGTCAACTCGTTAGAAGTCTCGTTCGAACGAGGCTGTTCGAACGAGATTCCAGTTCGTTCGAACGAACTGTACCTTCTAACGATATCTCGTTCGAACGAGATATCGAACGAAATCCCTTCTCGTTAGCAGCGACTGGTCAACTCGTTAGAAGCTCGTTCGAACGAGTTCGTTCGAACGACCTGGGTAGGGGCTTCTAACGACCTACAAGATTCGTCCCAGATTTCTCTAAGTTTCATTTTTCACCATTTTTACTCCTCAAATCTTCTCCAAAGTTCATCCCAACAATGTTTTAAGTTCTCTAATCATCCTAAAACATGATAAGGTCATAAACTAACATCTTTTAAGGCTTTATTGCACCCTATACATCATTAAATTACAAGATTCTATATTTTTCCACAATTTTTATAAGAACATAAACCCTAGATCTTTATCATCATCAAATCCCCGAATTAAATCCGTTTTTGTTACAACCAACATACATTAATACCAGAATAATCCTCTCTATGTAATTCTACATGCGATTTGTCCTCAATATTCAAGTTCTAAATCCAATTAACATGTGTTTTCATTCAACTTTCAAGAACAATTAAAATTCTTCAATTTCTAACATGGAAAAGACATTCTCTGAAATTAAATGGAATAAAGTCACTTGCCTTGATTATCTCTGAGTTTGGTGTAGGTTTAATGAAGATTTCTGCAGAATTTCTTCTCTTCTCCAAGCTTCTTCTCCAATGGTGGCTTAAGGTGGCTAGGGTTTTCTTTGGGAAAGTTGTAAACCTAATGATAGCCTCCGTAGCTTAATGGGTTAATATGGGTTGGTTAGTGGGTTTAGTGGGTTAAATCCACATCAGATTAAAACTCCCAATTTTCGTCACTTTTAATTCCTCAAAATGTAAAATTACCAAAATACCCTTTATGATGCCGGTATGGCCTAAAAATACCTCGGAATCCAAACTACACCCCCGGCTAGTGTTTTCTGACTATCTCGACCCTTCCGGACGCATTGGCGCACTCAAAATGACCATACGGTTAATAGATTTTAAATTCACTTTTATAATCAAAATATTACACCGTGACGCGGCGGTCTCACGCGTCTCAAGAAAATTTCTAAAATGCCGTATATAAATCTCACGACAATTATCATAATTCCAAATTCATATAAAATCATAAATGCACATAATCAAATACCAACTCGCATCTCGTTAGTATTTTTAACCCGGATTAATTTCCAATTAATTCACATCTAATTAATTAATCCCAAAAATAAATATAGCCAAAAGTATGGGGTAGGGAGAACAAAAATATTCCCAAGGCATTCTCGAGAACCACTCAATGACCAGTCGATCAAAGGGAAGGTTCAACTCGGTCTAGATCAGATGCCCTATAAACTGCTCAGACCGAGAAATACTCACAGGAAGAATGTTCAGCGAGCAATCGAGAAACAATACACATGTCTAACGCTTGTAATAATGCGTGGAAAGGCTTTATCCAGCAATTGGAAGATAGACTGGGAGAAATGGTAAAGGCCAAGAATCCTTTACAAAGAAGCTTTGTAAAAGGGTCTCTTTTCGAATAAACCATTGGTGATTTTCCTACTCCCACAAAGATCTAGGACCCTATGATTACACCTAAATATGATGGGAAGACTGGCCCGATCCTTTATATTGAGCAATTTTAAGCAACATATGGAATCATTGCCATTCTGGACGAGATGAGGTATAGAGCATTCTTCGGAACAATTACTGGTCCGGCTCAAGTATGGTACAACAACCTTACTCAGGGGAAGATTTATAATTTCAATCAACTAGCCAAGATATTCATTAGCTTCTTTTTGTTTTGGTCCAAGACAGTAAAAAGGGTATCTTATTTGCTCAGTGTGAGACAGAAGTAAGGAGAAAGTACCAGAGACTACATCACCCGTTTCAATAACGAGAAGTTGGAGGTTGTGGATTATGAGGAGAAGACTGCTATAAAGCTCTTATGAGTTGACTGCTCCTCCAGAAACTATATTACATGCTTACTAAAGATCCCCCAAAGATAATGACATAATTTATGGAAAAAGAGGCCAAGATCATGAATGCCGAGGAGGTAATGGCATCTAAGAGAAGCTCAGGGGTAAAAGCTGAAGGCAAAAGTGACGAAATGGAGCACAAAGATTCCAAGGAATCAAAATAGAAAGGGATTATAGATCGGCTCAAGAAGTATAACAGATACACTCTTTTAATAATGGGTATTCACCATGTCTTGGAGGAGATAAAACATAAAAAAGATGTTCATTGGCCTGAGAAGTTAAGAAGCTCCCCTACAAAGAGGGATAAATCCAACTATTATGAATTTTATAGAGACCACGATCATACGACAGATCGATGCATTGATCTTCAGAACGATATTGAAACTCTTATATAAAGAGGAAAATTGAACTAATTTATTGACCACCAGAACAACGAAGGAGCTCTGCAAAAGTAAAAATAACCTTGCAAGCCTAGAGAGGAGAATAATAGGACTCATGAACTCGAGAAAGATGATGATCTCAACTTACCCCAAAAGCCCAAGCAATCGGAATATGAGGTATTCACACTCAATTTTGGTTCTTTTGACAGCCAAATGATTACAGGTGGAAATGAAGGAGGAGGAAATCATACTGCAGAATGAAAATATGATTAATTTAGTCGAAGAAGGTCAGTCGAGGATGGTCAACAAGGACAAGATAGTAATCAGCTTCTCTAAAAATGACCTATTAGGTGTGCTGTACCTCCATGATGACCCTCTAGTAATTAGAGTGAGAAAGGAAAATGTCATCGTTTCTAGAGTGCTAGTTGATAATGGCAGCTCGACAGATATAATGTTCTATCCTTACCATAACAACTCGAATTTCAAGATGAGCGAATTGGAACCCTACCATCGATCATTGATAAGTTTTGTAGGCAAGAAAGTCTTTCCTCTAGGAACCATTAAGACGGAGGAGATGATCAGTACATGGACAGTTAACCGAACATAGAAAATATGTTTCTTGATAATGAACAAAAATATCCACTCAGCTTATAATATGATTATGGGAAGAGTTGGGTTGAAAAAGTTTAAAGTTCTACCGTCTATAGTTCATCAATGTTTAAAGTTACCAATAAACTTTGGAGTAGGCGTTGTAAATGGAGATCAAAAAGTAGCCCGGGAATGCTATTACTCATCTACCGAGAAGGAGGATCAGGAAGAAATAGAGAGGAAAACCACCACTTACCAAGTGGACACGTCTGAACGTGATGAAGAATCTGAGGTCGAAACCTTAGATCCAAGGGAATAAACAGAATTGGTTAAGGGCCAAATAATAGAGGCAACATTTAGTATTGAGTTAAATAATGAGAAGCCAGAACTCACCACTCAAATAAGAACGACGCTTGATCTTGTTCTTAAATAGGAACTAGTAAATTTACTTAGACAGAGAAAGCATGTGTTCACATGGAGTCACGAAGATATTCCAGGGATGTATTCCAATTTTTTTTGCCATGAATTTAATTTAAACAAAGAGGCTAAGCCTGTGAAGCAGAGGCGAAGAGTGTTTAGCCCCAAGAAGAACCAAGAAATATAAGAGGAAGTTGAAAAGCTTAAAAAAGTTGCTTTAATTGATGAGGTGAAGTATCTAAATTAGTTGGACAATGTGGTTATTATAAAAAAGAAGAACAATAAGTGGAGAATAGATGTAGATTCACAAATATGAATAAAGAATTCCCAAAGGATCATTTTCCTTTTCCTCGAATTGATCATCTTGTGAACGCTACCTCGGGATATGAACTACTTAGTTTTATGGATGCTTATTCTGGTTATAACCAAATCAAGATGAAGCCTGAAGATAAGTAAAGCACTTATTTCACTACTCCCCGAGGAACTTACTGCTATAATGTTTTGCTTTTGGCTTGAAAAATGCAGGTCATACTTACCAAAGGCTGGTGAATAAAGTCTTTGAGGAGCAAATAGGCTAAACCATGGAAGTGTACGTGGATGATATGCTTATAAAGAGGAAAAAAGCGACCGATCAAATCGGACCAACTTGAAAAGAACCAGATGAGACTGAACCCGACCAAATGCGTCTTTAGAGTACATGAGGGGATGTTTCTCGGGTATATAGTAAATTAAAGTGGAATTAAATCAAACCACTACACCAAATCAAACGAATGGTCACACCCAGTTGGTCACGGCCTAAGTTCGCGACCATCTGGTCGTGGACTTGGGCCGTGAATAACTCAATTTTTGGCGTGACCATATGTATGACCACACTAAATCATGGATGCTCTGGAAGTGGTCACGGAACAAATCCGTGACCACCGTGGGTGGTGAACTTGGGCCATGACCAGGTCGTGACCATCTTAGCCCCAAAATTATTTCCAAAATTTGTCGGGGATGGGTCACGTACTTGGTCCGTGACCATAGGAATGAAGAAGAACAATAAACATAAATACTGGGTCACGGTTGGGAGCCGTGACAAATTTTTGGCGTGGGTCATAGACTTGGGCCGTGACCACAGGCATAACGAAGCACAATACACACATATTGGGTCACGACTCGGGTCCGTGACTAATTTTTGGCATGGGTCATGACTATGGGTCATGACCAGTTGACTATATACATGCAACTTACTTTCATTGATGAGTTGCGAGGTGGGTTACGGCCGTAGTCCGTGACCAATGTCAATCCTAAAACAAAACCCAAGTGCCTCGTACTTTCATTTCCCCCCTCATATCTTATTTTTTTTCTTTCCCAAACGCTGGTAGCATTCGTGGAGATTTTTTCCCAAACACCAGTTCTAGGTTGGGATTAGCTATGGAAAAGTTGCGATGTTGGTGATGGAGTAAGGAGCGGTGGGTAGCATTCGTGGAGATTTCTTCCCCAAAACGCTGGTAGCATTCGTGGAGATTTTTGCCCCAATCAGTATGGAGGTTCTTCCCTAATTTGTATATGTAATATATCCATATATATATGTGTGTGTGTGTGTGTGTGTGTGTGTGTGTGTGTGTGTGTAATGCTATGGAGGTTTTTTCTCGTCCTCCATCGCCCGCAAGGATGAGAAGGCCGTCAACGCTGCCTGTCGCAGGACTGGGCTAAAGACGAGATTTCTCTTTCTTCCGGGTACAATATAATATAATATATTATTCTACTTAGTTAGAGCTGATATCACCACTTCTGTATGCTATTAATTAATCACCCATCGAGGAATTATAATATAAGGTGTCTAGGAATATGTATTGTATTTCTCATGACTATATCTGTTTAGATTTGAGAATATTTTGTTTCAGAATTAGAGTTTTCGGAGAACGTAGGTGAGTGGTGGATTGATTATCAGGTTTCTTTTAAGATATATAGATAGAAAAATCAATCTATTCAGATAATACTTGAGAAGTGGAATAAGGAAGTGTTTGGGAATGTGCAGTAGGGCATTACAAGAGGTCTAAGGGGGATTAAGGAGCTTTACACGAGAGAGGGGAGGGACTGCTTTCTTGGATTTTTATTTAAAGGTTGGATGAGTTTTGATGTTGAAATGGAGAATTTACCCCTTTTACCTTTTTTTAATACAATGTATTTTAGTCATAATATGGGCTCAATTAGTAATAATATAAAAATTTGTCCAACTTGTTTTGGAGAAAAAATATACATAATTTTTTCTCTCATTATCATATACCATTTTCTGCTGAAATAATTTTGGTTTTGAATCTCAATTACCATGTTGATATATAATCTGTTGTTAACCATGATTCTTCCTATGGACTTGTCGAGTAAATAGTGTCTCGCCTAATTTTATATTCATCTCCATAAAAACTCAAAATTAACATTTTTGATATTTCTGATTTTGGAGAAATTGTGAAAATGGAGAAAACTGTGTTCACCTCTTCTTTGGAGATCAAGTGGATATGTTGACCAAGCCTTTCTTATATGTTTGTGAACTGACATTGCCTATTCTAGGTGTGGTGGGTAATAGGTGCCGTGGGTAACATTCGTGGGTAGTAGGTGCGATGGAGTAAAATGAAAAAAAATGAGGTGCGATGTCCATATCTAAGCCTCATTCATCAATGAAGCCCCAAAATTATTCATAAATTTGTATTTACCCATTTTCTAATGATTTTACTGGATTTTGATAATTTGTGGTGTTTTCTCTTTGTGTCGAGGTTTCTTTAATCATTTTTTTCATCTAGTTTACTAGAGTATATTTTTGTGTGTGCGGGCTGTGTATTTTTCTTCTCATTTGTTCTATTTTGTAGGTATACACCCTTGATGTTCTCTCGCTCAAACAATTTGATTTGGCTTTCTCTGTGTTTGAGAGGTATCAAATTTTTTATTTTTTTGTATTCGAGTTTAGGTTCTAATCTACAATCATTTGTTTCTCACTGGCATCACTGGCAACATTGGTATTTCATTTATAATTTATTGAGAATGTATGAATTTTACATTTAGTGTGAAAAATGGTTTGAGATTTTAGTCTTGCTAACTTTATTCAGTTCATGGTTGATATACTTTCTTGTTCATCTTCTTCAATTCCTTGGAGAATTAGATCTAATTTTACTGAGATCCAAGAATTTATCAAAAAGTACAAGATATGCTTCAGATGCTGCAACATAGTAGGGAACTAAGTATAAGGTCTTTTATCTTCATTTGGAGCTGAAACAAAAACTTTTAACTCTTTTTTTAGAATTGAAGATCTCGCTCGAGATATTAAGGTGGAATTATGGTTAAATTCATCTAAAATTCCTTATATTAGGAATACTTGATGTTTTGTTTCTTTTCCTGATTGTAAAACCTCCTAAAGCCTCCTAGAGAGGGATATTCTCTCTTTATTTTCTAATAAATTCTTAATTTTATCAAAAAATAAATAAATTAATTAATAACAACAGATATATAACTGTTGTTATATAAGGTTATGTCTTTCTTCGTTTGAATTTGCATACATATATGTATGTAAATTGGTTGTGTCCATATTTTTTCCCTTTTTTTGTCTTATGAGCCGAGTTCAGTGTTCTGAAAAATCTTCGGTGTTATAAAGAATAGGTTGGCGAGACTTCCTTCTTAGAGGATTTGGGTAGGGTATGCATAACATCCACTTGACAATGTGTTGTATTTTTTTTATTTTAGAATATCATACATATTTTATCGTGGTTTTTAATTAATTTAGTTATGGCTTAATGCAGGGATTGTCACAAGGAGACCTTTGGTTTTGCAATTTCAAAAGATAGATGAAGGGAATAAGGATTACGCTGAATTTGGTTATACGCCTCGAAGGAAATTCACTGATTTTGGTATGTAATTCCATACTAGTACTTATATGCTTTTTTTATTTATTCTTCTACATTATTAATCAGTCACTATGTAAGGCTTATCATCATTTGATTTATTAAGTACATGAAAACCCGAAACAACACCCGAGCGGACCAGTGAGAGGCACCAACACCTCGTATGGGACCAATGTAACTTGTACGAACAGATCATGCGATCATGAGACTCACGGTTTGAGAGTACGGAGATAATTTGCATATATCAGGACTTATGCTTAAAAACATGGCTTTAGAGTGTGAACACCCGAAACAGCACGCGAACAAACCCGTGAGAGGCACCAACACCTCGCACGGGACCAAATTAACTCGTAAGAGCTGACCACATGATTACTGGACCCTCGGTTTGAGAATACAATGATAATTTGAAATATCTAGACTTAGGCTTAAAAAATGGCATTAGAGGATGAAACCCCGAAAAAAACCCCGAATGGCCCTGTGAGAGGTACCAACACCTCGCATGGGATCAATGTAACTCATAGGAACTAATCGTGTGATCAGGAGACTCCCGGTTTGAGAGTATGCATATAATTTGCATATATCATGACTTAGGCTTACAAATATTGATTTAGAGTGCAAAAACTCGAAACAACACCCGAGCGGTCCCGTGAGAGGCACCAACACCTCGCATGGGACCAATATAACTCGTACGAACATACTGCGCGATCATAAGAATCCCGGTTTGAGAGTATGAGGATAATTTTCATATATAAGGACTTAGGCTTTAGAGTGAAAAACTTAAAACAACCTCGTGAGTGGCACCAACACCTCGTACAGGACCAATGTAACTCGCAGGAACTGATCGCGTGATCACGGGACTCCCGATTTGAGAATATTACAATAATTTTCATATTTCTAGACTTAGGATTAAAACCATGGCCTTAGTGGTGAAAACCAAAAACACCCCCGTGAGTGGCACCAACACCTCGCACAGGACTAATGCAACTCGTAGTAATGGACCACGTGATCACGGGACTCCCGTTTCGAGAATACGATGATAATTTAAAAATATCAGGACTTAGGCAAAACTTGACGTTAGTGGGGGAAAACCCGAAATCGCCTCCGAACGGCCCTATGAGCGGCACCAACACCTCCCACGGGACCAATGTGACTCATAGGAACTGAACGCGCAGCCACGGGACTCCCGATTTAGGAATATAATGATAATTTTCATATTTCTAAACTTAGGCTAAAAAACTTGGCGTTAGAGGGTGAAAACCCAAAACAACTCCTGAACAGCCCTGTGGGAGGCTCCAACGCCTCCCAAAGGACCCATGTAACTCGTAGGAACTGACCACGCAGCCACGGGACTCTCAGTTTGAGAATACGATGATAATTTGCATATTTCTAGGCTTAGGCAAAACATGACGTTAGTGGGGGAAAACTTGAAACAACCCCCGCACAACCCCATGGGTGGCACCAACACCTCCCACGGGACCAATGTAACTTGTAGGAATTAACCACGTAGCTGTGGGACTACCGATTTGAGAATACGATGATAATTTGCATATTTATATACTTAGGCTTAAAAACATGGCGTTTGAAGGTGAAAACCCAAAATAGCCCCCGAACGGCCCCGTGGGAGGCACCAATACCTCCAACGGGACTAATGTAACTCATCGGAACTCCCGCGCAGCTACAGGACTCCCGTTTTGATAATATGATGGTAATTTTAATATTTCTATACTTAGGATTAAAAACATGGCGTTACAGGGTCAAAACCCAAAATAACCCGCGAATACGATGATAATTTGTATATTTCTAGAATTAGATTTAAAAAACATGGCGTTAGAGGTTGAAAATTAAAAACAACCCCCGAACGGCCCCGTGGGTGGCACCAAAACCTCCCCCGGGACCAATGCAACTCGTAGGAACGGAACGCGTAGCCGTGGGTATCCCGATTCTAGAATACGCTAATAATTTCAAAATATTTGGACTTAGGCAAGACTTGCCGTTAGTGGGGGAAAACCCGAAACCGCCTCCGAATGGCTCCGTGAGTGGCACCAACACCTCCCATGGGACCAATGTGATTCGTAGGAACTGACCGCGCAGCCACGGGACTCCCGGTTTGGGAGAACGATGCTAATTTGCAAATTTTTAGACTTAGTGTTAAATACATGGCGTTAGAGGGTGAAAACCCGAAACAACCCCCGAACGACCCCATGGGAGGCACCAACACCTCCCACGGGACTAATGTAACTCGTAGGAACTGACTGTGCAGCCACAGGACTCTCGATTTTAGAATACGATGATAATTTGCATATTTCTAGGCTTAGGCAAAATATGGCATTAGTGGGGGAAAACCCGAAACAACCCCCGAACGGCCACGTGGGAGGCACCAACAACTTCCACAGGACCAATGTAACTTGTAGGAACTAAGCACGCATCTGCGGGATGCCCAGTTTGAGAATACGATGATAATTTGCATATATCTAGACTTAGGATGAAAAACAAGACGTTTGAGGGTAAAAATCCAAAACAACCCCCAAACTGCCCCGTGGGAGGCACCAACACCTCCCACGAGACAAATGTAACTCGTAGGAACTTACCGCCCAGCCACGGCACTCCCAGTTTGACAATACGATTTTAATTCAAATAGTTTTATACTTAGGCTTAAAAACATGGCGTTTGAGGGTGAAAACCCAAAATAGCCCCCCGAACGTCCCATTGGAAGGCACCAACACCTCCCACTGGACCAATATGACTCGTAGTAACTGATCGCGCAGCCACAGGACTCCCGGTTTGAGAATATGATGATAATTTGCATATTTCTAGACTTAGACTTAAAAACATGGCTTTAGAGGTTGAAAACCATAAAGAACCCCTGAACGGCCCCGTGGGTGGCACCAACACCTCCCATGGGACCAATGCATCTCATAGGAACTGACCGCGCAGCCGCGGGTCTCACGATTTGAGAATACGACGATAATTTAAAAATATCAAGACTTAGGTAAAACTTGCCGTTTGTGGGGGAAACCTGAAACCGCATCTGAACGGCCCCGTGAGTGGTACCAACACATCCCACGGGACCAATGTGACTCGTAGGAACTGACCGCACGGCAATGGGTTCCCAGTTTGGGAATATGACGATAATTTGTATATTTCTAGACTTAAACTTAAAAACATGGCGTTAGAGGGTGAAAACCCAAAACAGCCCCCAAACGGCCCCGTGAGAGGGACCAACACCTCCCATGAGACCAATGTAACTCATAGGAACTGGCCACGCAGCCACGGGACTCTCGGTTTGAGAATACGACAATAATTTGTATATTTCTAGGTTTAGGAAAAACATGGCATTAGTGGGAGAAAAACTGAAACAACCCCTGAACGGCCCCATGGGCGGCACCAAGACCTCTCACAGGACCAATATAACTCACAGGAACTGACCACGCAACCACAGGACTCCTAATTTGGGAATACAATGATGATTTGCATATTTACAGAGTTAGGCTTAAAAATATGGCGTTTGAGGGTGAAAACCGAAAACATCCCCCAAACGGCCCTGTGGGAGACACCAACACCTCCCACGAGACCAATGTTACTCGTAGGAACTGACCACGCAACCGCAGGACTCTCAGTTTGAGAATGCGACGATAATTTGCATATTTATAGACTTAGTCTTAAAAACATGGCATTTGAGGGTGAACACCTAAAACAACCCCCAAACGGCCCCGTGGGAGGCACCATCACCACCCACGAGAATAATGTAACTCGTAGGAACTGACCGCGTAGCCATGGGACTCCCTGTTTGCGAATATGATGATAATTTGTATATTTCTAAACTTAGATTTAAAAAACATGGCGTTAGAGGGTGAAAACCCAAACAGACCCTGAACGGCCCTGGGGATGCAGCAACACCTCCCCGGGGAACAATATAACGGGTAGGAACTGACCGCGCAGCCACGATACTCCCGGTTTGAGAATACGACGGTAATTTGCATATTTTTAGACTTAGACTTAAAAACATGGCGTTAGAGGATGAAAACCCAAAAATCCCCCGAACTGCCACGTGGGAGGCACCAACACGTCCCACGGGACTAATGTAACTCGTAGAAACTGATCACGCAGCCGCACGTCTCCCAGTTTGAGAATATGATGATAATTTATAAATATCACGACTTAGGCAAAACTTGTCGTTAGTGGCAGAAAACTCGAAACCGCCTTCGAACCGCCCCGTGAGTGGTACCAACACCTCCCACGGGATCAATGTGACTCATAGGAACTAACTACGCAGCCACGGGACTCTCGGTTTGAGACTACGACGATAATTTTTATATTTCTAGGATTAGGCAAAACACGACATTAGTGGGGGAAAATACGAAACAACCCTCGAACGGTCCCGTGGGTGGCACCAAGACCTCCCATTGGAGCAATGTAAGTCGTAGGAACTCACCACGCAGCCGCGGGACTCCAGGTTTGAGAGTATGATGATAATTTTCATATTTATAGACTTAGGCTTAAAAACATGGTGTTTGAGGGTGAAATCCCAAAACAACCCTCGAATGGCCCCGTGGGAGCCACCAACACCTCCCACGGGAACAATGTAACTCGTAGGAACTGATCGCGCAGCCACGGGACTCTCGGTTAGAGAATACGATGGTAATTTGAATATTTATAGACTTAGGCTTAAAAATATGGCGTTAGAGGTTGAAAATCCAAAATATCTCCAGAACGTCCCCTTGGGAGCACTAACACCTCCCACGGGACCAATGTGACTCGTAGGAACTGACCGCGCAGCCACGAGACTCCTGGTTTGATAATATGATGATAACATGGATATTTCTAGACTTAGATTTAAAAAACATGGCGTTAGAGGGGGAGAATCCAAAACAATCCTCCAACGGCCCCGTGGGTGGCACCAACACCTCCCACGGGACTAATGCAACTTGTAGGAACTTACAGCATAGCCGTGGGTATCCTGGTTTTAGAATACAATGATGTTTTAAAAATATGAGGACTTAAGCAAAACTTGACGTTAGTGGGGGAAAACCCGAAACCACCTCAGAACGGCCCCGTGAGTGGCACCAACACCTCCCACGGGACTTATGTGACTCGTAGAAACTGTCCGCGCAGCCGCGGGACTCTCGGTTTGAGAATACGATGATAATTTGCATAATTCTAGACTTAGACTTAAAAAGATGGCGTTAGAGGGTAAAAACCCAAAACAACCCCCGAAAGGCCCCGTGGGTGGCACCAACACCTCCCACGGGACCAATGCAACTCGTAAGAACTGATCGCATAACCGCGGGTCTCCCGATTTGAGAATATGATGATAATTTGAAAATATTAGGACTTAGGCAAAACTTGTCGTTAGTTGGGGAAAACTCGTAATCGCCTCCAAACGGCCCCGTGAGTGGCACCAACACATCCCACGGGACCAATGTAACTCATAGGAACTAACCGCGTAGCCAAGGGACTCTCGGTTTGAGAATACGATGATAATTTGCATATTTCTGGACTTAGGCTTAAAAATATGACATTAGAGGGTGAAAACTCAAAATATCCCCCGAACGTCCCCATGGCAGGCACTGACATCTCCCACGGTACCAATGTGACTCGTAGGAACTGACCGCACAGCCACGGGACTCCCGATTAGAGAATACGATGGTAATTTGAATATTTCTAGACTTATGCTTAAAAACATGGCATTAGAGGCTGAAAATACAAAACAACCCCTCAACATCCCCGTGGGAGGCACTAACAGCTCCCACGGGACCAATGTGACTCGAAGGAACTGACCACGTATCCGCAGGACTCTTCGTTAGAGAATAGGATGATAATTTGCATATCACTAGACTTAGGCGTAAAAACTTGCCGTTAGTGGAGGAAAACCCGAAACCGCCTCCGAACGACCCCATGAGTGGTACGAACACCTCCCATGGGATCAATGTGACTCATAGGAACTAACTTCACAGCCACTAGACTCTCGGTTTGAGACTACGAAGATAATTTTTATATTTCTAGGCTTAGGCAAAACATGTCGTTAGTGGGGGAAAATACGAAACAACCCTCGAACGGCCCCGTGGGTGGCACCAAAACCTCCCACGGGACCAATGCAACTCGTAGAAAATTGACCACGCAGTCGCAGGACTTCAGGTTTGAGAACATGATGATAATTTGCATATTTGTAGACTTAGGCTTGAAACCATGACGTTTGAGGGTGAAATTTCAAAACAACCCCGGAACGGCCCCGTGGGAGGCACCAACACCTCCCACGGGAACAATGTAACTCGTAGGAATTGATCACGCAACCACGGGACTCCCGGTTTGAGAATACGATGGTAATTTGAATATTTCTAGACTTAGGCTTAAAAACATGGCGTTAGAGGTTAAAAATCAAAAAACATCCCCCGAACGTCCTCGTAGGAGGCACTAACACCTCCCACGGGACCAATGTGACTCGTAGGAACTGACTGCGTAGCCACGGGACTCTCGGTTTGATAATATGATGATAGTTTGGATATTTCTAGACTTAGATTTAAAAAACATGGCGTTAGAGGGGAAAAATCCAAAACAACCCTCGAACGGCCCCTGGGTGGCACCAACACCTCCCACGGGACTAATGCAACTCATAGCAACTGACCGCATAGCCACGGGTATCCCGGTTTTATAATACGACGATATTTTACAAATATCAGGACTAAGGCAAAACTTGACGTTAGTGGGGGAAAACAAAAAAACCGCCACCGAACGGCCCCGTGAGTGGCACCAATAACTCCCACAGGACCAATGTGACTCGTAGGAATTGTCCACGCAGCCGCGGGACTCTCGGTTTGAGAATACAACAATAATTTGCATATTTCTAGACTTAGACGTAAAAACATGGGGTTAGAGGGTGAATACCCAAAATAGCCCCGAAAGGGCCCGTGGGTGGCACCAACACCTCCCACGGGACCAATGCAACTCGTAAGAACTGACCGCGTAACCGCGGGTGTCCCAGTTTGAGAATACGACGATAATTTGAAAATATCAGGACTTAGGCAAAACTTGTCGTTAGTGGCGGAAAACCCGAAATCGCCTCCGAACGGCCCCCTGAGTGGCACCAACACATCCCACAGGACCAATGTGACTCGTAGGAACTAACCACGTAGCCACGGGACTCCCGGTTTGAGAATACGATGATAATTTGCATATTTCTAGACTTAGGCTTAAAAACATGACATTAGAGGGTGAAAACCCAAAACAGCCCCCGAACGTCCCCGTAGGAGGCACTAACATCTCCCACGGGACTAATGTGACTTGTAGGAACTGACCGCGTAGCCACGGGACTCCCGATTTGAGAATACGATGGTAATTTTAATATTTCTAGACTTAGGCTTAAAAACATGGCGTTAGAGGTTGAAAATACAAAACAGCCCCCGAACATCCCCGTGGGAGGCACTAACACCTCCCACGGGACCAAGGACCTGACCACGTAGCCGTAGGAGTCCCGGTTTGAGAATACAATGATAATTTGCATATTTCTTGACTTCGGCTTAAAAACTTGCAGTTAGTGGTGGAAAACCCGAAACCGCCACAGAACGGCCCCGTGAATGGCACCAACACCTCCCACGGGACCAATGTGACTCGTAAACTGTTTGCGCAACTGCGGGACTCCCGGTTTGAGAATACGATGATAATTTACATATTTCTGGACTTAGACTTAAAAACATGGCGTAGAGGGTGAAATCTCAAAACAACCCTTGAACGGCCCCGTCGGAGGCACCAACACCTCGCACGGGACCAATGAAAATTGTAGGAACTGATCGTGTAGCCGCGGGTCATTCGGTTTGAGAATACGACGATAATTTAAAAATATCAGAACTTAGGCAAAACTTATCGTTAGTGGGGGAAAACCCAAAAGTGCCTCCCAACGGCCCCTTGAGTGGCACCAACACATCCTACGGGACTAATGTGACTCGTAAGAACTAACCGATACGACGATAAATTTCATATTTCTAGGCTTAGGCTTAAAAACATTGCGTTAGAGGCTGAAAACCCAAAATAGCCCCCGAACGTTCCCGTGGGAGGCACCAACACCTCCCGCGGGGACCAATGTGAATCGTAGGAACTAACCGCGCAGCCACAGGACTCCCAGTTTAAGAATACGATGATAATTTGCACATTTCTAGACTTTGGCTTAAAAACATGGCGTTAGAGGGTGAAAAACCAAAACAGCCCCCGAACGGCCCCGTGGGAGTCACCAACACCTCCCAGAGGACCAATGTAACTCGTAAGAACTGAACACATAGCCACGGGACTCCCGATTTGAGAATACGATGGTAATTTTCATATTTCTAGACTTAGGCATAAAAACATGGCGTTAGTGGATGAAACCCCAAAATAGCCCCTGAACGGCCCTAGAGGAGGTACCAACACCTCCTAGGGGACCAAAGTAACTCGTAGGAACTGATCGTGTAGCCCCAGGACTACCGATTTGAGAATAAGATGGTAATTTGAATATTTCTAGACTTATGCTTAAAAACATGGCGTTAGTGGGGGAAAACTGAAAATAGCCCCCGAACGGCCCCGTGGGTGGCAGTAGCATCTTCCACGAGACCAATGTAACTTGTAGGAACTGACCGCGTAGCCCCAGGACTACCGGTTTGAGAATACGATGTTAATTTTCATATTTATAGACTTAGGTAAAACATGGCATTAGTGGGTGAAAACACAAAGCAGCCCCCGAACAGTCCCGTGGGTGGCACCAACACCTCCCACGGGTCAGATGTGACTCGTTAGAACTGACTGCGCAGCCATGGGACTCCCTATTTGATAATACAATGATAATTTGCATATTTCAAGACTTAGGCATAAAAACAATGCGTTAGAGGGTGAAAACCCAAAACAACCCCCGAACAGCCCCGGGGGAGGCATCAACACCTCCCACGGGACAATGTAACTCGTAGGAACTGACCACGCACCCACGAGAATCCCAGTTTGAGAATACGATGCTAATTTTAAAATTTATAGACATGGGATTAAAAACATGGCGTTAGTGGGTGAAAACCCAAATCTTCCCTCAAACGGCCCCGTGGGAGGCATCAACTCCTCCCACGGGACCAATGTAGCTCGTAGGAACCGATCGCGTAGCCACAGGACTCCTGGTTTGAGAATATGATGATAATTTGCATATTTCTAGACTTAGGCTTAAAAACATGGCGTTAGAGGATGAAAACCCAAAACAGCCCCCGAACGACCCTGTGGGAGGACTCAACACCTCCCATAGGACCAATGTAACTCTTAGGAACTGAGCACGCAATCGCGGGACTCTTGGTTTGAGAATACGACGATAATTTGCATATTTCTAAACTTAGTTTTAAAAACATGGCGTTAGAGGGTGAAAACCCAAAACAACTCCCGAACGGCCCCGTGGGAGGTACCAACACCTCCCACTGGACCAATGTAGCTCACAAGAACTGACCGCGAAGCCACGGGACTCCCGGTTTGAGAATAAGATGATAATTTGCATATTTCTAGACTTAGCTTAAAATCATGGCGTTAGATGGTGAAACCCAACACAACCCCCTAAGAGCCACGTGGGAGGCACCGACACTTCCCACGGGACTAATGTAACTCGTAGGAACTGACCGCATAGCCACAGCACTGCTGGTTTGAGAATATGACAATAATTTGCGTATTTCTAAACTTAGATTTGAAAACATGGCGTTAGAGGGTGAAATCCCAAAACAGGCCCCGAACGGCCCCGTGGGAGGCACCAACACGTCCCACTAGACCATTATAACTCGTAGGAACCGACTGCATAGCCACGGGACTCCTGGTTTGAGAATAAAACTATAATTTGCATTTTTCAAGACTTACGCAAAACATGGCTTTAGTGGGCAAAAACCCGAAACCGCCTCCGAACGGCCCCATGAGTGGCACCAACACCTCTCACAGGACTAATGTGACTTGTAGGAACTGACCGCACAGCCACGAGACTTTCGGTTTGAGAATACGACGTTAATTTGCATATTTCTATACTTAGGCTTAAAAACATGGCATTAGAGGGTGAAAACCCAAAACAGCCCCCGAACGGCCACGTAGGAGGCACCAACACCTCCCACGGGACCAATGTAACTTGTAGGAACTAACATCGTAGCCACAAGACTCTCGTTTTGACAATACGACGATAATTTTCATATTTTTAGACTTAGGCAAAATATGGGGTTAGTGGATGAAAACCCGAAACAGTCCCCGAACGGTCCCGTGGGTGGCACCAACACCTCCCACGGGACCAACGCAACTCGTAGGAACTGACCGTGCAGCTGTGGGTCTCCTGGTTTGAGAATACGATGGCAATTTTAATATTTATAGACATAGGCTTAAAAAGATGGCGCTAGAGGGTGAAAACCCAAAATAGCCCCCGAACATCCCCGTGGGCAGCACTAACACCTCGCACGGAACCAATGTGACTCGTAGGAACTGACCGCGCATCCACGGGACTCCCGGTTTGAGACTATGTTGATAATTTGCATATTTCTACACTTAGGCTTAAAGAAATGGCGTTTTAGGTTGAAAACCCAAAACAGCCCCTGAACAGCCCCGTGGGAGGCACCAACACCTCCCCAAGGGACCAATGTGACTCGTAGGAACTGACCGCGCAACCGCAGGACTCCCGATTTAAGAATACGATGGTAATTTGAATATTTCTAGATTTAGACTTAAAAACATGGCCTTAGAGGGTGAAAATCCAAAACATCCCCGAACGGCACTGAGGGAGGCAATAACACCACCCACGGGACCAATGTAACTCGTAGGAACTGACCACACACCCATGGGACTCCCGGTTTGAGAATATGACGATAATTTGAATATTTATAGACATAGGATTAAAAACATGGCGTTAGAAGGAGAAAACTCAAAATTGCCACCGAACGGCCCTGTGGGAGGCACCAACACCTCCCACGGGACCAATGTGACTCGTAGGAACTGACCGCACAGGCACGAGACTATCGGTTTGAGAATACGACGTTAATGTGCATATTTCTGTACTTAGGCTTAAAAACATGGCATTAGAGGGTGAAAACCCAAAACAGCCCCCAAATGGCCACGTAGGAGGCACCAACACCTCCCACGGGACCAATGTAACTTGTAGGAACTAACAACTTAGCCACAAAACTCCCGATTTGAGAATATGATGATAATTTGCATATTTTAGAGTTAGGGAAAACATGGCAATAGTGGGTGAAAACCCGAAATAGCCCCCGAACGGTCCCGTGGGTGGCACCAACACCTCCTACGAGACCAATGTGACTTGTAGGAACTGACCCCGTAGCCGCGTGACTCCCGATTTTAGAATATAATGATAATTTGTATATTTTTAGACTTAGAATTAAAAGCATGACGTTAGGGGCTGAAAACCCAAAACAGTCCCCGAACGGCCCCGTGGCTGGCAACAACACCTCATACGGGACCAATGTAACTAGTAGGAATTAACCGCGCAGCCGCGGGTCTCCTAGTTTGAGAATATGACAGTAATTTTAATATTTCTAGACTTACGCTTAAAAAGATGGCGTTAGAGGGTGAAAACCCAAAACAACCCCCGAACGTCCCCATGGTCAGCACTAACACCTCCCACGGAACCAACGTGACTCGTAGGAACTGACCCCGTAGCCACGGGACTCCTGGTTTGAGAATACGATGATAATTTGCATATTTCTACACTTAGGCTTAAAGAAATGGCATTTTAGGTTGAAAATCGAAAACATCCCCTGAATGTCCCCGTGGGAGGCACCAACACCTCCCACGGGACCAATGTAGCTCATAGGAACTGACCGCATAGCCACGGGACTCTCGATTTGAGAATAAGACGATAATTTGCATATTTCTATAGTTAGATCTAAAAACATGGCATTAGAGGGTGAAAACCCAAAACAACCCTCGAACGGCCACGTGGGAGGCACCAACACCTCCCATGGGACCAATGTAACTTGTAGGAAATAACCTCGTAGCCACAAAACTCCCAGTTTGAGAATACGACGGTAATTTTCTTATTTTTAGACTTAGGTAAAATATGGCGTTAGTGGGTGAAAACCCAAAACAGCCCCCGTACGGTCCCGTAGGTGGCACCAACACCTCTTACAGGACCAAATCTGACTCGTATGAATTAACCGCGCATCCACGAGACTCCCTGTTTGACAATTTGACGATACTTTTCATATTTCTGGGCTTAGGCTTTAAAACATGGCATTAGAGGGTGAAAACCCAAAACAGCCCCCGAACGACCACGTGGTTGACACCAACACCTCCCACATGGCCAATGTAACTCGTAGGAACTGATCCACAGCCATGGGACTCCCGATTTGAGAATACGATGATAATTTGCATATTTTCAGGCTTAGGTTTAAAAACATGGCGTTAGTGTGTAAAACCCCAAAACAGCCCCCGAACGACCACGTGGGAGGCCCCAACATCTCCCACGGGACCAATGTAACTCGTAAGAACTAACCACGTAGCCACGGGACTCTCGGTTTAAGAATACAATGATAATTTGAATGTTTCTAGACTTACGCAAAACTTGATGTTAGTGGGGGAAAACTCGAAACAACCCTCGAACGGCCCGTGAGTGGCACTAACACATCCCACGGGACCAATGTAACTCGGAGGAGTTGACTCCACAGCTGCGGGACTCCCAGTTTGACAATACGATGATAATTTACATATTTGAAGACTCAAGCTTAAAAACATGGCGTTAGAGGGTGAAAACCCAAAACAACCCCCGAACGGGCCCGTGGGTGGCACTAACGCCTCCCATGGGACCAATGTAACTTGTAGGAACTGACCGTGTGGCCACGAGACTCCCGGTTTGAGAATACGATGGCGATTTGAATATTTCTAGACTTAGGCTTAAAACTATTACGTTAGAGGGTAAAAACCAAAAGCATCCCCCAAACGGCCCCATGGGACACACCAATACCTCCCAGAGAACCAATGTGACTCGTAGGAACTGACCACACAGTCGGAGGACCCCCGATTTAAGAATACGATGCTAATTTGAATATTTCTAGGCTTAGGCATAAAGACATGGGGTTTGAGGATGAAAACCCAAAACAACCCCCGAACGGCCTCGTGGGAGGCACCAACACCTCCCATGAGACCAATGGGACTCGTAGGAACTGATCGCGTAGCCACGAGACTCCCAGTTTGAGAATACGACTGTAATTTGATATTTCTAGACTTAGGCTTAAAGACATGGCGTTTTAGGTTGAAAACCCAAAACTGCCCCCGAACGGCCCCATGGGAAGCACAACACCTCCCACGGGACCAATGTGACTTGTAGGAACTAATCGCGTAGCCACCGGTCTCTCGGTTTGAGAATACGACGGTAATTTGAATATTTCGAGACTTAGAATTAAAAACATGGCGTTAGAGGGTGAAAATTCAAAACAGCCCCGAACGGTCCCATGGGAGGCACCAACACCTCCCACGGGACCAATGTGACTCGTAGGAACTAACCACGCAGCCGGGGGACTCTCGGTTTGAGAATACGACGATAATTTGCATATGTTGAGACTTACACAAAACATGGCATTTGTGCGTGAAAATCGAAACAGCCGATGAACGGTCCCATGGGTGGCACCAACACCTCCCATGGGACCAATGTGACTCATAGGAACTGACCGTGCAGCCACGAGACTCCCTGTTTGAGAAAACGATGATAATTAGCATATTTCTAAACTTAGGCTTAAAAAATGGCCTTAGAGGGTGAAAACCCAAAACAGCCCCCGAATGGGCCCGTGGGAGGCACCAACACCTCCCACAGGACTAGTGTAATTGGTAGAAACTGACCATGCAGCCACGAGAATCCCGGATTGGGAATACGACGATAATTTTCATATTTTGAGACTTAGGCAAAACATGGCGTTAGTGCGTGAAAACTCGAAACAGCCCCCGAACGGTCCCATGTGTGGCACCAACACCTCCCACGGGACCAATGTGACTCGTAGGGATTGACCGCGCAACCACGGGACTCCCTGTTTGAGAATATGATGATAATTTGCATATTTCTAGACTTAGGTTTAAAAATATGGCGTTAGTGGGTGAAATCCCGAAACAACCCCCGAACGGCCACATGGGAGGCACAAACACTTCCCACGGGACCATTGTAACTTGTCGGAACTGACCACGCAGCCATGAGACTACCGATTTGAGAATATGATGATAATTTGCATATTTCTTGACTTAGGTGAAACCTGACGTTAGTGGGGGAAAACTCGAAATAGCCTCCGAACGGCCCGTGAGTGGCACCAACACCTCCCACGGGACCAATGTAACTCGTAGTAACTGACCCCGCAGCCGCAGGACTATCGATTTGAGAATACGATGATAATTTGCATATTTCTAAACTTAGGCTTAAAAACATGGCGTTAGGGGGTGAAAACCCAAAACATCCCCCCGAACGGCCCCATGGGTGGCACCAACACCTCCCACGGGACCAATGTGATTCTTAGGAACTGACCGTGCAGCCGCGGATCTCCCGGTTTGAGAATACGACAATAATTTGCATATTTCAACACTTAGGCTTAAAATACATTATTTTAGAGGGTGAAAAAGAAAAACATCCCCCGGATGGCCCCGTGGGAGGCACCGACACCTCCCTCAGGAACAATGTTACTCGTAGGAACTGACCGCGCAGCCACGGGACTCCCGGTTTGAGAATACGATGGTAATTTGCGTACTTCTAGATTTAGGCATAAAAACATGGCGTTAGTGGGTGAAACCCCGAAACAGACCACGAATGGCCCCATGGGAGTCACCAACACCTCCCACGGGACAATTGCAATTCGTAGAAACTAACCACGTAGCCGCGGGACTCCCGATTTGAGAATACGACGATAATTTGCATTTTTCTAGACTTAAGTTTAAAAACATGGCGTTAGTGGGTGAAACCTCGAAACAGCCTACGAACGGCCACATGGGAGGCACCAACACCTCCCACGGGACTAATATAACTCATAGGAACTCACCACGGACCCACAGGACTCCCGATTTGAGAATACAATGATAATTTGCATATTTCTAGACTTACATAAAATTGACGTTAGTGGGGGAAGACCCAAAACAGCCCCCGAACGGCCCGTGAGTGGCACCAACACCTCCCACGTGACTAATGTAATTCGTAGGAACTAACCCCGCAGCCACGTGACTCCAGATTTTAGAATACGACGATATTTTGCATATTTCTACACTAAGGCTTAAAAACATGGCGTTAGAGTGTGAAAGCCCAAAACAACCCCCGAACGGCCCCGTGGGAGGCACCGACACCTCGCACGAGACAAATGTAACACGTAGGAACTGACCGCGTAGCCACGACACTCCTGATTTGAGAATACGATAGTGATTTTAATATTTCCATTCTTAGGCTTAAAAACATGGCATTAGAGGGTAAAATTCCAAAACAGCCCTCAAACGGCCCCATAAAAGGCAACAACACCTCCCATGGAACCAGTGTGGCTCGTATGAACTGACCACGCAGCCGCGGGACTGTCGGTTTCAGAATAAGATGATAATTTGAATTTTTTTAGACTTAGGCCTAAAGACATGGCGTTTGAGGGTGAAAATCTAAAACATCCCCCGAACGTCCCCATGGGAGGCACCAACACCTCACATGGGACCAATGTGACTCCTAGGAACTGATCGCATAGCCATGGGACTCTCGATTTGAGAATACGATGATAATTTGCATATTTCTAGACTTAGGCTTAAAAACATGGCGTTAGAGGGTGAAAACCCAAAACAGCCCCCGAACAGCCCCGTGGGAGGTACCAACACCTCCCATGGGACCAATGTAATTTGTAGGAAGTAACCACGCTTCCACAAGACTCTCGGTTTGAAAATACGATGATAATTTTCATATTTCTAGACATACGCAAAACTTGACGTTAGTGGCGGAAAACTCGAAACAGCCCCCGAACGGCCTGTGAGTGGCAACAACACCTCCCACGGGACCAATGTAACTCGTAGTAACTGACCCCGCAGTCGCATGACTCTCGGTTTGACAATACGATGATAATTTGAATGTAACAATACTTAGGCTTAAAAGCATGGCGTTAGAGGGTGAAAACCCAAAACAACCCCCGAACGGTCCCGTGGGAGGCACCAACACCTCCCACGGGACCAATGTAACTCACAGGAACTGATCGCGTAGCCACGAGACTCTCGTTTGAGAATACGATGGTGATTTGAATATTTCTAGACTTAGACATAAAACACATGGCGTTAAAGGGTGAAAATCAAAAATAGCCCCCGAACGGCCCCGTGGTAGGGACCAATACCTCCCACGGAACCAATGGGACTCGTAGGAACTCACCATGCAGCCGCGGGACTCCCAGTTTGATAATGAGATGATAATTTGTATATTTCAAGACTTAAGCTTAAAGACATGGCGTTTTAGGTTGAAAACCCAAAATAGCCCCCGAACTGCCCCGTGGGAGGCACTAACACCTCCCACGTGACCAATGTGACTCGTAGGAACTGACCGCGCAGCCATGGGACTCCTGATTTGAGAATACGATTATAATTTGAATATTTCTCGACTTAGATAGAATAACACGACGTTATAGTGTGAAGATCCAAAACAGCCCCTGAACGACACAATGGGAGGCACCAACACCTCCCACGAAACCTAAGTGACTCGTATGAACTGTCCACGCAGCCATGGGACACCCGGTTTGAGAATATGAAGATAATTTGCATATTTCTAGACTCAGGCTTAAAGACATGGCATTTGAGGGTGAAAACCCCAAACATCCCCTGAACGGCCACGTGGTAGGGACCAATACCTCCCACGGAACCAATGTGACTCATAGGAACTGACCATGCAGTCATAGGACTCCCGGTTTGAGTATTTGATGATAATTTGAATATTATAGACTTTGGCTTAAAGACATGGTGTTTTAGGTTGAAAATCCAAAACAGCCCCCCGAACGGCCCCGTGAGAGGCACCAACACCTCCACGGGACCAATGTGACTCGTAGGAACGGACTGCGCAGCAACGGGACTCCTGGTTTTAGAATACGATGGTAATTTGAATACTTCTAGACTTAGGCTTAAATACATGGCGTTAGAGGGTGAAAATCCAAAACAACCCCCGAACGGCCCCATAAGAGGCACCAACACCTCCCACGGAACCATTGTGACTCGTATGAACTGACCGCATAGCCACGGGACTCCCGGTTTGAGAATACGATGATAATTTGCATATTTCTATACTTAGGCTAAAAAACTTGGTGTTAGAGGGTGATAACCCTAAATAGCCTACGAACGGCCATGTGGGTGGTACCAACACCTTCCATGGGACCAATGTAATTTGTAGCAACTGACTACGCAGCCACGGGACTCCCGGTTTGAGAATACTATGATAATCTGCATATTTGTAGACTTAGGCTTAAAAACATTGTGTTAGAGGGTGAAAAACTAAAACATCCCCCGAACGGCCATGTGGGTGGCACCAGCACCTCCCATGGGACCAATGTGACTTGTAGAAACTGACCGCGCAGCCACGGGACTCCCGGTTTGAGAATACGATGATAATTTGTATACACCTAGACTAACACAAAACATGGCGTTAGTGGAAGAAAACTCGAAACAACCCTCGGAGAGCCACGTGGGAGGCACCAACACCTCCCACGAGATCAATGTAACTCGAAGGAACTGATCGCACATCCACGGGACTCCCGGTGTGAGCATACGACTATAATTTGCATATTTCTAGACTTAAGTTTAAAAACATAGCATTAGTGGGTGAAACCCCGAAAAAGCCCCCGAACAGCCACGTGGGAGGTACCACACCTCCCACGGGACCAGTGTAACTTGTCGGAACTAACCACGCAGCCACGAGACTCTTGGTTTGAGAATACGATGATAATTTGCATTTTTCAAGACTTACGCAAAACTTGATGTTAGTGGGGGAAAACCCGAAACAGCCCCTGAACGGCCCGTGAGTGGCACCATCGCTCCCACGGGACCAATGTAATTCGTAGCAACTGACCCCGCAGCTGCTAGACTCTCGATTTGAGAATACGATGAGAGTTTGTATATTTCTAGACACAGACTTAAAAACATGGCGTTAGGGGGTGAAAACCCAATACAACCCCCGAAAGGCCCCATGGGTGGCATCAACACCTCCCACGGGACCAATGTGAGTCGTAGGAACTGACTGCGCAGTCGCGGGTCACCCGGTTTGAAAATACCACGATAATTTTCATATTTCAACACTTAGGCTTAAAACACAAGGTGTTAGACGGCAAAAACCCAAAATAGCCCCCGGACGGTCCCGTGGGAGGCACCGACACCTCCCACAGGACCAATGTGACTCGTATGAATAGACCACGCGGCCGCGGGACTCTCGATTTTAGAATAAGATGATAATTTGCATATTTCTAGACTTAGTCTTAAAGACATGGTGTTTGCGGGTGAAAGCCCAAAACATCCCCTGAACGGCCCCGTAACAGGAACCAATACCTCACACATGACCAATGTGACTCCAAAGAACAGACCGCGTAGCCACGGGACTCTCGGTTCGAGAAAACGATGATAATTTGCATATTTCTAGATTTAGGCTTAAAAATATGGTGTTAGAGGGTGAAAATCCAAAATAGCCCTGGAACGGCCCCGTGGGAGGTACCAACACCTCCCATGGGACAAATGTAATTCGTAGGAACTGACCACGCAGCCGCGGGACTCCCAGTTTGAGAATGAGATGATAATTTGTATATTTCAAGACTTAGGCTTAAAGACTTGGCGTTTTAGGTTGAAAACCGTAAATAGCCCCCGAACTTCCCCGTGGGAGGCACTAACACCTCCCACATGACCAATGTGACTCGTAGGAACTGACCGCGCAGCCACGGGACTCCCGATTTGAGAATACGATTATAATTTGAATATTTCTAGACTTAGACTTAATAACACGGCGTTAGAGTGTGAAGATCCAAAACATCCCCTGAACGGCACAATGGGAGGCACCAACACCTCCCACGAAACATAGGTGACTCGTATGAACTGTCCATGCAGCCACGGGACTCCCGGTTTGAGAATATGAAGATAGTTTGCATATTTCTAGACTCAGGCTTAAAAACATGGCATTTGAGGGTGAAAACCCAAAACAACCCCCGAATAACCACGTGGAAGGGGCCAATACCTCCCACGGAACCAATGTGACTCGTAGGAACTGACCACGCAGTCGCAGGACTCTAGGTTTGAGAATCCAACGATAATTTGCATCGTTATAGACTTAGGCTTAAAGACATGGGATTTTAGGTTGAAACCCAAAACATCCCTCGAACGGCCCCGTGAGAGGCACCAACACCTCCATGGGACCAATGTGACTCGTAGGAACTGACTGCGCACCAACGGGACTCCCGGTTTGAGACTACGATGGTAATTTGAATACTTCTAGACTTAGGCTTAAATACATGGCGTTAGAGGGTGAAAATCCAAAACAACCCCCGAACGGCCCCATGGGAGGCACCAACACCTCCCAGGGAACCAATGTGACTCGTATGAACTGACCGCGTAGCCACGGGACTTCCGGTTTGAGAATACAATGATAATTTGCATATTTCTATGCTTAGGCTAAAAAACTTGGTGTTAGAGGGTGATAACCTAAAATAGCCCCCGAACGGCCCCGTGGGAGGCACCAACACCTCCCATGGGACCAATGTAATTTGTAGCAACTGACTACGTAGCCACGAGACTCTCGGTTAGAGAATACGATGATAATTTGCATATTTGTAGACTTAGGCATAAAAACATTGCGTTAGAGGGTGAAAACCCAAAACATCCCCCGAACGACCATGTGGGTGGCACCAACACCTCCCATGGGACCAATGTGACTCGTAGGAACTGACCGCGCAGCCATGGGACTCCCGGTTTGAGAATACGATGATAATTTGTATACATCTAGACTTACACAAAACATGGCGTTAGTGGAGGAAAACTCGAAACAACCCTCGGAGAGCCACGTGGGAGGCACCAACACCTCCCACGAGATCAATGTAACTCGTAGGAACTGATCGCACATCCACGGGACTCCCGGTTCGAGCATACGACTATAATTTGCATATTTTTAGACTTTGGTTTAAAAACATAGCATTAGTGGGTGAAACCCCGAAAAAGCCCTCGAACAGTCACGTGGGAGGTACCACACCTCCCACGGGACCAGTGTAACTTGTCGAAACTAACCACGCAGCCACGAGACTCTTGGTTTGAGAATACGATGATAATTTGCATTTTTCGAGACTTACGCAAAACTTGACGTTAGTGGGGGAAAACCCGAAACAGTCCCTGAACGGCCCTTGAGTGGCACCAACGCCTCCCATGGTACCAATGTAATTTGTAGCAACTGACCCCGAAGTCGCTAGACTCTCGGTTTGAGAATATGATGAGAGTTTGTATATTTCTAGCCACAGGCTTAAAAACATGGCGTTAGGGGGTAAAAACCCAATACAACCCTCGAAAGGCCCCATGGGTGGCAGCAACACCTCCCACGGGACCAATGTGAGTCGTAAGAACTGACTGCGCAGTCGCGGGTCACCCGGTTTGAAAATATGACGATAATTTTCATATTTTAACACTTAGGCTTAAAACACAAGGTGTTAGACGGCAAAATCCCAAAATAGCCCCCGAACGGCCCCGTGGGAGGCACCGACACCTCCCACAGGACCAATGTGACTCGTATGAATAGACCACGCAGCCGCGGGACTCCCGATTTTAGAATAAGATGATAATTTTCATATTTCTAGACTTAGTCTTAAAGACATGGTGTTTGCGGGTGAAAGCCCAAAACATCCCCTGAACGGCCTCGTAAGAGGCACCAATACCTCACACAGGACCAATGTGACTACTAAGAACTAACCGCGTAGCCACGGGACTCTCGGTTCGAGAAAATGATGATAATTTGCATATTTCTTGATTTAGGCTTAAAAATATGGTGTTTGAGGGTGAAAATCCAAAGCAGCCCCCGAAATCCCCGTGGGAGGTACCAACACCTCCCATGGGACAAATGTAATTCGTAGGACCTGACCACGCAGCCGCGGGACTCCCAGTTTGAGAATGAGATGATAATTTGTATATTTTAAGACTTAGGCTTAAAGACATGGCATTTTAGGTTAAAAATCGTAAATAGCCCCCGAACTTCCCCGTAGGAGGCACTAACACCTCCCACGGGACCAATGCAACTCGTAGGAACTGACCGCGTAGCCACGGGACTCTCGATTTGAGAATACGATTATAATTTGAATATTTCTAGACATAGACTTAAAAATATGGCGTTAGAGTGTGAAAATCCAAAGCATCCCCCAAACGGCCCAATGGGAGGCACCAACACCTCCCACGAAACCAAGGTGACTCGTATGAACTATCCACGCTGCAGCGGGACTCTCAGTTTGAGAAAACGAAGATAATTTGCATATTTCTGGACTTAGGCTTAAAGACATGGCATTTGAGGGTAAAAACCAAAAACATCCCCCGAATAACCACGTGGTAGGGACCAATACCTCCTACGGAACCAATGTGACTCGTAGGAACTGACCACGTAGTCGGAGGACTCCAGGTTTGAGAATCCGATGATAATTTGCATAGTTATAGACTTAGGCTTAAAGACATGGGATTTTAGGTTGAAACCCAAAACATCCCCCGAACGGCCCCGTGAGAGGCACCAACACCTCCACGGGACCAATGTGACTCGTAGGAACTGACTGTGCACCCACGGGACTCCTGGTTTGAGAATACGACGGTAATTTGAATACTTCTAGACTTAGGCTTAAATACATGGCGTTAGAGGGTGAAAATCCAAAACAACCCCTGAACGGCCTCATGGGAGGCACCACCACCTCCCATGGAACCAATGTGACTCATATGAACTGACCGCGTAGCCACGGGACTCCCAGTTTGAGAATACAATGATAATTTGCATATTTCTATGCTTAGGCTAAAAAACTTGGTGTTAGAAGGTGAAAACCCAAAATAGCCCCCGAACGGCCCCGTGGGAGGCACCAACACCTCCCATGGGACCCGTGAAATTTGTAGCAACTAACTAGGTAGCCACGGGAGTCCCGGTTTGAGAATACGAAGATAATTTGCATATTTGTAGACTTAGTCTTAAAAACATTACGTTAGAGGGTGAAAACCCATAACATCCCCCGAACGGACACGTGGGTGGCACCAACACCTCCCACAGGACCAATGTGACTCGTAGGAGATGACCGCGCATCCACGAGACTCCCCATTTGAGAATACGATGATAATTTGTATACGTCTAGACTTACACAAAACATGGCGTTAGTGGAGGAAAACTCAAAACAGCCCTCGAACAGCCATGTGGGAGGCACCAACACCTCCCACGAGATCAATGAAACTCGTAGGAACTGATCGCATAGCCACGGGACTCCCGATTTGAGAAAACGACTATAATTTGCATATTTCTAGACTTTGGTTTAAAAACATGGCGTTAGTGGGTGAAACCCCGAAAAAGACCCCGAACAGCCACGTGGGAGGTACCTACACCTCCCACGGGACCAATGTAACTCGTCGGAACTAACCACGCAGCCACGAGACTCTTGGTTTGAGAATACGATGATAATTTGCATTTTTCGAGACTTACGCAAATTTTGACGTTGGTGGGGGAAAACCCGAAATAGCCCTTGAACGGCATGTGAGTGGCACCAACGCTTCCCATGGGACCAATGTAATTCGTAGCAACTGACCCCGCAGCCGCTGGACTCTCGGTTTGAGAATACGATGAGATTTTGTATATTTCTAGACACAGGCTTAAAAACATAGCGTTAGGGGGTGAAAACCCAATACAACCCCCGAAAGGCCCCATGTGTGGCACAAACACCTCCCACGGGACCAATGTGAGTCGTAGGAACTGACTGTGCAGTCGCGGGTCACCCGGTTTGAAAATATGATGATAATTTTCATATTTCAACACTTAGGCTTAAAACACAAGGTGTTAGATGGCAAAAATCCAAAATAGCCCCCGGATGGCTCCGTGGGAGGCACCGACACCTCCCACAGGACCAATGCGACTTGTATGAACAGACCACGCAGCCGCGGGACTCCCGATTTTATAATAAGATCATAATTTGCATATTTCTAGACTTAGTCTTAAAGACATGGTGTTTGCGGGTGAAAGCCCAAAACATCCCCTGAACGGCCCCGTAAGAAGCACCAATACCTCACACAGGACCAATGTGACTCCTAAGAACTGACCGCGTAGCCACGGGACTCTCGGTTCGAGAAAACGATGATAATTTGCATATTTCTAGATTTAGGCTTAAAAATAGGGTGTTAGAGGGTGAAAACCCAAAACAGCCCCCGAACGGCCACGTGGGAGGTACCAACACATCCCATGGGACAAATATAATTCGTAGGAACTGACCACACAGTCGCGGGACTCCCAGCTTGAGAATGAGATGATAATTTGTATATTTCAAGACTTAGGCTTAAAGACATGGCATTTTAGGTTGAAAACTGTAAATAGCCCCCGAACTTCCCCGTGGGAGGCACTAACACCTCCCACGGGACTAATGCGACTCGTAGGAACTGACCGCGCAGCCACGGGACTCGAGATTTGAAAATACGATTGTAATTTGAATATTTCTAGACATAGACTTAAAAACATGGCGTTAGAGTGTGAAAATCCAAAACAACCCCCGAACGGCCCAATGGGAGGCACCAACACCTCCCACGAAACCAAGGTGACTCGTATGAACTATCCACGCAGCCGCGGGACTCTCGGTTTGAGAAAACGAAGATAATTTGCATTTTTATACACTTAGGCTTAAAGACATGGCATTTGAGGGTGAAAACGCAAAACATCCCCCGAATAACCACGTGGTAGGGACCCATACCTCCCACGTAACCAATGTGACTCGTACGAACTGACCACGCAGTCGCAGGACTCCAGGTTTGAGAATCCGATGATAATTTGCATAGTTATTGACTTAGGCTTAAAGACATGGCATTTTAGGTTAAAACCCAAAACATCCCCCGAACGGCCCCGTGAGAGGCACCAACACCTCCACGGGACCAATGTGACTCGTAGGAACTGAGTGCCCACCCATGGGACTCCCGGTTTGAGAATATGACGGTAATTTGAATACTTCTAGACTTAGGCTTAAATACATGGCGTTAGAGGGTTAAAATCCAAAACAACCCCTGAACGGCCCCATGGGAGGCACCAACACCTCCCACGGAACCAATGTGACTCGTATGAACCGACCGTGTAGCCACGGGACTCCCGGTTTGAGAATACGATGATAATTTGCATATTTCTAGACTTAGGCTTAAAATCTTGGTGTTAGAGGGTGAAAACCCAAAATAGCCCCTGAACGGCTCCGTGGGAGGCACCAACACCTCCCATGGGACCAATGTAATTTGTAGCAACTGACTACGCAACCACGGGACTCCCGATTTGAGAATACGATGATAATTTGCATTTTTCTAGACTTAGGCTTAAAAACATTGCGTTAGAGGGTGAAAACCCAAAACATCCCCCGAATGGCCACGTGGGTGGCACCAACACCTCCCACGGGACCAAGGTGACTCGTAGGAAGTGACCACGCAGCCACGGGACTCCCGGTTTGAGAATACGATGATAATTTGTATATATGTAGACTTGCACGAAATATGGCGTTAGTGGAGGAAAACTCGACATAGCCCTCGAACGGCCCGTGGGTGGCACTAACACCTCCGATGAGACTAATGTAACTCGTAGGAACTGACCTCGTAGTCGGGGGACTCTCGGTTTGAGAATACGACGCTAATTTACATATTTCAGGACTTAAGCATAAAAACATGGCGTTAGAGGGTGAAACCCCAAAATAGCCCCCGAACGCCCCGTGGGTGGCACTAACACCTCCCACGAGATCAGTATAACTTGTAGGAACTAACCGCGCAGCGGCGGGACTCTTGCTTTGAGAATACGATGATAATTTGCATTTTTCTACACTTACGTAAAACATGGCGTTAGTGGCAAAAACGCAAAATAGCCCCGAACGGCCCGAGGGTGGCACTAACACCTCCCACGAGACCAACGTAACTCATAGGAACTGATCCCGCAGCCGCGGGACTCCCGGTTTGAGAATACGATGATAATTTGAATATTTCTAGACTTAGACATAAAGCATATGGTGTTAGAGGGTGAAAACCCCAAAAAGCCCCAGGACGGCCCCATGGGAGGCACCGACACCTCCCACAGGACCAATGTAGCTCGTAGGAACTGACCGCGCAGCCACGGGACTCCCAGTTTGAGAATATGATGGTCGTTTGAATATTTGTCGACTTATGCTTAAAAACATGACGTTAGAGGGTGAAAACTCAAAACAACCCCCGAACGTCCCCGTGTGAGGCACCAATACGTCCCACTGGACCAATGTAATTCGTAAAAACTGACCACGCAGCCACGGTACTCTCGATTTTAGAATACGATGATAATTTGCAGATTTCAAGTCTCAGGCTTAAACACATGGCGTTAGAGGGTGAAAACCAATAACAGCCCCCGAACGGCCATGTGGGATGCACCAACACCTCCCACGGGACCAATGTGACTCGTAGGAACTGACCGCGCTGCCACGGGACTCCGTGTTTGAGAATACGATGATAATTCTCATATTTCTAGACTTATGCTTAAAAACATGGCGTTAGCGGGTGAAAACCCAAAACAACCCCCGAACGGCCATGTGGGAGGCACTAACACCTCCCACGGGACCAATATAACTCATAGGAACTGATCGCGTACCCACGGGACTCCCAATTTGAGAATACGACTATAATTTGCATATTTCTAGACTTTGGTTGAAAAATATGGTGTTAGTGGGTGAAACCTCGAAAAAGCCCTCGAACAGCCACGTGGGAGGTACCTACACCTCCCACGGGACCAATGTAACTCGTCGGAACTAACAACGCTGCCATGAGACTCTTGGTTGGAGAATACGATGATAATTTGCATATTTCGAGACTTGCGTAAAACTTAACGTTAGTGGGGGAAAACCCAAAACAGCCCTTGAACGGCCCGTGAGTGGCACCAACACCTCCCATGGGACCAACGTAATTCGTAGCAACTGACCCCACAGCCGCTGGATTCTCAGTTTGAGAATACGATGAGAGTTTGTATATTTCTAGACTTAGGCAAAAAAACATGGCGTTAGGGGGTAAAAACCCAATACAACTCCCGAAAGGACCCATGGGTGGCACCGACACCTCCGACGGGACCAATGTGAGTCGTAGGAACTGACCGAGCAGTCGCGGGTCACCCGATTTGAAAATACGATGATAATTTGCATATTTGAACACTTAGGCTTCAAACAAAAGGTGTTAGACGGCGAAAACCCAAAATATCCCCCGAACGGCCCCGTGGGAGACACCGACACCTCCCACAGGACCAATGTGACTAGTATGAACTGCCCACGTAGCCGCAGGACTCCCTTTTTGAGAATAAGATGATAATTTGCATATTTCTAGACTTAGGCTTAAAGACATGGTGTTTGAGGGTTAAAGCCCAAAACATCCCCTGAATAGCCCCGTAGGAGGCACCAACACCTCCCACGGGACCAATGTAACTCGTAGGAACTGATCGCGTAGCCACGAGACTCTTGGTTTGATAATACGATGGTGATTTGAATATTTCTAGACTTAGACATAAAACACATGGCGTTAGAGGATGAAAATAAAAAATAGCCCTCGAACGGCCCCGTGGTAGGGACCAATACCTCCCACGGAACCAATGGGACTCGTAGGAACTCGCCACGCAGTCGCGGAACTCCTAGTTTGAGAATGGGATGATAATTTGTATATTTCAAGACTTAGGCTTAAAGACATGGCGTTTTAGGCTGTAAACCCAAAATAGCCCTCGAACTGCCCCGTGGGAGGCACTAACACCTCCCACAGGACCAATGTGACTCGTAGGAACTGACCGCGCAGCCATGGGACTCCTGATTTGAGAATACAATTGTAATTTGATTTTTTCTAGACTTAGACTTAAAAACATGGCGTTAGAGTTTGAAGATCCAAAATAGCCCCCGAACGGCCCAATGAGAGGCACCAACACCTCCCACGAAACCAAGGTGACTCGTATGAACTGTTAACGCAGTCGCGGGACTCCCGGTTTGAGAATACGAAGATAATTTGCATATTTCTAGACTTAGGCTAAAAGACATGGCATTTGGGGGTGAAAACCCAAAACATCCCCCGAACGGCCACGTGGTAGGGACCAATACCTCCCAGGAACCAATGTGACTCGTAGGAACTGACCACGCAGTCGCAGGACTCCCGGTTTGAGAATTCGACGATAATTTGCATATTTAAAAACTTAGTCTTAAAGACATGGCATTTTAGGTTGAAAACCCAAAACAACCCCCGAACGGCCCCGTGAGAGGCACCAATACCTCCACGGGACCAATGTGACTCGTAGGAACTGACTGCGCAGCAACGGGACTCCCGATTAGAGAATACGATGGTAATTTAAATACTTCTAGACTTAGGCTTAAATACATGGCGTTAGAGGGTGAAAATCCAAAACAACCCCCGAACGGCCCCATGGGAGGCACCAACACCTCCCACGGAACCAATGTGACTCGTATGAACTGACCGCGTAGCCACGGGACGCCCTGTTTGAGAATACCATGATAATTTGCATATTTATACACTTAGGCTTAAAAACTTGGTGTTAGAGGGTGAAAAAACCCAAAATAGCCCCCAAACGGCCCAGTGGGAGGCACCAACACCTCCCATGGAACCAATTGAATTTTTAGCAACTGACTATGCAGCCATGGGACTCCCGGTTTGAGAATACGATGATAATTTGTATATTTATAGACTTAGGCTTAAAAACATTGCGTTAGAGGGTGAAAACCCAAAATATCCACCGAACGGCCACGTGGGTGGCACCAACACCTCCCACGGGACCAATGTGACTCGTAGGACCTGACCGCGCAGCCATCGGACTCTCGGTTTGAGAATACGATGATAATTTGTATATATGTAGACTTACACAAAATATGGCGTTAGTGGAGGAAAACTCGACACAACCCACGAACGGCCCGTGGGTGGCACTAACACCTCCGATGAGACTAATGTAACCCGTAGGAACTGACCTCGTAGCCGGGGGACTGTCGGTTTGAGAATACGATGGTAATTTGCATATTTCAAGACTTAAGCATAAAAACATGGCGTTAGAGTGTGAAACCCCAAAATAGCCCCCGAACGCCCCGTGGGTGGCACGAACACCTCCCACGAGATCAATATAACTTGTAGGAACTAAACGCGCATCCACGGGACTCTTGGTTTGAGAATACGATGATAATTTGTGTTTTTCTAGATTTAGGCAAAACATGACATTAGTGGGAAGAACCGAAAATAATCCCGAACGGCCCGTGGGTGGCACTAACACCTCCCACGAGACCAACGTAACTCATAGGAACTGATCCCGCAGCCGCGGGACTCCCGGTTTGAGAATACGATGATAATTTGAATATTTCTAGACTTGGACATAAAACACATGGTGTTAGAGGGTGAAAATTAAAAAAATCCCCCGGACGGACCCATGGGAGGCACCGACACCTCCCACATGACCAATGTAACTTGTAGGAACTGACCACGCAGCCACGGGACTCCCAGTTTGAGAGTATGATGGTCGTTTGAATATTTGTCGACTTAGGCTTAAAAACATGGCGTTAGAGGGTGAAAACCCAAAACAACCCCCGAACGTCCCCGTGTGAGGCACTAATACCTCCCACGGGACCAATGTAATTCGTAAAAACTGACCACCATCCACGGTACTCTCGGTTTTAGAATACGATGATAATTTGCAAATTTAAAGACTCAGGCTTAAACGCATGGCGTTAGAGGGTGAAAACCTATAACAACCCCAGAACGGCCATGTGGGATGCACCAACACCTCCCACGGGACCAATGTGACTCGTAGGAACTGACCGCGCTGCCACGGGACCCCATGTTTGAGAATACGGCGATAATTTTCATATTTATAGACTTATGCTTAAAAACATGGCGTTGGCGGGTGAAAACCCAAAACAACCCCCGAACGGCCATGTGGGAGGCACCAACACCTCCCACGGGACCAATGTAACTCGTAGGAACTGATTGCGCAGCCACGGGACTCCCGGTTTGAGAATACGACTATAATTTGCATATTTCTAGACTTTGGTTTAAAAACATGGCGTTAGTGGGTGAAACCCCAAAAAAGCCCCCGAACAGCCACGTGGGAGGTACCTACACCTCCCACGGGACCAATGTAACTCATCGGAACTAATCACGCAACCACGAGACTCTTGGTTGGAGAATATGATGATAATTTGCATATTTCGATACTTACGCAAAACTTGACGTTAGTGGGGGAAAACACAAAACAGCCCCTAAACGGCCCGTGAGTGGCACCAACACCTCCCATGGGATCAATGTAACTCGTGGGAACTGACCCCACATTCAGAGGACTCCCAATTTGAGAATACAATGATCATTTGCATATTTCTTGACTTAGGCTTAAAAACACGACGTTAGAGGGAGAAAACCCAAAACAACCCCCGAACGGTTCCGTGGGAGGAACCAACAGCTCCCACGGGACCAATGAAACTTGTAGGAACTGACCGCACAGCCATGGGACTCTTGGTTTGAGAATACAATGGTAATTTGAATATTTCTAGACTTGGGCTTAAAAATATGGCGTTAGAGGGTAAAAACCCAAAACAGCCCCCGAACGGCCCAATGGGAGGCACCAACTCCTCCCACGGGACGAATGTGACTCATAGGAATTGATCACTCAGCTGCGGGACTCCCGTTTTGAGAATAAGACGATAATTTTCATATTTCTAGACTTAAGCTTAAAGACATGCGTTAGTGGGTGAAAACCCAAAATAGCCTCCTAATGGCCACGTGGGAGGCACGAACACGTCCCACGGGACCAATGTAACTCGTAGGAACCGATCACGTAGCCACGAGACTCCCAGTTTGAGAATACGACAATAATTTTCATATTTATAGATGTAGGCAAAATATTGCGTTAGTGGGTGAAAACCCGAAACAGCCCCCGAACGACCCCATGGGTTGGACCAACCCTCCCACGGTACCAATGTGACTCTTAGAAACTGAACCCGTAGCCACGTGACTCCCAATTTTAGAATACGAAGACTCGGGCTTAAACACATGGCGTTAGACGGTGAAAACCTATAACATCCCCCGAACGGCCCCGTGGGAGGCACCAACACCTCTCACGGGACCAATGTAATTCATAGGAACTGACCACGCAGTCGCGGGACTCTTGTTTTGAGAATACGACGATAATTTGCGTATTTCTAGACTTAGGCTTAAAAACATGGCATTAGCGGGTGAACACCCAAAACAACCCCTAAAAGGACCCGTGGGAGGCACCAACACCTTTCAGGGGACCAATGTAACTCGTAGGAACTGACCGCACAGCCACGGGCCTCTCGATTTGAGAATACGATGGAAATTTGAATATTTCTAGACTTAGGCATAAAAACATACATATTCCTAGACTTAGGCATAAAAACATGGTGTTAGTGGGTGGAACCTCGAAACAGACCCCGAACGGCCTCGTGGGAGGCACCAACACCTCCCACGGGACAAATGTAATTCGTAAGAACTGGCCACGTTGTGACGGGACTCTTGGTTTGAGAATACGACGATAATTTGCATTTTTCTTGACTTAGGTTTAAAAACATGGCGTTAGTGACTGAAACGCCGAAACAGCCCCCGAACGGCCACGTGGGAGGTACCAACACCTCCTACGGGACCAATGTAACTTGTAGGAACTGACCACGATAATTTGCATATTTCCAGACTTTGGCTTAAAAACATGGCGTTTGAGGGTGAAAACCTAAAATAGCCCCCGAACGGCTCCGTGGGAGGCACCAACACCTCCCACGAGACCAATGAAACTCGTAAGAATTGCCCGCGCAGCCACGGAACTCCCGGTTTTAGAAAATGACAGTAATTTGAATATTTCTAGTCTTATGCATAAGAACATGGCGTTAGAGGGTAAAAACCCAAAACAACCCCGAAACGGTCCCATAGGAGTCACCAACACCTCCCACGGGACCAATGCAACTCGTAGGAACTGACCGCGCAACCACGGGACTCCCGATTAGAGAATACGATGGTAATTTGCATATTTCTAGACTTAGGCATAAAAATATGGTGTTAGTGGGTGAAACCTTGAAACAGACCCCGAACGGTCCCGTGGGAGGCTCTAACACTCCCACGGGACAAATGTAATTCATAGGAACTGAGCACGCATCCAAGGGACTCCCGTTTTGAGAATACGATGATAATTTCCATTTTTTTAGACTTAGGTTTAAAAAATAGGCGTTAGTGGGTGAAACCCCGAAACAACCCCCGAACGGCCACGTGGGGGACACCAACACCTCCCAAGGGACTAATGTAACTCGTAGGAACTCACCACGCAGCCACGAGACTCCCGATTTGAGAGTACGATGATAATTTGCATATTTCTAAACTTACGCAAAACTTGATGTTTGTTGGGTAAAACACGAAACAGCCCCCGAACGGCCCTGAGTGGTACCAACACCTCCCACGGGACTAATGTAACTCGAAAGAACTAACCCTGTAGCCGCATGACTCCCAGTTTGAAATTACGACAATAATTTCCATATTTCTAGACTTAGGCTTAAAAACCTGGTGTTAGAGGGTGAAAACCGAAAAAAAAAACCGAACAGCCCCGTGGGAGACACCAACACCTCCCATGGGACCAATGTAACTTGTAAGAACTGACCGTGTAGCCACGAGACTCCCGGTTTGAGAATACGCTAGTGATTTGAATATTTATTGGCTTAGTCTTAAAAACATGGCGTTTGAGGGGAAAACCTCAAAAGAGCCTCCTAATGGCCACGTGGGAAGCACCAACACCTCCCATGGAAACAATAAACTCGTAGGAACGGATCACGTAGCCATGAGACTCCCAGTTTGAGAATACGATGATAATTTGCATATTTCTAGACTTAGGCAAAATATTGCGTTAGTGGGTGAAAATTGGAAGCATCCTCCGAATGGCCCCATGGGTGGCACCAACACTTCCCACGAGACCAATGTGACTTGTAGGAATTGATCACGCAGTCGTGGGACTCTCGATTTGAGAATAAGATGATAATTTGCATATTTCTAGACTTAAGCTTAAAGACATGCGCTAGAGGGTGAAAACCCAAAATAGCCTCCTAATGGCCACGTGGGAGGCACCAACACGGGACTCCCGGTTTTAGAAGACGATGATAATTTGCAGATTTGTAGACTCAGGCTTAAACACATTGCGTTAGAGGGTGAAAACCTATAACATCCCCTGAACGGCCCCGTGGGAGGCACCAACACCTCCCAAGGGACTAATGTAATTCGTAGTAACTGACCACGCAATCGCGGGACTCTCATTTTGAAAATATGATGATAATTTGCGTATGTCTAGACTTAGGCTTAAAAACATGGCATTAGAGGGTGAAAACCCAAAACAACCACTGAACGGCCATGTGGGAGGCACCAACACCTTCCACGGGACCAATGTAACTCATAGGAACTGACTGTAGAGCCATGGGACTCCCGGTTTGATAATACGATGACAATTTGCATATTTCTAGACTTTAGTTTAAAAACATGGCGTTAGTGGGTGAAACCCCGAAACAGCCCCCGAACGGCCACGTGGGAGGCACCAACACCTCCCACGGGAAGAATGTAACTTGTAGGAACAGACCACGATAATTTGCATATTACCAGACTTTAGCTTAAAAACCTAAAATAGCCCCCAAACGGCCCCGTGGGAGGCACTAACACCTCCCACGAGACCAATGAAACTCGTAGGAACTGCCCGCGCAGCCACGGGACTCCCGGTTTGAGAAAATGACAGTAATTTGAATATTTCTAGTCTTAGGCATAAAAACACGGCGTTAGAGGGTAAAAATCCAAAACAACCCCCAAACGGACCCATGGGAGGCACCAACACCTACCATGGGACCAATGCAACTCGTAGGAACTAACCGAGCAACCACGGGACTCCCGATTAGAGAATACGACGGTAATTTGTATATTTCTAGACTTAGGCAGAAAAATATGGTGTTAGTAGGTGAAACCTTGAAACAGACCCCGAACGGTCCCGTGGGAGGTTCCAACACCTCCCGCGGGACAAATGTAATTCATAGGAACTGACCACGCATCCAAGGGACTCCCGTTTTGAGAATACGATGATAATTTGCATTTTTCTAGACTTAGGTTTAAAAACTAGGCGTCAGTGGGTGAAACCCCGAAACAACCCCCGAACGTCCAGGTGGGGGACACCAATACCTCCCAGGGGACTAATGTAACTCGTAGGAACTCACCATGCAGCCACGAGACTCCCGATTTGAGAATACGATGATAATTTGCATATTTCTAAACTTACGTAAAACTTTATGTTTGTTGGGAAAAACACGAAACAACCCCCGAACGACCCTGAGTGGCACCAACACCTCCCACGGGACTAATGTAACTCGTAAGAACTGACCCCGTAGCCGCATGACTCCCAGTTTGAAATTACGATAATAATTTGCATATTTCTAGACTTAGGCTTAAAAACCTGGCGTTAGAGGGTGAAAACCGAAAAAACCCCTGAACGGCCCCGTGGGAGGCACCAACACCTCCCATGGGACCAACGTAACTTGTAAGAACAGACCGTGTAGCCACGAGACTCCCAGTTTGAGAATACGATAGTGATTTGAATATTTCTTGGCTTAGGCTTAAAAACATGGCGTTAGAGGGGAAAAACCCAAAAGAGCCTCCTAATGGCCACGTGGGAGGCACCAACACCTCCCATGGGATCAATAAACTCGTAGGAACGGATCACGTAGACACGAGACTCCCAGTTTGAGAATACGATGATAATTTGCATATTTCTAGACTTAGGCAAAATATTGCATTGGTGGGTGAAAATTGGAAACATCCCCCGAACGGCCCCATGAGTGGCACCAACACTTCCCACGAGACCAATATGACTTGTAGGAATTGATCACGCAGCCGTGGGAGTCCCAGTTTGAGAATAAGACGATAATTTGCATATTTCTAGACTTAAGCTTAAAGACATGCATTAGAGGGTGAAAACCTAAAATAGCCTCCTAATGACCACGTGGGAGGCACCAACACGGGACTCTCGGTTTTAGAAGACGATGATAACTTGCAGATTTGTAGACTCAGGCTTAAACACATGGCGTTAGAGGGTGAAAACTTATAACATCCCCTGAGCGGCCCCGTGGGAGGCACCAACACCTCCCAAGGGACTAATGTAATTCGTAATAACTGACCACGCAATCGCGGGACTCTCATTTTGAGAATATGATGATAATTTGTGTATTTCTAGACTTAGGCTTAAAAACATGGCATTAGAGGGTGAAAACCCAAAACAACCCCTGAACGGCCCTGTGGGAGGCACCAACACCTTCCACGGGACCAATGTAATTCGTAGGAACTGACTGCAGAGCCATGGGACTCCCGGTTAGATAATACGATGACAATTTGCATATTTCCAGACTTTCGTTTAAAAACATGGAGTTAGTGGGTGAAACCCCGAAACAGCCCCCGAACGGCCACGTGGGAGGCACCAACACCTCCCACGGGAAGAATGTAACTTGTTGGAACAGACCACGATAATTTGCATATTACCAGACTTTAGCTTAAAAACATGACGTTTGAGGGTGAAAACCTAAAATAGCCCCCGAACGGCCCCGTGGGAGGCACCAACACCTCCCAAGAGACCAATGAAACTCGTAGGAACTGCTCGCGCAGCCACGGGACTCCCGGTTTGAGAAAATGATAGTAATTTGAATATTTCTAAACTAAGGCTTAAAAACATGGCGTTGGAGGGTAAAAACAAAAAACAACCCCCGAACGGCCCCATGGGAGGCACCAACACCTCCCACGGGACCAATGTAACTCGTAGGAACTGACCACGCAGTCGCGGGAATCCCGATTTGAGAATATGTGGGTAATATGCATATTTCTAGACTTAGGCATAAAATAATGGTGTTAGTGGGTGAAACCTAGAAACAGATCCCGAACGGCCCCGTGGGAGGCACCAACATCTCCTACGGGACAATGTAATTCGTAGGAACTAACCACGTAGCGACGAGACTCCCAGTTTGAGAAGACGACAATAATTTGCTTTTTTCTAGACTTAGGATTAAACACATGGAGTTTGTGGGTGAAATCCCGAAACAACCCCGAACGGCCATGTGGGAGGCACCAACACCTCCCACGGGACTAATGTAACTCGTAGGAACTCACCACGCAGCCAAGGGACTCTCAATTTGAGAATACAATGATAATTTTCATATTTTTAGACTTACGCAAAACATTATGTTTCTGGGGGAAAATATGAAACAACCCCCGAACGGCCCGTGAGTGGCAACAACACCTCCCACAGGAGTACTGCAACTCATAGGAACTCACCCCATAGCTGTGTGACTCTCGATTTGAGAATAAAATGATAATTTGCATATTTCTAGATTAGGCTTAATACCCAGGCGTTAGAGGGTGAAAACCAAAATCATCCCCCGAACGGCCCCCTGGGAAGCACCGACACCTGCCACGGGACCAATGTAACTCATAGGAACTGACCGTGTAGCCACGAAACTCTCGGTTTGAGAATACGACAATAATTTGTATATATCTAGTCTTAGGCAAAAACATATTGCGTTAGAGGGTGAAAACCCAAAACATCCCCCGAACGGCCACGTGGGTGGCACCAACACCCCCCATGGGACCAATGTGACTCGTAGGAACTGACTGCGCAACCACGGGACTCTCGATTTGAGAATAAGATGATAATTTCCATATTTCTAGACTTAGCCATACAAACATAGAGTTAGAGGGTGAAAACCCAAAACAACCCCCGAACGGCCCCGTGTGAGGTACCATCACCTCCCGTGGGACCAACGTAATTCGTAGGAATGGACCACGCAACCACGGGACACCCGATTTGAGAATACAACGATAATTTGCATATTTCTAAACTTAGGCTTAAAAACATTGCGTTAGAGGATCAAAACCCAAAACATCCCCTGAACGGCCACGTGGGTGGCTCCAACACCTCCCACGGGACCAATGTGACTCGTAGGAACTGACCGCACAGCCACGAGACTCTCAATTTGAGAAGACGATGGTAATTTGGATATTTCTAGACTTAGGCTTAAAAACATTATGTTAGAGGGTAAAAACCCAAAACAACCGCCTAACGACCCCATGGGAGGCACCAACTCCTCCCACGGGACCAATGTGACTCGTAGGAACTCACCATGCAGCCGCGGGACTACCGGTTTGAGAATACAATGACAAGTTGCATATTTTTAGACTGAAGCTTAAAGACATGACGTTAGAGGGTGAAAACCCAAAATTACCCCCGAATGGCCATGTGGGAGGCACCGACACCTCCCACGGGACCAATATAACTCGTAGGAATTGATCACATAGCCAAAATACACAGATTTTGAGAATTTGATGTTAATTTGCAAATTTCTAGACTTATGCAAAATATTGCGTTAGTGGATGAAAACCCGAAAAATCCCCCGAACGTCCCCATGGAGGCAACCAACACCTCCCACGGGACCTATGTGACTCTTAGAAACTAATCGCGCAGCCACGGGACTCCCGGTTTTAGAATATGATTATAATTTGTAGATTTATAGACTTAGGCTTAAACACATGGCGTTAGAGGGTGAAAACCTATAAAAACTTCTGAACGGCCCCGTGGGAGGCACCAACACCTCCCACTGGACCAATATAATTCTTAGGAGCTTTCCACGCAGCCGTGGGACTCCTATTTTGAGAATACGACGATAACTTTCACATTTCTAGACTTAGGCTTAAAAACATGGCGTTAGAGGGTGAATATAAAAAACATCCCCTAAACGGCCCCGTGGGAGGCACCAAAACCTTCCACGGGACCAATGTAACTCGTAGGAACTGACTGTATAGCCACGAGACTCCCGGTTTGAGAATATCATAATTTTCATATTTCTTATCTTAGGTTTAAAAACATGGTGTTAGTGGGTGAAACTCCAAAACAGACCCCGAACGACCACATGGGAGGCACCAACACCTCCCACGGAACCAATGTAACTCGTAGGAACTGACCACGATAATTTGCATATTTCTAGACGTTGTCTTAAAAACATGGCATTATAGGGTAAAAACCCAAAATAGCCCACGAACGGCCCCATGGGAGGCACCAACACCTCCCACGGGACAAATGTAACTCGTAGGAACTGATCGCGCAGGCACGGCACTCCCGGTTTGAGAATACGATGGTAATTTTCATATTTCTAGACTTAGGCATAAAAACATGGCGTTAGTGGGTGAAACCAAGAAACAAACCCCGAACAGCCCCGTGGGAGGCACCAACACCTCCCACGAGACTAATGTAACCTGTAGTAACTCACCACGCAACCACGGGACTCCTAGTTTAAGAATACAATGATAATTTGCATATTTTGAGATTTATACAAAACCTGACGTTAGTGGAGGAAAACCTAAAATAGCCCCCGAACGGCCCGTGAGTGGTAGTAACACCTCCCACGGGACTAATGTTACTCGTAGGAACTGACCCCGTAGCCGCATGATTCCTGATTTTAGAATACGACGATAATTTGCATATTTCTAGGATTAAGCTTAAAAACATGGCGTTAGAGGGTGAAAACCAAAAACAAACCCTCAACGGTTTAGTGGGAGGCACCGACCCCTCCCATGGGACCAATGTAACTCGTAGGAACTGACCGTGTAGCCACCAGACTCTCGATTTGAGAATAAGATAGTAATTTGAATATTTCTAGTCATATGATTAAAAAAATGGCGTTAAAGGGTAAAAACCCAAAACAGCCCCCGAACGGCCCCGTGGGAGGTACCAACACCTTCCATGGAACTAATGAGACTCGTATGAAGTAACCACGCAGCCACGAGACTCCCGGTTTGAGAATAAGATGATAATTTGCATATATCTAGACTTAGGCTTAAAAACATTCCGTTAGAGGGTGAAAACCCAAAACATCCTCCGAACGGCAACGTGGGTGGCACCAACACCCCCCACGGGATCATTGTGACTCGTAGGTACTGACCTTGTAGCAACGGGACTCTCGGTTTGAGAATACGATGATAATTTCCATTTTTATAGACTTAGGCTTAAAAACATGGTGTTGTAGGGTGAAAACCCAAAACAACCCCCGAACGGCCCCGTGGGAGGTACCATCACCTCTCGTGGGACTAATGTAATTCGTAGGAACTGACCATGCAACCACGGACTCTCGATTTGAGAATACCACGATATTTGCATATATCTAGACTTAGGCTTAAAAACATTATCTTAGAGGGCGAAAACCCAAAACATCCCCCGAACGGCCACGGGGGTGGCTCCAACACCTCCCAAGGGACCAAGGTGACTCGTAGGAACTGACCACGCAGCCACGGGACTCCTGGATTGAGAATACAAGAATAATTTGTATATTTCTATACTTAGGCATAAAAACTTTGCGTTAGAGGGTGAAAACCCAAAATATCCCCCGAACGGCCACGTGGGTGGCACCAACACCTCCTACGGGACTAACGTGACTCGTAGGAACTGATCGCGCAGCCACGAGACTCCTAGTTTGAGAATACGGTGATAATTTACATATTTCTAGACTTACGCAAAACATGTCATTGGTGGGGGAGAACACGAAACAGCCCTCGAACGGCCCGGAGGTGGCACTAACACCTCCCACGGGACCAATGTAACTTATAGGAACTAAACCCACTGCTGGGGGACACCCGGTTTAAGAATACGATTATAATTTGCATATTTCTCGACTTAGGCTTAAAAACACGGCATTAGAGGGAGAAAATCTAAAACAACCCCCGAACGGCCCCGTAGGTGGCCCCAACACCTCCCACGAGACTAATGAAACTCGTTGGAACTGATCGCGCAGCCACGGGACTCCCGATTTGAGAATACGATGGTAATTTGAATATTTATAGACTTAGGCTTAAAAACATGGCGTTAGAGGGTAAAAACCCCAAACTGCCCCATGGGTGGCACCAACTCCTCCCACGGGACCAATGTGACTAGTAGGAACTGACCACGCATCCGCGAGACTCCCAGTTTGAGAATACGATTATAATTCGCATATTTCCAGACATAATCTTAAAGACATGGCGTTAAAGGGTTAAAACGCAAAATAGCCCCCGAATGGCCACGTGGGAGGCACCAACACCTCCCACGGGACCAATGTAACTCTTAGGAACTGATCGCGTAGCCACGAGACTCTCAGTTTAAGAATACGATAATAATTTACATATTTGTACACTTAGGCAAAACATTGCATTACTGGAAGAAAACCCGAAACAACCCCTGAACGGCCCCGTGGGTGGCCGCAACACCTCCCACGGGACCAATGTGACTCTTAGGAACTGATCGTGCAGCCATGGAACTCCCGATTTTTGAAGACGATGATAACTTGTAGATTTATAGACTTAGGCTTAAAATCATGGCGTTAGAGGGTGAAAACCTATAACAGCCCCTGAACGGCCACGTGGGAGGCACCAACACCTCCCACGGGACCGATGTCACTCGTACGAACTAACCAGGCATCCACGGGAATCCTGGCTTTAGAATACTGTGATAATTTTTATTTTTATAGACATAGGCTTAAAAATATGTCGTTTGAGGGTGAAAACTCAAAATAGCCCCCGAACGGCCCCGTGGGAGGCACCAACACCTCCCACGAGATCAATGTAGCTCGTTGGAATTGACCGCCAACCCACGGGACTCTCGGTTTGAGAATACAATGGTAATTTGAATATTTGTATACTTAGGCTTAAAAACATGATGCTAGAGGTTAAACCTCAAAATATCCCCCGAATGTCCCCGTGGGAGGCACCAACACCTCCCACGGGACCAATGCGACTTGTAGGATCAGACCATGCTGCCATGGGACTCCCAGCTTGAAAATACAACGATAATTTGCATAATTTTAGACTGAGGGTTAAAAACATGGCATTAGATGGAGAACACCCAAAATAGCTCCCGAAAGGCCCCGTGGGTGGCACCAACACCTCCCATGGGATCAATGTGACTTATAGGAATTGAGAACGCAGACGCGAGTCTCTCGATTTGACAATACGATGGTAATTTGAATATTTCTACATTTAGGCATAAAAAATGGCATTAGAGGGTGAAAACCTCGAAACAGACCCCGAACGGCCCCGTGGGAGGCACCAACACCTCCCAAGGGATAAAGTAACTCATAGGAACTCATCACGCAGCCACAGGACTCCTGGTTTGAGAATACGATGATAATTTTCATATTTCTAGACTTACGCAAAACTTGAAGTTAGTGGGGGAAATCCCGAAACGACCCCCGAACGGCCCGTGAGTGGCAACAACACCTCCCACGGGACTAATGTAACTCGTAGGAACTGACCCCGTAGCCGCGTGACTCCAGGTTTGAGAATACGATGATAATTTCAATATTTCTAGACTTAGGCTTAAAAACGTGGCGTTAGAGGGTAAAAACCAAAAACAGCCCCCGAACGGCCCCATGGGAGGCACCAACACCTCCTACAGGACAAATGTAACTCGTAGGAACTCACCGCGCATCCACGAGACTCCCGATTTGAGAATATGATGGTAATTTACATATTTCTAGACTTAGGCATAAAAACATGGGTTTAGTCGGTGAAACCTCGAAACAGACCCCGAACGGCCCCATAGGAGGCAACAACGCCTCCCATGGGACCAATGTAATTCGTAGGAACTGACCACGCAGCCACAGGACTCCCAGTTTGAGACTATGACAATAATTTGCATTTTTCTAGACTTAGGTTTAAAAACATGGGGTTAGTGGGTGAAACCCCGAAACAGCCCCCGAACGGCCACGTGGGAGGCACCAACACCTCCCACGAGACTAATGTAACTCGTAGGAACTCACCACGCAGTCATGGGACTTCCAGTTTGAGAATACAATGATAATTGGTATATTTCTAAACTTACTTAAAACTCGATGTTTGTGGGGGAAAACACGAAACAACACCCAAACGGCCCGTGAGTGGCACCAACACCTCCCACGGGTCTAATGTAACTCGTAGGAACTGACCCCATAGCCACGTGACTCCCGGTTTGAGAATACGATGATAATTTGCATATTAGACTTAGGCTTAAAAACCTGGCATTAGAGGGTGAAAACTAAAAACAACCCCTGACCGGCCCCGTAGGAGGCACCGACACCTCCCACGGGACCAATGTAACTCATAGGAACTCACCGTGTAGCCACAAGACTCTCGGTTTGAGAATACGACAGTGATTTGAATATTAATAGTCTTAGGCTTAAAAACATGGCATTTGAGGGTAAAAACCTAAAACAACCCCCGAACGGCCCCATGGGAGGCACCAACACCTTCCATGGAACCAATGCGACTCGTATGAACTAACCACGCAGCCACGGGATTCCCGTTTTGAGAATAAGATGATAATTTGCATATTTCTAGACTTAGGCTTAAAAACATTGCGTTAGAGGGTGAAAACTCAAAACATCTCCCAAACGGCCACGTTGGTGGCACCAAAACCCCCCATGGAACCAATGTGACTCGTAGGAACTGACCGCTCTGCCACGGGACTCTCATTTTGAGAATACGTTGACAATTTTCATATTTCTAGGCTTAGGCTTTAAAACATGGCGTTAGAGGGTGAAAACCCAAAACAGCCATCGAATGGCACCGTGGGAGGTACCATCACCTCCCATGGGACCAATGTAATTCATAGGAAATGACCACATAGCCATGGGATTCCCGATTTGAGAATATGATGATAATTTGCATGTTTCTAGACTTAGGCTTAAAAATATTGCGCTAAAGGGTGAAAACCCAAAACATCCCCTGAACGGCGAAGGGGGTGGCTCCAACACCATCCACGGGACCAATGTGACTCGTAGGAACTGACCGCGAAGCCACGGGAGTCCCGGTTTTAGAATACGATGACAATTTTCATATTTCTAGACTACAAAAAACATGGCGTTAGTGGGGTAAAACTTGAAACATCCCTCGAACGGCCCCTGGTTAGTACTAAACCTCCCACGGGACCAATGTAACTCGTTGGAACTGACCCCACAGCCGGGGGACTCCAGGTTTTAGAATATGACGTTAATTTGATATTTCTTGACTGAGGCTTAAACGCACGGCGTTAGAGGGACAAAACCCAAAATAGCCCCCGAACGGGCCCGTGGGAGGCACTAACACCTCCCACGGGATCAATGAAACTCCTAGGAACTGACCCCGTAGCCATGGGACTCTCGGTTTGAGAATACAATGGTAATTTGATTATTTCTAGACTTGGGCTTAAAAACATTGCCTTAGAGGGTAAAAACCCTAAACATCCCCCGAACGGCCCCATGGGAAGCACCAACTCCTCCCACGGGACCAATGTGACTCGTAGGAACTGACCATGAAGCGGTGGGACTCCCGGTTTGAGAATACGATGATAATTTGTATATTTATAGACTTAATCTTAAAGACATGGCGTTAGAGGGTGAAACCCAAAATAACCCCAGAATGGCCATGTGGGAGGCACCGAAACCTCCCATGGGACCAATATAATTCCTAGGAGCTGATCACGTAGCCACGAGACTCCTAGTTTGAGAATACGATGATAATTTGCATATTTTTAGACTTATGTAAAATATTGCGTTAGTTGGTGAAAACCCAAAATAGCCCCCGAAAGGCTCCATGGATGGCACCAACACCTCCCACGGGACCAATGTGACTCTTAGAAACTGACCGCATAGCCACGGGACTCCCGATTTTAGAATACGATGATAATTTGCAGATTTATAGACTTAGGCTTAAAAACATGGCGTTTGTGGGTGAAAATCTGTAAATGCCCACGAACGGCTCCGTGGATGGCACCAACACCTCCCAAGGGACCAATGTAATTCGTAGGAACTGACCACGCAATCACGGGACTCCCATTTTGAGAATACGATGATAATTTGCATATTTCAAGACTTAGGCTTAAAAATATGGCGTTAAAGGTTAAAACCCAAAACAACCCCTGAACGGCCCCGTAGGAGCCACCAATACCTTCCACGGGACCAATGTAACTCGTAGGAACTGACTGCATAGCCACGGGACTCCCGCTATGAGAATACGATGATAATTTGCATATTTCTTATCTTAGGTTTAAAAACATGGTGTTAGTGGGTGAAACCCAGAAATAGCCCCCGAACGGCCACGTGGGAGACACCAACACCTCCCACGGAACCAATGTAACTCGTAGTAACTGACCACGATAATTTGAATATTTCCTGACTTTTGCTTAAAAACATGGCGTTAGAGGGTAGAAACCCAAAACAGCCCCCCGAACGTCCCCATCGGAGGCACAACCACATCCCACAGAACCAATGTAACTCGTAGAAACTGGTCGTCCAGGCACAACACTCCTGGCTTGAGAATACAATAGTAATTTGCATATTTATGGACTTAGGCCTAAAAACAAGGCGTTAGTGGGTGAAACCTTAAAACAGACCCCGAACGGCCCCGTGGGAGGTACCAACACCTCCCACGAGACTAATGTAACTCGTAGAAACTCACCACGTAGCCACGAGACTCCCAGTTTGAGAATAGGATGATAATTTTCATATTTATAGACTTAGGCTAAAAAACATGGCGTTAGTGGGTGAAAACAGAAAACAACCACTGAACGGCCCCATGGGAGGCACCAACACCTCCTACGAAACCAATGTAACTCGTGGGAACTAACTGTGTAGCCAAGAGACTCCCCGTTTCACAATACGACAATGATTTATATATTTCTAGTCTTTGGATTAAAAACATGGCATTAGAGGGTAACAACCAAAAACAGCCCCCGAACGGCCCCATGGGAGCCACCAAAACTTCCCACGAAACCAATTTGACTCGTATGAACTGACCACGCTTCCGTGGGATTCCCAATTTAAGAATAAGATGATAATTTGCATATTTCTAGACATAGGCTTAAAGACATGGCGTTTGAGGGTTAAAACAAAAAACATCCCCCGAACGGCCCCGTGGGAGGCACTAACACCTCACACGGGACTAATGTGACTCCTAGGAACTGACAGCGTAGCCACAGGAGTCTCGATTTGAAAATACGATGATAATTTTGATTATTCTAGACTTAGGCTTAAAAACATGGCGTTAAAGGGTTAAAACCCAAAACAGCCCCTGAACGGCCCCGTGGGAGGCACCAACACCTCACACGGTACCAATGTGACTCGTAAGAACTGACCGCGTAGCTACAAGACTCTCGGTTTGAGAATACCATGATAATTTGTATATATCTAGACTTACACAAAACATGGCGTTAGTGGGGACCAATGTAACTCGTAGGAACTGACCCCGCAGCCGGGGGACTTCCGGTTTGAGAATACGAAGATAATTTGCATATTTCATGACTTAGGCTGAAAACCCTAAATATCCTCTGAACGGCCCCGTGGGAGGCACCAACACCTCCCATGGGACTAATGAAACTCGTAGGAACTGATTGCACAGCCACGGGACTCTCGGTTTGAGAATACGATGGTAATTTGAATTTTTCTAGACTTAGGCTTAAAAACATTGCGTTAGAGGGTTAAAAATAAAAACAACCCCTGAACGTCCCCATTGGAGGCTCCAACTCCTCCCACGGGACCAATGTGACTCGTAGGAACTGACCACGCAGCCGCGGGACTCCCGGTTTGAGAATACGACGATAATTTACATATTTCGAGACATAAGCTTAAAGACATGGCGTTAGAGGGTGAAAGCCCAAAATAACCCCCGAATGGCCATGTGGGAGGCACCGACACCTCCCACGGGACCAATGTAACTCGTAGGAACTAACCGCGCAGCCACGGGACTCCCAGTTTGAGAATACGATAATAATTTTCATATTTCTAGGCTTATGCGAAATATTGTGTTTAGAGGGTGAAAACTCGAAATAGCCCCCGAACAGCCCCATGGGTGGCACCAACAAATCCCACGGGACCAATGTGACTCTTAGGAACTGAACACGCAGCCATGGGACTCCCGGTTTTATAATACGATGATAACTTGTAGATTTATAGACTTAGGATACAAACATGGCGTTAGAGGGTGAAAACCTATAATAACCCCCGAACGACCCCGTGGGAGGCACCAGCACCTCCCACGGGACCAATACCATTCGTAAGAACTGACCACGCAGTCGCGAGACTCCCGGTTTGAGAATACGATGATAATTTGTAAATTTCTAGACTTAGGTTTAAAAACATGGCGTTAGTGGGTGAAGCCCCGAAATAGCCCCTGAACGGCCACGTGGGAGGCACTAACACCTCCCACGGGACCAATGTAACTCGTAGGAACTAACCACGATAATTTGCATATTTCTAGACTTAGTCTTTAAAATATGAAATTGGAGGGTGAAAACCCAAAATAACCCCCGAACGGATCCCGTGGGAGGCACCAACACCTCCCACGAGACTAATGAAACTCGTAAGAACTGATCGCGCAACCACGGGACTCCCGGTTTCAAAATACAATGATAATTTGAATACTTATAGACTTAGGCTTAAAAAAATGGCATTAGGGTGTGGAAACCTATAACAGCACCCGAATGGCCGTATGGGAGGCACCAACACCTCCCACAGGACAAATGTAACTCGTCGGAACTGACCACACAGCCGCGGGACTCCCGGTTTGAGAATACGATGATAATTTGCATATTTCTAGACTTAGGCTTAAAACGTAGCGTTAGAGGGTGAAAACCCAAAACAACCCCATAACGGCCCCGTGGGAGGCACCAACACCTTCCACGGGACCAATGTAACTTGTAGGAATTGGCTACACAGCCGCGGAACTCCCGGTTTGAGAATACGATGATAATTTGCATATTTCTAGACTTAGGTTTAAAAACATGGAGTTAGTGGGTGAAACCCAGAAACAGTCCCCGAACGGCCACGTGGGAAGCATCACCACGGGACCACTGTAACTCGTAATGATTGACCACGCATCCACGGGACCCTCGGTTTGAGAATACGACAATAATTTACACTTTCGTAGACTTAGGCTTAAAAACAAGTCGTTTGAGGGTGAAAACCCAAAATAACCCCCGAACGGCCCCCTGGGAGGCACCAACACCTCCCACGTGACCTATGTAACTCGTAGAAATTGACAGCGCAGACGCAGGTCTCTTGATTTGAGAATACAATGGTAATTTGAATATTTCTAGACTTAGTCATAAAACATGGCATTAGAGGGTGAAAACCCCAAAACAACCCCTGAACAGCCTCATGGGAGTCACCAACACCTCCCACGGGACCAATGTAACTCATAGGAACTGATCGCACAGCCACGGGACTCCCGATTTGAGAATACGACGGTAATTTTCAAATTTCTATACTTAGGGATAAAAACATGTCATTAGAGGGAGAAAAGCCAAAACAGCCTTCGAGCGGCCCCGTGGGAGGCACCAACACCTCCCACGGGACAAATGTAACTCGTAGGAACTGACCACGCATCCTCGGGCCTCTCGATTTAAGAATACGACGATAATTTGAATATTTTTAGTCTAAGGCTTAAAAACATGGCTTTAAAGGGTGAAAACCCAAAAGAGCCCCCGAACGTCCTCGTGGCGGGCACCAACACCTCCCACGGGACCAATGTGACTCGTAGAATCTGAGTACATAGCCACGAGACTCCCAGTTTTAGAATATGATGATAATTTGCATATTTCTAGACTTAGGGTTAAAAACATGGTGTTAGAGGGTGAAAACCCAATATAGCCCTCGAACGTCCCCGTGGGTGGCACCAACACCTCCCACGAGAACAATGTGACTCGTAGGAACTCACCACGCAGTCGCGGGTGTGTCGGTTTGAGAATATGACGATAATTTACAAATTTCTAGACTTAGGCTTTAAAATATGGTGTTAGAGGGTGAAAACCGAAAAATAGCCCCCGAATCGCCCCGTGGGAGACACTAACACCTCCCACGGGACAATGTAACTCGTAGGAACTGACCGTGGAGCCATGGGACTCCCGGTTTGAGAATATGATGGTAATTTCATTATTTTTAGACTTAGGCATAAAAACATGGCATTAGTGGGTGAAACCACAAAACACCCCCCAAATGGCCCCGTGGGAGGCACCAACACGGGACCAAGGTAACTCGTAGGGATATATCGCGCAACCCTGAGACTTACAGTTTGATAATAAGATGATAATTTGAATATTCCTAGACTTAGGCATAAAAGCATGGCGTTAGTGGGAGAAAATCCAAAACAGCCTCCGAACGACCCCGTGGATGGCACTAACACCTCCCATGGGACCGCGCATCCAGGTGACTCCCAATTTAAGAATACAACGATAATTTTCATATTTCTTGACTTAGGCAAAACAATGCGTTAGTGGGTGAAAACACGAAACAACCCCCAAAGGGACCCGTGGGTGGCACCAACACCTCCCACGGGACCGAAGTGACTCGTAGGAACTGACCGCGTAACCACGGGACTCCCTATTTTAGAATACGATGATGATTTGCAGATTTCTAGACTTAGACTTAAAGACATTACGTTAGAGAGTGAAAACCCAAAACAGCCCCCAAACGGCCCAGGGGGAGGCACCAACACCTCCCACTGGAAAAATGTAACTCGTAGGAACTGACCACGCAGCCACGGGACTCCCAGTTTGAGAATACGTCGATAATTTGAATATTTATATACTTAGGCTTAAAACCATGGCGTTAGTGGGTGAAAACCCAAAATAGCCCCCGAACGACCACGTGGGATGCACCAACACCTCCCACGGGACCAATGTAACTCGTAGGAACTGACCAGCCAGTCGCGTGACTCCCAGTTTGACAATACGATGATAATTTGAATATTTACAAACTTAGGATTAAAAACATGGCGTTAGAGGGTGAAAACTCAAAACAGTCACCGAACGACCATGTGGGATGCACCAACACCTCCCACGGGACCAATGTAGGTCATAGGAACTGACCACGCAGCCGTGGGACTCCTGGTTTCAGAATACGATGGCAATTTGAATATTTCTAGAGTTAGGCAAAACATGGTGTTAGTTGGTGAAAACACGAAATAGCCCCCGAACGACCCCGTGGGAGGCACCAATACCTCCCACGGGACCAATATAACTCGTAGGAACTGAACACGCAGCCACGAGACTCCTTGTTTGAGAATACGATGATAATTTTCATATTTCTATACTTAGGCTTAAAAATAAGGCGTTAGAGGGTGAAAACCCAAAACAACCCCTGAACGGCCCCGAGGGAGGCACTAACACCTCCCACGGGACAATGTAACTCGTTGGAACTGACCATGCACCCACGGGACTCTCGATTTGAGAATATGATGATAATTCGAATATTTGTAGACATAGGCTTAAAAACATGGCGTTAGAGGTTGAAAACCCAAAACAGCCTCAAAACGGCAATGTGGGATATACCAACACCTCCTTCGGGACCAATGTAGCCCCTAGGAACTGACCACGTAGCCGTGGGACTCCCGGTTTGAGAATAGGATGACAATTTTCATATTTCATGACTTAGCCTTAAAAATATGGTGTTAGGGGGTGAAAACCCAACACAACCCCCTACAGCCACGTGGGAGGCACCAACACTTCTCACGGGACCAATGAAATTTGAAGGAACTAACCGCATACCCACGGGACTTCCTATTTGAGAATACGATGATAATTGGCATACTTTTAGACTTAGGCTTAAAAACACGGCGTTAGAGGGTGAAAACTCAAAATAGCCCCCGAACGGCCCCGTGGGAGGCATCAATACCTCCCACGGGACCAATGTAACTCGTAGGAACTGACCACGCACCCATGGGACTCCCGATTTGACAATACGATGATAATTTCAAAATTTATAGACATAGGCTTAAAAACATGGCGTTAGAGGGTGAAAATGCAAAATAGCCCTCGAACGGCCACGTGGGATGCACCAACACCTCCCACGGGACCAATATGGACCATAGAAACTGACAACGCAACTGCGGGACTCTCGGTTTGAGAATACGATGATAATTTGCATATTTCAAGACTTAGGCTTAAAAACATGGCGTTAGTGGGTGAGAACTCGAAATAACCCATGAACGGTCCCGTGGGTGGCACCAACACCTCCAACGGGACAAATGTGACTCGTAGGAACTGATCGCGTAGCCACGAGACTTCCAATTTGAGAATACGATGATAATTTTCATATTTTTACACTTAGGATTAAAAACATAGCGTTAGGGGGTGAAAACCCAAAACAGCCCCCGAACGGCCCCGGGGGAGGCACTAACACCTCCCACGAGACCAATGTAACTCGTAGGAGCTGACCACGTAGGCACGGGACTCCTGATTTGACAATAGGATGATAGTTTGAATATTTATAGACTTAGGCATTAAAACAAGGCGTTGGAGGGTTAAAATCGAAAATAACCCGCGAACGGGCCCGCGGGAGGCACCAGCACCTCCCACGGGACCAATGTAACTCGTAGGAACTGATTATGCAGAAACGGGACTCCCAATTTGAGAATATGATGATAATTTGAATATTTACAAACTTAGGCTTAAAAACAAGGCGTTAGAGGGTGAAAAGCAAAAATAGCCCCCGAATGTCCATATGGGATGTACCAACACGTCCCACGGGACCAATGTAGCTCATTGTAATTGACCATGCGACCGCGAAACTCCCGATTTGAGAATACGTCGATAATTTGCATATTTCTTGACATAGACTTAAAAACATGGCGTTAGAGCGTGGAAACCCAAAATAGCCCCCGAATAACCACGTGGGAGGCACCAACACTTTGCACGGGACCAATGTAACTCGAAGGAACTGATCGCGCAGCCACGGGACTCTTGGTTTTAGAATACGACGATAATTTGTATATTTCTAGACTTAGAAAACATGGTGTTATAGGGTGAAAACCAAAAACAGCCCCCGAACGTCCCCGTGGGAAGCACCAATACCTCCCACAGGACCAATGTAACTCGTAAGAACTGAACGCGCAGCCACAAGACTCCCTGTTTGAGAATACGATGATAATTTGCATATTTTTAGACTTGGGCTTAAAAATAATACATTAGAGGGTGAAAATCCAAAATATCTCCCGAACGGCCTCGGGGGAGGCAGCAACACCTTTCACAAGATAATGTAACTCGTAGGAACTGACCGGACTCCCGGTTTGACAATACGATTGTAATTTGAAAATTTATAGACATAGGATTAAAAACATGGCGTTAGAGGGTGAAAATCCAAAAATATCCCCCGAACGGCCATGTGGGATGCACCAACACCTCCCACGGGACCAATGTAGCTCTTAGAAACTGACCATGCAGCCGCGGGACTCCCGGTTTGAGAATACAACGATAATTTGCATATTTCAAGACTTAGGCTTAAAACATGGCGTTAGGGGGTGAAAACTCGAAACAACCCCCGAACGGTCCCGTTGTTGGCACCAACACCTCCCACGGGACCGACGTGACTCGTAGGAACTGACCGCGCAGCCACGGGACTTCTTATTTGAGAATACGATGATAATTTGCATATTTTTAGACTTAGGCTTAAAAACGTGGCGTTAGAGGGTGAAAACCCAAAACAGCCCCCGAACGGCCCTGGGGAGGCACTAATACCTCCCACGAGACAAATGTAACTCGTAGGAACTTACCACGTAGCCACGGGACTCCCGATTTGACAATACGGTATTAATTTGAATTTTTATAGACTTAGGCATTAAAATAAGGCGTTTGAGGGTTAAAATCCAAAATAGCCCGCGAACGGCCCTGGGGGAGGCACCAACACCTCCCACGGGACCAATGTAACTCGTAAGAACAGATTACACAGCCATGGGACTCGCTATTTGAGAATACGATGATAATTTAAATATTTACAGACTTAGGCTTAAAAACATGGTCTTGGAAGGTGAAAGCCCAAAACAGCCCCCGAACAGCCATGTGGGATGCACCAGCACCTCCCATGGGACCAATGTAGCTCACAGGAACTGACCACGCAGTTGCAGCACTCCTGGTTTGAGAATATGTCGATAATTTGCATATTTCTAGACTTAGGCAGAAAAACATGGCGTTAGAGCGTGAAAACGCAAAACAGTCCCCGAACGGCCATGTGGGAGGCACCAACACTTCCCACGGGACCAATGTAACTCGAAGGAACTGATCGAACAGCCACGGGACTCCTGGTTTCCGAATACGATGATAATTTGCATATTTCTAGACTTGGATTTGAAAACATGGCGTTAGAGGGAGAAAACCCAAAATAGCCCCCGAACGGCCCCGTGGGAGGCACCAACACCTCCCACGGGACCAATGTAACTCGTAGGAACTGAACGCATAGCCGCGAGACTCCCGAATTGAGAATACAACGATAATTTTCATATTTCTAGACTTAGGCTTAAAAACATGGCGTTAGAAGGTGAAAACCCAAAACATCCCCCGAACGGCCACGTAGGAGGTACCAACACCTCCTACGGGACCAATGTAGCTCATAGGAACTGACCACACAGCCACAGGACTCCCAGTTTGAGAATACGACGGTAATATGCATATTTTTAGGCTTATGCAAAACATGGCGTTAGTGGGTGAAAATATGAAACATCCCCCGAACAGTCTAGTGAATGGCACCAACACCTCCCACGGGACCAATGTGACTCGTAAGAACTGAATCCCTAGCCACGGGACTCCCTATTGTACAATATGATGATAATTTGCATAATTCTAGACTTAGGCTTAACAATAAGGCATTAGAGGGTGAAAATTCAAAACTGCCCCCGAACGGCCCCGGGAGAGGCACCAACACCTCCCTTGGAACAATGTAACTCGTAGAACTGACCACGCACCCACGGGACTCTCATTTTCATATTACGTCGATAATTTGAATATTTATAGACATGGGCTTAAAAACATGGCGTTAGAGAGTAAAAACATAAAACAACCCCCAAACGGCCACGTGGGATGCACCAACATCTCGCACGGGACCAATGTAGCTCATAAGAGCTGACCACGAAGCTGTGGGACTCTCGGTTTGAGAATATGTCAATAATTTACATATTTCTAAACTTAGGCTTAAAACATGGTGTTAGATCGTGAAAACCCAAAACAGCTCCCGATCGGCCACGTGGGAGGCACCATCAGCTCGCACGGGACTAATGTAACTTGTTGGAACTGACTGCGTAGCCAGGGGACTCCCAGTTTGAGAATAAAATGGTAATTTCAATATTTCTAGACTCAGGCTAAAAAACATGGCATTAGTGGGGAAAACCTCGAAACAGCCTCCGAACGTCCCAATGGGTGGCACGAACACCTTCCACGGGACAAATGTAACTCGTAGGAACTGACAATGCAACCACGGGATTCCCGGTTTGAGAATAAGACAATAACTTGAATATTTACAGACTTAGGCTTAAAAACATGGCGTTAGAGGGGGAAAACTCAAAACAACCCTCAAACGACCCTAGGGGAGGCACTAACACCTCCCACGAGACCAATGTAACTCGTAAGAACTGACCAGGCAGCCACGGGACTCCCAATTTGACAATACAATGAAATTTTTAATATTTATAGACTTAGGCATTAAAACAAGTCATTAGAAGGTGAAAACCAAAATAGCCCCCGAACGGCCCCGGGGGAGGCACCAGCACCCCCCACGGGACCAATGTAACTCGTAGGAACTGATCACGCAGCCACGGGACTCCCATCTTGAGAATACAACGATAATTTGAATATTTATAGACTTAGGCTTAAAAGCATGGCGTTAGAGGGTTAAAACCCAAAACATACTCCGAACGGCCATGTGGGATGCACCAACACCTCCCACGGGACCAATGTAGCTCTTAGGAACTGACCACGCAGTTGTGGGACTCCCAGTTTGAGAATAAGAAGGTAATTTGCATATTTCTAGACTTAGGAAAAACATGGCATTAGTGGGTGAAAACCCGAAACAGTCCTCTAACGGTCTCGTGGGTGGCACCAACACCTCCCACAGGACCAATGTGACTCGTAAGAACTGACCGCGCAACCACGGGACTCCCTGTGTGAGAATATGATGATAATTTGCACATTTCTTTACTTATGCTTAAAAACAAGGCGTTGGATGCTGAAAATCCAAAATAGCCCTCGAACAACCCCGGGGGAGGCACCAACACCTCCCACGGGACAATGTAACTCGTAGGAACTGACCATGCACCCACGGGACTGACGGTTTGAGAATAAGATGATAATCTGAATATTTATAGACATGGGCTTAAAAACATGGTGTGAGAGAGTGAAAATATAAAACAACCCCCAAACGGCCACGTGGGATGCACCAACACCTCCCACGGGACCAATGTAGCTCATAAGAACTGACCACGAAGCTGCGGGACTCTCGGTTTGAGAATATGTCAATAATTTGCATATTTCTAGACTTAGGCTTAAAAAATGGCGTTAGAGCATGAAAACCCAAAACAGCCCCCAAACAGCCACATGAGAGGCACAAACACTTCCCCCGGGACCAATGTAACTCGATGGAACTTATCGCACAGCCACGTGACTCCTGCATTCAGAATACGATGACAATTTGCATATTTTTAGACTTAGATTTTTAAACATGGCGTTAGAGGATGAAAACCCAAACCAGCCCTCGAACGGCCCCGTGGGAGGCACCAATACCTCCATTGGAATAATGTAACTCGTAGGAACTGAACGCGTAGCCGCGGGACTCCCGATTTGATAATACGATGATATTTGGCATATTTCTAGACTTAGGCTTAGAAATATGGCGTTAGAGGGTGAAGACTAAAAACAGTCCCCGAACGGCCACGTGAGAGGTACCAACATGTCCCACGGGACCAATGTAGTTCATAGGAACTGACCACGCAGCCGCGGGACTCCCGTTTTGAGAATAAGATGGTAATTTACATATTTCTAAACTTAGATTTAAAAACATGGTGTTAGAGGGTGAACAACCAAAACGGCCCATGAACGGCCACGTGGGAGGCACCAACACCTCCCACGGGACCAATGTAACTCGTAGGAACTGATCTCGTAGCCATGAGACTCTCGGTTTGAGAATACGATGGTAATTTTCATATTTGTAGACTTAGGTCAAACATGGCGTTAGTAGGTGAAAATCCGAAACAACCCTTGAACGGTCCCGTGGGTGGCAACAACACCTCCCACGGGGCCAATGTGACTCGTAAGAACTGACCGCCGAGCCACGGGACTCGCTAATATAGAATATGACGATAATTTTCATATTTCTAGACTTAGGCTTATAAACAAGGCGTTAGAGGGTGAAAATTCAAAACAGTCCCCGAACAGCCCCGGGGGAGGTAGTAACACCTCCAACGGGACAATGTAACTCCTAGGAACTCACCAGGCGCCCGCGAGACTCCCGGTTAGAGAATACAATGATAATTTTCATATTTCTAGACTTAGGCTTAAAAACAAGGCGTTAGAGCATCAAAACCCAAAACATCCCCCGAACGGCCACGTGGGTGGCACTATCAGCTCCCACGGGACTAATGTAACTTGTTGGAAGTGACCGCATAGCCATGAGACTCCCAGTTTGAGAATAAAATGATAATTTGAATATTTCTAGACTGAGGCTAAAAAACATGGCGTTAGTGGTGGAAAATTCGAAACAGCCTCCGAACGGCCCTGTGGGTGGCACGAACACCTCCCACGGGACAAATGCAACTTGTAGGAACTGACCACATAGCCAAGGGACTATTAGTTTGATAATATGATGATAATTTGAATATTTATAGACTTAGGCTTAAAAACATGGCGTTAGAGGGTGAAAACTCGAAACAACCCTCGAACGTCTCCGGGGGAAGCAACAACACCTCCCACGAGACCAATGTAACTCGTCGGAACTAACCACATAGTCGTGGGATTCTCGAGTTGAGAATAAAATGATAATTTACATATTTATAGGCTTAGGCTTAGGCTTAAAAACATGGTGTTAGAGCATGAAAACCCAAAACATCCCCCGAACAGCCACGTGGGAGGACCCAAAACCTCCCACGGGACTAATGTAACTTGTAGGAACTGCCCGCGTAGCCACGTGACTCCTAATTTCCGAATACGACGGTAATTTGCAAATTTTTAGACTTTGGCAAAACATGGAATTATTGGGTGAAAACTCGAAACAACCCCCTGACAGTCTAGTGGGTGGCACCAACACCTCCCACGGGACCAATGTGACTCGTAGGAACGGATCGCGCAGCCACGGGACTCCCAGTTTGAGAATACGACGATAATTTGCATATTTCTAGACTTAGGCTTAAAAACATGGCGTTAGAGGGTAAAAACGCAAAACAGCCCCCGAACGGCCATGTGGGAGGCACCAATACCTCCCACGGGACCAATGTAACGCGTAAGAACTGACCGCGCAGCCATGGGACTCCCGATTTGAGAATAAGATGATAATTTGCATATTTCTAGACTTAGTCTTAAAAACATGGCGTAAGAGGGTGAAAACCCAACACAGCCCCCTAACAGCCACGTGGGAGTTAGCAACACTTCCCACGGGAACAATGTAACTCATAGGAACTGACCGCACAGCCACGGAATGCCTAGTTTGAGAATACGATGATAATTTGCATACTTCTAGACATAGATTTGAAAACATGGCGTTGGAGGGTGAAAACCCGCGGGAGGCACCAATACCTCCTACGGGACCAATGTAACTCGTAGGAACTGAACGCGCAGCCGCAGGACTCCCAATTTGAGAATACGATAATTTTCCTATTTCTAGAGTAAGACTTAAAAACATGTCGTTAGAGGGTGAAAACCCAAAATAACCCCCTAACGGCCATGTGGGAGGCACCAACACCTCCCACGGGACCAATGTATCTCATAGGAACTGACAACGCAGCCGCGGGACTCCCGGTTTGAGAATATAATAGTAATTTTCATATTTCTAGACATAGGAAAAATATGGCGTTAGTGAGTGAAAACTCAAAATAGCCCCCGAACGGCCACGTGGGAAGCACCAACACCTCCCACGGGACCAACGATGATAATTTGCATATTTTTAGACTTACACAAAACATCGGGTTAGTGGAGAAAACTCGAAACAGCCCCCGAACTGCTCATGGATGGCTCTAACACCTCCCACGGGACCAATGTAACTTGTAGGAACTGACCCCGCTGTCGGGGGACTCCCGATTTGAGAATACAACGATAATTTTCATATTTCTTGACTTAAGCTTAAAAACACGGCGTTAGAGGCAGAAAACCCAAAACAGCCCCCGAACGGCCCCGTGGGAGGAACCAACACCTCCCACAGAACCAATAATACTCGTAGGAACTGACCGCTCAGCCACGGGACTCCCAATTTGAGAATACGATGATAATTTTTATATTTTCAGACATAGGCTTAAAAACATGGCGTTAGAGGGTGAGAACCCAAAATAACCCCTGAACGGCCCTGTGGGAGGCACCAACACCTTCTACGAGACCAATGTAACTCGTAGGAACTGACTGTGCAGCCAGGGGACTCTCAGTTTGAGAATACAACGGTAATATGCATATTTTTAGACTTAGGCAAAGCATGGCGTTAGTGGGTGAAAACTCGAAACATCCCCTGAACGGTCCCGTGGGTGGCACCAACACCTCCCATAGGACCAATGTAACTCGTAAGAACTGACCGCGCAACCACGGGACTCCTGGTTTGAGAATACTATGATTATTTGCATATTTCTAGACTTAGGCTTAAAAACATTCCGTTAGAGGGTTAAAATCCAAAACATCCCCCGAATGGCCCCCTAGGTGGCACCAACCCCTCCCATGAGACCAATGTGACTCGTAGGACATGTCCACGTAGCCACGGGACTCCCGGTTTAAGAATACGATGATAATTTGTAAATTTATAGACTTACACAAAACATGGCGTTAGTGGAGAAAACTCGAAATTACCCCCGAACGGCTCGTGGGTGGCTCTAACACCTGCCACGGGACCAATGTAACTTGTAGGAACTGACACCGCTGTCGGGGGACTCCCGGTTTGAGAATACGGTGATAATTTGCATATTTCTTGACTTAGGCTTAAAAACACGGCGTTAGAGGGAGAAAACCCAAAACAACCCCCGAACGGCCCCGTGGGAGGCACCAACACCTCCCGCGGGACCAATAATACTCGTAGGAACTAACCGCGCAGCCACAGGACTCCCGATTTGAGAATATAATGGTAATTTGAATATTTCTAGACTTAGGCTTTAAAACATGGCGTTAGAGGGTAAAAACCCAAAACAGCCCTCGAATGGCCCCATAGGAGGCACCAACTCCTCTTACGGGACTAATGTGACTCGTAGGAACTGACCACACAGCCGCAGGACTCCCGATTTGTGAATACGATGATAATTTGCATATTTATAGACTTAGGTTTAAAAACATGGTGTTAGTGTGTGAAACACCGAAATAACCCCCGAACGGCCCCGTGGGCAGAACCAACACGTCCCACGAGACCAATGTAACTCGTAGGAACTGACCACGCATCCTCGGGACTCACGGTTTAAAAATACGATGATAATTTACATATTTCTAGACTTATGCTTAAAAATACAGTATTATAGGGTGAAAACCCAAAACAGCCCCCGAACGGCTACGTGGGAGGCACCAACACCTCACATGGGACCAATGTGACTCGTAGGAACTGACGGTGAAGCCACGGACACCCAATTTGAGAATACGATGATAATTTTTATATTTTCATAAATATGCTACAAAACATGGCATTAGAGGGTCAAAACCCAAAACAACCCCTGAACGGCCTCGTGGGAGGCACCAACACCTTCTACGGGACCAATGTGACTCGTAGGAACTGACGGTGAAGCCACGGACTCCCAATTTGAGAATACGATGATAATTTTTATATTTTTAGAAATATGCTTAAAAACATGGCATTAGCGGGTGAAAACCCAAAACAACCCCTGAACGGCCCCGTGGGAGGCACCAACACCTTCTACGGGACTAATGTGACTCACAGGAACTGACTATGCATCCACGGGAGTCTCAGTTTTAGAATACGATGATAATTTGCATATTTTTAGACTTACGCAAAACATGGCGTTAGTGGAGGTTAACCCGAAATAGCCCCCGAACGGCCCGTGGGTGGCACCAACACCTCCCTCAGGACCAATGAAAATCATAGGAACTGACCCCGCGGGACTCCTGGTTTTATAATACAATGATAATTTGCATTTTTCTAGACTTAGGCTTAAAATCATGACATTAGAGGGTAAAAACCAAAATAGTCCCCGAACGGCCCCGTGGGTGGGACCAATACCTCCCACGAGACCAATATGACTCGTAGGAACTGACCACGCAGCCGAGGGTCTGTTGGTTGGAGAATACGAAGATAATTTGCATACTTATAGACTTAGGCTTAAAAATATGTTGTTAGAGGGTGAAAACACAAAAACAGCCCCCGAATGGCCCCGGGGAAGGCACCAACACCTCCCACGAGACAATGTAACTCGTAGGAACTGACTGTGGGGCCACGGGACTCCCAGTTTGAGAATACGATGATAATTTGAATATTTCTAGACTTTGGCTTAAAAACATGGCGTTAGAGGGTGAAAACCAAAAATAGCCCCCGAACGTCCTCGTGGGAGGCACCAACACCTCTTAGGGGATCAATGTGACTCGTAGGAACTGACACGCTGCCACGAGACTCCCGTTTTCAACATATAAAGATAATTTACAGAATTTTAAACTTAAGCTTAAAAACAAGGCGTTAGAGGAAGAAAACCCAAAATAGACCCCGAACGGCCTCGTGGGTGGCACCAATACCTCCCACGAGAGCAATGTGACTCGTAGGAACTGACCGCGCAGCCGCGGGACTCCCGGTTTAGGAATACAATGATAATTTATATATTTCTAGACTTACACAAAACATGGCATTAGTGGAGAAAACTCGAAATAGCCCCCGAACAGCTAGTGGGTGGCTCTAACACCTCCCACGGGACCAATGTAACTTGCAGGAACTGACCCCGCTGTCGGGGGACTCCCGGTTTGAGAATACGATGAAAATTTGCATATTTCTTGACTTAGGCTTAAAAACACGGCGTTAGAGGGAGAAAACCCAAAACAACCCCCGAACGGCCCGTGGGAGGCACCAACACCTCCCACGGGACAAATAATACTCGTAGGAACTGATCGCGCAGCCACAGGACTCCCGGTTTGAGAATACGATGGTAATTTGAATATTTCTAGACTTAGGCTTTAAAACATGGCGTTAGAGGGTAAAAACCCAAAACAGCCCGCGAATTTCCCCATAGGAGGCACCAACTCCTCCTACGGGACTAATGTGACTCGTAGGAACTGACCACACAGCCGCAGGACTCCCGATTTGTGAATACGATAATAATTTTCATATTTATAGACTTAGGTTTAAAAACATGGTGTTAGTGTGTGAAACACCGAAATAACCCTCGAACGGCCCCGTGGGCAGAACCAACACCTCCCACGAGACCAATGTAACTCGTAGGAACTGACCACGCATCGTCGGGACTCCCGATTTAAGAATACAATGATGATTTACATATTTTTATACTTAGGCTTAAAAATAAGGTATTAGAGGGTGAAAACCCAAAATAGCCCCCGAACGGTCCCGTGGGAGGCACCAACACCTCACACGGGACCAATGTGACTCGTAGGAACTGACGGTGAAGCCACGAACTCCCAATTTGAGAATACGATGATAATTTTTATATTTTCAGAAATATGCTTAAAAACATGGCATTAGAGAGTGAAAACCCAAAACAACCCCCGAACGGCGTCGTGGGAGGCACCAACACCTCACACGGGACCAATGTGACTCGTAGGAACTGACCGTGAAGCCACGGACTCCCAATTTGAGAATACGATGATAATTTTTATATTTTCAGATGTAGGCTTAAAAACATGGCATTAAAGGGTGAAAACCCAAAAAAACCCCTGAACGGCCCCGTGGGAGGCACCAACACCTTCTACGGGACCAATGTAACTCACTAGAACGGACTTTGCACCCACGGGACTCTCAGTTTGAGAATATGATGATAATTTGCATATTTTTAGACTTACGCAAAACATGGCGTTAGTGGAGGTTAATCCGAAATAGCCCCCGAACTGCCCGTGGGTGGCACCAACACCTCCCTCGAGACCAATGTAACTCATAGGAATTGACCACACAGCCGCGGGACTCCTGGTTTGATAATATAATGACAATTTCATTTTTCTAGACTTAGGCTAAAAAACATGACATTAGAGGGTGAAAACCAATAATAGGCCCCGAACGGCCTCGGAGAAGGCACCAACACCACCCACGAGACAATGTAACTCGTAGGAACTGATTGTGGGGCCACGGGACTCCCGGTTTGAGAATAAGATGATAATTTGAATAGTTTTAGACTTTGGCTTAAAAACATGGCGTTAGAGGGTGAAAACAAAAAATAGCCTCCGAACGTCCTCGTGGGAGGCACCAACACCTCCCAAGGGACCAATGTGACTCGTAGGAACTGACACGCTATCACGAGACTCCCATTTTCATCATATAAAGATAATTTGCAGAATTTTAGACTTAGGCTTAAAAACATTGCGTTAGAGGGAGAAAATCCAAAACAGACCCCGAACGGCCTCGTGGGTGGCCCCAATACCTCCCACGAGAGCAATGTGACTCGTAGGAACTGACCGCGCAGCCGCGGGACTCCCGGTTTAAGAATACAATGATAATTTATATATTTCTAGACTTACACAAAACATGGCATTAGTGGAGAAAACTCAAAACAGCCCCCGAACGGCTCGTGGGTGGCTCTAACACCTCCCACGGGACCAATGTTACTTGTAGGAACTGACCCCGCTGTCGGGGGACTCACGGTTTGACAATACGATGATAATTTGCATATTTCTTGACTTAGTCTTAAAAACACGGTGTTAGAGTGAGAAAACACAAAACAGCCCCCGAACAGCCCCGTGGGAGGCACCAACAGCTCCCACGGGACCAATAATACTCGTAGGAACTGACCGCGCATCCACAGGACTCCCGATTTGAGAATACGATGGTAATTTGAATATTTCTAGACTTAGGCTTAAAAACATGGCGTTAGAGGGTAAAAACCCAAAACAACCCGCGAATGGCCCCATAGGAGGCACCAACTCCTCCTACGGGACTAATGTGACTCGTAGGAACTGACCACACAGCTGCAGGACTCCCGGTTTGAGAATACGATGAAAATTTATATATTTCTAGAGTTACACAAAATATGGCGTTAGTGGAGAAAACTCAAAACAACCCCTGAACGGCTCATGGGTGGTTCTAACACCTCCCACGGGACCAATGTAACTTGTAGGAACTGACCCCGCTGTCGGGGGACTCCCGGTTTGAGAATACGATGATAATCTGCATATTTCTTGACTTAGGCTTAAAAACACGACATTAGAGGGAGAAAACCCAAAACAGCCCCCGAACGGCCCCGTGGGAGGCACCAACACCTCCCACGAGACCAATAATACTCGTAGGAATTGACCGCGCAGCCACAGGACTCCCTGTTTGAGAATATGATGGCAATTTGAATCTTTCTAAACTTAGGCTGAAAAAACGAGCGTTAGATGGTAAAAACCCAAAACAGCATGTGAATGGCCCCATGGGAGGCACTAACTCCTCACACGGGACTAATGTGACTCGTAAGAACTGACCACACAGCCGCAGGACTCCCGGTTTGAGAATATGATGATAATTTTCATATTTATAGACTTAGGTTTAAAAACATGGCATTAGTGGGTGAAACCCCGAAATAACCCTCGAACGGCCCCGTGGGCGGAACCAACACCTCCCACGAGACCAATGTAACACGTAGGAACTGACCACGCATCCTCGGGACTCCCGGTTTAAGAATATGATGATAATTTACATATTTCTAGAATTACGCTTAAAAATACGGCATTAGAGGGTGAAAACCCAAAACAGCTCCCGAACGACGCCGTGGGAGGCACCAAGACCTCACACGGGACCAATGTGACTCGTAGGAACTGACGGTGAAGCCACAGACTCCCAATTTGAGAATACGATGATAATTTTTATAATTTTAAAAATATGCTTAAAAACATGGCATTAGAGGGTGAAAACCCAAAACAACCCCTATACGGCCCCGTGGGGGGCACCAACATCTTCTACGGGACTAATGTAACTCACAAGAACTGACTGTGCAGCCACGGGACTCTCGGTTTGAGAATACGATGATAATTTGCGTATTTTTGGACTTACGCAAAACATGGAGTAAGTGGAGGTTAACCCGAAATAGTCCCCGAACGGCCCGTGGGTGGCACCAACACCTCCCTCAGGACCAATGCAACTCATAGGAACTGACCACATAGCCGCGGGATTCCTGGTTTCAAAATACAATGACTATTTGTGTTTTTCTAGACTTAGGCTTAAAATCATGACATTAGAGGGTGAAAACCAAAAATAGCCCCCAAACGGCCCCGTTGGTGGGACCAATACATCCCACGAGACCAATATGACTCGTAGGAACTGACCACGCAGCCGGGGGTCTGTTGGTTTGAGAATACGAAGATAATTTGCATACTTATAGACTTAGGCTTAAAAATATGGTGTTAGAGGGTGAAAACACAAAGACAGCCCCCGAATGGCCCCGGGGAAGGCACCAACACCTCCCACGAGACAACGTAACTCGTAGGAACTGACTGTAGGGCCACGGGACTCCCGGTTTGAGAATACGATGATAATTTGAATATTTCTATACTTTGGCTTAAAAACATGGCGTTAGAGGGTGAAAACCAAAAATAGCCCCCGAACGTCCTCATGGGAGGCACCAACACCTCCCAGGGGACCAATGTGACTTATGGGAACTGACACGCTGTCGCGAGACTCCCGTTTTCCACATATAAAGATAATTTGCATAATTTTAGACTTAGGCTTAAAAACATGGCTTTAGAGGGAGAAAAACCAAAACAGACCCCGAACGGCCTCGTGGGTGGCACCAACACTTCCCACGGGACCAATGCGACTCGCATGAATTAACAGCGCAGCCGCGGGTCTCTCAGTTTGATAATACAACAGTAATTTGAATATTTCTAGACTTAGGAATAAAAACATGACATTAGAGGGTGAAAACCCAAAACAACCCCTGAACGGCCTCGTGGGGGGCCCCAACACCTCCCACGGGACCAATGTAACTCATAGTAACTGACCGCGCAGCCACGGGACTCTCGGTTTGAGAATACAACGGTAATTTTCAAATTTCCAGACTTAAGCATAAAAATATGGCGGTAGAGGTTGAAAACCCAAAACAACCCCCGAGCGGCCCGTGGGAGGCACCAACACCTCCCACGGGACCAATGTAACTCGTAGGAACTGACCACGCATCCTTGGGACTCCTGGTTTACGAATACGATCATAATTTGCATATTTCTAGACTTAGGCTTAAAAATACGACGTTAGAGGATGAAAACCCAAAACAGCCCCCGAAAAGCCCCGTGGGAGGCACCAACACCTCACACGGGACCAATGTGACTCGTAGGAACCGACTGTGAAGCCACAGACTCCCAATTTGAGAGTACGTTGATAATTTTTTTATTTTCAGACATAGCCTTAAAAACATGGCGTTAGAGGGTGAAAACCCAAAATAACCCCTGAACGGCCCCGTGGGAGGCACCAACACCTTCTACGAGTCCAATGAAACTCATAGTAACTCACTGTGCAACCACGGGACTCTCAGATTGTGAATACGATAGTAATATGCATATTTCTAGACTTAGACAAAACATAGGGTTAATGGGTGTAAACTCGAAACATCCCCCGAACGGTCCTGTGGGTGGCACCAATACCTCCCATAGGACCAATGTGACTCGTAAGAACTGACCGTGCAACCACGGGACTCCTGTTGTGAGAATACGATGATAATTTGCATATTTCTAGACTTAGGATTAAAAACATTCTTTAGAGGGTGAAAATCCATAACATCCCCCCACGGCCACGTTGGTGGCACCAACACCTCACACAGGACCAATGTAACTCGTAGAAACTAACCGCGCAGCCACGGGACTCTTAGTTTGAGAATACGATGATAATTTGCATATTTTTAGACTTACACAAAACATGGCGTTAGTGGAGAAAACTCGAAACAACCTCCGAACGGTTCGTGGGTGGCTCTAACACCTCCCACGGGACCAATGTAACTTGTAGGAACTGATCCCGCTGTCGGGGGTCTCCCGGTTTGAAAATACGATGATAATTTGTATATTTCTTGACTTGGGCTTAAAAACACGACGTTAGAGGGAGAAAACCCAAAGCAACTCTCGAACGGCCTCGTGGGAGGCACCAACACCTCCCACGGGACCAATAATACTCGTAGGAACTGACCGCGCAGCCAGGGGACTCTCGGTTTGAGAATACAATAGTAATTTGAATATTTCTAGACTTCGGCGTAAAAACATGGTGTTAGAGGGTCAAAACCCAAAACAGCCCACGAACGGCGCCATGGGAGGCACCAACTCCTCCCACGGGACTAATGTGACTCATTAATACTGACCACACAGCCGGAGGACTCCCCGTTTGAGAATACGATGATAATTTGCATATTTAAGACTTAGGTTTAAAAACATGGCGTTAGTGGGTGAAACCCCAAAATAACCCCCGAACGGCCCCGTGGGAGGAACCAACACCTCCCAAAAGACCAATGTAACTCGTAGGAACTGACCGCGCAGCCACGAGACTCCCGGTTTGAGAATATGACAATAATTTGAATATTTGTAGACTTAGGTTTAAAAACATGGCGTTAGTGGGTGAAAACCCAAAATAGCCCCCGAACGTCCTTGTGGGAGGCACCAACACCTCCCACGGGACCAATGTGACTCGTAGGAACTAACCACGCTGCCACGAGACTCCCGTTTTCAACATATAAAGAGAATTTGTAGAATTTTAGACTTAGGCTTAAAAACATGGTGTTAGAGGGAGAAAACCCCAAATAGACCCCGAACGTCCCCGTGGGTGGCACCAACACCTCCCTCGGGACCAATGCGACTTTCATGAATTAAGAGTGCAGCCGTGGGTCTCTCGGTTTGATAATATGATAGTAATTTGAATATTTCTAGACTTAGGAATAAAAACATGACATTAGAGGGTGAAAACCCAAAACAACCCCTGAACGGCCTCGTGGGAGGCACTAACACCTCCCACGGGACCAATGTAACTCATAGGAACTGACCGCGCAGCCACGGGACTCTCGGTTTGAGAATACAACGGTAATTATCAAATTTCCAGACTTAGGCATAAAAACATGGCGTTAGAGGTAGAAAACCCAAAACAGCCACCGAGCGGCCCCGTGGGAGGCACCAACACCTCCCACAGGACCAATGTAACTCGTAGGAACTGACCACTCATCCTCGGGACTCCCGGTTTAAGAATACGATAATAATTTTCATATTTCTAGACTTAGGTTTAAAAAATACGGCATTAGAGGGTGAAAACCCAAAACAACCCCCGAACGGCCCCGTGGGAGGCACCAACACCTCACACGGGACCAATTTGACTCGTAGGAACTGACCGTGAAGCCACGGACTCCCAATATGAGAATATGATGATAATTTTTATATTTTCAGACGTAGGCTTAAAAACATGGCATTAGAGGGTGAAAACCCAAAACAACCCCTGAACGGCCCCGTGGGAGGCACCAACACCTTCTACGGGACCAATGTAACTCATAGGAACTGACTGTGTAACCACGGAACTCTCGGTGTGAGAATATGATGTTAATTTGCATATTTTTAGACTTACGCACAACATGGCGTTAATGGAGGTTAACCCAAAATATCCCCCGAACGGCCCGTGGGTTGCACCAACACCTCCCTCAGGACCAATATAACTCGTAGGAACTGACCACACAGCCGCGGGACTCCTCGTTTTATAATATGATGATAGTTTGTATTTTTCTAGACTTAGGCTTAAAAACATGACATTAGAGGGTGAAAACCAAAAACAGCGCCCGAACGGCCCCGTGGGTGGGACCAATACCTCCCAAGAGACCAATATGACTCGTAGGAACTGACCATGCAGCCGGGGGTCTGTTGGTTTGAGAATACGAAGATAATTTCCATATTTATAGACTTAGGCTTAAAAATATGGTGTTAGAGGGTGAAAACACAAAAACAGCCCCCGAATGGCCCCGGGGAAGGCACCAACACCTCCCACGGGACAATGTAACTCGTAGGAACTGATCGTGGGGCCACGGGAGTCCCGGTTTGAGAATACGATGATAATTTGAATATTTCTACATTTTGGCTTAAAAACATGGCGTTTGAGGGTGAAAACCCAAAATAGCCCCCGAACGGACCCACAGGAGGCACCAACACCACCCATGGCACAAAGGTAACTCGTAGGGATAGATCGCGCAACCTCGGGACTCCCAGTTTGAGAAAATGACGATAGTTTGAATATTTCTAGACTTAGGCTTAAAAACATGACGTTAGTGAGTGAAAACCCAAAACAACCTCCGAACGGCCCCGTGGGTGGCACTAACACCTCCCACGGGATCAATGTAACTCGTAGGAACTGACCGCGCAACCACGAGACTCCAGGTTTGAGAATAAGATGGTAATTTGAATATTTCTAGACTCAAGCATACAAACATGGCGTTGGTGGGTGAAACTCCTAAACAAACCCCGAACGGCCTAGTAGCAGGCACCAACACCTCCCACGGGGCAAATGTAATTCATAGAAACCGACCACAGAACCACGATACTCCCGGTTTGAGAATACGACGATAATTTGCATTTTTATAGACTTAGGTTTTAAAACATGGTGTTAGTGGGTGAAACCTCAAAACAGCCCCCGAACAGCAATGTAGGAGGCACCAGCACCTCCCACGGGACTAATGTTACATGTAGGAACTCACCACGCAGCCACAGGACTCCCGATTTGAGAAGACGATGATAATTTGCATATTTATAGACTTACTTAAATCTTGACGTTAGTGAGGGAAAACCTGACACAACCCCCATTTGCCCGTGAGTGGCACCAACACCTCCGACAGGACTAATGTAACTCGTAGGAACTGACCCCGTAGCCGCATGACTCCCGGTTTGATAATATGATGATAATTTGCGTATTTCTTGACTTAGGCTTAAAAATATGGCGTTAGAGGGTGAAAACCCTTAATAACCCCTGAACGGCTCCGTGGGAGGCACCGACACCTCCCACAGAATCAATGTGACTCATATGAACTGACCACGCAGCTGCGGGACTCTCGATTTGAGAATAAGATGATAATTTGCATATTTCTAAACTTAGGCTTAAAGACATGGCGTTTGAGGGTGAAAACCCAAAACATCCCCCGCATGGCCCCATGGGAGGCACCAACAGCTCACATAGGACCAATGTGACTCTGAGGAACTGATCGCGTAGCCAGGGGACTCTCAGTTTGAGAATACAATGATAATTTACATATTTATTGACTTAGGCATAAAAACATGTCGTTAGAGAGTGAAAACCCAAAAAAGCCCCCGAACGGCCCCGTGGGATGTACCAATGCCACCAATGGGACCAATGTAATTCGTAGGAACTGACCACACAGCCACGGGACTCTCGTTTTGATAATACAATGATAATTTGCATATTTCTAGACTTAGGCTTAAAAACATTGCGTTAGAGGGTGAAAACCCAAAACATCCCCCGAACGGCCATGTGGGTGGCACCAACACCTCCCACGAGACCAATCTGACTCGTTGGAACTGAGCGCGCAGCCACGGGACTCCCGGTTTGAGAACACGATGATAATTTTCATATTTCTAGACTTATACAAAACATGGCGTTAGTGGGGGAAAACTCAAAACAACCCTCGAACAGCCCGTGGGTAGCTCTAACACCTCCCACGGCACCAATCTAACTCGTAGGAACTGACCATGCTGTCGGGGGACTCCCGATTTGCGAATACGATGATAATTTGCATATTTCTTGAGTTAGGCTTAAAAACACGGCGTTAGAGGGAGAAAAACCAAAACTTCCCTCGAAAGGCCCCATGGGAGGCACCAACACCTCCCACGGGACCAATAAAACTCGTAGGAACTGACCACGCAGCCACGAGACTCCCAGTTTGAGAATACAATGGTAATTTGAATATTTCTAGACTTTGGGTTTAATACATGGCGTTAGAGGGTAAAAACTCAAAACATCCCGCGAACGGCCCCATGGGAGGCACCAACTCCTCCTAGGGGACCAATGTGATTTGTAGGAAAATACCACACAGCCGCGGGACTCTCGATTTCAGAATAGGATGATAATTTGCATATTTCTAGACTTAGGCTTCAAATCATGGCGCTAGAGTGTGAAACCCCAAAATAACCCCTGAACGGCCATGTGGGAGGCACCAACACTTCCTACGGGACCAATGTAACTCGAAGGAACTGATCGGGCAGCCATGGGATTCCTGTTTTGACAACACGATGACAATTTGCATATTTCTAGACTTAGATTTGAAAACATGGCATTAGAGGGTGAAAACCCACAATATCCCCCTAACGGCCCCATGGGAGGCACTAACACCTCCTACGAGACCAATGTAACTCGTAGGAACGGACCGCACAGCCACCGGACTCCTAATTTGATAATATAATGGTAATTTGAATATTTGTAGACTTAGGCTTAAAAACATGGTGTTAGAGGGTGAAAACCAAAAATAGCCCCCGAAAGTCCCTGTGGGAGGCACCAACACCTCCCACGGGATCAATGTGACTCGTAGGAACTGACCGCGCTGCCACGGGACTCCCAGTTTGAAAATACAATGATAATTTGCATAATTTTAGATTAAGGATTAAAAACATGGCGTTAGAGGGAGAAAACCCAAAACAAACCCCGAACCGCACCGTGGGTGGCACCAACACCTCCCACGGGACCAATGTGACTTGTAGGAATTAACAGCACATCTTTGGGTCTATCGCTTTGATAATACGATGGTTTCTAGACTTAGGAATAAAAACCTGACATTAGAGGGTGAAAACCCCAAAATTGCCCCCGAACGGCCTCTTGGGAGGCACCAACACTTCCCACGGGACCAATGTAACTCATAGGAACTGATCGCGCATCCACGGGACTCTCGGTTTAAGAGTACTACGATAATATTCAAATTTCTAGACATAGTCATAAAAACATGGCGTTAGATGGAGAAAACCCAAAACAGCCCCCGAGCGGCCCCGTGCAAGGCACCAACACCTCCAACAGGACTAATGTCACTCGTAGGAATTGACCACGCAGGCTCGGGATTCCCGGTTTAATAATACGATGATAATTTTAATATTTCTTGACTTAGTCTTAAAAACATGGCGTTAGAGGGTGAAAACCCAAAACAGTCCCCGAACGGCTCCGTGGGAGGCACCAACACCTCGCACGGGACCAATGTGACTCGTAGGAACTGACCGTGGAGCCATGGGACTCCCAATTTGATAATACGATGATAATTTTTATATTTTTGGACCTAGGCTTAAAAACATGGCGTTAGAGGGTGAAACCCCAAAACAACCCCTCAACGTCCCCGTGGGAGGCACCATCACCTTCCACGGGACCAATGTAACTCGTAGAAACTGACTGCGCAGCCATGGAACTCTCGGTTTGAGAATACGATGATAATTTGCATATTTTTAGGCTTATGAAAAACATGGCATTTTGGAGGTTGACCTGTAATAACCTCCGAGCGGCCCGTGGGTGGCACCAACACCTCCCACGGAACCAATGTAACTCGTAGGAACAAACCACACAGCCGCGTGACTCCTGGTTTGGGAATATGATGATGATTGGCGTATTTCTAGACTTAAGCTTAAAAACATGGCGTTAGATGGTGAACACCCAAAATAGCCCCCGAACGACCCTGTGCCTGGCACCAACACCTCCCACGAGACCAATATGACTTGAGGAACTGACCACGCATCCGCGGGTCTGTCGATTTTAGAATACGATGATAATTTGAATATTTCTAAACATAGGCTTAATAATATGGTGTTAGAGGGTGAAAACAATGTAACTCCTAGGAATTGACTGTGGGTCCACGGGACTCCCGGTTTAAGAATACGATGATAGTTTGAATATTTCTAGACTTTGGCTTAAAACAAGGCGTTTGAGGGTGAAAACCCAAAATAGCCCCCGAACGGCCCCGTGGGAGGCACCAACACATCCCATGGGACCAAAGTAACTCGTAGGGACAGATCGCACAACCTCGGGACTCCTAGTTTGAGAAAATGATGATAATTTGAATATTTCTAGACTTAGGCTTTAGAACATGGCGTTAGTGGGTGAAACCCCTAAACAGACCCCGAACGGCCCCGTGGGAGGTACCAACACCTCCCACAGGACAAATGTAATTCGTAGGAACCTACCACGCAATCACGGGACTCACGGTTTGAGAATACGATGGAAATTTGAATTTTTATAGACTTTGGTTTTAAAACATGGTGTTAGTGGGTGAAACCTCGAAACAGCTCCCAAACAGCCATGTGGGAGGCACCAACACCTCCCACGGGACTAATGTAACTCGTAGGAACTCACCACGCAACCACGGGACTCCCGATTTGAGAAGATGATGCTAATTTCCAAAACTTGACGTTAGTGGTGGAAAACTTGAAACAACCCCCAAACGGCCCGTGAGTGGCATCAACACCTCCCACAGGACTAATGTAACTCGTACGAACTGACCCCGTAGCCGCGTGACTCCCGGTTTGAGAATACGACGATAATTTCAAATTTCTAGACTTAGGTTTAAAAACATGGCGTTAGAGGGTCAAAACCCAAGATAACCCCCGAACGGCCCTGTGGGTGGCACCGATACCTCCCGCGGGACCAATGTAACTCGTAGGAACTGACCGTGTAGCCACGAGACTCCTGGTTTGAGAATACGACAGTGATTTGAATATTTCTAGTCTTAGGATTAAAAACATGGTGACACCTCCCGAACGGCCCTGTGGGAGGCACCAACACCTCCCACGGAACCAATGTGACTCGTATGAACTGACCACGCAGTCGTGGGACTCCCTATTTGAGAATAAGACGATAATTTGCATATTTCTACACTTAGGCTTAAAGACATGGCGTTTGAAGGTGAAATCCCAAAACATCCCCCACACGGCCCCATGGGAGGAACCAACACATCATAGGGAATTAATGTGACTCCTAGGAACTGATCGCGTAGCCACTGGACTATCGGTTTGAGAATACGATGATAATTTGCTTATTTCTAGACTTAGGCTTAAAAAGATGGGGTTACAGAGTGAAAACCCAAAATAGCCTCTGAACGGCCCCGTGGGAGGTACCAACACCACCCATGGGACCAATGTAATTCGTAGGAACTGACCATGAAGCCACGAGACTCTCTATTTGAGAATACGATGATAATTTGCATATTTCTAGACTTAGGCTTAAAAACATTGCTTTAGAGGGTGAAAACCCAAAACATCCCCTGAACGGCCACGTGGGTGGCAGCAACACCTCCCACGGGACTAATGTGACTCGTAGGAACTGACCGCACAGCCACGGGACTTCCGGTTTGAGAATACGATGATAATTTGCATATTTCTAGACTTACACAAAATGTGGCATTAGTGGGGGAAACTTGAATCAGCCCATGAATGGTCCGTGGGTGGCTCTAACACCTCTCACGAGACCAATGTAACTTGTAGGAACTAACCCCTCGGTCGGGAGACCCCCGGTTTTAGAATATGATGATAATTTGCATATTTCTTGACTTAGGCTTAAAAATTCAGCGTTAGAGGGAGAAAACCCAAAACAGTGCCCGAACGACCTCATGGGAGGCACCAACACCTCCCACGAGACCAATGAAACTCGTAGGAACTGACCGCTCAGCCATGGGACTCCCGGTTTGAGAATACGATGTTAATTTGACTATTTCTATGCTTAGGCTTAAAAACATTGCGTTAGAGGGTGAAAACCCAAAACATCCCGTGAACGGCCCCATAGGAGGCACCAATTCCTCCCACGGGACCAATGTGACTCGTAGGAACTGAACACACAATCGCGGGATTCCCGCTCTGAGAATACGACGGGAATTTTCAAATTTCTAGACTTAGGCATAAAAACATGGCGTTAGAGGGAGAAAACCAAAAACAACTCCCGACCGGCCCCGTGCGAGGCACCAACACCACCCCAGGACCAATGTAACTGGAAGGAACTGACCACGCATCCTCGGGACTCCCGATTTAAGAATACGACGATAATTTGGATATTTCTAGACTTAGGCATAAAAACATGACGTTTGAGGGTGAAAACCCAAAACAACCCCTGAACGGCCCCATGGGAGGCACCAACACCTTCCACGGGACCAATGTGACTCATAGCAACTGACTGCGCAGCCATTGGACTCTCGATTTGAGAATAGGAAGATAATTTACATATTTTTAGACTTATGCAAAACACGGCGTTTATGGAGGTTAACCCGAAATAGCCCCCGAAAGGTCCGTGGGTGGCACCAACGCCTCCCATGGGACCAATGTAACTCGTAGGAACTGACTAGACAGTCGCGAGACTCCTGGGTTTGAGAATACGATGATAATTTGCATATTTCTAGACTTAGGCTTAAAAACATGGCGTTGGAGGGTGAAAACCAAAAACAGCCCCTAAACGGCCCCGTGGGTGGCACCAACACCTCCCAGGAGACCAATATGACTTGTAGGAACTGACCACGCAGTCGCGGGTCTGTCGGTATGAGAATACGATGATAATTTGCGTATTTATAGACTTAGAGCTAAAAATATGGTGTTGGAGGTGGAAAACAGCCCCCGGATGGCCCCGTGGGAAGCACCAACACCTCCCACTAGACAATGTAACTCGTAGGAACTGACCGTGGGGCCACGGGATTCCTGGTTTGAGAATTCGACGATAATTTGAATATATCAATACTTAGGTATAAAAACATGGCGTTAGTGGGTGAAACCCCGAAATAGCCCCCGAATGGCCCCGTGGGAGGCACCAACACCTCCCATGGAACCAAGGTAACTCGTAGGGACAAATCACGCAACCCCGGGACTCCCAATTTGAGAATAAGACTGTAATTTGAATATTTCTTGACCTAGGCTTAAAAACCTGGCATTAGAGGGGGAATCCCAAAATAGCTTCCGAACGGCCCTGTGGGTGGCACTAACACCTCCCACGGGACAATGTAACTCGTAGGAACGGACCACGCACCCACGAGACTCTCGATTTGAGAATACGACGATAATTTGAATATTTGTAGACATAGGCTTAAAGACATGGTGTTAGAGGGTGAAAACCCAAAATAGCCCCCGAACGGCCACGTGGGATGCACCAACACCTCCCAGGGGACCAATATAGCTCATAGGAACTGACCACGTAGCTGCGAGACTCCCAATTTGAGAATACGACAATAATTTGAATATTTCTAGACTTAGGCTTAAAAATATGGCGTTAGGGGGTGACAACCCAACACAGCCCCCTCACAGCCACGTGGGAGGCACCAACACTTCCCATGGGACCAATTTAATTCGAAGGAACTTACCCCATAGCCACGGGACTCCTGGTTTGAGAATACGATGATAATTTGCATACTGCTAGACTTAGATTTGAAAACATGGCGTTAGAGGGTGAAAACCCAAAATAGCCCCCAAACGGCCCCGTGTGAGGCACCAATACCTCCTACGGGACCAATATAACTCGTAGGAACTGAACGCGTAACTGCGAGACTCCCGAATTGAGAATACGATGATAATTTGAATTTTTCTTGACTTAGGCTTAAAAACATGGCGTTAGAGGGTGAAAACCCAAAATAATCCCCGAATGGCCACGTGGGAGGCACCAACACATCCCACGGGACCAACGTAGCTCATCGAAACTAACCACACAATCCCGGGTCTCCCGGTTTGAGAATACGACCTTGATTTGCTTATTTCTAGACTTAGGCAAAACATGGGGATAGTGGGTGAAAACTTGAAACAACCCTCGGACAGTCTAGTGGGTGGCACCGACACCTCCCACGGGACCAATGTGACTCATAAGAACTGACGGCGCAGCCACGGGACTCCCAGTTTGAGAATACGATGATAATTTACATATTTCTAGACTTAGGGTTAAAAATAAGGCGTTAGAGGGTGAAAATCCAAAATAGCCCCCGAGCGTCCCCGGGGGAGGCACCAACACCTCCCACGGGACAATGTAACTCAAGGGAACTGACCACGCACCCACTGGACTCCCGGTATGACAATACGACGATAATTTGAAAATTTATATATATATGCTTAAAAAATGGCGCTAGAGGGTGAAAACCCAAAACAGCGCCCGAACAGCCACGTCGGAAGCACCAACACCTCCAACGAGACCAATGTGGCTCATAGAAACTGACAACGCAGCCGAGGGACTCCCGGTTTGAGAATACGATGATAATTTGTATATTTTTAGACTTAGGCTTAAAAATATGGCGTTAGAGCATAAAAACCCAAATAGCCCCCTAACGGCCCAGTGAGAGGCAACAACACCTCCCACGGGACTAATGTAACTTGTAGCAACTGACCACGTAGACAGGGGACTCCCCATTTGAGAATACGACAATAATTTGCATATTTCTAGACATAGGCAAGATAATGCGTTAGTGGGTGAAAACTTGAAACAACCCCCTAACGGTCCCGTGGGTGGCAGCAACCCCTCCCACGGGACTAAGGTGACTCGTCGGAACAGACCGCGCAGCCACGAGACTTCCTATTTGAGAATACGATGATAATTTGCATATTTGTAGACTTAGGCTTAAAAACATGGCGTTAGAGGGTGAAAACCCCAAACCTCCCCTGAACGGCCCCGAGGGAAGCACTAACACCTCCCACGAGACCAATGTAACTCGTAGGAACTAACCACACAGCCATGGGACTCTCGGTTTGACAATACGACGATAATTTGAATATTTATATACATAGGCTTCAAAACATGGCGTTAAAGGGTGAAAAACAAAAACAACCCCCGAAAGTCCCCGAGGGAGGCACCAACACCTACCACCAGACCAGTATATCTGATAGGAACTGATCACGTAGCCACAGGACTCTCGGTTTGAGAATATAATGATAATTTGAATATTTATAAACTTAGGCTTAAAAACACGGCGTTAAAGGGTGAAAACCCAAAACAGCCCCCAAACGGTGATATGGGATGCACCTACACCTCCCACGGGACCAATGTAGCTCATAGGAACTGACCACGCAGTCGCGTGACTCCCATTTTAAGAATACGATGGTAATTTGCATATTTCTAGACTTAAGCAAAACATGGCGTTAGTGGGTGAAAACCCTAAACTGTCCCCGAACGGTTCCGTGGGTGGCACCAACACTCCCACGGAACCAATGTGACTCGTAAGAACTGACCACGCAACCATGGGACAACATCTTTGAGAATACGATGATAATTTGCATAGTTCATTACTTATGCTTAAAAACAAGGCATTAGAGGGTGAAAATCCAAAATATCCCCCGAACGGCCCCGGGGGTGGCACCAACACCTCCCACCAGACAATGTAACTTGTAGGATCTGACGACGCACCCACGGGACTCACAATTTGAGAATACGATGACAATTTTAATATTTAGAGACATGGGATTAAAAACATGGCGTTAGAGAGCGAAAACCCAAAACAGCCCCCAAACGGCCACGTGGGATGCACCAACACCTCCCATGGGACCAATGTAGCTCATAGGAACTGACCATGCAGCCGCGGGACTCCCAATATGAGAATAGGATGATAATTTGCATATTTCTAGACTTAGGCTTAAAAACATGGCGTTAGAGCATTAAAACCCAAAATAGCCCCCGAACGGCCACGTGGGAGGCACCAACACTTCCCACGGGACCAATGAAACTCGAAGGAACTGATCGGGTAGCCACGGGGATCCTGGTTTAAGAATATGATGATAATTTGCATAATTCTAGACTTCGATTTGAAAAGATTGCGTTAGAGGGTGAAAACCCAAAACAGCCCCCGAACGGGCCCGTGCGACGAACCAATACCTCCCACGGGACCAATGTATTTCTTAGGAACAGAACGCGCAGTCACGGGACTCCCAATTTCAGAATACGATGATAATTTGCCTATTTTCTAGACTTAGGGCTAAAAACATGGCGTTAGAGGGTGAGAACCGAAAAAAGCCCCCGAACGGCCACGTGGGAGGCCCCAACACCTCCCACAGGACCAATGTAGCTCATAGGAACTGACCACGCAGCCGCGTGACTCGTGGTTTGAGAATACGACGGTAATTTTCATATTTCTATACTTAGGCAAAACATGGCGTTAGTGGGTGAAAACCCGAAAAAGCCACCGAACGGTCCCGTGGGTGGCACTAACACCTCCCACAGGACCAATGTGACTCGTAAGAACTAACCGCGCAGCCACGGGACTCCCTGTTATAGAATATGATGATAACTTGCATAGATCTATACTTTGGCTTAAAAACAAGGGATTTGAGCATAAAAATGCAAAACAACCCCCGAACGGCCCGGGGGAGGCACCAACACCTCCCACGGGACAATGTAACTCATAGGAATTGACCACGCACCCACGCGACTCCCGATTTGAGAACATGACGATAATTTGAGCATTTGTAGACATAGGCCTAAAAACATGGCGTTAGAGGGTGAAACCCCAAAACAGCTCCCGAACGGCCACGTGGGATGCACCAACACCTACCACGGGACTAATGTTGCTCATAGGAACTAATCACGCAGCCGCGGGACTCCCGGTTTGAGAATACAACAATTATTTGCATATTTCTAGACTTGGGCTTAAAAACATGGCATTAGAGCGTGAAAACCCAAAACAACCCCCTAACGCCCACGTGGGAGGCACCATCAGCTCCCACGGGACTAATGTAACTTATTGGAACTGACCGCGTAGCCACGGGACTCCCAGTTTGTGACTAAAATGATAAATTGAATATTTCTATACTTAGGCTTGAAAACATGGTGTTAGTGGGGAAAAACCCGAAATGGCCTCCGAACAGCCCCGTGGGTGGCACGAACACCTCCCACGGGACAAATGTTACTCGTAGGAATTGACAATACACCCACGAGACTCTCGGTTTGAGAATACGATGATAATTTGAAAATTTATAGACTTAGGCTTAAAAATATGGCGTTAGAGGGTGAAAAGTCGAAACATCCCTTGAACGGCCTCGGCGGAGGCAACAACACCACCCATGGGACCAATGTAACTCGTAGGAACTGAACATGTAGCCACGGGACTCCCGATTTTAGAATACGACAATAATCTAAATATTTACAGACTTAGGCTTAAAAACATGGCATTAGAGGGTGAAAACCCAAACCAGCCCCCCCAACGACCACGTGGGATGCACCAACACCTCCCACGGGTCTAATGTAACTCACAGGAACTAACCACGCAGCCGTGGGACTCCCGGTTTGAGAATACAGTGATAATTTTCATATTTCTAGACTTCGGCTTAAAAACTTGGCGTTAGAGCATGAAAACCCAAAACAGCCCCCGAACGGCGACGTGGGCGGACCGAAAAACCTCCCACGGGACTAATATAACTTGTAGGAACTACCCGCGTAGCAATGACACTTCCGGTTTGAGAATACGGTGGTAATTGAAATATTTGTATACTTAGGCAAAATGTGACCAATGTGACTTGTAGGAATAGACCGCGCAGCCGCAAGACTCCCAGTTTGAGAATATGACGATAATTTGCATATTTCTAGACTTAGGCTTAAAAACATGGCGTTAGAGGGTGAAAACCTAAAACAGCCCCCGAACGGCCATATGGGAGGCACCAATACCTCCATTAGGACCAATGTAACTCGTAGGAACTGACCGCATAGACACGGGACTCCCAGTTTAAGAATAAGACGATAATTTGCATATTTCTAGACTTAGGCTTAAAAACATGGTGTGAGAGGGTGAAAACCTAACACATCCCCCTAACAGCCATGTGGGAGGCAACAACACTTCCCACGGGACCAATGTAACTCGTAGTAATTGATCGCACAGCCACGGGACTCCTGGTTTGAAAATACGACGATAATTTGCATATTTCAAGACTTAGATTTGAAAACATGGTGTTAGAGGGTGAAAACCCAAAACAACCCCCGAACGGCCATGTGGGAGGCACCAATACCTCCCACGGGACCAATGTAAGTCATAGGAACTGAACGCGCAGCCGGGGGACTCACGATTTGAGAATACGATTGTTGATGTAAAAAATTAGATTGCTTATAATTATTTAATCACAGATAAATATAAATGAGACAAAGAATTTTAAAGTGGTTCGGCCTTATAAGAATAGCCTACGTCCACTGTTTCTGTTATTGCTAAGTGTTTAGAAATTCTCGATATCTGGATCTATCAAGAAATTTCGGTCCCCTTGAATGAGGATGATACAATGTATTTATAGCCCTTAGGCTGTACATGTGAAAGGGTAAATAATTAATGCCCTTTAAGAGTATACGTCTATATGATGAACATTCAATGAATAGTTGAACTATTGATTATCTGGCAATTAATGCTTATAGCCGAGATACAGCTCGGACCGCCTTAGTTGCTCGTCGTTCAGGAGTTTCTCGGAGCAGTGGAGTTCCTCGGAGCGATGGAGTTCCTCGGAGTACACCTGTTGCTCGGAGTGTCTGACTTGATTGGTGAGTAAAGTTCCTCGTTGTTAAAATAACTGTAGAAATTTTCCACTTAGATTGACACGTGTCTTCTTGTGATTCATCCACGTCAGCATATTAATTTTTGTATCAACAGAAGCCCCCAATGTTTCATAGTAGGAATTTTGAGGAGTATGGAACATTCTTTCTCGGAATATAGCAATATTAAATGACCTTCCTGATTTTTAGGAACGTTTCCTTTGTATTTATTTTTCCTGCTAAATTCGCAGAATCCGCCTTTTTGAATTTTTATAAACGCTTCGATCTTCGCGCACTTTTTGTCCTTTTAGCCGCCGGTAGCGTAATAGTTTCTTTTTGTAATCATTTCTTTCACCGTTTCTCGAGGCAAAGTATTTAAGCTTCATAGACAATCCCATCGTCTTCTACCTTTTCTAATTTCTGCTTTCGAGTTTTCCATAGTCTCTCTCTTTCTTGTGCGTTCATCCTTTCCTCCGTTCGTTTTCAACAGATATCCCTTTTTCTTTATGATCTTCTTCCTCCTTCTTCATTTCTTTTATTCACCATATTTTATGTTATTGAATCTCTTGAGAAATTACGTTCTGATTTTTCTATCCCTTCTTGGGTAACTCTGGAGGAGCTTTCTGAGCGTTCAGATTATTTTCGTTTAGGTGAATGACATTAGTTCCCCAGCCTCTTTATTGCTGAGTGTGGATTTTCTTTTCCACCAAACCCTATGTGCCTAGAGTTCTGTCAGCATTTCGATATTGTTCCTATAAAAATAGCCTCCAACACATGGAGAATAGTTAATGGGGTGTATAGGTTAAATCAAACTCATGGAACTCGTATAGGAATTCCTGAGATTATGTATTGTTACAGATGGGCTGTTCTAGATAATGTTTTTTATTTAAAAACTAGATTTTTGAATAGGGCTTTAGTAGTCAACCTCCCTGATGCCAATAGGGATTATTTTGAACAAGGGGGAGTTATTAAAAACTGACAATATGCCCCTTTGGTTGGAGATGAAGTATACCAGGGTCCCAGATGCCCTCCATATGGCAATGGGATAGGTTATTTTCATTTTATTTTATTTCGAAAATTGTGCTTTCATTATGTCTGATAAAATGTGTGATTAATATTTCAATATTTAATTATTTGCAGTTGACAGTAAGAGAAAAACTCCAAAAGAAGTTGAAGTTAATATCAAGCATTTGAAACTTATCTGGGGTTTGCATCGGAAATTTTCAGACGAGCACATCAGGTCCGCTTCATATTTGTTGCAGTACAGGAGTTATACATCATCATTCACTGCTCATCCTGTGGTCAGCATTAGTGAACCAGTGTCAGCTCCTGAGGATTCTTCACCAGAATCTCATATTCCTTTGAGTCAGAAGATGGGCAAGAGAAGAGTTCCTACTATCTTCGAAAAGACTACCTCTGCTGGAGATGGAAAAAGAAACAAGACTGATGTCCAAAAGGGGACAAAGAAAGTAGACATGGCTCCTTCTGATGCACCTCAAAAGGCTGCCGAGAAGCCCCCGGTGGCTTCGAGCAAGAAAGATGCTCCTAAGGAAGTAATCATCATCTCCCCAACCAAGAGTTCTTCCTTGGTTGAATCTGCTGCAGTGCCACTGAGGAGACTGAAGAAATCCTCCTCGGTCAATTTGGCTGAGACCATCCCCCAGCTCACAGTTAGTGGTGCTGGTGTTCCAACTATTATTCCCCCGAGCTCTGCGATGAGCTCGGTAAAGACTTGGATCATTCCTGAGGTCCAAGGAATTGAGGAGACTATTTCTCGGGATATGCTTACATCCTTGGCTACTCGTCATATTGCTTCAGTAAGTTTCTCGTATTCTCAATTTTTTTTCTTTCCCTCAATACTTGTATCTCTGTGCTGACCTGTTATTTTTCCATTTTTCAGCTGGTGAACTGTTTTAACAACATTGTGAAGAAGGATGAAGCGATTAAGGCCTCCAGCTCCTCGTCCGGTGTAGAGGATGCTTTACTGGGTTTGACCCAATCTTTTAAAGATTCCCGTCAAAAGTATGACAAGGATAAAGCAAATTGGGAGAAGAAGTTAGCTGTGGTTGAGGCAGAGAAATTGCAACTTACTGAGGTCTCCAAGAATTTAGAGAATAAATTAAAGGACTTAGAAGGAGAGAAACATAAGTATGACGAGAAGCTCAAGAGCTTTGGGGAGTTTGAAAACAAGATGAAAATGGCAGAGGAAGAATTGTCCCTCCTGCGGGAAGTGAATCGCCAGAAGGAGGAGGTGGAAGCTAAGTTGAAAGCCATCGAGGATCTTCTATCCGAGAATCTCTCCTCGGAGAAAATGAAAAGAAAAGTGGTGGTGAAAAAGTCTTTCAGCACTGGCTGGGACAAAGGGTGGAACAAAGGGGTAGCAGTAATGATGTCCCAGGTGTAGTATGGGAGTCCGAGATACTTCCGAAATGGTCGGGTGGCTGCCCTGTAAGAGTTGAAGATTAATGAGGACTCAAACTGTTTCAACAGCATCTCCCTGGTCCTCCCCCAAATATTGAAGATAAAGAAGAGGAGGAAGCTGCCTACGAAGAATCTTCACTGGTAGTGGGTGATCCAATCCTTACTCAGCCTGCCAAAGAGGAGCTTTCATCTCTGCCTTCTCCTACTGAACAAGTTCTAGCTCTAGCCGACCAACTCATTGTTCCCACCGAGCAACCAAGCTTCTCGTCCCAGCCTCCCGAGAAAGTCTTGGGAGATAAGGAAAAGGTGTGAAGTTGTTCGGTATTTTTTTTTCTTTCTTTTGTCATCTGTACTCCGAACATTGTACTCTTCTTTATGATGTAATAAAAATCACCTTTTTTGTTCCTCTATGTTGTTAATGCTCTGTTTTCTTTCTTATTAACTCTTTCCTTATCTTCTCTATTAGTTTATGGCCAGGATGGAATTGATGTCTTCTCATGACACAACTCTGCTTCGACAAAGCAACGAATGTTTTAAAGCTGGTCATACTGATTTGGATAAGTCCCAAATTGTAGACATCCTTGGCCGAGATGTTTCAGACCAAGCAGTTGAGGCCTATCAATACTTAAAGTGTCTTCTTGATCGTGTTGTAGCCAATAATGTGGCTTATTACGAAATGATTGAAGACTTGCAAGGTACTCTCGATGAACTTCAGCAGCAGTATAAAGAGTCTTTAGCACTTTTGCACGAAGGGGATGAGAAGAAACTCAATCAACTCAATGCTGAAAAAGGTTATAACAAGATGCTTGCTGGCTATGAAGTGAGAGGGAGAACGTTGAAGACAGAGGTTGAAGAGCACCGGCAAATCACCGAGAAACTGGAGAAGGAGAATAATAATCTGCAAAAGGAATTATATAAGCTGAAGTCTGTTGCATCATCTTCTACTGCCTTGGTACCTGTCACCGACGAAGGATTCTCCTTCTTAGAGGTTGAGAATGCTAAGTTACGAGATGAATTGGAAGCTTTGAGAAGAGTTGACCCTTCTACTGTTGTTCGGGGACGAGGAAGGGGTTCTCAGGGTCGAGGAAGAATTGCTGCCGAGGAGCAAGGTACTCAACCTGCTCGGGGACGACCAAGAGTTCTTCGTCCTACTATTGAAGAAGCTCATACTCAAGCAGCATTGGAAAACTAGGCCTTCCAGCTGATGGCAAAGGATCAAGACCTGTCAGGACTGTCCAAGAAAGTCCAAACTCTGGAGGGGGAACTTGCTGCGACGAAATCTGCCTTGGATCATAAGGACATTTTTGCCAGAAACCATCATGAGCAGTTAGAGAGGCTAACTTTCCAATTTCACAAACAACCTCGTGAATTCTGGATGGCAGGCTACAATGAGGCCCTCTGTCACTTGAATGCTCGTATTGAAAACGCTAAGAATGAAGGCTATAAACAAGGATGGTTGAATGCCCTAGGTGTACTGAAACTAGAGCAAGGTCATTATTTATGGGATTATCATGCCCCTGGGCTGCTCGACCTACCTGTTCCGCCTATCAAACTGGACATGAGTTGGATCCCTGCTCGGGCCATTCCTCGTTGCTTGATCTCAGAATACCTCGGTGACTATAACCTTCATACCCAGGCAAAATTATCTCGTCCTGAGCATTTACTGGATACACCTTCAATAATGAACGTCAGAATGCTTCGAGAACCTAACTTTATTAACTTTCCTCTTTGCTTAGAAGATCCTCCTACTGGCGAGGAGCCTGTTTCAAAAGCACAAGGAAAGAGACCAATAGAATAGGTTTCTGATGTAATAGTTTTAATTATCAATGTAATAAATTTGTGTAATTTATTTTGAATTCAATGAAAGACTTTCACTTTTATTTTGCAAATCTGTATCGCTATTGCCTTGTACTTGTCAAACACTTTATATTTGTGCTTGCATATCCGTTAAAAAGGATAACAATATTGTTTTGTCGACCAACTTAATAATTATAAAGTTAGAAGTATCAGTAATGTTGGTCGATAATAAAGTAATGAGTATAAAAATGTTTAAAAAATTTCCAACCAACTAAGGTTGTTAAATTGTACTTGTCGACCAATTACAGTTAGTGGGTTTTAAAAATTATGACTAAATTAGAAGATTTCCAAATGAATCAAATTTGTATACACTCATATAAAAGATATTTATGAATATAGAGAAATTATTTTATCTCCTTAAAGAAGAAATAATATAATATGTACACAAATTTCTCAATCTTTGTGATTATGAAATGTACACTTATCCAGATTTGTAAAATTAGATTCAACAATTTGTGAATATAAAATCATGATTGAATTAAAAGATGTATGCACAATATATAATTGATTTTATCTCTAAGTTTATTGATATAAACATATGAGAATCATGACGTGAACAAAAATATAATGGAAATTTGAATAGTCATCAAAGATCTTTCACAAATTATTTCAAAATCAACAAAGAAAATTATCAAATCTTATCATCATCGTATATATTGGTATATTTAATCATTTAAAATATTTATTCCATGATATAAAATTGAAACTTGAGAATCAAGCAAAGAGTTATGATTTATGAAATCCATTATTTTTCAGATTTATGAATAAGAACTAATCTAACAGTTATGATTTTAATATCATGATATGCAATATTTTGCAGATAAAAATTGGACAATTAATTTATGTATATAAACATAAAAATCATGATTGAATCAAAAGATGTATGTATAATATATAGTTGATTCTACATATAGAAAATAAAAACTTAGCTTTTGATGGAGAACAATGCTTGTAACACGTTCCCACAGACGACGCCAATCTGTTGAAGACAGAAAATGGTCCAGGCCATTTTAGTGGCATCAACTGGAGATAAATGATGAGGATGAGATTGAAGACGAAGATAAACATTCACCATCAAACATATAAGAGACAAAGGTTTTTAAAGTGGTTCGGCTATGAATAAAGCCTACGTCCACTGTTATTTTATTCCCAGGGGTTTACAATAGCACAATATGGTGTAGAGAGAGGGAGAAAAAGGGTGTGGATCTTGTGTATGGTGTCTCTCGGTTCTTGGTTTTTCTCTCCGTTCTCTTGGATCTTTAGGATCTCTTGGATCTCTCGGATCTCTTCTGGCTAAGGGAATACATGTATTTATAGTGATGGGAGATAAAGAGATTCATTGTATGTAGACATTTATACATTATGTCTACATTCAACGAATCTAATTGTTGAATTGCTTGGTATGCTATGTGTTGTCATCTACAGTATAAATGTACATTAATGCTCATTAAATGCATAGTTATCCTTTGATCTTCCTGGTTGGTATGCCGATCAACTCTCCTCGGGTGCCGACTGAAACTCCTCGGGTGCCGACCAACTCTCCTCGGATGTCGAATATTGCCACGTAGGATGACATGTGTCCTTTTCTGATTGGTCCTCGTAGATGGAGAATTTTTGCGTTAACGCATATAAATGATGAGGATGAGATTGAAGATGAAGATAAACATTCACCATCAAACATATAAGAGACAAAGGTTTTTAAAGTGGTTCGGCTATGAATAAAGCCTACATCCACTGTTATTTTATTCCCAGGGGTTTACAATAGCACAATATGGTGCAGAGAGAGGGAGAAAAAGGGTGTGGATCTTGTGTATGGTGTCTCTCGGTTCTTGGTTTTTCTCTCCGTTCTATTGGATCTCTCGGATCTCTTGGATCTCTCGGATCTCTTCTGGATAAGGGAATACATGTATTTATAGTGATGTGAGATAAAGAGATTCATTGTATGTAGACATTTATACATTATGTCTACATTCAACGAATCTAATTTTTGAATTGCTTGGTATGCTATGTATTGTCATCTACAGTATAAATGTACATTAATGCTCATTAAATGCATAGTTATCCTTTGATCTTCCTGGATTGTATGCCGACCAACTCTCCTCAGGTACCGACTAACACTCCTCGGGTGCCGACCAACTCTCCTCGGATGTCGAATATTTCCACGTAGGATGGCATGTGTCCTTTTTTGATTGGTCCTCGTACATGGAGAATTTTCGAGTTAACAGAAGCCCCCAATGCTCCATGCTTGATGGTTTACTGGAAAGGATGGAGTATTTATTCTGCAGTGTTGCTCGGTTCTCGTGAAATTCTTGATCTACCTTCTTTATTTGTTCAACATAAAGTGCATTATCTCCTGGACGACATATGAGGCAGGCTGATAGATGGTTGCTGATCTTTCTTTTGAGGAACTCCGTGTTCTATGTATCACCCTTGGGAATTTGGATGCAGCCATGCCATAGTATGCAGCTTGTAGCTTGTCATAATCTTCAAGTATGTTGATTGTTTTGCCAGCCGACCAACTACTTCTTATGCCGAGCAACTGAGTGCTAACTTCACGTGCTTGATTCTTCTGATTTATGATCCTCTGAATACTTTGTCGAGTAAAATACTAGCTTTTGAACCCAACTCTTCAATCTTATTAGTACCAAGCTAGTGGTGGACTTCGAAATATTTTCACACAACTTCTTCTTCATTATTGGTTGAGACAGTAGTAGCAAAGATCTCAGTGTTGTAGATACTGATTTTGGCTTCTACCTCTGCTCGGGGATGAGCAAGAGGTTCTCGGGGACGAGCAGGAGCTGATCGGATAGACCATCTGTGATGAACATCAGAATGCTAAAAGATCTTAACTTCATAAACTCCCCTTATGCTTTGGATGATCCTCCTGTTGGGGAGGAACCTGTTTCAAAAGCAGAGGGAAAGAAACCAATAGAGTAGGAATATTGATGTAATAAATTTATATTTCATTTTCATTCTCAATGTATTTTGTTTTTTGGATTTAATGAAAGACTTTCATTTTTATTCGCAATCTTAATTGCTATTGTATTGTAAAATACTTTACATCTGTGCATATTTATAAGTTAAAAAGATAGCAATATTGTGTTGTTTGCCCACCAACTGTAGTTGATTTAAACTTGTTGTCGACTAGCTTACATTTGTAATAAACATTTGGTTGACCCAAAAATAATGATGTTTTATTTCTTGACTAATTAAAAGTCACAAAATTTTTAACTGGGTAATATTTGTGAAATATTCCCGACCAACAAGGGTGGGCATTTTTCCTATTCTTCGTCGACATCCTTTCTTGCCCTTTTATCAAACAAAGTTGGTCTGAGCTCGAATTTTGCTGACTCTGTCATGTCCACTTGCCCTTTTACCAACCGGAGTTAGTCTGAGCTAGTGTCTGCCTTCTAACCAAAGGAGTAAATGTTGTTCTCACCCTTTTACCAACCGAAGTTGGTTTGAGCTCGAATTGTTATGTCCACTAGCCCTTTTACCAACCGGAGTTGGTTTGAGCTAATGTATGCCTCCTAACCAAAGGAGTAAATGTTGTTTTCTCCCTTTTACCAACCGGAGTTGGTCTGAGCTTGAACTGTCATGTCCACTAGACCTTTTACCAACCAGAGTTGGTCTGAGTTAGTGTCATAGTTTCCTAACCAACCGAAGTTGGCATTTTTTGGAATATTTTTTATTGCTGAGCAGCGTAGTGTGTAACACTAGTATTCTCGAAAAACTTTCAATAAAAGGAGAGAGGATGGAAAAATATCATCGTTTAATTCATATTGATGGAACTGCTTTACATTTTACATCACTCATAGTATTTGCGCAGGTGTTCAGCATTCCATGCGTTCTTAAACTCTTCTCCTTCTAGAGTTGCTATTCGGTCGGTTCCTGGTCGAACAACTTCTGTGACTCGGTATGGTCCATGCCAGTTTGGTTCCAACTTATTCTGCTTCTGAATGGCCTTCTTCATCACGTAATCTCCTTATTTTAGGTCGCATTTCTTCACCCTCTTATTGTAAAACAGAGTTGTTCGTTGTTGGTAAGCAGCATTTCTAATGGCTGCCTCTTCTCTAACCTCCTCGAGCATGTCCAAATCCAATCTTCTCATTAAGTTGCTGACTGGGGAATTGAAGTTCAGCACTCTGTGTGTTGGAAGACCTAACTCGGCAGGTATTACAGCCTCACTTCCAAACGCTAGCATGTATGGTGATTCTCCAGTTGCTTCTCGGGGAGTAGTACGATAAGCTCATAGTACTGATTGTAGCTCATTAATCCAGTTAGCTTTAGCCTCACTAAGCCTTTTCTTCAATCCATTTAGCAAAGTCCTATTTGTCACTTTAGTCTGTCCATTACTTTGGGGATGACCTGGTGCTGAATGGTGTTTTAAAATATTGGATTGATGACAATAGGCAGCAAACTCCTCATTATCAAAATGAGTTCCATGGTCGGTGATGAACACATGAGGAAGACCATACCTGCAAATGATGTTTTTCCAGACAAACTGATATACCTTCTCGTAGGTCACGTCGATCAGAGGCTCAGCTTCTACCCACTTAGTAAAATAATCCACTGCAACGACGAGGTACTTAAACCTTCCCCTGGTCGTTGGCAATGGTCCCACCAAATCTACCCCCCACATGGGAAGTTATAGGCGTCAGTAATGCTTGTGGAGTTCGTCGGATGGAAGAAAAATACTGGCATTTGTCACACCTTTTAGCATAGGCTATACAATCAGCTCTCATCATCGACCAGTAGTATCGTTGTGTCATTACTCTTTGTAAATGAGTATGACCTGCTACATGAGCTCCACAGGACCCTTCATGGATCTCTTCAATCAATTCTTTCACCTCGGAGGGATGTACACATCTTTGCAATCCTGCCATAATTACTCGTCTATACAAAACACCATTAGTTATAACATACCGAACAGCTTTAAACTTCAATTTCTTGGCAACAAGCTTATCCACTAGTAATTCTGCCTCCTCAATATATTTCCTGATGGGATCCATCCAAGATGGTCCTAAATCAAGGGTGATAAAATTCATCGTCAGGTCTTCATCTATGATTCGACTTTCTAACACTTCAATTGGTATTGTTCTTCGCAGCTCGGTACGAGTAGCTGATGCTAGTCCGGCTAGTGCGTCCGCTCGTGCATTCACCATTCTCGGTATTCTGATCAACTGAATGGCATCAAATTCTGCCAATAACTCCATCACCTTTGCATGATACTTAACCATTAATTCTCCCTTAGCTGCATATGTTCCCAACATCTGATTCACAATTAATTGAGAATCACTGAATACCGTCACTTGTTGCGCTTCCATAGTCTTAGCTAAATTAAGTCCTGCTATTATAGCCTCATACTCAGCCTCATTATTGGAGGCTTTGAACTGAAATCGCAATGCATATTCCATGTCGACTTCGTCTCGGCTGCTCAAAATGATACCTGCTCCACAACTTGTAGTACAGGATGACCCATCTACATATAATCTCCATATAGGTAACTCGTCTTCAAATTTCTTTTCTGACAGAGTTCCTCGGTGAAATATTTGTTGCTTCATTTCATCCTCCCCTGATACTTCTCGCTCCTCGTCGATCATCTCTTCTCGCCCTTTTACCAACCGGGGTTCGTCTGAGCTCGAATTTGACGATCCTGCAACATCCACAAACCCTTTTACCAATCGGAGATGGTCTGAGCTTGCGTCTGTTAACCCTGTAACATCCACAGGGTGATCAGCGAGCAGCTTTTGTTCCTCGGGGGTATCAGGATAAGTAAATTCTGCTATAAAATCTGCTACAGCCTTCCCTTTTAGCGATGATCTGGGTTCATACACAATATCATATTCACCAAGCTCTATTGCCCAATACATCAATCTCCCTGATTTTTCTGGCTTATGAAGGGCTTGTCTCAATGGCATGTCGGTGTACACCATTATGGTGTGGGCCTGGAAATATGGCCTCATTCTTCTACTTTCCTCAATTAATGCCAATGCCAATTTTTCCAGCTTTAGATACCTGATCTTTGCACCTCAGAAAGCCTTACTTGTGTAATAAATTATCTTTTGGATTCCATTCTCCATTCTGATCAACGCCGAGCTGATCGCATTCTCTGATACATCCAGGTACAAGTACAACTTTTCTCCCATTAGTGGCCTAGACAATAGTGGGGGTGCTCCCAAATACTTTTCAAGTCTTGAAAGTCCTTCTCACATTTATCATTCCACTCGAAAGTTTTTCTGAGTGTTTTGAAGAATGGGAGGCATCTATCAGTTGCTCGGGATACAAATCTGTTGAGCGCAGCAACTCGTCCTGTCAGACTCTGCACTTCTTTCTTCATCGTTGGAGATCTCAACCCTAAAAGAGCTTTGATCTTTTCTGGATTTGCTTCAATGCCTCGCTGATTGACGATGTACCCGAGGAACATTCCTTCTCGTACTCCAAATTTTCACTTCATCGGGTTTAGTTTCATTTGGTATTTATCCAGTTGATCAAAGGTCTGACCTAAGTCAACTAGATGATCGTCAACTTTCTTGCTTTTTGTCAGCATGTCATTAACATAGACTTCCATGTTGCAAGTGATTTGTTCGGGAAAGACCTTGTTCATCAGTCGCTGGTATGTCGCACCTGCATTTTTCAAACCTAAAGGCATAACATTATAACAATAAGTTCCCCTAGGGATAATGAAAGAAGTAGTTTCCCTGTCTTCAGATTTCATTTTGATCTGGTTGTAGCCAGAGTAAGCATCCATGAAGCTGAGTAGCTCATGTCCCGAGGTAGCATCCACTAGTTGATCAATTTTGGGTAATGGAAAGTGATCCTTTGGGCATGCCTTGTTGATATCGGTGAAATCAACACACATTCTCCATTTATTGGTTTTCTTCTTTACCATCACAACATTTTCTAACCAGCCTGGGTATTTCACATCTTCAATGAATTGAGCTTTCTGGAGCTTCTCGACCTCCTCTTGTATAGCTCGATTCTTCTCGGGACTAAATACTCTTCTTCTCTGCTTTACAGGCTTGATCTCCTTATTCACGTTAAGCTCATGACATAAGAAGTTTGGATCTATTCCAGGCATGTCTTCATGACTCCATGCAAAAGTTTTCTTTCTGTTTCTCAGGAAAGTTATCAACTCCTGTTTTATTGAAGCATCAAACGACGAACCTATTTGAGTTGTTCGTTCAGGGTGCTCATCGTCCAGAATGACATTCTCGGTAGATTCCACCACATGTTCTTTTACAAGTTGAGATTCATCTCTAGGATCCAATGTTTCAGTTTGCGTACCTTCATCCACTTGATAGGTAACAGTATTTTTCCTTGATTCGTCAAGCTCCTCTTGCTCGGCTGATGAATAATAGCATTCCCGAGCTACTTTTTGATCACCTTTCACAACTCCTACTCTAAAATTTGTTAGGAATTTTAAGCACTGATGTACCGTAGACAGAACTGCTTCAAACTTCTTCAAACCAACTCTTCCCATAATGATGTTGTAGGCTGACTGCACATTCTTATCAATCACAAAGAAGCGTATTCTTTCTGTTCGACAAGCAGGCCAAGTTCCAATGAATATATCCAACTTGATCATTCCAAGTGGAAAAACTTTCTCACCAGCAAAACCCAGGAGAGGTCTGTGATAAGGCTCCAATTGAGATAATTTTAAATTTAAATTGTCAAAGAACGAGTAGAACATGATGTCTGTCGAGCTACCATTATCTACTAGAACTCTACAAATCATCACTTATTTCATCCTCATTTTGATCACCAAAGGATCATCATGAGGGTATAGGACACCTGTGAAGTCATTTTTTGAAAAACCAACGACCAGCTTCTCTTTGTTTACCTTCCTTGGGCGATCCTCCTCAGCCAAATTTATCCGTTGAATGTATGAGCAAGCTTGAGCCTCACATAGCTAAGCTTTTCTTTCTACAGTAAGATCTCCTCCTCATGCGTCTCCACCTGTAATAACATTACAATCAAATGTTCTAAAACGTATGGAAAATACCTCGCGTTCTGGTTGCCTTGGCCTTTTGGGAAGATCGGGGTCATCCTCTGTATCATCTTCATGATTTATTTTCCTGTTCTCTTCTGCCCGACGAGGAGATCTGGATCTCTCTCTTGCTCGGTCTTCACTTCCTCTTTCGTTCCTACGATCAACATACTTTGACAATTTTCCTCATCTTATAAGCGTTTCAATCTCATTCTGGAGGGCTATGCAATTTTTAGTCATATGACCATGATCCTTATGAAACTCGTAATATTTATCTCTATTTCTTTTGTCAGGGTCTGATTTTATTTTCCTTGGCCACTTTACCTCCTCGTTATTCTTGATTTCTTCCAAGACATGATTAATACCCATTTTCAAAGGAGTATAATTATCGAATTTCTTCAGGACATCCCGTGATGACTTATTATTTTTGGAGTGCTTGCCACCACCATTTCCCTTATGCTCTTTCTTCTTAGATTTGTCGACCTCCACCTTGGTTTCTTTATCCATATTCTTCTTTGCAGCCATAGCCTCCTCGACATTCATAATTTTGGCTGCTTTTTCCATCAATTCTAACATGGTTGTCGGTGAATCTTTGGCCAACATGTAATACAACTTGTTAGGCAATAACCCACTCATCAAGGAGGTGATCGGTGTCTTCTCTTCATAATCTATGACTTCCAGCTTCTCGTTATTGAAACGAGTTATGTAATCTCTAGTACTCTCACCAGATTTTTGTCTAACGCATAACAAATGTGCTACTTGTTTTACTGGATTTGCTCCAAAATAGAAATTGCCAATGAACAACTCGGCCAATTGAAAAAAAGTTGAAATCTTACCCCGAGGAAGATTGTTGTACCATATTTGAGCAGATCCAGTAAGAGTTCCCGAGAATGCTTTCCATCTCATCTCATCGGGAACAACATAGATGTTGGCGGCAGCTTGAAACTACTCTATGTGAAGAACATGATATGTCTTTCCATCGTATTTGGGGGTCATCACAGGTGCTTTAAACTTCAACGGTGTAGGAAAATCCACAATGGCCTGGACAAAAGGTGTCCTTTGAACAAAGGTTCGTTGTAGGGGATTCTTTACCTTAGCCATTTCTCCCAATCTATCCTCCAATCTTTGAATGGAGCCTTCCCATGCGTCGTTTGCCTCCTCGGGCCTATTGCTTCCAGCAATTGATCGAGCTGGTGTGGCCTCCTGAGACTAATCCTGACTAGCAGTTGGTCGTGATTGTGATGATCCTTCTCTTAGATCTGATGGTTGTCGAAAACTCCTCGACATGGCCTTCGGTGGACTCCTATTCTTCATAGGGCCTAATCGATTGAAAGGAGACACCCTGCTCAATCATTCCAAGGCACTGGGCCTCTCTGGAGAGAGAGTGATACGCTGCTCAGTATCAGTAGCCCGTATCGATGAAGTTCGCCCAAGATGATAAGAGAAATCATCAGATTCCTCATTACGATATGAATCTGTATGCCTGGATCGTGAAGAAAGTAAATAGGTTTACCTCTGACCACTTCGTTGTCTCGAACGGGCAGGTGCTCCACCATGAAGGGTTTGGATGAGTTGCCGTATGGTTTCTTGCATGGCGGTCTGACCTTGAGCCAGATTGGTCATTATTCCAGCCAGATCTGGAACAGCTGATGGTGCAGATGGATTTGGAAGATTTCCAGCGTTTCTAGCATTTCGATTACTGGATTCCGGATTGTCAGCCATTGATGATGAATGATTTTTGGTGCAAAACGATAATAATAATCGTTCCCACAGACGGGGCCAATTTGTTGATGTAAAAAATGAGATTGCTTCTAATTATTTAATCACAGATAAATATAAATGAGATAAAGAATTTTAAAGTGGTTCGGCCTTATAAGAATAGACTATGTCCACTGTTTCTGTTACTGACAAGTGTTTAAATATTCTCGATATCTGGATCTATCAAGAAATTCCGGTCCCCTTGAATGAGGATGATACAATGTATTTATAGCCCTTAGGATGTACATGTGAAAGGGTAAACAATTAATGCCCTTTAAGAGTATACGTCTATATGATGAACATTCAATGAATAGTTGAACTATTGATTATCTATCAATTAATGCTTATAGCCGAGATGCAGCTCGGACTGCCTTAGTTGCTCATCGTTCAGGAGTTTCTCGGAGCAGTGGAGTTCCTCGGAGCGATGGAGTAACTTGGAGTACACCTGTTGCTTGGAGTGTCTGACTTGATTGGTGAGTAAAGTTCCTCGTTGTTAAAGTAACTGTAGAAATTTGCCACGTAGATTGACACGTGTCTTCTTGTGATTCATCAACGTCAACATATTAATTTTGCTATCAACAACGACGATAATTTGCCTATTTCTATACTTACACTTAAAAACATGACGTTAGAGGGTGAAAACCCAAAACATTCCCCAACGGCCACGTGGGAGGCACCAACACCTCCCACGGGACCAATGTAGCTCATAGGAACTGACCTCACAGCCGCGGGACTCCCAATTTGACAATACGACAATAATTTGCCTATTTCTAGACATAGACTTAAAAACATTGCATTAGATGGTGAAAACCCAAAACAGTCCACAAACGGCCACGTGGGAGGCACCAACACCTCCTACGGGACCAATGTAGCTTATAGGAACTGACCGCGCAGCCGCAGGACAACCGGTTTGAGAATATGACCGTAATTTGCATATTTCTAGACTTACATAAAACATGGCGTTAGTGGGTGAATACCCAAAAAAGCCCCCGAACGGTCCTGTGGGTGGAACCAACACCTCCCACGGGACCAATGTGACACGTAAGAACTGACTGCGCAACCACGGGACTCCCTGTTTGAGAATACGATGATAATTTGCATATTTCTTCACTTAGGCTTAAAAACTAGGTGTTAGAGGGTGAAAATCCAAAACAGAAACCGAACGGACCCGGGGGAGGCACCAACACCTCCCACGGGACAATGTAACTCGTAGGAAGTGACCACGCACCCACGGGAGTCTTGGTTTGAGAATACGATGATAATTTGAATATTTATAGACATGGGCTTAAAAACATGGCGTTAGAGGATGAAAACCCAAAACTGCCCCCGAACGGCCATGTGGGATGCACCAACACCTCCCACGGGACCAATGTAACTCGTAGAAACTGACCACGTAGTCGCGAGACACCCGATTTGAGAATACAATGATTATTTGCATATCTATAGACTTTGGCTTTAAAACATGGCGCTAGAGGGTGAAAACCCAACACAACCCCCTAACAACCACGTGGGAGGCACCAACACTTCCCACGGGACCAATGTAGCTCATTAGAACTGACTACGCAGCCGCAGGACTCCCGATTTGAGAATACGATGGTAATTTTCATATTTCTAGACTTAGGCTTAAAGACATGGCGATAGAGCGTGAAAACCCAAAACGGCCCCCGAACGACCACGTGGGCGGCACCAACACCTCCCATGAGACAAATGTAACTTGAAGGAACTGATCGCGTAGCCACGAGACTCCTAGTTTGAGCATAAAAAGGTAATTTGAATATTACTAGACTTAGTCTTAAAAACATGGCGTTAGTGGGGGATAACCCGAAACAGCCTTCGAACGGCCCCGTTGGTGGCACTAACACCTCCCATGGGACAAATGTAACTTATAGTAACTGACCGCGCAGCCAGGGGACTCCCGATTTGAGAATACGATGATAATTTGAATATTTATAGACTTAGGCAAAACAATCCGTTAGTGGGTGAAAACTCGAAACAACCCTTGAACGGTCCCGTGGGTGGCACCAACAGCTCCCACTGGATGAGCTTGACTCGTAGGAACTGATCGCGTAGCCACGGGACTTCGTATTTAAGAAAAAGATGATAATTTGCATATTTCTAGACTTAGGCTTAAAAATATGGTGTTAGAGGGTGAAAATACAAAACAGCCTCCGAACGGCCCCGAGGGTGGCACCCACACCTCCTACGGGACCAATATAACTCGTAAGAACTGACCGCGTAACTATCGGACTCCTTGTTTGAGAATAAAAGGATAATTTTCATCTTTCTTGAATTAGGTTTAAAACACGGCGTTAGAGGTTGAAAACCCAAAACAGCCCCCGAAAGGCCATGTGGGATGCACCAACAACTCCCACGGGACATATGGATCTCATAGGAACTGACCATGCAACTGCGGGACTCCCGGTTTGAGAGTTCGACGATAATTTTCATATTTCTAGACTTAGGCAAAAATGGGGTTAGTGGGTGAAAACCCCAACAACCCCCGAAGGGTCCCGGAGGTGGCACCAACACCTCCCACGGGACCAATGTGAGTCGTAAGAACTGACCGCGCAACTATAGGACTCCTTGTTTGAGAATACGAGGGTAATTTTCATATTTCTTGACTTAGGCTTAAAACAAGGCGTTAGAGGGTGAAAATAAAAAACAACACCCGAACTGCATCGGGGGTGGCACCAACACCTCCCAAAGGACAAGGTAACTTGTAGGAACTGACCTGGTACCCATGGACTACCGGTTTGAGAATACAACGATAATTTGAATATTTATAGACATGGGCTTAAAAACATGGCGTTTGAGGGTGAAAACCCAAAACAGCCCCGAAACGACCACGTGGGATGCACCAACACCTCCCATGGGACCAATGTAGCTCATTGGAACTCACCACGACTCCACGGGACTCCCGGTTTGAGAATACGATGATGATTTGTATATTTCTAGACTTCATCTTAGAAACATGGCGTTAGAGGGTGAAAACCCAACACAGCCCCCTAACAGCCACTTGGGAGGCACCAGCACTTCCCACGGGACCAATGTAACTCGAAGGAACTGATCGCGCAGTCACGGGACTCCTAGTTTGAGAATAAGACGATAATTTTTATATTTATAGACTTAGATTTGAAAAAATGACGTTAGAGGGTGAAAACCCAAAATAACCCCTGAAACAATCACGTGGGATGCACCAACACCTCCCACGGTACCAATGTAGCTCATAGAAGCTGACCACACAGCCGTGGGACTCCCAATTTGAGAATACGACGATAATTTGCATATTTCTAGACTTGGGCTTAAAAACATGGCGATAGAGCGTGAAAACCCAAAATGGCCCCCAAACGACCACGTGGGCGGCACTAACACCTCTCACGGGACAAATGTAACTTAGAGCAACTGACCGCGGAACCACGGGACCCGCAGTTTGAGAATAAAATAGTAATTTGAATATGTCTAGACTTAGGCTTAAAAACATGGTGTTAGTGGGGGATAACCCGAAACAGCCTCCGAACGGCGCCGTTGGTGGCACTAACACCTCCCATGGGACAAATGTAACTCGTAGTAACTGATCGCGTAGCCAGGGGACTCTCGATTTGAGAATACGACGATAATTTTCATATTTATAGACTTAGGCGAAACAATCCGTCAGTGGGTGAGAACTCGAAACAACCCCTGAACGGTCCCGTGGGTGGCACCAATAACTCCCACAGGACTATCTTGACTCATAGGAACTGACCGCGCAGCCGCAGGACTTCCGATTTGAGAATACGATGGTAATTTTCATATTTCTAGACTTAGGCTTAAAAACATGATGATAGAGCATGAAAACCCAAAACAACCCCCGAACGGCCACGTGGGCGGCACCAAGACCTCCCACGGGACAAATGTAACTTAGAGCAACTGACCGCGTAGCCATGGGACTCGCAGTTTGAGAATAAAATTGTAATTTGAATATTTCAAGACATAGGATTAAAAACATGGTGTTAGTGGGGGATAACCCGAAACAGCCTCCGAACGGCCCCGTTGGTGGCACTAACACCTCCCATAGGACAAATGTAACTTGTAGTAACTGACCGCGCAGCCAGGGGACTCCCAATTTGAGAATACGACGATAATTTGCATAATTATAGACTTAGGAGAAACAATCCGTTAGTGGGTGAAAACTCAAAACAACCACTGAACGGTCCCGTGGGTGGCACCAACAGCTCCCACAGGACAGCTTGACTCGTAGGAACTGATCGTGCAGCCATGGCAATTCATATTTAAGAATTCGATGATAATTTGCATATTTCTAGACATATGCTTAAAACCATGGCGTTAAAGGGTGAAAATCCAAAACAGCCCCCGAACAGCCCCGAGGGTGGCACCAACACCTCCCACGGGACCAATGTAACTCGTAAGAACAGATCACGCTGCCACGGGACTCCCAGATTGACAATACGACGATAATCTTAATATTTAAGGCTTAGGCTTAAAAACATGATGTTAGAGGGTGAAACCCAAAACAGCCCCCAAACGGCCATGTGGGATGCACCAACAACTCCCACGAGACATATGGATCTCATAGGAACTGACCATGCAACTGCGGGACTCCCAGTTTGAGAATTCGATGGTAATTTGCATATTTTTAGATTTAAGCAAAAATGGGGTTAGTGGGTGAAAACTCAAAACAGCCCCCGAAGGGTCCCAGAGGTGGCACCAACACCTCCCACGGGACCAATGTGAGTCGTAAGAACTGACCGCGCAACTACGGGACTCCCTTTTTGATATTATGAGGGTAACTTTCATATTTCTTGACTTAGGCTTAAAATAAGGCATTAGAGGGTGAAAATCGAAATAGCCCTCGAACTGCCTCGGGGGTGGCACCAACACCTCCCACGGGATAACGTAACTTGTAGGAACTGACCTGGTAACCACGGGACTCCCGGTTTGAGAATACGATGATAATTTGAATATTTATAGACATGGGCTTAAAAACATGGCGTTTGAGGGTGAAAACCCAAAACAGCCCCCAAACATCCACGTGGGATGCACCAACACCTCCTATGGGACCAACGTAGCCCATTGGAACTGACCACGAATCCACGGGACTCCCGGTTTGAGAATACAATGATGATTTGTATATTTCAAGACTTAGGCTTAAAAACATGGCGTTAGAGGGTGAAAACCCAACACTATCCCCTAACAGCCACTTGGGAAGCACCAGCACTTCCCACGGGACCAATGTAACTCGAAGGAACTGACCGCCCAGTCACGGGACTCCTGGTTTGAGAATACGATGATAATTTGCATATTTATAGACTTAGATTTGAAAAAATGGCGTTAGAGGGTGAAAACCTAAAACAACCCCTGAACAGCCGTGTGGGATGCACCAACACCTCCCACGGTACCAATGTAGCTCATAGAAGCTGACCTCACAGCTGTGGGACTCTCGGCTTGAGAATACGACGATAATTTGTATATTTCTAGACTTGGGCTTAAAAACATGGCGATAGAGTGTGAAAACCCAAAACAACCCCCGAACGGCCACGTAGGCAGCACCAACACCTCTCATTGGACAAATATAACTTATAGCAACTGACCGTGTAGCCACGGGACTCGCAGTTTGTGAATAAAACGGTAATTTGAATATGTCTAGACTTAGGCTTAAAACATGGTGTTAGTGGGGCATAATCTGAAACAGCCTCTGAACGGCTCCGTTGGTGGCACTAACACCTCCCATGGGACAAATATAACTTGTAGTAACTGATCGCGCAGCCAGGGGACTCCCGATTTGAGAATACGACGATAATTTTCATATTTATAGACTTAGGCGAAACAATCCGTTAGTGGGTGAAAACTCAAAACAACCCACGAACGGTCTCGTGGGTGGCACCAACAACTCCCACAGGACTATCTTGACTCATAGGAACTGACCGCTCAGCCACGGGACTTCGTATTTGAGGATACGATGATAATTTGCATATTTCTAGACGTAGGCATAAAAACATGGTGTTAGAGGGTGCAAACCACAAACAGCCCCCAAATGACCCCAGGGGAGGCACCACCACTTCCCACGGGACCAATGTAACTCGTAGGAGCTGATCACGCAGCAATGGGTCTCCCAGTTTGACAGTACGATAATAATTTTAATATTTATAGACTTAGGCTTAAAAACATGGCGTTAGAGGGTGAAAACCCAAAATAGTCCCCCGAACGGCCACGTAGGAGGCACCAACACTTCCCACGGGACCAATGTAACTCGAAGGAACTGACCGCACAGTCACGGGACTCCTTGTATGAGAATACGATGATAATTAGCATATTTCTAGACTTAGATTTGAAAAGAAGGCGTTAGAGGTTGAAAACTCAAAACAACCTCCGAACGGTCACATGGGATGAAGCAACATCTCCCATGGGACCAATGATGCTCATAGAAGCTGATTACACAGCCGCGGGACTCCCGGTTTGAGAATATGACGATAATTTGTATATTTCTAGACTTGGGCTTAAAAACATGGTGATAGAGCGTGAAAACCAAAAACAGCCCCCGAACGGCCACGTGGGCGGCACCAACACCTCTCACGGAAAAAATGTAACTTAGAGCAACTGACCGCGAAGCCACGGGACTCCCAGTTTGTGAATAAAATGGTAATTTGAATATGTCTAGACTTAGGCTTAAAAATATGCCATTAGTGGGGGATGACATGAAACAACCTCCGAACGGCCCCGTTGGCGGCACAAAAACCTCTCATGGGACAAATGTAACTCTTAGTAACTGACCGCGCAGCCAGGGGACTCCCGATTTGAGAATACGATGATAATTTGCATATTTATAGACTTAGGCAAAACAATCCATTAGTGGCTGAAAACTCGAAACAACCCCCGAACGGTCCCGTGGGAGGCACCAACAGCTCCCACAGGACCATCTTGACTCATAGGAACTGACCGCGCAACCACAGGACTTCATATTTGAGAATACGATGATAATTTACATATTTATAGACTTAGGCTTAAAAACATGGCGTTAGAGGGTGCAAACGGAAAATAGCCCCCGAATGACCCCGGGGGAGGCATTAACACTTCCCACGGGACCAATGTAACTCGTAGGAGCTGACCACGCAGCAATGGGACTCCCAGTTTGACAATACGATGATAATTTTAATATTTATAGACTTAGGCTTAAAAAAAGGGCGTTAAAGGGTGACAAAACCCAAAATAGCCCCCGAACGGCCACGTGGGATGCACCAACACCATACACGGGACCAATGTAGCTCATAGGAACTGACCACGCAGCAGCGGGACTCCTCGTTTGAGAATACGATGGTAATTTTCATATTTCTAGACTTAGGCAAAACACGGCGTTAGTGGGTGAAAACCCGAAACAGCCCTCGAACGGTCCCGGAGGTGGCACCAACAACTCCCACAGGACCAATGTGACTCGTAAGAACTGGCCGTGCAACTACGGGACTCCCTGTTTGAGAATACGATGATAATTTTCATTTTTCTTGACTTAGGCTTAAAACAAGTCGTTAGAGGGTGAAAATAAAAAACAGTACCCGAACGGTCGCGGGGGTGGCACAACACCTCCCACGGGACAATCTAACTCGTAGGAACGGACCAGGCACCCACGAGACACCCGGTTTGAGAATACGACGATAATTTGAATATTTATAGACATGGGCTTAAAAGCATGGTGTTAGAGGGTGAAACCCCAATACAGCCCCCAAACGGCCACGTGGGATGCCCCAACACCTCCCATGGGACCAATGTACCTCATTGGAACTGACCCCACAACCAGAAGACTCCAGATTTGAGAATACAACGATAATTTGTATATTTCTGGACTTAGGCTTAAAAATTTGGCGTTAGAGGATGAAAACCCAACACAGCCCCCTAATAGCCACGTAGGAGGCACCAACACTTCCCAGGGGACCAATGTAAGTCGAAGGAACTGAACGCGCAGCCACGAGACTTCTGGTTTGAGAATACGATGATAATTTACATATTTCTAGACTTAGATTTGAAAACATGGCGTTAGAGGGTGAAAACCCAAAATAGCTTCCGAACGGCCACGTGGGATGCACTAACACCTCCCACGGGACCAATGTAGCTCATAGAAGCTGACCACACAACCGCGGGACTCCGGATTTTAGAATATGATGATTATTTGCATATTTCAAGACTTGGTCTTAAAAACATGGCGATAGAGCGTGAAAACCCAAAGCAACCCCCGAACGACACTGTGGGAGGCACCAACACCTACCACGGGACAAATGTAACTTGTAGCAACTAACCGCATAGCCACGGGACTCGCAGTTTGAGAATAAAACAGTAATTTGAATATTTCTAGACTTAGGCTTAAAACATGGCGTTGGTGGGGGATAACCCAAAATAGCCTCTGAACGGCCCCGTGGGTGGCACTAACCCCTCCCATGGGACCAATGTAACTCGTAGGAACTGACGGCGCAGCCAGGGGACTCCCGATTTAAGAATACGACGATAATTTGAATATTTTTATAGATATAGATAAAATAATGCGTTAGTGGGTGAAAACTCGAAACAACCTCCAAACGGTCCTGTGGGTGGCATCAACACCTCCGACGGGACCAATGTGACTCATAAGAACTGACCATGCAACCACCGGACTCCCTGTTTGAGAATACGATGATAATTTTCATATATCTTGACTTAGGCTTAAAAATAAGGCATTAGAGGGGGAAAATCCAAAACACCTCCCGAACGGCCCCGGGGGTGGCAACAACACCTCCCACGGGACCAATATAACTCATAGGAACTGATCACGCAGCCATGGGACTCCTAGTTTCACAATACGATGACAATTTTAATATTTATAGTCTTAGGCTTAAAAACATGGCGTTAGAGGGTGAAAACCCAAAGCAGCCCCCGAACGGCCACGTGGGATGCACCAACAACTCCCACGGACATATGGAGCTCATAGGAACTGACCACGCAACCACGGGACTCCTGGTTTTAGAGTTCGACAGTAATTTGCATATTTCTAGACTTAGGCAAAATATGGCGTTAGTGGCTGAAAACCCGAAATAGCCCCCGAACTATTCTGGAGGCTACACCAACACCTCCCACGGGATTAATGTGACTCGTAAGATCTGACCGCACAACTACGGAAATCCGTGTTTGAGAAGACGATGATAATTTTTATATTTCTTGAGTTAGGCTTAACAAAAGGCATTAGAGGGTGAAAATCAAAAACAACCCTCGAAACGGCCCCCGGGGTGGCACCAACACCTCCCACGGGACAATGTGACTTGTAGGAACTGACCAGGTACCAACGGGACTCCCGATTTGAGAATACGACGATAATTTGAATATTTATAGACATGGGCTTAAAACACGGCATTAGAGGGTGAAAACACAAAATAGCCACCAAACGGCCACGTGGGATGCAGCAACACCTCCCATGGGACCAATGTAGCTCATTGGAACTGACCATGCAGCCACGGGACTCCCGGTTTGAGAATACAATGATAATTTGTATATTTCTAGACTTAGGCTTAAAAACATGGCGTTAGAGGGTGAAAACCCAACACAGCCCCAGAACAGCCACGTGGGAGGCACCAGCACTTCCCACGGGACCAATGTAACTCGAAGGAACTGACCGCGCAGTCATGGGACTCCAGGTTTGAGAATACGATGATAATTTGCATATTTCTAGACTTATATTTTAAAACATGGCGTTAGAGGGTGAAAACCCTAAACAACCCCTGAACGGCCATGTGGGATGCACTAACATCTCCCACGGGACCAATGTAGCTCATAAAAGCTGACCACACAACCGCGGGACTCCTGGTTTGAAAATACGATGATAATTTTCATATTTCTTGACTTAGGCTGAAAAACATGGCGTTAGAGGGTGAAAATTAAACATAGCCCCTAACATCCACGTGGGAGACACCAACACCTCCCACGGGACCACGAGACTCCCAAAACCGCCCCCGAACGGCCACGTGGGAGGCACTAACACCTCTCACAGGACCAATGTAACTTGTAGGAACTAACCGCGCAGCCACGTGACTCCCAGTATGAGAATACCATGATAATTTGTATATTTCTAAACTAAGACTTAAGAACATGACGTTAGAGGGTAAAAACCTAAAACAACCCCCGAATTGCCTTGTGGGAGGAAGCAACTCATCCCGGGGGACCAATGTGACTCGTTGAAACTGATCGCGCACCCACGGGACTCCCAATTTAAGAATACGACAATAATTTGAATAATTATAGACATAGGATTAAAAATATCGCGTTAGAGGGTAAAAACCCAAAACAGCCCCAGAAAGGCCACGTGGGATGCACCAACACCTCTCACAGGACCAATGTAGCTCATAGGAACTAACCAGGCTATCGTGAGACTCCTGGTTTGAGAATACGATGACAATTTTCATATTTCTAGAATTAGGCTTAAAAACCTGGCGTTAGAGCTTGAAAACCCAAAATAGCCCCCGAACGGCCATGTGGGAGGCACCAACACCTCCCACGGGACCAATGTAACTTGAAGGAACTGATCGTGTAGCCACGGGACTCTCAGTTTGAGAATAAAATAGTAATTTGAATATATCTAGACTTAGGCTTAAAAATATGGCGTTAGCAGGGGGAACCCAAAACAGCCTCCGAAAGGCCCTGTAGACGGCACTAACACCTCCCATGGGACCAATGTAACTCGTTGGAACTGATCGCGCAGCCTGGGGACTAAATATTTGATAATACGATGATAATTTTCATATTTCAAGACTTAGGCGAAACAATGCAAATGTGGGTGAAAACTTGGAACAACCCCCGAACGGTCCCGTGAGTGGCACCAACAGCTCCCACGGGACCAATGTGACTCATAGGAACTGACCGCGCAGCCACGAGACTACCTATTTGACAATACGGTGATAATTTCCATATTTATTGACTTAGGCTTAAAAACACGGTGTTAGTGGGTCAAAATCCAAAACAGCCCTCGAACGGCCCCGGGGGAGGCACCAACACCTCCCACGGGACCAACGTAACTCATAGGAACTGACCACGTAGACACGGGACTCGCGGTTTGAGAAGACGATGATTATTTAAATATTTAAAGAGTTAGGCTAAAAACATGGTATTAGAGAGTGAAAACCCAAAACATCCCCTGAACGTCCAGCTGGGATGCGACAACACCTCCCACGGGACCAATGTAGCTCATAGGAACTGACCATGAAGCCGACGGACTCCCGGTTTGAGAATACGATGATAATTTGCATATTTCTAGACTTAGGAAAAACATGGCACTAGTGGGAGAAAACTCGAAACAACCCCCGAACGATCCTGTGGGTGGCACCAACACCTCCCACGGGACCAATGTGACTCGTAGGAACAGATCGCGCAGCCACGACACTACTGCTTTGAGAATACGACAATAATTTGCATATTTTTAGACATAGTCTTAAAAACATGGCGATAGACTGTGTAAACCCAAAACAGCTCCCGAACGGCCACGTGGGAGGCACCAACACCTATCACGGGACAAATGTAACTTGTAGCAACTGACCGCTTAGCCATGGGACTCGAAGTTTGAGAATAAAATGGTAATTTGAATATTTCTAGACTTAGGCTTTAAAACATGGCGCTGGTGGGGGATAACACGAAACAGCCTCCGAACGGCCCCGTTGGTGGCACTAACCCCTCCCATGGAACTAATGTAACTCAGACGAACTGACCGCGCATCCAGGGGACTCCCGATTTGAGAATACGATGATAATTTTCATATTTATAGACTTAGACAAAATAATACGTTAGTGGGTGAAAGCTCGAAACAAACCCCGAACGACCCCGTGGGTGGCACCAACACCTCCCACGGGACCAATGTGACTCATAGAAATCGACCGCCCAACCACGGACTCCCTGTTTGAGAATACGATGATAATTTTCATATTTCTTGACTTAGGCTTAAAAATAAGGCGTCAGAGGGTGAAAATCCAAAAAAGGCCCTGAACGGCCCCGGGGGTGGAACCAACACCTCCCACGGAACCAATGTAACTCGTAGGAACTGATCACACAGCCACGGGTCTCCCAGTTTGACTGTATGATGATAATTTTAATATTTACAGACTTAGGCTTAAAAACGTGGCGTGAGAGGGTGAAAACCCAAAATAGCCCCCGAATGGCCACGTGGGATGCACCAACAACTCCCACGGGACCAATGTAGCTCATAGGAACTACCCGTGTAGAAATAGGACTCCCGGTTTGAGAATACGACGATAATTTGAATATTTTTAGACTTAGCCAAAACATGGCACTAGTGGGTGAAAACCCAAAATAGCCCCCGAACAGTCTCGTGGGTGGCACTAACACCTCCCATGTGACCAATGTGACTCGTAGGGATAGCCCGCGCAGCCGCGGCACTCCCAGTTTGAGAATACGATGATAATTTGCATATTTTTATACTTAGGCCTAAAAACATGGCGTTAGAGGGTGAAAACCCAAAACTACCGCCGAACGGCCATATGGGAGGCACGAACATCTCCCTCGGGACCAATGTAACTCGTAGGAACTGATCGCATAGCCACGGGACTCCCAGTTTGAGAATAAGACGATAATTTGCATATTTCTATACTTAGGCTTAAGAACATGGCGTGAGAGGGTGAAAACCCAACACAGCCCCCTAACAACCATGTGGGAGGCAGCAACACTTCCCACGGGACCAATGTAACTCGTAGTAACTGACCGCGTAGCCACGGGACTCCTATTTTGAGAATACGGCGATAATTTGCATATTTCAAGACTTAGATTTGAAAACATGGCATTAGAGAGTGAAAACCCAAAACAATCCTGAACGGCCCCGTGGGAGGCACCAATACCTTCCATGGGACCAACGTAACTCATAGGAATAGAACACGCAGTCGGGGGGCTCTCGATTTGAGGAATATGACAATAATTTGCCTATTTCTATACTTAGACTTAAAAACATGGCGTTAGAGGGTGAAGACCCAAAATAGCCCCCGAACAGCCACGTGGGAGACACCAACACCTATGATGAGATCAACGTGACCCGTAAGAACTGACCGCGTAGCCACGAGACTCTGAGTTTGAGAATATGATGATAATTTCTATATTTATAGACTTAGGCTAAAAAACATGGCGTAAGAGGTTGAAAACCCAAAACAACCCCCGAACGGCCACGTGGGAGGCACTAACACCTCTCAAAGGACCAATGTAACTCTTAGGAACTAACCGCGCAGCCATGGGACTCCCAGTTTGAGAATACAATGATAATTTGTATATTTCTAAACTAAGGCTTAAAAAAAATGGCGTTATAGGGTAAAAACCTAAAACAATCCCCGAAATTCCTTATGGGAGGCACCAACACCTCTCGGGGGACTAATGTGACTCGTAGAAACTGATCGCGCACCCACAAGACTCTCGTTTTAAGAATACGATGATAATTTGAATAATTATTGACATAGGCTTAAAAATATCGCGTTAGAGGGTGAAAACCCAAAACAGTCCCAGAACGGCCACGTGGGATGCACCAACACCTCCACGGGACCAATGTAGCTCATAGGAACTAACCAGGCAGTCGCGAGACTCCTGGTTTGAGAATACGATGATAATTTGCATATTTCTAGAATTAGGCTTAAAAACATGGCGTTAGAGCATGAAAATCCAAAATAGCCCCCGAACGACCATGTGGGAGGCACCAACACCTCCCACAGGACTAATGTAACTTGAAGGAACTGACCGTGTAGCCACGGGACTCTCAATTTGAGAATAAAATGGTAATTTGAATATATCTAGACTTAGGCTTAAAAACAGGGCGTTAGGGGGGGGGGAGGGGGCGGACCCAAAACAGCCTCCGAAAGGCCCTGTAAATGGCACTAACACCTCTCATGGGACGAATGTAACTCGTTGGAACTGATCGCACATCCTGGGGACTCCAGATTTGATAATACGATGATAATTTGCGTATTTCTAGACTTAGACGAAATAATGCAAATGTGGGTGAAAACTTGGAACAACCCCCGAACGGTCCCGTGAGTGGCGCCAACAGCTCCCACGGGACCAATGTGACTCATAGGAACTGACCGCGCAGCCACGGCACTACCTATTTGAGAATACGGTAATAATTTCCATATTTGTAGACTTAGGCTTAAAAACACGGCGTTAGTGGGTGAAAATCCAAAATAGCCCCCGAACGGCCCCGGGGAGGCACCAACACCTCCCACGGGACCAACGTAACTCGAAGGAACTGACCACGTAGCCACGGGACTCTCGGTCTAAGAAGACGATGATTATTTAAAAATTTAAAGAGTTAGGATAAAAACATGGTATTAGAGGGTGAAAACCCAAAACATCCCCTGAACGACCACGTGGGATGCGACAACACCTCCCACGGGACCAATGTAGCTCATAGAAACTGACCACGAAGCCGCGAGACTCCCGGTTTGAGAATACGACGATAATTTGCATATTTCTAGACTTAGGAAAAACATGGCATTAGGGGGAGAAAACCCGAAACAACCCCCCAAACGATCCTATGGGTGGCACCAACACCTCCCACGGGACCAATGTGACTCGTAGGAGCAGACCGCGCAGCCACGGCACTGCTAGTTTGAGAATACGACAATAATTTGCATATTTCTAGACTTAGTCTTAAAAACATGGCGATAGAGCATGTAAACCCAAAACAACCCCCGAACGGCCACGTGGGAGGTACCAACACCTCCCTCGGGACAAATGTAACTCGTAGCAACTGACCGCGTAGCCATGGGACTCGCAGTTTGAGAATATAAATGGTAATTTGAATATTTCTAGACTTAGGCTTAAAAACATGGCGTTGGTGGGGGATAACACAAAACAGCATCCGAACGGCCCCGTTGGTGGCACTAACCCCTCCCATGGAACTAATGTAACTCATACGAACTGACCGCGCATCTAGGGGACTCCCGATTTGAGAATACGACGATAATTTGCATATTTATAGACTTAGACAAAATAATACGTTAGTGGGTGAAAACTCGAAACAAACCCCGAACGGCCCCGTGAGTGGCACCAACACTTCCCACGGGACCAATGTGACTCATAGAAACAGACCGCGCAACCACGGGACTCCCTGTTTGAGAATACGATGATAATTTTCATATTTCTTGACTTAGGCTTAAAAATAAGGCGTCAGAGGGTGAAAATCCAAAACAGTCCCCGAACGGCCCCGGGGGTGGAACCAACACCTCCCACAGGACCAATGTAACTCGTAGGAACTGATCACGCAACCACGGGTCTCCCAGTTTGACTGTACGATGATAATTTTACTATTTATAGACTTAGTCTTAAAAACATGGCGTGAGAGTGTGAAAACCCAAAATAGCCCCCGAACAGCCACGTGGGATGCACCCACAACTCCCACGGGACCAATGTAGCTCATAGGAACTTCCCCTGTAGCAATGGGACTCCTGGTTTGAGAATATGACGGTAATTTGAATATTTTTAGACTTAGGCAAAACGTGGCACTAGTGGGTGAAAACCCGAAATAGCCCCCGAACAGTCCTGTGGGTGGCACTAACACCTCCCACATGACCAATGTGACTCGTAGGAATAGACCGCGCAGCCGCGGGACTCCAAGTTTGAGAATACGATGATAATTTGTATATTTCTAGACTTAGGCTTAAAAACATGGCGTTAGAGGGTGAAAACCCAAAACAACCCCCGAACGGCCATATGGGAGGCACGAAAACGTCCCTCAGGACCAATGTAACTCGTAGGAACTGACCGCATAGCCACGGGACTCCCAATTGGAGAATAAGACGATAATTTGCATATTTCTAGACTTAGGCTTAAAAACATGGCGTGAGAGGGTGAAAACCCAACACAACCCCCTAACAGCCATGTGGGAGGCAGCAACACTTCCCACAGGACCAATGTAACTCGTAGTAACTGACCGCGTAGCCACGAGACTCCTATTTTGATAATACGATGATAATTTGCATATTTCAAGACTTAGATTTGAAAACATGGCGTTAGAGACTGAAAATCCAAAACAATTCCGAACGGCCCCGTGGGAGGCACCAATACCTTCCACGGGACCAACGTAACTCATAGGAACAGAACACGCAGTCGGGGGACTCCCGATTTGAGGAATACGACAATAATTTGCCTATTTCTATACTTAGAATTAAAAACATGGCGTTAGAGGGTGAAAACCCAAAACAGCCCCTAAAGGCCACATGGGAGGCACCAACACCTCCCACGGGACCAATGTAGCTCATAGGAACTAACCGCGAAGCCGCGAGACTCCTAATTTGACAATACGACAATAATTTGCCTATTTCTAGACTTAGACTTAAAAACATGGCGTTAGATGGTGAAAACCCAAAATAGTCAACAAATGGCCGTGTGGGAGACACCAACGCCTCCTACGGGACTAATGTAGCTTATAGAAACTGACCACGCAGTCGCGGGACTCCCGGTTTAGGAATACAATAGTAATTTGCATATTTTTAGACTTAGGCAAAACATGGCGTTAGTGAGTCAATACCCGGAACAGCCCCCGAATGGTCCTGTGGGAGGCACCAACACCTCCTATGGGACCAATGTGACTCCTAAGAACTGACTGCGCAACCACAGGACTCCTTATTCGAGAATACGATGATAATTTTCATACCTTTTCACTTAGGCTTAAAAACTAGGTGTTAGAGGGTGAAAATCCCAAATAGCCCCCGAACGGTCTCGGGGGAGGCCAACACCTCCCACGGGACAATGTAACTCGTAGGAACTGACCACGTACCCACGAGAGTCCCGATTTGTGAATACGACGATAATTTGAATATTTATAGACATGGGCTTAATAACATGGCGTTAGAGGGTGAAAACCCAAAATAGCCCTCGAACGGCCATGTGGGATGCACCAACACCTCCCACGAGACCAATGTAACTCGTAGTAACTGACCACGCTGTCACGGGACTCCCGGTTTGAGAATACAACAATAATTTGTATATGTCTATACTTAGGTAAAACATGGCGTTAGTGGGTGAAAACCCGAAATAGATCCTGATCGGTCCTGTGGGTGGCACCAACACCTCCCAGTGTGACTCGTAAGAAATGACCACGTAGTCATGGTACTCCATCTTTGAGAATACGATGATAATTTTCTTACTTCTATACTTACGCTTAAAAACAAGGTGTTAAAGGGTGAAAATCCAAAACTGCCTCCGAACAGCCCCGGGGGAGGCACCAACACCTCCCAGGGGACAATGTAACTCGTAGGAACTGACCACGCTCCCACGAGACTCTCGGTTTGAGAATACGATGATAATTTGAATATTTATAGACATAGGCTTAAAAATAAAGCGTTGGTGAGGGAAAACTCAAAACAGCCTCCAAATGGCCACGTGGGATGCACCAACACCTCCCACGGGACCAATGTAGCGCATAGAAACTGACCACGCAGCCGCGGGACTCCCAGTTTGAGAATACGAAGATAATTTTCATATTTCTAGACTTAGGATTAAAAACATGGCATTGGAGCGTGAAAACCAAAAATAGCCCCCGAACGGCCATGTGGGAGGCACCAACACCTCCCACGGGACCAATGTAACTTGTATGAACTGACCGCGTAGCCACGGGACTCCCTGTTTGAGAATAAAATGGTAGTTTGAATATTAATAGACTTAGTCTAAAAAACATGGCGTTAGTGGGGGTAAACCCGAAATAGCCTCCAAACGGCCCCGCGGGTGGCACTAACACCTCCCATAGGACTAATGTAACTCGTAGGAACTGACCGCGCAACTAGGGGACTCCTGATTTTAGAATACGACAATAATTTGTATATTTCTAGACTTAGGAAAAATAATGCGTTAGTGGATGAAAACTCTAAATAACCCCCGAACGGTCCCGTGGGCGTCACCAACACCTCGCACGGGACCAACGTAACTTGTAGGAACTGACCGCGCAGCCACATGACTTCCTATTTGAGAGTACGATTATAATTTGCATATTTCTAGACTTAGGCTTAAAAACATGGCGTTAGAGGGTGAAACCCCAAAATAGCCCCCGAACGGCCCCGGGGGAGGCACCAACACCTCCCACGGGACCAATGTAACTTGTGGGAACTGACCACACAGCCACGGGACTCTCGGTTTGGGAATACAACAATAATTTGAATATTTATAGACTTAGGCTTGAAAATATGGCGTTAGAGGGTTAAAACGAAAAATAGCCCCCGAATGGCCACATGGGATGCACCAACACCTCCCACTAGACTAATGTACCTCATAGAAACTGACAACGCAGCTGCGGGACTCCTGGTTTTAGAATACGATAGTAATTTTCATATTTCTAGACTTAGGCAAAACATGGCATTAGTGGCGAAAAACCAGAAACAGCCCCTAAACGGTCCCGTGGGTGGCACCAACACCTTCCACGGGACTAATGTGACTCATAAGAGCCGATCATTCAACCACGGGACTCCCTGTTTGAGAATACGATGATAATTAGCATATTTCTTATCTTAGGCTTAAAAATAAGGTATTAGAGGGTGAAAATCCAAAACATCCCCCGAACGGCCCTGTGGGAGGCACGAACACCTCCCACTGGACAATGTAACTCGTAGGAACTGACCACGCACCAACGGGACTCCTGGTTTGAGAATACTATGATAATTTAAATATTTATACACATGGGATTAAAAACATGGTGTTATAGGGTGAAAACCAAAAACAACCCCCAAACGGCCACGTGAGATGCACCAACACCTCCCACGGGACTAATGTAGCATATTGGAACAGACCACGTAGTCGCAGGACTCCTGATTTGAGAATACGACGATAATTTGTATATTTCTAGACTTGGACATTAAAAATGGCATTAGAGGATGAAAACCCAACAGAGCCCCCTAACAGCGATGTGGAAGGCACTAACACTTCCCACGAGACCAATGTAACTTGAAGGAACTGACCGCGCAACCAAGGGACTCCTGGTTTTAGAATGCAATGATAATTTACATATTTCTAGACTTAGATTTGAAAACATGGGGTTAGAGGTTGAAAACCCAAAACAACCCCCGAACGGCCCAATGGGAAGCACCAATACCTCCCACGGGACCAATGTAACTCGTAGGAACAGAACGCGTAGCCGCGGCGCTCCCGATTTGAGAATACGACAATAATTTGCATATCTCTAGAATTAGGCTTAAAAACATGGCTTTAGAGGGTGAAAACCCAACACAGCCCCCTAACAGCCACGTGGGAGGCACCAGCACTTCCCACGGGACCAATGTAACTCGAAGGAACTGACCGCGCAGTCATGGGACTCCAGGTTTGAGAATACGATGATAATTTGCATATTTCTAGACTTATATTTTAAAACATGGCGTTAGAGGGTGAAAACCCTAAACAACCCCTGAACGGCCATGTGGGATGCACTAACATCTCCCACGGGACCAATGTAGCTCATAAAAGCTGACCACACAACCGCGGGACTCCTGGTTTGAAAATACGATGATAATTTTCATATTTCTGGACTTAGGCTAAAAAACATGGCGTTAGAGGGTGAAAATTAAACATAGCCCCTAACATCCACGTGGGAGACACCAACACCTCCCACGGGACCACGAGACTCCCAAAACCGCCTCCGAACGGCCACGTGGGAGGCACTAACACCTCTCACAGGACCAATGTAACTTGTAGGAACTAACCGCGCAGCCACGGGACTCCTAGTATGAGAATATCATGATAATTTGTATATTTCTAAACTAAGATTTAAAAACATGACGTTAGAGGGTAAAAACCTAAAACAACGCCCGAATTGCCTTGTGGGAGGAAGCAACTCCTCCCGGGGGACCAATGTGACTCGTTGAAACTGATCGCGCACCCACAGGACTCCCGATTTAAGAATACGGCAATAATTTGAATAATTATAGACATAGGGTTAAAAATATCGCGTTAGAGGTTGAAAACCCAAAACAGCCCCAGAACGGCCACGTGGGATGCACCAACACCTCCCACGGAACCAATGTAGATCATAGGAACTAACCAGGCAGCCGCGGGACTTTTGGTTTGAGTATACGATGATCATTTGCATATTTCTAGAATTATGCATAAAAACATGGCGTTATAGCATGAAAACCCAAAATAGCCCCCGAATGGCCATGTGGGAGGCACCAACAACTCCCACGGGAGTAATGTAACTTGAATTACCTGACCGTGTAGACACGAGACTCCCAGTTTGAGAATATGACAATAATTTGAATATTTCTAGACTTAGGCTAAAAAACATGGAGTTAACGGGTGAAAACCCAAAATACCCCCCGAAGTTCCACGTAGGAAGCACCAACACGTCTTACAGGACCAATGTAACTCGTTGGAACTAACCGCGCAGCCACGGGACTCCCAGTTTGAGAATAAGATGAGAATTTGAATATATCTAAACTTATGCTTAAAAACATGGCGTTATACGGTGAAACCCAACACAACCCCCTAACAGCCATATGGGAGGCACCAACACTTCCCACGAGACCAATGTAACTCGTAGGAACTGACCACGCAGCCACGACACTCCTGGTTTGAGAATATGACGATAATTTGCATATTTCTAGACTTATATTTGAAAGCACGGCGTTAGAGGATGAAAACCCAACACAGCCCCCTAATAGCCACGTAGGAGGCACCAACACTTCCCACGGGACCAATGTAAGTCGAAGGAACTGAACGCGCAGCCACGAGACTTCTGGTTTGAGAATACGATGATAATTTACATATTTCTAGACTTAGATTTGAAAACATGGCGTTAGAGGGTGAAAACCCAAAACAGCCCCCAAACGGCCACGTGGGATGCACCAACACCTCCCATGGGACCAATGTAGCTCATAGAAGCGGACCACACAACCGTGGAACTCCCGATTTGTGAATACGATGATAATTTGCAGGTTTCTAGACTTAGGCTTAAATATATGGCATTAGGGGGTGAAAACCCAACACAACCCCCTGACAGCCATGTGGGAGGCACCAACACTTTCCACGGGACCAATGTAACTCGAAGGAACTGATCGCGCAGCCACGGAATTCTTGGTTTGAGAATACGACGATAATTTGCATATTTCATGACTTAGATTTGAAAACTTGGCAATAGAGCGTGAAAACCCAAAACAGCCTCCGAACGGCCATGTGGGAGGCACCAACACCTCCCACGGGACAAATGTAACTAGTAGCAACTAACCGCGTAGCCACGTAACTCGAAGTTTGAGAATAAAACGGTAATTTGAATATTTTTAGACTTAGTCTTAAAAACATGGTGTTAGTGGGGGATAACCCGAAACAGCCTCCGAACGCCCCCGTGGGTGGCACTAACACCTCCCATGGGACCAATGTAACTCATAGGAACTGACCACACAACCAGGTGACTCACGATTTGAGAATACGATGATAATTTTCATATTTATAGACTTTGGCGAAATAAAACGTTAGTGGGTGAAAACTCAAAACAACTCCCGAACGGTCACGTGGGTGGCACCAACACCTCCCACAGGACCAACTTGACTCGTACGAACTGACCGCGTAGGCAAGGGACTTCGTATTTGAGAATACAATGATAATTTGCATATTTCTGGACTTAGGCTTAAAAACATGGCGTTAGAGGCTGCAAACCCAAAACAGCCCCCGAATGACATCGGGGGTGGCACCAACACCTCCCACGGGACCAATATAACTCAACGGAACTGGCCACGCTGCCATGGGACTCCCAGTTTGACAATAGGATGATAATTTTAATATTTATAGACATAGGCGTAAGAACATGGCGTTACAGGGTGAATACCCAAAACAGCCCCCAAACGGCCACGTGGGATGCACCAACACCTTGCACAGGACCATTGTAGCTCATAGGAACTGACCACACAGACGCGGGACTCCTCGTTTGAGAATACGATGGTAATTTGCATATTTCTAAAGTAGGGAAAAACATGGCGTTAGTGGGTGAAAACCCGAAACAGCCCCTGAACGGTCCTGTGGGTGGCACCAACACCTCCTACGGGACCAATGTGACTCGTAAGCACTGACCACGCACCCATAGGACTCCCGATTTGAGAATACGATAATAATTTGAATATTTATTGACTTAGGCTTAAAAACATGGCGTTAGAGGATGAAAACCCAACACAGGCCCCTAACAGCCATGTGGGAGGCACCAACACTTGCCACGGGATCAATGTAACTCGAAGGAACTGACCGCGCAGCCACGAGACTCCTGGTTTGATAATACGATGATAATTTGCATATTTCTAGACTTAGATTTGAAAACATGGCGTTAAAGGGTGAAAACCCAAAATCGCCCCTGAACGGCCCCGTGGGAGGCACCAATACCTCCCACGGGACCAATGTAACTTGTAGGAACTGAACGCGCAACCCCGGGACTACCGATTTGATAATACGATGATAATTTGAATATTTCTAGACTTAGGCATAAAAATACGGCGTTAGAGGCTGAAAAGACAAAACAGCCCCCGAACGGCCATGTAGGATACACCAACACGTCCCACGGGACTGATGTAGCTCATAGGAGTTGACCAAGCAGCCGCGAGACTCCAGGTGTCAGAATACGACGATAATTTGCATATTTCTAGACTTAGGCTTTAAAATATGGCGTTAGAGGGTGAAACCTCAAAACAGCCCCCGAACGGCCCCCGGGGAAGCACCAACACCTCCCACGAGACTAATGTAACTGGTAGGAACTGATCATGCAGCCACGGGACTCCCAGTTTGATAATATGACAATAATTTGAATATTTAGAGACTTAGGCTTAAAAACATGGCGTTAGAGGGTGAAAACACTAAACATCCCCCGAACGGGCACGTGGGATGCACTAACGCCTCCCACGGGACCAATATAGCTCATTGGAACTGACCGCGTAGCCGCGGGACTCCTGGTTTGAGAATACGACGATAATTTTCATATTTTTAGACTTAGGCCAAACATGCCGTTAGTGGGTGAAAACCCGAAACAGCCCCCGAACGGTCCCATGGGTGGCACCCACACCTCTCATAGAACCAATGCAACTAGTAGGAACTAACCCCACAGCCATGGGACTCTCAGTTTGAGAATATGATGATAATTTGTATATTTCTCGACCCAGGATTAAAAACATGGCATTAGAGGGTAAAAACCTAAAACAACCCACGAATGGCCCCGTGGGAGGCACCAACACCTCCCAGGGGACCAATGTGACTCGTAGGAACTGACCGCGCACCCATGGGACTCCCGGTTTAAGAATACGACGATAATTTGAATAATTATAGACATAGGCTTAAAAACATGTCGTTAGAGAGTGAAAACCCAAAACAGCCTTCGAACGGCCACGTGGGTTGCACCAACACCTCCCACAGGACGAACGTAGCTCATAGGAACTAACCACGCAGCCACGGGACTCTCGGTTTGAGAATACGGTGATAATTTGCATATTTCTAGACTTAGGCTTAAAAACATGGCGTTAGAGCATGAAAACCCAAAACCGCCCCCGAACGGCCATGTGGGAGGCACCAACACCTCCCACAGGACTAATGTAACTTGAAGGAACTGACTGTGTAGCCACGGGACTCCCAGTTTGAGAATCAAATGGTAATTTGAATATATGTAGACTTAGGCTTAAAAACATGGAGTTAGAGGGGGAAAACCCGAAATAGCCTCTGAACGACCACGTGGGTGGCACTAACACCTCCCGTGCGACCAATGTAACTCGTAGGAACTGATTGCGCAGCCTGGGGACTCCATATTTGATAATATGATGATAATTTTCATTGTTCTAAACTTAGGCAAAATAATTCATTTGTGGGTGAAAACTAGGAACAACCCCTGAACGGTCCCGTGGGTGGCACCAACACCTCCCAAGGGACAATGTGACTCGTAGGAACTGATCGCGCAACCACGGGACTCCCTATTTGAGAATATGGTGATAATTTCCATATATATAGACTTAGGCTTAAAAACATGGCGTTAGAGGGTGAAAACCCAAAACAGCCCCCGAACGGCCACGTGGGAGGACCCAAAACCTCCCACGGGAATAATATAACTTGTAGGAACTACCCGCGTAGAAATGGGACTCCAGGTTTGAGAATACAACGATAATTTGAATATTTTTAGACTCAGGTAAAATATGGGATTAGTGGGTGAAAGCCCAAAATAGCCGCCGAACAGTCCCGTGGGTGGCACTAACACCTCCCACGTGACCAATATGACTCGTAGGAATAGACAGCGCAGCTGCGGGACACCCATTTTAAGAATATGATAATAATTTGCATATTTCTATACTTAGGCTTAAAAACATGGCTTTAGAGGGTGAAAACACAAAACAGCCCCCGAACGGCCATATGAGAGGCATGAACACCTCCTTCGGGACCAATGTAACTCGTAGGAATTGACCGCAAAGCCACGGGACTCCCAGTTTGAGAATAAGACAATAATTTGCATATTTCTAGACTTAGGCTTAAAAACATGGCGTGAGAGGGTGAAAACCCAACACAGCCCCCTAACAGCCATGTGGGAGGCAGCAACACTTCCCACGGGACCAATGTAACTCGTACTAACTGACCGCGCAGCCATGAGACTCCTAGTTTGAGAATACGATGATAATTTGCGTATTTCAAGACTTAGATTTGAAAACATGGCATTAGAGGGTGAAAACCCAAAACAACCACCGAACGGCCCCATGGGAGGCACCAATACGTCTCACGGGACCAATGTAACTCATAGGAACTGAACACGCAGTCGGGGGACTCCCGATTTGAGAATATGACAACAATTAGCCTATTTCTATACTTATACTTAAAAACATGGCATTAGAGGGTGAAAACCCAAAACAGCCCCCCAACGGCCATATGGGAGGCATGAACACCTCCGTCGGGACCAATGTAACTCGTCGGAACTGACCGCATAGCCACTGGACTCCCAGTTTGAGAATAAGATGATAATTTGCATATTTTTAGACTTATGCTTAAAAACATGGCGTGAGAGCGTGAAAACCCAACACAGGCCCCTAATAGCCATGTGGGAGGCAACAACACTTCCCACGGGACCAATGTAACTCTTAGTAACTGACCGCGCAACCACGGGACTCCCGGTTTGAGAATACGATGATAATTTGTATATTTCAAGACTTAGATTTGAAAACATGACGTTAGAGGGTGAAAACCCAAAACAACCCCGAAACGGCACCATGGGAGGCACCAATACCTCCCACGGGACCAATGTAACTCATAGGAACTGAACACGCAGTCGGGGGACTCCCGATTTGAGAATACGACAATAATTTGCCTATTTCTAGACTTAGACTTAAAAACATGGCGTTAGAGGGTGAAAACCCAAAACAGCCCCCGAACGGCCACGTGGGAGGCACCAACACCCCCCACGGGACCAATGTAGCTCATATGAAGTGACCATGCAGCCGCGAGACTCCCAATTTGACAATACGACAATAATTTGCCTATTTCTAGACTTAGACTTAAAAACATGGCGTTAGATGGTGAAAACCCAAAATATTCAACAAACGGCCACGTGGGAGGCACCAACGCCTCATACTGGACCAATGTAGCGTGTAGGAATTGACCACGCAGTTGCGAGACTCTCAGTTTGAAAATACGACGGTAATTTGCAAATTTCTAGACTTAGATAAAACATGGCGTTAGTGGGTGAATACTCGAAACAGCTCCCGAACGGTCCTGTTAGTCGCACCAACACCTCCCAAGGGACCAATGTGGCTCGTAAGAACTTACTGTGCAACCACGGGACTCCCTGTTTGAGAATACGATGATAATTTGCATATTTCTTCATTTAGGCTTAAAAATTAGGTGTTAGAGTGTGAAAATCCGAAACAGCGCCCGAACGGCCCCGGGGGAGGTACCAACACCTCCCACGGTACCAATTTAGCTCATTAGAACTGGCCACGCAGCCGCAGGACTCCCGATTTGAGAATACTATGGTAATTTGCATATTTCTATACTTAGGCAAAACATGGCGTTAGTGGGTGAAAACCTGAAATAGCTCCTCATCGGTCCTGTGGGTGGCACCAACACCTCCCAATGTGACTCGTAAGAAATGATCACGTAGCCACGGAACTCCCTCTTTGAGAATATGATGATAATTTTCATACTTCTATACTTAGGCTTAAAAACAAGGCGTTAAAGGGTGAAAATTCAAAACAACCCACGAACAGCCCCGGGGGAGGCACCAACACCTCCCAGGGGACAATGTAACTCGTAGGAACTGACCAAGCTCCCACGGGACTCCTGGTATGAGAATATGATGATAATTTGAATATTTATAGACATAGGCTTAAAAATATAGCGTTGGTGGGGGAAAACTCAAAACAGCCCCCGGATGGCCACGTGGGATGCACCAACACCTCCCACGGGAGCAATGTAGCGCATAGAAATTGACCATGCAACCGCGGGACTCCCAGTTTGAGAATACGATGATAATTTTCATATTTCTAGACTTAGGATTAAAAACATGGCATTAGAGAGTGAAAACCCAAAATAGCCCCCGAACGGCCATGTGGGAGGCACCAACACATCCCACAGGACAAATGTAACTTGTAGGAACTGACCGCGTAGCCACGAAACTCCCAGTTTCGGAATAAAATGGTAAATTGAATATTACTAGACTTAATTTTAAAAACATGGCGTTAGTGGTGGTAAACCTGAAACAGCCTCCGAACGGCCCGGCGGGTGGCACTAACACCTCCCTTAGGACTAATGTAACTCGTAGGAACTGAAGGCGCAGCGAGGGCACTCCCAATTTTAGAATATGACCATAATTTGTATATTTATAGACTTAGGGGAAATAATGCGTTAGTGGGTGAAAACTTGAAATAACCCCCGAACGGTCCTGTGGGTGGCACCAACACCTTGCACGGGACCAACGTGACTCATAGAAACTGACCCCGCAGCCACATGACTTCCTATTTGAGAATACAATTATAATTTGCATATTTATAGACTTAGGCTTAAAAACATGGAGTTAGAGGTTGAAATCCCAAAATAACCCCCGAACGGCCCCGGGGGAGGAACCAACACCTCCCACGGGACCAATGTAACTCGTAGGAACTGACCACGCAGTCGCGGAACTCTCGGTTTGACAATACAACGATAATTTGCATATCTCTAGACTTTGACTTAAAAACATGGCGCTAGAGGGTGAAAACCCAAAAAAAAACCTAACAACCATGTGGGAGGCACCAACACTTCCCACGGGACCAATGTAATTCGAAGGAACTGACCGTGCAGCCCCAGGACTCCTGGTTTAAGAATACGATGATAATTTGCATATTTCTAGACTTACGCTTAAAAATAAGGTGTTAGAGGGTGAAAACCCAAAACATCCCCCGAACGACCACGTGGGAGGCACCAACACCTTCCACGGCACCAATTTAGCACATTAGAACTGACCACGCAGCCGCAGGACTCCCGATTTGAGAATACGATGGTAATTTGCACAATTCTAGACTTAGGCAAAACATGGCGTTAGTGGGTGAAAACCCGAAATAGCTCCTGAATGGTCCTATAGGTGGCACCAACACCTCCCAATGTGACTCGTAAGAAATGACCACGTAGCCACAGTACTCCATCTTTGAGAATACGATGATAATTTGCATACTTCTATACTTAGGCTTAAAAACAAGGCGTTAAAGGGTGAAAATCCAAAACTGTCCCCGAACAGCCCCGGGGGAGGCACCAACACCTCCCAGGGGACAATGTAACTCGTAGGAACTTACCATGATCCCACGGGACTCCCGGTATGAGAATACGATGATAATTTGAATATGTATAAACATAGGCTTAAAAATAAAGCGTTGGTGGGGGAAAACTCAAAACAACCCCAAAATGCCCACGTGGGATGCACCAACACCTCCCACAGGACCAATGTAGCGCATAGAAACTGACCACGCAGCTGCGGGACTCCCAGTTTGAGAATACGATGATAATTTTCATATTTCTAGACTTAGGATTAAAAACATGATATTAGAGCATGAAAACCCAAAATAGCCCCTGAACGGCCATGTGGGAGGCACCAACACCTCCCATGGGACAAATGTAACTTGAAGGAACTGACCGCGTAGCCACGAGACTCCTAGTTTGAGAATAAAAAGGTAATTTGAATATTACTAGACTTAGTCTTAAAAACATGGCGTTAGTGGGGGTAAACCCGAAACAGCCTCTGAACGGCCCCGCGGGTGGCACTAACACCTCCCATAGGACTAATGTAACTCGTAGGAACTGACCGCGCAGCGAGGGGACTCCCGATTTTAGAATACGACGATAATTTGTATATTTCTAGACTTAGGCAAAATAATGCGTTAGTGGATGAAAACTCGAAATAACCCCCGAACGGTCATGTGGGTGGCACCAACACCTCGCACGGGACCAACGTGACTCATAGAAACTGACCGCGCATCCACATGACTTCCTATTTGAGAATACAATTATAATTTGCGTATTTCTAGACTTAGGCTTAAAAACATGACGTTAGAGGGTGAAAACCCGAAATAGCCCCCGAACGGCCCCGGGGAGGCAACAACACCTCCCACGGGACCAATGTAACTCGTAGGAACTGACCACGTAGGCACGGGACTCTCGGTTTGAGATTACGACGATAATTTGAATATTTATAGAGTTAGGCTTGAAAATATGGCGTTAGAGGGTGAAAACCTAAAACAGCCCCCGAACGGCCACATGGGATGCACCAACACCTCCCACTGGACCAATGTAGCTCGTAGGAACTGACCACGCACCCACGAGACTCCTAGTTTGAGAATACTATGATAATTTGATTATTTATACACATGGGCTTAAAAACATGGCGTTATTGGGTGAAAATCCAAAATAACCCCCAAACGGCCACATGGGAAGCACCAACACCTCCCACGGGACCAATGTAGCTCATTGGAATGGACCACGCAGTCACAGGACTCCTGATTTGAGAATATGACGATAATTTACATATTTCTAGACTTGAACTTAAAAAATGGCATTAGAGGTCAAAAACCCAACACAGTCCCCTAACAGCGATGTGGGAGGCACCAACACTTCCCACGAGACCAATGTAACTCGAAGGAACTGACCACGCTGCCACGGGACTCCTGGTTTGAGAATACGATGATAATTTACATATTTCTAGACTTAGATTTGAAAACACGGTGTTAGAGATTGAAAACCAAAAACAACCCCCGAACGGCCCAGTGGGAGGCACCAATACCTCCCACTGGACCAATGTAACTGGTAGGAACAGAACGCGTAGCAGCGAGACTCCTAATTTCCGAATGCGACGATAATTTGCATATTTATAGACTTAGGCTTAAAAACATGGCGTTAGAGGGTGAAAACCGAAAACACCCCCCGAACGGCCACGTGGGAGGCACTAACACCTCCTACGGGACCAATGTAGCTCATAGGAACTGACCACGCAGGCGTGGGACTCCCGGTTTGAGAATACGACTGTAATTTGCATATTCCCAGACTTAGGCAAAACATGGCATTATTGGGTGTAAACTCGAAACAACTCCCGAATGGTCCCATGGGTGGCATTAACACCTCCCATGGGACCAATGTGACTCGTAAGAACTGACCACGCAGCCATGGGGATCCCTGTTTGAGAATACGATGATACTTTTCATATTTCTAGACTTAGACTTAAAAATAAGGCGTTAGAGGGTGAAAATCCAAAACAGCGCCCGAGCGGCCCCGGGGGAGGCACCTACACCTCCCACGGGACAACGTAACTTGTAGGAAATGACCACGGACCCATGGGACCCCCGATTTGATAATACAACGATAATTTGGATATGTCAAGACTTAGGCTTAAAAACATTGCGTTTGAGCGTGGAAACCTAAAACATCCCCCGAACGGCCACGTGGGAGGCACCAACACCTGCCACTGGACTAATGTAACTTGTATGAACTGACCGCGTAGCCACGGGACACCCAGTTTTATAATAAAATAGTAATTTGAATATTTCTAGATTAGGCTTAAAAATATGGCGTTAGTGGGGAGAAACATGAAACAGCCTCCTAACGGCCCCGTGGCACTTACACCTCCCATGGGACCAATGTAACTCGTAGGAACTGATCGCGCAGCCAGGGGACTCCTGATTTGAGGATACGAGGATAATTTGAATATTTGAAGACTTAGGCGAAATAATTCGTTAGTGGGTGAAAACTCGAAACAACCCCCGAATGGTCTCTTGGGTGGAACCAACACCTCCCACGGGACCAGCGTAACTCATAAGAACTGATCGCGCAAACACGGGAGTCCTTGTTTGAGAATACGATGATAATTTTCATATTTCTTGACTTAGGCTTAAAAATAAGGCGTTAAAGGGTAAAAATCGAAAACATCCCCCAAACGGCCCCGGGGGTGGCACCAACACGACCCACGGGACCAATGCAACTCTTAAGAACAGATCACGCAACCACGGGACTCCCTGTTTGAAAATACGATGATAATTTTAATATTTACAGACTTAGGCTTAAAAACATGGCGTTAGAGGGTGAAAACCCAAAACAGCCCCCGAACGACCACGTGGGATGCACCAACAACTCCCACGGGACATATGGATCTCATAGGAACTAACCATACAGCCACGGGACTCCCTATTAGAGAATTCGATGGTAATTTGCATATTTATAGAATTAGGCAAAACATGGCGTTAGTGGGTGAAAACCCGAATGGTCCCGGAGGTGGCTCCAACACCTCCCACGGGACCAATGTGACTCCTAAGAATTGACCGCGAAACTACGGGATTCCCTTTTTGATAATACGAGGATAGCTTTCATATTTCTTCACTTAGGCTAAAAACAAGTCGTTAGAGGGTGAAAATCAAAAATAGCCCCCGAGTGGCCCCGGGGGTGGTACCAACACCTCCCACGGGACAATGTAACTCGTAGGAACTGACCATGTACCCATGGGACTCACGGCTTGAGAATATGATGATAATTTGAATATTTATAGACATGGGCTTAAAAACATGGCGTTAGAGGGTGAAAACCAAAAACAACCCCCAAACGGCCATGTGGGATGCACCAACACCTCCCATGGGACCAATGTAGCTCATTGGAACTGACCACGCAGCCACGGGACTCCTGATTTGAGAATACGATGATAATTTGTATATTTCTAGACTTAGGCTTAAAAACATGGCATTATAGGGTGAAACCCAACACAGCCCCCTAACAACCACGTGGGAGGCACCAACACTTCCCACGGGACGAATGTAACTCGAAGGAACTGACCGCGCAGTCACGGGACTCCTGGTTTGAGAAAATGATGATATTTTGCATATTTCTAGACTTAAATTTAAAAACATGGCGTTAGAGGGTGAAAACCCAAAACAACCGTTGAACGGCCACATGGTATGCACCAACACGTCCCACGGAACCAATGTAGCTCATAGAAGCTAACCACACAACCGCGGGACTCCCGGTTTGAGAATACGACAATAATTTGCATATTTCTAGACTTAGTCTTAAAAACATGGCGATGGAGCGTGAAACCAAAAATAACCCCCGAACGGCCACGTCGGAGGCACCAACACCTCCCACGGGACAAATGTAACTTAGAGCAACTGACCGCACGGGACTCAGAGTTTGAGAATAAAATGGTAATTTGAATATTTCAAGACTTAGGCTTAAAAACATGGTGTTAGTGGGGGATAACTCGAAACTGCCTCCAAACGGCCCCGTTGGTGGCACTAACACCTACCATGGGACAAATGTAACTTGTAGTAACTGACCGCACATCCAGGGGAATCCTGTTTTAAGAATACGATGATAATTTTCATAATTATAGACTTAGGCAAAACGATCCGTTAGTGGGTGAAAACTCGAAACAACCCCCAAACGGTTCCGTGGGTGGCACCAACAGCTCCCACAGGACCAGCTTGACTCGTACGAACTGAACGCGCAAGCACAGGACTCTGTATTTGAGAATATGATGATAATTTTCATATTTCTAGACTTAGGATTAAAAACATGGCATTAGAGGGTGCAAACCCAAAAAAGCCCCCGAATGACCCCGGGGGAGGCACCAACACCTCCCACGGGACCAATGTAACTCGTAGGAACTGACCACGTAACAATGGGACTCCCGGTTTGACAATACGATGATAATTTAAATATTTATAGACTTAGGCTTAAAAACATGGCGTTAGAGGGTGAAAACCCAAAACAGGCCCTGAACGGCCACGTGGGATGCACCAACACCTTACACGGGACCAATGTAGCTCACAGGAACTGACCATGCAGCCGCGGGACTCCTCGTTTGAGAATACGATGGTAATTTGCATATATTTAGACTTGGGCTTAAAATTATGGCATTAAAGGGTGAAAACCAAACACCGCCCCCTAACAGCCACGTGGGAGACACCAACACCTCCCACGAGACCAATGTAACTCGAAGGAACTGACCACGCAGCCACGGAACTCCTGGTTTTAGAATACGATGATAATTTGCATATTGCACGACTTAGATTTGAAAACATGGTGTTAGAGGGTAAAAACCAAAAACAGCCCCCGAACGGCCACGTGGGATGCACCAACACCTCCCACGGGACCAATGTAGCTCATAGAAGCTGACCACACAGCCGCGGGACTCCCAATTTGAGAATACGACGATAATTTGCATATTTTTAGACTTAGTCTTAAAAACATGGCGATAGAGCGTGCAAACCCAAAACAACCCCCGAACGGCCATGTGGGCGGCACCAACACCTCCCACGGGACAAATGTAATTTAGAGCAACTGACCGCGTAGCCACGGGACTCGCAGTTTGAGAATAAAATGGTAATTTGAATATTTCTAGATTTAGGCTTAAAAACATGGTGTTAGTGGGGGATAACCCGAAACAGCCTCTGAACGGCCCCGTTCGTGGCACTAACACCTCCCATGGGACAAATGTAACTCGTAGTAACTGACTTCGCAGCCAGGGGACTTCCTATTTGAGAATAAGACAATAATTTGCATAGTTATAGACTTAGGAAAAATAATCTGTTAGTGGGTGTAAACTCGGAACAACCCTCGAACGGTCCCGTGGGTGGCACCAACAGCTCCCACAAGACCAGCTTGACTCGTAGGAACTGATCGCGCAGCCACGGGACTTCGTATTTGAGAATAGGATGGCAATTGGCATATTTCTAGACATGGGCTTAAAAACATGGCGTTAGAGGGTGCAAACCCAGAACAACCCCCGAGTGACCACGGGGGAGGCACTGACACCTCCCACGGGACCAATGTAACTCGTAGGAGCTGACCACACAGCAATGGGACTCCCATTTTGACAATACGATTATAATTTTAATATTTGTAGACTTAGGTTGAAAAACATGTCGTTAGAGGGTGAAAACCCAAACCAGCCCCCGAACGGCCACGTGGGATGCACCAACACCTTACACGGGACCAATGTAGCTCATAGGAACTGAACACGCAGCCGCAAAACTCCTCGTTTGAGAATACGATGGTAATTAGCATATTTCTAGACTTAGGTAAAACATGTCGTTAGTGGGTGAAAATTCGAAACAGCCCTCGAACGGTCCGGGAGGTGGCACTAACACCTCCCACGGGACCAATGTGACTCGTAAGAACTGACTGCGCAAATACGGGACTCCCTGTTTGAGAATACAATGATAATTTTCATTTTTCTTAACTTAGGCTTAAAACAAGTCGTTAGAGGGTGAAAATAAAAAAAAGCCCCGGAACGGCCCTAGGGATGGAACCAACACCTCCCACGGGATAATGTAACTCGTAGGAACTGACGAGGCACCCACGGGACTCCCGGTTTGAGAATACGACGATAATTTGAATATCTTTAAACATGGGCTTAAAAACATGGCGTTAGAGGGTGAAAACTCAAAACAACCCCCAAACGACCACGTGGGATGCATAAACACCTCCCATGGGACCAATGTAGCTCATTAGAACTGACCACACAGCCACGGGACTCCCAGTTTGAGAATACGACGATAATTGGTATATTTCTAGATTTAGTTTTAAAAACATGGCAATAGAGTGTGAAAACCAAAAATAGCCCCCGAACGGCCACGTGGAGCCACCAACACTTCCCAGGGGACCAATGTAACTCGAAGGAACTGGTCGCGCAGCCACAGGATTCCTGGTTTGAGAATACGATGATAATTTTCATATTTCAAGACTTAGATTTGAAAACATGGCATTAGAGGGTGAAAACACAAAACATCCCCGGAATGGCCACGTGGGATGCACCAACACCTCCCACGGGACCAATGTAGCTCATAGAAGCTGACCACACAGCCGCGGGACTCCCGATTTGTAAATACGATGATTATTTGCATATTTCTTGACTTAGGCTTAAAAACATGGCGATAGAGCGTGAAAACCCAAAACAACCCCTGAACGGCCACGTGGGAGGCACCAACACCTCCGACAGGACAAATGTAACTTGTAGCAACTGACCGCGTAGCCACGGGACTCGCAGTTTGAGAATAAAATGGTAATTTGAATATTTCCAGACTTGGGCTTAAAAACATGGTGTTGGTGGGGGATAACCCGAAACAGCCTCCGAACAGCCCCGTGGGTGTCACTAACCCCTCCCATGGGACCAATGTAACTCGTAGGAACTGACCCGCAGCCAGGGGACTCCCGATTTGAGAATACGATGATAATTTGAATATTTATAGACATAGATGAAATGATGCGTTAGTGGGTGAAAACTCGAAACAACCCCCGAACGGTCCTGTGGGTGGCACCAACACCTCCCACGGGACATATGTGACTCATAAGAACTAACCGCGTAACCACGGGACTCCCTGTTTGAGAATACGATGATAATTTTCATATTTCTTGACGTGGACTTAAAAATAAGGCGTTAAAGGGTGAAAATCAAAAACGCCCCCCGAACGGCCCCGGGGGTGGGACCAACACCACCCACGGCACCAATGTAAGTCGTAGGACCAGATCACGCAGCCACGAGACTCCCAGTTTGACAATACGACGATAATTTTAATATTTACAGAGTTAGGCTTAAAAACATGGCGTTAGAGGGTGAAAACCCAAAACAACCCCCGAACGGCCACATGGCATGCACCAACAACTCCCACGAGACATATGGAGCTCATAGGAACTGACCATACAGTCGCGGGACTCCCGATTTGAGAATTCAACTGTAATTTGCATATTTCTAGACTTAGGCAAAACATGGCGTTAGTGGGTGAAACCCCGAAACAACCTCCGAACGATCCCGGAGGTGGTACCAACACCTCCCATGGGACCAATGTAACTCGTAAGAACTGACCGAGCAACTACGAGACTCCCTATTTGAGAATAAGAGGATAATTTTCATATTTCATAAATTAGGCTTAAAACACGGCGTTAGAGGGTGAAAATGAAAAACAGCACCCGAACGGCCCCGGGGATGGCACCAACACCTCCCACGGGACAATGTACCTCGTAGGAACTGACTAGGTACCCACTAGACTCCCGGTTTCAGAATATGAAGATAAGTTCAATATCTATAGACATGGGCTTAAAAACATGGCATTAGAGGGTATAAATCAAAAACATCTCCTGAACGGCCACAAGGGATTCACCGACACCTCCCACGGGACCAATGTAGCTCATAGAAGATGACCACATAGCCGCGGGACTCCCAATTTGAGAATACGGCGATAATTTGAAAATTTCTCGGCTTAGGCATAAAAACATGGTGTTAGTGGGGGATAACCCGAAACATCCTCCGAACGGCCCCGTGGGTGGCACTAACACCTCCCATGGGACAAGTGTGACTCGTAGTAACTGACCACGAAGCTAGGGGACTCCCGATTTAAGAATACGAAGATAATTTGCATATTTATAGACTTAGGCGAAACAATCCGTTAGTGGGTGAAAACTCGAAACTACGCCCGAACGATACCGTGGGTGGCACTAACACCTCCCAGAGGACCAGCTTGACTCGTAGGAACGGATTGCGTAGCCATGCAACTTTGTATTTGAGAATACGATGATAATTTGAATATTTCTAGACTTAGGCTTAAAAACATGGCGTTAGAGGGTGCAAACCCAAAACAGCCCCCGAATGACCCCGGGGGAGGGGGCACCAACACCTTCCACGGGACCAATGTAACTTGTAGGAACTGACCACGCAGCAATGGGACTCCCAGTTTGATAATACGATGAAAATTTTAGTATTTATAGACTTATGCTTAAAAACATGGCGTTAGAGGGTGAAAACCCAAAACAGCCCCCGAACGGCCACGTGGGATGCACCAACACCCTACACGGGACCAATGTAGCTCTTACGAACTGACCATGCAGTCGTGGGACTCCTCGTTTGAGAATACAATGGTAATTTTCATATTTCTAGACATAAGCAAAACATGGCGTTAGTGGGTGAAAACCCAAAACAGCACCCGAACGGTCCCGGAGGTGGCACAACACCTTCCACGGGACCAATGTGACTCGTAAGTACTGACCGTGCAAATATGGGACTCCCTGTTTGAGAATACGATGATAATTTTCATTTTTCCATTCTTAGGCTTAAAATAAGTCGTTAGAGGGGGAAAATGAAAAATAGCCCCCGAACGACCCCGGGAGTGGCAGCAACACCTCCCACGGGACAATGTAACTCGTAGGAACTGACCAGGCACCCACGGGACTCCCGGTTTGAGAATACGATGATAATTTGAATATTTATAGACATGGGCTAAAAAGCATGGTGTTAGAGGGTGAAAAACAAAACAGCCCCCAAACGGCCGCGTGGGATGAACCAACACCTCCCATGGGACCAATGTAGCTCATTGGAATTGACCACACAGCCACGGGACTCCCGGTTTGAGAATACGACGATAAATTATATATTTCTAGATTTAGGCTTAAAAACATGGCGATTGAGCGTTAAAACCCAAAACAGCCCCCAAACAGCCAAGTGGGCGGCACCAACACCTCCCACGGGACAAATGAAACTTATAGCCACTGACTGCGTAGCCACGGGACTCACAGTTTGAGAATAAAATGATAATTTGAATATTTCTAGACTTAGGCTTAAAAACATGGTGTTAGTGCGGGATAACCCCAAACAGCCTCCGAACGGCCCCGTGGGTGGCACTAACATCTCCCATGGGACAAATGTAACTCGTAGAAACTGACCGCGAAGCCAGGGGACTCTCGATTTGAGAATATGCAGATAATTTGCATATTTATAGACTTAGGTGAAACAATCCGTTAGTGGATGAAAACTCGAAACAACCCCCGAACGGTCCCGTGGGTGGCACCAACACCTCCTAAAGAACCAGCTTGTCTTGTAGGGACTAACCGCGTAACCGAACTTCGTATTTGAGAATACGATGATAATTTACATATTTCTAGACTTAGGCTTAAAAACATGGCGTTAGAGGTTGCAAACCTAAAACAGCACCCGAATGACCCCGGGGGAGGCACCAACACCTCCCACGGGACCAATGTAACTCGTAGGAACTGACCACGCAGCCACGGAACTTCGTATTTGAGAATACGATGATAATTTTAGTATTTATAGACTTAGGCTTAAAAACATGGCGTTAGAGGGTGAAAATCCAAAACAGCCCCCGAACGGCGACGTGGGATGCACCAACACCTTACACGGGACCAATATAGCTCTTACGAACTGACCATCCAGTGGCGGGACTCCTCGTTTGAGAATACAATGTTAATTTGCATATTTCTAGACTTAGGCAAAACATGGCGTTAGTGGGTTAAAACCCAAAATAGCACTCGAATGGTCCCAGAGGTGGCACAACACCTTCCACGAGACCAATGTGACTCGTAAGAACTCACCGCGCAACTATGGGACTCCCTGTTTGAGAATACGATGATAATTTTCATTTTTCTTGACTTAGGCTTAAAACAAGTAGTTAGAGGGGGAAAATGAAAAACATCCCTCGAACGGCCTCGGGAGTGGCACAAACACCTCCCACGGGACAATGTAACTCGTACGAACTGATCCGGCACCCACGGGACTCCCGGTTTGAGAATACGACGATAATTTGAATATTTCTAAACATGGGCTAAAAAACATGGCGTTAGAGGGTGAAATACAAAACTGCCCCCAAACGGCCACGTGGGATGCACCAACACCTCCCATGGGACCAATGTAGCTCATTGTAACTGACCACGCAGCCACGGGACTCCCGGTTTGAGAATACGACGATAATTTGTATATTTCTAGACTTAGGCTTAAAAACATGGAAATAGAGCATGAAAACCAAAAACAGCCCCCGAACGGCCACGTGGGAGGCACCAACACCTCCCACGGGACAAAAGCAACTTAGAGCAATTGGGCGCGTAGCCACGGGACTCGCAGTTTGAGAATAAAACGGTAATTTGAATATTTCTAGACTTAGGCTTAAAAACATGGTGTTAGTGGGGATAACCCGAAGTAGCTTCCAAACGGCCCCGTGGGTGGCACTAACACCTCCCATGGGGCAAATGTAACTCGTAGTAACTGACCGCGAAGCCAGGGGACTCCCGATTTGAGAATACGACGATAATTTGCATATTTATAGAATTAGGCGAAATAATTCGTTAACGGGTGAAAACTCGAAACAACCCCCGAACGGTCCCGTGGGTGGCACCAACACCTCCCAGAGGACCAGCTTTACTTGTAGGAACTGACCGCGTAGCCACAGAACTTTGTATTTGAGAATACAATGATAATTTGCATATTGCAAGACTTAGGCTTAAAAACTTGGCGATAGAGGGTGCAAACCCAAAATAGCCCTCGAATGATCCCGGGAGAGGCACCAACACCTCACATAGGACCAATGTAACTCGTAGGAACTGACCACGCCGTAATGGGACTCCCAGCTTGACAATAAGATGATAATTTAAATATTTATAGACTTAGGGTTAAAAACATGGCGTCAGAGGGTGAAAACCCAAAACAGGCTCCGAACGGCCACGTGCGATTCACCAACACCTTAATGGGATCAATGTAGCTCATAAGAACTGACCACGTAGCCGCGGGACTCCACGTTTGAGAATACGATTGTAATTTGCATATGTTTGGACTTTGGCAAAGGATGGCGTTAGTGGGCGAAAACCGGAAATAACCCCCGAACGGTCCTATGGGTGGAACCAACACCTCCTACGGGACTAATGTGACTCGTAACAACTGACCACGCACGCATGGGACTCCCGATTTTAGAGTACAATGATAAGTTTAATATGAATAGACTTAGGCTTAAAAACATGGCATTAGAGGGTGAAAACCCAACACAACCCCCTAACAGTCACGTGGGAGGCACCAACACTTCCCACGGGACCAATGTAACTCTAAGGAACTAACCGCGCAGTCACGGCACTCCTGTTTTCAGAATACGATGATAATTTGCATATTTCTAGACTTCGAATTGAAAGCATGGCGTTAGTGGGTCAAAACCCAAAACAATCCCCGAACGGCCCCGTGGGAGGCACCAACACCTCCCTAGGGACAAATGTGACTTGTAGCAACTGATCGCGTAGCCACGGGACTCGCAATTTGAGAATAAAATGTTAATTTGAATATTTTTAGACTTGGGCTTAAAGACGTGGTGTTTGTGGGGGATAACCCGAAACAACCTCCCAACAGCCCCGTGGGTAGCACTGACACCTCCCACAGGACCAACTTGACTCGTAGGAACTGACCGCGCAGCCACAGGACTTCGTATTTTAGAATACGATGATAATTTGCATATTTCTAGACTTAGGATTAAAAACTTGGCGTTAGAGCGTGCAAACCCAAAACAGCCCCCGAATGACCCCGAGGGAGGCACCAACACCTCCCACGGGACCAATGTAACTCGAAGAAACTGACCGCGCAGCCACGGGACTCCTGGTTTGAGAATACGATAATTATTTGCAAATTTCTAGACTTAGGCTTAAAAACATGCCGATAGAGCGTGAAAACCCAAAACATCCCCCGAACGGTGATGTGGGATGCACCAACACCTTACACGGGACCAGTGTAGCTCATAAGAACTGACCACGCAGCCGTGGGACTCTTCATTTGAGAATACTATGGTAATTTTCAAATTTTTAGACTTAGGCAAAGCATGGCGTTAGTGGGTGAAAACCCAAAACAGCCCCCGAAGGGTTCTGTGGGTTGCACCAACCCCCTAACAGTCACGTGGGAGGCACCAACACTTCCCACGGGACTAATGTAACTCGAAGGAACTGACCATGCAGCCACGGGACTCCTAGTTTGAGAATACGACGATAATTTGCGTATTTCTAGACTTTGATTTGAAAACATGACGTTAGAGGGTCAAAACCCAAAACAGCCCCCGAACGGCCCCGTGGGAGGCACCAACACCTCCCACGGGACAAATGTGACTTGTAGCAACTGACCGCATTGCCACGGACTCGCAGTTTGAGAATAAAATGGTAATTTGAATATTTCTAGACTTAGGCGTAAAAACATGGTGTTAGTGGCGGATAACCCGAAACATCCTCCGAACGGCACTGTGGGTGGCACTAACACCTCCCATGGGACAAATGCAACACGTAGTAACTGAACGCGAAGTCACGGGACTCCTAGTTTCAGAATATGACGATAATTTGCATATTTATAGACATAGGCAAAATAATCCGTTAGTGGGTGAAAACTCGAAACAACCCCCGAACGGCCCCGTGGGTGGCACGAACACCTCCCAGAGGACCAGCTTGACTCCTACTAACTGACCGCGTAGCCACGGAACTTTGTATTTAAGAATACGATTATAATTTTCATATTTCTAGACTTAGGCTTAAAAACATGGCGTTAAAGGATGCAAACCCAAAACATCCCCCGAATGACCCCGGGGGAGTCACCAACACCTCCCACGGGACCAACGTAACTCGTAGGAACTGACCACGCAGCAATGGGACAGCCAGTTTGACAATATGAAGATAATTTTAGTATTTATAGACTTAGGCTTGAAAACATGGCGTTAGAGGGAGAAAATCGAAAACAGCCCCGAACAACCACATAGGATGCACCAACACCTTACACGGGACCAATGTATCTCTCAGGAACTGACCATGCCGTCGCGGGACTCCTCGTTTGAGAATACAATGGTAATTTGCATATTTCTAGACTCAGGTAAAACATGGTGTTAGTGGGTGAAAACCCGAAACAGCCCTCGAATGGTCCCGGAGGTGGCACCGACACTTCCACGGGACCAATGTGACTCGTAGGAACTGAGCGCGCAACTGCGCGACTCCCGATTTGAGAATACGATGATAATTTTCATTTTTCTAGACTTAGGCTTAAAACAAGTCGTTAGAGGGGGAAAATGAAAAATAGCCCTCGAATGGCACAAGGGGTGGCACCAACACCTCATACGGGACAATGTAACTCGTAGGAACTGACCAGGTACTCACGGGACTCCTAGTTCGAGAAAACGACGATAATTTGAATATTTGTAGACATGGGCTTAAAAACATGGCGTTTGAGGGTGAAAAACAAAATAGCCCCCAAACGGCCACGTGGGATGCACCAACACCTCCCATGGGACCAATATAGCTCATTGGAATTGACCACATAGCCACGGGACTCCCGGTTTGAGAATACGATGATAATTTGTATATTTCTAGAATTAGGCTTAAAAACATGGCGTTAGACGGTGAAAACCCAACACAGCCCCCTAATAGCCACGTCGGAGGCACCAACACTTCCCCTGGGACCAATGTAACTCAAACGAACTGACCACACAGCCACGGGACTCCTGGTTTGAGAATACGATGATAATTTGCATATTTCTAGACTTAGATTTGAAAACATGGTGTTAGAGGGTGAAAACCCAAAACAGCCACCGAAAGGCCACGTGGGATGCACCAACACCTCCCACGGGATCAATGTAGCTCATAGAAGCTGACCACACAGCTGCGGGACTCCCGATTTGAAAATACGATGATTATTTGCATATTTCTAGACTTAGGCTTAAAAATATGGCGATAGAGCGTGAAAAACCAAAACAACCCCCGAACGGCCACGTGGGAGGCACCAACACCTCCCACGGGATAAATGTAACTTGTAGCAACTGACCGCATAGCCACGGGACTCGTAGTTTGAGAATAAAATGGTAATTTTTATATTTCTAGACTTAGGCTTAAAAATATGGCGTTGGTGGGGGATAACACGAAATAGCCTCCGAACGGCCCTGTGGGTGTCACTAACCCCTCCCATGGGACCAATGTAACTCGTAGGAACTGACCGCGCAGCCAGGGGACTCCCGATTTGAGAATACGATGATACTTTGAATATTTATAGACATAGATGAAATGATGCGTTAGTGGGTGAAAACTCGAAACAACCCCCGAACGGTCACGTGGGTGGCACCAATACCTCCCACGGGACCTATGTGACTCATAAGAACTGACCGCGCAACCACGCTACTCCCTATTTGATGATACGATGATAATTTTCATATTTCTTGACTTAGACTTAAAAATAAGGTGTTAGAGTGTGAAAATCAAAACATCCCCCGAACGGCCCTAGGGGTGGCACCAACATCACCCACGGGACCAATGTAACTCGTAGGACCAGATCACGCAGCCACGGGACTCCCAGTTTGACAATACGCCGATAATTTTAATATTTACAGACTTTGGCTTAAAAACGTGGCGTTAGAGGGGGAAAATCCAAAATAGCCCATGAACGGCCATGTGGGATGCACCAACAACTCCCACGGGACATATGAAGCTCATAGGAGCTGACCATGCAGTCACGGGACTCTCGGTTTGAGATTTCGACGATAATTTGTGTATTTCTAGACTTAGGCAAAACATTGCGTTCGTGGGTGAAAACCCGAAACAACCCCAGAACGATCCCGGAGGTGGCACCAACACCTCCCACGGGACCAATGTAACTTGTAAGAACTGACCGCGCAACTATCGGACTCCCTGTTTGAGAATAAGAGGATAATTTTCATATTTCTTGAATTAGGCTTAAAACACGGCGTTAGAGGTTGAAAATGAAAAACAGCCCCCAAATGTCCCCGGGGGTGGCACCAACACCTCCCACAGGACAATGTAACTCGTAGGAACTGCCCAGGTGCCCACGGGACTCCCGGTTTGATAATATGATGATAAGTTGAATATCTATAGACATGGGCTTAAAAACATGGCGTTAGAGGGTGAAAATCTAAAACAGCCCCCGAACGGCCATATGGGATGCACCAACACCTCCCAGGGGACCAATGTAGCTCGTAGAAGATGACCACACAGCTGCGGGACTCCCGGTTTGAGAATACGACGATAATTTGAATATTTCTAGGCTTAGGCTTAAAAACATGGCGATAGAGCGAGAAAACCAAAAATAGCCCCCAAATGGCCCCGGGGGTGGCACCAACGCCTCCCACGGGACAATGTAACTCATAGGAACTGAACAGGCACCCACGGGACACCCGGTTTGAGAATGCTTTGATAATTTTAATATTTATAGTCATGGGCTTAAAAACATGGCGTTAGAGGGTGAAAACCCAAAACAGCCCCCAAACGGCCACGTGGGATGCACCAACACCTCCCATGGGACCAATGTAACTCGTAGGAACTGACCACACAGCAATGGGACTCCCAGTTTGACAATACGATGATAATTTTAGTATTTATAGACTTAGGCTTGAAAACATGACGTTAGAGGGTGAAAACCGAAAACAGCCCCCGAACAACAACGTGGGATGCACCAACACTTCCCACGGGACCAATGTAACACAAAGGAACTGGCAGTGCAGTCACGGCACTCCTGTTTTCAGAATACGATGATAATTTGCATATTTCTAGACTTCGATTTGAAAACATGGAGTTAGAGGGTCAAAACCCAAAATAGCCCCCAAACGGCCCCGTGGGAGGCGCCAACATCTCCCTAGGGACAAATGTGACTTGTAGCAACTGATCGCGTAGCCACGGGACTCGCAGTTTTAGAATAAAATGGTAATTTGAATATTTTTAGACTTAGGCTTAAAGACGTGGTGTTTGCGGGGGATAACCCGAAACAACCTCTGAACGGCCCCATGGGTAGCACTGACACCTCCCGCAGGACCAACTTGACTCGTAGGAACTGACCGCGCAGCCACAGGACTTCGTATTTTAGAATACGATGATAATTTGCATATTTCTATACTTAGGCTTAAAAACTTGGCGTTAGAGCGTGAAAACCCAAAACAGCCCCCGAATGACCCCGAGGGAGGCACCAACACCTCCCACGGGACCAATGTAACTCGAAGGAACTGACCGCGCAGCCACGGGACTCCTGGTTTGAGAATACGATGATTATTTGCAAATTTCTAGACTTAGGCTTAAAAACATGCCGATGAGCGTGAAAACCTAAAACATCCCCCGAACGGTCACGTGGGATGCACTAACACCTTACACGGGACCAGTGTAGCTCATAAGAACTGACCACGCAGCCGTGGCACTCTTCATTTGAAAATACGATGGTAATTTGCAAATTTTTTGACTTAGGCAAAGCATGGCGTTAGTGGGTGAAAACCCAAAACAGCCCCCGAAGGGTCCTATGGGTGGCACCAACACCTCCTACGGGACTAATGTGACTCGTAACAACTGACCACGCACCCACGGGACTCCCGATTTTATAATTTGATGATAATTTGATTATTTATAAACTTAGGCTTAAAAATATGGCGTTAGAGGGTGAAAACCCAACATAGCCCCCTAACAGCCATGGGGGATGCACCAACACTTCCCACGGGACCAACGTAACTCAAAGGAACTGACCGTGTATCCACGAGACTCCTGGTTTGAGAATACGATGATAATTTTCCTATTTCTAGACTTCGATTTGAAAATGTGGCGTTAGAGGGTCAAAACCCAAAACAGCCCCGAACGGCCCCGTGGGAAGCACCAACACCTCCCTAGGGACAAATGTGGCTTGTAGAAACTAACCGCGTAGCCACAGGACTCGCAGTTTGAGAATAAAACGATAATTTGAATATTTCTTGACTTAGGCTTAAAAACATGCTGTTAGTGGAGGATAACCCGAAACAGCCTCTGAACGGCCCCGTGGGTGGTACTAACACCTCCCATGGGACAAATGTAACTCGTAGTAACTGACCGCGAAGCCAGAGTACTCCCGATTTGAGAATACCACGACAATTTGCATATTTATAGACTTAGGCGAAACAATCCGTTAGTGGGTGAAAACTCGAAACAACTCCCGAACAGTCCCGTGGGAGGCACCAACACCTCCCAGAGGACCATCTTGACACGTAGGAACTAACCGCATAGCCACGGAACTTCGTATTTGATAATACAATGATAATTTGCATATATCTAGACTTAGGCTCAAAAACATGGCGTTAGAGGGTGCAAACCCAAAACAGCCCCCGAATGACCCCGGGAGAGGCACCAAAACCTCCCACGGGACCAATGTAACTAGTAGAAACTGACCACGCAGCAATGGGACTCCCAGTTTGACAATACGATGATAATTTTAGTATTTATAGACTTAGGCTTAAAAACATGGCATTAGAGGGTGAAAACCCAAAACACCCCCTGAACGGCCACGTGGGATGCACCAACACCTTACACGGGACCAATGTACCTCTTAGGAACTGACCAAGCAGTCACGGGACTCCTCGTTTGAGAATACGATGGTAATTTGAATATTTTCAGACTTAGGCAAAACATGGCGTTAGTGGGTGAAAACTCGAAACAGCCCTCGAACCGTCTCGGAGGTGGCACCACCACCTCCCACGGGACCAATGTGACTCGTAAGAACTGACCGCGGAACTACGAGACTCCCTGTTTGAGAATACGATGATAATTTTCATTTTTCTTGACTTAGGCTTAAAACAAGTCGTTAGAGGGGAAAAATAAAAAACAGCCCTCGAACGGCCCCGAGGGTGGCACCAACACCTCCCACGGGACAATGTAACTCGTAGGAACTGACGAGGCACCCACGGGACTCCCGGTTTGAGAATACGATGATAATTTGAATATTTATAGACATGGGCTGAAAAACATGGCGTTTGAGGGTGAAAAACAAAACAGCCCCCAAACGGCCACGTGGGATGCACCAACACCTCTCATGCGACAAATGTAGCTCATTGGAACTGACCACACAGCCACGGGACTCCCAGTTTGAGAATACGATGATAATTTGTATATTTCTAGACTTAGGCTTAAAAACATGGCATTAGACTGTGAAAACCCAATGCAGCCCCCTAACAGCCACGTGGGAGGCACCAACACTTCCCACGGGACCAATGTAACTCAAAGGAACTGACCACGCAGCCACGGGACTCCTGGTTTGAGAATACGATGATAATTTGCATATTTCTAGACATAGATTTGAAAACATGGTGTTAGAGAGTGAAAACCCAAAAACAACGCCCAAAAGGCCACGTGGGATGCACCAACACCTCCCACGGGATCAATGTAGCTCATAGAATCTCACCACACAACCGTGGGAGTCCCGATTTGAAAATACGATGATTATTTGTGTATTTCTAGACTTAGGCTTAAAAACATGGCGATAGAGCGTGAAAACCCAAAACAACCCCCGAATGGCCACGTGGCAGGCACCAACAACTCCCACGGGACAAATGTAACTTGTAGCAACTGACCGCGTAGCCACGGGACTCGCAGTTTGAGAATAAAATGGTAATTTTAATATTTCTAAACGTAGGCTTAAAAACATGGCGTTGGTGGGGGATAACCCGAAACAGCCTCCGAACGACCCCGTGGGTGTCACTAACCCCTCTGATGGGACCAATGTAACTCGTAGGAACTGACCGCGCAGCCAGGGGACTCCAAATTTGAGAATAAGATGATAATTTGAATATTTATAGACATAGATGAAATGATGTGTTAGTGGGTGAAAACTCGAAACAACCCCCGAACGGTCCCGTGGGTGGCACCAACACCTCCCACATGACCTATGTGACTCATAAGAACTGACCGCACAACCACGGGACTCCCAGTTTGAGAATACGATGATAATTTTCATATTTCTTGACTTAGACTTAAAAATAAGGCGTTAGTGGGTGAAAATCCAAAACATCCCTCGAACGGCCCCGGGGGTGGCACCAACACCACCCACGGGACTAATGTAAATCGTAGGAACAAATCAGGCAGCCACGGGACTCCCAGTTTGACAATACGATGATAATTTTAATATTTAGAGACTTAGGCTTAAAAATATGGCGTTAGAGGGTGAAAATGCAAAACAACCCCTGAACGGCCACGTGGGATGCACCAACAACTCCCACGGGACATATGGACCTCATAGGAACTGACCATGTAGTCGCGGTACTCCCGGTTTGAGAATTTGACGGTAATTTTCATATTTTTAGACTTAGACAAAACGTGGCGTTAGTGGGTGAAAACTCCAAACAACCCCCGAACGATCCCGGAGGTGGAACCAACACCTCCCACAGGACCAAAGTAACTCATAAGAACTGACCGCACAACTACGGGACTCCCTATTTGAGAATAAGAGGATAATTTTCATATTTCTTGAATTAGGCTTAAAACATGGCGTTAGAGGCTGAAAATGATAAACAGCTCCCGAACGGCCCCGGAGGTGGCACCAACACCTCCCACGGGACAATGTAACTCGTAGGAACTGACTAGGTAATCACGGGACTCCCGGTTTGAGAATACGACGATAAGTTGAATATCTATAGACATGGGCTTAAAAACATGGCGTTAGAGGGTGAAAATCCAAAACAGCCCCCGAACGGCCACATGGGATGCACCAACACCTCCCACGGGACTAATGTAGCACATAGAAGATGACAACACAGCCGCGGAACTCCCGGTTTGAGAATACGATGATAATTTTCATATTTCTAGGCTTAGGCTTAAAAACATGATGATAGAGCATGAAAACCCAAAACAGCCCCCGAAAGGCCACGTGGGCAGCACTAACATCTCCCACGGGACAAATGCAACTTAGTGCAACTAACTGCGTAGCCATAGGACTCGCAGTTTGAGAATAAAATGATAATTTGAATATTTCTAGACTTAGGATTAAAAACATGGTGTTAGTGGGGGATAACCTGAAACAGCCTCCGAACGGCACCGTTGGTGGCACAAACACCTCCCATGGGACAAGTGTAACTCGTAGTAACTAACCGCGCAGCCAGGGAACTCCTATTTGAGAATATGATGATAATTTGCATATTTATAAACTTAGGTGAACAATCTGTTAGTGGGTTAAAACTCGAAACAACCCCTGAATGGTCCCGTGGGTGGCACCAACAGCTCTCACAAGACCAGCTTGACTCGTAGGAACTGACCGTGCAGCCACGGGACTTCGTATTTGAGAATACGACGATAATTTGCATATTTCTAGACTTAGGCTTGAAAACATGGCGTTAGAGGGTGCAAACCCAAAACCGCCCCCGAAAGGCCACGTGGGATGCACCTACACCTCCCACGGAATCAATGTAGCTCATAGAAGCTGACCACACATCCGTGGGACTCTCGATTTGAAAATACGACGATTATTTGCATATTTCTAGCCTTAGGCTTAAAGACATGGTGATAGAGCGTGAAAACCGAAAATAAGCCCCGAACGGCCACGTGGGAGGCACCAACACCTACTACGAGACAAATGTAACTTGTAGCAACTGACCGCATAGCCACGGGACTCGCAGTTTGAGAATAAAATGGTAATTTTAATATTTCTAGACTTTGGCTGAAAAACATGGCGTTGGTGGGGGATAACCCAAAACAGCCTCCGAACGGTCCCGTGGGTGTCACTAACCCCTCCCATAGGACCAATGTAACTCATAGGAACTGACCGCGCAGCCAGGGGACTCTCGATTTGAGAATACGATGATAATTTAATTTTTTATAGACATAGGTGAAATGATGCGTTAGTGGGTGAAAACTCGAATTAACCCCCGAACGGTCCCGTGGGTGGCACCAACACCTCCCACGGGACCTATGTGACGCATAAGAACTGACCCGCAACCACGAAACTCCCTGTTTGAGAATACGATGATAATATTCATATTTCTTGACTTAGACATAAAAATAAGGCGTTAGAGGGTGAAAATCCAAAACAACCCCCGAACGGCCCCGGGGGTGGCACCAACACCACCCACGGGAGAAATGTAACTCGTAGGAACAGATCACATAGCCACAGGACTGCCAGTTCGACAATATGACGATAATTTTAATATTTAGAGACTTAGGCTTAAAAACATGGCGTTAGAGTGTGAAAATGCAAAACAGCCACCGAAAGGCCACGTGGGATGCACCAACAACTCCCACGGGACCAATGTTGCTCATAGGAACTGACCACACAGCCGCGGGACTCCCCGTTTGAGAATTCGACAGTAATTTACATTTTTCTAGACTTAGGCGAAACATGGCGTTAGTGGGTGAAAACCCAAAACAGCACACGAACAGTCCCGAAGGTGGAACCAACACCTCCCACGGGACCAATGTGACGCGTAAGAACTGACCGCGCAACTACGGGACTCCCTGTTTGAGAATAAGATGATAATTTTCATATTTCTTGACTTAGACTTAAAAATAAGGCGTTAGAGGGTGAAAATCCAAAACAGCCCCCGAACGGCCCCAGGGGTGGCACCAACACCTCCCACGGGACAATGTAACTCGTAGGAACTGACCAGGTACCCACGGGACTCCCGGTTTGAGAATACGACGATAAGTTTTATATCTATAGACATGGGCTTAAAAACATGGCGTTAGAGGGTGAAAATCCAAAACAGCCTCCGAACGGCCACATGGGATGCACCAACACCTCCCACGGGACCAATGTAGCTCGTAGAATATGACCACACAGCCGCGAGACTCTCGGTTCGAGAATACGATGATAATTAGCATATTTCTAGGCTTAGGCTCGAAAATATGGCGATAGAGCATGAAAACTGAAAATAGCCCCCGAACGGCCACGTGGGCGGGAGCAACACCTCAAACGGAACAAATGTAACTTAGAGCAACTGACCGTGTAGCCACGGGACTCACAGTTTGAGAATAAAATGGTAATTTGAATATTTCTAGACTTAGGCTTAAAAACATGGTGTTAGTGGGGGATAACCCGAAACAGCCTCCGAATGGCCCCGTTGGTGGCACTAACACCTTCCATGCGACAAGTGTAACTCGTAGTAACAGACCGCGTAGCCAGGGGACTCCCTATTTGAGTATACGACGATAATTTGCATATTTATAAACTTAGGTGAAACAATATGTCAGTGGGTGAAAACTCGAAAGAACCCCCGAACGGTCCCGTGAGTGGCACCAACAGCTCTCAAAGGACCAACTTGACTCGTAAGAACTAACTGCATAGACACAGGACTTCGTATTTGAGAATATGATGATAATTTCCATATTTTTAGAATTAGGCTTAAAAACATGGCGTTAGAGGGTGCGAACCCAAAAGAGCGCCCGAATGACCCCGGGGGAGGCACCAACACCTCCCACCGGACCAATGTAACTCGTAGGAACTGACCACGCAGCAATGGGACTCCCAGTTTGACAATACGATGATAATTTTAATATTTATAGACTTAAGCTTAAAAACGTGGCGTTAGAGGGTGAAAACCCAAAACAGCACCCGAACGGCCAGGTGGGATGCACCAACAACTCCCACGGGACATATGGAGCTCATAGGATCTGACCATTCAGCCGCGGGACTCCTGGTTTGAGAATTCGACGGTAATTTGCATATTTTTAAACTTAGGCAAAACTTGGCGTTAGTGGGTGAAAACCCGAAATAGCCCCCGAACGGCCACGTGGGATGCACCAACACCTTACACGGGACCAATGTAGCTCATAGGAAGTGACCACGCAGTCGCGGGACTCCTCGTTTGAGAATACGTTGGTAATTTGAATATTTCTAGACTTAGGCAAAATATGGCGTTACCGGGTGAAAACCTGAAATAGCCCTCGAACGGTCTCGGAGGTGGGACCAACACCTCCAATGGGACCAATGTTACTCGTAAGAATTGACCGCGCAACTACGGAACTCCCTGTTTGAGAGTACGATGATAATTTTCATTTTTCTTGACTCAGGCTTAAAATAAGTCGTTAGAGGGTGAAAATAAAAAACAGCACCCGAACGGCCGTGGGGGTGGTACAACACCTCCCACGGGACAATGTAACTCGTAGGAACTGACCAGGCACCCACGAGACACCCGGTTTGAGAATACGACGATAATTTGAATATTTATAGACATGGGCTTAAAAACATGGCGTTAGAGGGTGAAACCCCAAAACAGCCCCCAAACGGCCACGTGGGATTCACCAACACCTCACATGGGACTAATGTAGCTCATAAGAATTGACCACGCAGCCATGGGACTCTCGGTTTGAGAATACAGTGATAATTTGTATATTTCACGACTTAGGCTTAAAAACATGGCGTTAAAGGGTGGAAACCCAACACAGCCCCCTAACAGCAATGTGGGAGGCACAAGCACTTCCCACAGGACCAATGTAACTCGAAGGAACTGACCGCGCAGTCACGGGACTCCTAGTTTGAGAATATGATGATAATTTCCATATTTTTAGACTTCGATTTGAGAACATGGCGTTAGAGGGTCAAAACCCAAAATGAACGGCCCCGTGGGAGGCACCAACACCTCCCACGGGACAAATGTGACTTGTAGCAACTGATCGCGTAGCCACGGGACTCGCAGTTTGAGAATAAAATGGTAATTTGAATATTTCTATACTTAGGCTTAAAAACATGGTGTTTGTGGGGGATAACCCGAAATAGTCTCCGAACGGTCCCGTGGGTGGCACTAACACCTCCCACAGGACCGACTTGACTCGTAGGAACCGATCGCGTAGCCACAGGACTTCGTATTTGAGAATACGATGGTAATTTCCATATTTCTAGACTTAGGCTTAAAAACTTGGCGTTAGAGGGTGCAAACCCAAAACAGCCCCCGAATGACACCGGGGGAGGCACCAACACCTCCCACGGGTCTAATGTAACTCGTAGGAACTGACCACGCATGAATGGGACTCCCAGTTTGATAATAAGTTGATAATTTTAATATTTATAGACTTAGGATTAAAAACATGGCATTAGAGGGTAAAAACCCAAAACAGCCCCCGAACGGCCACGTGGGATGCACCAACACCTTACACGGGACCAATGTAGCTCATAAGAACTGACCAACTAGCCTCGGGACTCCTCGTTTGAGAATACGATGGTAATTTTCATATTTTTAGACTTAGGTAAAGCATGGCATTAGTGGGGGAAAGCCTAAAACAGCCCCCGAACGATCCTCAGGGTGGCACCAACACCTCCTACGGGACCAACGTGCCTCGTAACAACTGACCACGCACCCACGGGACTCCGGGTTTGAGAATACGATGATAATTTGAATATTTATAGACTTAGGCTTAAAAACATGGCATTAGAGGGTGAAAATCCAACACAACCCCCTAACAGCCACGTCGGAGGAACCAACACTTCCCACCGGACCAATGTAACTCGAAGGAACTGACCGCATAGCCACGGGACTCCTGGTTTAGAATACGACGATAATTTGCATATTTCTAGACTTCGATTTGAAACCATTGCGTTAGAGGGTGAAAACCCGAAACAGCCCCCGAACAGCCCCGTGGGAGGCACCAATACCTACCACGAGAATAATGTAACTCGTAGGAACTGAACTTACAGCCGCGGGACTCCCGATTTGAGAATACGATGATAATTTGCATATTTCTTGACTTCGGCATAAAAATATGGCGTTAGAGGGTGAAAACACAAAACAGCCCCCGAACGGCCACGTGGGATGCACCAACACCTCCCACGGGACCAATGTAGCTTATAGGAGTTGACCACGCAACCGTGAGACTCTCGGTTTGAGAATATGATGGTGATTTTCATATTTCTAAACATACGCTTTAAAATATTGCGTTAGAGGGTGAAAACCCAAAATATCCACCGAACGGCCCCAGGGGAGGCACGAACTCCTCCCACGAGACCAATGTAACTCGTAGGAACTGATCACGCAGCCACGGGACTACCGGTTTGAGAATACGATGATAATATAAATATTTACAAATTTAGGCTTAAAGACATGGCGTTAGAGGGTGAAAACCCAAAACAGCCCCCGAACGGTCATGTGGGATGCAACAACACCTCCCACGGGACCAATATAGCTTATAGGAACTAATCGCGCAGTCACGGGACTCCTGGTTTGAGAATACGACGATAATTTGCATATTTCTAGACTTAGGAAAAACATATCGTTAGTGGGTTAAAACTTGAAACAGCCCCCGAACTGTCCCGTGGGTGGCACCAACACCTCCCATAGGACCAATGAGACTCGTAAGAACTTACTGCACAACCATAGGACTCCCCGTTTCAGGAGGCGATGATAATTTTCATATTACTAAACTTAGGCTTAAAAATAAGGCGTTTGAGGGTGCAAATCCAAAACAGCCCCCGAACGGCCCCGGGGGAGGCACCAACACCTCCCACGGGATAACGTAACTCGAATGAACTAACCACGCACCCACAGGACTCCCTATTTGAAAATACGATGATAATTTCTATATTTATTGACACGGGTTTAAAAACATAGCGTTAGAGGGTGAAACCCCAAAATAGCCCCCAAACGGCCACGGGGAATGCACCAACACCTCCCACTGGACCAATGTAGCTCATTGGAACTGACCATGCAACCGAAGGACTCCTGGTTTGAAAATACGATGATAATTTTCATATTTCTAGACTTAGGCTAAAAAACATGGCGTTAGAGGGTGAAAACAAAACACAGCCCCTAACAGCCATATGGGAGACACTAAAACATCCTACGGGACCAACGTGACATGTAGGAACTGACCGCGTAACCACGAGACTGTCGGTTTGAGAATATGACGATAATTTGCATATTTCTAGACTTAGGCTTAAAATCATGGAGTAAGAAGGTGAAAACCCAAAACATCCCCCGAACGGCCACGTGGGAGGCACCAACACCTCTCATAGGACCAATGTAACTCGCAAGAACTAACCGCGCAGCCATGGGACTCCCGGTTTGAGAACACGACGATAATTTGTATATTTCAAGACTAAGGCTTAAAAACATGGCATTAGAGGGTAAAAACCTAAAACAACCCCCGAATGGCCTTGTGGGAGGCACCAACACCTCCCGGGGACCAATGTGACTCGTAGGAACTGACCGCGCACCCATGGGAGTCCCGGTTTAAGAATACGATGATAATTTGAATAATTATAGACATAGGCTTAAAAATATGGCGTTAGAGGGTGAAAACCCAAAATAGCCCCTGAACGGCCACGTGGGATGCACCAACATCTCCCACGGTACCAATGTAGCTTATAGGAACTAACCACGCATCAGTGGGACTCCTGGTTTGAGAATTTGATGATAATCTGCATATTTCTAGAATTAGGCCTAAAACGTGGCGTTAGGGCATGAAAACCCAAAATAGTCCCCCGAACGGCCATGTGGGTGGCACCAACACCTCCCACGGGACTAATGTCACTTGAAGGAATAGATCATGTAGCCACGAGACTCTCAGTTTGAGAATAAAATGGTAATTTGAATATATCTTGACTTAGGCTTAAAAACATGGCGTTAGCGGGGGGGAACCCGAAACAGCCTCCGAAAGGCCCTCTGGATGGCGCTAACACCTCCCATAGGACCAATGTAACTCGTTGGAACTGACCGCGCAGCCTGATGACTCCAGATTTGATAATACGATGATAATTTGCATATTTCTAGACTTAGGCAAAATAATGCATTTGTGGGTGAAAACTCGGAACAACCCCCGAACGTTCCCGTGGGTGGCACCAACAGCTCCCACGGGACCAATGAGACTCGTAGGAACTGACCGCACAGCCACGGGACTTCCTATTTGAGAATACGGTGATAATTTCCATATTTATAGACTTAGGCTTAAAAACATGGTATTGGTGGGTGAAAATCCGAAACAGCCCCTGAACGTCCCCGGGGGAGGCACCAACACCTCCCACGGGACCAACGTAACTTGTAGGAACTGATCATGTAGCCATGGGACTCTCGATCTGAGAATACGATGATTATTTGAAAATTTACAGACTTAGGCTAAAAAACATGGTGTTAGAGGGTGAAAACCCAAAACATCCCCTGAACGGCCACGTGGGATGCGCCAACACCTCCCACGGGACCAATGTAGCTCATAGGAATTAACCACGAAGCCGCGGGACTCCCGGTTTGAGAATACGATGATAATTTGCATATTTCTTGACTTAGGCTTAAAAATATGGCGTTAGAGCGTGAAAAACTAAAACCACCCCAGAACGGCCCTGTGGGAGGCACCAACACCTCCCACGGAACTTATGTAACTTGTACGAATTGACCGCATAGCCACGGGACACCCGGTTTGAGAATACGATGGTAATTTCATATTTTTAGACTTAGGAAAAACATGGTATTAGTGGGTGAAAACCCGAAACAACCCTTGAACGGTCCTGTGGGTGGCACCAACACGTCCCACGGGACCAATGTGACTCTTAGGAACGGACCGCGTTTCTACGGGACTCCCAGTTTGAGAATATGATGATAATTTGCATATTTCAAGACTTAGGCTCAAAAACATGGCATTCGAGGGTGAAAACCCAGAACACCCCCTGACGTTCCACGTGGGAGGCACCAACACCTCCCACGGGACCAATGTAACTCGTAGGAACTAACCGCGCAGCCACGGGACTCCAGGTTTGAGAATACGACGGTAATTTGCATATTTCTAGACTTCAATTTGAAAACATGGCGTTAGAGGGTGAAAACCCGAAACAGCCCCCGAACGGCCCCGTGGGAAGCACCAATACCTCCCAAGGGAACAATGTAACTCGTAGGAACTGAACTTACAGCCGCGGGACTCCCGATTTGAGAATACGACGATAATTTGCATATTTCTAGACTTAGGCTTAAAAATATGGCTTTATAGGGTGAAAACACAAAACAGCCCCCGAACGGCCATGTGGGATGCACCACCACCTCCCACGGGACCAATGTAGCTAATAGGAGTTGACCACGCAGCCGCGAGACTCCCGGTTTGACAATACGATAGTAATTTTCATATTTTTAAACTTAGACTTTAAAATATCGTGTTAGAGGGTGAAAACCCAAAACAGGCCCCGAACAGTCCTGGGGATGGCACTTCACCTCCCACGAGACCAATGTAACTCATAGGAACTGATCACGCAGCCACGGGAGTCCCGGTTTGAGAATACGATGATAATTTGAATATTTACAGATTTTGGCTTAAAGACATGGCGTTAGATGGTGAAAACCCAAAACAACCCTCGAACGGCCACGTGGGATGCACCAACACCTCCCATAGGACCAATGTAACTCATAGGAACTAACCGCGCAGCCATGGGACTCCCAGTTTGAGAATAAGATGATAATTTGCATATATCTAAACTTAGTCTTAAAAACATGGCGTTAGAGGATAAAAACAAAAAAAAAAACCGAATGGCCTTGTGGGAGGCACCAACACCTCTCGAGGACCGATGTGAGTCTTACGAACTGATCGCGTACCCACGGGACTCCGGGTTTAAGAATACGATGATAATTTGAATAATTATAGACGTAGGCTTAAAAATATGGCGTTAGAGGGTGAAAACCCCAAACAGCCCCCGAACGGCCACGTCGGATTCACCAACATCTCCCACGGGACCAATGTAGCTCATAGGAACTAACCACGCAGCCGCGGGACTCCCGGTTTGAGAATACGATGCTAATTTGCATATTTCTAGAATTAGGCTTAAAAACATGTCGTTAGAGCATGAAAACCCAAAATAGCCTCCCAAACAGTCATGTGGGAGGCACCAACACCTCCCACGGGACTAATCTAACTTGAAGGAACTGACCGTGTAGCCACGAAACTCTCAGTTTGAGAATAAAATGGTAATTTGAATATATATAGACTTAGGCTTAACAACATGGTGTTAGCGGGGGGAACCCGAAACAGCCTCCGAAAGGCCCTGTGGATGGCATAAACACCTCCCATGGGACCAATGTAACTCGTTGGAACTGACCGCGCAGCCTGGGGACTCCAGATTTGATAATACGATGATAATTTGCATATTTCTAGACTTAGGCAAAATAATGCATTAGTGGGTGAAAACTCGGAACAACCCCCGAACGGTCCCGTGGGTGGCACCTACAGCTCCCACGGGACCAATGTGACTCGTAGGAACTGATCGCGCAGCCACGGCACTTCCTATTTGATAATACGGTGATAATTTCCACATTTAGAGACTTAGGCTTAAAAACATGGCGTTAGTGGGCGAAAATCCAAAACTATCCCCGACCGGCCCCGGGGGAGGCACCAACACCTCCCACGGGACCAACGTAACTCGTAGGAACTGACCACGTAGCCACGGGACTCTCGGTCTGAGAATACGATGATTATTTGAATATTTAAAGACTTAGGCTAAAAAATATGGCGTTAGAGGGTGAAAACCCAAAACATCCCCTGAACGGCCACGTGGGATGCGCCAACACCTCCCACGGGACCAATGTAGCTCATAGGAACTAACCACGAAGCCGCGGGACTCCCAATTTGAGAATACGACGATAATTTCCTTATTTCAAGACTTAGGCCTAAAAATATGGCATTAGAGCGTGAAAAATAAAAACAACCCCAGAACGCCCCTGTGGAAGGCACCAACACCTCCCACGAAACTAATGTAACCTGTACGAATAGACCGCGTAACCACGGGACACCCGGTTTGAGAATACGATGGTAATTTTTATATTTTTAGACTTAGGAAAAACATGTCATTAGTGGGTGAAAACCCGAAACAACCCCCGAACGGTCTGGTGGGTGGCACCAACAGGTCCTACGGGACCAATGTGACTCGTAGGAACGGGCCGCGTAGCCACGGGACTCCCAGTTTGGGAATATGACGATAATTTGCATATTTCTAGACTTAGGCTAAAAAACATGGCGTTTGAGGGTGAAAACCCAAAACACCCCCTAACGTTCCACGTGGGAGGCACCAACACCTCCCACGGGTCCAATGTAACTCGTAGGAACTAACCGCGCAGCCACGGGACTCCTGGTCTGAAAATACGACGATAATTTTCATATTTCTAGACTTCGATTTGAAAACATGGCGTTAGAGGGTGAAAACCAGAAACCTCCCCCGAACGGCCCCGTGGGAGGCACCAATACCTCCCACGGGAACAATGTAACTCGTAGGAACTGAACTTACAGCCGCGGGACTCCCGATTTGAGAATACGACGATAATTTGCATATTTCTAGACTTAGGCTTAAAAATATGGCGTTAGAGGTTAAAAACACAAAATAGCCCCCGAACGGACACTTGGGATGCACCACCACCTCCCACGGGACCAATATAACTAATAGGAGTTGACCACGCAGCCACGAGACTCCCGATTTTTTAATACGCCGATAATTTTCATATTTCGAAACTTAGGTTTTAAAATATGGCGTTAGAGGGTGAAAACCCAAAACAGGCCCTGAACGGTCCCGGGGGGGCACTTACACCTCCCACGAGACCAATGTAACTCATACGAACTGATCACGCAGCCACGGGACTCCCGATTTAAGAATACGATGATAATTTGAATATTTATATATTTTGGCTTAAAGACATGGCGTTAGATGGTGAAAACCCAAAATAGCCCTCAAACGGCCACGTGGGATGCACCAACACCTCCCACGGGACCAATGTAACTCGTAGGAACTAACCGCGCAGCCACGGGACTCCCAGTTTGAGAATGATATAGTAATTTGCACATATCTAAACTTAGGCTTAAAAACATGGCGTTAGATGGTGAAACCCAACACATCCCCCTATTAGCCATGTGGGAGGCACCGACACTTCCCACGAGATCAATGTAACTCGTAGGAACTGACCGGGCAACCATGACACTCCTGGTTTGAGAATATGACGATAATTGGCATATTTCTGGACTTAGATTTAAAAACAGGGCGTTAGAGGGTGAAAACCCAAAACAACATCCGAACGGCCCCGTGCAGGCACCAATACCTCCCACGGGACGAATGTAACTCGAAGGAACTGAACGCGTAGCCGTGGCACTCCCAATTTTAGAATACGATGATAATTTGCATATTTCAAGACTTAGGCTTAAAAATATGGCGTTAGAGGGTGAAACCCAACACAGCCCCCTAACAACCACGTGAGAGGTACCAACACTTCCCACGGGACCAATGTAACTCGAAGGAACTGACCGCTCAGCCACGGGATTGCTAGTTTGAGAATACGACAATAATTTGCATATGTCTAGACTTAGATTTAAAAACATGGTGTTAGAGGGTGAAAATCCAAAACAGCCCCCGAACGGCCACATGGGATGCACCAACACCTCCCACGGGACCAATGCAGCTCATAGAAGCTAACCACACAGCTGCGGGACTCCTGGTTTGAGAATACGACGATAATTTGCATATTTCTACACTTAGTCTTAAAAACATGTCGATAGAGCATGAAAACCCAAAACAGCCCCTGAACGGTCACGTGGGAGGTACTAACACCTCCCACGGGACAAATGTAACTAGTAGCAACTGACCGCGTAGCCATGGGACTCGCAGTTTGAGAATAAAACGGTAATTTGAATATTTTTAGACTTAGGCTTAAAAACATGGCGTTGGTGGGGGATAACCCGAAACAGGCTCCGAACAGCCCCGTGGGTGGCACTAACCCCTCCCATGGGACCAATGTAACTCGTAGGAACTGACCGCGCATCGAGGGGAGTCCCGATTAGAGAATACGACGATAATTTGCATATTTATAGACTTAGATGAAATAATACGTTAGTGGGTGAAAACTCGAAGAAACCCCGAACGGTCCAGTGGGTGGCACTAACACCTCCCACGGGACCAATGTGACTCATAAGAACTAACCGCGCAACCACGGGACTCCATGTTTGAGAATACGATGATAATTTTCATATTTCTTGACTTAGGCTTAAAAATAAGGCGTTAGAGGGTGAAAATCCAAAACAGTCCCCGAACGGCCCCGGGGGTGGAACCAACACGTCCCACGTGACCATTGTAACTCGTAGGATCTGATCATGCTGTCACGGGACTCCCAGTTTGACTATACGATGATAATTTTAATATTTACAGACTTAGGCTTAAAAACATGGCGTTAGAGGGTGAAAACCCAAAACAGCCTCCGAACGGCCACGTGGAATGCACCAACAACTCCCACGGGACCAATGTAGGTCATAGGAACTGACCACGTAGCCGTAGGACTCCCGGTTTGAGAATTCGATGGTAATTTACATTTTTCTAGACTTAGACAAAACATGGCATTAGTTGGTGAAAACCCGAAACAGCCCACGAACGGTCCCGGAGGTGGTACCAATACCTCCCACGGGACCAATGTGACTCGAAAGAACTGACCGCGCAACTACGGGACTCTCTGTTTGAGAATTCGATGATAATGTTCATATTTATTGACTTAGGCTTAAAACAAGGCCTTAGAGGGTGAAAATCAAAAATAGCCCCAAACGACCACGGGGGTGGCACCAACACCTCCCACGGGACACTGTAGCTCGTAGGAACTGACCAGGCACCCACGGGACTCCCGATTTGAGAATACGACGATAATTTGAATATTTAAAGATATGGGATTAAAAACATGGTGTTAGAGGGTGAAAACCCAAAACATACCCCCAAACGGCCATGTAGGATGCACCAACACCTCCCATGGGACCAATGTAGCTCATTGGAACTGACCACGAAGCCACGGGACTCCCGATTTGAGAATACGATCATAATTTGTATGTTTCAAGACTTTGGCATAAAAACATGCCGTTAAAGGGTGAAAACCTAACACAACCCCCTAACAGCCACGTGGGAGGCACCAACACTTCCCACGGGACCAATGTAACTCGAAGGAACTGACCACATAGTCACGGGAGTCCTGGTTTGAGAATACGACGATAATTTGCATATTTCTAGACTTAGATTTGAAAACATGGCGTTAGAGGGTGAAAACCCAAAACAGCCCCGAACGGCCACGTTTGATTTACCAACACCTCCCACGGACCAATGTTGCTCATAGAAGCTGACCACACAGCCGCGGGACTCCCCATTTCAGAATATGATGATAATTTGCATATTTCTAGACTTAGGCTTAACAACATGGCAATAGTGCGTGAAAACCCAAAACAGCCCTCGAACGGTCACGTGGCAGGCACCAACACCTCCCACGGGACAAATGTAACTCGTAGCAACTGACCGCATAGCCACGAGACTCGTAGTTTGAGAATAAAATGGTAATTTGATTATTTCTAGACTTTGGCTTAAAAACATTGTGTTTAGTGGGGGATATCCCGAAACAGCCTCCGAACGGCAGCGTGGGTGGCACTAACACCTCCTATGGGACAAATGTAACTCGTAGTAACTGACTGCGCAGCCAGGGAACTCCCAATTTGAGAATACGACGATAATTTGCATATTTATAGACTTAGGCGAAACAATGCGTTAGTGGGTGAAAACTCGAAACAAACCTCGAACGGTCCCGTGGGTGGCACTAACACCTCCCACAGGACCAACTTGACTCGTAAGAACTAAGTGTGCAACCACGGGACTTCATATTTGAGAATACGATGATAATTTGCATATTTCTAGACTTCGATTTGAAAACCCAAAACATCCTCGAAGGGGGAGGCACCAACACCACCCACGGAACCAATGTAACTCGTAGGAACTGACCATTCGGAAATGGGTCTCCATGTTTGACAATAAGATGACAATTTTAATATTTATAGACTTAGGCTTAAAAATAAGGCGTTAGAGGGTGAAAACCCAAAACATCACCCGAATGACCACGTGGGATGCACCAACACCTTACACGGGACAAATATAGCTCATAAGAACTGACCACGCAGCCGCGGGACTCCTCGTTTGAGAATACAATGGTAATTTGAATATTTCTAGACTTAGGCAGAGCATGATGTAGTGGGTAAAAACCCGAAACAGTCCCCGAACGGTCCTATGCGTGGCACCAACACATCCTACGGCACCAATGTGACTCGTAACAACTGACCACGCAGCCACGGGACTCCCTGTTTGAGAATACGATGATAATTTGAATATTTATAGACTTACGCTTAAAAACATTGCGTTAGAGGGTGAAAACCCAACATAGCCCCCTAACAGCCACGTGGGAGGCCCCAACACTTCCCACGGGACCAATGTAACTCGAAGGAACTGACCGTGTAGACACGAGACTCCTGGTTTGAGAATACGACGATAATTTGCATATTTCTAGACTTCGATTTGAAAACATGGCCTTAGAGGGTGAAAGCCCAAAACAGCCCTCGAACGGTCCCGTAGGAGCTACGAATACCTCCCACGGGAACAATGTAACTCGTAGGAACTGAACTTACTGCCGCGGGACTTCCGATTTGAGAATACGATAATAATTTGCATATTTTTAGACTTAGGCTTAAAAATATGGCGTTAGAGGGTGAAAACATAAAATAGCCCCCGAACGGCCCCGTGGGATGCACCACCACCTCCCATGGGACCAATGTAGCTAATAGGAGATGACCACGAATCCATGAGACTCCCAGTTTGAGAATACGACGGTAATTTGCATATTTCTAAACCTAGGCTTTAAAATATGGCATTAGAGGGTGAAAACCCAAAACTGCCCCAGAACAGTCCCGAGGGAGGCACTTAAACCTTCCACGAGAGCAATGTAACTCATAGGAACTGATCACGCAGCCACGGGACTCGCGTTTTGAGAATACAATAATAATTTGAATATTTACAGAGTTTGTCTTAAAGACACGGCGTTAGAGGGTTAAAACCCAAAACAGCCCTCGAACGGCCACGTGGGATGCACCAACACCTCCCACGGGACCAATATAGCTCATAGAAACTAATCGCGCAGCCGCGAGACTCCTGGTTTGAGAATATGACTGTAATTTGCTTATTTCTAGACTTAGTCGAAACATGTCGTTAGTGGGTGAAAACTCGAAACAGCCCCCGAACGGTCCTGTGGGTGGCACCAACACCTCCCATAGGACCAATGTGACTCGTAAGAACTGACTGCGCAACCACAGGACTCCCCGTTTGAGAATACGATTATAACTTGCATATTTCTAGACTTAGGCTAAAACACATGGCGTTCGAGGGTGAAAACCCAAAACACCCCCTGAAGTTCCACGTGGGAGGCACCAACAACTCCCACGGGTCCAATGTAACTCGTAGGAACTAACCGCGCAACCACGGGACTCCTGGTTTGAGAATACGACGATAATTTGCATATTTTTAAACTTCGATTTGAAAACATCGCGTTAGAGGGTGAAAACCCGGAACAGCCCCCGAACGGCCCCGTGGGAGGCACCAATACCTCCCAAGAGAACAATGTAACTCGTAGGAACTGAACTTACAGCCGCGGGACTCCCGATTTGAGAATACGATGATAATTTGCATATTTCTAGACTTAGGCTTAAAAACATGGCGTTAGCGGGTGAAAACACAAAACAGCCCCCGAACGGCCACGTGGGACGCACCAACACCTCCCACGGGGCCGATGTAGCTAATAGGAGTTGACCACGCAGCCACGAGACTCCCGATTAGAGAATACGATGGTAATTTACATATTTCTAAACTTAGACTTTAAAATATGGAGTTAGAGGGTGAAAACCCAAAATAGGCCCCGAACGGTCCCAGGGGAAGCACTTACACCTCCCACAAGACCAATGTAACTCATACGAACTGATCACACAGCCACGGGACTCCCAATTTGAGAGTACGATGATAATTTGAATATTTACAGATTTTAGCTTAAAGACATGGCGTTAGATGGTGAAAACCGAAAACAACCCTCGAACAGCCACGTGGGATGCACCAACACCTCCCACGGGACCAATGTAACTCGTAGGAACTAACCACGCAACCACGGGCCTCCCAGTTTGAGAATAAGATTATAATTTGCATATATCTAAACTTAGGCTTAAAAACATGGCATTAGATGGTGAAACCCAACACATCCACCTATTAGCCATGTGGGAGGCACCAACACTTCCCACGAGACCAATGTAACTCGTAGGAACTGACCGCGCAGCCACGACACTCCTAGTTTGAGAATATGACGATAATTTGCATATTTTTAGACTTAGATTTAAAAACATGGCGTTAGAGGGTGAAAAGCCAAAACAACCCCATAAAGGCCCCATGGAGGCACCAACACCTCCCACAGGATGAATGTAGCTCGAAGGAACTGAACGCGCAGCCGCAGGACTCTCGATTTGAGAATACGATAATAATTTGCAAATTTCAAGACGTAGGCTTAAAAATCTGGCGTTAGAGGGTGAAACCCAACACAGCCTCCTAATAACCACGTGGGAGGCACCAACACTTCCCACGAGACCAAAGTAACTCGATGGAACAGATCGCGCAGCCACGTGATTGCTGGTTTGAGAATACGATGATAATTTGCATATGTCTAGACATAGATTTGAAAACATGGTGGTAGAGGGGGAAAATCCAAAACAACCCCCGAAAGGCCACATGGGATGCACCAACACCTCCCACGGGACCAATGTAGCTCATAGAAGCTGACCACACAGCCGCGGAACTCCCGGTTGGAGAATACAACGATAATTTGCATATTTCTACACTTAGTCTTAAAAACATGGCGATAGAGCGTGAAAACCCAAAACAGTCCCCGAACGGCCACGTGGGAGGCACCAACACCTCCCACGGGAGAAATGTAACTTGTAGCAATTGACCGCGTAGCCATGGGACTCGCAGTTTGAGAATAAAACGGTAATTTGAATATTTCTAGACTTTGGCTTAAAAACATGGCGTTGCTGGGGGATACCCGAAACAGGCTCCGAACATCCCCGTGGGTGGCACTAACCCCTCCCATGGGACCAATGTAACTCGTAGGAACTGACTGCGATCGAGGGGACTCCCGATTTGAGAATACGACGATAATTTGCATATTTATAGAAATAGACGAAATAATACGTTAGTGGGTGAAAACTCGAAGAAACCCCGAACGGTCCAGTGGGTGGCACCAACACCTCCCACGGGACCAATGTGACTCATAAGAACTGACCGCGCAACCACGAGACTCCCTGTTTGAGAATACGATGACAATTTTCATATTTCTTGACTTAGACTTAAAAATAAGGCGTTAGAGGGTAAAAATCCAAAATAGTCCCCGAACGGCCCCGGGGGTGGAACCAACACCTCCCACGGGACCAATGTAACGCGTAGGAACTGATCATGCTACCACGGGACTCCTAGTTTGACTATACGACGATAATTTTAATATTTACAGACTTAGGCTTAAAAACATGGCGTTAGAGGGTGAAAACCCACAACAGCCCCCGAACGGCCACGTGGGATGCACCAACAACTCCCACGGGACCAATGTAGGTCATAGGGACTCCCGGTTTGAGAATTCGACGGTAATTTACAATTTTATAGACTTAGGCAAAACATGGCATTAGTGGGTGAAAACCCGAAACAGGCCACGAACGGTCCCGGAGGTGGTACCAACACCTCCCACGGGACCAATGTGACTCGTAAGAACTGATCTCGCAACTAGGGGACTCCCTGTTTGAGAATTCGATGAAAATGTTCATATTTATTAACTTAAGCTTAAAACAAGGCATTAGAGGGTGAAAATAAAAAAATAGTCCCAAACGACCATGGGGTGGCACCAACACCTCCCACGGGACAATGTAGCTCGTAGGAACTGACCAGGCACCGACGGGACTCCCAATTTGAGAATACGATGATAATTTGAATATTTGTAGATATGGGCTTAAAAACATGGCGTTAGAGGGTGAAAACCCAAAACAGACCCCAAACGGCCACGTGAGATGCACCAACACCTCCCATGGGACCAATGTAGTTCATTGGAACTGACCACGCAGCCACGGGACTCCCGATTTGAGAATATGATAATAATTTGTATATTTCAAGACTTAGGCTTAAAACATGGCGTTAGAGGGTGAAAACCCAACATAACCCCCTAACATCCATGTGGGAGGCACCAACACTTCCCACGGGACCAATTTAACTCGAAGGAACTGACCGCATAGTCACGGGAGTCCTGGTTTGAGAATACGATGATAATTTTCATATTTCTAGACTTAGATTTGAAAACATGGCGTTAGAGGGTGAAAACCCAAATCAGCCCCCGAACGGCCATGTTTGATGCACCAACACCTCCCACGGGACCAATGTAGCTCATAGAAGCGGACCACACATCCGCAGGACTCCCCGTTTGAGAATACGATGATAATTTGCATATTTCTAGACTTAGGCTTAACAAAATGGCGATAGAGCGTGAAAACCCAAAATTGCCCTCGAACGGCCACGTGGCAAGCACCAACACCTCCCACGGGACAAATGTAACTCGTAGCAACTGACGGCGTAACCACGGGACTCGTAGTTTGAGAATAAAACGGTAATTTGAATATTTATAGACTTAGGCTTAAAACCATTGTGTTAATGTGGGAAAACCCGAAACAGCCACCGAACGGCAGCGTGGGTGGCACTAACACCTCCCATGGGACAAATGTAACTCGTAGTAACTGACTGCGCAACCAAGGGAATCCCGATTTGAGATTACGACAATAATTTGCATATTTATAGACTTAGGAGAAACAATGCGTTAGTGGGTGAAAACTCGAAACAACCCTCGAATGGTCCCGTGGGTGGCACCAACACCTCCCACAGGACCAACTTGACTCGTAAGAACTAACTGCGCAGCGACGGGACTTCATATTTGAGAATACGATGACAATTTGCATATTTCTAGACTTAGGCTTAAAAACATGGCGTTAGAAGGTGCAAACCCAAAACAGCCCCGAAGGGGGAGGCACCAACCCCTCCCACGGGCCCAATGTAACTCGTAGGAACTGACCAAGCAGCAATGGGTCTCCCAGTTTGACAATAATATGACAATTTTAATATTTATAGACTTAGGCTTAAAAACATGGCGTTAGAGGGTGAAAACCCAAAACAGCCCCCGAACGGCCACGTGGGATGCACCAACACCTTACATGCGACCAATGTAGCTCATAAGAACTGACCCCGCAGCCGCGAGACTCCTCGTTTGAGAATACGATGGTAATTTGAATATTTCTAGACTTAGGCAGAGCATGGCGTTAGTGGGTAAAAACCCAAAATAGTCCCCGAACGGTCCTGTGCGTAGCACCAACACGTCCTACGGCACTAATGTGACTCGTAACAACTCACCACGCACCCACGAGACTCCCGGTTTGATAATACGATGATAATTTGAATATTTATAGACTTAGGCTTAAAAACATGGTGTTAGAGGGTGAAAACCCAACACAGCCCCCTAACAGCCACGTAGGAGGCACCAACACTTCCCACGGGACCAATGTAACTCGAAGGAACTGACTGTGTATCCACGAGACTCCTGGTTTGAGAATATGATGATAATTTACATATTTCTAGACTTAGATATGAAAACATGGCGTTAGAGCGTGAAAACCCAAAACAGCCCTCGAACGGCCTCGTGGGAGGCACCAATACCTCCCACAGGAACAATGTAACTCGTAGGAACTGAACTTACAGCCGCGGGACTCCCAATTGGAGAATACGACGATAATTTGCATATTTCTTGATTTAGGCTTAAAAATATGGCATTACAGGGTGAAAACACAAAATAGCCCCCGAACGGCCCCGTGGGATGCACCACCACCTCCCACGGGACCAACGTAGCTAATAGGAGTTGACCACGTAGCCGCGAGACTCCCAGTTAGAGAATACGACTATAATTTGCATATTTCTAAACTTACGCTTTAAAATATAGCGTTAGAGGGTGAAAACCCAAAACAGCCCCCGAACGGTCCCGGGGGAGGCACTTACACCTCCCACGAGACCAATGTAACTCATAGGAACTGATCACGCTGCCACGAGACTCCCGGTTTGAGAATACGATGATAATTCAAATATTTACAGAGTTTACCTTAATGACACGGCGTTAGAGGGTGAAAACTCAAAACAACCCTCGAACAGCAACGTGGGATGCACCAACACCTCCCACGGGACCAATATAGCTTATAGGAACTAATCGTGCAGCCGCGGGACTCCTGGTTTGAGAATATGACAGTAATTTGCATATTTCTAGACTTAGGCGAAACATGCCGTTAGTGGGTGAAAACTCAAAACAGCCCCCGAACCGTCCTGTGGATGGCACCAACACCTCCCATAGGACCAATGTGACTCGTAAGAACTGAATGCGCAACCAGAGGACTCCCCGTTTGAGAATACGATTATAATTTGCATATTTCTAGACTTAGGCTAAAAAAACATGGCGTTCGAGGGTGAAAACCCAAAACAACCCCCTGAAGTTCCACGTGGGAGGCACCAACACCTCCCACGGGTCCAATGTAACTCGTAGGAACTAACCCCGCAGCCACGGGACTCCTAGTTTGAGAATATGATGATAATTTGCATATTTCTAGACTTCGATTTGAAAACAGGGAGTTAGAGGTTGAAAACCCAAAACAACCGCCGAACGGCCCCGTGAGAGGAACCAATACCTCCCACAGGAACAATGTAAGTCGTAGGAACTGAACTTACAGCCGCGGGACTCCCTATTTGAGAATACGACGATAATTTGCATATTTTTAGACTTAGGCTTAAAAATATGGCGTTAGAGGGTGAAAACAAAAAACAGCCCCCGAACGGCCACGTAGGATGCACCAACACCTTACACGGGACCAATGTAGCTCATAAGAACTGACCACGCAGTCGCGGGACTCTTCGTTTGAGAATACGATGGTAATTTGAATATTTCTAAACTTAGAATTTAAAATATGGCGTTAGAGGGTGAAAACCCAAAACAGGCCCCGAACGGTCCCGGAGGAGGCACTTACACCTCCCACGAGACCAATGTAACTCATAGGAACTGATCACGCAGCCACGGGACTCCCGGTTTGAGAATACGATGGTAATTGGAATATTTACAGATTTTGGCTTAAAGACATGGCGTTAGATGGTGAAAACCAAAAAAAAAACCTCGAACGGCCACGTGGGATGCACCAACACCTCCCACGGGACCAATGTAACTCGTAGGAACTAAACGCGCAGCCACGGGACTCCCAATTTGAGAATAAGATGATAATTTGCATATATCTAAACATAGGCTTAAAAACATGGTGTTAGACAGTGAAACCCAACACATCCCCCTATTAGCCATGTGGGAGGCACCAACACTTCCCAGGAGACCAATGTAACTCGTAGGAATTGACCGCATAGCCACGGCACTCCTGGTTTGAGTATATTACGATAATTTGCATATTTCTAGACTTAGATTTAAAAACATGGTGTTAGAGGGTGAAAACCCAAAACAACCCCCGAACGGCCCCGTGGTGGCACCAATACCTCCCACAGGACGAATGTAAATCGAAGGAACTGAACGCGCAGCCGCGGGACTCCCGATTTGAGAATACGACGGTAATTTTCATATTTCAAGACTTAGGCTAAAAAATATGGCGTTAGAGGGTGAAACCCAACACATCCTCCTAACAACCACGCGGAGGGCACCAACACTTCCCACGGGACCAATGTACCTCGAAGGAACTGATCGCGCAGCCACGGGATTGTTGGTTTTATAATACGATGATAATTTGCATATGCCTAGACTTAGATTTGAAAACATGGTGTTACAGGGTGAAAATCCCAAATAGCCCCCGAACGGCCCCATAAGATGAACCAACACCTCCCACGGGACCAATGTAGCTCATAGCAGTTGACCACATACCCGCGGGACTCCCGGTTTGATAGTACGACGTTAATTTGCATATTTCTACACTTAGTCTTAAAAACATGGCGATAGAGCGTGAAAACCCAAAACAGCCCCCGAATGGCCACGTGGGAGGCACTAACACCTCCCACGGGACAAATGTAACTAGTAGCAACTGACCGCGTAGCCATGGGACTCGCAGTTTGAAAATAAAATGGTAATTTGAATATTTCTAGACTTAGACTTAAAAACATGGCGTTGGTGGGGTATAACCCGAAACAGGCTCCGAACATCCCTTTGGGTGGCACTAACCCCTCCCATGGGACCAATGTAACTCGTAGGAACTGATCGGGCATCGAGGGGACTCCCGATTTGAGAATACAATGATAATTTGCATATTTATGGATTTAGATGAAACAATACGTTAGTGGGTGAAAACTCGAAGAAACCCCGAACGGTCCAGTGGGTGGCACCAACACCTCCCACGGGACCAATGTGACTCATAAGAACTGACCGCACAACCACGGAAGTCCCTGTTTGAGAATACGATGATAATTTTCATATTTCTTGACTTAGTTCTAAAAATAAGGCGTTAGAGGGTGAAAATTCCAAAACAGTCCCCGAACGGCCCCGGGGGTGGAACCAACACCTCCCACAGGACCAATGTAACTCGTAGGAACTGATCATGCTGCCACGGGACTCCCAGTTTGACTATATGACGATAATTTTAATATTTACAGACTTAGGCTTAAAAACATGGCTTTAGAGAGTGAAAACCAAAAAAAAAACCAGAACGGCCACGTGGGATGCACCAACAACTCCCACGGGACCAATGTAGCTCATAGGAACTGACCACGCAGTTGCGGGACTCCCGGTTTGAGAATTCGACAGTAATTTACACTTTTCTAGACTTAGGCAAAACATGGCGTTAGTGGGTGAAAACCCGAAACAGCACACGAACGGTCCCGTAGGTGGTACCAACACCTCCCACGGGACCAATGTGACGCGTAAGAACTGACCGCGCAACTACGGGAATTCCTCTTTGAGAATTCGATGATAATGTTCATATTTATTAACTTAGACTTAAAACAAGGCATTAGAGGGTGAAAATAAAAAATAGCCCCAAACGACAACGGAGGTGGCACAAACACCTCCCACGGGCCAATGTAGCTTGTAGGAACTGACCAGGCACCGACGGGACTCCCGATTGAGAATACGACAATAATTTGAATATTTATAGATATGGGCTTAAAAACATGGCGTTAGAGGGTGAAAACCCAAAACATACCCCAAACAGCCACGTGGGATGCACCAACACCTCCCATGGGACCAATGTAGCTCATTGGAACTGACCACGCAGCCACGGGACTCCCGATTTGAGAATACGATAATAATTTTTATATTTCAAGACTTAGGCTTAAAAACATGGCGTTAGAGGGTGAAAACCCAACACAACCCCCTAACAGCCACGTGGGAGGCACCAACACTTCCCACGGGACCATTGTAACTCGAAGGAACTGACCGCATAGTCACGGGAGTCCTGTTTTGAGAATACGGTGATAATTTGCATATTTCTAGACTTAGATTGGAAAACATGGCGTTAGAGGGGGGAAAACCCAAAACAGCCCCCGAACGGCTATGTTTGATGCACCAACACCTCCCACGGGACCAATTTAGCTCATAGAAGCTTACCACACAGCCGCGGGACTCCCCGCTTGAGAATACGACGATAATTTGCATATTTCTAGACTTAGGCTTAACAGCATGGCGATAGAGCGTGAAAACCAAAAACAGCCCTCGAACGGCCTTATGGCAGGCACCAACACCTCCCACGAGACAAATGTAACTCGTAGAAACTGACCACATAGCCACGGGACTCGTAGTTTGAGAATAAAACGGTAATTTGAATATTTCTAGACTTAGGCATAAAAACATTGTGTTAGTGGGGGATAACCCGAAACAGCCTCCGAACGACAGTGTGGGTGGCACTAACACCTCCCATGGGACAAATGTAACTCGTAGTAACTGACCACGCAACCACGTGACTCCCGATTTGAGAATACGACGATAATTTTTATATTTCTAGACTTAGGCTTAAAAACATGGCGTTAGAGGGTGAAAATCCAACACTGCCCCCTAACAGCCACGTGGGAGGCACCAACACGTCTCACGGGACCAATGTAACTCGAAGGAACTGACTGCGCAGTCACGGGAATCCTAGTTTGAGAATATGACGATAATTTGCATATTTTTAGACTTAGATTTGAAAACATGGCGTTAGAGGGTGAAAACACCAAACAGCCCCCGAACAGCCACTTGGGAGCACCAACACCTCCCACGGGACCAATGTAGCTCATAGAAACTGACCACACAATCGCGGGACTCCCAGTTTGAGAATACGACGATAATTTGAATATTTATATACATAGGCTTAAAAACATGGCGATAGAGCGTGAAAAAACAAAAAAGCCCCCGAATGGCCACATGGGAGGCACCAGCTCCTCCGACGGGACAAATGTAACTTGTAGCAATGGACCGCGTAGCCATGGGACTCGCATTTCGAGAATAAAACGGTAATTTGAATATTTCTAGATTTAGTCTTAAAAACCTGGTTTTAGTGGGGGAATAACCCGAAACAGCCTCTGAACACCCCTGTGGGTGGAACTAACAGCTCCAATGGGACCAATGTAACTCGTAGGAACTTACCGCACATCCAGGGGACTCCCGATTTGAGAATACGACGATAACTTGCATATTTATAGACTTAGGCAAAATAATGCGTTAGTGGGTGAAAACTCGAAACCACCCCCGAACGGTCCCGTGGGTGGCACCAACACCTCCCACAGGACCAACTTGACTCGCAGGAACTGACCGCGCAACCACGGGACTTCGTATTTGAGAATACGATGATAATTTGCATAGTTTTATTCTTAGGCTTAAAAACATGGCGTTGAAGGGTGCAAACCCAAAACAGCCCCCGAATGACCCCGGAGGAGGCACCAACACCTCCCACGGGACCAATGTAACTCGAAGGAACTGATCATGCAACCATGGGACTCCCAGTTTGACAATAAGATGATAACTTTTATATTTATAGACTTAGGTTTAAAAACATGGCGTTAGAAGGTGAAAACCTAAAACAACCCCTGAACGACCACGTGCGATGCACCAACACCTTACACGGGACCAATGTAGCTCATAGGAACTGACCACGCAGCCGCGGGACTCCTCGATTGAGAATACGATGATAATTTGCATATTTCTAGACTTAGGCAAAACATGGCGTTAGTGGGGGAAAACCCGAAATAGCCCCCGAACGGTCCTGTGGGTGGCACCAACCACTCCTACGAGACCAATGTGACTCGTAAGAACTGACCACGCACCCACGGGACTCCTGGTTTGAGAATACGATGATAATTTGAATATTTATAGACTTAGGCTTAAAAACATGGCGTTAGAGGGTAAAAACCCAACACAGCCCCCTAACAGCCACGTGAGAGGCACCAACACTTCCCACGGGACCAATGTAACTCGATGGAACTGACCGCGTAGCTACGGGACTCCTGGTTTGAGAATACGATGATAATTTGCATATTTCTAGACTTTGATTTGAAAACATGGCGTTAGAGGGTGAAAACCCAAAACAGCCCCCGAACGGTCCCGTGGGAGCTACCAATACCTCCCACGAGACCAATGTAACTCGTAGGAACTGAACTTACAGCCGCGGGACTCCCGATTTGATAATACGATGATAATTGGCATATTTCTAGACTTATGCGTTAAAATATGGCGTTAGAGGCTGAAAACACAAAACAGCTCCCGGACGGCCACGTGGGATGCACCAACACGTCCCACGGTACCAATGTAGCTCATAGGAGTTGACCACAAAACCGCGAGACTCCAGGTTTGAGAATACGATGATAATTTGCATATTTTTTGACTTAGGCTTTAAAATATAGCGTTAGAGGGTGAAAAACAAAAACAGCCCCCGAACGGCCCCCGGGGCAGCACCAACACCTCCCACGAGACCAATGTAACTGGTAGGAACTGATCACGCAGCCACGGGACTCCCGGTTTGATAATACGACTATAATTTTAATATTTATAGACCTAGGTTTAAAACATGGCATTAGAGGGTGATAACCCAAAACAGCCCTCGAACGGCCACGTGGGATGCACCAACGCCTCCCACGGGACGAATATAGCTCATAGGAACTGACCGCGCAGCCGCGGGACTCCTGGTTTGAGAATACGATGATAATTTCTATATTTTTAGACTTAGGCCAAACATTTCATTAGTGGATGAAAACCCAAAACAGCCCCCGAACGGTCCCATGGGTGGCACCAACACCTCCCATAGCACCAATGTGACTCGTAAGAACTGACTGCGCAACCACGGGACTCCCCGTTTGAGAATAAGATGATAATTTGCATATTTCTTGACTCAGTCTTAAAAATAAAGCGTTAGAGGGTGAAAATCCAAAACATGCCCCAAACGGCCCCGAGGAAGGCACCAACGCCTCCCACGGGACAATGTAACTCGAAGGAACTAACCACGCACCCACGGGACTCCTTGTTTGAGAATACGAGGATAATTTCTATATTTATAGACATGGGCTTGAGAACATAGCGTTTGAGGGTGAAAATCCAAAATAACCCCCAAACGGCCACGTGGGATGCACCAACACCTCCCACTGGACCAATGTAGCTCATTAGAACTGATCACGCAGCCGCGGGACTCCCGGTTTGAAAATATGATGATAATTTTCATATTTCTAGATTTAGGCTGAAAACATGGCGTTAGAGGGTGAAAACAAAACTCAGCCCCTAACAGCCACGTGGGAGACACCAACACCTCCCACGGGACCAACGTGACCCGTTGGAACTGACCGCGTAGCCACGAGACTCCCAATTTGAGAATATGATGATAATTTCCATATTTCTAGACTTAGGCTTAAAAACATGGCGTAAGTGGGTGAAAACTCAATACATCCCCCGAACGGCCATGTGGGTGGCACTAAAACCTCTCATAGGACCAATGTAACTCGTAGGAACTAACTGCGCAGCCACGGGACTCCCAGTTTGAGAATACGACGAAAATTTGTATATTTCTTGACTTAGGCTTAAAAACATGGTGTTTGAGCGTAAAACCCTAAAACAACCTTCGAATGGCCCTGTGGGAGGCACCAACACCTCCTAGGGGACCAATGTGACTCGTAGGAACTGATCGCGCACCAATGGGACTCCCGGTTTAAGAATACGATGATAATTTGAATAATTATAGACATAGGCTTAAAAACATGACGTTAGAGGGTGAAAACCCAAAAAAGCTCCCGAACGGCCACGTGGGTTGCACCAACAGCTCCCACGGGACCAATGTAGCTCATAGGAACTAACCACGGAGCCGCGGGACTCCCAATTTCAGAATACGATGATAATTCGCATATTTCTAGACTTAGGCTTAAAAACATGGCATTAGAGCATGAAAACCCAAAATAGCCCCCGAACGGCCATGTAGGAGGCACCAACGCCTCTCACGGGACTAATGTAACTTGAAGGAACTGATCGTGTTACCACGGGACTCCCAGTTTGAGAATTAAATGGTAATTTGAATATATCTCGACTTAGGCTTAAAAACACGGCGTTGGCGGGGGAAAACCCGAAACAGCCTCCGAACGACCCCCTTGGTGGCACTAACACCTCCCATTCGACCAATGTAACTCGTAGGAATTGACCGCGCACCCTGGGGACTCCAGATTTGATAATACGATGATAATTTACATATTTCTAGACTTAGGCGAAACATGACATTTGTGGGTGAAAACTCGGAACAACCCCCGAACGGTCTCGTGGGCGGCACCAACACCTCCCACGGTATAATATGACTCGTAAGAACAGACCTCGTAGCCACGAGACTTCCTATTTGAGAATACGGTGATAATTTCCATATTTATAGAATTAGGCTTAAAAAATTGGCATTAGAGGGTGAAAACCCAAAAATTCCCCCGAACGACCCTGGAGGAGGCATCAACACCTCCAACGGGACTAAAGTAACTTGTAGGAACTGACCACATATCCCCGAGACTCTCGGTCTAAGAATACGACGATAATTTGAATATTTAAAGACTTAGGCTAAAAAATAGGGCGTTAGAGGGTGAAAATCCAAAACGTCCCCTGAACGGCCACGTGGGATGCACCAACACCTCCCACGGGACCAATGTAGCTCACAGGAACTGAACACAAAGCCGCGGGACTCCCGGTTTGATAATACGACGATAATTTATATATTTATATGCTTAGGATTAAAAATATGGCCTTAGAGCGTGAAAAACCAAAACAACCCCAGAACGGCCTCGTGGGAGGCACCAACACCTCCCACGGAACTTATGTAACTTGTAAGAATTGACCGCGTAGCCACGGGACACCCGGTTTGAGAATACGATGGTAATTTGTATATTTTTAGACTTAGGAAAAACATGGCATTAGTGGGTGAAAACCCTAAACAACCCCTGAACGGTCTTGTAGGTGGCACTAACCCCTCCCATGGGACCAATGTGATTCATAGGAATGGACCGCGTAGCCACGTGACTCACAGTTTGAGAATACGATGATAATTTTCATATTTCTAGACTTAGGCTCAAAAACATGGCATTCGAGGGTGAAATCCCAAAACACCCCCCGAAGTTCCATGTGGGAGGCACCAACACCTCCCACGGGACCCATGTAACTCGTAGGAACTAATCGATCAGCCACGGGACTCCCAGTTTGAGAATAAGACGATAATTTGCATATATCTAAACTTAGGCTTAAAAACATGGCATTAGAGGGTTAAAATCCAAAACAACCCCCGAAAGGCCCCGTGGAGGCACCAACACCTCCCACAGGACGAATGTAGCTCGAAGGAACTGAACGCGCAGTTGCGGGACTCTCGATTTGAGAATACAACGATAATTTGCATATTTCAACACTTAGGCTTAAAAATCTGGCGTTAGAGGGTGAAACCCAACACAGCCTCCTAACAACCACGTGGGAGGCACCAACACTTCCCACGATACCAATGTAACTCGAAGTAACAGATCGCGCAGCCACGTGATTGTTGGTTTGAGAATACGATGATAATTTGCATATGTCTAGACTTAGATTTGAAAACATGGTGTTAGAGGGTGAAAATCCAACACAGCCCCGTAATAGCCACGTCGGAGGTACCAACAGTTACCACGGGACCAATGTAACTCATAGGAACTGACCGCGCAGCCACGAAACTCCTATTTTTAGAATATGACGATAATTTACATATTTCTAGACTCATATTTGAAAACATGGTGTTAGAGGGTGAAAACCCAAAACAGCACCCGAACGGCCCTGTGGGAGGCACCAATACCTCCCACGGGACTAATGTAACTAGAAGAAACTGAACGCCCAGCCGCAGGACCCCCGATTTGAGAATACGACGATAATTTTCATATTTTTAGACTTTGGCTTAAAAATATGACGTTAGAGGGTGAAAACACAAAATAGCCACCGAACGGCCACGTGGGATGCACCAACACCTCCCACGGGACCAATGTAGCTCATAGAAACTAACCACACTGCCGCAAGACTCTCGGTTTGAGAATACGACGGTAATTTTCAAATTTCTAGACTTAGGCTTAAAAACCTAGCGTTTGAGGGTGAAAACCCAAAACAGCCCCCAAACGGCCTTGGGGGAGGCACCAACACCACCCACGAGACCAATGTAACTCGTAGGAACTGATCACGCAACCGCGGGACTCCCGATTTGAGAATACGATGGTAATTTTAATATTTACAGACTTAGGTTTAAAAACATGGCATTAGAAGGTGAAAACCCAAAACAGCCCCTGAACAGCCACGTGGGAGGCACCAACACCTCCCACGAGACCAATGTAATTCGTAGCAACGGATCACTCAACCACGAGATTATCGATTTGAGAATACAATAATAATTTGAATATTTACAGACTCAGGCTTAAAAATACGGCGTTAGAGGCTGAAAACTCGAAACATCCCCCGAACGACCACGTGGGATGCACCAACACCTCCCACGGGACCAATGTAGCTCATAGGAACTGACCGCGCGGCCACGTGACTCTCGGTTTGAGAATACGATGGTAATATGCATATTTCTAGACTTAGGCAAAACATGGCATTAGTGGGTGAAAACCCGAAACAGCCCCCGAACGGTCTCGTGGGTGGCACCAACACCTCCCATAGGACCAATGTGACTCGTAAGAACTGACCGCGCAACCACGGGACACCCTGTTTGAGAATCTGATGATAATTTGCATATTTCTTGAATTAGGCTTAAAAACAAGGCGTTAGAGGGTGAAAATCGAAAATAACCCCCGAACGGCCCCGGGGGAGGCACCAACACCTCCAACGGGACAATGTAACTCGTAGGAACTGACCACGAACCCAAGGGACAACTGATTTGAGAATACGATGATAATTTTGTATTTTTATACACATGGTGTGAAAAACATAGCATTAGCGGGTGAAAACCCAAAACAACCCCCAAACAGCCACATGGGATGCACCAACACCTCCCACTAGACCAATGTAGCTCATTGGAACTGTCCACACAGTTGCGGGACTCCCGATTTGAGAATACGATGATAATTTTCATATTTCTAGACATAGGCTTAAAAATATAACGTTAAAGGGTGCAAACCCAACACAGTCCCTAACAGCCACGTGGGAGGCACCAATACTTCCCACGGGACCAATGTGAGTCGTAAGAACTGACCGCTCAGCCACGGGACTCCCTGTTTAAGAATACGATGAATATTTACATATATTTAGACTTAGGCTTAAAAACAAAGCGTTCGAGGATGAAAATCCAAAATATCCCCCGAACGGCCCCGGGGGAGGCACCAACACCTCCCACGAGACAATGTAACTCGTAGGAACTCATCACTCACCCACGGGACTCTCGATTTTAGAATACGACAATAATTTCAATATTTGTAGACATAGGCATAAAAACATGGTGTTAGAGGGTAAAAACCCAAAACAGCCTTGAACGACCACATGGGATGCTCCAATACCTCCCATGGGACCAATGTAGCTCATAGGAACTGACCACGCAGCCGCGGGACTCCCGGTTTGAGAATATGACGATAATTTAAATAGTTATAAACTTAGGCAAAACATGGCGTTAGTGGGTGAAAACTCGAAACAGCCCCCCGAACGGTCCCGTGAGTGGCACCAACACCTCCCATGGGACCAAGGTGACTCGTAATAACTGACCGCACAGCCATGGGACTCCCTGTTTGAGAATACGATGATAATTTGCATATTTCTAGACTTGGGCTTAAAAACAAGGCGTTAGTGGGTGAAAATCCAAAACAGCCCCCGAACGGCCCCGGGGGAAGCACCTACACCACCCCACGGGACAACGTAACTCGTAGGAACTAACCACGCACCCACGGTACTCCCAGTTTGAGAATACATTGCTAACTTTAATAATTATAGACATGGGCTTAAAAAAATGGCGTTAGAGGGTGAAAACCCAAAACAGCCCCCGAACGGTTACGTGGGATGCACTAACACCTCCCACGAGACCAATGTAGCTCATAGGAACTGACCACGTAGCCGCGGGAATCCCGGTTTGAGAATACGATGATAATTTGTATATTTCTAGACTTATGCTTAAAAATATGGCGTTTGAGCGTGAAAACCCAAAACAGCCCCCGAACGGCCACGTGGGAGGCACCAACACCTCCCACGGGACTAATGTAACTTGTAGGAACTTACCGCGTAGCCATGGGACTCCCAATTTGAGAATAAAATGGTAATTTGAATATTTCTAGACATAGACTTGAAAACGTGGTGTTAGTAGGGGAAACCCGAAATAACCTCCGAACGGCCCCGTGTGTAGCATTAACACCTCCCATGGGACCAATATAACTCGTAGGAATTCACCGCGCAGCCAGGGGACTGCCAATTTGAGAATACGACGATAATTTTCATATTTCTAGACTTAGGCGAAACAAAGTGTTAGTGGGTGAAAACTCAAAACAACGCCCGAACGGTCCTCTTGGTGGCACCAACACCTCCCACGGGACCAATGTGACTCGTAGGAACTGACCGCGCAGCCATAAGACTTCCAATTTGAGAATACAATGATAGTTTTGCAAATTTCTAGACCCAAAACAGCCCCCGAACGGCCCCGAGGGAAGCACCAACACCTCCCATGGCACCAATGCAACTCGTAGGAACTGACCAGGCAGCCACGAGACACCCGGTTTGAGAATACGATGATAATTTGAATATTTATCAACTTAGGCTTAAAAACATGGAGTTAGAGGATGAAAAACAAAAACAACCCCTGAATTGACCCAAGGGAGGCACCAACACCTCCCACGTGACCATTGCAACTCGTAGGAACTGATCACGTAGCCATGGGACTCCCGATTTGAGAATACAATGATAATTTGAATATTTACAGGATTAGGCTTAAAAACATGGCGTTAGAGGGTGAAAACCCAAAACATCCCCTGAACGACCACGTGGGATGCGCCAACACCTCCCAACGGGACCAATGTAGCTCATAGGAACTGACCACGCAGCCACGGGACTCCCGATTTGAGAATACGATGATAATTTGCATATTTCTAGACTTAGGATTAAAAATATGGCGTAAGAGCGTGAAAACAAAAAACAACCATCGAACGGCTACGGGGGAGGCACCAACACCTCCTATGGGACTAATGTAACATGTATGAACTGTTCGCGTATCACGAGACTCACGGTTTGAGATTATGACAGTAATTTGCGTATTTCTAGAGTTAGGCTTAAAAACATGGCGTTAGATGGTGAAAACCCAAAATAGCCTCGGAACGATCCCGTGGGTGGCACCAACGCCTCCCACGGGACCAATGGGACTCGTAGGAATGGAACGCACAGCCATGGGACTCCCAGTTTGATAATACAATGATAATTTGAATATTTCTAGACATAGGCTTAAAAACATGGCGTTATAGTGTGAAAACCCAAAACATCCCCCGAACGGCCAAGTGGGAGGCACCAACACCTCTCACAGGACCAATGTAACTCGTAGGAAGTAACTGCGCAGCCACGGGACTCCCAGTTTGAGAATACGATGATAATTTGTATATTTGTAGACTTAGGATTAAAAACATGGCGTTAGATGGTCAAAACCCAAAACAGCCCCCGAACGGCCCTGTGGGAGGCACCAACACCTCCCACGAGACCAATGTGACTCGTAGGAACTGACCGCGTAGCCACGGGACTCCCAATTTGAGAATACGACGATAATTTACATATTTCTAGACTTAGGCTTAATAACATGGCATTAGAGGGTGAAAACCCAAAACAGCCCTCGAACGACCATGTGGGAGGTACCAATACCTCCCATGGGACCAATGTAACTCGTAGGAACTCACTGTGTAGCCACGAGACTCCCAATTTGAGAATACGACGATAACTTGAATATTTCTAGACTTAAGAAAAACATGGCATTTGTGGGGGGAAACTCGAAACAGCCCCCGAACGGCCCTGTGGGTTGCACAAACACCTCCCATGGGACCAATGTAACTCGTAGGAACTGACCACGCATCTGCGGGACTCTCGATTTGAGAATACGGCTAAGCTTAAAAATATTGATATGTTGATAATTTCAACTCATATATGCAATTTTTCTGCTTGAATAAATTTTGTTGTAAATCTACTTGGTTACTGATATTTTTTTTTTTTGTATCCTATCATTAATAGGATTTTTGCACATGGAACAAATGAAGGAGACAATGGTTTACAACATGAAGATTGTTTATATGTTATGCACATTCAAGATTATGTTTTTTATGTGTTATAGCCGTGTGGGCTTCTATTGTTTAGTTTTATGGCAGTGTGGGCTTTTATAATTTGATTGTTGAATTTTATGGTTGTGCGGGCTTTATAATAACCAGGTTTTACATTTACAAGTTTTGGAATGTTAAGAAAATAGAGGAAACTCTGCCCAATTTTTTTTTCGTCTATGAATTATTAAGACGTGTAATATTTTTAAGTTTATATATATATTTGTTTATCAACAACATTCTCGATTCTCAATTTGTGATTTTTTTTATTGTTTTGCCAATAATAAATATATGTAACACCTCGTACGCGTCCAACGTTACACGTAGCAACTGACGGTGCACTCACAGGACCCCCAATTTTAGGATTGGACCAAAAAAATACATTTTTTTAAATTATAGTTAATATGGTCATGGACTTTGTCCATGACCATTTTTATTTTTTCCGTCGCGCATAAAAATGGTCGCGACCGAAGTCCGCCAACATTTTTTTCATCACGGTTGTGGGTCGCGAACCAAGTCCGCGACCAATTTGTCACAGTTGTGGGTCACGGACTTGGTCCGCGACCATTTTTTTTTCATTTTTTTTGTCACGGTTGTGGGTCGCAGACTTTGGCCACGACGAATTTGTCACGGTTGTGGGTCATGGATGAGGGCCGCGACCCATCACGGCATGGGTCATGGCCCAAGTCCGAGACCATCTGCCATGACCCCTCTAAGACGTGACCATTTTTTGGTCACAGACTTGGGTCGCGACCCACGAAATTGGTAACGCCCGAAATGGTCCTGGCCCAAGTCCGCGACCCATAGTTTTGGTCAGGGATTTTGGTCGTGACCAATCGCTAGTTTTGGGGTAGTGAACCCACATAAGATCAAGGGATTAATTAAGATGAAGTCCCCTACTTGCAATAAGGGTGTATAAAGGCTAACTAGGCGAGTAGCATCTGTAAATAGATTTGTGTCCCGAGATACAGACAGGTGCTTGACATTTTTCAAAGTTCTGAGAAGAAGTTTTGAATGGAACGAAGAGTGTGAGAAATCTTTTCTGGGGTTGAAAAAGTACTTGGGATCACCTCCACTGCTTTTCCGACCAATTCTATGAGAAAGAATGTACATGCACTTAGCTATTTCTGAATCAACCGTACGTTCTGCCTTGATCAGAGAAGAGAATGGAGTTCAAAATCCTGTCTACTACACCAGTAAATCTTTTTGAGGAGTAGAAATCCAGTACCATCGCCTGGAGAAGTTGGCACTAGCGTTGATTGAGGCATCCAGACGAATCAAGACTTACTTTCCAGCTCATAAGATAGTAGTATACATTGATATGGCTCTAAGAAAGGCTTTACACAAACCATAGAAGTCCGATCAAGTAGGAATTTAAGATAAAGGTAGGCTTCCTTGGCTTGTTCAAAAACACCTTCCCCGAGCAACTTTAATAGGTCTTCCTCGATAATAGTTAGGTGACCATTTTTGAAGAGTTCATTGCACCTCTAAAGTAGCTCGGTGTCAGCTGTGGAGAATTGATCCGTTTATCCATGAACTATTAAGAACAAAAAAGGTTTTCAATGAACAACAATATGTGACATATGGAGAAAAGACAAGCAAACAAGAAGAAAAAATTATTATTATTGATAAACTATTGAGTATAAGTACATCAGCACAAAATAAAAGAAAAATTACAACTACAGTAGAAAATAAAATCAAAGCTAATCAGGCAATTGGTCTGTACCTTCATGTTTGAAGTAGACCCACCAGGATTAGAAGTAGGAGCATGCAAGGTATGGTGAGAACCAGTTGTACATGTAGAGGAGTCAACTACATAAGTTTGGGGTTGGTCGGCAGAGTTCATCACCAAAATGGATTCACTTGATCCCCCATCATCTTCAATATCCTCATCCACGTTAGGAGGACATCATAAGTCATGTCTGAGGAATAGTTTAAATTCTTGGGGGTGATGACCTCCACTAAGCCTACCGACCAACCATCCTAGAAGTATTTTTTCTTGGCAAATTTAATTTGTGTAGAAGCATCTTCAATCGCCTTGACTTGGCTCTTTTGGCCTTCTCTACAATAACCTTAGCTTTTTCAGCATCCAAACTTTTCTACAGCTTAACAACCTGTCCCCGAGCAGCAACATCAGCATCTTCTTCAGAAGATTTTATTTTGGTCTCCTACTTATTTTATTCACTATCTAATGCTTGCTGGGAGTTAAGCACTGACTTCTTCAGCTCATCAAACGCCTCCTCAACCTCATTTGAAGAAGAACGCAGAGCATCGTCCTTCTCCAACATATTGGTAATGTCGACCAATAATTGTATTAAGAAAATAGAGCAAGTTATTATAAATAATAACAAAGAAATGAATAAAAAGAATAAGAGACGCTAGTATTTACCAGAGCCAGGATTTGAGCAGCCCTTTTAGAAAATTTTGATTTGGGCATTGCAGAAGCCGCACCCTTGTGGTTTGGCAATGTACCAGACCTTTTTAGTTGTTTGGCCAAGACAGGACTAAGGGCCACTAGTGATCAAGAAGCAGATAAATCAACATACTCTTGTTGGTCGGAGTTGACTGAATAACCTTCTGCTAGCCTAGAAGGGAGCCCTCCTTTCAGTCGCTTGAGATAACCATAATCAATTTTCTTGGCTTAGGGATTCTTCCTCGCTTACTCTTTATTTTTGGCTCCCTCATTAGTTTGTTTAGAGGAGGCAGTGGCACCTATATCACCCAAAATGTTGGGAAACTTACTCTTCCTCATGGATGCATCAAGAGGCAAATCTGAGTCTAGAGAGGAGGGGGAAGCAATAGCAAGTTCACCACTGCCAGATGAAGTGACTGAGGATGTGGATATGGGATCTTGGTCAAGGTCAATCATGGGTGAAGACACATCAGTATTGGGAAGAGAAACAAAAGAAATAATGGTATTCTGGTACTGCAACAGGTATGAGGATGATCTGGTATGCTCCTCCCTAATTTTATGGTGGATACCCTAGAGGAACTTCAACTCTCTAAGGTTAATGTCACTATATTTTGGACACTTTCTTTTTCGATCAACTGCAATTAAAATTTAAAAGGAAAAATCAGTTTTAGCATTTAAAAGAATATGCAAAGAAAAATGGATAAACAAATCCAACCTATCCCATTGGCATATGGCGGGCACCTAGGCCCCTGGTACTCATCATTCCCAGTTAAGGGAGCATGCTTCAAATTTTTGACAATTACTCCAAATTAAAGTAATCTTTATTGGAGTCAGGAAGGTTAACGACTAAATCTCTATTTACATTCCTAGTTTTTAAATAGTATGTGGAGTCACTTGTGACCCATGTGTAACAAAACATAATTTCTGGGATCCCTATATGGGTCCTATGGAGTTTATTTACCCTATAAACCCCATTAACCACACTCTAAGTGTTGGGGGCTATTCTTGTAGGGACAACATCAAAGTATTGACAAAATTCAAGACAAAACGGGTTTGGGGGAAAAGAAAACCCACACTCAGCAATAAAAATGAAAGGGAACCAATGGCCCTTCGGTAAAGAAAAAAGATTAGCAGGAAGACTAGGAAGTTCCAACTTTATCCATGAGGGGATATTCAATTCATTTCAGAATTCTTCTAAAAAGGTCACAGAATAAACCATATTCGATGAAGAAGAAAAAGAAAGAGATAAGATTCTTACAAGACTTAAGGATTCAACAAGAACTGAAGAAGAGGGGAAACGAACTCACAAAGAGCTTAAAGAGATAACAAAAAAGAACTCAGAAAATTTTGAAGTAAGAGACAATCGTGGCATTTCTCGCCTTTTATAGGTAGCCTTGAAAATTGGGAAAAGTAATCATTAAAAGAAAGCATCGATTGAACTGTTGGTGGCTCAAGACAAAAAAGACACATTCTCCCCAAAACGATTTGTTAAAGCTATGGATAATTACAAAAATGCCATATGCATTATGTGTCGATAATTGAATCATTAGTTTTATAAGTTGGGGAAGTCGGTAGCCCACCGAGCCTAAAAATTATTGCCCGAGCACCTTTAAGAGAGCTAAATGTTAGATACTCTTGTAAAACCTCAAAGTTGAAACACTCGGGTCTTCTGTTGATACCAAAAATTATCATATTACATGGACCAATCAGAATTGGGCATGTGTAGCATTAGTCAAATTCCACAAGGCCTATTTCCCGGCTAAGTCCAAGAATGTCGATCAACAATTAGAATGCCAACCAACATACAAAAGAAGCTCGACGAACACCAGGAAGACCGACCAATAGGGGTAGTGAATCACTAATAGTTGTATACATTATGAAAATTGTACATATATAAGTGCCTATGTTATAAAGGCATTCCATCCTTTAATATTTTGACTCTTGTACACCCTTAGGAGCTACAAATACATTATAATCCCTACATCCAAGGGACACGAAACAAGGGACAACTCAAGAAGCACAAGGCTATACACAACAGTGGATGTAGGCTTTTCCTTTTAGACGAACCACTTTTATAACTCTTTGTGTCTCTATTACTTATTTTTATCTGTGATCAACTAAATGGATTAGTCTAGTTTTTTGCATCAACAATAATGTTAAAGTTTCAAGAAAAATTAATAAACCAAACTATTAAATTTTGTTATCTAGGTTCAATGTTACAAAGTAATGGGAATATTGATGAGGATGTTAGGAGTAGAATATCAAATGGTTGGATGAAATGGAGACAAGTGAGTGGGGTGTTATGCAATTAAGAGGATAACTAATAAATTAAAAGGAATTTTTTTATAGAACAGTTCTTAGGCCAAAAATTCAGTATGGACGAAGTGCTGGGTGTTAGAGAAAAAATATGAACAAAGTCTCCATGTTAGTGTGATAAGGTTGCACTGGTGGATGATAGGAATTACTAGAAAGGATAAAATTAAAAACCAATACGTGAGAGAAAAGTTAGGACTAGCTCCCATTAGAGATAATTTAAGATAAAGTATACTTAGGTGGTACGCTCATGTGTTGCGTAGACCACTAGATGCCCCTATAAGAAGAGGAGGATCGTTGGAAATAGAGGGTAAAATAAAAAGTGGTCACCCTAAGCTATCATGCGAGGAAATTATTAGGAGATACTCTTGATGTCAAAAACTAGATTATCCCTAATTAATCAATTGCAGATAAAAGAAATTAATAAGACAAAGGATTTTTAAAGTTTCTTGATGTACAAAACTAGATTATCTCTAATTAATCAATCACCGATAAAAGAAATTAATAAGACAAAGTATTTTTAAAGTGGTTCAGCCTTGTGAGAATGGCCTACGTCCACTGTTTTTGTATTGCTGACTCTTTATTTGGAATCTTGATAATAGGTTTACCAAGAGATCCAATGTCCCCCTCTTATGAGGGAGTTACAATGTATTTATAGCCTTGAGGCTATACATATGAATGGATAATGCACTGTTATATAGTAGACATATACATCGGTATGATAATTAATGTGCATTTAATGCGTAGCTATCTTTTGATTCTCTTGATCTAGATGCTCTGCACGCTAAGTTTCTCGGGCCGCTAAAGTTTCTCGGGGCACCTGAGTTGCTCGGTATGCTCAAGTTGCTTGGGGCGCCTGAATTTCTAGGTATATTTGAGTTGCTCGTCTAAAGTATTTGTATTTGACATGTAGGTCTCCACGTGTCTTCAAGTGATTGGTCTGTGTCAGCAGACTAAATTTGGTATCAACAGATACATTAAGGATTTAAACTTGAATGATAATAACACATATAATATATTAGAATGGAAAAGGAGAATCCATATGGCCGGCGCCATATGATGAGACTAAGGCAAGGATGATGATGATGATGAATTTTATATTAAAATTTTATTTTAATGTATTATATATATATATATATATATAGTGAGACAGACGCACTCAAAATCCCTAAGAGGGCTTGTATATGATACGCGTGTATATCACAAAGGCAATAAATGGATAAAGGAGGAGAGAGATGCTCTTTTATTAGTTTGGATAAGCATAAAGTGGAGATAGTACAACTCCATCACATGTAGGGTCCGTTCGGTTGGCGCGTGACAAAAGTGGTGGCATGACAAAAATTTTCTCGGCAAATATTGCCTAGGTAATTTTTTTCGTGACAAAGGTGATTCCGTATAGTTTTATAGGCTTTTTTTGCATGCTAACAAAACCAATATTTGTCACATTGTTTAGTTTGATATGCACACTTCGCCTAGTACAATTCACTTATTTTCCTAGTAATGTTGTTTGATAGTTAAAATTTGTCATAGTAAATAAAAACTTTGCCAATATAAATTTGACCCTTTTTGTAGTTTTCCCACTTATGCCTTATAAATCCTGAAATTACAAATTTTGAAATTACAAATTCTGAAGCTCCAAAAATATCATTAAGAATATGAATTTAAATTTTATTATGGTTAGTTAAAATTTATTACCTAAAAACATAATGCTGAGAATATAACTTATTTAAAAAATATTATTATTATTTATATTTTTTATAAATTAAAGAATATTCGATTATAAATAAAAAGTTGAATTTTTAATAAAACAATTTTTTTTTATATTTCCTACATATTAATTTTTGTTAATTTTTCATAATATTACTTATTTTTAATTTTTTTGAGATTATATCTATTTTGCAAAGTCTAAATGAACTTTTTTTCTTCCAAGTGTCGAGTTTTGATAACAAGAGAGAGAAAGTGATGGGTAAATATTTCCAACCCAAATAGATAATCAAAAAATGCCTTAAAATGGGCAAATATGGGTCATGTGACTCCATATTGGCAAAGTTTGTCATCTTCAAATTTGGCTATCAAACACTACAAAACTAGGCAAAACTATGAGCAAAATCGATTTTGCCATGGCAAATAACACCAACCAAACGGGCATGTTTATATTTCCCTATAATTAATAGTGTTCCCACCTCTTGGTGGGTATACTAAATTGAGTGTAATGAAATTTTGTGAAGTTATATTGTGAGTAGTTAATAGGCACGATACTGCCATAGTGAACCTAAGCATGTTATTGCACATTTCTTTGTTCCTTATATTTGTGTAAAGAATTATGTCTCGTTTAATGGGTCGGATAGGATACTATAAGAATTGGAATGGATAGAATAAGTATGAATCGGATAAGGTTTATTCCAATCCTACGTTCGTCACAGACTTGAATAAGAAGATAAGATGGGATATAATAATCTAATCTTGCATTTCAAATGCCTCCAATATAATTAACGTGTCTCTAGTTTTTCAAAAATATCATTACTTTGTATTTAATATTAAAAAAAATACTATTTGTGGTAGATATATACACAACCATATATACAAAAAAACGATAAGCCTAACATGTGTCTTAAAGAAATACAGAAAAAAAATTAACATCCCTTCATGAAATCTTTAAACCAACAAATAAGAAATAAAAACTATTACAGATGGGTTAAACTGACACATCAAAAAATCTCACAGTCCTTCGTAAAAGATCTAAATCAATAGATAGGGAAAAAAATGATCAATATAACAGGTGGATTAAACCACCACATAAAAAATTCTAACAGCCAATTGTGGAATCTTTAGGCGAATAAGCAAAAAAAATTATAAGAGTGAAAGAAATTGTAAAAAGATCGAAATGTAGCAAATATTTACCAATAAAAAAGGTTGCTTACAGATAGAAAAGAATGAAGAAAGGAGGAGGTTACTTGATGTAAATGAAAGAGATTTGTGTGAATGATACAAACTTGTATGAACAAAAGGGATGAAAGGTGACGACCTATTTTTAATATTGAGAATCCAAATTGAATGGATTTCTTTTAACTTAATAAGGGCACGACAGTATTTTAAATTCAAGTCTTTACACCATATAATTTTATACTACCTAAGTTGTGGATTTTTTTATCCCACTCCTTATGGGATAAGGAGCTCACTTGGAATAACATATCCCATCTTATATCCTGTCCTAAACTACAACAAGCATTGAATGGGATAATTTTATACAATCCGGCTCTCTTATATGACGCATCAAACGAGGCTTTAATGTCCTCTGTTGCATTTGTTATTTGGTTTGTGAGATTGTGGCATTTAGTGCAGTGAATTTTTTTCCTTTACACACACACACAAACACACACAAATATACATAGAGAGAGAGAGAGAGGCTCTCAAACATTATTCGTACAGTTGACGCAATTTTTTTTTAAATATTAAAAAAATAAAATTTGAGGTGAATTTTTTTGTGTGCGTGGTATTTAAACATATCAGGGAACCAACATAAAAAAACAACTCAAAATAACCTTTTTTGCTATTTTGATCTGATTTTTTATATGGGTTCCCCGAAATGTTTAAACATGATAAACATTACGCCGAAATTTTTTTCTATTTTAAAAACGTAGGTATGTATACTTGGTATATATTTGGTATGTACCGGAACTTGTCTATATATATATAATCTATATTTATTGAAAATATAAATATATTTTTTCATATCATACATGTAATAGTTTTATATGATACTCAATCACATCTGGTGTAACACATATGAGAACGAGGGTTCAAATGAACAGTTCGTATATTAGGTTCCTTAACTCACAAATTCTAATTTTAATCATTTTTATATTTATTAATAATTAAGTGTTCATGTAGTGAGACAATCCAATTTCAATTCAAATCAATCACATAGTCAAAATACGCATGCAAGGCAAATATGGAAAAATCCCAAAAAAATTCCAAAACATATATTAGCACTATAGAAAAATTGACAGATAATCGACTTACAAACTACATAAATCTCTTAAGTATGATGCACAGAGTCTTTAATTTCTTTTATAGAAAACGAGTCAATCCAGAGCCATCCACAGGAAGTAATTATCCATCGGTATCCACCGATCAACCTTCATCTTCTTTAGAAGTGAAACCTTAGTTCACAAGTCAACCATATAGATTGAACTCGAGAAGGGTTTGTGAAAGGTATTTGAAACAAGGGTTTCATAAATATCACAAATCACATATGGGGATGAAAGATTTGTTAATTTAAAAGTGATTTTGTAAACCCATAAGTAAAATAATTTGGAACATGTATGCAAAAATCATTTTCGTCAAAGTTATTTTCAAAACCATTAAAAATAGGTATTTATGTAGAAATCACGAATTTTGAGGATACAAAGTCGTTCGAACAAAAACTGACTTCGTTCAAACGAATACAATAGTTTCGTTCGAATGATATATCAACTCATTCTAATGATAGATGATTCTCGTTTGAATGACCTTCTAACGAGCTTCAAAAGACCTATCCCTGTTTAGGTAGAGATTCCTCATTTGAAGTTAGTTTGAATGTGGTTGTAATGAGATGCACATCTCGTTCAAATTTGATCCAGTTTCGTTTGAAAGAGATAAAAAAAAATTTTATTTTTTAAATCCATTTACAAAAAGCCTCGAATTTTGAAAGATATCATCCCAACATATTATTTATAGAAATCTATGAACACACAAGTTTTATACTTCCATAACACATAGGTGTGTCTTCGATCTTGGAGATGTCAGTGTTAAGTTTGATGTTCTTGTTTGTAATGGGATATGCCAAAATTAAGAATAGCCCAAGATGAAATTATAAATATTCTCTCTTACAATTCTCCCACATAGGCTATTCTGGTACAAAACAAAATCAAAAACAAAATTACAATACAAACCCTTCGAGACAATGATTCCTAATGTCCTCCCAAACCCTAGAAACAAAATGGCATATGAAACTGTCTTTAAACACGAATTTTTCTTCCCTCGTTCAACTTTCTCTTCATCTTTTGTAGTCAATGAATTTATCGTTAAGGAGAAATATATCTACACACAAGAAACAAAGAGATATCGTGACACAATGAATTTTTAAATGAAATTGTGTGATTATTTTCCATAGGCAAATCATATAAACATTCATAACAAGTGTGCAAGAAGTCATGGTACATTTCTAAAGAAAGAACAACATGTCTAACTTAGGTGTAAGAAAGAGTGAACTCATATGAAATCGACTCGACTTAATTAACATGTTATGAACTTAAATGATTCTCACACAAAGAATGCCAAACTCTTTAATGTGTTTTTGGAACATCCGTTGTGCAAACCCATTGATCGTATACTTTAACTCCCTCAAAATTTCTCACATATTATGAATTTGAACTCAAATATTTTGAACAAACTAATGCTCTTTTGTAGAGAAGCATCAATGAATTTAAACAAAATGGCCTCACACTTCTATTTTTTGCGCCTCCAATCATTTTAGTCTCTTTTATGCAAATGGTGGCTTTAATGAAAAAATATTTGATCTTTCTACCCCGACCAAAGTTTCGATCACCATCGAGTCGACCTGCACCGAATCAAAGAGTTACAGGGGAATGAGGAGAGTCCAATTTTATTATTTAAAAATTCTTTATTTGCATCATTTTATAAAGATCAAATTATCGGTTTCAAAATAAAAATAGGTGGTCACTTTGTTTAGTTGGGTTTATTAACAAGGTTTATTTGTAAAAATCTGCTGAGTCCAATAACTTTTGATGAATAAGAAATAAATCATGATTATCCCAGTATTATTACAACACTTGAAACAAGACCCAGATAAAAGTAGTCTTAAATGTTTATAATCCAAAGTTTTAAAAAGATAGATTTAAATATAATGGCAGAGTTCCTAACAACAACTATCGCCCTTAGGGGCCTTAACGATGTCCTTGACAACATATATAATTGCCAGTGATTTTAGGTCTTTCATCCCAGGGCCCCAGAACCTTCTTCATTATTTCTCGGTCTCATCTATTTCCATATTAGTGTGTTTTCATATTTTTACCAATGTTCACATTATTCCTTTACTTTCACCATTTCAGGCCATTTCTTTCATTTATACATTTTTTCACAAATCGACCGACAAGGTCAAATGAGGCAATCCAACCGCTACGATCCTCTAATTTTACCAAAATTACCTTTTCACCTCCTTGTTTATTGAAATCTTATCAAAAATATAGTTTTCCCATTATTGCGTCAAAAATCATCATTTTATGCTCAAAACCATACTTCATGAATTTATGTCCAAAAATCACACGTCATCTTTTTTCTCCAAGAAAATCCCATTTATTTATATTTCTTTTCAAGAAACGTATTTAATATTGTAAAGACTATTTTTACCAAAATATCTACTTTACCTCATATACATATGTTGTATTAAATGACATTTCTTCCTCATTTCACTATTATTTTACAACAATTTAGGGTTGATATTTTCACCTTCTTTATGTCATCGAAAAACCCATTTTTAATTTCGTATATCATGATTCTAAGTCCTTCAACATACTACACCATTGTAAAAGTATGTTGGAGATCTCTTGAGGATTTCAATCCAAGAAATCCTTAAATATCCAAGTTAAACATGATTTTTGCATTATACATATTTTCGTGCTTACTTCCACACATTTTAAGATTAAAATAACATGTGTTATTCAAAAACCGTTTCAAGTCTTATTTTGTAAAAAAAATATACTTTTACAAGAAAACCTTAAATAAACATACTAGAAAATATTTTCTTAACATTAAATCATATTCTAGCATGCATCCTAATAACTTTTAATCCTGAAAACATTTGGAGGATAACCTTATCTTGGATTTGAAGATGAGAAACAAAAGGGAATGACTTGAACGATCTTAAAAACTCCAAAGCTCACTGAAAGCTCCAAATTCTTTAAGAAATCTCCAACAATGGCTTCTTTTACTTAACTTCTTCCTTAACGAGTGTAGAGGTCCTTTTCTATGTGTCCTTTAGGTGAAAATAATTTTTTCTTTTCTATTTTTTTTCCTAATTTTGTGAACCAATATCAATTAGGCCAATTTTATTGTGACACCCCGACTAATTAAATACCGGGTAGCTACTCCTTTATTAAATCAATACAAAAGGTCAAGTTGGTTCAGTTAATAGCATCACTGTCGAAAACATTTTTATAATTACTAACCACCTAGTATTTAAAAAGTAAGTTGCCAAATTTTAAGTTAAGTCTGATTAACATGCAATAAAAGAATAATGAAAGAACAACATAATCCATTCACCATAACGAAGTAACGAAATAACCAACAAATAGTAATAAGTCCGGAGGAAAAACTCCTCACAACAATCCCACAACAGAAAATAAAATGACAAAACTGAATCCTGGATTAATTACATGCCCGAAATCTGAATAACGGAAATAAATGAAATGTCTAAAAGAAATGGGCGACATGTCGTACAACTGATAAATGCTGAATATAGAATCAAGGTAGATGAAGTGTCTACAATCAAAGTCATGTACCTTCCACAAACAGCTACATCTCGTCACCTGAATGAGAATCCTAAGCATGGTGTCCTTGTGGCTGGGCACCTAAAATGGTTTTTACAAAAAAAATAGGTTTGAAAGCAAATGAGTCAGGGCCCGAAAGTTGAAATCATTTTAAAAACAGTAAGTGTTTTAATATCATTAAAACATTAAATGCAAAGTACATGTTAGGACGTGCACTCACATGAAATTCTCACCTCTCGACTACATGTGCACTCCTAACGTACCATACCCATCTAAAATGACATACATAACTAACCAACCGTAATAAGTTCTACCCCTTACTACTCGATTCCCATATTACATTCTAGCGTTATCAATAAAATAGAGGGCTTTACTTAAACTCAGATTCTCAATTAAGCAATACAATTCATTTTAGGTTATCCCTTTATATACATTCTCACAACGTTTCCATATTATCACACAACACCACATGAAAGTTCTTCATTAATTTAGTGTATATTAATCACGTCATAAATATAAAATTCAAGCACCCCGAGACTAAGCTGCGGTGCACACATACTCTGTTATCCATCCCGATACATCACGTACATAAGGATCACGCATTCTGAATCTCTCAGGAATCGTTCTCAGATAACAACATCACAAATAATGGAGGCGAACACAGTCACATCACATGGGTCACGCACATACCTACGCTCCCACGATCAGCAGACTTATTAACATCCCAATAAGTCCTTCTCTGACCTACGTTCATCAAGGTGACCAATCTAAATCCGGGCAACACGAGGATAAGAAGGCCCTAAGCGAACGTAAACCTCCCGTGATAGCAAGTATGGTAGGTATGTCATACACATAAAATCATATACATATACTAAGTATGCACACTTATTAGTACTCACCATAATTTATTTGGTACACTGCTCATTCTCGTACCGACATATAATATTACACAATTTATGTTCCCGGTTAATATAATCAATTTGGCCGCAATAGTTCTCGCATCGTAATAGGCACTCACGTCCTAATCCACAATTTCCTTTAGGTACAAACTACACTTCTAGATTTTACTCCTCATTATATCCAAATTATCCCAAATATAACACTTTATCATCAAGGAAGTGTTATCTCTACATATAAACAAGGTTACGGGACACTCGGGATCAAAACAGGCTAAAAAGCCTAAACTGTCAACTCGTTCGAAGTCTCGTTCGAACGAGAGTTCGTTCGAACGAACTGAGTCTTCTAATGAGATCTCGTTCGAAGGAAGAGGGATTTCTAACGAGATCTCGTTCGAATGAACTTTACCCTCGTTAGTAGTCAAAGGTCAACTCGTTAGAAGCTCGTTCGAACGACCTGGGCAGGTCTTCTAACGAGTGGCCAGTTTCGAGCCCCGATCTCCTATTTTCGTTTTTCCAACTTCTCTACACCTCAAATCTCATCCAAACATTAAACCAACGATTGTTCAAAGCCACTAATCATCCCTAAACATATATAGGTCATATAATAACGTGATTTGTGGGGTTAATTCATTCTAACCTCCTTCAATTATCAAATATATTCTTATTTTCCCCCAATTTTAAGAACATGAACCCTAGAATTTATAAATCCTCAAAGAGCCTAATTAAATTCGTTTTTGTTTCATCCTAAACATAATTTCATCATAATAATCATCACATACCAATCTATATGCTATTTCCTCATCTAAATGTAATTTCTACTTCCGATTTAAATGGGTTTTTCATTAACTCCCAAGAACAATACGATTTTAATCAATTCTTACACATGGAAGAAGCATTCTTTGAAATAAACGAAATTAAACCACTTTCCTTATTTGAATCTCTGATTTTGATGACGAATTGATTGATGGTTCTCTCTCTCTTCTGCAGATTTCTCCTCTCTTCTCTCTCTACAAGATTTCTTCTCCAAAGTTAATGGTGGCTAGGGTTTGTGCTTTAGAAATTCTTTTGGAACAAGTTTCAATAACCTCCGTAGTCTATTTGGGTATTAGTGGGCTTAGTGGGTTATTTCCAATTCAGATATTAATTCCCAATTTTCGTAGGTTTTAATTCTCAAAAATCCAAAATTACCAAACTACCCTCATACGTTGTCGGTATGGCCTAAAAATGCCCCGGGACCCAAACTAAACCCCCGGCTAGTGTTTTCTGACTATTTCGACCCTTCCCGATGCGTTGGAGCACTCAAAACGACCATGCGGTTAATAAAAATAAAATTCACTTTTTAATTAACATAATTATATTCCTGACGCGATTGTCACACGCGTCTCAACAAAATTTCCGAATTACCGTATTTCAATCTCACGACAAATTTTCATAATTCAATATTCATATATAATCATATATACACATTATATTCAAATACCAACTCACATCTCGTTAGTATTTTATCCGTATTAATTTCCAATTAATTCACATTTAATTTAATTAATCCTAAAAATAAATATCACGAAAATACGGGGTATTACATACTTCCCCCCTAATAACTGAATTTCGTCTCGAAATTCGGAACTAAAAAGTACCTGGTAAGAATAATTCTAGATAACGTTCGCGCATCTCATCCTCGTGCTCCCAGGTGGACTCCTCGACATTATGATGTCGCCACTAAACACGCACTAACGGAACTATCTTTGACCGCAGTTTTCGCTCACTTCGGTCCAAAATAGCAATCGGCCCCTCCTCATAGGAGCTATCAGGCTGGAGATCGATGTCCTCCAAAGCAATATTTGAATGAGCCAAATCGTCTCTGAGATATTTCCTTAGCGAGGAAATATGAAACACATCGTGAATTCGATTCAATTGCTCCGGTAACCCAAGTATATACACAATCGGTCCAATCCGCTCAATAATAGGAAATGGTCCCACATATCTCGGTGCCAACTTCCCTTTCTTCCCGAAACGCATAATCCCCTTCATAGGAGATACTCTGAGCAAAACCTGGTCCCCCACTTTAAATTCCCTGAAGGATCTCTTCACGTCCGCATAGCTCTTCTTTCGATCCTGAGCTACCCGAATGCGACTCCGAATTAATTTTATCCTCGCCGAAGTATCCTGAATCACTTCCGGCCCAAGTAGTTTGTTGTCCCCCACCTCCAACCAACACACTGGGGAATGACAAGGTCTACCGTACAATGACTCAAATGGAGCCATGACAATGGTGAACTGGTAGGAGTTGTTGTAAGCAAACTCAACCAGTGGAAGATACAGCTCCCATCCACCCCTGAAGTTAATGATGCACATACGTAGCATGTCCTCCAACATCTGATTTGTACGCTCGGTTTGCCCATCAGTCTTCGGATGATAAGACGTACTCAACTGTAATTTCGTGCCCATGGCCTCCTGAAAACTCTCCCAAAATCGTGAAACAAATATCTTGTCTCTGTCAGACACGATATTTAGGGGCACACCGTGAAGTCTCACTATCTCTGCGATAAAAAGCTGGGCATACTGTCCCGTAGTATAGTCGGTCCTTACGGGTAGAAAATGAGCGACTTTGGACAACCTGTCCATAATTACCCAAACGGAGTCGTGACCCCTCTATGACGTGGGCAACCCCGTGATGAAATCCATGGATATGCTCTCCCACATCCACATCGGGACCTCCAATGGCTGTAGAAGTCCTGTCGGTCTCTGATGGTCCACTTTTACCAGCTGACACATGGCGCATCTAGAAACAAACATGGCAATATCTCTCTTCATACCGCTCCACCAATACTGTCGTCTCATGTCTTGATACATTTTGTCCCCTCCGGGATGTACCGTGAACCGTGAGCCGTGCGACTCTTCCATCACCTCATGCCGCAATTCCTCCCCTTCCGGAACCACCAATCTCCCATTGAAGCGTAATCCCCCGTCTGAGCTAACGGTATAGGACTCGGCTCCCTCTGCTAGTAATCGAACTATCTGTTCCTGATAGAACGAGTCATTTGCCTGTGCCCTTACCACCTTCATGACAATTTGCGGTGTAACGGTCATCACAGACATGAACGATCGGGCCACTGCATCCTGGTGTCCCAACTCCTTCCACTTGGCCTTCCACACCCCTGCCACCTCATCTGCTGGCCTATGGCTTAACGCGTTTGCTACCACGTTAGCCTTCCCCGGGTGATACTGGATATCAAACTGATAGTCCTTCACAAACTCAAGCCACCTTCGCTGCCGCATATTCAACTCCTTCTGCGTGAATAGGTACTGTAGGGATTTGTGGTCTGTGAACAATCGAAACTTTTCCCCCAAAAGGTAATGTCTCCAAATACGAAGGGAAAATACAACTGTCGCCAAATCCAAGTCATGAGTGGGGTAATTCTTCTCGTGAGGTTTAGGCTTACGGGAAGCATAAGCTATGGCCTAACTCTCCTGCTGTAATACACCTCCAAGTCCTTGTAAGGACGCATCGGTGTAAAGTAGATACTCAACTCCCGGTCTCGATAATGCTAACACAGGTGCTGAGGTCAACTTATCCTTTAACTCGTCAAATGCCAACTGACAGGCATCACTCCAGATGAATGGCACACCTTTACGAGTCAGATGTGTCAAAGGACCCTCTATCTTCGAAAATACCCAAATGAACTACCTGTAGTATCCTGCTAGACCCAAGAAACTACGAATCTCTGTCGGTGTCGTGGGCTGTCCCCACTCCCTCACCGCGAATACCTTTCCCGGATCAACAGATATCCCTTGGTCGGAAATAATGTGTCCCAAAAACTAGACCTCCTTCAGCCAAAATTCGCACTTCTCATATTTTGCATACAGTTCGTTCTGACGTAGCGTATGCAAAACTTGCCTCAAATGCTCGGCGTGCTCCTCCTCTGTCTAGGAGTAAACCAGAATGTCATCAATAAAGACAATGACAAACTGATCGAGGAAATCTCTGAATACCCTATTCATCATTTCCATAAACACGGCTGGAGCATTGGTCAAACCAAAAGGCATAACCCGAAACTCATAAGATCTATATCTCGTTAAGAACGCAGTCTTCGAGACGTCCTCCTCCCTGATACGCAACTGATGGTATCCCGACAGCAAATCAATCTTCGAGAAGAAAGAAGCTCCTCTCAACTGGTCGAATAGGTCATCGATTCGAGGCAATGGATACTTATTTCGTATCGTGACCTTGTTCAACTCCCGGTAGTCCACACACAATCTTAGTGAACCATCTCTCTTCTTTACGAACAACACTGGGGCACCCCATGGAAAAGTACTCCTCCATATAAACCCCTGACCCAATAACTACTCAATCTGATCTCGTATCTTTCGCATCTTTGCCGGAGCCATACGGTACGATGCGCGTGCTATAGGTCTCGTATATGGCAACAAGTCTATGACAAAGTCTATCTCTCGACTGGGGGGTAGGCCTGGTATCTCCTAAAACACATCGGAATACTCCAGGACGACTGGGATCGAATCTAAAGGAATCACAACCTCCTTAGAGGTATCCTCCTCTATGTAATATAAATGAGCGGTCGAGCCTCCCTCTGGGCAAGGCATCGCCTCTACAAACATCTCTTGCCCCGGAATGGCAAAAACAATGCTCCCACCTAAGCAATCAATCATGGCTCTATAGTCTGCGAGCCAATCCATACAGATAATCACATCGTGCATATGCATATCTAATACCAACATGTCGGCAGGTAATACCAAACAACCAATCTCTACCCACACTCCCCGGCATATAAAGAAGATAAGTGACCCACTCCCTAACGGTGAGTCTACACACGTCACTGTGCTCTCTGCTGTAGATAACAATCCTAGGGCTTTCGCAAAATGTGTAGCTATAAAATAATACGTTGCCCCCGTATCAAACAAAACCCGACCCATAGTACCATGGATAGGAAACATACCCTCAATCGCGGGTGGTGCCTGTGGAGCTGCTGCCTGGTGGATGTTATAGACACGTCCATATTGTAACTGCCCCTGTTGCACAGAAACTACTGGAATGGCTGGTAGTGCTGGCACCTGGGCTGGAGTTGGGAGAGCAGGTGGAAAAAGTGGCCTATGTGGCTCATGTCGAGCACCCTGCTGCTGCTGTGGTGCCCTGCCCCTATCAGTACAGTCCTGGCGTTTATGTCCAGTCTTGCCACAAACGAAACACTTCCCTGGGAAGTTCCCCCCTCTCTGTCCCTGATGCCCCCGACCCTAGTTGCCGTTACCGTTTCTCCACTGGCCCTGCTGAAACTGATGCTATTGGCCATTCTGACCCTGCTGGCCCTGCCAAAAACCTCCCTGTCCATGCTTGAAATTTCCCAACCTGAACCTCTTGTGATCCCCCTGCTGGGTACCCTGATCACCCTGTCTCTGCCCCTGAACAGATTGTGCCCCACTGGCACCATTTCCTCCAGTCCTTCCCTGATGGCTGGACTCTCCCGATCGCTTGCCCTTAGCCATGTGAAAGCGGTGATCCTGGCAATGGAGCAATGCAGCATTAACCACATCAGAATAAGTGGCTAACGAGAGGTTCCCTAACAAGTGCTGACGAATCCTCCATGTCAACCCGTCTGTGAATTTTTGTATCTTCTTCTCTTCTGTAGGTATCTCATCTGGGACAATATTCAGCAAATTGGTGAATTCGGCCTCTTACTCGGCCACAGTCTTACCCTCCTGTCAAAGGTTCATCAACTTCCTCCTCATTTCCGTGTGAACAGTAGACGGAAAGTACTTGAGATCGAACCGCACCCAGAACTCCTGAATCGTGAGGGTATCTCTCTCCTCCACGGTGGTAATAGACTCCCACCACTGTAGTGAAGATCCCACTAGCTTAAAAGTAGCTAGTACCTGCCTCTGAACGTCAGTGCACTCATACATACTCAAGTGCCTTTGTATATCCTTTCTCCACTGACTTGAAACAACAACATCGGAGCTACTAGAAAACTCCGGAGGTTGTGCTTTCTGAAAAACGTCACGTACACGTTCCCAAGCAGACGGAAATGCATGTGGCTGAACTGGAGCCTGAGGTGGTGCCTGCTGAACTACGGATAGTGCGGCATTTACCGCTTGGGCCACAATGGCTGCAACCTCGGCGGCATTCATCGTACCCTGGACTGATGCGGGCTGTGGTTCTGGCGTTGCATTCCTGGGAATCCTTTGTGCACGTCGTGGAGGCATTCTGAAACAAGAATAAAGTCTATAAGTTCGCAGTTATAAACTCAAAATAGCTGAAGAACGTATCATAAACAAGAGATTACAACAGTCCTAAAATATAGGGCTCTACATCAAAGAAAGCTCAGCGGAAACATAATAAGCCGTACAGATCCTAAAGGACACTAGAACCTGATGCTCTAATACCACCTATGACACCCCGACTAATTAAATACCGGGTAGCTACTCATTTATTAAATCAATACAAAATGTCAAGTTGGTTCAGTTAATAGCATCACTGTCGAAAACATTTTTATAATTACTAACCACCTAGTATTTAAAAAGTAAGTTGCCAAATTTTAAGTTAAGTCTGATTAACATGCCATAAAAGAATAATGGAAGAACAACATAATCCATTCACCATAACGAAGTAACGAAATAACCAACAAATAGTAATAAGTTCGGAGGAAAAACTCCTCACAACAATCCCACAACAGAAAATAAAATGACAAAACTGAATCCTGGATTAATTACATGCCCGAAATCTGAATAACGGAAATAAATTAAATGTCTAAAAGAAATGGGCGACATGACCTACAACTGATAAATGCTGAATATAGAATCAAGGTAGATGAAGCGTCTGCAATCAAAGTCTTGTAACTTCCACAAACATCTACATCTCGTCACCTGAATGAGAATCCTAAGCATGGTGTCCTTGTGGTTGGGCACCTAAAATGGTTTTTACAAAAAAAATAGGTTTGAAAGCAAATGGGTCAGAGCCCGAAAGTGGAAATGATTTTAAAAACAGCAAGTGTTTTAATATCATTAAAACATTAAATGCAAAGTACATGTTAGGATGTGCACTCACATGAAATTCTCACCTCTCGACTACATGTGCACTCCTAACGTACCATACCCATCTAAAATGACATACATAACTAACCAACCGTAATAAGTTCTACCCCTTACTACTCGATTCCCATATTACATTCTAGCGTTATCAATAAAATAGAGGGCTTTACTTAAACTCAGATTCTCAATTAAGCAATACAATTCATTTTAGGTTATCCCTTTATATACATTCTCATAACGTTTCCATATTATCACATAACACCACATGAAAGTTCTTCATTAATTTAGTGTATATTAATCACATCATGCGGTGCACACATACTCTGTTATCCATCCCGGTACATCACGTACATAAGGATCACGCATTCTGAATCTCTCAGGAATCGTTCTCAGATAACAACATCACAAATAATGGAGGCGAACACAGTCACATCACATGGGTCACGCACATACCTACGCTCCCACGATCAGTAGACTTATTAACATCCCAATAAGTCCTTCTCTGACCCATGTTGATCAAGGTGACCAATCTAAATCCGGGCAACACAAGGATAAGAAGGCCCTAAGCGAACGTAAACCTCCCGTGATAGCAAGTATGGTAGGTATGTTATAGACATAAAATCATATACATATACTAAGTATGCACACTTCTTAGTACTCACTATAATTTATTTGGTACATTGCTCATTCTCGTACCGACGTATAATATTACATAATTTATGTTCCCGGTTAATATAATCAATTTGGTCGCCAATAGTTCTCGCATCGTAACAGGCACTCACGTCCTAATCCACAATTTCATTTAGGTAAAAACTACACTTCTAGGTTTTACTCCTCATTATATCCCAATTATCCAAAATATATGACTTTATCATCAAGGAAGTGTTATCTCTACATATAAACAAGGTTACGGGACACTCGGGATCAAAACAGGCTAAAAATCCTAAACTGTCAACTCGTTCGAAGTCTCGTTCGAACGAGGCTACTCGAACGAGAGTTCATTCGAACGAACTGAGTCTTTTAACAAGATCTCGTTCGAACGAAGTGGGCTTTCTAACGAGATCTTGTTCGAGCGAAGTCATCGAATGAACTTCACCCTCGTTAGAAGTCAAAGGTCAAATCATTAGAAGCTCGTTCGAACGAGCTCGTTCGAACGACCTGGGTAGGTCTTCTAACGAGTGGCCAGTTTCGAGCCCAAAATTCCTATTTTCGTTTTTCCAACTTCCCTACACCTCAAATCTCATCCAAACATTAAACCAACGATTGTTCAAAGCCACTAATCATCCCTAAACATATATAGGTCATATACTAACGTGATTTGTGGGGTTAATTCATTCTAACCTCCTTCAATTTTCAAATCTATTCGTATTTTTCCCCAATTTTAAGAACGTGAACCCTAGAATTTATAAATCCTCAAAGAGCCTAATTAAATTCGTTTTTGTTTCATCCTAGACATAATATCATTAGAATAATCATCATATACCAATCTACATGCGATTTCCTCATCTAAATGTAATTTCTACTTCCAATTTAAATGGGTTTTTCATTAACTCCCAAGAACAATACGATTTTAATCAATTCCTACACATGGAAGAAGCATTATTTGAAATAAACGAAATTAAACCACTTGCCTTATTTGAATCTCTGATTTTGATGACGAATTGATGGATGGTTCTCTCTCTCTTCTGCAGATTTCTCCTCTCTTCTCTCTCTACAAGCTTTCTTCTCCAAAGTTAATGGTGGCTAGGGTTTGTGCTTTAGAAATTCTTTTGGAACAAGTTTCAATAACCTCCGTAGTCTATTTGGGTATTAGTGGGCTTAGTGGGTTATTGCCAATTCAGATATTAATTCCCAATTTTCGTAGGTTTTAATTCTCAAAAATCCAAAATTCCCAAACTACCCTCATACGTTGCCGGTATGGCCTAAAAATGCCCCGGGACCCAAACTAAACCCCCGGCTAGTGTTTTCTGACTATTTCGACCCTTACGGACGCGTTGGTGCACTCAAAACGACCATACGGTTAATAGAAATAAAATTAACTTTTTAATTAACATAATTATATTCCTGACGCGACTGTCACACGCGTCTCAACAAAATTTCCGAATTGCCGTATTTCAATCTCACGACAAATTTTCATAATTCAATATTCATATATAATCATATATACACATTATATTCAAATACCAACTCACATCTCGTTAGTATTTTATCCGGATTAATTTCCAATTAATTCACATTTAATTTAATTAATCCCAAAAATAAATATCACGAAAATACGGGGTATTTCATTTATCTTATTTAATTCCTACACATGCATTTGTGATGTAATCAAGAGAAATTCAAGAATTCTCATAAAACACGCCAATAAACGAGGAAACCATTGAGGGAAAAATCCTCGAACGATCATAGCCAAACAATCACTATGATACGATTTTATAAAGTACAGATTGTAGACTTACTCAACAACTTAATTACCACAAGTATTGACAATGTTTTGCACTTCAAACTCTACTCCATAAAGCAACGTAGGATTCCACCTACACTAGATCCATAACACACGAGTCCATTTGTGCCTTGGTATCCACCGTTACCACTTCGCACATCAATCAACAGGTATGAATTCCTCCACATAAACTTGGTTTTACAATGTAGGGAGAATGAAATAATGGTGCAAACACAAGATCTTTAAAAACAATGATTATGAAAGCTTGGGTCTTGTAAACACAAAGGATGGTTTTAACTTAATAAACCTTTGAAAAACAAATACAAAAAATTTATATGTTCTATTCTAGATTTTTATTTTGCACACTCGAAATTCTGAGCAAAAGATGACTTAAATAAAAACTTCAATTTTGCGTGTCGTTTAAACGATATTAGTATGTCGTTCGAATAATATGGCCATCTCATTAGAACGATAAGTACATGACAAAACTTGCTCATTTTTACAAAACAAATAGAAAACTTGCTCATTTTTACGAGACGAATGCAACCGAGTATTCAGAATTTTCAACCGGTGACTTTTCAGGCATGAGTACTCTATTCCTTTCCTTTAGTATTATTCATTTTAAGTGTTGCCTAAACCCTTAATAATGTGTTATTGATTAAAATCAATTAGCAACTTAATTAGAGAAAGTGGACACTAAATTTTGGGACCGTTTTTATTAAACTTTTAAATACGAATAAATCATTGAAACCCTTGGGTGCATAGGTGAGATTATTGGGTTTTTATGGTCTTGGGTATAGGTTCTTACATAGAATTTTCATGGGATTTTTTATATGATATGTGGGACGCGTATACATCTATAAAAATTATGTGACTTATACAAGAGGACAATTATGACGAGTTGAATAATTTTGGCATGTTAATTAATTTAACATTATTTAATGGAAATAATTGTGTTGAAAATCGACGGCAATATTATTATTAGAATTTAAATTAATCAGGGGACTTTATGTTTGAATTGCTATATTGCTCATATAAATGATGTGTTATGTCATTCTTATTAGTATTTTTTTCCTTTGCGAGGATAAGGGGCTCTCGGATAGTATATTGCTCACCTATATTTTAGGATGGGTACTAGGTATGGGATTAGTGGGTAGGCCTTGGTTACAATTTACGGTTGCTAGGTATGGGACTAGTTAGTGTAAATTTATTCGAATTTTATATTCCGGGGTGGGGCATATTTTTACGCTTTATCATCATTTCGTTAGCCTAGGCATGAGACTAGAATGTAACAAATGTTGGTAATTCATCTTATATGTAGGATATGACGTATGTGTACTTTTGGGACCCTTAGGTGTGGGACTAAGGGGTATTTTTGAGTATCTCACATCGAAAAAGGGTGGGCATATATTTAATAAATTGAGAAGATGAAAATTAATGCCTATGATAATAACGGGTATTAAAATTTGTGGCGACATAATGAGTGGGGGCTGACAGTTTAAACGGGCTAGCTGACGTTTTATATCGTCTCGTGTGTGGAACCTTATCAAATTGCAGGGTCGACAGTTTAAACGGTTCAGCGGACATTTTGATAAGGGGAAGTGTGAAACTTTGGTGGAAATTACCACCCGGGGAGGGAGGACCGCTATAATAAATGTGAGAAGAATGATAATTTGGGTTAATTTAATTAAATTAACAACGTGAAAATTAGTTATTTAAAATTATATTTGTGTGCATTGTAAATAGCAATTATTGAGGGTAGTTAGTTTTATACAACCGTTTTTAATTATATATGTTTAATTAAAATACTCTACTGTGATATTTATTGCGTACAATGCTATTGATTGGGTTCACGGATCCTATTTGAGGGGAGTAGTGTGTATTCATGCTCGGGGATCTGACCTTGTGTGTTGACTAACATTTTAAGGATATAGTGTTGGAGTAGCTGCATAGGATTTATCGTATATCACTTGGAGGTGCAGCTGGAGTAGCTTTTATTTACAGTTTTATTTAGTTTACAATTTCCTTTCTGTTGTATTTCATTACGAGACTTCTTTTTGATTTTTTTCGGCCATTCGGTTCCAAAGTTGTTTAAAGATTTCAGTTGGAGTAATTACAGTTAGTTTATTATTCAGATTTTGATTAATTCATTATTGGAGATTGAATTTATTTGGAGTTTCGCATGGGATGGATTTCTTTTATCGAATTTTTGGTCGTTATAATTTGGGATTGCTATTTATTTACTTTGTGGATTGATTTCTATATTGTCTCATATCCGTCACATGCTGAGAATGGTATTTATTTAGTAATGCCTGGCATAGTTTGGCGGCACTCGCTGGTCACCCTGTTTTTTGAATTGCGCGGGGAAGTTCTAAAACCATAAAAAATTCTGAAATTCATGCATAAAGACACACGGTATCACTGACACAATAAAATAGTGTTTCCATCTTTAATAATAATTTGTAGAGGCCCTTTTCTATGAGTCCTTGAGGTGAAAATAACTTTTTCTTTTTAAAATCATTTTTTCCAATTTTATTAAGCACCAATTTTGTGAACCGATATCAATTAAGCCAACTTTATCTTCTTTAATCCATACACATGCATATAGTGATATAAGAAATATAAATTTAAAGAATGCTCACAAAACACGACGATGTACGAGGAAACCACTGAGGGAAAAAACCTCGAATGTCCTCGGACAGACAATCACTATGATATAGTTTTACAAAGTACATACAATATACTTACTCAACAACTACATCCCTACAAGTCTTGATGCTCATCTATGCTTCAATCTCTCCTCCATAGTGCAATACAGGAGTCCACATATGACAGGTTTACAACACACGAGTTCACGTGTGCCTCGGTATCCACAGATATAGCTTGGCAACTTAATCAACATGTACAGATTCCACCGCACGAAATAGGTTCTTCAATGTAGGAAGAATGAAATAATGGTGCAAACATGAGATCTCTAATCACAATGGTTATGAAAGCTCAGATTTTGTAAACACAAGGGATGATTTTAACTTTAAAAACCTTTGAAAAATATATGTAGAAAAATGTATAGGTTATGTTATGTATTTTTGTTTTTCATACTCGATATTCTGAGCAAAAGAAACCTTAAATAAAAACATTAAATCGTCATGTCATTTGGATGATACTGGCGTGTCGTTAGAATGATATGGACATCTCATTAGAACGAGAAGTCCATGTCATTTGAATGACTTTCACATGTCATTTGAATGACGGTATATGTCTTTTGATCCTTCAAAACACAAGGGAAAAATCCATATGACTCTAAACAGGATAAACTAAGGAAAACTTGATTTAGAAACATTTTAAAATCATTTAAAAAAACATCCTTAGATAATATTTACCGAATATCCATAAACCAATATGCATCCATACCTAAGAGCATCTCGAAAAAATAATGTGAAGACATGAAACATGACCAAAACTAGGACATGATTTATCTCTTAAACTTGGTCGTTACATCTTTAATACAACATCATAGGCTTAATGGGAATCGTGACAGGTAAAATCTATCTATGACTCAAAGTGGTTTTTGTATAGAATAATGCCAATACATACAAATTGATACTATTATAAAATTTGACCTTAAAAATCTTTCCCTTTGGCTATTCCAGGACAAAAGAAAAAAAGTTAAATGCCTATGTCGGCCCATCAAGCTGAATGACCTAAATTCCATCCCATAAACCCAAAAGAAAATATAGGACACTATCTAGTAAACAAATGTTAGACTAGTAGCATGAAGGTCTGAATGTGATGCATTCGTAAAATCTCAATTCTCCGATGAATACCTAATCACATAAAACAGACAAGTATCAAGTTAAGTATGGGGGAACAAATGATATATAATCAACTAGAAAACATCTCCCCCTACATCACATATTTGTCTCTCCCCCTTTTAGTCTCGAATAGACAATCAGTGAGAAAAATAAGCATATAAATGAATATCTAGCATTGATATAACATGAGAAGCATATATAAATAAACATGGTGTATCCAGCTAATAATTATAAAAATATACCAAATCGTAGCTAGCAAACGGTCACATGAATGAAATTATCAATATCAGGAATGATGTGAAATAAATGCAATGTAATAATCAATCATTAATAATCAATGTCGACTGCATATAAACTGTCCAAACAACCCAGATGTACCTAATTAGTGTAATATCATAATGCATTAATAGAAGGTATAAAAACAAATTGAAGGCCAAAAAGTAAAATGGGGTTTTTCCAGTGACATTGCCAAATCGTTTGAATGACTGAAGCATGTCGTTCGAACCAAGTAAAAAATGACCCAAAATAGTAGCACGTCCCATGAAGTATCTATATAATGAGCTATCTCACGATCCATATCTGACACTTAATGTACCTCATTTCTAAGGCCGTTTGATCCAGTGATCTAACGACGTGGACTTTTTATTCGAACGACAACTAGAAGTCGTTATAACGACTTTAAAAACTTTCAATTCCAGCTCTAAAATATGAAAGATTTGTCCAGCGAAGAATTTTTTTAAAACAGTAACCAACAGTACGAAACAATATCAAAACAAACTCAAAAAAGAGAATATGAGTTATATGTTAATGTAGTATCAATGGGCCTAAATATGGGTATAGTGAGAATGGGTGTGTACTACAACAAATGAATCACAACTTAAACACATCTAAATGATCAAAAAGTTCTAATTTCTAGCTAAATATCATCAAACTAAGTTTTAGCCATATGTGACAATTAATATATTTAGCGTAATGAACTAAATTAACATCATGCACACAAATTCATAATTTTGACGATTCTGCCAAACAAATGGCGTTATGACATGATTTTTCAAGATTACGATTCATGGTGCAAACCCATTGTACTTTTTCATCCAAACTCCCTCATATGTTCATACATTTTTTTAACTCTTATGAGGTTTCTAGTTTCCCACCTTAGAGAAATCGTATTGGCCCATTTTGGCATATATATGATCTTTTTAAATGCCTTATTTTTTTCTTGGGCTCTTTTAAATGGTGACTTTCACGATGAGTTTATTATACCCTCACAGTCCTTTCCCGTGCACACTCATCATTTTTTATAATTTAAATGATATCTATCCTCACGGGCAACGGTTCTTACATCCACACCTTCTCGTAAGTCTAATTAATTATAGATGACAAAATTGAGTGGATAACATCTCACCAAACTTAAATATGTATGAGAAGTCAAACATTCATTTAATCTCGTGCATGTGTGTGCAATGGAACATATCCAAAGTTGAATTCAAATGCAAATGAACTTCGAAACAAACCCAATAATCAATGGTTAAGATAATTCTAAGCATCTACAATTATGACCAAATGTCCTAGCCACATGGATAATGAAATGATATGGGTGCAAGCACACCAATATGGCACATCAAACATGTAATCTCATGACACAAAAATAAACCAAAAATCTTTTTGTGTTTTTCAAAAAAATATTTTTGACACAAAAATAAAATATTTTAATGTTTTGTTAAAAATATATGAAACCAAAAATGTTTTTGTATTTTTTTCAATAATACTTAAATAAATGAAAAAATATAATGCAAATTGATACACATTTCATAACACAAGAAAAATATATCATGAAGCAAAACTAGCGTATGACAAACATGATAACACAATCATGTGTAAGATCTGTCATGACAAGTATGAGGTGAAAGAAAATAATTGTCTTGAAGTTTAATTCCTAAAGCCTCTAGGTACGATTTACTAACCCAAGTAGGTGTGTAACGATGCATGGTGGGTTTGGGAACCTAAATGACTTTATTCCTAAACATACTAGGAGCATTTTTAAGGTCATAGCAATAACGTCAAAGGTGACCCTTTCTACCTCAATGAGTGCATGTGTAAACACGGTGAGGAATGTGACCTAAATGTGGACCTATCCTAATGTTCCCAGTTAGCTCTCTCACACGATTTTTATTGGCCTTGGGAATGGGAGCAATAAGATCATCGAAGCCTATACCACACCTATCATCCTTGATTTGGACGATGCTTAAAATCCAATCCAACTTTTCTGACATAGCCTCGAAATCAAACTTAGGCTTACTCGAGGCTCTGAACTTCTCCTCAAGATCTCCAATCCTCCACTCAAGCACACATTGAGACTCCTCAAACTCTAGAAGTTTCTTTTTTATAGCCTTTATAAAACCTCGACCTCACCTTCAACGTATTTTTTTTTCTCTCGAAGAGTCTTCTCCCGTGTTAATACCCCATATATTTTTGGAATAAAATAAAATTGAACAGGGATTAATTTATTTTTGTAAAATTAATTAACAAAGGTTGTGAGTAATTAGACTCATTATTATTTATAAATTTTAGAGTTGAACTTTAATGAGTTTGAATAAATCTAATGGTATTTTATTTTGAGTAAAAATATTTTCTTGGCTCATGTCACAATTAAAATATATTTTTAGATAAAAATATTTGGGGCACACTTTGAGAGGTATTACGGCCCGTTCGAGCATTTTAGACTCTTGAGAATGGTCATGGGGGTGTATATATATATATATATATATATATATATGTGTGTGTGTGTGTGTGTGTGTGTGAGTTGAGTAGTTATAAGGCTAATTAAATAATGTATTGGGGCTCATTTGGGGCTCCAAAGTTGTGGCCTAAGGCCGAAATCGGGATTTAGAGATCAATAATGTTTATTAAGGATTAAACCATACATTAGGAGTTATATCCAAGAGCCCTAGACACACCCACCCAATTGGAGGAGGAAGAGACACCCTAGGAAGAGGAAAAGAGGAGGTTCTCCACTATTTTCAAGTAAGGATTCTCTTGACATTCTTATTCAAACTGTAGTGATCTTGTATCAATGTTGATTATATTCTTAGACTAAGATTGAATCATATATTAATATTGGATATTTAGAGATCTTTTGATTAATAAAAAAATTGATGCTAATTATATAATCCATGCCTAGATCCGTACCCCCCCCCCCCACCACCACCACCACCACCACCATATTGAATATGTATTCATGTGATTTAAATTGAATATTCATTATAAGAAACATGTGGAATAACCCTCCGAACCAATATTCAAATTATTGTTATTGTGTAATATGAAATAAGGAAATTTGCATGTTCGTGTGTTCTTGAAAGAATCTTGAAAATTGATGATAATCTAGGGTTCAATTTGAGGTTTAATCTTTTGTATAATGATACTATGATGCTTTAGAGACTACATTCATACCTTTCAGTAAGTATTGAATCATCAAAATGACAGTTGATGAATGAGGTTTTGATGATAAAAATCCCGTATGAAATTTCGTAACAGATCTGGGCTTCTGTCCTAGTCAGAATCGATTTGGCTCCCAAGCGAATTGATTCGGTGGCTAGGAGAATCAATTGAGCCGAAAGGCGAATCAATTTGGTTTTTCCAGAAATCCAGTTTGGGCCATTTTGATGGTTTAGGATTTGGGTATTAATCCAACTTAGAGGCGATGGTTATTAAAACATGTTGGGATTATTATTATGGACTTATATACATATTTAATCCGGGATGGCCTTGTAACATAACTGTGCATGCATTGTGACTTAGAGTACAAGTTAACTATATGAAGAGAATGATTTACGAGTGATTCGTGAATGAAACCATATGAAATAAATATGTTATAAGGTATAGATATGTCTAGATGAATGAGTGATTTTGGTAGGGGCAAAGAGGATAAGACCCTGAAAGATACGGTGATGATATTGTGATTAATTTTAGGTGAATTAAAATAAAAAGAAATAATTCTTTATTATAATTCAAATGCATGAGGTTATAATTAATACTTAATCTCCTTAAATTATTTTCATGTAATATACTAGGTAGAAATGTATCATAAGCCTATTGGGTTAACTCTAAATGGTTAGCAACGGTTGTGATAGTAGGTTGAGTGAGACTATTCATCTATATTAGAGGATTTATTGTATACGTACATATAACCCTTATTCACTTTAGTTGAATCCTTATATATGTAAATATAAACCTTATTGAAAAGGTAATAAGAAGCGAATGATTATTATTAATCTGAAATAATTTAAGTCTAAGTTAAGAGGACAACATGATAAAATCATTAAATGTAGTGGAATGGTAGTTGGGGATAACTATACCTATAATTTTATTGGTAATGTTAGTTTGGCGATAACAATACCCATAATTGCACTGGTAAGGTTAATTTGGGGATAAGTATACCTATAATTGTACTGGTAAGGGGATTTTTGGAATAACTATATCTATAATGTTTTGGAAAAGTTAATATGGAAATAACTGTACATATATGTTTGAAGAGAGATAAATGATGAAGAAAATGTCATTTAAGTTCAAAATGCAATGTATAGACTTAATATTTAATTGGGAAGTAGTCGTAGGATGTAGACATAAAATGTGTTATGTGATAAAGGGCTAAAATGTTATTGTTAAGATGAAAGGCCTATTTATTTATATGGATGGGGATTCCTTGTGTTAGAGTAGTTATGGAGTAACTTCATACATATTGGATAATAATATGTATTATGTTATTTTATGTTGACATACCTGGGTTTGTGGACTGTCCTATCGGCTTGGGGTTTCGCATTTTCGGGACCACGCAACACACATCAGCACGGGTGGGCTAGACGTTGTGTAGGTAATTTAGGTAATACGTAGCAGCGCCATCTACAAGAGGTAGATGTGGATTATAGGATCCTTCTTCACCACTGGATATGGGTTATGAACTGGTGTACTGCGTAGGTACCACCCCACTTGCTTGTGTTTTGTTACCTGTTAGAATAACAGACTCATCCGGGTATTACCGATAGAGCACGAACAAGTCGCTGATGATAGATGTCTTCATGTTTCGTGTGTGTGTGTGTGTGTGTGTGTGTGTGTGTATATATATATATATATATATATATATATATATATGTGTGTGTATATTTCTCCAATTACACGTTGTGGTGTGCCTTGTATGGGAATGTGCCCACCGTTTATTGATGTAGACAATGCCTAATGATAACAAAGAAGGGTTAATATAATAATGTTTCTAATTAAGAATGGAGAGGAGTGATAATGAATAATGTGGTAGACAATTATTAATGAAAATAATATTTGGACAGTTTAAGGATGTAGACAGTAATTAAAGAGAATGAATAATGGGGTAGACAATTATTAATGAGAATAATAATTTGGTAGTCTAAAATAATGAAACTTATAGTCTAATGGGTAAAGGATGATGAGTATGAATTAAATATCAAATATTCTGAAGAGATAAACTAAGGTTATGGAATGTTATATGACGAAAAAATATGGACTGAGTATATATCCAATTGAGTAGCCAACATTATGAAATCTATTAAGGGACTATTTTGTTAAGAATAAATACCCACTTTTGAATAACGCATAGATATATGGATTGTTCTTTACATGTAAGATTAAACAATGGAACTTACAATTGGCATATTGTTTAAGGATACGAGTAGGAGTGCTTCTAGATAAGAGGCGAGGTACTAGTTATGTGAGAGTGTCTATGGAGAGACGTGAAGTATGAGTTAATAACATTTTGCATATTTATTGCTTATGAATCCTTGAATCAATAGGGATATCACCCAAATTATAAATGTTTTCCACCCAGATATAATTAATGACCGGGATAATAGGACCGACGATGGATCAGACTTCCGGTTGCATTGGACCTAGGGGATTTCGATCCATTGATTCTAGTATAGGTTGTACTTCAGCATTTAGTCATTTTGTTTCAAACTGCAATATGTACGGTCATAATACCAAGAGTTTATTTATATATTTTGTACTCAGCTTGACATTACGATCATTATATGATGATTCATTTTTTTATTATTCATGTATTAAATCAATTTTATTAAGATATTTTTATTCATTTTGGATTTTGATATACAATAAAGAAATTTATATTCCTTCGGTTCTGAGAATGGTATAAATTGTTGATAATCCCCATCTTCGACTTATTGAGTCTGGCCAGCCTTTATGTGAGAAAATGGGGGTTGTTATAATTGGTATCAGAGCACAGTTCTAATGTCCTTAAGATCTGTGTTTGAGCTTTTTACGTTATGCGTTGTGTCCTTTGATGTAGAGCCCTATGATTAGGAATCATTGTATTCTTTACGATTGGTTACTATCCATTCGGGCAAAGGATTAGTTTTGGAGAAGAGACCCATAGAGACCTTTGTAGGAGTCACTTGCTAGAATTATGAGAAGTTCGAACAATTTAGTGCCTTGTAATTTAAGGTAAGACATTAAGAGAATTTGAGGATGTGGTAATGTATAATAATGCACCAGCAGAGGTTAGTTCATTTACACTACAACCCACAACAAGATGGGCATCTAATTATAGATGAAATTATTTATGGAGAAAGAGAACAGTGATAGTATCAGTGGCAAATAAGGATATATATATATATATATATATATATATATATATATATATATATATATATATATATATTTCTCCATTTACACATTGTGGTGTGCCTTGTATGGGAATGTGCCCTCTCAGTCTATAGATATAGATACTGCCTAATGATAACTAAGTCGGGTTAGTATAATTATGTGGTTAATTAAGGACGAAGATGAGTCCTAATGAATACTGTGGTAGAAAATTATTAATGAAAATAATAACTAGGTAGTCTAAGAATGTAGATAGTATATAAAAAGAATGAATAAGATGATATACAATTATTAATGCGAATAATAATTTGGTAATCTAAGATAATGAAACTTATACTCTAATGGGTTAAATGATGAGGAGTATGAATTAAATATCAAATAGTTTGAAGAGATAGACTAATGTTATGGAATATTATATGACGTAAAAATATGCACTCGGTTTATATCAAATTTAAGAATCAATATATTTATTGGTGAAGAATCCTTTCATCTCTAGGGCGCTGACCCAAATTATTAATGTTTTCCCCTAGGTATTCTTAATGACAGGGATAACAAGACTAACGATGGATCAAACGGGCAGTTGCATTGTATGTAGTGGATTTCTTTCAATTGATTATAGTATAGGTTGTACTTCAGTATTTGGTCATTTTGTTTCATACTAGAATTTGTACGGGCATAAGCTCAAGAGTTTATTTATATTAATTATACTTAGCTTTACATTACACACAATGTATAATAGTTTAGTTTTTTTTTATTATTCATGTATTTAATCAGTTTTATTCAGATGTTTTCTTCATGATGGACTTTGATGTATGATAAAGAAATTTTTATTCTTTTAGTGCTGAGAATGGTATAAATTATTGATAAGCCCCATATTCGATGTATTGAGCTTGGGCAACCTTTATGTGAGAAAATGGAAATTGTTACACCTATGCCCTAAGATCCTCAATCAATGCATCTTTATTTTGTACGGAACGCTATTTCAACCTAGCTTGCAACTTCAAGTTTGCCTTGCTCGCTTTCACCATTTCCTGTTACAAATCATTGAAGGAAACTTGCAACTCTTTCAAATCTATTTCCACCTCCTCACAAGTTCACCCTCACTCACTTGGAATCCACACTCGATGACCTCAGAAGTGTCATTCAAATGAGTATTTTCATGATAAGATTTATCGTCATTGCTCACATGACGAACCATAAACGCGGTGTAGTTGAGCTCAATGGGGGAATCTCCTCCCTCTTTCGGTTCACTATGAATTAAGGTGGCATTATATGCAATTAGTTTCTTTCCATCCTTCTTAAGTCTAGTGGGGAACTCCACTACCTTATGGTCATTACCCTCATAACCAAATCACATATCCAACTCATCCCTCTTATCATTCTCAGTAAAAATTATTAGGGACGTGATTGGCCTTTTTTTTCTTGAATATCTCAAGTCTTTTAGCATCTTTATATTTCTTTTGGAATGTAAGAAATTTTTTGAAATTCTTTGACAATAAGGCTAAATCCTTGAATTGCGTGTCAAAATCATCATCCAAAACATTAGTCACCTCCTTTAGGGATTTCAAAGCAATGCCCTTTTCTTTATTTGGCACTTACTTGGAGGTAAACATGTCTAGCTCATAAGTTTATAAGTCACCTAAGAGCTCTTATAGTTTAATTGATTCAAGCATACACAAAGAGTTTAAAACAATCATTTTAGGAAAAATCTACTAGGTAACGATCTTAAGATTTTCTTTATGACTCGACTGTAGGGTATTTTCTCTCCCAAGTTAACCGACTAGCTGAGAATATGGGACAACCTAGCATAAAACTCATCAAACGTCTCACTCTCTTACATCTTAATCATCTCAAATGGGGTAGTGAGGTTTTGGAGTTTAGACACCCTAACCATGCTAGTTTCGTCGTGAGTAGGTGCAAGAACATCCCAATCCTCTTTAGAGATTTCACACATCATAAAATGATTATACTCTTCTAGTGTGACAGACGAGGAAATAACATTTAAAATTTTAGAGTTATAAAGTGCAAGTCAATGTCCGACATCGATCCATGACTCAATAAGTTTTAAATGAGTGGCCTCTCCATCTCGTGTGACCGATGGTGACCACTCTTCTTCAAACACTAACCAAACACGCTCATCAATTGATTTTAGAAAACTTTTCATTCGCATTTTACAATAAGTATAATTTGTGCCTTAAAAATAGGAGTTCTAAAAGCATCAAAAAATTTTAAATTCATGCCGCGGAATCACTCACACAATAAAATAATATTTCTAGCTCTGATACTAATATATAAAGGCCCTTTTCTACGTGTCCTTTACGTGAAAACATTTTTTTCTTTTCAAAAACCTTTTTCCAAATTTATTAAGCATCAATTTTTATGAACCAATATCAATTAAGCCAATTTTATCTTCTATAATACCTAAACATGCATCTAGTGATATAAGTAAGATATATTAAAGAATGCTCACAATGCAATGAAGGAGTCCACCTATGCCAAGTCCATAACATATGAGTCCACTTGTGCCGCGGTATCCACTGATACAGCATGGTAAGTCAATCAGTAAGTATGAATTCCATTACACGAAACAAGTTCTTCAATGTATGAAGAATGAAATAATGGTGCAAACACAAGATCTCCAAACACAATGGTTATGAAAGCTCAGATCTTGTAAACACAAAGGATGGTTTTAACTTTAGAAACCTTCAAAAAACAAATGTAGAAAAACGTATAGGTTTTGTTCTGTATTTTTTGTTCTGCACACTCAAAATTTTGAGCAAAAGATGCCTCAAATAAAAACTTTAAGTTGGCATGTCATTTGAACAATATGGGCATATCGTTCGAACAATATGTCCATGTCGTTAGAACAATAAGTTCATGTTGTTTGAATGACTTATACATGTCTTCCGAACAACTGTAGATGCCGTTTGTGTAACAACTCGTCCTTTCGAAGATAATTAAATTCCATATTTGAGTATAAATTCGCAATTTGGAGAATTTCTCGAAATAGTGATTTTTGGGATTTTCGAGGATTTGATGATTTTTTATGGGCGTTGTAATTTATTTTGGGACTAAATAGGTCGAAGTATTTTAATTATATGACACTTTGGAGTAAAGCGAGAAAAGGTAAGATTTCGATTAGAAAATCCGCATTAAGTTATATGGGTTAGAATAGTGATTTGCAGTCAAGTACCTTGGATGGGAATTTCGACTGCGCCGTGAGTCTCGAAATGTCCGAGATAGTCGGAAAAGAGTGTGCGATTGTTGAAATTGAGTTTCAAGGAATTTTAGAGTTAAACGGACTCATAATTGAGTAAACGAGTCATCTTTGGGTTTTAAGGGGTATAACCATTTTGACACTATATAAAGAGGGGGAGATGGAGAAAAGATAAAGGAGAGAGAAGAGAGAGATATAAGAGAGAGAAGAAGAGGAAAAAATAGAAGATTAGGGCCAAACCCCACGGGATTCGACTCGGTATCATCGGATTGTATCCACGAGGCAAGTGTTTACTTGATTTATTTACTTTTGAGCATAAATCTCATATCGTAGTTTGTTATAAACAAACCCTAAAGATTTTGGGTTGGGTTTTCATGGATAAAATGGGTTTTCAGGAGTTAAAACAAATAAACCCCAATAATAATTCAATTTGAGGAACTGAGGTTTTAACCTAATTAAATTGGTGATTTAGGATTCTAAGATGTTTAGAACCCATATTATGTGTGTATTAGTTGTTGGTTAAGGTTTTAGGACGTTAGGTGAGGAGATAAAACCTTGGGGAAGCTTTAATGGCCGAAAATAGCTTCTCGGAGAAGAAGCTGCCCGGCATGGTCGATCGATCGACTGGCAGAGGTCGATCGATCGAATCTTCGATCGATCGATGACCAAGGGTCTATCGATCGACCCTACAGGAAGTTTGACAATCTTTCTTAGGGTTAATTGGAAGAGATAGATTGTAAGTTACATTGATTCGAGGTTAATTATGGCATAAGATAAGAGACCTTTTAGGAATATATAATCCTTTAATTAAGGTAATTTAGGAGGATAATCCCTAGGATAATTCATTGTATTTAGGTCTATATAGTTATGCGTATGAGAATAATAATTATTTCGATATTGGTGGGGTAAATCCTTAGAGATGATTAAGGTATTTATTAGTTAATCAAAGTGAGGATATACTTTGGGCTTAGTATCATGCGTATATGAATGCATGATTATGATTCTTCGAGAGAATCTTTGGGATTAATGGTCATCGCTAGATGTAATTGGCAATTATGGCCATATATATATTCGAGGATGAATATATGGTATATATATACTATATGATTAAATTATATATATGAAATATGGTATAGATGTGTAGTATACGGTATATTCCTTGTGTATGAGAACAAAGTATATACGTTTATGAGAATAAATGATTTTGAAAATAAAATATGAATGTTTTCAAAATGGAAAAAGGAATAATTTTCATAGTTAATAATTTATTTATACACACCCTCTCTAAATGTCATCGTAAGGGAAGTTCGTGCATGAGGTAAAGCCCCCTGGCCAATGAATGCAGCGTGGAGATATTCATAGGTCATATGAGCGTTTATGTTATGTTTTCTGCGATGGTGAGGTAATTCCGGGTGTGGTTTTGACTCTCCCGCAAGCATATGGCCGCTTACCGATGTCTTGCCTTGTAGGTGCCCAGGTGTCGCAATTGATAGGCACTGGAAGATGATGGTCATTTGGGGGTGCGCACAGTGGGGAAGCCCGGATGGGCGGTCTTAGACCGTGTTATATGCTATGTATATATAACTATTTTCAATAATGTGGGACATTATTGGTATTAAAGCAATTTATGATAATAAATTGGCTTTAATTACATTTCCTGGATGGAAGAAGGGAAATGGGAGCTTATGAAACGAAAAGCATTTTTATGATAATAAACAAAATTGGCTTTTAAATACATTTCATGGATATAAGAAAGGAAATGGAAAGTTTTGAGATAAATGAAAAGTATTGATCAATACTTTGTAGATGAATCCTCAGTCCGGGAGATATTATCCGGATGTACATTGTAAGGTATATATAAGAATGAATGTGATATGTCTACAAATATATAAGTATGTATTTATACTTTTATTTTGTACAATCGGGCTTAATGGATCTCTACCATTATCCCTGCCAAGTAGTAGTGTATCGGGGGGGTTCCTTGTTTGGATTTCGCTTTGCGAGAGCGCAGTGTTGAGATTGGAGAGAAGTTTAGCCATTAGTACTCGGGTTATAGGCTTCTAGTAGATGGGGGAAATAGACTAGTTTAGCATTGTAGATTGACTAGGATGTATAGAGGGATGCGCTAGGCATGCGCTATTAGAGGAGAGGCGAGGGGTATCTCATGGGAGTGCGATACCAATTTAAATACGAGATAAAATCTATTTTTCTAAAAATAAAGAATTTATGAACTTGCAAAATATTTTCAAACTCGGGCTCTTACCGTTTATCTACTTTTCCTTTCTTGCTATATATATACATATTATATAGGTGTCCAGACACAGGGAGCCTGGATGGCACATCTTTCGAGTCAGACGTCTGCTGCTGCAGCTGTGGATGCGTTCAGGTTCTCGATAGTCTCTTCCATCTTTGAAATCTAGATAAGAGGTATTGTATAAACATTCGGGCCAATGGTCCAACTGTATTTATTTTGACCGAGTGTTCGGTTCTTTTAGTTCATTCAATTTCATTAACCCAAACTGTGTTGATGTTTTATTTATAGTCGTTTAAAAGAGTAGTTAAGTAAAATTTTAACACCGGCCTAATAAGTTATTAGTAATTGAATGGATTTTCGTTGGTGATGCTAAGAACGATCCATATGAGACTCCTGTTATAATTTGATATAGGAGTGATCGCCTGGTATTTTATTAGGTGGGGTGTCACAGTTTGATCCTTCAAATCATAAGGGAAATATCCATACGACTCTAAACAAGATTTATCTCACAAAAAAATAATTTAAAAACAGTTAAAAATCCTTTTAAATAAAATAATATCCTCACAAAATATTTACCGAGTATCCATAAACCAATATGCATCCATACCTGAGAGAATCGCAAAAAACCAATATGAAGACACGAAACATGTACTAAAACTATGAAATGATTTGGATATAAAACATGGTCGCTATGTCTTTAACACAATGTCATAGGCTAAATAATAATTGTGACGGGTAAAATCTAACTATGACTTAAAGTGGTTTTTGTCCAAAATAATGACAATACATACAAATTGACACTATTTTGAAATTTATCCTTACAACTAGGCGTAAAATGGGTGTATTTTGACTTGGAATTACTAGAAAAAGGCTTTTGATGAAAGGAGGGACCTTAGGGATGGCAGAGGTGGGTTAGAAATGAAAGTGTGTAGCTTAAAGAGAGAGAGAGAGAGAGAGAGAGAGAGATAAAAATCTGATGGGAATAACCTCTCCATCCCCTCTTACCTCTATTTAAATCCATAAACACTTGACCCCTTAACTAATGTTCCATCCCAATATTGATGCACGTTTTGATCTGAGCCACTGAGAGCTTCACAACTCATCCATTTCAACCATCCACGTCATGATAGCACAATAAAATATAATGACTTTGGACCTCATTCGAATGAGATCCCCTCTCATTCAAACATGAGTTCTAATGAGGTTTAAACATAGGCTAAAATGGGTAAAAACACCAATCCGTTCGAATGGGAAAGTACCTATCATTCAAACAATAATGCTCCTCGTTCGAATGAGGCCGTTCTATAGAGATTCGAGAGAATGATACAAATATTTTAGGTCTTTGTTGTTAGATGGTCTTTTGAACATCATTCGAACGACATTTCGTTCCTCATTCGAATGACTTATCCACTTGTTTGGATGATTAAGCCATAAAATCCGAATTGAAATAGCAGAAAATCCACAAGGATAGTTCAAATTTAGCATCCATCCATTATCTTCAATTTGTGGCCCAAAGGAATATAAATTACAAGGAATGAGGTAAAAATATTAGGCACTGGTGTTAAACTCTCCCCTACATAGGAGATTTTGTTCTCGTAATCCAATATCCAAGCTAAGAGAAGTGTTTCAGGTTCTTCTCACATATCTAAGACTCACACTCCCAAATTTCACCTTCAACACCTTAGAACTCCCAAATAATCTTTACTAACAGGATAACCTTATTACACATGTCTCTATCCTAGTAGTCCAAGATGGTATGTTACATCTTTGTTTAACTCAATATAGTTCCAATTGATGATGTGTTGAGGATCCGAAAGATACTTCGTCAGCATGGAAAAATGGAACACATAAGAACACATAATAGACACGGGACAACTTAGAAAGTAAAGCCAAGAGTTATGATATATATCCTCTCTATTCTAGGATCTCAAAGGGGATGATAAACTGAGGGGAAATCTTCCCCTTCTGGCTGAATCGTTGACTACCACTCCTAGCTCTAAACTTTTGTAGTATATGGTCACCCACCTTTAACTCCTAAGGTATCGATCGATTATCATCATAATTCTTCTATCAAATCTGAGCAATTATCAACCTTTACCAAATTACCTGAACTTTATTGATCATATCTCTGATGAAATTGGAATTGATGATATGATTCTCACCCACCTCTGGCCAAAAAAATTAAAAGTAGCATGGCCTCCCATAAAGAGCTTCACAGGGAGCAATACCAATGCTTGCCTGAGAACTTTTATTATACGAAAACTCTGGTAGACGTAGATTCTCCACTCAACTACCGTAAAAATCAAGCACACATGTCCTCAATATGTCTTCTAAGATTTGGATGGTTCCTTTTGACTTCCCTTCTACTTTGGGTGATAGGTTGTACGTAAGATCAACTCGGTGCCCAAATCCTACTGAAATTTCTTCCAGAATTGGGACACGAATCGAGGGTACCAATTTAATATAATCAATAACAAAACATAATGAAGTCATACTATCTCTCAAAAATAAAAATTATCTATCTTTGCCATGACCTTAATCGGCAAAAAGTGTTCGAATTTCGTGATCCAATCCACTATAACCCATACTTCATCATGGTCATGTTCAAATTATGCTAAATCTGTGACAAAGTCAATCATGATGTGATCCCACTTCCACTCGATTACGAGTAATGGTTGCAATAGCCTTGTCGGCCTCTTATGCTCTACCTTCACCTGTTGACAAGTGTAACACTTGGCTACATACATTGCCACATCCTTCTTTATATCGAACCACCAGAAGTCAATGCATAGGTCCTTATACATATTCATATAATAGGGATATATGTTGAATTACGAGTGATGATCCTTCTCCATCACCTCATCCCGAAGTTCATCAATAATAAGATTAATCAACTAACCCTAGTTCCACACACTATCATCCTCGTTCACGGTAAGAGTGTTGAACACCTCACCACTCTGAATGCGATCACGATAATGTGCAATTTCAGGATCACATGACTGTGCGTCTAAAAATTTTTGCTAAATGGGTTGCCTAGCCACCACACCCTAAAGGTACGCCCTATTATAAACTCACTGGACATGTAGGTCAAACTTTTATATTTCGCTAAACATCTTTATTTCGTAACAGTTCATCATTGCCAGAGTAAGACAACACTTTCGACTAAGAGCATCTATAACCATTTTGGCCTTACATGGATGATACTCTAAGTAAAAGTCGTAGTCTTCCATAAATTCCATCCATCTCATCTGAAAAAGATTAGGTCACGCTACGTGAAAATATACTAGAGACTTCTATGATTAAAAAACACTTCAAATCATTCCCTATATAGGTAGTACCTTAAACTCTTAAGTGAAAACGCCACAAGGTCTAACTCTAGGTCATGGGTAGGGTAATTCCTCTCATGCACCTTTAACTGGAAGGATGCATAAGTGACCACCTGACCATTCTACATCTATACCTCACCAAGTCTTGACTAGAAAGTATCACAATACATGGTATATCCATTGCAACCTAACCTTAAATTACGAAAAGGTAAACTCACAATCCTCATACCACTCAAAATGAACATATTTTCTAGTCAACAAGGTTAGAGGCAATGCAACTCTCGAGAAGTCTTACACAAACATATGGTAGTAATTGACCAAAGAAACTGCACACCTCAATGATTGTCTCCAGCCTATCCCACCTCAGAATGACATTGAACTTGGAAGGTTCAATGAAAATGCCCTCTTTAGAAACCACATGGCCAAGGAACTTGACCTCATCCATCCAAAATTCACACTTGCTTAATTTGGCATACAATGTGTTCTCTGTAATACCCAGTATTTTAAAATGATTTTAAATTACACGTGTGAACATAATTTTATAATAACTGAAAAATAAATTGGCTTAAATAAATATTAATTGGAGAATAAAAAGGATTATTATTTATGTACATTCATATTTACTTGTGTGATAACTAAATGATAACATATTAAATTACGTTATGTCGTAAGTGAGTTAAAACGACAAGTTATTAGTATTTCATTTGAGACATGCGGGTAGAGTTGTATTGGGAATAAGATGGAAATTTTAGGTTAGAGGACTCGAATGGTAGTTATAATCTCAACTATGGTCTGAGATGGGTCGAAATAGTCTAAAATAAGTACCCGTGGGTTACTATTAGGTTATGGAGGCCTTTTGGACTAAGTAGGAGCCGTCAAAGGGAATACGAGTCATTTTACCTTGGGGGATGACTCTAATTCGCGATTAAAGATTTTATAGTTAATATTTAATAAAGGGTATAAAGGAGGGATATTATTTATCCACCCAAAATAGCTAGGGTTTGAAAGAGAGTGAGAAAAGATAAGAGAAAGCAAGAAAAGAAGAGGATAAGAGGATTCGAGGAGAAAATCCATTGTCATCAGGGTGAAGAAGGTCACCAAAAGAAGAGTTTCAAATAGGGAAATTTCAAAACTCATCATTTTAAAGTCAAATATTTACCTGCTTTAATATGAATGTGCAGTTTCATTTGTTCATGCAACTTGGCGTAGAATAATATGAATTTCGGGTTGGGAAAACTAAGGCAATCCAAATTTTAAATTGTACAAATTATAGGAGATGATTCTAAGAAATTTTTATGATGACTCCAATTTAAATCTATAATAAATGATAAGCTCTCGGATAAATAAAAAAGAAGATATTAAGTATTGATGTTAGGGTTTACTATGTCATGAATTTTTGGTTTAATTACTTGTTAGGTGAATTGGATGTTGTTTCAAAATGTTTTTTACCTAGAAAATTAATGATTTATGTTTGAGGATGGACCAGGGTTCATGTATGTGGGTTTCATGAAGTGTGACACCCCACCTAATAAAATACCTGGTGATAAGTCCTATACCAAATTAAAAATAGAATCTCAATTGGTTCATCCTTAGCATCACTGTCCAAAACTATTTAAAACTTACTAACCACCTAGTATTCCAAAAGATGGTGCCAATTTTAACTTTTTAATTAAACAAAACATTACATGAGGAAATAAATATAAAACATTCACACAACTGAATAAAACTCAACTGAATAATTAATTAAATAATTGTCCGAATAAACTATCGACCACCAAAGTGAAATCCAACACAAACATCTAACACTTGAATAATTACATTTGAAAAAACTGTTACTGAGAAGTCTGGGCAACAAACCCTAAATAAAACTGGCGCTGACAAATGATTCCTACTCTAGGAAATGAATGAACGATTCATCTAATCCAAACTCCTGCTAGCATCCACAAATGCCGCAGCTCCGTGTCCCTAGAATAGAATATCAATCCTGGCGTCCCTGTGGATGGACACCTAAAAGGTTTTGAAAATAGTTGTATAGCAAGGGTTTGAACCCAAAACATTTTGAAAATATTTAGAAAGTGAATTACCTGCAGTAATTTAAAATGCATGAATGTGCTTCATATTTATGTTAGTGTCGCACTCCCTTGTGGACATTCTCACCCCTCCACTAATGTGCACACCTAACGGTTACCTTAACCCCACCTAGTTTCACTACCCCTTCCAACTAGTCCTGGTATAACCTTCCCTTGCCATACTTCTCTAACCCAAGTACAACTATTCATGAATTATAAGTTGTTTCACCAATTAACTTAATTAATTCCTTCTTAAATAGTATCCCATAACTGTATCACGAGTTATATAAAGTAAATACATCACACATTGTATTATTACAAACATATAATATTGAATACCATTATATACATACCTTTACTAAAACATCCACACATATAACACACGTATATCCATCCCTCCGAGTATACCCTCACCCGATGATTCCCTCTAAAGTTCTATCTCACTAGTTGTGCTCGCATAACCTAGTTACCCAAGTTGGAATCGCTCACCATCCTGGCCTAAAACATAAACGAAGTAGAGGCAGTCATATTCTTTCCCTGAAAGTGAGATAAGCCCCTCACCCATATACCGGACGCTATGACCTGGGGATATACTCACCCTACTCCTCAAGCTATGGGGTTCACCCACATCGCGCAACCTCCCTTGATAGCACTAGACTATATAAACTAAATAAATATCTAATCACTGATATTTAATAGCACAAACAATATATACACACACATATATACTATCACTACACCGTATATATATACTATAAACTCTGGCTTTACCGTGTACTCAAAGAGCCGTAACACTAGCCTGAAATTTTCTGAGTCTCTCGCCTGACTCAACTTAATAAATTTTCTCACTTATTAAATTATCATTATTTCGAGTCTATGGTCCGACTCTAATTTAATTAATTCACACATTAATTAATATAATTTTTTCCCCGAGTCTATGGTCCGACTCTATTATAGATACTTCACTCATTAATTTATATAACAGTTGCCCCAGTCCATGATCCAACTCTCATATAATTAATTTACACATTAATTAATTAATACCAATTCGAGTCTGTGGTCTGACTCTCATATAATTAATTTACACATTAATTAATTAATATTATTCCGAGTCTGTGGTCCGACTCTCATATAATTTATTACTCATCAATTAATTTAATACTTGGTGTCGCCCAACCATCATACCCGGACTCACTTACTTGGCCCATAACTTAATATTTCTCGAATCTATATTCCGACTCCAAATTAACTTATTCTCTAAAAAATAATTTCATACCTTGGTGTCACTTAACCAACATACACGGGCTCTCTCTCTCTTGGTCCATACTTAAATCTCATAATTTAATTCCCACATATTCTCCCCTAATGTGTCACGCATTTATCCCTCCCAAATCTCCCAATTATTTTTTTTATCTATAATTGCTAGGAGACATGTCTTGTACTTATTTGGCACTAAATAAATTAGTCTCAAAATGGATTTATCTAAATTTCTCCCAATTAAAATTATACCATGACAAAATCCAAAAATAAAACAAGGGTAACAAAACAGCTCGACCTGCTAAGATTTTTCCATCGTCGATCGATCGATGGCACCCGATCGATCGATCCATCATCCCTGGGCAGTCCTTCTTCCCTACTGAATTCCACCATTAACGAATTCCAAGGTTTGTAAACCATAATTTCAACCTCTAATTAAGTCACCCCAACACGTAAACATATTGAACTATGACCCTATACATCATATACACCTTCTAGTATATAAATTTCTCAACTTATCTCACAAATTCCGAAAATGGATTTTTCCATGAATCACCATTATCCCTAATTCCAGATTCAAATTCCACCATTTTATATTCCGATTTCTCATTCAAATCAGATATGTATAATCAGAGATATATAATACACCTATTTCCTACTTTGAATCTCAACCAAGTATTCCATTAACAAAACCCCCATTTTCACCCATTTATACCCAAAAACGAATTTCCAATTACCCATCACTAAAATATGAATTGGATATCAAAATTTAAGATTACAGCAAGTTAACCACTTGCCTGGAATTTTTCGTAGGGCCTGATTCTGTTGGTGTAGAATGGTTGATGAAGAACACACCAATTAGTCCCTTAATTTGGCTCCAAAATCCCCAAATTGGCTCTTGATTTGCTTTCCCCAAAATCCCTCTCAAGCCCTAGTTACTCCCTTGTGTTTTCTGCCATTTTCCATTCTTAGATTTAGGTCTTAAAACACTCATCCCGTTTTTAGCCTAATGGGACTAATTAAAATAGCCCAAATCACCTCGTGTGGGCCCGACTATGCCCAAAAATACCCCGAGACCCAATTACTACCCCCGGGTACTCTTTTTTTACTATGTCAACCCATACGAACTCAACCATGCCCTTAGAATTACCATCCGAAATACTTTTTGACATTGTCCAATTTTGACCTCAAAATGCGACACACGAGATTTCAAACAATTAATCTTAAAAGTCACCAATTATAAATAATTCAGCTCACTCAAATAAATTCTCCAACTCATGAATTTAAATTTCTCAAATTTAAATATTTTTATAGGTCCCAAAATAATTAAATATTTAATCCTGAAAATTTCGGGGTGTTACATAAGGGTAGGACCACTATGGATTAAGGTAAAAGGTGAAATTCCGTCAAAAGTTTATTTTGGTAGCCCAGCAAACTAGTTCGCTAACCAAACCATTTTGGTTCAGCCAGCGAACCGGTTCCGTACTGTTGGCTTATCACCTTTGCCTTGTGGTTATTTTTTAGACAGTTTGACGATTGGGCATGAAATATTGGTTTTGGGGATGAATTTAGTTTTATTGTAATTTAGTGTGAGGGTTGGGAAGTGTTGTCGTCTAACTGGGGATAAATTTCATGTATGGAAAATACTTGAATAAGTGAGTAAACGTTCAAGGGTGGAAATTAGGAAATCAAGTTAGGATTTCAGGATGGTTAGGCTAGTTCTTGATTATATTAGCATACTTTGTAGAAGTATATAATCAAATAGTTAAACTATATGTAAGGGTTTACTTAGATACGATCGAGAAGTTGGGTTAGACTTCAAGATTTGGTTAGTTTGTGCTACGAGTGATATTACACATGTTAACGTCTTTATATATTTATATACGTACCAAGTGTGATCATTATATACGTCTATATATGATTGAATTTATGGAACATGTCTACTCTAATATGCTATCGTTGGAGGTTGCGCATAGTGGGCAGTCCACCCTAGCGTTGACCAACAGGTGTATGACTGTTTCTCCAAGTCATAGTACTATTGCGTGACCACTATCCGTATATGAGGATAGGTGTTGGTTTTTAGTCTTATTGGGTGTGATGTGGTATGGTTATGGATTATATATTTATGTTTATGACCACCTCCATTATGTGTTTATGATTTGGGATTGGTGGTGAGATTCCAACTCGGTGGCCCAGGAGTGGTACGTGATATACCTGGTGACTGATAGCATACTAGGGATGCATTCGGGAGGTCCATCTCGGGGATGCTATGTATATTCCTATAAAGAGTGATATATGTTTATGTGTTCAAATTATTGTGTTAATATCTAAGTGTAGCTAATTTTTGGTTATGTTGCCCATACAATCTTACATATATAATTGAGAAACCTAAGTTATATTCTCATGGATTACCTACAAAGTACATTGTATGGGGTATCGTATGGGCGATGAGAATGGTCTAGATGTTTATCGAATCAAAGTAGATTAATGATGGTCAGATTAGTTAGGATTGGTAACATAACTAGGCGAATCAAATATACATGTTAGGTGGGCACTATAGATGAGGATTGAGGATAATCTCATGTGAGTGCGGCAACAGGTGAACATGGATATTTCTTATAATTTTATTATTATTATTATTATTATTATTATTATTATCATCATCATCATCACCATCATCATCATCATCGTCATCATCATCATCATTACTATTATTATTATTATTATTATTATTATTATTATTATTATTATTATTATTATTATTATTGCATTTAAATACTTGCAAGTGTTTTTCAAATGTTATTGGCTTTGACCCATATCGAAAATATTTTCAAAACCTTTTAGGTGCTCTACCACTGGTTCGCGAGGGATAGCTCTTCCGTTCCAATCAGGCGATGTCGTAATAACTGTGGATACCTATAGGACTTGATTACATGCTTCCATCATTTTTATCTACATAGGACTCCAATTCAGTATTACCCTTTGGGCATGTTGCCTGCAGTTAGACTATTTTATCATTTGACATTATTTACATTTTTCCTTTAGCAATTTGATTCTTGTATTTCTGACACCTAGGATTTATTCAGTTTAATTATTGAGGTTATCAATGCTCTTTACGTTCAGTCATTATGGATGGTTACGTATATATTGTTGAATCGTTTTACCTATGCATGTTAACAAGATTTTAAAATTGACACCGGACTAAATAGGTTATTAGTTAATTAATTGGTTTTTGATAGTGATGCTAAGAATTAAATCTGATATGATTCCTATTTAATTTAATAAAGATGTGATCAACAGGTATTCGACTAGTCCGGGTGTCACAGATGGTATCATATCATCGTATTCTACTGTCCTTAGGATTTTTATGAACTTGATACATTTTCACTGTTACATTTTCTTTGATGTAGTGAACTATACTTAGGACTATAAATTCATATTGCGATTCTAAGTTCTTTTGCCATAGTATATAGTTGAAGTGAATCTCATACATTTTTTTTGTTTCAGATGCCAAACTATATGAGAGTATGACCAGCTCGCGATGCTAGGAGGATCGCAATAGGGGATGCTTAGTCGGAGCTGCAAACTATTTAAGGAACGATGATCTCAACAGAGGTTGCCACCATTGTTATGCTCCCAATTAATATCATGATGACTTTCTTGCATTACATTTTCCCTAATCATAACCACAACAGCCAACACCACTAGTTCAAGATCACCCAATTCTATATTTTTGGGAGAGAGTCAGAGAGGCCCTATAGAAGGGCGACGTTAGATTTACAGAAGATCGTAAATGTGGTTGTAACTCGCCAATTAAAGAAATACATCCAGAGGCATTTGGATATGGTGGAGTGAATCAACACTAAAAAGAAATTACTATATACTTTAAGCTAGTCGGGGAATCTCTGTAGTATTGGGAGTCAGTTACCACAACAGAGGTGAAGGATTCAATGACAATCCATGAGTGGGTGTGGTTTGACTGCAAGTTATTTCCGTCGGTAGTTCAGAAAGAGATTCCTAGATCTTTCATAAGAGGGCCAGACTATGGTTAAATATTAGGAAGAGTTCACGCATTTGGCAAACTATATGCCAAAGGAGGTTAACAATAGGGAAATTAGGGTCCTCAGGTTTCCTAATGGATTCACTTGGAGGATTCTCCAGCATTTATTAGGAAACCCAACGTTGAGGACTTATGTTGATATTTTCAATGTCGTACTTTAATAATGTCAAGATCATCGCTTCCAACTGAAGAGAGTGAAGAGAGTTGGGTTGTTTAGCCAGCAGGGTAAGACTAGAGGTAGTAGTGATAGTGAGGCACCACAGTAGTAGGGTAGGTAGCAAAAGCGATATTCCCAGCATGGGGACTCGATTAAAAGATTTAGGATAGGAAATGGTAGTTACAGGTAGGGTCAGTAGGGTCAAAGACAAAGGCATCCTCTCTAGGGATAATAAGGCTAGAGGTCGACATAGTTCATAGGATAGTATTTTTCATGTGCGGTGTAGGGACATATGCAGCATGCATGTTTAAGGAGGTCTAGGGATCAGGAGAAGGGTACCCAGTAGGGGCAACAGTTAAAGAGGTTTCCATCCCCACTGATAGTTCTAGAATTACCACCTTCATTAGATCAAGGGTGTCTTAGATGTGTGTATCACATCCGTGATCTAGTTCTACAGCCAACACCTTTAGCGGTTCAGGGTATGTTTTCTATCCATGGACACATGGTCCTAGTTTTTTGTAACACTGGTGTGTCATATTTTTTTGTTATCACTAAACTCACTTGTGAGGTGGGTTTAATAGATATAGCACAAGTTATCGTTACAATGGGTATCGGGTCTCTCTTTCATTCCATCTGCAAGGGAGAAGGTGTGTACATTGGGAGGTTATGTTTTAGTGGATCTACTCATTTTGGAGAGGTATAAGTATGATGTTATCCCCGGTGTGGACTGGTTAGTGACGTGTAAAGCGATGATGGACTCTTATAGTAAGGATATTGTGTTCCCTATTCCAAGACAGGATGTGTTTCAATTTCTAACGTCTCTTCTTGAATGAGGATCGAGCCCATATTTATATTATTGGGGAGGATATTTCGAAGAGTATAGTTGTCTAGTTATATTTGAATCCTGTGTTTAAGGACTTTACTGATGTGATTCAAGGGATACTGAAGTTACCACTGAGTTGAAATATCGAGTTGTGATTGACTTAGCACTGGGGACTTAGCAATAGTGCGAGCATTGTATTGTATGACTCCTTTAAAGACGTGGGACTTGGAAATAAAATTTAGTAAATTTGGGGGTTGTGTTTTTTAGCACCATTGTAATGTGTCTTGGGCCTATGGATCTCGATAGTAGACAAAGATAAGTAGTAGTGTATAAGGAGAATTCCTTATTTGTATTTTTCTTGCGAGACATCCCACACATGAAGCTTAGTAACTGTTGGGAGTTAGGAGCTGTTCATGGCTCTAGGGAATGTGTTTAGTAAGTTAGTCATTACATGTGTATAATTAATGCTTCAAGCATAGAGTTAGTATATACTTTAAGTCCAGTGGATCCAGTTAGCGTTATATAGAATGCACTGGAGGATGTTTGTACCACTACTTGATAAGTGGGACAATTTCAAGAAGAATTGACTTGCGATTATTCGAGTAATCAAGTATACTGTTATTGTAAAGTCATGCAAGGCATGTGGGGTCGATTTTGATGTATGTAGGTTTGTATTTGGGGTATTTATGCATGTATGCACGTGGTATAGGGTGTGTGGATGCCCTGGTTAATTCGAGATTTAGTATCATCTAGGAAGGGCTAACATGGTTGTAAATGCATTTAACAGTATGCATGAAGAGCAGTAAGAAAAAATTTTGGAATGGTAAAGTGGAATGAGCTTCGTCACGAGAAAGGATAGTCCAAGTATTTATAGCAGTGATGACCGTCACACTCGAGGTCATTATGAAGGTAATAAAGGCACAAACAAGGGATATATCTTGTCAAGAGATGATTCAATATTATTGGGAAGTGGAGCGGAGTCATACTCAGTCTGTTCATAGGGTGGCTTGCATATTAATGGGAGGTTGATTATCCGAGATGATGGGGACCTATAGCACTGATATGGAGGAGATGCATCGGTACGGCCTTTAGTGCATCCTAAAGGACATATGATGTACCATACGTTAAGGAAATAGTATTAGAGGGCCGATGTGAAGTAAGGCACAATAGAGTTTATCTCAGGTGTCACACTTGTTAGATGGTGAAGGCTGACCATAGGTGACCAATCGGGATTTTACAACCACTGGAGATTTCGGTGTGGGAATGGGAGTATATATCAACGGATTTCATTTCGTATTTGCTGACATCGCAAATGGGTTATGGTTCCATCTAAGTTATTGGAATCGGCTGACTAGGGTGGATCCATTCTTACCAATTTAGTGGATTACATGATAGGGCGGTATGCCCAAAGTTTTTGATAAAAAAATAGTGAAATTGCACATGGTGCATCTCAACATTTTTTGGATCGGGATAAGATCTGTGTGCCTCACCTCTATTAAAGTTATTAGGAGGCGATGGGGATAAAGTTGGTTTAAGCACGACGTATCACCCGAGGACCGATGGACAGACGCCCATGATGAATAAGATGTTGGAGGGTCTGCTAAGGATGTGTATTTTGGACTTTAAGGGTAGTTATGAGAAGTACTTACCATTGGTAGAGTTGTGTATAATAACTCGTACAAGTTCACTATTAGTGTGGCATATTTTGAGGCTTTGTATGTGGGAACTTGTCGTTCGCTTCTGGGTATTTAGTGGCAGGGGGTAACAAGACTTTTAGTCTAGACGTAATTTATGATGTGTCGACAAGGATTGAGCGGATCTTGAGTAATATTCGGATAGCTCAGGGTCATCGAAAGAAACATGTCGTTGCGAACTGAAGATATTTTAAGCTTGACGTGAGTGGTTAGGTCTTATTGTCGGTATCTCCCATGGAAGGAATGATGCTTTGTGAAGAAGGAAAGTTGGCACCTAGGTATGTGGAGACTTCCCTAATTATTGAGCTGGTAGGGCCGGTTGTGTATAGACTCGTCCTACTAGAACATTTGCGGCGGATTCACGATGTGTTTTATGTGTCATCATCAAAGAATTATCTCAGGGATGGCATGGTATATTGGCATATACCATTAGAGGAAATTGTCTTATAGCCAAACATATTTACGAGGAAAGACTTTTTGCCATTTTGGGTTGTGGTGAGCGAACCTTCGTTCCAAAGGGGTACTGTAAGTGAGTGTATAGTAGGGACACCACAATGTTACCGAGTTGACATATGAGTGTGAATATGAAATGAGAGGAAAGTATTAGGATCTCTTTGTTTCACTTATGTCTGAATTTTGAGGACAAAATTTCATTGTTAGGGGGAAGTATCTTACACCCCGAATTTTTAAAGTATTTTAAATTACAAGTGTGCAAGTAATTTTAAAATAATGAAAAAATAAATTCCATTAACAAATATAAATTGGATAATAAAAAGGATTAATATTTATATACATTCATATTTACTTGTGTGATAAATAAATGGTAACGTATAAAAATACGTTACCTCGTAAGTGACTAGAAGCGATGAGTTAGCGGTATTTCATTCAGGACACATAGGTAGAGTTGTCTCAGGAATGAGATTGAAATTTTATATTAAAGGACTCGTATTGTAGTTTTGAGCGAACCGATGGTCTGGAATGGGTTGAAATAGTCCCTAATAGGTACCCCGGGAGTTAATCTTGGGTTCTAATGGCTTTTCAGACTAAGTTGGAGTCATAGAAGGGCATACAAGTCATTTTACCTGAGGGGGCTAGCCCTAATTCGGGATTAAAGAGTTTAAAGTTAATATTTAAGGAAGGTGGATAGAGGAGGGTTGTTATCTCTCCACCTTAAATAGTTGAGCTTTGAGAGAAAGTTACAAAAGAGAAGATAATGTGAGAAAAGAGAAGATAAAGTGAGAAAATGAGAGGACGAAAGGATTTGGAAAGAAAAGACATCGTTGTTGGGGGTGGATATTATCATCCAAATAAGTGTTTCAAAAAGGGAAATCTCAAAAATCATAATTTTAAAGTAAAGTATTTACTTTCTTTAATATTCTTGTGTCGTTTCATTTGTTCATGCAACTTGGTGTAGAATAACGTAGTTTTCGGGTTAGGAAACTAAGGAAATTCGAGTTTTAAATTGTATAAATGATATGATATGAATCTAAAAATGCTTTTATGATGAATCTGATATACATTTATATAAAAAAAATATAAGTTCTTGGATGAATTAAGAAAAAGAGATCAAATCTTGAAACTAGGGTTTACTATGGCATAAATTCTTGATTGAATTCGTTATTTGGTGAATTAGATGTTGTTTCAGGATGGTTTTCACATAGAATGTTATTGGTTTATGTTTTTGGACAGATTAGGGATCATTTGTGGTTTGTTTTAAGGTTAGTAACACCATTGATGAAGGTTTAAGGTGAAATCCCATCAAAAGTTTATCTTGGAAGCCTAACAAACCTAACCGCTTCGATCCAGCCAGTGAACTGGTGTATTTCTACTGGGTAGCCACCATTTCCATGTGATTTTTTTTACGATAATTTGAGAATTATGTATGGAATCTTGGGTCTGGGGATGAATGTAAATTTTAGGGAATTTATGTGAGGGTTAGGAAGTGTTGTTTGCCTGTTGGGGATAGATTCTAAATAAATTATGTGAATAAGTGAGTAAATGTTCACGGGTGGAAATCGATAATTCGAGATAGGATTTTGGGATGGTTTGGCTAGTTATTTGTTAGATTAGCATATTTTCCAGAAGTATTTAATCAGAGAGTTAAACTCTAAGTAAGGGTTTACTTAGCTACGATTGGGAAGTTGGGCTAAACTTTAGGATCCTGTAGGCTATTGCTAGGAGTGATATTACGCAGGTTAGTCATCTTGATATATTTATATACGTACGAAGTGCGATCATTACATATATGTATATGTATAATTGACTTTATGGAATATACTTACTATAATATGCTATCGTTGGAGGTTGCGCGTAGTTGGCAGTCCACCCTAGTGTTGACAAGCAAGTGTCGAATTGTTTCTCTGGGTAAAAGTACTATTGCATGTCCACTATCCGTATATGAGGATATTGTTGGTTTTGAGTCTTGTTGGGTGTGATATGGTTTGGTTACAAACCACGGATGTATGTGTATGACAGTATCCGTTATGTGTTTGTGATTTGGGATTGGTGGTGAGATTCTGACCCGACAACCCAAGAATGGTACGTGATGTACTTGGTGATTGATAGCATACTAGGGACGTATCCGGGAGGTCCATCTTGGGGATGCTATGCATATATGTAAAAAGAATGATATATTTTTATGTTTTCAAATAATTGTGTGAATATCTAAGTGTAGCTACTATGTGGTTACGTTGCCCACACGGTGACACAAATATAATTGAGAAAACCTAAGTTATAAGCTTATGGATTAGCTATGTACTACATAGTATGGGGTATCATATGGGCAGTGCGGATGGGCTAGATGTCTAGTGGATTAAAATAAGGATTGTTAGACTAGTTAGGCGAGGTAACATAATTAGTTGAATCAAATATACACGTTAGGTTTGCACTATGGATGAGGAGTGAGGATAATATCATGTGAGTGGGACATCAGGTGAACATGGATATTCCTTACTTCTTTACTATTATTGCATTTAATTACTATCTGCCGTTTTTCAAATGTTTTTTGCATTAACCTATATCAAAAATATTTTCAAAACCTTTTAGGTGCTGAACCAAAGGTTCGCCAGGGTTAGCCATTTTGTTCCAATCAGACGGTGCTATAGTAGCTATGGATGCTTATATGACTTATTAGGCGCTTCCATCATTTCTATTTAGATAAGACTCCAATTAAGTATTTCTCTTTGGGTATGTTTCCTGCAGTTAGACATTTTTATCATTTGACATTATTTACATTTTACATTTAGCATTTGGATTATTGTGTATCGAATACTTAGTATTTATTTTGTTTATTTATTTAGGTTATTAGTGCTCTTTACGGTCAATCATTGTGGATGGTTATGTATACATTCTTGAATGGTTTTACCTATGAATGGTAATAAGATTTTAAAATAGACACCAAACTAAATAGGTTATTAGATAATTAATTGGTTTTCAATAGTGATGCTAAGAATGAAATCATATTTTATTCCCGTTTAATTTTATAAAGGCATGATCATCTGATATTGGACTAGGCAGGGTAACAGATTCTCCCAGAGCACTTACAAAATCGGGCGAAGGTTCTCCTCGTGGTACATATCCAAAACTAAGTAGACTAGTATATCATCCACAAAGCAACTCATAACCACTTTAGGTAGGGATGATAGATACGATTCATCGAATCCATGAACATCTCCTTGTCATTCATCAAACCAAAGGACGTCACTAGAAACTCATAGTGCCCATACCGAGTTCAGAATGCTATTTTAGGAATGTCCTCCTATCTAGCATGTAACTAGTGGTACTCGAATCGGAGGTCAATCCTTGAAAACCTATCCACACCAAGAAACTAGTCGAACAATTCATCAATACAGGACATACGGTACTTACTATTCACTGTTACACTATTCAACTGCCTATAATCGATGAAAAGCTATAGGGAGTTATCATTCTTCTTGACAAAGAGAGTCGGATCTACTCAAGGGGACACACTAGGGAGAATGAAGCCCTTGTTGGTCAATTCCTCCAATTGAATACTCAATTCCTGTAATTATGCTGAAGCAATCCTATGAGGTGATTGATTGAAGCGTGAAAGGTGTGTTCGTGTAAGGACACAATAGTTGTTTTCGTTTCACTGCGATAATACAAACAAACCTAAATTACAACTACACTTGTGAGGCAAGCACAACGATAAGTCGTGTATTGAAAATCCACAGAGACGAGTTGCTAGAATTTATATGATTTAATACTCCGAAATAAAAGGTGTAAAAGATGAATTATAAACTAAAAAGGAAATATATGCATAAATGGGAAAGATTAATCTAGTTGAGGGTATTGAAACTAGATTAACAAAGAGGTCTCACCTGAGTTAATTAGTATAAAATGGTCACATGGGTGGACGAGTTCTTACAAAATGCGTCTCATTTCGACAGTTAATTAAACCAAGGATTGTCAAGCCCCTGAATCCGCATAAAAAGCCTAATAAGATTTTGGCGTCAATAAATACCCCAAAAATTACGCATGAAAGATCATAAGCATGGGACATACATGATATGCCCCATCAAATCTCCTAGGCGTAATAACTAGGACAACACACCCAAAATAGACCCATAAACACCATCAACAAAGCAAAGCAACGCATCAACCTGAGTGAGTTCCATTCAAACACAACCTAATTTAAATTAGCTAGAAATCATGATAAAAACGTGATAAATAAACGCGGTAAATAAACGCGATAAATCTACACTAGAAAGCACGGAAAGAAAGCATGTGAATAAAGCATGTAAACCTAATTATCAAAGCCTGTAAATTAACTAGAAAGAAGAAATAACGAAATACAATCTATATTAAATGGAGAGGATGATGAATAGGGAAACTTACAACCCAATTGGGTGTCAAACCGAACAATTGGAGAAGAACTCCCCTGAAACCCTCAAACCCTAAGCTATTCTAACCTAAAATCTATTATATCACTTAATTTTGATATTTACAACAAAATTGGTATTTATAGTAAGTTGGAATAAGAAAAGAAAAGAAAGGAAAAAAGAAAAGAAAAGAAAAAATATCAGCTGGAAATAGGGGATCGATCGACTGATCCCCTGTGATCGATAGATCGACAGTAAATATCCAAGCCCACTATCTCCCCATAATTGGCAAAAACTGAAGGATCGATCGATCGATCCCTTTGATCGATCGATTGATGAAGCGGGGTTGCTTCTCCTTTCCTCCTGTTTTGGCATGTTTGCATTTCTCCTTTGCTAAAATCGGCGTAACTTCTTCGTTCAGAATCGTAATCGTGCACCATTCATAGCCACGCAAAGCTTGTGAGGATGGCTACAACTTCCGTGAGATGTTGGGCCAGGTGCCCAAGGTATGAAAAGACTAAAATGCCCTTAAACGTGCAGTATCGTATGGAAATCGGGAGAAAAGCGTTCGAACTTCACACTTAGCATCCAAATATATCTAAAATCTCAATTAACCCCTACAAAACATGTTAACCTAGAAATACGAGGTTGTCTGGTTAAGAGCATAAATATAGGTAATAAAATACCCCAGGAGGCTAAAATGCATCGGGTCACGGGATGAAATACACAATATTGGCGTCGTATCGCATCCCCTAACTTACACATTGCAAGTCCCTAGCAATGAAATAGGATGCAACAAGAACTACAAGAAAACCAAAAGCAGGATAAGTACAAAAATATGGTATAAAATCATAAGGCCACTTTTACGGACGATTCGATTGCATTTATCATATGCAATATGCCATTAAATCCCTAGGTCACCCTAGTGGATGAGTGCCGTCTCGTGAGGGTTTTCAAGAATGTTACCCATAAACATCAAATGGTTTCCTCAAAATATGCCCAAACCAACATGCAACAAGCCCAACAATAGCGAACAAGATTTCATACACATTATTATCACATTGAATGAATTCCAACAAAAATCTAAATCATTAACATTATAAAATGCACCTCGTATAATTGAAACCTTAAAATGTGGGAGGGAAGCAAGCACATGCAAAGTGTGATTTGGCAAAAACTTAAATAAATCGAATACTAAATAAAGCAAGCATATATTCAATCCTCACGGGAATTACACTGATCAAGTGAATTCACTCGAAACAGGGAGCTAACACACGGAACATGCGAGCATAAAGAGTAAATGTAAATGGAAACTAGGTTGCACACAAGTCACAAATGAAGAACGCTATATATAAAATGAAAAACTGTAATCTCAATGAAAGATACCACAAATTAAAAGAGGCGAAATGCATTTCACAGATTACCAAAACTATTTAAACCTTTGAATTACATCAACATACAATCACATAGGACTTGAATAGGGTTATAATGTAGGCTAGGCTAGGGTACAAAATGAAGAATATGTATGTACGGATTCAAAGTGTTCGGAATGAAAACTCGGGATAATGGGAAAATGTGGGTAATATCAAAAATGGAAAACAATTTCCAAAATGGCATCACATATATCATGGGGAAGAGTAATCAACGCTTATGGAACACTATACAACATATACAACTTTCTCTTTCATTTCTTTTCTTCTTTTTCTCATGTTTTCTTTTTTTTTCTTTTACTTTTTGCTTTCTCTTTTTCTCTTTTTAACTACACTTTCTTTTGTTTACTTTTCAAACTCTTATATGCCTAAATTGTAACTGACATCATAACAACAACATTCAATCCCAAGAAACATTCCAATCAAAGGTATGAAAAGTGTATATGTGGTTTAAATCTCCAATTTAGAGTTGGTTATGGGATTTGGGTTATGAAATGAATGGCTAAAATTTAGGCTCAAAGGGGTTAACGAGGTAAAACATTTAAGGTGAGGTTAAGGTCAATATGGGTGATATAACAAAGAGGGCCTATGATCATTTCCAAAAGTTTACGCAATTCTGGAGTCAAAACAATATATGAAAATCATGCTCAAGTAATACATTTCAAGTATGAACTCAATTAATGAACGATCAAATGAAATAATAGTGAGATTACCAACGAATAGAGCGTTTTTAATGAGAAACGAATAGTGTATACACTCACAAACGATGAAAGATACAAATCTTACTCGGTGTTAGTATATACAATCCAACAAAAGATTACCGAGTTATAGAAATCTTAAACCAAATCAATAGAAAGATAAAAGTGCATGTGCTCATGGGATTAAAGTTTAATTCATGAAGTTATTCACAATATCAATAATCGAGGACTAAAGTCGAATAACTTCTAAAATCGAGAACATGCATAATTGGATTGTCTATTGGATCGGGCAATTATTGAAATTTATCATCGAAAACAAAGGAAAAATGCCCAAAAAAGGTGAAAAAAGAAAGAAAATATTTTTGAAATTTTTGAATTTTCTAATAAAAGCATACTAAGTAACTAACATGTGAGCAAAAACATGGACTAAATAAAGAAATGGATAGAATATCCCACACCCCCTAACTTAAAACCTGACATTGTCCTCAATGTTAATTAAGAACCAAGTTAAAGAGAGGAAAATGGTGATATTACCCAAAATTGGAGTGATCCCCATAAAAACAAATCCAAAGAATCTACAAAACAAGTTAGTACCGAGCATAGCAAAAATAAAAAACAAAAAGTTAACTAATTACACTACACTAAATTAAAAATGAAAGAAAAAATAAAAAGAAAGAAACAATGAAAAGCTAGCTATATACAAGCTACTATTTAGGCTTCATACTAACTGTACACTAGAAGTCTAAATAGTTGAGGGTCCACTGCAAAAACGATTTAACTTTGGAAGATAACCGGTGTACCCTCACTCTCAAGCATGCCTTCCCAAAAGTATGAATTTTGTTTGAACAACGGAAGGCATGTGCAAGGCGGAAGAAATGAACCATCGCCAATTAAAAGTTTTGGAGGGACGATGGGGGTTTTGGAGTGAGCGGGTGAAAAAAACATGTGGGGACCGAGAAAAGACGAATATCCACCCATGGATTTTGAAATTGTAATGGGAGGTGGTACACACAAAGGCAAATATGTGATTGTGGGAGGCGACTCGAGCAAGTACTCCTCATCGGCGAAAAGTTTTAAAACATTAAAGATTGAAACCGAATCATCGCGTATTTGTGATGGTGTGATAACAGAGAATGAAAATGGGGGTGAAAGAAATTCAAACTCATGAGATGAATCATCATCCCATGAAGATTGAGTTTCGAAGGAAATAATATCATTTTCAATGAAATGTTCTTCTTTGGGGGCCAAAGAAGAAATTATTTCATTGCAAACAGATATTACGTCATTTTCATCCTCACTTTCAATATCTATTATGCAATGGGCAAAGTCGATAATGCTTTGTTCCAAAGTAGGCACAAATTCCCCATTTGGTTCAAAACATTCTTCGACTTAAAAGTCTCGGAAGCAAAATCATGGTCAGACTCAAATAATAAATCCATTTTATGTTCCCAATAATGGTTTTCTTCCCGATAACGAGTTTCAATTTTCTCATTCTCAAGCATACGCAAGCCCTCACCGAATGTCATAGGTCGAGGTGCGAATACTTGAAAATGGGAACATTGAAAATTACCATCGGAATTGAACAAAAACTCATTATTATAAGAATTTTGAAAACTATTGCAATTCGTTTCAAAATTCCTATTATAAGGAGGTAATGTCCCAAAATCATTATCATCATCATCAAAATTCCAATAACCCAAGTTTTGACTTTCGTTATACTCGCCCAAAGTCATATTTGAATTTGCAAATTTTTGGGATTCTAAGTATTCACCAAAAGTCATAGGTTTGCGGGAATTTTGAGAATTGTCATAATGATTACTGAAAGAATTAGAATAAGACATGCTTACCCAAAAAATGGCTCGAAGTGGGAAATTCCACAAAGTAGGTGCGCGCGGGAAAAATTCAAGCGTTTCTATGTGCTCAAATGTGAAAGTCTTGCAAAAAGATTAGCAAATAATACAAATAGAAAGAAAATACTATGAAATATTAAATAAAATAGAGTCTAAAACAAACTCATCCCCGACAACGACGCCATTTTGATTGAGGCGTGAAAGGTGTGTTCGTGTAAGTACACAATCGTTGTTTTTGTTTCACCGCGATAATACAAACAAACCTAAATTACAATTACACTTGCGAGACAAGCACAACGATAAGTCGGGTATCGAAAATCCACAGAGACGAGTTACTAGAATTTATATGATTTAATACTCTGAAATAAAAGGTGTAAAAGATGAATTACAAACTTAAAATGAAAAATATGGGGTATTGAAACTAGATTAATAAAGAGGTAAAAACTATAGGTTGCGTTGAATATCCCTCACCCGAGTTAATTAGTATAAAATCATCACATGGGTCGACGAGTTATTACAAATGCGTCTCGTTTCGACAATTAATTAAACCAAGGGTTGTCATGCCCCTAAATCCGCATAAAAGCCTAATAAGATTTTAGCGTCAACAAATATCCCGAAAATTACGCACGTAAGGTCGTAAGCACGGGACATATATGATATGCCCCGTCAAATCTCGTAGGCATAATAACTAGGACAACGCACACGAAATAAACCCGTAAACACCATCACCAAAGCAAAGCAACACATCAACCCTAGTGAGTCCAATTCAAACACAACCTAATTTAAATTAGCTAGAAAGCATGATAAAAACGCAGTGAATAAACGCGATAAATCTACACTCGAAAGCATGAAAATAAATCATGTGAATAAAGCATGTAAACCTAATTATAAAAGCTTGTAAATTAACTGGATTGCAAGAAATAATGAAATACAATCTATATTAAATGTAGAGAATGTTGAATAGTGTAACTTACAACCCAATTGGGTGTCAAACTAAGAACAATTGAAGAGGAACTCTCCAAAAACCCTCAAACCCTAAGTTATTCTAACCTAAAATCTATTTTATCAATTAATTTTGATATTTACAACAAAATTGGTATTTATAGTGAGTTGGAATAAGAAAAGAAAAGAAAGGGAAAAAGAAAAGAAAAGCCAAAATATCAGCTGGAAACAGGGGATCGATCAATCGATCCCCTGTGATCGATCTATCGATGGTAAATATCCAAGCCCACTGGCTCCCCCACGATTGGCAAAAACTGAAGGATCGATCAATCAATCCATTTGATCGATCGATCGATCAAAGCAGGGTTGCTTCTTCTTTCCTCCTTTTTTGGCATGTTTGCATTTCTCATCCGCTAAAATCTTCGTAACTTCTTCATTCAGAATCGTAATTGCGTACCGTTTATGGCCATAGGAAGATTGTGAGGAGGGATACAACTTCCGTGTAGATGTTGGGCCTGGTGCCCAAGATGTGAACAGACTAAAATGCCTTTGAACATGCGGTCGCGTACGAAAATCGAGCGGAAAGCGTCCGAACTTCACACTTAGCATCCAAATACCTATAAAATCTCAATTAACCCCTGCAAAACATGTTAATGTAGAAATCCAAGGTTTTTGGTTAATGAGCATAAACATAGGGAATAAGATACCCGAGGGGACTAAAATGCGTTGATTCTAGGGATGAAATACGTAATATTTGCGTCGTATCAGTGATATAGATATAGCCTAGGTGCCTTGATTCACCTCTATAACAAATTCCACTTGTTGGTGTGGGGGTAAACTATGAAGATCACCTAGGAACACATTCAGCAAACTCCTGAACTACTAAATAGTCTAACAATATATCATCCGATTTTTCCTGAGCCACCATACTGCTCAACTAACTGAAGTAAAATTTCTTCTCACGCACGTTGGAGAACTTGTAAGGATAATGATACCTAGAGGAAAATTGTTACTTTTATTACTGAGTGGGGACCGTATAGCTAGAACGTTTATCTAGTACATAATTAATAGTCTGCTGACTACCCTATTAGTTACCTAAGGATCTTTACGAGCAATCCCTCTTGAAGTGACCAGGGGACCAACACGCAAAGTAAGTCCACTAAGTAGGGTCTATGTTACTCTGGTCGTTGGTACACTGGGAAAATAATGAGCCAACCCCCATACAGGCTTCATCTTCGCAAAGAATCCTCGAGACGAACTCCTACACTTTTTGGGACCAAAGCCCTAGCACCCGTTGGGCTCCCTCTTCTTCTCCCTGACGGCCCTGCCATCCTCTTCCTATAGCTCTAGACCGATGGTCTTATTTAAAACAATTATGAAATTTGGCAGATCTAAACTAGCCATGATCCATTGAATACTGAGGTTAAGGCCCTCGATAAATAGCCTTATCTTTACGTCCTCATTCCTCTACACTGCATCAATGTATTTGCACAAAGTCTTAAACCTAATATGTATTCACTAACATCTTCCCCTAGAGGAGATTAAGGAACTCGTCATTCTTGACTTCTTTAAATGCCTGGGGAAAGTACCAAGATAGGAATGCAAACCTAAAGTTTTCCCGATTGATAATCTCAATCGCACCGACAGAGTAGGCACACCACTAATGTTCTGCCTACTTTGTGAGATAGAAAGTTGCTACCTTAAGTTTTTGCCCAACTAGCAAATCAAGAATATATATAACCCTAATGACCTCATCTAGCCATTACTCTATGACATCGGGGCCATCTGCCCTATTAAAGGTGGGTGGGTTCTTCTTCTTGAACCCATTCAGAATGGAGGCCGAGGTGCTTCTCTAAACTGTCCCACTAGAGGGAGTCAGCAAGATGACGCATAATTTGTTTCTTACGTTCGAGCTCATGATTACCTATTTTCCTAGCCCCACCATGACGCGTAGTCATCTCGACAAAAAGTGAGAGTTCAATACAAAATGATAAGAAATGAAAACGATTAAATTAATATTGTACCTAAATGGGTAACTAAAACGAAAACGTATAAAGGAAGCATACTAAGAAAGCACAAACACTTTATCACAGCCGAGGTTCATATTTCTCTGATACCATTTGTAATGCCCCAACCCGAATTTGGGTCACCATCGAGTTAACCCGCACCATGTTAAGGATTTAAAGGGGAAGGGGGAAAGTCCAATTTTTTTATTTAAGAAAAAATCATTTAGTTGTACCATTGGATTAACAAGGTTTATTTATGAAAATATGTTGAGTTTAATAATGATTGACAAAAATGAAACATATTATGATTATCCTTATATTATTACCACACTTGGCCCAAGGCCCGAATAAAAATAGTCTAAAATTTTCTGAATCCAATGTTTCAAAAAAACAAATTTTAAATATAATGGCAGAGCTTCTAACAATGACTATTTCCATCAAGGGCCTTACCAGCGTCTTTTCCAATGGCCATACTTGATGTACCTCATAAAAATCAGAGGTGAGAAAACGCTCAGTAAATAAAAAATACTAAGCTATATGTTTTCAATAAAAAATACTATACATATAATATGTATTTTAATAATTCCAAAAACATTTAACAACTTAGCCAGTAATAATGCAACTACTATGAAATGAACCTGAGCAATGTTCTCATACTCACACTTTACCATTTTATGTCATCCATTACTGGGTCTATAGACTATTTAATGCTATTATTGCGTAGTCTCCCTTTTTTCCATTTTCATTAGATTGTATTATTCAAATTACTTCAGTGCAACCAATTTCATTTTCATTTCCATTATGTTTTCTCGTAATACTCCGAATATCTGCATACATTAATGGGCTTCGCAACGGTGACTATGCTTCCATATGCTCTGACCAGTGATTTTGGGTCATTCACCCTAGGGCTCTGGGCCATTCTTAATTATTTTTCTGTCTCATTCGAGTCCATATTAATTTGTTTTAATATTTTTACAAATATTCACATTATTACTTTATTTCACCATTCCGTACCACTTAATTCATTTATCCCTTTTTTTTAAACTGACCGATAAGGTCAAATGAGGAAGTCCAACCCCTAGGTATCTCTAATTTTACAAAAATTACCTTTTTACACCTCGTTTAACAAAATCTTGTGAAAACATAGTTTTTCCCATTATGGTATCATAAATCATCATCTTATTCTCAAACCCATACTTTATGAATTATGTCCAAAAATCACACATCATCCCTTTTCTACATGAAAATCCCACATGTATACATATCTTTTCAAGAAACGTATTTAATATCACAAAGACTATTTTTACCAAAATCACTACTTTACCCTCATATACATATGTTGTATTAAATGACATTTCTTCTTTATTTCATCATGATTTTACAACATATTTTTGGCAGATATTTCCTTATTTATTTCATCAAGAGACATATTTTTAAAATCCGTATATTATGTTCTTAAGTCCTTGTCCAGCATACTACAATATTTTACACATTTTTAGGAGGATTTCAAGCCTAGATATCCTTAAATATGCAACTTAAACATGATTTTAGCACGAAACATATTTTTGTACTCACTTCCCCACATTTCATTATTAAAATGCCATTTTTTCTTCAAAACCTCATTTAAGTCTTGGTTTCTCAAAAACTCTATTTTTGCAATAAAACCTTAAATAAACATACTACAAAATATTTTCATCACATTAAATAATATTCTAACATACATCTTAATAGCTGATAATCTTGAAAATATTTGGAGGAAAACCTTACCTTATATTTGAAGAGGAGAAAGTAAAGGGAATGAATTAAAAGCTCCTAAAAATTGCAAAGCTACAATAAAGCTCTAACTTCTTAAAGAGGGCTCCGACAATGGCTTCTTCTACCAAACTTGTTCTTTAACTTGGCATAAAATGGGTGTATTTAGCCTTGGAATAGTTAGGAAAAGGCTTGGGATGGGAGGAGGGAACTTTGTGATATTGGAGATGGATTGGAAATGAAAGAGTGTACCTTAGAGAGAGAGAGAGAGAGAGAGAGAGAGAGAGAGAGAGAGAGAGAGAGAGAGAGCTCAAAAATATGAATGGAATGGCCTCTTCATACCCTCTCACCTCTATTTAAACTCTCAAATACCTGAACCATTAACTAATGGTCCACCCCCCTATTGGCCCACATTTTGATCTAAGTTGCTGAGAGCTTGATAACTAATCCAATCCAACAATCCACGTCACGATAGCACATTAAAATGTGTAAAAATCTCTTATTTATGCCTGATCATTTGAATGAGTTTGAACCTCATTCAAATGAGATCCCCTTCGAACAAGAGTTATAACGAGGGTCAAATGTAAGTTATAATAGGGAAAAACATCAATTCGTTTGAAAGGGAAACTACCCCTCATTTGAACGATAACGCTCCTCGTTCGAACGAGGAGGTTACAACGAGATTCCGGATGATGATGGAAATCATTTTGGTCTTTGTCATTAGATGGTCGTTTAAACCTTGTTTGAATGATAGCACCTTCCTCATTCTAATGACTTGGCCACTCCTTCGAATGAGAACCCCATTTCTAGATAGCAACTTTAAGCCATTAAATCCCAATTAAAATTGCACAAAGGCCACGGGATAGTTCATATTTAGCATCCATTCATTATATTTAGTTCATGACCAAAAGGCATACAAATTATAGGGAATGAGGTACAAATCTAGGGCTTTGGTGTTATAGTTTCGTAGCCCCTTTCTATTGCTTAACATATAATAATATTTTAAAAAAATAAATGAAATCCATGGAATGGTTCTTACATGCATAACTTATCTCTTTTTACATTTGGTTCGTTATTAAGTAGAATTAAGATGAGAACATAGTATGGTTCACCTGATAGGTAAATATGAAGTTCATAAAGCTCATGAACGTGTGAAATAATAGTCACAAGGAGTCAATCATGAAGAAATAAGTCATCAATGATCAACGTAATGAACCACACATTATTACGAACACTAATGAAAAAAAGTCATATATAAAAGCACTACGAAAAAGTCATGTGAATTGATGGTATAAAGGGGCGATCCGAATATCTTAAATGTTCATCCTTATACAATGATAAAGGAAAATACAAAACTATTTTTGATTTTTTTCAAAAATTTTATCAAAATGAACTCTTTTTGTCTTTTCAATCTTTTCGTAATTTTTCATAAATTTTTCTCGAAAGTCAAAACTCTTTCTAGATTTTTTTAAAATATAAAAATATCTTATATATATAATGATAATAATATATTGAAATAGGAATATAAGATATGATAATTAGAAATTTCCTATACTAGATAAAGTACCCGAACTCAATCAATAGCGCAAATACCCAAAGACATAATAACATCCTCAAATCTAAGTGCATCTAAAGATTTTATGAAAATATTGGCCAATTGACATTTGGTGCTCACAAATCTCAATGAAACGACCTTCTATTTAATTAGATCACATATAAAAGTCTCACGTATCCTAATGTGCTTTGTGGGCGAATGTTGGATAGGATTATGGGAAATAAGGATCTCACTCGTATTATCACGAGCAATACCCACCGTGCCTTGTGAAATACTGTAAGGCACTATAACATGATTATGAATGTTAGTTACATGATTATGTATAGGTTATGATTTATAAGTTTGGTGATGGGTATTAAAAATTTTAATTATCATGTTTAGGGGATGCATACTCACGTGATATATATGTTGTTTGCATTAGTTTCTAATTGAGCATAGGATTGGTTACAACACATTTAGTGCATATGATTATTAATATAGTTAAATTCATCATAAATTATTATTTTAATGCATCAGTACGTTATAAAATTAAACTAGGGTGTTGGTGTGAAATTGGCAATGTTTGGTCACTAAATGTGAAAGTTTTAAGATTTTCGGTACATTGCAACTTTCCTGTTCGAGCCAAAATTAGGCATAAAAGATTTAAGAATTTAGGAAAACACAAAATATGAAAGTTGTAGATATATAAGTTATCTAAGTGTTGATGCAAAGTGGGAGTAAATAGGTGCTCAATGAGTTATGGTGATTTTACCAATGTGGGGCAAATCTCTCATTAGTGAATTTTTTTTTTATTGGACCTTTTGTCCAACCAATCACACATAACCACAAGATTAACTACTATAGGACCCCTAAGAACGTATTTTCTGATTATACACTAGTTTTTCACGTTTTTACTCATGATAAATAAGATGTTTTGAAAGATTATGCCTAAGGATAGACAAAAGGGGAAGTTAAGGAAGGATAGCTTTGAAAAAATTATAATAAACTGTATTCATATAAGGTAATTACCTCTCAGTTAAAGTTGATCACATTAATGTATTTTACACTTTGTATGAGTTTTTTATTATGTTGATATAGATTTATATGATACTCATATTTCCCAATTGTATTAAAACAAGGATGTTTTGAGAACATACATGAGAACTTGTGCTAGGATTGTAAATGTTAACTTTAAAATCCTAGACTTGAATCACCTTCTTGTGAAGATTTTTAATTTAGGAGATTTATGTATATGATGTGTGTATATATTAAAACATGTTATTATATGTTTCCATTAATTAAAAACCAAAGTAAAGATTGTGTATGCTTAATTATGTTTGGTTATGCTTTAATGTTCCATTTCGACCTAGTTGTGTTCAAAATGGCATAACTCATTGAATATTTATTGAAATAAAGTGATTCTAATTGTATATGTTAAATAACTTGTATGAGTATAGCATATTATGATATGGGAATTAAATTTCTTCTGGTTTGGCTTGGGTTCTATTTCTAAGTTGAAGTTTTGTTGCAGTTTTTCTGCAAAAACAAATAGAAGAAGCTATAGAAAAATAGGTATAACTTTATCTAGTAAAATCATAATTTCATTCCATAAATTGTGGTAGAATACTAATGCATAGGGTGTTACATAAAGGTGAAGTATAATATGTAATTCTTTTCCATCTATTGAATATTGACCAACTAATGTGATATGTTACTAGGTTTACAGTTATTTGGTATTTTAAAATACTAATGATATTGAATTGATAGGCGGGGTAGCGGCTAATACTACCATATTGGAATAATACCCCATATTTTCTAATAAATAAATAATGAAAGAATATTTTTTCTTGGAATAAATAATTTATTTTGGAAATTGGACCCAATTAAATTTTTATTCGAAAAGGTCAAGTGGAAATTTTGTGTTTAGTTATATTTGTGTGTGATTACTTTCTATGTGCATGAATATGACATTTGTATATAATAAAGGAAAATACACAATTTATTTATGCGACATAAGTTAAAAGTACCTATTATTGACATAAATAATTCGAAACACATTTCAGGACACATATGGGCTAGTTTAGATGAATAAGGCCTTTAAAAACAGTCCTGGGTCAATAATATATAGGATGGGAAAGTTTTAGGACAATTGTATTATGAATTCGGGTCCATTTGGGGGTCCAAAAGTTGGGCTTAGGGCCCAACTCGGGATTAATCACCTAATTAGAAGTTAAGTGGGGTTGAACCAATCTCCCACTATCATTCCACAAACCTAAAAATCACAGTTACGTGAAGGAAAGGAAAAAAACAAAGAAACGAGAACAAGGCTAGAACAGAGGAGGAACCAAAGAAGAAAATCAAAGAACATCTCTTTTACCATTCTAAGGCAAGAATTCTCTTGCTTAATTTGTGTTTCTCAAAATATTTCTCAATGAATCATATTTATTCTCTTAAAATTTATGGGATTAGGTATGATTTGTTGAATTTGATGATGAATAATGCATGTAGAGGATTGAAATTAAATTTAGAAATTGTCCCAGAAATTAGGTATCTAAATTTGTATATTGATGTTAGATTTCCTTGAGTTTTGATAGTTATTTAAGGATAATTGAATAAATCCATGTAGTGGGTGTCTTGCTAAATTATGGACTGAAATCGATTTAGACTCCATGATGATTATGCTTTACTATGAATTGAAATAATGGGTAAAGGTGGGAAACACATCTAAACCGTTTGATATTTAAAAAGACATGAATCTGGCAATGATGTTTGGAAGAAAAAATTGATTTCTTAATAAATAGTTTTGGGTTTTCATATGAGGGTTTCTAAATTTAAGAATTAATCATTGGGAGAAACAAAAGTGCAGAAAATAGGAAGAGAGAGGACGACAAGACGCTTGAACGAGTGGGACCCTCGTTTGAACAACAAGGGATGTCTCGCAAATTACCCCTATCTCATTCGAGCAATGCCTGGGGATTTTGCTCTATGCGTTCCTGCTATGGTTTGGCCTCGGAATGGGTTATCAGGAAGGATGAATTAGGAAGGATGAATTACTGTAAATAGTCTGAACATAAGAAGTTGTTTAAAACACTACATGTTCACATTATTTAATTGATAATAATTACAAGTAACTAGCAGTTAAGTAATTATTTTATTAAATAGAATTAAGAATTTATTAGATGATGACTTATTAATAAATGACAAATGATGTTGACATTGGTAGCACGTTTATGGTAATTATAGAGTAATTACATTTACATATTATATGGGATACTAATAAATATTGTCATATATTTTTGTGTTGACATATCAGTGGACCGTCCTATCGGCTTAAGGGTTAGCACATTCAGAACGCATACCACACGTCGGCGCAGGTGGACTTAAAGATGTGTAGGTCATATAGGTACTATGTGGAGGCATCACCTACGAGAGGTAGATGTTGTCAATGACCCTTCCTATGTCACCACTGGGTATAGGTTGTGTGCAGTTGTCCTGCGTAGGGACTGCCCTAAATTTAAGTGTGTTTGTGTTGTCCTCTTAGGATAGGGAATTACTCCGGACTTGTTGATAGAGTACGAATTTGACACCAACGGTAGATGCCCTTGCGTGTCCAATATATGGAAGGACATATATTACTAATTACCTATAATTCATTTAAATAAATTTAATTATCTAAGAATATGGACAATAACTATTATCTTGATCCTATAAGGCATAACAGATGTCTATGACTTATTTGTGATACTTATGAGACTGGAAAAAAAGGGAAATAGAAATCAAATGTAGGAATTACATTTATAGAATTAATGATCGATATATCCATTTTAAAATTTGAAATGATGTCACAATCCATTATTTGGGAATGTATTGGGGAGTGAACAATATCACACTTAGATGAGGGGTGAGGTGATATATGCATGAGAGTGACGAAGGGGGAATATTTATTGTGCGTTGATTGAATTATTGCTTAATAAATTAATTAAGTTAATTCTTGCACACATTGGGCTTTGACCCAAATTTAAATGTTTCCCCCCAAGTGCTCCAAGACAGGGATAGCTGGATTGAGACGTATTAGTTATCCTGTCTCATTTGTGCTTCAGTTTTTAGACGCTTCGATTATAATATAGGTTCTTATTCCGCCATATTTATTTATTTATTTGGTAACATTTGTAAGGGAATAAGCGTTGAGATTTTTATTTCATGTTGGTTGAAACTTATGTTACTCGAGTTGAATTCATTATTTTATATTTGGTGGTTTGGATCTATTTATTTATTGTGAATGTATTCACGACTTTTCAAACTTGGGCCTTAATTAATAATTATTTTGTATTCGCATTTGTGCTAAGGATGGTAATAATTAGCAAGCAAGCCATATATTTGGCGTATCGAGCCTGACCAGCTTTTACTTAAGAAAATAAGGGCTGTTACAGACGGTATCAGAGCACGGTTCTAGTGTCCTTAGGATATGTGTTCGCGCTCATTACGTTTTGTGTTGTGTTCTATCATATTTAGAGCCTATACATAGGATTCATTGTATTCTTACGATTGATACTAATTCGAACCTTATTTGTTTCAAATGGAAAGTGGACAAGGGGCAAACCTAGGCGAGTAGTTCCACGGGTTAAGGAGGGGGAGGCTCACCAAGATCCACCACAGCCCCACAGGATGAATAACTTATTACCCACACTAAGATAGCAACTATTGTGTCTCAAATGGTATCTACGGCGATGGTAGCCACGCTTTAGCATTTCCCACCGCCCTAGGCACCTCAGCAGCCACCACCACCCCAGATGGTGGCTATACCAGCACAGGCACCATGCTACATGTGGGACCTAGTGCGGGAGACATTTATTAAGGGATATCCTCTAGAGTTTGTAGGAGGATCCAATATACTGGTTGCTAGTCTATGGAAGAAGGAAATCGAGACGCACTTGGGGATGGTTGAGTGCATATGGGTTGAGAAGAAAGTGCAAGCATAATTCAGATTGGTGGGAGGCCGTTACAACTATTGAGAAGAGGGAAAACCTCACGATTGACAATTCTGGGAGAGATTTGAGGGGAAATACTTACCCCTAGCTATGTAGTCTGACATGAGGACCTGATTTATGGAGCTTAAGTAGGAAGGACGTACTGTCGCAGAGTACGAGGATGAATTCACTAACCTTTTGTACTTTGCAAAGAAGAATATTCGGACATATCAGATGAGGATGGATAATTTTATAAAGGGTTCGGCCTGGCATATTAGGAGGGCTCTTCTAGGAAATCCAACCTTCGCAACATACAACCAGATGGTTAATGCTGCACTTGTCCCCTGCCAGGATCAAACGACATTTTTGAAGGGCAAGACGAGTGGGGGTAATGGATCTAGGGCCTAGCAGTACAGGGGCACCCCATCCCCTGAGCAACATAAGAGGTTTAAGGGAACATATGACCGACAGAGACAGGGCCAGGGTCAGATAGGACAGGGCCAACAGTATAATGGCCATCAGGGCTAGCAGTTCAGAGGCCATCTGGGCTAAAAAAATTGCTTGTGGATCATTTTAGGGAAACTACTATACTTGTGGTGAGAGGGGCCACACTTTGAGGAATTGAATGTGAGGGGACCAGGAAGCCCAGAGACAGGGAGGTTTTATAGGACAACAGGTGCCTCAGGCACAACGCCAACCGATCTGGCTTAGGGAGCCGCTGCACCAGCCACTCCAGCACCCACTGTCCCACCTTAGGGGCAACTACCATTTCAGTATGGGCGGGTCTATCGTGTCACAATAGCAGGCATTCGAGTGTATGTTTCCTATTATTGGCCATGTCGACAACATTCTTTTTTATACGGGTGGATCACATTCTTTTGTTAGCACGGGGTTTGTATGGGAGATAGGTATGGTAGATTTTTCTTCAGAAATTATGTTACACATAAACTCACCAATGAATAGAGGGGCGCCCATGCTGTCAGTATGCCAGGGCATCGGGATTGAGATAGGTTGATTTACCTTTGTAGCGGATTTACTAGTACCTTATATGCACAAGTAGGACGCCATTTTAAGGATGGACTGGCTAGCCAATTATAGAGCATGTGTGGATTGCTATGGGAGATCCATCGTCTCTGCCATTCCGATGCAGGATATGTATGATGCCGCGGATAAATAAGAAAGTTATGTCTCTATTGTATTTTTTCGTTATTGCAACTTCTTTTTCCATCAAAATTCCCTTGAACCTACAAAAATATAACAAAACTAATGTAGAGGGTATGGAATGGAATATCAATTCAACTCTAAGGATCAAACACAATATATAAGAATACAAAACTGTAAATTCATTTGCATTCCATTATATTTTTCTATTTTTACTTTTTATATTTTTTATGGATTTTTCAAAGGGATTATTAATTAACTAACTATATACTGATGATAAAAGTTCTAACTAAGATGTAGAACTTAATAAAAAAAAATGAGGTAAACAAAATTGTGCTAAAAAGTAAACTAACTAAATTGAACTCATGAGGGCTTCAAAATACATCCCATGAATGGGAGATTGCCCTCAATAATCATCATAAAAAAATATAACATAAACAAATGAAAGCATGTGATGATTAAAATAAAAGTAATAAGAGAGGAATTGATCGAACCCATTTAAGCCTTGAATTGGAATGGAATCTTCAATTACATCAACAATCTCTCAATTACTATCAATCACTAATATATTGATTGGATCTAAAATAAAAACTACCGAATAAAAATAAAAAAGGATAATGGATGAAATCATAATGGAGAATTAAATAATAAAAGAGAATTGCTAAAAATGCAAATCTTAAGATTATAAAATTGTGCATTAGAACTCATCAAAAGAAATAAATTATAGATCTTTACTTTATATTGAGATAATTCCTAAAAATGCAAAATCTCAAAATAAAGGAATGTATTGGCCCATAAGAGATGAATTCAACTACATCAATCTATTTTGAAATATTTACTAAAAATACAAATTTCATTATAGAGGGGTGGGGTGGAATTCATCCTAGAGATAAATTTCACTACACACCTCTATATTGAGATATTTTCTAAAAATGGAAATATTCAACATAGAGGGGTGACGAGAATTTTATCACACAAAGCTTAAAAACTAAATTTGAGAAATCCCCTTGAAAATGGACCAAGTCTTCAATTTATATGGTGCACATGGAGGCTAAAGGTAAATTGAGTATGGATAAAATTGAGTGAGGATGAGAGAACATGAATATGGAAAAGGTGTGAGGTAATAAAATCTTATTTGGTATGAGGGGAAATATACGAAATATGAGGGACAAAAGGTAGTTGGGGGCGTTTTGGGTAAAGGGGTTAAATTTGTTAAAGACATGTGGGTTTTTAATGAGTTTCATCTTAGATTTATTTGGCAGGGACAAAATCGTGGGGTGACTTTGAAGAAGTGGAAATGGATTGAGTTCGTGTGTTAAGAGGTCGAGTAGGTCTCGGGTAGGATGGAATCGGGTCGGGGCTGGGTTTATTGTTCGTGGGTCTAAGCATGGGTAAGGCAGGGATCGTCGGGTCGCGACTTTTTGGATGGGTGTATCTGTGCTGTCCACGTGTCATAGGGGTCGAGATAGGAGCTGGTATCGCCGGTGAGTTCAAGCCAGGGTAGGTCGGAGCTGGTCGCGGGTTTGGATGGTGTTATTCCATCGGGTTAAGGGGATTGGGTTTCGGATCCGGTTGGGTCGCGGGTCTTGGTTTGCAGACCCGGGTTTGGGGTTTAAGGACTGGGACGAATGTCGCTGGAATCGGGTTGAGCAGGTGGCGGGTCTATGATCATCGGGTTTGTAGGTTGCAGGGGCCGTCGGCGTGTTTGGGTAGGTTAGAAGTGGGGAATGGGGGACGGGTAATGGGTATGGCCATGGTGGTGTGAGTTGGGAGGTTTACGGATGTTGAGTGAGAGGTGAGAGGTTTGGGTTATGGAGGGAAGAGAGAGGAGAGAGACAGAGTGGTGAGGAAGATGAAGGTGTTGAATTATGTGTGCGAGGGTGCATGGTGTAAGGTGTGAGGGTGAGGGAGTGTTTGTGTGTATGTGATGTAGGATAAGTGTATGGAAAAGATGGGTGTGAGTGTGTTTAATTTGTACCTAAAAAATAAACTAAAACTAAAAAATAAAACTTAATAACTAAAAAATAAACTAAAACTAAAATAAAATTATAATCTATAAATAAAAGACACCGATTAAAAAAAATTAAAAAAATCCATTAAAACTAAAACTAAAATCTTAAAAAAATGTAAAATATAAAATAAATGAATGCCTAAAAAAAACTAATCCTAATAAAATAAAATTAAAAACTAAAAAGAATCAAAATCAAAATAAAATACACTAAATAAAAAGAAATAGAAAAATATGCAAATAAATTCTAAAAATCCTAAATAAATCTAACATAAATCCTAAAAATAAAAACGACGGAAATAAAAATCTAAAAAAAAATTAAAAAGGCACAAACTAAACACACACGGGCTTCGGGGTAGGATTTAGGAAGGTTGGGGCTAGGCTAGGATTACGGGACAAGGTATTTAGCACCATTTATGCGCAATTGTCTTGATTTAAGCATTTGAACTCCGCAACACACAATTGACCTATAAAATAAACATTAACATTCATAAGACCATTTCTATTACAAACGAGCGACTAAAATGCATCTATTCGGGGTATAGAATAGACACTTTTTGGTGCTTATCACACCAACCCCAAACAGAGTGTTGATAGTCCTTGAGCAATAAGATATAAAGAAAGAGAAAGATAAGAAACCTAAAGTGTACCACTTTCGCGGGCACTTGTGATTTCACTTAGCATGTGCAACAAGCCTTTAAACCTATAGGTTGCCTAACAAGATGAGTTGTGCCTCGTGAGGGTTTGCAGGGAATTTGTCCACAAAATTTTTAATTTAAAAAGATTTATTGAAAGGTAGTCAATCTCTTATTAGACGTAGAATAATCGCAAAATCCATCACAAAAGAAATATTTTGAGAAAATCTATCTAGAAGCGTGCAAAAATATTAACCTAAGTAAATACTCAAGGCACATCCTTCCTAGAACTCAATGTGTGTGTGTGTGTGAGTCACTCAAAACGAGTCGAGCATCATCATAGTAATTCCTAGATTGCACTACACCAAATCCTGCGAATGGTCACGCCCAGTGGGTCACGGCCCAAGTCCGCGACCAGATGGTCACGGACTTGGGCCGTGACCCACTCAATTTTTGGCGTGACCATATGTATTACCACACTAAATTATTAATGCTCGGGAAGTGGTCACGGCCCAAGTCCGTGACCACAGTGGTCACGGACTTGGGCCATGACAAGGACATGACCATCTTGGCGCCAAACTCGCGCCAAAATTCCCTCCAAACTTGGTCACGGGTGGGTCACTGCCCAAGTCCGGGACCCACGACATGACGAAGAAAAGAATACACACATTGAGGGTCAAGGCTTAGGGTCGTGACCATTTCTGGGTGTGGGTCACGTCTATGAACCGTGACCATACCTCATTCAAGCACTAAGACGAATGAAAAAGGGTCACGCACCACAAATTAGGGGTCACGGCTTGGGTCCGTGACCATTTATTGGTATGGGTCACGGCTATGGGCCGTGACCATACCCAAAATGGTGGGCTCACTAATTTCATTAATTTGTTTCACTCGTGGGTCATGGACAGAGCCGTGACCATGTTAAATCTGAAAAACATAACTCCCGCTATACCCTTTGTTTCATTCAATTCCTTCCCCTCCCTCTCTTTCATTCAATCGACCAAGTGGCACCGGCGATTTCAGTTAGGGTTTCAGCCGGACCAAGTGTTGTTCGGGTTTCTGTGATGGTGGTGGCCGGAGGCTTCAATGACGGAGACAGCGTCTTGAGTTTTCTACAGTCGCATTTTGGACCTGCATATTACTTTCAGAGGATGGGTGAAATCCCCAGAGGTTACTCTGTCTTGGAGTGCTGAATGGGTTGCGGTTTTGTGGAACCGGATTGGATTGGGTTTTGGGGGTATGGAAGTCGGGTTGGTAAATGGGTAGACTGGATTGGGTTTGGATATGGATTTGGGAGACGAAGGTTCGGGTTGGGGCAAAGGTTCGTCAGGCCGGAGGTTGGGTATGAATGAGTTGGTAAGGCAAGGGTTGGCCTGAACTGTTTCAGAATTGTGTCGGAGCTATGGGGTTGAAGTCGCCGGCGGGTTATGGGTTGTACTAGAGGGTCGCCGTCTCTTTTTCAGAGGATGGGTGAAATCCCTAGACGTTACAATCTGGAAACCTTTTTCGTTTACCAAATTTATTTACAGTTATTCTTATATTACGGGTCAATATATTTGTAATTTGATTCATATTTTTTATGTAGCTACGCTATCATTCATAAACTGAACTTGTATACGACCGTTCATTGACTACATTTTGTCAATAGCGTATTTATGCATTCTACTATACCTGCGACGACAACAAGGAGTTATGTAGAAATTTCACTTAACAAAAACCATTTGCCAACTGTAATGTATACTCGATTTTCAGTCCTGTATATGATAAAATTTGTAAAGTATACATGATTTTTTATTGGAAAAATAATAATTTGTACGTGGAATTTCATAATATATACACGAATTTTTGTAACATACACGAATTTTATAATAAGAGTGGTTTTATGGTGGTCAGAGGATAGAGAAGTCGAGGGCAGATACATCCTCATAATTACACTAGTTGTGTTATGTATTATGTCCTTGTTGTGTTTCATTAAATTCAATAACAAACCAATGTTGGAAAAAAAACAATTTTTTTATGGTTAATGTTATTATGCTACGAGTGTCACTTTGCCACGTGAGATTCAGATTGTCTTATTAAAATAAACACGTGTTCTGTTGTGTATACCGTCATATGTCAAATCTGTTATGAAGCCTTTTGGTTAATTGACTGTAATTTTTATTCTGTTCTTCTTCAAGCCCTTAGAAAATGTATTTTGGATAAAACATGTTTTTATGCTACAAATGTAATTTTTTTTATATGATTTAAATGACTATTTTGTACTCCTTTACGTTTCTCTATTTTGAAGCTTATGCAATTCGATAATGTTTTCTTTTGTAGGAGAAAGGATCCGACGACATTGCTCTTAAAGCAATGGGTAGAGCTATTATTCGGGTAATTGTATGAACTCAACATTATCCAATTGAATATGTCCTGTTATATTGAATATGTTTTTCACTGTTTTGATTTTCGAATTTGTTGTTATCTTGAATATGTTGTTCATTGATTTTAGGAAGAAGATGAAGTTAAGGGGTATTAGCAAATATCGTAGGATTTGGTGTAGTGAAAAGCGTGTATCTACAAGGTTCTTCAGGTAATTGTATTAGATAACTTGTATGAGAATGTGCTTAATGGTGAATTTAACTTTCTTTTCACTTCTATTATGAGTTCAGATAGATCAGTTCTAATAATTTTCTCTCTTTTGGTTGCCGATAAATGAGAGAAACTATGAAAAACATTTCAATCTAGTATGCTTTATTCAACTTATATGTATGTGTGTTTCAATAACATTTTCACTTTTCACCATACCTACCCCTGTCAAAAACTTTTATATCTAGTATGCTTTATTCCAACATTTTCAGTTTTCAGTTTGTATGTATTTGTGTAAATCTAAGACATGTTATAGGCAACTAATAATTCTTCAGGAGTTTTGTGAGGTACTTTCTTTATTTTTACATACCATTTCTTCTTTACACATTATTTCCATATTGCAGATCTAAGAATTGCATACCAGTTCTTCATTACATACCAGGTACTCTTTACTTTAACTAAATTACTTATAGAATTGATATGCATTATCTATTAAATTTTAGATGATAGAAGGAGTACGGGATAAATATTGGTTTTGTTTGGTTTGGCTGTTGGATAATTATTAGTTGTTGGATAGTATGATAGAAGGAGTACGGGATAAATATTGGTTTTGTTTGGTTTGGCTGTTGGATAATTATTAGTTGTTGGATAGTATGTTAGAAGGAGTACGGGATAATTCGAAGGAGTACGGGATAATTATGGGTTTGATTGTTGGATAATATGTTGAAAATATTTTAGACTCTCGGTTTGAGAATACGATGATAAATTGAAAATGTCTAGACTTAGATTTAAAAACATGGTATTTGAAACACCCGAACGGTCCCCTGAGAGGTACCAACACCTCGCAGAGGACCAATGTAACTTTTAGGAACTGATCACATGATCATCGGACTCCCGGTGCGAGAATACGACGATAATTTGAAAATATGAGGACTTAGTCTTAAAAAATGGCATTAGAGGGCGAAACCCCAAAACAACCCCCAAACGGTCCCGTGAGAGACACCCACACCTCGTACGGGACCAATGTAACTCGTAGGCACTGACCGCGCAATCACGGGACTCCCGGTTTGAGAATATGACGATAATTTGAAAATATCATCACTTAAGCTTAAAAAGTGGCATTAGAGGGCGAAACCCTAAAACAACCCCCCGAACCGCCCCTTGAGAGGCACCGACACCTCCCACGGGACCAATATAACTCGTAGGACCTGATCCCACAGCCGCGAATCTCCCGGTTTAAGAATACGATGATAATTTGCATATTTCTGGACTTAGGCTTAAAAGCATGACACTAGAGGGTGAAAACCCAAAACAGCCCCCGAACGGCCCCGTGGGAGGCACCAAAACTTCCCACGAGACCAATGTAACTTGTAAGAACTGAACACGCAGTCGCGGGACTCCCGATTTGAGAATACAACAACCATTTACATATTTCTAGACTTAGGGTTAAAAACATGGCGTTAGAGGATGAAAACCCAAAACAGCCCCCGAACGGCCCTGTGGGAGGCACCAACACTTCTCACGGGACCAATGTAACTCGTAGGAACTGATCACGCAGCCACGGGACTCCCGGTGTGAAAATTTGACTAGAATTTGCATATTTCTAGACTTATGCAAAACATGGCGTTAGTGGGGGAGAATCCGAAACAACCCCCGAACGGCTCCGTGGTAGGCACCAACACCTCCCACGGGACCAAGGTAACTCGTAGGAACTGACCCCGCAGCCGCGGGACTCCCGGTTTGAGAATTCACAAATAATTTGTATATTTGTAGATTTAGGCTTAAAAACATGGCGTTAGAGGGTGAAAACCCAAAACAGCCCCCGAACGTCCCCGTGGGTGGCACCAACACCACCCACGGGACCAATGTAACTTGTAGGAACTGACCACGCAGCCGCGGTACTCCCGGTTTGAGAATATGATGGTAATTTTCATATTTCTACACTTAGACTTAAAAATATAGCGTTAGAGGGTGAAAACCCGAAACAACCCCCGAACGGCCCCGTGGGCGGCTCCAACACCTCCCACTGGACCAATGTATCTGGTAGGAAACGGTCGCGCAGCTGCGGGACTCCCGATTTGAGAATACGACGATAATTTGCATATATCTAGACTAATGCTTAAAAATATAGCGTTAGGGGGTGAAAACATGAAACAACCCCCGAACGGCCCCGTGGGTGGCACCAACACCTCCCACGGGACCAACATAACTCGTAGGAACCGACCCCGCAGCCGCGGGTCTCCCGATTTGAGAGTACGACGGTAATTTGCTTATTTCTAGACTTAGGCTTAAAAACATGACGATAGAGGGTGAAAACTCGAAACAGCCCCCGAACGGCCCCGTGGGTGGCACCAACACCTCCCACAGGACCAATGTAACTCGTAGGAACTAACCTCGCAGCTGCGGGTCTTCCGGTTTGAGAATACAACGGTAATTTGCATATTTCTACACTTAAGCAAAACATGGCGTAAGAGGGTGAAAAATCGAAACATCCCCCAAACGGCCCCATGGGTGGCACCAACACCTCCCACGGGACCAACGTAACTCGTAGGAACTGACCTCGCAGCCACGGGTCTCCCGGTTTGAGAGTAATACGGTAATTTGCATATTTCAAGACTTAGGCTTAAAAACATGACGTTAGAGGGTGAAAACTCGAAACATCACCCGAACGGCCCCGTGGGTGGCACCAACACCTCCCACGGGACCAACGTAACTAGTAGGAACCGACCCCACAGTCGCGGGTCTCCCGGTTTGAGAGTACGACGGTAATTTACTTATTTCTGACTTAGGCTTAAAAACATGACGTTAGAGGGTGAAAACTCGAAACAGCCCCCGAACGGCCCCGTGGGTGGCACCAACACCTCCCACGGGACCAACGTAACTCGTAGGAACTGACCTCGTAGCTGCGGGTCTCCCGGTTTGAGAATACGACGGTAATTTGTGTATTTCTACACTTAAGCAAAACATGGCGTTAGAGGGTGAAAACTCGAAACAGCCCCCGAACGTCCCTGTGGGTGGCACCAACACCTCCCACGGGACCAACGTAACTTGTAGGAACTGACCTCGCAGCCGCGGGTATCCTGGTTTGAGAGTAATACGGTAATTTGCATATTTCAAGACTAAGGCTTAAAAACATGACGTTAGAAGGTGAAAACTCGAAACAGCCCCCGAACGGCCCCGTGGGTGGCACCAACACCTCCCACGGGACCAACGTAACTCGTAGGAACCGACCCCACAGCCGCGGGTCTCCCGGTTTGAGAGTACGACGATAATTTTCTTATTTCTAGACTTCGGCTTAAAAACATGACGTTAGATGGTGAAAACTTGAAATAGCCCCCGAACAGCCCCGTGGGTGGCACCAACACCTCCCACGGGACCAACGTAACTCGTAGGAACTGACCTCGCAGCTGCGGGTCTTCCGGTTTGAGAATACAACGGTAATTTGCATATTTCTACACTTAAGCAAAACATGGCGTAAGAGGGTGAAAACTCGAAACATCCCCCAAACGGCCCCATGGGTGGCACCAACACCTCCCACGGGACCAACGTAACTCGTAGGAACTGACCTCGCAGCCACGGGTCTCCCGGTTTGAGAGTAATACGGTAATTTGCATATTTCAAGACTTAGGCTTAAAAACATGACGTTAGAGGGTGAAAACTCGAAACAGCCCCCGAACGGCCCCGTGGGTGGCACCAACACCTCCCACGGGACCAACGTAACTCGTAGGAACTGATCTCGTAGCTGCGGGTCTCCCGGTTTGAGAATACAACGGTAATTTGCGTATTTCTACACTTAAGCAAAACATGGCGTTAGAGGGTGAAAACTCGAAACAGCCCCCGAACGTCCCTGTGGGTGGCACCAACACCTCCCACGGGACCAACGTAACTTGTAGGAACTGACCTCGCAGCCGCGGGTATCCCGGTTTGAGAGTAATACGGTAATTTGCATATTTCAAGACTAAGGCTTAAAAACATGACGTTAGAGGGTGAAAACTCGAAACAGCCCCCGAACGGCCCAACCTCCCACGGGACCAACGTAACTCGTAGGAACCGACCCCACTGCCGCGGGTCTCCCGGTTTGAGAGTACGACGGTAATTTGCGTATTTCTACACTTAGGCTTAAAAACATGACATTAGAGGGTGAAAACTCGAAACAGCCCCAAACGGCCCCGTGGGTGGCACCAACACCTCCCACCAACACCTCTCAAAACGACAGTAATTTTCATATTTCTACTTGGTTACTGATAATTTTAACTCATATATGCAATTTTTCAGCTTGATTAAATTTTTTGTAAAACTACTTGGTTACTGATATTTTTGTTTTTTGTATCCTATCATTTGTAGGATTTTTGCACGTGGAACAAATGAAGGAGGCAATGGTTTACAACATGAAGATTGCTTATATGTTGTGGACATTCAGGATAATGTTTTTTACGTGTTATAGCCATGCAGGCTTTTATTGTTTAGTTTTATGGCCGTGCGGGCTTTTATAATTTGATTGTTGAATTTTATAGCCGTGCGGGCTTTATAATAAGCTGGTTTTTCATTTACAGGTTTTGGAATGTCAAGAAAATAGAGGAAACTCTGCCCAATTTTTTTTTTGCTCTGTGAATTATTAAGACGTGTAATATTTTTAAGTTTGTATATATATTTGTTTATTAACAACATTCTCAATTCGCAATTTGTGATTTGTTTTATTGTTTTGCCTATAATAAATATTTGTAACACCTCGTAGCAACCGACGGTGCACTCACAGGACCCCCAATTTTAGGATTGAACAAAAAAAAATACATTTTTTTAAATTATAGATAAATATGGTCATGGACTTTGTCCATGACAATTTTTATTTTTTTTGTCGCGCTTAAAAATGGTCGCTGCCAAAGTCCGCGACCATTTTTTTTATTTTTTTGTCACGGTTATGGGTCGCGGACTAGGGCCACGACATATTGTTTTTAATTTTTTTTGTCACGGACGTGGGTCGCGGACCTTGGCCGCGACCAACTTGTCACGGTTATGAGTCATGGATGAGGGTCGCGACCAATTTTTTTATTTTTTTTTGTCACGGAAGTGGGTCGCGGACTTTGGCCGCGACCAATTTGTCACGGTTGTGGGTCACGGATTAGGTCCGTGACCAATTTTTTTATTTTATTTTTGTCACGGACGTGGGTCGCGGATATTGGCCGCGACCAATTTGTCACGGTTGTGGGTCACGGATGAGGGCCGCGACCCGTCACGGCATGGGTCACGGCCAAAGTCCGCGACCATCTGTCGTGACCCCTCTTGGCCGTGACCATTTTTTGGTCACGGACTTGGTCCGCGACCCACGAAAATGGTCACGCCCGAAATGGTCACTGCCCAAGTCCGCTACCCACAGTTTTGGTCTGGGATTTTGGCCGTGACCAATCGCCAGTTTTGGTGTAGTGTTGCCTTATCAGAATCAAAGCTTCAACCTCAAATCTCACTAGATATATCTCTCTCAAATGAACTCTTGAGATTAGGGTATGTGTATCACTCTTGTGTGTGAGGAGGTCAGTAAATGTAAGCAAGTTCAAACATCTCACACACATATAAGAAATAACGTACATTAAGAAAGACACTGATCTCATGAAAGAATGCTAATCACTATAATCAGAATGTCGAGTTTTTCACCATGTTGACTTTCATTTGCCAGAACACCTAGGAAAAAATATGGAAGTTTATGGGTGAGGGGAAATGAAATGAGAAGTATGGGATGATATGAGGTAGACTGGTGATATTATGGATGGATGGTGGATATTTGAGAAGAGTGTATCACACATAGACGAACAAATGTCTTTTGATTGTAACTTTCTCTTTTTCTTCTTTTCCAAATACGCATCAATGTATGAGATAAATCTGCTAAAAATACAAATTACCCCAACATAGATTTGTATTTAATTTTTCTCCATCTGAATCGAACTTTAGGAGAGATATTCGCTAAAAATGACAACACTCTCTATGACGGATCTTCTCCTTTCACTTTCTTCTACTTTTTTTTTTTTTTGTTTTTTCCTTTTCTAAATATTCATCAATGTATGAGATAAATATGCTAAAAATACAAACAAACCCAACATAGATTTGTATTTAATTTTCTTCCATCTAAATCGACTTTGGGATAGATATTCGCTAAAAATGCAAACACTCTGTTGGACGAATCTTCTCCTTTTAGTTTTTCTTTTTTTCATTTTTTCAAAATAGTGGGTGAAAAATGGAATTGATATGGAAATGGGTGGTATGATATATGGTGATGATATGGAAAATATAAGGTGTATGGATGAGGATAAATGTATGATAAAATGGAATTTGTTTAGTGTATGGGTGAAGGTTTTGTGATCGGGACAAATTCAAGACACGTGTTTCTTACAGCTCGAAAGGGATGTCGTTCTCAGTGATCAAGAATTTTTTTTTTAATGAAAAATAATGAGGTCAAACAACGATTTAAGTGCATACCCAAAGAAAGTTGAATCAACTTGTGACTCAAAGATTGCGTAAAACACTCTGAAAGGGTGAAAGGCACAAATCTCACAAGCTAAAGTCTTTACTAGTGATTTGTAATACCCCTTATTTTTGAGTAATTGTTTTTATATTAATTTGCCATGTGGTTTAATTAAATAAAATAAAGGAAGTTGGAGTAAATATTATTTTTAGTAATTTAAGAGATAATATTTACTGAGTTTTCATATTTACTGTAAAGTGAATGTAAATAGCATCATATTATGTTTTGTTGCGTCATTGTGCTTTAAGCGACGAGTATGGCTTATATTCCAATTGAATCATTATTGATAAATAAAAATGATGTTGGAATATGAAATAATTTATGTTATCCCGGATGCCAAATTAGAGGGCCCGATTTGTCCGGAAATGGCTGAGATAGTCCAAACAAGTACCATGTTGTAATTTTGGATTATGGGTACTTCTGACTGGTTGTAACTTAATTATGTTATTATGAGTCATTTTAATGGTGTAGTAACATTTAAAGTTGTAATTTAATGTTAATGGGCATTTAAGTCTTCCAACCCCATTTATTCTCATTTATATGTCTTAAACCTAGAGAGAAAAGGAGAGAAAGAGAATTTGGGAGAAAAGGAGATAAAAGGGAGAGAGTTGAAGATTGGAACTTGAATTTGTTGCTACTGAAAGAAAATCCGAGACTAGAACCTTAAGGCAAGTTTTTAACTTGCAAATGTATAATTTAGTCTGGATAATTTGCATTTTAGTTGTGTTATTGAGAATTACCATTTATGGGTTTTGATGAAATTGGTGTTTAAAGCCTTAAGTATTGTATTAGATTTTATTTAGGTTGGATTTATTAAGTAATGTGGGTTTAGAAATGATTTGGATTTAGTATGAGTTGATTTGGTTAGTATTTGAGGATACAAGAATAGGTTTTGGTAAATTAGGGTTTATAACACATAGCCCCAAACTTGGCAAATCTGCCAGGACGAATCGATTCGCCTTCCCTAGTCAATCGATTAGCTAAAAAGGGCGGCTACAGGTCTGGGGATCCGAATCGATTCGGGCTAAGGCTGAATCGATTCAGAATGAGACAGGAAGTTATAATTCTCAGCCGAATCGATTCGCTATTAATGGAAAATCGATTCGCTGGGGAAAATCGATTCGGCCCTAGGGCGAATCGATTCGGAATCCTGCTATTTTGGGGGATTTTTCTAACTTAGTTTTTAGCCCTTTTCTTTTAGGTTTTAAGCCTAGGAACCTTCTATTATGAAGTAAAATAGAGTATTTGAGTCTTTGATTAGGGAGTTAAATACTTTAATTTAAAGCGGGGGGGGGGGGGGGATTTGGATTTATTTCGTGGGCTATTTAATAGGAGTTAATGTAGTTCTTTATTTACTAAGCTAGTCTAGGACTAGGGGAAAGTAGGATTGCATAGTGTTGGGAGGTTAAGAGAATTTTATGAGGTCAATCACATCTGATAGCTCGTAGGGATATTGTTAACTCTAGGAGACAATTATGGGGATAATTATATGTGGTGGTTTATAACTCCTGACGATAAACGCTTATGGCTCCGGATATAATGTAGTGCATATTTCATTAGAATATCTTGTGAATCTTAATTTGCATGTACATACCTCTCTAAGTGCTATCACAAGGGAAGTTACGCGAATGAGGTGAAGTCCCCTGGCTAGTGAAAGCAGGGAAAATATAGTCCTCAGCCATAGGACCAGTTATTATATTATGATGTTATTTTATTCGAAGTGAGGTAATTCTGGGTATGGTTATGACTCACAGTCGAAGGTATATGGCCGCTTACCACGCGACGCGATTTGGGATTCCAAGGTAGTATTGGTGATAGGCCCTGGAAGATGATAGCTATTTAGGGGCGCATCCTGTAGGGTGACTCCCGGAAGGATGGTCTTAGAATCGTTATATATTTTGAGTATAAATATTCTCACAAATATGACTTTTTATAAATGGATAAAGCATTTCATAAATCAATTGTTTCGAATAACTTTCCAAGTGAAGAATGGACTTGTGAAGTCATATTGTGCAAAATTGAGATGTAAGCTTATTAAATTAGAATTGAGTTATTTCTCTTGCATCAATGCATTGTTATCATAGTAATGACATTGCGCTAGGTTTTGCATTTAGATGGGAGGCGAGAATTATTCTTATTGTGAAGGGAGAGATAAGCTTATTCATGACGTTAGGTATTCACAACTGTTATGTATTTAATTGACATGAATGTCATATCAAACCGGGCCCTGACCCGTTTCTATCTCTTTGTTTTGTATGGATCTCTCTTATGTCCAGGTGCTCCGCCGTAAGGACACCCATGTTGATCTTTCCTTCTAAGGGTCCAGGAGCTATAACATTTTTGCGGATGTTGTAGGATATTTGTTATAGACGCCTCTATCTTTTGTGCACTCTAGTTATGATCCGTCTAAATATTCGGGCATGTTGCCCAAGTTTTGTATTTGCTTATATACTATGATATTTATTTTAATACTTGGTGTAACCGAATGTAATGGTCTGTTAACCGACAACTTATTCGGTTATTATGTTGTGAATGCATGTTAAACTATTATTTGTCTTTATTTTATCCACCTTCTTTTAAATTGTATTGTCTAAATGGTTTTATCTAAACTTACAAGATAAAATGGACACTTCATTTTCTAAAATTATTGGTGGTTATCTCTTATTATTATTATTTTCTCGACAGTGATGCTAAGAATGGACCATCTATGATTCCTGTAATTATTGGAGTATCGGGCTGGCCACCTCTTATTTTAATAAGTGGGGTGTCACATGATCATTAAGGTTCTCTTGAGAATTGTAGTAATCCTCAACTCTAAACTCTATTGACGTGATAAGTGCACAAATATTGTTTAGTCTAGAAATTCATGGTGTGAAAGGCCTAGATATGTATTACATAAGTCATTTAGAAAAATATAATTCCTCGAACAAGATTCCTAGACTTAAAAAGGTGGATGATAGAAAATTCATGTCAATGAGTGAGATGAAAGAAATTGCACAAAATTTTAAAAATTATGTTCTAAAATCAAAAAATTTCACAAGACGTACGATTTTGATAAAATTCTCCACCCCCAAACAAATAGGAACATCATCCTCGACGTTAAATAAAACGATTTTTAAAATTGAGAGCATTATGTAGGAAAGAGATTACTAGAATCAACCGCTAATAAAGTGGACAAATGAATCCAAGAATAAACCTGAATAATAAGTGAAATAACAAAAAATTTAGAAGTCTATAAATATGATAAAGTATTGGGTGATGTGAAACACCACCCCCAAATAGGATAAGACTCATACTAGAAACAACGGGTTGCCTCCCGGTAGCCCTAAGTTTAATGTCTTCAGCCATACAAAATCATTCTCACCCTACAGATAAGATCTATGAAACCTCGGAGTGACAGAAAAATGGGTGATGATACTCACCCCCAAACAAGACTGAAGCGTCAGTCTTGTTGGATAAAGTGACAAGGATGAGGGTGAAGAAACACTGAACATGGCCTTATTTTTATTTTCAAAATTTTATTTTTTGGAGTTTTTGAAAAAGAAAAGAAAATATTTTTGTGATTTAAAAAAAAAAATATGTTGAAAAAGAAAAATATAATTGGATTTTTTGTTGAAAATTATAAGAGAAAATGAAAAATAATTTTGGAGTTTTGGACTTTTTAAGATAAAATGAAAAATATTTTTTTCTTCTTTTTTACTTGGATATTTTCAAAAAGAAAGAACATATTTTTGTGATTTTTGAAAAAAAAAATGAATAAAAAGTTTTTGGATTTCATAGAAATATAAAGGAAGAAAATATTTTTGGATTTTTTTATAAAAATAAAGGATAAATTGTTTTTAGAAAAAGAAATAAATAAAATGTTTTTGATTTTTTTTGGAAGAAAAAAGAGGGAAAATAATTGGACTCTTTGAATTTTGAACGAACTCACTAAAATCGACTACCGAAAAATGAATTAGACACACACAAGTCAAGGATAAATCCTAACTACCACATAGTCAATTTTTATCTTCAAAATTAGTGAAAGGGTAGTCAAATTTTAATTAAGTTCGCGGGCAATAAAATCATTAAATTTATATTAGTGGTCGCCATTGCAAAAATATTCTTCTATTGGGCTATCTAGTTGATTGATTTTAAATTTAGTGATGGCTAGGGTAACACACAATTGGCAAGCGAGTGAGTCGGGTGATGAACTCCCTTCTCGTGAATGACCGGGTATAGGTCTCAATTTGATTAAGTAATCACACACATTCAAAAATAAATGCGAGAATAAAATAAAATAAGACCATATAAGCACACACAATAATTGACCTACGATAGGTTGATGTTGGCGCTGAACCTTCCTTTATCACTGCTCAGTATGGGTCGTGTACAGGTATCCTGCGTAGGGTACACCCCCAATCTATGTGTGTTTGTGTTGTCCTCATAGGATAAGGGATGCCTTCGGACTTGCCGATAGAGCACGAATTTGACACTAACGGTAGATGCCCTTGGATATCCAATATACGGAAGGACATGTATTAATAATTACCCGAAATTTATGGAAATAATTTTAATTGTCTAAGAATGTGGACAATAATTATTATCATGACCGTATAAAGCATAATATATGTCTATGCCATATTTTTTATACTTATGAGACTGGAAAAAAATGGGAAATAGAAATTAAATGTAGGAATTACATTTATATAATTAATGATCGATATATCCATTTTAAAATTTGAGATTATGTCACAATCCATTATTTGGGGATGTATTGTGGTAAGAATAATATCACACTTAGATGAGGGGTGAGGTATTATACGTATGAGAGTGATGAAGGGGGAATATTTATTATGCATTGACTCTATTATTGCTTCATAAATTAATTAAGTTAGTTCTTTCACACCTTGAGCCCTGACCCAAATTTAAATCCCCCCCCCCCCCCCCCCCCCCCAGGTGCTCCTAGATGGGGATAGTTGGATTAGGCTATATCAATCATGTTGTGTAGTTTGTGCTTCAGTTTTTAGACTCTTAGATTCTAGCATAGGTGCTTATTCTGCCATACCTATTTATTTATTTGGGAACATTTGTAAGGGCATAAGCTCAAGACTTTTATTTCATGCTCATTGAGACTTATATTACTTTGGTTGGATTTATTGTTTTATTATTGGTGGTTTGGATCTATTTATTTATTATGGATGTATTCATGACTTTTCAAACTTGGGCCGTAATTAACAATTATTTTATATTTGCATTTGTGCTAAGGATGATATTAATTGACAAATAAGCCCTATCTTTGGTGTATCGAGCTTGGCCAACCATTATGTGAGAAAATAGGGGTTGTTACACATACCAAGGAAATAGTTTTGGGTAATAATCTTATTACTTACTTTAAGGTGAGTGACATGTCCTATGAAATATAAATGCTTATATTTTCATATGGAAATGAATAGCTTAAATACATATATGGTGATGCTTGTGTAATGATGTAATGTTTATGAGACATATGCAATTGATTAAAAATGTTAAGTAAAGTTATATAATCTTATGGACTGTAGTGGGTCCCATAGGATGTGGTGGTACCGTTAATCCAACTTAAGGTTTGTGTACTCATGTCAAAATAAAGGAATGTGGTGGTCTCCATTAACTATGGTGGGTTAATTTGACTCTAGTGGGTCTAGGCTTGCGAGAGTTAACAATTCCTACTTGGATTATATAATTTCAAATGTTTAGTAAAGATTTTTATAAGTTTTGTGTGCATGTATATGGTCATTCACAAAGCTTTTATAGCTTACACTAAGATAATGTTTTGTTTCAGGTATGCCTATCATTTGGAGTTCACTTCCAAGTTGGGACTTTAAAACGGGATAGTGGAGGATAAATAATATGATTTTAATAGCGATAAGCTTTTTGTATAAATGTTAAACTAAGAAACTTGAGTATGTCAAGTTGTTTGGCACTTGTAAGTTATATGTAAAGGTAGTTTTGTTTTTATATAAACATGCCTTTGGACAAAAAAAATCTTGTGTTATTTTTCGACTGATTCCAGGTACAATATTGTTTAAGAGATTTTATCTCTATATAAAATGATAACTTTAACTTAATTAATCCCGGGATCAAAAACTTGGTATAAAAGCATGGTCATTAAGTTCTGGACATGGAGTCAGGGTCTAGATTGGCAATTGACAATAGGAAGTGAATTTGTTATGGATCGGAATTTTGACTGAGAATATTAATGTTAAACTTGTGCTATTGGATATTATTTAAGTTATTTATATTGTAGTAAGGGATGGATCCACATGATCCACATGTTCGAGCAGATGGTGAGGCATCATATGTTCCTAATAGTCAGGAAAGACATGGATATATTAAAGTGGATGAATCAGAGGTGCAACAACAACAAATTGATGACATGGGAAGAATATTACATATTATTGAACAACTAGTGGAATGAGAAAGAGTTGGAGCACATGGTAGAGATATTGATAAATTGCATGAGAGGTTCATGAAGTTAAATCATCTATCATTTACTGGGACAACTAATCTGATAGTGGCAAATGGGTGGATTAGAAAGATGAAAAAAATATTCGAGGTGATGGAAGTGCAAGATGAACAAAAGGTTTTGTTAGAAACCATTAGGTCAGAGGATGGTGCAAAGTTATGGTGGGATGCAACAACGAGGTTACTTACTACAATTGGGGGAGTGGTGCCAGAAAATCCTCCACAAATCACTTGGGAGAAGTTTCTGAATGTTTTTTTAAACATATATTTCAAGGCTTTATAGGAAGGAGAAAGAGGAAGAATTTATCACCCTGAAATTGGGGAAACGAATAATGGAAGAATGTGAAACTTTATTTATATCCTTATCTAGATTTTCACTTGATTTGGTAAAGATAGAAGAAAGAAAATGTGAACGATTTCAAATTGGGTTGATTGTAGATTGATAAGCACCCAAAAGTGTTTTAAATAAAACCCCAAATAGACAGTTTTACATTGCTAATTCTCGGTAAAATTGTTCTTATGCGCATTGATGTTTATCTTGTAAGTCAAAAGCTTCTTGCGGAGTTTAAAGCATTAAATAAAGGAAAAATGTCGTAGAGATGCAGTTAAACCACTCTAACTTATCTCCTAACCTATACCTTGCCCCTTACCAATTACCCAAACCTTAACCAAGACCGGTCCATTCCTAGCATTATACAATGTGTGTGTGTGGTATTATTATTTCTATATAGATATATATATTTTATTCAGGTTAAGTCTTTTTTATTATTTTGACACTTTTATTTTATTTATTTTAGTATCTTTATTATTTTATGTAAATAATATATAAAACGTGTATATCATCGTGTCGGTGTCCGTACATATTTAAGAGTGTGTTTAATATTTTATTTATTATATATTTTTTAGGGTTATTTTTTTTTTTGAGTTTTATTTTATTATGAGTCTTATTATATTTTATATGTTCGTGTTTCAGGTTTTTTTTTATCTTTTATTGCATGTGTTGTAAATATTCTGAAAGGTATAAATTCGCTTAGAAAGCTCTGATACCAATTTGTGAATGCGAGTGCATGATATCGATTACTTATCAGATTCGCAAATGTCCAATTTAACACTTATTAAATTAGAGGCCAATTTTTAGATCCAAATTTTAGTTAAATCCTAAATAATGCATCTAAGTGATTGAAAGAATAAAATCAAGAAACATGCAAAGGAAACCAATTTCAGGAAAAATCCCCGAAGGGAAAAAAAACTTTTATTTTACTAATAATTTGTATATCATAACTTATAATATTACAAGAAAAATCTACATTGAATATCTGTATACCCACATAGGCCGCAACCTACACCAGTAGTGGACTCCCGTAACAAATCCACAAGAACCGTAGTTTTATCTTCAACAACGAACACTTGCAAGCACTCCCAATGATAGCAGTCTTATTTAGCCAGCATCTCCCTCAAGAGACACCAAATCAATAGTAGAGAAATTTTCCCTACAAGAGAAACTCTAGAAAAATCGTATCTTGGGTTCCAAAATTATTCACTAAAGATGTTGGGATGATTTGTGAGTCAAAACAAAGTTAAAAATCCTTGATAAGGAGAAGGCAAAAATTCTGCAGATTGCAGTTTTCGTAGAATGAAACTTTCAGGTCTTCTAAAGAAAAAAAGGACTAAAAAATTTGTTATTTATAAAAAAATTGAGTCGGAGGGGTCGTTCAAACCACTTTTCATGTCATTTGAACGACATCAGCATCTCATTTGAAGTTCCTTCAAACGAACTTACTAATGACTATTAAAAACCAAAACAGTATGCTATCATTAGATGCATTAAAGAAACAACATATTAAACGATCCTTTGAAGGTAAGTACATATTTTATAAGTCCTGTTCACAATAGTGTATGTCATATACCACTACAAACCATCGAAGAAAAGTCCAAGTTTGAAGATGCATTAAGAAGAACCCGAATATCGACGTTCTTCAAAATCAAGCCTCTGTGAGATGAATTTTGGTTAGATTGTGTTTAAGTCCATTAACGGTTCGTTATAGGTGTTGGGATAATTTTTCTATAATTCTTTTAACACCCGAGTCATTGTTTTTCGTCAAAAGATTTTTTGTAAGTGTTGAGGCAGAGTTTAATAAAAATTAATTTTTAATGCTTTGTTCATTCGAGCAACATTTGCCTGTCATTCCTACAACATAACGCCTCGTTTGAGCGACATTGATATCTTATTTGAGCGATCATACCGACTTATTTTTTTATAAATAGCATGTTAAATGAGTGTGTTTGCTCAAGAAGACCCGGAGTTTACAGATCTGTGAAAATTGCAAACTGCAGAACCATTTTCCCTTTTTCATTTAAGGTTTTAAACTATTGTTTTTCAATTCACAAAATCCCAATAGTTTAGTGAATTGTTTTGGAACCCAAGATATATTATTTGCTATAGTTTCTCTTATAGGGAAGATTTCCTACTACTGATCTAGGTGTCTCTTGAGGGAGGTGCTGGGCTAACTACAACTGCAGTCTTTGGGAGTACTTACGGGTGATCCTTGTTGTTTGGTGGAGTTACTGCCGAATTTCATTGCTGATTTAGAACTTCGTGTTCTTGTGGGTCTCTACGGATATTCATTGCATAGTTCATTGTGTATGTAAGTTGCGATTTACTTCTTGATAGTGAAATAAAAGGGTTTTTCCTTCTTTCTTTTTTTCTGAAATCTGTAGATTAGCAAATTTTGTGATGGCATTATTTGGACACCTACTTGCATGTTTTATCGGTTAATTAAAATTTTCTTTAATTAATTTGGTTTAAAATCGATAATTTATTAAATAAGGGTTTAATTGAAATTTGTGAATCACCACACAATCGATATCACATTACTCGATTTTACAAATTGATGTCAGATCCTTTTAAGCGATCTTACCACTATCAAATTGGTATTAGAGAGGGTTTCTCTAATTTATTGAGTGATCCTTGTTTTCTGACACCAATTTGATGGAACAAATCATAGTTTTGATGATTTATATAGTTTGAATTTGATGTTTGATAAAAGAATTAATGTTTTGGAAAAATAAAATTGTCATTTTAAATCCACCGTGGATATTTTGCAAACAGTTCAAAGTTAAATATATTTTTATCATGAGAAATTTATTGCCTTGGACCATGATTTTAGAAAATTAGAATTGCCCCAAAAGGAGAGTGATGAAAGAGTCCTAATTTAGAAAAAGAATTGAAGGACTTTAAAAATTTTAGGGTTTGTATTTGTGCCAAAGAGGATAAAAATATTTTAATCAATGAATTTGTGGTACATGAGAAGACTCTTAGGGAAAATTTTACTTTTACTGAGGGGGAAAGAGATACACTTTTAGGAATTATTGAAATTTTGGAAAAGGCGTCGTTAAAATTAGAAGTCTAATAAAATTTTTGGAGTTGAAAGATGATTTAAGAGACTTAAGTAGTTTGTGTAGTCATGATAATTGTGGCCATCTCGAGCACGACATCGAAGGAGGATCCCTCGAAAAAGGAACCGCATCGCGGTCTCGCACCCTTCTTTGAAAGGTTCTTCGACCGTCATCAGTGTGGGGTAAATGTAAAAAGATGGAGTCGCTATCCAATTTTTCACAAAACAGGAAAAAGAACATGTTGCCACTTTGAGACTGTGGCATCAAGGACAAAACTGATGCATTCGAAACCAATAGGTCGGAGGTTCGGGGGCAAAGTTACAAAATGGGAAGGTGTTAGGCACCCATCTCGCCCTTTCGGTCTCTCATGGGCTAGTGTTAATATTTTCCTTTAAATACCCATGATGTGTGTGTGTGTGTGTGTGTGTGTGTGTGTGTTAATATAATGGAGATTGTAATCATTCAACTCATATAATGTATAAGATAGAGTGAATTCATCCATAGGAATGTTCCCAAAAAAATATATATAGAATATATGATTTGTGCATTTATTGTAATATTGATCGTTATTAGGAAATTACAATATGTGTTGGATAAAACGAAAAGAAACCTGATATATATATATATATATATATATATATATATATATATATATATATATATATATATATATATATATATATATATATATATATATATATATATATATATATATATGAAAATGGGAGATTTGAGGAAATTAAGGAATTTCGAGTCTCAGACTTTTATCCGAGACATCTACGTAGACTAGAAAGGCATCAAAGTCCACGTAGTTCGAATATAGCATGGGTATGGGGTTTATCCCATAGATTCGAACATAATTTATCATATGTGTATTTGTAGAAAATGTGTTTTTGGGTTTTGGAAAATGTGTGATGGACAATTCCGTTCGGAATTTACGGGTATAACCATTTTTTATTTGTTTTTGGTTTTTTTTATAGAAAATAAAGTATGTACAATATCCTAATAAAAGCGGGGATGTTAACATATATGAACTAAAGTTAACTAGATTATGAATATAAGTTAACTTATGTGAAAAATATGAGATTAAAAGAGAGAGAGAAGGAATTGGACCTTCTTTGGCGCTTAAGCTTTGATATTGGATGAACTCCCTTGAATATTGATGAATGCTGATGAGAAGGATTTTTTTCCAAATTGTGTGTGAAAAGAATGGAAATCTAGGCATCAATGGAACTTCCCATATGTAACTTTACGAATTGCTGAGATCACTGATGTTGATAAATAGCTTGTGTTTTTCTGCTGACTGTTGATTGTTCTGGGAGTGAGGTCATGGCCTCCTTTTACAGGGCTAAGGGGGGTGCTGATCGGCCTAACCCAGGGTGTGCCAATCGACGGGAAACCCTTGACACTATGCCGATAGCTAGGGTTCAGGACCTGCCAATTGGCAGTCTCGTGAAGACTTTTTGGGGAAAATGATCATAGCATGCAAACCGTTGATCTGAATCATGCACGGGGCATACCGTTATAAAGGTACTTCAAAGGCATTCGAGAGTCCTTTCGGACGAGAGATCGTCGGACAAAATGGATTGTTCATCCGTATGGTAAGTCAAAATCGCGTACAGGGGGGTCCATTGGAAAGGTTAGGAGATTTACTTAGACATTCCAAAGAATTTCTCTCAGTTCGGAAGGTTGACCTTGGTCTACCTAGTCCCGAAAGCATCCAGTGACCTCTCAGAGTAAAATATATCATTCGTCCGTACCATAGGTTAGAATCGTTCACGGGGTGGATCGTTAGAAAGGGTGTTTAGTGCCCTTTGGAGATTCATTCAGTCTTGTTCGAGCCGAAGAGTTGACTTTGGTCAAACGAAGTTCGGGAGCGCCCGATGTCCTCCGGATAAACTTTTAGGGGAAAATCGATCGGTCGTCCGAACGGTTATGCCATTTTGCACATGGTGTAGAATGTTGGAAAGGGGTTTTAGTGCTCTTAGAAGATTCAAAGATCTTTCGATCTAACATTGAAGTTAATTGGATTCAACTTTGAATTTATTTTTGGCAGCAAAATGGTCTGTTTGTCATAACCATTATGCCAATTCACACGTGGGGTGGATTGTTGGAAAGGGTATTCGAAACCCTTCGAAGATTCAAAGAGCTTGTGATCTGAATATAGAGTTGACCGAAGTTAAATGGGGCCTGAGTACGCACAATGGATTCTAGATCAGTACTAGGAGTGTGACCTAGGGTTTGCGATGAAATGGGGAAGTGGTAGGGACCTAAGGAGAGACTTAGGGGTTCCTAGAATGTGGTGCCTATATATCCCCTCGACGGGTGAGATTGAAACAAGTGATGGCCATCGAATAGACACCACATGATAGATGGAGGTTAGTTCTATGGACCTAAGGAATGTGGATTCCGATTTAGAGGGTCGGGATAAATTCTGACCTAATTGAGGTGATGGTCGAGGATCGAGGTCAATTCTGACCTAACTGCGGTGAGGATCCAAGACCGAGGTCAATTTTGACCTAAAAGAGGGGTGATAACCAAGGACTGAGGTCAATTCTGACCTAACAGAGGTGACGATCCAAGACTGAGGTAAATTTTGTCCTAAAAGAGGTGACGAGCAAGGATCGAGGTCAATTCTAACCTAACTAAGGTGATGATCCAAGACCGAGGTCAATTCAAATCTAAAAGATCACTGATGACCAAGGACCAAAGTCAAATCTGACCTAACTATGGTGACGATCCAAGATCGAGGTCAATTTTAACCTAAAAGAGGTGACGACCAAGGTCAATTCTGACCTAACTAAGGTGACAATCCAAGACTAAGTTTAATTCTAACCTAAAAGAGAGTTTAAGATCAAGTACTGAGGTTAATTCTGACCTAATAGAGGTGATGATCCAAGACTGAGGTCAATTGTGACCTAAAAGAGGAGACAACCAAGGATCCAGGTCAATTCTGACCTAACTGGTTTGAGGACCCAAGACCGAGGTCAATTCTGACCTAAAAGAGGTAACAACCGAGGTTTGAGGTTAATTCTGACCTAACTGGGGTAACGATCCAAGATCGAGGTCGATTCTGACTTGAAAGAGGGGTCCGCCTTTTCTTCGAGAATCTGGAAACTCCACTAGGATGTGTAGTCTTCCTCTGGAGATTGGGGGGAAACATTGGATTTTAGGTTCCACTTCGGAATTGTGAACGATCTGAGGGTTGGATGTTTCTTAACAGGGGAATTTTCAAATTTTGGGGCATCCTCTGTAGACGTTGTTGGGGAGAATTATTTTCTAGAATTCCAATGGTGATGTAAAAAAAAGTTTTTCTTAGTGAATGAGGTTCTAGAATAGATTTGGCAATTTTAGGAAATTTTTAAGAAATTTTCAGGATTTTCAAGTATTTTTCGGACTTTTTATACGATGTTTTAAAGGGTGTGCCGACTGGCACAAATGGAGGGGAACCAATCAGCATTGCCACAGTCTTTTCGAGTACCTCAAGCAAGTGAAGGGTCAGTGCTGATCGGTTGGTGGCAGGGGACTACCGATCGGCATGACCTTTAGCCTCCTATAGAAAGGGGCGGGTTCTCCTTAATTTGCATAGCTTTTTGACTTCTTTTCTTCTGCTATTCGCTTTTACAAATCATCCAAACATCCGAAATGGCCAAATTCTCAAGTAGTGTAGCCCATATGGCATGGCTTAATGCCGATGATTGGGCAAGGTTAGAGTGGAGGGCTAGGGTGCCCATTGCATTGGGTAGTGAGAACTCTATTGACTTGTTTGAGCTGATGGCGGATGATCAGACTCTTCTGCGCAAGCCTTCCCGTCATCGCTCTTCTAGGGTGGTGAACCCTGGTGGCTATGTAAGTATTGCATGACTCTTGGTATTCTTTCATTCATCTCTTGTCGAGATTGCTCCATTTCTTAAATTTGACAAGAGTTTTCTTTATTCCTTTGATAGTCTGACGTCTCCACGTCGACTATTCATGCCCGCGGGACGACAGGTCTTAAGGATGTTTAGGATAACCTTCCTCCTATGGTGCACTGGATGGTATCCTCTGTTGGTTTTGGGAGGATGGTGTCTACTTTAGATTAGACTCCTCGCTCCACTACGGTTCTATGTGCTCTATGAGAGAGGTGGTGGGACACATGTCGTGCCACGACTTAATTAACTTAAAATCAACCTTTTATTTAGAGATAAATCCCCATTAGACAATATGGTACTTGAAACCTTTTGAAAACTAACACAAGATTTTTTTTTCTTTTCTTCAAAGGCATGTTTGGATGAAAACATAGCTACCTTTATGCACAACTTAAAAGTACCAAACCAATTTACTTACATAAGTTCCTTTGTTTAACATTTCCCCAAAAAGTTTGTTGATATTCAACCCACATTATTTATCCTCCACTCTCTCATTTAATGTCCTAACTTGGCAGTGAACTCCAAACGATAGTCATACCTGAAACATAACATTATAGGAGTGTAAGCAACGCAAGCTTAGTGAATGACCGTATTCCACACATGCATCACATATATATAACCAATTTGAATAACAAGTTCCATTTTCTAATGTCATAACCCAACAGGAATTGTGTAACTCTCGCAAGCCTGGACCCGCCAGTCCAATGAACTCCCAGTTAATGGGGATACCGCATCCCATAATTAGGCCCGAGTACAACGAACCTTTAAGTTGGATTAACGGGACCGCCACATCCCGTAGGACCCACCACAGTCCTTAACATTAGATAAAGAACCCACCTCAGTCCATAACATTATATAACATCACATAACATTCTTAATCATATGCATATATTTCATAAATACAACATCACTCCCATATGCATCTTAACACATGAGTTTTACTACACATTTCCATATGAACATATAAGCATCTATATTTCATAGGATAGGTCACTCACCTTTAATTTGGTACTAAGATTAATACCAAAACTATTTCCTTGGTATGGTAGTGTTAGTCGCTTCCCCACCTAACAATTCAACATCACTAATATTTGAATACACCAAATCACATTAAACTCAGTAACACATCACATAAGTTCATCAATCTAACATAATTGAATATGATACTTCATATTTCTATAACACCTTATTCATTAGGGGTTTAACGCAATTTACGGAATTAAATTATGAATTCTCTAGACAAAGTTATGCCTGTTTTATTACAACATTTTCCAAATAATGTTTGGATAAAAACAACAAAAAAACTTCAACTTAAACACAACCCCCAAGCCAAAACAGAATGTATTTTATTCTCCCCATCAAGTATATCATACCCATATATGTTCTCTAATATTTACAATTGTAATTTCTTGATTCCAATAAGTATTTAATGATTTATGCCACTTTTAACACATCTAGGTCTGAGTAGAGCATCAAAGCATAACTTAATATTTTTCGAGCATATATAATGTCCTACTCGGTTATAAATCATGGAAACATATATTAAACATATTGAATAATATAAAATTGATGTTGCATAATTTTTAGAGTTCATTTATGTGACACCCCGACTAATTAAATACCGGGTAGCTACTCCTTTATAAAATTAATTCAAAATGCCAAGTTGGCTCAGTTAATAGTATCACTGTCGAAAACATTTTATTATTACTATCCACCTAGTATTTAAAAAGTAAGTGCCAAATTTTAATTTAAGTCTGATTAACATGCAATAAGTAAAATGAAGAAATAAATAACATCATTCACCATACTGAAGTAAACTGAATAACCATCACAATAGAGTAAATAAAGTCTGGAGGAAAACTCCTCACTACAATCCCATAACTGAAATGAATAACCGAAACTGAAATAAAACATGCTAAAGTCTGAAAACTGAAATATAAAAGATGTCTCTAAAGAAATGGGCAACATGCCCTACAACTGATAGATGGTGACTCTGGAATCCAAAAGATGGAGGCGTCTATATGCAAATCCCTGTAGCTTCCACAAGCAGCTACAGCTCGTCACCTGAATGAGTATCCTATGCTTGGTGTCCTTGTGGCTGGGCACCTAAAATGGTTTTACAAAGAAAAAGAGATTTGAAAAGCAAACGGGTCAGAGCCCGAATGTGGAGTTATATTTTAAAAACCTGCAAGTGCTTTAAAAACATTTAAAACATTAAATGCAAAGTACATGTTAGGACGTACACTCGCATGATATTCTCACCTCTCGTCTAACTGTGCACTCCTAACGTAAGTACCCATCTATATCGACCCATACTACTAGCTAACTGACAACAGAACTAGCTAGACTGCCAAAGGTGCTACCCATATTACTCGGTTCCATATATCATAACAACGCTCGTAATTAAATAGAGGTTCACCGTAAACTCAGTTACTAAATATGCCATTGATATAATTATCAGTTAACTCATTATATATCTCGAAACAATACCGTAATATTTTTACAACATTAACATGAGGATTCCCATAATATAATGTATATTATTCATATCATAAATATACAATACAAGCACCCCGCAATCTAAGCTGTAGTGCACACATACTCTGCTATCCATCCCGGTACATCACGTACATAAGGATTACATATTCCGAATCTCTCAGGAATAGTTTACCGATAACAACATCACAAATAATGGAGGCGAACACAGTCACCATCACATGGGTCACGCACATACCTACGCTCCCATGATCAGCGGACTTATTAATATCACAATAAGTCTTTCTATGACCTATGTTCATCGAGGTACCAGTCTATATCCCCCCCGTAGGCACACAAGGATTAGAGGGTCCTAAGCGAACGCAACCTCCCGTGATAGCAAGTATGGTAGGTATGTCATACACACAATCCATATACTAATACTAAGTAACCACACATCTTAGTAATACCGTATTTTAATCGTAGTATATATTCTCATACTAACTATAATTAACACAATTCATACTATTCCGGTTTGTACTTATACGCGTCATAATTATCTCACGTCGTAGTAGACACTCACGTCTCAACCCAAACCGTCCATGTAATACACTCTCGTATGTAAATTCCTTCTCATAAATACCCAAATGTCCCAATTCTATCACTACGAAGGTTAACTATATCCTCAAACAAGTTTACGGAACTCCAAAAGTCAAAACAGTCCAAAAAGGACCAAACTGCCAGCTCGTTAGAAGTATCGTTCGAACGAGACTTCGAACGAGTTTGGACTGTCAGGTCGTTAGAAGTCTCGTTCGAACGAGGCTGTTCGAACGAGATCCCAGTTCGTTCGAACGAACTGTCACTTCTAACGATATCTCGTTCGAACGAGATATCGAACGAAATCCCTACTCGTTAGTAACGACTGGTCAACTCGTTAGAAGCTCGTTCGAACGAGTTCATTCGAACGACCTGGGGGCTGCTTCTAACGAATTACCAGTTTCGACCCAGATTTTTCCAAAAATCGTTTTTCACCATTTTTAACAATTCTAATCTCTTCCAAAGTTCATCCAAATAACGTTTTAGGGTCTCTAATTCATCCTAAACATATTTACATCATCTCCTAACATGTTTTCAAGGATCGAATCATCATAACATCAACCAAATTTACAAATTTCTACACTTTTCCCAATTTCTCTAGAACATGAACCCTAGGTTTATATCCTCCTCAAATCCCAGAATTTATTTCGTTTTAATTCCTTCAAATCACAATTATTATAAGGGAAATCATCTACCTATCATACTACATGCAATTCTCTTCACAATTTCTCAAGTTCTATGATCTAAACTACATGGGTTTTCATATTTTCTTCAAGAACAAACCATAAATCCGAATTTTCTAACATGGAGGAAACATTCTCAGAAATTAAATGGAATAAAGTCACTTGCCTTGGTTGTCTCTGAGTTTGGTGTAGATTAGATGAAGTTTTTTGCAGAAATTCCTCTCTCTCCAAGCTCTTCTCCAATGGTGGCTTAAGGTGGCTAGGGTTTTTGATTTGGGAAATCTTAGAAGACCTAAATGATAACCTACGTAGCTTTCTAGGTTAATATGGGTTGGTTATGGGCTTAGTGGGCCAAATTCCATATCAGATTTACATCTCCAATTTTCGTCACTTTTAATTCCTAAAAATGTAAAATTACCAAAATACCCTTTAAGTTACCGGTATGGCCTAAAAATACCCCGGGACCCAAACTATACCCCCGGCTAGTGTTTTCTGACTATCTCGACCCTTCCGGACGCGTTGGCGCACTCAAAACGACCATACAGATTATAAATTTTAAATTCACTTTTATTAACAAAATATTATACCGTGACGCGGCGGTCCCATGCGTCTCAACAAAATTTCTAAAATGCCGTATATAAATCTCACGACAAATTTTATAATACCAAATACATATATAATCATATATGCACATAATCAAATACCAATTCGCATCTCATTAGTATTTATAACCCGGATTAATTTCCAATTAATACGCAATTTAATTAATTAATCCTAAAAATAATATAGCCGAAAATACGGGGTATTACATACTTCCCCCCTAATAACTGAATTTCGTCCCGAAATTCGAAACTAGAAAGTACCTGCTAAAAACAGCTCTGGATAACGCTCGCGCATCTCATCCTCGCGCTCCCATGTGGACTCTTCGACATTGTGATGTCGCCACTGAACACGTACTAACGGAACTATCTTTGACCGCAGTTTCCTCTCGCTTCGGTCCAAAATAGCAATTTGCCCCTCCTCGTAGGAGCTATCCGGCTGGAGATCGATGTCCTCCACAGCAATGTGAGAATGAGCCAAATTATCTCTAAGGTATTTCCTCAGCGAGGAAATATGGAACACGTCGTGAATCCGATGCAAGTGCTCCGGTAGTCCAAGTCTATACGCAACCGGTCCTATCCGCTCAATAATAGGAAACGACCCCACATACCTCGGTGCCAACTTCCCCTTCTTCCCGAATCGCATAATCCCCTTCATCGGAGAAACCCTGAGCAAAACCTGGTCCCCCACTTGGAACTCCCTGAAAAATCTCTTCGCATCAGCATAACTCTTCTGCCTGTCTTGAGCTACCCGAATGCGACTCCGAATCAACTCAATCCTTGCCGAAGTATCCTGAATCACTTCCGGCCCAAGTAGTTTGTTGTCCCCCACCTCCAACCAACATGCTGGGGAACGACAAGGCCTACCATACAATGCCTCAAACGGAGCCATGCCAATAGTGAACTGATAGGAGTTGTTGTAAGCAAACTCCACCAGTGGAAGGTACTGCTCCCATCCACCCCCGAAGTCAATAATGCACATGCGTAGCATGTCCTCCAACATCTGGTTGGTGCGCTCTGTCTGCCCATCGGTCTGCGGATGATAAGCCGTACTCAACCGCAATTCCGTGCCCATGGCCTCCTGGAAACTCTCCCAAAACCTCGAAACAAATATCTTATCTCTGTCAGACACGATATTCAGGGGCACATCGTGAAGTCTCACAATCTCTGAAATGAAAAGCTGGGCATACTGTCCGGTAGTGTAGTCAGTCCTTACGGGTAAGAAGTGAGCGACCTTGGACAACCTGTCCACAATTACCCAAACGGAGTCGTGACCCCTCTACGACGTAGGCAACCCCATGACAAAATCCATGGATATGCTCTCCCACATCCACACCGGAACCTCCAACGACTGTAGCAATCCTGCTGGTCTCTGATGATCCACTTTTACAAGCTGACAAGTGGCGCATTTCGAGACAAACTCAGCGATATCTCTCTTCATACCGCTCCACCAATATTGCCGTCTCATGTCTTGGTACATTTTGTCCCCTCTGGGATGTACCGCGAACCGTGAGCCGTGCGACTCTGCCATAACATCGTGCCGCAATTCTTCCCCTTCCGGAACTACCAACCTCCCATTGAAGCGCAATCCCCCGTATGAGCTAACGGTATAGGACTCGGCTCCCTCTGTTAGCAATCGAACTATATGCTCCTGACAGAACGAGTCATTAGCCTGTGCCCGTACTACCTTTGTGACAATCTGCGGTGTAACGGTCATCACAGACATGAAAGATCGGGCCACTGCATCTTGGTGTCCCAATTCCTTCCACTTAGCCTTCCACACCTCTGCCACCTCATCTGCTGGCCTGCGGCTCAACGCGTCTGCTACCACGTTAGCCTTACCCGGGTGGTACTGGATGTCGAACTGGTAGTCCTTCACAAATTCAAGCCACCTACGCTGCCGCATATTCAATTCCTTCTGCGTGAACAGGTACTGTAGTGACTTGTGGTCCGTGAACAACTGAAACTTCTCCCCTAATAGATAGTGCCTCCAAATCCGTAAGGCAAATACCACTGCTGCCAACTCCAAATCATGCGTGGGGTAATTCTTCTCATGAGGCTTAAGCTTACGGGAAGCATAAGCTATGGCCTGTCTCTCCTGCTGTAAAACACCTCCCAGTCCTTGCAAGGACGCATCGGTGTAAACCAAATACTCAACTCCCGATCTCGGCAATGCTAACACAGGTGCTGAGGTCAATTTGTCCTTCAATTCATCGAATGCCAAATGACAGGCATCACTCCAGATATATGGCACACCCTTACGAGTAAGATGTGTCAAAGGACCTACTATCTCTGAGAATCCCCGAATAAACCTCCTGTAGTATCCTGCTAAACCCAAGAAACTACGAATCTCCGTTGGCGTCGTGGGCTGTCCCCACTCCCTCACCACTGATACCTTTCCCGGATCAACAGATATTCCCTGGTCGGAAATAATGTGACCCAAGAATTGGACTTCCTTCAGCCAAAACCCGCACTTCTCGTATTTTGCATACAGCTCGTTCTGACGAAGTGTCTGCAAAACCTGCCTCAAATGCTCGGCGTGCTCCTCCTTTGTCTGAGAGTAAACCAGAATATCATCAATGAAGACAATGACAAACTCGTCTAGGAAATCCCTGAACACTCTGTTCATCAAGTCCATAAACACTGCTGGAGCGTTGGTCAAGCCGAAAGGCATAACCCGAAACTCGTAAGAACCATATCTCGACAAGAATGCGGTCTTCAAGACATCCTCCTCCCTGATACGCAACTAATGGTATCCTGACCTCAAGTCAATCTTCGAGAAGAAAGAAGATCCTCTCAACTGGTCGAATAAGTCATCGATTCGAGGCAACGGATACTTATTCCGTATCGTGACCTTATTCAACTCTCGGTAGTCCACGCACAATCTCAGTGAACCATCCCTCTTCTTCACAAACAAAACTGGAGCGCCCCAAGGTGAGGTACTCCTGCGAATAAAGCCCTGCCCTAACAGCTGCTCTATCTGATCCCGTAGCTCTCGCATCTCAGCCGGAGCCATACGGTACGGTGCACGTGCTATAGGTCTCGTACCCGGTAGCAAATCTATAACGAAGTCTATCTCCCAACTGGGTGGTAAGCCTGGTATCTCCTGAAACACATCTGAATACTCCCTGACAACCGGGATCGAATCCAAAGGAATCACAACCTCCTTAGAGGTATCCTCCTCTATGTAATACAGATGAGCGGTCGATCCTCCCTCTGGGCGAGGCATCGCCACTATAAACATCTCCTGCCCCGGAATGGCAAAAACAATGCTCCCGCTGAAGCAATCAATCATGGCCCTATATGCTACGAGCCAATCCATACCGATGATCACATCGTGAACATGCATGTCTAACACTAACATGTCCGCAGGTAATACCAAACCACCAACCTCTACCCCCACTCCCCGGCATATAAAGAAAATAAGTGACCCACTCCCTAATGGTGAGTCGACACACGTCACTGTGCTCTCTGCCGTAGCAAACAATCCTAAAGCTTTCGCGAAGTGTGTAGCTATAAAACAGTGTGTAGCACCCGTATCAAATAACACCCGACCCATAGTGCCATGGATAGGAAACGTACCCTCGATCGCGGGCGGTGCCTGTGGAACTGCAGCCTGGTGAACATTGTAGACACGTCCATACTGTAGCTGCCCCTGCTGAGCTGGGACTGCTGGAATGGGTGGCAATGCTGCCATCTGTGGCGGTGCAGGAAGAGCGGCGAGAAACATAGGTCTCTGTGGCTCCTGGCGAGCACCCTGCTGCTGCTGCTGTGGGGCCCTGCCCCTATCAGGACAATCCTGCTTCTTATGGCCAGTGTTGCCACAAGTAAAGCACTTCCCTGGGAAGTTCCCTCCCCTCTGCCCCTACTGTCCCCGGCCCTGGTGGCCGTTACCGTTCCTCCCTTGGCCCTGCTGGCCCTGATGGAACTGCTGCCCATTCTGTCCCTGCTGGCCCTGATGGCCGTTTGGACCCTGATGGCCCTGGCGGAAACCTCCCTGACCCTGCCTGTAGTTCCTGATCGGAACCTCTTATTATCCCCCTGCTGGGAGCCCTGCTCAGTCTGTCTCTGCCCCTGACCCGATTGTGCCCCGCTGGCACCATGTCCTCCGGTCCTGCCCTGATGGCTAGACTCCCCCGACCTTTTGCCCTCGGCCATATGAAAACGGTGGTCCTGGCAGTGCAATAATGCAGCGTTAACCACATCAGAATACGTAGCCAACGATAGGTTCCCTAGCAGATGCTGACGGATCCTCCAATTCAACCCGTCGGTGAACTTCTCTATCTTCTTCTTCTCTGTTGGAATCTCGTCTGGAACGATATTCAACAGGTTAGTGAACTCGGCCTCATACTCGGCCAATGTCTTGCCCTCCTGCTTCAAACTCATCAGCTTCCTCCTCATCTCTGTATGAACTGCGGACGGAAAGTATTTGCGGTCGAACCGCACCCAGAACTCCTGAATCGTGAGGGTATCCCTCTCCTCCGTGGTGGTAATAGACTCCCACCACTGTAATGCAGATCCCACTAGCTTGAAAGTAGCTAGCATCTGTTTCTGAATATCAGTGCACTCATGCATCCTCAAATGCCTCTGTATGTCCTTCCTCCATTGGCTCGAGACTACCACGTCTGAGCTACCTGCAAACTCTGGCGGATGCGCTTTCTGAAAAGCGTCTCGTACACGCTCCCAAGCAGAAGGGAATGCATTAACCTGTGCTGGTGCGGCAACCGGCGCCTGAGGCGGTGCCTGCTGAATCACGGCAATCGCGGCATTTACCGCTTGAGCTACTATAGCTGCAACCTCAGTGGCGTTCAACATGCCCTGAACTGGAGCGGGCTGGGGTTCGGGCATTGCATTCCTGGGAACTCGTCGTGCACGTCGTGGAGGCATCTGAAATAAGAACAAAGTTTATAAGTTCGTGGTTTATAAACTTAAAATAGCTGAAGAACGAAGCATACACAATAAGAGTACAACAGTCCTAAAATATAGGGCTCTATATCAAAGAAAACGTAGCGGAAACATAATAGCCGTACAGATCCTAAAGGACACTAGAACCTGATGCTCTCATACCACCTGTGATACCCCGACTAATTAAATACCGGGTAGCTACTCCTTTATAAAATTAATTCAAAATGCCAAGTTGGCTCAGTTAATAGCATCACTGTCGAAAACATTTTATTATTACTATCCACCTAGTATTTAAAAAGTAAGTGCCAAATTTTAATTTAAGTCTGATTAACATGAAACAAGTAAAATGAAGAAATAAATAACATCATTCACCATACTGAAGTAAACTGAATAACCATCACAATAGAGTAAATAAAGTCTGGAGGAAAACTCCTCACTACAATCCCATAACTGAAATGAATAACCGAAACTGAAATAAAACATGCTAAAGTCTGAAAACTGAAATATAAAAGATGTCTCTAAAGAAATGGGCAACATGCCCTACAACTGATAGATTGGTGACTCTGGAATCCAAAAGATGGAGGCGTCTATATGCAAATCCCTGTAGCTTCCACAAGCAGCTACAGCTCGTCACCTGAATGAGTATCCTATGCTTGGTGTCCTTGTGGCTGGGCACCTAAAATGGTTTTACAAAGAAAAAGAGATTTGAAAAGCAAACGGGTCAGAGCCCGAATGTGGAGTTATATTTTAAAAACCTGCAAGTGCTTTAAAAACATTTAAAACATTAAATGCAAAGTACATGTTAGGACGTACACTCGCATGATACTCTCACCTCTCGTCTAACTGTGCACTCCTAACGTAAGTACCCATCTATATCGACCCATACTACTAGCTAACTGACAACATAACTAGCTAGACTGCCAAAGGTGCTACCCATATTACTCGGTTCCATATATCATAACAACGCTCGTAATTAAATAGAGGTTCACCATAAACTCATTTACTAAATATGCCATTGATATAATTATCTCATTATATATCTCGAAACAATACCGTAATATTTTTACAACATTAACATGAGGATTCCCATAATATAATGTATATTATTCATATCATAAATATACAATACAAACACCCCGCAATCTAAGCTGTAGTGCACACATACTCTGCTATCCATCCTGGTACATCACGTACATAAGGATTACATATTCCGAATCTCTCAGGAATAGTTTACCGATAACAACATCACAAATAATGGAGGCGAACACAGTCACCATCACATGGGTCACGCACATACCTACGCTCCCATGATCAGCGGACTTATTAATATCACAATAAGTCTTTCTATGACCTATGTTCATCGAGGTACCAGTCTATATCCCCCCCGTAGGCACACAAGGATTAGAGGGTCCTAAGCGAACGCAACCTCCCGTGATAGCAAGTATGGTAGGTATGTCATACACACAATCCATATACTAATACTAAGTAACCACACATCTTAGTAATACCGTATTTTAATCGCAATATATATTCTCATACTAACTATAATTAACACAATTCATACTATTCCGGTTTGTACTTATATGCGTCATAATTATCTCACGTCGTAGTAGACACTCACGTCTCAACCTAAACCGTCCATGTAATACACTCTCGTATGTAAATTCCTTCTCATAAATACCCAAATGTCCCAATTCTATCACTACGAAGGTTAACTATATCCTCGAACAAGTTTACGGAACTCCAAAAGTCAAAACAGTCCAAAAAGGACCAAACTGCCAGCTCGTTAGAAGTCTCGTTCGAACGAGACTTCGAACGAGTTTGGACTGTCAGGTCGTTAGAAGTCTCGTTCGAACGAGGCTGTTCGAACGAGATCCCAGTTCGTTCGAACGAACTGTCCCTTCTAACGATATCTCGTTCGAACGAGATATCGAACGAAATCCCTACTCGTTAGTAACGACTGGTTAACTCGTTAGAAGCTCGTTCGAACGAGTTCGTTCGAACGACCTGGGGGCTGCTTCTAACGAATTACCAGTTTCGACCCAGATTTTTCCAAAAATCGGTTTTCACCATTTTTAACAATTCTAATCTCTTCCAAAGTTCATCCAAATAACGTTTTAGGGTCTCTAATTCATCCTAAACATATTTACATCATCTCCTAACATGTTTTCAAGGATCGAATCATCATAACATCAACCAAATTTACAAATTTCTACACTTTTCCCAATTTCTCTAGAACATGAACCCTAGGTTTATATCCTCCTCAAATCCCAGAATTTATTTCGTTTTAATTCCTTCAAATCACAATTATTATAAGGGAAATCATCTACCTATCATACTACATGCAATTCTCTTCACAATTTCTCAAGTTCTATGATCTAAACTACATGGGTTTTCATATTTTCTTCAAGAACAAACCATAAATCCGAATTTTCTAACATGGAGGAAACATTCTCAGAAATTAAATGGAATAAAGTCACTTGCCTTGGTTGTCTCTGAGTTTGGTGTAGATTAGATGAAGTTTTCTGCAGAAATTCCTCTCTCTCCAAGCTCTTCTCCAATGGTGGCTTAAGGTGGCTAGGGTTTTTGATTTGGGAAAACTTAGAAAACCTAAATGATAACCTACGTAGCTTTCTAGGTTAATATGGGTTGGTTATGGGCTTAGTGGGCCAAATTCCATATCAGATTTACATCACCAATTTTCGTCACTTTTAATTCCTAAAAATGTAAAATTACCAAAATACCCTTTAAGTTACCGGTATGGCCTAAAAATACCCCAGGACCCAAACTATACCCCCGGCTAGTGTTTTCTGACTATCTCGACCCTTCCGGACGCGTTGGCGCACTCAAAACGACCATATGGATTATAAATTTTAAATTCACTTTTATTAACAAAATATTATACCGTGACGCGGCGGTCCCACGCGTCTCAACAAAATTTCTAAAATGCCGTATATAAATCTCACGACAAATTTTATAATACCAAATACATATATAATCATATATGCACATAATCAAATACCAATTCGCATCTCATTAGTATTTATAACCCGGATTAATTTCCAATTAATACGCAATTTAATTAATTAATCCTAAAAATAATATAGCCGAAAATACGGGGTATTACAATTTACTAAGTCAAGCAAAACATCGAAAACCTTGTGTGCGCATTTATGCTTTTGGGGCAGATTTCATACCCGAACTTCAAACTATCACCCAAGATTCATTTATTGGTATTTTTAGATAATTTTTGGATATGACATGTATGTATAATTTTTAGTTTCATATCCAACTGGAATCAATCCATTCCATTGAGTATTCACAAAAAAACACCAATTTGATTAACATGATGATTACACCCTTAGTTGTATGAATTCAACATACTTAATATATACAACCTACACATACCCACCTACACGTAACAACACGTATTATATCATCCCTAAATATGATCTTTAATATCATATAAAACACCCTATATCATGTAAAGAATTAAATTTATAAGTTAAATATTACCTAAGCACCTTTGGATACATAAGCTTGTTTATCTCTCGATAATCTGCCTTAATCCTTCACTAATTCATCATAACCTTGCTTTCTTCCAAGTAACTCTCAACCCCACTTGAAATTCTGATGAAAATGAAGAACAAGGGGTATTTTTAATCTCTTTAAGTCGGCGTAAGGCACCTCCCCTTGGTCCAATCAAAACAAGCCATGTGTTCCACTAATAAGACGAAATACCATTTAACGAATAGACATATTTGCCCTTGTTTTGTAATTTCAGCATTACTCCTTACTTGGACCTCTGTTTTACACACCGTTTGTTGTGTTATAAACTTATATCATATATCTACAACTTTGATATTTTGTATTTTCCACAAACCATAAAACTAGTATGCCTATTTTGGGCCCGAACAGAAGGGTAGCAATTTACCGAAAATCTCAAAACTTTCACATTTGGCGACCTAACAATGCCAATTTCGGACCAACACCTTGGTTTAATTTTTTTATAAACATAATGATGCATTAGAAACATATTTTTATGATGCATTTAACCACATAACTAATCATATGATCTAAATAAGTTATCCCCGATCATAAGCTTCATTAACATCTAATGCAACCAACACATATATCACATGACTATGCATCCCCCAAATATAATAATTAACGTGTTTAACACCCCTCATAAACTTATAACATATAACTTATACTTAATAATATAATTAACATTCCTAATCACATTTAGGGCCTTACAATTCTACCCCTCTTATAAAAATTTCGTCCTCGAAATTTAACGCATAAGAACTTACCAAAAGATGAGGATATCACACCTTCATGTTTTTTTCTCTTTTCCAGGTGGCATACTCCACATTTTGATTTCTCCTCATTACCTTAACTAATGTAATGGTTTTGTCTGTTTTTTTCAATCAAAAATAACAATTGGTTCCTCCATGTTGGTCAAGTCATCTTTAAGCTCTATCGGTTATAAAATAAACACATGTGAAGGATCAACCACATACTTACGTAACATTGATACATAAAGAAAAGATCGTGTATACGAGATCGTTATTGTATCAAAGCCAATTTGTAATATACAACTCCAACTCGTTTCACTATTTCATAAGTCCAATGTACCTAGCCCTTAATTTGCCTTTTTTTCCGTCAAATCTCATAGCCCCTCTCTAAGGAGAAACACGTAGGAAAACTTGATCACCTTCCTCGAATTTTAATTCCTTCCTTACGTTGTCTGGATAAGATTTTTGTCTAATTTGCACCACCTTCAGGTGATTATGAATTAAATTTATCTTCTCAGTAGTCAGTTGCACAATTTCTGGCCCAAGTAGTTTTCGTTCTTCTAATTTTGTCCAACACACTGGGGTCTTGTACTTTCTCCCATACCAGGATTCATAAGGATCCATCTCAATACCCGAATGATAACTATTATTTTAAGCAACTCAATTAGTGACAAGTGTTCATTCCAACTGCCCTTTAACTCTAATATATAAATTCGTAACATGTCTTCATGTGCCTGAATCATTTTCTGACTGCCCCATCAGTCTGAGGATCAAAAGTTGAACTAAATCTCAATTTAGTCCCCAAAACTTATTTTAAACTAGGCTAAAAATGGGAATTAAATCTAGGATTTCGATAAGACATAATAAAAATAGGTGAAACATGCAATTTAATTATCTCATCCACATATATGTTGGCATATATATCCATGGAATAAGTAGCTTTAACAGGAAGAAAATGTGTCAAATTAGTCAATCTATTAACGATAACCAAAATAAAATCAAACCCTCACGATAATTTTGGCAAACCTATAACAAAATCGGTAGTAACATGATCTTATTTCCACTCAGGATTAGGTAACGACTATAGTAACCTATTAGGCTTTTGATGCTCCGCCTTCACTTGTTGGCAACCATACATCTAGAAACAAAGTCTGCACTATCATGTTTTATTCCCAGACACCAATAACAATGTTTCAAATTTCTATAAAGTTATGTGTTTCCTGGATGCATAGCATATAACTAACAATGGGCCTCCTTTAAAATCGTTCTCTTTAAATTAGGCACATTAGGTACACACAAACGGTTATCATACATAACAACGTCATTATTATGAATAGAGAATTCATTTGCTTTACTCGTTTTCATATTGTCTTTAATTTTATTCAATTCTATATGTATTGCTTGTGATGGTCGTATCCAGTCTATTAGCATAGGTCTAACATTTAAATGTACTAGTATTCCACAACTCATTTAAAGTTAACTTCTTCCTTATTCAAGTTAACTCTCTCAGCAAGTTAATTCGAACATAGTAAATATAAAATACTCTGCCTAGAGCTTTTCTACTCAAGGCATCAGCAACAACATTAGCCTTACTCGGATGGTGATGTATTGTGTAGTCATAATCCTTATTCCATCCATCTTCTTTTCAAGCAACACAATTACCATCAGCAAAAATAACATTCCCCAAAACACTACTTTGGTTTAGTCAAAATTCACATTTAGAAAATTTAGCATATAATTGCTTCTCTCGCAAGGTCTGTAAAATAATACGCAAGTGACATTCAATTCCCCAATAAATTTAAATTCAGGTTCACACGGTAATCGAAACACTACCTTCCTTCCAAAGAAATATAAACATACATGATATGAGGACAACCAATCCATACCCAAAATCACATCAAAGTCATGCTTACTGAAAGGTAGTACATCAACCAACAACTCCTTTTCACTTATTCGTACCATACCCTCCCTACACACCCTATCAATAAAAACAAATTTCCCACACTGGAGTAATAATAGCTAAACTAGAATCCAATGATGATAGTGGTTTATTAAGATGCAATAGATAAAGCAAGACATAAAGAATGTGTAGAATCAGGATCTATCAACACATAAGCGTCTTTATCATTCATACGCAAGAATAATCGTCTAGTGATTTCTTATCAATAACAGTCAATTCCCAACTCATATATTACTCCATACCTTTATATACATATGTCGAACATTCACACATAATATATTATCGATTGTATCCTCTTATATTAACAATGAGTAAACATTCTTAATAAACGAAACATCATTATGTACATTTCTCACTTCATTAATATAATCTATCCTTATCATCGTGCAACATTTCAAATAATAAATATTCTATTACAAGACTAACTTCTTATAGTTCATCTCCCCAACTTCAATCCATTACCTCAAATGATAAACATCATATTGTAATACTAACTTACTATATGACATCTTCTCATCTTTCACTCAATACCAAACTCATGTGTTCGACTTGGACTACTATCCGTATCATCTCTGAAGTTTTAGAGTATGTTAAATATCGTTCTTACGCTCCTTAATCTAAACATAGCGGCATTACTTTCCATATATCGATAATGAACAATCATTCACCAAATGTTTACTTTTAGCCAATATTCCATATTCACTTTCATGTATATTGTGCAGCCATGGACTATGAATTTAATATAACTTCTCACTATATTCCCTTTTTTTTAGTAATGTTTGATTATTCTTTAACTAAACATACAATGACCTTAACAAGTCATTTATCCAAAACAATAACTTTACAATCATAATCTTACTCCAATCCTTATTAACATGATAGTCTTACGCAACATCATTAATACACTCATCTTAACCGCTTGATAACATGGATGTTAAACGTAACCTCACCACTAAGAACTTTAACCATACTTACCAAACCCATAATACTTCTCTAACTATTATATATCGTATTTCTTTCAAATAACTTGTACAAATACCTCAATGTACCACATTATGACATCTCACATAGAACATTCTCCTTACACTTACTTCTTGGTGACTCCGTGTAATGTCAATCATATTACTTATATAACAGTCTTAGTGGTAACACATACGCACAATGACAAATACAACTCAATGTTCACTCAACTCAGTTGTAAGTATTGAAATCTGACAAACTTCTTTCCCACACTCATCCACAACACATATTCTTAAAAGGACTCCTCAATATTTTTTTAACTTCTAACTCTTTAACACCTCATCTCAACTTTACTATTCTTATAAGCGTTTCAAAACATCACAAGAGTAATATCCACTATATGTACTCACATTATTAAAGACGTACATCTCAACTCTTATTACTCTTTATTCTACTTTTAATAATTCACTATGGATTCATATTCTGATCACTTGTGATATATCAACTAGTTATTATATTTCATACTTATTTCACATGTTAAATATAAACATAAACAATAATTGTTCTCATTTCTCATCCTTTAATTGAATATTTGTTCCCGTACATCACTCTCCCATACAGATGAGGTGAGAACCCACTCATAATGATACCCGTAACATGACTTAAGTCCACATATACCAACATAGGAAGAGATCACCTCCAATACTTTATAATTTTTGCCAAGTTCACATATACTAGTATAAGGAGAGATTATAACTTTTATACCGCATTGTGTCTTTAAATATTTTCCTTCAATGAAACATTTGTTCATACAACATATAAAACAATGCAATGCTTTATATTAAAATACCTGTATTCGCTGTCATCCCCGAATAAACCTTAACATCTTATTTCCTTTCCTGCAAGATCCTTGCATTTCATATCACGTACAACAACATATGTGTATAACTGACAGATGTTAGTCAACAAAGCCAATTTAAAACTTAATAGCAAACCCTTCGTGTTCACGCCTCCAGAATCCAACATACTTAAATGTATCCCTTGAAATTGAATACTTATAACTCAGCACAGTTTTTATGTCCACTGCTAATCTAGACCCTCACACCCTGTCCAGAACCTAATAACCATGCTCTGATACCAAGTTGTCGCGCCCCGACTTAACTAACTTAAAATCAACCTTTTATTTAGAGATAAATCCCCATTAGACAATATGGTACTTGAAACCTTTTGAAAACTAACACAAGATTTTTTTTTTCTTTTCTTCAAAGGCATGTTTGGATGAAAACATAGCTACCTTTATGCACAACTTAAAAGTACCAAACCAATTTACTTACATAAGTTCCTTTGTTTAACATTTCCCCAAAAAGTTTGTTGATATTCAACCCACATTATTTATCCTCCACTCGCTCATTTAATGTCCTAACTTGGCAGTGAACTCCAAACGACAGGCATACCTGAAACATAACATTATAGGAGTGTAAGCAACGCAAGCTTAGTGAATGACCGTATTCCACTCATGCATCACATATATATAACCAATTTAAATAATAAGTTCTATTTTCTAATGTCATAACCCAACAGGAATTGTGTAACTCTCGCAAGCCTGGACCCGCCAGTCCAATGAACTCGCAATTAATGGGGATACCACATCCCATAATTAGGACCGAGTACAACAAAGCTTTAAGTTGGATTAACGGGACCGTCACATCCCGTAGGACCCACCATAGTCCTTAACATTAGATAAAGGACCCACCTCAATCCATAACATTATATAACATCACATAACATTCTTAATCATATGCATATATTTCATAAATACAACATCACTCCCATAAGCATCTTAACACATGAGTTTTACTACACATTTCCGTATGAACATATAAGAATATATATTTCATAGGATAGGTCACTCACCTTTAATTTGGTACTAAGATTAATACCAAAACTATTTCCTTGGTATGGTAGTGTTAGTCGCTTCCCCACCTAACAATTCAACATCATTAGTATTTGAATACACCAAATCACATTAAACTCAGTAACACATCACATAAGTTCGTCAATCTAACATAATTGAAAACTAATTGAATATGATACTTCATATTTCTATAACACCTTATTCATTAGGGTTTTAATGCAATCTACAGAATTAAATTATGAATTCTCTAGACAAAGTTATGCCTGTTTTATTACAACATTTTCCAAATAATTTTTGGATAAAAACAACAAAAAAACTTCAACTTAAACACAACCCCCAAGCCAAAATAGAATGTATTTTATTCTACCCATCAAGTATATCATACCCATATATGTTCCCTAATATTTCCAATTGTAATTTCTTGATTCCAATAAGTATTTAATGATTTATGCCACTTTTAACACATCTAGGTCTGAGTAGAGCATCAAAGCATAACTTAATATTTTTCAAGCATATATAATGTCCTACTCGGTTATAAATCATGGAAACATATATTAAACATATTGAATAATATAAAATTGATGTTGCATAATTTTTAGAGTTCATTTACTAAGTCAAGCAAAACATCGAACACCTTGTGTGCGCATTTATGCTTTTGGGGCAGATTTCATACCCGAACTTCAAACTATCACCCAAGATTCATTTCTTGGTATTTTTACATAATTTTTGGATATGACATGTATGTATAATTTTTAGTTTCATATGGAACTGGAATCAATCGATTCCACTGAGTATTCACAAAAAAACACCAATTTGATTAACATGATGATTACACCCTTAGTTGTATGAATTCAACATACTTAATATATACAACCTACACATACCCACCTACACGTAACAACACGTATTATATCATCCCTAAATATGATCTTTAATATCATATAAAACACCCTATATCATGTAAATAATTAAATTTATAAGTTAAATATTACCTGAGCACCTTTGGATACATAAGCTTGTTTATCTCTCGATAATCTGCCTTAATCCTTCACTAATTCATCATAACCTTGCTTTCTTCCAAGTAACTCTCAACCCCACTTGAAATTCTGATTAAAATGAAGAACAAGTGGTATTTTTAATCTCTTTAAGTCGTCATAAGGCACCTCCCCTTCGTCCAATCAAAACAAGCCATGTGTTCCACTAATAAGACGAAATACCATTTAACGAATAGACATATTTGCCCTTGTTTTGTAATTTCAGCATTACTCCTTACTTGGACGTCTGTTTTACACACCGTTTGTTGTGTTATAAACTTATATCATATATCTACAACTTTGATATTTTGTATTTTCCACAAATCATAAAACTATTATGCCTATTTTGGGCCCGAACAGAAGGGTAGCAATTTGCCGAAAATCTCAAAACTTTCACATTTGGCGACCTAACAATGCCAATTTCGGACCAACACCTTGGTTTAATTTTTTTATAAACATAATGATGGATTAGAAACATATTTTCATGATGCATTTAACCACATAACTAATCATATGATCTAAATAAGTTATCCCCGATCATAAGTTTGATTAACATCTAATGCAACCTACACATATATCACATGACTATGCATCCCCCAAATATAATAATTAACGTGTTTAACACCCCTCATAAACTTATAACATATAACTTATACTTAGTCATATAATTAACATTCCTAATCACATTTAGGGCCTTACAACACATCCCACACCTTCCATTTTGGCTTCGGGGAGATGATAGTGACTCCCATTAATTTGCAACAACTGTTGGGGCTGGACAGCGAGGGTGCCCAGATTGAGGTGGATAGGTTATTGAGGGTGACACCGAAAGCGTTGATGGCGGCTTTAGGTGACGTGGAGAGGGAGGTTTTCGAAGACTCTATTCTCTTGTCTTCTTTGAGGGAGCTTTAGCTGAGGAGGAGGATTGATGAGAATGATGAGCAACAGGTGCGTCAGATGGTCTGCTTATCTATCTTGTTGGTGTTAGGTGGTTTTCTGGTGGCGACGAGTGGCGACGTCATCCACTTGTGGTTTTTGCCATTTATGAGGGCATTTTCGAACATTCGTTTCTATGATTGGGGGAGCCTGACTTTAATGACCCTTTATTATTTTCTGGATTCATTAATCCGGTGCTTTCGATCGACTTTTACTGGGGCCACGTATCTTCTGGAGGTATTCATTATTTGCACATTTTCCTTTATGCATTCTCATTTACCATTCATGCACTTCTTTTTTATTTATTGAATGTTGATCCTTGTCCTTTGCATATGTGGTTCTATGAGGTGATTGGGTTAAACACCCAAATGATTTCGTTGAAGGATGACTCCATTGGGGACTTATGCCCGATGGATCGGTGAAGGAGGTCTTACCGGCAGTTGAAGATGACTCTTTCTCTTGAGATGGTACGTCAGGTCTTGAATGGCCTGACAAGTGAGCGGGTAAGCCTTCTTTTATCTTAAGACTGTTCTTTTCCTTTTATGATATTTTATAGATATTGGTACTTTTCTTTTGTTGGGGATTGCAGGTGACCTTTACCCCTGGGGGACAACCATTTATCACACTAGGTGACTAGGGGACATGTGCAGATGCGGCGTCTACTAGCACATGAGTTCGGATATTCCTGGTACCTCGGGGAGAGGGTAGTCCGATAGATCGTAGAGGATGAGGTTGTCGTGCCATCGGTGAGGACCCCTATGTTCATGAGATGCGTGGGGGAGATGTCTGAGGATGTTTGGTGGCTGTGATGGTAGGAGATTCGTACTCTTTATACACTGACATAGTGGTGATATACGAGTATATGGACTTTGTCTCGAGTTGGCTGATTCCACCTAGTATATATCATGTGATGCCTCTACCTAGGGCAGGCTTGAGTTGACAGGTGGGGTCCTCTCATAGCGCAGGTTGTGCGTCCACGTCCATGGAGGCAACGACGACGTTAGGGCCTTATTTTGTGCCACTGCATTCCCCTGGTTACAACCTTCAGTGAGTTGATGGGGGGTTAGTTAATTTATAGCATCGTTCTCATGCGATGGACCCGGAGGAATGGGGCCTGACGGAGGAGGTCCTTCGGTCTGTGGTATATATTTGTGTTCCTTTTGGTTTCCCGATTTCTTTCTTTTTCCTCATAATTAACTATTTGATCGTTTCCATTCTTCGTTGCAACATATCAGTGTTTCGATGACTTGGATAAAGGACATCATGGATTGGATTTCTTCAGCAACTACCCATATTCGTGAGGTGGTTCTGATCCCTTCTTGCTTGGTGTCGTCTGCCTCGTTAGAGGAAGGGTCAGGCTCTGGAACTAGGGGCACGTCGTCTCGCCGCAGGGGGAAGAGGGTACATCACAGGGATGGAGGCTATTATAGAGAGAGAAAGAGAATTGGGTTCAGGCTGAGTCCCATTGTTTTTCTATTTTTTCTTTTCCTAAAAAATATGATTGTAATATAGAAAAATATATGCAAATTAAAAATGAAGTTTTTGTTAATTCCTTTGTTTAGTGATTAATGCACATGCTCTTTTTACTTTGTTGTTGAGACCATAAAAATAATTTGGAACTTGGTAAGTGGATCTTATTTTAAAATGAGATAAGTAAAAGCATAAGAATAGAAGAAATTCAGAATTTCCTTAAGATGAAAATTATTTTTGTTGGGTTTTTTTATTTTGACAAAAGAGCAAAAGGGGAATTTTCCCAAAATAGGGGTTGGCGATCGGCATGACCCATGTCCTGCCTATTGGCATACAAGTCGAGTCCAATCACCTAAGGCCTTGATTGCACTTGTTTAGTACTTGGTAGGGCAAGAACCCCTTCAATTTCTGCAGGTTTATTTGTCTTGGTTTGCTGGTTTTTAAGTATAAATAGGGGCGTAGATGGGGCTTCTCCTCACTACTTCATTTCCTTTCTTTCTTACATTCTCATTTACTTATTTTCTCTTAGTCTTGCAAGATGTATCTCCTTGGTAGCATTGAGTTTGACAACTACGTCGAAGCCTTAGAGGCGGTGTGTTGTTACAATGTTGATTATGACACTTTCCACATGCGATGATTCTCTTTGTGGCGTAAGAAGCCCATAGAATGGAACATGATGATGTTGCTATCGAGTTCTAGTATCCCGAGGATCATGTCTTTCGCTTTGGGTTGGATGAGGTTTTCCCTACCTACGAGGAATTTTCTGCCGTGTTGGGGATAAATCCCAGTGTTGCTGCGACTTTGCCTGAGTTTTCCCATTATCATAGGGAATTGCTGGTTGGACTCCTCCACATTTCACCTTCAGCGGTCAGGCCATTGGTTACGGGAAGAATGATTTTTGTTCCAGCGGTTTTGCAGCTCATGCATTCGCAGAATGTGGGTGATGCTGGATATGCCAGGGTTGTCATCTTAGGCCGTGTTTCAAAAGTTATATTGATGACTAGGGGGACGCTAGTGGACCCCCAACTAGCGGCTATCATTTTCTAGATATTGTACCGTCTCAATCCTGTGACAATGATACTGGTGGATACCTTGAATATCCCGAATGCCTAGAGGGAGGGTCGTTCTGACTTTCTGAGAGGGAGCCCCGTGATGATATTTATGTGGTTTTTCTAAAGATTTCGCATGGTGGTGCCACCTGAGTACCCCTTTCCGACAGTTCCAAACTTCTTCTCATGTTATTTCCTCAGCGTAGGTCTCGGCATTGAGAGTTGGAAGAATTGGTTCATAGAACACGAAGCTCTAGGCTTGGGCTGGTCTTTGCCTTAGTGGGGGGAGCTTCTGTCCATTCTGGAGTTTGGAGAGTATCACTACGTCCGGTTGCTGCCCATTCTGGATTTACTGCCCATTTTGGTTTTTCAAAAAATATATGAAAATGGAAAAGATAAATATAAAAATGGTACATACTAGCAATAGGCATAAAATATCATCATAAAATCATCCTATGCTAGCAAACAAGTCTAAACCTCATTCGTTAGGTGCGGTGGAGTTTTCCAAATGTGGTGACATCCGATGAAAAACATCAATCAAGTCATGTGAAGTTTTGACCAAAAAGATAACCTGTTAATATGTGCAAACTCTCTCATGTAATCATCCAGAGCATCATGTGTTCGTGCATCTGTGGGAACATGTGTCAAAACTCAAGGTGACACACTGCCCAACTTAAAAAAATCCTTAAGGTGTCCTCTAATGTGTGAAAACATAACCGGGCCTAGGAACACCACTCTCAAAATGTCTACGACATACACTCCTATCTAGAATGGGACACCTATGTGGGTTGGGTTGAGAGCCGTATGGATCAATCACAAACTTGGGAATCGGCTCGGGTGGAACATGAGAAGTGGACACACCGTCATAACCTATTCCTAGTCTCTTACACCTCAATGCCCATGCACATATTTTAAATTAAGTTTATCCCTATTTCCTAGAAGTTCTAGCACCTCATATTTTTAGTTAAATGTTTTCATCTCAGAAATATAATGCATATGTCAATCTTCACAATTTAACCCACAAAGAATAAAAACAAAGAACATAATTTATTGCTCGTGATATAGGGTTCCTAATTAACTGTCCTTCATTACACTACATAAATTCTCTCAATCAATTTATTTGACCACACAAAAGCCACTACGTTTGGGGAATAATCTCGCATTTCTATCGAAAAGTCCGTAGGAGTCGCACATCATACAGTCTAGACAAAACCAAACATAAAGTTAGCCTTGGGGAGATCAATACGAAGTAGCAAGTTCAATGTTCCATGCCCAACCAATCGATGCCACCGATCAACCTACCTCCTACTATAACGAATGGATGGCATCCTTGTCGTACGATGTAAATGTCTCAACACGTAGTACCAAAATCATGTATCTATATCCCTATGGATCGATCCATTATCACATCTCCCCATGAGATACTGGATATCATGAACCTATGATCACTATATAGTGACCTCCACCCTGACCTCCATTTATCATCTACATGTATATTACATATCCCGAACGCCAAGGTAATCCTAACCGATAGATTTTCCACTATTACGATATGTCCACATATTCACACAATATATATTTATATACATAATATAAGATAATGCATACCCTCAAGCGTACCCAAAAAATCCCAATCCTAAAAGATGGTTTATCATCTCAAATAGGTTTACTTTCTCTGAAAATCGTATCATACATATACACTCAAGTAGGATACTACAACCTATCATGCGTATCCCAAAACTTTCCCAATCCCGATCACCTAATTGTTTATCACATATTTAGATTTATTAATTCTCAAACACTATCATATCCTACTCATAGTTTATTGCATGTCGAAACTACGAGTGCCTATTTACATACACACACCATCTCGCGTGCATACGCATACTTCATCTCATTTAATTACTAAGTTAATTTCATGGCTTATAATCTCTTAAGGCATAAAATAATCTCTAATAACTATAGGTTTCCCTTATCCAATCTCAACATATATACATATAACCATATGATTTCGCTCACTCGCGCTTCCACCCAATTCAACCCAATCATAACATCGAATGGGACTAATTAATACAAAAGACATATCTCTTAACCTACGCAACCATATTTAGTATTTACCAAGTATAATATCTTAATCAACAAAATGGAACAAGCATAAGACAAAGCCTATAAATCCCCCCTAGAGATGCTATTATTATTAAAATTATATATAGGCTTAACAGGGTTGAGTGGTCATACTTATGTTGGTATGCGAGAACCAACTTGGTATGGAAATGAAGACCATTGTGAGCTAGTGGTCTAGTATTGGACGAGTGGTTGGACCAAGGTGTTCATTACTAACATGCTGATGATTATGGGAAGTTATGCCTTTTAGGGGTAAATTTTGCAACTTTGAATTTTTGCAGGCATAAGTATTCAATGTGTTTCACATTTTCATTATTTTTTAGACACTAAGAAAGTTTACTTTTGAGGAGACAATTATATATTTGGTTTCAACTTTAATCATATGGTTTATGATGGAAATTTACGTTATAGCACGCCTTTATAGGTTATAATTATAACTTTAATGATTTTGGATGCGCATGTGGCGTCGTGTCAGGAATGAGATGGGAAATTTATGTTAGGTGACTAGGATGGTAATTTCGAGCTCACAGCTGATTTGAGATGGGTTAAGGTAGTCAAAATTAGTATCGAAAGTAGAAATCGGGTTCTGAGAACTTTCTAAAGTAAATATAACCCGTATAAGGGCATCTGGATCATTTTATATTTAGCCGATAACACAATTTCGAGATTTGTGATATAAGTAGGGAAAGTGGATGGGAGGGGAAGCCATTCCACCATCTTAGGGGATCTAAAATTTAGAGAAAATATAAGGTAGAACTCAATAGGAAGCCATGAAATTCAATCCGAAAGAGAATCGAACCAATTTTTTTTCTAAACCCAACATGTCTAGAGAATCCCAAGAAAGAAATAAGAATTCTCTATGATTAAAGGCAAGTGTTTAAACTTGATCTAATATTTTTATGCTATGTCAATAATTCATATTATAGTTGGTGAAAGAAATATGGACTTTTGGGTGGGATTCACATGATAAAAATAGGATTTTTGGGAATGATATCATAGAAGTTGATTTAATTGTATGCAAATATAAGATCTGAGATTGATTTATATATACAAGATGTGATATTGAATATAATTTGAGATTGATTCATAGAGAAGATTTGATCCTGAATGGTTTTCGGGAGATTTTAAATAACCTTGAAATTAGGGTTTTGTATTAAATGACGTATTGATTCAATTGATGGATCTGAAAATACTTTTGACATCACTTCAATGGATGGTATTTTATTTTTACTTTGAATTAGATATGATCCATATAAGAAATAAATATTGATCTAATCTTTCTAATGAGCTTTTAATCAGGTAATTTGGACTTCTATGGAGGGATTAATAGCCATGTTAGTAAAAAGGTGTTTAATATGTCAGAATATCTAATTTTTGCATATTTTGACATCATTTCAAATGAATTCCAATTTATTTTTACTTAATTAGACTATGATCCATATATGAAAAGAAAGGTATTGATCTTAGCTTTCCAATGAGCTTTTTATCAGCTTACTTGGACTTCTATGGAAGGAGTAATTTTCATTTTAGTAAAAGGTGTTTAATCTACCACAATATTATAGTTGTGTGAATTTGTGAGTTTTAAGGGCTCTAATGGGATAAGGACTCTTATATTTTTTCGTAATTAAAGCAAGACGGTGGGAGGAATTTTTAAAACTCATATTAACTTATTCCCAAGAGACTTAGGAAGTGTCGTAGTCTAAACAAGGATGGATTCTGTGTAAGGAAATACGCAACAAAGCGAGTAAATGAACATGGGTGGAAATTGGGAAATCAGGTGAGGATTTTGAGATGGCTAGGTTAAGTGCTAGAGTATAATAGCATGTTGTTAAGAAATGTGAAGTTTGAGAATTAATAATATGTAAGTGAATACTTGATAAATCGGGAGTCGGTGAAGACTCAAGAGTTATGGGATGGTGTTACGAGAGATATATGCACGATTAGCCTGTTATATATATATATATATATATACATGAAACATACCTACTAGATGGATGTTATCGTTGGAGGTTACGCGTAGTGGGTTATCCACAGCAGCATTAACCAACAGGTATTTGGTCGGTTCCTTAAGTTATATGATTGTCGCATGACCATTATTTATGAGTTTAGAATGTAGTAGGGTAATGTGGTATGACTTGTCCCATGGATGTATGTCTACGACCGCCTCCAATTATCTGTTTACGATTTAGGCTCGGTTGCGACATTCCAACCCGTTGGACCAGGAGTGGTATATGATGTACCTCGAGCGTGATTGTATGCTAAATAATTCATCCGCGAGATTAAGCTCTGGAAATGCGGTTATATGTATATAGTGAGTGATATATATGTATGCATATGAGATATGATATGTATATACATATATATATGTGGGTTAAATATATACGAGTGAACTAAATGAATGCGTGAACATTAAAGTATACACATTCGGGAGAATAGCTCAGGAATGTTATGTTTATATACTTATATAATAGTGATATATGTATATGTGAAAATTAAACGAACGTGAATGTTGGAACATTGAAATCGTAACTAGCGTAAAGTTATGTGAAAAGATTAATTAAACGATTACAATTAAGAGTCAAAATGATAAAGCTGGTGTGTTAGCTAAATGAGAAATGAAACGAAGTATGATACATGCAGTAGGGTTGGTCTAAAAGATTTGCGTGTTGGACTAATTTAAGCGACGGTACTAGTTAGGCATGGTAGCATAACTAGGGTGTTTAAAATACATGCGTTAGGCGCACACAATAGATGAGGGGCGAGGATTATCACATGGGACGGCAACACCAGTTTAAATATGTACGATTACGTTGCGTATTTATTATTGTATTTTAAACACTTGCAAAATATTTTCAAATAGTTTTTATGCTCTGACCCGTATCAATATCTATTCAAAACATTTTAGGCGCTTAGCCACATGGATGCCAGGCTTAGCTATCTTTTTTATCAAACAATGCTGTAGCAGTTGTGGATGCCTACATGGATTGGTTAGATGCTTATATACTTGTGATCTAGATTGGATATTTCTTCAGGTTTTAATTCGGGCAAGTCGCCCAGTTAGACAGTATTGTATTATTCAGACCTTATTCTTTTCAGTTTAAGTTGGACTATTATAATAGATATTTATCGAGAATCATCGCCTAACTTGTTTATTTCATCTCGTTTAGTATTCATTTTATTTTTGTGGTGGATGTGTATACTAGTTATAAGGAATGGTCTATTGAACTGATTGGAAGTTTACTAAAGAAAGCTAAGTTGTTAATAAGTTTATTAAATTTTGACACTAGGATTAATGGGTTACTAGTAATTAAATTAATTTTTGACAGTGATGCTAAGAATGAACTAGATTGACATTTCTGTTTTATTTTAGTAGAGGACTGATCACCCGTTATTTAATAGGAGGGTGTTAGATATTCATGATAAGGGAGCTCACTTCATTACCAGTATCCAAGGGTTCCAAAACTTATAGCCATCCCTTCGTGTTTTATAACTGTAGGGGTAGATTCTATGGGAATCTATACTAGACCAACTTCAACATTTCACTGCCCCATTTGTTATGTGTTGTCATTTTGGTACCAAAAAGGTTTGCATTGTGTCTTGGCACACCAAAGTATCATAGATACTCTTTTATGATTTTTTTTATAATCCCTCCTAGCATACAGCCGGCGCGATACGGGGGCATAAATGTATAGTACAAATAGATTTGACTAGAAATATAATATTTCATTATATGTAAAGGGCATATGTGTTCCAAAAGTAGCGATAAATGAAAATAACCGTATAAAAGTTTCAATCAATGTACCACTACAAGAATATTGATTTTTTTTTTTGGCCCAAATTAAATGCCGAGAAAGTACTAAAAATGCCGGGAACACTTATTGCGCACTCTTCGTGGCATTTCCACAAGTGCGGTAATACCCAATGTGGTAAAAGAACAACAACGTTTTAAAAAATACCGTGAAAAGTTAGCGGCATTTTTAATAGCACTACTAAAATTGCTGCAAAAAAACTTTTGGGGGAATTTATTCTAATGTTGATAATAACCTTTCTGCGGGATTAAAAAAAATGTTGAGAATAAACTTTTGAAACACCTATTAAATGTACAACACACTTTTTTCGACACTAAAAAAATATCGAGAATGATAGTAGCGGCATTAAACAAAATTTTGACATTATTTTGCAATATATGAGTGAGAACAAGTGTTAACAAAATTATTTATAACAAATATCGTATTTATGTTCAAATAAACTACCATAACATTAAATTAAGAGGGAGATAATCAAATTAAAATGTCATTAAATTAAAAGCAATAGCATTCATCATAAATAAACATAATCGAGCTATGAACAATTATCCATCCACAAACATTAAATTAGGAGGGAGTTAATCAAACTAAAACATCGTTAAATTAAACTAATAGCATTCATCGTAAATAAACATAACTGAGCTTTGAACAATTTTCCATCCATAAAATAAAATATATTACCCGTAAAATAAGAAAAAGCGGGAAAACATGAAGAAAAACGAAATTTTATATAATGAACGATCCTGGTACATCAAAGTCAAACATTCTATTCGACCTACAAATAAAAAAAATCAATCATTTTTCATTGATACTTATTCTTTAGTATTTTAATTAGAATTAAAAATTAGTACATTAACAATATGCCACGCTACAGTTGAATGATATGCATCTCCAATTGTGGACTTGTTTCCATAAGGTCTGAGCAATGGTTCATTTGTTACAAATGTTTTCTCAATATATACTTCCCAAAAGTCTTCACCCAGTGGCTTACCCCCTAATTTTGTTAAAGGGTCTTTGCTCACCATGAATCCACGTGCCACAACCACTTTTGGAATCCCGAAAGTAATAAGGTCTATAATTTTAGGAAGTACATTATTTGAGACCCTTTATCGTGGTTGATGGTGATTCTTATTCTTCTTTGATGGTTATTTCTACAAACAAGATGAATATGTCATCAACCATATATTTGTGGAAAAAAATCGATAAAGTTTTATTTGTTTTTAAGACATCCCAAAATTTTTAAGACTATATACAACCAAATAAACCAACAACCCAATGTCAAGTATACATAAACACCCCAAGGAGGCACATATATATATTGTACCCTTTAAAATCATTTAAATTAGTAACGTACCTTAATTGAAGTAGGATTTGTTTGTTCACTAAGACGAGCAGCAATCTCGAGGACAACCACGTGTTGAGAATTTGTAATCTATAATAAATGAATTATTTCAGTCACGAAAATGTAAAGTCTTAAATTGTAATTTTAAAAATTAGTTATCTACTTACCTGTTGAGAGGGAGCCAAATGGTTATTTGATTGTGGGACCACTATAGGCTGACATTGTTTGGTTTCTTCCAATTGTTGCTCGGGTTACAAAATAGACCTATATGATGGTATGTTTTTCTTGTTGGAAGATTGAGGAACCTGTTAATAGTATGATTTAATATTCTAACATACATTTATATATATACACGATAATTAAGCAGAAAAGATAAAAGTGTGTACTTATTAACCTGTTTGGATACAATGGAAGGGAAAGTCATCATGTGTGTCCGTATAAACTCAAACAGAGCCTCTAAATGATCAAATGTATCCTGAAATTCAGATCGAATCTCAGATTGTAGTCTATCATACTCTTTTTAATTAACCTTCAACCATTTAGTTTCATGCACATCGATTGGAGATGGTCCACGCCCATAAGCTCGACAATGGCCGTGTTTATCATATCCCAGGACTTTATAAAATATCTCGTCTTTATGACTGACGGATTCAATACAATCTGGCAGAAGTTGATCTACTTTTTGCCTTATCTTTAATTAAAATGAACCTATTCTTATTATATAAGACAAAAATTATAATAATTCATTCACAAAACCAATAAAGATTTCAATATCTCCCCAACACTAATTTTAAATGCTTCGCATATTAATTTCATGCATAATTTTCACTTTCATAAGCAATAAAATTATTTAATTGTTAATATAATCCTCATCCGTTTATGATATATATTATTCTTCTAACGATATGGCATAATCTCATGCATCTTGCCTTTTATAATGGTAGATAAACATAATAACAATTTTAATTAATGGGTAAAATGAGGTCATTGAGATTTTCTAAGAAAAAATGGAAGGAGAATGTGACACCCCGCCTAATTAAATACCGGGTGATCAGTCCTCTATTAAATGAAATCAAAATATTCGGTTGGTTCAAATCATGCATCACTGTCGAAAACTTTATTATTAAATACTAACCACCTAATATTTACAAAGGTTGATGTCAAAATTTTATCTTTTAATTAATATAAAACTAGGTTAATAAGATAATTAAACATTCACCATTCACACCAATCTCATATGATAGGAAATAACTGCAATAATAATTAAAACTAGGGAAAACATTTCCAGTCTAAGTCCCAAATACAATAATCGAACAGAAATAAATCCAACAACTAAATGAAGTAAATAACCAATTCCAAAATCTCTGAATATCTGAATAGAAAAGGGGAAACATGCCCTAAGTGATGCAATAACTGAAAAGCAAGCGATGACGGACATAAAATCATCTACTGCAAAGATCCTATAACTTCCACAACTGCTAAAGCTCGTCGAGTGAATGGAACTCCTATGCTTCGTGTCCCCGTGGATGGGCACCTAAAATAATTTGACAAGAAAAGAGATTTGCAGAAAATAGATCAGAGCCCAATGATGATGCTTGAAATAGCACCACAAGATCATGGTGTTGTTGAGCTCAAACTGGTATAACAATGGCAACAAGTAAGAAATATAAATATAGAAGGAGCTGAGGAGAACAGGAGAAACACACCAATGTAAGTGGTTCACCCTATCTAGGCCTACGTCCACTGTGTAGGTGAGTGATCTTAACTAATAAAATAAGGGATCTAATGGACTTGTTATACAATACACTCATTTCTCTCTCTACTGTTGGTTTAATAGAGCTTCTATCAAGGTTTACTATCTTTATCCTTTTACAAGGTAAGGGAAGACATGTATATATAGTGCTTGGGGGGTGTAGTGAACCCCCTAAGCATGTCATGAGCATGTGTGTGTTGATCAAACCAATCTCATGTGGACACCTAGATGTGCCACATGTGGATAATAATGACCTAATATTCCCTAATGTGAGGGGAATGATTTTGTTATAACGGTTTTGTCCACGTGTTCTAAGTCTTCCCTGTGCTTGTGTATGCTTGGACCTATGACATCATCGACTCTAACCTCGGCTCAGTCGAGTATGATGTTGGTGAGTCCGATAACAGTGGTAGACCATCAATCATAATTATGGCCTTGACCTAATTGACTAGCCGAGGTTAGGTATTAGCCAAAGTTGTGGTCTGGGCTGAAGCATATGGCAAATGGGTATATAAGTTAGGCTGATGTGGGGACGTTTTTGTATCTTGGGATGTGGAGTAGTTATTGGGACACATATCACCCTTTGGACAGGCTTTCGTCTGTACCAATGCACCTAATAAAGTTATGGGGCCTTTTAAGGTTTCTAGGTGCAATGATGAGTGACTTGGTACTCGTGCCTCATCATTGCAATGGTTTAAATAACATTTTCCCTTTCTCTTTGTCTTTCTTCTTCTTTTGTTTCTCGCTTAGAACTTTTTGTATAAATGTATCCTAAAAACTCCATTGTTCTTCATCATTACAGGTCCTGTAGAACTTAACTCCTTCTCCCCTTATTCAAACTCAGTCAATTATTGTTCTGAAACCCTTCCTTTTTCATTTTTGGACATTAGTTTAATGTTTTGCTTTTCTGGTGAACTTTTTCTTTTTCGGTGAGGTTCTCTGTCACTATTGGGTGGTCATAAGGTTAGGGTTGCAGTGGTTAAGTGACTTTGGAGGCTGCTCTAGTGTTATTTTAGGCATAAATTCTCACTTTTAGGCTTTTCGGTGGCCCTTTGGCCATCTTCTTTGGTGGGCTTCATCTTAACTGTTCTTGGTGTTTTTGGTGAAAACCATCCAAATTCCAAGATTTGATCTTTTGCCTAAGTGTTGGAAGTAATTAACTTGTTTGTCTTTTTGGATAAAACCACAAGTGTAGTGTATTATAACGGTAACTATGACCTCTGTATAAACTTGCTAAAGAGTTTCCAACTCTGTGCGAGCAGTGTTTCGAAAGAATCAAGCAGATAGAGCTAGCATAAGTCGAGGCTCATGAGGTCGAGTCTTTTCCCCTACGACCAATTTTCCCTCCATTATTAAGTGTCATAAACCCTAATCCTACCGAGGTATCTGACACAATGTCGAAGTCAATTGCTTCAGACCCCATGTCAACATCTGAATTGAGAGAATAGACTCTTTTCGGGAGGCTATGGATTACTGCCCCAGGAAAAATGGATTTTCTAAGGATAAAGAGGTTTCAGACCGTGCCTTGTCTCATCAACATGCTGGGCCTTCACGTAGATCTCCCTCTATAGAGATTTTAGAGCCTAACATCATGATTCCTCCTCCCATTTATGCCATTACTCTATAAGACGGCACTAGCATTGAGTTTTAAAACAGGTTTATTAGTGGTTCTTCCATGGGTGCCCAGGTCGAGGTTACCAAGGATGGTGATAATAAAGGAAGTTAACTTGATACCTCAGTAGATGCAGGGTATGAGAGTACTGTAAATAAGTATGACCTTTTAGCCTTCTTATACCTTTATTCCATTGATTCGTCAATCACACTAAGGAAACCACTTAAGGAAAAGAGGGCTTTTGATGGCCGAGAGGGTGAAATATGTGTTTATGAGAAGATGTTCAAGTTAGGTTTTCATCTTCCCATTCACCCAAATATCATGGCCATACTCTCTTATATAAACCTTTCCCCTTATCAACTGTCCCTAAATGCATGGAGGGTCATTATTAGGACTATCATCCTCTAGAAGGCCATTAACCACACTCACCTTCCACTTAGGGTTTTTATTGGGTGTTATACTCCCTCGTCTACCAATAATCATCCAGGCTACTACCACTTCATAGCCAGTAAATCCAAGAAGAAAATGCTTCTAGTTACCAAAACTTCCAATCATAACAGGAAACCTCGGGTTTTGATTGTGAAGGACATTGAGGACCTTCACAATCAAGGCAAGAAGGGTCGTCTCATCAAATATGAACATCTTATGACCCCCTATAACCTTTCTCAGACAGGTTTGGGGGTTGGTCCTTTAGAAGAGCTTCATAAGTTTCCAGAATTTTCCTTTCCAAGTTATGTCTTGTACTTTTCATCTGTCTGACTTGCTAATTCCGGTACTTCGCTTTTTGTAGAGCGATCAGAAGTCATTTCTAACGACTTCTGGGAGATGTCGGCCCCAATCCTTACAAAGCTTATAGAAAAATATGGTGGTAAGAATTCACCCCCTCATGTCCAAACAAAAAATAGCGCTGACACTTCTAAGGCCGATAACACCAAGAAGAGGAATGCTCTTACTAATCATGCTCATACAAGGTCGAGAAAGGATCCTACTAAGGACAGTGCCATCCCTATTTCCACCAATGACGCTTTGGCTACTCGTCTTTCGCAACTCGAAATAGGAGACAGCATGATCGGTCATATCCTACAAGCTGCCAATGCCATTGGCACAATTATGACCAAGGAAGACTAGTGTTTTCTCCAAGCCTTAGACGTCCCTTTATTGGTCGAGTTTACCCTTCACGGGGTGGTTCAGGTATCAAAAAACATTCTTCTAAGTGTTGTCTCTATTCTTCAAAATTTATTATTCATATGTCTGGTCTTCTTTTGCAGAGTGTGGTGTCTCCTCACCACCTAATTGAATGGAACTTAAAGAGGTTACCCCTATACAAAAGGGAAAGGATGCTATGAAAGCTGAGGTTGAGCTGGAGAGGTTGAAAAAGGAACTCAAAGATAGAGACAAATAGATCACTCAGCTAAAGGGAGATCATAATAAGGCTCTGAAGGAAAAAGATTAGATTCTTCAATCAAAGGTTGATGTTGCTATCAAGGTTGCACTAGTCGATGCTTCAGAGAACATCATTGAAGACTACAAAGTCTCTGAAGAATTTGTGGTCTTTGGTTTGGATTATCTGGAAAGAGGCATCAAAGCGACCAATCAATTGGTGGCTCTAAAGTAGGGTGGGTCTGGGAGTTTGACTGCTGAGGACTTTGTTGGTCTGGGATTTAGCGACCCTCAATTTTCTCAGGCATTAAAGGAAGTGGAAGAAGATGGTACAGCCAAGACCAGTCCCTTAGAGGCCACGGAGACTAAAGATGCTGATCAACATGAAGATGAGGTTGAGGTCACAAACCTTGGCCTCGACTAAACAAATCCAGTTGCTAAAGGGTTGGCTCGTGCCGAGGGACAAACCGAGCTTTGAGGGTCTCTCCTGCTCATGATTAGTTTTTTGTGAAGCTTTTTGTAATCCTTCTATTTGTGAACTCATGGTTGTAACTTTTTTGGTTGAGCTGAATGTAAACTCTACAACATCTTCTTATTGTGAACGTAATGAGATTCCATATCATTGTCTCTATGTTTCTTTTATCCTTATGTTTTGTTTCTCTATAATAACACAGGTCACCAAATTAAAGATGTTTATCCTCATAATTTCATCAAATTAATGATGTTAAAGGTATGAGGTCACCAAATTAATGATGTTTATCCTCATTCTTTCATCAAATTAATGATGTTAAAGGTCCGAGGTCACCAAATTAATGATTCTAAAGGTCTGAGGTCACCAAATCAATGATGTTTATCCTTATAACTTCACCAAATTAATTATGTTAAAGGTCCAAGGTCACCAAATTAATGGTGTTTATCCTCACAACTTCACCAAATTAATGATGTTAAACGTCTGAGGTAACCAAGCTAATGGTGTTCATCATCACAACTTCACTAAATTAATGATGTTAAAGGTCCGAGGTCACCAAACTAAATGTGTTTATCCTCATAACTTCACCAAATTAATGGTGTTAAAGGTATGAGGTCACCAAATAATTGGTGTTTATCCTCATAACTTCACCAAATTAATGATGTTAACGGTCTGAGGTCCCCAAATTAATAATGTTGAAGGTCTGAGGTCACCAAATCAATGATGTTTATCCGCATAACTTCACCAAATTAATGATGTTAAAGGTCTGAAGTCACCAAATTAATGATGTTTATCCCCATAACTTCACCAAATTAATTATGTTAAAGTTCTGAGGTCACCAAATTAATGATGTTTATCCTCATAAATTCACTAAATTTATGATGTTAAAGGTGTGAGGCCACCAAATTAATGATGTTTATCCTCATAACTTCCCCAAATTTACGATGTTTAAGATACATTCACTATTACAAATATGTTAACAGAACACTGATACTTACTTATCATTGATATTTACTTCTTCATAATTTGATGCCTGAATTACAAGAAAATAAGACAACTACAACATCATAAATAATATTTCTTCAAATGGTTGGCATTCTAAGGGTTTGAGAAGGGTTATCCTTCTATATTCTCCAATTGGTATGTGCCTGGGAAGATTTCATCAGTTACCCTATAGGGGACATGACAATTTGGATGGAGCTTGTTGGGATTTTTCCATGCCTTCTACAAAACTAGGTCTCCCATAACTATCATCCTCTCTTTCACCCTTTGATTATAAAATTTGGCAGTCCTCTTCTGGTAGGTTTCTTGCCTCACATCACCATCTTCTCTTCTCTCTTCAATAAAATTAATATAAAGTCTTCTCTTTATTGCATTTCACTGATGGTTATACATCTGAACTCTAAGAGTAGGAAGGCCAATTTTGGTAGGGATGACAGCCTCTGAGTCATAGGCCAACATGAATGGGGTCTCCCATGTAGGAGTCTTAACTGTTGTCATGTAGGCCAATAGCACAGCGTATACTTCTTCAATCCATCTTCCCTTTACCTCTTCTAGATTCTTTTTAATCCCATAAAGGATCATTAGATTTGTTACCTATGTCTACCCATTTGACCGGAGTCAGTTGTTAGAGGAGAAGAATTATTTGACTCTATCTCTTTCGTAATATTTCTCCAAAGAGACATTCTTAAACTGCATCCCATTATCTGAGATTAGGTATTTGGGAGACCATAACTGCAGATGATGTTTTTCCAGATGATTTGGAATGTCTTCTGTTTTGTGATAATGATCATCGGCTCGGCCTCTACCCACTTGGAAAAGTAATCTATCGCTACAATTAAGTATCGATAGTTCTTCACATATCTTGGCAGGGTCCTACCAAATCTATTCCGCATACTATAAATATCCATGGAGATGTGATGGAGGTCATAGGTTGATGAGGCTGATGGCGAATGGTAGCAAACCTCTAGCACTATTTATATTTCTTTACATATGCTGTTGCATCTTTTTGCCAGGGTCGGCCATCAGTAGCCCTCAGTTATGATCCTTTTGGCTGATGATCTTCCTTCAATATGTCTAGAGCATGAACCCTCATGTATATATTTTAGGATATTCGGTACCTTAGATAATTTAACACATCTGAGCAAAGGGAGCAAAAACCCTTTTTTATACAAATTCTCTCCTATAAGGGAGAATTTGGCAGCTCAGTACCTCGTCTTTCTTCTCTCGGATTTTGATGAGGGGAGTTCCCCATCTCTGATGTATCTGATAAAAGGATCCATCCATGAAGCTTCCAGGATTAGATTCAGGCAAGACTTGAATGCGATATCTCCCTCTTCAATAGATGGCCGAAGTAAGACCTCTACCTACACTGTTCTTCTGATGTTGGTTCTTGTAGTTGAGGCCAACCTCGCGAATGTTTCGGCTCGACCATTGTCTAATCGAGGTATTATATTTAGCTTTACTTCTTTGAAGGTTTCCAACATCGATCTTACTCTTTTCAGATATTTATCCATTCTCTAGTCCTTAGCCTCAAACACTCCTAAGATTTTATTTACCACAAGTCTTGAGTCACTATGGACTAGGAGTTTGTCGATATAAAGAGCTTGGGATAAAGATATATCTGCTACTAAAGCTTCTTATTCCGACTCATTATTGGAGGCATTGAAATTAAACCTCAGATCGTACTCTATATTTGTGACGTCTCGTGCTGACACTATTACTCCCGTGCCACCTCTATTTTTACAGGACGACCCATCAACGAAGAGGCTCCATACATCGTTGGCCTCGGAAAAGTTTCCCTCTGTTAGGGATCCTTGTTTGAAGAGATACCTTCCCTCTTCATTCTCAGGTGTCTTTCCTCTAACTGTGCTTATCTCGGCCTCATCCATGGAAGGGACGATACTTCTTTCTAGTTGGCTGTCTACAATTTCACCTTTTTATTTTTTAATCTCGGCCTCATCCCAAGTGAACTCAGGCAAAAATTCCTCTAGTTCCTGCCCTTTGGTTGCCACCGTTGGCTAGTAGACAATGTCAAATTCTCCTATCTCAATTTCCCAATCTATTAGTCTCCCTGGTTTCTTAGGTTTGTGGATGACCTATCTGAGCGGTGAGTCTGTGAGGATGACTATTGAGTGGGCTTAGAAGTATGGTTTTATCTTTCTAGAAGCATGAATCAAAGCATAAGATAACTTTTCCATCCTAGGATATCTCTACTCATCTCCTTTGAGGGCTTTGCTATTGAAATACACTAACTTATGTACCTCATCCTCTTTTCTCACTATAGCAACGCTAATTACAGACCCTCAGACGGCTAATTACACAAACAACTTTTCTCCTTGTACTGTCTGGGGTAGAATTAAGGAAGAGACGAGGTAGGACTTAATCTCTTTAAAAGCTTTATCACATTCCTCATCCCATTCAAAATCTCTTTTGAGGATTTAAAAAAATGGAAGACATTTTTCAATAGCTCTAGAAACAAACATGTTGAGGGCAGCCACTATTCCAGTAAGTCTCTAAACATCATTGATAGTCTCAGGTGTCTTCATTTCAAGTAAAGATTTTATCTTATCTAGGTTAGATTCTATCCCCCTTCGGTTGACAGCAAACCCCAAAAAATTTCCAGATCCGACCCCATACACGCATTTGGTCGGGTCGAGTCTCATTATGTACTTATCCATGGTATCAAAGGTTTTCTCAAGGTCAGCCACATAAGTGTCGGCCTTCAGACTTTTGTTTAACATATCGTCCACATAAACCTCTATGGACATTCCAATTTAATCCTCAAATATCATATTCACTAGACGTTGATATGTAGCCCCGGTATTCCTCATGCCGAAGGGCATCACCTTTTTGCAATACGTACCCTTATCTATGATGAAAGTTATTTTCTCTGAGTCAGTCGGGTCCATGAAGATTTGGTTGTATCCAGAATTTGCATGCATATAGCTCATGACATGCTGTGGCGTCAACCATCTAATCAATACGAGGAAGAGGAAAGTTATCTTTGGGATAAGATTTGTTCATATCGGTGAATTCCACGCACATCCTCCACTTCCCATTGGCTTTTGGAACTACGATGACATTAGATAGCCATTTTGGGTAGATGACTTCTCTAATGAACTCGGCTTCTTCAAGCTTCTTCACCTCATCTCTGATAACGTCATACTTTTCATGGGAGTAGATCCTTCTCCTCTGCTTCACTGGCATGGCATCTTCCACCACATTAAGCTTGTTACACATGATCTTTGGGTCAATACCTGGCATATTTGCATGACTCCAGGCGAAGATGCTATGTCTTCTCTTAAATAATTTGATTATCTCTTCTTTGACCTCGGCCTTTAGGGATTTGCTGACCTAGACTATTTTCTATGGATCGTCATCATTGAGGATGATGGATTCTACCTCTTCCATGGTCTTCCCCTTTTTGAGCTTCGTCTCATCTCTCGGATCAATAGTGTCAATGTTGTAAGTAGTGATTGCTCTTTTGTATGCATATCTTTCCTCAACAGAGTTGAAGTATCATTCACGTGCCAAAGTTTTGTCACCCTAAACTTTCCCTAATCCATAAGGAGTCAAGCATTTTATCATCTGGTGGATCGCTGAAGGCACGACCTTAAACTCTTTGAGGGCCACTCATCTGAGTATAAGGTTGTAGGCTGAGAAGACATTCTCATCCATGATAAAAAAAAGTTGATTTTTCTAGTTATCCATTTTGGCCACTCATACCCCATTCTTATATCCATCTCATACATCCCCAATTGGTGAACTTTCTCTCCTCTGAAGCCGATCAGTGGATGGCGATAGAGGACGAACCTTGCCCGACTAAGCCCTAATGACTTAAAACAAGGCCAGAACATGACATCTGTCGAGAGGCTCATCAAGTAAGATCCTCGGTACCTCACATCCATGCACTCTGGTTGTGATGACAAGAGGGTCATCATGTGGGGATAGGATTCCCTTAAAATCCAGTCTTGAGAAGTCGACAATTAGGGTGTCTATGTCCACCTTCTTCCTCTTCTCAGACTTCACATTAATTTAATCCGAATACACGACCACGGCTTTTGTGACTACCTTTGCCTCTACGACATGAGGTTTTCTGTCGTCTATCTCAGAGCCTCTCCTGCTAGTCCCTTACAGATCATACCAACACCAAAGGAGATCATGTTTAACCTTTTTATTGGTGAAATATCGTCTTTTGGTGGGAGGTTCGGGTCATCATCATCATATTCTGAGGGATCTTCACGCCGGGCAGGGTCACCTTCTCGATACTTGTCATTCTTTCTCTTCCTATGATCATCTCGGCCACCCCATGAGGCACCTTTATCTACATACTTCTTTAGTTTTCCTGCCTTCAGCATTTTCTTAATCTTGTATTTTAATACGAAGCATTTGTCTGTCAGATGGACGTGATCTTGATGGAATTCACACCATAAATTTGTATTTCTCTTGTGAGGAGGGGCCCTTAACTTTTCTGTCCACCTAAAAAACCGATCGCTCTTTATCTCATTAAGTTTGTGTTTATAGGTTACAATCAACGAAGTGTAGTCTGCGAACTTATCGCCGACCGACATTTTCTTCCCATCTTTATTCTTTTTTTGAAATTTTCTTCCACTATTGTTTCCTTCCTTATCCTCATACTTAACATCCATTGCTTCCTTGACATTCATGACCTTCCCAGATATTTTTAGAAGCCCGACGATTGACTTGGGAGGGTCCTCAGTGAGCTTCCATAATAGTTTTCCCTTTTGGAGACCTCCGATGAGGACTATCATAGTTATGCTTTCTTCATAGTCTTCCACTTCCAACTTTTCCTTGTTGAACCTTGAGATGTAGTCTATTAGAATCTCATTTTTACCTTTCTTTACATAAAGCAGATGGGTCATCTTTTTCTGATCTCTCACCCCAAAATAGAAGTTGTTGATAAATTGCTCGGCCAACATTTTAAAATTCTCTATGGAATTCTTTGGAAGGGATGTAAACCATACATGTGCATCCCCAGTTAAAGTGCTTGAGAAAGCTTGACACCTCATCTCATCAGAGATGGAGTAGATATCTGCTGCTTACAGGTACATTTTAATATGATGGATAGGGTTGGTTCTTCCATCGTACTTGGGACACACTATAAGAGGCTTGAACTTGGTAGGGGTTGGAAAGCTGACGATCTTTTCCTCGAAGGGTGAACCCTCTGAATAGTCCCTATATAAGGGATCTCAAATTTTTAATATATCCCTGAACTTATCTTTAAGACTTTGGATTGAGTCATTCCAAGGCTTAGCAACGTCGGACCGACCGAGGTCGTCTCCTTCCATCTCCAAGGGTTCAATTGGGGGTTCCCCTGCTATAGCGCGACATCGGCTATTAACCTCCTCCTGGGCTCCATCTTTTCCATATGGGGATCGACCATGATGGGGCTGACAATCTCCCTCTTCTCTTCTGTAGCCATCAAGACTTCTTGACCTTAATAACCTCTACCTCAGGTCATTGGCTGGGCTGAGCCTTTCAAAGGCCGACCCTCTCCTCAATCGATGAAATGTTGTTCCTCTTGGGTGAACATCAGAATATTATCTACCACACTGACCTCGACTGTGATGAACAACTCGTACAGTATTGTTAGAAATCTCATATGACTCCCAGCATTCCACTAGAGCATCATCATCCTCCACATCGTCGTACTGGTCCTCAGGGAAAGGGCATCCTTGCCTCCCAGGTTTAAATTCTTAGTGTCAGCAACGTTCCTCCATCGTTTGGGAGGAGGTAGATCTTTGCGTGGTTCCTGGGGTGGTCCTCTAGCCTCCTAGTGTTGTTCTTGTGGAGCTATCGAGGTGATCATCTTAGGTGAGATCGCTGGTGGCCTCTTCATTACATTTTAGGTGAGTTAGGAAAATTTCCCCTACCTAGCTTGTTGACTAGCCACCAAGGACTTCAAGGATGCTTCCACCTCAGCCATCTCAGAATGTGGTGGAACTTGGATGGAACTAGGCCCTCCACCACCAGCTGGTGGAGGAGGTGGTGGTAAATCTGGTGCCATATATTTGAGTTGTGATTAAGAGACTGGTGACCCTGAAAACCTTAATGGATTTCTTTCAATGGTGAAACTACTCCACACAAACTGGGGAGGGTTGGTTAACCACCAGAGTCTCCATTGAGGCCAATCTTCAAGAAGGAAGAGATATAGCTTCTTGTTCCCATAGACGATGCCAAAATAATGATGCTTTAAATAGCACCACTGAATCAAGGTGTTGTTGAGCTCAAACTGGTATAACAATGGGATCAAGTAAGCAATACAAATATAAAAGGCCCTGGGGAGGAGAGGAGAAACACACCAATGTATGTTCTTTAGCCTATCTAGGCCTACGTCCACTGTTCATGTGAGAGATCTTCACTAATAAAATAAGGCTCTAATGTCCTTGTGATACAATACACTCACTTTCTCTCTCTGATGTATGGTTTAACAGAGCTTTCACTAGGGTTTACAGTCTTTATCATTTTACAAGGCAGGGGAAGACATGTATATATATTGCTTGGGGGTGTAGTGTACCCCCTAAGCATGCCATGAGCATGTGTGTTTTGATCAAACCAATCTCATGTGGACACGTATTTATGCCACATATGGATAATGATGACTGAATATTCCTTCACGTGAGGGGAATGATTTGGTTATAACGATTTTGTCCACGTGTTCCAAGTCTTCCATGTTCTTGCATATGCTCGGCCATGTGACATTATCGACTTTAACCTCGGCTCAGACGAGTAAGATGTTGGTGAGTCTGATAGTTATGTTAGACTGTCAATCATAAGTATGACCTCAACCTAAATGACTAGCTGAGGTTAGGTATTAGGCATAGTTGTGGTGTCAACTGAAGTAAAGTATGACAGAGGCCATAGTTAAGCCCATAAGTCTATTGCTGAACTCGACTGCTGACGAGCCGAGGTTGATCAATGTGGAGTTGACCTTGTGAAGGATGACCTCTCTGATGGCTATTATGATCTTCCGAATGACTCGGCTATAAGGTTGGCTAGTGTTGCTGCTCAGAGTATGAGGGTACACTTTAGGCATATCACCCGAGTTAAAAACAGTTTAAAATCAGCAAGAGCTTAAAATGAGTTTATAGCACATGTATTAATCATGTTAGATTATCGAATCACTTGAGATGCTCACCTCTCATCTAATGTCCACGCCTAATGTTCCATCAAACCCTACTAGTTTTTATTACCATGCTAACTAGTCCTTCCCCTTCTAACATCTAATTATATCCCAATATTGTTCCCATGTATTTCTCTCGCACTATACGTAATACCTATAATTAATTCCCTTTTTAACAGGGATAAGCGTCTTTTTAACTTAATATAGATAAAATGTTCACCAACTCAATTCTTTTCCAATTTCGTGTCTACTTAAATCACACAGTAGATAGTATCATAAAAATATATATACATATACTCTATTATATATGTAAAATACAGCACCCCGAGACACAGCTGCGGTGCATGCATACTCTGATATCATGTCCTGGTGCATCGTTCATTGCATAAAGGACTATAGGTTCAATCTCTCATGGACCATCAAAAGAAACACACATACTGGAGGTGAACATAGTTCCAAGCCGATGGTCTACGCACTCATATGACCGTCATCACTATCATTCTCACAAATAGGTTGTACCTAGGTTCTATGCTCTAGTGGTACAAATCAAAATCCCACCTGAAGGCTCCTCATGGCATGATTGTCCACAACGCACAACCTCCACTCTATAACAAGTAGCGTAGGTATGTCGTACACATAATAGTTCAGTCAATAAGTATACACAGACTTATTATATTCATTAGGTATTCACATAACCTAAGTCCCCGAAATCATATGTAGCATATTCGTCCCTATTACCCACAATACTTTAACCGTACGATTTACCTCTCTATTGTATATACTCATTAAGGTTTTCTCATTCCAACCCATTCCCTTAGTAGTAACACAATTACTCTCACTACTAAATTATAAAAATGAAGCTACTCCAGAATATCAAGATCCTAATATCTCACTTAAATGAACCTAAAAGGATTTTTAACTCTTCTAGAAAAAAATTAGAGTTTTTGAAATCTCTTTAGAACCTATGGATTCTCATTCGAATAAGGTCATTCGAACGAGTTTCTCACTTTAAACGAACTCAAAAACCTCGTTGGAATTTTCGTTCGAATTCTCGTTTGAACGAGAATTAAGGGTTAGTCCCTGTCTGCCAAAAGTTAAGTTTTTCCAATTTGTTCAACAACAAAATCAATTCAAACTCATTCTAATTAAAATTTAAAAACTCTAAACCATATCCCATAGTATTAGAACATTTTCCCATCCATTTTTAACATCAAATCCGTAATATTATTACATGAATTTTGATTTATTTCTCAAATCTTCAGCAAGCCCTAATTTCACATAACCTTCATTAACAACCATTTACTCCCAGATTTAATTTTGTGAAATCAACGTATAAAACCCAGAATTATCATACCCAAAACATGGTTACTCTACTACATTCAAAACTATACTCGCAATTAAAGATTAATAACCAATTTCAATCCCAAATTCATAATATCATGGTTATTTCTTCAACTAAATTAACATGAATCATATATGCTCTAAAAATTCAGTAAGAAAAAAACTTGCCTTTTTGCGAACTTCTGATTTGCTGGATGAAATTTATATAGGGGTGATCCTCTCTTCACGATTTACACGTTGATGAAATTTTTTATTTGAGGGCTTGAGTCTTTATCCCAAGGCTCCTATGGAGTTCTTCTTCTTCTTCCTCTTTAGTTCTCTCTATGTCTCTCACGTAGGTTTGGAAATGAATAGATAAACAATTACCCATTGACTCTCCCTTTTTAATTTTCTATTTTGTCCATTTTAATTCCCAAAAATCTCAAAAGACCAAAATACCCTTCTAGTGTGTCGGTTTGGACTAAATTGCCTCGAAATCCAAATAAAACACCCGAGTAGAGTTTTCTGACTATCTCGACCCTTCCGGGATCATTGGTGCACTCAAAATTTTCATACAAGTTACTAAAAAAATAACATATCTTTTCACCTAATAAAGTAATATCGACACGAGTCAAACACGCGTCCCAACTATGTATGATGCAATTGTCGTATTTTTCACTCCCGACCATAATAATACTTTCGTAATCATATCTTAATTTACTCATTATGTAATTCAAAATAATTATCACCAATAAATACTAACTCCTGTCACGCTAGTAATTATTAAATTTAAATCCGAATTAATTATAAATAAATTATCTCCATTTAAACTAATCAATCCTAATTCCATAATTAAAATAAAATCCCTCAAAAAAATGGGGTATTACGTACACCCCCTCTAATAATGGAATTTTGTCCCAAAATTCAAAAAAGAACAGAATAAAGGTACACCTGGTAGGAATAACTCTGGATATTTATCCCGCATATCATCCTCACACTCCCAGGTAGACTCCTCTACATTATGATGCCGCCACTGCACTCGTAATAAGAACACTATCTTTAACCTCAATTTCCTCTCACTATGGTCTAGAATAGCAACTAGCCCCTCCTCGTAGGAACTATTGGTCTATAGATCAATATCATCTAAGGCAATATGGGTGTGGGCCAAGTCATCCCGAAGATATCTTCTCAGCGAGGAAATATGGAACACATCATGAATCCTATGTAGGTGCTCCGGTAACCCATGTTTGTAAGCTACTGGCCCAATCCGCTCAATAATTGGGAATGGTCCAACATATCTTGGCTTCAACTTCCCTTTCTTCCTAAACCACATTACCCCCTTCATAGGAGATACTCGCAATAACATCTTATCCCCCACAGTGAACTCCCTGAAGAACCTCTTGGCATCGGCGTAAATCTTCTACCTATCCCGAGCAACCGGAATGCGAATCTGTATCAACTCAATCTTAGTCGAGGTATCCTGAATCATCTCTCACACGGCCTAAGTAACTTATCGTCCCTCACCTAATCCAACATGCTGGGGAATGACAATTTCTACCATATATCGCCTCAAACGGATCCATGCCAATAGTAAACTGGTAGGAGTTATTATAAGCAAACTCCATAAGTGGATGGTACTTCTCCCATCGCCCTCCAAAATCTAGGATACACAACTACAACATATCCTCCAACATCTGATTCGTCCGCTCTGTCTTCCCATCTATCTCTGAGTGACAGGCCGAACTCAATCATAACTATGTACACATGTCCTGCTAGAAACTCTCCCAAAATTTGGACACAAAAATCTTATCTCAGTCGGACACAATATCAAGGGGAACCTCGGGGAGTCTCATAATCTCGGCAATGAAGATATGAGCAGACTTCCCCATAGTATAGTCGGTCCGAACTGGCAGAAAATGAGATGCTTTGGTCAATCGATCCACAATCACTCATATGGAATCGTGACCCCTCTGTGATGTAGGCAGCCTTGTGATGAAATCCATGGAAATGCTCTCCATTTCCACACAGGGATATCTAATGGCTACAGTAATCCTCCCATTCTCTGATGGTCTGTCTTCACCAGCTGACAAGGGGCACACTTTGAAAAAAACTTGGCGATGTCCTTCTTCATGCCACTCCACCAATACTGTCACCTCATATCCTGGTAAATCTTATCCCCTCTGGGATGAACCGTAAACCGTGAATTGTGCGACTCTTCTATAACTGCTTGTCGTAGATACTCCCCCTCTGGAACTACTAGTTTGCTATTAAAGCGTAAATATCCATCCGAGCGTTCGAAGAAGGACTCTTCTCCCTCAGCTAGAGGCTAGATAATCTGATCCTGACAGAAGGAATCCATTGCCTGAGCCTGTATCACCCTGGAAACTATCTCTACTGTAATCGTCATCACTGACATGAATGAGAGGGAAAATGCATCCTGATGTCCTAGTTCTTTTCATTTTTCCTACCACACCTCAGCCACCTCACCTGCTAGCCTATGGATCAACGCATCTGCTACCACATTAGCCTTCCCTGGGTGGTAATGGATGTCGAACTGGTAGTCCATCACAAATTCAAGCCACCTTCGCTGATGCATATTCATCTCCCGCTCCATAAACAGATACTGCAGTGACTTATGATACAGGAAAAATTTCTCCCCCAAGAGATAATGCATCCATATCTGCAATGCAAACATGACTGCCATTAACTCTAAGTCGTGGGTGGGGTAACCCCTTTCGTGAGGCTTAAGCTTACGATAATCATAAGCAATCGCCTTATCCTCCTACTGAAGAACACCCCCAAGTCCTAATAAGGACACATCATTATAAACCAGATACTCTACCCCTGGCCTAGGTAGGGTTAGAACTAGTGCTGAAGTGAGCTTATCCTTCAGCTCGTCAAAATCCAACTGGGTGGAATCATCCCATATAAATGGCAACCCTTTGCGAGTCAAGTTTGTCAATAAACTCGTTATCTTCAAGAATCCCCAAATGAACTTCCTATAGTATCATGCCAGCCCCAAGAAACTAAATATCTAAGTCGGCGTCATGGTCTGCCCCACTCCCTCACCACTGACACTTTCTCGGGATCTATCGATATCCCTTTTGAAGAAACGATATGCCCTAAGAACTGAACCTCTTTCATCTAGAACCCACACTTCTCATAGATCGCATATAACTCGTTCTCGTGTTGAGTCTGCAAAACCATCCTTAGATGCTCGGCATGCTCCTCCTCAGTTCGAAAATAAATCATAATGTCATCAATGAAGACAATGACAAACTGATCTAAGAACTCTCCAAACACCTTGTTCATCATGTCCATGAAGACTGTTGGTGCATTGGTTAGCCCAAATGGCATAACCCTGAACTCGTAAGATCCATACCTCATCAGAAAATCAGTTTTAGGACATCTTTCTCCCTAATACGTAATTGATGGTACCCCGAACTCCATTCTATCTTCAAAAAATAAGAGGCTCCCCTCAACTGGTCGAATAGGTCATCGATTCGGGGTAGCAAGGACATCCTTCTCCCTAATACATGTAATTAATGTATCCATTCTGTATCGTAACCTTATTCAACTCTTGGTAGTCAACACATAAGCTTAGAGACCAATCTCTCTTCTTCACGAACAACACAGGAGCACCCTAAGGCGAGGTACTCCTATGGATAAAACCGTGACCCAACAACTACTCTATCTGATCTTGTAACTCCCTCATCTCTGTCGGAGCCATACGGTAAATTGCACAGGCTATCGATCGAGTGCCTTGCATCAAATCTATCACAAACTCTATCTCTTTACTATGTGGTAATCCATACATGTCCTGGAATACAATAACGAACTCACAAATAATCAGAATCGAATCAAGCGATATCCTCCTCTATATAATATAAGTGGGTCGAGGAACCTCCCTCAGGACAAGGCATTACAACCAAAAACATCTCCTAGCCCAATATTGCAAACACAATACTAAGGCTATAGCAATCAATTATATCCCTATATGTAACTAGTCAATCCATCCCGATAGTAGCGTCATACTCATGCATCTCTAAGACAAGCATATCGGCCAGTAAAATCAATCTCCCAATCTCTATGCCTACTCCCCGACATATAAAGAATATCAATGACCCATAACCCATAAGTGAGTTTACACTAGTAACTGTGCTATCTATCGTATCTAATAACCCCATGGCGCATGCAAAACTGGTTGTAATGAAACAATGTGAAGCCCCCGTGTCAAATAGTATCCGCCCCATAGTCCCTTCAATAGAAAACATACCCTCGACTATAGGCGAGGCCTGATGACCCTCGTCCTGATGGACATTGTAGACACACCCATACTATAGATGTCCCTACTACACCGGAGCTGCTAGAAAGCCTGGCAAAGCTAGTACCTGGGGTGGTGCTGGGAAGGCGGCTGGAATTATCGATTGTTGGGTCTCCAGACGAGCGCCCTGCTGCTGCGGGGCTCTACCCCTCTGTGGACAATCCTAACATTTGTGGCCAGTGTTACCACAAATAAAACACCTCATTAGAAAGTGTCCTCCCCTCTGACCTTGATGGTTGTTACCCCCTCCCCTAGCCCTGTTGCCCCTGCTGGAAACGCTTCTTCCCCTGCTGGCCCTATTGACTAGGTTGGCCCTGATGGTCGTGTCTAAAACCTCCCTGCCCCTATCTCAAATATCCAGAATGGAATATCTTAGCAGGGTCCCCCTGATGGGAACTCGGCTCACCCTGACGAACATGTCCCGAAGTTACGGGTGCCCCACCGGCACTACTACCTCCTGTTCATCCCTACTAGATGGACTCCCCGACTCATTTTCTTCCCTACTAATAGAAGCGATGGTCCTGACAATGTAGTAGGGTAGCATTAACCACATCAAAATAAATGGCCAATGAAAGATTCCCTAAAAGATGCTAACGAATCCTCCAAGTCAATCCATCCATAAACCTCTGGATCTTCTTTTCCTCTGTCGGTATCTCCTCTGGCACTATATTTAGAAGATTATTAAACTCTTCCTCATACGTATTAACTATCTTCCCTTCCTATTTTAGGTTCAGTTGCTTTCGCCTCATCTCGGTCGGCAGGGCGAAAGGGAAGTACTTGGGGTCAAACGTCACCCATAACTCTCGAATGGTCAAGTTGTCTCTCTCCTCCGTAGTGGTAGTGGACTCCCACCACTGTAATGCTTCTCCCACCAACTTAAAGGTAGCCAAAATTTGCTTTTGCACCTTCGTGCACTCATACATCCTCAAGTGTTCCTGTATACCCTTTTTCCATTGGCTCGCCTTTACCACATCAGAACTTCTTGTAAACTCTGGAGGGTGTTCCTTCTGGAAGGCATCTCTGACGTATTCCCAAGAAGAAGGGAAAGCATGTACTGGTGCTGGAGCCACTACTGGTGCCTGTGGTGGGGCCTGTTGTACCACGGCTAATGCTGCATGCACTGCCTCTGCCATAGTAACGAAAAATTTCACAGCATTCATCATGCCCTGAACCGGAGCTGGCTGAGGCTTGGGCTGGGCATCCCTATTTGCTCATTGTGCATGTCTATGAGGCATATGAAATAAGAGAGCTTTATATTTCCATAGTAAATATCTCAAATAGCTGAAGATGTAGAATGCGCAATTAATGAATATAACAATCCTAAATATAGGGGTCTATATCAAATAAGGCTATGCAGAAAGCATAATAAGCCGCACAGATCCTAAGGACTCTAGAACCTGATGCTCTGATACCACCTGTGACACCTCGCCTAATTAACTGTCGGCTGATCAGTCTTTTATTAAATTAAATGAGAATATCTGGTTGGTTCAGATTATGCATCACTGTCGAAAACTTTATTATTAAATACTAACCACTAATATTTAAAAAGTTTGATGTCAAAATTTTATCTTTTAATTAATATAAAACTAGGTTAATGATATAATTAAACATTTACCATTCACACCAATCTCATATGATAGGAAATAACTGCAATAATAATTGAAACTGGAGAAAAAATTTATAGTCTAAGTCCCAAATACAATAATCCAACATAAATAAATCCAACAACTAAATGAAGTAAATAACTAAATCCAAAATCTCTGAATATCTGAATATAAAAGGGTCAACATGCCTTAACTGATGAAAAATAACTCAAAAGGAAGCAATGATGGACATAGAGACATCTACTACCAAGATCATGTAATTTCCACAACAACTATAGCTCGTCGAGTGAATGGAACTCCTATGCTTGGTGTCCCTATGGCTGGGCACCTAAAATAATTTGATAAGAAAAGAGATTTGCAGAAAACAGGTCAGAGCCCGAGTTGAAAATAGTTTAAAAATTAGTAAGTGCTTAAAATGAGTTTATAGCACATATATTAATCATGTTAGATTATCGTACTCACTTGAGATGCAGACATCTCATCACTTGTGCACGCCTAAGGTTCCACCAAACCCTAATAGTTTCTATTCCCATGCCAACTAGTCCTTTCCCTTCTAACATCTAATCATATCCCAATATTGTTCCCATGTATTTCCCTCTCACTATACGTAATACCTATCATTAATTCCCTTTAATATGGATAAGCGCCTTTTTAACTTAATATAGATAAAATGTTCACCCACTTAATTCATTTTCGATTTTGTGTCTACTTAATTCACACATCACAAAAATATATATACATACACTCTATTATATATGTACAATATTTCACCTCGAGACACAACTGCGGTGCATGCATACTCTGCTATCATGTCCTAGTGCATCGCTCATTGCATAAAGGACTATAGGTTCAATATCTCGCGAACCATCAAAACAAGCACACATATTGGAGGTGAACATAGTTCCAAGACGATGGGATATGCACATACCTCCGCACCCATACGACTGTCATCACTATCATTCTCACAAATATCCCATACATAGGTTCTATGCTCTAGTGGTACAAACGAAAATCCCACCTGAAGTCTCCTCAAGGCATGATTGTCCACAACGCGCAAGCTCCGCTCGATAGCAAGAAATGTAGGTATGTTGTACACATTATAGTGTAATACCCCGTATTTTCATGCCATATTAATTTGGGGATTTATTAAATTTAATGTGAGTTAATTATTTAATAAAAATCCGGAAATTAATTATGTTATAATTATTAACGTGACGAGAGTTAGTAATTATATGAAATTTGTTGAATATTACTAATGAGCTAAGTAATATATTATATTGGTTATATTGAATGTCATGAGTGAATTAAATGACAACTTCGGAAATTTAAGTCGGGACGTGCTCGTGTCGCGTCGGGACTAAATTTTGGTAAATAAAAAGTGAATATTTTATAATTTGTTCGTATGGTCATTTTGAGTGCGCCAACGCGTCCGAAAGGGTCGAGATAGTCCGAAAAGTGTACCCGGGAATTTAGTTTGGGTCTTGGGGCGTTTTTAGGCCTAATTAGTAACCCGAGAGGGCATTTTGGTCATTTTACATTTTTGGGTAATTAAACCCACGAAAATTAGAGGGGTTATATCAGATATTGAGGTTGTCACCTAGGGTTAGAATACCCAAAACCTAGAACGGCCATTGGAGAAGAGAGGAGATAGCTCTCAAGGGATTCCAAGGCCCAAAACTCAACGATTTGCACCGCCGCCACCACCAACGCGTAGATTGCGAGACGGGGAACGCAACCACACCAAAATCATCCGCAAACCAGACTTCTGAAAATCCCAGGCAAGTGTTTATCTTGCTTATTTCGTTGATGCATCTTTCATATTAGTTTAGGAGCAATTAGGATGAGTTTTAATGGAAGAAAACCCAATTTGTGATAGGACAATCCATGTAGTATTGCTTTATATGATGATTCTGGAAACCCTTGCCATGTAGAGGAATTTAACCACGAAATTATGATGATTATAAGAAGAAATTTTTGGAGAAAATTTGTTAGAAACCTGTTTAAGAAAATTCTAGCGTTCTTGTTAATTAGATGAAACTTTGGGTTGATAATCCATGTTTAAATGATAGAAATACACATGCCTTACGTTGGAAATATCTGGTATATTGATATAATGTTAGTAGTAGAATTTTTGGGACGTTTGGGTTTGGAAAATATGGATTTGGATGAGGATAGGTGGTAGAACCCGTAACTGCAATTCTGCAGAAATCGAAATACCTGCTTGATCGATCGATTGAGCATAGAGCTTCGATCGATCGTAGGCTCGATTGATCGAGCCCCAAACCTCGATCGATCGACCCCTCCTGGCAGACTCCTATTTTACCTAGTTAAGGGACTTAAATTTAATTTATCATGAAATAATTCTTGGACATCCTTAATAAAATGCTTTGGGAGATAGGGAAGAGAAGTATGTTATATGAATAAATTTGGGGACTTTTAATGTGAGACGAGGATTTGTATTTTAGGATAATTACTTAAGGTACGATGAATTTATGTATTAAAAGGGGAGATGCGTACGAGAGTTACGTTGGAACATTAAGAGAATACTTACTGAATTTTATACTTGGGAGGTTAAAGCCCACGAGTGTCACGTAATAAACGGGAAAACCCTTCGCATTAAGGTTAGAAACGAACCCTTATACGAAAAAATTAATGTGAAAATTAAGGATAAATGTTGTAATTATGGGTGATGAGAGTAACCTATATTGATATGAGAAAAGTGGTATATTTATATGATTGTGTATGCATATATTATATACGTGTAAAAATTATGCCCGCGCTACTTGCTATCCCTGAGGTTTCCGCACTAAGACAGTCTTATCTCGATGGGACCTTTATGGGGAATATTGACTTGTACCCTAAAAGATAGAAATCCTTGGTACAGGCTATCGAATCGATAGTTCAGATGGTCCTAAGAGTCGTGGGGTATGTACTGACCTCTTAGAGACATGGAATCTACACTTCGCCTCAATATTGTTTGTATGTATGTTGATACAGTTCGAGAGTGATTCCGAACTTTTATTTCCCTTAGTGTGAGTGATACGGGGATTGGATAGTAGAGTATGCCCGCACCATAGTTTTATTTGGGGTGCTGTTATAATATATATATTATACGAGTAGTTAATATATATATGAAATTATGAAATTGGTACTACCTACTGTGCTATGGTAAATAAGACTGATATAATGTCTTAAATAGTAAATACTTGTTTTGTGAAAGTATAATATGACACTGGGAAACTTTATAAATTAATGAAGCTAAAACGAGAGTTGTGCTACTAATTGGAAGTATCCTTTTTAAACAATGATATTGTTTGGTTTTGAAATCTTGTGAGTAAGTTAAGATAAGCTAAATTATTGGGAAGGTTAGTATGATAAAAAGATAAGATAAACAGTTGGGAAGGTTAGTACGATAGGCATGCACATTAGAAGAGAGGTGAGAATTTCTCAAGAGAGTGTCGCTCTAATATGTTGTTGCATCGGCCTGTATAAATTTAAATACTTGCTAAACGAATTTTAAATCATACACACTATCGGGCTCTGACCCGTTTCTATTTATCTTTTCTCTTTTGTATATATATGTATATATTACAAGTGCCCAGCCACAGGGGCATCTTGCTTAGGATCCCTTGGGAGAAACGTGCTGTAGCTTAGGTGGGAGTTGCAGGCCACTTGCGTAGACGACTTCATTTATTGATTCCACTTCTATCATTCTCATTTATTGGGCACGTGTCGCCCTTTCCACTATTTATCTGTTTATTTGGACATTTGTATTTGTCATTCGAGTATTCTTACTATGGGATTTATTCAGTATGTTTCTTTCACCTCAAATTTTATTTGTTGGGATGAGATTGACGAATGTTTTATATTAATTGGATTATGTTCCTGGTTTATTGTGGTGTGATTCTTATTTATTGAAATGTAGTTAATAAATAAATAAATAATTTTTCTTTAAATAAAATTTGGAAAGAATGTTTAAATATGGTTTTGACACTTAGCTTAATTAATTAGGGTGTTAAATTGGAAAACTTATTTTTACGACAGTGATGCTAAGAATGAACCAACTGTTCACCTTGATTTAATTTGATAAAGGAGTGATCGCCCGGTATTTAATTAGGCGGGGTGTCACAGGTGGTATCAAAGCATCAGGTTCTAGTGTCCTTAGGATCTGTACGGCTTATTTCGCTTTCAGCTTAACATTTTTGCTATAGAGCCCTAACATTAGGAATGTTGTATTCATCTTTATGCATTGGAAATTCGTGCTTCTGCGACTTGTCGATACGAATGTTAGACTTATTCTGACGTAATTTTAAAAACTTTCAAATGGCCCGTCAGGAAGGACAAGCTGATATTCTTGGGGAAGTTAATGAGCAAGGACAACTCACACCTCAGGTGTCTTCAAAAAGGGTACCAATCACCGAAATCGCGGGCATTGTGGCACTAGCAGTTACCACTGCAGTTTTACAGTACCAAGAATGCAGCATACAGCTTAAAGGAGGCAAAAGACCTAGAGAGGTTAACCAAAGGCATATGACTAAAGTTGACAATTGTGCGAAGGCACCGAAACTACGATAACAAACCACTCAAGACCAAGTCAGTTTCGAAAGTAACAAAATTTATGTAAAGGGCCAAAAGTGTCAGGGCCAACGAAGTCAGAGTCAGAATGAAATCACAAAAAGGTGTTTCGATTGTGGAATGGACGGTCACAAACGTAAATTGTGTCCGAATCAGGATGGGGATAAACTACAATCCGACCGGCGAAGAATTTTTGAACTCTGCTATAAATATGTACAGCCGGGTCACAAGTGGAGGGATTGTCCTCACCCTGACAAGATTTTTCGGCAAATTTACACACAAGGCCAGCAAGATCAAGGAAAAAGCGAGACTAGTAAACAAAGTGGTGAAGTGAAGCAGCTTCGAGAGAAGAGTTTTCGATGTGGCAGGGAAGACCATAGTTGTCAGAGTTGCCAAGAGAGGAATAAAATCCTAAGTCAGCAAGGCCGGCAAGGCCGACACCGATACCAGCACGGTCAGAGGGGGAGCAACTTCAAAGGCCGATGTTTTGGGTGCGACAAACATGGCCATAGGCGTCAGGATTGCCCAGATGGTGATAGGGCCCCATAGTAGCAGGGTGCCCGTAATGAGCCACAGAGGCCACTTCTTCCACCCGCCCTCCCAGCACCAGCCCTACTAGCCATTCCATCAGCTCCAGTGCAGCAATGGTAGTTACAATATGGACGTGTCTATAACGGTATGTTTTCCTATCCATGGTACTATGGGTCGGGTTTTGTTTGATACTGGGGCAACGCATTGTTTTATAGGTACGCATTTTACGAAGGCCTTAGAGTTGTTAGCCACAGTAGAGAGCACACTGACGTGTGTAGACTCGCCATATGGGAGTGGGTGGCTTATTTTCTTTATATGTCGGGGAATGGGGGTAGAGATTGTAGTTTGGTATTACCTGCAGACATGTTAGTCTTAGACATGCAAGAGCATGATGTGATTATTGGTATGGATTGGCTCCCAGCTTATAGAGCCATGATTGATTGCTTCGATGGGAGCATTATTTTTGCCAATCCGGGCAAGAGATGTTTGTAGTGGCGATGCCTCGCCCAGAGGGAGGTTCGACCGCTCATTTGTATTACATAGAGGAGGATACCTCTAAGGAGGTTGTGATTCCCTTAGATTCGGTCCCAGTTGTCAGGGAGTATTCCGATGTGTTTCAGGAAATACCAGGCCTACCTCCCAGTCAAGAGATAGACTTTGTCATAGATTTATTGCTAGATACGAGACCTATAGCACACTCACCGTACCGTATGGCTCCGGTAGAGATGCGAGAGCTACGATATCAGATAGAGAATCTATTAGGTCAGGGCTTCAATCGCAGGAGTCCCTCACCTTGGAGCGCTCCAGTTTTGTTTGTGAAGAAGAGAGATGGTTCACTGAGGTTATGTGTGAACTACCGGGAGTTAAACAAGGTCACGATACGGAATAAGTATCTGTTACCTCGAATCGATGATCTGTTCGACCAACTGAAAGGAGCTACTTTCTTTTTAAAAGATAGATCTGAGGTCGGGGTACCATCAGCTATGTATTAGGGAGCAGGATGTTTCAAAGACTACTTTCTTGACGAAATATGGGTCTTACGAGTTCAGAGTAATGCCATTCGGCCTCACCGATGCTCCAGCCGTGTTCATGGACTTAATGAACCGAGTATTCATAGAGTTCTTAGATCTATTTGTCATCGTTTTCATAGATGAAATTTTGATATACTCACACTCCGAGGAGGAACATGCCGAGCACTTGAGGCAGGTTCTCCAGACTCTACGAGAGCATCAATTGTATGCTAAGTACGAGAAGTGCGGGTTCTGGTTGCGAGAAGTACAGTTCTTGGGCCATATTGTTTCTGAGTAGGGGATAACAGTTGACCCTATCAAAGTGTCAGCGGTGACGGAATGGGGACAACCCACGACGCTGACGGAAGTGCGTAGTTTCTTGGGATTAGCATTCATCCGTGGATTCTCCAAAATAGCGGGTCCATTGAAAAATCTGACTCACAAGGGAGTACCGTATGTTTGGGATAATGCTTATCAGTTGGCTTTCGACGAGCTGAAAGACAAGCTTACGTCAGCACCAGTCCTTACGTTACCGAATCCGGGTGTGGAATACCTGGTTTACACCGATGCGTCTTTACGGGAACTTGGAGGAGTACTTCAGTAGGAGGAGAAGGCTATAGCTTTTGCCTCCCGCAAGATTAAGCCGCATGAAAAGAATTATCCCACCCAGGACCTGGAGTTAGCAGCAGTCGCCTTTGCATTGAGAATATGGAGAGACTATTTATTGGGAGAGAAATTTCGTTTTGCTCACAGACCACAAGTCATTGCAGTACCTATTCACTCAGCGAGAGTTGAATATGCGTCAGCGCAGATGGCTAGAGTTTGTGAAGGACTACCAGTTCGATATACAGTATCATCCGGGAAAGGCCAACGTAGTTGCTGATGTGTTGAGTCGTAGACCGGTAGACGAGGTAGTGGATGTATGGAAAGCAAAGTGGAAGGAGTTGGGTCACCAGGACGCAGTAGCCCATTCTTTCATATCCGTTATGTCAGTCACACCCGAGATTGTTACGAGGGTGATACAGGCACAGACCACAGACCCGTTTTGCCAGGAGAAGATTGTATGACTTTTAGCAAAGGGTGCTGAGTCCTATTCTGCTAGTTCTGATGGGGGTTTGAGGTTTAATGGGAGGTTGGTAGTTCCAGAAGGGGCTGAATTATGTCATGCAGTGATGACCCAATCTCACGGGTCCCGGTTCACGGTGCATCTTGGAGGGGATAAGATGTACCAGGATATGAGGAGACAATACTGGTGGAGTGGATGAAGAAGGACATTGCTGAGTTTGTGTCCAAGTGTTCTACCTGCCAGCTGGTGAAGGTGGACCATCAAAAACCTTCAGGGTTGCTTCAGCCATTGGAAGTACTCTCATGGAAGTGGGAGAGTATTTCCATGGATTTTATTACGGGGTTGCCTACATCACAGCGGGGCCACGACTCTATCTGGGTGATTGTAGACCGTCTGACCAAAGTGGCTCATTTTCTACCGGTTCGAACAGATTATACCACGGGTCAGTATGCACAGTTGTTTATTGCTGAAATCGTCAGATTACACGGGGTGCCCCTGAATATTATGTCAGATAGAGACAAGATTTTCGTGTCACATTTTTGGGAAGCTTTCAGGAGACTATGGGTACTGAGTTGAGATTGAGTTCAGCTTATCACCCACAGACAGATGGACAGTCAGAGCGTACTAATCAGATGTTGGAGGATACGCTACGCATGTGTGTTCTTAATTTTGGAGGAGGTTGGGAGCCACACCTTCCACTGGTAGAGTTTGCTTATAATAACTCGTATCAGTTCACGATTGGCATGGCTCCATTTGAGGCTTTGTATGGCAAGCCTTGTCGTTCCCCAGCTTGTTGGCTTGAAGTGGGGGATAACAATTTGTTAGGACCAGAGGTGATTCAGGCGACCTCCGCGAGGATTGAGATGATTAGGAGTCGCATTCGAGTAGCCCAGGACAGGCAGAAGAGCTACGCCGATGCGAAACGGTTCTTTCGGGAGTTTAGTGTGGGGGACCAAGTGTTATTGTGTGTATCTCCTATGAAAGGAGTGATGAGGTTCGGGAAGAAGGGGAAGCTGGCTCCGAGGTACATGGGATCATTTCCCATAATCGAGAGGATTGGGCCGGTTGCATACAGGTTGGGACTGCCAGAGCATTTACATCGCATCCACGATGTATTCCACATCTCGTCGATGAGATGATATCTTCGGGATGATATGGCCCATACTCACATTGCGATAGATGAGATCGACTTACAGCCTGATAGCTCTTACGAGGAGAGACCGGTGGCTATCCTAGACTTTAGAGAGAGGAGATTGAGGTCGAAGATAGTTCCACTTGTGCGGGTCCAGTGGGAGCACCATAATGTGGAGGAATCCACTTGGGAGCACGAGGCCGATATGCGCAAGAGATATCCGGATTTTTTTTTACCAGGTATGCTTTATTTTACGAATTTCGGGACGAAATTCCGTTATTAGGGGGGGAAGTATGTAATACCCCGTATTTTGATGCCATATTAATTTGGGGATTTATTAAATTTAATGTGAGTTAATTATTTAATAAAAATTCAGAAATTAATTATGTTATAATTATTAACGTGACGAGAGTTAGTAATTATATGAAATTTGTTGAATATTACTAATAAGCAAAGTAATATATTATATTGGTTATATTGAATGTCATGAGTGAATTAAATGACAACTTCGGAAATTTAAGTCGGGACGTGCTCGTGTCGCGTCGGGACTAAATTTTGGTAAATAAAAAGTGAATATTTTATAATTTGTTCGTATGGTCATTTTGAGTGCGCCAACGCGTCCGGAAGGGTCGATATAGTCAGAAAAGTGTACCCGAGGGTTTAGTTTGGGTCTCGGGGCGTTTTTAGGCCTAATTAGTAACCCGGGAGGGCATTTTGGTCATTTTACATTTATGGGTAATTAAACCCACGAAAATTAGAGGGATTATATCAGATATTGAGGTTGTCACCTAGGGTTAGAATACCCAAAACCTAGAATGGCCTTTGGAGAAGAGAGGAGAGAGCTCTCAAGGGATTCCAAGGCCCAAAACTCAACGGTTTGCACCGCCGCCACCACCAACGCGTAGATCGCGAGACGGGGAACTCAACCACACCAAAATCAGCCGCGAACCATACTTCTGAAAATCCCAGGCAAGTGTTTATCTTTCTTATTTCGTTGATGCATCTTTCATATTAGTTTAAGAGCAATTAGGATGAGTTTTAATGGAAGAAAACTCAATTTGTGATAGGAAAATCCATGTAGTATTGCTTTATATGATGATTCTGGAAACCCTTTCCATGTAGAGGAATTTAACCACGAAATTATGATGATTATAAGAAGAAGTTTCTGGAGAAAATTTGTTAGAAACATGTTTAAGAAAATTCTAGGGTTCTTGTTAATTAGATGAAACTTTAGGTTGATAATCCATGTTTAATTGATAGAAATACACATGCCTTACGTTGGAAATATCTGGTATATTGATATAATGTTAGTAGTAGAATTTTTGGGACGTTTGGGTTTGGAAAATATGGATTTGGATGAGAATTGGTGGTAGAACCCGTAACTGCAATTCTGCAGAAATCGAAATACCTGCTTGATCGATCGATCGAACATAGAGCTTCGATCGATCGAATGCTCGATCGATCGAGCCCCAAACCTCGATCGATCGACCCCTCCTGGTTGACTCCTATTTTCCCTAGTTAAGGGAGTTAAATTTAATTTATCATGAAATAATTCTTGGACATCCTTAATAAAATGCTTTGGGAGATAGGGAAGACCAGTATGTTATATGAATAAATTTGGGGACTTTTAATGTGAGATAAGGATTTGTATTTAGGATAATTACTTAAGGTATGATGAATTTATGTATTAAAAGGAGAGATGCGTACGAGAGTTACGTTGGAACATTAAGAGAATACTTACTGAATTTTATACTTGGGAGGTTAGAGCCCACGAGTGTCACGTAATAAACGGGAAAACCCTTCGCATTAGGGTTAGAAATGAACCCTTATACGAAATACTTAATGTGAAAATTAAGGATAAATGTTGTAATTATGGGTGATGAGAGGAACCTATATTCATATGAGAAAAGTGGTATATTTATATGATTGTGTATGCATATATTATATACGTGTAAAAATCATGGCCGCGCTACTTGCTATCCCTGAGGTTTCCGCGTTGGGATAGTCTTATCTCGATGGGACCTTTATGGGGGATATTGACTTGTACCCTAGAAGATACATATCCTTGGTACAGGCTATCGAATCGATAGTTCAGACGGTCCTAAGAGGCGTGGGGTATGTACTGACCTCTTAGAGACTTGGAATCTACGCTTCGCCTCAATATTGTTTGTATGTATGTTGATACAGTTCGAGAGTGATTTCGAACTTGTATTTCCCTTAGTGTGAGCGATACGAGGATTGGATAGTAGAGTATGCCCGCACCATAGTTTTATTTGGGGTGATGTTATAATATATATATTATACGAGTAGTTAATATATATATGAAATTATGAAATTGGTACTACCTACTGTGCTATGGTAAATAAGACTGATATAATGTCTTAAATAGTAAATACTTGTTTTGTGAAAGTATAATATGACACTGGGAAACTTTATAAATTAATGAAGCTAAAACGAGAGTTGTGCTACTAATTGGAAGTATCCTTTTTAAACAATGACATTGTTCGGTTTTGAAATCTTGTGAGTAAGTTAAGATAAGCTAAATTATTGGGAAGGTTAGTATGATAAAAGGATAAGATAAACCGTTGGGAAGGTTAGTACGATAGGCGTGCACATTAGAAGAGAGGTGAGAATTTCTCAAGAGAGTGTCGCTCTAATATGTTGTTGCATCGGCCTGTATCAATTTAAATACTTGCTAAACGAATTTTAAATCATACACACTATCGGGCTCTGACCCGTTTCTATTTCTGTTTTCTCTTTTGTATATATATGTATATATTACAGGTGCCCAGCCACAGGGGCGTCTTGCTTAGGATCCCTTGGGAGAAACGTGCTGCAGCTTAGGTGGAAGTTGCAGGCCACTTGCGTAGACGACTTCATTTATTGATTCCACTTCTATCATTCTCATTTATTGGGCATGTGTCGCCCTTTCCACTGTTTATCTGTTTATTGGGACATTTGTATTTGTTATTTCGAGTATTCTTACTATGGGATTTATTCAGTATGTTTGTTTTACCTCAAATTTTATTTGTTGGGATGAGATTGACGAATGTTTTATATTAATTGGATTATGTTCCAGGTTTATTGTGGTGTGATTCTTATTTATCGAAATGTAGTTAATAAATAAATAAATAATTTTTCTTTAAATAAAATTTGGAAAGAATGTTTAAATATGGTTTTGACACTTAGCTTAATTAATTAGGGTGTTAAATTGGAAAACTTATTTTTACGACAGTGATGCTAAGAATGAGCCAATTGTTCACCTTGATTTAATTTAATAAATGAGTGATCGCCCGGTATTTAATTAGGCGGGGTGTCACATATAGTTCAATAAATAAATATACACACAACTTATTATATTCTTTAGGTATTCACGCAATCTAAGTCCCCGAATTCATATGTATCATATGCGTCCCTACTGCCCACAATACTTTTACCGTACGATTTACCTCTCCGTCATATATACTCTTTAAGGTTCTCTCATTTCAAACCATTCCCTTAGTAGTTACACAATTCCTCTCACTACTAAATTATAAAAATGAAGCTACTCCAGAATAGCGTAGGTCATAATCTCTCCCTTAAATGAACCTATAAGGATTTTTAACTCGTTTGGACAAAAATTAGAGTTTCTAAAATCTCGTTAGAAGCTGGGGATTCTCATTCGAATGAGGTCATTCGAATGAATTTCTCACTTCGAACAAACTCAAAAATCTCATTGAAATTTTTGTTCGAATTCTTGTTCGAACGACCTGGGCAGGTCTTCTAATGAGAATTCAGGGTTCGTCCCTATCTTCCAAAACTTACATTTTTCCAATTTATTCAGCAATAAAATCACTTCAAACTCATTCTAATCAAAATTTCATAACTATAAACCATATCTACTAGTATTAGAACACTTTCCCATCCGTTGTTAGCATCAAATCCGTAAAATTATAACATGAATTTCGATTTACTTCTCATATCTTCAACAAGCCCCAATTTCACATAACCTACATTAACAAACATTAAATCCCATATTTAATTTCATGAAATCAACATACCATAATCATCATACCCAGAATATAGTTATTCAATTGCATGCAAACCTATGCTCCCAATTAAAGATTAATACCCAATTTCAATCCCAAATTCATAATGTCATGGTTATTTCTTCAACTAAATTAACAGAAATCATATATGCTCTAAAAATTCAGCAAGATAAACACTTGCCTTTTGTGAACTTCTGATTCACATGATGAAATTGATATTGGGGTGATCCTCTCTTCACCATCTATGCCTTGGTGAAATTTTTGGTGTGAGGGCTTAAGTCTTTATCCCAGGGATCCTATGGAGTTCTTCTTCTTCCTCTTTAGTTCTCTCTCTATCTCAAGTAGGTTTGGAAACTGACAGATAGCCTACTACCCACGTACTCTCCCTTTTTAATTTTCTATTTTCATCCATTTTAATTCCCAAAAATTTTAAAAGACCAAAATACCCCTTCGGGGTGTCAGTTTGGCCTAAATTGCCTCGAAATCCAAATAAAACACCCGAGTAGAGTTTTCTGACTATCTCGACCCATCCAGGCTCATATGAACACTCAAAATGGTCATACGAGTTACTAAAAGAAATAACATATCTTTTTAACCCAATAAAGTAATACTGACACGACTCATACACGTGTCCCAACTAAGTATATTATAACTGCCGTATTTTTCACTCCCGACCATAATAATATTTTCGTAATCATATATTACTTTACTCGCAAAGTAAGATTTAACATAATTATCACCAATAAATACTAACTCCCGTCACGCTAGTAATTATTAAATTTAAATCCGGATTAATTATAAATAAATTTTCTCCATTTTAATTCATTAATCCTAATTCCATAATTAAAATAAAATCCCACAAAAATAGGGGGTATCACAAAGCATGGATGATGTTTTTGTACCATTGCTTCAGCGACATCCTTATATATGTTTAAGCCACCGCTACTTTAGCGTGTTTTTATGTAAACATCGACCAACGAAACATTTTTCCCTTGATCATCCTCCGCCTGCATGAACCCAATGACTCGTAAGTCGTTACATAAATAAGTATGATAACAAAAAATAATATTCACAATCAAAATATTTTATAAAACACCTTATGGGCAACATTCGCATGACTCTTTCTTCCGGAAGTATGTGGTGTTCTTTGCTTCTTATGAGTTCGATGATTTCTTCGACTCGTTTTATGTTACAAAAATATATTTAAAATATATGTTCAACTTTAATTTATAAAACATTACTGCTAGTAATACATTCATGCCCTTGCCTCACGAGTTCCGTAATACTTACAAGTTGAGACCACTGCTTTAGCTTTAATCTAAGTGGACAATATTTCTATCTCTTTTCGTTGGCATCAAATGCACGATAATGTATCTTCACATCTGCTTTCTAGTTATTCCATATCTTTCCAACCTTCTTCACGCACATTTTTTTTTTAATTCTTTTGGGGAATGAGTGTTCTCCTGTGTAATTACAATGTATATAAAAACAAGTCATCTACTACATAGTGACTTGTACCGAAAGAATTCAAAATTTTCAATTCATTTGCCATAAATCATGGTTTACCTTCACCTCTCGCCAAACATGTTCCTTGTAGTGGTGTAACTCCTTACATTGCCAATCTTTTAAAGCCAACCGTAACCTGTTCAGCATTGGTATAATATTAAATTAGTAACCTCTTACATCGATTAAATAATCATCTTTAAATTTTCAAGAGATAATATACAATATTGCACTGATTATTCTAATAAGAGTTGTGTTATACGGTAATTTACAAAAGAAACTTTACATGTTCCTATCACAAACTAAAATTCCTAAATGGCTAGTTTGTCTATCTGTGGTATCTCCGATCGGCTGATAGCAACCGTTGAAGTAAAGCTCTAAGCATTTTCTCGTACCCCGTAATTCACCCAACTTTGCAATGCCTCTACGTTTAGTGGCATAATATGCTGAAGTTTAACAGTAAAAATTGAAAAATAGGTTAACTTCAATCTACACAATTAATGAAGCACATATAAATCAAATAACCTTGAGTACCTCCCTCATGAGAATAGGCGTCTTGGTTATGTAAAGGCTCACTCTCCGTCGAGCCACTATCGCTTTCACTGTCACCTGAGTATCATCATTCGGTTGAGCTCGAATCAGAAGGGGAATGAGAATTAGGCTAAGATTGTTGATGAAATGGTGGTTGGTGATTGGATTGTGAGTGCAAGAGAGACTGAACGAAAATGTGCCCGTGAGAGGGATTTGCTCGGCCGTTGCAATGTCATATCAACCTGCAATAATAAAAATTCGCAACTGAGTTAACAAGAGTAATCGACCGTAACACAATTCATTACAATATAATTAAATAGATGATAGTTATCTTTGTATTTCATTAGTTGAAATTACAATCTGATATCGCAACACAACTTGATCAAATAAAACTTTTGTAGTAGAACCACATTAACATGCATTAAAAGTGTAAAATGTATGACAAATTTTGAGGAATTTCTTTAATAGCAATCACTAAAACATCAAAGGTTCAGTTAGACAAGAGCAAGGACAACTGAATATTTAAAATGATAGTCAAAAGAATGTCAATCAAAATACTCAGGGAAACCTTTACCATGGATCATAATTGTTGGAAAATATTGTGGTTTTACACAAATTATATTATGACCAAATTAATATATTGGTCAAAGTAGGACCAAGTACGTGCGCGTTCCTTGTATCATGACGAGTCACGCAATATATTTATTTGTTTAAAACGGATAAATGATGAATAAGAAATTTGGTATCAAAGTGCCCCATTTATGTATGAAGTTTATTGGAAAATTTTATTTAATTTTCTGGGACGGTTTTTCGTAACTGTCGCTAAAGGTTGTGACTGTTCGCGATATAGTGACTGTTTTTCAGAACCGTCCCTAAAGGTCGTGACTATTCACCATAAGTTGTGACAGTTCATGAAAAACGTCCCTAAAGTGACGGTTTTCTAAAAGACATGTCTTTTCATGAAAAAACACCTTGTTTTCTATAAATACAAGACTTGTCTTCATTTTTTAGAGAGAGAAAAAGGAGAGAAAATATATTGTCAATACATTTCATTCCCGATCGAGTCGGATAGAGTATCAAACATAATTAGTTCGTGGGACACGCACACTGAAGTGCTTCTTGCGCGTGTCGAGACCGTTTTATCCTGGGAGGCAAACGCTCATTGTTCATTGCCGTAAGAACCGTAGCGGGAGAGCATTTTGTCTTAAGGAGAGAATGAAAAAACACTTGACTCGGTCATCTTCTTCATTTGTAAGTTTTCTAGTGGTATTAATTTTATTGCATAAATATGATTTATTTCATATTTTAAATTTAATAAAATACAAAAGTATATATTTTAAATAACAATCTTAAGACAAAATGAATTTATTTTATGTTACTTTGTGTTTTAATTTTATGAATAGTTCTCATGTGTGAAAACATATTTGTCCATCCCTTTAGTTAATGCATGAAATCAAACCTTTCGTAATACATTGATGAGAATGTATTAATATATTATTTATTGACTTTTAATATAATTAATAGCCTTTTATTTTGCTTCTTGTATGTTATGGGAATTTTGAACAGGTGTATTGGAATGTTTGTATGCACATGAAAATTTTGAAAAGTGTTTCATTTGATAATAATGCATTGACTACTGAACGTGTGGTATTATAACTCACCATGATTTATTTCATGATTTGTCACTTTTATACATAATTTTTTATGTGGCTTAATGTTTCTGTCTTTTTACTCTTGGTGGGTTAAGTGTGATACTAATAATAATGCAAATGATATCACACCTGGGATAAAATATAATGTTAATAGAATCTAAATGCGGGTGCATTGTCTTTAATTTTGGAAGTTTTGTCCGTAACTGTGCGTACTGAATGATGAGAAGGCATTGTTTACTTTTGGTAATTGTATATTGTCATCATCTAAGTTGCAAATGGAAACTGAGTGACCATTCAAAATATTACGAAGACTTTGTTTGATTGGAATTGATTATAAGAACGTTTCAAAGTTTTGTTATCGGATCATAATTGTTACAAACGTCTCCTTCGTTTATGTTAAAATTATTGAAGTTTGGATGTCATTATTGAAGATATATTTTTTTATTTTTTTTTTGAGCTATTGGTTAAATTTGGAAACTCAAATTTGATATATGAATACTTGTGGTGTCATTTGGTTATTTGAAAGTTTGAATCCATTAAGTATGAGTAATGTTCATATGCAGTTAACTTGTATCTTTTCATCTTTAGTGATGTATTTATTTCTTATGTCTTTGACATGGACTATGGCATAAATGGCATAAAAAGTGATTAGTTTATGAATAATGCATTTTTAATATTTAATTTGATTATTAGACATTGCATGGCGTGCGATAATTTTAGCGACAAAATTAACTATTTTTTATTAGCATTCTTTTGAATGTCTAAAATTAGAATAGTGCGTCCCAAATAAGGTGATTTTGAATACATTGATTCATATTTGTCCAAATGAACAAATGGACAACAAGAGTGCGTTTGATTCAATGTATACTAAAGTACTGTATATATTGACAGTGAACAATTTTTTTTGTTCACATTCTTATATCGTGGAGATGTGATGGTATCCAATGATGTTGTCACACATCTAGTGACATGAGAGTGATGTGCATCCATGTGATACTCAAATGTGTGCTTATGCGTGTACATAAGATGTTGAATTTCAGACATATCTTTGGTGAAGTTCTTGTTTGCAATTTGTTTTTAATGTGACAATGAAATATGTGATGATATTGAGGTTGCTTGTGTGGTTACATGTATGTGTGATAGTATTATTTTAGTGTCATTACATAATTTTTTGCATTATTCCATTAAAGCACATTTAGTGAAATATGGTGACACAATTAGTTATTCATTGATGTATTGTGCACTAAATTAAATTAGATTACATGAACGAAAATGTGATATATTTAGAAACATGATTTGAGTTGCATTCCTTGTAGAATGTCAATATTTAATTATTGTGATAATTAATGTAATCTTGATATTACATTTAAATTTGTTTTAATCTCCCGTGTCACGAAAAAGAGAAAAAAAAATATAATGCATTGTCCATTATTGTTGGTATGTATGTTAAACATTGCAATGCACGCATTATATCGACTCTTAGAGATATGAATATGCACTATTGTTTAAAACGATGTGAACCAACATGTTGAAAATTTGAGAATATTAAATTCACGCATAATAAATTAAAAAGTCCTATAGGTTAGGAATTTATTATGTTTGCATAATTATTACAGTTGATGACATGTTGTGGCATCCGATGACCTAATGTCCTGTAATGAAAATTGAGGTGTGCAATGACATACTATTCTCACGTGTAGAAGTCTATTGGATATTTGTGGCATGATTGTATATCATTAACCATATATTTGAATAGCATATTTATAATGCGACTTTTAATTTTAGGGGTGACCCTTTCACTCTCAATTTTGTGAGACACTTTCATCAAAATATCATTGGAACATGCTATGTTAAACATGATGTTTCATGAATAATTACATTATTATGTAACATTCAATTGATGTTAACGTTGATGAAAAATAAATACAATTTGTATTGATATCGTGGTGCTCAATTTTCCAATGACTTGAAAGAGTGGATATGATTAATTTCAATATGTTACTCCTCTTCACTATATTGAAGGTTATCAAATGCGATGAAGATTGCAAAAGATATGAGAGTCTTTAGTTGATATAAAGTGCTACATTCCTTTCCGTAATATATAAATTCATTTTGGAAGAATCTTATACTTCCAATTAATGCGTTTGTCGAACGTGTTCTTCAATGGAGAAAAATTAGTGTGGACATATTTATTTATTGAATTTATGATTCAAAATTCAGAACCGAGCGGTTTAAAGACTGCTTTAAAGATGGTATAGAATTAAATCATAAATTCATATAAATGATCAAGGGATTCAGAACCGAGCGGTTTCACAGCTGCTTTAAAAGAGGGTAGAATCAAATTATGATCTCATTGGAGACTTAGGCGTAATCTCAAGACACCACAATTAGTAAACTCAAAGAAGGGCAAGTAACCAAATTGCATATTTTATATTATGATAATTTTAAAGTCCATAATCATAGAATATGTTAAAATGGTTTTGAGGCATATAAATTATGTGTGACGGAACTTTAGTTTAATACTAAGAATTGTCACAAGTGCATTTGTAGGCCTATGGAACAATAAGGAATATACCATTAAATGTCGAAATCACTAAAGTAGAGAAACTTATCTCAACTAAATTTTATTTAGAATGAAATGAATGTATACCTTATATTGTGTTTTCTATGAGTTATATTCTCAACACATTAACCCAGGATAAAAAATTTATGGGAAATGTTGAGAACTTTTGTATGAATTATGATAAATGTGGGGGTATTTATCTATGGCGATAATTCTATCCAAAAATAGAAACAAAGATGATTCCTATTGAAAATAGGATAAACACTACTGAAAGTGTAGTATTTGATTGCATAAGTGCATTTAATGTACTATATTATTTCCAATGTGCATTTGTCTAGAAGAAGTGTATAAGTACTTTGATTATATTCCAAGGTTGGAAATGATTAAGAGTGTATAGAAATCTTTAGAATAAAGATAAAGGATCAAAGAGTCTAAAGTATAAATGAGTCGTTCAGTATCGATACTAAGATATAAGTGACAAATGACATAAACATTAGGAAATTATGAATATATTTTTAAACAATATATGACTTTCGAGACTCGAATTTCGAGTGATATTTTTGCACGATTAGAGGTGTTAATATTTGGAAATCCTCTTATGATGGAATATGAATATTATTTCCTAGAAAGCAAGGTACCTTGACAATTTTAAAAGAGGATGATTTGAGATAATAATTCTAATGCATGTTCTTGCAATTGAAAAAACATTGCTTGAAAAGGCATAAAGAAATTTGGCAAGTCACGACGTATTAGTCATGACATAAGACCATAAGAAATCTTTCTTTGTTAGTGATAACATTAGGCCTAATAAAATCATTGCGGATCCGCTAACAAGAGAGTAAGATACGAACATCAAGGGGAATGGGCTTACAGCCGGTTAAAACCTAAAAGAATTGCCATAATGGAAACCCAACCTAAATGACTGGAGATCCCAAGAATTAGGTTCAACGGGACAACCTAATTATGTGCGATTCAGTTAGCACTGAGAAGAAAATAAATTCTTCCACCCATTCCTAGGATGAGTCAGTGCACTATATGCCGCGTGTAACAGGATAAATTTTATTTTAATGATTTTTATATCTTGAACATATGGGTCAAGTGGGGTATTAGCAGGACACTCTTTATATAAATCACCTATGTGAGTGAGAAGGGGCCACTTCTATGAGAATAACCAACGGCTACATTGTTAAATTCTCTAACACACTCATGAAACCAGGAGGTGTCCAAGGCCAAAACGGACACAACAGTGAGAACCAAGAATGTTCGGAGAAGGACTGTGTGAATTCTATTGTCTCGGTTTACACAAAAAGGTTGATCAATTCAAGACATCGCGTTCATTGATTGGCCAGTAAACCCGATAGTCTCTCACTAGGAAAGATTCAAGGCCAAAAGCTATCTTTACCGATGCAGATCTTTTCCACCGATACTCTGTCTAATTTGTCTTCATGTTCATTTGATTCTTCACCCAAATTTCATTCATGTGGGGGATTGTTGGAAAATATTGTGGTTTTACACAAATTATTTTATGACCAAATTAATATATTGGTCAAAGTAGGACCAAGTACGTGCACGTTCCTTGTAGCATGACGAGTCACGCAATATATTTATTTGTTTAAAACGGATAAATGATGAATAAGAAATTTGGTATCAAAGTGCCCCATTTATGTATGAAGTTTATTGGAAAATTTTATTTAATTTTCTGGGACGGTTTTTCGTAACTGTCGCTAAAGGTTGTGACTGTTCGCGATATAGTGACTGTTTTTCAGAACCGTCCCTAAAGGTCGTGACTGTTCACCATAAGTTGTGACAGTTCATGAAAAACGTCCCTAAAGTGACGGTTTTCTAAAAGACATGTCTTTTCATGGAAAAATACCTTGTTTTCTATAAAAACAAGACTTGTCTTCATTTTTTAGAGAGAGAAAAAGGAGAGAAAATATATTGTCAATACATTTCATTCCCGATCGAGTCGGATAGAGTATCAAACATAATTAGTTCGTGGGACACGCACACTGAAGTGCTTCTTGCGCGTGTCGAGACCGTTTTATCCTGGGAGGCAAACGCTCATTGTTCATTGCCGTAAGAACCGTAGCGGGAGAGCATTTTGTCTTAAGGAGAGAGTGTCAAACACTTGACTCGGTCATCTTCTTCATTTGTAAGTTTTCTAGTGGTATTAATTTTATTGCATAAATATGATTTATTTCATATTTTAAATTTAATAAAATACAAAAGTATATATTTTAAATAACAATAATCACATTAAATCGTTGAAAGAAATGTAATTTTCAACTCATTGATATCCTTGAGAAATTTCTCATTCTTAAGACTCTGACTTTGTATCTCAACATGCAAAGAAAAATTTGAATTGTTAAGATCTTCAAGAATTTCATCCATAAATGTAGACATTGAATTTTACACAGCATTATTTTTCTTACTCAATATATGAATTTCATTTTCAAGACACACTTTCCTTGATAACAAAGTATACAGTTCATTGTTTTGTCCCTTATCAATATCCTTCTGAAATGTTAGGCACACTGTGGTAAAAACTTCCCGATTATTCTTCATTCGTTTCAGTATCTCATCCCGCTTCCTTTCTAGACAGGATAACTCCACCTTCAAGCGTTTCACTGAGATTCTTGAATCAGCAGTGAATGTCATGGATCCAGTGATTTTAAAATGTAACTAATATAGAATTTTGGTGAGCTGCGATAACCCAACACCCAACTCGGTCTGCATTTCTAAACACTTACGAATGCTTATTCAATCTCTATACTGATTTCAAAATTACCTTTGGTTTGTTCATTCACCCGATCGAGAATGTCCTTAAGAAAAGAGATTTGATAAAGAATTGCACTTGAATCCTCCATTCTCTCCCCTATTTCAAATTTCTCGCACTTTTTCACACTATACTTTTTCAATTATACAATGTTGTACTGCTGGCTTTTATCAAATCTATCAATGTAACCACCTCTTCTTTGTTGAAATTGCAATTTGATATCGTAACACAACTTGATCAAATAAATACAATACTAGATAATGGGCCTAAATATTTAAAATTTCAAAATATCTGATGTAATCGTGGGAAATATATGTAGATTATTGAAGAGTCTTGGAGTACTCCTATCCATGGGAATTATCTGAATTTATTGCCTTAAAATTGAAAATACTTAAAATGGCTTTAAAGGTTTGGAACTCAAAGACCTTTAAAGAAATTTTCAAGAAGGCAGTAGATTAGAAGAAAATATTTGAAGTCCATGATGCTTGGAAGTATGAGGATTTTGTTTATACCTGGTCTTTTATGAATGGGTTTCAAAGGGTAATAGAATGGTCTCATTCGATATATATCTTCAAGCACGACTTAAAGATAATCTAAAGCAACAAAGAAATTACAAAAGAATGGGTGCAGAATAGATTCAAACCTAATGCTATTAAAATATCTGCACACATGATATCCAGAGTATGACTTCATGTAACTCGTATCTTAAGTTATATATGATTAATGAGCTGACAAGGTGGCTGAGGGGTAATTCCATTGTAAACTTCCTTGAGACATGACTATTAGAGTTTTATTTAGCATTGAGGGTATTTTAGTATTTTCCCTTCTCCTATTATTATTAGGTGGTTGTAGTAGGTTATATATTTATTCTCTCTTCTTCCTTTTATTGTAAGACATTCTAGTGTATGGCAATATGAAACCCTAGCCCCTCTTTTTCTCTCTTTCCATTTGATTGTAGATCTTTGATATATTATCATGGTATCAGAGCGGGATCAAAGTTTTGAAGGTAATTATGGTCGTTTTCCTCCTGTTTGTTCGATTAATTGTTTAGTTCGTTTGATTTGGTTCCGTTTGGGTACTGTTTGATTGTTTATTTTCGCAATGGCTGGTGAAAGAGATGATTCGCTGCAATCAATTAGTGTCAGATTAGATGGAAAAAATTATACGTATTGGAGTTATGTTATGAAGAATTTTTTGAAAGGGAAGAAGCTTTGGGGTTACATTAATGGCGATTTAAGTAAGCCTAATGATAAGACGAATGTTGAAAAATATGCAGAGTTGTTGGATGTTTGGGAGGCAAACAATTCGAAAATCATCACTTGGATCAACAACTCCGTTGCACCTTCTATAGGTATGCAGTTGGCTAAGTATGATTATGCAAAGGATGTTTGGGATCATTTGGGCAGATTGTATACCCAATCTAATTTCGCAAAAAAGTACCAATTGGAGTGCGATATTCGGGCTCTTGAGCAAAATAAATTGAGTATTCAGGAGTTTTATTCTGCTATGACGGATCTATGGGATCAGTTGGCTCTCACAGAGTCGGCTGAATTGCGGGCCTTTGCACCATATGTTGCCAATAGGGAGGAACAACGCCTGGTTCAGTTTCTGATGGCATTGCGTGATGATTTTGAGGGTCTTCGTGGGTCGATTCTTCATCGTAGTCCACTTCCAACTGTTGATTCCGTTGTTCACGAGTTGTTAGCCGAGGAGATTCGTCTCAAGACTCAGTCAGGGAAGGTAATTTCTTCGGACCCTAATCCATCTGTTTTCGCAGCCTCCTCTCGGCCTCTTTCCAGTAATCAGAACAAGCCTTATTCGAGAGTTGCAAGTGATGAATGTAGCTACTGTAAGGAGAAGGGTCATTGGAAGTCTCAGTGCCCTAAGTTGCGAGCACAACAACAACAACAATCAAATAGTCGACCATTCAGCAGCAGTTTTCTGGTTGGAAATCCAATAACCAATCTCAGCAGCGTTCATATAGGCCTTCACAGCCTAATACTGCAGCAGTTGTACCGCCATCAGACTCATTTGCATCAGGTTCTTCATCCTTAACTCCATCCATGTCTTCTCTTGCTGAGCAGTTTCAAAAGTTTCTTACCACACAGCCTCATGCCATGTCCATCTCTTCACCAGGTAAGTCCTCAGGTATTTGGATTCTAGACTCCGGCGCTTCTAATCACATGTCACCAAATTTGTCCTCTTTTGGTTCTTTTTGTCCCACTTCTTCGTTGCCCGTTATGACTGCTGATGGTACTCCCATGCCCTCAACGGGTATTGGGACTATTGAATCACCCAACTTCTCTCTCTCTAATGTTTACCACATTCCTAAGCTTACAATGAATCTTATCTCTGTTGGTCAACTATGTGATGCCGGTTACTCAGTTTCCTTCTCTTCTACCTTTTGTCATGTGCAGGATCCACAGTCTCAGAAGGTGATTGGGACAGGCCGTAGGCAGGGGGGATTGTACATCATGGAGAAACTTAATGTTCCAATGGTTGCAGCTTCCAGTGTTGACTTGTCATCCTTTCGTTTGAGTTCAGATTCGTCTAGCTTTTATTTATGGCACTCTCGTCTTGGTCATGTCTCAGGTTCACGATTAAAATATTTGGCTTCCACAGGAAAATTAGGAAATTTGCATTGCCATGATATCTCTGATTGTAGCGGTTGTAAACTTGCAAAATTTTCAGCTTTACCATTTAATAGAAGTATTTCCTCTACTTTTGCACCCTTTGATCTTATTCATTCTGATGTGTGGGGACCGTCTCCTATTATTACAAGAGGATGGTCTCGATATTATGTCTCCTTTATTGATGATTATACGCGTTACTGTTGGGTTTTTCTCATGAAACGACGTTCGGATTTTTTTGATATTTATAATAAATTTCGTGCCTTTGTCAAAACTCAACATTCTACTATTATAAAATGCTTTAGATGCGATTTGGGTGGGGAATATACTTCTCAAAATTTCGGTGAGTTGCTTGATTTAGATGGAACTATTCACCAATCATCTTGTACTGACACTCCTCAGCAAAATGGTGTTGCTGAACGGAAACATCGGCACATTGTTGAAACTGCTCGCTCTCTTTTATTATCTGCATATGTCCCTAGTGAGTTTTGGGGAGAGGCTGTCCTTACTGCTGTTAATCTGATTAATAAGATTCCGACCTCTCATTGCTCAGGTTTGTCACCTTTTGAAAAGTTGTATGGGTGTGCCCCTGATTATTCTTCCTTAAAGGTGTTTGGTTGTACTTGTTTTGTTCTTCGACCTCGTGTGGAACGTACCAAATTATCTCCAAAGTCAGCTATTTGTGTCTTTCTTGGTTATGGTGAGGGTCAAAAGGGATATCGTTGTTATGATCCAGTTACAAAAAAATTATATGTCTCTCGCCATGTTGTGTTTCTTGAGCATATTCCTTTCTTTTCTATTCCTGATAGCCCTCATGAACTCACTAAATCTGATCTCTTCAATATTGATCCGTTCTCTGATAATGATGAGAGTGTGCCATCTGAAGTACCTTGCACCACCGATAGTGTGCCACCCCATGTTGCTCCTGTTCCTATTATTTCTACTGATGCAGGTACTTTGCCATCCGATGTTCCTGATGCTCCCCCTTCTCGTGTGGCCACCCAAGCACCTGCTGAAACGGTGGAACCTCCTTCTCGCTATCCAAAACGTCCACGTAAGTCCACTCAGTCACCAGATTTTGTTTATTCTTGTTATTCTGATTCTTTTGCTTCATTTTTATCCTCTGTTCACTGCCTCTCTGAGCCTTCGTCTTATAAAGAGGCAGTTCTTGATCCTCTTTGGCAACAGGCTATGGCTGAGGAACTCTCTGCTTTGCATCAGACAGATACTTGGAGTTTGGTCCCCTTACCTGCTGGTAAGCGGGCAATTGGATCTCGTTGGGTATATAAAATCAAAACCAGGTCAGATGGGTCAATTGAGCGGTACAAAGCAAGATTGGTTGCTCAGGGTTTTTCTCAGCAATATGGTATGGATTATGACGAAACCTTTGCCCCTGTTGCGAAATTGACTACTATTCGTACTCTTATTGCTGTTGCATCTGTTCGTCAGTGGCATATATCGCAAATGGATGTTAAAAATGCGTTCTTGAATGGTGATCTTCATGAGGAGGTTTATATGACTCCTCCTCCGGGTGTTCCACATGGTCCTGGTGAAGTTTGTAGGCTTAAGAAAGCCTTATATGGTCTCAAACAGGCACCACGGGCTTGGTTTGAGAAGTTTACTGCCGTGATTACCTCTCTTGGGTTCATTCCAAGTGAGAATGATTCAGCTCTCTTTATCAGGTGCACCTCCGGTGGTCGTATTTTGGTCTCTTTGTATGTTGATGATATGATTATTACTGGGGATGATGTTGGTGGAATTACAACGTTGAAGTCTGAATTATCTCGTTGTTTTGAGATGAAGGATTTGGGGCCCCTACGTTACTTTTTGGGTATTGAGGTAGATCATTCTCCAAAGGGTTATCTTCTCTCACAATCTAAATACATCGGGGACATTCTTGAGCGTGCTCGCCTCACTGATACTAAGATTGTTGATACCCCTTTGGAGCTTAATGTTCATCTTTCCCCGTATGATGGTGTTCTTTTGCCTGATCCCACCTTATATCGCACTATTGTGGGCAGCTTGGTTTATCTCACTATTACTCGTCCAGATATAGCTCATGCTGTCCATGTTGTTAGTCAGTTTGTTACTGCTCCTACTACAGTTCATTGGGCAGCTGTTCATCGTATATTGCGCTACTTGAGAGGCACTCGATTTCAGAGTCTTTTACTTCCTTCATCTTCTTCTTTGGAGCTGCGTGCATACTCTGATGCTGATTGGGCCGGTGATCCTGCAGATCGCAAATCAGTTACTGGATTTTGTGTGTTTCTGGGTGATTCTCTTGTTTCTTGGAAGAGCAAAAAACAAGTTGTTGTTTCTGTGTCTTCCACGGAAGCCGAGTACCGTGCTATGGCTTCTACCACTCGCGAAGTTGTTTGGCTACGTCGGTTACTTGCAGATATGGGTGTCTCTCTTTCTCAGCCCACTCCTATGTACTGTGATAATAAGAGTGCTATTCAGATTGCTCACAATTCAGTTTTTCATGAGAGGACTAAGCACATTGAGATTGATTGTCATATTACTCGTCATCATCTTACGCATGGAGCCATCACTTTGCCTTTTGTTTCTTCTTCTGCACAGATAGCTGATTTGTTTACGAAGTCTCATCCAGTTCAGCGTTTTCGTTTTTTGGTTGGCAAACTCTCAATGCTTCTCGCTGCAGCATCGTGAGTTTGAGGGGGGGTATTAGAGTTTTATTTAGCATTGAGGGTATTTTAGTATTTTCCCTTCTCCTATTATTATTAGGTGGTTGTAGTAGGTTATATATTTATTCTCTCTTCTTCCTTTTATTGTAAGACATTCTAGTGTATGGCAATATGAAACCCTAGCCCCTCTTTTTCTCTCTTTCCATTTGATTGTAGATCTTTGATATATTATCAATGACAACCTGTTATATAATCTTTTTTTTAATTCCAAACCGTAGGATATTAGCTGTTAGATTACTTGTCTACTTTGTATCCCATACCAGTTTACTTTGACTGACTAAAATTGGCCCCTACCTTTACTTCTTTGTTGTGTAAATGGCCCCTGCCTTTTTAAACAACTACTCAACGCTAATGTACTAGAAGAACATATAAATTTAGGGCCCTGTGCAATTGCTCAGGGTCGGGTCTACTACTTCCCATTATATGTCAGTACTTTGAATATATTTTAGTGGTGCTTTATTATATGCCCCCGAACCATGCAATGAAACCAACCTTTAAAAGAAAGTGCCATTACTATATAGAAAAGATAAATATAAATAAATAATAACAAAGATAGAATCTTTATAGAAAATTCTGCATTTCATCTTTTATGACACAGAATAATGGATCAAATTATATATACGCCTATCATGACACTATAATTTAACTACACCATATAGGGAAGAGAACTAGTACATTTACTATAATATTGGAGAATAATAAATGTAAGTGCCAACAATAAGATTACAAAATTCATTGGTCAAAGTTGCCATATGCACTAATAAAAGAAATACACATTCAACGAAAGTAAACAATTCAAATAACAGTTTCCCCTACATGCTTAATAACACTGAAGTAAGGTTTATGTTCAAGTTGGCTTAAAAAAAGAAGCCATAAATGCAGTACTTTTGCTGCAGTTTAAACTTCTGTAAGAAACAAAATATTCTATGCTTCATTATTAAGTAACTAGAAGCTTGAAGCTACTGGGGGGGGGGGGGGGGGGGAGGGAAGTGATTTGGATCCTTGATTAAATACCTATTGTTATGAGATGCTATGGAATTGGCTACTCTTCAAGCATATATTTAAATAGTTTATTGTAGTCGATTGACCAATAAAGATGTGAACAGATTGGCTAACAGAATGGGGGAAACCACCCTTGAGTCCTTCAAACGTCAAAAATCATCTCAGATTTTCAGCCAACCTTGACGCTTATTGGAGTAGTTACGGGAATAGCGGGATACACTGTAGCTTATTTATTTATCCTTATCTTCATTATTAGTGTATATTTTTTGGAGGCTGTGTTACTTATAAAGCTATAAATGTATCGTGTTTTCATTAATGAATAATTTGAGGCTCTCGGGCTCACTCATTATGGAAATCAACCAATCTTTAACTCAATTACAAAGTTGTTGGTAAACAATCTAAGCTCAAGAAAAGTGAACACTTCTTTAGGCTTGTCTAGGTAAAACTCATGAAAGATGTAGGGATTAATGTGTAATTTCGTAAATTCTAAGCTACTCAATAAAATTAAGTTCCAACAATTAAGACATTTTAAATAAACTTTTAAATTTATATACTAATTAATGTAATTTCATTTAACTTTTATGTCGTTTGATATAATTTGGCTAACTTTAATGACAAAAATGTACTTTCATCAAATTTGTATGCTATTTGCAATTCTTTCAAACTTTTTCAAGTCAAGATTACGAGCTTGCCACTCTTTTCCAAACACATGGACACTCAACTCCAGGTGTTGTGTACAAGTATTAGTCGAAGCGTAATATTTATCTTACCCCAAAATCCAAAATTCCAGAGACACGAGATAAGTATTCGTATTCATCAATATTCTACTGTCTCAGCATTTCAAGCTTGTTAGAACTACCAACATAGCAGTTTCCATCATTCAGACATAGATAAATCTCAAAACCAAAGCTCAATTTTCCACTAATAGTCCATTATCGTATTAAGACAGCAGTATAATCCCATTAGAACTAAAATTAAACATGTTTCCTCCATTCTCATAAATGGATCTCACAATTTACACCCAATTTTCCACCTATTTGTTGTGTGTCATAACCTAAGTTACCTGGAATGTGGAACGATACGATACGTGATATAGGTACGTGGTATGCTATAGCACCTAGTATGCTGGAAGTAGGTTTATTTGGGACGTTATTTCACTTGATGGTTCATTTTGAACTTTTATTGGGATCGTTTTGGGTATATATAGAAGGATAAAAGATATGCGCATGAAGAGGTTTAAATGATGAGGCAAAAAAGTGAGTTAGTCATTAGAGCAGGAATTGCATAAACTATCAAGTTGAATTATACTATTTTAACGGAAGGTAACTAACTTAATCAGCAAAATGATGGTTACAGGCCTAAAGCTATGAATATAGAAGAGTATAGTGATATTCTAGGAGCAAAAGAAGGAGAAATGCAAAATTAGCTTGCTTATGTGGTGAAGGCTCCTCCAGATCAGGAAGATAACATAAAGGGAAATATTAGAATTATTAAGAATGATGAATGAAGAGGAAGTAAGTTAGAACATAATAATAGATGGAAACCAAATAGTTAATGAAGATACAAAGGTCACAACTATAGTATGGATGATCATTTGAGTGATGATCCTATAGAAGTGGAGTTTTGAGTGGGAAGATAAAGTAGACACTGAAAAGGATTTGGAGGCAAAACTTGTGGCTGAACAAAAAATGAAGTCTGGTAGACGATCAAATGATGATGTATTTAAATATTTCCCCTACAAAGATCCGTGTTGTTACACAGATGATCTTGAAGTTTGGCAGAAGGTGAAATGAAAGAAGAGGATATCGTATAATTATCCCACTCACATAGGGAGTGCAGTCCAAATAAGGATCCTATTATGTTGGAAATCAAAGTCACCAAAGTTGGATAATATAGAATCTCATTATGGACTATTGATTTATCTAAGTAAATTCAACTGATGAAAAGGTTTCATTTTGTACTGATGATTTATCATTAAGGTAGTGCCTTATCTAGGGTCGAGGAGGTTAATTATATGGGTGAATCTTTAATATGCGTGGTGAGCTTGTATATGCACCTGGACACTCTAATATACTATGGTGTTTTTACCCCTTTTAATGTTAAAGATATTGTTTCAAAATTGAAGAAAGACATCGGATGCAAAAATGGATCAGTTGACCTTTACAATCCTCCCTTTAGAAGGTTCACCGCTACTGTCATAAACACCTTCTAATCAATAAAAGTCAGAAATATCACTGCACCAAAATGGTCAAATTGGCACGTTTTAAGCGCTTAGCCTTGTCATGGTCATTGACCATGACAAAAAAACACGCATTTTTTGTCACGGTCATTGATCGTGACAAGGCTGTGACAATTGCTTGTCACGGTTAATGATTGTGACAAGCCTATAAAGTTTTTACGGTCAATGACTGTGACACGTTCGTGACAATACTATCATTAAAAAAAACCTCCCTCTTCTTTTTTTCCCACGATTTTGTTCCCTCCATTTCTCTCTCTCTCTCTAGCTGTTGCTCCCTCTCTCTCTCTCTACAACTTTGGTATGTTTTCCATATTTATTTCTCCTCCATTTATATATATGTGTATGTATATGTGCGTGTGTGTGTGTGTGGTGTATATATGCATGTGGGAGGGGGGAGGCGAGAGGGTTGGGGGAGGGGGTGTATGTGTGTGTGTGTTTATGAGTGTATATATGCGTGTGTGTGTGTGTGTGCGAATATGTGCGTGTGTATATGTGTGTGTGTGTGTGTGTGTGTGCATGCGTGCGGTGGGCAGGGGCAGGGGGTTGAGGGGGTAGGGCAACGGGGTGGGGGTGGGGGGCAGGGGGTGTATATGTGCGCGTGTGTGTTTTTCTAATTAAATTTTTATTGGTTTATTAGATATTGCCCCTCATATTGTAGTGCCCATTGTAAAGGAATTTATTGATTTAATATTGATTGGTTATTAATTAGTGCCCCTTTCATATGCAAGTACGATTGCCCCTCATTGTAAATTAGTAAATTAATAATTGTATACTTTGATTGTTAGTTTAATTGATGAAAAGAATTAATTGAGTAGATGAATTAGAAGGAGTACGAGATACACATTTGTTGTTGCCATTGCGGTTAAATTATAGTGGATCGATGTTGGGTTGGTTAATTTTAAAAGTCGCATGACCACTGGATTATTATCCATATGGGGGTCGGATTTTTCAACTTTTTTTGAAAATTACTTTGTATAACGAACAATATATATATAGTATGATAATTAAATGAAACATACTTGAAATTACATATAGTGTGCGTAGATACTAGCCTTCTAGTTCTTATGTGTACGCATTCAATAGCCCTTAGACACGTTCGAGAGTCATTACCCCTGTAATGAGATCTCTCGAATTGTCACGTTTGGACAGTTTGGGACTGCATAATTTCTGTATAATAATATTCTTATGGGCTTAAAGTTGTTACTTTTGAAGGAGTTTCTGTAGTCGTATCCTAATGTTCTCTGGGTGCATACTAGATTGATAAGTGTGACTGTTATTTCAATTGATCAATTGAAATAATACTCACACTTGTCAATCTACGTCGTGTACTTGGAGAACTACGGGGATATGATGCCGAATTTTTCTCAAATCGTAACAATGTGCATGAGCTATTAAGTATATTACAGAAAAATGTGATCTTGAATGGGATATGACTACTCACCCTTTAGAGGAGATGGAGGAAATAGAAATTTCTATTATAAATTGAATTTGAATTTGAAATTTAAAAATCCAATATAAATAACACATAATTAAATAAAACATACTATAAATCTAAGTTTCGTTTATACTAATCCATGAATATACTCTTCTTACCTTTAATAGGTGATTAATTGTAGTAGTTGTGATGGGATATACAAAATACAAAGAGTGGATGGGTGAGATAAATATAATGGGGGATGTGTTTCGCAAAGGTGATAATGAATTTGTGAAATACGCAAAGAGATGTCTGTAACAACCCGATTTTTAAATGAGAATTTTTAAATAAAAATTGAAATATTTGGAAAAAAAATTCAATTTTATAAATTTTATTGGTTAAATATGTTGGTTATTATTTTAGAAGAATATAACTTCAAGCGGAATTGAAATCGGATTTAAAACGAATTTTTATTCGAATTTTTAATATTTTGCCTTATGGAATTTTTAGGGGAAACTGTCAGATTTTTGGCATGATTATTCGATCGACCATTTTCATCGAACGATCGATGGTCCCAGAATTTGTGCACCGCATTGCGTAATTTTGACAAAATAAATCATTTTTATTATATATTTAACCCTAAAACAATGCTATAAAAAGGGACTTCAGGTATTGATTTTTCACACACAACTTAAGCCAACCTTTGGCAGCCAAACACCCTGCTCTCTCTTCTTCTTCCAACCCCCAAACCCAAAACACCATTAAAACACTTTTCAAGCTTATTTTTGGCGGGCAAAACAGAATTATTTCAAAGTGGTGCAAGAGATCTTTTCGATCAATTTTTCCAGGAGAACCCGAAACTCTCGTCAATTTCATCATCCGAAAAATCAGGCATGTTTATCCTATTCTATTCCTTTAGTGATATATGTCTTGATTATAGCCTCAATTAAAACTCATGGGGTGAAAACTGAAATTTAGAACTTAAGAAATGGAAGAAAATAATTATGGGTTGTTTTGTAAAAATAAATTTAAATCTGTCCAATGAATATAATTTTGTTATTGTTTCGATTAATTAGTGTTATTATGGACCAATTTATGTAAAGGGACTCTAAATAAACTTGGGAGTTATAAAGGACCCTTAAAAATATTATGGACTTGTTGAGGACCCTTAAAAATATTATGGACTTGTTGAGGACCTCTAAATAATATTTTTGACTTGTTGAGGACCCTTAGAAATATTATGGACTTGTAGAGGACCCTTTAAAAATTTAAATTGGATGTTTATGTAAATTCCTAAAACCACTAAAATAATTGGTGCTAGGAAAATAAATAATAATTATGGGACTTATGATAAATGATAAATTTGGGAAAGTTATTATAAATACTTGTTCTTAATTTACCCATATATGGATAAAAATCATTTATTGGGAAATTAAAATGGTAATATTTTGAGAAAATTGGTATTTTAGATAATTAGTTTTCACCCCTTGCTATAGTACACTTGTTAGATATGGGACTAATAAAGTGGGTCTTAGTTGCAATTTATGATAATGAGGTATGGAACTAATTAAAATAAATCTATGTGGGTTATATAAGTTGGGGTGGGGGCAAATATTCTATTTTTACCACTGATGTGATAATCTAGAATTGATATCTAGTTGAAATAAATTGTTAAAATCATCATTTATTTATTGTGTGATGAAATTGTGTTTTGGGACTTTTATTTTGGGACTAAGAATTATTTTGAGGATTTTCACATCGCTATTATGGGTGGGGAAAATTTATTGTGAATATCTAGTATGAGAAATTTTGGGAAATTAATATCGCAAGACTAAAACTGGTATTAAAATTGAATGGCGACATCATGTGTCCAGGGCCAACAGTTTAACCGGGTCAGAGGACGTTTATGTCCTGCCGTGTGTGGAACCTTGTCATATCGCAAGGATCGCAGGATAAAAAAGGATCAGACGGCGGAGTTGACAAGGGGATGTGTGTGTGTGTGTGTGTGTGTGTGTGTGTGGAACCTTGTCATATGTCGAGGGCCGCGGATTAAAAACGGGTCAGACGACGGTCTTGACAAGAGGAGGTGCGGTAATATTAATCAATTTTGGTGTAAATCGCCCACGGTGGGAGGACCGCCATACCTAATAATAAAGTGAGAACAATTCATCCCGGTTAATTCGAAAACATTAACATCGTGGGGTTTGGGTTAAATTTAAAATAATATTGTTGTGGCACATATAAACATTGGGGATATTTAGAAAATTTAATTGTAAAGGATTATAGAATTTCTTGTAACTAAAATATTCTATTATTATAGTCGATATATATAGCATTATTGTTTGGGTTCAAGGACCCTAATTGAAAAGAGTAGCCGGTATTTATGCTCGGGGCTTTCGCTCTGACACAGGCGTTGACTAGTACTTTCAGGAATTAAATTGGAGTAGCTGCATAGAAATTTTGGAGATAATTTGGAAGTGCAGATTGATTTATATTTTCATTTTAGTCATTTATTTCTCCTATCCAGTCGTATTTATTGTGAGACTTTATTTGGGTTTTTATTGGGCCATTCGGTTCCAAAGTTGTTTTAAGAGATTTTAGTTGGACTTTATTTATTGTAATAATTAAGACATTTGGAGATTTCATGTGACGAACCTTATATCGTACTTTGAAGACAAATCTGTTGAATATCCTTAAAAGTTGGTATTTATTTAAAATATTTACCTTGTGGATTAGAATTTATATGTCTCACATCTGTCACATGCTAAGGATGATATTTAATTTATTAACGTCCGGCTTAATTTTGGTGGCGGTCGACGCCAGAATTTAGCGAGGTGTTATAATGTCACAATGATGAAGAGTTTCCGTGTTTGTGTGCTAGGTGTAAGAATGGTAAGGTGTTTGAGTGGAAAACAGTTGAACTACATTTGTTAAGATCGGGTATGCAAGATAGTTTCGATTTTGGAGTTTTTACGGTGAATTAAAATTTCCTTTTGTCCCCGAACAACCTTCACAATAACCTTCAACAAGTAGGCTAGATGTAGAAGGGGACGAAGTAGATCATAATATGTTAGAGGATTGTAACAACCCGAGGTCTTGGAGACGATGATTTATTTATTTCGAGAGAGATAAATATTATTTTATTGGAGATTAATTAAATTGGCAATTGAGGTTAAAATTTGGAGTCGTTAAAAAGTGTGTCAAATGGCGATTCTGAGGGTGTAGTTGTGTCCTGAAGGGTCGAGAAAATCAAAATGACTGTACTTGGGGTCTATTTAGGTTCTGAAATAATTTAGGACCGTTTGACTCGAATTAAAGTTACCGAGCCATTTAAAGTGTGTATTATCATTTAAAGATGTGTATCTTGGGATTTAGGGCTTAAAAGCCCACGGGAGAAACAATTCTCCAAAGAGAGAAAGAGAAATAGAAAGAATGAAAGAGAGAAGAAGAAAGAAGAAAAGAAAGAAGGAGAAAAGAGAGAGAAAGTGGAGATTTCTGGCCAAATACGCGATTTCGATGACGGATCAGACCCTACGAACCCCAGACAAGTGATTAAGCTTGCTAAATAATTATTTTGTACCATTTATTTCATGATTTGTGGATTGAATTTATGGGTTTTAGGTTTAGTTTATCAAAATCTAACTTTTGGGAAAATCTTAGATTTGTTGGGTAGAAAATCAATTTAAGGTTAGAAATTAATTAAAATGTGTTCTTGGATGAATAATAATGATGTATATGTGATTGGGTTGAGGCAAAATGGTTGGATGATGATATAATTGATTTTGGGGAATTTTGGGTTAAGAAGAAAATAGCCCATTTCGTAGCTTGCTGCACTTACCGAATCGATTCGCCCCTTCTGAATCGATTCAGTCTGTTGCGGAATCCCCAGGTCTTTAGGGAAGAATTGATTTGACCCTTGTGAATCGATTCGGTATGTAGCAGACTCCCAGGTCCATAGGACCGAATTGATTCTGATGGGTCGAATCGATACGCTTTGGGGGTCGAATCGATTCGGAGGGGCCGAATAGATTCGAAAACAGGGGATTTTAGGAGATGTTTTTCTAGGGAGAATTTCATCCCGTTTTGTTCAAGGTTATCAATTGGGAACCTCTATAGGAGTTATTTGGAGTATGTTTTGTAGACTTTTAGAGAGTTTCCCTTGTAAGAAATTATTGGGTTATATTGACTAAATTTGAGGAATACTGATTAGATATTATGGGGTATTTTAAGTGGGGAAGCCCACCTTATTTGAAGATTCTATTCGGAGATAGTAATTATATTTATATCAAAGAATGAGAATAATTTAGAGATATCGGATTTTAGGATCCAATCCCAATAGGGATAACTTTAAAGGTTCATAAAATGAATTGAACCCTATTATGGATGGAGAATTATAAATGCTAATTGAGGTGCATACGGATATAGAATATCCTTAACATAAATAGAATTGGGAATATTAATTAATTAAAATTGGATAATAATTTGGGTTACATCCATCATGCATTGAGGGCATAATGAGCCTCGAGGATCAATACGGTCAGGAGTAGTGTAACGGGGGGGTTCCTTGTTTGGATTTCGCCTCAGCGAGACGTCCCAAGCACGAAACGCAGTGCCGTGTTAGAATCGGGAAGAGTTTAGTCCTTTACTCTTGATACTAATAACTCATATATAATAATATATATATGTTTACATGCCAAATAAGGGCATTACTAGAATAGATGAAATTCTAGTAAAAGAGAATGTTGATGTATTGTGCAGATGTTATTATGAGGATGATTGAGCAACTTTATATGTTCAATAAATGAACAAATATAAAGATAACTATAACATTTAAATTAAAGTATAGGATTTAGATGGAATACAGATAAGTGTATAATTGGAGATAGGTTAGATGATTTTAATTAAAAATGTCTTTTGGGTTTAAGTTAGATTCTTTTTCCTAATTAGAATTGGGCATACATTTGGAGATCACGTGCATACTCTTAGTGCGCGCTTTAGTTGAGAGGCGAGTTGAATTATCATGGAGAGTTCGATTTCACCTTAATCATGTAATAATGCATTTATAATTATTATGCATTTTAATGCACTTTCTATAAAAATGTTTTCAACTCGGGCTCTGACCCGTTTATATTTTCTCCCTCCATGTATATATATTGCACTACTTTAGGTGTTCCTCCGCAAGGACACCATTGATGTTCATCCATCCTGTATTGGTGGAGCTATGGTAGTAGCGGACTGTTGCGACACTTTGTTTTAGTCGATTCCTATCTTTGTATATCTAGATTATGATTCAGTTGTATATTGAGTTTATACTCAAGTGTTGTAGATTAACACTTTTATATTTCATTTCTCGGATTATTGTATTGTTTGTTACCCGACAGTATATTCGGGTATTTCATTGTTGAGATTTTATTGTACTCTTTTACAGTATTGGAGTTGCATGTATCACTCATCATAGTTAGATCTGTATTGTTGGTTATGGTTGCATAGTTGGTTTTGTTATTCTTGTTAAATAAAAGTTTTAAAATTTTGACAATCCATTTTCAATGATTTCGGGTAGTTAGCCTTATATTATTTAGTATTGTCAATTGATGTTGAGACTGCGCCACCTGAGATACTTGATTTAATGTAGTATAGGGCTGGCCACCCATTATTATTTTGAGCGGGTTGTCACAAGGATTTAGTTGATGATGCGTACAGAGTTTATGAAGCATAGGAGAATGAGGTTACTGATGATGTACAAGGTTCAAGTGCTCGTGAAGATATCACGATAAACCTTGACGATGACTACTAAAGTTTAAAATTTAAGGTGACCCAACCATTATACTCTCATTGTGAGAAAGATCAAACAACTTTACATGCCATGGTTGGTTTGCACAGTTTGAAGACGCAGTACGGTTTGTATGGAAATAACGTGACAGGAATTTTGAAATGGGTGAAGGGGTTACTACCCAAGGAGAATTCGCTTCCAAATAACTATCATGTTACGATGAACAGTTTGAAATTTTGGGAATGAAGTATAAATCGATTCATGCTTGTGTGTATGACTACATACTATACCGAAAGGAGTATGAAAATCTTGATCGTTGTCCGGTTTGCGATGAACCTAGATATGTCCAATCTACTAGTAAAAAAGGCACAAACTCAAAAGCTCCTTAAAAAGTATTGAAATATTTTCTCGTTGGGCCTAGATTAAAGAAATTTTTCACAGTACCATGGATAGCGAAGGCAATGACTTGGCATGCTAGGACAGAAGTAGGGGGTAATCTCATGCGTCATCCTATTGATTCTACATCTTGGAGGAGCATGAATTATGAGTATCCCGATTTTTCTCGAGAACGGAGCAACATTGGTTTGGCTATATCAACAGATGGTTTCAATCCATATGTAAATCTAAGCACCAATCAGATTGTATGTCCAGTGATCCTAGTCCCACTCAACCTCCCTGCTTCACAGTGTTTGAGACCGGAATTTTTGATGATGTCTTTGTTGATACCTGGGCCAAAGGCACCAAGTGATAACATCGACATCTACCTGTCTCCTTTGGTAGAAGAATAAAATGAGTTTTGGGAAGAGGGTGTGCAATCATTTTACTCTTTCAAAAAAGAAGAGTTTACGCTGAAAGCTATATTGATGTGGGCAATTCATGATTTTCCAACTTATGGGACATTATCCGATTGTGTAGTACATGATTATTTGGGTTGTCCTATTTGTGGAGAGGAGACTGAATCTCTTCATCTATCCTTTATCTCAAAAAATGTATACCATTGCCATAGGATGTTTTTACGCCCGGCTCATAGTTTCAGATTTAAGAAAGGTTCTAATTTTTTATTGGGTCGAGTGGAACATAGGCTACCGCCGAAACAACTTTCAGGTTCATAAATTGAAAGTAAATCTTCTGAATGTGGCCCTAATATGCCAAGTAAGAATCTCAAATTTAAGAATGTCAAGCATAAGAAGACCCCAACTGGGAATGGAACTGAGATAATAAACGCATGGTCTAGGAGGTCAATTTTATTTGACTTGCCTTATTGGAAGAATAACCCGGTGCGCCATGTATTGGATGTGATGCATGCAGAGAAGAACTTTGCTGAACATATTGTGGGTACTTGCCTTCGGGGGAGTCATTCGAAGGATGGAGAAAATGCACGAAAAGACCTTAAATCGTTGAAACTTAAGCCACAACTATGGTTGAAAGAAAATAGTAGAGGAAGGAAAATAATTCCCCATGGTGCGTTTACTTTGATGAGTGGGGAAAGGAAGGTGTTTTTAGACACAATATATAATTTGAAGGGCCCATCTATTTTTTCGTCCAACTTGCAAAGGATTGTGAATTATCCTACTCATGATTTACATAAGTGTAAGTCCCACGATCGACATGTGATCATGGAATTGGTTCCTCTATTGTTTAAGCACTATTTCTCCAAGCACAAGGTTTTATGGAGGGCTATTATGCAAATTAGTATTACCTTATTACTCTTGTGTGAGAAGGTAGTCAATCGAGAACACATAGTGGTCGCAAAATTGGCGATGATCGAAGCGATTTGTGTGTTGTAGAAGTACTTTCCCCTAGCATTCTTTGACATAAGTGTTCACTTGTTGGTACACCTATACGACGAGGCACTTCTTTGTGGTCCAGTTAGATATCGGTGGATATATTCGTTTGAAAGATTGATGAAATTTTTTAAAGATTACATCAAGAATATGCGATACATTACAGGATCAATTGCAAAGGAATACATCACCGTGAAGTCATCAATATATACTCGGGAATATATGCCTGACTCGACACTGATGAGTTTGTCGATGATGGTGTTCATGTGGTGGGAAAACGAATGAAATTAACGAGTTTTCAACATGAACAAGTAGCTCGTTATCTATTTGACACACATGAAGATGTCGAAGAATGGAAAAAGTAAGTTTAAATTATTTTAGTGTTTAACATTATTTTAGAATATTTTAGATTATTTTAATGTTTAACATTATTTTAGAATATTTTATTAAGTTTAATTTTGTAATATGCAGAAAATATGAAGCCTATGAGAACAATAAAAGATGAAAAATAATGGTACAGTCAGATAGCGAATTTAGGCTGTGGTTGTCACAAGAGGTCATTATAATGAAAATAGTCGTTATATAACGTTACATTAAACTCAAAATTTACAACGAATCTAATTGATTTATCTATATTCTCATCTTTTAAAGACGGGTGATGTGACATCAAGGCTTGCTCGTCTAGCCACTGGACCCTTGTTCGTGGCACAAGAGTACAAAAAGTATCGATTGAACGGTTACGTATTCGGCACAAAAGTGTACGAGGAAAGTACAAATGTACAGAACTCGGGCATTTCATACAAGGCTCTTACTTTCTTTTGAGTGAGACCAAAAGATAAAAACCTCGTTGAAGCTGAAATGACTTACTATGATGTAATTCGAAATATTTTTGAATTGGATTATATAAGCTTCAAAGAGGTTGTATTTTACTGTGACTCGGTAAGAGTTGAGGATAAAAATCCTTGTAAAGTTTATCCTATCACCAACTTGATCATGGTTGACTTGTCCAAGTTGAAGAGAAATGACCACGTGAGCGATGAGTCGTTTGTTTGTGCTTTTCAAAAGGTTAACCAAGTATTTTACTCAGAGTATATCAACAACGAGCCGTGGTCAATTGTCCTACACGCGCCAAAGCATCTAAATAGTAGTGTGGATGACTTGGTTTCTCCTACCGAATATCAATCCATTTTTTATGATAACTCTAATTTGAAATAATTTTTCAATTTGTAATAAATATTCCAATTTGTACTTTATCAATACATTGTTAATGCTTTTTATTGATTTTCACTCTTGTGTAGTGTGCATGTGTGTGTGTGTGGGGGGGGGGGGGGGGGGGGGGGCAGTAGTGGTGGGGGTGGGGATGTTTTTGATTTTTAGTAATTGTACATATTATGATCTAGATGTTGTTGTTTTGGAATTCAGAATTGAGGTGTTAAACAGTAACAATTCATTTGGATTTGTAGTAATTGTACATATTTGCAAGTCTTCTTCTAATTCATTTTTATTTGTACTAATAACAATATTTTTTACAGCAAATGTCTCCTTCATGTATTAAGGCGAGGATGATGATGCTGATTGTGATGATGTCATCTGGGCTCGGTGGTAGCAGAGGCGAGGAGGGCTCCTCGACCCCTAGACTCCCCAAATATGGCAAATTGGGGATGGCCATCGAAAACAAGATGGGGCTATTAGTGAGATCCCTCGAGCTGGTAAAGATGATCATCGACCCAGGTACACTAGTTGGAAGGAGGTTCCAAATGAGCTCAAGTTAGATGTTTGGGTGGCACTACAAGTAATGAATTTATATTTATATGAATATGAATATTTCAATTTACATTTATATGTCAATTTATATTTATATTTATATTTATATTTATATTTATATTTATATTTATATTTATATTTATATTTATATTTATATTTATTCGCAACTAAGATTGTATTTGTTGCACAGGAACAATTCAGTCTGGATCCAAAGCTACGTGATTCCGTCTTGGAGCAGTTGAGGGAGCAACACAAGATCTGAAAGAAAAATATGCGGACCCGGTACTTTGGGAAGACCCGAGAGTCCATTATCCAAATATGTGAATTCTTCCTGCCGAAGGAGCCAATCTAATTGGAGAAATGGCAACAGTTCATTAGCAATGAGATCGGAGAGAGACAATTGGCATCTCGCTAATCGGGGAGGGAAAATCAGGCAAAAAAGACGGATGTGCACGACTCCGACCTGACGTCTTATGCCGAGGTGGATCATAGAATGATGGTGACATTTATTTTTTGTATAACTACAGATATATATAATTATGCATTATTTTACTTTGCGAGGCCGATACTAATTTTACTTTATTTTATTTTAGGGGATAAGGAGTGGCACTGGGGTAGGCCACAAAGGCTCGATACTTATGTGGATATTCGAACGAAGAAGGGGAAGGATAAGTAGGTGGCCCCGATTATAAGTAATCCGATAGTTTACTTTTTGTTAATTATGTTATAATTTTTTATTTACTTATTTTGCTAATCATGTGCTTTTTGTAGTTTCAGGCAAAGTTTAAGGAAGCGCATGAGTCGCAGTCTGATGCCGACAAGGCATCTTTATCCACAGACGCACTCAGCCAAGTGCTTGGCTCTGATCGCAAGGGGAGGACAAGCGTTCATTGGACAAAAATCGCTGGGAGGAGGTGCAGGAGGACGAGGTGCAGGATGATGAGGATGTGGACCTCGCTGCTTCATCACCGACATGTGCGGACTTTGATGATACACTCCGCTATTTGGCTCCCTTCAACCGACCGATGTCGACACTTAGTTGGCCGAGCATGTTTTTACTGGACATATTTGATAGCCAACGGATAGGGCGGGGGTTGAGGGTCCCGAATATCGTCCAGGGTAGGCCAGTTCATGGACGTTTACTTCAAGACATCGAGTCCAAGGTGCTCGTCATGCATGTGATACCTGGGAAGGAGAACTCCCCCTTGTGATTGCGCGACCAATGAAGCACGATGTATATTGCTGGATGTGTCAATTCGTATATCGTGTGGCCTACTCACCTCCTCAGAGATAACCTTACTCCAGATATTTAGTGACATTATTTGAATTGAATTGTTGTTTCAAGTTGTTACATTTGAATTCTGTTCAGATTATATCATGATGCATATTGTTTTGATTGTACATTTGCAATATCTCTATTTTATTTGGATATATAATGTTTGAACAGTTACAACGTTGCTATAACAGGTACAAATATACTACTGGGCAGTGGCAGTGGCCATACTGCCTAGCAAATTTTATTTCAATTCTGCCCAGAATTGTCACGGTCATTGACCGTGACAAGTTCGTGACAAAGAGACTTATCGTGGACTTGTCACGATCAATGACCCTGACAATGTTTTTAGAATTGTCACGGGCTTGTCATGGTCAAGGACCATGACAAGTCTAATGAACTTGTCACGGCCAATGATCGTGACAAGTCTGTGAAAACAAAAGTTATCACCCCCAGAATTGTCACGGTCATTGACCTTGACAAGTCCAACCTGTCAAGGTCAATGACCTTGACAATTCGACATATTTGGTGTAGTGTATAAAATGCAGTCATTCATTAATCATCAATAAATACATAAATAAAACTAAAAACATAAAGAACTTGACTCTCTATCTTTATTTATCCATTAATATATGATACATATGATGTGAAACAAATAAAATGCATTCAGTCATTAATCATTTTTAAAATATTAAACTAAGAAAAGAATGAGAAATTTCGTGAACATATAAGCATCCTTAAAAATAAAACCATTCATAATTGAAAAATCCATGTCAATTGTCATCTTTATCCATGTCAGTATCATAATCATCACTTTCAATATCATGACCATCACTGGTCTCCTCATTTTCATTTATATCACTCTCATTAGCTTCCTCATCCGCCTAAGAATCATCGTCATAAGTCTCTGAAACATCCTTATCATTACAATCCTCATTAATATCAACACCGATATCATCACCTCTATATATATCAACTATGTTATCAATATTCGTTCCTTCCACACCATCCCTAACCCATGTAATATCCCCATCTTAGTTGATTAGAGTGTCATCCGGTTGTTGGATATTGTACGACTCAACTTCTGCATCTATTGTGTCATCTTCATAAGTATCTTTACCATACATGTCATAAAAATCTCTCGTTGTCATCTTCAGGACAGCTTGTTAGTCTTCTTCAATAGGGTCTCGCACAAACCATTTTTTTTTGGCTTGAGATGCTAATATAAATGGTTCATCTAACAGTCAATTATGCTTGTATAGTGAATGTTTGAAGTTCACTAATGTGAGCACAAATCATTATTTGTCGTCCCTGAATAGGTATAAACCCAATCACACTTTAATAACACAAACTTGAAATCATTTGAATAGCACAATTCAAATATATCTGTTAATACTCCATAATTACAAGCCTCAAAATAGGTCATTTGTCCATTTCACTTGCAAAACATTTGATGATGGCATGAAGAATAACTCCACTATTTTGAGTATTCAATCTTCTCTCACACTATTTTGTGTGAAACTAAAACCCATTTCCAATATATCCAGTGTATCTCCTAGCCCATTGGTAGGGCACTGAAGAAAAAATTGCAACTTCCTTTGACACCTCACCCTCATTTAGATTCTGTACCAATTTTTTTTTCATATGATTGGATAATAAAAATTAGATGTGTAAAAATAAACGTCATATTAATATTTTAAAATATGTTCACATATTAATACAAATATGACTTACATGATCCCCAAACCACTTATGAAATGTTTCGTTGTGAATGCGGTTAATTTCGTAGTGTCCTCCACGAGGTCTCTCCCCTTTTAGTATTGTTGTATGTTTCGTGTAAAACATGTATTTGTTAATTGAATAATGTAGAGGGATATTTAATTACATAAAGTTTAAATTTCATTCAAATGTTACCTTACTCGCGAAAAGGCTTCACTGCGGCGGAGTCGAATAACACGTACTAATGTGCTTGTGAAAATAAAGTGTCATCAAGCATAAACGCTATTCTTTTACCTAATGTATGACCTATTGAACTTTAGTTGTCATCGGCTTCATCATTTCACAAAGGTCAATTTAACTTACTCCCAACATCACCCAGGTACCTCGCACAGAATGTCGTACATTCCTCTGTTAGGTATCCTTTAGCAATTGAACCTTCTGGACGACTTTGTTTAGGAACATATTCTTTTAGTGTGAATAAAAACATGTTCATCATTGTAAAAAAAGAAAAGTAGTATTCATATGCACTAATTTAAGTGACACAAACATAATGCATACACGAAATGTACTTATCGATGGGATACATCCATCGAAACTATACTGGTCCAGCAATCATTGCTTCCTCAGATAAATGGATTGTCAAATGCTCCATAACATTGAAAAATGTTGGGGGGGGGGGGGGGGAAGATTTTCTCAGGATGACAGAGTGTAAGAGAAAATACTGTCTTGAAAATATTCATTATCTTTAAAGGTCATTGTCTTTTAACAGAGTTGCCAACAGAAAATACATAATTAATTCAAAGACCTTGCTATATTTGTAGGCAATGATTTTCGTACTTCCAGTGGGAGTAATTATTGCATTATGATATGATTATCATGGATATTAAGTCTAGAAATATTTTGCTCTTTAATGTTTACACGCCGTGAAATATTAGATGCATAACCGTCTAGGACTTTGATATTCTTTAAATCCTTATAAAATATGTCTTTATCACTTTTACTCATTGTGAAGCAGTTGGTGGTAAATATAATTTGTTATTTTGCAAGATTTTAGGGTGCAATGCATTTCGAATAACCACGTTCTCAAGATCTCGATGAGCCTTTATATTATCTTTTGATTTTACATCAATATTTAACAATGTCCAAAGTATGTTATCGCACACATTTTTTCTCCACATGCATGAGATGATGATTGTAACGAATCAAATGATCCTTCTAGTATGGCAACTGAAAGAATATGTATTTTTTCTTCCAATTTAGAGATCTATCACCATTCGACCCTTCTCATTATTTCTTTCCATTACCTCTAATTTTTACAAGATATCATCCTTGGATACTTGAGTGGCCTTGACTTCTCTTTCAACTTTCCCATCAAAAGCAAAGGTATCATTTCTAAATTTATGGTTATGATCCAACCACCGACAAAGGCCCATATAGAAAAATTTCTTCACATTCTTTAACCACTGTGAACGAGTGTTGTTGTTGCAATAAGGACAAGTCAATTTCCCTTTTGCACTCCAACCTGACAAGTTTCCATAGGCTGGAAAACCCCTAATTGTCCACATTAACGCTGCACGCATAAAAAACATATTTTCAATCGATGCATCGTAAGTAAGTATGCCATCATTCAACAATTCCTTCAACTCGTCGATGAGAGGCTACAAGTAAACATCAATGTTATATCCTAGGTCACGTGAACCATCAATCAATGTATATAGTATAAGATAAGTTTGTTTCATAGATATCTGTGGAGGCAAGTTGTATATCATCAAAACAATGGGCCACGTGCTATGAGAAATGCTCATTATTTTAAAAGGATTGAAGCCATCGGCTTCTAGTCTGAGCCTAACATTGCGCGAGTCACTAGAAAAATTTAGGTTTTGTTGATCGAAGGTTTTCCATGGTTTAGAATCAGCAGGGTGTCTTAATATTCCATCGTCATCGCATTCCTCTGCATGCCATCTCATGAGGGAGGGTGTTTTTAGTTACATAAATAATCTTTCAAGCCTTGGTTTCAGTGGAAAGTACCTAAGAATCTTTTCGGGAATTTTTTTATCCCTAATTTCCTCATCATCACACTCACCCAAAAATTTCTTCCATCTTGATGTATGACATATTATGCAATCCTCGTGATCTTTGTTCTCCTTCCAATACAACACATAATCATTTGGACATGGATGAATTTTTTTATAATTAAACTACAAATCATTAACCATCTTTCTTACTTCAGAGTATGAACCTAGAAATTTCTCACCCTTCGGAAGTGCCTCTTTTAAGAATGTAAGCAATGTTTTAAACGATGTGTGGATCAACTTATAAAGTGTTTTTATATGAAAGAGTCAAACAATAAATGAAAGTCATGATAAATATCTTCAACGAGGGTACAACTCATGTTCCCCATATGTTAACAACTTGAATAATTCTAATGCATTTCCATCCATCCCATCCTAGTCTCCATATGGGTCGTTACATCGTATAGCCTCTTCGCTTTGATTTCCAAATATAGCATGTAGTAGTCCAAACATATCATCTCTTGTATTTGACTCATTCACTTCATCCACTCCACTAATTACTGTTGGGTATGGAGAACCTTTTACGTGATAAATCCACCTAGTGTATTTCTTAGCAAACCCATGTATGATGAGATGCGCATAAACAACTTCTCCTTTGTGGCTAGTGGTGTTTTGACATTTCTTACACGGACACTTGATCACTAGATCAGGATATTTATTGGCAAATTCATAATCAATAAACCCATTAACTCCTTTAGTATAAGGTTGAGAAAATCTTGACAATTCCATCCAACGCTTATCGCTATTCACTTTAAAAGATTGTTGATTACTTCACACTATCACAAAATTGTTGTTAGGTTCATTAAGAAAAATTCAGAAAAAAATATTAGAAATAAACAACATGTTAAAACCATAAATGATTAATATACTCCTTCAAAACTATGTAAATTTACAAATAGTAAGACTTTAATTACAACAACATTTGGATATGGCCTCATATGAAAACTACCAATATTTAGTGATATAAAATAGGGAAATTTAACTATCAATATATTTTAACCTTAATTAGTTAACAAAAATTAAAAAAAATTGACTCATAACATATAAATTCTATTTTTTATTTTTCAAGTGTCACGTGAATGTGCTTTCTATAGTCTAACCCCATCATACCAAGTAGTAGTTGCAAAATGTGGCCCGAATGTAAAACAATCCATATTAGCTCCGTCATTTAAATATTTAGCCATATTTAAAAACTTTTAGTTGAATATGGGTCTCATATTTAAAAGTTATGGGTAAAATATGGGGTTCATATTTGAAAGCTATGAATCAAATATGGAGCCCTATTTTAAAAGGTATGAGTCAAATATAAATTTCATTTTTAAAAATTGTGAGTAAAATATTATTTTTTTTGACATATACCTAGAATTATAATACTTACTTTAGTAGAATAAAAATTGGTTGGCCTAGTCCATATTTGACCAAACCCACATTTAGCCCGATCCATATTTGTCCCGACCCACATTTGACCCGCCCAAATTAGGCCCAGCGCATAGTTTTGCCCATGTTAATACCATGGTAAGATATATATTTTGTCGCGCCCCGACTTAATTTTGTTAAAGTCATCCTTTTAATTGGAGATAAATTGGCTTAAACAATGCTTTAATTTAAATCTCTAAGGAAAATAGCATAAGAATTTTTTTTTTTCCAAAGGTATGTGTAGATGAAAACATAACTGCCTTTACTTATAACTAATAAGTACTACATATCTTTACATAACCAAGATCCTTAGTTTAATAATTACACAAAATAATTCCTGATATTCAAACCATACTAAATATCCGTCAGTCCCCCGTTTTAAGGTCCTAACTTGGCAGTGAACTCCAAATTATAAGCATACCTGAAACAAAACATTACAGGAGTGTAAGCTATAAAGGCTTAGTGAATGACCACATACCACACGTATAACCAATTTGAATAACCATTTTTATTTTGTTCTAATGCTATAACCCAACAGGAATTATGAAACTCTCGCAAGCCTGGACCCGCCACAGTCCAATTAATCAACACAGTTATTAGGGACCACCACATCCCTTTATTAGGCCCGAGTACACAAACCTTTAAGTTGGATTAACAGGACCACCACATCCCGTAGGACCCACCACAGTCCTTAACATTAGATAAAGGACTCACTAGTCCATATCATTATATAACATCGCTTAACATTTTTAATCATATGCATATGTCTCATAAATACAACATCACTCCCATAAATATTTTCACACATGTGTTTAACTACACATTTCCATATGAAATTATAAGCATTTATATTTCATAAGTAAGGTCACTCACCTTGGATTTAGTGCTAAGATTAATACCAACTACTTCCTTGGTATGGTAGTATTAGCTGCTTCCCCACCTAACAAGTCAATGTCGTTAGTATTTGAATACACCGATTAACATCAAACCCAGTAATACATCACATTATTTGGTCAATCAGAAATAACTAAGGAGGAATTAAATATGACACTTCACATTTATATAACACCCAATTAATTAGGGTTCTAACACAATTTACAGAATTAAATTACGACTTTGCTAGACAAAGTTATTCCCATTTTATTATAGCCTTTTCCAAATCATTTCTCAAGAAAAACATCAACATAACTTCAACTTCCTGGAATTCTCATAATTTTTGTACAACATAAATTTTCATGATATTCCACCCAATATCAGTAAACACATTGAATAATACAAATTTAATGTTTCATAATTTTTAGGGCTCATTTTCTATGTCGAGCAAAACGTCAAACACTTGGTATGCATTCTTGCTCCTTTAGGGCAGATTTTAAACCACGACTTCAAACTATCACCAAGGGTTCATTCCTTGGTATTTTTATACAATTTTCGGATATGTTATACATGTATGAGTGTATTTTACTTTCCAACTTGAATCACTCAATTCCAATAAGTATTCCAAGATTTATGCCATTTTTAGTATAACTAGGTCAAAATACAACATTAAGGCATAACTTAACATTTTTAAGCATACCTAACCTTGACCTTGAGTATAATTCATGGAAATATATAATAAACATCCTTTAGCAGAAATATACATCAAAATCATGAATTTTCTAAATCAAAATGCTTTACGAAAAGATGATGTAAATTTAGGACTTTAAAGTATGCATTTACGATCCTAGCTTCAGTTTTAACTTATGTTCTTAACCCATCCTTCTTCCAACACAATTCAGCAATATGGGTATCATTAAAATATATAACCAAATCAAAAATAAAAACATGATAAGTATAGAACTCATCCATGTGACCAACTTTAATAAAGATGTAATTACCTTACGAGGATTCCTTGATTTATGGAAATTTTCCAAAGATTTATTCCTTAACTTTCTTCTCTTTCTCTCTCTTTAGGCAAAATCCTTGTTCATGGCTGCATTTTCTGAACAAAGGGGATGTTTTATGAAGTTTAAGTCGGCCAAACTATCACCCACCCTCTAACCAATCAAAAAATAGCACATGGTGTGCTAATAAGACAATTGTCACTTAAGGAATGGACATATTTGCCCTTGTTTCGTACTTTCGCTATAACTTCTTGTACGAACCTACGTTTAACCCACCGTTTGTTGTGTTATAATATTGATTCATATATCTAAAACTTTAATAATTTATGTTTTCCCAAAATCATAAACTAATACGCCTAATTTGGGCTTCGAACAGGAAAGTAGCAATTTACCGAAAATCTCAAAACTTTCACATTTGGCGACCAAACATTGCCAATTTCGTATCAACAACCTTATTTACTTTTATAAACATAAGCATGCATTAAAAACATAATTTATGATGCATTAATCGCATAACTAATCATATGTTCTAAACATGGTATCCCCGATTATAAGCTCAATTAACACCTAATGTAAACAACACATATATCACAGGAGCATGCATCCCCTAAACATGATAATTAACATGTTTAACACACATAACCAATCTATAACTTATAACTCCTAAGTTATAATTAATCATGTAATTAACCTTCCTAATCATGTTTTAGGGCCTTACAATTCTACCCCTCTTATAAAAATTTCGTCCTCGAAATTTAACGCATAAGAAACATACCAAATAGATGAGGATATTGCTTCTTCATGTTATCCTCCCCTTCCCAAGTGTCATACTCCACATTACGATTTCTCCACATCACTTTAACTAGTGAAATTGTTTTACTACGTAACACTTGCTCCATTCTATCTACAATAGCAATTGGTTCCTCCACATAGGTTAAGTCATCTTGAAGCTCTATCGGTTGTGAGATAAACACATGTGAAAGATCGGGCACATACTTACGTAACATGGATATATGAAAAACATCGTGTATCCGGGACAATTCTGGTGGTAACGCCAATTTATAAGCTACAGCTCCAACCCGTTTCACTATCTCATAAGGGCCAATGTACCTGGGACTTAACTTTCCCTTCTTCCCGAATCTCATAACCCCTCTCCAAGGAGAAACACGTAGGAATACTCGATCACCTTCCTCAAATTTCAATTCTTTCCTTCGGTTGTCTGCATAACTTTTCTGTCTGCTTTGCGCCACCTTCAAGTGATTATGGATAAGATTTATCTTTTCAGTAGTCTGCTGTACGATTTCTGGCCCAAGTAGTTTTTGTTCTCCTACTTCAATCCAACACACTGGAGTTCTGCATTTTCTCCCATACAAATCTTCATAAGGAGCCATCTCAATACTCGAATGATAGCTATTATTATAAGCAAACTCTATTAGTGGCAAGTGTTCATCCCAACTCCCCTTGAACTCCAACACACAGATTCGTAACATGTCCTCAAGTGTTTGGATCGTTCTTTCTGACTGTCCATCAGTTTGAGGATGAAAAGCTGTACTAAATTTCAATTTAGTCCCCAAAGCTTCTTGTAAACTAGGCCAAAAGTGAGAAGTAAACTTAGGATCTCGATCAGAAATAATAGAAACAGGTGCACCATGCAATCTGATAATCTCATCCACATATAATTTGGCATATCTATCCATGGAGTAAGTAGTTTTAACAGGAAGAAAATGTGCAGACTTAGTCAACCTATCAACGACAACCCAAATAGAATCAAACCCTCGTGATGATTTTGGTAAACCTATAACAAAATCTGTAGTAACATGCTCCCATTTCCACTCAGGAATAGGTAAGGGATGTAGTAAACCACTTGGCTTCTGATGCTCCACCTTCACCTGTTGGCAAACTAGACATCTAGCAACAAAATCTGCAATGTCGTGTTTCATTCCCGACCACCAATAACATTGTTTCAAGTCTCTATACAGTTTCGTGCTCCCTGGATGCATAGCATATAAAGAACAATGGGCTTCCTCTAAAATCGTTCTTCTTAAATCAGGCACGTTAGGTACACACAAACGGTTTTCGTACATAACAATGTCATCATCCCGAGTAGAAAATTCATTTGCATTACCCTTTTTCATATTATCTCTAACTTTCTCCAATTCTGCATCTCCTGCCTGTGCTTGTTTAATCCAGTCAATCAACATGGGTCTAACATTTAAATGTGCCACTATTCCGTAAGACTCATTCAAAGTTAATTCCACCCCCATTGAGGCTAACTCTCTCAGCAGGTCAACTCGAATACAATAAATACAAGATACTATGCCTAGAGATTTTCTACTCAAAGCATCAGCAACAACATTAGCTTTACCCGGATGGTGATGTATCGTGCAATCATAATCTTTTATAAGTTCCATCCACCTTCTTTGCCTCAAGTTCAAGTCTTTTTGTGTAAACAAGTATTTTAAGCTTTGATGGTCAGTAAAAATTTCACAACTAACACCATATAAGTAGTGTCTCCAGATCTTTAATGCAAAAACTACTGCAGCTAACTAAAGATCATGAGTAGGGTAGTTGCGCTCATGTATCTTTAACTGTCGAGAAGCAAAAGCAATTACCTTTCCATGCTGCATTAATACACATCCAAGTCCTTGATACGAAGCATCACTATAAATAACTAAACCTTCTGTACCTGTTGGAATAGTCAATACTGGAGCTGATGTCAACTTACCCTTTAAATTTTCAAAGCTTTTATCACAATCACCACTCCACACAAACTTTTTCTCCTTTCTGGTAAGCTTAGTCAATGGCAATGCAATAGAAGAAAACCCCGGTATAAACCTCCTGTAATAGCCCGCCAATCCCAAAAAGCTACGTACCTCTGTCACACTAGTTGGTCTTTCCCAATTCATTACTGCTTCTACTTTCTTGGGATCTACACAAATACCATCAGTAGAAATAACATGCCCCAAAAATACTACCTTGTCTAACCAAAATTCACATTTAGAAAATTTAGCATACAACTGCTTCTCTTGCAAGGTCTGTATAATAATACGCAGGTGACATTCATGCTCATCCCTACTACGAGAATATATCAAAATATCATCAATGAAGACAATAACAAAAGAATCCACATATGGGTGAAATATACGGTTCATCAAATCCATGAACACGGCCGGTGCATTTGTTAACCCAAATGGCATGACAAGAAATTCGTAATGTCCATACCGGGAACGAAAAGCAGTTTTAGAAATATCACAGTCTCTTACTTTCAATTGATGATATCCGGATCTGAGATCGATCTTGGAAAACACCTTAGCTCCTTGTAACTGATCAAACAAGTCATCAATTCGGGGTAGTGGGTATTTGTTACGGATAGTCACCTTATTCAATTGACGATAATCAATGCACAACCTCATGGTTCCATCTTTCTTCTTCACAAACAATACTGGGTCTCCCCACGGTGATACACTAGGCCTTATAAAACCACGATCTAACAAATCTTGCAACTGTATCTTTAGCTCTTTTAATTATGCAGGTGCCATACGATATGGTGCAATAGATATTGGTGCAGTTCCTGGTACCAACTCAATCGAAAATTCCACCTCACGATTTGGTGCTAACCCTGGGAGTTCTTCTGGGAAGATATCTGCAAACTCATTTACTACTGGTATATCTGATAGTTTTCCAACCTCTTGTCGTGTGTCCACCACATGAGCAAGATAACCCTCACATCCTTTCCTTAGCAGTTCATAACATTTTGTAGCAGAAATCAAACAAGTTGGAGTGACATTTCGTTCCCCAATAAATTTAAATTCAGGTTCACCCGGTAACTGAAACACTACCTCCTTTTTAAAGCAATCCAAACATACATGATATGAAGCTAACCAATCCATACCCAGTATTACATCAAAGTCGCGCATATCGAGAGGTAATAAGTCAACTAGTAATTCTTTTTCACCCACTCGCACCACACACTCCCTATATACCCTCTCAATAAAAACCAACCCCCCTACTGGAGTAACAATAGCTAAACCAAAATCTAATGATGATAATGGTTTATTAAGATGCAACAGATAAAGCAAAGACACAAAAGAATGTGTAGAACCAGGATCTATCAACACATAAGCATCTTTATCACCAATAGGAAGTGTACCTGTCACTACGTTAGGTATAGCTTGTGCATCTTGTTGCGTCAGTGCAAACACTCTGCCTTGGCCTTGACTTTGCGATATACCTCCTCTACCTCCCCTGGGTACATTCTGCGTAGAACTCCTACCTCCTACTGCCACACTCCCAACTGATGTTGTAGCTCCCATCGCTGGACAATTCTTCGTAAGTGCCCCGGTTGATGACAATGGAAACACAAAGGTGTCGTCTCAGCTATTGTACACTCTCGAGACATGTGCCCTTGACCACCACATCTATAACAAAATATAGCCATCGGCACCAACACAGATGCATTTTCTGTCCGATTCATCCTTGTCCTTCCACCTCGAGATTGAAATCTTCCACGTGCACTTCTATTATTTTTAAATTCTTGTCCCTTAGGTACTCCTCGTGCTACACTTTCAGTTGAGGTTACCGTCTCCCATCCATATGATCTTATAACATCATGTCTAGCTTTCTTCGAGTGTTCAGCTTGCATTTCTTTCATTGACTTTTCTGACACCATGGCCCTATCAACCAAGTCCACATAATCTATGATCTTCATATTAGCAACCATGCTTTTTATCTCCACACTCAGCCCGGTTTGAAACCGATCACATTTACTTTCTTCCGTCCTCACCAAGTCAGGTGAAAATCTTGATAAGGATATAAATAAAGCTTCATACTCTGCCACTGTTCGGTTCCCTTGTTTCAACGTGATAAATTCTTCCTCTTTCTCTTTCCTATAAAGCCTTGGGAAATATTTTTCAAAGAACACCTTCACAAACCTCTCCCATGTAATTTGTGGAGGATTTATTGGTACCACTCCCCCCATTGTAGTAAGTAATCTTTCTATTGCGTCCCACCATAACTTTGCATCATCCTCTAACCTAAAGGTTGCTAACAAAACCGTTTGTTCATCTCGCACTTCCATCACCTTGAATATTGTTTCCATCTTTCTAATCCACCCCTCTACCACTAACGGATCAGTAGTCCCAGTAAATGCTGGCGGATTTAACTTCATGAACCTCTCATGCAATTTGTCCCTATCCCCACCATGTTCTCCACCTCTTTCTTGTTCCATAAGTTGTGCCACAGCACGTAATATTCTTCCCACGTCATCAATAGTTTGTTGTTGCACCTCTGGTTCATCCACTTCAATAGGTCTATGTCCTTGCTGACTATTAGGTACATAGGATGCCTCACCCTCTGCTCTGTCATGCAACTCGTGTGGATCCATCACTCACTGCAATATAATTAACTTAAACAAAATATAATAGCAGCAGTTTAATATTAACATTGTTAGTCAAAATCCAGGTGCATAACAAGCTCACTTTCTAGTGTCCACTGCCAATCTAAAACCTCACACCCTACCCAGAACCAAATAACCACGCTCTGATACCAAGTTGTCACGCCCCGACTTAATTTTGTTAAACTCATCCTTTTAATTGGAGATAAATTGGCTTAAACAATGCTTTAATTTAAATCTCTAAGGAAAATAGCATAAGAATTTTTTTTTTCCAAAGGTATGTGTAGATGAAAACATAACTGCCTTTACTTATAACTAATAAGTACTACATATCTTTACATAACCAAGATCCTTAGTTTAATAATTACACAAAATAATTCCTGATATTCAAACCATACTAAATATCCGTCACTCCCCCGTTTTAAGGTCCTAACTTGGCAGTGAACTCCAAATTATAAGCATACCTGAAACAAAACATTACAGGAGTGTAAGATATAAAGGCTTAGTGAATGACCACATACCACACGTATAACCAATTTGAATAACCATTTTTATTTTGTTCTAATGATATAACCCAACAGGAATTATGAAACTCTCGCAAGCCTGGACCCGCCACAATCCAATTAATCAACACAGTTATTAGGGACCACCACATCCCTTTATTCGGCCCGAGTACACAAACCTTTAAGTTGGATTAATAGGACCACCACATCCCGTAGGACCCACCACAGTCCTTAACATTAGATAAAGGACTCACTAGTCCATATCATTATATAACATCGCTTAACATTTTTAATCATATGCATATGTCTCATAAATACAACATCACTCCCATAAATATTTTCACACATTTGTTTAACTACACGTTTCCATATGAAATTATAAGCATTTATATTTCATAAGTAAGGTCACTCACCTTGGATTTAGTGCTAAGATTAATACCAACTACTTCCTTGGTATGGTAGTATTAGCTGCTTCCCCACCTAACAAGTCAATGTCGTTAGTATTTGAATACACCGATTAACATCAAACCCAGTAATACATCACATTATTTGGTCAATCAGAAATAACTAAGGAGGAATTAAATATGACACTTCACATTTATATAACACCCAATTAATTAGGGTTCTAACACAATTTACGGAATTAAATTACGACTTTGCTAGACAAAGTTATTCCCATTTTATTATAGCCTTTTCCAAATCGTTTCTCAAGAAAAACATCAACATAACTTCAACTTCCTGGAATTCTCATAATTTTTGTACAACATAACTTTTCATGATATTCCACCCAATATCAGTAAACACATTGAATAATACAAATTTAATGTTTCATAATTTTTAGGGCTCATTTTCTATGTCGAGCAAAACGTCAAACACTTGGTATGCATTCTTGCTCCTTTAGGGAAGATTTTAAACCATGACTTCAAACTATCACCAAGGGTTCATTCCTTGGTATTTTTACACAATTTTCGGATATGTTATACATGTATGAGTGTATTTTACTCTCCAACTTGAATCACTCAATTCCAATAAGTATTCCAAGATTTATGCCATTTTTAGTATAACTAGGTCAAAATACAACATTAAGGCATAACTTAACATTTTTAAGCATACCTAACCTTGACCTTGAGTATAATTCATGGAAATAAATAATAAACATGCTTTAGCAGAAATATACATCAAAATCATGAATTTTCTAAATCAAAATTCTTTACGAAAAGATGATGTAAATTTAGGACTTTAAAGTATGCATTTACGATCCTAGCTTCAGTTTTAACTTATGTTCTTAACCCATCCTTGTTCCAACACAATTCAGCAATATGGGTATCATTAAAATATATAACCAAATCAAAAATAAAAACATGATAAGTATAGAAATCATCCATGTGACCAACTTTAATAAAGATGTAATTACCTTACGAGGATTCCTTGATTTATGGAAATTTTCCAAAGATTTATTCCTTAACTTTCTTCTCTTTCTCTCTCTTTAGGCAAAATCCTTGTTCATGGCTGCATTTGCTGAACAAAGGGGATGTTTTATGAATTTTAAGTCGGCCAAACTATCACCCACCCTCTAACCAATCAAAAAATAGCACATGGTGTGCTAATAAGACAATTGTCACTTAAGGAATGGACATATTTGCCCTTGTTTCGTACTTTCGCTATAACTTCTTGTACGAGCCTCCGTTTAACCCACCGTTTGTTGTGTTATAATATTGATTCATATATCTAAAACTTTCATAATTTATGTTTTCCCAAAATCATAAACTAATACGCCTAATTTGGGCTTCGAACAGGAAAGTAGCAATTTATTGAAAATCTCAAAACTTTCACATTTGGCGACCAAACATTGCCAATTTCGTATCAACAACCTTATTTACTTTTATAAACATAAGCATGCATTAAAAACATAATTTATGATGCATTAATCGCATAACTAATCATATGTTCTAAACATGGTATCCCCGATTATAAGCTCAATTAACACCTAATGTAAACAACACATATATCACAGGAGCATGCATCCCCTAAACATGATAATTAACATGTTTAACACACATAACCAATCTATAACTTATGACTCCTAAGTTATAATTAATCATGTAATTAACCTTCCTAATCATGTTTTAGGGCCTTACATATTTTTTCCCTCAAAGTATTAATCTTAGTCCATTCAATTTTTAGATTTATTTTACATTTGTGATTTCTTTCAGGGGAGATGTGTGTTTGATGCATCCTAACCTCTTTACCATACGATGTCGTGTCCATTTATACAACATGAGTTTAACTTCCAGAATAATGGCCATTCGGATAAGATGTACTCCAAATACAGGTGGTAGACTCATGGCTGCAACTTAGCAAGGTATGATATATATATATATATATATATATATATATATATATATATATATATATATAGAGAGAGAGAGAGAGAGAGAGAGAAGACAATTAAAACCTAATATATGCAACATCAAAAACATACACCAAAATAAATAAATAAAATGCAATTTACCATAGTACTGCTTCCATCAGATACCAAAGCTTAGATAGAATTTGATAAGATAGAATTCCAAATGAATAAATCAACTAAATAAATTATCAGTCTATTTTCAAGTTATTAAATAATTAAAGAAAACAGAGTGACAAACTAGGCTTCAGTTCTACCTTAGCGTAAAAAAAATACACCGAAATAAAAAAAATACAATTCACCTTAACGTTTCAAGGATCAAAACCCAGTGATTCTATGAGCCGGTCTGAATTTCCAACGCCTCGAACAACTGAACGATGATGGATGATAGCACCGTGTTCCTTGTTTCTTCTTTTAATAGGGGAAATAACAGAGGGGGGTTGAGGTGGATTAGGTTTGTTTATATAAAGATAAGTTTGGAGAGGATTATGTTTGTGAGATTGACGCAGATATGTTATAGATAAGAATGTGATGGGAGAGAGATTGAGGCAGATGCAGGAGAGCGTGATGGGAGAGAGAAAGTCATATTTTTTTTATGAAAACAAAGCCCGCCAAAAATTGGAGGGAGATTTTTTTCTATCTTTAGTGGCGCTAGTTAAGAAATACCTCAAAAATACCATATTTATTTCAACTTTAATTATAAAAAGATATATTTATGCAGCACATCAATATAAATGCTATGAATTTTCAATACTTATAAATTAATGTTGGCAAAAAGAAAATTTTCAGCATTTTTAAATAAAGCTCAGAAAAAAAAGTGCCGAAAAAAATTAGTTTTCTTGTAGTGTTTATGTCCAAAATCCCGCCAAAAAATATGCAAGTCAAATTTTCAATATGTCTTTAGCCTTAGAAGCTTTAATCTGCGCAATCAATCTCTAATGTTGATTCCTTTGCTCTTGAAAAGTAATTTTATTTTATGGAAAAATATAAAGATGGTGTAGATAGTAACTTTATGTTTATACTAATGATGTTTTTTTTAAGTAATATATGGATATGCTTACAACGTTTGTTATGTAATTTAAAAAAACATTATTTATTTTTTTTCCAATTTGATTTACCTGGAAATAATAATGAAAAAATGATGTAAAGTAAAACATATAGTTGTGTTTCCTCTTATAAAAATGTACTTTGCCATGGGGATAGAAGAAAAGTAGGAAAAGTTACCTAAAATGCAGTAGTTGTTATGTAACCGCAATCATATGAAAAGAAAACAACATGAGTAATGATCATTTTGTGATTGAGTACCAACTAAGATTGACTGCAAAAGAAATTAATCAGTTTCTTGTCATTCTAAGGAGGAAGATGGATAGAGTTCAGTGGATTCTTTTGATATTTTGAGAGAGACGAGTAGTATAGGTGAAAGAGAGCATTAGTTTGATTTTATGAGGAAGAAGAGGGATCTAGGTAGGTAACATTAATTATAGTTTGATTTAATGAGGAGGGAGAGGGAGATATATCTAGGTGGGGCAATTATGTATGATTTACTCCTCTAATACTATCACGCATGAGCGATTTTAATGCGTAATATAATTATATTCGAAAGTGACGCGTTTGCATTCATGAATAAAAAATAATAAAATTAGGTGGTTACTAATGAAATTGAAAAATTTTACTCATAAAAGAGGATTATAAATAATGTTTTCGATCCAACTTTCTAGCCAGACAACCTTGAATATATTTAACTACATAAGAAGAATAAACCAAAAAAAAAGAGGGAGAATCCCTTAATGATTAATAAATTATGGTTTTAAAAAAGAAAAAAAATAACGTACCTTAGTTATTCGACTATCAGACGCGCCCATTTACTCTTATTGATATAGTTATAATCAACAACATCCCCATATGTTGTTTCTAAAATATTAAAAATCAATATCAATCAATGAGAATGAAAAATAAGGAATATTTGCAAAATAAGCAACAGTACTTCTTATAGTTTGAATGCATTTTTAGTTTGAAAGTAATATCACAAAATTTTTTCAACTTTCTTCAAAAGAAGAAAACTATATTATACAATTATATTCGGAACTGGCGTATTTGTGTGCAAGGATAAAAAATAGAGGTGAAAGGGAGACGAATAGAAGTGAAAGGGAGCATTATTTTGACATTATGAGGAGGGATACGAATATAGGTGAAAGGATCATTAATTATCATTTACACCTCGTATAGGTGAATGGGATCATTAATTATCATTTACATCTCTAATACTATCATATTATATGTATAATAAAGATATAAATGACTCTTTTTTAGTGTTTACGAAACTTGGTTATGCCAACCTTGTATTATGCAAAACTTTGAGTACTAAAATTAAAATCATAACAAACGGAGTTCAAAGGAAAGATTACACTACTTTACATTATCCTAACACTTGCAACATAAATATATTTTTACCCTCGTGATTATAATTTGTTTTCTATCGGCACGTAGGATCCGATAATTATGCTTTGTCATTTCTGTGTGAATGCGATATACTTGAAATTATACCGTCATAAAAGTGGAATAAAGATAGTCTTGCCCTTTGCTTATTCAGATTGTAAGATTAAGGGGAGTACCTAAAAGAAAAATTGTCCCTGCATTTCTCTAATGTACTTTTCTCCTTTGCGGATGGTTAGAAAAATATTAGGTCATTTTAACAATAGACGTGGTCGGGCATTACAACTCACTGGTAAAGGTAATCTTATGTCCCTTTTTGCAATATAATAAAATTAACTATTGTAAATGAAAATTCACACCAGCTCAACTGATTACACAAATTTACTCCATTGATTATACCTTCCTCGGTAATAAAATATTAAATACCTTCAGATCATCTCCAATGTTAATGTGGATTGAAATAATGTGAATATCCACATAGGATTCATACACAATGTGAGTAAAAAATGTTTCCAATACAAGCCTCTATAATGAATGTGAAAGTGATATGGAAATAATAATTATCCACAATGTGGAAGGGTCTCTTCCATATTTTGGAGGCTTGTTGTAAGGTCATTTTTCTGACACTACCCCTAGAATCTAGGACTTGTCCGTAGCTTTCCAGATTACATTAGTTATGGCATATATTTCTACATCAGTTATGGCACACCACATTTCCACAATCATACATGAAATCAAAGACCCGAATATCCAAAAATGTGCATCTCAACAAGTCACTTCATTATGATCCACTTTCATCTTCAACGTACTCCATAACTCCACATTAAAATGGTATATTTTATGTTTTGGAGTTCGTTGCTTTTCATAATTATATTCGGAGTATTTTTACTTTATTTCGATTTAAAAACGAGGTTGGTTGCATTTAAAAAATTATTTTTTCACCCGTTTTCCTTCAAATGAGATGGAGATCTCAATCGAACGAGCTCCTCATCTCGTTCAAAGTCTCATTAGATGGCCTACATCAACCGAGGTCCAAACGAGGGCATACTATTTTGGTTTTTATCATGTCTATTGAAGGTCGTTAGAAGAAATCTTCAAGCGAGATCCATATCTCGTTCGAACAATGCTTCAGACTCCTTCGAACGACCTGATGCCGCATCTATTTTCGTGTTCGACTATAAAAACCTTCTTTGCGTAGGTATTTTACAAGAATTTTAAAACCTAATTTTTTTCATACCTCTTGCATAAAAGTCTCATGTTTTAAAAGGAAAAATACCCTTTTGATTCACACGTAACCTCCCATATATTTTTTGAATCACTTTGAAACCCTCATATAATTCCCTACTGGAGTTACTCTTATGGAGAAGGCGTCTCCACTACTGCTCTTGTGGTTCTCGTGGGAACCATTGTTGAAGGAAGACTGCGGTATTTATGAGTTCTTGTGAGAATTCATTACTGAAGAAGACGAAGGTTACCTATTGGAGATTCTTCGGATTGTATTTCTGTATTATGATTGTAAGTTGCGATTTACAAACTATAGTGAAATAAAAGGTTTTTCCATAGGGATTTTTTTCTTGAAATTTTGTGATTGCATGCTTTAATTTCTTAATGTATTGAATCACCTAGTTGCAGTTTTTATGGTTTAAATGAATTAAAACTTCATTGTTAGATTGACATCAAATTAAATAAGTTAAATCCATTAGTCTATTATGCACTCTCAAATTGGTATAAAAGCAAGTTTCACCAAAATATCGGGAGATCCTTTTTTTTATAAAAATTTATGTGATATAAATGGTTTTAAAAATTGATTTTGAAAAATCGCAAATTTTTTTATGAAGAATTTATATAATAGGATGTCAATTTTCTATTCATAGAATTATTCTTATTGGAAAGACCATATAAGATCCACTTTAGAGGAAATATATGAAAGAGTATGTCTTGTTTGTGAAAGAGGGTGGACTCCTCCCACTATCACTTTTGATAATGTTACGAGTCTTAAGCCCGTATCTTCTTATATTGATGATGATTTTAAATGGAGTAGCTATTACTCCTGCAACTTTAGTGTTATTTCTAGAACCATCACCCCAAATAATTTCGGTCGCATCATGAAGTGCCCTACATCGAAGGAAGCATGGGATATCCTCCAGTTGACACATAAGGGTACCAACACTGGCAATGCATCAAAGCATCAAAATTTGACAACCTAATTTGAGATCATCATTATATTACAGCCTGAGTCATTCAACGAAATTTATGATAGGTTATCAGACATTTTTAACACTAGTTTTAATTTGGGTGAAAAAATTGAGGAGTTGAGAGTCATGAAAAAAAAATTGACGTCACTTTTTTCCCAATTTATCCCTTAGGTCACCGTGCTTAACTCTCCAGGGGTCTTAGTCACTCTTAGTTTAAAAGAACTTGTAGGAGACCTTTAAACTTATGAGATCGATATGTTTCTCAAAACCATTAAGCCTAATGATAGAGGGTAACTTTAAAGACTCAAATCAAGAAAAAGAACAAGGAGAAAGTTTGTGAGTCTGAATCTTAGGGATAGTTTAATGTTAATGACTTGGCCTTTTTGCAAAAAAATTTAAAAGTCTCTCAAATTTTCTAAAGATAATTCTTCCAATAAAAAGATTTTTGAGAAAAATAAAAATAAAGATGAGGTCAAGGATAGCGGTTAGAAAGAGGAAGATATAAGTTGTTTTGAGTGTGAGGGAAAAGGGCACGAGGCACATGAGTGTCCCACTATGCTAAAGAAAAAGGGAAAGAAAGTTGCCAATAAGGCCACTCTAAATGATAATGACATTAAGTCGGTTGATTTGGGGGGAATCACCACATGAATAGTGTGTTTGCTTTCATGGCTAGTCACATAAGTACTACTAGTTTATCCCATGACGAGGACACTTTTAAACATGAGATACTTGATGATGTTTTGAGCCATTCTAGTGAGTGTGAAGATGAGACTGCAAGTGAGGGAGAAGGGGATCTCAAAAAACTCTTTAGTAATTTATACACCGAGACGTTTAAAAGCAAAAGGTTGAACAAAGATTTGAGTCTTCGGGTGTTAGATTTGGAAAGAGATGTGAAACTTTTAAGGGTTTGTGAGGTGTAGACGAGTCAACTCGAGATGGTGAAAGTTTTTTTTTGTGAGTAGTTGATCATATTAGGCTGGGAAAAGAGTGAATTAACCAACATCGTGGCTACTCTTACGTGAGATCTCCAATCTTCATTGAAGAACATGAGAAACTTGAAACCCGTGTATCCCAACTCGAGAGAGATCTCGAGTGTGTCTGGGAGGTCAAGGTTACTTTAGTGGACACATCTAAGAAGTATGGAAAGATGATCCTCTGTGTTGAGAGGCTAGGAATAAGTTATGATGGTGCGTCCACTTCTGATGTTGTACCTTAGTCGATTCTCGAGTTTGTGATAGGTCCTTATGGATCTCGACCTAATCCACCTAGACATCCAATTCCCTATAGGATAACGCTTCCTAGACATTTTAATAGAGATGGTCCTAAGCCCGTTTATGTTTCTTCCCACTCCTAGAAAAGAGGGCACCTTAGGGATTTTTTTTAAGTTGGTTGGTGTGTCTCATACGTATCTTCCACGATATGCTACTAGACATGTTCCTGCATGCACTACCACCCACATTACTCCGCATGCTCCTACACATCACATGAGAGATTTTAATCATTTTCGAGAACAAGTTCAATATTTGGTCAAAACTTCACATGATTTGATTGAAGTTCTTCATAGGGTGTCATCTCCTTTGGAGAACTCCTCCGGACCTAATGATTGAGGTTTATATTTGTTTACTACCATAGGATGTTTTTCATGTTCATATTTTATATGCTTATTGCTAGTGTGTATTAACAATGTATTTATCTTTCACTATTTTATATATTTTTTGAAAAATCCAAAAATATTATTATCGTTCTTGAAAAAATTTGGAAAAATTCAAAAAGATTTTCGATTTCTTTTTAAAAAAAGTGAAAAAGGAAAAAAGATATTATTTTTAAAAAAATCCAAAAAGATTTTTATAGTTTGTTTACAACTTATATGGATGGACATTTAGGATTGCCATGTCACAATATCATTTCATTACCTACGTGTCTTTGTTATAGTGTTTTGAGACAACATCTTCTCATCCATGTGCTTTATAATGTGTTGTAGTCATTAAGATGTGATTAGTTGATTACGTTATACAGATTTGATGCCTTATCTCCTTTAATGTCCACATGCATGAATTTATTTGAGCATTGCACTTGTCTGTCACATGTTGGTCAAAATGTTTTCATCTTAATCATGCTTTTAAAATGAACCACGTGCAATAAAATGAGATAATGAAAGTAGTGCTTGTAAGAACCATTGTCCGGATTGGAAAAATTGAAAATCATATCTCTGAAAAATGTGTTATATTTGAAGAAATAGAATCGGGCTACAATAGACAGATTGTTTTTGCGTGAATAGCCACCATTTGTAAATGAAAAAAGCCTAAAAGATTAAGGGCGCATAAAAGAAAAAAAATATAAAGTGTCAGGCCAATTTCAAAGATCATTGATTCTTTTCTACATATGACTAATAATTTCTTCAAAACAAAATAGTTGAGAGAAATATTCTGTATGTAAGTTTTGAGGGAGTTTAGTCGAAGATCAATGGGTTTGAACGTCCTGAAAAGGTCTAAAAAAAGCATTACATAGTTTTTGGCGTTATTGGTGTGAAAATCATTTTTAGACTTTGATTTGTTGATTAGATTGAGTCAATATCATATGAATTCAGTATTTTTACACCTAAGGCCGACTTTGAGTTCATTCGTTAGGAGGATCCAAAATCCATCGTTCACATATGTTATGATTGTTTGAGTTGATCTTCCTATCAGAGTTGTTCACACCCATTCATTGCGCTTTCACGACTTGGTTATCTTAGTGTTAGTTCATGTTGTGTATTGTATTTGTATTCATTTTACTTGAGAAAAATTTTGAAAAATTCAGAAATAGTTGGTTTTTTTTACACATTCCGATTTATTGCTTATGTTTCTTTTCCTTGTCTATTTCAGACATAATAAAAGGAGGGAATGAAATATAGGGGAGTGGGAGTTTGATAATTATGATTATGCTTATGTTTATCATTTTATTTCAAACTTTTGCGCGTCATGGGTATTTTCTTGTTTATCTTATGTGTTTAGGTTCATTTGAAAATCACTTTCATAATACACTTGATGAAGACAAAGGAATTTGGAGATTTGAAGATTTTTCGACCTATGTATTTTGATATAAGTCCATTTGTGGGTTTGGGTAGGGTATTAGAATATTATATGTCTTAGGATATTTTGTTTTCATAATTCGTTTTTTTATGTATGCACTAGCATAGCCATAGGGGGAGATTTGTGAGGGTAATTTTCTAACACTGCCCCTCGAATCTAGGACTTGTTCATAGTTTTCTAGATTACATTAGTTATGGCATATCCTGCTACATCAGTTATGGCATAACATGTCTCCATGATCATACACGTCGTCAAAGATCTGAATATTCGTATATCTTCATTATGCTCCATGTTCATCTTCAACGTACTCCACAACTCCATGTTATAATGGTATATTTAATTTTTTGTAGTTTGTTGTTTTTAATAATTATATTGGGAGTATTTTACTTTTTTTATTTAAAAAACGAGGCTGGTTTAATTTTAAAAAATTATGTTTTTGCCTGTTGTTGTTCAAACGAGATGGATATCTCGTTTGAACGATCCCCACAACTCGTTTGAAGTCTTGTTAGATGGACTACATCAAATGAGGTTCAAACGAGGGCGTAATATTTTGTTTTTTGTCTTGTTGTGAGAACGAGATCTATATCTCATTCGGATGATGCTTCAACCTCGCTCGAAAGACCTAACTTCGCCTCTATTTTAGTGTTCTCCTAAAAAAATATGCTTTGTGGAGGTATTTTGCAAGACTTTTAAAACCTTATTTTCTGTATACCTGCTGCACAAAAGTCTCATCTTTAAAAGGAAATACACCCGTTTGATTCACATAACACCTCCCATATATTTTGTGAATCACTTTAAAACCCTCATATAATTCCATACTGGAGTTACTCTTATGGAGAACGCATCACCACTTCGGCTCTTGTGGTTCTCGTGGGAACTATTGTCGAAGGGAGGTTGCGGTCTTTGTGAGTTCTTACATGAATTCATTGTTGAAGAAGACGCAGGTCACCTGCGGGAGATTCGTCAGTCTATTTTTCTCTTTTGTGATTGTAAGTTATGATTTACAAACTGTAGTGAAATAAAAGATTTTTCCCTAGGGGTTTTTTTTCCTGAAATTTTTTGACCTCGTGCTTTAATTGCTTAATATATTGAATCACCTAATTGCATGTTTTAGGATTTAATGGAATTAAAATTTGAATGTGATATTGACATCTAATTAAATAAGTTTAAGACGTTGGACTATTGATCACTATAACTTGCCACATAGGACCCAAATTCATTAAATCCAAAATTATTTTTCCAATGCAACCATGAATACAAGTTAAACTTTAGATATTTCTATTGGAGAAAAAAAAGTATGGACAATGTGTCAAATAAATTTTCTGTCCACATAATATTCACATGGTCTTTTTTCACCTTCAGATAAGAAAAATATAGTCATATGGGAGACGTAACACTATTCATGTTTGAGTGCCACTCTATAGACAATTTCTTATCCAATTTGCTAACTGCGGGAAGTTAAAGTATTACATTATGTTTTATTTTAAGTGGATAGAGTTCACCAAAGAAACCATCAATTGAGTTTCTAGGTCCTGCTGATACTCACGATCTTCAAACTCTTGACAAATGGGTAATTTATAATTATTTTCGATAAATTATGTATATTTCCTTGTAATTCTCAACATGTTTCCACAAGTTATCAAATCAAAAGACACGGGTACCCAAATGTCATTTAAAAGAATAGACCACAAGACTTTATCTCCCATGAAGAAAATAATCTAACTTAGTGAAGCATGAGGATTATCCTTGGTTGACGTGTGGATATCAATTTCTCTCCACTTATATTACTAAGTAGACTACAAATTTATAAATCTAAAATTCACAAAATTTATATATTTGGAATCTACTCATTAAGATTTATCAAACATTACCCATATTCAACATTTCTGACAAAAATCGAAACATAAAAATTTACTGTTTTAGTAAATCCCCTATTTTCTGACGAAAACTCAATTTTTTTCGATAAAAAATATTCTTATCTAGCTTCGGCAATAGTATTTTTGGCATGGACTAGAAAAAAGAAATAAGTAGACGAAGAAATGGAGAAAAAAGAGTAAGGAGAAACATCTTGACGAGCTTCTCCGACGGACTTTTCTGTCGAGCCTTCGGTTGATTAGGTGAGGATGGAGCCGCTATAGAGAAAGAGAGAGTGGTTATGTGTTTTTTTTATATAGAGGGTAAGTGGGTTTAAAATGAGTATATGTGGGGTACATTTATCTAAATATATGTGTTATATAATAAAAATATGACTTGGTACATATGCATCTTTTACCCAATAAATGAGACTAGCATATAATAATGTCTAAATAAAAAAGTTTAGGGGCTTCTCAACTAATTCCTTAAATTTCTTTGATGTTCGTGAGACAATATTCAAAGCATGGATCAAAATAATATTTTACTATTTTTGCTCTACCATTTGATGATTTGAGGTCTCCCAAGCATGGACCATAAAATTGTTCTAAAGGAAAAATATAAGGAGCATACTGAAAATATGTTACTAAAGCCGTTTATTAAAAATAAACTATTTAAGTAACTCCGAGTCATTTTTTGAAGAAAATCTTTTCGTAAAAACCAAACTATTGAACACAAGATGTGCTTGACAAATCAGTATGTACGAGATCTATTCAAGATTTGAATAAAAAGTTTAAAAGATAGTTTAAACAAGTTTTAAACACAGCACAACCAAGAATGAGATGAGGAGATGCAGAAAGATTATGTTCACTATTTTTTACGTGGTAAAACCTCACCAATTGAGGAAACATCCACTAATCCCTCTACGGGGTAAAATGAAAAATCCACTAAAACACATTTATGAGTTACAAACTATATAACGAACATGCATACAACTCAGACCTATATAAGTTTAGGAATGTACCTTCCGGTGTCCTTATAACTTTTTTGCAGTTCTGATTGTAGATGTAGTTCTCCTAGTTTGTTAACTTCTGATTTGTTCCAGCACTTTACGTCGACTTTTGTTCACAAGATCTTATTACCAACACTTTTCGTGTTGTAGGGTGAAAGTGTTTGTGGAGGTGCTCTCTAACAAATGAATGCACACACACACACTTATTAAGTACAAACAGTCCTAACAAATTACAGTAAGACTATATGCTGTGATCTTTTCTTTTCTTTCTTCTTACAAAACTTTAAACCTTATTTGACCTTTCAATCAATCCCAGAATCCACGGATATCTTGCTTAGAAATCAGTCAAGATCTTAATCAATCTCAGTTTCGAAAAGATTTTCGAGATTGAAAACCTCCAAGTGTGATTCCAAACTAGGTCAAAGGTTTAGTTTTATAAGAACTGGAAACAGAAAGCATTTATTGTTGATTTCAAAGTAAGCAAACGTTTTATAGAAAATAATCAACAATATATTTCTCAAGATGAGAAATAAAGAATGAAACTAAGTGTAATGTAACATGAATATCTCAGATCTGAAATTTCTATGAAATCAGAAAGTAGATCTAAGTAAAAGTTTAAGTTGGAAACAAGATCTAACGAACAAGAGGTTACAGGAATAATAAACTCAACTCAAACTCTCAAACACTCAATAACACTCAGGGTAGTGTTTTTGGATATGGAGTTTTGAAGAAGTGTTTGGCTTTGGATTGAAGAGGTTTTGGATGAACAAACTTAGGGTTTTTAACTATCTTTCTCTCTCTGCTTTCTCTCTTCTCTCTCTTCTATCTCTTCTCTCTACTCTCTCTTCTCTCTTCTCTCAGAAAAATGAAAATGGCAAAAGTCTTCGAAGGAGCATACTGAAAATATGTTACTTGAATATAAGGAGCATACTGAAAATATGTTACTAAAGCCGTTTATTAAAAATAACTTATTTAAGTGACTCCGAGTTATTTTTTGAAGAAACTCTTTTCGTAAAAACCAAACTATTAAACACAAGATGTGTTTAACAAATCAGTATGTACGAGATCTATTCAAGATTTGAATAACAAGTTTGAAAGATAGTTTAAACAAGTTTTAAGCACAGCACAACCAAGAATGAGATGAGGAGATGTAGAAAGATTATGTTCACTATTTTTTACGTGGTAAAACCTCACCAATTGAGGAAACATCCATGACTCCCTCTACGGAGTAAAATGAAAAATTCACTAAAACAAATTTATGAGTTACAAACTATATAACTAACATGCATACAACTCAGACATATATAAGTTTAGTAATGTACCCTTTCTTGTCCTTATAACTTCTGTGCAGTTCTGATTGTAGATGTAGTTCTCCCAGTTTGTTAACTTTTGATTTGTTCCAGCACTTTACGTCGACTTTTGTTCACAAGATCCTATTACCAACACTTTTCGTGTTGTAGGGTGAAAGTGTTTGTGGAGGTTCTCTCTAACACATGCATGCACACACACACACACACTTATTAAGTACAAACAGTCCTAACAAATTACAGTAAGACTATATGTTGTGATCTTTTCTTTTCTTTCTTCTTACAAAACTTTAAACCTTATTTGAACTTTCAATCAATCCCAGAATCCACGGATATCTTGCTTAGAAATCAGTCAAGATCTAAATCAATCTCAGTTTTGAAAAGATTTTCGAGATTGAAAACCTCCAAGTGTTATTCCAAACTAGGTCAAAGGTTTAGTTTTACAAGAACTAGAAACAGAAATCATTTATTATTGATTTCAAAGTAAGCAAACGTTTTATAGAAAATAATCAACAATATATTTCTCAAGATGACAAAAAAATAATGAAACTAAGTGCAATGTAATATGAATAACTCAGATCTGAAATTTCTATGAAATCAGAAAGTAGATCTAAGTAAAAGTTTAAGTTGGAAGCAATATCTAACGAACAAGAGGTTACAGCAACAATAATAAACTCAACTCAAACTCTCAAACACTCAAGAACACTCAGGGTAGTGCTTTTGGATATGGAGTTTTGAAGAAGTGTTTGGCTTTGGATTGAAGAGGTTTTGGACGAACAAAGTTAGGGTTTCTAACTCTCTTTCTCTCTTCTCTCTACTCTCTCTTCTCTCTTCTCTCTTCTCTCAGAAAAATGAAAATGGCAAAAGTCTTCGAAGTCCGAGAATAGGGTTCCTTTTATAGTGTGAAGAGAAGGTTCGTGAGACTGGATCAAAACCAAGGGTTAGGATCGAGTCAATTTAAATTGACTTGAATCCAAGGGTTCACACAAGGCGGTGGTTAAACAAAACCTGATTGGTTTAAAAGGTTATACTGGGATTCACCAAGACAACATGCATACCGTTGATAAGCAAAGATCCAAGGGCTAAAAACATACGCGTTTTTAACTCAGTAAAGAAACACAATCCCAACCAATCAGATGAAGACAGGTGTTGGGCAAATACAGGATATGAAACGCGCGTCTTAAATTAATTAAAACCACACCCTCATGTTTACTCCGCTTTCGAATTCTACCCAAGGTAACATTAGGCCAATATACCCAACAAAGTATATTTATAGATTGACCCCAAAAACTTATAAATCAAGTTTTAATTAATAAAACCTTGTTTAAAAAGTGTTTAAAAAATCCCAAAAAAATTATTAAAAATCAAACATAGGGATTTAAACACACTCAACATATGTACACATATTATTATGCAGTATGACATGCTTTAAATGAATTCTACTGTGTGTGAGTGTTGGAAATAGTTTCTTGATCACTACAAGATAGAGAGATGAAGTAGCAAACCAATTTCTGAGGTTCTTTGGTTTCTAGGATGGACATAATTTTGTCACAATTTCCAAACTAGATGATCACTTATACAGTATAGACTCAACTGAGTCAAAAGTATAAGGGCTTCAATCTCCACCTTTGGAAATATGAGACAAAATCTCCTTTGAGTCAACTAGGACTCGTAGGGAAACAAAAAAATGAGAAAAACTTAGTCCTATCAAAATTCTATCTACCCAATTCCTAGAAATCAAAAAGTACATAACTCAACTATTTATAATTGAACACCCTATTACATCAGTTGAGAATGACTGTACAATAAAAATACCTGCAATGAATCACTAAGATCAAGTTGTTTAGCATATGTAAGAGATTAATAGACTCAAATTTCTCCCCCATTTTATCTCAAATGGACAAAGGGAAAAACTTGGATAAACAACAAAGTCATTACTCAGCACAAACCATACCAATAGATTTACGTAATGAAATGAATCTATTATAATCTAGACGTTTGGTAAACATATCTGCGAGTTGTAGATCAGTAGGAAGATAATTGATTTCTAATTCCTTAGATTCATCCAATTCGCGTATAAAATGATGTCTTATTTTTATATGCTTTGTTCGCAAGTGTTCAACTGGATTTTTAGAAATATTAATCGCACTTTGATTATCACAATAGAGATGCAATTGGTTTTCTTGAATACCATAATCACTTAGCATTTGTTTAAGCCACAATAATTGAGCGCAATAGCTACCAGCGGCTATGTATTCAGATTCAGCTGTCGAGAGTGATGTGCAGTTTTGTTTTTTACTACTCCATCCTACGAAGTTATTACCAATATAATAACATGCTCCTGAAGTGCTTTTACTATGATCAGTACACCCAGCCCAATCAGCATCAGTGTACCCAATAATAGTGCTAGGTGTGTCATTAGTGTACCAAAGTCCTAGATTCAGAGTGCCTTTTACATATTTAATTATACGTTCAACAGAGTTCAAATGGCTCTCTTTAGGATTATTTTGATAACGAGCACATACACACACAGCATACATGATATCAGGACGCGAGGCAGTAAGATATAATAATGTTCCTATCATACTACGATATAGAGTAGAATCTACAGATTTTTCATTTTCATCTTTTGACAATTTTACCGTAGTACTCATGGGCGTTTTAGCGTCTTTAGCACTCTCGAGGCCAAATTTCTTAAAGATCTCTAAAGCGTACTTAGATTGCGAAACAAACAATCCTTCTGGATTTTGTTTGACTTGGAGGCCTAAGAAGAACTGCAACTCCCCCATAAGGGACATATGAAATTCCTTGCTCATAATTTCAGAAAAGGATTTTACTTCTGAGGGAGAAGTTGATCCAAATATAATATCGTCAACATAAACTTGAGCAATAGTGATGTGTTTGTCAAAATGTTTGACAAAGAGAGTCTGGTCATTTCCACCTCTTTTGAAACCTTTGTCTAAAAGAAAACTAGAAAGACGCTCATACCAAGCTCGAGGAGCTTGTTTAAGGCCATACAAAGCCTTTTTTAGACGAAATACATGATGTGGATATTTAGGGTCAATGAACACTTTAGGTTGTTCTACATAGGTTTCTTCAGCCAATATTCCATTAAGGAATGCAGATTTGACATCCATTTGATACAGTGTAAAATGCATGTGGCAAGCTATAGCAAAAAGCAGACGAACAGATTCTAAACGAGTAACAGGGGCAAAGGTCTCATTAAAATCTATTCCTTCTATTTGAGAGTATCCTTGAGCAACTAATTTAGCTTTATTTCTAATTATTATACCATTTTCATCTGTCTTATTTTTAAAAATCCAATGTGTGCCAACAACCTTTTTGTGATTAGGACGTGGAACAAGATACCAAACATCATGAATGACAAACTGTAAAAGTTCCTCCTGCATAGCAGAAATCCAGTGAGAGTCATTCAATGCCTCATTTACATTCTTTGGTTCCACAAGGGAAACAAAACATGCATAATGTGCATAATTTCTTAGTTGGGATCTTGTACGCACTGGCTCACTAGGGTTACCAACTACGTTATTTATGGGATGATCTTTAGAAACCCTATTAGGTACTTCAGGTGTCTCAATAGGTAATGAATAATCTATTTTAGAGGAGACATTTTCTAAAATATTTGTAGACTCTTCCTCAATAGTTGATTCACCAGGCTTGCTTTCTATAGTAGTGTCACTAACAATTACATTTATGGATTCCATCAAGGTTTTAGTGTGAAGATTATACACTCGATAAGCTCTACTGTTAGGCGAGTATCCTAGAAATATGGATGCATCTCCCCGGCTCTCAAATTTTGATAAGTGTTCCCTATCTTTGCATACATAACAAGTAATGCCAAAGGTTCTAAGATATTTGAGATTAGGCTTATTATTGTACCAAAGTTCGTAAGGGGTTTGTTTGGAATTCTTTGTAAGATAGACCCTATTAATAATGTGACAAGTAGTACGAATAGATTCTACCCAAAAATATTTAGGTAAATTCTTGGCATGTAACATAACACGTGCCATCTCTTGCAGGGTACGATTCTTTCTCTCGGCGATTCCATTTTGTTGAGGAGTCTTAGGAGCACTGAACTTGTATTTGTAACCATTATAGTCACAGTATTCTATAATACCAGTGTATTTGAATTAACCACCTCTATCACTATGGATTCTATTTACTTGAGTGTCCTTTTCATTTTCAATCCTAAGAAGAATTTTTAAGAAGGTTTGGAAAGTGTCAGACTTTTGTTTTAAAAAGGCTACCCAAGTAAATCTGGCGAAGTCATCAACCATAACTAAGATGTAACTGTGCCCACAGAGGCTAACAGTTTGGGAGGGACCCATTAGATCCATATGATGAGTTCCAAGGGATTAGAGGTAAGAAGATCTTTGACTTTCTTATGAGGTGCCTTAACAACTTTACCTTCCTGACAGGAACCACAAACAATATTATGAATAGGTTTAATTTTTGGAATTCCTCTAACTATGTCATGAGTAGATAATTTACTAAGATTATCGTAATTTATTTGACCCATTCTGTTATGCCATATCTCTTTGTCATCCATTCTGGCAACATTACCGATTTCAGAATTGTTCATGACAGTGTAGCAATTGTCAGGAGTTATGAATCCAGTAATTATCCATTCACCTTTTTCATTTAAAATTTTGCAACTGTTCTTTGAAAAGGTAACAGTATGGTCTGAGTCAAAAAATTGCGAAATACTAAGTAAATTGGCCTCTAGACCTTTAACTAGAAGAACATCTTTAAGAATAGGAAGCCCATCTTCTTGGAGAGTTCCTTTGCCTATGATTTGAGATGAAACTCCATCACCAAAAATGACTTTACCACCAGCAAAGCTGGTTTTGTTTAAAAGTTTAGTTTCATCTCCAGTCATGTGCTTAGAACATCCAGAGTCTAAATACCAATCGGATGATGTGTGTTCATCTTTCAAAGTAGTAACAACAACATTACCCTTCATCTGAGGTAATAGATCATCTTTTCTAACCCAAATTTCTCTAGTTTTCATCTTGCGCTTATTAGCTCTCAATTGATAAAATTTGCGAGCATTAGATTTTTGCTGAAAAATGTTTTGCACATGATTTTGAATTTTGTGAGAGACTTGAGCATTTGGTTTAGGAAAGTGCTTATGATTCCTTTTTGGAAATGTTCTTTTAGGTTTGGTCTTTCTCTTTCTATAGTTAAAGTTTTTATCTGGCTGTCTAGGAAGTATATAATTATTTCGGCTCCTCCGAGAATAGTTAAAGTTCTGATAGGTATGAGGATTATAGATAGTTTTAACTAGTCTCCTAGCATAGCAACCTTCGAAAGAGTGACCATATATGTCGCAGTAGGAACAATAAAGATTGCTCAAAATTGGGGTCTCCTTAGGAAAGTCTCTAATCAAAGGTTTTGAAAAGTTTTGATGCTAAACTTTATTCCTAGGTAGTACAGGTTTGAATGTAGGTTCACTCTTTCTGATAAAGGGGCACACGTATTTAGCTTTAGGTTAAATTTCATGTTTAGAGCAACTTGATTCCACAATGTTAAAGTTTTGATGTTTTAAATCAAACATAGTTTTTAGGGAATGAAAATCTGGGCCTGTTTCGATAGGTCTTTTGCCTCTTGACACAAACTTGATAGGTTCAAAAGATTTTGTTTGTGTCTTCAAATTGGGGCAAAACCCTATACCAGTTCGATCATCAGAATTGGTTTTAGATTCAGCAACAAATTCATCAAAACAGTTAGAATTATTTTCAAATTTTGTAATTTTTTTTAAAACAGCTGCTGTCTTTTCTTTGGTTTGTTCCAATTCTAACAATGTTCCTTTGTACTTTTTCTCCATAATTTCATTTGTTTCAGTCAAATTTTTCAGTTTTTCATCAAAAACATTAATTTCACTTTCATGAGTTAAACATTGGGTAGTATACTCTTCAGCATTCAGTTTGACCATCAGGCTTAGATCATCCAACTTTTTGATAAGATCTTTCACAATTATTTATAGTCTAGCGCTTTTCTTGAGAGTCTTAGCATAAAGTGTGTGAATGTCTGGGAGATCTTCATTGTCTGAATCACTAAGTGTAGTGTGTGAAGTGACCCCTAAGGCTTCATTCTTAGAGATAACACACCCATTGACATCATCATTATCGCTTTCCCTTTGACTCACACACCCCGAGGTAGAACATGCAATATTCTCAGTAATCAAAGCATCTAAACCAGTAACAACAATATTCGAAGCATCAGACATAGAATTATTTGATTCATCCTCACTAATAAGCATAGGCATGTCATCATTATAAATAATCTTGGCAAAGAAATACATGCAAGGATAAAAAACATCAGATGACTTAGGTTCCTCATTTTCAGAGTCACTTGAATCATCCCATGTTTTGCAGATGTTAGCTCTAGTGTGTTTGTTTTGAGTGTTCCAGTTAACTCTACAGTCTTGTGCAATGTGTCCCAGTTTACCACATCTATAGCATTCAGTCTTCTTAAGGTCTCAATTAGGTCTAATATGACAGTCCTTCTGAGTTTTGTCATGGTTTTTCTCATGAGGTCTGTGATTAGAGGGAGTTGGATAATTTGACTTGCCTTGTTTATTTGCCACTTTGTTTCTAAACTTAATGATTTTTTTAAATTGTTTTGTCATTAAGGCAATCTGATTGTCCAAACTCTCTATATCGCATTCCTCATCAGATTCATCATTGGAAGTATTAAACTCATGCTTAATTAATTTAGAAGAGAAGCTCAGATTGGAACTAGTCTGTTTTCTATGGGATTGGGTCAACTGTTTCTTAAATTCCAGTTCCATTTCCACAGTTCTTAATTTACTACTGAGTAGTTCAGGAGTGAGACTTATATCACACATTTCTTCAATAGCATATCTTTTGTTATCAAAATTCTGTGGTAATGATCTCAGAATTTTAGACACAGTTTCTTGTCTATAATAAGTTATCCCATTAGCATGCAGTTTGGTCACAATATCAGTGAGGTTCATATAGAATTCATCAAATGACTCAGTCTTAAACATAATTAAGTAGTTATACTGCTGGATAAGCATTTGAGTTTTAGCAGCCTTAACTCTAGTATCTCCTTCATGAGCAGTAACCAAGGTGTCCCAAGCTTCCTTAGAAGTGGTACAGGATGAGATTCTTTTGAACTCATGTTCATAAATGGACATAAATATGGCATTCTTTCCTTTGTTATTATTTCGAGAAACTTGTTTCTCTTCTTGAGTGAACTCACTTAATGCTTTCTTAACCCTCTCATTACTTCCTTCGGTGGCTGGTTTTGTAGGAAAAGTGTAACCATTTTCAACAATGTCCCAGACATAATCTCCCAGAGTTCCTTGAATGAAAGCAATCATTCTTACTTTCCAGTAAGCAAAATTGGTTCCATCAAAGATTGGAGGTCTGGTCAAGTTACCAAATCTTTCATTTTTCTCGTCCATATTTGATTTTCATAAAACAATTTCAGAAAAACAAGATCTCTTTAAAAGAAGTTTTACCAAGCTCTGATGCCAATTGAAAATATGTTACTAAAGCTGTTTATTAAAAATAAACTATTTAAGTAACTCCGAGTTATTTTTTGAAGAAACTCTTTTCGTAAAAACCAAACTATTAAACACAAGATGTGTTTAACAAATCAGTATGTACGAGATCTATTCAAGATTTGAATAACAAGTTTGAAAGATAGTTTAAACAAGTTTTAAGCACAGCACAACCAAGAATGAGATGAGGAGATGTAGAAAGATTATGTTCACTATTTTTTACGTGGTAAAACCTCACCAATTGAGGAAACATCCACGACTCCCTCTACGGAGTAAAATGAAAAATCCACTACAAAAAATTTATGAGTTACAAACTATATAACTAACATGCATACAACTCAGACATATATAAGTTTAGTAATGTACCCTCTGGTGTCCTTATAACTTCTGTGCAGTTCTGATTGTAGATGTAGTTCTCCCAGTTTGTTAACTTCTGATTTGTTCCAGCACTTTACGTCGACTTTTGTTCACAAGATCTTATTACCAACACTTTTCGTGTTGTAGGGTGAAAGTGTTTGTGGAGGTGCTCTCTAACACATGCATGCACACACACATACACTTATTAAGTACAAACAGTCCTAACAAATTACAGTAAGACTATATGCTGTGATCTTTTCTTTTCTTTCTTCTTACAAAACTTTAAACCTTATTTGACCTTTCAATCAATCCCAGAATCCACGGATATCTTTCTTAGAAATCAGTCAAGATCTTAATCAATCTCAGTTTCAAAAAGATTTTCGAGATTGAAAACCTCCAAGTGTGATTCCAAACTAGGTCAAAGGTTTAGTTTTACAAGAACTGGAAACAGAAAGCATTTATTGTTGATTTCAATGTAAGCAAACGTTTTATAGAAAATAATCAACAATATATTTCTCAAGATGAGAAATAAAGAATGAAACTAAGTGTAATGTAACATGAATATCTCAGATCTGAAATTTCTATGAAATCAGAAAGTAGATCTAAGTAAAAGTTTAAGTTGGAAACAAGATCTAACGAACAAGAGGTTACATGAATAATAAACTCAACTCAAACTCTCAAACACTCAATAACACTCAGGGTAGTGTTTTTGGATATGGAGTTTTGAAGAAGTGTTTGGCTTTGGATTGAAGAGGTTTTGGACGAACAAACTTAGGGTTTTTAACTCTCTTTCTCTCTCTGCTTTCTCTCTTCTCTCTCTTATCTCTACTCTCTCTTCTCTCAGAAAAATGAAAATGGCAAAAGTCTTCGAAGTCTGAGAATAGGGTTCCTTTTATAGTGTGAAGAGAAGGTTCGAGAGACTGGATCAAAACCAAGGGTTAGGATCGAGTCAATTTAAATTGACTTGAATCCAAGGGTTAACACAAGGCGGTGGTTAAACAAAACCTGATTGGTTTAAAAGGTTATACTGGGATTCACCAAGACAACATGCAGACCGTTGATAAGCAAAGATCCAAGGGCTAAAAACATACGCGTTTTTAACTCAGTAAAGAAACACAATCCCAGCCAATCAGATGAAGACAGGTGTTGGGAAAATACAGGATATGAAACGTGCGTCTTAAATTAATTAAAACCACACCCTCATGTTTACTCCTCTTTCGGATTCTACCCAAGGTAACATTAGGCCAATATACCCAACAAAGTATATTTATAGATTGACCCCAAAAACGTATAAATCAAGTTTTAATTAATAAAACCTTGTTTAAAAAGTGTTTTAAAATCCCAAAAAAATTATTAAAAATCAAACTTAGGGATTTAAACACACTCAACATATGTACACACATTATTATGCAGTATGACATGCATTAAATGAATTCTATTGTGTGTGAGCATTGGCAATAGTTTCATGATCACTACAAGATAGAGAGATGAAGTAGCAAACCAATTTCTGAGGTTCTTTGGTTTCTAGGATGGACATAATTTTGTCACAATTTCCAAACTGGATGAGCACTTATTCAATATAGACTCAAGTGAGTCAAAAGTATAAGGGCTTCACATACTTGTTCGTGCGATAGACCAATTGCCACAAGAGGGTCATGCATGGCGACTCTAATGTTATGGAAAATTTATGTATTGCGACATAGTCGTCTGTCCACGCTTTACAATACCGATTTTTTTTTACCGTTTATATGAAAATAAATAATTTTTTTAATCGTCTCTTAAACATTATAACTAAACTATTCACTATATTTTAAAAATCAAATCAAATTTAAAAATTATATTGATACTTAAATTTGCAGTAGCATTTTAACTACCAGGGCAAAAGAAATGTAGTAGGAAGGTGCATTATTCATGAAGTCTTTGGCCAAATCACATTTCGAGAGAACGAAATACACAAGCAAAATTTTTAAATCTAAAAAATAGTTATAATTGGAAATTGTTCTCCTTTTATTTAATGGCTGAAAACAAAATCGGGTTTCGTTGGAGGGAATGCAACATGCTATAAATTTTTTTTTTAATTTGGTGCCCTGAGCATTTTTCGAGCCCTACGATACCGCTTACAGCCAGGACAATATTTGATTTGTGGGGAACTCATAAATAAAACCATAAATACAATTTAATTAGGAGGTTTCTAATGGCACCACATTTATTACTTTAAAATATCACAAGTTAAAAAAAGGATTTTTTTCTAAGGGCCACCACATGGTACATACATACATATATATATATATATATATACACACAATTACTTCAACAGAAAACACTACACATTATCTCTCTCTTCCCACTACAATACAAACCCTACATTTCTCTTCTTCACAAAACTCAAGACAATTTTGACTTCATTAATCCAAAAAAATTTCTTCAACTAACCATCTTCAACATTATTAAAGTTTTCTTCCATTGGTACCCACACTCCAATCATCCTCGGCAACAGTATTAAATTTCTTGTTGCCTAACACACCAACCATTTTCAACTACATTATCAAACTAGGATTTTTATTGGTAAATACACAAATACCAATGGATATCCCCCTCCAACGACAATGATAACACCTTCAAAGTAAGTGAAAACTCCAAAAATGAAATTTCTGAGGTATACTTTGTGTCCCATTATATAAATATATGTTTATTCCAAGGGATTGAAGAAATTAAAATTTTCAGAAATCGTGCAAATATATGATAGTGATTCGGCATCGGGGCCCTGAATTAAGATCAAAATTTGGGGGTACCCATCCCAAACAAAACTTATATTTTTCTTTACGAACTAGGTCCATTCGGTATAGTCACCCCATTTCACCTTATATTATTCATCACAAACACAACGAAATGTTTAACTTAATTCGTGATAGGTACCCCGAATGAACTTCTCTTTACTTAGGATATTTACCTAGAAACATTGTAATACTTTCGGTAGATTCATGCCGAATGGAATTGAAATACAGTTATGTAATTCAATCTAGACACACAAACATACGAGGATACAAATAAATAGATATTATGATTCAAATATTTTTATTGAGATTCAAGCATATAAATTCATACATACAAACATCATCTCAACCCTTATATTGTTATTCAAATTCATTCATTGAGTACTAATAATATTTTTACTTATGAAGGATGCCTTCACTGATTTCAACTGTATATTATTTGACGAGGCGTTACAAAATCTCGAGATACCCTACAACGGTGATGATGCTTCCTTAGGATTCGACGTCAGGGTGACATTATTTACGGCGAAGGTATTTCCCACTCGACATGAGTTGGTTTCTTGGGCTCAAGAGCAAGCACAATCCGTTAAAACAGAAATAGTCATGACCAAATTCGACGCACCTTATGCAATGCGTAAGGGACGTCTACACATGGATTGTGAGATGAGAAGTGACTTGACATGACTTTTAAAGTGTCTCTAGTGAGTGCTTATATCGGCTTAAGTGTAAATCATCCGCATAAGTAATAATCTGAGCAAGTCAGGTATCGAACATAGGAAATAGGACGTAATACATGACGATGAGTAGGGAAGATGATTAACCTTGTGGTTCACTTAGAAAAGAATGAAAGATGATTATTTTTTAGATTTTTCAATCGACTAAAACAAACTATTTAAACTGGTGAATTAACTACGCATGCGATAATAACTAAGTAGTTTTAAATAAATGTGAGAAAAGGGAGTTAGGGTACACTCCCCATAACCGTCGATAATTACATAGAACATAAAAACTTCAAAAACCTAATTCTCAATTCAAATAAACATCCAATACTTTTTAAGTATTTTTCATATGCGGATTTTACACCTCACGGAGACGAAAATGGTCAATTACCAAAACTCATATTACACCCTTAAACATTCTGGTTACCAAGGGTAAAAGAAATTAAAAGTTCTATAATATTCCTTTTGATACAAATCAAGCCTTTGAATTGTTAATCAAATTTTATTTGCTTCTAAATCCATTCATAACACCTAGGTTGGGTTCATGTACCCCAACCCTCTCATAACTTAGCCAGACATGGTTACGTGAGAAATAAAAAAAATTCTAACGTTGCACGTGCTTGAAATCACGGTGAAACTATACTTAAACATGCATGGAGTTCTTAAAATCCCAGAAAATAAATAAAACATGTAAAGAAGAAGAATATTCAAGAGTAAGGTAGGCAAGACAAACTTGCTATATTAAACCTTGAGAATTAATACACAATTGTGTTACTTTAATGCATGAATTCAATCAAGGGTTATTGCCTCTTTTCTCCTCTAATTTTAGGTTAAAAACGGATTAGAACTTCGTCTAACCTCAAACTACAACCTTACATGGTCGTTTTAGCAAGAGTCCTAACATAATACAACTCTAAGAAAAGTCACCAATTAAATGAAATTTCGCGTAAAAGGTCAGTTGAACCGGTTCAGGTGCATAGGCGAACCGGTTCGAAATCGAAACGGTTTGGGGTTCGGTTTGGAAAAACTTACTGCATTGGCTTACTTCTTCCCTTTTTTTGGATTTCATTCTCAACTTCAAAACAGCATTACTTCTTCACCGTAGCTCAGATTAAGGTGTCGTTTCTTCTAGTATTCTTATGATTTCATATTCTTTGACTTTATAGTTGGCCCTGCCTCCAAACTATGGCTAAAAAAATATGAAAATACCCTTTAACTTCATTTTCTTTGTTTCTATCACTGTTTCGATTTCTCTCCCGCATTCACTTGCATGATATACCTATAAAATACACGAGAAATACAAAAAATAAGAAATACTTACCCAAAAGGGTTAATAACATGAATATGAGATAAATTAAGTCTATTTCCACCGTACGGGACCATAAAAGAGTATAAATTAGGGAGATAAATATGTAATATTAAAGCCTAATAAAATCCCTTGAACTTAGAAAGTTGCGCGTCCCGAGCAATGTAAAAGAATAAGATCATGAGTTAAAGACCTTTCAAAAATATTACTGGGATAGAATACCTTTTTCACGGGAAAGTGATTGCACTTAGCGTCGTATGCAACAACCCATTAAAACAGTAGGTTACCCTAGTAGGACGAGTGGTGTCTTGTGAGGGCTTGTAGTGAATATACCCACAAAATTCGTTTTTGGACTTAAAAAATCAAAATACTTAAAAATCGTACAATTTAAATTCCCCATAAATAGTCACCATAAATTCATATTCAAGTGTGTCAATTCGTTGTGTGTGTGCAAAGCCGAGAATTTAACCTCTAATTTCTATTTATTGGTCATTACGTTACTTTTTTGAAAAGACATTTTGATTCAAATGCTCCGTAGATACTCTCATAAATGAATCTCTCGAAATGTGGTTAATTCTCTCGGTGTGAGTGATTTATAAGAGTAAATATAATGGAATACGAGTTCACGTGCACAATTTTTAAAAGACAAAATATCTATGGTGAAAAGATCTCATCATCGGAATACGATCTTTAGGAAACGGGAAACATCACCTCTTATTCGCACCAATTAATCTCTCTTTTTATATTTTCGTATCCTAGCTCCCCACACGGTTGTTAATTTCGTTATTCGGATTTGGTTAGGACTTTTTGGGCGTTAAGGTGTATTGGGTAAAATTTGGAAATGGTTTGGAACTTCAAAATTAGAAATTTTTCTTACGATGTCCGTTAGTGCTTTTTCGGGCTTTTACTCATTTTTCTCTTCTTTTTCTACTTTTTTCATGTTATTTTTGTTGATCATTATTCCATTTTTCTTGCCCCTTTTTGTGCACTTGTTGGATTTAATTTTGCAATTTTTATTTTCACAATTCCGGGCTAATTGAGTTTTTCGGATTATCAAATGAAAATGGAAAAAATTTATTCGTCTCAAAATGACTTGCAAAAGGATAATTTTTCACATTTTTTTTGGCTAATATTTTGGACAAACAAACAAGAGCCTAACTTCATTACCTGAATTACTCATTATTTTACCATATGCATCTCGATAATATATTTAGTTTAGAGATATTTTTAGCGCACTTTTTGAGACGACGTCACACTCATTTCCCGTAACCGATCAAAACAAGGGCATTGAGATCCTCAATAACTTATTTAACGATAAATTGAACTTTGAGTTTACCATTAACTCTAATTTATTTAATTACTCGCAAAAGATGATAGGCTTGAAATCTTACTCGGATAATAATCTCCACACTTTTTCATTAAGTCGTCAATTTTCACTCAATTTGCATTTTTGGTCAATTTCGGCTTTGTGCATTGGATATTTACAAATTGAGACTTCAAACCAAAATTTTAGTGATATTTTTAAAAAATTTAAATCCCGAATTTTAATTATTTTGAAGGAAATATATTTTTGCCTTTTTTTTAAGTTTTTTGAAGTTTTATAGTTTTTTGGGCATTTTGAAATTTGTAAGTTTTTTTTTAAAAACCCACGTGTATCCCCCCCCCCCCCCCACCACACACACACACACAAAAAAATAGACTTTTTCATTTTCCTCAATTAAAAGGACTAAAATCTGAAATAAAAGAAGAGCACGAAATAAAAAGCAACAAATATCAAAATGCAAAATATTTATTTCTACTACAATTTTTTATAATGAGATAAAGGGGAAATTTCATAGTTCATGCAATGATGAAACAATAAAGCATAAAAGAACTACATAAAGATGGAGAAACAAAACATCACAACACAGGAGCTAGTACGAGGGACTGGTGGTGTCAGATCACGGGTGAAATAAAGGGATATGTAAATGAGTTTGGTGGAATTGGTGGGAGATGAGAAAAAAGGGGGGAAGAATCTGCTACAGGCCATCCTAACTGGATCGAATGTGGTGAAGGCGAACCGGTTCAGCATGCGATTTAGAAAAAAAATTCTCTCAAACATCAAAATGGCCTAGTTTTTTTCCAAGAAGTGTTCCAACCCTCGAATTCTTATCTCTAATGTATCTCAAACCTCCATAAATACTCAGAACCTCGGGACATCTCAACCTTGCTCTCGTAGTGCGCGTATGCTCTCCCGTGCATGGAAACCCAACGTGGTGATCAAAACCTTACTATCGAATGACCTCTACGAACTGGTAAACTACTATAAAATTGTCTCGACTCACTAGTATACTACACATACTCAACCCTTCGCATAGGGGGTGCGACGACCTCTCTGTTTCTCCTCAAAACTCACCCGACCCCATATACGGGGTCCGATGCTCTCTTCATCTCCATCTTTCTCACATGGTAAACTAATAATCGGAACAAGTGGGGATTATCTCGATATGTATGGGGACACCTTGGGGCTCATGATGCATTTTGTGAATAAAATCACCAGGGTGCTCAATCACCTCACAGCAGCATTAACCCGACCTTGAGAGAATATCTTGGTGAAAATTGGAAGGATGTGCTAAACCCAGATTCCCCTCATACTCGAGAATGCATGGATCGAGATCTAAATCAGACGAAACTCTAGTCCTCTCCTCGATCGCATCTGAGGACTCAAGTGTCATGGGTGGATAGTCACAAATAAGGACATCATATATCGCATCCTTCTATTTGCTCCCTTCTAAGTGACTACATGAGTCCAATATGCATTGGACTTCAACATTGAGGCTCGTATCCACTGATCGAAATTTTTTTTCAAAATCTTTTAGGCTCATATCTCCTAAATCTCTCTCTTGATTAATTTCTGAGTCTCTCTCTCTCTCTCTCTCTCTCGCTCTCTCTCTCTCTCAACTACGTCCTCCCTCTCGCTCTCAACATCGATCACTAAACACGCCTCCTCGACCTCTCGCTCAATGTCATAATTATCTCTCACTTTCTGTAACAAGACATTCTCCCAAGGGTTCGTGTACTTCTCTTCCATAAGATTTGCCTCTCAAAATTCACCCTCATCACCCTCTCTCTTAGTGATGTTGAAGATGTTTGTTTCAAGAGTCATGTTCCCGAATGTGAGTTGCATTTTCCCATTGCGTGTATTAATCAATGAATTAGTGATAGCCAAGAATCATGGGAACATGATTACTCAATAGAGCGAAAGGATTCTCGTACCAAATGAAAAAATCTACCGGAAAGTACAAAGTGTCAACTTGGACGATCACGTCTGTAAGGACATAAATTTTCAATTGAGTCCCTATATTGTTTTGGCTTAATTCCGTGAAAAAAACTGTGTTTGTAATATGTCATAGGGAGGATTTTTATTTTGTCACGATCCCACTTGGTCTATGCCGTATTGAAGAAATTGAAGACGTTACGGCAAAGCTTCAAAGAAATAATCATGCCAATGTTTATTTGTTGCAAGTTTACTCATTTTCAAAGTTAATGTTATTCCGAGATCACTCAGGTATGAATGCGTATAATTAATGGTGCTCAAAATTATTTTATAAATAATAAGGATGTAGATTTTATATTAAAAAAATGATTTAAATGTTTTAAAAGTGTTTTAAAGGTTTAAACTTCATTTTATGATGATAAGCTCGAAATAGAGTTTGACTAATTTGAATCTCTTTGTTAAGAGACGTTTTTATCAGAAAGTAAAAGAAAGTCAAACTTCGCGAGGTCGCTCGAACGACATTGGATCTCGTTTGAACGATATACAATGTCGCTCGAACGACATGCTTAAGTGTGACAACCCGCTATCCGAAATAAGGGGTGGCCAGCCCAACACTCCGATGAAACAGGAATCATGGATAAATATCATTCTCCTCATCACCGTAACATAAAGAGTATACGGGATACCCACACAATATTTTAGAAAACGGGTTATCAAAAATTTTAGTTTCATAATTTAAAGAAAGCATTTTTAACAACCCGTAATAGAAAAGAGGGTGGAAACTCCCACAAGCATATATATATAAACCAACGTTAATAAAGAAAGGACCGAACGAAACATCGATCAATAGAATTCATACCATATAAAATAAGTTTCATGTGTTACATAATACATCCATTATATAATTACAACTATTTGGGCCGTCCGAGGTTGTTTTCCCATTTTGGGTTTTTTCCTCGTACATCCGGCGCTGTGAGTATTCTTTACTTTGATATACTTGTTTTAATCACTAGATGCATGTTTAGGATTAATCAAGATAAAAAATTGGTTTAAAGTGAGAATTGGGATTTCACAACTTTGTTTGGTGCATAATTAAAAGTTGGATCTTTTTCGAAGAAAAATTGGTTTTGTTGAAAACACACATATCGGGCCGCATTCTTTCAAATTGGTATCAGAGCCAGAAACCATAATTTATTTGTCTTGTGATCCCGTGTGTTTGTTATTCTCTCGATGGATTCTCTAAGCTTTGACGATCTACGTCGTTTGAATTTAAAGTTTGCAAAACGTATTGAAGTTTTGGAAAAAGAAAATTCTGATTTTAAAAATAGGATTGAATATTTGTGAAGCTTTCAAATTCAAAGAGATATTTGTCGTGGGGACTTTAGTTCCTTGTTTAAATATTTTAATATATTAAAATTGGGCAAAAAGGAGAGTGATGATAGAGTCCTCTTTTTAGAAAAAGAGTTAGAGGATTTGAGAAATTCTAGTGTTTGTGCCGTTGAGGAAAATAATTCGATTAATGATTTAGTGGCACGAGAAAAGGCTCTTAGGGATAAGTTTGCTCATATTGAGGGGGAGCGAGATAACCTTCTAGGGGTAATTGAAAATTTAAATAAGGAGTCCCGAAAGTTTGAGGAATCTAATCGTTTGCTTGAGTCAAAAGTTTTGAAGTTAAAAAATGATTTAAATGACTCGAGTAGTGATGGTTGTGGCTTATCTAGTTCTAGTGGTTCGATTGTAAAAGCCAAAACCAGAGTTTGTTTTAGAGCGTCAACCACATCCGACGGTATTAGAAAAGGTCAACCTAAAGGTCCCGTTCCTCGTCGTGTTTTCACATGTTCGCATTGTGGTAGGAAAGGTCACCTTAGGAGTTTTTGTTTTGATCTTAGAAAAGACCCTCGGAAGATTAAACGTAGTGTCCCATTGGTTCATAAAACCCATTTTGTTAGGTATACACCTGTTTGGGTTAGGAAATCCGTTCTGAAGATGCTAAATGCTTTGTTGGTTGATTCTCACATGCATGCACATGATTCATCTCTTGCTATTTCTTATGGTTAGTTGCTTGCATGTTTTGTCATACGCTAGCCCTTGCATCATGATTTATTATTTGCTAGTGATATGACATGTTTATCTCTTTGTATTTTATTTTTCACTTGTTTGAGTCTTATTTGAAAAATACAAAAAGATTTTTTTTTTTTAGAAAACTTTTGAAAAATCGAAAATAGTTTTGTTTTCTTATTTTTTTTGAGTTTATATGTTTGATGTGGCATATTGGTGTGTTTGGACCCCCCCCCCCCCCAATCATTTCATTATCCATGTGGCTAGGACATTTGGTCATTATTATCAATGCGTAGAATGATCTTAACCATTGTTTATATGGGGTTGTTTCGAAGTTGATATGCATCTTGATTCGACTTTGTATATATGCCAACATTGCACACATGCACGAGTTTATATGGATGTTTGACTTCTCTTGCATATTTGAATTTGGTGAGGCGTTCTTATCTCAATCTTGTAATCTATGCGAAAGTAAAGTTAAGGAGAAGCGTTCATGTAATAATCGTTTACCGTGAGGATTTAAAATTGGTAAAAATGATGAGTGATTCACGGGAAAGGGTTGTGAGAGTTCAAAATTAACTCGTCATGAAAGCCACCATTTAAAAGAGCCCAAAAGAAAAAAGCAAAACTCTAAGAAAAGGGCCAATAAGATTTTCTCTAAGTTGAGAATGCTAGAAACCTCAAAAGAACTTAAAAGAAAAATATGTTTATATGAGGGTGTTTGGTTGGCGAAAATTTAAACGGGTTAGCACAACTAATCCTAATGTTGAAACATTGCAATTTGACGCTATTGTTTGTAGAATCATCAAAAATTCTGGATTTGTGTGCATGTAGTATGTTTAGTTCATTAAGCTCACACTTTAATTGTTATTTGCCTATGATAAAGTTTGATGATTTATCGCTATCAATTAGAGCTTCTTGATCGTTTCGATGTGTGTGAATTGTGACTCATTTGTTGTAGTTTCACGCCCATTCACTCCATGTCCATGTTTGAGCACATCGGTACTATGTTTTCATGTAACTCGCATTTTTAGTTTTTGTGAGTTTTTGCGTTTTGTGTTAAAAGCTTATTGTTTTCCTTCTGTCAGTCCCTTCCTGGATTTTTTTTGTGGAAATTTTGCAGTGGGCAATACTTTATCATATTTATGGGAAACTGGGAAATTTTGGCAGGTCGCGCGAAGTCGTTCTAACGACATTGCATCTCACATGAACAACTTATGTCTTCGTTCGAGCGACTTTCTCATCTCGTTTGAGCGAAGTCCCTGGCTCGTTCGAACGACAGGGTGATAAAATTGCTTCTGATTGGTTTGTAGTCCTCAGGTTCATTTTTGTATTTTTTTTTGTACTGCGGGAAGCTTTTCTGGAATATTTGGTTTATATGTAGGTTCTTTTATGTTCCAATTTTTTTTTCATATAAGTCTGTTTATCAGACTTGATTTTATTTTTATTCTCTTTGTGTGATTCCTTGATTTACTAGCTACTATTTTGACATTACATGATCTCGATTTAGTTAGTGGTTTAATATTTATCTAGCGGCTTTCATTTTTCATAAATGGTACCAACTTGATTCTATTTGGTATCCTGTTCTCATTCTAGATATTTCATAATGGTTTATCTTTTCTCCGGATTGTCTATTCGAGACAAAAAGGGGGAGAGATTTGGTATGTGATGTAGGTGGAGATTTTTCTTGAGGGCTATTTTTGATATCTGGATTTGTATATTGTTTGATTATATTTCTTTCAAATTGTTATCAAATAATTTCTCACATGCTTCAAATGATTTGTTCGTATTAGAAATATAAATTGGTATCATTTGTTCCACCATACTTCACTTGGTATTTGTTTGTCCGGTTCATGTGTGTAGGTATGCTTCAGCGATTCGAGATTTTAAGTCTACATCACATTTAGACAGTTCATGCTTACCGGTGCTACATATTCTAGTCTGTGTCCTCTATTTTAAATTTTGGGTTTATGGGATGCGATTTAGGCATCATACTGCTTGACGGCCCGGTTAGGCATTTCACTTGTTTAGTTTTGTCCCGGAATAGTCAAAGGGGGAGATTTGTAAGGACATAAATTTCCAATTGAGTCCCTGTATTGTTTTGACTTAATTCCATGAACAAAACTTTGTTTGTAATATGTCATAGGGAGGATTTTTATTTTGTCACGATCCCACTTGGTCTATGACGTATTGAAGAAATTGAAGAGGTTGCGGCAAAGCTTCAAAGAAATAATCATGCCAATGTTTATTTGGTGCAAGTTTACTCGTCTTCAAAGTTAATGTCATTCCGAGATCACTCAGGTATGAATGCGTATAATTAATGGTGCTCGAACTTATTTTATAAATAATAAGGATGTAATTTTTATATTAAAAAATGATTTAAATGTTTTAAAAGTGTTTTAAAGGTTTAAACTTCGTTTTATGATGATAAGCTCGAAATAGAGTTTGACTAATTTGAATGTCTTTGTTAAGATACGTTTTTATCATAAAGTAAAAGAAAGCCAAACTTCGCGAGGTCGCTCGAACGACATTGGATCTCGTTTGAACGATATACAATGTCGCTCGAACGACATGCTTAAGTGTGACAACCCGCTATCCGAAATAAGGGGTGGCCAGCCCAACACTCCGATGAAATAGGAATCATGGATAAATATCATTCTCCGCATCACCATAACATAAAGAGTATACGGGATACCCACACAATATTCCAGAAAACGGGTTATCAAAAATTTTAGTTTCATAATTTAAAGAAAGCATTTTTAACAACCCGTAATAGAAAAGAGGGTGGAAACTCCCACAAGCATATATATATAAACCAACGTTAATAACGAAAGGACCGAACGAAAAATCGGTCAATAGAATTCATACCATATACAATAAATTTCATGTGTTACATAATACATCCATTATATAATTACAACCATTTGGGCCATACGCTCGAATAAGGACTGATCATAACTAGAAAACAATAATGGAGGCGTCTACACAAAATATCCCGTGATACCCGCAAAATGTCACGGCTCCCCGAAAGACTCAGGAATGGGAAGGTCATCAAGGGAGACCTTGCGATGGAACACCTGAGCGGATAATATATACATACACCACAAGAAAGAAGAACCGGTCAGAGGCCGGTTTTATTTGATCACCAGATAAATGACAAGTATGACAATGATGAACAGATAAGCATGGAAGATAAAGAGGATATTCTAGCATGGTAACATCATATAAGGAATTAAGACAGTTAAATGATTATTAAAGTGAAATTAAATTATACAAGGGAATAAAAGTAATCATAATCCTTTTTCATCTTTCATAATTCTCATTTTATCTCCTTTCCCTTCCTTATCAGGAATATAATTATTATCATGTGCTCTTTATGGCACTTATCTCAGTCGTATGCTCTTTGTGGCATATACTTTTCTCTTTATGGCATTAATGTTCCATCGAGTCCAACTCGATAATAGAATAGTTATAAATATATATATATAACGATTCTAAGACCGCCCGTCCGGGTTTCCCCACTGTGCGCGCCCCTAAATAACCATCATCTTCCAGGGCCTAACATAAGACAACCTGGGATCCTATCGAAACGTCGGGAAGCGTCCATATTCCTGCGGGGTAGTCAAGACCACACCCGGAATCTCCTACCCATCGCAGAAAATGTAAAACAAGAGCTCATATGGCCCAGGACTATATCCACCCTGCATTCATTAGCCAGGGGGCTTCACCTCACACACGGACTTCCCTTAAGATGGTATTTAGAAAGGTGTGTATCATCCATTTTATTAGTTTCCACTACATGATTTAGTAAATTATCATTTACTTTATCCATTTTACATTTAATCAAATGCATTAAGATTATCCGAAACTATACGTATTTCGTATCGTCATAACAACCTCGATACGAAATCAGACTCCCAAGTTATTTTCCAAAGCCTCCTTTTAGGCTTCGTAATAGACCATCATGTCAAACCTAGCTCACATTAACTCCTAAAGTCTCCAAATTCGACCTTAAGATCTCCTAGATTCTTATAAAACTATGTGAAAGAAGTAATGCCTGAACACTACTTTAAATTCCCCCTTGAAATGAACCCTAGATGAACCCCTTCGAGTCAAGGGTGTCGACCAAACTCAACTAATACTCTAAAATCCTATGTTTACTTCATTTAAGAAGTCCCCTAATCACTAATCCTAAAGAAAAGGGTTTAAAATTGAAAAAGTGAAGGGTTTCCGAATTGATTCGGCTTGGCCGAAGCGATTCGTTAAGGAAATATGGGATTCTGCATAATTGTCGAATCGATTCGGACCAAGCCGAATCAATTCGGTCGAGAAATATGGGGTTTCTGCATAACTTCGAATCGATTCGGACAAGCCAAATCGATTCGGATCACTCGACCTTGGAAACTGTCTAATCGCGAATCGATTCGGCCAAGCCGAATCGATTCGGTTCTGCAGAAATTCCTAATTGTTCTTATGGAGTCTTGGACTCCAATTTCCTTCCCAACTCAAACCCAATCAGCCAACTCATTTAATGTCATCAACACAACATAAATGCTACTAATAACTACCACCACCATTAATAATCATCCAATTTATTCAACAATGATCCAAATCCAACAATTACATCAAAAACCCTAAACTAGTTAAACTAGGGTTAATACACCATTATCACACAAATCATTTATCTCAAACCACAAATAGCAAGTAGAAACTTGCCTCAATGTAGAAAATGCAGATTTTCTTTGGGTAGAAGCATGAATCCTTCTCCGACCCTCAATCTCTTCTTCTTTCTCCACACTTTCTCTTCCTCTCTCTAGTTCTCTAGGCTTAGGAAATATAATTAGGTGAATAGTGATTTAATCAAGACATAAATTGTGCCTTTAGTAAAAAAATCCCAACTTAATTGATCAATATTGCGATAACATAACACGCATCTACATATTTAAGGTATAATCAGTCAAAAGTGCCCCAAAACCCCAAAATTCAATATGGCACAGTATTTGACTATCTCGCACGTCCCGGACTCAACTAGGGCCTCCAAATTATCATTTGTATATTTTATAATTCATTTTAAGTCCCGTTCTCATTATTAAGCCAAATATCATTTTAATTCATATGATATAATAAAACATAACATGGCAATATTCACCTATAATTACGGTAAATATGAAACCTCATAGTAAACATTTACTTTTCTTCATTAAATTGATACTCAATCCATACCCCAACATTTTACATCTAATTACCATATCTAGTAAATAAACATAAAATATTTTCTCACAAGCGAGGGTTATTACATACCCCCCCCCCTTATGAGGGAATTTTGTCCCCAAAATTCAAACGTACCTTATAAGAAGAGATGTGTATATCTCTCCCGCATGACGTCCTCACATTCCCACGTTGATTCTGTCGCGTTGTGATGACTCCATTGGACTCTCGCCAAGGGCACCACAAGGGACCTCAACTTGCGCTCACCATACTCAAGAATAGCAACAGGTTGTTCTTCATAAGAAACGTCGGGTTGCAAGTCAATATCCTCAAAAGGAATGTGCCAAAGGGAAACTTCACATCTTCGATACTTCTTCAAAGAGGAGACGTGGAAAACATCATGGTTTTGATGTAAAGGCTCCGGCAAGGCAAGTTGATACGCCACGCGACCAACTTTCGCAATAACTAGGAAGGGTCCAACAAAACGTGGTGCAAGCTTCCCTTTATTTTTGAAATGCTTAATGCCCTTCATTGGTGACACTCGCACTAAAACTTGGTCTCTAATATCCAAATCCATATGTCTCCTACTCGCATCGGCATAGCTCTTTTGGCGGTCTTGGGCTATCCGAATGCGATTTCGAATGAGTTCTATCTTTGAAGAAGTGTCTTGGATCATTTCAGGTCCAAGGAATTTGTTATCACCCACTTCCAACCAACAAGTGGGCGACCTACATGGTCGACCATAAAGAGCTTCATAAGGCTCCATTCTAATAGTAAATTGGTATGAGTTATTGTACGCAAACTCAACCAATGGGAGGTATTGTTCCCAACCGCCCTTGAAATCAAGCATGCACATACGGAGCATATCCTCCAACATCTGGTTTACCCTCTCAGTTTGACCATCTTCAAGTCGGTCCCCAACGCCTCTTGAAAACTTCATCAAAAGTGGGACACAAATATTTTATCTCGGTCGAAAACAATATTTATAGTTACCCCATGAAGTCTAACGATCTCCTCGATAAATAATTGGGCATAGCGAGCGGTATCAAAATCCGTACGTACGGGCAAGAAGTGTTCCGATTTTTTCAAGCGATCGACAATCACCCAAATCGAATCATAACCCCTCTGTGATCTAGGTAAGCCCATAATAAAGTCCATCGAAATGCTTTCCCATTTCCACACAAGAATCTCCAACAGTTGCAACAAACCTGTCGGTCGCTGATGGTCGATCTTAGCCAACTGACAAGTAGTTCATTGGGATACAAGCTCCGAGATATCCCTCTTCATGTCGGCCCACCAATACTGACGGCGCATGTCTTGGTACATCTTGTCCCCTCCCGGATGTACCATAAATTTTGACCCGTGAGATTCCACCATCGCCGCGCGTCTCAAGTCCTCCTCTTCCGGAACAATAAGTCTTCCATGGAAGTGTAGACCACCCTCAGAACCAATCGAGTACGACTCCTCTCCCTCGGACAACAGTCGGTGTATATGATCTTGACAACCCTTATCTCTTCCCTGGGATTCCACAATTCTTGTAACAATCGTAGGGGTAACGGTCATCACCGGCATGAATGCTCTCGCTATCGCATCCTCCTGGCTGAGTTCCTTCCACTTAGCTTTCCATACATCTGCTAAGTCTCCTTCGGGCTTCCTACTCAAGTCATCCGCTACTACTTTCTCCTTTCCCGGATGGTAATGGATATCAAATTGATAATCCTTCACGAACTCCAATCAACGACGCTGACGCATATTCAAATGCTTTTGTGAGAATAAATATTGTAGCGATTTGTGGTCCGTGAAAAGACTAAACTTTTCCCCCAAGAGATAATGCCTCCATGTCTTCAAGGCAAAGACAACTGCGGCGAACTCTAAGTCATGCACCAGATAATTTCTTTTATGAGGCTTTAGCTTATGGGAGGCATAAGCAATAGCCCGTCTTTCTTACTGAAGAACACCTCCTAACCCTTGAAGAGATGCATCGGTGAAGACTAGATATTCCAATCTCGGTTTTGGCAATGCAAGGACTGGAGCCGAAGTTAACCTATCTTTGAGCTCATCAAATGCAGCCTGGCATGAAATTTCCCAAACAAATCTCACTCCCTTTTGGGTCAAATTCGTCAAACGGCTAGCGATTTTTGAAAAACCATTAATAAATCGATGGTGATAACACGCTAATCCCAGAAAACTACGAACCTCCATAGGTGTCATGGGATGACCCCACTCTCTCACCGCAATCACATTGCTAGGATCCACCGATATACCCTGGGATGACACCACATGACCTAGAAATTGAACTTCCTTCAACCAAAATCCACACTTCTCAAACTTTGCATACAATTGGTGATCCCTCAATCTCTACAGGACCAATTGTAAGTGAGTAGCATGGTCAGACTCTGTCTGAGAATAGACTAGGATGTCATCGATGAATAAAATAACAAATTGGTTAAGGAAATCCTGAAACACCCTATTCATAAGATCCATAAATACAGCGGGAGCATTGGTTAGTCCAAAGGGCATAACCAAGAATTCATAGGATCCGTATCGAGTTAGAAATGTGGTCTTGGATACATCTTGTTCCCGTATCCTGAATTGATGGTAACCAGTCCTCAAATTAATTTTGGAAAAGTAAGACGCTCTCCTCAGTTGGTCAAACAAATCATCAATGTGATGCAAAGGGTATTTATTCCGGATGGTGACTTTATTCAAGTCCCTATAGTCCAGACATAACCGGATAGAACCGTCTCTTTTCTTTACAAATAATATCGGAGCACCCCATGGCAACGTACTACGCCTAATAAATCCTTGATCCAATAGCTGTTGAATCTGATCTCTCAACTCCCTCATCTCCATAGGATCCATTTGATATGGAGCTTTAACAATCGGTCGAGTCCTCGACATTAAATCAATCACAAACTCTATCTCCCGACTTGGAGGAAATCCCGGTATTTCCTGGAAAACATCTTCGAAATCTCTAACAATCAAAAGAGAATTTAGGAGAACCACTACATCCATATATGCATCCTCTGCAATACAATATAAATAATCACTCGTACTCCCTTCCATACCAGGCATAACAACCAAGAACATTTCTTGCCCCGGAACTGCGAAAACTATACTCTTCCCGTAATAATTTACTATCGCATGGTATTTCACTAGCCAATCCATACCCAATATTACATCCTACCCGACCATGTCAAGGACGAGTAAATAGGCCTCAAAGAATAAGTTACCAAGATTAATCCCTATGTTTTTACAAACAAAGAAAATTAATGAACCATCCCCTTAGAGGATTCAACACTTGTGAAAGTACTCTCAGCAAACTTTTTCAAATCTGTAGTTTGAGCAAAACTCCTAGAAATGAAAGAGTGTGTAGCACCCGTATCAAATAGTACTCGACCCACATGCCCTTGGATGAGAAACTTACCCTCGATCGCTGGCGGTGCCGAAGGGGCTGGAGGAAGCATAGCTTCCTGAATATAGTAGACCCGTCCATACTGCAGTTGCCCCTGCTGAGGAGGAGCAATTGGATTAGGCGCTAGGGGTGGAAACTGTACATACGAATGTTGTGGAGCCCTAGGAAGATGCCCTCCAACCAACTCAGGACACGACCTCTTATAATGGCCCGACTCCCCGCACTGAAAACATTTATTAGCTGCATTCTCCTAGTTCCTACCTTGATTATTTCTGAACTGTCCTACACCTCGGCCCTACTGGCCTCTACCTCCATTTCCACCTCTGCCTCCTTGTTGTTGCTGTCCGCCTTGACCCAGCCAGTTATTATTACCACCCGCATTAAACCCACCAAAGCGTTGACGCTTAGACAAATCCCCTTGCTGGGGGTCCCTCTCTCTTTGCTTACTCCCCGAGGATTGGGACAAAGAAGATGTTCCCCCTCCAATTCAATTTCATCTCGGTTTAACCACTTGCCCCATCGCTGCAGCCTTCTTATTATTTTGCACAAATAATCTATGTTCTTGATAATGAAGTAGAGTAGCATTCATCACATCCCCAAAGGTTACTAAAGATGGATTCCCAAGCAAATGTTGTTTTATTCGCCAATGTAAACCTCCTACAAATTTGGAGATTCTCTTCACTTCTGGAGTCACTTCATCCGGTATAAAGCTTGCTAACCGGGTAAACTCCTCTTCGTACTCTGCAACCGATCTCTCCCCTTATACTAAATCTTAAAGCTTCCTCTGCATCTCCCCTTATACTTTCCATCAAACAAAGCCCAAAAATTGGTGATCGACATTGTATCCCTTTGTTCGGGTGGAGTCATTGACTCCCACCAATGTAAGGTTGATCTGATAAGCTTGAAAGTAACAAGGATTTTCTTTTTCTCCTCACTACATTCCACCATTCTAAGATGGCGCTGCATGTCGTTCTTCCACTGGTTTGCCCTTATAACGTCCGAACCTCCATCAAATTCTGGGGCATGGCCCTTTAGGAAAGACTCTCTAACCGTTTCCCACTGAGAAGGTCCCGTAGGAACTAGTGCTTCTTGTCCCCTCGCTTGAGCTTGTGGCATTTGTTGTACCACTGCAGTCATGGCTGTATTAACAGCTTGGGCCACTATATTTGCCACATCCGCGGCACTGATATTCCCCGGTGGCGGCAGTGGAGGACCAACCTCATCCTCTACAACCCTATTACGTCGAGCTGGACATCCTCTCTTAGGCGGCATCTGAGATAGAGAGAAGATAGAGTTAGAATATTATATAAAACAATCTATCTTGTATAAGATCACATACATAAGCAATAAAACAATCCTAACATTAAGCTCTATGTCAAAGAACGCTACGGTAGAATGTGACAAGTCTGCATAGATCCTAAAGACTCTAGAATCTGATGCTCTGATACCATCTGTGACAACCCGCTATCCGAAATAAGGGGTGGCCAGCCCAATACTCCGATGAAATAGGAATCATGGATAAATATCATTCTCCGCATTTCAACAACATAAAGAGTATACGGGATACCCACACAATATTCCAAAAAATGGGTTATCAAAAATTTTAGTTTCATAATTTAATGAAAGCACTTTTAACAACCCGTAATAGAAAAGAGGGTGGAAACTCCCACAAGCACATATATATAAACCAACGTTAATAAGGAAAGGACCGAATGAAACATCGGTCAATAGAATTCATACCATATACAATAAGTTTCATGTGTTACATAATACATCCATTACACAATTACAACCATTTGGGTCATACGCCCGAATAAATACTGATCATAACTAGAAAACAATAATGGAGGCGTCTACACAAAATATCCCGTGATACCCACCAAATGTCATGGCTCCCCGAAAGACTCAAGAATTGGAAGGTCATCACGGGCGACCTTGCGGTGGAACACCTGAGCAGATAATATATACATACACAACAAGAAAGAAGAACCGGTCAGAGGACGGTTTTATATGATCAGTAGATAAATGACAAGTATGACAATGGTGAACAGATAAGCATGGATGATAAAGAGGATATTCTAGCATGGTAACATCATATAAGACATTAAGAGAGTTAAATGATTATTAAAGTGAAATTCAATTATACAAGGGAATAAAACTAATAATAAGCTTGTTTCATCTTTCATCATTCTCATTATATCTCCTTTCCATTCCTTATCAGGAATACAATTATTATCATGTGCTCTTTATGGCACTTATCTCAATCGTATGCTCTTTGTGGCATATACTTTGCTCTTTATGGCATTAATGTTCCATCGAGCCCAACTCGACAATAGAATAGATATATATATATATATATATATATATATATATATATATATATATATATAACGATTCTAAGACCGCCCGTCCGAGTTTCCCCACTGTGCGCGCCCCTAAATAACCATCATCTTCCAGGGCCTAACATAAGACAACCTGGGATCCTATCTAAACATCGGGAAGCGGCCATATGCCTGCGGGGTAGTCAAGACCACACCCGGAATCTCCTACCCATCGCAGAAAATGTAAAACAAGCGCTCATATGGCCCAGGACTATATCCACCCTGCATTCATTAGCCAGGGGGCTTCACCTCACGCACGGACTTCCCTTAAGATGGTATTTAGAGAGGTGTGTATCATCCATTTTATTAGTTTCCATTACATGATTTAGTAAATTATCATTTACTTTATCCATTTTACATTTTATCAAATGCATTAAGATTATCCGGAACTATATGTATTTCGTATCGTCATAACAACCTCGATACGAAATCAGACTCCCAAGTTATTTTCCAAAGCCTCCTTTTAGGCTTTGTAATAGACCATCATGTCAAACCTAGCTCACATTAACTCCTAAACTCTCCAAATTCGACCTTAAGATCTCCTAGATTCTTATAAAACTATGCGAAAGAAGTAATTCTTGAACACTACTTTAAATTCCCCCTTGAAATGAACCCTAGATGAACCCCTTCGAGTCAAGGGTGTCGACCAAACTCAACTAATACTCTAAAATCCTATGTTTACTTCATTTAAGAAGTCCCCTAATCACTAATACTAAAGAAAAGCGTTTAAAATTGAAAAAGAAAATTTTGAAAAAGTGAAGGGTTTCCGAATCGATTCGGCTTGGCCGAAGCAATTCGTTAAGGAAATATGGGATTCTGTATAATTGTCGAATCGATTCGGACCAAGACGAATCGATTCGGTCGAGAAAGATGGGGTTTCTGCATAACTGCGAATCGATTCGGACAAGACGAATCGATTCGGATCACTCGACCCTGGAAACTGTCTAACCGCGAATCGATTCGGCCAAGCCGAATCGATTCGGTTCTGCAGAAATTCCTAATTGTTCTTATGGAGTCTTGGACTCCAATTTCCTTCCCAACTCAAACCCAATCAACCAACTCATTTAATGTCATCAACACAACATAAATACTACTAATAACTACCACCACCATTAATAATCATCCAATTTATTCAACAATGATCCAAATCCAACAATTACATCAAAAACCTTAAACTAGTTAAACTAGGGTTAATACACCATTATCACACAAATCATTTATCTCAAACCACAAATAGCAAGTAGAAACTTGCCTCAATGTAGAAAATGCAGATTTTCTTTGGGTAGAAGCAAGAATCCTTATCCAATCCCCAATCTCTTCTTCTTTCTCCACACTTTCTCTTCCTCTCTCTAGTTCTCTAGGCTTAGGAAATTCAATTAGGTGAATAGTGACTTAATCAAGATATAAATCGTGCCTTTAGTCAAAAATCCCAACTTAATTGATCAATATTGCGATAACATAACACGCATCTACATATTTAAGATATAATCAGTCAAAAGTGCCCCAAAACCCCAAAATTCAATATGGCACAATAATTGACTATCTCGTACATTCCGGACTCAACTACGGCCTCCAAATTATCATTTGTATATTTTATAATTCATTTTAAGTCCCGTTCTCATTATTAAGTCAAATATCATTTTAATTCATATGATATTATAAAACATAACATGGCAATATTCACCTATAATTACGGTAAATATGAAATCTCATAGTGAACATTTACTTTTCTTCATTAAATGGATACTCAATCCATAGCACAACATTTTACATCTAAATACCATATCTAGTAAATAAACATAAAATATTTTCTCATAAGCGAGGGTTATTACATTAAGTCATTCGAATGACATGTTTTTCGAGGCGGTGTTTAAATCCTATTTAAACAGTGTTTGCATCATAATTTTAGAGGTGTGCTTTCCAGAAAACAGTTTTACGAACCAGAACATTGTTTGCACATGTTTTCTGAGGTTCAAAAGTCTTAAACACATCCTTAGAGTTTGCAAAGATCCGAGTTATCATTCTTATATGTTTATGTGATCTTGTTGCATCAAAGTTTTTTGTTCTACACATTTAACACAAAGGGTTTTGCGGTGAAGAAGCGACGGACATCGTGTTCGACATCGTAGACGTATCAAAGCCATATCGGAGGACACCGAGACATACGTGGAGGCATGTGTTGTGGACAGAGATTGTGGAAGACGGAATTTCTATGTGGGCACTATTGAAGAACGGTTGAAGATCAGAAGGAGCATCAAGACCCGTGGGTATCGAGTCTTAGTGTAAGGCTAATATGTCTTCGTAAAACCATTGTTCATAGTGATTGTCTGGCTTGGGCCGTTCGAGGTTGTTTTCCCGTTTTGGGTTTTTTCCTCGTACATCCGGCGTTGTGAGTATTATTTACTTTGGTTTACTTGGTTTAATCACTAGATGCATGTTTAGGATTAATCAAGATAAAAAAATTGGGTTAAAGTGAGAATTGGGATTTCACAACTTTGTTTGGTGCATAATTAAAAGTTGGATCTTTTTAGAAGAAAAATTGGTTTTGTTGAAAACACACATATCGGGCCGCATTCTTTCAATGTCCTCAACGACCCCTAGGTATTTTCACAAAATGATTCGCTAATTGGAAGGTCATCTTGGTGGTATTAAGGTCCCCCAAATCTAATTTCTTATAGATGGAGTAGGGGGGGATGTTAACACTAGCCCCTAATTCTATTAGCACTCTATCAATTTGGTTCTTTCCCATGACGCACGAAATGGTTGGTGCATCCGAATATTTATATTTTGGTGGAAGGTCACTCAACAGTACTGGACTAACGTTATGTGCTAAGAACGCATTTTTCTTTACCTTTAGCCTTACGTTTCACCCTGAGTAAGTCCTTAAGAAACCTAACATGCACGGGAATTTTCTTTATGGCCTCGAGAAAAGGTAAATTTATATTTACTTGCTTAATAACGTCTAAGACATCGTCAAGAGATGTCTTTTTGTCTTGAGAGACCAATCGTTGAGGGTAAGGGGCGATAATGGGAGGTTTCATAACCACCTCAGGCCTGACTGTATCACCATCACCACTCTTTCTCAAGGGGACATCTTCGGCCTCTTTCTTGCTGGGCGAAATCTCTATGTCATTCTTCTTATTATGTGAGGTAAGTGACAAGTCAACTACTCTCCCACTACTTTGAGTGGTCATTGAACTACGTTGCTCTTGATTGACATTGCGGCTAGAGCTAACACAATCTTGACCTTAGGGAGGTCTTTGTCCTTCGTCCGGAAACTTGCCCTTATCTTGGACACTTAGGGAAGATTGCAATCTCGAAATCGACGGTCTTATTTCAGCAAACATTTGAGTATTTTGAGCGTTGATTAACGATTGAGCTTCCATAAATTGGATAAAAGGATCCTCGAGATTTCTCCACGGTGGGGAGATATATGACACAGGAGATGGTTCTTGAGAATGTGGAGCTTGTTGGAAATGTGGGGGCAGTGGTGGAGGAGAAACATGTAAATTTGGATTTATCGCAGCGTGTGGTTGCCCATAATTGAAACCGGGATGGTTCCTCCATGAAAGGTTGTAAGAATTCCCGTGATGGTTATTAAAATTACCCTAAAAACTCCTAACACTTCCATTTTCTCTTGAAGAATAACTTTTTAGGATGGTATCATCAAGCATTCCTTCATTGAATGCCCCACCTCATAAATTGTACACACTTTCTCTATCAATTCTCGAGTGGAGCTGGATGTTTCTCTTCCTCTCAGCTCGACTACATCTTCCAATATTTTACCAAGTTGGTTGATTTGATGTTTTAACTTGGCTTCTTTGTCCAATTGATAGATTTCGGACACCGAAGGAGTTGGGGATGTGTGTTGAGCCCGGGATTGGGTGTTTAGATCAGATATGTCCCATGTTTCAGTAGTCTCAGCGGCATATTTAAGTTGAGCCTCGATATTGTCCGCGTCTAGCCCTAGAAATTCCCCTTAGCACATGATTTCCACGAGTTAGTTGGAAATTAAGTTTATCCCGTGATGAATGAAGGAGATAAGTATCAACTTCTCAAAACTGTGGTGTGGGAACATATTAAGCAACACATTAAACCGCTCTCGACATTTATCGAAAGGATCATTTTCTTGTTATTTAAAAGTTTGAATTTAATCTTTGATGGAATTGGTTCGATGTTGGGAAAAGCATTTCAAGAGAAACTTGGTTTGCATATCTCTCCACGATCCAATTGAGTTCAATGACAAAGACAATAACCAAGTCTTGGCCTTATCCTTCAAAGAGAATGGAAAAAGTTTGAGGCGAATGACGTCTTGAGAGCACGTTTGATTTCTAAAAGTTTTGCATGCCTCTTTGAAATCGGGAATGTGGAGGTACGATTTTTCCAAATCCATACCATAAAAAGTGGGAAGAATCTGAATCATCCCATTACCAAAATGGAATTTCCCTGCATTATATGGGAATATAATGCACCCGAAGCGACGGTTTGCTCGGGATATAAGATGTCTGTTATGGGGATATACGGCAACTCACCCTCACCTATAAAAAAAACTATCGTTGTCCGACATCGCACTCTCTCTTAATGACTTGATATCCCCACTCGATGCCCTAAAAGTGTGACTTGCAGTGTCATTCGTGATGGAGTTAAGCGGTGTAGGAGGTGGAACCTAAAACAGAGGAGAGTTTGGAGTGTGTGGACTATCGGGATCATACTCGCCTATAGGATTCTCGTAAATTATAGTCAGGGTGGATTGAGGATTTTGCATGAAAGGACTTACGAGATTCTATATTTTTTGTCTTTTTTTATTTTTTTTTAAATTTGGATTTTATTATTTTTTTTGTCTTTTTAAGAATTAGAGTCAAATTTAAGATTAATTCAACCTAACCTAAATGTCTACCTAATCCTCGGCAACGGCGCTAAAAACTTGACGAGCCTTTAAAAGTATCTCTAGTGCGTTCTTATATCAGCTCAAGTAGGGTATCAAATACAGGGAATAGGACGTAAGACGTGACAACGAGTAGGAAAGATGATTAACCTTGCGATTGACTTAAAAAAAGGAAAAGATTATTATTTTTCAGATTTTTCGATTAACTAAAACAAACTAATTAAACTAGTGAATTAACTACGCATGCGATAATAACTAAGCGGATTTAAGTCAATGTGAGAAAATGGAGTTAGGGCACGCTCCCCCTAACCGTCGGTAATTACTTAGAACATAAAAACATCAAAGTCCTCATTCTCAATTCAAAGAAACATCCGATAATTTCTAAGTATTTGACATATGGGGACTTTACTCCTCATAATATCAAAGCAAAAATTCTATTTGACAAGAATGACCAATTACAAAAACTCATATTGAACCTTTAAACATTATGGCTACCTAGGGTAAATGAAATTAAAAGATCTAGAATATTACTTTCGATATAAATCGAGTCTTTGAATTGTTAATCAAATTTTATTCACTTTTAAATCCATTCGTAACACCTAGTTTGGGTTCATGTACCCCAACCCTCTAATAACTTAGTCAGGCATGGTTACGTGGGAAATAAACAAAATTGTAACGTTGTATGTGCTTGAAATCATGGTGAAACTATATTTAAACATGCATGGAGTTCTTAAAATCCTAGAAAATAAATAAAACATGTAAAGAAGAAGAATATTAAAGAGTAAGGTAGAGAAGACAATCTAGCTATATTAAACCTTGAGAATTAATCCACAATTGTGTAACTTTAATGCGTGAATTCAATCTAGGGTTCTTGCTCTTCTCTCCTCTAATTTTAGGTTAAAACTAATTAGAACTTCGTTTAACCTGAAACTACAACATTAAATGGTTGTTTTTGTAAGAGTCCTAACATAATACAACTCTAAGAAAAGTCAGCAATTAAATGAAATTTCTTACATCAGTTCAGCTGAACTGATTCAGGTGCATAGGCAAATCAGTTAGGGGTTCGATTTGGAAAAACTTGTTGCATTGGATTTGTTCTTCTCTTTTGCTTCAGATTTCTTTCTCCACTTCAAATGAGCATGACTTCTTCACCGTAGCTCGAATTAAGGTGTTGTTTCTTCTAGTATTCTTTTAATTTCATATTCTTCGACTTTTTAGTTGGCCCTACCTCCAAACTATGGCTACAAAATATGAAAATACCCTTCAACTTCTTTTCCTTTGTTTCTTTCACTGTTTTAATTTCCCTCCCGCATTCACCTGATTGAAATAACTGTAAAACACACGAGAATTACAAGAAGTTAGAAATACTTTCCAGAAAGGTTTAGCTACATGAATATGAGATAAATCCAGGCTATTTACACCGCATGGGACCATAAAAGAAATGAAATTAAGGGGATGAATATGAAATATTTAATCCTAATCATGCGTATCGTGATCATCACGGGAAGAATGTTGGGAATGAAGGTAGGAAGAGGAACACGACCACTCGAAAGTGCAATTGTCCATTTCTATTTAAGGGCATTCCAGTTGACAATGGAAAGTGGATGATGTTTGATGTTTGTTGTTTGTTGTTTGTGGTGTTCACAATCACCAATTTCCCAAAACATTAGTTGGGAATGCATACGTGACATGCCAGTCAACTCACTTCGGAGGATGAAAACATTATGGAAGAGATGTCCTTGAGTGGGGTAAAGTCGATCGTTATTCTAACGACGATAAAAAAGTCCTAATTTTAATAATGTTTTGACCATGAAAACCATTTACAATGCTAAGAGGAAGTTGAGGATTTCTGAATAAGAGGGTAAAACGGCGGTGCAACAGTTAATGAAGTTGCTTGGAGATAAACACAACGTCTATTGGTATATAAGAATGAGTCTACCATGGAAGTGGAAGAATTTTTTTGGTCCCATCCAAACTCAATCCAACTTCCCAAGTGTTTTTCCTCCGTTGTCATTATTGATTGCACGTATAAGAGTAATCTATACAAGATGCCTTTATTCGAGATGGTTGGCTTAACGTCACGTGGAAGAACATTTAATGTTTCCTTCGCATTTTTAGCAACGTTGAAGGAAGAGAACTATCGGGGGGCATTGGGGAGCTTCAAATCCCTATTCGATCTGTTTTCATATCCCATGATTTTCATCACAGATCGGGAGTATGCGTGCATAAGCGCATTGCCGATTGTATTCCCCGAGGCGATATCTATTATTTTCACTTTCCATGTTCATCGCAATGTGGAACTCCATGCTAGGAAAGAGATCCATGATGAGGATTCATTGAAGAACTTTATGAGGGATTGGATGCATTTGGTTGAATCCCCAACCGAGAATGATTTTAATGAAATGTGGACACTATTTCACTTTGATTGGGTTGCATACCCCAACACGCTTCACTATAAGATTACACATGGTACAATCTAAGAAAGATCTTCATTCATGCCTAGATAAATACAATTAAGCGTTGGGAAGCTGAATTACCAACCATTGTGAAGGAGCACAGGATAAGTTGAAGAGGCACTTAGAGAGTTCTCAACTTCCTTACGACAAAGTTTTTTCCTGCATACACAACTATATTGAGTTACAAGTGACTGAGATTAAGAGGGAGTTTGAGGATTCTTTATAAAATTTAAAGCACTCCCACAATATTCCTATTTTGCCTGAGCTCATAGGTTGGGTTTCTCATTATGCCATTAACCTAATAATTAAGGAGCTAAAGACTTGTGATACTTTTGGCAGAGATGTTCAATCGTTCCTACAAGTGGAACGTAATATCTATGATGTACCATGCGCTCATGAATTGGGCATATAACGAATCGAGGGTAGGGAAATACTATGGGGGTTATCGATGCACATTGGCGCAAATTAAAAATGGTGTCGGAATTAACGAAGTACCACATGGTTCATTACGGGTAAAAAATGATACTTTTTAAACAAATATGGGAATTTTCAACTATCGATGAACATAGGGGCATGTTGAGAAAATTCAAGCACATCGATTCTCCTAACACTGTTAAACTATTTGAGACATCTATGCTTAAGAATTGTAAGGTTCAGTCGAGAGGTCAAAACCCAACAGCTCGAGAAGTCAACTAAAAGGGATCCCTTTAGCTTCAAACTTTTCTAGGAAATCAACGAAAAAGTAACACCTTGCGATCTAAAGGCCTAAGAAGAAAATTGATTTCACAGAGTTCACATTTCCCGTCCCATAGTTCCCGAACTAATCCTCCGTATATAAAAAGTATATCAATGAGATACCAAAATTTTATAAAGGTTTTGTAGAAGATATCGTAGAGGTTGATGCTGATGACAATTATGGGTTTAGATGCGTTGCTAAATGCCTAAGATTTGGAACCAATGGATGGAGACAGGTGAGATCGAACTTTATGAAAGAGGTTATGGAAAATAATTACATTTACACACACTATTTTGGCGATTGGTTTCCTAACATTTTTCTACATATGTTAGATGGTAATAAAAGCCCTTGTACACCAAAGTCTTGGATGATTATGCGAGATTGTGGCTATATTTTGGCTAAAACTTACAAATGTGTGTGCATCCTCATCTCGAAGAGAGTGTGTCTAGCATTTCTACCGATAAGACATGAATTAACCATGCATATAATGTTCATAGAGATTACTCATGTTTGTAGCAATCACTTTATAGTCTTGAAGTTGAAGTGCGGTTGTCTAATTCCATTAGTAGCAAGTCACTGGCATAATTGTTCATTACTTAAAGAAAATCCTTTGATTGATAAATACGTGGATCAAGTATCGAAGTTCTGTAAAATCTTCCCAAAGGATGTAGCAACCAACGATCAACTTATCCTGATCAACTAGTTGTAGATGTCATTTATTTTACGAAACCATGTAAACTCTGGTGTTGTATTTGTAAATTAAGTACAATTGAAATGAAGTTGTATGAAATGAAATTAAGTTGTATGATGTGAAACTAAATTGAATTAAAATACAATTGTATGAAATGAACTCGAATTAAAATAAAGTTATATGAATTGAAATAAAGTTGTATGAATTGAAATGGATTTAAATAGAAATTAATTTGTATGAAATCATATGAATATAAATTAGAAACTTAGTCCAGTGAAAATATTGGCCTCATTCACTACAATCATAGTGAATATTTAAGGATTATTCGCTATGTTCATAGTAAATAACCCTTCCCATTTTCAGAGTTTATCCCTTGCCAGGGATGTTTATCCCGAACCAAATCCCATTTGCCAACTTTAGCAGTAAATACTTAAACCTATTTGCTATGTTCATAGAGAATGAACACAAACAATTTTTGAGATTATCCACTGTCATGGATGTTTATCCGGATCCAGACCTTATTTGTTATTCAAACCAACTTCAATCAATTACAAACCAACTTCAATTTTAAACTAGTTTCAACAACATATACAATAATATATAATTTAAATTTAAATTCAAACAAATAACACAATATATATTTGAACCGAGATTTATATTCAAATCAATATTTAAATCAAGTTTTACATTCAAACCAACTCTAAAAAATTTCAAACCTACAACCAACCATTTTAAACTACAACTTGAAAACAATAAATGAAAACTCCTATCATTTTATTTTCCTTTTTTAGGACCCCTCAGCAACTTTCTCCTTTCCTTTGCCCTTGTTCTTACTTTTCTTTCCTACCCATTCCTCACTGACAACCGATCGGTCAACCCCAATAATCGTAGCAAGGATATCGTAAGCTTGGACATTGCGTGCAATTAGTGTAACCGGATCTGCAGTAATTCTATCGTCTATATTGTTCATCAATAAATCCATTGCCTTGTGTACCTCTTCCGCCTATCAAAAAGATAATAACATGAAATTAGTAAAAACAAACCAGTTAACAAATTTGAAATTAGTACAAACATAAAACTTACCAAAAATGTTTGCTTTTATTTGACCTTATGGAAGGCGGGGTTTTGGATATTAGGATGGGATTTGGATAGTAACCGATCCATATAATCACGTCTACAGTCCCAGGGGCTCGATACGGGCACCGACCTAAACTTCTCAAATAGAAAGTGGTCTTGCCAGTTTTACTCGTACCATTTTTGCATATCGAATTTGATCTTATTTCGAGTCGCCTTGTTTCCCCCTCCTCCCTCAAGGATGTCATGGGTTATGATTTGCAGTCGGCCAAATTGTCTCAAACATATTTTTGGGCAATAGGGATCCCCAACATCAAAACAAATCATAATCCCCCTATAAAATGACGCTTCGAGAAATAGATAAGAAGTCTGAGTATCTAGGTAAGGACCCTAAATGACCTACACAGAAACAATACATAAATGGAGGTCATAAAATATCAAAGTGAAAAAAAACATTATAAACAATCACAAGACTTTACATACATTACCAACAGTCATTCATCTAACTGATAGCAATAGTTGATTAAACTTTGAAATGCATTCTTCTGAGAGGCAGATTGCAATGACCAACGTGCAATCCTTGGCATGGTTTCATTGAACTTCATGTCGATGCACCCGCCCACCCCTCCGAAGTTCTCATAGATCAATGACTGCAAGACATAAATATTATGGATTTTTGAAAAGTATGGGGGGAAATCGCAAAACATGCACGACAAAAAAATGTTACTTTTAAGACCCTATTTTTTAGGCAGAAAAACTATAGTCTTTAAAACATATTTTTTTAGACGGGTATAATTCACCGTCTCAAAAACTATTTTTTTTTAAGACTGCTAATTATACCCATCTCAAAAGAGTCACTTTTTGAGACGGTTAATTATCCCCATCTCATAAAGTAAATCAAACGATACTACAAAAAAATTTATGTCTAAAAAATATATCAAATAAGACGGTTAAAAAAACTGTATTCCCAACATACACTTCTCATCTCTCGCCTTAGTTTACCACCACCACCCCACCCACCCACCCCAAAAAAATAGAAAGACATCATCTTGGTCCTCACCATCTCTCTCTCTCTCTCATGAACACAATCGGCGAAACACCTCCTACTCTCACAAACCTAATCGGCGTTTGACAAACCTAATCGACCAAACCTTGGTCAGTTACCACACCATCTCGTTACTCCACCAACCAGTCACTATCGAGATATTCCTTTATCATCAATCTCAGGTTTTTTCTCTCTCACACACACTAACCCACAAACGCGTGCACACACACACACAGACACTCACACTCACACACACACACACACACATACACATGAACACCAATCTTCAAGGTTAGGGTTTTCAATTTAATTTTGTGTGGGATATTTTAAGGATGAATACAATCTTCAAATTTAGGGTTATCATTTTAATTTTCAGTTTAACTTTCTATTATGTATTTACCATCACTTTGAAAAATTTGATTATTGATATAATTATTAGGAAAATATAATTAAAATAAATTTAATGTTTGAAACCCAAATTTTCATTTAATTTATTATAAAAATGAAAGATTTTTATGATTAACCAAAATATGTTTGATACTGTTAAAAATATCTATAATTGTTTTGTTGATGTTTTCTTTCCTAATCTTTTTATTGTGCCTTTTTACAATTCTTTAATGGGTGTACTCACTCAGCTTTTGATTGAGGGTTAAAAACTCTGCAATGAGAATTGAGCTAAGTACTTTTACTATATGATTATTCTTTTATTCGTAATAATTATAAACGATTCATGGTTATCAGTATTTGAGCCTTACTACTTACTTTAGTAAAATTTTGAACCATTTATCACTATTTGAGTTGTTTTGCTAACGTAGGAGCAACTGTTTGTGGTTTTGGGTCACATATGGAACCATTCTTCACATAGTTCTGTTGAAGTGCCTGAGCTGAACAACGAATTAATCATGTTTTTTATAATTATCAGTATTTGAGCCTTACTTTAGTTAGATTCTGAACCAATTCTCGGTATTTGAGTTTGTTTTGCTAGCATAGGAGCAACTGTTTGTTGTTCTGGGCCACAGTTGGAACAATCTTTCACATAGTTTTGGTGAAGTGTGTGAACTGAACAACTTATTAATCATGCTTTTTATTTGTCAATTTTGACAGGTGGTATAGGTGGAAAGGGTTATCATTGTGTGGAATTTAAGCTATGTTGCTATTTCGTGGGGATTTTTGGATACTATGTCAAGGTAAATGCCATTAGAAACTGGAAGTTTAGTTTGTATTGCCAGACAATATTAACTAATGTATAAAATAATGATGACTGTATGTTAGAGAAATATGGATTGGGATTTGTACTTTGTTTCTTTTGATGCATATTTGGTTCATGAAATTGTTACCATAAGTTTATATGAGTTTCTTAAGTCGAGGACTTAGCTGCCTACTTTCACAATTTGACACTTCATGATTATAGTCACATATCTTTACACATATATATATGAACCCCATTTTCATCAGATTACATTGTCTTAGCATTGCAGAAAATGTACGACATAGCATTCTAATATAGGGATTTAAGTTTCAATAGTATAGTTATTACGCATAAAGAAAATTATATGAAAGTGAAATTTTGTTGATATGGGTGTTGTTGGTTTTAATAAGATTGTCAAAATAATGTTTTTTTAGTGTACATGGTTGTGTTTACATTTGACGTGTTGACATTATATGGGTTTATTTAGTGTATTGGATATTATGTTGACATGGCTTTGATTTTTTTGACTATGGTTTTTATATGACTTTATGTGTTTATTTAGTCTGTTTACATTATATATATTGACTATTTGGGTGTACATGGTTGTGAACACACACCAATTTTTACCTTAATTTGAACGCGGGATACATATTTAGTACTATATAGTTTGTTTTGGTGATGATATTTACACTAACTTATTCAAGGGACTCGTATTGAATGGGAATTAATTGGGGGAAGAAGTCATTTTACTAAATTTTTTGGTGCATTTCATGGAAGCTCTTCATTCCGGTATACCTAAGGGCCCACAATCTTCATCGATCTTATAAGCTAAGTTGGAATAAGAGCGCACCTAAGTTTCTATCTTGATTACAAACTGTTTTTTGTTAATCTAGAGGCCACAGGAAGCTTCCAAGCCCCATTTGTCTCTTGTAAATTCTCGAAACCAAGGTTAACTGATTGAACTTTCATAGGACTTTGAATACCTTTTCTAATGGTCCATACCATGCGTAAATTGGCCTTACGTTTCACATTTACTTTCCTTTTTACTCTAGAATCCTAATCTAGAGGCCACCGGATGCTTTTGATATTTGTTTAACTCCATTCAATTCTTGGAGCCAAGGGTAATTAGATGAACATTCTTAGGGATCTAAATACCCTTTTTAACGATCCATTTCATGTGTGAATCTGCCTTACAATTCATGTTTACATGCCTTTTTACTTCGAAACCCTAGTCTAGAGGCCATCGAATGCTTCTGAGCTCCGTTTGACTATGGTCAATCCTTGGAAAGAAGGGTAACTAGAATAACTTTCACAGTGCTTTGAATACCCTTTCTAACGGTTCATACCATGCATAACATTGTCTTAAGGTTCACATTTCCTTGTCGGCATATGATTAAGTTCGTGGGAGCCCGTGAGAAAAAAGGATTTTATTCCTTGATCCCCACATGATATATATATTTATCTCACTAGGGGAAAATGTCCCGTCAAATCCCGGATGGACACAACTCCAGTTAGTTAAACCAATCACTGAACATTCTAATGTTGAACATCCAGCTAGCTAAAATTTTCTTTCTACTCAAGCATCAATGGAAAACGTAACTTAAATTTTAATGGAGGTATTCATTCAAAGTGAACAACAATAGTTAACATATCATACTATTATAGAAGAGGCTGTAAGATGCAAGTTAGCCTCGGTTTTTAAAAAGATTATCATACATAAAAGGAAGGTACCTCACTCATTTATTTTACCATGAAACTCCAAGCAACAATTTAAATCTTCCTAAAGAGTTTTAGGGGATGCAAATAACTTGATTTTGCGATGTTATATGAGATGGATTACAATCAATCTCGTTTGGAGAGTCATGCTATAAAAAATCGTTGAAAGAAGAATTAGAAAACAAATAATAATATAGAAGGATTATACTGAATACATTGAAGAGAATCCTATTGATATTGAAATAATTGAGTGTATGTAATCTAATATGAACTTACCTGTGGGGTTCCCCGTGTGGATCCCTCTAGGACTATGATAATACTATTGTATGAATTGATATGAAGTTGTATGATCAGAAACGAACTTTAATTGAAATACAAGTGTATGAATTGAACTGGAATTGAAATAAAGTTGTATGAATTGAAATGAATTTAAATTAAAATTAATTTGTATGAAATCATATGAATATAAATTAGAAACTTAGTCCAGTGAAAATAGTGGCCTCATTCGCTACAAACGTAGCGAATATTTAAGGACTATTCGATATGTTCATAGCAAATAACCCTTCCCATTTTATGAGTTTATCCACAGCCAGGGATGTTTATCCTGAACCAAATCTCATTCTCTTTAGCAAAAAATACTTGAACCTATTTTCTATGTTCATAGAGAATGAACCCTAAACAATTTCTAAGATTTTGCAGTGTCAGGGATGTTTATCCCGATCTAGACGTTATTCGTTATGCAAACCAACTTCAATTAATTACAAACCAACTTCAATTTCAAACCAGTTTCAACAACATATACAATAATATATAATTCAAAGTTAAATTCAAACAAATAACACAATATATATTCGAACCGTGATTTATATTCAAATTAAGTTTTACATTCAAACCAACTTCAAAAAATTTCAAACCTAAAACCAGCCATTTTCAACTACAACTTGAAAACAATAAAAGAAAACTCCTATCATTTTATTTTCCTTCTTTGGGACCCCTTAGCAACTTTCTCCTTTCCTTTTCCCTTTGTCTTACTTTATTCGCTACCCACTCTTCACTGACAATAGATCGATCGACCCCAATAGCCGCAGCAAGGATATCATAAGCTTGGACATTGCATGAAATTAGTGTACCCGGATCTGCAGTAATTCCATCGTCCATATTGTTCTTCAATAAATCCATGGCCTTCCGTACCTCTTCTGCCTATCGAAAAGATAATAATATGAAATTAGTAAAAACAAATCAATTAACACATTTGAAATTAGTAAAAACATAAAACATACCAAAAATGTTTGCTTTTGTTTGACCTTACAGAAGGCTGGGGTTTGGATTTTAGGATGGGAATTGGATAGCAACCAGTCGATATAATCATTGCTACAGTCCCAGGGGCTCGATACGTGCACCGACCTAGACTTCACAGATAGAAGGTGGTCTTGCTAGTTTTGCTGGTACCATTTTTGCATATCGAATTTGACCTTGTATCGAGCCGCCTTATTCCCCCCCCCCCACCCTGTCCTTCAAAGGTGTCATAGGCTATAATTTTCAGTCCGACAAATTGTCTCAAACATCATTTCGGGCAATAGGGCTCCCCTACATCAAAACAAATCATAATCCCGCTATAAAATGATGCTTCGAGAAATAGATAAGAAACCCGAGTATCTGGGTAGGGATCCCAAATGACCTAGATAGAAACAATACATAATTGGAGGTCACAAAACGTCAAAGTGAAAAGAAAATAATTATAAATAATCACAAGACTTTACTTACATTACCAATAGTAATTCATCTAACTGCCCACAATAGTTGATTAAATTTTGAAATGCATTCTTCTGAGAGGCGGATTGCAATGAGCAACATGCAATCCTTAGCATGGTTTCATCAAACTCCATGTCGATGCATCCGCCCACCCCTCCAAAGTTCTCATAGATCCATGACTGCAAAACATACGTATTATGAATTTTCGAAAAGAATGGCGGGAAATTGAAAAACATGCACTACAAAAAAAAGTTACTTTTAAGACCCTTTTTTTAGGCAGACAAAATATAGTCTTTATAACATATTTTTTTATACGGGTATAATTCGCCGTCTCAAAAACTATTTTTTTTAAGACTTCTAATTATACCCATCTCAAAAGAGTCACTTTTTTAGACGGTCAATTATCCCTGTCATATAAAGTAAATCAAACGAGACTACAAAATGTTTTCTATCTAAAAAATGTATCAAATAAGACGGTTAAAAAAACTATCTTCCCAGCATACACTTCTCATCTCCCACCTCAGTCTACCACCACCACCCCACCCAAAAAAAAATAGAAAGACATCATCTTGGTCCTCACCATATCTCTCTCTCTCTCTCACGAACCCAATCGTTCAAACACCTCATCCACTCAGAAACCTAATCGACCTCTCAAATACCCAATCGACCAATACTTGATCAACTGCCACACCATCTCGTTACTCCACCATCGAGTCACTTCCGAGATATTCCTCTATCATCGATCTCAGGTTTGTTCTCTCTCTTACAAACTCACCCACCCACATGTGCGTGCACACACAAATAAACAATCACACGCACCCACCCACACAAACACACTCATGCACACACACATACACATGAACACCACTCTTCAAGGTTAGGGTTTTCAATTTAATTTTGTGTGGGATATTTTAAGGACGAATACAATCTTAAAATTTAGGGTTTTCATTTTAATTTTCAGCTTAACTTTCTATTATGTATTTACCATCACTTTGAAAATTTTGATTATTGATATAATTATTAGGAAAATATAATTAAAACAAATTTATTTTTTAAAAAACAAATTTTCATTTAATTTATTATAAAATGAAAGCTTTTTATGATTATCCACAATATATTTGATACTGCTAAAAATCTCTATAATTGTTTTGTAGATATTTTCTTTCCTAATCTTTTTATTATGCCTTTTTACAATTCTTTATTGGGTTGTAATCACTCAACTTTTGATTGAGGGGTTAAAATTTCTGCAATGAGAATTGAGCTAAATACTTTTAGTATTTGATTATTCTTTTATTTGTACGAATTCTAGGTGCTTCATGGTTATCATTATTTGAGCCTTACTAATTACTTTAGTTATATTATTAACCATTTATCGCAATTTTAGTTGTTTTGCTAACGTAGGAGCAACTGTTTGTGGTTTTGGGTCACATATGGAACCATTCTTCACATAGTTTTGTTGAAGTGTCTGAACTGAGCAACAAATTAATAATGTTTTTTTATAATTATCAGTATTTGAGCCTTACTTTAGTTAGATTTTGAACCAATTCTCGGTATTTGAGTTGGTTTTGCTAGCAGAGGAGTAACTATTTGTGGTTTTGGGCCCCATTTGGAACAATCTTTCACATAGTTTTGGTGAAGTGTGTGAACTAAATAACTTATTAATCATGCTTTTTATTTGTCAAATTTGACAAGTGGTATGGGTGGAAAGGGTTATCATTGCATGGAATTTAGGCTATGTTGTTATTTTGTGAGGATTTTTGGATACTATGTCAAGGAAAATTCCATTAGAAACTAGAAGGTTAGTTTGTATTTCCGTACAATACTAACTAATGTATAAAATAATGACGAGTGTATGCTATAGAAATATGAATTGGGATTTTTACTTTGTTTTTCTTAATGCATATTTGGTTCATGAAATTGTTACCATAAGTTTATATCAGTTTCTTAAGTCGAGGACTTAGCTGCATGATTTCACAATTTGACACTTTGTGATTATAGTCACATATCTTTACACATATATATATGAACCCCACTATCATTGGATTACATTGTCTTGGCATTGCAGAAAATGTACAAGATAGAATTCTAATGTAGGGATTTAGGTTTCAATAGTATAGCTGTTACGCATAAAGAAAATTATATGAAAGTGCAATGTTGTTGATATGGGTGTTGTTCGTTTCAATAGGATTGTCAAAATAATGGTTTTTGAGTGTACATGGTTGTGTTTATATTTTAAGTGTTGACTTTATATGGGTTTATTTAGTGTATCGGCTTATATGTGGACATGGCTTTGTTTTTTATGACTATAGTTTTTATATGACTTTATGGGTTTATTTAGTGTGTTTAAATTATATATATTGACTATTTGGGTGTACATGGTTGTGAACACACACCAATTTTTACTTTAATTTGAACGCGGTATACATATTTAGTACCATATAGTTTGTTTTGGTGATGACATTTACACTAACTTATTCAAGGGACTCATGTTGAATATGAATTAATTGGGTGAAGAAGTCATTTTACTAATTTTTTTAGTGCATTTCATCGAATCTCTTCATTACGGTATACCTAAGGGCACATAATCTTCATCGATATTATAAGCTAAGTTGGAAGAAGGGCACACCTAAGTTTCTATCTTGATTACAAATTGTGTTTTGTTAATATAGAGGCCATATGATGGTTCCAAGCCCCGTTTGTCTCTAGTCAGCTCTTGAAACCAAGGATAACTGATTGAACTTTCATTGGACTTTGAATACCCTTTTGAACGGTCCATACCATGCGCAAATTGGCCTTATGTTTCACATTTACTCTAGAATCCTAATCTACAGGCCAACGGATGCTTTCGATCTCTGTATAACTCCACTAAATTCTCATAGCCAAGGGTAATTAAATGAACATTTTTAGGGATCTGATTACCCTTTCTAACGATCCATACCATGTGTGAATCTGACTTACGATTCGTATTTTCATGACTTTTTACTTCGGAAACCTAATCTAGAGCCCACTGAATGCTTTTGAGCTCCGTTTGACTCTTGACAATTCTTGGAAAGAAGGGTAACTGGAATAACTTTCACAGTGCTTTGAATACCCTTTCTAACGGTCCATACCATACATAACATTGTCTTAAAGTTCACATTTACTTGTCGGCGTCGGATTATGTTCGTGGGAGACCGTGAGAAAAGAGGATTTTATTCCTTGATCCCCACATGCTGTATACATTTCTCTCACTAAGGGAAAACGTCCCGTCAAATCCCGAATGGACACAACTCCAATTAGTTAAGCCAATCACTAAACATTCTACCATTGAACATCCAGCTAGCTAAAGTTTTATTTCTACTCAAGCATCAATGGAAAAAGTAAAATAAATTTTAATGGAGGTGTTCCATCTAAGTGAACAATAATAGTTAACATATCCGATCTTCATGGAAGAGGCTGGAGGATGCAAGCTAGCCTCAATTTTTAGAAAGATTATCATAAATAAAAGGAAGGTACCTCAGTCATTTATTTTACCGTGAAACATTAAGAAAAAATTTAGATCTTCCTAAAGAGATTTAGTGGATGAAAAATAACTTGATTTTGCGATGTTATATGAGATGGATTACAATCAAGCTTCTTTGGCGAGTCATGCTATTAAGAAAAATCATTAAAAGAAGAATAAGAAAATAAATAATAATATAGAAGGATTATACTGAATTCATTGAAGAGAATCTTGTTGATATTGAAATAATTTAGTGTATGTAATCTAATAGTAACTTATCTGCGAGCTTTCCTGTGTAGACCCCTCCAGGACAATAATAATCCTCTCTTGGAATTATCAAGGTCTGGGTAATTCCTTGACAATTCAATCTCTTCAAAACCTGTGTGTTTTGAAGAGATATGTTTGTCTTTTTGAAATAAAAGTTAAGGATCTGATAATCATGCTAGTTCAAAAATTACTCAAATTTGATGAAGTTTCTTGGGTTGATCCTATTAGTTTTTCTGGTGCTATTTTCCTACTCTGGAATAGGAATGTTGCAATCGATTTTGTGGAAAAACAAAAGACTTTGTGGATATTTGTGTTAACATTGTCATTATTGTTGATAAGGCTATGAAAGTTACTTTCATTTACGGAAATCCTGATTTTTATATTAGGAAAGCTCATTGGAACATGCTCATTTTGATGTTGCATGCATAAATATCCCTTTGGATTTTAATGATATTTTGTCTCAAAATGAAAAGGAAGGTTTTCTTCCTAAACCTAAGAGAGAAGTGTATTTCTTTAACAACATGGTAATTAGCTGCAAACTTTTTTAGATTGTTTTCGAAAGGATGTAAACTAACTTGGAATAGCAACATAGAAGCAGGGGGAAATATTAAAGAAAATTTGGATATGGAGTTTAATAATTTGGAATGGATAACTCTATTCCCTTCTTATTCGGTGATTACTTTCCCAGCTATTGATTATGATCACAATCCTGTTATAGTGGATTCCAATCCTATTATTTTATCACTGTCTTGTTATAGTGGAATCCAATCTATCATTTGTAGGAAAGGACGTTGCTTCAAATTTGAGGTATTTTAGTTAGAGGATAAGGAGTATCTAGATATTGTTAAAAAAGGGTGGACTATGCTTGTTTTTGGTTAAGATATATATTGGTTGGTTTCTAAAACTGTTAATACCAAGGAAACCCTCTCTAGGTGGAGCAAAGTGAAGTTTTAAAATTCAAAAATTGAAATTATATTATTATCTAGGATGCTTCCACATAACAAAAAGTTAAATTGGTGACATCGTTTTCCTTCAACGGATATGACCAATGGTGGCATCGTTTTCCTATAACGAATATGATCTAACCCAAGGACTCCCCCAACTTTAGTTTCATTGTCTAAGTACATTTGTATGGGTTGCCTATAGCTCTTGAGTATGATTACATCTATATATCATGTGTGGGTATATTTATAATTCTTTTTTATATTTCTGAAGAAAAAATTATATTTGTATACTGTAAATATTTTATACAAGGTCATAGACTGTTGGGCATATATGCTTTGTTATTTCTTTCCTTTATTTCCCTATGATCGCGTACATGAAAGAAACTACAAGAAGGCTACTGAACCATATGATCCATCTTAGTAATATATCGAGAGTGTTCGGTGATATTGGAGAAAGGGGTATTGAATGCCAAATGACCATAACCAAACATCAAGTTCAACACTCAACACCTGCTTTCCAGATTTTTTACGGATCGACTCCCTCATTTTCTCTACTGCGTATATGGAGCAAGCTCAGAGTTCAACTTTCTCCTCACTCCCTGAGCCAATTTCGTGGTTAGCATGTATACTTATCGATAGGGCTGAACTATATCTCAGAACTCCCATCTGCTGAAGCACTGTTGGAACAATAAGTCTCCTAATATGGTAATTGAACTTATATCTTTGAATTATCCATATCCTTGCCCCTCAAATGTACCCCATAAATTAGCAGCAAATATCTTAGCTCTTTTATAGAAGAAAACTTGGAAGCCTTTGTAACTATGTTGTCTCGAAAACTAGGAAAGTGGCATGTGATAAGAGCTATAAGATTTACAGCGGAATTTCCAAAAGACTCCACAAGATTGGATGCCTTTCCCTCAAAATTCGTCTACAACTCAAGCCCAACCTCATGCATCAAGCGGACCCTCTCATCCTCCAAAGGAAGTGGCTTTTGCCATTTTAATAACTATCATAATTGAAGACCAGTGTACTTTTATAGACAATCGACATTAGACACTGTTTTATCATTTTGAAGAGCTGCCTTTAATCCTGAGGCCAAATTATCATACTTAAATCCTTGTCTAGGATAAACAAGTACTAAACAGTGAGAGGTTCGTTATTGAAAAAGTGAATTCCTTCATAGTCCCATTCGACTTCGGGAATTGAGTCTTTGACGCTGTCAACAAGTTTATCAATCCCTGCGGAGTCGACCATGACGTGAGAAGAGTGACAATCAACCGAAGCGAAGGTAACCCTAACCTCTTCTCCAAAAACACATTTCATACTACTAAATACTCACATAATCAAAATAGGTATACCACAAAAAATCATAATGTCTTTAATGTCCTAAATCACAATTATGTTATATTATCTGTTCCTAACTTATTGTTATCCATTACATAGCATTAATATATCAGTTACATTCTAAAACTTGATTTACGCGGGATTGTCTTACATCGAACAAATTATTTTCTCCTCATACTCCCACTTTTAGAATCACAAAATTAATAAAGAACAATAATCTTACACAATGAAAAATATCACCAAATAAGTAAAATTGAGAAGAGAACGAGATAGGATACGCCAACGACATAGAAGAGAAGTTATGACTATAGCAGAATGAAAAGTGTATAATGTTCGAAGGCATCATAACTACCGATTGCATCGACTTTGACAATTAAACTTTGACACAGGGTTTGAACTAGAATCTTCAAATATTATGCTAGACAATGTTTCTCCTTCCGCAAATTAAAACTTAGTTTCGCTCACAACATCGGTGAATTTATTTGTGAAAGTACTGCACAACTGAGGTCACATGACAATTTAGACTCAAATATTAATTGTAAGTCAAACCATAATTCATAAAATTGTTTTAGTTTAGATAGAGTATCAAATATCACTTCTTATGACTTTCTCTATGTTAAATGTATAGCACTAGAACCTTCTTTAATTGTTCCAAGCATAAGTCGCGGAAGGTTGCGTTTAGCTGATATAAGACGACTAGCTCGATCAATGCATGCATCTATAATCCAAAGTTCTATAGACCATTATGAAAGAGTATTACATGCTGATGAAGGTATTACTTGTAAAATTTAAACGTTTAGAAAACATTATGTCAGACATGGTATCTCTAACTTCATTTTTTAAAACATAATTAACAGTTTTACAAGGTGCAAATACCACAACATCAACCATACAAGAATCTTTTAAAGAAGGTGAATTGATTACCCATATTAATAAACTTAAAGGAAAAAAGTGACTGCCTACTGACATACTTTCTTTATGCATAAGAGAACAAGGATTCGAATAATGATATTGATGATCAGTATGAAAATGGTCGAGTTTATGAATATAGATGCACTGAAAGTGAAAGGCTTGTTACATGTCGTGATTATTATGCTTATATGTTACAGGTGATCTTATTTAGACATTTCCCTTTTTATAATGCTAAATAAAATGTTTAGATTCTATAAGTTACTGACAACTTACATTAATCAAAAGATTTGGCAAGGTGACAAAAGCCTTCCTCTCTGGGGATGGCATTTGTTTCAGCAATATGTGGTGGATAATTACGTGAAAATAGAAACACAAAAATTGAGATGGATCCGCAATCACTAAACTGACATTAGAGCTGAACTTTGCCAAGGGTTGCATAATTCACGAGAATATGTTTGTGCTAAGATAAACATATTCTCAATGCATTGGTTTCTTGCTATTTTAACTTTGATTGTTTATCAACAGTATAGTGATGTGCAACAATTGGGAACAAAAATTGGCTTTATCCGTAACATATGAACTTATATTGCATGTTTTAAATAATTATACGTTTGTAGTTTCAATTTATGTTGTTGATATAAAAATGGTCTATTTTGATTTTTCATTTATTATGATTATTTCTTCAAGCAGAACTGTAGTTTCAATTGATTTTCTAATAATTGGAGCACTTCACTTTTAATGAAATGGTTATTCCTCACTTAGTGATTCTTGAATGTTGTTTATGTTATTAATAATCTATGTAAATTAATTAGTTGTAACTTTGTTTTATATACTTGTTAATTTATTCTTTAATAAATGGATGATAAATGACAGTGTGTACAGATTTGGTTTGTGGTGCCAAGGATAACAAATTGAGGGTCAAGGGGCCTGCCAGAATGCCCATCAAGGTTCTTAAATCACTATTAGAAATTCCCCCTCTGGAAAAGGTATTATTTCTTATAATTATTTATATATATCGAGATATTTTCGGGTGGAAAATTCTCGCTTTTTAATGTTAATTTTCAATGGTGGTGGTGAAATTTTTTTGTGGTGGTGAGAATTTGTTATGGTGGTGGTGAGATTTTCCTATTGGTTGGTGTATAGTATTCTTAGAATCAATTTTAATGTTTAAAATAGGTTGGCTACCTGTGGTTTTCATGAATAAATAAAGGAGACTGTCGATTTAAAAAAAAATAGTAGTAGTTAGATATCTATTAAAAAGATATCCTAGTTTAAAATTTATTTTGTTTGTGATGAGAATATACTATTTTGATTCATTGCACCTTAATTGTTAATGAGTAGGATATTAATTTTGACGTAACTGACATTAATTTTTATTTTGCAGGTGGGAACATTTGTAGAACATGCAATGCTAATCAATGATTTTGGAGGTCGTAGGCTTTAAGATTGTGGGATTACTTAGATAAAATCATTTCGTGTTTTGGCGTATAAGAATTGAATGTATTTTTGTTGTCAAATCGAATATTTGAACTTAGTGTTATAATGTTTTTTAATGAATATTTAGAGATGCTTGTAGTTACTCTAGCTATTGTTGAATGTAAATGTTTCGTTGTGTTGGTTGAAAAATACCTTATGTATTATATTTTTTTATCATTCGATGATGCTTTAATAAATTATCTCAAATTTAATCAATTTCATATTAAACTTTAGCGTTAGATTTTATTGTCCCTAATATATTGGCGCAAAAAATTAATAACCATTCACCTCTTTTGGGATGGTTAAAATTGTCCCAAAAATATATTAAAGACGGTTATCTTGTCGTCTCAAAAAGTTCTTGTAAAATAGTAACCTTTTGAGACCGATTAATTCCCGTCTCAAAAATATTCTTTTGGGACAACTCAATTGCCGTCTCAAAAGGGTCATATAAAATTATGAGCTTTTGAGATAGATTTGTTCCCGTCTCAAAAACCTCTTTTAAGATGGATATGACGTCACAAAAATTATTTATAACCCCTATCAAAAAGACCCCCTTTAGCCGTCCCGAAAAGTATTTGAGACGAATAAACCATGTTTTGGGACTGTTACGCCACTATCTCAAAAGCTACTTTTTTTGGTAGTGATACATAAATGATATTATAATATGAATTTATAATATTAGTTACATGTATAAAAGAGATGAAACCACTCACTTTGTTCACATCTAAGCGAGAGACAAGGCCTAGCTGCCTATATATATGCGCCATGATACCCATTCCCCACACTAATTTCCCTACCTTCTTCACGTCTCTCAGAACATGAAGGTAAAACACAGAAATATTGTTCTTTGACTTGTCGGGGAAAACTGTGCACCCGATAATGTATACTAAGTAGGCTCTGGCGTAATAGTCTTTGACTGCAGTGGAGGCATTTATGTCCTTCGACCGTTACTTGAAATTCACAGTGAGCCAGTTCAATCGGATAGCACAATGCTCACCACATTCTTCCTGGGCAACGTCCCTGCTCATGCCCAACGTCTCCACTACAAGGTCCAAAGCCGACGGGACCACAACATCCTCCTCATCAATTACGGGTTGCGGGTTATAAAGAGGTAAACCGATTAGAGGAACGTCCAATATCTGTGTTACATCGTCGAGGGTGATAGTCACCTCCCCGAATTGCATGTGAAATGTGTTGGTCTCCGGATGCCACCTCTCGACAAATGTAGATACGAGGGCGTAGTCAATGTAACAGTGTCCATATGTTATAAGCTCGTCGAACATAGTCCTTTTGACCTTTTTTTGTACACTAGGACTAAGATCACTGAATCCCCACTCTCGAATCTTCATCCAATGATTGATGCACAATAAAGGCACCCGGTGCACCTACAATATAAGCAAAATATTTATCAAGATTTATCAAAGTAATGAATTATTTAAAACATTAATGATTTAACTTAGTAGGGAAATGTAATTGTCGCTGAACCCTTCCAAATATCGTAGGCCACGTAATCGTTGAAATGTTTTAATAGACGGAGATTATTGGGCCCCCATAAGCCAGGGTAGAGGTGCCTTCTTCAGACACCTTTTTCTTCTTTCTTTACTCAATTGTGGTCTTGTGTAACATGCTACATGGGTTATTAGGCCAAAAGGTCAATACACCCTCCTCAGTGGAGCAACATCGTCCTGCTCGGCATCACCCTCCGTCGCCTCATGATCCTCCTCCTCAACCTCCTCATTATGAACCTCAACCTACTTATCATGAACCACAACCTCGTCAGGCATCTCCACAACTGGGGCATCCACCTCCATCACATCAGGGACATCTCCCTCTAAGGGAGTAGTAGTAGCAGTAAACATATCATGGATCTCTTCTCAATGCTTCCTCGCTGAGGTAGCCAATGGATTTCGATTCTTGCGAGAGTAGGATAGTAGGTTATCCATGGTAGACATGCATTAAAAAAATTAATACACTGATGAGTACAATGAAATATATCATTTCACATAGAATTTATAATCACTGATGAGTACAATTAAATATAGCATTAAAACAATCATTGTGAATCCCATCATACTAATAACATGTCATAAGGTATCCCATCATACTAATAGCATATCATACTAGATGGATCACCAGTTTAAAGGTAAACACTAGATGCACATTGAAACCTAAACATGGACAAAGTGCTTAACACATTGAAACCTAAACCTAAGTCATAACAGTGAGTGCTTAACGAATAAAACATAAGTCATGTCAATATGCATTCGGCATATACATAGCGAGTGGGTAGTGAGGATTCGGTATAAATATGCCTACATATAACAGTTCATTCGCTATGTTTACAAATATTGTGGAATGCGGATTCGGTATGTTCATATCGAAATAACTGACTACATTCGACATAAATATAGCGAATCAAACCTAATAATCCGGGGTAAACATGATGAATGAAACCCTAGTTCTGATTAAATTGATTCGTCATAAACATGACGAATCAATGCAATTACTTCGTGTTATTTACATCGATCGAAACCCTAGTTTGACATCTAGAAAATTTAAACAGGTATGGGTTCGTTTTAATTGCAAAATAAAACAAAATGGCAAGCATGTTTCAAAATATCCTTCAAACAGTTCAAACATGATGAAATAGATTTATGATTTTTTATTTCAATAATCAAGTTATTGAATTCATAGCAGTTGGTAAGTTTGGAAATTGACGATCGAACAGTTGGTAAGTTTTTAACCTTTGTTCTAGTCGTATATAAAAAACGTTAGCAATACCAATACATATATATACACATAATAGGGTAATTAAAAGGTTAAACTCATTTAGTTCATTTGAAGTAGAAAGGTTATTTTATTTAATGCACCAACCGAATTATCTTAATCTTTACTTCAAGATGAAAGGTTTGAAAGTTGAAGGTGAATGGTTCCAAGGTTTGAATGAAAGAAAGATTAAGGGAAAGTGTGTAAACAAATTTTAACACTTCAAATATGTGATAGCCCTTTTGTGGAATTTGGATGTAACTATTAAAATTAAGTTGTATTTTGTTGTAAAAAAAAAGAGTTGTGATATTTTGAAGTGTTATTTGGAATTCCCTTAGAAACACCCTTTAATTAAGGTATATCCTATTTTAGTATGACCTATAAATAGGATCGAATTAAGGTATAACATTCTACTTTTAAAATCTTGGTGGGCGTATCTTATAAAACTTATAAATAAAAGTCCTTAGCTTCGCCTTTAATACTATGTGGGTTATGGTAAAAGCACTCCCAATTTTTCTCTCAGACATCAAAGCACTATTTTTTTAAACACAATGTAAAAACACCTTTAAGCAATACGTGGAGCTGAAAAAAAATACATTACTATATAAATTTAGTTCTGATTTTAGATTGAGAAATTGTTTTTACCCCGACTCTTTTGTATAGATAGATAATCAAATAAATGAAAGTTCGATTTATATTTGGAATGATCAGGTAAATTGATATAAGGAGAAACAAGCTTTCATGAGGAAAAATGATGAGAAGCTTGATATGGTGTCCGGGTAAAATAACAAATACTTTTAAACAAACTAATTAAATATAGTTTATTGTGAATCGGAAAATAAAGTGAACAGGAATAGGAGATTTATAAATTTAGGGTCTATTGTAGTATGTGTTATGAAAATAGGATAATACACAATTGATTTATAATTTTAGTCCCTAAAACCGTTGGCACTGACTCACATCCATAAAACGTCAATTAATCTCAACATGTCACATCAATCGATAATTTGAAAATAAGGACTAAAAATGAAAACAAAATGTTTGTCGTCCTATATCACTACACCAAAATGGGAAATTTGTGAGTGTTGTTAGCACTCACAAATGCCCTTTATAACTGCTATTTACCATCATAATTTAGGGGGTGACAAAAGAAAATTTATAACTCCTAACAGCAGTCATAATTTTTTATAACCACTATGGGGTTATGACTGGTGACCCCAATTTGTAACTGTTATTCGTAACTGCTCACAGCAGTTACAAATGTTATATTTGTGACTGCTGACAGCAATTACGAATCATAAATTTGTGACTGCTGTTAGCAGTTACAAAATTGATAGTAGTGATAAATTTGTGACTGCTATTAGCAGTTACAAAATTGAATTTGTTAAATGTGGTAAAAGCTATTACAAATATCTTTATATTTTCACAAAGTGATGAAATAATGAAAGTAAAATAAATATCATGATAACAAGTCTAAAATTTTTACCACATTTCATTTATATTTCTCATATTCCAAATATCCAGTACACATAAAACTTGTTTAAACTTAATTTAACATTAAACAACCCCTAAGTGGGCGCCAAGTACAAAATGAACATAGAATAAAAAATAAACTAAAAAAAATAACGACATAACACTTCGATGACATGGAATGTCATGAACATGTAACAAATCATTCTAAATCTAGACCGGGAGTCACCACACAGTGGATACGATTCTTGAAGTCTAGCTATATCAGCCGTGGGGGGTATTAATGCGGTGACATCCTCCCTCGTGTACTCGGTGTATGCATGTTGATCAAGTTCAATGGACTCGATTTTTTTGAATACGGTGCCTCGGTATCCATTAACTTGTGCTTGTGTTGCTTTCCACGAAGTGTAAACGCCTGGATTTAGGCCTTTGAATACTACGTATGTCGGGTATGCCATGTGTATGCCTGCAAATACTAAAATATAACTATGTTAGTTACAATAAAGAATGTGGGGCAGAATATCAAAACATAATATCAATATAAAGAAAGTGTAAGAACTTCAGGATCATCTAGTTGACCAACATCAAAATTGGGACCTATATATTGAGAATGGTAGCTCTCATTTTTCATCATTTTTCACTGTGTGGAAATTATGGTAATGCCTTAATTAAATCTAAAATTGCCAATTATGGCAATCCCACTATCTCCTAGATTTTCTTTACTTGATCCATCTACATTAAGCTTTAGAGCACCATCAATAGTGATGATACGAGAAATCGGCCATAGGGCGTTCTCATACCAGCAAGTCAAGAGAAAAGTGTGTAAATAACAAGTAAAGCAAGTAAACAGAGAGAAGACAAGATATAGAGTGGTTCAGCCCCTAAAACGGGCCTACGTCCACTGTGTTGCTCCCTTCTCATTATGTGTGTGTGGCATTGTACAATATAATCATGCCTATAAAGGCGTACAAGTATGAGAATAAAAGAGAATATATGATGACTGAGGATTTCGGTCAACCGGGCAGGTAGCTGGTATAGATGTGTGCCTCCAAGAAGTACCTTAGGGATTGTGTAGAGAGAATCTGTATTATAGAGCCTGCCCCGAGCGTGTGGAACCGATCCACCCCCCAAAAAATCCTCCTGCCTTTCAGGTGTGATCCTCTATTTATAAGGTAATGTGTTGAATCACGTGCCCTGAACACATGGCGTACACCAAGTCTGCAGTAGATGTGGATGTGGGTGTACCCAGAGTAAGCAATGCTGCTGTTGGAGGGAGACCGCGGAGCCCTAAGGTGGGGTGCCGCGGCCTATGATGATGAGGGCCGCACCCTATAGGAGTTCTGGCCGTGCCCTGAAAGAGTGTTGCCTTCCGTGGCCTGTATGGCCTGAATGCGATTGTAGTAACAATGCCACGGCAGGGTGCTATACTCGTACTATCAATAAGCCCCCAAGCCGTAGTGCCACGGGAGATATATTGGGACTGCGGCTAAGTAGCCTAGGTGCCGCGGTGCTTCCAAAGCGACGATTCGTTCCGCGCTCCCTTATATAAATTGTTTCTGGTCGTGGACTTCATTACGTTTCCAAAACTTTTGAGAGCAAATCGAGAGAAAAATTCTGCACATTTCTTCTTGCATATTTCGGCGAACCTCCGAGGCGGTGCGTGGCAGTTCAAGGTGGTTTGTAGCTGATCTTCTCGATCCTTCTCATTCTCAGGTGATTTTTCAACCAATGTTTACAATTTTCTTCCATTTTTATGCCTTTCCTGATTCATTTGCTAGAAATCTAGGCTTTTATTTGTTCGTTTTGCTTTTTGTCACATATGCTGCATATGAAATACACATTACTGTTCTTGATGCTCATAGCCGAACCCTCCACATTCTGTTAATTTGATCTTAGAATAGTTAAAAATTGGTTAATCAACTGTTTAGGATAGAGGCTGCGGCACGATGGATTATAATAATCGTCTGAACTTGCAATTCTGCGTCAAATCGTGCTAAATGGTCGCGGTCCCTCAAGCCCTCATCCGCGGCATCCACCTACCCTAATTCCCCTTGGTCATCTCGGAATAGCCTTAAAACGTTCATGAATCCCAAGACATCCATGTAAAATAACTGTAGTTGCTACTAGAGCATATCGAATTGTCTGAAGAATTAGGAATGGCCGCGGTCGGGAATGCCTTGAGGAAATTCTATCATATTTACGTGGCAGCGCGTGTTCCATAGATATGGATTTGGCCGCGGCCAGTTGGGACCGTATGGTCCCATAAGCAATAGAGTTAGCCCATTAATTACTGTATTAGGGACGTAATTCCAACTTGTAAGACTTAAAAATATCCTTCCGCGGCCTCTTGAAGTCTCACAAGTCATACTGGCTGCGGCGCCTAACTGCGAACTCTGCTTTTCAGGTACTGCTGCAGCCATATGAGCTTTGACCCAGACGAGTTCCTGAGAGGCTTTTGGGCAAAGCATTTTGGGACCTCTCCCCCAGAGCTTACTTCCGTGCCCCCTCTGAGATCAGTTGGGCCCTGCAAACTGAAAGATTGCCCGAACTGCGTGATAATTGACTCAACCTCCTCGGACTCTGCATCTGGGAAGGATTCCCAATCTCAACTGATGGAAGAGGAAGCCAACTCAAGTACCCATCCCATGGGAGATATTGTCGCGGCTTCTAGAGATAAGCCTGGAGGTACATCAGGGAGGGCTGCAAAACCACTGGTTGCGCTTGATATCCGCGGCTCGATGACCCAAGATTGGGTTGAGCAGGTTACGGAGGCTTTCGAGTTTTCAGAAAACTTGACATGCTCAGCCCCTGCCGCGAACCAAAGACCGTGCACGGTTCTGTCTGACGATGGGATTTGCTTCCCTTTGCACGCATTCATCTATGGGCTGTGGCTGCCTGTTCCCATTCCCATCCATCGCATTTTCTAGACAATGAAACTGGTTCCAGCTCAGTTAGACCCCAACAGTTGGAGAGTTGTTCTAGCTGCAGTTGTCCTTTGGGAGAAGTTGTTCAAAAAGGACATTACTCCCGAGGAGTTCTTTCACTTCTACCGCCCAAAGGAGAACTCAGTAAAGTTCGCGGGCTACTATTATTTTTCTAGCCGCGGTAGGGACGAGACCCTCTACACTGGGAGACCTACTAGTGTGAAAAACTGGAAGGGAAAATATTTTTACATCTCTGGTGAAGGCTGGGAGATGCACCCCGAGGAGAATGAAAGAGAGAGATCATATAAAATGCCGCGGCAGTGGGGTTCACCCTCAAAACTAGGTATAAGATTATAGCCGCGTCCTTTAATTTCACTTGACCTCTACTAACTTGAATTGTATTTTCTTTCTGCAGCCCTTGACAATCTGCACTTGAACCCGCGGCAGGAAAAAAGAGTTGCTGAGGCCGCGGAAGTTCCTGCTGAACATAAGAAGTTCAGCATACTTGTAACGTCGGCAACTATATTTGAGGTGGGATTCTTCCCAAACAAATCAATTCCTCAATATATGGGCGCAGAAGGTAATTAACTGTGCCATTATTTTCATTCCGTGGTCATTTTATTCACTTGGAACTTCTTGAACTCATGCCATTCTTTTCCAGGTAAAGAAGTTGATAGGGAGCTGCTGGCTACGCAGCTGGCAGAGATGGATGAGGACGCGGTCGTCCTGAATAACACCGCACGAAGCAGAAAAAGGAAGAGGTCCAGAGCCAAGGTACCTGCCGCAGCCCCCATTGGAGATAAGACCACTGATCCTGCCGCGGATCAGGTGGCTCATGATGAAACCCCTGTGCATCATGAACATTTTGATGACGATATAGGGGAAAATCTGGCCGCGGCCGGACTGATGTCGGCGGAAATCCCCCTCCAACCGTCCTCTCCTCCCCCACCAAATGTAGTGGCCGTTAATGCAAATTTGCCACCTCCCCAATTCCGCGGAGAGTCCGGACCAGACGGTAGGCCAAGGCCTCAATTAAGGCAGCCTGACCCAAATTCCTCTTGGGACACTACTGCAAAGGCTGCACGGAGAATGAACCGAGCCTTGGATGCCGCGGACCTCGACAGACTAGTTGGGGAGGATAACGAAGATCTGGAGGACTGTGGCCTCCACAGCCTTCTCAGGGTACGTACCAGTCGTTTAATCTTTGCATCTCATATTTTTCTGCACTTTTACTAACTTGTTTTATTTCATATACAGGCCGTGGATGTGATAGTGGTCCAAAAAAGGAAGTACGAGGCTTTGTACCGACTGAAAGAGGCCGAGAAGAGTGCTCATGCCGCGGACCTGCAGTCTGCGCGGTCCTCTTCTTTTGAGGCAGGGAAAGCGTCCGCTGCCGCGGCCCTACAGGCAGCCCATATGGACTTGGAGAAGGCTAATAAGGCCAGAGAGGAAGCGGAGGAGAATTTCAATCAGGCCGCGGAATCTCTGAAATCATCACAGGCCCAAATAGCTGAAGTCGCCCGTGTTGCAGAGATTGCAAGTTCCAAGCTTTCCCTCCTCTAGCAAAAATACCAAGAGCTTGAAGCCAAGTCTGCTCAGAAGGACGAAGCCCATGCCGCGGCCATACAAAAGATGGAAGTTGATCATGGCGATGCCCTCCACCTAGCCATAGATCATGCTGTGGAGTCCTTCAAGGGCTCTAAGGAGTTCTTCCTCACCAATAATAGGGCATACCTCCGCGGCTACCAGGAGTTACGACAGAGAATCATTAAGAATTTCCCTAATGCCAAGGAGACGGTCCTCGCCTGGAAATTAAGTGATGCAGAACATCAGGAGTGTATTGCTGAGCTGAGGGCCGCAGCTGATGAGAGAGCAAGGCTGATAGCCCAAGCAGAGGCAGAGGCAGCGGCTGAGGACGGGGAGACAGAGACTGCCGCGGGCGGTGATGAGGCTGATGATGATGATGACGCAACCTCTTAGATTTTTAATTTCTGTTGCATCTTTGTAATCTGACTTTGTTGTGGCTGCGGCCCTCATTTCTGTAATCCAAGTCTATTAATACAAAGGTTGCGGCCATATTTTTATCACTGCTTAATATTCCTTTCTTTTCTGCATTGCGTGTTTTACACTGCCCGCTATAATAAATTGTTGCGTGTTACTGCCTCATATTTGTAACTTGCTTTCTGTATTGAATGAACTTGTAGTACTTGTAACTAAGTCCACGGCAGCATAGCATAATTCGATGCAATCTTGCTCTTGTTAATCATTCGCGGTGCCCTTGTCACCTTGGCCCCTTAGGGCTGTGATCCCCAGGCCGCGGCTTGATTTCTTCAATTTTCTGTAGAAGCCGCGGTGATTTGAACGAGGGAAACTACTCTGAATCCAAGCCCACCTCAGTGACTCAGTCTCTTTTTCCATTTAGCTGCGGCAGGTTGCCATCCAGCACTAGGGCAGTGGTGGATGAGGATGCCGCGGCATCTATTTGACTGCTGACAAGATAATGGGGCTACATAACCTTGCCCCTGGCAAATCGAAGCCACCCTTCTGTAGGTTTGACATGCCTCATGATCATGATGACAGTGCCTCCAACAGCCGATTCGAATGTCTTTCATGGCCTTCCTTTAGTCTATCTTGGGACACTATGAAGCCTCCCCAGGCTGGGTTACATTATTAAGCCATCCACAGCTAATATGCGAGATACTATCAAGCCTTTCCAGGCTGGGTTATGTTATTAAGCCACCCACAGCTAATATGCGAGATACTATCAAGCCTCTCCAGGCTGGGTTATGTTATTAAGCCACCCACAGCTAATGTGCGAGATACTATCAAGCCTCTCCAGGCTGGGTTATGTTATTAAGCCACCCACAGCTAATATGCGAGATACTATCAAGCCTCTCCAGGCTGGGTTATGTTATTAAGCCACCCACAGCTAATGTGCGAGATACTATTAAGCCTCTCCGGGCTGGGTTATGTTATTAAGCCACCCACAGCTAATGTGCGAGATACTATCAAGCCTCTCCTGGCTGGGTTATGTTATTAAGCCACCCACAGCTAATAATATATATAAATCCATCCCTGGCTAGATATTGTAAGCCTCCTTGCTCGATGACGAGTCCCAAAAGCTAAGAATGGGCGTTATAAGCCCCCGTGGCTGATGTCGCACTTCGAGAGCAGAGAATTAGCATTGTAAGCCCTGGTGGTTGATAAAATCTCCTTGTATCCTCAGATGCCTCCGCGAATATGGTCATCATATGATAAGATGTAGTTGCATATTGCGAGGGAAACTCCAGAGCTAACGAAGGTCGTATCCCATCCATAAGTGCATCCTGAAGTAGAATAATCCTTCGAGATAATTTTGTTATATTTCCTCTGAAATAAGATTGAGACAACAAGTCTTTTTGTGAGGTAACAGGTTATTAAACCAAGAGAAATATCAGATATAGCTAAACTTGCTAGTTCATATACTTATATATGTATGCTGCCAAGGCTATTAAACTTTGTTAACAAAACATAAAGTCTTGAGTATTTAAGGCTACAGTGAGCTTCATAAAACATAAACAAAAATAGTTGAAATTAGAAAGACTGAGGATGAGATGCGGTAGGCAGCCTCGGCTGGGTCTGGCTGAATCCCTTATGCATTCTTCAGGAATCGCTATAGCATACCTTGCCCGATTATCCTTTCAATTTCATCCTTCAAAGCATAGCATTGCTCTGTGTCGTGGCCATGGTCCTGATGGAATCTGCACCAGGTAGCTTTGTTCCTCTTATGGGGTGGAGCTCTCAATTTTTCTGGCCACCTCAAAATCTTGTCCCCTTTGATCACTTCCAAGATCTCTTCAATTGGGAGGCTCAACTGAGTATAGGCACAAGACTTTTTTTTGCCTTTTTTGACCTCTGACGGTTGACTCCGTGATCTCGTTTACTGCCGCGGCAGGTAAGGTTGGCTTTGTTGTTTCCTCCACTTTCGTGCCTATGTTTTTAGATGCCTCGGACTCCATCATTAGCACCCTCTGAGTGAGAAAATTGACTTGGGTCTGAAGCGAGGCGTGGCTGTCATAGAGGTGGTTAAGGTGATTGTATAGTTGCACAATCTCATCCTTGACTTCTGCACTCCGGCTGGATTCTCCCTCCATCTCTGCTTTTGTTAGTCTTTACAATGTATATATATAATCTGAGAACAAACTAACAGAAGTGAGCAATCTCAGAGATACTGAAGTAACCAAGTAGAAAATGGAGGCCGCAGCCACTGCTACGTAGCACCGCGGTCGCGGCCATAAGGCGCGTAGCAAGATGAACTGTCGCGACCTCGTATAAAACACCGTGGTAGAGCTAGAGCCCGACTGGTTACGCTCCTCAACGTTTGAAGCTTTTGTAACTACCCTAGTGGAGGACACGGCCCTAAGACATATTTGCTGTCTGGCCGCATTCCCCCATAGGCAGCAAGGAGCAATCCCAAACCTGAAGCTCGGGAACTGAGTTTCTCCCCCGAAACTTATGGGGAGCACACCTACTAGGGTTTGTCCATGAGTAAATAACCTCTCGGTGCACACAAGGCGCGGTTTCAATGATAACCCTAGATCATAGGGCAAGAACAGCAAAAAAGGAGTAGATATAATCCCTCCCTAATCATTCATCTTTTTGAGGCCAAAGCCTGTCATGCTTTTCGATACTAGCTAGATAGAATGATATCACAGGGGTATGCAAGATGGGTCTAAAGCCATAAGATGGAGTACATCTGGATATAATAAATACCCACTTATGGGTGTGAATATGATGTGGAGTCCAATAACCAGTAACCGACCCGTGAGGAGATGATCCAATGGACCCCCCGGGATCGAATAAGGTGTTTGAAGAACTCATATGTGCAGAGAATCAGGATTGAAATGTCTCGATTCCCACAGACGGCGCCAGATTGATGATACGAGAAATCGTCCATAGGGCATTCTCATACCAGCAAGTCAAGAGAAAAGTGTGTAAATAACAAGTAAAGCAAGTAAACAGAGAGAAGACAAGATATAGAGTGGTTCAGCCCCTAAAACGGGCCTACGTCCACTGTGTTGCTCCCTTCTCATTATGTGTGCGTGGCATTGTACAATATAATCATGCCTATAGAGGCGTACAAGTATGAGAATAAAGGAGAATATATGATGACTGAGGATTGCGGTCAACCGGGCAGGTAGCTGGTATAGATGTGTGCCTCCAAGAAGTACCTTGGGGACTGTTTAGAGAGAATCTGTATTGTAGAGCCTGCCCCGAGCGTGTGGAACCGATCCACCCCCCAAAAAATCCTCCTGCCTTTCAGGTGTGATCCTCTATTTATAAGGTAATGTGTTGAATCACGTGCCCTGAACACATGGCGTACACCAATTCTGCAGTAGATGTGGATGTGGGTGTACCCAGAGTAAGCAATGCTACTGTTGGAGGGAGACCGCGGAGCCCTAAGGTGGGGTGCCGCGACCTCTGATGATGAGGGTCGCACCCTATAGGAGTTCTGGCCGCGCCCTGAAAGAGTGTTGCCTTCCGCGACCTGTATGGCCTGAATGTGATTGTAGTAACACTGCCACGGCAGGGTGCTGTACTCGTACTATCAAATAGGACATAAACATCTGGTAATTTTGAAGATGGTTTTTTTAATTTTAACTATGAGGTGGATCTTAGCAACAAGAGCAGCGTGGGATTGAACAATAGATCTTGCAAAAATAACTAATCAGTCTTTGTCGAAGATCATCTCAATTACTCTCTTAATAATCACTTCAGAACTCATTAGGATACTTTCATACACGATGATGCATCTAGCCTTTCATATCTCCCATAACACCATCACGGGGATATTTTGATAAATAAACTTGATAAAGTCCTTATTAGACTTGAATAACCACCAAGATATGAGAAGATACTGAATAGAATTGAAGATAGGAATAACTTCAACCTGAGAAAAGAACTGAGACCAAATCTTCTAAGCCAGAGGACTATCAAAGAATAGATGTTGGACTATTTGTACCTGATTGAGACAGCATTGACACCCGAAAACAATTGGGATCCTAATTCTTTGGATTTGATCATAAAGGGGAATGGTATTGTAAAGAAGTTTCCATATTAAAATAGATACTTTGGGAGGACTAACTGGGGACCAAATGAATTTCCATAAACCACTTGCAGCAATACCAGTTCTACAAAATTGATAGGCAGACTTAAAAGAAAAATCTCCAAAACATAAAGTCATCCAAATAGCTTATTGACCACTGATAATAGTGTTTTTTAGAACCTCAAACTAAGCAGCTCTAATTATTTTGATAACATTTGAACCGGAAGATCCAGAACTCAATGAGTTCTTATATTTATTCTGCATGAATCTAGCCCATATGCCTTTAGAATTATTGACCGTCTAACCTAAATTTAAGCTAAAAGTAACAAAAAAATATCAAACAAAGCTCTAACCCCAAGCCCTCCTTTATTGGTAGGCCTGAGGATTCTTTGGCAATTTATCCAAGCATATATATCTTATCTTTTCACATCTGAACCACAGAAAAAACTTACTAAAGATATTATGAATTCTATTAATAATAGCTTTAGGAGGTTTTAAAGAGGCCACAATGTAAATTGGGATATAACATAACACATGTTTGATAAGGACTACTCTTCCAGCTACTGAAAGATACCTACTTTTCCAACCATTGAATTTCCCTCTGATTTGATCCAATAACTTTGTGGTAGCTGAATTTTCTCCTACCTTTGAATAGGGGACAACCAAGATACTTAATTGGGATAGAAGAATCAACTGAGAGGCTGCTTTTGGGCTTATTTATTAATTAGCCAGAAAATTTCTCATATTTAACAAGGAAGCCCGTTAAGTTTCATAGGCTCTTTTTACAACCATTAACAAACAAGATGGTATCATCATCAAATCAAAGGTGAGACATCAAAAGGCTACTGGGAGGATGACATAAAGCCTTAACCTTCTTTGACACTATGAGATTATCCAAGCCTCTACTCATAACTTCAACTAATAAGACAAATAGGGAGGGGGAAAGAGGATCCCCTTGCTTAAGATCTCTTGAGGAATTAAAAAAACCATATTGGAAACCATTAATTAAGATGGAGAACCAATTATTTAAAATGATCCTCCAAATTAAATCAATGAAAAGCTCTCACATAATCTAAATTTTGCCCAGACTTTTATAAGGAAGAACCAAGAAACCCTCTTATATGCCTTCTCCATATCAATCTTGATTAGCACATTTGATCCAAAACATTTTCTTCCCAAGTAACTAGCCATCTCATGGGATAAAATAATGTTGTCTCGAATGCATCTACACTTTATGAAGCCACTTTAATTGGGAGAGGTAATGAGAGGAATAATTTTGGATAGGATTTCGATTGAAGAGTTGCACAGACTTAAAGGTCTAAAATTAGAGCAACTGGAGGGACTGGAAGTTTTTAGGATGAGCATTATAGAAGTACTTAACCAGCTTCAAGGAATTTGGGCTCCCAAAAAATAGGGTTGAATGTCATTTATAAGATATTGTTTGATGATGTCCCAACAATTAATATAAAAGGCTCTACATAAGCCATCAGGGCTAGGAGAAGTATCTACATTGTGGTCTTTAATAGCTGAGAAAATTTCTTATTCAGTTGGCATCACTGTAAGATCCCCATTCAACTCCTTAGTTATCAATGAAGGAATAACTCCTTAGTTGGACCTCAAAATTCTAACAGAACCATACATAACATCCATAATTTTGAATCCTCTAGGGCTCTTTTTCTTATTACTAACCAGAGTGATATATCAAGTAGTGCTCAATCATATATCAAGCAGTGCTCAAGCAGTGAAGCTTAAGGATAAGAGGAGAAACCCACATAAAGTAGATATTAATATTCAATCCAACATCAAACACTACTAATATTCAAAATAGATAGACACTGGATACATTCAAAACAGATTACTAATTGATTCAAAATAGATTACTAATATTCAAAATAGAGTCCAAACACTACTAATTGTTCACTTTGACAATTTGTTCAAATTTCTCAAGATAAATTACTCTGGATCACTTAAGGATAAGACAAAGCAACGGCCAAACCACCCAATATTTCTCGACATCCTTAATAGTGTCCGCCCCATGACTTCGACGATATAACGGATGATTCTCTTCTCCTGACTCAACACTACTAACGTAAACCTTACGTTCAAATATCAGCAATTGATGGCCATGCACTACCGTTCCAGTAGCAGCTGAAGCAATAACTTGTCCACTTACAATATTTCTCTGATTTGAAAAATCTAATAAATCAAAATATGGATCATGTGGAGGATCAGTTAAATCTCCAAAGTTTGGCTCAGTTGAATCTCCAAAGTTTAGCTCAATTGACGGGGGGTAGGAATGTAATCGTGGGGACTTGAATGTGGAACTGGAGTGTAATTACGATGACTTGGATGTGGGAGAGGAGTATAATTGCGAGGAATTGGATGCGGGACAGGAGTGTAATTGTGAGAACTTGGATTTGGTATTTTAAATCCATTCTATTCAAAAGCACTTAAAAGCATGGTAAGGGATGATTTGAGAAATGTCATATCCTCATCATGTTTTTCTTATCGTGTCTTTGCTCTAGTCAACTGTGATACTATAGGAGCAATTGCCTTAAGTTTACTTTTGGACATGGGTCCAACACCACGAGTCGCCCCCCTAGTATCTTTTCTTTTAAAGGCAGTCAATGCATCTCTATCAATACTATTTTGGCTTGAAGAACCTTGACTACTTCTGAGCTCACTCAGTTTTTGATCCAAAATTATTTATGAATCGATTAAAACCATTGAACGACGAAACTTGAAAGAATTTAATTATTACAACTGAGATTACGAAACTCACCATATCATCAGCTACCTTTGGGTGAAACTCCCCAGTTTTCTGCCTACAACTTTCGAGATACACTTCCGAACGATCAACAGGTCGTTTATTATTAAGCACCTATAAATTAATTTTCCATTAACTATTTGAGCAAGACATATAATATATCTACACATTAAAATAAGAAAGGGTGTATACCATCTCCTCGGTTTTCTCAGCATACGACACCCGACCAAGATAATGGACGTCAGTCTTTTTAGCCCTGTTCACCCGGCCTTGGTGTCGTTGTTTCAATTTTGCCTCAGACTCTTCACGCGAGATGAATTCATTCCACTTACGGACAGGGATATGCTCTTTATCCCGTACTTGACCCTTTAGGACCTTTATCCCACCACTGTCCAATCCCTTAAAATAAGTCGAGCGGAGGTTACTTCTAAAAGTCTTCAAGTGAATACCAATGGCTTTCATGAACCCCTCCTTCTGATCGACCGAAAGATTGAACTCTTTCATGAGCGTATCCCACAAGTCGTCCTTTTTTACTTGCTCAATCGTATCCCAACTCTCATATTTTAAGCCAATACAAGATTTTAACAAAGACAAGGCTCGAGCTTTAAAAGGATTCTTTCCACCTATTGCCAAACCAAATAGGTTAAGGGAAATGTCAGCACGAGAATCCATGGTAGAATGTTCATCATGACTTGAACTTTCTGGCCTGCATGATGGAATTGTATTCTCGGACGCCATTTTCGGGATTTATATATTTATGCATTAGTTCATATGTTAATACAAGAGTAAGGAAATAATATAAAAAAATATAATATAAGTTATACCTTTTTCAACATATTCTAAAGGTTTCTATAATTCAACCATGTCATAAGTTTCATACTTCATCATTTCACGTAAAGTTTTTATTGGCCATGTCTGCAGAAGTGTGTTGATAATTGCATTTCTGACACTAAATATATTAGGACGTATGCCTTCTCTCCTAAGCCGATAATAGATGTTAACTTTGTTATGCATATGTTTTCTCACAGTAGAGTCTGAACGCATCCTTATCCTCTTCAGTTCTATCCACAGAGGATGAATTTTTCTTTCTTCGAGTTCTAAAAACTCTACTAACTGCATCGCATTACTTGGATTGTGTTTTATGAAAACTCTATCAACTGCTTCATCCCAACTTTGAGGTAGTGTGCGTAGATTTGATTGAAATAAATATGCTTCAGGTATGTTCCACCCATGATCTCGCAAGTAATTACATTGTTTGATTTTTCAATAGACATGCCGATAAATTGACGTGTTCTCTATAAAAGACCTGTTTTCAAAATTGTTGCATGTATATACAATATATGACATCCTGGAAAAAGTAATAATAAACTTGTCAACAAAAGTCACTATGAATACATGCTACAAAATAATTGAAATATGCTATTATACATAATTTTCATGTCAACATTTAAAACAACATAACATGCCACAATTAAACATCTACTCCTCTAATGCGTTTAATAACTTCTTTAATTCTGGGTTGTCATCTAGAATAGACTGAATCTCGATAGGTGCCTCTATATCGTCTACCGATGTAGTCAAGCGCTGAGGAGAATGTAAAACAACAGACCATGGATCATTGTTGGGGCTCTTTGCATAAAACACTTTCTTTAAGTTTTCGAATGCACAAACGAATGGCTCATCATTAACATTGTCTTTGCTCTTTAACTTGGCCAAATCAACCTTCACCATGTGGGTGTCAGGGTCGACCATACATGCATTCTTCTCCTCCACTCTCACCCAATCACAGTAAAATATAGATATGCTAAAAGATATATAATCTAATAGGATAATTTGTTTTATAATCCCATAATACGTCATCTCAACTTCTATCAAGTTTTTATCTTTCGCGATTGCCCTTAAATGAGTTAATGCTTTATATGAAATGCCACTGTTTTGTTTCCCAATGAGTTTTAACCCGTGTGTTCTTGAAGAGAACACAAAACCATTTACACGATATTGTCCAAACTCCTTGGCTACAAAACTAGGCCCATTTGCTAGAAGTGCAAGTCTCATCGATACTTCCCCAGCTTTCAATAACTGAAACCAAGAAAGTATTTGCATTGTGAATATGTTGCAAAGACAGTAAATAAAAGTGAGGCATTACTGTAGTCACCTCGAAAGCTACCCAATGCCTACAGTCATTGTCTGCGCTCGCGCCTCCCTTCCTCCTCTTGGCATGCCCGCACTCATTATATTGCCTAGGTTAAAACACTAAAAATATTAATTTCTAATGAATACAACATCGAACATATTACATTATTTTACAAAACACTTTAAATAAACTCACATTTTCTATTTATCTATGTCTTCATGAGTCTTGAATACATATCGAGCCACCTGGTTATATTTTGTACTTGTTAGCTTCACTACCTTACCTTTCCCCAGGGACTCCTCATCATCAAACTCTTCTAATTCATCAATAAAGCGTTCACGACCTCCAACATTTGGGTTAGGCATATATTCCTGTCCATACAAGGAAGACTCTTCCATAATGTACTCCTCAACAATGGACCCCTCAACGTACCGTGTATTCTTAATGTAATCTTTAAAAGTTTTCATTAATCGTTCGAATGGATACATCCATCGGTACCTTACTAGTCCACATAAAAGTTCTTCGTCACACAAATTCACTCAAAGGTGGATGCTTATGTCAAAGAATGAGGGAGTAAAGTGCTTCTCCAAAACACATATAGCCTCGGCCAAAGTTTCTTTCGCTACCATTATGTGCGTCCTGTTGACAACTTTCTCACACAATAGGGAGAAACATAATCTAATTTGTATAATGGCCCTTCGAAGATCCTTATGTTTTGAAAAAGAGTGTCCGAACAATAGAGGTATAAGTTGCATTATCACATGCCAATCGTGGGACTTGCACTTTTTCTAAGCTTTTGTTATGTCGCAGACAATCCTGCGTAATTAGGATGAGAAATTAGAAGGGACCTTCAAGCCCTTTAATATTTCTAAGAACATATTTCTTCCTTCAATGCTCAAAGTATAAGATGCAACTGGCATATGCTTTTTTCCAGTGTTTGTATATTCTTTCAACCATAATGATCTTTTAATCTTCAAATCACGAAGATCTTCACGGGCTTTTTCTCCATCCTTGGAATGAGAACCACCAATGCGTGTGCTTACGAGATGCTCAATAATATTTTTCTCAGCGTGCATTATGTCTATCACATGTCGCACAGGATGTTCCTTCCAGTATGGGAAATCAAACATTATTGATCTCCTCAACCATGCCGTTTTCATATCAACATCCTTTCTTTTACGCTTTTGGGCCAAAATTATGGGGTGTTTCCCCCTCAACTTTTTATCAGCCTTTAATGACCTTTCTTCAATTTCCAAACCAAAAAGTCTTGGTGGAGGTGGTCGTGTCTTAGTGCCTTCTGGGAGAAAATTGCTTCGTATTGACCTGAATTTGTGACTTTGGGGCAGAAATCTCCGATGACTATGATAAAAAAAGTTTACCACTTTTCTTAAGCCAGCTGGATTCAGTCTCCTCTCCACATATAGGACAACCTAGGTAACCATGTACATTGCTCCCAAATAAGGTCCCATAAGCAGGAACATCATGAATTGCCCATATCAACATAGCTCTCTAAATGAATTCCTCCTTTTTGTACGAGTCGAACGCTCTCACACCTTTAACCCATAACTCATTCAATTCATCTATTAATGGCGCTAAGAAAACATCAATGTCACTACTCGGTGCTTTTGGACCTGGTATCAACAACGACAAAATTGAAAACTCCTTTCTCATGCACAACGACGGGGGCAAATTTAAAGGCGCCGTAAACACAGGCCATATACTCTTATCTGTGCTCCATTTGCCAAACGGGTTAAACCCATGGGTTGATATTCAAAGGTTAACATTGCGTATTTCAGTAGAAAAGTCCGGGTATCGCTGATTTGCAGATTTCCACACAGATGAATCAATCGGATGTCGCATGAGATTCTCACCCACCTCCGCTCGACCATGCCAAGTCATTGCCTCTGCTATCCAAGGTATAGTGTAAAGTCTATTCAATCGAGGATCTAAAGGGAAATACTTTAACACCTTCTTAGGTATTTTCGTATATACTTTCAATAAACGTTTATTATGTACTATCATCTTTTGTTCATAACTAGGTTCCTTACATACAGGACAAGCCCGTTTGTCCTTGTGCTCCTTATAGTATAAAATGCAGTCATACTTGCAGCAATGAATTTATTTGTATTTCATACCCAAACCTTTCAAATTAACCTTCATGATCGGATAATTGACTGGCAATGTATTTTCTTTAGGGAGCAGATCTTTTGCCCAGAGGAGTATTGCCATCACACTTTTTCCCGATAAGCCAAATTTGCTCTTTAAGTTGTGCAACCCAACCATGGCATATAACTTTGTGTGGTCGGGGTTAGAGTTATGGTATAATGGTGTTGCGGCTTCTGCTTTTAACCGTATATAATCCTTAACTTGGTCCGTATCATTGCCAACATGATCCTCACATCCTAAATCATTGCCTCTACTATCATGCTTTTCTTGTGCTGCGTGCACTTCATACGTATCATTTATGAGATCGTTTAACCTAGCATGTACTAACGGGTCACCATTTGTGTGAATAGTTTCATTGACAAGTATTTATTCTGGAATATACTTAAATTCCCTCTTCCCATGGAAATGCCAAAACATGTATTCAGCTTGCATACCCCAATGAAACAAATGTACTTTTACATCTACCCCTTTCAAGCGTTTACCATTTTTACAACGATTGCACGGGCATGGGATAATATCAGTTTCGAGATTCTTTGTTGCATAATTCACAAAGTATTTAACCCCATTAACGTATACTTGCCCCACTCTATAATTTTCACCCATCCACTCTTTATATTGTGGAAACCCCATTAATTCACAATACAAACAAATAGAAACTCAATAAATTATAAAACTAAATGAAGTTTGAGCTGATATTTAGAACATAATCTTTGGCTCATCATTGCATTAATACTATCATTGCATTAAAACTCACAGGAAAACCCGACCAAGCACAAAACGTCAAAACTTCAACGAGAACAAAACAATGGTTATTAATTAATTTTCAGATTAAATAAATATGAATAGTATAAAATGATTATGGAAAAAAATCTAACATATTCCCAAACAAGATAATATTCAAAAAACGAAAGAGGTTAAACGATGTGTAGATATACTCACAACAAAACAATCAGATTTGATTATATTTTGTCTAGAGAACGTTGATCACAAAGCTCGAGCAAAACTCGTAATATTAAAAATCCATTTAATTATATTTTGTCAAAAAAATATAATGTCTAGAGTTTTTGAATAATATTTTGTCAAAAAAATAACCTCAATACAATTTCTAAGGATTATTAACATAAAATACAATTTGTATATAGATACACTCATAAACACACATATAAACAAAAATATATACATACACACACATGTAAACATAAATTTATACATACACACACATATAAATAGAAATCTCTACATACACACAAATATACACACATACCCACACATAATAAGAATCGAAATGCGCACACACACAATGAGAATTGAAATTAGGGCTTTAGACAGAAATTAGGGCTTTAGACCAACCTATACAGCAAAAATACCCAAAAATATACCTGTTTGATTCACCGATCTGGGGTTTTAGAATCGCAAATTCTTCTTCACATCAACGACTTCTTCATAGCTGAGAAAAATTTATACGTACACACACATGTGAACATAAACCTTATAACAAAAGTACACAGAAAACTTAGAATCGAAAAATACTTGTTTGCATAGAAAATTTAGAATCGAAAAATACAGATAGAGGTTTTGGCAAATGAAAGAGAGAGAAGAGGGCGAGAGCTCTTCACGTACAGATAGAGGGAAATTAAAGTAGGTGAAAAATTTTGTGACCGCTAATAGCAGTCACAAATTGAGTCTAAGATCAAAATTTGTGACTGCTGGGAACATTTACAAATTTATGACTACCAATAGCAGTTACAAATTAAGTCTTAGACCAAAACTTGTGATCGCTAATAGCAATTACAAATTTGTGACCGCTAATAGCGGTCATAAATTAAGTCTAAGACTAAAATTTGTGACTCCTCATAGCAGTTATAATTTTGTGACTGCTCATAAGAGTCATAACTTATGTCTACTAATAAACTTGTGACTACTTGTGACAGTTATAAATTTGTGACTGCTTATAGGAGTCACAAATTAATTATATGGTAACATTTGTGACTCCCATTAGCGGTAACAAACTAATTGACTCAAAAAAAATTTAACCAATTAATTTCATCACCCCTAATGGCAATCACAAATAATTTTGTGACTGATCCCAGGAGTGTCTAGTTTGTCACCCCTATTGGCAGTCACAAAAAGGCAATCACAAAATTAACATTTTGGTGTAGTGTAACCATAATAGAAATTATTTTAGGTCCTAAAATATATAAACTAAAAGAAATATAGAAAAAATATATATAAATAGCTTAATAAGGCATTCGCTTAGTCTTCTGATTTTTCATTACATCCAATTCACCGGACTTGGATAAGGAATGTTTTTCATTAGAAGATAAGAAAAAGGTTGAGCATGTGTTACATTTAAAAATGGCTTCCAAAAAATATATTATAACTACCCACTGCTGGACTTAAAATAGGTAGAAATAAGTAAAGTACTTGTTTTTTAAGGGTGTTTTATATGGACACACCTTTTCAATTCCAGACTCGGGTGATCAAATTTCAATTGTTTAAATAAAAGACAATTAAAAGAAATGAATAACCCTTTTATAAGCCCCCCGACTCCAGCCCCTGTATTCTCCAAAAGCCTCGAACCACAAATCGTACATATCTATTTTGACAAAGGGGAACCCAAACTATATATAAGAAATCGAACCAATTAATCTGGAGTGAAGTAAAGATCTCACTAAAAGGATTAGATGTAGGCAACATAATCCCGTCATCGCAATGAGGCAACCTTACCGTTGCCCAGATTCACCCCTTGCATTAAAGATCTCACCAAAAATAAAAATAAAAAACTCAAAACACTCGATTGATATAATCTTGGCAGAATATCTCCCTACTTTAAAAGCGAATGAGACAAACATCATACACGCATATGTGTGTGTGTGTGTATATATATATCATGCATACTCAGTTTGCATACCTTCCGTACGGACCATTTTTTTAAAATAGTAAAAAACATAATTTTGGGCTAATTTTTTTGTATGGTTTTTAAACATTTCAGTAGGACCATAAAAAAAATCAACTCAAAATGAAGTGTTTTGCTATTTTAAAAAATCGATCAAAGTTTCTCTGTTTTTAAGTTGTTAAAAACTGACAAATTTGACCGATTTTTTTAAAATAGCAAAAAAAATTCATTTTGTGTTGAATTTTTTTTATAGTCCTACTGAAATATTTAAAACCCATTAAAAAAATTAGCTCAAAAATATTTTTTTTACTATTTATCAAATATGATTCTCGTCAGCGGTATGCAAACTGGGGTATGAATGAGAACCTCTCTCTATATATATACATATATTCACACACACACACAAGAAAAAGATTTGGGGATGGTTGTAAGAAAGGGGAAACATAGTTTTTTAGCACAGGATTTGTGGTTTGGAACACACAAGAAACAGATTTGGGGGTGGTAGTAAGAAAGGGGAAACATAGTTTTTTAGCACAGGATTTGTGGTTTGGAAACGTAGCTAGGATTTCTCAAGAGTGGAGGCTAATCTAATGGTAATTTCCGGGGTTTCGAAGGCGGGAGCCCCCGAGCTGGTTTTTTTTAAGGTTATTTTTTAGTATTACCAAATAATTACTAAAATATTTATTTAATCTAATGAAAAGAGAAATAATTTTCGCTAAGGTTAAACCAATATTCAGACCCCAAAATTTATATATACAATATCTCTAAAGTCAATCACAATTTAATCCTAAAACTAAATTTAGAATTTAAACCAACCAACAATGACACTAAACAAAAAAAAATATTAACCCTTTTATCTCAAATTAAAGGCAGAATTTACAAGTGAAAATTAGAGGGGTAAAATATAATTTAATATTTAAATAAAATTTATATGATTGGCATCATAAAAATTCATTCAAAAATTAATCAAAATCTAAAATCATAAACTAAATAGAGAATGAGAAGAGAAGTCTTTTCCTTTTCTTTTCAAAGAGTTGTGTGGGAAGAAAAAGAATACAAGAGTTTTTTATAATTACCAAACCCCATCTTAAATTTTCAAAACACTTCATTTATTCCTAGAATTTTCTTTTGGTACATATGTATTTTTTTTTTGTGGGGGCTCAAGCCCGCACTAAGCCCCATGTGGCTCCGTCCATGGTTTGGAGGAAGAGGAAATATGCTAGCTGTGTGAAGATGGGTTTTTCAAAAGTTCAATGTCTCCTTTTTATTCAATAAACTCTTTACTTTTGTGCGGTAAATGTACGTAAGCCCATTTATGTGGGGTTAAATGAAATGAAGGCTGTAGATTGATAATATGGGTTTATATAAAAACACTAACACCAATCAAACGCCCCTTAATTGAAGTTCGGCAACATAAAACTGATATTTTAAAATTACATAAATCCTAATTGAAGCATTTAAACTTCTTCCATCCACGGTTATGTTCAATTGCTTCCAAGCCTAAACATAATCCAATAGAACTATGCAAGGGAAAATGAGAGATGCAATAAAGCTACAATTATATTTGGGAAGAAATCTCCAAAGACCTTCATTTGACCATCACATGCATCACAACCTTCCATACTTTCTGCAAAGAAATTCAGCAACAATTGATTATGTCATACTTGCTAGTGTATATGTATATGTGTGTGCGTGTGCGCGCGCGCGTGTAATTATTAAAATACAGTAAGGATTTTAATGCAGCAAGGATTTTGCGAGTTTGGTAGTGGGTTTTTGAGCTTTGTTTCTTTTTTGGGCATGTGTGCCTTGTTTTGGGCAGTCTGTTGCCTTTGTTTGTTTTGTTTGGTCTGGCCTTCGGGCCTATGTTTGGACGCATTGTACATATTCTCTCTGGGCTTTTGCCCTTGTGTTAATTAAATTCACATTTCACAAAAGAAAAGTTACAACATTTATATTTCCTTGTAAAAAACTAATAGCACAATAGGTATTCACACTTGCATTGTGTCCGTATCAGGACTTTCAATGAACATGCGAATGTGTATTCACGAGTATGTTTAAAATGTGCTATGTTTAAATCGGAGTGCTAAAAGGACTATACATCATGTACTTGTTAATATATCCAAATATATAGTGATAAATAGCTGACATATTAAGCCTTAACAAACACAATTAAAAGGTAAAAGAATTCTCAAGCTTGGACTTAAAATTCACAAAAGAGATGAGTCACGGAAGTGGCACACCATGCCAACGTACACCAAGTTCGACGTACTTGGGACTCAAACAATGCATCACAATTTGACAGACAGCTTGTGGTGAAAACTGATTCCACGTTAGACAGGTGAAGTGTAATGCAGCCAAATAGATCCTTCCCCTTCCTTTTTTTCCTTTCTTTTTAAGTAAAACCACCCAGAAAAGGAAGGCAATGGCACCTGCCACCTGGATGGGGGAGGGGAACGGTAGAAAATGAGTCTCTCTCTAGAAATGTCCAAAACATTGATTCCAGTGATGTACTAGTTGTATCTTTATAATGAGCTCAATCAACCTCATAATATGTAAAGTATTTTCCGACACTTTTGGACCTTAATTTCATAATACTCAAAACAAATGAACCCTTAGGTTATTTGCAATTTGACCCACATTTCATTTCCCCGTTCAATTTGACCGCAATCATTTCCACTCCTTGGAATTTGCCACCCGAAAGTTTCATATATACACTTTTTATGCAATTTGTGGTAAGCATTTTGTAATACTTTTAAGTATTGATGACATTCTATAATAGTTTTTCGCGACATTTTGCAAGAACTGAGTGGGGCAAAATAATTGAGGGTGATTTACCAAATAACTCAAATTTTTTAATAGTAAGAAAAGAAATTACGGAACCAAGTACCAACTGTTATTGAACAGAAAAAAGAAATGGAGGATTGGTTAATGAACATGGTTTATTCTCGACAGGGCCATAAAAGTAGATATGTTCCTAATTTTTTATATACGCAACTTTTTTTCCTTGCTAACAATGAATCAGCAGGTTCTTCACTATTCTCTTGTCGCTTATGATGTCAATGGGCCTAGTTTTGCAACATCAGTTTCATATGCATTAAAACTTGGTTCATTGAAGAGCTATATTGTATCTAATCACCTACACTTCCTTGGGGCGCCACATTTCTTTCCAAGACAATGTTACATGGAGGATGCTCTTCTTAGGGTTTACAAGTCCAGCTTCTCCGCAAGCAACGCAAAATAATATACGGTATCCTAGGTAACAAATTCATATGGAAAATGTTGAATTACTTATATAACCAACAATCTGACTGCAGGCGTACCCAGATAAGCATCCTAGTGTATTAAATTACAATCATTCTTATTGTATTGTTGATTAATATAATATAAAAAGTAATATTTGGCTTGCATTCATCACATGGGATTTGAAGGACATGACATATAAGAATATGAAGAAACCACCTTTACCAATGCTTCAAACAATAACTAAATGAATAAATGAACGTAATTATGTCTATAACAGGAATAAGAAATAGAGTACCTATGAAATTAAGCCATACTTCTTGAAGCTTTTGTCGATGTCCACGCTCTCCGCACCACGCTTTTTGGAATTTTTGCACCTGAGATTCATAATACTCAAAATGAATCATATATTTTATATGTCTATTTTTTTCTCAAGAGGCATTTATACATGTGTATATACATAACCAACCTATTATAAGGGTCCATAAAAGGGCAGGGGACAGAGAAAAAAGGGAAGAACAACACATATACATACATGATAAAAACATCTCTAATAGAGCAGATAGCGTCGAACATGGAGTGAGTGTCATATTCGAGGGGGCCATGCAGCAGAGTTGCGACGACATTAAGATCCCCGGCTTAGGCTTGAATCTCCACTTGAATGATGGATACCGCAAGTTTTGCACAAGGACTAGAATAGATATAACAAAATTTTCCCTCCTCACCTAAATCCTTGACAAACCCCAAAGAAAACTTGGGCGCCTTAAACTTAACATTCACCTTATCTAATCTTCGGTGATACTTGATTGTCCCATCATCCCCATACAGATAGGCCACAAGACCTTTCTGTGTGTAGCTAATCACAATCCCATTCTCACACTCCTCAACCAAACCATGACAATAAAATGGGTAAATCATGTCACTGATTCTATAAGGGTTAAGAAACCTTTCATCCGCAGCATAAAACCATTTTCGCAAATCAACATCGTAAAAAAGCCAAACGCCACTAACGTTCCTAATATGTATTTTTCTTTTCATTACGTTAAAGTAACATAAACCAACATGTTCGTGACCTGGGGGAGGGGGCAGCTCCTCCCATAAATTTTTATTTGGGTCGTAACACTCGAATGAAGGAGGTGAAACTTCAAGACCTCTTAGATAAAAAGGACGATCACGAAGTATGTATACCTTGTCATAAACAACTGCTATCTTGGGATTCGTTTTTTATGCAAGCAAGGGAGGGATCTGATTCTGAATGATAGAAGGGTTTGGTGGGTTAAACAGGTAAACGTCAGAGTTATATCCAGTTGATGAATTTTCTTCGGGAACAAGTCTTGGTCGATATGTGAATCCATCATGTGGAATGTTTTCACCAACGGTGAGGTACAATTTGGAATTCAAAAAGAAACCTCCCATTCCCACAGGTAGACCTTGCTTTTGGAAGTCAACCACTACTTCAAGCTCTGGGGGAGTGTTTTCACACAGTTGGGTGAGATTAATGTGACAAAGATGTCATTCGATAAGCACATACGCATACTTCTTTACCTTCTTATTTTCCATCCCCCAATACCAACTCTATGGCTTCCATATTTTCTTTAACTAAATTTGTTTCTCCTCTCCCTAACCCTCACGGATTCACAGGTAAATATGCCTTATTTATAGGCTAGCTGATTATCGTGCAGGGGGGGGGGGGGGACCGACTGGAGTTGCCAAACATGCAAACCAACAAAATTTGCAAAATTAACGTAGAGATGTGATAGCCTAAACACTATTACAATCTTTACATGGATATCCCAAAACAACAAATATAGGAAAATAGCTCAAAAATTCAAACCAGTAAAGTGGAACGAGAATCTTCCTACAAAATATGATGCATTTAGCGAACATAATTAATCACAATGCTAGAAAGTAAACATGACATAGACAACAAATCAATGTTTCAATTAGGATTCATGCAAAAATCAAATACACAACTCACACTAATCACCCAAATTGCAATAAACACGTGTATTAATGTCCACTCATATAGATGAGGGCAAACCATATTCTAATGTTTTAACAGTCCTAAATAATATTTCCAGGAATGTATATCATGCAAATTTTACACTATCTAATTATACAAATTACATATTCAAGAACCGGACACAATAAACATTTGTATATTATTATTAACTCATATAGATGAGGGCAGCCAGTATATTAAACTTTAACCAATCATACAGAATATTTCCAGAACTATACTACTGTTGGTATCCTTTCAAGAACTAATGTTGGCATGTAATTAATCAAACCCATTACTCCAAAGAACCTTTACTAAAGTTGCAAGGTTATAAGGTCTTAGTTTAATTTGTATAATACACACACACGCAATCACATTTTAATATTATATATAAAGTGATATTCTCCAATCTCAATTTAAATACAGATTCACAAGTTTGCAAGAACAAATTTCAATTAATTCAAAGGGATTGATGACTTGACTTAATTAAAATAAAATTATTCCAATTTTATTCATTTTATCCTAAGCATACATCTAGGTGATATAATAAAGTGAAATGCGAAAATCCCAACCACAACACGCCGATGTACGAGGAAACCCCAATTAGGAAAAACCTCAGACGGCTGGGCCTAGACAAAATCCACTACAACAATAGGTTTTACAAGAGACTCAAAAGACTTACAGACATTGACTCACTCAAGACTTTCTTATGCCGTCCTCGAACTCCGAAGTTGTAGTACGTGAAGCTCCAACGCTTTGCTCAACACTCCTCGTGTTGCGGTATCCACCGAAGCCCAAAACCACCGTCTCCTCAAAGCTTGAATGCAGAGATTCACCGCAAACTTGCTTGTTGAATGTGAATATGATTGAAGGGGTTTTGTTTCAAAAGATGATAAAAATGTTGGAGATAATTTTTACCAAAAAGATGGAAGTTATGGAAAAAGTTCTCTTGAGAATCATGAACTTCCTTGACATTTGAAACTAATTTTCGTCCATATAAAGTAACTGAAAAAGTAGTGGGCAAAAACAGTTATGGGAAAAACTGCTTAAAAAATATGTTTAAAAAATTAGACCTGGCAGAACTCGTTCGAACGAGGTCGTTCGAACTACTTCTCGTTCGAACGAGTTATCTAACGACGTTCCAGTTTAGAATTATAGAGGTCGTTAGAAACCTCGTTCGAACGAGGTCGTTCGAACAACATTTCTAATGAACTTCTAACGAACTTCCAGTATAGGCTGGGGAAAGTCGTTAGATCCTGGTCGTTTGAACGACCTGGATAAACTTCGAACAAGATTTTAATTTTTGCCCAAATTTGTTCAAATTTATTTCAAGGATTTTTCTTTATGAACATTACTTATTTACGAACATTTTCTTATATGAAAAATTCTTGATTAGTCAAAATACTCCAACACATGAAATTATATTTTGGTCATATACCTTTGTAGGATAGCTAGTATGGCATGAATATTGATGACCCATGAACTTTGGATGCGATGCTTGAATCTTTGCGTTGAATGATGCTTGATGAATAATGTCCCAAAATTGTTTTGTCCAACGGAATATAGCCAATATAACAAATGACTCGATTGGAAATTTGTCCTTACAAATCTCCCCCTTTGGCTATTCCGGGAAAAAACAGAATAATAAAAAATAAATAAAAGACAGAATTTGCTAAGTCAGTCGTCAAGCCGTTTCTAAGGCCCGTCCCAAAAACCTAAAAAAAACAGACACAAAGACAAGACTGACGAGCTGCAAAGGAGTAGGAGATGTATCCTACACACATGAAACAACAAATTCATAAACGCATGGGGAAATAGAGAATAAATTATATATAAGACTATGTGGTAGCATATGTTGTGAATGGTACATAAAAGTCTCAATATTCAATGTTAAGAATTTAACTCCCCCTAAATTATGCATATGATCAACATTAAAATCAATTAGTAAATTCAATTATTATTAAATTCAATTAATTTATCCAACTCCCCCTAAATATGAATTCCCATTAACTAATGTTTCTTCCCCTTTTTGCCCGAAAAAGACAAAGGGATAAGGGGCCTGCAAGAAAAAATAGAATAGACAACAAAGCAAGAAATAGGAATAAAGAAGAATGACAATGAAAATACTGAAGATGCATTAAGTAAGGGGAAATGGGAAATAGTTAAGGTGCATACAAGTATATATCCAAACCAAAGGAATCCAATACAAGGAATAAATAAACCACTCATCCTCACAAAAACAAATAAACAGGAAATGAGCAAAGAACATCAAGAGTCAGGAGCATCGGGTGGAGTGTCATCGGGAGCTGGTGCCGGAAGAGCCTGCCCCGCGGCGCATCTCCATATGTAGAATGACATTAAGATGCTCTAAAAGGAGAGAGTCCCGAAGAGCCTAGGATTCATCTCGACGCGCTTGTGCTTCCTCCCGGGATGCATCTCGACGGGCTTGGGCCTCGCGGTCCTACTGCATAAATAGTATAAGCTCCTGCATAAGCGCCCGGTCCTGACGACGATCCTCCTGAAACTATTCAACCTGTGAACGGACAAACAAAAAATTCTCCGACTCGACGGGTGCGGGAATATGGGAAGGGGAGGGGCGATGGATAGAGCGGGAGGGGGCGGGATGACTAGGGGCAGGGTGAGAGGAAGCGGCGGAGTGGGAAGAGGTGGAGGGGGTGAGGGAAGGAGTATCCGGTGGCAAATGGCCATGAGAGCGGCTGACTGAGGTCATGTCAACGGTTTGGTATTTAGTGATGGGGATATCGGTGGAGACATGGGGGCAACCGACGGTAAGACAAAAATGAGTGATAATGGCCGCAAAAGGGAGGGCTTGTCGAGCGGGGCTGAAGGGAAGGATCCTAACAGTCCGAATCACACTAAAAAGATAGGAGGGGAGGTCAATGTGAGCCCGAATGCTAATAGAAAACATAAGATCCACGTGTTGTTTGGTGATTTGAGTGGTGTTGGCACGAGGGAGAAGACAGGCACATACGATCCAATTAAGGACCATAAAGTCAGGATGTAAATATTTATGGAAAATAGTGACAGTGCCGGGAGGGAGGAACCTAAAAACAGTGTTTAGGACAAGAGTGGCATCGAGACGTGTATCGGACGTCCAAGGGAATGAGGGATTAGTGACCCGAGGGAGGGGAAGGAGTTGAGCTACCGAGTCGGGAGAGATAATAATCTCCCAACCACGCACCCTAGAATGAAGGTGATTATCCCTGTCGTTCGTGCCAAAATAGAATTCCCGAACAAGGTCGGGAAAAACGGCATCCGTGAGAGAGAAGAGCGGGTCCCATCCTAAATCTGAAATCCACGAATGCACAGTGGTGCCGTGGAGAGAGTGGAGATTAATAATTTTCTCCCTAACAATGGAACGGGTAGCAAAACCTTGGGTGTGATAAAGAGTGTGTTTGGAAAGGGTACGCCAATGCAACTTAAGGTCTGGAATAGCGACAATGGTACGGGTTTCCTCATCAGAGGACGAGGAGCGTTCCTCGAGGGAATATCTTATACGGCGTTGGGGACGGTTACGGGCCATGTAAAAATGACAGAAACTAGAACCTACCCGAACAAAGTCCAACCAAACCACCAATTACACCAAGAAACCAACAAACAATCAGAATAATTCCCATTCTCCGTTAGGAATAAAAGAAAAATTAAAAGAAAATTAATAAAAAATGATTAAAATAAATTCCATGAATAGTAACTAAAATTTAATTTGAGAAAAATAAAATGATCATGGAATATATTTTAATCAGGGGCAACATAAACAAATGAAGAAATGAAGATAGCCCCAAAACAATTGGAGGGATATACACACATTCATATATATAAAGGTTGGGAAAAAAAGGAAATCAATTTGAGTTTGAGAATAAGACCCAACAGCATATATATATATATAATATGTGTGTGTATATCGATATATAGAGATGATTGAAGAGAAGATGGAAACAACAAGTAGAGATTGAGCAGCAAATGTGAGGAAGAAATAAGGGGTATGTAGAGGCAAATCGTGGGAAGGGGAAGAGAGTGGAGGAGAGGGAAAATGGGAGAGGGAAAATCGTGGGAGAGAGCAAAGAAAGAGAGTGGAAAATGGAGTAAGTGGAAGAGTGTAAATATGGGAAATAGGGGTGTTGGGAAACGTAAAGATGGTAGAGAGAGAGGTGGCAGATTTGGGGAAGAGTAACTGCCCGATTTAAACGCAGGTCGTTCGAACGAGTGATGTCGTTCGAACGAGGTATTTCGAACGAAGTCACAGTTGCGCCTCGTGAGATAACTCGTTAGAAGTTCGTGTGAACGAACTTTGTCGTTCGAACGACATTTCGAACGAAGTCACAGTTGCGCCTTGTTAGATAACTCGTTAGAAGTTCGTTCGAACGAACTTTGTCGTTCGAACGATATTTCGAACGAAGTGACAGAAAGAGGGTCATTGAAGTCGTTAGAAATCTCATTCGAATGAGAATTTCTAACGAAAATAAATAATTTTTAAATAAAAATATCATAAAATAGAGTTAAAAATACCATAATATCAGGAATCGGGAAGGCCAGAACAATGCTAAAATGTAGATTATAATAATCCTAGCTTGTGGCAACATATCCAAATAGTGGGAGCGAGAATGTAGGGGTGTGAACAATACGAGTAAAAGTTTTTAGCCACAACAATGTACAAGTGCGTAATGCCAAACAATATATACGCGCAATATTCACTCAAATTAGTCTTGTGTCAAAAATGAAATATTGTTGAACACTTAACCATGAATGTAACAAGCATACAAAATAGATGATTCTATCGCCAATAATGTCACAATGAGAAAGCAATAAATCGATGAAATGTGCATGCCCATTGATCTTCAACTTATATCTCCCATGAGTAACAATAGATTGAGACTAATCTTTTTGAAGAATCAATCACGCCTTTTATTTTGGCCATGGCATTATATATCATTTTCAATGCTTCTATTTGAGCCACACAGCTGAGAATGCAAATGGTGGCTTTTCACACAAAAACTTTTATGTTTTTCACAGCCCGATTCCATTGCTTGAAACGGAAACCAATCGGAAGAATGTAATCATTTTGTTTCAATCCGGGCAACGGATGATCATGCACAATTTCGATTGCTTATAAGGGATGTGACAGGATTGAGAAGACAACACCAAATCTCATTTTACAAGAACAATGTGAACAAGATATTCATAATATTCCGTGTACGGTTTGTGCAAAAGGCAAGATGAGAGGAAATCACAAAAGTATATATCATAAAAGAGCGTTATTGTGCACAAGATAAACAATATATGGATTAACTACTCATCGAAAGCCATGTGAACATGGAAAAAGATAGGTATTTGAATACATCGACCACAAAGCCATATGGACAAAAAATTTAAAGCTTTTCTAACCATTCCCGTTTTCCTTGAAAATAAAGAAAAAAATATTTTTGAGATTTTGAATAAAATATATACAAAGGTAATCTAGTTCATAGGTATAAAATTATACAAGAGAAGCAACCTAAACTAGATAAACGGCTTCGATCTCAATCAATGGAACAAACCCCAATTGATTTCCTAAGGTTTTCAAACCTAAGGGCATCTACAGGTTTAGTAAAGATATCGGCCAATTGTTGATCGGTAGGAACGAAGATTAGAGAAACAATTTTCACTTCAACCAAGTCACGAATGAAATGTTCACGGATCTTAATATGCTTGGTTCTAGAATGTTGAACGGGATTACGGGAAATATGAATTGCACTAGTATTATCACAATATATAGTCATAGTGCCTTAGGAAATACCGTAATCTTCCAACATTTGTTTAATCCAAATGAGTTGAGTGCAACAACTCCCGGTGGTAATGTATTCGGCCTCCGCCGTGGACAAAGAAATAGAATTTTGTTTCTTGCTCATCCATGAGACAAGTGCACTTCCAAAATAGAAACTACTGCCAGATGTACTTTTACATCCATCAACATCTCCTGCCCAATCGGCGTCTGAATATGCCGATAAACAATTATTGGTGTCAAAAGAGTACCAAATGCCAAAAGATAGGGTCCCACTAACATATTTGATGATACGTTTAATAGCAAGTAAATCAGACTCTTTTGGTGAGGCTTGATAATGAGCACGAACTCCTACACTAAAGAAAATATCCGGACGACTCGCAGTTAGGTAAAGTAAACTACCTATCATACTTCTAAAAAGAGTATGTTCTACATCCTTTCCGTCGTTATCCTTACTAAGTTTAATAGATGAACTCATAGGAGTACGAGCATGTTTAGCGGATTCCAGTTTAAATTTCTTAACGAGGTCTTTAGCATACTTAGTTTGGGACAAAAACATCCCACTTTTGAGTTGACGAACTTGAAGACCTAAAAAGAAAGTAAGTTCACCTACCATACTCATCTCAAATTCATTGTGCATTTCTTTTGAAAAAATTTAAGTATGTTTATCACACGTAGACCCAAACACTATGTCGTCGACATAAACTTGAGAAACAAGGATACCTTTTTCATCACGCCAAACGAAAAGTGTCATATCTACTCCCCCTCTCAAAAAACCAAGAGAATGGAGATAAGAGGTGAGTCTTTCATACCAAGCACGGGGAGCTTGTTTCAAGCCATATAGAGCTTTCTTTAGGAAAAAGACATGAGTAGGGTGTTTTGGGTCCTCAAACCCTTTTGGTTGTTCAACATATACTTCCTCTTGAATAATACCATTTAAAAATGCACTTTTGACATCCATTTGATATAATTTAAATTGAAGGTGACATGATATGGCAAGTAAGAGGCGAACCTATTCTAACCTAGCAACAGGAGCAAAAGTTTCTTCAAAGTCAACACCTTATATTTGGGTATATCCTTGAGCAACTAATCTAGCTTTATTTCGAATAATGACACCATTTTCATCCATTTTATTTTTGAAAATCCATTTAGTGCCAATGACATTGGTATTAGACGGTCTAGGGACTAATTCCCAAACATCATTTTTCTTAAATTGAAACAGTTCTTCTTGCATAGCATTAATCCAATGTTCATATTTTAATTCTTCTTTAAAGTTTTTAGGTTCAATTTTAGAAGTATAGCATAGATAGGTAACTTCATTTTCTAATTGCGCCCTAGTCTTGACACCTACCCCGGGATCTCCTATAATTTGTCAAGTGTCATGACTTTTATGCACCCAAGGAGTAACTTCCTTTTTCTCGGTAGTTGGAACAACCAAATCATTTTGAGATTCAATACTTTCAACATTTGACACAACATCACACTCACATGATAAATCTTCCTCATTATTAATTGGTGTGGACGGAGCATCATCTTTAATGACAACATTAATGGATTCAATAACTTTAGAGTTACTTAAGTTGAAGACTCTAAAGGCTCTACTATTTTGAGAATATCCTAGGAAAATACCTTCATCACTCCTTGAGTCCAATTTTCCTAGAAGTTCTCTATCTCTAAGAATATAGCATGGACTTCCAAACACTCTAAAATAGAACAAATTAGGTTTGTTACCCATCCACAATTCATAAGGAGTTTTGTTAGTGTTAGGTCGCAAATAAACTCTATTTACTGTGTGACAAGCAGTGTTAACCGCTTCGGCCCAAAACCTACGGGGCACATTTCTTCCCAAGAGCATAGATCTTGCCATTTCTTGGATCATTCGATTTTTTCGTTCAACTATACATTTAGTTGAGGTGTTCGAACGGCCGAGAATTCATGTTTTATTCCTATTTCATCACAGAAGGCATTCACACCGAATTCCTTGAATTCGGTTCCATTATCACTCCTAAAGCGGTTTATGGTAACACCGTGTAAATTTTGAAGAGCTCTACATTTAACAGTAAGAAAATCAACTGTTTCAGACTTTTCTCTTAGAAAGCCTACAATAGAGTATCTCGAGAAATCATCCACCATAAGTAAGATGTATCTTTTTCCTCCTATGCTCTCGGTACGAGTGGGACCCATAAGATCCATGTGTATCAATTCTAAGACACGAGATGTTGTTATAGAGTTTAACTTCTTATGAGGACTTTTAATTTTTTTTCCAAATTGACACGGTCCGCAAATGGTGGACGTTGGCTTTCCTAGTGGCGATAAACCTCGAACTAGCTCTTTTCTCACAAGTCTGTCAAGATCTCTAAAGTTTACATGACCTAATCTTTGATGCCAAAGGTTGGTATATGAAGCATTTACATTATTGCAAACTAAAGATGATTTAGGAATGATTCCATAGCAATTGTCACTAGTTCCAACACTATGTAAAATAGATTCGCCTGGCTGATCATAAACGGTGCACTCCGATTGACTAAATTTCACATCAAGATTATCGTCACATAGTTGGCTAATACTTATCAAATTAGCCTTTAGACCATCAATATAAAGAACATTTTCAAGTTTAGGGAATTCGGAGATTTCAATAGATCCTCTACCCATGATTTGCGACTTGCTACCATCCCCAAAAGTTACTTTATCATCTTTATAGTTTTCGAGAGTGGTAAATAGAGATTTATCTCCAGTCATATGTCTTGAACAACCACTATAAAAGTACCATTGAGAGGTATTTTGTGCCTTTAGTGCAATGTGAGCGACAAAAGCTTTCTTGGTTTGATTTTTCTTAAGCCAAGCTTGAGTTGTTTTCTATCCTTGATTGGCTCTAGTCTTATAATTAGAATTATTTCCTTGGACTTTAGAAAACCTAAGAAACTCTTCCATTAGACTTTTAGAAGTATTGACTATATACTCAACTTGACTCTTAAGATTAGCTTAGGAGCTATAGGGTTGTTTTGAATTTGTGAATTAAGGGTTCTTTCCAAGTTTGTAGCAAAAATCTTTAAGATGACCCCGTTTGTGACAATATGAGCATACATATGGTTGCTTTGGGCCGGCTTTTAAAGATTGCTTAGAAAGATTTACTTTAGGAACTTTAGATTTTGTAACAAACTTAGCAACAGGTTCGGTTTTGACTTTTGAAGAATTTCCTTCTTCATATCCTATACCTTTTCTCTCTTGATAACCTTTTCTTATATCCTAAAACAGGACCTAGAAATAATTTCCCCATTCTTCCTGAATTATGCTCGAGTGTGACTTTAACTTCACGAGAGGACTCGAGATCTTTTTAAAGTTGGGCTATTTTAGCTTATAGAGATGTTCTAATTTCTAGAGACTCATTAAGATCTTTGTTAACACCTTCTAAGGAGATAATTAAGTCACATTTTTCTTTACCAATCATGATAAGCTTTTCAGAAAGAGATATCTTAACTGCCTCGAGTTGACTAACTAAAGCCTCCTTCTCCTTCAGGCCTTTCAACTCTTTTTCTAAAGTTAAGACTTTAAAGGTTAATCTTTTGTTGACTTTTTGAATGCGAAGAGATTCATTGTAGAGTTCAGAATAAGCAGATTGAAGTTCACTCTCATCTATATCACTATCACTCTCTTTTTCATCACTACTAGTAGAATGAGTAGAAACAACCTCAAGATTTTGTTCAGAATTATCAACATTAAGGTATGAGACACTCTAATTAGTAGCATGGCTTGCCATAAAGGCAGTGAAGTTATTTCTAGACGGGTTAGAGTCATCGGAGTCTTCAGACTCATTATCACTGTCACGTAGAGTAGCATTGTAAACAGCTTTTTCTTTGCCTTGTCTTTTAAGTTTTGTAGGGCACTCGAAAGCTCTATGACCATGTCCCTCACATTCAAAGCATCTCTCTGAATCATCCTTTTTAAAGTTGTCTTTATTGAACTTCTTTGGATCCTGGTTAGTGAATTTTTTATTTCCTCCTTTGTTTTTATTCTCAAATTTAGGTTTTTCAAATTTAGAGTTTTGTTTTTTAAACTTGAGAAATTTTTTAAATTTTTTTAGCAAATAAGGCTATATCATCAGGATCAAAGTCAGAATCATCAGAATCAGACACATCGACTTTCTTAACTTTTAAAGCAACTCCTTTATCTTTCCCTTTGTTATCTTTAGGAAACATATCTAATTCATAAGTTTGCAGATCACCAGCAAGTTCTTCAAGTTTTAAAGTATTCAAGTTTCCTAAAGAATTAAGAACAGTGACTTTAGGAATTAATCGCTTAGGAAGACATCTAAGTATTTTCTTAACAACACGGTTTTCAGGTATTTTTTCACCTAAGTTAAAGCAAGATTTAACTATGTCAGATAAACAAGCATAAAACTCATCAAATGTTTCAGTTTCTTTCATGGTGATTGATTCGTATCAAATTATGCATTTAATTACCCTCGATACTTATGCATTTTAGCCCCCTCGGGTACTTTAATGCCAATAATTATGCTCGTTAATCAGACAACCTCGGGTTTATATGCTAAAATGTTATTTGAGGTATAATTGAGCTATTATAGGTATTAAAGTGCTTAGTATGAAGTTTGAGCACGTTCCGACAATGTTTCGTCGCGATTCGCACGTTCGGGGGCATTTTCGTAATTTTACACTTTAGGATTTTTGCCCGAAGTCTTCATGGAAGTTGTAGCCCTTGGGCCAAGCTTCGCGTGGCCACGAACGGTGCTCGAATCGGAGTCCGAACGAAGAAAACACGGAGCTTTAATCAGAAAGAATTATAAAAGATTCATTAACAATTTTATTAATTACATCCATGTCCCTTTTCTTCTTTAATAACAAATCCATTAATTCCTTTGTGTCCCCAAAACGTTTTTGCAGAAAATGAAGATGGCGATTTGGCCCTAGGCTCGGGTTTTGCTCGGGTTTTGGTTTCGACCGAAATTCGAGCCTTTCGTCCGAAATTGGAGCTTGATTTGGGACCACGTACGCAAATGGGTCTTGGACATCTACTTTTTGGAGGGTTTTGTTGGCCATTAATGGTGGACGGAGGTTTTGGCCATTTTTGATGGAGCTTTTGTGGGTGTTCTCGGCTTGGCCAAAAATGGCAGTGGAGGCTGCGTTTTGGGTCTTGGGGTTACATGGCTAGTCTCGGCTTATTTACTTTGGCATGGTTTTGGTTTTCTGTTGGGTATTGCCATAGCAGGTTCGTGATTGCTTTGGCTGCGAATTAGTGGCTGTCACTGCTATCCCGATCGACCGCGATCAATTCGCCGGTCGACCGGTGTTTGGTTTTTTGCCGTGAGTCTGAGACAGTGTGGTGCTCCATTTTGGCGCGGTCGACCGCGATTTGGACCCGGTCGACCGGGACTCTATTTTGGCCGACTTTGCTGATTCTCCCTATTTTCTATTTTCTTTTTCATTTATTTCATTTCTTTTATTCTAACTTAGTATAAAAGGGAACCTTGTTTTTTTTTTGGAAGATATATTTCATTTTAGGGCTAGAAAATATTGGGGATTTTTGTAGGAGACCTCCCCTCTCCTCATTTCTTGTTGTGTACCCTCCATTAATGTAAGTTTTACTATTCATTGTCACTTTTGCCTACTTTTCTTATCTTTGTCCATTTATTTCCATGCGTAGTTAAATATTTCCATGCCTAGATAATTTTAATTGTTAGATTTAATTAGTTGCTTTAATTAATTAGTTAATTTATTTAATGTCATTTAATATGTTTAGCGGCTAATTTAATTTAGGTTGTGTCGAATTGAACTTACTTTGGGTTGTTTTGTTGCTTTGCTTTGGTGATGGTGTTTACGTATTTATTTCGAGTGTGTTGTCCTAGTTATTACGCCTAGAAAATTTAACGGGGTATATCATGTATGCGTCGTTTTTACGACCTTGCGTGCGTAATTTTTGGGATATTTGTTGACACCAAAATCATATTAGTCCTTTATGCGAATTTAGGGGTGTGACAACTCTTAATTTAATTAATTGACGAAACGAGACGCAATCTTAATAATTCGTCAACCCATGTAACCATTTTATACCAATTAACTCGGATGAGGGATATTCGACGCAACCTATAGTTTTTATTCGCTTTGTTAATCATAGTTTAATTTACACTCGCCTAGATTAATCTTTTCCTTTATTTATCTTTTATTTTTGTTACCCAATATCTTTTACACTTTTATTTAGGAATATTAAACCCTATAAATTCTAGCAACTCGTCTCTGTGGATTTTCGATACCCGACTTATCGCTATACTCACCCGTTGAGTGTAGTCGTAATTTAGGTTTGTTTGTATTAGGGTGGTGAACAGAAAACAACGATCGGCGTTTGACACGCGCTACCTTTCACCCTTAATCAGTGATCGTTTCAAATTGTGTAGTTAAATTTTGAATTTTTGATGCTTTAACAACACTAGTTCCCTCATGAGTAACTTGGAGAATGTTCCAAGCTTCCTTTGACATTTCGCATGTCATTATACGACGAAATTCATCGGGAGAAACGGCACCAAATAATGCATTTAATCCTTTAGAGTTAAAGTTACACCATTTTAGATCTTCCTCACTCCACTGTTCAACAGGAGTCAAAATACGTTCATCATTAACAACCATAGTAGGAGGGGACCATCCTCTTTCAACAGTAACCCAAACACGTTCATCAATAGATTTAAGAGCGGATTTCATACGTGCTTTCCAATAGGTATAATTTGTTCCATCAAACAAAGGTAGTCTATTCGACGAAAAACTAGAAATATAACCTCCAGGATTCATCTAAATAACTTTTAGAAACAAGCTTTGATACCAATTTGAAGTTGCAAGGTTATAAGGTCTTAGTTTAATTCGTAGAATACACACACACGCAATCCAATTTTAATATTAGATATAAAGTGATATTCTCCAATCTCAATTTAAATGCATATTCACAAGTTTGCAAGAACAAATTTCAATTAATTCAAAGGGATTGATGACTTGACTTAATTAAAATAAAATTATTCCAATTTTATTCATTTTATCCTAAGCATACATCTAAGTGATATAATGAAGTGAAATGCAAAAATCCCAACCACAACACGCCGATGTACGAGGAAAACCCAAATGGGAAAAACCTCGGACGGCTGGGCCTAGACAAAATCCACTACAACAATAGGTTTTACAAGAGACTCAAAAGACTTACAGACATTGACTCACTCAAGACGTGCTTATGCCGTCCTCGACCTCTGAAGTTGTAGTACACGAAGCTCCAATGCGTTTCTCAACACTCCTCGTGTTGCGGTATCCACCGAAGCCCAAAACCACCATCTCCTTAAAGCTTGAATGCAGAGATCCACCGCAAACTTGCTTGTTGAATTTGAATATGATTGAAGGGGTTTTATTTCAAAAGATGATAAAAATGTTGGAGATAATTTTTACCAAAAAGATGGAAGTTATGGAAAAAGTTCTCTTGAGAATCATGAACTTCCTTGACATTTGAAACTAATTTTCGTCCATATAAAATAACTGAAAAAGTAGTGGGCAAAAACAGTTATGGGAAAAACTGCTTAAAACATAAGTTTAAAAAATCAGACCTGGCAGAACTCGTTCGAACGAGGTCGTTCAAACGACTTCTCGTTCGAACGAGTTATCTAACGACTTTCCAGTTTAGAATTATAGAGGTCGTTAGAAACCTCGTTCGAACGAGGTCGTTTGAACGACATTTCTAACGAACTTCCAGTATAGGCTGGGGAAAGTCGTTAGATCCAGGTCGTTCGAACGACCTGGATAAACTTCGAACGATTTTAATTTTTGCCCAAATTTGTTCAAATTTATTTCAAGGATTTTTCTTTATGAACATTACTTATTTACGAACATTTTCTTATATGAAAAATTCTTGATTAGTCAAAATACTCCAACACATAAAATTATATTTTGGTCATATACCTTTGTAGGATAGCTAGCATGGCATGAATATTGATGACGCATGAACTTTGGATGCGATGCTTGAATCTTTACGTTGAATGATGCTTGATGCATAATGACCCAAAATTGTTTTGTCCAACGGTATATAGCCAATATAACCAATGACTCGATTGGAAATTTGTCCTTACATTTACATTAAAAAAAATGGAACATTAGTCATGTTTGACATATCTTTCATTATAGAAAAAATCTGAAGTTAAAGATATGTTAAATTTATTTCAAAACATATGCATCGAATACTTTTTTTTCTCACTCATATCCATAATCAAATGGATAAACAAAAAACAGAACACCAATTTGGCACATAATTCAAGGCATTCTAGTATTTAGAGATTTAGTCACCTTATATTCCACAATATACCAATGCAAAGAGCAATCAACATATCAGAGCCACAAAAAGCAATAATAATAGGTTAAACATATAACTTTCTAAACTAAACTTTTACCAGAAAAAAAAATGATGACTCATATGATGGGGCAAAAAGCATTACATACTTGTACCCAAAATAACAATGGAAGAAAGTAGAATATTCTAGCCCTACCAAAGTATTTTAGCAGGGATTGGACACTTAATATTTCTCCAAAAGATATTGAAATAATAAATGAACAATGCACTATCCTCATTATCACCCATATGCATGTGTTCTTTTATAATTTATCTCAATTGACACATAATACATAGGTTTCAAATCCATATAATTTAAAATTGTCACTTGAAAAAATAACCTTACTTAGAATATACAAACTGAAAGTTGAGATAATGGATGGATGATTTCCTTTTGCTAGGCAAGAAGAAAGTTCTTTGGTAGCATTTTCTACATTATGGAAGCAAAAATGAAAATATCATCGACTCTAAAACACATAATTAAATAACTTAAATAAATTCCAACATATAGAGCATATATAAGATCTTATGAACTTTCATAACTCAAACAAAAAAAAAGATCATGAAATATACACATTGAAAGCGGCAAATATAAAATCCTTATGAAAATGTGCAAGTACAGGATATTGTAGTTGTTCCATGATGAAGAAACTATACAATATCCTAAATAAAACATGTCAATAAAGCACAGAATATAACACAACTGTCAGCGTATACAATGGGTAGTATTTTGCTCATCAGAACACAATTTTGAATCCAAATGAGTATGAAGAAATGAACAATACCATGTCACGAATGGAAGTTATTTCTTATGTCTTCATCATTAATTTGATCTGCAACAGACGATTGAGCTATGTTAGAACATACATAATTATACCAATTACCAATGAAGATTAATTAAATGGAAAAGAACAATTCAAAATCAGAACAGGTGTGCTATTAGGATAAGACTATTAGTGATCGTTGTCAACACAAAAGCATAGAATACCTCAATACACTGTAAAAACATTATAAATAATATTCATTATGCATACAAATGATATTAGATGAGGTATGATTCTTAAAAAGGATATAAACATCAGGTGCACCACTTATGCATAAGTCCTATAAAAGGACGGTAAACGGTACAAGGTCTTCTTAATAAGTTTTATATTAGACCACAAAACTCTATACACTCCATAACATCTCCAAAAATACTACATGGTGACCAAATATTTCCAATTTTACGTTTTAACTCAACTCAATAACCTTGGTCCCCTCTCCAATATTGACACTCTAAAACTCTATAATGGCCACTGTATCATAAGGATCAAATATCATGCGCACAACCTCATGAAACTTATGAATGAGGTTAAGAGAAACATTTCATCAAACATGGGTTATTCATGGTACAGTGATATATTATTGAAATTTCCCACAAAACAATTTGGCATAAAGGAAGACAATAGTGTACGGGTTGAGCTATTTTTGACACGATTCGTTTAACACTCGACACGACCTGTTGCCGCCCCTAGCTATGGCAAACTAACTATGCTAATAAGTTCTAGAACAACACTTACAATTTATAAGTTATTTGTTCACACTAACACCACAAAACTACATTCACTAGCATAATTGAAAGAGGGTCACTAACACCACAAAACGAGGTTAACCAACTCATTTACCATCATTTTATTGTAATATTTTTTTAGTGCCAACTATACATATTGAGTAATACTACGGAGACTCCTTTTTTAACCTCCATAATGGGTCAAGCACATATTGGGTAGTATTTATAATGGATCCCATGTGAACTACAAATACCACCTAATGTTTGTTTTGACACTCTAAAAAATGGATATCCCTAGTAGTACTAGTATCATACGTAATACATGGGCAAAGTAGGGAAAAAGCAATATTTTAGCTTGTCCTTGTCGATAATTTTTAAAGAGCCCACAAATTAATCACCATGTTTTACCTACAATATTTTAATGTAACTTTAAATCTATTATTTACTGGGCCATTTGACGAAAAGTCCCTCAACAATTTTTTAATTAAGTTTTAGTTCAAATCTTTTTAATTTGTTCTGTGCGACTCCCAAAGACTATTTCTTCACACATCCAAAATTCTATGAAAAAGTTGTCAAAAAAATAGATAGAGAACTTTTTGAAAAATAAAAATATTAAATAAGGTGGACTAAGTGAAAGAGAGTAAAGAGGAGAGGGGCGGTGGTGAGGAGGCGAGAAAAGAGAATAGTGAAATTGGGGGATTTTGTGGACAAATCCATTTTTTGTCACTTGGGGAGAAAACCTTCTTCTTCGGTTGATTATCTGTTATTTTATTATCATATCATAGCATACTTAACCTTAAAATGGAGATCTAAATCAAGAAAACGGTAAAGAAGATTATACCATATCCTAGTTTCGTTTGTACCTAATTTGAGGAATAGAAAATGAAGAGAGGTTGGGGCGGGAGCAGACGAGAGACATGGAAGGTTGGGTACAAGAAGAAAGAGGAGGAAAGGTGAACCCGGCCTCGTTTGGTTCGAATCGAAATACTTTTAACCGCACCTATGGTGACATATTTAAAATTATTTTCTTGTTGGTTGATATACTAAATAAGTACACAACCTTTAAATAGAGAATACAATTTAATTTGTTAAGAGAAAAATGGCACAAAGAGAATTTTAGAGAGAGAAAGAATTATCATTAATTGGTGTCTAACAAATGGGGGGTCACTCCTTATTTATAGTACAAGTTAGTAGAGTCCTAATAGGAGTACACATCCACTTAAATAGGATAAATACAATATTTATAGAACTCCCCCTTAGATGTACATCATATTCACCATTCAATGATTATTGTCTCATTAAAACCTTACTAAAGAAAACACAATGAAAAAAAACTGTAGTGAAGGAAAAAGAGTACAATTCTTTGAGATCATTGAATCGGTGTTGGACGTGCTTAATGCTGCCTCATTAAAACCTTTAGTAGGAAAATCCAGTGGAACAAAACCTAGTTAAAGAAAAAAGAGTACAGCACAAAAATGTCCCAAATTACATGTTCTTGTATCCTCCCCGTGGTAAGATGATCCCCCTCATTAATATGTTCAATTTCACTGTTAGTGGAGTCGACGCATTCCAATCTCGTACACAAACTTTTGAAATGTCACCTTTGGCAATGACTTTGTGAAGAGATCAGCTAGGTTATCACTTGAACGAACTTGCATGACTTCAATCTCATTTTTCTTCTGAAGCTCATGAGTGAATAATTTTTTAGTGAAATGTGATTGGTTCTATCTCCTTTAATGAATTCTTCTTTAATTTATGTTATGCATGCTGCATTGTCTTCATAAATAGTACTTGGAGTATCTGTAATAGAAGGCAATTGATAAGAACTACGAATACGCCGAATTAAAGATCTCAGCCATACACATTCACGGCTAGCTTCATGAAGAGCCAAAATTTCAGAGTGGTTAGAAGAAGTAGCTACTAAAGTTTGTTTAGTAGAACGCCAGGAAATAGCAACATTACCACAAAGAAATACATAACCTGTCTGAGATCTACCCTTATGAGGATCAGAGAGATATCCAGAATCTGCATAACCAACTAATTTGGAACTATTGGAGTTATAGGAATAAAATAAACCCATGTCAGTGGTTCCACATAAATATCTTAAGATATGCTTGATACCAGCCTAATGCCTTTTGGTTGGTTCAGAACTATATCTAGCAAGCAGATTCACAGAGAATGAAATATCCGGCCTAGTACATTCTGCCAAGTATAATAATGCACCAATTGCACTTAAATATGGTACTTCTGGACCCAATATTTCCTCATCTTTTTCTTTAAGACGGTATGGATCTTTCTTTATGTCCAAAGACCGAACAACCATGGGGGTACTTAGTGGGTGCTCTTTATCCATATTAAAACGTTTTAATACATTTTCAGTATAATTAGACTAATGGACTAAAATCTCACTAGAATTTTTCTCAATCTGAAGGCCGAGACAAAATTTAGTTTTACCAAGGTCTTTCATCTCAAATTCCTTTTTCAAATAGTTAGAAGTTGTTTCAAATTCTTCTGGAGTCCTGATGTATTAAATTTATGTCATCCACATAGACTGTTATTACTGCATATCCTTTTGAGGATTTCTTTATAAATACACAAGGGAAAATTGGATTATTTTTATACCCTTTCTTAGAGAAGTATTCACTAAGACGATTGTACCACATTCTTCCGGATTGCTTTAAACCGTACAATGAACGTCTCAGTCGGATCGAGTACGTAATCCTCGACTTTGCTTTAGGAAAATGAAATCTTTCAGGGATTTTCATGTATATTTCTGTGTTTAAGTCCCCGTATAAATAAGCGGTCACAACATCCATGAGTCTCATATCAAGATTTTCAGAAACCGCTAAGCTAATCAGATATCTGAAAGTTATACTATCCATAATAGGGGAGTATGTTTCCTCAAAATCAATCCCATGCTTCTGCGAGAAACCTTGTGCCACAAGTCGTGCCTTATATCGAGTGATTTCATTCTTCTCATTTATTTTTCTTATAAAAACCCATCGATAACCTACCAGGTTAAAACCTTTTGGGATTTGTACTGTAGGTCCAAATACACTACATTTATTTAGATACTCGAGTTCTGCCTTGATGGAAATTTCCCATTTTGACCAATCTACTCTTTATCGACATTCATTTAGAGTACGTGGTTCATTATCATTATCACTTCCCTTTGAAATTTGTGTAGCTACTGCATATGAAAAAAAAATGTCATCAATGACAGTTTCTTTTCGATCCCACATTTCTCCCGAATATGTATAAAATATAGAGATCTCGTTATTATTATCAGGTAAGTTTCCCTCTTCAGGGGCTTGTATAGTCACTTCAGTGACTTGTGTGTTTTCAGAAACAATAATATATTTAGGGGTTTTAGAGAAAGTGGATCTTTTATTCATAACCTCTTCGGGAAGATGATTAGGTCATGCTTTTTCATTTGATCTCCGCTTCCAGGGAGCATAGTCTTTAGAACCCATAGGTCTTCCACGCTTCTGGAATGCAATAGATTCATTTGCTACTAATGTCAATGTTTGTCCCACTGGTACATCAATTCTTGCGGGCACATTTGTAGCGGGTACATGAGACTTGGTTACTTTTTCAGCATCATTGAATGCATCGGGTAATTTATTTGTAATTTCCTGAAGATGCAATATCCTTTTCACTTCATGCTCACATTGAGCAGTACGGGGGTCTAAATGAGACAAAGTGGAAGTGTTCCATGTTAATTCTCGTCATTATACAGGAATGGACCGTACTTCTGGTACGTTCTTTCCTCCCCTAACAGCGAGAAGAGTGTCTCATCAAAATGACAATCCGCAAATCTAGTGGTGAATGTATCACCTGTCAGTGGCTCAATATAACGAATAATTTATGGCAAATCATAACCAACATATATTACCAAACGACGTTGGGGATGCATTTTGGTATGCTGGGGTGGTGGCATGGGTACATGCACTCCACAACCAAATTTATGCAAGTGGGATATATTTGGTTGATATCGACACACAAGTTGAAATGGTGAAAATGGGTGATAAGCAGTGGGTCTAAGCTTAATTAACCTAGTAGTATGTAGGATAACATGTCCCGAAGCAGAGAATGGGAGTTTAGATTGCATAATCAAAGGTCGTGCAATAAATTGCAAACGTTTAATCAAAGACTCAGCTAAACCATTTTGAGTGTAAACATGCGGGACCGGGTGCTCAAAATCAATACCTTGTGATAAACAATAATCATAAAAATTTTGAGAAGTAAATTTCGCCTTGAGTTGAGCAGCTTGATTTTCTAAAGCTTGTTGAGTTCTAGTCTCTTTAAGGCTACTCCGACCAGCTCTAGCTCTACCTCGAGAAGAGGATACAGGTTTGGGTCTTCTCAAATTTCTAATTATTCCCTCAACCAGGCATTATCATTCTCCAAAAAGGAAAAACCTTCATTATTAACTGGGACCAAAGCTCTAGAAGAAGCAACAGATTTTAGTTGTCTCAACTCTTCTCGTAAACTAATATTTTCTTCCTCCAGAAGCTTGGCAATGTTTTTATGTTCCTCAACTTCAAGTTTTAGTACACTCTCTCTCTATCTCTTATTATGAGATGAGATGAATTTGTCATAACCCCGATCAACGCTCAACTGTTGGTACTTTTTCTCATAACCTCCGTGCAGAAGAGCAGTGGCTTATTTGTGTTAAAATTGAAGTTTATCGATCATTCCTTGAAGATCTTCAATCATTTCATAGTAAGACACGTTATTTATCACAGCCGAATCAAGTAGACATTTTAAATATTGGTAAGCATCAATTGCTCGCTCAGAAGCATCAGATCTCAGAATATCAACTATTTCTGCTTCCATGAAATCTGCACGACCAACTTTGAAGTAATCAGTACACTTCTTCATCAACTCTATATCATGAGCTGACAATAACTCCATCCTGGCAATAAACTAGTAAGGAAAAGTAAAAATAGATGAACAACAGTACAGTTATATTGAACAAGTAAAGGAGAAATACAGAATAAATAGCGAAGTTCATTTTATTGATCATAAAAGAAGAAAGTACAACCAAATATACAAAATAAAATGGAAAACAGAGAAAAGCAATAAAGTGTCGAGCAACTTTACACCTTCTCCTTATTGCCTACGACATCCTCAGCCGATTTTGAGGAAGGAGTTAGTTGCTCGGTGGGTATTTGAGTTGCTCGGTAGAAGTTGATGTCTGTTGAACTTACTCAGAGGACTGAGGGATAGGGGCATCAGGTGTCTCCTCTACTATCAACAAAGAAGATTCATCATATCCAACTTCATATTCTTCTTCTTCAATAGCAGGAGGAGGGCCATCAACATGTCTCTGAAATAGTTAAGAATCATCAGTCACATTCAACTCCTTCAACGCTGCAACCCATCCATCCCTAAAGAACTTCAAACTTGTATACTCCATTTGAGTAGAGGCAGCAGTAACATCCTTGTTCCATCCTTTGTCCCAGCCAGAGATAAAGGACTACTTCACCACAACTTATCTATTTACCCTATTCGAGGAAGCTTTTTCCCTAAGAAGCTCTTCAATAGTTTTTACTTTGTGTTCAAGATCTTTCTTACGCCGTTTAGCCTCATCAAGCTTTCCTTCAACCTCCACTTTACTATAAATAGCAACCTTCAGTTTCTCCTTCGTCTCCTTGAAAGCATTTATAGCTTGTTGTAGAGCTGTATCAGCCTCTTGACGAGCTGTATCAGCCTCCTTGGCAGCTTCTACAGCTTTTTGTTGAGCTGTTTCAGCAGACATGATTTTATTTTCCTAAGAAGCTTTGTCCTCCTTGTACTTCTGTCGGGATTCCACCAAAGATTTTGATTACCCAATAAGATATTCTTCTACTCCACTGGAAGAAGTTGAAGTTTTAATAGCCTCATCCTTCTCTAGGATATTATTAAAATACACCAAAAACTGTAAGAGGAAGAGAAGCACAAATCAAAATATGAACATTGTACGAAGAATCAAAATGATAAGTATAACAACACTTACTGATGCAAGGTGTTGAGATACCAAATCAGTGACCTTCTCCCAAGGAGTAGAAGTCTAAGAAACTCGACAGTCAGGAAGAGTTCCAGACCAGATCAATTTCTTAGCCAAGCCAGGAGTAATGAGTGCTGGAAAACTATCTCTTAAAAAAGGTACCTCAACCCCAAAAGGTTGAGCAGCAATGTCAACGGGCTTCTCAGTAAGACCATTTCTCAATCTCCTCAAAGGAGTAGCTTCAATCAAAGGAGTTGCCACTTTTTGAATAACAACAACCCCTTCAATCAAAGGTGTTGCATCTTTTGTAGCAACATGGGCTTCTTCCTGGCCTCCTTCACAGTCGTGACTACTCCTTTAGATGGAGAAATATCCATTTTCTTAGTCCTTTTAGCTGGGACATCCTCCTTTCTCTTCTTTGCCCCATCATCACCAGGGACAACCTTGGTAAAAAGGTCAGGCATTATCCTCTTCTTCGTCATCAGGTTAGCAATAGAGGTGCCCAAATCAGATGAAAATTCTTCAACAATTGAAGACGATGCTGGAGCTTGATCAAAATCAATCACCAACACTACACCAAAATGGTCAAATTGGCACCCTTTCAGATGCTAGCCTTATCACGGTCATTGATCGTGACAAAAAAAACTCGTATCTTTTGTCACGGTCAATGACCGTGACAAGTCCGTGAGAAGTACAATTATCGCGGTTATTGACCGTGACAATCCTATAAAGTTCTCACGATCAATGATCGTGACATGTCCATGATAATTCTGTCAGTAAAAAACCCTCCCCCTTCCTTTTTTCCCACCGATTTTGTTCCCTCCATTTCTCTCTCTCTAGTGGCTGCTCACTCTCTCTCTCTACAACTTTGGTATGTTTTATCTCTCTATTTCTCCTTCATTTATGTATATGTTTATGTATATGTGCGTGTGTGTATATATGTGTGTGTGTAAATGTGTGTGTGTGTGGTGTAAATATGCGTGTGTGTGTGTGTGTGAGAGGGGGAGGCAGCAGGGCTGGGGGAGGGGAGGGGGTGTATGTGCGTATGTTTGTTTGTGTATGTGTTTATGTGTGTATATATGCATGTGTGTGTATATATGCGTGTGTGTATATGTGTGTGTGCGTGTGGTGGGCAGGGGTAGTCGGGGGGAGGGGGCGGCAGCGGGGGAGGACAGGGGGCGGGCGGGGTGGGCAGGGGGTGTATATGTGCGTGTGTGTATTTTTTTAAATAAATTTTTTATTGGTTTATTAGATATTGCCCCTCATATTGTAGTGCCTTGTAAAAGAATTGATTGATTTAATGTTGATTGGTTGTTAATTTTTTTTGTAAATTAATAATTAGTGCCCCTTTCTTATGCAAGTAGGAGTGTCCCTCATTGTAAATTAGTAAATTAATAATTGTATACTTTAATTATTAGCTTAATTGATGAAAAGAATTAATTGAGTAGATGAATTGAAAGGAGTACGGGATACACATTTGTTGTTGCTATTGCGGTTGGATTATAGTGGATCGATGTTGGGATGGTTAATTTTAAAAGTGGCATGACCACTGGATTATTATCCATATAGGGGTGGGATTTTTCAACTTTTTTTGAAAATTATTTTGTATAACGAATAATATATATATATATATATATAGTATGATAATTAAATGAAACATAGTTGAAATTATATATAGTGCGCATAGATACTAGCCTTCTAGTTCTTATGCGTACGCATTCAATAGCCCTTAGACTCGTTCGAGAGTCATTACCCCTGTAATGAGATCTCTCGAATTGTCCCGTTTAGACAGTTTGGGACTGCATAATTTTTGTATAATAATATTCTTAGTGGCTTAAAGTTGTTACTTTTGGATGAAGTTATGTAGTCGTATCCTGATGTTCTTTGGGTACATACTAGATTGACAAGTGTGACTGTTATTTCAATTGATCAATTGAAATAACACTCACACTTGCCAATATACGTCGTGTACTTGGAGAACTACGGGGATATACTACTGAATTTTTCTCAAATCGTAACAATATGCATGAGCTGTTAAGTATATTACGGAAATATCCGGTCTTGAATTGGATAGGACCACTCACCCTTTAGAGGAGATGGAGGAAATAGAAATTTCTATTATAAATTGAATTTGAAATTGAAATTTAAGAATCGAATATGAATAAGACATAATTAAGTGAAACATATTATAAATCTAAGTTTTGTTTATACTAATCCATGAATATACGCTTCTTACCTTTAATAGGTGATTAGTTGTGGTAGCTGTGATGGGATATCTGAAATACAAAGAGTGGATGGGAGAGACAAATAGAATGGTGGATGTGTTGCGTAGAGGTTCTAATGAATTTGTGAAATATGCAAAGAGATGTCATAATAATGAAGTGTTTTGTGTCCGTGTCCTAAGTGTAAGAATGGTAAGGTGTTTGAGTGGAAAACAGTTGAACTACATTTGTTAAATCGGGAATGAAAGATAGTTATGGATTTTGGAGTTTTCACAGTGAATTAAAAGTTCCTTTTGTCCCCGAACAACCTTCACAATAATCTTCAAAAAGTAGGATAGATGTATAAGGGGACGACATAGATCATAATATGTTAGAGGGTTTAGTGTGCGTGTGTGTGGGTAGTAGGGGTGGGGGTGGGGGTGAGGATGTAATTGTACATATTATGAGCTAGATGCTGTTATTTTGGAATTCAGAATTGAGGTGTTAAAAAGGAACAATTCATTTGGATTTGTAGTAATTGTACATATTTGCATGCCTTCTTCTAATTCATTTTGATTTGTACTAATAACAACATTTTTTTACAGCAAATGTCTTCTTCAAGTATTAAGGCAAGGATGATGATGTTGGTTATGATGATGTCGTCTGGGTTTGGTGGTAACGGAGGCGACGAGGGCTCCTCGGCCCCTAGGCTCCCCAAATCTGGCAAATTGAGGATGGCCATCGAGAACAATACGGGGCTATTAGCGAGATCCCTCGAGCTGGTAAAGACGATCATCGACCCGGGGTACACTAGTTGGAGGGAGGTTCCAAATGAGCACAAGTTAGCTATTTGGATGGCACTACAGGTAATGTATTAATATTTACATGAATATGAATATTTCAATTTCAATTTCGATTTTGATTTTGATTTTGATTTTGATTTCGATTTCGATTTCGATTTCGATTTCGATTTCGATTTTGATTTTGATTTCAATTTCAATTTCATTTTCATTTTATATTTATATTTATTCGCAGCTAACATTGTATTTGTTGGACAGGAACAATTCAGCCTAGATCCAAAGCTACGCGATTTCGTCCTAGAGCAGTTGAGGGAGCAACACAAGACGTGGAAGAAAAATATGCGGACCTGGTACTTTGGGAAGACACGAGAGTCCATTATCCGAATGCGTGAATTCGTCCCGCCAAAGGAGCCGATCTTATTGGCACAATGTCAAAAGTTCATTGACAACGAGATCGGGGAGCGACAATTGGCATCTCGCCAATCGGGGATGAAAAATCGGGCAAAAAAGACGGACGTGCACTACTCCGACCGGATGTCTTATGCCGAGGTGGAGCATATGATGGCGGTAAGATTTAATTTTTGTATAACTACATAAATATATTATTCTGCATTATTTTACTTTGTGGGACCGATACTAATTTTACTTTATTTTATTTCAGGGAACAAGGAGTGGCCCTGGGGGTAGGCCACATAGGCTCGATACGTATGTGGCTATTCGGACGAAGAATAAGAAGGATAAGGAGGTGTCCCCGAGCGTCACAGCCACGATTGAAAGTAATCTGACGTTTACTTTTTGTTAATTACGTTATAATTTTTTAATTTACTTATTTTACTAATCATGTGCTTTTTGTCGTTTCAGGCAAAGCTTAAGGAAGTGCATGAGTCGCAGTCTGATGCCGACAAGGTATCTTTGTCGACAGACACACTCAGCCAAGTGCTTGGTGCTGATCACAAGGGGAGGACAAGGGGGGTGATCTCGCAGGTGTCCAGATCTAGGATCATCTGATTGGAGATCAGCGACACCGGGTTGGATCGAACGGTGGACTCGCATGACGCGAAGTTATTCCATTTAGAGGCGATGGTCCAAGATATGTTCTCATTCATGAAGCATTCATTTGGCGGAAACTGTAAGGTGAAAGGGAAGGATAAGGTGGTTGAGGAGGAGGACGAGGTGCAGGATGACGAGGATGTAGACCTCGCTTGTTCATCGCCGACACGTGCGGACTTTGATGATCCACTCCACTATTTGGCTCCCTTCAACCGACCGATGTCGACACTTGGTTGGCCAATCGTGTTTTTACTGGACATATTTGATGGCTAGCGGATAGGGCGTGGATTGAGGGACCCGATTACCGTACAGGGTATGCCAGTTCATGGATGTTTGCTTTAAGACATCGAGTCCAAGGTGCTCGTCACTCATGTGATACCCGGGAACTAGAACTCCCCATTGTGGTTGCGCAAGAAATGCGGTACGATGTATATTAGTGGGTGTGTCAATTCATATATAGTGTGGCCTACTCACCTCCTCAGACCTAACCTTACCCCAGAAATTTAGTGACATTATTTGAATTGAATTGTTTTAAGTTGTTACATTTGAATTATATTTGAATTATATCTTGATTCATATTGTCTCTATTTTGAATGTATATTTTCATTATCTCTATTTTATTTGGATATATGATGTTTGAACAAGCACAACGTTGCTATAACAGGTACAAATATACTGTTGGGCAGTGGCAGTGGCCATACTGCCTAGCAGATTTTTTTCCAATTCTTCCCATAATTGTCACAGTCATTGACCGTGATAATTTTTTAAATATTGTCACGGATTTTTCACGGTCCTTAACCGTGATAAAACTTGTCAAGGTCAAGGATCGTGACAAGTCTAACGAACTTATCACGGTCATTGACCGTGACAAGTTCGTGACAACAAAAGTTGTCACCCCCAGAATTATCACGGTAATTGACCTTGACAAGTTGGACTTGTCAAGGTCAATGGCCGTGACAATTCGGCAGATTTGGTGTAGTGCAAAGGAGGAGCAAGGGCCCGAGAAATAAAAGAGGAAGTGGTGTTTTTATATCTCAGCAAATAGGAAGCAGACCTCTCGTGCTCCCCAGCTATTGCTTGAGGCAAACCCCAGATAAATTTCAAATCCTTTACATTAATATCACTCTCCATTGGGGATTTCCTTTTACTATCAACTGCAAGACAGAAAATACATGTCAGTGATACATTTTATCAAATAAAAAAATAGCTAATTTGAAAAACAAAACAACCTATCACATTGCAATAAAGTAGACATCTGGGACCTTGGTACACTTCTTTTCCATTTAGTTGGGGGGGGGGGGTGCCAATTTTTCATCACAACCTCGTGTTGAAAATAATCCCTATTAGCATCAAGGAGATTGACCCTTAAAGCTCTGTTCGAAAACCTAGTTTTTAAATAAAAGGTGGTGTCGTTGGAAACCCATTTATAACAGTACATAATTTCATAAATCTCGAGACGAGTTCCATGAATTTTATTCAATCCATGTACGCCGTTAACTACCCTCCATGTATTTGGAACTACTCTTGCAGGAACAATATCAAAATATTAGCAAAATTCTAAACACAAGGGATTAGGCTGGAAAGAAAAACCACATTCCGCTATAAAAATAGAGGGAAACCGGTGTCCCTCAGCGAGAGAAAATAAATTAGAAGGGCAAGGAGGTTCTTCCAAAATAACCCAAGAAGGAATCCCAAAGTCAGCCCTAAACTTATCCAGTGATTCAATAAGGTAAACCATGATGGTTAAAACAAAGAAAGAAGAAAGGAGGAAGAAGTTCTTACAGAAAATTAAGAAATCAGCTAAGGTAGATGACAAAAAGAATGATCGTAAGAAGGAAAGTGAGAAGACAAAGAGTTTGGGAATCTAAATGGCAAAAGGTAGAAGATAATTTGATTCTATGGTCTTTAAATACGCTGCTTTGGAAAACAAGTAAAGTAATAATCACAAATGACGATTGCGTTTTCGGCAGCTAATCAAGGAAAAAGATGCACGTACCCAAGCGTTCACCAAAAATTCAAAATATTTACAATTTTTCCATTTCGCGCTCAAAACTGTTATGATAATTGCAAAACTTTACACGTGTTGGCGATCTGTAATCCAACAAGACATGATAAATATGTTTGAACAACTTTTTGGTATAATGTTCTACACTATTGCATCCAAACTCAACTATAAAACATTGGGGGCTTCTGTTGATACAAAAATTAGTCAGCTGACATGGACCAGTTATATGAAGACACATGTCATCCAGCGTAGCTTTAATATATATACCAAGAAACTTACCTAGCTATTCATCGTACCGAGCTGCTCAATATACCGAGCATCTAGTCAAGAAGATCAAACAACGAAGACAGATTGAATGAATATTCTTACCATGTACAGATGTATATGTCTATTAATAACGACATATTATCTATTCATACTGATAGCCCAAGGGCTATAAATACCTTGTAACACCCTCATAGCAGGGTAAGCTATCATAAGGGAACATAATCAAGATTAAGGCAAGACACTCAACAATATAAAACAGTGGACATATGCCCTTTTCATTATGGTTGAACCATTTTAAAAATCCCTTGTCATATCTCTTTATCCGTATTTATCTACGATTAATAAATTAGACCAAATCTAGATTTTTACATCAACACCCATTTTTAGAGATACAATAGTAAAGCCATTCATATAAGGCTTTAGAATTACCTCTCTCTCGGGCTTTGGGTTCTACTTGTAGGCATTCCATATAGTAGAACGTGTGTGATTCTATGTGTGTGTGTGTCTATATATATATATATATATATATATATATATAAATTTTTTTTTTTCCTTCTTCATTCTTAATAATTTTTTCTTTTTTGTTGTCACTCTACAATAGCTCATGAGATTTTGTACGTCTTCTATACAATAAAAAGGGAGAATATAAGATAAACAAAAAATTAAGATGATTTAGTTTTAATTAATGATTGAGACTTTCTTTAACTTTTTCCTTAAACATTTTAATTAAAGAAGGCTGAGAGAGAGGAAGAGGGGGGGGGGGGGGGGGAGAGAGAGGGAGAGAGAAAGAGAGAGAAAGATTGTTGTACGAATATATGTTGACACTATCCCTTGATTGAGGAACATGATCAACACATGATATATTTAGTATATTATCTTTATCAACAAAAACAATTATTTTCTCAACATTATCTTTATCAATAAGAGATATAAGTTTTATTAGTTTGCCCCTTTATATAGATGTGAGTAGAAGATCCCGTGTTAATTATTGATTAAGAGCGTACATGCACAACATCCAAAAAGATTATCATATTGAGAAAAATAACAAAGAAGTAAGCCATCCCGAGAATATATGAACGATTTGAAACATGACCAATGTTGTTCTTTATGTGGCTTCTAGTGATGATCACCTATAAAAGTCCAAAGTTAGGGATGTTATCCAGAACCTTTTTTAATACCAGATCAATTTAAAAAAACTTTGATTTTCAAAAAATAAAAGTGATAGATCAAGATGATTCAGCAATATTCTATATTACCATATAAATATTTTTATTTATCTGCTATGTTTTTCCTCTTCATATTGACGGCGCTTAAGGTTTTGGTACCGTGCTCAACAAAAACAAAAAATATGGTATAAACTCCATTCTAAACTAAAGTTACCCACAAATTTTTGAGAAAATTCGACAAATAATGTGGGCATCCATTTTATTTTATTTGGTATATAGTTTTTCCAAATCTTACAATGAAGTGAAATATTGACCAAAATTATTGAGCGTAGAATAAACAAAAAAATAGTTTTTCCAAACCTTACAATGTTGTTTTTATAATATAGTTTTAGCTCTTCCTTTTTTTAATCAATAGTCAGAGAGATATGTGCAAACAAAAAAAATGATTAGGAATCCAAACGTAAAATAAATTTAAGCCCTCATAAATAGTCTAACTTTTTCACAAAAAAATAAAAACATGTCAATATCTAAAACAAAAGGAATTGTTTCTACGAAAAGCGGTATGTGCATAAATAGTTAAAACTGGATTGATATGTCAAGAGAGTTTGAAAACACAAAGTTAAAAATACAAGATTAAAATTGTTCTTATGAGATCCTAAAGATCAATCATTCCAAACGCTTCTTGACCTGAAGAACAAAATAGGCAATCCAAAGACATCCCAAACCCTTTCACAACCCTCCAAAATTTTCCAATTTATCCGTTAGCATTTGGTTTTTAATGCAATCGTTTATTTATTAAAAAAAATGCCACTATATGTGGATAGTACGAGCACATTTTTTTTACGTGTTATTTTTATTATATGTTCGTGTCATAGGTAGTTTACAATATTATAGTTAATAAATATTTACTATAAGTTAGTTAGATATAATATGATGTTAGATATATATTTTGTACGTGAATGTGTGATTTTGTGCATTAAATTTTATGTTAATAAAAGTATACGTGTCGTACGAGTGTTTTGGTTATTAAATATTTTCATATATGTGTAATTTGTATTATGTATTCTAACATGTAATTTAATATTTGCGTGTTTCGAGCCATCCTGCACTCTAGTTGTTCGTATTATACTATTTCACCTATGATGATAAGTGTAAATTATGGAAAGGATGGCATAGTTAGAACATTTCTTTCCACTCCCAAATGTTGCGAACTCTCTAATTTGAATTTTGGTCCCAATGGTACTTTGGTCGACTGCCTATCTTCCAACAGTCCATTGTTCCATATTTCCTTATGTCAACATATTAATAGCTTATAGTCTATTTAACAGATAATTTCAATTGCCCATGTAGGAGCTTTAGTTTTAATTATTACCTCTCAATATACTTCCCTCACTTTTAGAGATTATTTAGAAAAGCCATTCCTATAAGGCTTAAAATTACCTCTCCCTCGGGTTTTGGGTTGTAAGCAATCCATACAATAGTATATATATATAATTAATATATACATCTTAATTGTTTAATTAATGAAATCATATTATTTTTTATTTTTATTTTTAGATTTTTTATAAGTAAATGATTCAATAAAACAAACCCGCCTATGGGAGCGAAATCCCGTATACAAGAATTATACAAAGCAAAAAAAGCACAGGGCTGAAACCCAACACAAACAACACAAGCCCCTAAAACTCCTCCAAAAACTCAAGGAAGAGAGATAACGAGAAATCATAACTTCCCCTATTCCAAGTAAGAAGAAGACTCAGGAAAAAAAATACCTAATCCGAGAAGGATTAAGATCGACTCCCTCGAAGCATCTCATGTTCCTCTCCTGCCAAATGGTCCAAAAAATACAATGAGGAACCATCCTCCAGACCACACGCGAGCCATTCCAACCCCTAGGCCTCCTCCAAGCAGCTAATACCCCGCACACCGCACAAGGCATAACCCAAACAATATGGCATAAATATAAAAACAAGTCCCAGAGTCCCCTAGTGAGTTGACAGTGAAGAAGAAGGTGATTGGACGTCTCCTCCTCCTTTTTACATAACCAACATCTACTGGACAACCTTGTACCTCTGTGCTGAAGACCCTCAATAGTCAAGATGGCCTGCCTAGCAGCGGTCCACACAAAGAAGCAGACCTTAGGAGGCGCACGACACTTCCATATAGCCTTCCATGGAAATGAAGCATCCCCACGACCCCTCATCACATCATAATAGCTCTTAACTGAAAACAAGTTGTCCCGAGTGAACGACCACCTCAGCCCATCTACCCCCAAGGATGGAGTCGGCGCTAATCTCAGCCAGTCAAAGAAGTCCCCCGCCTCCTCCAGCTACCAATCCTGGAGTCCCCTCCTAAACTTCGGATCCCACTCCCCACTAGCTCCCACCCCTTGCCTATGATTCTCAACTAATCCTTATTTATCTTCCTTAAGACGATACATCCCTGGGAAGAGATCCTCCACGGAGCCCCATGTGCCCCATTTATCCTTCCAGAATCTTATACGACTCCCTGTCCCTAGCTTAAAGGAAGTGAGCAAAGAGAACTTCCCCTATCCAAGCGCAATATACATCCACCACCCCACCCAATGAGCAGAACGCTCATTAATAGGACCCCACCCAAACGGACGTACCTCGTGACTAGTGTACACCACTTTCCTCCACAATCTGTCATCTTCCTTATTTAAGCGCCACAGCCACTTCCCCAATAAAGCCTTATTGAAGTGGGATAAGCTCCTCCCCCCCCCCCCCCCCCCCCCCCCCCCTCCTCTAGAAGCAGCCTGCACACCTCATCCCAACTAACCAAGCAATAATGAAACTGATCATCATTACCTCTCCACAGGAAGTCCCTCTTCATCTTATTGAGCCTAATAGAAACGTACCCAAGTAAAGGGAGAACAACCATAAATTAAGTCGGCATGCTCGATAAAACGATTTTGATCAACGTCAACCGACCACCTTTAGACAGGTAACTATGCTTCCACCCAGCTAACCTCCGTTGCACCCTTTCGAGCACTGGATCCCACATCGAAAAGGACTTAAACTTAGACCCAAGAGGGAGGCCAAGATAAGTAGACGGGAGAGATTCAACTCGACAACCAAGAACATCTACAGGAAAGCCAACATTTCCCACACACCCACTTCAATCATCTCACTCTTCCTGACATTGATACGTAAACCCGAAACATCCCCAAAAACACCAAAAGTAACCGCAATGACCTCACCTCTTCCATAAACTCCCCACAAAATATAATAGTATCATCCGCAAAAACAAGGTGAGACACCACAACTGGATGGGTAATAGAGCTCCCAACAGAAAAACTTGATATCAAGCCACCCTCCACTGTACGACTCATCATCCTCGAAAATGCCTCCATAACCAGGATAAAGAGGAAAGGTAACAACGAATCACCCTGCCTAAGGCCTCGTGAACTCGAGAAGAACCCTTTCGAAACCCCATTAACAAGTACAGAGAATTTGATAGAGGATATGCACTTTTCATCCACGTGCACCACCGTTCCCCAAAACCCATCCTCCTGAGCAGATAAAGAAGGAACTCCCAACTCACATGATCGTACGCCTTCTTTTCTTCTTCTTTCTTAATAATTTTATCTTATTTTTTCACTGTACAATAGAACTTGAGATTTATACGTCTTCTATACAATAAAAAGGTAGAATAAATAATTAAGGTTATTTAGTTTTAATTAATGATATACACTTTCGTCAACTTTTTCCTTGAACATTTTAATTAAAGAAAGTTGAGAGAGATGAAGAGGGGGAGAGAGAGAGAGGGAGATTATTGTACGTATATATATTGACACTATCCCTCGATTGAGGAACATGATCGACACATATGATATATTTATTATATTATCTTTATCAACAAAAGCAATTACTTTCTTAGCGTTATCTTTGTCAATAAAAGATATAAGTTTTATTAGTTTGTCCCTTTTTATAGATGTGAGTAGAAAGATATTGACCAAGAGCGTACATGCATAACATCCAAAAAGATTATCACACTGAGAAAAATAACAAAGAAGTAAACCATCTCGAGAATATATGAACGAATTGAAACACAATTAAGGTTGTTCTTTATGTGCTTCTAGTGATGGTCACCTACAAAAGTCCAAAGTTCGGGATGTCATCCAGAACCTTTTTTAATACCGGATCACTTTCAAAAAACTTTCGTTTTCAAAAAATAAAAGTGATAGATCAAGATGGTTCAGTAATATTCTATATTACAATAGAAATATTTTTATTTATCTGCTATTTTTTTTCCACATCATATCGACGACGCTTAAGGTTTTGATACCGTACTCAACAAAATAAAAAATATGGTATAAACTCCATTCTAAACTAAATTCACCCATAAATTTCTGAGAAAATATGACAAACAATGTGGGCATCCATTTTATTTTATTTGGTATATAGTTTTTCCAAATCTTACATTGAAGTGAAACATTGACCAAAGTTATTGAGCGTAGAATAAACTAAAACTAAACCCACGAGTAGAACATGTTCTACTGACATATAAAGTTGGGAGGAAGGGCTTATCACAAGCATTGAGCAACAAGATAAGTGTGAGGTGAACATTGAGGTTAATCCCAAGCAAATTAGCCCTAATATCAGTGCAAAGGAACATAGCTGCATCCAAGTCACTCAAGCCCTGAAGCAAGGTATAACACTAGCTCTGCCTGTAAGGAGGGGACCCAATAATGACATTGACAAGACGTCCAAGAAGATTGGCACAGACACCAAGCCCTAATATGTCTCTAGGGCAGGTAGGAGGAGAAATAGGTGGAGTAATTGAAGGAGAAATTGTCGGTATTGGGATTGCATTAGAAAGTGTGGAGAGGAAGAGGACAAATAAATTGAGGATGGTGGAGGAGATCTTGGTGAGGGAGTCCATGGCTTGGGAAAGACTATTGAAGAATTTAGTTAAGGACTGGTTGTTTTTTAATTAAAGGTATGGTTCCCTTTTTATAGGGACATTGGGAGTTGTATTTTGTGGAAAACAACAAGAATGTCAAGGAAAGAGCTAGTTCTGCATACGTACTGATAGAGTATTCTGTTAGTTTGGGTGATAGATTGAATGTTGCACTAATACGTACTAGCTAGTTGCTTTGGAAGGTAACTATGGGAGGTGAGATATCTATATAAAGAGATATTTACGTAAATAATAGTATTTGGCATTAAAATGTATACAACGAGTTGCGTTAATCTAATATCTTTATTGTTCCGTAATACAAAAAAATATGTCTACGAGGGAGTAAAAAAATTTTGAATAAAGTTTTCCTACCTATAAAACACACTCTTATATTGTAATTTAAATTATCTCACTTACTAACTTCACACGATTTCACCTACATTGATACCACTTTACAAATTACACCCCAAAGCTCATAAGTGCAACCCACAATTGGTAACAAAATTATACAATCACATCATAATGTGTCATATACACGACTTTAATAAAATCTATTATTTTAAAAATACATTTTGTCATTTCAGGATATGTCTTCCACTAATTGTTTGACTTACAACGCTCCTTTATTAATTCTCATTTTTTTGTGTTAAGAAATATCTCTTTTCCTAAACTGCCAAACATATTTGAAGAAAGTTATCTCAGCCGTGAGGCACCCACTTGGTCAATGGTAACCAAGGAATTTTGACCAAATATCTCATTTTCAGTGTCTAAAATCATAATCTCAAAAATGTAAACTCAAATACACTCAAACTTCTACCAATATCCATTAGAATAAGAAAAGCACAAGGCTAATGGTTCAATTATAATTGTTTTCAACATAAGGAGCCATCTTAAAATTAGTTTTATGGTTTATTGTATGATCTATATATATCTACATAAACCCTTCATTTTGAAATAGCGAAAACAAAATTTTAGATTCCTTTATTTTGTCGTAATCCAAAAAGATATGTCTACGATCGAGTAAACAAAAAATTTTGAATAATGTTTTCCTAATTACCAAACATTCTATTTCATATTGTAATTTAATTTATCTGGTTGTATCACATCACACCATATCATATACTTTGATTCCCATTTACATAAAATATCCCAAACCTAAACAATGCAACCCATATTTGTTATAAAAAATACAATAAGAAATATTTTCCTATTTACTATCTCTTAAACAAAAAAACAAATATCTACAAGGGAGTAAAGCCGAAATTTTAATAAAATTTTCCTATTTATAAAACTTTCTCGAACATATTGTAATTTAAATTATTGTTGTTAATAACTTCACACTATATCACCTACTTTGATTCCAATTAACAAAGAATACCCGAAGCTCATAAATAAAACCCATATTTGTTAAAAAAAATTACAGTAAGATAAGAATGTGTCGTCTGCCCGACTTTAAAGAAACCAATAGTTTTAAAAATATATTTTTTCCTATCACCATATGTGTTACACTGATGCTTTGATTTAAACCCTACCATTATTAATTACAATTTGTTTATTTTAAGAAATATTTGTTTTCCTAAAATACCTAACAAAATTCGAACAAAGTGGTATCAACAATGAGGAACACACTTGGTTATTGGTATTAAAGGAATTTTGACAAAATATCTCATATTCCTTTTTTTTTTTTGTCTAAAATAATAATTTCAAAACCCTATCTATCTTTGTTAAAATAAAAAGAAGACAAAATTATATATCCAAGCATCCTCGTTTTCTATATAAGGAGGTGTGCCGAGAGATATTTTTGTTGTATGATATAATCTTGATATGGCCACACAAACAATGTATTATGTAATGAAGAACACAAAAACCCTTTTTTGGAAAATAAATTATAAAATTTTATTAAATTTGATGATCTTCTTGTCAAAAAATGTAATGCAAACCGAAACACTAGAATGCGTATTCTATAATGTTTAACGCCACCCCTATTAAACAAATGAACAAAAAAACTCCATGAATAAACCTTGGAAGATTTATCATCACAGACAATGGCTACACTAGGGGGTAGTAAACAAACAAATGTATTTCCTTTTCAGTTGATAATATATTCACCAATGTTTAGTAATGGGCAAATAAAGGTTTTTCGAAAGATTGGGTAGTAAGGTACTGAATGTTATGTCTTGATACTCGCAGGTCGAATGCCCACCCAAAAAATTTGAATTTTGATAATATAATTGATCAATTAGTTTTGAATGTGAGAGAGTAAATTTTCTTAGAATAAAATAATGTAATCTTTTCAATTTTCATATATTATTTCTGATAATTTATATTTATCTGGTAGATTAAATTATGGGTAAAACAAAGTATAGACCTTCAACAACACCAGAGCGCAAGAGGCAAAAGTAAGTTTCATGGTATTTCTACCCCATCATTAGTGATACTTTATTATTTCCCCATAATACTTAGCAAAGATTCCATTAAGCTCATAATATTGTATTGATTTATGACTAAAGCTTTTTGTTTGTGTGTTTTACATACTCTATTCGTCTCAAAGTCACTGTCTTTACTCTTTTTTTTTTAAAAAGGAAACATACATAAAATAAGTGAAGAAAAGCCCTTCACTCGTGGCTTACAAAACACGATATAGAGAAATCAGACAGATATCCTATTAAATATCTAGCTTTTGCACCTTTATAGGGTCTAGCTTTAAAAGAGATCCTCACATCTTCATGAACTAAATCAATAATCTTTGATGCTTTCATAACTTCCCCATCAAATTCCATTTTATTCCTCGAGCACCATATCTTTGATGCTTTGTGTCTTTACTTTGTATTGGTTAAGGATACACTCAATCAACGACCAAGATTAACTCTTGTTCACCATTGTGAAACTTGGTTGGTTGAATATGTCCCAAAAAAAAGTGCACCCTTAATTTCGGACAATCCAAAAAAGTATAGTGAAATTTTGATTTGGGACGGAGTGAATATAAAATAACACATTGACTATGAAAAAAAATTGATCACTAATCTCATAAAAAACATATATGTATTAAATGACTACTATGATTAATGATCATTAATTACATCTTATCATGATATCATATTATTTTAAAATCAAATCTTAAAATTTGCAATTGAAAAAATAGAATTAAAATAAAATAATTAAAATGTAGAGGGAGAATCTAAAATCATATCCTTGGTTAAGAAAGTTACTTTATCATTTCCCTATGACGTTCTTACACATGCTCTAAAATCTTTGATTGTGTTGTTTAGATATTAGCGCCTAATTCTAAATGAATTCTTCAAATACATGTATTCTTTTTGGTCAATCAAAAACCATATTGCCTAACATATGTATATATATACCCTTGCAAGCTATAATTTACCTGCCTAACATATTACAATTAGTTTAGCTTTTTGACATTTGTAACTTGTGATTACTAGGTGCGATGTCTCTATCAAGTACGTCATATTAGTGAGAATCAGTTAACCAATTTATGTTATCTTGCACCTTTCTCTTGTGCACACACGTTTATATGTATAATGAACCTTTCTATCTCTACTGATAATCAATTAATATATTAGGAATATAATGTCCTGAGATTTTAAGATCTATATATGTTGACAAAGTTATTTTTAGTTTTTGAGTGGTGCTACACTTCCCGAAACTCATTTCCCCATCTCATACCGAAAGCTTAGCTGGACAAATGATGTAATACTATTTTATGTTATCCCCTTTATAGCTGGAAAAATAGTAAAAAACAGAGCATCCTTTTTTGTTATCCCCCGTATAAAGAGCATTCCCTTTATTTACTACAGCGGCAAAAAAATCAAACAACAAACTCTTGAAAACCAAACAGCAAAAAATCAAACAGCGAAATAAGACATGTAATACTATTTTTTTAATAGCACTTTAATTCATACAAATTGAAATTGTATCCCCAAAAAATAACATAATCATACAAACAACTAAATTGTACTAATATTTCACAATTCCACTTCATTCCATGCAAATTCAAATTGCACCCCCAAAAAATAACATTACCCAAGAAACTGAAATTGCACCACCCAAAAAATAACATAACCCAAGAAAATAAAGGTGTTGAGATATTACATGCCGCAACAATTTTTTTTTAATACACTAAGTTTGATAAGTTCAACAATCTTTGTCGTGCGCTCTAAATAGTCGAGTGTAACTAGTAGGAAACATCGGTGTCGTGCCATAAATGGAAGATTGCATGTCAATCCCTTGTAGCACATCAAATCCTTATAGGATGTCAAGCATCCTCGGTTGCTCATTGTTTTGTAGCATACTCGGTTGCCCCAATAAATGTGATTGTGCAAACATTTCTTGACATTCTCAAACACCATCATATGACTCACGCAATTCCTAATCCTAAAGAATACACAAAAATATTTGTTCATATTAATTGTAAGCATTACTTATGAATTAAATAAATATAACACGTGTAGCAAAACTTTACCTTCAAGTTTGAACTCTCTTGTGTTCCCATAAAATTAAAGGTATGTGAAACTTTCTCGGGTTCTTCAATGTGACAAACCTATAAAATGAATTGACGTTTCAACGAGAACAACAATATTAAAGAATAAAGAATATTAAGTATTAACACAAATCAAAGAAAATAAATACCTTAGTAGGTGGATTTTCCTTTCTTTTCCTACTACTGATTTTTTCTTTTACAATCTTTTCAACTATAGGTTGCTTCCTCTTACATGGTGGTCGTCCTTTACTTCGCACTACCATCGGTGAATGTACCATTTTGCTTTCATTGGTCGCATACATATCTACTCCACATAAAGTTACATTGTTGCTCTTTTTTGAATCCGACTCATTGTTTTCGCAAAAATTAGCTACCAAATCATCTTTCAAATGATGTATCCATGCCATAACCTTTTCACACTTATCTTCACAATTGGTAGCTAAATCCGCCACCTCGTAGAAAGCATTACACATCTCATCAAAGCGTCGTGACTCGGGATTTGCGGACCATTTGCTATAACTAACTTTAACTTTGGTGTGACATTGTTTGATTGTTTTATCCCATCGTTTAAAGATGTACTTCTCTGGTACTTTATACATCTTTCTATAAATTAACACCGTAATGGCATGCCTACACAATATTCCTGTAAACTGAAACAACTGACAATTACAATCGACATTTTCAGCATCTTCATTCAAGGAAACTTTAAAAGTAGCGCGGCGAAGACTTCTACCAAAAGGCACATCCTCCATTGCTTCAAATTCTAGAACGCCCACCCCTTTACACGACGATACTCCTAACTCACAATACATTTTTCCTACTAACCCTTGTTGGACCTCTTTAAACTTTGTAGTCGTATAGGCACTTTGAAATTGTTTCTCCATATCATAACGAGTTATGGAAGGGATAGATGAGTTGAATGAGTTAAAGTCTTCTTGATTTTCTTTTTCAACTTTATGTCTCAAAGCATTATCATATTGTTCCACATATTGTTTTAAGGAGGTTTTAGCATTGACATAGCCATCAAAAAGGCATTCATGTTCTCACTACGTTGTGTGGCTAACATTCCAGCCCAAAATATGTCTCTCACAAAAGTAGGTACCCAACGATGTCTCTCCTCATATAATCCATGCAACCAATCATTGTCTTCAAGGTTATATTTCATAATGAATTGGTACCAACTTTCTTCAAATTCTGCAACCGTTAAGGAATCATAAACAATTGTTTGTAAATGGAATTGTATGGATTCATATTCTTTGTGCCCTCTCAAATTTCCAGGCAACTTTTTCATAATGTGCCACAAACACCACCGATGTCGTGTATTAGGAAACACAATCTCTATAGCATTTTTCATGGATTTGTCTTGATCCGTAATAATTTCATTAGGATGAGATCTAGACATACAAGTAAGCCAAGACTCGAATAGCCACTTAAATGTGTTAACATCTTCATTTGATATCAATCCAAAACCCAACAACACCGATTGCCCATGATGGTTTACCCCAACAAAAGGAACGAATGGCATATCATATTTATTTGTCAAATAAGTAGTGTCAAATGTAATGAATCCCCAAATTCTTTGACTACAACCCTACTTCTTGCATCCGCCCAAAATACATTCCTCAATCGACTCTCATTGTCCACATCAATTGCATAAAAGAAATCAGAATTGTAACTTTGCATTTTTGAAAAATAATTAAGAATTGCGGTAGCATCTCCTTCCCCAAGTCGTAAACGCCGAACTTTATCATTGTAGTTTCTACAATCTTTCTCCTGAAATGAAAGATTCTCATGTCCCCCAGCCTCAATTACAAACGAATTAAAACTTTTATTCATTCGAATCCCGTCTCTATCATTCATTTCAAGTTTCCTCTTTATGTGAGGTAAAATTACCCTTTGACCACTATAATATCTTGATTTTGATGGACTCAATATATGATTGTGCTTAAGAACCGTAGACGTAATTGCCCACTTTTCATCAACACAAAGAGTAACACAAACCCTAGTTTTGCAATCCATTTTTGAAATCGGGTGCGGGTTAATGGGATTACTACTATTGCACTTTGACTTTCCTTCACGTGCACAAGTAAAAGTCACATATCTCAACTCCCCGTTTTTATCTTTACGCGATGTTCTTCTAGAAATGCCAAAACCCATGTTCTTGCCATATATTCTATAAAAATTATAAATCTCATCAATGGAGTTAAATATCATACCAATTTTTGGCTCCTCAATTTTTTCTTCCGCGGTTGTTTCATCCACTCCATTCCCATTTACACAGTAACCTGTAACATCTTCTTCCATTGCCAAAAGACACATATATATATATATATATATATATATATATATATATATATAGATAGAGAGAGAGAGAGAGAGAGAGAGAAAATCAATTCTGGATCAAAAAAAGTTAACATAATACAAAAAATTTAAGAGGTTATAATTGTTTTTAAATGCAGTTATACATGACACAAAAATTGTAATTTTTTCTTTTGTTCCTTTCCAAAAAAAAGTGAAGACTAGTAATATTGGGAAAAAAAAGAGTATTAATAACTTACCTAAATTTATTCATGACACAATACTTGTAATTTTTTTTTCTTTCTCCCCTTTCAAAAAAAAAGTGAAGACTAGTAATATTGGAAAAAAAATAGTATTAATAACTTACCTAAATTTATTCATGACACAATACCTATAATTTTTTCTTTTTTCTTTTTTTTTTCTCCTTTCAAAAAAAAAACAAAAAATGTGAAGACTAGTAATATTGGGGAAAAAAAAGTTATAATAGCTTACCTAAATTTATACATGACACAAAATAGCACAATATTTGTAATTTTTTCTTTTTTCCGTTAAAAAAAAGTAAAGACTAATAATATTGGAAAAACAAAGTATTAATTACATACCTAAATAATGATTCAACTGTTTGAGCTTTGGCTGTTTAATAATGGAGATAAACTTGAGCTTTGTTGCTTTAACAGTAGAAAGGGATTGCCGCCATTTTCTTTTTAGCTGAATTGGAGTTCTTTTGCTATTTCTTATTTCTTATTTCTTATTTCTTATTTCTTATTTCTTATTTGAGGGTTGCTTAAAAGTGTAGAGAGTTACAAGTGGGGCCCAAGCCATCTCAGCAGTTGGTTTGGTTTCGGGAACGAAAATCGGGGAGTATAGTATTATTCTTAGTTTTTTATTCACAATATATGATGTTTGGTTAATAATTAGCGAAGTTCTTATGGTGAGAAGCATTAGAAAAAATATCAGCCTTCAAAATGATTTTAATGTGAGGTTTTTAGATCAATTTTTTTTTTGCAAGCAAGTCACGGAAGTTCAATTAGAAAAAGTATCAAAGAGAGAAAAAATGAACAAAGTGTATTCATATAAGGAAAATGTGTACTGGCTTAAAAAATCCATGAGGCCACTATACATCAAAAAAAAATTCACAAAAAAAGAATATTAGCTTCTTTTTCACGCTCTTTGTACTCTGAACTCTCACAAGCTTGCCATATATGTAATTCTGTCAATGTGTAGTGCACGCACAATTTTCATACTAGATTGGGTTCTGATTCTCTTTGAAATTAATGTTTTCTTAATTTTTAAAAGACTTTTAACTAAATAATCGTTACAAAGAAAAACTTGAACGATTTATATCTAAGCTATTAAGAATTATTTTTTTATGATATAGTTTTAGCTCTTCCTTTTTTTAATCAATAGTCAGAGAGATATGTGCAAACAAAAAAATTATTAGGAATCCAAACGTAAAATAAATTTAAGTCCTCATAAATAGTCTAACTTTTTCACAACAAAATAAAAACATATCAATATCTAAAACAAATGGAATTGTTTCTATGAAAAACCGCATGTGTAAAAATAGTTAAAACTAGATTGATATCTCAAGACAGTTTGAAAACACAAAGTTAAAAATACAACATTAAAATTCTTCTTGTGAGATCCTAAAGATCAATCATAAGAGTAAAAGTATTTTAAGTTCGGTATAAATTATCATTCCAAACGTTTCTTGACCTGAAGAACAAAATAGGCAATCCAAAGACATCCCAAACCCTTTCACAACCCTCCAAAATTTTCCACTTTATCCCTTAGTGTTTGGTTTTTAATGCAATCGTTTATTTATATAAAAAAATGCCGCTATATGAGGATAGTACGAGCACATTTTTTTTACGTGTTATTTTTATTCTATGTTCGTGTCATAGTTAGTTTACAATATTACAGATAATAAATATTTACTATAAGTTTGTTACATGTAATATGATGTTAAATATATATTTTATATGTGAATGTGTTATTTTGCGCATCAAATTTTATGTTAATAAAAGTATATATATATCGTAAGAGGGTTTTAGTTATTAAATATTTTCATATGTGTAATTTGTATTATTAATTTAATATTTGCGTGTTTAGAGCCGTCCTACACTCGAATTGTTCGTATTATACTATTTTACCTATGATGATAAGTGTAAATTATGGAAAGGATGGCATAGTTAGTACATTTCTTTCCACTCACAGATGTTGTGAACTCTCTAATTTGAATTTTGGTCCCAATGGTACTTTGGTCGACTGCCTCTCTTCTAACAGTCCATTGCTCCATATTTCCTTATGTCAACATAGTATTAGCTTATAGTCCATTTGACAGACAATTCCAATTGCCCATGTAGGATCTTTAGTTTTAATTATTACCTCTAAATATACTTCCCCCACTTTTAGAGATAATTCAGTAAAGCCATTCCTATAAGGCTTAAAATTACCTCTCCCTCGGGTTTTGGGTTATACTTGTCAGCATTCCATACAGTAGTATATATATATAATCAATATATACATCTTAATTGTTTAATTATTGAAATCAGATTATGACAGATTGAAGAGGCCTTAATATATTTTTCTTCTTCTTTCTTAATAATTTTTTCTTTTTCTTTTTCACTTTACAATAGCAGTTCAGAGTTTATACGACTTCTATACAATAAAAAGGTAGAATATAAAATAAACAAAAAATTAAGGTTATTCAGTTTTAATTGATGATATACACTTTCTTCAACTTTTTCCCACATTTTAATTATAGAAGGCTGAGAGAGAGGAAGAGGGAGAGATTATTGTACGTATATATGTTGACAAAATCCCTCGATTGAGGAACATGATCGACGCATATGATATATTTATTATATTATCTTTATCAAGAAAACAATTACTTTCTTAGCATTATCTTTATCAATAAGAGATATAAGTTTTATTAGTTTGTCCCATTTTATAGATGTGAGTAGAAAGAACACGTGTTAATTATTGACCAAGAGCGTACATGCACAACAGCCAAAAAGATTATCATACTGAGAAAAATAACAAAGAAGTAAACCATACCAAGCATATATTAAAGAATTGAAACACGATTAACGTTGTTCTTTATGTGCTTCTAGTGATGATCACCTATAAAAGTCCAAAGTTCGGGATGTTATCCACAACCTTTTTTAATACCGGATCAATTTCAAAAAAAAAATTCAAAAAATAAATGTGATAGATCAAGATGATTCAGTAATATTCTATATTACCATAGAAATATTTTTATTTATCTGCTATTTTTTTCCACTACATATCGACGACGCTTAAGGTTTTGGTATCGTACTCAACAAAACAAAAAATATGGTATAAACTCCATTCTAAACTAAAGTCACCCATAAATTTGCGAGAAAATTTGACAAACAGTGTGGGCATCCAGTTTATTTTATTTGGTATATAGTTTTTCCAAATCTTACATTGAAGTGAAACCTTGACCAAAGTTATTGAGCCTAGAATAAACAAAAACACAATCCACGAGTAGAAAAGCGTCTACTAACATCTAAAGTTGGGAGGAAGGGGTTTATCACAAGTTAGGGTGCAACCGGTACGGTATGGTCGGTAACGACCCCTTACCAATACCAAAATCACATTTTATATGGTGAAACCGTACCGTACCAATTTACCAACCGGTACATCAAAACAAAAACCAAAACCAAACCGACCGGTTTTTCGCTTTTTTCGTATTTTCGGGTTTTTTTGGTTTCGGTAATTTTGGTTTAAATTTGGTTTTTTCTCGGTAAGTACCAGAATTTCAAATCGGTTTATACATTCGATAAATCTGGTATATATTTCGATATACCCATTTCTAGTTGTTACATTTTTAGCATTTCTAGTTGTTTGGAACAATTAGAAACATACACAAACAGGTACAATTTCTAGCATTTGTAGCACTTGGAATAATAGATTTAAAAAGATACGAGACCAAACTAACTGGTTTGCTTTTGTTGGAGTCGAAGGAGAGTGAGACGAGATTAGGGAGCTGGTGCCTGAGGAGAGTGAGCCAAGATGATGAGCCTCAAAAAATGAGGGAGTTGTTACCTCAAAAAATGTTCGCCGGAAAGTCAAAATTATCCACACCTCCAACATCGAAAAAATAAACCTTCGCCGGAAAAGCCAACACATCGGAAAAAAAATCACCGAAAAACACGGAGGGAACTCAGATCCGAATACAGCTGGCGTCGAAAAAATTGTCACCGAAAACCTGCTCTCAAAACGAAGTAACCACACAAAATCGAAAGCCAAATCTCAAAACGAAAAAATGGTGTTCTCAAATAAAAGTCTCCAAAAAATTATTTCTCAAAATCAACCCAAGGTTGAAGAAGAAAAAAAAATGAGAGAGAGAGCTCAAACAAAAATGACGGCCACACTTTTTGAGAGAGAAAGAGGTAAAAAAAATGAAATGAAAAGAAAACCCTAAAAAAAGATCTCTACACAAACCACAATATAAAGTCCAAATGAAATAAGAGCAAAACGAAAATATAGCCAACAAAACAAACGGCTCTTTTTATTTTAACAAAATGCTGCCTAATTCATTTTGTGTTAAATGTTTGATTAATTAAACAAATTATATGTTTAATTAACATGATTATTTAACACTTAAACCAAATACTCAAATAAATAAATTTAAATTCAAAGGGAATGTAAAAATTCACTCATGAGAAATAAAATAAATAGAAGTAGTATGATACCCAAAATAATTTGACACTGCACAAAAAGTTTGGTACGGTATTTCGGTACGGTAATTTTGGTACGATATCGGTACGGTAAATTCGGTAAATTGTTTTTTTGTATCTAAAAACCAAAACCAACCAAATTTTTAACGGTATTTTCGATTTCGCTAAAATCAGTTTTCGGTATTTTATAATATGAAACCAAAACCATTTTTTTCTGGACCAAAATGGTACGGTACGGTAAACACCCGTACCGGTTGCACCCCTAATCACAAGCATTGAGTATCAAGATAAGTGTGAGGTGCACATTGAGATTAATCCCAAGTAAATTAGCCCTAATTGCAGTACAAAGGCACACGGCTGCATCCAAGTCACTCAAGCCCTGAAGGAAGGTACAACACAGGCTCTGCCTATAAGGAGGGGACCCAATAACGACATGGATAAGACCTCCGAGAAGATTGGCACATACACCAAGCCCTAATACGTCTCTAGGGAAGGTAGGAGGAGAAATAGGTGTACTTGGAGGAGAAAGATTATTTGTCGGTGTTGGACTTGCATTGGAAAGTGTGGAGAGGAAGAGGACAGATAAAATGAGGATGGTGGAGGAGAGCTTAGTGAGGGAGTCCATGGTTTGGGAAAGACTATTGAAGAGTTTAGTTAAGGATTGTTGTTTTTTAATTAAAGGGATGGTGCCCTTTTTATAGGGACATTGGGAGTTGTATTTTGTTGCAAAAAATACAATAAGAAATATTTTCCTATTTACCATCTCTTAAAAAAAACAAATGTCTACAAGGGAGTAAAGCCTAAATTTCAAAAATATTTTCCTATTTATAAAACTTTCTCGAACATATTGTAATTTAAATTATTGTTGTTAATAACTTCACACTATATCACCTAGTTTGATTCCAATTAACAAAGAATACCCGAAACTCATAAATAAAACCAATATTTGTTAAAACAAACTTACAGTAAGATAGGAATGTGTCGTATGCCCGACTTTAAAGAAACCTATTGTTTTAAAAATATATTTTTTCCTATCACCATATGTGTTATGTTGATTCTTTGATTTAAACCCTACCATTATTAATTACCATTTGTTTATTTTAAGAAATATTTGTTTTCCTAAAATACCTAACAAAATTTAAACAAAGTTGTATCAATAATGAGGAACACACTTGGTCATTGGTATTAAAGGAATTTTGACAAAATATCTCATATTCCTTCTTTTTTTTTGTCTAAAATAATAATCTCAAAACCCTATCTATCTTTGTTAAAATAAAAAGAAGACAAAATTATAGATCCAAGCATCCTCGTTTTCTATATAAGGGGGTGTGCTGAGAGCCCTTTTTGTTGTATGATATAATCTCGATATGGCCACACAAACAATGTATTATGTAATAAAGAACACAAAAACCCTTTTTTGGAACATAAACTATACAATTTTTTTAAATTTGATGATCTTCTTGTTGAAAAATATAGTGCAAACCGAAACATGAAAATGCGTAAACTATAATGTTTAATGCCACCCCTATTAAACAAATGAACAAAAAAACTCCATGAATAGACCTTCGAAGATTTATCATCACAGACAATGGCTACACTACGGGGTAGTAAACAAACAAATGTATTTCCTTTTCAGTTGATAATATATTCACCAATGTTTAGTAATGGGCAAATAAAGGTTTTTCGAAATATTGGGTAGTAATGTACTGAATGTTATGTCTTGATACTCGCAGGTCGAATGCCCACCCAAACAATTTGAATTTTGATAATATAATTGGTCAATTAGTTTTGAATGTGAGAGTAAATTTTCTTAGAATAAAATAATGTAATCTTTTCAATTTTCATATATTATTTCTGATAATTTATATTTATCTGGTAGATTAAATTATGGGTAAAACAAAGTATAGACCTTCGACAACACCAGAGCGCAAGAGGCGAAAGTAAGTTTTATGGTATTTCTACCCTATCGTTAGTGATACTTTATTATTTCCCCATAATAGTTAGCAAAGATTCCATAAGCTCATAATGTTGTATTGAGTTATGACTAAAGCTTTGTGGGTTTTACATACTTTATTCGTCTCAATCAACGACCAAGATTAAGTCTTGTTCACCATTGTGGAACTTGGTTGGTTGAATATGTCCAAAAAATAAAAGTGCACCCTTAGCAATTTTTAATACAATCTTTTAATTATCAAAAAAAAAAAATTCGGACAAGCCAAAAAAGTATAGTGAAATCTTGATTTGGGACGGAGTGAATATAAAATAACACATTGACTATGAAAAAAATTTGATCACTAATCTCATGAAAAACATATATGTATTAAATGACTACTATGATTAATGATTATTAATTATAGCTTATCATGATATCATAGTATTTTAAAATCAAATCTTAATATATGCAGTAAAAAAAATAAAATTAAACTAAAATAATTAAAATGTATAGGGAGAAACTAAAATCATATCCTTGGTTAAGCAGGTTAGTTTAGCCTTTCCCTATTACGTTCTTACACATGATCTAAAATCTTTGATTGTGTTGTTTAGATATTAACGCCTAATTCTAAATGAATTCTTCAAATACATGTATTCTTTTTGGTCAAAAACCATCTTGCCTAACATATGTGATAGTACAAATATAGCACCATGCCGTGGCAGTATTCTTCTACAGTCGCGCATGTTCAGGCCATAATGGCCGCGGCCAGTACCACACTTAGGGCGCGGCCAGAACTCCCATAGGGTGCGGCCCTCTCCATCAGAGGCTGCGGCACCCCACCTTAGGGTACGCAATACCCCTCCTACAGCTCAGTGCTGCTTACTCTATGGGTCGCACGCCCTCATCCACAACTACTGCAGACTTGGTATACGCCACGTGCTCAGGGCACGTGACTCAACTCACTTCCTCATAAATAGAGGACCACACCTGGAAGACGGGGAGATCGATTCACACTCCCGGGGTAGGCTCTCCAATACAGCTTTCCTCTACACAACCCCGACATACGACTTGGACACCATATATCTATAACGCAGCTACCTCCCCGGTAGACCGGAATCCTCAGTCATCATTATTCTCCTTTATTCTCATACTTGTACGCATCTTTAGGCACAGTTATATTGTACAAAATACCGCATATAATGAGAATAGAGCAACACAATGGACGTAGGCCTAATTTTGAGGCTGAACCACTCTATACCTTGTCTTCTCTATACCTTGTCTTCTCTCTGTTTTCTTGCTTTACTTGTTTAACATACATGCACACACACATATAGCTTTTGATCTGCTGGTATGAGAACGCCCTATGGCCGATTTCTTGTATCATCTTGCCTAACATATGTATATATATACCCCTGCAACATATAATTTACCTGCCTAACATATTACAATTAGTTTAGATTCTTGACATTTGTAACTTGTGATTACTAGGTGCGATGTCACTATCAAGTACGTCATATTAGTGAGAATCAGTTAACCAATTTATGTTATCTTGCACCTTTCTCTTGTGCACACAGGTTTATATGTATAATGAACCTTTCTATCTCTACTGATAATCAATTAATATATTAGGAATATATTGTCATGAGATTTTAAGATCTATATATGTCGACAAAGTTATTTTTAGTTTTTTATTCACAATTTATGATGTTTGGTTAATAATTAGTGAAGTTCTTATGGTGAGAAGCATTAGAAAAAATATCAGCCTTCAAAATGAATTTAATATGTGGTTTTTAGATCAATTTTTTTTTTTTGCAAGTAAGTCACGGAAGTTCAATTAGAAAAAGTATCAAAGAGAGAAAACACTACACCATAATGACTATTTTACAACTAATAGATTATTTAATTTGTAAGTGTTTAGAACACTTACGAATTTTACAACGGTTTTGAACACTTATAAATTTTGTAAGTGTTCAAAACCGTTATAAAATATGTAATTTTTTAATACCAAAACCTAAAAGTGTTAGCATCATCTCCCAAAAGTGTAAAAGACACAATTTCCCACCTTAACTATTTCCCTAGTCAAAAATTTCTTCCCCGTCTATTGAAACCGCTCCCTAATTTTCATTCCCTCCCAAAATCCCTCCCCAAATCCCTAATCTTCCTTGCGAACCAAAATCAGATTTGAAGACTCCGACACATCTTTACGATTCAGGGCTCAATCGCTCAGCTTCAAATCTAGGGCTCAATCGCTAAGCTTCAAATCTAGGACTCAATCGTAAAGCTTAAAAATTGATTCAGGTATAACTCTCTCTCTCTCTCTCTATCTCTCTCTCTCTCTCTCTCCCTATATATATATATATGTGAATTTCTAGTCATGTGTGTATAGTCATTGAGAAATGGATTCATGTTATTATTTTTACTAACTAGCATGATTTTGGCTTTTATGTACAGTAGAAGTTGAAGCCAAGCATTTGTTGTTTTCAAATTTTTTTGATGGCATTTAGATGAAAATTATGTAGGATTGTGGTAAACGATTCAAGCCTTTTCATACTCGTTCGTATATAGTCTCTTTCTAGTGAATTTATGCATTTATGTCTCTATACAATTACACTATCATATAAATTGTTCATTTTTAGTCTCTTTTTTCATTATATATTTTGGTATCGTATCTATCTAGAAATGTTCGTTACAGTGCATTAATTTTTGTTAATGTTTTCTTGTAAAGAATTGAATGTTTATAACTTAAATTGATTTCCGTGTTTCAACTCTGTGTGTGTGTATGTACGACTGTTGAATTGTTAGACATCATATTGACCATAAAATTTATACCTTCAGTCCTTTTGAATCTCCTTCAAATAGTAAGGGAAAAATTAACTATATGCATCAAATGAAGTTACTTTAGATTTTACACGTCCGAGTGGTTTCAAATCGTAAAACACTCATTAGTCTGTTTGTGCATGTATGCATATGTGCATGTCAAAGTATTCTTGTTTAGAAATTATGTGGATTTCAAAGTACATATCCATAAGCAGATATATAATAGTTTGGGTATATATAGGTATTCAAGAGTAGATATTAATTTTCTACTAATGTAGCTCAAGATACAAAATATCATCGGAAGTTAGCAAAGAGTGGATGATAGAATCTTTGTTCATTATATATTATTATTATATTTACATTTTTGTCTTTGAACTAATAAGCAGGTTGATAAGGTTACAAATGTTAGCTGAGAGGGCATTGGAGGTCTTTAAAATGTTAAAGCGGGTACTTCAAAGAGGTAAAAATAACAATTGAATTAAGTTTGAGATGTAATTTTGCCATGTTCTACTGCAGTGGTGATATTTTTGTAATTTATTTTAATTGCTTCCATTTTGTTTATAGACTGTTCAATACCCTGTCGAGCATCTGACAAAGTTTGAGAAATTTGGGATGTTTCCTTCAAAGGGGGTTCTTTTCTATGGTCCCCTCGTACGTATTTATCTCTCTTTTTATGTTTCTCTTCAGAGTGGGAATAAGTAGAGCCTTTTTTGGCAACAAAACTTGTATATAATCATCATAAAGACTGAACGGTTTCCAAAACAGTGATTTCAGCTAATGAGAAATTATTTGAATTCTCTGGCATAGACGTCCGCAAACTCAAATGGTCGTAGGGGACTTCAACATAGTGATTTTAGCTAATGAGAAATTATTAGCTAACGCAAACTCAAACTCAAATGCTGAAGATGAAAAAGAAGACGAGTTATTTGGTGAGATGCTCTTTTACCCTTTTTAGGCTTTCATATAAACCAATTCTTTGGGAGGCGAGTATGAATTGGATTCCATAAAAAACCTTAAAGGTTAGCGAACATCTCATTAAGCGACTCATCTATCTTCTCCTTTTCCAACTTTTCATAAAACGAACTATTTTTCTCTCCTTTTCCAACTCTGTAATAAAATGCAGTGTGTTTTTGGAGCAGGTGCGAAAAATTTCCAAGGAATAGTTTTCCCTGGAATTTTTTTCTTACCGCCCCCTAAAGAAAACTGTTCCTTAGAAAGTGTTCAAAATGTGCATTATCAGGTTGTACTTTAGGCAAACCTGAACAAAATCTCCAGGGAAAATTTAGACAATCAATCACACCAAAAGTTGGAAAGTATTGCCAATCAAACACACCCTTAGTGTTAAAATTGAAATGGTTTCGTGATGTCGGTGTTATTTCTTTATATAGGTGACATATCAAAGGCGGAATATCGATATCACCTATTGATCAAGCTTGGCTGCAGACCAGAGTATGGAACGACTGCATCTATGATAAGTTCATATGGAAAGCAAAAGAAGCTGAAGCAAGCCCAAGAAGTTTTTGAAGCAGGGGCAGATTCTTCTACTTGTAGAAAAGCTTTCTATAGTTCAATGGTTGATGAATATGCCAAATGTTTTAAACCAGAGGAAGCTTACCTATTTTACAAGGAAGAAGGGCATGATATGGGTGCTGTTGCCATCAGCATGCTTGTGAATGCTTTGACTAATTGTGGTAAGAATGGCAAATTTAAAGTGAATAATTTTATAGTCAACAGATCATATTATGGGACCTCACTTTGCCAATATAACTATTACTTTGTATTATATGACCACGTCTCACAGACATATTATGAGATATGTTTGTTCGTGATAGTTATATTACACAAGTAATAGTTATATTACACACGGTGACTGTTAAACATACACGATGAAGGACCACATAAAGTCGAAATAATCACGGACCACATAAAGTCGAAATAATCACGGATCACACTCTTTTTATTCAAGCTTTGGGAACCGAACCATAAACTTGCATTATATTATTGACATTGTTGTTAGTATCGTAAGATACACTATACGTACCGTACTATTGCGGTACAGCAGCAAAAACATACTTATAGCATGGTTGTATCGCAAGTAGCACTGTGTCGTAGCCATATTATTGGTCAGTACCTTTGAATTATGAGAATGTAATGTGATTGGAACACTCTTTATCACAAAATCGAACGTCTTACCATTTCACGGTGTAATCTTATCGTATAATTGATTTAGACCGTAATATGTTTTATTATTTATTATAATGTGTCCTTTATAATCTTATGGTACAGTATGCAATTTGTCAACTATGATTATTGGTGCATTATACGCTATGACCCACCACCATTAAAATGATTTTTTTTGGACATGCACAATAATCCACACATTACAAATTCTTCTACGTGGAATATATATGCCTTAAAAATAATGGAAATGTCTTTGTCTCGACTGACCCCCCTCCCCCTGTGAGTCTTACCTAGGAGGAACTATCAGTTTGATTTCATACTTTGCCCTACTTTATGATTATTTTAAAAACTGCACAATTTTTCCTCTAGAGATTAATTTGAAAAGGAGTGTTTGAAATATACTAGGTAAGTGCCAAAAAAATTCCCAGTTCATCGACTTTTTATGCTACACATTCAAAACAGTTGTGACATGTTATAGGGTGGGTGATATAGCACAACACTACAAAATATTGTTGCCTTCTGTTAGTATTATTGTGAGCCATAAGCTATAAAGAGTTTGCATTGTTTCTTTCGGTTTTGAGTGGAACAGAGGTTGAAGCGATTGGGACTAAAGAGATAAAAGAGATACTTGCTTGGGTGTGGTTGCTGTTGCCATATTTTTCTGAGGCATGAACTCAATTACAAGCAACTCCAGGTATAAATGCTTCTTAGGTTTTGTTTGGTTCGGACTGTAATGTTTGTTTCACTTGGGTGAAATTGAAAACGTAAAAAATTATATTTACTTATTCAGACTTAAATTTTAAGGAGTACCTTGTATGCAAAAACTTGAAACTTCAGGTGGGGATTTGCATTTTTTCCGTATAATTTTACACGAACAATTCTTTTAATACTTTGGGTTCAAGGCCAAACAATCCCCCATACTCCAGTTTCTTCCATTGTTTCTCGTAAAGCCGCATCATTAATGGATTCATCAGTTTCCCAACCTCCCTGGTAGAAGAACAAATCAACAATAAAGATATTGTCCTAATATAATAACGATATAATATTGGTGTAATTGATCCAAAATACACTATGATTCGATTTAATTGTGAAGAAGATTTCATTAGGATGTGGATGCGAGATGCGTGGTTATTGGAAAGTTTCCAATGCGAACATTTAGAGAAATCGCCTCGTATTGTATTCAAGTTCCAAGCCTTCCCAAAATTCTGCTGAAACTAGGTCAATGTATAAATCTCATTTTATTCAAGTTCGTGATGGTGAATATGACTTGATTAATTCTATAGCAACTGGTGGGACCAAAATATCAGAAGCTGAACTCGCACAGCCTCAATTGGTCACTCACCAGATGTTTGGACTTGATAACGAATCGGCTTCAACTGGACACTAATCAGGATGTTGTTCAGGTCAGTGGTTCTGTTAAGACTCACAGAGGTTTCTATGCTTATGTCCTCTCACAAACCTCCAACTTCGTTTCCTCCTAAACATCAATGGTTAAAAATAGAATGTGTCCAAAGTCTTTAATTTATCCCGTTGAAAAATATCAGTTGTATCAAACTTTGTATTTTTGTTTGAATTTTTTGGTCTGTCATACTGAATATATTTTGGTGTCATAACATGTATTTATGTCTATTTTTTGGGTTTCTCATGTTATCGTGTGAATTTTTTAGTTCGTTATTTCTTTGGCACTTCATTAAATTCGTATTTTTACTTTTGTTACAGATTGTCACTCATTACGTTCATGTGGTCGGTGGATAGAGACGACAATTTACGTAATCTGTTCGACTTTCCCCCCCTTAATTTTCGTACATTATAGGGTTATTAGCGGAATGCCCATGCCTGAAGGCACGGAGAAACTTTCCAAAATACGTAATCATAAAACGGCTTAAATATCAAAAGTTACTATTTCAGCTACTATTTTCTCCATCTTTCACTCTCAGGTATACTCTACTCTAAATGTAATGTTTTCAATCGAAATGTATGAGAATATTTTCATTATTATATATTGGCTATTTTCATTTGGGAAGTTAATGTTGATTACGGATTGCAATATTTATGTGTGTAGGTGTAACTATTTGTAGGTGTTGTGATAAGATGCTTTTTGTGCCCAAATTCAAGAGGCATGTTGGTTTGAGATTTCATTGCCCCTGTTTGAATTATTTTATGGAATCTGGTAAGTCATTCACCTTATTCCATCTTGAGGCTTACTCACAAATCAAATATGATAATATATATATATATATATATATATATATATATATATATATATACAGAGAGAGAGAGAGAGTGATACAATTCATACAAGCTGAACAACCAAAATTAATCTCATGTTTAATGTCAATGTATTTTACTCCCCCTAAGCAAAATGCACCCTTCTTAACTACTATATTCCACAGCAACTTTTTTTCATTAAGAATAAGATAAGGATGATCAAATAAAGAAAAAAAATGACTTAGATAGCCTCACGAAAGGACTTCAGAATTCTAACCAAATAGAATTGCAGTTAAAAGGACACCACAAGAATGACTAAGTCAAGCTTTGGATTTACAGAGTACGATGAAAATAAGTTCATCCAATACGCTTTCTATGTAATCCGTCTTTTGAAGTTTCGAGAGGTGGCTTGGTAAGTACGAACCAACAAACCAACTCCGATTCCGATCCCCAGACAAACCCCGAGGCCTATACCAACAACGACCCTTACACCAGCATTGAACCAGGAAAGTTCCCCATCTTCACCTTCTATGTATTCTGTTTGTCTCCAGGACAAGTTGTCGTAGTCTTCCTCACTTTCTATTTTGTAATTCCTGTATTGTGCTACCTGCAAAGAATACATATATCTATCAGGAAAAGAGAACAAAGGCTTGATGACTGAGAGCACATGAATCAAAAGCACTCATCAATGTTGCAGGGTATCCAAATGCCCCAGGAAGCTCAAATTTTCAAATCATACCAGATAGTACTATTCAAAGTATGCCTAACTTATAGAAGAATGAAATGGGAAGGTCTCTAGACATATTAATTTGCAGACGATTATGGTGCTCGTCAATACGAGTGATTGTGGCTCTAATTGACTTGATATCTCCATCCTCATTCATGTGATATCTGATGAATACAAGCTCAATTGAAGAAACACAAGGGTCTAGGAACTTGATCAAAGTCAGTATTACCTCAAGTTAAGCTTAGTGGATGCCCCATATTACCAACATGGCATATCTACGGATGGATTCCTGTGTCCCAGATAGAGACAAGGATATACTCAGATGACTCCTGACATTTGGATTCTTCACATCATCCCTGCATTGGACAAAAGGGGGATAATTTACTATTCCCTGCGTCCCAAATTAAGACTCCCGTTTCTAAAAATAGTATATAAAACAAGGTGAGATTTAAAAGTTACACATTCCCTGGAGTAAAAACATCATTAAAGGCGCCATATACATCCTAATCGATTTAATGTGATAGGTATTCATAATATAATATTAACAGTATAAATTTGGAAAGTGAAAGTTTTCATTAAAAAATGTCTCTTAATTTAGGATGGAGGGAGTATAATTTATGATAATCATGATAGTTCACGCGGAAAAAATGCAGCAAGTGGTTAAACGAGTAAGAGTTTTATGTATAGAACTTCAAATTATCAAGTTATTGCAGTGAGAAGAACGTGGGATCTGCATAGGTAAACAGTTAAAAAGACGAAATCCTTTATTGTAAGTATTACATAGAGTGAGGATCAAAATTATGTCTTGTTTTTCTATGTATATTCGGTCATAAGTATCTTTGATGAGTTTATTCAAAAAATGTATATAGAAAGGTCCCTGCCTGCACGGATGCTTGAAAAATGTAAATTTCGGATGAATTTGTAGAGTTGAATTTTTTACGAGTATTTGTTCAGTATTTAAGTTTGTAGTCTACGTGGAAGACAAAATGACCATTAACGTTTGACGACTTTTAATTTGGGTTTGTCGTAAATATGCTTCTACATTTATTGTACATGTTAACGTTGTTTGAGTTGTATTTGGGATTCTGAGTTTGTAGTAATATTTATATTAAATTTAATTTTGTGAATTGGTATCGATTTAAACTTACAGGTTAATGTCTATATCCACAGAGCATTGGATATAGGATTCAATTATTCCCATCTCTTGGTTGATGTTGTTGATGTGGTTTTTTCTTTTCATTTTGGTGTCCAAACAGAAGTGAATTTTAAACAGCTTGGGAACTTCTACGACACTTGAGAAAGCAAACCGCGGTTCACATTCGGTAGTGCGTTTCATCAAGCAAGACTTATGGTATAATCATTTTGATCCTCTTCACTTGATTATTTAAATTATACACAATTTAATACATTGGAAAGTTTTCTCCGTGCCTTTAGGCACGAGCATTCTGCTAGTTCATTTATAAGTTGAATGTCATATTTCAGTACCTTGGAATTTTGCTAGCAAATTCCAACGGCCTTCACCATGACGAGTGATATAATGGATAAGAAGAGTGTCCTCTTCACTAAATTTGACTTTCGTGATGTTACTCAGGTTTTTAACAGACTCTCATTGGTAGTGTCGTTTCATCTTCTGTCGATAGGAATGCTGAAGTGGTAGAATCTTCGATTTTGTTTTTTATGCACTTGGAGAGTCATTTAGCGAAGAGGCGGTGAGTACTGGTAGTGGTCTCTTAAGGGAACTAGTGACAATGCTCTTATCAACACGATTTCGTTGTCATACTAATAGGGTTGTGGCACATGTGTATTTGGATACAATAATTAGATGTATGAAGTTTGTTAAGGAGAATATTCAATATATACCTTTGGTTCTTGCTTCCTTTCTTGATGAGAGTTTTTGTTTATGTCGAACATATCATGAAGTATTGTATGAAAGTGTTTGGATATAATTGTTATGTTTTTAGTCATTTTTATTATTTGTTATATGTGAGGTTGGTGGTATGAGGTGGATAATTTATATTTTTTTAATATTTTAATTTATGTAAGTGTTCATAACACTTACAAAATGAACATTGTTTTCCTTACATATTAATATTTGTAAGTGTTTTGAACTGTTACAAAAAAAATTATTTTCTATTGTAAATGTTTATAACCGTTTTAAATTAAAAAAAGGTTGCTGAATTTTGTAAGTGTTTTAAACACTTGCAAATGAAAAATTTGCAAGTGTTTAAAACACTTGCAAAAGTTAATATGCAAGTGTTTCGAACACTTACAAATTTTTTTGTAACGGTTGTCTGAAACGGATATGTGTTCCCAATGAACACTTGCAAATGACATTTGCAACGGTTTTGAACACTTATAATTTTTTTGCAACGCACCGATTTGTAAGTGTTTTAAACACTTACAAATGCCATTTGTAAGTGTTTAAAACACTTACAAATCTCCTGTTTGGGTGTAGTGAAAATTGAACAAGTTTTTTCATATAAGGAAAATGTGTACTGGCTTAAAAAACCCATGAGGCCACTACACATCAAAAACAAAAAATCACAAAAAAAAGAATATTAGCTACTTTTTCACGCTCGTTGTACACTGAACTCTCACAAGCTCGCCATATAGGTAATTATGTCAATGTGTAGTGCACGGACAATTTTCATACTAGATTGAGTTATGATTCTCTTTGAAATTAATGTTTTCTTAATTTTTAAAAGACTTTTAACTAATCAAATCGTTATAAAGACAAACTTAAACGATTTATATCTAAGGTGTTAAGAATTATTTTTTTTATAATATAGTTTTAGCTCTTCCTTTTTTTAATAAATAGTCAGAGAGATATGTGCAAACAAAAAAATGATTAGGAATCCAAACGTAAAAAAAAATTTATGTCCTTATAAATAGTGTAACTTTTTCACAACAAAATAAAAACCTATCAATACCTAAAACAAAAGGAATTCTTTCTACGAAAAACCGTCTGTGTAAAAGTAGTGAAAACAGGATTGATATCTCAAGATAGTTTGAAAACACAAAGTGAAATATACAAGATTAAAATTGTTCTTATGAGATCCTAAAAATCAATCATAAGAGCAAAAGTATTTTAAGTTGGGTATAAATTATCATTCAAACGTTTCTTGACCTGAAGAACAAAGTAGGCAATCCAAAGACATCCCACACCCTTTCCTCCAAAATTTTCCGATTTGTCCCTTTGCATTTGGTTTTTAATGCAATCGTTTATTTATAAAAAAAAAATTCCACTATATGCGGATAGTACGAGCACATTTTTTTACGTGTTATTTTTATTATATGTTCGTGTCATAGGTAGTTTACAATATTATAGTTAATAAACATTTACTATAAGTTTGTTAGATATAATATGATGTTAGATATATATTTTATACGTGAATGTGCTATTTTGCGCATCAAATTTTATGTTGATAAAAGTATGTGTCGTACGAGTGTTTTAGTTATTAAATATTTTCATATGTGTAATTTGTATTATGTATTCTAAGATGTTATTTAATATTTGCGTGTTTAGAGCCATCCTGCACTCTAGTTGTTCGTGTTATACTATTTTACCTATGATGATAAGTGTATATTATGGAAAGGATGGCATAGTTAGATCATTTCTTTCCACTCCCAGATGTTGCGAACTCTCTAATTTGAATTTTGGTCCCAATGGTACTTTGGTCGATTGTCTCTCTTCTAACAATCCATTGCTCCATATTTCCTTATGTCAACATAGTCATAGCTTATAGTCTATTTGACAGATACTTCCAATTTCCCATGTAGGAGCTTTAGTTTTAATTATTACCTCTAAATATACTTCCCCCACTTTTAGAGATAATTTAGAAAAGTCATTCCTATAAGGCTCAAAATTACCTCTCCCTCGGGTTTTTTGTTATACTTGTAAGCATTCCACATAGTAGTATATATATATATAATCAATATATACATCTTAAATGTTTAATTAATGAAATCATATTATGACAGATTGAAGAGGCCTTAATATATTTTTCTTCTTCTTTCTTAATAATTTTTTTTACTGTACAATCGCTCTTGAGATTTTATACGTCTTCTATATAATAAAAAGGTAGAATATAAAATAAACAAAAAAATTAAGGTCATTCAGTTTTAATTAATGATATACAATTTCTTCAACTTTTTCCTTGAACATTTTAATTAAGGAAGGCTGAGAGAGAGGAAGAGGGAGAGAGAGAGAGAGATTATTGTATGTATATATGTTGACACTATCCATCGATTGAGGAACATGATCGACACATATGATATATTTATTATATTATCTTTATCAACAAAAACAATTACTTTCTTAGCGTTATATTTATCAATTAGAGAGAGGTAATCATATTCAGAATATCATAGTGGGGGGTGTGGTATTGGAAGAGGATAGAGAGGTTAGGGGGGCCATCTCTCAGTTCTTTGAGGGGTTGTTCAAGGAAGAGCAGGTGTGGCGGCCCTCTCCTGATGGGGTTGAGTTTGCGCGTATTTCCTCTTCTGAGGCGAATGGTTTATAGGGTTATTTCACCGAAGAGGAGGTGGTGAGGGTTCTGAACTCGATGAGTGATGATAAGGCGCCTGGTCCCGACGGTTTCTCGATGGCATTTTTTTAGCATTGTTGGACCGTGATCAGGAGGGAGGTGATGGGTTTTTCCATGAATTCCACGACAGGGGTTACTTTGTGCCGAGGTTGAATGTGACTTTTAGCACCTTGATCTCCAAAAAGGGGGGCTCGATTGATATCAGGGATTTCAAACCCATCAGCTTGATTGGTAGCATCTACAAGCTTCTCGCTGAGGTGTTGTCAATTAGGCTGAGAATGGTTATTGATCCTCTTATTTCTGAGTCTCAAAACGCGTTTATGGGAGGCAGACAGATTCTTGATGATGTTTTAGTGGCTAATGAGTGCGTGGAATCCATATTTAGGAGTGGACCTCCGGGCTTAGCATTTAAGCTTGATATCGAAAAGGCGTATGATCATGTCAATTGGGATTTCCTTATGTATTTGTTAAGGAGGATGGGGTTCGGTGAGCGGTGATGTCGGTGGATCGGGAGGTGTGTTACGACGGCCAGATTCTCCGCTCAGATAAATGGGGTGCCTGAGGGCTTTTTTGCGATCTCTCGTGGCCTTCGTCAAGGAGACCCGTCATCCCCCTTCCTATTCATTTTGGTCATGGAGGCGTTTAGTCGGATGATTGGAAAGGTGGCCCAAGCCGGGTGGGCCAGGGGGTTCTCTTTGCGGGCTCCGGGTCCTAATAGGGCGTCTGTCTCTCATCTGGTATTTGCGGATGATGCGATTGTTTTCTGTGATGCTGATCAAAGACAAGTGCGTGCTCTGAAGTTATTCCTTATTTGTTTTGAGGCGGTTTCAGGTTTGCGAATCAATGCGGGGAAGAGCGGAGTCATCCCAATCGGGGGAGAGGTAATGGTGGAAGATTTCGGTGGCATCATGGGGTGCAGAATTGGGTATCTCCCTTGTACTTATCTTGGACTACCTCTTGGAGCTAAGTACAAGTCTAAAGCTATCTGAGACCTGGTGTTGGAGAGAATGCGTAGAAAATTGGCAGGATGGAAGAATGGGTTCTTGTCGAAAGGGGGAGACTCACGTTGATTAAGAGTTCGTTGTCATGCTTGCCTACTTATTATATGTCCATTCTGCCTATTCTCGTGGTTGTTCGTCTTAAAATGGAGAAGCTGATGCGTAATTTTCTGTGGAGAGGCACGGAGGTTAGCTTTAAGCATAGTCTGGTTAAGTGGGAGGAGGTGTGCAAGCCGATAAAGGAAGGGGGCGGGTGTGAGAAACTTGGTTAACTTTAATAAAGCTTTGTTGGGGAAGTGGATGTGGAGATTTCCTCGTGAGGAACATAGGTTGTGGAGAAGAGTTGTTAATGCTACAGGGGGTGGTACTCGTTTTGGGTGGTGGTCATTGGTGGCGACTTTTCCTCATGGAATGGGTTTGTGGAAACACATAGCAAAGGAGTGGAGGTCTTTTTCCAGTCATACCGAGTTTTCTCTAGGGAGAGGCGACAGGATCAGATTCTGGAAGGACAAGTGGGGTGTTTAGGGGTCCATTCAGGAGCTCTACCCTAGGATGTTTAACCTTGCAGGAAATAAGGATGGTTTGATGGTGGAGCACATATCGTTTAGCGGGGATGGTGTGATGTGGAACCCTCAGTTCAGTAGAAGACTTTGGGACTGGGAGCTGCAGGAGGCGGATTTATTCTTTGAGTGGTTGGGTTCGGCTCCCCGTCCGATGGTTACGAAGGATTCCCTTAAGTGGAAGGGGGGAGGGACAGGGGTGTTCTCGGTCAGAGGGTACTATGAGATTCTGAGCGGTAGGGGGAATCCTAGGTACCTCTTCCCATGGAAGAGTATATGGAAGGTGAAGGCGCCTCAAAAGGTCTGGTTCTTTGTGTGGACTGCGACTAGGCAGGATATCTTGACTCTTGAGGGCCTTCAAAAGAGAAGATACCGTCTCGCGAGTCGTTTTTGGTTATGTAAGGAGGAGGAGGAAAAGACCAATCATCTTCTTCTTCATTGTAAGGTGACGAGAGGTTTGTGGGATTTTTTTTTTGCCAGGTCTTGTACCACTTGGATTATACGAGGGACTGTTAGGGCTCTCCTAGATGGGTAGAGACTGTCGTGGGGATGGTCGGGGGATAGGTGTGTGTGGCGTATTGTTCCACATTGTATCTTTTGGACGATTTGGAAGGAGCGGAATGCGAGATGCTATAACGGTATTGAGACGGGTCCCTCGAGGATTCGTTATATATTTTTGAGCACTCTTATTAGTTGGAGGAAGGAGAGATTCGTCGTCTCGGCTCAGGATATTCTTGAGTTTGTCAAGGGGTTTCACTCTGTGGTGTAAGTTGGCATTCCATGCGGGGTTTTGTTTGGTATCTTTCCATTTTACTTGTTGGTTTTTTTTTTTTTTGTATACTTCCTGTATACGGGTTCGCTCCCTTAGCGATGGTTTTGTTATATATCATTTACTTATAAAAAAAGAGTAGAAAGATCACGTGTTAATTATTAACCAAGAGCATACATGCACAACATCCAAAAAGATTATCATACTGAGAAAAATAACAAAGAAGTAAACCATCCCGAGAATATATGAACGATTTGAAACACGATTAACATTGTTCTTTATGTGCTTCTAGTGATGATCACCTATAAAAGTACAAAGTTCGGGATGTTATCCAAAACCTTTTTTAATACCGAATCAATTTAAAAAAATGTAATACCCCGTACTTTTGGCTATATTTATTTTTTGGGATTAATTAATTAAACGTGAATTAATTGGTAATTAATCTGGGTTAACATACTAGCGAGATGTGAGTTGATATTTGACTATATTGAGTATATATGATGCTATATGAATATTGAATTATGAAAATTGTCGTGAGATTGATATACGGCAATTTGGTCATTTTATTGGGACGCGGGTGACAGTCGCGTCAGGATATAATTATTTTAATTATTAAAAGTGATGTTTATTTTTATTATCTGTATGGTCATTTTGAGTGCGCCAACGCGTCCGGAAGGGTCGAGATAGTCAGAAAACACTAGCCGGGGGTTTAATTTGGGTCCCGGGGTATTTTTAGGCCATACCGGCAATATAAAGGGTATTTTGGTAATTTCGTATTTTTAGGATTTAAAAATGACGAAAATTAGAAAAGTAAATCTGATTGGAAATAGACCCACTAGACCCACTAACCAACCCTTAATGACCCTATAAGCTACGGAGGTTATCAAATTAGGTTTTCAACTTTCCCAAAGAAAACCCTAGCCACCATAACCACCTTTGGAGAAGAAGGCTTGTAGAGAGAGAGAGAGAGAGAGAGAGAGGGAATTCTGCAGAAAAGCTCCATCAAATCAACATCAAAATTCAGAGACACTCAAGGCAAGTGGTTTATTATCGTTTAATTTCAGAGAATGCTCTTTCCATGTGTAGGAATTTAATAAAATTGATTTGTTCTTGGTGAAACATGAAAACCCATGTATTTTGGAGTTTAGAACTTGAAATCTTGAGGAGAATTGCATGTAGAATGGTAGGTAGATGATTATACTGATGATATTAGTTATTGGATGAAATTAAAACGGATTTAATTGGGTTAATTCATGATTTAAAATTTTAGGGTTTATGTTCTTGAAAAAATTGGGGAAAGTGATGTGATTTAATGATTTAATGATGATTGGGATGAATTAACTCCTCAAAATATGTTAGTATGTGACCTAGGCACGTTTAGGGATGATTAGAGACCTTAAACAATCGTTGGTTTGATGTGTAGATGAGTTTTGAAGAGAGAAAAATGGTGAAAAACGAAACTAAGAAAATCTGGGCTCGAAACTGGTCGTTCGTTAGAAGACCTCCCCAGGTCGTTCAAATGAGCTCGTTCGAACGAGCTTCTAACGAGTTGACCAGTCGCTTCTAACGAGAGGAAATTTCGTTCGATACCTTCGTTCGAACGAGATGTCGTTAGAAGGTGCAGTTCGTTCGAACGAACTGAAATCTTGTTCGAACAGCGTCGTTCGAACGAGACTTCGAACGAGTTGACAGTTTAGGCCTTTTTGGCCTGTTTTGATTTTGGGAGTCCCGTAAACTTGTTCAAGGATAGAGATAACATTCCTTTGATGATATATTGGTAGGTTTGGGACAATTGGGTTATCATGAGGAGTAAATTATATACGAGTGATTTAAGTAATGGTTATTATGGGATTGAGACGTGAGTGTTTACTACGACGTGAGAATAAATTATGGCGCGTGTAATTATGGACCGGAATTATATAAGTTGTATATATATTAAGATTGGTACGAGAATGCGATATGTACTACAATTAAACTACGGGATTACTAAGATGCGTGTTTACTTAGTATTGGTATATGATTTGTGTGTATGACATACCTACCATACTTGCTATCACGGGAGGTTCGCGTTCGCTTAGGGCCCTCTAATCCTTGTGTTGCCCGGATTTAGACTGGTTACCTTGATGAACATAGGTCAGAGAAAGACTTATTGGGATGTTAATAAGTCCGCTGATCGTGGGAGCGTAGGTATGTGCGTGACCCATGTGATGTGACTATGTTCGCCTCCATTATTTGTGATGTTGTTATCTGTGAACTATTCCTGAGAGATTCGGAATATGTGATCCTTATGTACGTGATGTACCGGGATGGATAGCAGAGTATGTGTGCACCGCAGCCTAGCCTCGGGGTGCTTATATTGTATATTTATGTTGTGGAAAATATACGCTTAATAAACTTAAACTTTCATATGGTATTGTGTGGAACTATTGAATAACATAGAGGGATAATCTATAACGAGTTGTATTACTTTTGTATGAGAACCTGAAGTTACGTTAAGCCCTATTTAACTGAGATCGTTATAATGTTAATGGGAACCGAGTAATAAGGGTAGAACCTATGGCAGTCTAGCTAGATATGATGTCACTTAGCTAGTAGTTTGTGTCATTTTAGATGGGTACTTACGTTAGGAGTGCACAGTTAGAAGAGAGGTGAGAATCTCATGTGAGTTCACGTCATAACATGTACTTTGCATTTAATGTTTTAAATGTTTTTAAAGCACTTGCAGGTTTTTAAAATATCTCCACATTCGGGCTCTGACCCGTTTGCTTTCAAATCTATTTTTTTTGTAAAACCATTTTAGGTGCCCAGCCACAAGGACACCATGCATAGGATACTCATTCAGGTGGCGAGCTGTAGCTGTTTGTGGAAGCTACAGGGATTTGCTTATAGACGCTTCTTTCATTTAGATTCCTGATTCAGTATTCATCAGTTGTAGGGCATGTTGTCCATTTCTATTACAGACATCTTTCCATTTCAGTTTTCAGACTTTGGCATGTATTGATTCAATATTCAGTATTTAGTTACTTATTTCAGTTGTGGGATTTGTAGTGAGGAGTTTTCTTCCAGACTTTATTTACATTATGTGATGGTTATTCTATTTACTTCAGTATGGTGAATGGTGTTATTATTCTTCATTACACTTGTTGTATGTTAATCAGACTTAAATTAAAATTTGGCAACTTACTTTTTAAATACTAGGTGGTTAGAAATTATAAAATGGTTTCGACAGTGATGCTATTAACTGGACCAACTTGGCATTTTGAATTAATTTAATAAAGGAGTAGCTACCCGGTACTTAATTAGTCGGGGTGTCACATGTGGTATCAGAGCATCAGGTTCTAGTGTCCTTTAGGATCTGTACGACTATTTTGTTTCCGCTAAGTTTCTTTGATATAGAGCCCTATATTTTAGGACTGTTGTACTCTTTTTGTGTATGCTTCGTTCTTCAGCTATTTTAAGTTTATAAATAGCGAACTTATAAACTTTGTTCTTATTTCAGATGCCTTCACGACGTGCGCGACGAGTTCCCAGGGATGCAACGCCCGAACCCCAGCCCGCTCCAGTTCAGGGCATGATGAACGCCGCTGAGGTTGCAGTTATAGTAGCCCAAGCGGTAAATGCCACAATTGCCGTAGTCCAGCAGGCACCACCTCAGGCGCCGGTTTCCGCGCCAGTACAGGCAAATGCATTCCCGTCTGCTTGGGAACGTGTACGTGACGCTTTTCAGAAAGCGCATCCGCCAGAGTTTGCAGGTAGTTCAGATGTGGTAGTCTCGAGCCAATGGAGGAAGGATATACAGAGGCACTTGAGGATGCATGAGCGCACGGATGTTCAGAAACAGGTGCTAGCTACTTTCAAGCTAGTTGGATCTGCACTGCAGTGGTGGGAGTCTATTACCACCGTGGAGGAGAGGGATACTCTCACTATTCAGGAATTTTGGGTGCGGTTCGACCGCAAGTACTTTTCGTCGGCTGTTCACACGGAAATGAGGAGGAAATTGATGAGTCTGAGGCAGGAGGGTAAGACTGTGGCCGAGTATGAGGCTGAGTTCACGAATCTGTTGAATATCGTTCCGGATGAGATACCAACAGAAAAGAAGAAGATTGAGAAATTCACCGACGGGTTGACATGGAGGATCCGTCAGCATCTGTTAGGGAACCTTTCGTTGGCCACGTATTCTGATATGGTTAACGCTGCTTTGTTACACTTCCAGGACCACCGCTTTCATATGACTGAGGGCAAGAGGTCGGGAGAGTCTAGCCATCAGGGCAGGACAGGAGGGCATGGTGCCGGTGGGGCACAATCTGTTCAGGGGCAGAGACAGGGTGAGCAGGGTTCTCAGCAGGGGGATCAGAAGAGGTTCCGATCAGGGAACTACAGATAGGGACATGGAGGTTTCCGTCAGGGCCATCAGGGTCCAAACGGCCATCAGGGCCAACAGGGGAAGAATGGGCAGCAGTTTCAGCAGGGCCAGCAGGGCCAAGGGAGGAACGGTAATGGCCACCAGGGCCGGGGACCGCAGGGGCAGAGAGGAGGGAACTTCCCAGGGAAGTGTTTTGTTTGTGGAAAGACTGGCCATAAACGACAGGATTGTCCTGATAGGGGCAGGGCCCCACAGCAGCAGCAGCAGGGTGCTCGCCAGGAGCCACAGAGGCCTATGTTTCCCGCCGCTCTCCCCGCACCGCCACAGATGGCAGCATTGCCACCCATTCCAGCAGTCCCAGTTCAGCAGGGGCAGCTACAGTATGGACGTGTCTACAACGTCCACCAGGCAGCAGTTCCACAGGCACCGCCCGCGATTGAGGGTACGTTTCCTATCCATGGCACTATGGGTCGGGTATTATTTGATACAGGGTCTACACATTGTTTTATAGCTACACATTTCGCGAAAGCCTTAGGATTGTTAGCTACGGCAGAGAGCACAGTGACGTGTGTCGACTCACCATTGGGGAGTCGATCACTTATTTTCTTTATATGCTGGGGAGTGGGGGTAGATATTGGTGGTTTGGTATTACCTGCAGACATGTTGGTGTTAGATATGCATGTTCACGATGTGATTATCGGTATGGACTGGCTCGCTGATTATAGAGCCATGATTGATTCCTTCGGTGGGAGCATTATTTTTGCCATTCCGGGGCAAGATATGTTTGTAGTGGCGATGCCTCGCCCAGAGGGAGGCTCAACCGTTCATTTGTATTACCTAGAGGAGGATACCTCTAAGGAGGTTGTGATTCCCTTAGATTCTATCCCAGTTGTCAGGGAGTATTGGGATGTGTTTCAGGAGATACCAGGCCTACCCCCAGTCGAGAGATAAACTTTGTTATAGACCTATTGCCAGATACGAGGCCTATAGCACGCGCACCGTACCGTATGGCTCCGGCAGAGATGCGAGAGATACGAGATCAGATAGAGCAGCTGTTAGGTCAGGGTTTTATTCGCAGGAGTACCTCACCCTGGGGCGCTCCAGTTTTGTTTGTGAAGAAGAGGGACGGTTCACTGAGATTGTGTGTGGACTACCGAGAGTTGAATAAGGTCACGATATGGAATAAGTATCCGTTGCCTCGAATCGATGACTTATTCGACCAGTTGAGAGGAGCTTCTTTCTTCTCAAAGATTGATTTGAGGTCGGGATACCATCAGTTGCGTATCAGGGAGGAGGATGTCTCGAAGACTGCGTTCTTGTCGAGATATGGTTCTTATGAGTTTCGGGTTATGCCTTTTGGTTTGACCAACGCTCCAGCAGTGTTTATGGACTTGATGAACAGAGTGTTCAGGGATTTCCTAGATCAGTTTGTCATTGTCTTCATTGATGACATTCTGGTTTACTCCCAGACAGAGGAGGAGCACGCCGAGCATTTGAGGCAAGTTTTGCAGACACTCCGTCAGAACGAGTTGTATGCAAAATATGAGAAGTGCGGGTTTTGGCTGAAGGAGGTCCAATTTTTGGGACATATTATTTCCGACCGGGGAATATCTGTTGATCCGGGGAAAGTATCCTCGGTGAGGGAGTGGGGACAGCCCACGACACCGACTGAAATTCGTAGTTTCTTGGGCCTAGCAGGATACTACAGGAGGTTTATTCGGGGTTTCTCGAAGATAGCAAGCCCTTTGACACATCTGACTCGTAAGAGTGTGCCATTCATCTGGAGTGATGCCTATTAGTTGGCATTCGATGAATTGAAGGATAAATTGACCTCAGCACCTGTGTTAGCATTGCCGAGACCGGGAGTTGAGTATTTGGTTTACACCGATGCGTCTTTGCAAGGGCTTGGAGGTGTATTACAGCAGGAGAGACAGGCCATAGCTTATGCTTCCCGTAAGCTTAAGCCTCACGAGAAGAATTACCCCACACATGATTTGGAGTTGGCAGCAGTGGTATTTGCCCTACGGATTTGGAGGCACTATCTTTTAGGGGAGAAGTTCCAACTGTTCACGGACCACAAGTCCCTACAATACCTGTTCACGCAGAAAGAGTTGAATATGCGGTAGCGTAGGTGGCTTGAGTTTGTGAAAGACTACCAGTTCGATATCCAGTATCACCCAGGTAAGGCTAACGTGGTAGCAGACGCGTTGAACCGTGGACCAGCAGATGAGGTGGCAGGCGTGTGGAAGGCAAAGTGGAAGGAATTGGGACACCAGGATGCAGTGGCCCGATCTTTCATGTCTGTGATGACCGTTACACCGCAGATTGTCACGAAGGTAGTACGGGCACAGGCAAATGACTCGTTCTGTCAGGAGCAGATAGTTCGATTACTAGCAGAGGGAGCCGAATCCTATACCGTTAGCTCAGATGGGGGATTACGCTTCAACGGGAGATTGGTAGTTCCGGAAGGGGAGAAATTGCGACACGAGGTGATGGCAGAGTCGCACGGCTCACGGTTCGCGGTACATCCCGGAGGGGCCAAAATGTACCAAGACATGAGACGCCAGTATTAGTGGAGCGGTATGAAGAGAGATATCGCTGAGTTTGTTTCGAAATACCCCACTTGTCAGCTTGTAAAAGTGGATCATCAGAGACCGGCAGGACTGCTACAGCCGTTGGAGGTCCCGGTGTGGATGTGGGAGAGCATATCCATGGACTTTATCACGGGGTTGCCTACGTCGCAGAGGGGTCACGACTCCGTTTGGGTAATTGTAGACAGGTTGTCCAAAGTCGCTCACTTTTTACCCGTAAGGACTGACTACACTACGGGACAGTATGCCCAGCTCTTCATTTCAGAGGTTGTGAGACTTCACGGTGTGCCCCTGAATATCGTGTCTGACAGGGACAAGATATTTGTTTCGCAGTTTTGGGAGAGTTTTCAGGAGGCCATGGGCACGGAATTGCGGTTAAGTACGGCCTATCATCCGCAGACCGAGCGCACAAATCAGATGTTGGAGGACATGCTACGCATGTGCATTATCGACTTTGGAGGTGGATGGGAGCAATACCTTCCACTGGTGGAGTTTGCTTATAACAACTCCTATCAGTTCACTATTGGCATGGCTCCGTTTGAAGCATTGTACGGTAGACCTTGTCGTTCCCCAGCATGTTGGTTAGAGGTGGGGGACAACAAACTACTTGGGACGGAAGTGATTCAGGATACTTCGGCAAGGATTGAGCTGATTCGGAGTCGCATTCAGGTAGCTCAAGATCGGCAGAAGAGTTACGCTGATGCGAAGAGATTTTTCAGGGAGTTCCAAGTGGGGGACCAGGTTTTGCTCAGAGTATCTCCTATGAAGGGGATTATGCGTTTCGAGAAGAAGGGGAAGTTGGCACCGAGGTATGTGGGGCCGTTTCCTATTATTGAGTGGATCGGACCGGTTGCGTATAGACTTGGGTTACCGGAGCATTTGCATCGGATTCATGATGTGTTTGATATTTCCTCGCTAAGGAAATACCTTAGAGATAATTTGGCTCATTCTCACATTGCTGTGGAGGACATCGATCTCCAGCCGGATAACTCCTACGAGGAGGGGCCGATTGCTATTTTGGACCGAAGTGAGAGGAAGCTGCGGTCAAAGATAGTTCCGTTAGTGTGTGTTCAGTGGCGACATCACAATGTCGAGGAGTCCACATGGGAGCGCGAGGATGAGATGCGCGAATGTTATCCAGAGTTGTTTTTAGCAGGTACTTTCTAGTTCCGAATTTCGGGACGAAATTCAGTTATTAGGGGGGAAGTATGTAATACCCCGTACTTTTGGCTATATTTATTTTTTGGGATTAATTAATTAAACGTGAATTAATTGGTAATTAATCCGGGTTAAAATACTAGCGAGATGTGAGTTGGTATTTGACTATATTGAGTATATATGATGCTATATGAATATTGAGTTATGAAAATTGTCGTGAGATTGATATACGGCAATTTTGTCATTTTATTGGGACGCGGGTGACAGTCGCGTCAGGATATAATTGTTTTAATTATTAAAAGTGATGTTTATTTATATTATCCGTATGGTCGTTTTGAGTGCGCCAACGCGTCCGGAAGGGTCGAGATAGTCAGAAAACACTAGCCGGGGGTTTAATTTGGGTCCCGGGGTATTTTTAGGCCATACCGGTAATATAAAGGGTATTTTGGTAATTTCGTATTTTTAGGATTTAAAAATGACGAAAATTAGAAAAGTAAATCTGATTGGAAATAGACCCACTAAACCCACTAACCAACCCTTAATGACCCTATAAGCTACGGAGGTTATCAAATTAGGTTTTCAACTTTCCCAAAGAAAACCCTAGCCACCATAGCCACCTTTGGAGAAGAAGGCTTGTAGAGAGAGAGAGAGAGAGGGAATTCTGCAGAAAAGCTCCATCAAATCAACATCAAAATTTAGAGACACTCGAGGCAAGTGGTTTATTATCGTTTAATTTCAGAGAATGCTCTTTCCATGTGTTGGAATTTAATAAAATTGATTTGTTCTTGGTGAAACATGAAAACCCATGTATTTTGGAGTTTAGAACTTGAAATCTTGAGGAGAATTGCATGTAGAATGGTAGGTAGATGATTATACTGATGATATTAGTTATTGGATGAAATTAAAACGGATTTAATTGGGTTAATTCATGATTTAAAATTTTAGGGTTTATGTTCTTGAAAAAATTGGGGAAAGTGATGTGATTTAATGATTTAATGATGATTGGGATGAATTAACTCCTCAAAATATGTTAGTATGTGACCTAGGCACGTTTAGGGATGATTAGAGACCTTAAACAATCGTTGGTTTGATGTGTAGATGAGTTTTGAAGAGAGAAAAATGGTGAAAAACGAAACTAAGAAAATCTGGGCTCGAAACTGGTCGTTCGTTAGAAGACCTCCCCAGGTCGTTCGAACGAGCTCGTTCGAACGAGCTTCTAACGAGTTGACCAGTCGCTTCTAATGAGAGGAAATTTCATTCGATACCTTCGTTCGAACGAGATGTCGTTAGAAGGTGCAGTTCGTTCGAACGAACTGAAATCTCGTTCGAACAGCCTCGTTCGAACGCGACTTCGAAAAAGTTGACAGTTTAGGCCTTTTTGGCCTGTTTTGATTTTGGGAGTCCCGTAAACTTGTTCGAGGATAGAGATAACATTCCTTTGATGATATATTGGTAGGTTTGGGACAATTGGGTTATCATGAGGAGTAAATTATATACGAGTGATTTAAGTAATGGTTATTATGGGATTGAGACGTGAGTGTTTACTACGACGTGAGAATAAATTATGGCGCGTGTAATTATGGACCGGAATTATATAAGTTGTATATATATTAAGATTGGTACGAGAATGCGATATGTACTACAATTAAACTACGGGATTACTAAGATGCGTGTTTACTTAGTATTGGTATATGATTTGTGTGTATGACATACCTACCATACTTTCTATCACGGGAGGTTCGCGTTCGCTTAGGGCCCTCTAATCCTTGTGTTGCTCGGATTTAGACTGGTTACCTTGATGAGCATAGGCCAGAGAAAGACTTATTGGGATGTTAATAAGTCCGCTGATCGTGTGAGCGTAGGTATGTGCGTGACCCATGTGATGTGACTGTGTTCGCCTCCATTATTTGTGATGTTGTTATCTGTGAACTATTCCTGAGAGATTCAGAATATGTGATCCTTATGTACGTGATTTACTGGGATGGATAGCAGAGTATGTGTGCACCGCAGCCTAGCCTCGGGGTGCTTATATTGTATATTTATGTTGTGGAAAATATACGCTTAATAAACTGGAACTTTCATATGGTATTGTGTGGAACTATTGAATAACATAGATGGATATTCTATAACGAGTTGTATTACTTTTGTATGAGAACCTGAAGTTACGTTAAGCCCTATTTCACTGAGATCATTATAATGTTAATGGGAACCGAGTAATAAGGGTAGAACCTATGGCAGTCTAGCTAGATATGATGTCACTTAGCTAGTAGTTTGTGTCATTTTAGATGGGTACTTACGTTAGGAGTGCACAGTTAGAAGAGAGGTGAGAATTTCATGTGAGTGCACGTCCTAACATGTACTTTACATTTAATGTTTTAAATGTTTTTAAAGCACTTGCAGGTTTTTAAAATATCTCCACATTCGGGCTCTGCCCCGTTTGCTTTCAAATCTATTTTTTGTAAAACCATTTTAGGTTCCTAGCCACAAGGACACCATGCATAGGATACTCATTCAGGTGGCGAGCTGTAGCTGTTTGTGGAAGCTACAGGGATTTGCTTATAGACGCTTCTTTCATTTAGATTCCTGATTCAGTATTCATCAGTTGTAGGGCATGTTGTCCATTTCTATTAGTGACATCTTTCCATTTCAGTTTTCAGACTTTGGCATGTATTGATTCAGTATTCAGTATTTAGTTACTTATTTCAGTTGTGGGATTTGTAGTGAGGAGTTTTCCTCCAGACTTTATTTACATTATGTGATGGTTATTCTATTTACTTCAGTATGGTGAATGGTGTTATTATTCTTCATTACACTTGTTGTATGTTAATCAGACTTAAATTAAAATTTGGCAACTTACTTTTTAAATACTAGGTGGTTAGAAATAATAAAATGGTTTCGATAGTGATGCTATTAACTGGACCAACTTGGCATTTTGAATTAATTTAATAAAGGAGTAGCTACTCGGTATTTAATTAGTCGGGGTGTCACAAAAAACTTTCGTTTTCAAAAAATAAAAGTGATAGATCAAGATGATTCAGTAATATTCTATATTACCATAGAAATATTTTTATTTATCTGCTATTATTTTCCACTTCATATCGACGACGCTTATGGTTTTGGTACCGTACTCAACAATAACAAAAAAATATGGTATAAACTCCATTCTAAACTAAAGTCACCCATAAATTTGTGAGAAAATTCGATAAACAATGTGGGCATCCATTTTATTTTATTTGGTATATAGTTTTTCCAAATCTTACATTTAAGTGAAATATTGACCAAAGTTATTGAGCTTAGAATAAACAAAAACTAAACCCACGAGTAGAACATCTTCTACTGACATATAAAGTTGGGAGAAAGGGGCTTATCACAAGCATGGAGAAACCAGATAAGTGTGAGGTTCACATTGAGGTTAATCACTACACCAAAAATGCTAATCTGGCACGCTGTGGCAAGGTGATTCTGGCACGGTTTTAAACCGTGCCAGAATTTGGCACGGTTTTAGCATAAACTGGCACGGTTTAAAACAGTGCCAAAATATAGCACAGTTTTAAACCGTGCTAAATATGGGTACGCTTAATTAAAAAAATAAACCCCCCAATTTTTAGGCGGGACCAAACTCATTCTCACCTAACTCTCTCTCTCCTCAACCTCAATCTAACCTAAGTGTCTCTCTCTCTCTCCCCGATCCGTCATCCTCCACGCCCCGATCCATCATCCTCCACGCCTCCATCCATAAAACCATGGATCGGAGGGCTTATCGGTAGCTGTTCGACGATCGAAGATTGTTCGGAGGTCAAGCCTCCTTAGAGGCAACTATTCAGAGATTGGAAGTTGTTCACAAGGTTGGCCGGAGTGTAAATTAGTCGGAGATGGCCTTTCAGAAATCTAATTATTCGGATGTCAAGATTGTTCCTCGGGTTATGGCTCCTCGGAGGTCGCAGGAATTACTGATAGGTTTTGATTTGGTTGTTGGGTATTTTACAGTTTGAAAGCGTGTAAATGGTTTGAGGGCCTTTTGTAGATGAGGGAGATAGTTAACTGAGTTAAACCTCAACGTGGCTCGATTTGTGCCTGTACTTCGAACAAGGCGATGGCAACGCTGAGCAAAACAGTGGCAACACAGAGCATAAGTTACGCCTCCATCACCGTGGCGCAGGCAGAATGGGTCACCGAAATCGGGTTCGTTCCGATGGAGGAAGGGGAACGGTCACCACGTGGCCCAGGCTGAATCGTTAATTGAATTAAATGCCACAGCTACGCCACCAAATCAAACTAGCACAGGGTCGTTAAAACCAGCACAACTATGCCACAACTACGCCACCGAAATCAGGTTCGTTCGTTCCGACGGAGGAAGGTATTTTTTTTAATTTATTTATATATGTAGTCATCAGTTAACTTTTGCTTAGCATACATTTGATGATTTGGAATGGAATATTATTAGGTGGAAAGATAGTGTATCAGGGCACCAACAAGAGGGCTAGCGGACCTAAATGTCCTGTTACCGGCAAGAGAATCCAAGGGGTACATACCTATTTTATAACAATACTATTTGCAATTAATCATTGAGGGGGACACTTGATAATAATTTTATAACTGATCAATGCTCCTACCTCGTCACCAATTTGTTCTTGCTCCCTCACGGAGAGCAAATGGTTACCTATTTTTTTTTTAGCTTAGGTGTTGTGGTCATCATTGAAAATTGTGGTAATTTTGGTGTAGATAAAATTGGTATTGTTGTGATTTGTGCCCATTTTAGTTAATTTAGAAATTTGTTTTTTCATATAAAAACAGTATTTGTATTGTGAATTGTAATATTTATGAAAATAAGAGCTTCTTCATGTTTAGTTTTCTCTCTTTGTATCACCCCTTGTGTTATATGACATTCAAGGAGCTCTACCTTGGTGTGTGTGCTGGGAATTAGGGAAAGAGCCATGTGTGTGTGTGAACTAGATTTGTTTCTTTATTCTAATTGGATGAGATGTCAATTTTGTTCAATTTATGAGTATCATGATCTGTGCATTATTGAAAATAAGACTAGCAGATTGTGAGCACATGCTCTCACGTGGACTGTTGTTTTCTTGATATACAATTTGAAAGGAAGAACATTAAAGAAAAACAAATGTGTTTGTGGGGATCCTTTATGGGTTGTTCATGTTTAATTATATTCATTCTTATCAAATTTAAGCATATAATGACATCTACACTATTGAGAATGAGTTTATCACATATTGAGGACATCTTACTGCACTCAGTTATAATTTTTTGTGAAGGAGGAATCATAATTAAGGTTTATTATTACAGGAACCTTCATCTCCTCAGTATATATTGTAGCAATACACAACAACCTCCGGGGGGGGGGGCAAAATCTTCAAAACTCAATTCACAACACTTATGCGATGGGCCAGCCTTTGATATCGAGACAACAACAAAAATGACAAAGAACATAAATTCCTCAATGGAGGTATCAACATATGTCTACATTTTTTAAATCATGATAATAACTATATCGATACATATTGTTAAAAATGAGTACTAGGTATGAATACATAATGCCTTTTTGGACTTATCGGGATGACTAATTGCATAATTATATGAATACATAATGTGAATCTATTTCCTGATAGTTTTGAAGCAGCATTTAGTCATCCCGGCATCTTTTATCACCTATCTTCTTTTTTCCACGTGGTTGATAAGAACGGGAACGTAAACTAGTGTTCTCTTTTATTACATGTCTATGGCTAACCAAGTTTCCCTGATAAAATTTTTCCTTTTCTATAGATGTTACTCACCTTGCGCTACCTCAATTGGATATAGCGAAGACCAGCACCGAGCAAGGCAGCCATCGCGGAGAGCGGGACATTATTCCACTCGAACTAATATCCTCTCACCCCGGGAATCCAAAATCTATCAAGGCAGGCCCTATTGATTCGTGGCACATGGATCACATGCCCAGCAGCGAGCCTAACGATGTTAAACTCAAGCCAAAAATAGGCCTAGAGGTGATAGCAACATCAAAATCTATTTGTTTCGTTTAATATACACATTCATTTTTATCATAGCCATTGATTGTGTAGCCATTGATCGTTATTGATTGTGTATATTACATGTAGCTATGATCAAAATGATTTAAGAATTTCCAGAGTTTAAGCCAGGTTATTACTCGTGAGTTTAAGAATTTCATATGGAATGATTTGTGTTACAAGTAGCCTTATCAATATGAATAATTTGTTTCGCCTTACTTACAGGGGGATGTATGTATGTTGCGACCTGAGCTACAAAGAGGAAGAATTTGAAGTTGTTGACGTGCCGTTAGAGTCTCTAGGCTTTATTGAAATCGACACACCGATTCTATAGGTTTGTAAATTTCTTAATTTTTATGTTCGGTTGATTCATTTTGTGGTTATAGTTATCTGATTAAAAGAGCTAGAAAGATTAGAGAACATACATGTTTAATAAAAAAAAATCATTTCCTTTTTTAGACAAATGAAAATGTTAATAATTGTAATGCAAACTTGAAAATATCTAGATTAGGCTCAAAAGCATCTCGCACGGGATCAATGTAACTTGTAGAAACTGATCGCATAGTCATAGGTCTTCCGGTTTGAGAATAAAAATCAACACTTAAACTTAAAAACAAGCAGTTAGAGGGTGAAAACCCAAACCAGCCCCCAAACGACCCCGTAGGAGGCACGAACACCTCGTACGGGACCAATGTAACTTGTAGGAACTGATCGCGTAGTCTCGGGTCTTCCGATTTGAGAATATGTCGATAATTTGCAAAAATCATGCTTAGACTTAAAAAAAGCCGTTAAAGGGTGAAAACCCAAACCAGCCCCCAAACGACCCCATAGGAGGCAGGAACACCTCGGACGGGACCAATGTAACTTGTAGGAACTGACCGCGTAGTCTTGGGTCTCCCGGTTTGAGAATATGACGATAAGTTGCAAAAATCACACCTAAACTGAAAAATAAGCCGTTTGAGGGTGAAAACCCAAACTAACCCCCAAACGATCCCGTAGGAGGTAAGAACACCTCGCACGGGACCAATGTAACTCATAGGAACTGACCGCATAGTCCCGAGTCTCCCCATTTGAGAATAAAAATCAACTCTTAGACTTAAAAATAAGTCGTTAAAGGGTGAAAACGCAAACCATCCCCCAAATGACCTCGTAGGAGGCACGAACACCTCGCACGGCACCAATGTAACTTGTAGGAAATGAGCGCGTAATCACGGGTCTCCCGGTTTGAGAATATGACAATAATTTGCAAAATTCACACTTAAACTTAAAAACAAGCCGTTAGAGGGTGAAAACCCAAACATGCCCCCAAACGACCCCGTAGGAGGCACGAACACCTCGCACGGGACCAATGTAACTTGTAACAACTGACCGCGTAGTCCCGGGACTCTCGATTTGAGAGTATGAGCCGAATTTGCAAAAATCACACTTAGACTTGAAAACAGGCCGTTAAGGGGTGAAAACCCAAACCAGCCCCCAAATGACCCCGTAGGAGGCACGAACACCTCGCACGGGACCAATGTCACTTGTAGGGACTAATCGCGTAGTCCCGGGACTCCCGGTTTGAGAGTATCACGATAATTTGCAAAAATCACACTTAGACTTGAAAACAGGCCGTTAAGGGATGAAAACCCCAACCAGCCCCCAAACGATCCCGTAGGAGGCACGAACACCTTGCACGGGATCAATGTAACTTGTAGGGACTGACCGCGTAGTCCCGGGACTCCCGGTTTGAGAGTATGACGATAATTTGAAAAAATCACACCTAGACTTGAAAACAGGCCGTTAAGGGGTGAAAACCCAAACCAGCTCCCAAACGACCTCGTAGGAGGCACGAACACCTCGCACGGCACCAATGTAACTTGTAGGAACTGAACGCGTAGTCTTGGGTCTCCCGATTTGAGAATATGACAATAATTTACAAAATTCACACTTAAACTTAAAAACAAGCCGTTAGAGGGTGAAAACCCAAACATGCCCCCAAACGACCCCGTAGGAGGCACGAACACCTCGCACGGGACCAATGTAACTTGTAGCAACTGACCGCGTAGTTCCAGAACTCTCGATTTGAGAGTATGACCCGAATTTGCGAAAATCACACTTAAAGTTGAAAACAGGTCGTTAAGGGGTGAAAACCCGAACCAGCCCCCAAACGACCCCGTAGGAGGCACGAACACCTCGTACAGGACTAATGAAACTTGTAGGAACTGACCGCGTAGTCCCGAGACTCTCGGTTTGAGAGTATGACGATAATTTACAAAAATCACACTTAGACTTAAAAATGGGCCGTTAAGGGGTGAAAACCCGAACCAGCCCCCAAACGACCCCGTAAGAGGCACGAACACCTCGCACGGGACCAATGTAACTCGTAGGAACTGACCGCGTAGTCTCGGGTCTCCTTGTTTGAGAGTATGACGATAATTTGCAAAAATCACACTTAGACTTGAAAGTAGGCCGTTAAGGGGTTAAAACCCAAACCAGCCCTCAAACGACCCCTAGGAGGCACGAACCCCTCGCACGGGACTAATGTAACTTGTAGGAACTGTCCGTGTAGTCCCGGGACTCCCGGTTTGAGAGTATGACGATAATTTGCAAAAATCACACTTAGACTTAGAAATGGGCCGTTAAGGGGTGAAAACCCGAACCAACCCCCAAACGACCCCGTAAGAGGCACGAACACCTCGCACGTGACCAATGTAACTCGTAGGGACTGACCGCGTAGTCCCGGGACTCCCGGTTTGAGAGTATCATGATAATTTGCAAAAATCACACTTAGACTTGAAAACAGGCCGTTAAGGGGTGAAAACCCCAACCAGCCCCCAAACGATCCCGTAGGAGGCACGAACACCTCGCACGGGACCAATGTAACTTGTAGGGACTGACCGCGTAGTCCCGGGACTCCCAGTTTGAGAGTATCATGATAATTTTCAAAAATCACAATTAGACTTGAAAACTGGCCGTTAAGGGATGAAAACCCCAACCAGCCCCCAAACGATCCCGTAGGAGGCACGAACACCTCGCACGGGACCAATGTAACTTGTAGGGACTGACTGCGTAGTCCCGAGACTCCCGGTTTGAGAGTATGACGATAATTTACAAAAATCACACTTAGACTTGAAAACAGGCCGTTAAGGGGTGAAAACCTAAACCAGCCCCCAAACGACCCCGTAGGAGGCACGAACACCTCGCACGGGACCAATGTAAGTTCTAGCAACTGATCGCGTAGTCCCGGGACTCTCGGTTTGAGAGTATGACCCGAATTTGCAAAAATCACACTTAGAATTGAAAACAGGCCGTTAAGGGGTGAAAACCCGAACCAGCCCCCAAATGACCCCGTAGGAGGCACGAACACCTCGTACAGGACCAATGTAACTCGTAGGAACTGACCGCGTAGTCCCGAGACTCTCGGTTTGAGAGTATGACGATAATTTGCAAAAATCACACTTAGACTTAAAAATGGGCCGTTAAGGGGTGAAAACCCGAACCAGCCCCCAAACGACCCCGTAAGAGGCACGAACACCTCGCACGGGACCAATGTAACTCGTAGGAACTGACCGCGTAGTCTCGGGTCTCCTTGTTTGAGAGTATGACGATAATTTGCAAAAATCACACTTAGACTTGAAAGTAGGCCGTTAAGGGGTTAAAACCCAAACCAGCCCTCAAACGACCCCTAGGAGGCACGAACCCCTCGCACGGGACTAATGTAACTTGTAGGAACTGTCCGTGTAGTCCCGGGACTCCCGGTTTGAGAGTATGACGATAATTTGCAAAAATCACACTTAGACTTAGAAATGGGCCGTTAAGGGGTGAAAACCCGAACCAACCCCCAAACGACCCCGTAAGAGGCACGAACACCTCGCACGTGACCAATGTAACTCGTAGGGACTGACCGCGTAGTCCCGGGACTCCCGGTTTGAGAGTATCATGATAATTTGCAAAAATCACACTTAGACTTGAAAACAGGCCGTTAAGGGGTGAAAACCCCAACCAGCCCCCAAACGATCCCGTAGGAGGCACGAACACCTCGCACGGGACTAATGTAACTTGTAGGGACTGACCGCGTAGTCCCGGGACTTCCGGTTTGAGAGTATCATGATAATTTTCAAAAATCACAATTAGACTTGAAAACTGGCCGTTAAGGGATGAAAACCCCAACCAGCCCCCAAACGATCCCGTAGGAGGCACGAACACCTCGCACGGGACCAATGTAACTTGTAGGGACTGACTGCGTAGTCCCGAGACTCCCGGTTTGAGAGTATGACGATAATTTACAAAAATCACACTTAGACTTGAAAACAGGCCGTTAAGGGGTGAAAACCTAAACCAGCCCCCAAACGACCCCGTAGGAGGCACGAACACCTCGCACGGGACCAATGTAAGTTCTAGCAACTGATCGCGTAGTCCCGGGACTCTCGGTTTGAGAGTATGACCCGAATTTGCAAAAATCACACTTAGAGTTGAAAACAGGTCGTTAAGGGGTGAAAACCCGAACCAGCCCCCAAACGACCCCGTAGGAGGCACGAACACCTCACACGGGACCAATGTAACTCGTAGGATCTGACCGTGTATTCCTGGGACTCCTGATTTGAGAGTATGACCCGAATTTGCAAAAATCACACTTAGAGTTGAAAACAGGCCGTTAAGGGGTGAAAACCCGAACCAGCCCCAAACGACCCCGTAGGAGGCACGAACACCTCACACGGGACCAATGTAACTTGTAGCAACTGACCGTGTAGTCCCGGGACTCTCGGTTTGAGAGTATGACGATAATTTGCAAAAATCACACTTAGACTTAAAAATGGGCCGTTAAGGGGTGAAAACCCGAACCAGCCCCCAAACGACCCCGTAAGAGGCACGAACACCTCGCACGGGACCAATGTAACTCGTAGGGACTGACCATGTAGTCCCGGGACTCCCGGTTTGAGAGTATCACCATAATTTGTAAAAATCACACTTAGACTTGAAAACAGGCCGTTAAGGGATGAAAACCCCAACCAACCCCCAAACGATCCCGTAGGAGGCACGAACACCTCGAACGGGACTAATGTAACTTGTAGGGACTGACCGCGTAGTCCCACGACTCCCGGTTTGAGAGTATGGCGATAATTTGCAAAAATCACACTTAGACTTGAAAACAAGCCGTTAAGGGGTGAAAACCTAAACCAACCCCCAAACGACCCCGTAGGAGGCACGAACACCTCGCACGGGACCAATGTAACTCGTAGGAACTGACCGCGTAGTCCCGGGACTTTCGGTTTGAGAGTATGACGATAATTTGCAAAAATCACACTTAGACTTGAAAACAGGCCGTTAAGGGGTGAAAACCAAAACCAGCCCCCAAACGACCCCGTAGGAGGCACGAACACCTCGCACGGGACAGATGTAACTTGTAGGAACTGACTGCGTAGTCCCGGGAATCCCGGTTTGAGAGTATGACGATAATTTGCAAAAATCACACTTAGACTTGAAAACAAGCCGTTAAGGGGTGAAAACCCGAACCAGCCCCCAAACGACCCCGTAGGAGGCACGAACACCTCACACGGGACCAATGTAACTCGTAGGAACTGATCGCGTAGTCCCGGGACTTTCGGTTTGAGAGTATGACGATAATTTACAAAAATCACACTTAGTCTTGAAAACAGGCCGTTAAGGGGTGAAAACCAAAACCAGCCCCCAAACGACCCCGTAGGAGGCACGAACACCTCTCACGGGACCAATGTAACTTGTAGGAACTGACCGCGTAGTCCCGGGAATCCCGGTTTGAGAGTATGACGATAATTTGCATAAATCACATTTAGACTTGAAAACAAGCCGTTAAGGGGTGAAAACCCGAACCAGCCCCCAAAACGACCCCGTAGGAGGCACGAACACCTCACACGGGACCAATGTAACTCGTAGGAACTGATCGCGTAGTCCCGGGACTTCCGGTTTGAGAGTATGATGATAATTTGCAAAAATCACACTTAGAATTGAAAACAGGCCGTTAAGGGGTGAAAATCAAAACCAGCCCCCAAACGACCCCGTAGGAGGTACGAACACCTCGCACGGGACCAATGTAACTTGAAGCAGCTGACCGCGTAGTCCCGGGACTCCCGGTATGAGAGTATGACCCGAATTTGCAAAAATCACACTTAGACATGAAAATAGGCCGTTAGGGGGTGAAAACCCGAACCAGCCCCCAAACGACCCCGTAAGAGGCACGAACACCTCACACGGGACTAATGTAACTTGTAGCAACTGACCGCGTAGTCCCGAGACTCTCGGTTTGAGAGTATGATCCGAATTTGCAAAAATCACACTTAGAGTTGAAAACAGGCCGTTAAGGGGTGAAAACCCGAACCAGCCCCCAAACGACTCCGTAGGAGGCACGAACACGTCGTACGGGACTAATGTAACTTGTAGGAACTGACCGCGTAGTCCCGGGACTCCCGGTTTGAGAGTATGACGATAATTTGCAAAAATCACACTTATACTTGAAAACAGGCCGTTAAGGGGTGAAAACCTAAACCAACCCCCAAACGACCCCGTAGAAGGCACGAACACCTCACACGGGACCAATGTAACTCGTAGGAACTGACCGGGTAGTCCCGGGACTTCCGGTTTGAGAGTATGATGATAATTTGCAAAAATCACACTTAGACTTTAAAACAGGCCGTTAAGGGGTGAAAACCCGAACTTGCCCCCAAACGACCCCGTAAGAGGCACAAACACCTCGCACGGGATCAATGTAACTTGTAGGAACTGACCGCGTAGTCGTATATGCAATTTTTCTTCTTGTATATGCAATTTTTTTGCTTGAATATTTTTTTAAAAATGACTTGGTTACTAATATTATATCTTTTTTGTGTCTTATTTTTTTTGTAGGATGACATTCAATCGTTAGCTTTTATCCACTTGGAACGCACGAGGAAGTCAATGCTTTACAACAGGGGGATTGTGTATTTAGTGTCGTTAATATTCAGGATTCTATTTTTTGTGTTATGGCCGAGCAGGCTTCCGTAGTTTTATGGTTTATTTTTATGGTCGTGCTGGCTATAGTAGTTTTATTGTTGACTTTTATGGCCGTGCGGGCTTTATATGGGCAGATTTTATGTTAGCAGGTTTTGGAATGCTAAAAAAATAGAGGAAATTCTGCCCAATTTGTTTTTGATATGAGAACTATTAACTCTTGTAATTTTTTGAAGTTATTGTCGAATTTTATGGTCATGTGTTGGTTTATATTGGTATTATCTCTTGTAATTTTTTGAAGTTTGTATGCACATTAGTTCATCAACAACCTGCGATATTCATAATTTGTGAATTTTCTTGATTTTGTTTTTGCAAATAATAAATATTTTTCCTACCGAATTTAGAATTTGCAAATTTTCCAGATTTGGTTCCTATTATTATTTTTTTTTAATCAACTGAAAAATCTGGAACGGTTTTAAACCGTGCCAAAATCGTGCCAATGCATAAAAATGAGAACGCTTATAAAACAATCTGGCATGCTTTATAACCGTGCCAAAAGCGTTCCAGAAAATCGATAATTTGGCACGGTTTTGGCGTGTGTCAAAAGCGTGCCAGATTTAACATCTGACACTGTTTAAAAGCGTGCCAAATTTAAAAACTGGCACAGTTTAAAAGCGTGCCAAAAGCGTGCCAGATTGGAAAATCTGGCACGGTTTTAAACCGAGCCAGAAAATCTGGCACGCCTGATTCTGGCACGGTTTTGAACCGTGCCAGATTGCATCTGGCACGGTTTTAAACCGTGCTAGTTTCCTATTTTTGGTGTAGTGAATCCCAAGCAAATTAGCCCTAATAGCAGTGCAAAGGCACACAGCTGCATCCAAGTCACTCAAGCCCTGAAGCAAGGTACAACACTGGCTCTGCCTGTAAGGAGGGAACCCAATAACGACATTGATAAGGCCTCCAAGAAGATTGGCACAGACATGAAGCCCTAGTATGTCTCTAAGGCAGGTAGGAGGAGAAATAGGTGGAGTACTTGGAGGAGAAAGATTATTTTTCGGTGTTGGGCTTGGATTGCAAAGTGTGGAGAGGAAGAGGAAAAATAAAATGAGGATGGTGGAGGAGAGCTTGGTGAGGGACTCCATGGCCTGGGAAAGATTATTGAAGTGCTTAGCTAAGGACTGGTTGTTTTTTAATTAAAGGGATGGTGCCCTTTTTATAGGGAGATTGAAGTTGTATTTTGTGCAAAACAACAAGAATGTCAAATAAACAGCTAGTTGTGCATACATACTGATAGAGTATTTTGTTAGTTTGTGCGAGAGATGGAATGTTGCATTAATACGTACTAGCTAGTTGCTTTGAAAGCTAACTATGGGAGGTGAGATATCTATATAAAGAGATATTTAAGTAAATAATAGTGTTTGGCATTAAAAACCGTATATAACAAGTTGCGTTAATCTAACTATCTCTATTGTTCCATAATACAAAAAAATATGTCTACGAGGGAGTAAAAAAAATTTGAATAATGTTTTCCTAACTATAAAACACACTCTTATATTGTAACTTAAATTATCCCAATTACTAACTTCACACGATATCACCGACATTGATGCCAATTTACAAATTACAGCCCAAAGCTCATAAGTGCAACCCACAATTGTTAACCAAATTATGCAATCACATCATAACGTGTCATATACACGACTTTAATAAAACCTATTATTAATTCTCATTTTTTTATGTAAATAAATATCTCTTTTCCTAAACTGCCAAACATATGTTGAAGAAAGTTGTCTCAGCCATGAGGCACCCACTTGGTCAATGGTAACCAAGAAATTTTGACAAAATATCTCATTTTCCCTTTTTTCACTGTCTAAAATCACAATCTCAAAAATGTAAACTCAAATACAATCAAACTTCTAAAAAATATCCATTAGAATAAGAAAAGCACAAGGCTATTGGTTCAACTATAATTTTTTTCAACACAAGAGGCCATGTTAAAATTACTTTAATGGTTTATTGTATGACTCTATATATCTACACAAATCCTTCATTTTGAAATAGAGAAAACAAAGTTTTAGATACCTTTATTTTATCGTAATCCAAAAATATATGTCTACGAGGAAGTAAACAAAACATTTTGAATAATGTTTTCCTAATTACCAGACATTCTATTTCATATAGTAATTTAATTAATCTCGCTGTTGCACATGACACTATATCATCTACTTTGATTCCAATTTACATAAAATACCCCAAACCTAAACAAGACAACCAATATTTTTTTATAAAAAATACGATAAGAAATATATTCTTATTTATTATCTCTTAAACAAAAAAACTAATGTCTATAAGGGAGTAAATCCGTAATTTCAATAATATTTTCCTATTTATAAAACATTCTCGAACATATTGTAATTTAAATTATTGTTTTTAATAACATCACACTGTATCACCTACTTTGATTCCAATTAACAAAGAATACCCGAAGCTCATAAATAAAACCCACATTTGTTAAAACAAAATTACAATAAGATAAGAATGTATCGTATGCACGACTTTAAAGAAACCTATTGTTTTAAAAATATATTTTTTCCTATCACCGTATGTGTTACGCCGATTCTTTGATTTAAACCCTACCATTATTAATTACAATTTGTTTATTTTAAGAAATATTTGTTTTCCTAAAATACCCAACAAAATTTAAACAAAGTTGTATCAACAATGAGGAACACACTTGGTCAATGGTATAAAAGGAATTTTGACAATATATCGCATATAACTTTTTTTTTCCTAAAATCATAATCTCAAAACTCTATCTGTCTTTGTTAAAATAAAAAGAAGACAAAATTATATATCCAAGCATCCTCGTTTTCTAAATAAGGGGGTGTGCTGAGAGCTCTTTTTGTTGTATGATATAATCTTGATATGACCACACAAATCATGCATTATGTAATAAAGAACACAAAAACCCTTTTTTGGAATATGAACTATTAAATTTTATTAACTTTGATGATATTCTTGTAAAAAAAATATAGTGCAAAATGAAACACCAAAATGCGTATACAACAGTGTTTAACGCCACCCCTATTTAACAAACCAACAAAAAAACTCCATGAATAAACCTTCGAAGGTTTATCATCACAGACCATGGCTACACTAGGGGGTAGTAAACACCCAAATGTAGTTCCTTTTCAGTTGATAATATATTCACCAATGCTAAGCAATGGGCAAATAAAGGTTTTTCGAAAGATTTGGTAGTAACGTACTGAATGTTATTTCTTGATACTCTCAGGTCGAATGCCCACCCAAACAATTTGAATTTTGATAATATAATTGGTCAATTAGTTTTCAATGTGATTGAGCAAATTTTCTTAGAATAAAATAATGTAATCTTTTCAATTTTCATATATTATTTATGATAATTTATTTTTATCTGGTAGATTAAATTATGGGTAAAAAAGTGTAGACCTTCGACAACACCAGAGCGCAAGAGGCGAAAGTAAGTTTCATGGTATTTTTGTCCCTTCGTTAGTGATACTTTATTATTTCCCCATAATAGTTGGCAAAGATCCCTTAAGCTCATAATATTGTACGAGTTATGAATAAAACTTAGTGCGTTTTACACACTCCATTCGTTTCAAAGTCAGTGTCTTTACTTTGTATTGGTTATGGGCTTCGCCCTTTTGCTTTATGTTTTGTACACTTCATGTATACTGGTTTCCGCCCCCTTAGGCGGGTTTGTTATACTGATCTATTTGATTAACAAAAAAAAAAGGATACACTCAATCCACGACCAAGATTAACTCTTGTTCACCACTGTGGAACTTGGTTGGTTGAATATGTCCAAAAAATAAAAGTCCACTATTAATTTCGGACAATCCAAAAAAGTATTGTGAAATCTTGATTTGGGACGGAGTGAATATAAAATGAGAAATTCTAACCGTACCACCAAACCCAACCGCATTGAAACCGCATGTATCCACCTCGACAAAAAACAAACCAATTTTCAATTCTTCTCTCCTGTTGAACCCCCACAACATATATAATAAAAGAATAAATATAGGGAGATCTTAAAAAAATCCATTAGGTAAATCCATTGCATTAAAAGCTTATTCCTTATTATTGTCTTAGTCAATGAGTTTATCAAATGAGTTTTTTTTTAGTCTCCCTAGTTTTACTCATAATAAAACAAGGAAACGACGTAATAAACAAATAGCGAAACCCGTTTATCATATTATTAACATTCTCACTTATTTTTCTTTATCACCCTATAAATTCATTTTCTTTCAAAATATAATTTTCAAATTAAAAAAAACAATAGTCCCATTAAAAAATATAAATATACTCCATATATAAAAAAATATATATGTTGAATTATATGTGTTAAAATACAATAAGATAAGACAAGAAATTGTATTTTTTGTATTTGACATAAACTAATTAAAAAATTACACAGTGAGATTATGAATATTTTATTTTTTAAATAACACAATCATTGTTGATGCCTATAAGATAACATGGATTTAGGCCTCAACATTCATGATCTAAATAAAACGCTACATGACATGGAGTTGTGTTGTTTTTTTTATACAGCTGGCGCGGATCATTTTTTACTATTTTAAAATAATCTTTTTACTATTTAAAAAAATATGGTCCGCGCCAGTAGTACGTATAGGTGGACCCATCACCTATAAATATTGCGCCAACGGTTTGCGTAGGTGATCGGTCGGCCTATACATACCGCTGTCATGGACCGTATTCTAAAAATAGTAAAATATTATTTTTAAAATAGTAAAAAATGCTAGCATTAAAAAAACACGACTCCATGCCACGGTGCATTTTATTTGGTTCATGATTGTGTTAGTTAAAAAAATTCAATTTCGCATTTTTACTGGACACAAACTAATTAAAAAATTACACAATGTGATTATGAATATTATGTTTTTTAACTAATAGAATCACGATCCAAATAAAACGCGCAAGCGATATGTATAGGTGAACCAATCACCTATCCAAATCGCTGGCGCGAATAATTTTTTTCTAATATGTTGGTCCGCGCCAGTGGTATTTATACGTGATCGGTCTGCCTATACGTATCGCTGGTGCAGACCAATTTTTTATATAGTAAAAAGATTATTTTAAAATTGTAAAAAATGATCTGCGCAAGCTGTCTGGAAAAAAAAAAACACAGCTCCATGCCACGTCACGTTTTATTTGGATCGTGATTGTGTTAGTTAAAAAATAAAATATTCATATTCACATTGTGTAATTTTTTAATTAGTTTCTGTCCAGTAAAAACGTGAAATTATATTTTTTTAACTAACACAATCATGAACCAAATAAAACGCGAGGTGGCATGGAGTTGTGTTTTTTTCACCGCTACCATTTTTTACTATTTTAAAAATAATATTTATGTTATTTTTAGCATATGGTCCGCGTCAACGGTATGTATAGGCGAAGCGATCACCTATGCAAACCGCTGGTGGGGAACATTTTTTCTAATATATTGGTTCGCGCTAGCGGTAGTTGTAGATGATGGATCCGCCTATACGTACTGCTGGTGCGGGCCCTTCTTTTTTAAATAGTAAAAAGATTATTTTTAAAATAGTAAAAAATGATCCGCGCCAGCTGTATGAAAAAAAAACAACTTCATGTCACGTCGTGTTTTATTTGGATCATAATCATGTCGGTTAAAAAATAAAATATTCATAATCACACTGTGTAATTTTTTAATTAGTTTGTGTCTGGTAAAAAAAATACAATTTCGTATTTAAACTTGTTGTATTTTAACAAATATAATTCAACATATATTTTTTTTTATATATATAGCGTAGATTTATATTTTTTAATTAGACTGTCTCTTTTTAACTTGAAAATTATATTTTGAAAGAAAATAAATTTATAGGGTGATAAATAAAAATAAGTGAGTAAATGGGTTTAGCTGTTTGTTTATTATGTTGTTTCCTTGTTTTATTATATATGTTGTGTGGGGTCAACAAAAGAGAAGGATTGAAAATTGATTTGTTTTTTCTCCAAGTGGATACATGCGGTTTCAATGCGGTTGGGTTTGGCGGTACAGGTAGAATTTCTCATATAAAATAACACAATCAAATAAAATCTATGATTGCGTTGTTTAGATATTAACGCATAGTTCAAAATGAATTCTTTAACCAGACAGAAGATAGGAGGAGAGAAATGTTTATTGCCTTTGCTTTTCTTGGTTACATCGTACAGTGAAAGTGCTGTTATATATATACTTTGGAATTGGTTTCAAGAATCCTATTTCTCCTCCTATGGTTACAGATACTTCAGCATATGTCTTGGTCTGATTGTTTGACTTACAACACCCCTTTACTAATTCTCAATTTTTTTTTATGTTAAGAAATATCTCTTTTCCTAAACTGCCAAGCATATGTTGAAGAAAGTTGTCTCAGCCACACACTTGGTCAATGGTAACCAAGGAATTTTATCCAAATATCTCATTTTCCCTTTTTTAACTGTCTAAAATCACAATCTTAAAAATGTAAATTCAAATACACTCAAACTTCAAAAAAAATATCTATTAGAATAAGAAAAGCACAAGGCTATTGGTTCAACTACAATTTTTTTCAACATAAGAGGCCATGTTAAAATGACTTTTATGGTTTATTGTATGCTCTCTATATATCTACACAAATCCTTCATTTTCAAATAGAGAAAACAAATTTTTAGATACCTTTATTTGTCGTAATCCAAAAAGATATATCTATGAAGGAGTAAACAAAAAAATTTGAATAATGTTTTCCTAATTACCAAACATTCTATTTCATATGGTAATTTAATTTACCTCGCTGTATCATGTCACACTATATTATCTACTTTGATTCCAATTTACATAAAATACCCCAAATCTAAACAAGACAACCCATATTTGTTATAAAAAAAAATAGAATAAAAAATATATTCCTATTTATTATCTCTTAAACAAAAAAACAAATGTCTACAAGGGAGTAAAGCCGTAATTTCAATAATATTTTCCTATTTATAAAACATTCTCGAACATATTGTAATTTAAATTATTATTGTTAATAACTTCACACTGTATCACCTACTTTGATTCCAATTAACAAAGAATACCCAAAGCTCATAAATAAGACCCACATTTGTTAAAACAAAATTACAGTAAGATAAGAATGTATCGTATACACGACTTTAAAGAAACCTATTGTTTTAAAAATATCTTTTTTCCTATCACCGTATGTGTTACGCCGATTTTTTGATTTAAACCCTACCATTATTAATTAACATTTGTTTATTTTAAGAAATATTTTTTTCCTAAAATACCCAACAAAATTTAAACAAAGTTGTATCAGCAATGAGGAACACACTTGGTCAATGGTATAAAAGGAATTTTGAGAAAATATCGCATACTCCTTTTTTTTTGTCTAAAATCATAATCTCAAAACTCTATCTATCTTTGTTAAAATATAAAGAAGACAAAATTATAGATCCAAGCATCCTCGTTTTTTATATAAGGGGGTGTGCTGAGAGCTCTTTTTGTTGTATGATATAATCTTGATATCGCCACACAAACCATGCATTATGTAATAAAGAACACAAAAACCCTTTTTTGGAATAAGAACTATAAAATTTTATTAAATTTGATGAACTTCTTGTCAAAAAATATAGTGCAAAACGAAACACCAAAATGCGTATACAACAATGTTTAACGCCTCCCCCTATTTAACAAACCAACAAAAAACCTCCATGAATAAACCTTCGAAGGTTTATCATCAAATGCAATGGCTACACTAGGGGGTTGTAAACACCCAAATGTAGTTCCTTTTCAGTTGATAATATATTCACCAATGTTTAGTAATTCGCAAATAAAGGTTTTTCGAACGATTTGGTAGTAACGTACTGAATGTTATGTCTTGATACTCTCAGGCCGAATGCCCACCCAAACAATTTGAATTTTGATAATACAATCGGTCAATTAGTTTTCAATGTGACAGAGAAAATTTTCTTAGAATAAAATAATGTAATCTTTTCAATTTTCATACATTATTTATGATAATTTATTTTTATCTGGTAGATTAAATTATGGGTAAAAAAAAGTGAAGACCTTCGACAACAGCAGAGCGCAAGAGGCGAAAGTAAGTTTCATGGTATTTTTATCCCTTCGTTAGTTATAGTTTATTATATCCCCTGAATAGTTAGCAAAGATTCCCTTAAGCTCATAATATTGTACGAGTTATGACTAAAACTTTATGGGTTTTACATACTCCATTTGTCTCAAAGTCAATGTCTCTACTTTGTATTGGTTAAGGATACACTCAATCAACGACCAAGATAAACTCTTGTTCACCACTGTGGAACTTGGTTGGTTGAATATGTCCAAAAAATAAAAATGCACACTTAATTACGGACAATCCAAAAAAGTATAGTGAAATCTTGATTTGGGACGGAGTGAATATAAAATGAGAAATTCTACCCGTACCGCCAAACCCAACCGCATTAAAACCGCATGTATCCACCTAGAGAAAAAACAAACCAATTATCAATTCTTCTCTCCTATTGAACCCACACAACATATATAATAAAAGAATAAATATGGGGAGATCATAAAAAAATCCTTTTGGTAAATCCATTGCATTAAAAGCTTATACCTTATTATTGTCTTAGTCAATGAGTTTACCAAATGGGTTTTTTTTAGTCTCCCTAGCTTTACTCATAATAAAACAGGGAAACAACGTAATAAACAAACAGTGAAACCCATTTGTCATATTATTAACATACTCACCTATTTTTCTTTATCACCCTATAAATGCAGTTTCTTTCAAAATATAATTTTCAAATTAAAAAAAAAACAGTCCAATTAAAAAATTTAAATATACTCCATATATAAAAAAACATATGTTAATTATATGTGTTAAAATACAATAAGATAAGACAAGAAATTGTACTTTTTCTATTTGACATAAACTAATTAAAAAATTTCACAGTGTGATTATCAATATTTTAGTTTTTGAATAACACAATCATTGTTGATGCCTATAAGATAACATAGATTTAGGCATCAGCAAGCATGATCTAAATAAAACGCGACGTGACATGGAGTTGTGTTGTTTTTTCATACAGCTGGCGCGGATCATTTTTTACTATTTTAAAAATAATCTTTTTTCTATTTAAAAAAAATGGCCCGTGTCAGCGGTACGTATAGGTGGACCCATCACCTATAAATACCTCGCCAACGGTATGCGTAGGTGATAGGTCCGCCTATACATACCGCTGGCGCGGACCATATTCTAAAAATAGTAGAAATATTATTTATAAAATAGTAAAAAATGGTAGCGTTAAAAAAACATGACTCCATGCCACGTTGAATTTTATTTGGTTCATGATTGTGTTAGTTAAAAAAATTCAATTTCGCATTTTTACTGGACAGTAACTAATTAAAAAATTACACAATTTGATTTTGAATATTTTATTTTTTAACTAACACAATCACGATCCAAATAATACGCGCAAGCGGTATGTGTAGGCCAACAAATCACCTATCCAAATCGCTGGCGCGGATAATTTTTTCTAATATTTTGGTTCGCGCCAGTGGCATTTATAGGTGATCGGTCCACCTATACGTATCGCGTTTGCAGGCCAATTTTTTATATATTAAAAAGATTATTTTTAAAATCGTAAAAAATGATCCGCGCGAGCTGTATGAAGAAAAAACACGACTCCATGCCAGGTCGCGTTTTATTTTGATCGTGATTGTGTTAGTTAAAAAATAAAACATACATATTCACATTGTGTAATTTTTTAATTAGTTTGTGTCCCGTAAAAACGTGAAATTATATTTTTTTAACTAACACAGTCATGAACCAAATAAAACGCGAGGTGGCATGGAGCGTTAAAAAAAATTAGCACAAAAAAAGAATATTAGCTTTGTTTTCACGTTGTTGTCCTCTGAACTCTCATAAGCTCGCCATATAGGTAATTCTGTGAGTGTGTAGTGCACGTACAATTTTCATACAAGACAGGGTTGTGATTCTCTTAGAAATTAATGTTTTCTTGATTTTTAAAAGACCTTTAACTAATCAAATCGTTATAATGAAAAACTTGAACGATTTATATCTAAGATATTAAGTATTATTTTTTTATAATATAGTTTTAGCTCTTCCTTTTTTTAATCAATAGTCAAAGAGATACGTGCAAACGTAAAAATGATTAGGATTCCAAACGTAAAATAAATTAAAGTCCTCATAAATAGTCTAATTTTCCCAACAAAATAAAAACATATCAATATCTAAAAAAAAGGGATTATTTCTACAAAAAAACGTATGGGTAAAAACAGTTAAAACTGGATTGATATCTCAAGAAAGTTTGAAAACACAAAGTTAAAAATACAAGATTAAAATTGTTCATATGAGATCCTAAAGATCAATCATAGGAGCAAAAGTATTTTAAGTTGGGTATAAAGTATCATTTCAAACGTTTCTTGACCAGAAGAACAAAATACTCAATCAAAACACATCCCAAACCCTTTCACAGCCCTCCAAAATTTTCCACTTTATCCCTTAGCATTTGGTTTTTAATGCAATCGTTTATTTATCAAAAAAAAAAAATGCCAATTTATGTGGATAGTACGACCACATTTTTTTCGTGTTATTTTTATTTTATGTTCGTGTCATAGGCAGTCTACAATATTATAGTTAATAAATATTTACAATAAGTTTGTTAGATAATATGATGTTAGATATATATTTTATACGTGAATGTGTTATTTTGTGCATCATATTTTATGTTAATAAAAATATATGTGTCGTATGAGTGTTTTGGTTATTAAATATTTTCCTGCATGTGTAATTTGTATTATGTATTCTAACATGTAATTTGATATTTGCGTGTTTACCTATGATGGTAAGTGTAAATTATGGAAAGGATGCCATAGTTGGAACATTTCTTTCCATTCCTAGATGTTGCGAACTCTTTAATTTGAATTTTGGTCCCAATGGTACTTTGGTCGACTGCCTCTCTTCTAACAGTGCTTTGCTCCATATTTCCTTCTGTCAACATACCAATAGCTTATAGTCAATTTGACAGATAATTACAATTGCCCATGTAGGAGTTTTAGTTTTAATTATTACCTCTATTTATACTTCTCCCACTTGTAGAGATAATTTAGTAAAGCCATTCCTATAACAATTAATATTACCTCTCCCTCGGGCTTTGGGTTATACTTGTAAGCATTCCATACAGTAGTATATATATATATATATATATATATATATATATACAGTCCTGCTCTTGTGCGGAGTAGTCCGCATTTTAAGAATGCGGACCGGACATGTGTCACCTGGCGGTGAGCCTAGAAAAGAGAGAGAGTGTGCCTATAATTTAGGCGATAGTTTCTAGGCGCACCTTTAGGCGACACATGTCTGGTCCGCATTCTTAAAATGCAGACTAGTCAGCACAGAAGCATTATATATATATATATATATATTCATCATAATTGTTTAATTATTGAATTCATATTACGATAGATTAAAGAGGCCTTAATATATTTTTCTTCTTCTTTCTTAATAATTTGTTCTTTTTTTTTCACTGTACAGTAGCTCTTGAAATTTTATACGTCTTCTATAAAATAAGAAGGTAGAATATAAAATAAATAAAAAATTAAGATTATTCAGTTTTAATTAATAATTGACACTTTCTTCAACTTTTTCCTTGAACGTTTTAATTAAAGAAGGCCGAGAGAGAGAGAGAGAGATTATTGTACTTATATATGTTGACACTATTGTTCGATTGAGGAACATGATCAACACATATGATATATTTAGTATATTATCTTTATGAACAAAAGCAATTACTTTCTTAGCACTATCTTTATCTATAAGAGATATAAGGTTTATTACTTTGTCCCTTTTTATAGATGTGAGTAGAAAGATCACGTATTACATCCCAAAAGATTATCATACTGAGAAAAATAACAAACAAGTAAACCATCCCGAGAATATATGAACGATTTAAAACACGATTAACGTTGTTCTTTATGTGCTTCTAGTGATGATCACCTATAAAAGTCCAAATATTGGGATGTTATCCATAACCTTTTTTAATACCGGATCAATTTAAAAAAAACTTTCGTTTTCAAAAAATAAAAGTGATAGGTCAAGATGATTAAGCAATATTCTACATTACCTTCGAAATATTTTTATTTATCTGCTATTTTTTTCCACTTCATACTGACGATGCTTAAGGTTTTGGCACCGTACTCAACAAAAACAAAAAATATGGTACAAACTCCATTCTAAACTAAAGTCACCCACAAATTTGTGAGAAAATCTGACAAACAATGTGGGCATCCATTTTATTTTATTTGGTATATAGTTTTTCCGAATCTTACATTGAAGTGAAATATTGACCAAAGTTATTGAGCGTAGAATAAACAAAAACTAAACCCACAAGTAGAACATATTCTACTGACATCTGAAGTTGGGAGGAAGGGGCTTATCACAAGCATTGAGCAACAAGATAAGTGTGAGGGGCACATTGAGTTTAATCCCAAGCAAATTAGCCCTAATAGCAGTGCAAAGGCACATAGCTGCATCCAAGTCACACAAGCCATGAAGCAAGGTACAACACTTGCTCTGCCTGTAACGAGGGAACCCAATAACAACATTGATAAGACCATTGAGAAGATTGGCATTGACACCAAGCCCTAGTATGTCTCTAGGGCAGTTAGGAGGAGAAACAGGAGGAGTATTTGGAAGAGACAGATTATTTGTCGGTGTTGGGATTGCATTGGAAAGTGTGGAGAGGAAGAGGACAAATAAAATGAGGATGGTGGAGGAGAGCTTGGTGAGCGAGGCCATGGCTTGTGAAACACTATGGAGGAGTTTAGTTAAGGATTGGTTGTTTTTTAATAAAAGGGATGGTGTGTCACACCCCGACTAATTAAATACTGGGTAGCTACTCCATTATTAAATCAATACAAAATGCCAAGTTGGTTCAGTTAATAGCATCACTGTCGAAAATATTTTTAATGATTACTAACCACCTAGTATTTAAAAAGTAAGTTGTCAAATTTTAATTAAAGTCTTATTAACATGCAGTAAAAGATTTAAAGCAAGAATAATATCACCATTCACCATAACGAAATAATAGAATAACCATCACATGACATAAATAAATCTGGAGGAAAAACTCCTCACAACAAATCCCACAACTGAAATAAGTAACGAAATACCGAATACTGAATTAATACATGCCAAAGTCTGAAAAACTGAAATGGAACTGTCTCTAATAGAATTTGGGCAACATGCCCTACAACTGAGGAATACTGAACATGGAATCCAAATGGTAGAAGCGTCTAAAAGAAAATCCCTGTAACTTCCACAAACAGCTACAGCTCGTCATCGGAATGAGAATCCTATGCGTGGTGTCCTTGTGGCTGGGCACCTAAAATGGTTTTACAAAAAAAATAGATTTGAAAGCAAACGGGTCAGAGCCCGAATGTGGAGATATTTTAAAAACCTGCAAGTGCTTTAAAAACATTTAAAACATTAAATGCAAAGTACATGTTAGGACGTGCACTCACGTGGAATTCTCACCTCTCGTCTAACTGTGCACTCCTAACGTAAATACCCATCTAAAATGACACAAACCACTAGCTAAGTGACATCATATCTAGCTAGACTGTCATAGGTTCTACCCTTATTACTCGGTTCCCATTAACATTATAACGATCTCAATTAAATAGGGGGGCTTAACGTAAATTCAGGTTCTCATATAAAAGTAATACAACTCATTATAGATTATCCCTTTTATGTTATTCCATAGTTATACACACAATACCATATGAAAGTTTTCATTTTACTAAGTGTATATTTTTCACAACATAAATATACGATATAAGCACCCCGAGACTAAGCTGCGGAGCACACATACTCTGCTATCCATCCCGGTACATCACGTACATAATGAATCACGTATTCCGAATCTATCAGGAATAGTTCAGATAACACAAATCACAAACAGTGGAGGCGAACACAGTCACATCACATGGGTCACGCACATACCTACGCTCCCACGATCAGCAGACTTATTAACATCCCAATAACTCCTTCTCTGACCTATGTTCTCGAGGTAACCAATCTAAATCCGAGCAACACAAGGATAAGAAGGCCCTAAGCGAACGTAGACCTCCCGTGATAGCAAGTATGGTTGGTATGTCATACACATAAAATTATATGCTAAGCATTCACACATCTTAGGTATCACAATATTAATAAAGGTATAGTCTACCTCCTTATACCATTAATCCAAATTATATATTTTAAGTCTCCCGATAATATAAAAGTTAAACTGTCGACACGTCTCCCGTCATAGTTTCTTATACTTAAAACCTATCTCAAATAGATTATTAAGTTCCTATTATTCCCACATATAACATCTTTATTCCTAAGGTCTTTACTTCTGCCCAAACCTCATTTCATCAAATTATTCAACTTTACACTTTTATCCCAAATATTATCTCACTTATCGAATATCATGAATTTAGAATAATTCCTCAAATCGAATTCTAATTAAGGTCCAAGTTTCATAATCATGCCTACTGGTCTTCCTTAAGTTTAAGGGTATTCATAAGGTCTCCAATAACATTTCCCAAGGGTTACTACCATTGAAATTTAAATAGGGAAAAACTTTACTCATTCTGGGAAGGTCGATCGATCGACCTTTTCCTTCGATCGATCGATGGTGGTCGATCGATCGACTGATGAACATCGATCGATCGAATGCACCAGGTATGGCAACGGACTGCTTCGTTTTGCAGTTTTCAAATCATCCCAAAACATACTTTTAATGCATGATTCTCTAATATAACGTTATAATATCATCATACAACCATCCTACAACATTAATAACGTCCTAAAATTAATAATTCATCAACCAAGGGCTATATATGGATCAATCTTCATCAAGAACCCTAGTTTTCAAATTCTTTCAAGAACATTCATAAACCTCTTCTTAAATCCGTTTTTGTATCACATAAGGTAGTAATTCTCTTAATTCAATCTTCCAGTAACATTTCTACATGCAAACCTATCTCCAAAATTAAACTAACAACTCCAATTTTATGGGTTTTCATTTATCTCCCAAACAAATATGATTATTAGAATTGTCTAACATGGAAGAAATATTTACTGCATAATAATGTAAATTAAACCACTTGCCTTGTTTCAATCTCTGATTTTGATGACGATTTGAAGAAGTTCTCTCTCTCTCCAAGCTTTCTTCTCCAAAGGTGGTTAGGGTTTGCTTTGGGAAATTTTGGAAAACCTAATTCTAATAACCTACGTAGCCTTTTAGGTTAATATGGATTGTTAATGGGTTTAGTGGGTCAATTTCCAATCAGATAAAGACTCCTAATTTTCGTCACTTTTAATTCCCAAAAATACAAAAATTACCAAACTACCCTTTATGTTGCCGGTATGGCCTAAAAATGCCCCGGGACCCAAACTAAACCCCCCGGCTAGTGTTTTCTGACTATCTCGACCCTTCCGGACGCGTTGGCGCACTCAAAATGACCATACGGGTAATATAATTTAAATTTCACTTTTATAAATAAAATAATTATATCCTGACGCGACTGTCACCCGCGTCCCAATAAAATGTCCAAATTGCCGTATATCAATCTCACGACAAATTTCATAATTCAATATTCATATATCATCATATATACTCAATATAGTCAAATACCAACTCACATCTCTCTAGTATTTTATCCGGATTAATTCCCAATTAATTCTCATTTAATTAATTAATCCCAAAAATAAATATCGCCAAAAATACGGGGTATTACATACTTCCCCCCTAATAACAGAATTTCGTCCCGAAATTCGAAACTAGAAAGTACCTGATAAAAACAAATCTGGATAACGCTCGCGCATCTCATCCTCGCGTTCCCATGTAGACTCCTCGACATTGTGATGTCGCCACTGAACACGCACTAACAGAACTATCTTTGACCGCAGCTTCCTCTCACTTCGGTCCAAAATAGCAATCGGCCCCTCCTCGTAGGAGCTATCAGGCTGGAGATCAATCTCCTCCAAAGCGATGTGAGAATGAGCCAAATCGTCCCTGAGATATTTCCTTAGCGAGGAAATATGAAACACATCATGAATCCGGTGTAAATGCTCCGGTAACCCGAGTCTATACCGAACTGGTCCAATCCGCTCAATAATAGGAAACGGCCCCTCATACCTCGGTGCCAACTTCCCCTTCTTCCCGAAACGCATAATCCCCTTCATAGGAGATACTCTGAGCAAAACCTGGTCCCCCACTTGGAACTCCCTGAAAGATCTCTTCGCATCAGCATAACTTTTCTGCCGGTCTTGAGCTACCCAAATGCGACTCCAAATCAACTCAATCCTTGCCGAAGTATCCTGAATCACTTCCGGCCCAAGTAGTTTGTTGTCCCCCACCTCTAACCAACATACTGGGGAACGACAAGGCCTACCGTACAATGCCTCAAACGGAGCCATGCCAATAGTGAACTGGTAGGAGTTATTATAAGCAAACTCTACCAGTGGAAGGTATTTCTCCCATCCACCTCCAAAGTCAATAATGCACATGCGTAGCATGTCCTCCAACATTTGATTTGTGCGCTTGGTCTGCCCATCGGTCTGCGGATGATAAGTTGTACTCAACCTCAATTCCGTGCCCATGGCCTCCTGGAAACTCTCCCAAAACCGTGAAACAAATATCTTGTCTCTGTCAGACACGATATTTAGGGGCACACCGTGAAGTCTCACAATCTCTGAAATGAAGAGCTGGGCATATTGTCCCGTAGTGTAGTCAGTCCTTACGGGTAAAAAGTGAGCGACTTTGGACAACCTGTCCATAATTACCCAAACGGAGTCGTGACCCCTCTGCGACGTAGGCAACCCCGTGATAAAGTCCATGGATATTCTCTCCCACATCCACCTCGGAACCTCCAACGACTGTAGAAGTCCTGTCGGTCTCTGATGATCCACTTTTACTAGCTGACAAGTGGCGCATTTCGAAACAAACACAGCGATATCTCTCTTCATACCGCTCCACCAATACTGGCGTCTCATGTCTTGGTACATTTTGTCCCCTCCGGGATGTACCGTGAACCGTGAACCGTGCGACTCTGCCATCACCTCGTGTCGCAATTCCTCCCCTTCCGGAACCACCAATCTCCCATTGAAGCGTAATCCCCCGTCTGAGCTAACGGTATAGGACTCGGCTCCCTCTGCTAGTAATCGAACTATCTGCTCCTGACAGAACGAGTCATTAGCCTGTGCCCGTACTACCTTCGTGACAATCTGCGGTGTAACGGTCATCACAGACATGAAAGATCGGGCCACTGCATCCTGGTGTCCCAACTCCTTCCACTTTGCCTTCCACACCCCTGCCATCTCATCTGCTGGCCTACGGCTCAACGCGTCTTCTACCATGTTAGCCTTACCCGGGTGATACTGGATATCGAACTGGTAGTCCTTCACAAACTCAAGCCACCTCCTTTGCCGCATGTTCAACTCCTTCTGCATGAACAGGTACTGTAGGGACTTGTGGTCCGTGAACAATTGGAACTTCTCCCCCAAAAGATAGTGCCTCCAAATCCGTAGGGCAAATACCACTGCCGCCAACTCCAAATCATACGTGGGGTAATTCTTCTCGTGAGGCTTAAGCTTACGGGAAGCATAAGCTATGGCATGTCTCTCCTGCTGCAATACACCTCCAAGTCCTTGCAAAGACGCATCGGTGTAAACCAAATACTCAACTCCCGGTCTCGGCAATGCTAACACAGGTGCTGAGGTCAATTTGTCCTTTAACTCATCAAATGCCAACTGACAGGCATCACTCCAAGTGAACGGCACACCTTTACGAGTCAGATGTGTCAAAGGACCCGCTATCTTCGAAAATCCCCGAATGAACCTCATGTAGTATCCTGCTAGGCCCAAGAAACTACGAATCTCAGTCGGTGTCGTGGGCTGTCCCTACTCCCTCACCGCGGATACCTTCCCCAGATCAACAGATATCCCCCGGTCAGAAATAATGTGTCCCAAAAACTGGACCTCCTTCAACCAAAACCTGCACTTCTCAAACTTTGCATACAGTTCGTTCTGACGCAGCGTCTGCAAAACCTGCCTCAAATGCTCGGCGTGCTCCTCCTCTGTCTGGGAGTAAACCAGAATATCATCAATGAAGACAATGACAAACTGATCAAGGAACTCTCTGAACACCCTATTCATCAAGTCCATAAACACTGCTGGAGCGTTGGTCAAACCAAAAGGCATAACCCGAAACTCGTAAGATCCATATCTCGTTAAGAACGCAGTCTTCGAGACATCCTCCTCCCTGATACGCAACTGATGGTATCCCGATCTTAAATCAATCTTCGAGAAGAAAGAAGCTCCTCTCAACTGGTCAAATAGGTCATCGATTCGAGGCAACAGATACTTATTCCGTATCGTGACCTTGTTCAACTCCCGGTAGTCCACACACAATCTTAGTGAACCGTCCCTCTTCTTCACAAACAAAACTGGAGCGCCCCAAGCTGAGGTACTCCTGCGAATAAAGCCCTGACCTAACAGCTGCTCTATCTGATCTCGTAGCTCTCGCATCTCTGCCGGAGCCATACGGTACAGTGCGCGTGCTATAGGTCTCGTATCTGGCAATAGGTCTATAACAAAGTCTATCTCTCGACTGGGGGGTAGGCCTGGTATCTCCTGAAACACATCCGAATACTCCTTGACAATTGGGATCGAATCTAAAGGAATCACAACCTCCTTAGAGGTATCCTCCTCTATGTAATACAGATGAGCGGTCGATCCTCCCTCTGGGCGAGGCATCACCACTACAAACATCTCTTGCTCCGGAATGGCAAAAACAATGCTCCCGCTGAAGAAATCAATCATGTCCCTATAAGCTACGAGCCAATCCATACCGATAATCACATCGTGCACATGCATATCTAATACCAACATGTCTGCAGGTAATACCAAACCACCAATCTCTACCCCCACTCCCCGTCATATAAAGAATATAAGTGACCCATTCCCCAATGGTGAGTCGACACACGTCACTCTGCTCTCTGCTGTGGCTAACAACCCTAAATCCTTCGCGAAATGTGTAGTTATAAAACAATGTGTAGCCCCCGTATCAAACAATACCCGACCCATAGTGCCATGAATAGGAAACGTACCCTCAATCGCGGTCGGTGCCTGTGGAACTGCTGCCTAGTGGACATTATAGACACGTCCATACTGTAGCTGCCCCTGCTGAGCTGGGACTGCTTGAATGGGTGGCAATGCTGCCATCTATGGCGGTGCGGAGAGAGCTGCGGGAAACATAGGCCTCTGCGGCTCCTGGCGAGCACCCTGCTGCTGCTGCTGTGGGGCCCTACCCGTATCAGGACAATCCTGTCGTTTATGGCCTGTCTTGCCACAAACATAACACTTCCCTAGGAAGTTCGCCCCTGCTGTCCCCCGCCCTGGTGGCCGTTACCGTTCCTCCTTTGGCCCTGCTGGCCCTGCTGAAACTGCTGCCTATTCTGCCCCTGTTGGCCTTGATGGCCGTTTGGACCCTGATGGCCCTGGAGGAAACCTCCCTGTCCATGCCTGTAATTCCCTGATCTGAACCTCTTCTGATCCCCCTGCTGGGAACCCTGCTCACCCTGTCTCTGCCCCTGAACATATTATGCCCCACCGGCACCATGTCCTCTAGTCCTGCCCTGATGGCTAGACTCTCCCGATCTCTTTCCCTCAGCCATATGAAAGCGGTGATCCTGGCAGTGTAACAAAGCAGCGTTAACCACATCAGAATAAGTGGCCAACGAAAGGTTCCCTAACAGATGCTGACGGATCCTCCATGTCAACCCGTCGGTGAATTTCTCAATCTTCTTCTTTTCTGTCGGTATCTCATCCGGAACGATATTCAACAGATTCGTGAACTCGGCCTCATACTCAGCCACGGTCTTACCCTCCTCCTTCAGACTCATCAATTTCCTCCTCATTTCCGTATGAACAGCGGACGAAAAGTACCTGCGGTCGAACCGCACCCAAAAGTCCTGAATAGTGAGAGTATCCCTCTCCTCCACGGTGGTAATAGACTCCCACCACTGTAGTGCAGATCCAACTAGCTTGAAAGTAGCTAATACCTGCTTTTGAACGTCCGTGCACTCATACATCCTCAAGTGCCTCTGCATATCCTTCCTCCACTAGCTCGAGACTACCACATCTGAGCTACCTGCAAACTCTGGCGGATGCGCTTTCTGAAAAGCGTCACGTACACGTTCCCAAGCAGACGGGAATGCATTTGCCTATACTGGCGCGGCAACCGGCGCCTGAGGTGGTACCTGCTGAACTACGGCAATTGCGGCATTTACCGCTTGGGCTACAATGGCTGCAACCTCAGCGGCGTTCATCATGCCCTGAACTGGAGCGGGCTGGGGTTCTGGCGTTACATCCCTGGGAACTCGTCGTGCACGTCGTGGAGGCATCTGAAATAAGAATAAAGTTTATAAGTTCACAGTTTATAAACTTAAAATAGCTGAAGAGTGAAGCATACACAAAAAGAGTACAACAGTCCTAAAATATAGGGCTCTATATCAAAGAAAACTTAGCGGAAACATAATAGTCGTACAGATCCTAAAGGACACTAGAACCTGATGTTCTGATACCACCTGTGACACCCCGACTAATTAAATACCGGGTAGCTACTCCTTTATTAAATCAATACAAAATGCCAAGTTGGTTCAGTTAATAGCATCACTGTCGAAAATATTTTTAATGATTACTAACCACCTAGTATTTAAAAAGTAAGTTGTCAAATTTTAATTAAAGTCTTATTAACATGCAGTAAAAGATTTAAAGCAAGAATAATATCACCATTCACCATAACAAAATAATAGAATAACCATCACATGGCATAAATAAATCCGGAGGAAAAACTCCTCACAACAAATCCCACAACTGAAATAAGTAACGAAATACCGAATACTGAATTAATGCATGCCAAAGTCTGAAAAACTGAAATGGAACTGTCTCTAATAGAATTTGGGCAACATGCCCTACAACTGAGGAATACTGAACATGAAATCCAAATGATAGAAGCGTCTAAAAGCAAATCCCTGTAACTTCCACAAACAGATACAACTCGTCATCGGAATGAGAATCCTATGCGTGGTGTCCTTGTGGCTGGGCACCTAAAATGGTTTTACAAAAAAAAATAGATTTGAAAGCAAACGGGTCAGAGCCCGAATGTGGAGATATTTTAAAAACCTGCAAGTGCTTTAAAAACATTTAAAACATTAAATGCAAAGTACATGTTAGGACGTGCACTCACATGGAATTCTCACCTCTCGTCTAACTGTGCACTCCTAACGTAAATACCCATCTAAAATGACACAAACCACTAGCTAAGTGACATCATATCTAGCTAGACTGTTATAGGTTCTACCCTTATTACTCGGTTCCCATTAACATTATAACGATCTCAATTAAATAGGGGGGCTTAACGTAAATTCAGGTTCTCATATAAAAGTAATACAACTCGTTATAGATTATCCCTTTTATGTTATTCCATAGTTATACACACAATACCATATGAAAGTTCTCATTTTACTAAGTGTATATTTTCCACAACATAAATATACAATATAAGCACCCCGAGACTAAGCTGCGGTGCACACATACTCTGCTATCCATCCCGGTACATCACGTACATAAGGAATCACGTATTTCGAATCTCTCAGGAATAGTTCAGATAACACAAATCACAAACAGTGGAGGCGAAAACAGTCACATCACATGGGTCACGCACATACCTACGCTCCCACGATCAGCAGACTTATTAACATCCCAATAACTCCTTCTCTGACCTATGTTCTCGAGGTAACCAATCTAAATCCGGGCAACACAAGGATAAGAAGGCCCTAAGCGAACGTAGACCTCCCGTGATAGCAAGTATGGTTGGTATGTCATACACATAAAATTATATGCTAAGCATTCACACATCTTAGGTATCACAATATTAATAAAGGTATACTCTACCTCCTTATACCATTAATCCAAATTATATATTTTAAGTCTCCCGATAATATAAAAGTTAAACTGTCGACACGTCTCCCGTCGTAGTTTCTTATACTTAAAACCTATCTCAAATAGATTATTAAGTTCCTATTATTCCCACATATAACATCTTTATTCCTAAGGTCTTTACTTCTGCCCAACCCTCATTTCAACAAATTATTCAACTTTACACTTTTATCCCAAATATTATCTCACTTATCGAATATCATGAATTTAGAATAATTCCTCAAATCGAATTCTAATTAAGGTCCAAGTTTCATAATCATGCCTACTGGTCTTCCTTAAGTTTAAGGGTATTCATAAGGTCTCCAATAACATTTCCCAAGGGTTACTACCATTGAAATTTAAATAGGGAAAAACTTTACTCATTCTGGGAAGGTCGATCGATCGACCTTTTCCTTCGATCGATCGATGGTGGTCGATCGATCGACTGATGAACATCGATCGATCGAATGCACCAGGTATGGCTACGGACTGCTTCGTTTTGCAGTTTTCAAATCATCCCAAAACATACTTTTAATGCATTATTCTCTAATATAACGTTATAATATCATCATACAACCCTCCTACAACATTAATAACGTCCTCAAACCAATAATTCATCAACCAAGGGAAATGGATCAATCTTCATCAAGAACCCTAGTTTTCAAATTCTTTCAAAAACATTCATAAACCTCTTCTTAAATCCGTTTTTGTATCACATAAGGTAGTAATTCTCTTAATTCAATCTTCCAGTAACGTTTCTACATGCAAACCTATCTCCAAAATTAAACTAACAACTCCAATTTTATGGGTTTTCATTTATCTCCCAAACAAATATGATTATTAGAATTGTCTAACATGGAAGAAACATTTACTGCATAATAATGTAAATTAAACCACTTGCCTTGTTTCAATCTCTGATTTTGATGACGATTTGAAGAAGTTCTCTCTCTCTCCAAGCTTTCTTCTCCAAAGGTGGCTATGGTGGCTAAGGTTTGCTTTGGAAAATTTTGGAAAACCTAATTCTAATAACCTACGTAGCCTTTTAGGTTAATATGGGTTGTTAATGGGTTTAGTGGGTCAATTTCCAATCAGATAAAGATTCGTAATTTTCGTCACTTTTAATTCCCAAAAATACAAAAATTACCAAACTACCCTTTATGTTGCCGGTATGGCCTAAAAATGCCACGGGACCCAAACTAAACCCCCCGGCTAGTGTTTTCTGACTATCTCGACCCTTCCGGACGCGTTGGCGCACTCAAAACGACCATACGGGTAATATAATTTAAATTTCACTTTTATAAATAAAATAATTATATCCTGACGCGACTGTCACCCGCGTCCCAATAAAATGTCCAAATTGCCGTATATCAATCTCACGACAAATTTCATAATTCAATATTCATATATCATCATATATACTCAATATAGTCAAATACCAACTCACATCTCGCTAGTATTTTATCCGGATTAATTCCCAATTAATTCTCATTTAATTAATTAATCCCAAAAATAAATATCGCCAAAAATACGGGGTATTACATGGTGCCCCTTTTATGGGGATATTGGGAGTTGTATTTTGTGGGAAACAATAAGAATGTCAAGGAAAGAGCTACTTGTGCATACGTACTGGTTGAGTATTCTATTAGTTTGTGCGAGAGATGGAATGTTGCATTAATACGTACTAGCTAGATGCTTTGGAAGGTAACTATGGGAGGTGAGATATCCATATAAAGAGATATTTATGTAAATAATAGTGTTTGGCATTAAAAATATAAATAACAAGTTGCGTTAATTAACTATCTTTGTTGTTTCATAATACAAAAAAAAAAAAATATGTATACGAGGGAGTAAAAAAATTTGAACAATGTTTTCCTAACTATAAAACACACTCTTATATTGTAACTTAAATTATCTCACTTAATAACTTCACACTATATCACCAACATTGATACCACTTTACAAATTACACCCCAAAGCTCATAAGTGCAACCCACAATTGTTAACAAAAGTATGCAATCACATCATAATGTGTCATATACACAACTTTAATGAAACCTATTGTTTTAAAAATACAGTTTTTCATTTCAGCATATGTCTTCGTCAGATTGTTTGACTTACAACACCCCTTTATTAATTCTCATTCTTTTATGTTAAGAAATATCTCTTTTCCTAAACTGCCAAACATATGTCGAAGAAAGTTGTCTCAGACATGAGGCACACACTTGGTCAATGGTAACCAAGGAATTTTAACCAAATATCTCATTTTCCCTTTTTTCACTGTCTAAAATCACAATCTTAAAAATGTAAATTCAAATACACTCAAACTTCAAAAAAAATATCCATTAGAATAAGAAAAGCACAAGGCTATTGGTTCAACTATAATTTTTTTCAACATAAGAGGCCATGTTAAAATTACTTTTATGGTTTATGTAAGGACAATTTGTCCATCATTATGTATATGATATGTCTTACGCCGTTACAAGAATGATAGTTGAAAAGATCACATCGTCATCAACAAAATTCGAAGATCAAAAGATGAAGGAATCTGATTTCTGAGGACCGGACCGATCCGGATCAGATAAAAGAACCGATCCGGTTCACCGGACCGATCCGGCTAAAGGGACCGGACCGATCCGCTTGCTGAGCTGAGACCAGTACACCCCGGATCCATAGCGAACCGATGAAGGCAAAAGTTCTGGACCGATCCGATGACAATTGAACCGATCCGGTTTCAGAAAAAGAGCCGATCCGACTTGACCGGACCGATCCGCCTAATCGACCGGACCGATCCGGCGAGGATAAACACTGCCAGATCGTGCAGCAGATTTTTTAGGGTTTTGATTACTTATTTAAACCACGATCAGTAGTTGGTTTTCTTAAGACTTTCACACGATTATCAGAGCATATCAACCCTAAAGTCTTCACCTATTGAGTCCTATGATTCTAGGTTTTTAGATTCACACATCTTCCATATCTTTGTGAATCAAATTTGGTAACCCAAGAACACCATTGCTGTTGTTCAACCCTTGTGAAGTGGACCGTTTCTTCCTCTTCATTGCAGCCCTACTGGACAGGGATAGTTCCATCCGCCACCCCTACTGGAAAGAGTTTCTTCCAGCCACGACTACAGAATCCGATACCTGAGGGTAATTCTTAGTCAACCTGTATTTCATTGTAATCCGATTGTAAACCGTATTTTACAAATTATAGTGATATACAAATGGTTTTGCCCCTGTGGGGATTTTTTCCGTAAACTTTGTGTGTTGAATATTTATTGCATGATTTCATATTGTTTCAATCACATCTAGTTGCTGCTTAGGGTTAATTTGGGTTAAAATTGGTATTTATTATATTATTTCTTAATTGAACGCAAGCGCCAACTCTTTCAAATTGGTATCAGAGCAGGTTACGCTAATCTATCGCGTATTCCTATTTTCCGCAAAATTTTTCTAAAGATATCAATTTTTGAAATAAATTGATTTTTGAAAAGAGCGTGTTCATATGGAGAAATCATATTATAAAATGCCTATTTTTAACGGGTCGAATTATGCCTATTGGAAAGCCCGTATGAGGTCGGCTTTAAAAGCCATTGACGAACGTGTCTGGATTTTGGTTGAACGAGGGTGGACTCCTCCCACCGTGACTGTTGATAACGTGACCAACTTGAAACCTGACATCACTTGGACTGATGATGAATTTAAATGGTCATCTTTTAACTCTAAGGGTCTAAGTGCTATTTCTGGGTCTGTCACTCCTGATGAGTTCAAACGCATAATGACGTGCACCACGTCAAAAGAAGCATGGGATATTTTGCAACTTACCCATGAAGGAACGAATGCTGTTAAAGAGTCAAAATTGCAAAATTTAACAACTCAATTTGAAACCATCACCATGCATGAAAATGAATGTTTTGATGAATTTTATGCTAGGCTTTCTGACATTGTTAATACTAGCTATAATCTTGGTGAACATATTCCAAATGCTAGGGTTGTTAAAAAGATTCTTCGTTCCCTTCCTAAGCGTTTTATACCTAAAGTCACTGTGCTGAATTCCTTGGGTAATTTAAATACTCTAAAATTGGAAGAACTTGTAGGAGACTTACAAACTTATGAAATAGACATGTTTCCTAAATCTGCCAAACCAAAAGATAAGGGAATTGCCCTTAAAGCCCAAGAGAGAAAAAGTGAGGGGTCGGCAAGAAAGAGAGTCGAGTCGTCTAGAAAGTTAGAAATTTCTGATTCTGATTGTGAGTTTGACCTAGATGATTTGGCACTTTTTGCTAAAAACTTCAAGAAAATTCTGAAATTTAAGAAAACGGGAATTTCAAAGATAAAAAGAATTTTCAGAAAAATAAGTTTGAAAAGAAAGATTTCAAAGAACCCCCTAAAGACAGTGAGAGGTGTTTTGAGTGCGACGGTAAGGGACACAGAGCATTTGAGTGTGCCACTCGTCTGAATAGGGAAAAGGGTAAAGCTGTCCTAAATGCTACCCTTAGTGACGACAGTGAGGTCGAGTCGGTGGACTCGGGAGATGAGTCACCGCATGAGCGTAACTTCACCGCGTTCATGGCTAGTCATGTGAGTACTCCTAGTGCATCTCACGACGATGAGATTGCTACTTCACAGGGACACCTCGACAGCGAGAGCGAAGAGAGAGAGGGAGAGGAGGAAGGTAGTGAGGACGAGAGTAGCCTTCAACGCGCCTACGCCGAGTTATATGATGAGTCTTTCAAAACTAAAAAACGTAACAAGGTGTTAGTTCTTAGGATCACCGCGTTAGAAGAAGAGTTAGGAAAAACGAGAGAGAGAGAGTCCTCCACCTGCACCGCCATGAGAGAGAGAGAATCTGCCTTGTTTAGTAAAGAGAATTTGCTTAAAGAGAGAGAGAGCAGTTTTGAGAAAGAGAAAGCGGACTTGACTAAACAAGTGGCTAGTCTTACGAGTGAGCTCCATTCCTCCCTGGAGACTCGAAAGAAACTTGAAGCCCTTGTTGCCCAGCTTACTCATGACCTTGAGAGAGCTAGGAAAGTCAAGGTTCAAATCGAGGATAGATCTGGAAATATGGGAAAGATGCTCCTCGGTCCCGCTTTAGGTTTTGGTGACAAGCAAGGAATAGGTTTTGATGGTGCCTCCACGTCCCAAATTGCACCCGGACCAATTCCTGAGTTTACTACGACTCCTTATGGCCGTCATAAAAAACCAAGAAGGAGAGTTCGACCAAGAAAAGCAAACCAAGGTCCTCCTAATACTGTGCCCTTTTTCTCCCATTGCAAAAGAAATGGACACCTTAGGGATGTTTGCTATAAGTTGGGTCGGACACGACGTACGTTTGCTCCACCACATCAGACTGATGAGTTTGCCAGTCTAAGAGAGAGTGTTGAGTTTCTAGCCGCCACATCACAGAGTTTGATGGAGGAATTCCGACGGATGACCTTACCATCAATGAATGCACCCCACATTCCGGCTAAAACCAACAACAACAAGGGAATACAAAAAGGTACCTACTCTTGGGTTCCTAAGAAAGAGAAAAAGGCCCTTGTTGTCCATGCCGCTCTCAAAGCCCATAATACCTCATAGTGGTATTTTGACAGTGGTTGCTCCAGACACATGACAGGTGATGCCTCATATTTTACCCATCTTGAGGATTATAATGATGGGAGAGTCACCTTTGGAGATGGTAGCAAATCTAGCATAGTTGGACGAGGTACAGTAGAGTTACCAGGATTTCCAAAGCTAGAAAACGTGTTGTACGTCAAAGGTTTGAAAGCAAACCTTATTAGCATCAGCCAGCTGTGCGACGATGCCTTTGCAGTGAAGTTTGACCGGAAAGCTTGTAAGGTCTATAATAAAGCCGGTAAACTTTTAGTGCAAGGGGTGAGGACTGAGGATAACTGCTATGGGACTGAGCCCACATCCTCACTAGTCTGCAACAGCGCCACGATCACTCCTATGGATCTGTGGCACCAACGTCTAGGTCACATGAACGTTAGAGACTTATCTCGATTAGTCAAAAAGGACCTAGTACGTGGCTTACCATCACTTGGAAAGCCAACTTCCACAATTTTTGGACGCTGTCAGTTGGGAAAGCAAATCCGTAGCCCACATAGGAAGTTGAATTCCATTACCACCTCATGTGCTCTTGAGTTAATTCACATGGATCTTATGGGTCCTACTCGCACGGAGAGTCTAGGTGGTAAGAGATACATTCTCGTGATGGTGGACGATTTCTCTAGGTACTCCATTGTAGGTTTTCTGAAAGAGAAATCTGATGCTGTTGAATTCCTAACGACCAAGTGCCGTGTCCTGCAAAATCAACACGGGGTCACTATTAATAGAATACGTAGTGACAACGGCACTGAATTTAAGGAAGCAAAGGTGGATCTGTACTGTGATAGCCTTGGGATCAAACATGAGTTTTCTGCTGTGAGAACTCCTCAGCAAAATGGGATTGTTGAGAGAAAGAATAGAACGATCCAAGAGATGGCTAGATCTATGCTTCTAGGTCGTAAAGTTTCTAGGAGATTTTGGGCAGAGGCAGTGTCTACTGCATGCCATACGGTGAATAGGGTGTATCTGCGTCCACACACACTTCACACTCCTTATGAGTTGTGGACTGGCAAGAAGCCCAACCTAGCATATTTCCGTGTTTTTGGGAGTAAATGCTACATCCTACAGGATAGAGAGCAATTAGGAAAGTTTGACTCCAGGAGCGACGAGGGAATATTGCTAGGATATTCATCGAACAGTAGAGCATACCGGGTTTTTAACCTGAAGAGCTCTAAGGTTATGGAATCAATAAACGTCACCATGCAAGATGACGAACCTCCGACGGTTATTGATCCTAACCTTCAGTGTGAGGATGAGGACTGTTCTGACAGTGATTTACCTGTTCCTGTCTCACACTCTGTGGACCTTATTCCTGTTTTAGGGGACACACCAGCTTGGGTTCGCAAGAGTCATGATCCTTCAGCCATTGTTGGCGATCCCACTCTAGGGGTCAATACTCGTGCTTAGCTAGAGAACGTTGTTAGCCATCTTTGCTACACGTACAAAGTCGAGCCCAAGAATCACAAAGAAGCACTCAAAGATGAACACTGGATATCTGCTATACAGGATGAGTTGCTTCAGTTTAAGAAGAACAATGTCTAGGAACTTGTCCCCCGACCTAGTGATACTAATGTTATTGGTACCCGGTGGATTTTCAAGAATAAAATGGATGAAAATGGTACCATAATCAGAAATAAGGCTAGGTTGGTCGCTCAAGGCTACACACAGATAGAGGGTGTAGACTTTGGGGAGACATTTACTCCTGTTGCGAGGCTTGAGTCCGTCCGTTTACTACTCGCCATCGCATGTCATCTGCACTTCAAAGTGTATCAGATGGATGTCAAGAGTGCCTTTCTGAATGGCATTCTACAGGAGGAGGTTTATGTGGAACAACCAAAAGGGTTTGAAGACCCTCAGCACCCTGAGCACGTCTACTATCTGAGGAAAGCCTTGTATGGTTTGAAGCAAGCACCCCATGCTTGGTACGAGAGGCTTACTTCCTATCTCTTAGCTCGTGGCTTCAAGAGAGGGGGAGTAGATATGACGTTGTTCGTCAGGAGAGATGACGGTGCTATTTTGGTTGCCCAAGTCTATGTGGACGACATAGTCTTTGGATCCACATGCTCCCAGCATGCTCACCACTTTGAGGAGGAGATGAAAAGTGAGTTTGAGATGAGCATGGTTGGTGAGCTTACATTCTTCCTTGGTCTCCAGGTTCGTCAGCTAGAGGATGGGATGTTCATCTCTCAATCCAAGTATGCTAGAGACCTAGTGAAGAAATTTGGTTTAGACTTCGCTAAGCATGCACGTACACCTATGAGTACTTCTACCAAGCTTAGTAAGGACACTTCAGGCAAGGACGTAGAGCAAACCTTGTATCGGAGTATGATAGGCAGTCTTCTCTACTTGACTGCTAGTCGTCCCGACATCGCCTTTAGTGTTGGAGTCTGTGCGCGTTACCAGACGTCTCCTAAAGAGTCACACTTACTCGCTCTAAAACGTATTATCAAATACGTGAGTGGGACTCTTTCATACGGTATTTGGTATTCCTTTGATACCGATGACCGTTTGTCCGCCTATTCGGATGCCGATTGGGCTGGGGACGTAGATGGTTGTAGGAGCACTTCTGGTGGGTGTTTCTATTTTGGTTCTGCTCTTGTCTCTTGGTTGAGCAAGAAGCAAAACTCCATCTCTTTGTCCACTGCGGAGGCTGAGTACATCGCCGCCGGGAGTTGTTGCACGCAACTCATGTGGATGAAGCAAATGTTGGAGGATTATGGGATTTCACAGGACACCATGACCATTTCCTGTGATAACACGAGCGTGATACACATATCCCGCAATCCTGTTCAACATTCGCGCACAAAGCACATCAGGTTACGCGAGCACTTTATACGTCAGTTAGTTGAGGAGAAGGTCGTAACCCTGAGTTTTGTTCCTACTGACCGTCAGTTAGCCGATATTTTCACGAAACCTTTAGATGCCCTTAGATTTGAGAGTCTTAGGAAGTCTTTGGGGATTTGCACAGTTGACTGAAGGGTTGGTCTATGTCTAGAATAGGATGATTTTTCTTGATCATATCATATGCTTCCTATTGCTAGTCTGTTTATATGTACTATTCTTAGTTGTACAGTTTTTCTTTACTCTTTTTTGCTGTTTATATTGCTTTTGAAAAATACAAAAAGATTTTCTTTTTTTTAACAAAAAAAAAAAAAAAATTTGAGAAAAGCACAAAAAGATTTTATTTTGATAAATTTTTTTGAAAAAGACCAAAAAGAGATTTGCTTTTATGGATGAGCATTTAAGATAGCCAAGTCACAACTTCATTCCATTCTTCCATGTGACTGTTTGATAGAGATTTGAGAGGCTACATCATTTCATCCATGTGCTTAACATTGATTGGAGTCCTTGAGATGTAATTAGTGATATTTCCTACATGCTTGACTTCTATATCCTTTATTGCACACATGCACGGCTATATTTGATTATTGCACTTGTCAATCTCATGTTGGCTTGAGTGTTTCCATCTCAATCCTGTCTATACAATGTATAAAATGCGATAAAACTTGACAAGATTGGATTGCATGTTAAAACCGTTTTGGTGAGACTGTGTGATAGTTTGCATAACGGGGAGGGGCTGCGAATGTTGATTTTTATCCTTTGCGCAAAAGCCACCGTTAAAAAGGACCTAAAAAATGGAGGAATTGAAATATCCGAGGTCCTAAGAGGTTAAAAGAGCCCAAAAAAATTGAAAAGGCAATAAAAAGCAATACATGCCATATATGGGCCATTTAGGTTTCACCATCAATTCTCCAAAGTTTGAGAATTTAGTATACCTCTATTCAAAATATAAATCTGAGGGAGTTTGGTTGGAGATTGAATAACGGGTTTGCACTTCCTTGAAAGTCCTGAAAAAGAATGAAAATCATTTTGGACGTTATTGGTGTAGAAATCACTTTGAGTTTTGATTTGTAGATTTGATGTAGTCAATGTCGTATATTTCCAATCTTTTACACCAAAGGAAGCATTTGAGTTCATTCGTTAGGAATATCCAATATTCATCGTGCACATATGTCATGTTTGTATGCTTTGATTTTCCTATCGAATTTTGATCACACCCATTCTTTTACGCTATCACCGACTTGGTTGTTTTATGTTCATTCATGGTGTGATTTTATACCTTGTGTCACCCCGGTACTTGATTGCTTGATTTATTTCTCTCATTTGTCTATTTGGGGACATCATAAAAAGGGGGAGAATGAATTATCTGATTATGGGGGAGTTTTGAAATTTGAGGTTCATCATAAATCTGGTATATATGCATATGTTTATTATCTCATTTCAAACTCGATACGTCACTTGGTATTTTCTTTATCTCATGTGTGTAGGTACATCCTTGATAATCCCATGATACACACCCTGATGAGAAAAGCGTGAAGATTCCTTAAGATTTGAAGATCAAACGATGCAGTCTTATTCTCTTGTACTCTTTCAGTTTTGGGTTCATGGAAGGGTAGATTTGTATAGGAAATTTCATACTTGATAATTCGGATTTTTTATGTTTGTTCCGGCATAGACATAGGGGGAGATTTGTAAGGACAATTTGTCCATCATTATGTATGTGATATGTCTTACGCCGTTACAAGAATGATAGTTGAAAAGATCACATCGTCATCAACAAAATCCGAAGATCAAAAGATGAAGGAATCTGATTTCTGAGGACCGGATCGATCCGGATCAGATAAAAGAACCGATCCGGTTCACCGGACCGATCCGGCTAAAGGGACGGGACCGATCCGCTTGCTGAGCTGAGACCATTACACCCCGGATCCATAGCGAACCGATGAAGGCAAAAGTTCCGGACCGATCCGATGACAATCGAACCGATCCGATTTCAGAAAAAGAACCGATCCGACTTGACCGGACCGATCCGCCTAATCGACCGGACCGATCCGGCGAGGATAAACACTGCCAGATCGTGCAGCAGATTTTTTAGGGTTTTGATTACTTATTTAAACCACGATCAGTAGTTGGTTTTCTTAAGACTTTCACACGATTATCAGAGCATATCAACCCTAAAGTCTTCACCTATTGAGTCCTATGATTCTAGGTATTTAGATTCACACATCTTCCATATCTTTGTGAATCAAATTTGGTAACCCAAGAACACCATTGCTGTTGTTCAACCCTTGTGAAGTGGACCGTTGCTTCCTCTTCATTGCAGCCCTACTGGACAGGGATAGTTCCAGCCGCCACCCCTACTGGAAAGGGTTTCTTCCAGCCGCGACTACAGAATCCGATACCTGAAGGTAATTCTTAGTCAACCTGTATTTCATTGTAATCCGATTGTAAACCGTATTTTACAAATTATAGTGATATACAAATGGTTTTGCCCCTGTGGGGATTTTTTCCTTAAACTGTGTGTGTTGAATATTTATTGCATGATTTCATATTGTTTCAATCACATCTAGTTGCTGCTTAGGGTTAATTTGGGTTAAAATTGGTATTTATTATATTATTTCTTAATTGAACGCAAGCGCCAACTCTTTCAGTTTATTGTATGATCTCTATATATCTACACAAATTCTTCATTTTGAAATAGAGAAAACAAATTTTTTGATACCTTTATTTGTCGTAATCCAAAAAGATATATCTACGAGGGAGTAAACAAAAAAATTTGAATAATGTTTTCCTAATTACCAAACATTCTATTTCATATTGTAATTTAATTTACCTCGCTGTATCACGTCACACTATATTATCTACTTTGATTCCAATTTACATAAAATACCCCAAATCTAAACAAGACAACACATATTTGTTATAAAAAAAAATAGAATAAAAAATATATTCCTATCTATTATCTCTTAAACAAAAAAAACAAATGTCTACAAGGGAGTAAAGCCGTAATTTCAATAATATTTTCCTATTTATAAAACATTCTCGAACATATTGTAATTTAAATTATTATTGTTAATAACTTCACACTGTATCACCTACTTTGATTCCAATTAACAAAGAATACCCAAAGCTCATAAATAAGACCCCCATTTGTTAAAACAAAATATAGTAAGATAAGAATGTATCGTATACACGACTTTAAAGAAACCTATTGTTTTAAAAATATATTTTTTCCTATCACCGTATGTGTTACGCCGATTTTTTGATTTAAACCCTACCATTATTAATTAACATTTGTTTATTTTAAGAAATATTTTTTCCTAAAATACCCAACAAAATTTAAACAAAGTTGTATCAGCAATGAGGAACACACTTGGTCAATGGTATAAAAGGAATTTTGAGAAAATATCGCATATTCTTTTTTTTTTTTGTCTAAAATCATAATCACAAAACTTTATCTATCTTTGTTAAAATAAAAAGGAGACAAAATTATAGATCCAAGCATCCTCGTTTTTTATATAAGGGGGTGTGCTGAGAGCTCTTTTTGTTGTATGATATAATCTTGATATGGCCACACAAACCATGCATTATGTAATAAAGAACACAAAAACCCTTTTTTGGAATATGAACTATAAAAGTTTATTAAATTTGATGATCTTCTTGTCAAAAAATATAGTGCAAACTGAAACACCAAAATGCGTATACAACAATGTTTAACGCCTCCCCCTATTTAACAAACCAACAAAAAACCTCCATGAATAAACCTTCGAAGGTTTATCATCACATGCAATGGCTACACTAGGGGGTTGTAAACACCCAAATGTAGTTCCTTTTCAGTTGATAATATATTCACCAATGTTTAGTAATTCGCAAATAAAGGTTTTTCGAACGATTTGGTAGTAACGTACTGAATGTTATGTCTTGATACTCTCAGGTCGAATGCCCACCCAAACAATTTGAATTTTGATAATACAATCGGTCAATTAGTTTTCAATGTGACAGAGAAAATTTTCTTAGAATAAAATAATGTAATCTTTTCAATTTTCATACATTATTTATGATAATTTATTTTTATCTGGTAGATTAAATTATGGGTAAAAAAAAGTGAAGACCTTCGACAACACCAGAGCGCAAGAGGCGAAAGTAAGTTTCATGGTATTTTTATCCCTTCGTTAGTGATACTTTATTATATCCCCAGAATACTTAGCAAAGATTCCCTTAAGCTCATAATATTGTACGAGTTATGACTAAAACTTTCTGGGTTTTACATACTCCATTTGTCTCAAAGTCAATGTCTTTACTTTGTATTGGTTAAGGATACACTCAATCAACGACCAAGATAAACTCTTGTTCACCACTGTGGAACTTGGTTGGTTGAATATGTCCAAAAAATAAAAATGCACCCTTAATTACGGACAATCCAAAAAAGTATAGTGAAATCTTGATTTGGGACGGAGTGAATATAAAATGAGAAATTCTACCCGTACCGCCAAACCCAACCGCATTAAAACCGCATGTATCCACCTAGAGAAAAAACAAACCAATTATCAATTCTTCTCTCCTGTTGAACCCACACAACATATATAACAAAAGAATAAATATGGGGAGATCATAAAAAAATCCTTTTGGTAAATCCATTGCATTAAAAGCTTATACCTTATTATTGTCTTAGTCAATGAGTTTACCAAATGGGTTTTTTTTAGTCTCCCTAGCTTTGCTCGTAATAAAACAGGGAAACAACGTAATAAAACCACAGTGAAACCCATTTGTCATATTATTAACATACTCACCTATTTTTCTTTATCACCCTATAAATTCAGTTTCTTTCAAAATATAATTTTCAAATTAAAAAAAAAACTGTCCAATTAAAAAATTTAAATATACTCCATATATAAAAAAACATATGTTAATTATATGTGTTAAAATACAATAAGATAAGACAAGAAATTGTATTTTTTGTATTTGACATAAACTAATTAAAAAATTACACAGTGTGATTATCTATATTTTATTTTTTGAATAACACAATCATTGTTGATGCCTATAAGATAACATAGATTTAGGCATCAGCAAGCATGATCTAAATAAAACGCGACGTGACATGGAGTTGTGTTGTTTTTTCATACAGCTGGCGCGGATCATTTTTTACTATTTTAAAAATAATATTTTTCTATTTAAAAAAAATGGTCCGCGCCAGCGGTACGTATAGGTGGACCCATCACCTATAAATACCTCGCCAACGGTTTGCGTAGGTGATCGGTCCGCCTATACATACCGCTGGCGCGGACATTATTCTAAAAATAGTAGAAATATTATTTATAAAATAGTAAAAAATGGTAGCGTTAAAAAAACACGACTCCATGCCACGTTGAATTTTATTTGGTTCATGATTGTGTTAGTTAAAAAAATTCAATTTCGCATTTTTACTGGACAGTAACTAATTAAAAAATTACACAATTTGATTTTGAATATTTTATGTTTTAACTAACACAATCACGATCCAAATAATACGCGCAAGCCGTATGTGTAGGCGAACAAATCACCTATCCAAATCGCTGGCGCGGATAATTTTTTCCAATATGTTGGTCCGCGCCAGTGGCATTTATATGTGATCGGTCCGCCTATACGTATCGCTGTTGCAGGCCAATTTTTTATATAGTAAAAAGATTATTTTTAAAATCGTAAAAATTGATCCGCGCGAGTTGTATGAAGAAAAAACACGACTCCATGCCAGGTCGCGTTTTATTTTGATCGTGATTGTGTTAGTTAAAAAATAAAACATACATATTCACATTGTGTAATTTTTTAATTAGTTTGTGTACCGTAAAAACGTGAAATTATATTTTTTTAACTAACACAGTCATGAACCAAATAAAACGCGAGGTGGCATGGAGTCGTGTCTTTTTTACCGCTACCTTTTTTTACTATTTTAAAAATAATATTTCTGCTATTTTTTAACCGGACAGAAGATAGGAGGAGAGAAATGTTTATTGCCTTTGCTTTTCTTGGTTAGATCGTACAGTGAAAGTGCTGTTATATATACACTTTGGAATTGGTTTTAAGAATCCTATTTCTCCTCATATGGGTACAGATATTTCGGCAGCTATAATGGACAGATGTGGAACTCATTCAAATACATTTGAATGAGTCATTGGCTTCATTTAGTTCTACACGTGAGGATATCACTAAGATTCTTCAAATACATGTATTCTTTTTGGTTAATCAAAAACCATCTTGCCTAACATATGTATATATATATACCTTTGCAACCTATAATTTACCTGCCTAACATATTACAATTAGTTTAGCTTCTTGACATTTGTAACTTGTGATTACTAGGAGCGATGTCATATTTGTGAGAATCAGTTAACCAATTTATGTTATCTTGCACCTTTCTCTTGTGCACACACGTTTATATGTATAATGAACCTTTCTATCTCTACCGACAATGAATTAATATATTGTCATGAGATTTTAAGATCTATATATGTTGACAAAGTTATTTTTAGTTTTTGATTCACAATATATGAAGTTTGGTTAATAATTAGCAACGTCCTTATGGTGAGAAGCATTAGAAAAAATATCAGCCTTCAAAAGGATTTTAAAATTAGGTTTTTAAATCAAATCTTTATTTTTTGCAAGTAAGTCACGGAAGTTCAATTAGAAAAAGTATCAAAGAGAGAAAAATTGAACAAAGTGTATTCATATAAGGAAAATGAGTACGGGCTTAAAAAACCCATGAGGCCACTTCACATCAAAAAAAAAAAAAATTAGCACAAAAAAAGAATATTAGCTTCGTTTTCACGTTGTTGTACTCTGAACTCTCATAAGCTCGCCATATAGGTAATTCTGTCAATGTGTAGTGCACGTACAATTTTCATACAAGACAGGGTTGTGATTCTCTTAGAAATTAATGTTTACTTGATTTTTAAAAGACCTTTAACTAATCAAATCGTTATAATGAAAAACTTGAACGATTTATATCTAAGATATTAAGTATTATTTTTTTATAATATAGTTTTAGCTCTTCCTTTTTTTAATCAATAGTCAAAGAGATATGTGCAAACAAAAAAATGATTAGGATTCCAAACGTAAAATAAATTTAAGTCCTCATAAATAGTCTAATTTTCCCCACAAAATAAAAACATAACAATGTTTAAAAAAAAGGGATTATTTCTACAAAAAAACGGATGGGTAAAAACAGTTAAAACTGGATTGATATCTCAAGAGAGTTTGAAAACACAAAGTTAAAAATACAAGATTAAAATTGTTGTTATGAGATCCTAAAGATCAATCATAGGAGCAAAAGTTTTTAAGTTGGGTATAAAGTATCATTTCAAACGTTTCTTGACCAGAAGAACAAAATACTCAATCAAAACACATCCCAAACCCTTTCACAGCCTCCAAATTTTTCCACTTTATCCCTTAGCATTTGGTTTTTAATGCCATCGTTTATTTATCAAAAAAAAAAATTGCCAATTTATGTGGATAGTACGACCACATTTTTTTCGTGTTATTTTTATTTTATGTTCGTGTCATAGGCAGTCTACAATATTATAGTTAATAAATATTTACAATAAGTTTGTTAGATAATATGATGTTAGATATATATGTTATACGTGAATGTGTTATTCTGTGCATCATATTTTATGTTAATAAAAATATATGTGTCGTATGAGTGTTTTGGTTATTAAATATTTTCCTACATGTGTAATTTGTATTATGTATTCTAACATGTAATTTGATATTTGCGTGTTTACCTATGATGATAAGTATAAATTATGGAAAGGATGCCATAGTTGGAACATTTCTTTCCATTCCTAGATGTTGCGAACTCTCTAATTTGAATTTTGGTCCCAATGGTACTTTGGTCGACTGCCTCTCTTCTAACAGTCCTTTGCTCCATATTTCCTTATGTCAACATACCAATAGCTTATAGTCTATTTGACAGATAATTCCAATTGCCCATGTAGGAGTTTTAGTTTTAATTATTACCTCTATTTATACTTCTCCCACTTGTAGAGATAATTTAGTAAAGCCATTCCTATAACAATTAATATTACCTCTCCCTCGGGCTTTGGGTTATACTTGTAAGCATTCCATATATATATACAGTCCTGTTCTTGTGCGGACTAGTCCGCATTTTTAGAGTGCGGACCGGACATGTGTCACCTGGCGGTGAGCCTAGAAAAGAGAGAGAGTGCGTCTATAATTTAGGCGATAGTTTTTAGGCGCACCTTTAGGCGACACATGTCTGGTCCGCATTCTTAAAATGCAGACTAGTCAGCACAGGAGAATTATATATATATATATATATATATATATATATATATATATATATATATATATATATATATATATATATATATATATATATATATATTCATCATAATTGTTTAATTATTGAAATCATATTACGACTGATTAAAGAGGCCTTAATATATTTTTCTTCTTCTTTCTTAATAATTTGTTCTTTTTTTTTTCATTGTACAGTAGCTCTTGAAATTTTATACGTCTTCTATAAGATAAGAAGGTAGAATATAAAATAAACAAAAAATAAAGATTATTCAGTTTTAATTAATAATTGACACTTTCTTCAACTTTTTCCTTGAACGTTTTAATTAAAGAAGAGAGAGAGAGAGAGAGATTATTGTACGTATATATGTTGACACTGTTGTTCGATTGAGGAACATGATCGACACATATGATATATTTAGTATATTATCTTTATCAACAAAAGCAATTACTTTCTTAGCTCTCTCTTTATCTATAAGAAATATAAGGTTTATTACTTTGTCCCTTTTTATAGATGAGAGTAGAAAGATCACGTATTACATCCCAAAAGATTATCATATTGAGAAAAATAACAAACAAATAAACCATCCCGAGAATATATGAACGATTTAAAACACGATTAACGTTGTTCTTTATGTGCTTCTAGTGATGATCACCTATAAAAGTCCAAATTTCGGGATGTTATCCAGAACCTTTTTTAATACCGGATCAATTTAATAAATACTTTCGTTTTCAAAAAATAAAAGTGATAGGTCAAGATGATTAAGTAATATTCTACATTACCTTAGAAATATTTTTATTTATCTGCTATTTTTTTCCACTTCATACTGACGATGCTTAAGGTTTTGGCACCGTACTCAACAAAAATAAAAAATATGGTACAAACTCCATTCTAAACTAAAGTCACCCACAAATTTGTGAGAAAATCCGACAAACAATGTGGGCATCCATTTTATTATATTTGGTATATAGTTTTTCCGAATCTTACATTGAAGTGAAATATTGACCAAAGTTATTGAGCGTATAATAAACAAAAACTAAACCCACAAGTAGAACATCTTCTACTGACATCTGAAGTTGGGAGGAAGGGGCTTATCACAAGCATTGAGCAACAAGATAAGTGTGAGGAGCACATTGAGGTTAATCCCAAGAAAATTAGCCCTAATAGCAGTGCAAAGGCACACAGCTGCATCCAAGTCACCCAAGCATGAAGCAAGGTACAACACTGGCTCTGCCTGTAAGGAGGGGACCCAATAACAACATTGATAAGACCTCCAAGAAGATTGGCATAGACACCAAGCCCTAGTATGTCTCTAGGGCAGTTAGGAGGAGAAACAGGAGGAGTATTTGGAGGAGACAGATTATTTGTCGGTGTTGGGCTTGCATTGGAAAGTGTGGAGAGGAAGAGGACAAATAAAATGAGGATGGTGGAGGAGAGCTTGGTGAGGGAGGCCATGGCTTGTGAAACACTATGGAGGAGTTTAGTTAAGGATTGGTTGTTTTTTAATAAAAGGGATGGTGCCCCTTTTATAGGGATATTGAGAGTTGTATTTTGTGGGAAACAACAAGAATGTCAAGGAAAGAGCTACTTGTGCATACGTACTGGTAGAGTATTCTAATCGTTTGTGCGAGAGATGGAATGTTGCATTAATACGTACTAGCTAGATGCTTTGGAAGGTAACTATGGGAGGTGAGATATCCATATAAAGAGATATTTATGTAAATAATAGTGTTTGGCATTAAAAACATAAATAACAAGTTGCGTTAATTAACTATCTTTGTTGTTTCATAATACAAAAAAAATATGTATACGAGGGAGTAAAAAATTTTTAACAATGTTTTCCTAACTATAAAACACACTGTTATATTGTAACTTAAATTATCTCACTTAATAACTTCACACTATATCACCAACATTGATACCACTTTACAAATTACACCCCAAAGCTCATAAGTGCAACCCACAATTGTTAACAAAAGTATACAATCACATCATAATGTGTCATATACACAAGTTTAATGAAACTTATTATTTTAAAAATACAATTTTTCATTTCAGCATATGTCTCCGTCAGATTGTTTGACTTACAACACCCCTTTATTAATTCTCATTTTTTTATGTTAAGAAATATCTCTTTTCCTAAACTGCCAAACATATGTTGAAGAAAGTTGTCTCAGACATGAGGCACACACTTGGTCAATGGTAACCAAGGAATTTTAACCAAATATCTCATTTTCCCTTTTTTCACTGTCTAAAATCACAATCTTAAAAATGTAAATTCAAATACACTCAAACTTCAAAAAAATATCCATTAGAATAAGAAAATCACAAGGCTATTGGTTCAACTATAATTTTTTTCAACATAAGAGGCCATGTTAAAATTACTTTTATGGTTTATTGTATGATCTCTATATATCTACACAAATCCTTCATTTTGAAATAGATAAAACAAATTTTTAGATACCTTTATTTGTCGTAATCCAAAAAGATATATCTACGAGGGAGTAAACAAAAAAATTTGAATAATGTTTTCCTAATTACCAAACATTCTATTTCATATTGTAATTTAATTTACCTCGCTGTATCACGTCACACTATATTATCTACTTTGATTCCAGTTTACATAAAATACCCCAAATCTAAACAAGACAACACATATTTGTAATATAAAAAAATAGAATAAAACATATATTCCTTTCTATTATCTCTTAAACAAAAAAAACAAATGTCTACAAGGGAGTAAAGCCGTAATTTCAATAATATTTTCCTATTTATAAAACATTCTCGAACATATTGTAATTTAAATTATTATTGTTAATAACTTCAAACCGTATCACCTACTTTGATTCCAATTAACAAAGAATACCCAAAGCTCATAAATAAGACCCACATTTGTTAAAACAAAATTACAGCAAGATAAGGATGTATCGTATGCACGACTTTAAAGAAACCTATTGTTTTAAAAATATATTTTTCCTATCACCGTATGTGTTACGCCGATCTTTTGATTTAAACCCTACCATTATTAATTAACATTTGTTTATTTTAAGAAATATTTTTTTCCTAAAATACCCAACAAAATTTAAACAAAGTTGTATCAGCAATGAGGAACACACTTGGTCAATGGTATAAAAGGAATTTTGAGAAAATATCGCATATTCCTTTTTTTTTTTGTCTAAAATCATAATCTCAAAACTCTATCTATCTTTGTTAAAATAAAAAGAAGACAAAATTATAGATCCAAGCATCCTCGTTTTTTATATAAGGGGGTGTGCTGAGAGCTCTTTTTGTTGTATGATATAGTCTTGATATGGCCACACAAACCATGCATTATGTAATAAAGAACACAAAAACCCTTTTTTGGAATATGAACTATAAAATTTTATTAAATTTGATGATCTTCTTGTCGAAAAATATAGTGCAAACCGAAACACCAAAATGCGTATACAACAATGTTGAACGCCTCCCCCTATTTAACAAACCAACAAAAAAACTCCATGAATAAACCTTCGAAGTTTTATCATCACATGCAATGGCTACACTAGGGGGTTGTAAACACCCAAATGTAGTTCCTTTTCAGTTGATAATATATTCACCAATGTTTAGTAATTCGCAAATAAAGGTTTTTCAAAAGATTTGGTAGTAAATTACTGAATGTTATGTCTTGATACTCTCAGGTCGAATGCCCACCCAAACAATTTGAATTTTGATAATCCAATCGTTCAATTAGTTTTCAATGTGACAGAGAAAATTTTCTTAGAATAAAATAATGTAATCTTTTCAATTTTCATACATTATTTATGATAATTTATTTTTATCTGGTAGATTAAATTATGGGTAAAAAAAAGTGAAGACCTTCGACAACACCAGAGCGCAAGAGGCGAAAGTAAGTTTCATGGTATTTTTATCCCTTCGTGAGTGATACTTTATTATATCCCCAGAATACTTAGCAAAGATTCCCTTAAGCTCATAATATTGTGCGAGTTATGACTAAAACTTTCTGGGTTTTACATACTCCATTTGTCTCAAAGTCAATGTCTTTACTTTGTATTGGTTAAGGATACACTCAATCAACGACCAAGATAAACTCTTGTTCACCACTGTGGAACTTGGTTGGTTGAATATGTCCAAAAAATATAAATGCACCCTTAATTACGAACAATCCAAAAAAGTGTAGTGAAATCTTGATTTGGGACGGAGTGAATATAAAATGAGAAATTCTACCCGTACCGCCAAACCCAACCGCATTAAAACCGCATGTATCCACCTAGAGAAAAAACAAACCAATTATCAATTCTTCTCTCCTGTTGAACCCACACAACATATATAATAAAAGAATAAATATGGGGAGATCATTAAAAAATCCTTTTGGTAAATCCATTGCATTAAAAGCTTATACCTTATTATTGTCTTAGTCAATGAGTTTTCCAAATGAGTTTTTTTTAGTTTCCCTAGCTTTACTCATAAGAAAACACGGAAACAACATAATAAACAAACAGTGAAACCCATTTGTCATATTATTAACATACTCACCTATTTTTCTTTATAACCCTATAAATTCAGTTTCTTTCAAAATATAATTTTCAAATTAAAAAAAACAGTCCAAATAAAAAATTTAAATATACTCCATATATAAAAAAAAACATATGATAATTATGTGTTAAAATACAATAAGATAAGACAAGAAATTGTATTTTTTGTATTTGACATAAACTAATTAAAAAATTACACAGTGTGATTATAAATATTTTATTTTTTGAATAACACAATCATTATTGATGCCTATAAGATAACATAGATTTAGGCATCAGCAATCATGATCTAAATCAAACGCGACGTGACATGGAGTTGTGTTGTTTTTTCATACAGCTGGCGCGGATCATTTTTTACTATTATAAAAATAATAATTTTTCTATTTAATAAAAAATGGTCCGCGCCAGCGGTACGTATAGGTGGACCCATCACCTATAAATACCTCGCCAACGGTTTGCGTAGGTGATCGGTCCCCTATGCATACCGCTGGTGCGGACCATGTTCTAAAAATAGTAGAAATATTATTTATAAAATAGTAAGAAATGGTAGTGTTAAAAAAACACGACTCAATGCCACGTTGAATTTTATTTGGTTCATGATTGTGTTAGTTAAAAAAATTCACTTTCGCATTTTTACTGGACAGTAACTAATTAAAAAATTACACAATGTGATTATGAATATTTTATTTTTCAACGAACACAATCACGATCCAAATAATACGCGCAAGCGGTATGTGTAGGCGAACAAATCACCTATCCAAATCGCTGGCGCGGATAATTTTTTCTAATATGTTGGTCCGCCGCGCCAGTGGCATTTATAGGTGATCGGTCCGCCTATACGTATCGCTGTTGCAGGCCAATTTTTTATATAGTAAAAAGATTATTTTTAAAATCGTAAAAAATGATCCGGCGAGCTGTATGAATAAAAAACACGCCTCAATGTCAGGTCGCGTTTTATTTTGATCGTGATTGTGTTAGTTAAAAAATAAAACATACATATTCACATTGTGTAATTTTTTAATTAGTTTGTGTCCCGTAAAAACGTGAAATTATATTTTTTTAACTAACACAGTCATGAACCAAATAAAACGCGAGGTGGCATGGAGTCGTGTCTTATTTACCGCTACCTTTTTTTACTAGTTTAAAAATAATATTTCTGCTATTTTTTAACCGGACAGAAGATAGGAGGAGAGAAATGTTTATTCCCTTTGCTTTTCTGGGTTAGATCGTACATTGAAAGTGCTGTTATATATACACTTTGGAATTGGTTTTAAGAATCCTATTTCTCCTCATATGGGTACAGATATTTCGGCAGCTATAATGGACAGATGTGGAACTCATTCAAATACATTTGAATGAGTCATTGGCTTCATTTAGTTCTACACGTGAGGATATCACTAAGATTCTTCAAATACATGTATTCTTTTTGGTTAATCAAAAACCATCTTGCCTAACATATGTATATATATATATAAATATATATATATACCTTTGCAACCTATAATTTACCTGCCTAACATATTACAATTAGTTTAGCTTCTTGACATTTGTAACTTGTGATTACTAGGAGCGATGTCATATTTGTGAGAATCAGTTAACCAATTTATGTTATCTTGCACCTTTCTCTTGTGTACACACGTTTATATGTATAATGAACCTTTCTATCTCTACCGACAATGAATTAATATATTGTCATGAGATTTTAAGATCTATATATGTTGACAAAGGTATTTTTAGTTTTTGATTCACAATATATGAAGTTTGGTTAATAATTAGCGACGTCCTTATGGTGAGAAGCATTAGAAAAAATATCAGCCTTCAAAAGGATTTTAAAATGAGGTATTTAAATCAAATCTTTATTTTTTGCAAGTAAGTCACGGAAGTTCAATTAGAAAAAGTATCAAAGAGAGAAAAATTGAACAAAGTGTATTCATATAAGGAAAATGGGTACGGGCTTAAAAAACCCATGAGGCCACTTCACATCAAAAACAAAAAAAAATTAGCACAAAAAAAGAATATTAGCCTCGTTTTCACGCTGTTGTACTCTGAACTCTCATAAGCTCGCCATATAGGTAATTCTGTCAATGTGTAGTGCACGTACAATTTTCATACAAGACAGGGTTGTGATTCTCTTAGAAATTAATGTTTTCTTGATTTTTAAAAGACCTTTAACTAATCAAATCGTTATAATGAAAAACTTGAACGATTTATATCTAAGATATTAAGTATTATTTTTTTATAATATAGTTTTTGCTCTTCCTTTTTTTAATCAATAGTCAAAGAGATATGTGCAAACAAAAAAATTATTAGGATTCCAAACGTAAAATAAATTTAAGTCCTCATAAATAGTCTAATTTTCCCAACAAAATAAACACATATCAATATCTAAAAAAAAGGGATTATTTCTACAAAAAAACGGATGGGTAAAAATAGTTAAAACTGGATTCATATCTCAAGAGAGTTTTTTTTTTTTCATAAGTAAATGTTGCATAGATAATCAACCCGCCAAAGGGGGCGGGTTGAAAACACAAAGTTAAAAATACAAGATTAAAATTGTTCTTATGAGATCCTAAAGATCAATCATAGGAGCAAATGTATTTTAAGTTGGGTATAAAGTATCATTTCAAACGTTTCTTGATTGAAAACACAAAGTTAAAAATACAAGATTAAAATTGTTCTTATGAGATCCTAAAGATCAATCATAGGAGCAAAAGTATTTTAAGTTGGGTATAAAGTATCATTTCCAACGTTTCTTGACCTGAAGAACAAAATACTCAATCAAAACACATCCCAAACCCTTTCACAGCCCTCCAAAATTTTCCACTTTATCCCTTAGCATTTGGTTTTTAATGCAATCGTTTATTTATCAAAAAAAAAATTGCCAATTTATGTGGATAGTACGACCACATTTTTTTCGTGTTATTTTTATTTTATGTTCGTGTTATTTTTATTTTATGTTCGGTTAGGCTCAGGAGGGTTATTGATCCTCTGATCTCTGAGTCTCAGAATGCTTTTGTTGGGGGTAGACAGATACTCGATGCAGTCATGGTGGCTAATGAATGCGTGGATTCCAGGTTGAGGAGTGGGACTCCAGGGTTGGCATGTAAACTCGACATTGAGAAGGCGTATGATCATGTGAATTGGAATTTTCTTATGTACCTTTTGAGTAGGATGGGCTTCGGCGAGCGGTGGTGTAGGTTGATTAGGAGGTGTGTGTCCATGGCTCGATTCTCAGTTCTGATTAATGGGGAGCCTGATGGATTTTTCCCGAGTTCTCGCGGTCTTCGGCAAGGTGACCCTTTATCACCCTTTCTGATCATTTTGGTCATGGAGGCCCTCAGCCGAATGATTGGGAAAGTGGTCGACACTGGATGGCTCAGGGGGTTCACCGTTGGGACTTTGGGTCCTAATAGGGTCTCGGTTTCTCACCTTCGTTTTGCGGATGATGCGATTGTTTTCTGTGATGCTGATCGAAGGCAAGTTCGGGCTCTGAGTTGTCTACTTATGTGGTTTGAGGGGGTGTCTGGTCTACGGATCAATGCGAGGAAGTGCGAGTTGATCTCCATTGGAGGTGAGGGTGGTGAGGAGGATTAAGCCAACATTTTGGGTGGATGCACCGGGTCTCGTCCTAATACGTATCTTGGGCTACCTCTTGGGGCAAAGTATAAGTCTACCTCCTCTTGGGAACCTATTTTGGAGCGTATGCGTAGGCAGCTGGCGGGTTGGAAGCATGGGTTTCTATCGAAAGGGGGGAGACTAACTCTCATCAAGTGTTCTTTGTCTAGCCTGCCAACGTATTTCATGTCCATTCTTCCCTTGCCATGTACGATCCGTAAGAAGATGGAGAAACTTATGAGAGATTTCCTGTGGAGAGGTGCTGAGGAAAGCTTTAAGTACTGTCTGGTAGGATGGGAGGAGGTGTGCAAGCCTTTAAAGGAAGGGGGGGTGGGAGTGAGGAATCTGGGTCTCTTTAATAGAGCTTTATTAGGGAAGTGGTTGTGGAGGTTTTCTCGTGAGGAACATAAGCTATGGAGGAGAGTTGTAGGGGCTAGGGGGGGAATCTCTCAGCGAGGTTGGGGACCGATGGTAGGTAATTTAGCTCATGGCATAGGTTTGTGGAAGCATATTGCGAGGGGGTGGGTGGAATTCTCCAGGCACACGGACTTTAAGTTGGGGAAGGGTGATAGGATCAGGTTCTGGAAGGATAGGTGGGGAGTTCAGGGGTCCTTACAGGAACTATTCCCAGGAATGTATGACCTTGGAAGGGATCAGGATGGGTTGGTGGCTGGTCATATGACTATTAGCGCGGAGGGGGTGGCTTGGTGTCCTCAGTTCAGAAGAAGGCTATGGGATTGGGAGCTTGAGGAGGCAGATAGGTTCTATGAGTGGTTGGATTTGGCCCCCCGCCCGACGGCTAGTGAGGATTCCTTGCGGTGGATGGGGGGTGGGACTGGGGTATTCTCGGTTAAAGGTTACTATTCGATATTGAGTGGTAGTGGGATGACTAGTTCTTGCTTCCCTTGGAAGAACATTTGGAAGGTTAAAGCACCGCCGAAAGTCAGATTCTTTGTGTGGACAGTGGCCAGACAGGCCATTCTGACTCTTGAGGGGCTACAAAAGAGAGGTTTTCGGCTAGCGAGTCGTTGTTGGTTATGTAAGGAGAATGAGGAGAAGACTAACCACCTTCTACTTCATTGCAAGGTGGCTAGAGGCATGTGGGACATTTTCTTTGCTATCACTAGGATCGCTTGGGTGATGCCTGTCTCTGTTAGGGTTCTTTTAGAGGGGTGGAGACCCCCGTGGGGGTGGATGGGCAATAGGAGGTTGTGGTATTTAGTGCCTCATTGCATTTTTTGGACAGTATGGAAGGAGAGAAACGCGAGATGCTTTTAGGGCATCGAGACGGCGCCTTCGAGACTCCGGTATCTGTTTTTGCGCACCCTGCTTTGTTGGTATAAGGAAAGCCTCACTGTCACGACCCAGGAGGTTCTTGAGTTTGTTGAGGAGCTTCAGTCGACTTGGTAGTATGGTTTTCTGGTTTTCAGGATGTTATGCTTTGTTAGTTTGATATTAATTTCTGTTTTTGTATACTTCCTGTATACGGGTTCGCTCCCTTAGCGTTGGTTACATAATATCATTTACTTATAAAAAAAAAATAGACAGTCGACAATATTATAGTTAATAAATGTTTACAATAAGTTTGTTAGATAATATGATGTTAGATATATATTTTATACGTGAATGTGTTATTTTGTGCATCATATTTTATGTTAATAAAAATATATGTGTCGTATGAGTGTTTTGGTTATTAAATATTTTCCTACATGTGTAATTTGTATTATGTATTCTAACATGTAATTTGATATTTGCGTGGTTACCGTTGATGATAAGTGTAAATTATGGAAAGGATGCCATAGTTGGAACATTTCTTTCCATTCCTAGATGTTGCGAACTCTCTAATTTGAATTTTGGTCCCAATGGTACTTTGGTCGACTGCCTCTCTTCTAACAGTCCTTTGCTCCATATTTCCTTATGTCAACATACCAATAGCTTATAGTCTATTTGACAGATAATTCCAATTGGCCATGTAGGAGTTTTAGTTTTAATTATTACCTCTATTTATACTTCTCTCACTTGTAGAGATAATTTGGTAAAGCCATTCCTATAACAATTAATATTACCTCTCCCTCGGGCTTTGGGTTATACTTGTAAGAATTCCATACAGTAGTATATATATATATATATATATATATATATATATATATATATATATATACGGTCCTGCTCTTGTGCGGACTAGTCCGCATTTTAAGAATGCGGACCGGACATGTGTCACCTGGCGGTGAGCCTAGAAAAGAGAGAGAGTGTGCCTAAAATTTAGGCGATAGTTTCTAGGCGCACCTTTAGGCGACACATGTCTGGTCCGCATTCTTAAAATGCAGACTAGTCAGCACAGGAGCATTATATATATATATATATATATATATATATATATATATATATATATATATATATATATATATATATATATATATATATATATATATATATATATATATATATATAATCATCATAATTGTTTAATTATTGAAATCATATTACGACAGATTAAAGAGGCCTTAATATATTTTTCTTCTTCTTTCTTAATAATTTGTTCTTTTTTTTTTCACTGTACAGTAGCTCTTGAAATTTTATACGTCTTCTATCAAATAAGAAGGTAGAATATAAAATAAACAAAAAATTAAGATGATTCGGTTTTAATTAATAATTGACACTTTCTTCAACTTTTTCCTTGAACGTTTTAATTAAAGAAGGCCGAGAGAGAGAGAGAGAGAGAGAGAGAGAGAGAGAGAGAGGGAGATATTATTGTACGTATTTATGTTGACACTATTGTTCGATTGAGGAACATGATCGACACATATGATATATTTAGTATATTATCTTTATCAACAAAAGCAATTACTTTCTTAGCTCTCTCTTTATCTATAAGAAATATAAGGTTTATTACTTTGTCCCTTTTTATAGATGAGAGTAGAAAGATCACGTATTACATCCCAAAAGATTATCATATTGAGAAAAATAACAAACAAGTAAACCATCCCGAGAATATATGAACGATTTAAAACACGATTAACGTTGTTCTTTATGTGCTTCTAGTGATGATCACCTATAAAAGTCCAAATTTCGGGATGTTATCCAGAACCTTTTTTAATACCGGATCAATTTAATAAATACTTTCGTTTTCAAAAAATAAAAGTGATAGGTCAAGATGATTAAGTAATATTCTACATTACCTTAGAAATATTTTTATTTATCTGCTATTTTTTTCCACTTCATACTGACGATGCTTAAGGTTTTGGCACCGTACTCAACAAAAATAAAAAATATGGTACAAACTCCATTCTAAACTAAAGTCACCCACAAATTTGTGAGAAAATCCGACAAACAATGTGGGCATCCATTTTATTTTATTTGGTATATAGTTTTTCCTAATCTTACATTGAAGTGAAATATTGACCAAAGTTATTGAGCGTAGAATAAACAAAAACTAAACCCACAAGTAGAACATCTTCTACTGACATCTGAAGTTGGGAGGAAGGGGCTTATCACAAGCATTGAGCAACAAGATAAGTGTGAGGGGCACATTGAGGTTAATCCCAAGAAAATTAGCCCTAATAGCAGTGCAAAGGCACACAGCTGCATCCAAGTCACCCAAGCCATGAAGCAAGGTACAACACTGGCTCTGCCTGTAAGGAGGGGACCCAATAACAACATTGATAAGACCTCCAAGAAGATTGGCACAAACACCAAGCCCTAGTATGTCTCTAGGGCAGTTACGAGGAGAAACAGGAGGAGTATTTGGAGGAGACAGATTATTTGTCGGTGTTGGGCTTGCATTGGAAAGTGTGGAGAGGAAGAGGACAAATAAAATGAGGATGGTGGAGGAGAGCTTGGTGAGGGAGGCCATGGCTAGTGAAACACTAAGGAGGAGTTTAGTTAAGGATTGGTTGTTTTTTAATAAAAGGGATGGTGCCCCTTTTATAGGGATATTGGGAGTTGTATTTTATAGAAAACAACAAGAATGTCAAGGAAAGAGCTACTTGTGCATACGTACTGGTAGAGTATTCTATTAGTTTGTGCGAGAGATGGAATGTTGCATTAATACGTACTAGCTAGATGCTTTGGAAGGTAACTATGAGAGGTGAGATATCCATATAAAGAGATATTTATGTAAATAATAGTGTTTGGCATTAAAAACATAAATAACAAGTTGCGTTAATTAACTATCTTTATTGTTTCATAATACAAAAAAAATATGTATACGAGGGAGTAAAAAAATTTGAACCATATTTTCCTAACTATAAAACACACTCTTATATTGTAACTTAAATTATCTCACTTAATAACTTCACACTATATCACCTACATTGATACCACTTTACAAATTACACCCCAAAGCTCATAAGTGCAACCCACAATTGTTAACAAAAGTATACAATCACATCATAATGTGTCATATACACAACTTTAATGAAACCTATTGTTTTAAAAATACAGTTTTTCATTTCAGCATATATCTTCGTCTGATTGTTTGACTTACAACACCCCTTTATTAATTCTCATTTTTTTATGTTAAGACATATCTCTTTTCCTAAACTGCCAAACATATGTTGAAGAAAGTTGTCTCAGACATGAGGCACACACTTGGTCAATGGTAACCAAGGAATTTTAACCAAATAACTCATTTTCCCTTTTTTCACAATCAAAAATCACAATCTTAAAAATGTAAATTCAAATACACTCAAACTTCAAAAAAAATATCCATTAGAATAAGAAAAGCACAAGGCTATTGGTTCAACTATAATTTTTTTCAACATAAGAGGCCATGTTAAAATTACTTTTATGGTTTATTGTATGATCTCTATATATCTACACAAATCCTTCATTTTGAAATAGAGAAAACAAATTTTTAGATACCTTTATTTGTCGTAATCCAAAAAGATATATCTACGAGGGAGTAAACAAAAAAATTTGAATAATGTTTTCCTAATTACCAAACATTCTATTTCATATTGTAATTTAATTTACCTCGTTGTATCACGTCACGCTATATTATCTACTTTGATTCCAATTTACATAAAATACCCCAAATCTAAACAAGATAACACATATTTGTCATAAAAAAATAGAATAAAAAATATATTCCTATCTATTATCTCTTAAACAAAAAAAACAAATGTCTACAAGGGAGTAAAGCCGTAATTTCAATAATATTTTCCTATTTATAATACATTCTCGAACATATTGTAATTTAAATTATTATTGTTAATAACTTCAAACTGTATCACCTACTTTGATTCCAATTAACAAAGAATACCCAAAGCTCTTAAATAAGACTCACATTTGTTAAAACAAAATTACAGTAAGATAAGAATGTATCGCATGCACGACTTTAAAGAAACCTATTGTTTTAAAAATATATTTTTTCCTATCACCGTATGTGTTACGCCGATTTTTTTATTTAAACCCTACCATTATTAATTAACATTTGTTTATTTTAAGAAATATTTTTTTCCTAAAATACCCAACAAAATTTAAACAAAGTTGTATCAGCAATGAGGAACACACTTGGTCAATGGTATAAAAGGAATTTTGAGAAAATATCGCATATTCCTTTTTTTTTTGTCTAAAATCATAATCTCAAAACTCTATCTATCTTTGTTAAAATAAAAAGAAGATAAAATTATAGATCCAAACATCCTCGTTTTTTATTTAAGGGGGTGGGCTGAGAGCTCTTTTTGTTGTATGATATAATCTTGATATGGCCACACAAACCATGCATTATGTAATAAAGAACACAAAAACCCTTTTTTGGAATATGAAAAATAAAATTTTATGAAATTTGATGATCTTCTTGTCGAAAAATATAGTGCAAACCGAAACACCAAAATGCATATACAACAATGTTTAACGCCTCCCCCTATTTAACAAACCAACAAAAAAACTCCATGAATAAACCTTCGAAGGTTTATCATCACATGCAATGGCTACACTAGGGGGTTGTAAACACCCAAATGTAGTTCATTTTCAGTTGATAATTTATTCACCAATGTTTAGTAATTCGCAAATAAAGGTTTTTCGAAAGATTTGGTAGTAACGTACTGAATGTTATGTCTTGATACTCTCAGGTCGAATGCCCACCCAAACAATTTGAATTTTGATAATACAATCGGTCAATTAGTTTTCAATGTGACAGAGAAAATTTTCTTAGAATAAAATAATGTAATCTTTTCAATTTTCATACATTATTTATGATAATTCATTTTTATCTGGAAGATTAAATTATGGGTAAAAAAAAGTGAAGACCTTCGACAACACCAGAGCGCAAGAGGCGAAAGTAAGTTTTCTGGTATTTTTATCCCTTCGTTAGTGATACTTTATTATATCCCCAGAATAGTTAGCAAAGATCCCCTTAAGCTCGTAATATTGTACGAGTTATGACTAAAACTTTCTGGGTTTTACATACTCCATTTGTCTCAAAGTCAATGTCTTTACTTTGTATTGGTTAAGGATACACTCAATCAACGACCAAGATAAACTCTTGTTCACCACTGTGGAACATGGTGGGTTGAATATGTCCAAAAAATAAAAATGCACCCTTAATTACGGACAATCCAAAAAAGTATAGTGAAATCTTGATTTGGGACGGAGTGAATATAAAATGAGAAATTCTACCCATACCGCCAAACCCAACCGCATTAAAACCGCATGTATCCACCTAGAGAAAAAACAAACCAATTATCAATTCTTCTCTCCTGTTGAACCCACACAACATATATAACAAAAGAATAAATATGGGGAGATCATAAAAAAATCCTTTTGGTAAATCCATTGCATTAAAAGCTTATACCTTATTATTGTCTTAGTCAATGAGTTTACCAAATGAGTTTTTTTTAGTCTCCCTAGCTTTACTCATTATAAAACAAGGAAACAACGTAATAAACAAACAGTGAAACCCATTTGTCATATTATTAACATACTCGCCTACTTTTCTTTATCACCCTATAAATTCAGTTTCTTTCAAAATATAATTTTCAAATTAAAAAAAGAACAGTCCAATTAAAAACTTTAAATACACTCCATATATAAAAAAAAAAAAACATATGTTAATAATATGTGTTAAAATACAATAAGATAAGACAAGAAATTGTATTTTTTGTATTTGACATAAACTAATTAAAAAATTACACAGTGTGATTAACAATATTTTATTTTTGAATAACACAATCATTGTTGATGCCTATAAGATAACATAGATTTAGGCATCAGCAATCATGATCTAAATAAAACGCGACGTGACATGGAGTTGTGTTGTTTTTTCATACAGCTGGCGCGGTTCATTTTTTACTATTTTAAAAATAATATTTTTTCTATTTAAAAAAAACGGTCCGCGCCAGCGATACGTATAGGTGGACCCATCACCTATAAATACCTCGCCAACGGCTTGCGTAGGTGATCGGTCCGCCTATACGTACCGCTGGCGCGGACCATATTCTAAAAATAGTAGAAATATTATATATAAAATAGTAAAAAATGTAGCGTTAAAAAAACACGACTCTATGCCACGTTGAATTTTATTTGGTTCATGATTGTGTTAGTTAAAAAAATTCAATTTCGCATTTTTACTGGACAGTAACTAATTAAAAAATTACACAATGTGATTATGAATATTTTATTTTTTAACTAACACAATCACGATCCAAATAATACGCGCAAGCGGTATGTGTAGGCGAACAAATCACCTATCCAAATCGCTGGCGCGGATAATTTTTTCTAATATGTTGGTCCGCGCCAGTGTCATTTATAGGTGATCAGTCCGCCTATACGTATCGCTGTTGCAGGACAATTTTTTATATAGTAAAAAGATTATTTTTAAAATCGTAAAAAATGATCCGCGCGAGCTGTATGAAGAAAAAACACGACTCCATGCCAGGTCGCGTTTTATTTTGATCGTGATTGTGTTAGTTAAAAAATAAAACATACATATTCACATTGTGTAATTTTTTAATTAGTTTGTCCCGTAAAAACGTGAAATTATATTTTTTTAACTAACACAGTCATGAACCAAATAAAACGCGAGGTGGCATGGAGTCATGTCTTTTTTACCGCTACCTTTTTTTACTATTTTAAAAATAATATTTCTGCTATTTTTTAACCGGACAGAAGATAGGAGGAGAGAAATGTTTATTGTCTTTGCTTTTCTTGGTCAGATCGTACAGTGAAAGTGCTGTAATATATACACTTTGGAATTGGTTTTAATAATCCTATTTCTCCTCATATGGGTACAGATATTTCGGCAGCTATAATGGACAGATGTGGAACTCATTCAAATACATTTGAATGAGTCATTGGCTTCATTTAGTTCTACACGTGAGGATATCACTAAGATTCTTCAAATACATGTATTCTTTTTGGTTAATCAAAAACCATCTTGCCTAACATATGTATATATATATATATATACACCTTTGCAACCTATAATTTACCTGCCTAACATATTACAATTAGTTTAGCTTCTTGACATTTGTAACTTGTGATTACTAGGAGCGATGTCATATTTGTGAAAATCAGTTAACCAATTTATGTTATCTTGCACCTTTCTCTTGTGCACACACGTTTATATGTATAATGAACCTTTCTATCTCTACTGACAATGAATTAATATATTGTCATGAGATTTTAATATCTATATATGTTGACAAAGTTATTTTTAGTTTTTGATTCACAATATATGAAGTTTGGTTAATAATTAGCGACGTCCTTATGGTGAGAAGCATTAGAAAAAATATCAGCCTTCAAAAGGATTTTAAAATGAGGTTTTTAAATCAAATCTTTATTTTTTGCAAGTAAGTCACGGAAGTTCAATTAGAAAAAGTATCACAGAGAGAAAAATTGAACAAAGTGTATTCATATAAGGAAAATGACTACGGACTTAAAAAACCCATGAGGCCACTTCACATCAAAAACAAAAAAAAATTAGCACAAAAAAAGAATATTAGCTTCGTTTTCATGTTGTTGTACTCTGAACTCTCATAAGCTCGCCATATAGGTAATTCTGTCAATGTGTAGTGCACGTACAACTTTCATACAAGACAGGGTTGTGATTCTCTTAGAAATTAATGTTTTCTTGATTTTTAAAAGACCTTTAACTAATCAAATCGTTATAAGGAAAAACTTGAACGATTAATATCTAAGATATTAAGTATTATTTTTTTATAATATAGTTTTAGCTCTTCCTTTTTTTAATCAATAGTTAAAGAGATATGTGCAAACAAAAAAATTATTTGGATTCCAAACGTAAAATAAATTTAAGTCCTCATAAATAGTCTAATTTTCCCCACAAAATAAAAACATATCAATATGTAAAAAAAAAAAGGATTATTTCTACAAAAAAACGTATGGGTAAAAACAGTTAAAACTGGATTGATATCTCAAGAGAGTTTGAAAACACAAAGTTAAAAATACAAGATTAAAATTGTTCTTATGAGATCCTAAAGATCAATCATAGGAGCAAAAGTATTTTAAGTTGGGTATAAAGTATGATTTCAAACGTTTCTTGACCTGAAGAATAAAATACTCAATCAAAACACATCCCAAACCCTTTCACAGCCCTCCAAATTTTTCCACTTTATCCCTTAGCATTTGGTTTTTAATGCAATCGTTTATTTATCAAAAAAAAAATGCCAATTTATGTGGATAGTACGACCACATTTTTTTCGTGTTATTTTTATTTTATGTTCGTGTCATAGGCAGTCTACAATATTATAGTTAATAAATATTTACAATAAGTTTGTTAGATAATATGATGTTAGATATATATTGTATACGTGAATGTGTTATTTTGTGCATCATATTTTATGTTAATAAAAATATATTTGTCGTATGAGTGTTTTGTTGGATAATATGTATACAAATACAGAAATCAAACTCTTTATATATCACAAAATGTCAACTTGAATACAACAATGTAACTTCTGAATAGTCACTAGAAAACTTCAAAGCGTGATGTCACTTTCCTAAATACAGTATTTGCCCCACACGAATAACTTCGGTATACAAACGGGAATCTACAAATCCGTACTCAAGATACAATGAAGCAACTTGCACTGCCTGCAACTTGTATGTTTGAAGACAGCCCTTGGATGCAATAGTGAAGAACAGTCAATCAAGTTCTTATTCTGTTTATGTGCACAAAACAGAATAAGAGAATTTATATCTCCTGAAAATTGTAAGAGAGTAATAGCAGGGTATGGAAATCTGAAACTGGTTTTTGTTATCAATGTAATTTCGTTTTTAGGCAGCCTTTATTTATAGATAATGAAAGGCTTTGTCTCCAAGAGTCATGACTGTTGAATTAACAGTCTTAAGTCAGTTCCGAACGGGTATGACTGTTAATTACCAACAGTCTTAAGTCATTTCCGAACAGGTATAATAATACCGAATCGGTTTTGCACGGGTCAACCAAAAAGTGACCGCGCCCGAGCTACCGCGATCCGACCTGGACGAATCCCGGCATGCGAAGTGCAAAGTGCTCCACTAGCGCCTCTACAGCCCACTGCCCCGCACCCGCACGCGCGCGCGTGTGCGTGTGCGTACGGTGATTCGCACCGTATTGAGGTCTCTTGAATAGCCTCTTAAATGCTAGATGAATTAACTCTTCATCTTCCATTTGTACTTATTAATTGTACAAATTCTTAACATTTTTCCAATGTGGGACTCAAAGGTTGCCCACCCCTTTTATAGCTTAGTGGTGACACTTAGCTTTGTACATTTTCCAATGTGGGACACCATCCCCTTTTATATTTGGGTTAGCTTCCCACCTCTTCCACACACTTCCAATGTGGGACAAGCTTTTAAAGCTCTTACACCCAAAACTCTTACTCACTTATTTTAAAAATCACCAACATTCCTCCACCATTTTCAAAATAAGTTTTGTAAATCTTTGATTGTCTGTAAGACTGTGTATAAGAATTGGTGTCTCACGACTTGAACCAATACCCTGTGAAGGTTCATCAAGGTTAACCATGAAAGTATAGTAGACTTGTCTTTGAACTATCAATCTATATTGATTATCCGGATTTGTCTTCACACACAAATCTTTTAGTCACTGATTATCCATATAAGCCGACACATGTATTAGGCCTTGTGTCTGTACCTTGATTTCATGAGTGCTTTAGAGTCAAGCCCGATTCTCATAGGAAGCGGCACCACTTCCACACTCATATAGGTAGATTATCATAGGTGTCCATGTAACTTAAAACACCATAAATCTATTAAGGTTAAACTTATCCTCTTTCATTATTCATTACATGTTCTAAGCACTTATCCTTGGGATGTTAAATTTTATAGTGCTTACAATCACGTCGTATGATGTACTTTAATCATTGAACTTGAGACTTGAATATATCAAGTTTCAAGTTTAGTTTCCATCAAGAGTGTTTATTATTAATGGGCTTTAGTCCCATCCCTATTGATGTCTTAGACACCAGTCCTCTTGCAAGACCTTTTGTAAAAGGATCGGCTAAATTTTGACTTGATTTTACATAATCCACTGTGATTACACTATCTGTAATTATTTGTCTGACATAACTATGTCTCAGGCCAATATGTCTAGATTTTCCATTATACACTTTACTATAAGCTCTGGAAAGTGTAGACTCACTATCACAATGTATAGATATTGGAGGCATTGGTTTTGGCCAAACTGGAATTTCAATTAATAAATTCCTTATCCATTCTGCCTCTTTACTAGTTGCAGCTAATGCTACAAACTCAGCTGCCATAGTAGAATTAGCTATACAAGTTTGTTTCTTTGATCCTCAAGAAACAGCTCCTCCACCAAGTGTGAAAATCCATCCACTTGTTGAGGAATGATCCTCCCGCTCAGTTATCCAACTGGCATCAGAAAACCCTTCTAATACTGAAGGATATCCACTATAGTATATACCATAGTCCATAGTTCCTTTCAAATATTTTAATATTCTATTGACAGCATGCCAATGCAATAAACTTGGATTACTAGTATATCTACTTAATTTACCAACAGCATAAGCAATATCAAGTCGAGTACATGTCATGGCATACATTAAACTACCAATTACTCGTGCATATTCCAATTGTGAAATAGCTCTACCATTATTAGGGATCATCTTTAGTTGTGGTTCAAAAGGTGTACTAACAGGTATGCAATCAAACTGATTAAATTTCTTTAAAATTTTCTTAACATAATGAGATTGAGTGAGAATTATATTTTTATCTTTCCTTATTATTCTCATTCCTAATATGACATCAGCTACACCCATATCTTTCATATCAAATTTAGAAGACAAAAAACTCTTAGTATTATTAATGCTTTCTAAATCAGTACCAAGAATTAACATGTCATCTACATATAAACAAATGATCACACCTTTACCATTAGCAAATTTACTATAAACACACTTATCAAATTCATCAATTTTAAAACCATAAGAAATAATGACTTTATCAAATTTTTCATGCCATTGTTTAGGTGCTTGTTTTAGGCCATATAAGGACTTAATAAGTTTACATACTTTATTTTCTTGTCCAGGCATAACAAACCCTTCAGGTTGTTCCATGTAAATTTCTTCTTCTAAGTCACCATTTAAAAAGGAAGTTTTCACATCCATTTGATGAATCTCAAAATTATATATAGATGCTAATGCAATTAAAATTCTAATAGTGGCGGTTCTAGCAACAGGTGCATAGGTATCAAAATAATCAATTCCTTCTTTTCGTGTAAAACCTTTAGCAACCAATCTAGCCTTAAATTTATCAATTGTTCCATCTATTTTCATTTTCTTTTTAAAAATCCATTTACACTTAATGGGTTTAGATCCTGGAGGTAAGTCTACTAATTTCCAAGTTTTATTTCCCAAGATTGAATCCATTTCATCATTTATAGCTTCTTTCCAAAATGCTGAATCTACAGACTTAATTGCCTCACTATAAGTTTGTGGGTCTGTTTCAACGCTAAGAGTCAAAGTATATTGATTACAAGATGTGTCTCTAGTTCCTTCAACAAGATAGACTACAAAGTCGGGACCAAAGCTTTTTTCTTTCCTAGGTCTTTTACTTTTTCTAATCTCTTCTTGTTCTACCGGTGGAGTTACAGGTAACTGTGAAGGAGTGCTTACTTCTTTTTCATTATTAATTCTAGGAATAGAAGAAAACCTTTGTTCATAAAAAATTGCATCTCTCGATTCAATTATTGTATTTACCTCAACAGAATCATTAGGTTCACTAACCAAAAATCTATAGGCTTTACTATGTTGTGCATAACCTATGAAAATACACTCAACACCTTTGCTTCCTAATTTATTTCTCTTAGTTTCAGGTAGTCTTACAATAGCTCTACAACCCCAAACTTTAAGATAACCTAAATTAGGTTTTCTCTTCTTCCATAATTCGTAAGGAGTTTTCTTATTATCTTTAACAGGTATTCTATTCAGAATATGACATGCAGTTAAAAGTGCTTCTCCCCAAAACCCTTTACTTAAACCAGAATAAGAAAGCATAGCATTAACCATTTCAGTTAGTGTCCTATTTTTTTCTTTCTGCTACTCCATTTTGTTGTGGTGTATAAGGTGCAGTAACTTCATGTATAATTCCCATATCTTCACAAAATTGAGGAAAGTGATATTCACCACCTCTATCAGATCTAAGACATTTTATTTTAGAATCACATTGATTTTCAACTTCATTTTTATATGTCTTAAATCTATTAAGCACATCATCCTTAGAGTTTAAAAGATATACGTAACAATATTTTGAAAAGTCATCAATAAATGTAGCAAAATATTTACTACCACCTCTAGTAGGCGTTCCATGCAAATCACAAACATCACTATGTACTAATTGCAACAAAGATGTAGTTTTTTCTATTTTTGGAAAAGGCAATCTTTTTATTTTTGTTTGCATGCATATTTTACACTTTTCATTCATATCATTCTCATATTTAGGAATTAAATTTAAATTAACCATGAAATGCATTTTCTTTGTATTAACATGTCCTAAACGACTATGCCATAATGAAAGACAATCAACGATATAAGCAGAAGAATTCTTTTCATTGATATTGAGCTTAAACATGCCCTCATACAAATATCCTTTGCCTACAAAGGTACCATTCTTAGTCAGAATAAATTTGTTTGACTCAAATACAAGCTTAAAGCCAAATTTGTTAAGAAGACTTCCAGAAACTAAATTTTTCCTAACATCAGGAACATGAAAAACATTGGTGAGGCTAAGGATTTTCCCGGAAGTGAATTCGAGATCCACTGTCCCTTTGCCTTTAACCGCAGCAGTAGATGAATTTCCCATGTAGAGAACATCTCCTTCCACTGTTTTATAGGCAGAGAACAAGTTTTTTTCCTTACAAACATGCCTTGTGGCACCAAAATCAACCCACCAAGAGTTGTCTTCTCCAAGCATATTAGCCTCGGATATCATAGCAACAAATTTTTGCTTTGTGTCTGATGTCCCTCCTTTTTCCTTTAGTTTCTTCAACTCACGACAATCCTTCTTGAAGTGACCTGGTTTGTTGCAATGAAAACAATTTTCTTTCTTCTTTTTGTTTGCTTTAGAATTATTTGAAAAATTCTTCCGCTTGTTATTTTTTCCATGATTGCCATATTTTTGCTCATTTCCTTCCTCCACCATATGGACGTTAGAAACAGAATTTTCTTGTTCCTCTTTACCATCTAGAATTCGAGACACTTGTTCAATTCTTAAATGAGTCTCTAATTCTTCAAGTGAAAGATCCTCCTTTTTGTGTTTGAGTTCTTTCTTATAGTCTTTCCAAGAAGGAGGAAGTTTTTCAATTATGGTAGCAACAATTACATTATCATCCATATTTAATTTTTTCAGTTTGCAATGATTTATGATGCGTTGGATGTCATGAAATTGTTCTAGCACAGGCATATTATCATGCATTTTAAAGCTTAGAAACTGACCGATAAGGAACTTCTTACTTGTAGCGTCCTCCGTTAGATATTTGGTCTCCAATGTTTCCCACAAAGTTTTTACAGTCCCAACATTTTGGTACAAGTCGAACAAATTATCAGCAAGTGCATTGAGAATGTGACCACGACACAAGTAATCATCGGTCTCCCATTTTGTGCGTTGCCTAGTCTGTTCCACGGTTTCATCTTCATCTTCATTTGGTTTTGGTTGTGACAAGACATATACAATCTTCAATGATGTTAGAAGAAAATGAACCTTTTTCTGCCAACGCAGAAAATTACCACCATCAAAACGGTCCAATTTTACAAAACCTTCTGTTATTTGTCGAAGTGATTTGGAAGAGTCGGCCATTTCCAAAATTACTGTATTTAGATTGTTGGATAATATGTATGCAAATACAGAAATGGAACTCTTTATATATCACAAAATGTCAACTTGAATACAACAATGTAACTTCTGAATAGTCACTAGAAAACTTCAAGGCGTGATGTCACTTTCCTAAATACAGTATTTACCCCACACGAATAACTTCGGTATACAAACGGGAATCTGCAAATCCGTACTCAAGATACAATGAAGCAACTTGCACTGCCTGCAACTTGTATGTTTGAAGACAGCCCTTGGATGCAATAGTGAAGAACAGTCAATCAAGTTCTTATTCTGTTTATGTGCACAAAACAGAATAAGAGAATTTATATCTCCTGAAAATTGTAAGAGAGTAATAGCAGGGTATGGAAATCTGAAACTGGTTTTTGTTATCAATGTAATTTCGTTTTTAGGCAGCCTTTATTTATAGATAATGAAAGGCTTTGTCTCCAAGAGTCATGACTGTTGAATTAACAGTCTTAAGTCAGTTCCGAACAGGTATGACTGTTAATTACCAACAGTCTTAAGTCATTTCCGAACAGGTATAATAATACCGAATCGGTTTTGCACGGGTCAACCAAAAAGTGACCGCGCCCGAGGTACCGCGATCCGACCCGGACGAATCCCGGCATGCGAAGTGCAAAGTGCGCCACTAGCGCCTCTACAGCCCACTGCCCCGCACACGCACGCGCGCGCGTGTGCGTAGGGTGCTTCGCACCGTATTGAGGTCTCTTGAATAGCCTCTTAAATGCTAGATGAATTAACTCTTCATCTTCCATTTGTACTTATTAAGTGTACAAATTCTTAACATTTTTCCAATGTGGGACTCAAAGGTTGCCCACCCCTTTTATAGTTAGTGGTGACACTTATCTTTGTACATTTTCCAATGTGGGACACCATCCCCTTTTATATTTGGGTTAGCTTCCCACCTCATCCACACACTTCCAATGTGGGACAAGCTTTTAAAGCTCTTACACCCAAAACTCTTACTCACTTATTTTAAAAATCACCAACATGTTTTGATTATTAAATATTTTCCTACATGTGTAATTTGTATTATGTATTCTAACATGTAATTTGATATTTGCGTGTTTACGTATGATGATAAGTGTAAATTATGGAAAGGATGCCATAGTTGGAACATTTCTTTCCATTCCTAGATGTTGCGAACTCTCTAATTTGAATTTTGGTCCCAATGGTACTTTATACGACTGCCTCTCTTCTAACAGTCCTTTGCTCCATATTTCCTTATGTCAACATGCCAATAGCTTATAGTCTATTTGACAGATAATTCCAATTACCCATGTAGGAGTTTTAGTTTTAATTATTACCTCTATTTATACTTCTCCCACTTGTAGAGATAATTTAGTAAAGCCATTCCTATAACAATTAATATTACCTCTCCCTCGGGCTTTGGGTTATACTTGTAAGCATTCCATACAGTAGTATATATATATATACAGTCCTGCTCTTGTGCAGACTAGTTCGCATTTTAAGAATGCGGACCGGACATGTGTCACCTGGCGGTGAGCCTAGAAAAGAGAGAGAGTGTGCCTATAATTTAGGCGATAGTTTCTAGGCGCACCTTTAGACGACACATGTCTGGTCCGCATTCATCATAATTGTTTAATTATTGAAATCATATTACGACATATTAAAGAGGCCTTAATATATTTTTCTTCTTCTTTCTTAATAATTTGTTCTTTTTTTTCACTGTACAGTAGCTCTTGAAATTTTATACGTCTTCTATAAAATAAGAAGGTAGAATATAAAATAAACAAAAAATTAAGATGATTCAGTTTTAATTAATAATTGACACTTTCTTCAACTTTTTCCTTGAACGTTTTAATTAAAGAAGGCCGAGAGAGAGAGAGATTATTGTACGTATATATGTTGACACTATTGTTCGATTGAGGAACATGATCGACACATATGATATATTTAGTATATTATCTTTATCAACAAAAGCAATTACTTTCTTAGCTCTATCTTTATCTATAAGAGATATAAGGTTTATTACTTTGTCCCTTTTTATAGATGTGAGTAGAAAGATCACGTATTACATCCCAAAAGATTATCATACTGAGAAAAATAACAAAGAAGTAAACCATCCCGAGAATATATGAACGATTTAAAACACGATTAACATTGTTCTTTATGTGCTTCTATTGATGATCACCTATAAAAGTCCAAATTTCGGGATGTTGTCCAGAACCTTTTTTAATACCGAATCAATGTAAAAAAAAATTTCGTTCTCAAAAAATAAAAGTGATAGGTCAAGATGATTAAGTAATATTCTACATTACCTTAGAAATATTTTTATTTATCTACTATTTTTTTCCACTTCATACTGACGACGCTTAAGGTTTTGGCACCGTACTCAACAAAAACAAAAAATATGGTACAAACTCCATTCTAAACTAAAGTCACCCACAAATTTGTGAGAAAATACGACAAACAATGTGGGCATCCCTTTTATTTTATTTGGTATATAGTTTTTCCGAATCTTACATTGAAGTGAAATATTGACCAAAGTTATTGAGCGTAGAATAAACAAAAACTAAACCCACAAGTAGAACATCTTCTACTGACATCTGAAGTTGGGAGGAAGGGGCTTATCACAAGCATTGAGCAACAAGATAAGTGTGAGGGGCACATTGAGGTTAATCCCAAACAAATTAGCCCTAATAGCAGTGCAAAGGCACACAGCTGCATCCAAGTCACCCAAGCCATTAAGCAAGGTACAACACTGGCTCTGCCTGTAAGGAGGGGACCCAATAACAACATTGATAAGACCTCCAAGAAGATTGGCACAGACACCAAGCCCTAGTATGTCTCTAGGGCAGTTAGGAGGAGAAACAGGAGGAGTATTTGGAGGAGACAGATTATTTTTCGGTGCTGGGCTTGCATTGGAAAGTGTGGAGAGGAAGAGGACAAATAAAATGAGGATGGTGGAGGAGAGCTTAGTGAGGGAGGCCATGGCTTGTGAAACACTATGGAGGAGTTTAGTTAAGGATTGGTTGTTTTTTAATAAAAGGGATGGTGCCCCTTTTATAGGGATATTGGGAGTTGTATTTTGTGGGAAACAACAAGAATGTCAAGGAAAGAGCTACTTGTGCATACGTACTGGTAGAGTATTCTATTAGTTTGTGCGAGAGATGGAATGTTGCATTAATACGTACTAGCTAGATGCTTTGGAAGGTAACTAAGGGATGTGAGATATCCATATAAAGAGATATTTATGTAAATAATAGTGTTTGGCATTAAAAACATAAATAACAAGTTGCGTTAATTAACTATCTTTATTGTTTCATAATACAAAAAAATATGTATACGAGGGAGTAAAAAAATTTGAACCATGTTTTCCTAACTATAAAACACACTCTTATATTGTACTTAAATTATCTCACTTAATAACTTCACACTATATCACCTACATTGATACCACTTTACAAATTACACCCCAAAGCTCATAAGTGCAACCCACAATTGTTAACAAAAGTATACAATCACATCATAATGTGTCATATACACAACTTTAATGAAACCTATTGTTTTAAAAATACAGTTTTTCATTTCAGCATATGTCTCCGTCTGATTGTTTGACTTACAACACCCCTTTATTAATTCTCATTTTTTTATGTTAAGAAATATCCCTTTTCCTAAACTTCCAAACATATGTTGAAGAAAGTTGTCTCAGACATGAGGCACACACTTGGTCAATGGTAACCAAGGAATTTTAACCAAATATCTCATTTTCCCTTTTTTCACTGTCTAAAATCACAATCTTAAAAATGTAAATTCAAATACACTCAAACTTCAAAAAAAATATCCATTAGAATAAGAAAATCACAAGGCTATTGGTTCAACTATAATTTTTTTCAACATAAGAGGCCATGTTAAAATTACTTTTATGGTTTATTGTATGATCTCTATATATCTACACAAATCCTTCATTTTGAAATAGAGAAAACAAATTTTTAGATACCTTTATTTGTCGTAATCCAAAAACATATATCTACGAGGGAGTAAACAAAAAAATTTGAATAATGTTTTCCTAATTACCAAGCATTCTATTTCATATTGTAATTTAATTTACCTCGTTGTATCACGTCACACTATATTATCTACTTTGATTCCAGTTTACATAAAATACCCCAAATCTAAACAAGACAACACATATTTGTAATATAGAAAAATAAAATAAAAAATATATTCCTATCTATTATCTCTTAAACAAAAGAAACAAATGTCTTCAAGGGAGTAAAGCCGTAATTTCAAAAATATTTTCCTATTTATAAAACATTCTCGAACATATTGTAATTTAAATTATTATTGTTAATAACTTCAAACTGTATCACCTACTTTGATTCCAATTAACAAAGAATACCCAAAGCTCATAAATAAGACCCACATTTGTTAAAACAAAATTACAGTAAGATAAGGATGTATCGTATGCACGACTTTAAAGAAACCTATTGTTTTAAAAATATATTTTTTCCTATCACCGTATGTGTTACGCCGATCTTTTGATTTAAACCCTACCATTATTAATTAACATTTGTTTATTTTAAGAAATATTTTTTTCCTAAAATACCCAACAAAATTTAAACAAAGTTGTATCGGCAATGAGGAACACACTTGGTCAATGGTATGAAAGGAATTTTGAGAAAATATCGCATATTCCTTTTTTTTGTCTAAAATCATAATCTCAAAACTCTATCTATCTTTGTTAAAATAAAAAGAAGACAAAATTATAGATCCAAGCATCCTCGTTTTTTATATAAGGGGGTGTGCTGAGAGCTCTTTTTGTTGTATGATATAATCTTGATATGGCCACACAAACCATGCATTATGTAATAAAGAACACAAAAACCCTTTTTTGGAATATGAACTATAAAATTTTATTAAATTTGATGATCTTCTTGTCGAAAAATATAGTGCAAACCGAAACACCAAAATGCATATACAACAATGTTGAACGCCTCCCCCTATTTAACAAACCAACAAAAAAACTCCATGAATAAACCTTCGAAGTTTTATCATCACATTTAATGGCTACACTAGGGGGTTGTAAACACCCAAATGTAGTTCCTTTTCAGTTGATAATATATTCACCAATGTTTAGTAATTCGCAAATAAAGGTTTTTCGAAAGATTTGGTAGTAACGTACTGAATGTTATGTCTTGATACTCTCAGGTCGAATGCCCACCCAAACAATTTGAATTTTGATAATACAATCGGTCAATTAGTTTTCAATGTGACAGAGAAAATTTTCTTAGAATAAAATAATGTAATCTTTTCAATTTTCATACATTATTTATGATAATTTATTTTTAGCTGGTAGATTAAATTATGGGTAAAAAAAAGTGAAGACCTTCGACAACACCAGAGCGCAAGAGGCGAAAGCAAGTTTCATGGTATTTTTATCCCTTCGTTAGTGATACTTTATTATATCCCCAGAATACTTAGCAAAGATTCCCTTAAGCTCATAATATTGTACGAGTTATGACTAAAACTTTCTGGGTTTTACATACTCCATTTGTCTCAAAGTCAATGTCTTTACTTTGTATTGGTTAAGGATACACTCAATCAACGACCAAGATAAACTCTTGTTCCCCACTGTGGAACTTGGTTGGTTGAATATGTCCAAAAAATAAAAATGCACCCTTAATTACGGACAATCCAAAAAAGTATAGTGAAATCTTGATTTGGGACGGAGTGAATATAAAATGAGAAATTCTACCCGTACCGCCAAACCCAACCGCATTAAAACCGCATGTATCCACCTAGAGAGAAAACAAACCAATTATAAATTCTTCTCTCCTGTTGAACCCACACAACATATATAATAAAACAATAAATATGGGGAGATCATAAAAAATTCCTTTTGGTAAATCCATTGCATTAAAAGCTTATACCTTATTATTGTCTTAGTCAATGAGTTTTCCAAATGAGTTTTTTTTAGTCTCCCTAGCTTTACTCATAAGAAAACAGGGAAACAACGTAATAAACAAACAGTGAAACCCATTTGTCATATTATTAACATACTCACCTATTTTTCTTTATCACCCTATAAATTCAGTTTCTTTCAAAATATAATTTTCAAATTAAAAAAAGAACAGTCCAAATAAAAAATTTAAATATACTCCATATATAAAAAAAAACATATGATAATTATATGTGTTAAAATACAATAAGATAAGACAAGAAATTGTATTTTTTGAATTTGACATAAACTAATTAAAAAATTACACAGTGTGATTATCAATATTTTATTTTTTGAATAACACAATCACTGTTGATGCCTATAAGATAACATAGATTAAGCATCAGCAATCATGATCTAAATAAAACGCGACGTGACATGGAGTTGTGTTGTTTTTTCATACAGCTGCCGCGGATCAGTTTTTACTATTTTAAAAATAATCTTTTTTCAATTTAAAAAACAATGGTCCGCGCCAGCGGTACGTATAGGTGGACCCATCACCTATAAATACCTCGCCAACGGTTTGCGTAGGTGATCGGTCCGCCTATGCATACCGCTGGCGCGGACCATATTCTAAAATTTGTAGAAATATTATTTATAAAATAGTAGCGTTAAAAAAACACGACTCCATGCCACGTTGAATTTTATTTGGTTCATGATTGTGTTAGTTAAAAAAATTCACTTTCGCATTTTTACTGGACAGTTACTAATTAAAAAATTACACAATGTGATTATGAATATTTTATTTTTTAACTAACACAATCACGATCCAAATAATACGCGCAAGCGGTATGTGTAGGCGAACAAATCACCTATCCAAATCGCTAGCGCGGATAATTTTTTCTAATATGTTGGTCCGCCGCGCCAGTGGCATTTATAGGTGATCGGTCCGCCTATACGTATCGTTGTTGCAGGCCAATTTTTTATATAGTAAAAAGATTATTTTTAAAATCGTAAAAAATGATCCGCGCGAGCTGTATGAAGAAAAAACACGACTCCATGCCAGGTCGCGTTTTATTTTGATCGTGATTGTGTTAGTTAAAAAATAAAACATACATATTCACATTGTGTAATTTTTTAATTAGTTTGTGTCCCGTAAAAACGTGAAATTATATTTTTTTAACTAACACAGTCCTGAACCAAATAAAACGCGAGGTGGCATGGAGTCGTGTCTTTTTTACCGCTACCTTTTTTTACTATTTTAAAAATAATATTTCTGCTATTTTTTAACCGGACAGAAGATAGGAGGAGAGAAATGTTTATTCCCTTTGCTTTTCTTGGTTAGATCGTACAGTGAAAGTGCTGTTATATATATACTTTGGAATTGGTTTTAAGAATCCTATTTCTCCTCATATGGGTACAGATATTTCGGCAGCTATAATGGACAGATGTGGAACTCATTCAAATACATTTGAATGAGTCATTGGCTTCATTTAGTTCTACACGTGAGGATATCACTAAGATTCTTCAAATACATGTATTCTTTTTGGTTAATCAAAAACCATCTTGCCTAACATATGTATATATATATATATATATATATATATATATATATATATACCTTTGCAACCTATAATTTACCTGCCTAACATATTACAATTAGTTTAGCTTCTTGACATTTGTAACTTGTGATTACTAGGAGCGATGTCATATTTGTGAGAATCAGTTAACCAATTTATGTTATCTTGCACCTTTCTCTTGTGCACACACGTTTATATGTATAATGAACCTTTCTATCTCTACTGACAATGAATTAATATATTGTCATGAGATTTTAAGATCTATATATGTTGACAAAGTTATTTTTAGTTTTTGATTCACAATATATGAAGTTTGGTTAATAATTAGCGACGTCCTTTTGGTGAGAAGCATTAGAAAAAATATCAGCCTTCAAAAGGATTTTAAAATTAGGTTTTTAAATCAAATCTTTATTTTTTACAAGTAAGTCACGGAAGTTCAATTAGAAAAAGTATCAAAGAGAGAAAAATTGAACAAAGTGTATTCATATAAGGAAAATGAGTACGGGCTTAAAAAACCCATGAGGCCACTTCACATCAAAAACAAAAAAAATTAGCACAAAAAAAAGAATATTAGCTTCGTTTTCTAGCTGCAGAATTAAATGGGACAGGTTTGACTAAGGATGATTTTGTACAAGGGATTGAGGAGAATCGGCTTCAGACTGGGTCAGTTCGGGAGGGGGTAGAATTGATGGGGGGTAAGCACTTGAGTGGGGTCAGTTGCAGAAAGTTTAATTTTGACGAAGGGTGTGAGGGACTTGCGGAAAAAGGGGCTGTTACACTTGACATAAACTTTAAGGAGATTAAGGAAAAGGAGGTTCTAGTCAGTATGGATCCGGGGCCGTCAAAAACAACTTTGAATAGGAAAAAAAATTTGTATGTTGGTAATGCCATGTTAGGACTTAAAAATATCAAGGCTCTCTGGAGCTCGGGGAAAAATAATAAAAAAGTATTGGTTTCGAGGAAGGAAGGTGGCAATAAAAAATTACCCAAGTCGGTTCAAAAAGGGGAGGAACAATCTAATAAAGGCGTGGTAGCAGGACCTTTCAATAGTAACAAGGTGGCGGTGATGGCTAGTGAAACTACTTCCTCGTCCGGAAAACGGAGCGGGGTGTTGCAAGTTAATCAGTCGCCGGTTAAAGAGGGAGTTAGGGGGGGTGGTTCGAGTATTGAGGATTTGAATAATTCTCATCTGTGGGTGGACATAGTGATCCCGGAGCAAGAGGGAGATGATAGGGGAAGTGAGCAAGAAGTATGGGACGAGGATCCGGAGGGATGGAAAGAAGACATGATGGAAGCTATTAGAAAAGACTCGGGGGTCGCGTTTGAGGGCTTTGAGAGGGAAGCATGGGCTTTGTTCGAGAGAATTGAGAGGGGGAGTGGGGATGGGGAGAGGGAGACAGTTAACGAGGTGGACTTAGTCTAAAGTATTAGTACAATGAAGCTTCGAATTATTACGTGGAATGTTAGGGGGATGAACGACAGAGACAAAAGAGGGGTGATTGGGGGGGCCATTGCCAGGTGGAGGCCCGACATTTTGTGTCTACAGGAGACTAAGATGTGCCATATGGATGCTAGTTATATCAGTTCCATCTGGGGCGGGAGGGGGGTTAAATGGGTGAGCTTAGATGCTGAAGGTGTTTCGGGAGGAGTGTTGATTTTGTGGAATTCGGAAGTGGTGGACCTGATTGAGACAATGAAGGGTGGATGGACCCTTTCTTGCCTTTTTAAAAATCTTGAGGACGGTTTTATTTGGAGCTTCTCGGGTATTTATGGTCCAGTGGAGGATGCTAGCAGATGGGAATTGTGGGAAGAATTGGCAGGGGTTAGTAGGGTATGGGGTGCGCCCGTTTGTATGGGTGGGGATTTCAATGTGGTGAGGTTCTCAGGGGAGAAAAGTAGTGGAGGAAGAATCGACAGGTATATGCGTGACTTTTCAGATTTTATTGATGACTTGGAGTTGATGGATCTTCCGTTGGTGGGCGGGCTTTTTACTTGGTCTAGCTTCCGGGATAGGCCTTCAATGTCTCGTCTGGACCGTTTCCTAGTTTCCAAGGAGTGGGAGGAGCACTTTCCTGGGGTGGTGCAGACGTGCTTGCCTAGGGTGACCTCGGATCATTGTCCCATCTTATTAGAGTGTGGGGGACGGAGGGAGGGTAGTTCGCCGTTTCGGTTTGAGAATATGTGGCTTAAGGAGACCGATTTCGTGGATAGAGTAGGAGTATGGTGGTCTAGTTATGTGGTGTAGGGGAATGCTAGCTTTAGATTGGCTTCTAAATTGGGCTTTCTTAAGGAAGATTTGAAAAGGTGGAATAAAGAGGTGTTTGGGAACATCCGTCTGGGTACTACTATTTTATTGGAGGAGTTCAGGAGGCTTGATGAGGTAGAGGGGATATTGGGTCTCTCGGAGGAGGAAAAGAGAGTTAGGGAGAGGAAAAAAGGGGAGATCGGGAAGAGGCTCATTCAGGAAGAAATTTGTTGGAGGCAAAAATCTAAAGCTTTGTGGTTGAAAGAAGGAGACTTAAACACCAAGTTCTTTCATAAGATGGCTAGTTCTAATAGGCGAGGTAATCATATTCGGAACATCAAAGTGGGGGGGGGGGTGTTTGAAGAGGTTAGAGAGGTCAGGGGGGCCATCTCTCAGTTTTTTGAGGGGTTGTTCAAGGAAGAGCAGGGGTGGCGGCCCTCTCTGGATGGGGCTGAGTTTGCGAGTATTTCCTCTTCCGAGGCGAATGATTTAGAGGGTCTTTTCACCGAAGAGGAGGTGGGGAGGGTTCTGAACTCAATGAGTGGGGACAAGGCGCCTGGCCCCGACGGTTTCTCGATGGCGTTTTTTCAGCATTGTTGGAACGTGGTCAAGGGGGAGGTGATGGATTTTTTCCATGAATTCCACGACAGGGGTTACTTTGTGCCGAGGTTGAATGCGACATTTATCACCTTGATCTCCAAAAAGGGGGGGTCAATTGACATCAGGGATTCCAGGCCTATCATCTTGATTGGTAGCATCTACAAGCTTATTGCTAAGGTATTGTCTGTTAGGCTGAGAAAAGTTATTGATCCTCTTATTTCTGAGTCTCAAAACGCATTTGTGGGAGGCAGACAGATTCTTGATGCTGTTTTGGTAGCTAATGAGTGCGTGGAGTCCAGATTTAGAAGTGGACATCCGGGCTTAGCTTTTAAGCTTGACATCGAAAAGGCGTATGATCATGTCAATTGGGATTTTCTTATGTATTTGTTAAGGAGGATGGGGTTCGGTGAGCGGTGGTGTCGGTGGATCGAGAGATGTGTGAAGACGGCCAGATTCTCCGTTCTGATTAATGGGGTTCCTGAGGGATTCTTTGCGAGCTCTCGTGGGCTTCGTCAGGGAGACCCGTTGTCCCCCTTCCTTTTCATTTTGATCATGGAGGCGTTTAGTCGGATGATGGGAAAGGTGGCCCATGCCGGGTGGATCAGGGGGTTCTCTGTTGGGGCTCCGGGGCCTAATCAGGTGTCTGTCTCTCATCTGTTATTTGCGGATGATGCGATTGTTTTCTGTGATGCTGATCAAAGGCAAGTGCGTGCACTGAAGACTCTCCTTATTTGTTTTGAGGCGGTTTCTGGTTTGAGGATAAATGCGGGAAAGAGCGAGGTTATCCAAATCGGGGGAGAGGTAAGGGTGGAAGATTTCGGTGGCATCATGGGGTGTGGAATTGGGTATCTCCCTTGTACTTATCTTGGACTTCCTCTTGGAGCTAAGTACAAGTCTAAATCTATCTGGGACCCGGTGTTGGAGAGAATGCGTAGAAAATTGGCAGGTTGGAAGAATGGGTTCTTATCGAAAGGGGGAAGACTCACGTTGATTAAGAGTTCGTTGTCCTGCTTGCCTACTTATTATATGTCCATTTTGCCTATTCCCGTGGCTGTTCGTCTAAACATGGAGAAACTGATGCGTAATTTCATGTGGAGAGGCACGGAGGGTAGCTTTAAGTATAGTCTGGTTAAGTGGGAGGAGGTATGCAAGCCGATTAAGGAAGGGGGGCAGGTGTGAGAAACTTGGATTACTTTAATAAAGCTTTGTTGGGGAAGTGGCTGTGGAGATTTCCTCGGGAGGACCATAGGTTGTGGAGAAGAGTTGTTAATGCTAGAGGGGGTGGCACTCGTTTTGGGTGGGGGCCGGTGGTGGCGACCTTTCCTCATGGAATGGGTTTATGGAAACATATAGCGAAGGAGTGGAGGTGTTTTTCCAGTCATATCGATTTTTCTTTAGGGAGAGGCGACAAGATCAGATTCTGGAAGGACAAGTGGGGTGTTCAGGGGTCCATTCAGGAGCTCTTCCCTGGGATGTTTAACCTGGGAGAAAATCAAGATGGTTTGGTAGCGGAGCACATATCGTTTAGCAGGGAGGGAGTGATGTGGAACCCTCAGTTCAGAAGAAGGCTTTGGGACTGGGAGCTGCAGGAGGCGGATTTATTCTTTCAGTGGTTGGGTTCGGCCCCTCGCCCGACGGTGTCAGAGGATTCCCTTAAATGGAAGGGGGGTGGGACTGGGGTGTTCTCGGTCAAAGGGTACTATGAGATTATGAGCGGTAGGGGGGATCCTAGAGATCTCTTCCCATGGAAGAGTATTTGGAAGGTGAAAGCGCCTCAGAAGGTCAGGTTCTTTGTGTGGACTGCGGCTAGGCAGGCTATCCTGACTCTTGAAGGCCTTAAAAATAGAAGATACCGTCTCGCGAGTCGTTGTTGGTTATGCAAGGAGGAGGAGGAAAAGACCAATCACCTTCTTCTTCATTGTGAGGTGACGAGAGGTTTGTGGGATTTGTTTTTTGCCATGTCTTGTACCACTTGGGTTATGCCAGGGACTGTTAGGGCTCTCCTTGAGGGGTGGAGACCGCCGTGGGGTTGGTCGGGGGATAGGAGTGTGTGGCGTATTGTTCCACATTGCATATTCTGGACGATTTGGAAGGAGCGAAATGCGAGATGCTTTGACGGTATTGAGATGGCTCCCTCGAGGATTCGTTATATATTTTTGAGCACTCTTTTTAGTTGGAGTAAGGAGAGATTTGTCGTTTCGACTCAGGAGATTCTAGAGTTCGTGGAAGGGTTTCACTCTGTGGAGTAGTTGATATCCTTCCTTTGTACTTGTTTATTTTGTTTTTTGTATACTTCCTGTATACGGGTTCGCTCCCTTAGCGATGGTTTAGTTATATATCATTTACTTATCAAAAAAAAAAAACTCTCATAAGCTCGCCATAGAGGTAATTCTCTCAATGTGTAGTGCACGTACAATTTTCATACAAGACAGGGTTGTGATTCTCTTAGAAATTAATGTTTTCTTGATTTTTAAAAGACCTTTAACTAATCAAATCGTTATAAGGAAAAACTTGAACGATTTATAACTAAGATATTAAGTACTATTTTTTTATAATATAGTATTAGCTCTTCCTTTTTTTAATCAATAGTCAAAGAGATATGTGCAAACAAAAAAATGATTAGGATTCCATACGTAAAATAAATTTAAGTCCTCATAAATAGTCTAATTTTCCCAACAAAATAAAAACATATCAATATCTAAAAAAAAGGGGATTATTTCTACAAAAAAACGTATGGGTAAAAGCAGTTAAAACTGGATTGATATCTCAAGAGAGTTTGAAAACACAAAGTTAAAAATACAAGATTAAAATTGTTCTTATGAGATCCTAAAGATCAATCATAGGAGCAAAAGTATTTTAAGTTGGGTATAAAGTATCATTTCAAACGTTTCTTGACCTGAAGAACAAAATACTCAATCAAAACACATCCAGAACCCTTTCACAGCCCTCCAAATTTTTCCACTTTATCCCTTAGCATTTGGTTTTTAATGCAATCGTTTATTTATCAAAAAAAAAAATTGCCAATTTATGTGGATAGTACGACCACATTTTTTTCGTGTTATTTTTATTTTATGATCGTGTCATAGGCAGTCTACAATATTATAGTTAATAAATATTTACAATAAGTTTGTTAGATAATATGATGTTAGATATATATTTTATACGTGAATGTGTTATTTTGTGCATCATATTTTATGTTAATAAAAATATATGTGTCGTATGAGTGTTTTGGTTATTAAATATTTTCCTACACGTGTAATTTGTATTATGTATTCTAACATGTAATTTGATATTTGCGTGTTTACCTATGATGATAAGTGTAAATTATGGAAAGGATGCCATAGTTGGAACATTTCTTTCCGTTCCTAGATGTTGCGAACTCTCTAATTTGAATTTTGGTCCCAATGGTACTTTGGTCGACTGCCTCTCTTCTAAGAGTCCTTTGCTCCATATTTCCTTATGTCAACATACCAATAGCTTATAGTCTATTTGACAAATAATTCCAATTGCCCATGTAGGAGTTTTAGTTTTAATTATTACCTCTATTTATACTTCTCCCACTTGTAGAGATAATTTAGTAAAGCCATTCCTATTAACAATTAATATTACCTCTCCCTCGGGCTTTGGGTTATACTTGTAAGCATTCCATACAATAGTATATATATACATATATATATATATAATATTACCTCTCCCTCGGGCTTTGGGTTATTCTTGTAAGCATTCCATACAGTAGTATATATATATACAGTCCTGCTCTTGTGCGGACGATTCCGCATTTTAAGAATGCGGACCGGACATGTGTCACCTGGCTGTGAGCCTAGAAAAGAGAGAGAGTGTGCCTATAATTTATGCGATAGTTTCTAGGCGCACCTTGAGGCGACACATGTATGGTCCGCATTCTTAAAACGCAGACTCGTCAGCACAGGAGCATTATATATATATATATATATATATATATATATATATATATATATATATATATATATATATATATATATATATATTCATCATAATTGTTTAATTATTTAAATCATATTACGACAGATTAAAGAGGCCTTAATATATTTTTCTTCTTCTTTCTTAATAATTTGCTGTTGTTTTTTCACTGTATAGTAGCTCTTGAAATTTTATACGTCTTCTATAAAATAAGAAGGTAGAATATAAAATAAACAAAAAATTAAGCTGATTCAGTTTTAATTAATAATTGACACTTTCTTCAACTTTTTCCTTGAACGTTTTAATTAAAGAAGGCCGAGAGAGAGAGAGAGAGAGAGAAAGAGAGAGAGAGAGAGAGAGAGAGAGAGAGATTATTGTACGTATATATGTTGACACTATTGTTCCATTGAGGAACATGATCGACACATATGATATATTTAATATATTATCTTTATCAACAAAAGCAATTACTCTCTTAGCTCTATCTTTATCTATAAGATATATAAGGTTTACTACTTTGTCCCTTTTTATAGATGTGAGTAGAAAGATCACGTATTACATCCCAAAAGATTATCATACTGAGAAAAATAACAAACAAGTAAACCATCCCGAGAATATATGAACGATTTAAAACACGATTAACGTTGTTCTTTATGTGCTTCTAGTGATGATCACCTATAAAAGTCCAAATTTCGGGATGTTATCCAGAACCTTTTTTAATACCGGATCAATTTAAAAAAAACTTTGGTTTTCAAAAAATAAAAGTGATTGGTCAAGATGATTAAGTAATATTCTACATTACCTTAGAAATATTTTTATTTATCTGCTATTTTTTTCCACTTCATACTGACGACGCTTAAGGTTTTGGCACCGTACTCAACAAAAACAAAAAAAATGGTACAAACTCCATTCTAAACTAAAGTCACCCACAAATTTGTGAGAAAATCCGACAAACAATGTGGGCATCCATTTTATTTTATTTGGTATATAGTTTTTCCGAATCTTACATTGAAGTGAAATATTGACCAAAGTTATTGAGCGTAGAATAAACAAAAACTAAACCCACGAGTAGAACATCTTCTACTGACATCTGAAGTTGGGAGGAAGGGGCTTATCACAAGCATTGAGCAACAAGATAAGTGTGAGGGGCACATTGAGGTTAATCCCAAGCAAATTAGCCCTAATAGCAGTGCAAAGGCACACAGCTGCATCCAAGTCACCTAAGCCATGAAGCAAGGTACAACACTGACTCTGCCTGTAAGGAGGGGACCCAATAACAACATTGATAAGACCTCCAAGAAGATTGGCACAGACACCAAGCCCTAGTATGTCTCTAGGGCAGTTAGGAGAAGAAACAGGAGGAGTATTTGGAGGAGACAGATTATTTATCGGTGTTGGGCTTGCATTGGAAAGTGTGGAGAGGAAGAGGACAAATAAAATGAGGATGGTGGAGGAGAGCTTGGTGAGGGAGGCCATGGCTTGTGAAACACTATGGAGGAGTTTAGTTAAGGATTGGTTGTTTTTTAATAAAAGGGATGGTGCCCCTTTTATAGGGATATTGGGAGTTGTATTTTGTGGGAAACAACAAGAATGTCAAGGAAAGAGCTACTTGTGCATACGTACTGGTAGAGTATTCTATTAGTTTGTGCGAGAGATGGAATGTTGCATTAATACGTACAAGCTAGATGCTTTGGAAGGTAACTATGGGAGGTGAGATATCCATATAAAGAGATATTTATGTAAATAATAGTGTTTGGCATTAAAAACATAAATAACAAGTTGCGTTAATTAACTATCTTTATTGTATCATAATACAAAAAAAATATGTATACGAGGGAGTAAAAAAATTTGAACCGTGTTTTCCTAACTATAAAACACACTCTTATATTGTAACTTAAATTATCTCACTTAATAACTTCACACTATATCACCTACAATGATACCACTTTACAAATTACACCCCAAAGCTCATAAGTGCAACCCACAATTGTTAACAAAAGTATACAATCACATCATAATGTGTCATATACACAACTTTAATGAAACCTATTGTTTTAAAAATACAGTTTTTCATTTCAGCATATATCTTCGTCTGATTGTTTGACTTACAAAACCCCTTTATTAATTCTCATTTTTTTATGTTAAGACATATCTCTTTTCCTAAACTGCCAAACATATGTTGAAGAAAGTTGTCTCAGACATGAGGCACCCACTTGGTCAATGGTAACGAAGGAATTTTAACCAAATATCTCATTTTCCCTTTTTTCACTGTCTAAAATCACAATCTTAAAAATGTAAATTCAAATACACTCAAACTTCAAAAAAAATATCCATTAGAATAAGAAAAGCACAAGGCTATTGGTTCAACTATAATTTTTTTCAACATAAGAGGCCATGTTAAAATTACTTTTATTGTTTATTGTATGATCTCTATATATCTACACAAATCCTTCATTTTGAAATAGAGGAAACAAATTTTTAGATACCTTTATTTGTCGTAATCCAAAAAGATATATCTACTAGGGAGTAAACAAAAAAATTTGAATAATGTTTTCCTAATTACCAAACATTCTATTTCATATTGTAATTTAATTTACCTCGCTGTATCACGTCACACTTTATAATCTACTTTGATTCCAATTTACATAAAATACCCCAAATCTAAACAAGACAACACATATTTGTTATAAAAAAATAGAATAAAAAATATATTCCTATCTATTATCTCTTAAACAAAAAAAACAAATGTCTACAAGGGAGTAAAGCCGTAATTTCAATAATATTTTCCTATTTATAAAACATTCTCGAACATATTGTAATTTAAATTATTATTGTTAATAACTTCAAAGTGTATCACCTACTTTGATTCCAATTAACGAAGAATACCCAAAGCTCATAAATAAGACCCACATTTGTTAAAACAAAATTACAGTAAGATAAGAATGTATCGTATGCACGACTTTAAAGAAACCTATTGTTTTAAAAATATATTTTTTCCTATCACCGTATGTGTTACGCCTATTTTTTTTATTTAAACCCTACCATTATTAATTAACATTTGTTTATTTTAAGAAATATTTTTTTCTTAAAATACCCAACAAAATTTAGACAAAGTTGTATCAGCAATGAGGAACACACTTGGTCAATGGTATCAAAGGAATTTTGAGAAAATATCGCATATTCCTTTTTTTTTGTCTAAAATCATAATCTCAAAACTCTATCTATCTTTGTTAAAATAAAAAGAAGACAAAATTATAGATCCAAGCATCCTCGTTTTTTATTTAAGGGGGTGTGCTGAGAGCTCTTTTTGTTGTATGATATAATCTTGATATGGCCACACAAACCATGCATTATGTAATAAAGAACACAAAAACCCTTTTTTGGAATATGAACTATAAAATTTTATTAAATTTGATGATCTTCTTGTCGAAAAATATAGTGCAAACCGAAACACCAAAATGCGTATACAACAATGTTTAACGCCTCCCCCTATTTAACAAACCAACAAAAAAACTCCATGAATAAACCTTCGAAGGTTTATCATCACATGCAATGGCTACACTAGGGGGTTGTAAACACCCAAATGTAGTTCCTTTTCAGTTGATAATATATTCACCAATGTTTAGTAATTCGCAAATAAAGGTTTTTCGAAAGATTTGGTAGTAAGGTACTGAATGTTATGTCTTGATACTCTCAGGTCGAATGCCCACCCAAACAATTTGAATTTTGATAATACAATCGGTCAATTAGTTTTCAATGTGACAGAGATAATTTTCTTAGAATAAAATAATGTAATCTTTTCAATTTTCATACATTATTTATGATAATTTATTTTTATCTGGTAGATTAAATTATGGGTAAAAAAAAGTGAAGACCTTCGACAACACCAGAGCGCAAGAGGCGAAAGTAAGTTTCATGGTATTTTTATCCCTTCGTTAGTGATACTTTATTATATCCCCAGAATAGTTAGCAAAGATTCCCTTAAGCTCGTAATATTGTACGAGTTATGACTAAAACTTTATGGGTTTTACATACTCCATTTGTCTCAAAGTCAATGTCTTTACTTTGTATTGGTTAAGGATACACTCAATCAACGACCAAGATAAACTCTTGTTCACCACTGTGGAACTTGGTTGGTTGAATATGTCCAAAAAATAAAAATGCACCCTTAATTACGGACAATCCAAAAAAGTATAGTGTAATCTTGATTTGGGACGGAGTGAATATAAAATGAGAAATTCTACCCGTACCGCCAAACCCAACCGCATTAAAACCGCATGTATCCACCTAGAGAAAAAACAAACCAATTATCAATTCTTCTCTCCTGTTGAACCCACACAACATATATAATAAAAGAATAAATATGGGGAGATCATAAAAAAATCCTTTTGGTAAATCCATTGCATTAAAAGCTTATACCTTATTATTGTCTTTGTCAATGAGTTTACCAAATGGGTTTTTTTTAGTCTCCCTAGCTTTACTCATAATAAAACAGGGAAACAACGTAATAAACAAATAGTGAAACCCATTTGTCATATTATTAACATACTCACCTATTTTTCTTTATCACCCTATAAATTCAGTTTCTTTCAAAATATAATTTTCAAATTAAAAAAAAACAGTCCAATTAAAAAATTTAAATATACTCCATATATAAAAAAAAAAACATATGTTAATTATATGTGTTAAAATACAATAAGATAAGACAAGAAATTGAAGTTTTTGTATTTGACATAAACTAATTAAAAAATTACACAGTGTGATTATCAATATTTTATTTTTTGAATAACACAATCATTGTTGATGCCTATAAGATAACATATATTTAGGCATCAGCAATCATGATTTAAATAAAACGCGACGTGACATGGAGTTGTGTTGTTTTTTCATACAGCTGGCGCGGATCATTTTTTACTATTTTAAAAATAATCTTTTTTCTATTTAAAAAAAAATGGTCCGCGCCAGCGGTACGTATAGGTGGACCCATCACCTATAAATACCTCGCCAACGGTTTGCGTAGGTGATCGGTCCGCCTATACATACCGCTGGCGCGGACCATATTCTAAAAATAGTAGAAATATTATTTATAAAATAGTAAAAAATGGTAGCGTTAAAAAAACACGACTCCATGCCACGTTGAATTTTATTTGGTTCATGATTGAGTTAGTCAAAAAAATTCAATTTCGCATTTTTACTGGACAGTAACTAATTAAAAAATTACACAATTGATTATGAATATTTTATTTTTTAACTAACACAATCACAATCCAAATAATACGCGCAAGCGGTATGTGTAGGCGAACAAATAACCTATCCAAATCGGTGGCGCGGAAAATTTTTCCTAATATGTTCGTCCGCGCCAGTGGCATTTATAGGTGATCGGTCCGCCTATACATATCGCTGTTGCAGGCCAATTTTTTATATAGTAAAAAGATTATTTTTAAAATCATAAAAAATGATCCGCGCCAGCTGTATGAAGAAAAAACACGACTCCATGCCAGGTCGCGTTTTATTTTGATTGTGATTATGTTATTTAAAAAATAAAACATACATATTCACATTGTGTAATTTTTTAATTAGTTTGTGTCCCGTAAAAACGAGAAATTATATTTTTTTAACTAACACATTCATGAACCAAATAAAACGCCAGGTGGCATGGAGTCGTGATTTTTTTTACCGCTACCTTTTTTAATATTTTAAAAATAATATTTCTGCTATTTTTTAACCGGACAAAAGATAGGAGGAGAGAAATGTTTATTGCCTTTGCTTTTCTTGGTTAGATCGTACAGTGAAAGTGCTGTTATATATACACTTTGGAATTGGTTTTAAGAATCCTATTTCTCCTCATATGGGTACAGATATTTCGGCAGCTATAATGGACAGATGTGGAACTCATTCAAATACATTTGAATGAGTCATTGGCTTCATTTAGTTCTACACGTGAGGATATCACTAAGATTCTTCAAATACATATATTCTTTTTGGTCAATCAAAAACCATCTTGCCTAACATATGTATATATATATATATATATATATATAATAATGCTCTTGTGCGGACTAGTCCGCATTTCAAGAATGCGGACTGGACATGTGTCACCTAACGGTGCGCTTAGAAATTATCGCCTAAATTATAGGCACACTCTCTCTCTTTTCTGGGCTCACCGCCAGGTGACACATGTCCGGTCCGCATTCTTAAAATGCGGACTAGTCCGCACAATAGCAGGACTATATATATATATATATATATACCTTTGCAACCTATAATTTACCTGCCAAACATATTACAATTAGTTTAGCTTCTTGACATTTGTAACTTGTGATTACTAGGAGCGATGTCATATTTGTGAGAATCAGTTAACCAATTTATGTTATCTTGCACCTTTCTCTTGTGCACACACGTTTATATGTATAATGAACCTTTCTATCTCTACTGACAATGAATTAATATATTGTCATGAGATTTTAATATCTATATAGGTTGACAAAGTTATTTTTAGTTTTTGATTCACAATATATGAAGTTTGGTTAATAATTAGTAACGTCCTTATGGTGAGAAGCATTAGAAAAAATATCAGCCTTCAAAAAGATTTTAAAATGAGGTTTTTAAATCAAATCTTTATTTTTTGCAAGTAAGTCACGGAAGTTCAATTAGAAAAAGTATCAAAGAGAGAAAAATTGAACAAAGTGTATTCATATAAGGAAAATGAGTACGGGCTTAAAAAACCCATGAGGCCACTTCACCTCAAAAACAAAAAAAATTAGCACAAAAAAAGAATATTAGCTTCGTTTTCACGTTGTTGTACTCTGAACTCTCATAAGCTCGCCATAGAGGTAATTCTCTCAATGTGTAGTGCACGTACAATTTTCATACAAGACAGGGTTGTGATTCTCTTAGAAATTAATGTTTTCTTGATTTTTAAAAGACCTTTAACTAATCAAATCGTTATAAGGAAAAACTTGAACGATTTATAACTAAGATATTAAGTACTATTTTTTTATAATATAGTTTTAGCTCTTCCTTTTTTTAATCAATAGTCAAAGAGATATGTGCAAACAAAAAAATGATTAGGATTCCATACGTAAATTAAATTTAAGTCCTCATAAATAGTCTAATTTTCCCAACAAAATAAAAACATATCAATATCTAAAAAAAAAGGGATTATTTCTACAAAAAAACGTATGGGTAAAAGCAGTTAAAACTGGATTGATATCTCAAGAGAGTTTGAAAACACAAAGTTAAAAATACAAGATTAAAATTGTTCTTATGAGATCCTAAAGATCAATCATAGGAGCAAAAGTATTTTAAGTTGGGTATAAAGTATCATTTCAAACGTTTCTTGACCTGAAGAACAAAATACTCAATCAAAACACATCCCAAACCCTTTCACAGCCCTCCAAATTTTTCCACTTTATCCCTTAGCTTTTGGTTTTTAATGCAATCGTTTATTTATCAAAAAAAAAAAAATTGCCAATTTATGTGGATAGTACGACCACATTTTTTTCGTGTTATTTTTATTTTATGATCGTGTCATAGGCAGTCTACAATATTATAGTTAATAAATATTTACAATAAGTTTGTTAGATAATATGATGTTAGATATATATTTTATACGTGAATGTGTTATTTTGTGCATCATATTTTATGTTAATAAAAATATATGTGTCGTATGAGTGTTTTGGTTATTAAATATTTTCCTACACGTGTAATTTGTATTATGTATTCTAACATGTAATTTGATATTTGCGTGTTTACCTATGATGATAAGTGTAAATTATGGAAAGGATGCCATAGTTGGAACATTTCTTTCCGTTCCTAGATGTTGCGAACTCTCTAATTTGAATTTTGGTCCCAATGGTACTTTGGTCGACTGCCTCTCTTCTAAGAGTCCTTTGCTCCATATTTCCTTATGTCAACATACCAATAGCTTATAGTCTATTTGACAGATAATTCCAATTGCCCATGTAGGAGTTTTAGTTTAAATTATTACCTCTATTTATACTTCTCCCACTTGTAGAGATAATTTAGTAAAGCCATTCCTATTAACAATTAATATTACCTCTCCCTCGGGCTTTGGGTTATACCTGTAAGCATTCCATACAGTAGTATATATATATATATACAGTCCTGCTCTTGTGCGGACGATTCCGCATTTTAAGAATGCGGACCGGACATGTGTCACCTGGCGGTGAGCCTAGAAAAGAGGGAGAGTGTGCCTATAATTTATGCGATAGTTTCTAGGCGCACCTTGAGGCGACACGTGTCTGGTCCGCATTCTTAAAACGCAGACTCGTCAGCACAGGAGCATTATATATATATATATATATATATATATATATATATATATATATATATATATATATATATATATATATATATATATATATATATATATATATATTCATCATAATTGTTTAATTATTTAAATCATATTACGACAGATTAAAGAGGCCTTAATATATTTTTCATCTTCTTTCTTAATAATTTGCTGTTGTTTTTTCACTGTATAGTAGCTCTTGAAATTTTATACGTCTTCTATAAAATAAGAAGGTAGAATATAAAATAAACAAAAAATTAAGCTGATTCAGTTTTAATTAATAATTGACACTTTCTTCAACTTTTTCCTTGAACGTTTTAATTAAAGAAGGCCGAGAGAGAGAGAGAGAGAGAGAGAGAGAGAGAGAGAGATTATTGTACGTATATATGTTGACACTATTGTTCCATTGAGGAACATGATCGACACATATGATATATTTAATATATTATCTTTATCAACAAAAGCAATTACTCTCTTAGCTCTATCTTTATCTATAAGATATATAAGGTTTACTATTTTGTCCCTTTTTATAGATGTGAGTAGAAAGATCACGTATTACATCCCAAAAGATTATCATACTGAGAAAAATAACAAACAAGTAAACCATCCCGAGAATATATGAACGATTTAAAACACGATTAACGTTGTTCTTTATGTGCTTCTAGTGATGATCACCTATAAAAGTCCAAATTTCGGGATGTTATCCAGAACCTTTTTTAATATCGGATCAATTTAAAAAAAACTTTGGTTTTCAAAAAATAAAAATGATTGGTCAAGATGATTAAGTAATATTCTACATTACCTTAGAAATATTTTTATTTATCTGCTATTTTTTTTCCACTTCATACTGACGACGCTTAAGGTTTTATCACCGTACTCAACAAAAACAAAAAAAATGGTACAAACTCCATTCTAAACTAAAGTCACCCACAAATTTGTGAGAAAATCAGACAAACAATGTGGGCATCCATTTTATTTTATTTGGTATATAGTTTTTCCGAATCTTACATTGAAGTGAAATATTGACCAAAGTTATTGAGCGTAGAATAAACAAAAACTAAACCCACGAGTAGAACATCTTCTACTGACATCTGAAGTTGGGAGGAAGGGGCTTATCACAAGCATTGAGAAACAAGATAAGTGTGAGGGGCACATTGAGGTTAATCCCAAGCAAATTAGCCCTAATAGCAGTGCAAAGGCACACAGCTGCATCCAAGTCACCCAATCCATGAAGCAAGGTACAACACTGACTCTGCCTGTAAGGAGGGGACCCAATAACAACATTGATAAGACCTCCAAGAAGATTGGCACAGACACCAAGCCCTAGTATGTCTCTAGGGCAGTTTGGAGGAGAAACAGGAGGAGTATTTGGAGGAGACAGATTATTTATCGGTGTTGGGCTTGCATTGGAAAGTGTGGAGAGGAAGAGGACAAATAAAATGAGGATGGTGGAGGAGAGCTTGGTGAGGGAGGCCATGGTTTGTGAAACACTATGGAGGAGTTTAGTTAAGGATTGGTTGTTTTTTTAATAAAAGGGATGGTGCCCCTTTTATAGGGATATTGGGAGTTGTATTTTGTGGGAAACAACAAGAATGTCAAGGAAAGAGCTACTTGTGCATACGTACGGGTAGAGTATTCTATTAGTTTGTGCGAGAGATGGAATGTTGCATTAATACGTACTAGCTAGATGCTTTGGAAGGTAACTATGGGAGGTGAGATATCCATATAAAGAGATATTTATGTAAATAATAGTGTTTGGCATTAAAAACATAAATAACAAGTTGCGTTAATTAACTATCTTTATTGTATCATAATACAAAAAAAATATGTATACGAGGGAGTAAAAAAATTTGAACCCTGTTTTCCTAACTATAAAACACACTCTTATATTGTAACTTAAATTATCTCACTTAATAACTTCACACTATATCACCTACATTGATACCACTTTACAAATTACACCCCAAAGCTCATAAGTGCAACCCACAATTGTTAACAAAAGTATACAATCACATCATAATGTGTCATATACACAACTTTAATGAAACCTATTGTTTTAAAAATACAGTTTTTTATTTCAGCATATATCTTCGTCTGATTGTTTGACTTACAACACCCCTTTATTAATTCTCATTTTTTTATGTTAAGACATATCTCTTTTCCTAAACTGCCAAACATATGTTGAAGAAAGTTGTCTCAGACATGAGGCACCCACTTGGTCAATGGTAACCAAGGAATTTTAACCAAATATCTCATTTTCCCTTTTTTCACTGTCTAAAATCACAATCTTAAAAATGTAAATTCAAATACACTCAAACTTCAAAAAAAATATCCATTAGAATAAGAAAAGCACAAGGCTATTGGTTCAACTATAATTTTTTTCAACATAAGAGGCCATGTTAAAATTACTTTCATTGTTTATTGTATGATCTCTATATATCTACACAAATCCTTCATTTTGAAATAGAGGAAACAAATTTTTAGATACCTTTATTTGTCGTAATCCAAAAAGATATATCTACGAGGGAGTAAACAAAAAAATTTGAATAATGTTTTCCTAATTACCAAACATTCTATTTCATATTGTAATTTAATTTACCTCGCTGTATCACGTCACACTTTATAATCTACTTTGATTCCAATTTACATAAAATACCCCAAATCTAAACAAGACAACACATATTTGTTATAAAAAAATAGAATAAAAAATATATTCCTATCTATTATCTCTTAAACAAAAAAAACAAATGTCTTCAAGGGAGTAAAGCCGTAATTTCAATAATATTTTCCTATTTATAAAACATTCTCGAACATATTGTAATTTAAATTATTATTGTTAATAACTTCAAACTGTATCACCTACTTTGATTCCAATTAACAAAGAATACCCAAAGCTCATAAATAAGACCCACATTTGTTAAAACAAAATTACAGTAAGATAAGAATGTATCGTATGCACGACTTTAAAGAAACCTATTGTTTTAAAAATATATTTTTTCCTATCACCGTATGTGTTACGCAGATTTTTTTTATTTAAACCCTACCATTATTAATTAACATTTGTTTATTTTAAGAAATATTTTTTTCTTAAAATACCCAACAAAATTTAAACAAAGTTGTATCAGCAATGAGGAACACACTTGGTCAATGGTATCAAAGGAATTTTGAGAAAATATCGCATATTCCTTTTTTTTTTGTCTAAAATCATAATCTCAAAGCTCTATCTATCTTTGTTAAAATAAAAAGAAGACAAAATTATAGATCCAAGCATCCTCGTTTTTTATTTAAGGGGGTGTGCTGAGAGCTCTTTTTGTTGTATGATATAATCTTGATATGGCCACACAAACCATGCATTATGTAATAAAGAACACAAAAACCCTTTTTTGGAATATGAACTATAAAATTTTATTAAATTTGATGATCTTCTTGTCGAAAAATATAGTGCAAACCGAAACACCAAAATGCGTATACAACAATGTTTAACGCCTCCCCCTATTTAACAAACCAACAAAAAAACTCCATGAATAAACCTTCGAAGGTTTATCATCACATGCAATGGCTACACTAGGGGGTTGTAAACACCCAAATGTAGTTCCTTTTCAGTTGATAATATATTCACCAATGTTTAGTAATTCGCAAATAAAGGTTTTTCGAAAGATTTGGTAGTAACGTACTGAATGTTATGTCTTGATACTCTCAGGTCGAATGCCCACCCAAACAATTTGAATTTTGATAATACAATCGGTCAATTAGTTTTCAATGTGACAGAGATAATTTTCTGAGAATAAAATAATGTAATCTTTTCAATTTTCATACATTATTTATGATAATTTATTTTTATCTGGTAGATTAAATTATGGGTAAAAAAAAGTGAAGACCTTCGACAACACCAAAGCGCAAGAGGCGAAAGTAAGTTTCACGGTATTTTTATCCCTTCGTTAGTGATACTTTATTATATCCCCAGAATAGTTAGCAAAGATTCCCTTAAGCTCGTAATATTGTACGAGTTATGACTAAAACTTTATGGGTTTTACATACTCCATTTGTCTCAAAGTCAATGTCTTTACTTTGTATTGGTTAAGGATACACTCAATCAACGACCAAGATAAACTCTTGTTCACCACTGTGGAACTTGGTTGGTTGAATATGTCCAAAAAATAAAAATGCACCCTTAATTACGGACATCCAAAAAAGAATAGTGTAATCTTGATTTGGGACGGAGTGAATATAAAATGAGAAATTCTACCCGTACCGCCAAACCCAACCGCATTAAAACTGCATGTATCCACCTAGAGAAAAAACAAACCAATTATCAATTCTTCTCTCCTGTTGAACCCACACAACATATATAATAAAAGAATAAATATGGGGAGATCATAAAAAAATCCTTTTGGTAAATCCATTGCATTAAAAGCTTATACCTTATTATTGTCTTTGTCAATGAGTTTACCAAATGGGTTTTTTTTAGTCTCCCTAGCTTTACTCATAATAAAACAGGGAAACAGCGTAATAAACAAATAGTGAAACCCATTTGTCATATTATTAACATACTCACCTATTTTTTTTTATCACCCTATAAATTCAGTTTCTTTCAAAATATAATTTTCAAATTAAAAAAAAACAGTCCAATTAAAAAATTTAAATATACTCCATATATAAAAAAAAACATATGTTAATTATATGTGTTAAAATACAATAAGATAAGACAAGAAATTGAAGTTTTTGTATTTGACATAAACTAATTAAAAAATTACACAGTGTGATTATCAATATTTTATTTTTTGAATAACACAATCATTGTTGATGCCTATAAGATAACATAGATTTAGGCATCAGCAATCATGATCTAAATAAAACGCGACGTGACATAGAGTTGTGTTGTTTTTTCATACAGCTGGCGCGGATCATTTTTTACTATTTTAAAAATAATCTTTTTTCTATTTAAAAAAAAATGGTCCGCGCCAGCGGTACGTATAGGTGGACCCATCACCTATAAATACCTCGCCAACGGTTCGCGTAGGTGATCGGTCCGCCTATACATACCGCTGGCGCGGACCATATTCTAAAAATAGTAGAAATATTATTTATAAAATAGTAAAAAATGGTAGCGTTAAAAAAACACGACTCCATGCCACGTTGAATTTTATTTGGTTCATGATTGAGTTAGTCAAAAAAATTCAATTTCGCATTTTTACTGGACACTAACTAATTAAAAAATTACACAATGTGATTATGAATATTTTATTTTTTAACTAACACAATCACGATCCAAATAATACGCGCAAGCGGTATGTGTAGGCGAACAGATCACCTATCCAAATCGGTGGCGCGGATAATTTTTCCTAATATGTTCGTCCGCGCCAGTGGCATTTATAGGTGATCGGTCCGCCTATACGAATCGCTGTTGCAGGCCAATTTTTTATATAGTAAAAAGATTATTATTAAAATCATAAAAAATGATCCGCGCGAGCTGTATGAAGAAAAAACACGACTCCATGCCAGGTCGCGTTTTATTTTGATTGTGATTATGTTAGTTAAAAAATAAAACATACATATTCACATTGTGTAATTTTTTAATTAGTTTGTGTCCCGTAAAAACGAGAAATTATATTTTTTTAACTAACACATTCATGAACCAAATAAAACGCGAGGTGGCATGGAGTCGTGATTTTTTTTACCGCTACCTTTTTTTACTATTTTAAAAATAATATTTCTGCTATTTTTTAACCGGACAGAAGATAGGAGGAGAGAAATGTTTATTGCCTTTGCTTTTCTTGGTTAGATCGTACAGTGAAAGTGCTGTTATATATACACTTTGGAATTGGTTTTAAGAATTCTATTTCTCCTCATATGGGTACAGATATTTCGGCAGCTATAATGGACAGATGCGGAACTCATTCAAATACATTTGAATGAGTCATTGGCTTCATTTAGTTCTACACGTGAGGATATCACTAAGATTCTTCAAATACATGTATTCTTTTTGGTCAATCAAAAACCATCTTGCCTAACATATGTATATATATATACCTTTGCAACCTATAATTTACCTGCCTAACATATTACAATTAGTTTAGCTTCTTGACATTTGTAACTTGTGATTACTAGGAGCGATGTCATATTTGTGAGAATCAGTTAACCAATTTATGTTATCTTGCACCTTTCTATTGTGCACACACGTTTATATGTATAATGAACCTTTCTATCTCTACTGACAATGAATTAATATATTGTCATGAGATTTTAAGATCTATATATGTTGACAAAGTTATTTTTAGTTTTTGATTCACAATATATGAAGTTTGGTTAATAATTAGCGACGTCCTTATGGTGAGAAGCATTAGAAAAAATATCAGCCTTCAAAAGGATTTTAAAATGAGGTTTTTAAATCAAATCTTTATTTTTTGCAAGTAAGTCACGGAAGTTCAATTAGAAAAAGTATCAAAGAGAGAAAAATTGAACTAAGTGTATTCATATAAGGAAAATGAGTACGGGCTTAAAAAACCCATGAGGCCACTTCACATCAAAAACAAAAAAAATTAGCACAAAAAAAGAATATTAGCTTCGTTTTCACGTCGTTGTACTCTGAACTCTCATAAGCTCGCCATAGAGGTAATTCTCTCAATGTGTAGTGCACGTACAATTTTCATACCAGACAGGGTTGTGATTCTCTTAGAAATTAATGTTTTCTTGATTTTTAAAAGGCCTTTAACTAATCAAATCGTTATAAGGAAAAACTTGAACGATTTATAACCAAGATATTAAGTACTATTTTTTTATAATATAGTTTTAGCTCTTCCTTTTTTTAATCAATAGTCAAAGAGATATGTGCAAACAAAAAAATGATTAGGATTCCATACGTAAAATAAATTTAAGTCCTCATAAATAGTCTAATTTTCCCAACAAAATAAAAACATATCAATAACTAAAAAAAAAGGGATTATTTCTACAAAAAAACGTATGGGTAAAAGCAGTTAAAACCTGGATTGATATCTCAAGAGAGTTTGAAAACACAAAGTTAAAAATACAAGATTAAAATTGTTCTTATGAGATCCTAAAGATCAATCATAGGAGCAAAAGTATTTTAAGTTGGGTATAAAGTATCATTTCAAACGTTTCTTGACCTGAAGAACAAAATACTCAATCAAAACACATCCCAAACCCTTTCACAGCCCTCTAAATTTTTCCACTTTATCCCTTAGCATTTGGTTTTTAATGCAATCGTTTATTTATCAAAAAAAAAAAAATTGCCAATTTATGTGGATAGTACGACCACATTTTTTTCGTGTTATTTTTATTTTATGATCGTGTCATAGGCAGTCTACAATATTATAGTTAATAAATATTTACAATAAGTTTGTTAGATAATATGATGTTAGATATATATTTTATACGTGAATGTGTTATTTTGTGCATCATATTTTATGTTAATAAAAATATATGTGTCGTATGAGTGTTTTGGTTATTAAATATTTTCCTACACGTGTAATTTGTATTATGTATTCTAACATGTAATTTGATATTTGCGTGTTTACCTATGATGATAAGTGTAAATTATGGAAAGGATGCCATAGTTGGAACATTTCTTTCCGTTCCTAGATGTTGCGAACTCTCTAATTTGAATTTTGGTCCCAATGGTACTTTGGTCGACTGCCTCTCTTCTAAGAGTCATTTGCTCCATATTTCCTTATGTCAACATACCAATAGCTTATAGTCTATTTGACAGATAATTCCAATTGCCCATGTAGGAGTTTTAGTTTTAATTATTACCTCTATTTATACTTCTCCCACTTGTAGAGATAATTTAGTAAAGCCATTCCTATTAACAATTAATATTACCTCTCCCTCGGGCTTTGGGTTATACTTGTAAGCATTCCATACAATAGTATATATATATATATATATATATATATATATATATATATATATACACATATATATATATATATATATAATATTACCTCTCCCTCGGGCTTTGGGTTATACTTGTAAGCATTCCATACAGTAGTATATATATATACAGTCCTGCTCTTGTGCGGACGATTCCGCATTTTAAGAATGCGGACCGGACATGTGTCACCTGGCGGTGAGCCTAGAAAAGAGAGAGAGTGTGCCTATAATTTATGCGATAGTTTCTAGGCGCACCTTGAGGCGACACATGTCTGGTCCGCATTCTTAAAACGCAGACTCGTCAGCACAGGAGCATTATATATATATATATATATATATATATATATATATATATATTCATCATAATTGTTTAATTATTTAAATCATATTACGACAGATTAAAGAGGCCTTAATATATTTTTTTTCTTCTTTCTTAATAATTTGCTGTTGTTTTTTCACTGTACAGTAGCTCTTGAAATTTTATACGTCTTCTATAAAATAAGAAGGTAGAATATAAAATAAACAAAAAATTAAGCTGATTCAGTTTTAATTAATAATTGACACTTTCTTCAACTTTTTCCTTGAACGTTTTAATTAAAGAAGTCCGAGAGAGAGAGAGAGAGAGAGATATTATTGTACGTATATATGTTGACACTATTGTTCGATTGAGGAACATGATCGACACATATGATATATTTAATATATTATCTTTATCAACAAAAGCAATTACTCTCTTAGCTCTATCTTTATCTATAAGATATATAAGGTTTACTACTTTGTCCCTTTTTATAGATGTGAGTAGAAAGATCACGTATTACATCCCAAAAGATTATCATACTGAGAAAAATAACGAACAAGTAAACCATCCCGAGAATATATGAACGATTTAAAACACGATTAACGTTGTTCTTTATGTGCTTCTAGTGATGATCACCTATAAAAGTCCAAATTTCGGGATGTTATCCAGAACCTTTTTTAATACCGGATCAATTTAAAAAAAACTTTGGTTTTCAAAAAATAAAAGTGATTGGTCAAGATGATTAAGTAATATTCTACATTACCTTAGAAATATTTTTATTTATCTGCTATTTTTTTCCACTTCATACTGACGACGCTTAAGGTTTTGGCACCGTACTCAACAAAAACAAAAAAAATGGTACAAACTCCATTCTAAACTAAAGTCACCCACAAATTTGTGAGAAAATCCGACAAACAATGTGGGCATCCATTTTATTTTATTTGGTATATAGTTTTTCCGAATCTTACATTGAAGTGAAATATTGACCAAAGTTATTGAGCGTAGAATAAACAAAAACTAAACCCACGAGTAGAACATCTTCTACTGACATCTGAAGTTGGGAGGAAGGGGCTTATCACAAGCATTGAGCAACAAGATAAGTGTGAGGGGCACATTGAGGTTAATCCCAAGCAAATTAGCCCTAATAGCAGTGCAAAGGCACACAGCTGCATCCAAGTCACCCAAGCCATGAAGCAAGGTACAACACTGACTCTGCCTGTAAGGAGGGGACCCAATAACAACATTGATAAGACCTCCAAGAAGATTGGCACAGACACCAAGCCCTAGTATGTCTCTAGGGCAATTAGGAGGAGAAACAGGAGGAGTATTTGGAGGAGACAGATTATTTATCGGTGTTGGGCTTGCATTGGAAAGTGTGGAGAGGAAGAGGACAAATAAAATAAGGATGGTGGAGGAGAGCTTGGTGAGGGAGGCCATGGCTTGTGAAACACTATGGAGGAGTTTAGTTAAGGATTGGTTGTTTTTTAATAAAAGGGATGGTGCCCCTTTTATAGGGATATTGGGAGTTGTATTTTGTGGGAAACAACAAGAATGTCAAGGAAAGAGCTACTTGTGCATACGTACTGGTAGAGTATTCTATTAGTTTGTGCGAGAGATGGAATGTTGCATTAATACGTACTAGCTAGATGCTTTGGAAGGTAACTATGGGAGGTGAGATATCCATATAAAGAGATATTTATGTAAATAATAGTGTTTGGCATTAAAAACATAACTAACAAGTTGCGTTAATTAACTATCTTTATTGTATCATAATACAAAAAAAATATGTATACGAGGGAGTAAAAAAATTTGAACCCTGTTTTCCTAACTATAAAACACACTCTTATATTGTAACTTAAATTATCTCACTTAATAACTTCACACTATATCACCTACATTGATACCACTTTACAAATTACACCCCAAAGCTCATAAGTGCAACCCACAATTGTTAACAAAAGTATACAATCACATCATAATGTGTCATATACACAACTTTAATGAAACCTATTGTTTTAAAAATACAGTTTTTCATTTCAGCATATATCTTCGTCTGATTGTTTGACTTACAACACCCCTTTATTAATTCTCATTTTTTTATGTTAAGACATATCTCTTTTCCTAAACTGCCAAACATATGTTGAAGAAAGTTGTCTCAGACATGAGGCACCCACTTGGTCAATGGTAACCAAGGAATTTTAACCAAATATCTCATTTTCCCTTTTTTCACTGTCTAAAATCACAATCTTAAAAATGTAAATTCAAATACACTCAAACTTCAAAAAAAATATCCATTAGAATAAGAAAAGCACAAGGCTATTGGTTCAACTATAATTTTTTTCAACATAAGAGGCCATGTTAAAATTACTTTTATTGTTTATTGTATGATCTCTATATATCTACACAAATCCTTCATTTTGAAATAGAGGAAACAAATTTTTAGATACCTTTATTTGTCGTAATCCAAAAAGATATATCTACGAGGGAGTAAACAAAAAAATTTGAATAATGTTTTCCTAATTACCAAACATTCTATTTCATATTGTAATTTAATTTACCTCGCTGTATCACGTCACACTTTATAATCTACTTTGATTCCAATTTACATAAAATACCCCAAATCTAAACAAGACAACACCTATTTGTTATAAAAAAATAGAATAAAAAATATATTCCTATCTATTATCTCTTAAACAAAAAAAACAAATGTCTACAAGGGAGTAAAGCCGTAATTTCAATAATATTTTCCTATTTATAAAACATTCTCGAACATATTGTAATTTAAATTATTATTGTTAATAACTTCAAACTGTATCACCTACTTTGATTCCAATTAACAAAGAATACCCAAAGCTCATAAATAAGACCCACATTTGTTAAAACAAAATTACAGTAAGATAAGAATGTATCGTATGCACGACTTTAAAGAAACCTATTGTTTTAAAAATATATTTTTTCCTATCACCGTATGTGTTACGCCGATTTTTTTATTTAAACCCTACCATTATTAATTAACATTTGTTTATTTTAAGAAATATTTTTTTCTTAAAATACCCAACAAAATTTAAACAAAGTTGTATCAGCAATGAGGAACACACTTGGTCAATGGTATCAAAGGAATTTTGAGAAAATATCGCATATTCCTTTTTTTTTTGTCTAAAATCATAATCTCAAAACTCTATCTATCTTTGTTAAAATAAAAAGAAGACAAAATTATAGATCCAAGCATCCTCGTTTTTTATTTAAGGGGGTGTGCTGAGTGCTCTTTTTGTTGTATGATATAATCTTGATATGGCCACACAAACCATGCATTATGTAATAAAGAACACAAAAACCCTTTTTTGGAATATGAACTATAAAATTTTATTAAATTTGATGATCTTCTTGTCGAAAAATATAGTGCAAACCGAAACACCAAAATGCGTATACAACAATGTTTAACGCCTCCCCCTATTTAACAAACCAACAAAAAAACTCCATGAATAAACCTTCGAAGGTTTATCATCACATGCAATGGCTACACTAGGGGGTTGTAAACACCCAAATGTAGTTCCTTTTCAGTTGATAATATATTCACCAATGTTTAGTAATTCGCAAATAAAGGTTTTTCGAAAGATTTGGTAGTAACGTACTGAATGTTATGTCTTGATACTCTCAGGTCGAATGCCCACCCAAACAATTTGAATTTTGATAATACAATCGGTCAATTAGTTTTCAATGTGACACAGATAATTTTCTTAGAATAAAATAATGTAATCTTTTCAATTTTCATACATTATTTATGATAATTTATTTTTATCTGGTAGATTAAATTATGGGTAAAAAAAAGTGAAGACCTTCGACAACACCAGAGCGCAAGAGGCGAAAGTAAGTTTCATGGTATTTTTATCCCTTCGTTAGTGATACTTTATTATATCCCCAGAATAGTTAGCAAAGATTCCCTTAAGCTCGTAATATTGTACGAGTTATGACTAAAACTTTATGGGTTTTACATACTCCATTTGTCTCAAAGTCAATGTCTTTACTTTGTATTGGTTAAGGATACACTCAATCAACGACCAAGATAAACTCTTGTTCACCACTGTGGAACTTGGTTGGTTGAATATGTCCAAAAAATAAAAATGCACCCTTAATTACGGACAATCCAAAAAAGTATAGTGTAATCTTGATTTGGGACGGAGTGAATATAAAATGAGAAATTCTACCCGTACCGCCAAACCCAACCGCATTAAAACCGCATGTATCCACCTAGAGAAAAAACAAACCAATTATCAATTCTTCTCTCCTGTTGAACCCACACAACATATATAATAAAAGAATGGATATGGGGAGATCATAAAAAAATCCTTTTGGTAAATCCATTGCATTAAAAGCTTATACCTTATTATTGTCTTTGTCAATGAGTTTACCAAATGGGTTTTTTTTAGTCTCCCTAGCTTTACTCATAATAAAACAGGGAAACAACGTAATAAACAAACAGTGAAACCCATTTGTCATATTATTCACATACTCACCTATTTTTCTTTATCACCCTATAAAATCAGTTTCTTTCAAAATATAATTTTCAAATTAAAAAAAAACAGTCCAATTAAAAAATTTAAATATACTCCATATATAAAAAAAAACATATGTTAATTATATGTGTTAAAATACAATAAGATAAGACAAGAAATTGAAGTTTTTGTATTTGACATAAACTAATTAAAAAATTACACAGTGTGATTATCAATATTTTATTTTTTGAATAACACAATCATTGTTGATGCCTATAAGATAACATAGATTTAGGCATCAGCAATCATGATCTAAATAAAACGCGACGTGACATAGAGTTGTGTTGTTTTTTCATACAGCTGGCGCGGATCATTTTTTACTATTTTAAAAATAATCTTTTTTCTATTTAAAAAAAAATGGTCCGCGCCAGCGGTACGTATAGGTGGACCCATCACCTATAAATACCTCGCCAACGGTTCGCGTAGGTGATCGGTCCGCCTATACATACCGCTGGCGCGGACCATATTCTAAAAATAGTAGAAATATTATTTATAAAATAGTAAAAAATGGTAGCGTTAAAAAAACACGACTCCATGCCACGTTGAATTTTATTTGGTTCATGATTGAGTTAGTCAAAAAAATTCAATTTCGCATTTTTACTGGACACTAACTAATTAAAAAATTACACAATGTGATTATGAATATTTTATTTTTTAACTAACACAATCACGATCCAAATAATACGCGCAAGCGGTATGTGTAGGCGAACAGATCACCTATCAAAATCGGTGGCGCGGATAATTTTTCCTAATATGTTCGTCCGCGCCAGTGGCATTTATAGGTGATCGGTCCGCCTATACGTATCGCTGTTGCAGGCCAATTTTTTATATAGTAAAAAGATTATTATTAAAATCATAAAAAATGATCCGCGCGAGCTGTATGAAGAAAAAACACGACTCCATGCCAGGTCGCGTTTTATTTTGATTGTGATTATGTTAGTTAAAAAATAAAACATACATATTCACATTGTGTAATTTTTTAATTAGTTTGTGTCCCGTAAAAACGAGAAATTATATTTTTTTAACTAACACATTCATGAACCAAATAAAACGCGAGGTGGCATTGAGTCGTGATTTTTTTTACCGCTACCTTTTTTTACTATTTTAAAAATAATATTTCTGCTATTTTTTAACCGGACAGAAGATAGGAGGAGAGAAATGTTTATTGCCTTTGCTTTTCTTGGTTAGATCGTACAGTGAAAGTGCTGTTATATATACACTTTGGAATTGGTTTTAAGAATTCTATTTCTCCTCATATGGGTACAGATATTTCGGCAGCTATAATGGACAGATGTGGAACTCATTCAAATACATTTGAACGAGTCATTGGCTTCATTTAGTTCTACACGTGAGGATATCACTAAGATTCTTCAAATACATGTATTCTTTTTGGTCAATCAAAAACCATCTTGCCTAACATATGTATATATATATACCTTTGCAACCTATAATTTACCTGCCTAACATATTACAATTAGTTTAGCTTCTTGACATTTGTAACTTGTGATTACTAGGAGCGATGTCATATTTGTGAGAATCAGTTAACCAATTTATGTTATCTTGCACCTTTCTATTGTGCACACACGTTTATATGTATAATGAACCTTTCTATCTCTACTGACAATGAATTAATATATTGTCATGAGATTTTAAGATCTATATATGTTGACAAAGTTATTTTTAGTTTTTGATTCACAATATATGAAGTTTGGTTAATAATTAGCGACGTCCTTATGGTGAGAAGCATTAGAAAAAATATCAGCCTTCAAAAGGATTTTAAAATGAGGTTTTTAAATCAAATCTTTATTTTTTGCAAGTAAGTCACGGAAGTTCAATTAGAAAAAGTATCAAAGAGAGAAAAATTGAACTAAGTGTATTCATATAAGGAAAATGAGTACGGGCTTAAAAAACCCATGAGGCCACTTCACATCAAAAACAAAAAAAATTAGCACAAAAAAAGAATATTAGCTTCGTTTTCACGTCGTTGTACTCTGAACTCTCATAAGCTCGCCATAGAGGTAATTCTCTCAATGTGTAGTGCACGTACAATTTTCATACCAGACAGGGTTGTGATTCTCTTAGAAATTAATGTTTTCTTGATTTTTAAAAGGCCTTTAACTAATCAAATCGTTATAAGGAAAAACTTGAACGATTTATAACCAAGATATTAAGTACTATTTTTTTATAATATAGTTTTAGCTCTTCCTTTTTTTAATCAATAGTCAAAGAGATATGTGCAAACAAAAAAATGATTAGGATTCCATACGTAAAATAAATTTAAGTCCTCATAAATAGTCTAATTTTCCCAACAAAATAAAAACATATCAATAACTAAAAAAAAAGGGATTATTTCTACAAAAAAACGTATGGGTAAAAGCAGTTAAAACCTGGATTGATATCTCAAGAGAGTTTGAAAACACAAAGTTAAAAATACAAGATTAAAATTGTTCTTATGAGATCCTAAAGATCAATCATAGGAGCAAAAGTATTTTAAGTTGGGTATAAAGTATCATTTCAAACGTTTCTTGACCTGAAGAACAAAATACTCAATCAAAACACATCCCAAACCCTTTCACAGCCCTCCAAATTTTTCCACTTTATCCCTTAGCATTTGGTTTTTAATGCAATCGTTTATTTATCAAAAAAAAAAAAATTACCAATTTATGTGGATAGTACGACCACATTTTTTTCGTGTTATTTTTATTTTATGATCGTGTCATAGGCAGTCTACAATATTATAGTTAATAAATATTTACAATAAGTTTGTTAGATAATATGATGTTAGATATATATTTTATACGTGAATGTGTTATTTTGTGCATCATATTTTATGTTAATAAAAATATATGTGTCGTATGAGTGTTTTGGTTATTAAATATTTTCCTACACGTGTAATTTGTATTATGTATTCTAACATGTAATTTGATATTTGCGTGTTTACCTATGATGATAAGTGTAAATTATGGAAAGGATGCCATAGTTGGAACATTTCTTTCCGTTCCTAGATGTTGCGAACTCTCTAATTTGAATTTTGGTCCCAATGGTACTTTGGTCGACTGCCTCTCTTCTAAGAGTCATTTGCTCCATATTTCCTTATGTCAACATACCAATAGCTTATAGTCTATTTGACAGATAATTCCAATTGCCCATGTAGGAGTTTTAGTTTTAATTATTACCTCTATTTATACTTCTCCCACTTGTAGAGATAATTTAGTAAAGCCATTCCTATTAACAATTAATATTACCTCTCCCTCGGGCTTTGGGTTATACTTGTAAGCATTCCATACAATAGTATATATATATATATAATATTACCTCTCCCTCGGGCTTTGGGTTATACTTGTAAGCATTCCATACAGTAGTATATATATATACAGTCCTGCTCTTGTGCGGACGATTCCGCATTTTAAGAATGCGGACCGGACATGTGTCACCTGGCGGTGAGCCTAGAAAAGAGAGAGAGTGTGCCTATAATTTATGCGATAGTTTCTAGGCGCACCTTGAGGCGACACATGTCTGGTCCGCATTCTTAAAACGCAGACTCGTCAGCACAGGAGCATTATATATATATATATATATATATATATATATATATTCATCATAATTGTTTAATTATTTAAATCATATTACGACAGATTAAAGAGGCCTTAATATATTTTTTTTCTTCTTTCTTAATAATTTGCTGTTGTTTTTTCACTGTACAGTAGCTCTTGAAATTTTATACGTCTTCTATAAAATAAGAAGGTAGAATATAAAATAAACAAAAAATTAAGCTGATTCAGTTTTAATTAATAATTGACACTTTCTTCAACTTTTTCCTTGAACGTTTTAATTAAAGAAGTCCGAGAGAGAGAGAGAGAGAGAGAGAGATATTATTGTACGTATATATGTTGACACTATTGTTCGATTGAGGAACATGATCGACACATATGATATATTTAATATATTATCTTTATCAACAAAAGCAATTACTCTCTTAGCTCTATCTTTATCTATAAGATATATAAGGTTTACTACTTTGTCCCTTTTTATAGATGTGAGTAGAAAGATCACGTATTACATCCCAAAAGATTATCATACTGAGAAAAATAACGAACAAGTAAACCATCCCGAGAATATATGAACGATTTAAAACACGATTAACGTTGTTCTTTATGTGCTTCTAGTGATGATCACCTATAAAAGTCCAAATTTCGGGATGTTATCCAGAACCTTTTTTAATACCGGATCAATTTAAAAAAAACTTTGGTTTTCAAAAAATAAAAGTGATTGGTCAAGATGATTAAGTAATATTCTACATTACCTTAGAAATATTTTTATTTATCTGCTATTTTTTTCCACTTCATACTGACGACGCTTAAGGTTTTGGCACCGTACTCAACAAAAACAAAAAAAATGGTACAAACTCCATTCTAAACTAAAGTCACCCACAAATTTGTGAGAAAATCCGACAAACAATGTGGGCATCCATTTTATTTTATTTGGTATATAGTTTTTCCGAATCTTACATTGAAGTGAAATATTGACCAAAGTTATTGAGCGTAGAATAAACAAAAACTAAACCCACGAGTAGAACATCTTCTACTGACATCTGAAGTTGGGAGGAAGGGGCTTATCACAAGCATTGAGCAACAAGATAAGTGTGAGGGGCACATTGAGGTTAATCCCAAGCAAATTAGCCCTAATAGCAGTGCAAAGGCACACAGCTGCATCCAAGTCACCCAAGCCATGAAGCAAGGTACAACACTGACTCTGCCTGTAAGGAGGGGACCCAATAACAACATTGATAAGACCTCCAAGAAGATTGGCACAGACACCAAGCCCTAGTATGTCTCTAGGGCAATTAGGAGGAGAAACAGGAGGAGTATTTGGAGGAGACAGATTATTTATCGGTGTTGGGCTTGCATTGGAAAGTGTGGAGAGGAAGAGGACAAATAAAATAAGGATGGTGGAGGAGAGCTTGGTGAGGGAGGCCATGGCTTGTGAAACACTATGGAGGAGTTTAGTTAAGGATTGGTTGTTTTTTAATAAAAGGGATGGTGCCCCTTTTATAGGGATATTGGGAGTTGTATTTTGTGGGAAACAACAAGAATGTCAAGGAAAGAGCTACTTGTGCATACGTACTGGTAGAGTATTCTATTAGTTTGTGCGAGAGATGGAATGTTGCATTAATACGTACTAGCTAGATGCTTTGGAAGGTAACTATGGGAGGTGAGATATCCATATAAAGAGATATTTATGTAAATAATAGTGTTTGGCATTAAAAACATAACTAACAAGTTGCGTTAATTAACTATCTTTATTGTATCATAATACAAAAAAAATATGTATACGAGGGAGTAAAAAAATTTGAACCCTGTTTTCCTAACTATAAAACACACTCTTATATTGTAACTTAAATTATCTCACTTAATAACTTCACACTATATCACCTACATTGATACCACTTTACAAATTACACCCCAAAGCTCATAAGTGCAACCCACAATTGTTAACAAAAGTATACAATCACATCATAATGTGTCATATACACAACTTTAATGAAACCTATTGTTTTAAAAATACAGTTTTTCATTTCAGCATATATCTTCGTCTGATTGTTTGACTTACAACACCCCTTTATTAATTCTCATTTTTTTATGTTAAGACATATCTCTTTTCCTAAACTGCCAAACATATGTTGAAGAAAGTTGTCTCAGACATGAGGCACCCACTTGGTCAATGGTAACCAAGGAATTTTAACCAAATATCTCATTTTCCCTTTTTTCACTGTCTAAAATCACAATCTTAAAAATGTAAATTCAAATACACTCAAACTTCAAAAAAAATATCCATTAGAATAAGAAAAGCACAAGGCTATTGGTTCAACTATAATTTTTTTCAACATAAGAGGCCATGTTAAAATTACTTTTATTGTTTATTGTATGATCTCTATATATCTACACAAATCCTTCATTTTGAAATAGAGGAAACAAATTTTTAGATACCTTTATTTGTCGTAATCCAAAAAGATATATCTACGAGGGAGTAAACAAAAAAATTTGAATAATGTTTTCCTAATTACCAAACATTCTATTTCATATTGTAATTTAATTTACCTCGCTGTATCACGTCACACTTTATAATCTACTTTGATTCCAATTTACATAAAATACCCCAAATCTAAACAAGACAACACCTATTTGTTATAAAAAAATAGAATAAAAAATATATTCCTATCTATTATCTCTTAAACAAAAAAAACAAATGTCTACAAGGGAGTAAAGCCGTAATTTCAATAATATTTTCCTATTTATAAAACATTCTCGAACATATTGTAATTTAAATTATTATTGTTAATAACTTCAAACTGTATCACCTACTTTGATTCCAATTAACAAAGAATACCCAAAGCTCATAAATAAGACCCACATTTGTTAAAACAAAATTACAGTAAGATAAGAATGTATCGTATGCACGACTTTAAAGAAACCTATTGTTTTAAAAATATATTTTTTCCTATCACCGTATGTGTTACGCCGATTTTTTTATTTAAACCCTACCATTATTAATTAACATTTGTTTATTTTAAGAAATATTTTTTTCTTAAAATACCCAACAAAATTTAAACAAAGTTGTATCAGCAATGAGGAACACACTTGGTCAATGGTATCAAAGGAATTTTGAGAAAATATCGCATATTCCTTTTTTTTTTGTCTAAAATCATAATCTCAAAACTCTATCTATCTTTGTTAAAATAAAAAGAAGACAAAATTATAGATCCAAGCATCCTCGTTTTTTATTTAAGGGGGTGTGCTGAGTGCTCTTTTTGTTGTATGATATAATCTTGATATGGCCACACAAACCATGCATTATGTAATAAAGAACACAAAAACCCTTTTTTGGAATATGAACTATAAAATTTTATTAAATTTGATGATCTTCTTGTCGAAAAATATAGTGCAAACCGAAACACCAAAATGCGTATACAACAATGTTTAACGCCTCCCCCTATTTAACAAACCAACAAAAAAACTCCATGAATAAACCTTCGAAGGTTTATCATCACATGCAATGGCTACACTAGGGGGTTGTAAACACCCAAATGTAGTTCCTTTTCAGTTGATAATATATTCACCAATGTTTAGTAATTCGCAAATAAAGGTTTTTCGAAAGATTTGGTAGTAACGTACTGAATGTTATGTCTTGATACTCTCAGGTCGAATGCCCACCCAAACAATTTGAATTTTGATAATACAATCGGTCAATTAGTTTTCAATGTGACACAGATAATTTTCTTAGAATAAAATAATGTAATCTTTTCAATTTTCATACATTATTTATGATAATTTATTTTTATCTGGTAGATTAAATTATGGGTAAAAAAAAGTGAAGACCTTCGACAACACCAGAGCGCAAGAGGCGAAAGTAAGTTTCATGGTATTTTTATCCCTTCGTTAGTGATACTTTATTATATCCCCAGAATAGTTAGCAAAGATTCCCTTAAGCTCGTAATATTGTACGAGTTATGACTAAAACTTTATGGGTTTTACATACTCCATTTGTCTCAAAGTCAATGTCTTTACTTTGTATTGGTTAAGGATACACTCAATCAACGACCAAGATAAACTCTTGTTCACCACTGTGGAACTTGGTTGGTTGAATATGTCCAAAAAATAAAAATGCACCCTTAATTACGGACAATCCAAAAAAGTATAGTGTAATCTTGATTTGGGACGGAGTGAATATAAAATGAGAAATTCTACCCGTACCGCCAAACCCAACCGCATTAAAACCGCATGTATCCACCTAGAGAAAAAACAAACCAATTATCAATTCTTCTCTCCTGTTGAACCCACACAACATATATAATAAAAGAATGGATATGGGGAGATCATAAAAAAATCCTTTTGGTAAATCCATTGCATTAAAAGCTTATACCTTATTATTGTCTTTGTCAATGAGTTTACCAAATGGGTTTTTTTTAGTCTCCCTAGCTTTACTCATAATAAAACAGGGAAACAACGTAATAAACAAACAGTGAAACCCATTTGTCATATTATTCACATACTCACCTATTTTTCTTTATCACCCTATAAATTCAGTTTCTTTCAAAATATAATTTTCAAATTAAAAAAAAAACAGTCCAATTAAAAAATTTAAATATACTCCATATATAAAAAAAAACATATGTTAATTATATGTGTTAAAATACAATAAGATAAGACAAGAAATTGAAGTTTTTGTATTTGACATAAACTAATTAAAAAATTACACAGTGTGATTATCAATATTTTATTTTTTGAATAACACAATCATTGTTGATGCCTATAAGATAACATAGATTTAGGCATCAGCAATCATGATCTAAATAAAACGCGACGTGACATAGAGTTGTGTTGTTTTTTCATACAGCTGGCGCGGATCATTTTTTACTATTTTAAAAATAATCTTTTTTCTATTTAAAAAAAAATGGTCCGCGCCAGCGGTACGTATAGGTGGACCCATCACCTATAAATACCTCGCCAACGGTTCGCGTAGGTGATCGGTCCGCCTATACATACCGCTGGCGCGGACCATATTCTAAAAATAGTAGAAATATTATTTATAAAATAGTAAAAAATGGTAGCGTTAAAAAAACACGACTCCATGCCACGTTGAATTTTATTTGGTTCATGATTGAGTTAGTCAAAAAAATTCAATTTCGCATTTTTACTGGACACTAACTAATTAAAAAATTACACAATGTGATTATGAATATTTTATTTTTTAACTAACACAATCACGATCCAAATAATACGCGCAAGCGGTATGTGTAGGCGAACAGATCACCTATCAAAATCGGTGGCGCGGATAATTTTTCCTAATATGTTCGTCCGCGCCAGTGGCATTTATAGGTGATCGGTCCGCCTATACGTATCGCTGTTGCAGGCCAATTTTTTATATAGTAAAAAGATTATTATTAAAATCATAAAAAATGATCCGCGCGAGCAGTATGAAGAAAAAACACGACTCCATGCCAGGTCGCGTTTTATTTTGATTGTGATTATGTTAGTTAAAAAATAAAACATACATATTCACATTGTGTAATTTTTTAATTAGTTTGTGTCCCGTAAAAACGAGAAATTATATTTTTTTAACTAACACATTCATGAACCAAATAAAACGCGAGGTGGCATGGAGTCGTGATTTTTTTTACCGCTACCTTTTTTTACTATTTTAAAAATAATATTTCTGCTATTTTTTAACCGGACAGAAGATAGGAGGAGAGAAATGTTTATTGCCTTTGCTTTTCTTGGTTAGATCGTACAGTGAAAGTGCTGTTATATATACACTTTGGAATTGGTTTTAAGAATTCTATTTCTCCTCATATGGGTACAGATATTTCGGCAGCTATAATGGACAGATGTGGAACTCATTCAAATACATTTGAACGAGTCATTGGCTTCATTTAGTTCTACACGTGAGGATATCACTAAGATTCTTCAAATACATGTATTCTTTTTGGTCAATCAAAAACCATCTTGCCTAACATATGTATATATATATACCTTTGCAACCTATAATTTACCTGCCTAACATATTACAATTAGTTTAGCTTCTTGACATTTGTAACTTGTGATTACTAGGAGCGATGTCATATTTGTGAGAATCAGTTAACCAATTTATGTTATCTTGCACCTTTCTATTGTGCACACACGTTTATATGTATAATGAACCTTTCTATCTCTACTGACAATGAATTAATATATTGTCATGAGATTTTAAGATCTATATATGTTGACAAAGTTATTTTTAGTTTTTGATTCACAATATATGAAGTTTGGTTAATAATTAGCGACGTCCTTATGGTGAGAAGCATTAGAAAAAATATCAGCCTTCAAAAGGATTTTAAAATGAGGTTTTTAAATCAAATCTTTATTTTTTGCAAGTAAGTCACGGAAGTTCAATTAGAAAAAGTATCAAAGAGAGAAAAATTGAACTAAGTGTATTCATATAAGGAAAATGAGTACGGGCTTAAAAAACCCATGAGGCCACTTCACATCAAAAACAAAAAAAATTAGCACAAAAAAAGAATATTAGCTTCGTTTTCACGTCGTTGTACTCTGAACTCTCATAAGCTCGCCATAGAGGTAATTCTCTCAATGTGTAGTGCACGTACAATTTTCATACCAGACAGGGTTGTGATTCTCTTAGAAATTAATGTTTTCTTGATTTTTAAAAGGCCTTTAACTAATCAAATCGTTATAAGGAAAAACTTGAACGATTTATAACCAAGATATTAAGTACTATTTTTTTATAATATAGTTTTAGCTCTTCCTTTTTTTAATCAATAGTCAAAGAGATATGTGCAAACAAAAAAATGATTAGGATTCCATACGTAAAATAAATTTAAGTCCTCATAAATAGTCTAATTTTCCCAACAAAATAAAAACATATCAATAACTAAAAAAAAAGGGATTATTTCTACAAAAAAACGTATGGGTAAAAGCAGTTAAAACCTGGATTGATATCTCAAGAGAGTTTGAAAACACAAAGTTAAAAATACAAGATTAAAATTGTTCTTATGAGATCCTAAAGATCAATCATAGGAGCAAAAGTATTTTAAGTTGGGTATAAAGTATCATTTCAAACGTTTCTTGACCTGAAGAACAAAATACTCAATCAAAACACATCCCAAACCCTTTCACAGCCCTCCAAATTTTTCCACTTTATCCCTTAGCATTTGGTTTTTAATGCAATCGTTTATTTATCAAAAAAAAAAAAATTACCAATTTATGTGGATAGTACGACCACATTTTTTTCGTGTTATTTTTATTTTATGATCGTGTCATAGGCAGTCTACAATATTATAGTTAATAAATATTTACAATAAGTTTGTTAGATAATATGATGTTAGATATATATTTTATACGTGAATGTGTTATTTTGTGCATCATATTTTATGTTAATAAAAATATATGTGTCGTATGAGTGTTTTGGTTATTAAATATTTTCCTACACGTGTAATTTGTATTATGTATTCTAACATGTAATTTGATATTTGCGTGTTTACCTATGATGATAAGTGTAAATTATGGAAAGGATGCCATAGTTGGAACATTTCTTTCCGTTCCTAGATGTTGCGAACTCTCTAATTTGAATTTTGGTCCCAATGGTACTTTGGTCGACTGCCTCTCTTCTAAGAGTCATTTGCTCCATATTTCCTTATGTCAACATACCAATAGCTTATAGTCTATTTGACAGATAATTCCAATTGCCCATGTAGGAGTTTTAGTTTTAATTATTACCTCTATTTATACTTCTCCCACTTGTAGAGATAATTTAGTAAAGCCATTCCTATTAACAATTAATATTACCTCTCCCTCGGGCTTTGGGTTATACTTGTAAGCATTCCATACAATAGTATATATATATATATATAATATTACCTCTCCCTCGGGCTTTGGGTTATACTTGTAAGCATTCCATACAGTAGTATATATATATACAGTCCTGCTCTTGTGCGGACGATTCCGCATTTTAAGAATGCGGACCGGACATGTGTCACCTGGCGGTGAGCCTAGAAAAGAGAGAGAGTGTGCCTATAATTTATGCGATAGTTTCTAGGCGCACCTTGAGGCGACACATGTCTGGTCCGCATTCTTAAAACGCAGACTCGTCAGCACAGGAGCATTATATATATATATATATATATATATATATATATATATATATATTCATCATAATTGTTTAATTATTTAAATCATATTACGACAGATTAAAGAGGCCTTAATATATTTTTTTTCTTCTTTCTTAATAATTTGCTGTTGTTTTTTCACTGTACAGTAGCTCTTGAAATTTTATACGTCTTCTATAAAATAAGAAGGTAGAATATAAAATAAACAAAAAATTAAGCTGATTCAGTTTTAATTAATAATTGACACTTTCTTCAACTTTTTCCTTGAACGTTTTAATTAAAGAAGTCCGAGAGAGAGAGAGAGAGAGAGAGAGAGAGAGATATTATTGTACGTATATATGTTGACACTATTGTTCGATTGAGGAACATGATCGACACATATGATATATTTAATATATTATCTTTATCAACAAAAGCAATTACTCTCTTAGCTCTATCTTTATCTATAAGATATATAAGGTTTACTACTTTGTCCCTTTTTATAGATGTGAGTAGAAAGATCACGTATTACATCCCAAAAGATTATCATACTGAGAAAAATAACAAACAAGTAAACCATCCCGAGAATATATGAACGATTTAAAACACGATTAACGTTGTTCTTTATGTGCTTCTAGTGATGATCACCTATAAAAGTCCAAATTTCGGGATGTTATCCAGAACCTTTTTTAATACCGGATCAATTTAAAAAAAACTTTGGTTTTCAAAAAATAAAAGTGATTGGTCAAGATGATTAAGTAATATTCTACATTACCTTAGAAATATTTTTATTTATCTGCTATTTTTTTCCACTTCATACTGACGACGCTTAAGGTTTTGGCACCGTACTCAACAAAAACAAAAAAAATGGTACAAACTCCATTCTAAACTAAAGTCACCCACAAATTTGTGAGAAAATCCGACAAACAATGTGGGCATCCATTTTATTTTATTTGGTATATAGTTTTTCCGAATCTTACATTGAAGTGAAATATTGACCAAAGTTATTGAGCGTAGAATAAACAAAAACTAAACCCACGAGTAGAACATCTTCTACTGACATCTGAAGTTGGGAGGAAGGGGCTTATCACAAGCATTGAGCAACAAGATAAGTGTGAGGGGCAGATTGAGGTTAATCCCAAGCAAATTAGCCCTAATAGCAGTGCAAAGGCACACAGCTGCATCCAAGTCACCCAAGCCATGAAGCAAGGTACAACACTGACTCTGCCTGTAAGGAGGGGACCCAATAACAACATTGATAAGACCTCCAAGAAGATTGGCACAGACACCAAGCCCTAGTATGTCTCTAGGGCAATTAGGAGGAGAAACAGGAGGAGTATTTGGAGGAGACAGATTATTTATCGGTGTTGGGCTTGCATTGGAAAGTGTGGAGAGGAAGAGGACAAATAAAATAAGGATGGTGGAGGAGAGCTTGGTGAGGGAGGCCATGGCTTGTGAAACACTTTGGAGGAGTTTAGTTAAGGATTGGTTGTTTTTTAATAAAAGGGATGGTGCCCCTTTTATAGGGATATTGGGAGTTGTATTTTGTGGGAAACAACAAGAATGTCAAGGAAAGAGCTACTTGTGCATACGTACTGGTAGAGTATTCTATTAGTTTGTGCGAGAGATGGAATGTTGCATTAATACGTACTAGCTAGATGCTTTGGAAGGTAACTATGGGAGGTGAGATATCCATATAAAGAGATATTTATGTAAATAATAGTGTTTGGCATTAAAAACATAACTAACAAGTTGCGTTAATTAACTATCTTTATTGTATCATAATACAAAAAAAATATGTATACGAGGGAGTAAAAAAATTTGAACCCTGTTTTCCTAACTATAAAACACACTCTTATATTGTAACTTAAATTATCTCACTTAATAACTTCACACTATATCACCTACATTGATACCACTTTACAAATTACACCCCAAAGCTCATAAGTGCAACCCACAATTGTTAACAAAAGTATACAATCACATCATAATGTGTCATATACACAACTTTAATGAAACCTATTGTTTTAAAAATACAGTTTTTCATTTCAGCATATATCTTCGTCTGATTGTTTGACTTACAACACCCCTTTATTAATTCTCATTTTTTTATGTTAAGACATATCTCTTTTCCTAAACTGCCAAACATATGTTGAAGAAAGTTGTCTCAGACATGAGGCACCCACTTGGTCAATGGTAACCAAGGAATTTTAACCAAATATCTCATTTTCCCTTTTTTCACTGTCTAAAATCACAATCTTAAAAATGTAAATTCAAATACACTCAAACTTCAAAAAAAATATCCATTAGAATAAGAAAAGCACAAGGCTATTGGTTCAACTATAATTTTTTTCAACATAAGAGGCCATGTTAAAATTACTTTTATTGTTTATTGTATGATCTCTATATATCTACACAAATCCTTCATTTTGAAATAGAGGAAACAAATTTTTAGATACCTTTATTTGTCGTAATCCAAAAAGATATATCTACGAGGGAGTAAACAAAAAAATTTGAATAATGTTTTCCTAATTACCAAACATTCTATTTCATATTGTAATTTAATTTACCTCGCTGTATCACGTCACACTTTATAATCTACTTTGATTCCAATTTACATAAAATACCCCAAATCTAAACAAGACAACACCTATTTGTTATAAAAAAATAGAATAAAAAATATATTCCTATCTATTATCTCTTAAACAAAAAAAACAAATGTCTACAAGGGAGTAAAGCCGTAATTTCAATAATATTTTCCTATTTATAAAACATTCTCGAACATATTGTAATTTAAATTATTATTGTTAATAACTTCAAACTGTATCACCTACTTTGATTCCAATTAACAAAGAATACCCAAAGCTCATAAATAAGACCCACATTTGTTAAAACAAAATTACAGTAAGATAAGAATGTATCGTATGCACGACTTTAAAGAAACCTATTGTTTTAAAAATATATTTTTTCCTATCACCGTATGTGTTACGCCGATTTTTTTATTTAAACCCTACCATTATTAATTAACATTTGTTTATTTTAAGAAATATTTTTTTCTTAAAATACCCAACAAAATTTAAACAAAGTTGTATCAGCAATGAGGAACACACTTGGTCAATGGTATCAAAGGAATTTTGAGAAAATATCGCATATTCCTTTTTTTTTTGTCTAAAATCATAATCTCAAAACTCTATCTATCTTTGTTAAAATAAAAAGAAGACAAAATTATAGATCCAAGCATCCTCGTTTTTTATTTAAGGGGGTGTGCTGAGTGCTCTTTTTGTTGTATGATATAATCTTGATATGGCCACACAAACCATGCATTATGTAATAAAGAACACAAAAACCCTTTTTTGGAATATGAACTATAAAATTTTATTAAATTTGATGATCTTCTTGTCGAAAAATATAGTGCAAACCGAAACACCAAAATGCGTATACAACAATGTTTAACGCCTCCCCCTATTTAACAAACCAACAAAAAAACTCCATGAATAAACCTTCGAAGGTTTATCATCACATGCAATGGCTACACTAGGGGGTTGTAAACACCCAAATGTAGTTCCTTTTCAGTTGATAATATATTCACCAATGTTTAGTAATTCGCAAATAAAGGTTTTTCGAAAGATTTGGTAGTAACGTACTGAATGTTATGTCTTGATACTCTCAGGTCGAATGCCCACCCAAACAATTTGAATTTTGATAATACAATCGGTCAATTAGTTTTCAATGTGACACAGATAATTTTCTTAGAATAAAATAATGTAATCTTTTCAATTTTCATACATTATTTATGATAATTTATTTTTATCTGGTAGATTAAATTATGGGTAAAAAAAAGTGAAGACCTTCGACAACACCAGAGCGCAAGAGGCGAAAGTAAGTTTCATGGTATTTTTATCCCTTCGTTAGTGATACTTTATTATATCCCCAGAATAGTTAGCAAAGATTCCCTTAAGCTCGTAATATTGTACGAGTTATGACTAAAACTTTATGGGTTTTACATACTCCATTTGTCTCAAAGTCAATGTCTTTACTTTGTATTGGTTAAGGATACACTCAATCAACGACCAAGATAAACTCTTGTTCACCACTGTGGAACTTGGTTGGTTGAATATGTCCAAAAAATAAAAATGCACCCTTAATTACGGACAATCCAAAAAAGTATAGTGTAATCTTGATTTGGGACGGAGTGAATATAAAATGAGAAATTCTACCCGTACCGCCAAACCCAACCGCATTAAAACCGCATGTATCCACCTAGAGAAAAAACAAACCAATTATCAATTCTTCTCTCCTGTTGAACCCACACAACATATATAATAAAAGAATGGATATGGGGAGATCATAAAAAAATCCTTTTGGTAAATCCATTGCATTAAAAGCTTATACCTTATTATTGTCTTTGTCAATGAGTTTACCAAATGGGTTTTTTTTAGTCTCCCTAGCTTTACTCATAATAAAACAGGGAAACAACGTAATAAACAAACAGTGAAACCCATTTGTCATATTATTCACATACTCACCTATTTTTCTTTATCACCCTATAAATTCAGTTTCTTTCAAAATATAATTTTCAAATTAAAAAAAAACAGTCCAATTAAAAAATTTAAATATACTCCATATATAAAAAAAAACATATGTTAATTATATGTGTTAAAATACAATAAGATAAGACAAGAAATTGAAGTTTTTGTATTTGACATAAACTAATTAAAAAATTACACAGTGTGATTATCAATATTTTATTTTTTGAATAACACAATCATTGTTGATGCCTATAAGATAACATAGATTTAGGCATCAGCAATCATGATCTAAATAAAACGCGACGTGACATAGAGTTGTGTTGTTTTTTCATACAGCTGGCGCGGATCATTTTTTACTATTTTAAAAATAATCTTTTTTCTATTTAAAAAAAAATGGTCCGCGCCAGCGGTACGTATAGGTGGACCCATCACCTATAAATACCTCGCCAACGGTTCGCGTAGGTGATCGGTCCGCCTATACATACCGCTGGCGCGGACCATATTCTAAAAATAGTAGAAATATTATTTATAAAATAGTAAAAAATGGTAGCGTTAAAAAAACACGACTCCATGCCACGTTGAATTTTATTTGGTTCATGATTGAGTTAGTCAAAAAAATTCAATTTCGCATTTTTACTGGACACTAACTAATTAAAAAATTACACAATGTGATTATGAATATTTTATTTTTTAACTAACACAATCACGATCCAAATAATACGCGCAAGCGGTATGTGTAGGCGAACAGATCACCTATCAAAATCGGTGGCGCGGATAATTTTTCCTAATATGTTCGTCCGCGCCAGTGGCATTTATAGGTGATCGGTCCGCCTATACGTATCGCTGTTGCAGGCCAATTTTTTATATAGTAAAAAGATTATTATTAAAATCATAAAAAATGATCCGCGCGAGCTGTATGAAGAAAAAACACGACTCCATGCCAGGTCGCGTTTTATTTTGATTGTGATTATGTTAGTTAAAAAATAAAACATACATATTCACATTGTGTAATTTTTTAATTAGTTTGTGTCCCGTAAAAACGAGAAATTATATTTTTTTAACTAACACATTCATGAACCAAATAAAACGCGAGGTGGCATGGAGTCGTGATTTTTTTTACCGCTACCTTTTTTTACTATTTTAAAAATAATATTTCTGCTATTTTTTAACCGGACAGAAGATAGGAGGAGAGAAATGTTTATTGCCTTTGCTTTTCTTGGTTAGATCGTACAGTGAAAGTGCTGTTATATATACACTTTGGAATTGGTTTTAAGAATTCTATTTCTCCTCATATGGGTACAGATATTTCGGCAGCTATAATGGACAGATGCGGAACTCATTCAAATACATTTGAACGAGTCATTGGCTTCATTTAGTTCTACACGTGAGGATATCACTAAGATTCTTCAAATACATGTATTCTTTTTGGTCAATCAAAAACCATCTTGCCTAACATATGTATATATATATACCTTTGCAACCTATAATTTACCTGCCTAACATATTACAATTAGTTTAGCTTCTTGACATTTGTAACTTGTGATTACTAGGAGCGATGTCATATTTGTGAGAATCAGTTAACCAATTTATGTTATCTTGCACCTTTCTATTGTGCACACACGTTTATATGTATAATGAACCTTTCTATCTCTACTGACAATGAATTAATATATTGTCATGAGATTTTAAGATCTATATATGTTGACAAAGTTATTTTTAGTTTTTGATTCACAATATATGAAGTTTGGTTAATAATTAGCGACGTCCTTATGGTGAGAAGCATTAGAAAAAATATCAGCCTTCAAAAGGATTTTAAAATGAGGTTTTTAAATCAAATCTTTATTTTTTGCAAGTAAGTCACGGAAGTTCAATTAGAAAAAGTATCAAAGAGAGAAAAATTGAACTAAGTGTATTCATATAAGGAAAATGAGTACGGGCTTAAAAAACCCATGAGGCCACTTCACATCAAAAACAAAAAAAATTAGCACAAAAAAAGAATATTAGCTTCGTTTTCACGTCGTTGTACTCTGAACTCTCATAAGCTCGCCATAGAGGTAATTCTCTCAATGTGTAGTGCACGTACAATTTTCATACCAGACAGGGTTGTGATTCTCTTAGAAATTAATGTTTTCTTGATTTTTAAAAGGCCTTTAACTAATCAAATCGTTATAAGGAAAAACTTGAACGATTTATAACCAAGATATTAAGTACTATTTTTTTATAATATAGTTTTAGCTCTTCCTTTTTTTAATCAATAGTCAAAGAGATATGTGCAAACAAAAAAATGATTAGGATTCCATACGTAAAATAAATTTAAGTCCTCATAAATAGTCTAATTTTCCCAACAAAATAAAAACATATCAATAACTAAAAAAAAAGGGATTATTTCTACAAAAAAACGTATGGGTAAAAGCAGTTAAAACCTGGATTGATATCTCAAGAGAGTTTGAAAACACAAAGTTAAAAATACAAGATTAAAATTGTTCTTATGAGATCCTAAAGATCAATCATAGGAGCAAAAGTATTTTAAGTTGGGTATAAAGTATCATTTCAAACGTTTCTTGACCTGAAGAACAAAATACTCAATCAAAACACATCCCAAACCCTTTCACAGCCCTCCAAATTTTTCCACTTTATCCCTTAGCATTTGGTTTTTAATGCAATCGTTTATTTATCAAAAAAAAAAAAATTGCCAATTTATGTGGATAGTACGACCACATTTTTTTCGTGTTATTTTTATTTTATGATCGTGTCATAGGCAGTCTACAATATTATAGTTAATAAATATTTACAATAAGTTTGTTAGATAATATGATGTTAGATATATATTTTATACGTGAATGTGTTATTTTGTGCATCATATTTTATGTTAATAAAAATATATGTGTCGTATGAGTGTTTTGGTTATTAAATATTTTCCTACACGTGTAATTTGTATTATGTATTCTAACATGTAATTTGATATTTGCGTGTTTACCTATGATGATAAGTGTAAATTATGGAAAGGATGCCATAGTTGGAACATTTCTTTCCGTTCCTAGATGTTGCGAACTCTCTAATTTGAATTTTGGTCCCAATGGTACTTTGGTCGACTGCCTCTCTTCTAAGAGTCCTTTGCTCCATATTTCCTTATGTCAACATACCAATAGCTTATAGTCTATTTGACAGATAATTCCAATTGCCCATGTAGGAGTTTTAGTTTTAATTATTACCTCTATTTATACTTCTCCCACTTGTAGAGATAATTTAGTAAAGCCATTCCTATTAACAATTAATATTACCTCTCCCTCGGGCTTTGGGTTATACTTGTAAGCATTCCATACAGTAGTATATATATATATATAATATTACCTCTCCCTCGGGCTTTGGGTTATACTTGTAAGCATTCCATACAGTAGTATATATATATACAGTCCTGCTCTTGTGCGGACGATTCCGCATTTTAAGAATGCGGACCGGACATGTGTCACCTGGCGGTGAGCCTAGAAAAGAGAGAGAGTGTGCCTATAATTTATGCGATAGTTTCTAGGCGCACCTTGAGGCGACACATGTCTGGTCCGCATTCTTAAAACGCAGACTCGTCAGCACAGGAGCATTATATATATATATATATATATATATATTCATCATAATTGTTTAATTATTTAAATCATATTACGACAGATTAAAGAGGCCTTAATATATTTTTTTTCTTCTTTCTTAATAATTTGCTGTTGTTTTTTCACTGTACAGTAGCTCTTGAAATTTTATACGTCTTCTATAAAATAAGAAGGTAGAATATAAAATAAACAAAAAATTAAGCTGATTCAGTTTTAATTAATAATTGACACTTTCTTCAACTTTTTCCTTGAACGTTTTAATTAAAGAAGTCCGAGAGAGAGAGAGAGAGAGAGAGAGATATTATTGTACGTATATATGTTGACACTATTGTTCGATTGAGGAACATGATCGACACATATGATATATTTAATATATTATCTTTATCAACAAAAGCAATTACTCTCTTAGCTCTATCTTTATCTATAAGATATATAAGGTTTACTACTTTGTCCCTTTTTATAGATGTGAGTAGAAAGATCACGTATTACATCCCAAAAGATTATCATACTGAGAAAAATAACAAACAAGTAAACCATCCCGAGAATATATGAACGATTTAAAACACGATTAACGTTGTTCTTTATGTGCTTCTAGTGATGATCACCTATAAAAGTCCAAATTTCGGGATGTTATCCAGAACCTTTTTTAATACCGGATCAATTTAAAAAAAACTTTGGTTTTCAAAAAATAAAAGTGATTGGTCAAGATGATTAAGTAATATTCTACATTACCTTAGAAATATTTTTATTTATCTGCTATTTTTTTCCACTTCATACTGACGACGCTTAAGGTTTTGGCACCGTACTCAACAAAAACAAAAAAAATGGTACAAACTCCATTCTAAACTAAAGTCACCCACAAATTTGTGAGAAAATCCGACAAACAATGTGGGCATCCATTTTATTTTATTTGGTATATAGTTTTTCCGAATCTTACATTGAAGTGAAATATTGACCAAAGTTATTGAGCGTAGAATAAACAAAAACTAAACCCACGAGTAGAACATCTTCTACTGACATCTGAAGTTGGGAGGAAGGGGCTTATCACAAGCATTGAGCAACAAGATAAGTGTGAGGGGCAGATTGAGGTTAATCCCAAGCAAATTAGCCCTAATAGCAGTGCAAAGGCACACAGCTGCATCCAAGTCACCCAAGCCATGAAGCAAGGTACAACACTGACTCTGCCTGTAAGGAGGGGACCCAATAACAACATTGATAAGACCTCCAAGAAGATTGGCACAGACACCAAGCCCTAGTATGTCTCTAGGGCAATTAGGAGGAGAAACAGGAGGAGTATTTGGAGGAGACAGATTATTTATCGGTGTTGGGCTTGCATTGGAAAGTGTGGAGAGGAAGAGGACAAATAAAATAAGGATGGTGGAGGAGAGCTTGGTGAGGGAGGCCATGGCTTGTGAAACACTATGGAGGAGTTTAGTTAAGGATTGGTTGTTTTTTAATAAAAGGGATGGTGCCCCTTTTATAGGGATATTGGGAGTTGTATTTTGTGGGAAACAACAAGAATGTCAAGGAAAGAGCTACTTGTGCATACGTACTGGTAGAGTATTCTATTAGTTTGTGCGAGAGATGGAATGTTGCATTAATACGTACTAGCTAGATGCTTTGGAAGGTAACTATGGGAGGTGAGATATCCATATAAAGAGATATTTATGTAAATAATAGTGTTTGGCATTAAAAACATAACTAACAAGTTGCGTTAATTAACTATCTTTATTGTATCATAATACAAAAAAAATATGTATACGAGGGAGTAAAAAAATTTGAACCCTGTTTTCCTAACTATAAAACACACTCTTATATTGTAACTTAAATTATCTCACTTAATAACTTCACACTATATCACCTACATTGATACCACTTTACAAATTACACCCCAAAGCTCATAAGTGCAACCCACAATTGTTAACAAAAGTATACAATCACATCATAATGTGTCATATACACAACTTTAATGAAACCTATTGTTTTAAAAATACAGTTTTTCATTTCAGCATATATCTTCGTCTGATTGTTTGACTTACAACACCCCTTTATTAATTCTCATTTTTTTATGTTAAGACATATCTCTTTTCCTAAACTGCCAAACATATGTTGAAGAAAGTTGTCTCAGACATGAGGCACCCACTTGGTCAATGGTAACCAAGGAATTTTAACCAAATATCTCATTTTCCCTTTTTTCACTGTCTAAAATCACAATCTTAAAAATGTAAATTCAAATACACTCAAACTTCAAAAAAAATATCCATTAGAATAAGAAAAGCACAAGGCTATTGGTTCAACTATAATTTTTTTCAACATAAGAGGCCATGTTAAAATTACTTTTATTGTTTATTGTATGATCTCTATATATCTACACAAATCCTTCATTTTGAAATAGAGGAAACAAATTTTTAGATACCTTTATTTGTCATAATCCAAAAAGATATATCTACGAGGGAGTAAACAAAAAAATTTGAATAATGTTTTCCTAATTACCAAACATTCTATTTCATATTGTAATTTAATTTACCTCGCTGTATCACGTCACACTTTATAATCTACTTTGATTCCAATTTACATAAAATACCCCAAATCTAAACAAGACAACACCTATTTGTTATAAAAAAATAGAATAAAAAATATATTCCTATCTATTATCTCTTAAACAAAAAAAACAAATGTCTACAAGGGAGTAAAGCCGTAATTTCAATAATATTTTCCTATTTATAAAACATTCTCGAACATATTGTAATTTAAATTATTATTGTTAATAACTTCAAACTGTATCACCTACTTTGATTCCAATTAACAAAGAATACCCAAAGCTCATAAATAAGACCCACATTTGTTAAAACAAAATTACAGTAAGATAAGAATGTATCGTATGCACGACTTTAAAGAAACCTATTGTTTTAAAAATATATTTTTTCCTATCACCGTATGTGTTACGCCGATTTTTTTATTTAAACCCTACCATTATTAATTAACATTTGTTTATTTTAAGAAATATTTTTTTCTTAAAATACCCAACAAAATTTAAACAAAGTTGTATCAGCAATGAGGAACACACTTGGTCAATGGTATCAAAGGAATTTTGAGAAAATATCGCATATTCCTTTTTTTTTTGTCTAAAATCATAATCTCAAAACTCTATCTATCTTTGTTAAAATAAAAAGAAGACAAAATTATAGATCCAAGCATCCTCGTTTTTTATTTTAGGGGGTGTGCTGAGTGCTCTTTTTGTTGTATGATATAATCTTGATATGGCCACACAAACCATGCATTATGTAATAAAGAACACAAAAACCCTTTTTTGGAATATGAACTATAAAATTTTATTAAATTTGATGATCTTCTTGTCGAAAAATATAGTGCAAACCGAAACACCAAAATGCGTATACAACAATGTTTAACGCCTCCCCCTATTTAACAAACCAACAAAAAAACTCCATGAATAAACCTTCGAAGGTTTATCATCACATGCAATGGCTACACTAGGGGGTTGTAAACACCCAAATGTAGTTCCTTTTCAGTTGATAATATATTCACCAATGTTTAGTAATTCGCAAATAAAGGTTTTTCGAAAGATTTGGTAGTAACGTACTGAATGTTATGTCTTGATACTCTCAGGTCGAATGCCCACCCAAACAATTTGAATTTTGATAATACAATCGGTCAATTAGTTTTCAATGTGACACAGATAATTTTCTTAGAATAAAATAATGTAATCTTTTCAATTTTCATACATTATTTATGATAATTTATTTTTATCTGGTAGATTAAATTATGGGTAAAAAAAAGTGAAGACCTTCGACAACACCAGAGCGCAAGAGGCGAAAGTAAGTTTCATGGTATTTTTATCCCTTCGTTAGTGATACTTTATTATATCCCCAGAATAGTTAGCAAAGATTCCCTTAAGCTCGTAATATTGTACGAGTTATGACTAAAACTTTATGGGTTTTACATACTCCATTTGTCTCAAAGTCAATGTCTTTACTTTGTATTGGTTAAGGATACACTCAATCAACGACCAAGATAAACTCTTGTTCACCACTGTGGAACTTGGTTGGTTGAATATGTCCAAAAAATAAAAATGCACCCTTAATTACGGACAATCCAAAAAAGTATAGTGTAATCTTGATTTGGGACGGAGTGAATATAAAATGAGAAATTCTACCCGTACCGCCAAACCCAACCGCATTAAAACCGCATGTATCCACCTAGAGAAAAAACAAACCAATTATCAATTCTTCTCTCCTGTTGAACCCACACAACATATATAATAAAAGAATGGATATGGGGAGATCATAAAAAAATCCTTTTGGTAAATCCATTGCATTAAAAGCTTATACCTTATTATTGTCTTTGTCAATGAGTTTACCAAATGGGTTTTTTTTAGTCTCCCTAGCTTTACTCATAATAAAACAGGGAAACAACGTAATAAACAAACAGTGAAACCCATTTGTCATATTATTCACATACTCACCTATTTTTCTTTATCACCCTATAAATTCAGTTTCTTTCAAAATATAATTTTCAAATTAAAAAAAAACAGTCCAATTAAAAAATTTAAATATACTCCATATATAAAAAAAAACATATGTTAATTATATGTGTTAAAATACAATAAGATAAGACAAGAAATTGAAGTTTTTGTATTTGACATAAACTAATTAAAAAATTACACAGTGTGATTATCAATATTTTATTTTTTGAATAACACAATCATTGTTGATGCCTATAAGATAACATAGATTTAGGCATCAGCAATCATGATCTAAATAAAACGCGACGTGACATAGAGTTGTGTTGTTTTTTCATACAGCTGGCGCGGATCATTTTTTACTATTTTAAAAATAATCTTTTTTCTATTTAAAAAAAAATGGTCCGCGCCAGCGGTACGTATAGGTGGACCCATCACCTATAAATACCTCGCCAACGGTTCGCGTAGGTGATCGGTCCGCCTATACATACCGCTGGCGCGGACCATATTCTAAAAATAGTAGAAATATTATTTATAAAATAGTAAAAAATGGTAGCGTTAAAAAAACACGACTCCATGCCACGTTGAATTTTATTTGGTTCATGATTGAGTTAGTCAAAAAAATTCAATTTCGCATTTTTACTGGACACTAACTAATTAAAAAATTACACAATGTGATTATGAATATTTTATTTTTTAACTAACACAATCACGATCCAAATAATACGCGCAAGCGGTATGTGTAGGCGAACAGATCACCTATCAAAATCGGTGGCGCGGATAATTTTTCCTAATATGTTCGTCCGCGCCAGTGGCATTTATAGGTGATCGGTCCGCCTATACGTATCGCTGTTGCAGGCCAATTTTTTATATAGTAAAAAGATTATTATTAAAATCATAAAAAATGATCCGCGCGAGCTGTATGAAGAAAAAACACGACTCCATGCCAGGTCGCGTTTTATTTTGATTGTGATTATGTTGGTTAAAAAATAAAACATACATATTCACATTGTGTAATTTTTTAATTAGTTTGTGTCCCGTAAAAACGAGAAATTATATTTTTTTAACTAACACATTCATGAACCAAATAAAACGCGAGGTGGCATGGAGTCGTGATTTTTTTTACCGCTACCTTTTTTTACTATTTTAAAAATAATATTTCTGCTATTTTTTAACCGGACAGAAGATAGGAGGAGAGAAATGTTTATTGCCTTTGCTTTTCTTGGTTAGATCGTACAGTGAAAGTGCTGTTATATATACACTTTGGAATTGGTTTTAAGAATTCTATTTCTCCTCATATGGGTACAGATATTTCGGCAGCTATAATGGACAGATGCGGAACTCATTCAAATACATTTGAATGAGTCATTGGCTTCATTTAGTTCTACACGTGAGGATATCACTAAGATTCTTCAAATACATGTATTCTTTTTGGTCAATCAAAAACCATCTTGCCTAACATATGTATATATATATACCTTTGCAACCTATAATTTACCTGCCTAACATATTACAATTAGTTTAGCTTCTTGACATTTGTAACTTGTGATTACTAGGAGCGATGTCATATTTGTGAGAATCAGTTAACCAATTTATGTTATCTTGCACCTTTCTATTGTGCACACACGTTTATATGTATAATGAACCTTTCTATCTCTACTGACAATGAATTAATATATTGTCATGAGATTTTAAGATCTATATATGTTGACAAAGTTATTTTTAGTTTTTGATTCACAATATATGAAGTTTGGTTAATAATTAGCGACGTCCTTATGGTGAGAAGCATTAGAAAAAATATCAGCCTTCAAAAGGATTTTAAAATGAGGTTTTTAAATCAAATCTTTATTTTTTGCAAGTAAGTCACGGAAGTTCAATTAGAAAAAGTATCAAAGAGAGAAAAATTGAACTAAGTGTATTCATATAAGGAAAATGAGTACGGGCTTAAAAAACCCATGAGGCCACTTCACATCAAAAACAAAAAAAATTAGCACAAAAAAAGAATATTAGCTTCGTTTTCACGTCGTTGTACTCTGAACTCTCATAAGCTCGCCATAGAGGTAATTCTCTCAATGTGTAGTGCACGTACAATTTTCATACCAGACAGGGTTGTGATTCTCTTAGAAATTAATGTTTTCTTGATTTTTAAAAGGCCTTTAACTAATCAAATCGTTATAAGGAAAAACTTGAACGATTTATAACCAAGATATTAAGTACTATTTTTTTATAATATAGTTTTAGCTCTTCCTTTTTTTAATCAATAGTCAAAGAGATATGTGCAAACAAAAAAATGATTAGGATTCCATACGTAAAATAAATTTAAGTCCTCATAAATAGTCTAATTTTCCCAACAAAATAAAAACATATCAATAACTAAAAAAAAAGGGATTATTTCTACAAAAAAACGTATGGGTAAAAGCAGTTAAAACCTGGATTGATATCTCAAGAGAGTTTGAAAACACAAAGTTAAAAATACAAGATTAAAATTGTTCTTATGAGATCCTAAAGATCAATCATAGGAGCAAAAGTATTTTAAGTTGGGTATAAAGTATCATTTCAAACGTTTCTTGACCTGAAGAACAAAATACTCAATCAAAACACATCCCAAACCCTTTCACAGCCCTCCAAATTTTTCCACTTTATCCCTTAGCATTTGGTTTTTAATGCAATCGTTTATTTATCAAAAAAAAAAATTGCCAATTTATGTGGATAGTACGACCACATTTTTTTCGTGTTATTTTTATTTTATGATCGTGTCATAGGCAGTCTACAATATTATAGTTAATAAATATTTACAATAAGTTTGTTAGATAATATGATGTTAGATATATATTTTATACGTGAATGTGTTATTTTGTGCATCATATTTTATGTTAATAAAAATATATGTGTCGTATGAGTGTTTTGGTTATTAAATATTTTCCTACACGTGTAATTTGTATTATGTATTCTAACATGTAATTTGATATTTGTGTGTTTACCTATGATGATAAGTGTAAATTATGGAAAGGATGCCATAGTTGGAACATTTCTTTCCGTTCCTAGATGTTGCGAACTCTCTAATTTGAATTTTGGTCCCAATGGTACTTTGGTCGACTGCCTCTCTTCTAAGAGTCCTTTGCTCCATATTTCCTTATGTCAACATACCAATAGCTTATAGTCTATTTGACAGATAATTCCAATTGCCCATGTAGGAGTTTTAGTTTTAATTATTACCTCTATTTATACTTCTCCCACTTGTAGAGATAATTTAGTAAAGCCATTCCTATTAACAATTAATATTACCTCTCCCTCGGGCTTTGGGTTATACTTGTAAGCATTCCATACAATAGTATATATATATATATATATATATATATATATACATATATATATATAATATTACCTCTCCCTCGGGCTTTGGGTTATACTTGTAAGCATTCCATACAGTAGTATATATATATAAAGTCCTGCTCTTGTGCGGACGATTCCGCATTTTAAGAATGCGGACCGAACATGTGTCACCTGGCGGTGAGCCTAGAAAAGAGAGAGAGTGTGCCTATAAGTTATGCGATAGTTTCTAGGCGCACCTTGAGGCGACACATGTCTGGTCCGCATTCTTAAAACGCAGACTCGTCAGCACAGGAGCATTATATATATATATATATATATATATATATTCATCATAATTGTTTAATTATTTAAATCATATTACGACAGATTAAAGAGGCCTTAATATATTTTTCTTCTTCTTTCTTAATAATTTGTTGTTGTTTTTTCACTGTACAGTAGCTCTTGAAATTTTATACGTCTTCTATAAAATAAGAAGGTAGAATATAAAATAAACAAAAAATTAAGCTGATTCAGTTTTAATTAATAATTGACACTTTCTTCAACTTTTTCCTTGAATGTTTTAATTAAAGAAGGCCGAGAGAGAGAGAGAGAGAGAGAGAGAGAGAGAGAGAGAGATTATTGTACGTATATATGTTGACACTATTGTTCGATTGAGGAACATGATCGACACATATGATATATTTAGTATATTATCTTTATCAACAAAAGCAATTACTTTCTTAGCTCTATCTTTATCTATAAGAGATATAAGGTTTATTACTTTGTCCCTTTTTATATATGTGAGTAGAAAGATCACGTATTACATCCCAAAAGATTATCATACTGAGAAAAATAACAAACAAGTAAACCATCTCGAGAATATATGAACGATTTAAAACACGATTAACGTTGTTCTTTATGTGCTTCTAGTGATGATCACCTATAAAAGTCCAAATTTCGGGATGTTATTCAGAACCTTTTTTAATACCGGATCAATTTGAAAAAAACTTTCGTTTTCAAAAAATAAAAGTGATAGGTCAAGATGATTAAGTAATATTCTACATTACCTTAGAAATATTTTTATTTATCTGCTATTTTTTTCCAATTCATATTGACGACGCTTAAGGTTTTGGCACCGTACTCAACAAAAACAAAAAATATGGTACAAACTCCATTCTAAACTAAAGTCACCCACAAATTTGTGAGAAAATCCGACAAACAATGTGGGCATCCATTTTATTTTATTTGGTATATAGTTTTTCCAAATCTTACATTGAAGTGAAATATTGACCAAAGTTATTGAGCGTAGAATAAACAAAAACTAAACCCACGAGTAGAACATCTTCTACTGACATCTGAAGTTGGGAGGAAGGGGCTTATCACAAGCATTGAGCAACAAGATAAGTGTGAGGGGTACATTGAGGTTAATCCCAAGCAAATTAGCCCTAATAGCAGTGCAAAGGCACACAGCTGCATCCAAGTCACCCAAGCCTTGAAGCAAGGTACAACACTGGCTCTGCCTGTAAGGAGGGGACCCAATAACAACATTGATAAGACCTCCAAGAAGATTGGCACAGACACCAAGCCCTAGTATGTCTCTAGGGCAGTTAGGAGGAGAAACAGGAGGAGTATTTGGAGGAGACAGATTATTTGTCGGTGTTGGGCTTGCATTGGAAAGTGTGGAGAGGAAGAGGACAAACAAAATGAGGATGGTGGAGGAGAGCTTGGTGAGGGAGGCCATGGCTTGTGAAACACTATTGAGGAGTTTAGTTAAGGATTGGTTGTTTTTTAATAAAAGTGATGGTGCCCCTTTTATAGGGATATTGGGAGTTGTATTTTGTGGGAAACAACAAGAATGTCAAGGAAAGAGCTACTTGTGCATACGTACTGGTAGAGTATTCTATTAGTTTGTGCGAGAGATGGAATGTTGCATTAATACGTACTAGCTAGATGCTTTGGAAGGTAACTATGGGAGGTGAGATATCCATATAAAGAAATATTTATGTAAATAATAGTGTTTGGCATTAAAAACATAAATAACAAGTTGCGTTAATTAACTATCTTTATTGTTTCATAATACAAAAAAAATATGTATACGAGGGAGTAAAAAAATTTGAACCGTGTTTTCCTAACTATAAAACACACTCTTATATTGTAACTTAAATTATCTCACTTAATAACTTCACACTATACCACCTACATTGATACCACTTTACAAATTACACCCCAAAGCTCATAAGTGCAACCCACAATTGTTAACAAAAGTATACTATCACATCATAATGTGTCATATACACAACTTTAATGAAACCTATTGTTTTAAAAATACAGTTTTTCATTTCAGCATATGTCTTCGTCTGATTGTTTGACTTACAACGCCCCTTTATTAATTCTCATTTTTTTATGTTAAGAAATATCTCTTTTCCTAAACTGCCAAACATATGTTGAAGAAAGTTGTCTCATACATGAGGCACGCACTTGGTCAATGGTAACCAAGGAATTTTAACCAAATATCTCATTTTCCCTTTTTTCACTGTCTAAAATCACAATCTTAGAAATGTAAATTCAAATACATTCAAACTTCAAAATAAATATCCATTAGAATAAGAAAAGCACAAGGCTATTGGTTCAACTATAATTTTTTTCAACATAAGAGGCCATGTTAAAATTACTTTTATGGTTTATTGTATGATCTCTATATATCTACACAAATCCTTCATTTTGAAATAGAGAAAACAAATTTTTAGATACCTTTATTTGTTGTAATCCAAAAAGATATATCTATGAGGGAGTAAACAAAAAAATTTGAATAATGTTTTCCTAATTACCAAACATCTATTTCATATTGTAATTTAATTTACCTCGCTGTATCACGTCACACTATATTATCTACTTTGATTCCAATTTACATAAAACACCCCAAATCTAAACAAGACAACCCATATTTGTTATAAAAAAATAGAATAAAAAATATATTCCTATTTATTATCTCTTAAACAAAAAAACAAATGTCTACAAGGGAGTAAAGCCGTAATTTCAATAATATTTTCCTATTTATAAAACATTCTTGAACATATTGTAATTTAAATTATTATTATTAATAACTTCACACTGTATCACCTACTTTGATTCCAATTAACAAAGAATACCCAAAGCTCATAAATAAGACCCACATTTGTTAAAACAAAATTACAGTAAAAGATAAGAATGTATCGTATGCACGACTTTAAAGAAACCTATTGTTTTAAAAATATATTTTTTCCTATCACCGTATGTGTTACGCCGTTTTTTTGATTTAAACCCTACCATTATTAATTAACATTCGTTTATTTTAAGAAATATTTTTTTCCTAAAATACCCAACAAAATTTAAACAAAGTTGTATCAGCAATGAGGACCACACTTGGTCAATGGTATAAAAGGAATTTTGAGAAAATATCGCATATTCCTTCTTTTTTTGTCTAAAATCATAATCTCAAAACTCTATCTATCTTTGTTAAAATAAAAAGAAGACAAAATTATAAATCCAAGCATCCTCGTTTTTTATATAAGGGGGTGTGCTGAGAGCTCTTTTTGTTGTATGATATTGTAATACCCCGTATTTTCGTGATATTTATTTTGGGATTAATTAAATTAAATGTGAATTAATTTGGGAATTAATCCGGATAAAATACTAACGAGATGTGAGTTGGTATTTGATTATAATGTGTATATATGACTATATATGGATATTGAATTATGAAATTTGTCGTGAAATTGAAATACGGCAATTTGGAAATTTTGTTGAGACGCGTGTGACAGTCGCGTCAGGAATATAATTATGTTAATTAAAAAGTGAATTTCATTTCTATAAATCGTATGGTCATTTTGAGTGTGCCAACGCATCCGGAAGGGTCGAAATAGTCAGAAAACACTAGCCGGGGGTTTAGTTTGGGTCCCGGAGCATTTTTAGCCAACACCGACGACGTAAAAGGGTAGTTTGGTAATTTTGTATTTTTGGGAATTAAAACCAACGAAAATTAGGAATTAAAAATCTGATTTGGTAATTAACGTCTAAACCCACTAATAACCTAATGGCCTACGGGGGTTAGTAGAATTAGTTCAAAAGGTTTCCAAAGGCAAAACCCTAGCCACCATTGTCACCTTGGAGAAGAAGACTTGTAGAGAGAGAGAGAGGAGATCCTGCAGAGAGAGAGAGAACACTTCATCAATTCGACATCAAAATCAGAGATATACATAAGGCAAGTGGTTTAATTTCATTTATTACAAAGAATGTTTCTTCCATGTGTAGGAAATTGATAAAATTTGTATTGTTCTTGGGAGTTTAATAAAAACCCATTGATTGGAATTAGAATTTTATACTTTGATGAAAGGATTGCATGTAGAATTGTGTTAGGAGGATTAATCTGATGGAAATACACCTTGTTCGTAACAAAAACGGATTTAATTAGGCTCATTGAGGATATAAAATTTTAGGGTTCATGTTCATGTGATTTGGGGATAAATGAAGGGATTTGATGATGTTTAGGACGAATTGGCCCAATATAAACGTTTAGTTATGACCTATGAATGTTTAGTACGAATTAGGAACCTTAAAATGATGTTGGGACGATTTTTATGTGGGATTAGGAGTGAAGAAAATTGGAAAAACGAGAAAAGGGAAATCTGGGCTCGAAACTTGCCACTCGTTAGAAGACCTGCCCAGGTCGTTCGAACGAGCTTCTAACGAGTTGACCTTTGACTTCTAACGAGTTTGATGTTCGTTCGATGACTTTCGTTCGAACGAGATCTCGTTAGAAAGTCCGCTTCGTTCGAACGAACTCTCGTTCGAACAGCCTCGTTCGAACGAGACTTCTAACGAGATGAGAGTTTAGGCTTTTTAGCCTGTTTTGATCCCGAGTGTCCCGTAACCTTGTTTATATGTAGAGATAACACTTCCTTGATGATTAATTGATATATTTGGGATATTTGGGATATAATGAGGAGTAAAACCTAGAAGTGTAGTTTCAACCAAAGGGAAATTATGAATTAGGACGTGAGTGTCTATTACGATGCGAGAATTATTGACGGCCTAAATAATTGAATTAACCTGGGATATGTAAATTGTGTAACATTTTAAGTTGGTATGATAACGAGAAGTATACCACTAATATAATTATGGAAATTACTAAGATGTGTGCATACTTAGTATATGTATATGATTTTATGTGTATGACATACCTACCATACTTGCTATCACGGGAGGTTTGCGTTCGCTTAAGGCCTTCTATTCCTTATGTTGCCTACGGGGGGGAATATGGATTGGTACCTCGAGAACATAGGTCAAAGAAGGACTTATTGGGTTGTTAATAAGTTTGCTGATCGTGGGAGCGTAGGTATGTGCGTGACCCATGTGATGTGACTGTGTTCGCCTCCATTGTTCGTGATTGTTGTTATCTGAGAACGATTCCTGAGAGATTCGGAATGCGTGATCCTTATGTACGTGATGTGCCGGGATTGATAGCAGAGTATGTGTGCACCGCAGCTTAGTCTCGGGGTGCTTGTATTGTATATTTATGACGTGAATAATATACACTTATTAATGAAAACTTTCATATGGTATTGTGTGTTTAAATACGGAAAATATAAGGGGATAACTTAAAATGGATTGTATTGCTTAAATGAGAACCCGAATTTAAGTTAAGTCCTCTATTTAATTGATAACGTTAGAATGATATTGAGAATCGAGTATTAAAGGGTAGAACCTATGACGGTCTAGCTAGGTTTGAATGCCACTTAGCTAGGTATGAATATCATTTAGATGGGTACATACGTTAGGAGTGCACATTTAGTCGAGAGGTGAGAATTTCATGTGAGTGCACGTCCTAACATGTATTTTGCATTTAATGTTTTAATGTTATTAAAGCACTTGCTATTTTTAAATACTCTCCACTTTCGGGCTCTGACCCGTTTGCTTTCAAATCTACTTTTTGTAAAAACCATTTTAGGTGCCCAGCCACAAGGACACCATGCTTAGGATTTTCATTCAGGTGACGAGCTGTAGCTGTTTGTGGAAGTTACAGGGCCTTGCTAGTAGACGCTTCTTTCATCTTGACTCCATATTCAGGATTCATCAGTTGTAGGGCATGTTGCCCATTTCTATTAGAGATATTTCATATTTCAGATTTTCACACTATTTGGCATGTAATTAATTCACGATACTTGGTTTTATTTTCTTTCAGCTGTGGGATTGTTGTGAGGAGTTTTCCTCCGGTCTTATTATTAATTGTTGGTTATTCCATTGTCTTGTTATGGTGAATGGTTATGTTATCTTGGCATTATTCTTTTATTTGCATGTTAATCAGACTTAATTTAAAATTTGACATCTTACTTTTTAAATACTAGGTGGTTAGTAATCTTTAAAATATTTTCGACAGTGATGCTATTAACTGAACCAACTTGGCATTTTTTATTAATTTAATAAAGGAGTAGCTACCCGGTATTTAATTAGTCGGGGTGTCACAGGTGGTATTAGAGCATCAAGTTCTAGTGTCCATAGGATCTGTACGGCTTATTACGCTTTCAGCTTAACGTTTTTGCTATAGAGCCCTATTTTTAGGATTGTTGTATTCCTGCTTTTACGTTTGAGTCTTCAGCTATTTGAGATTGGATGATAACTGTAGACTAATAAACTTTTCACATTTTAGATGCCTCCGAGACATGCTCCGAAGGACAGGCGTGCCCAGGCCGAGCAGCCAGCAGCTCCGGCACAGGGTACTATGAATGCCAACGAAGTAGCCACCATTGTTGCTCAGGCGGTGAATGCCAAGATAGCGGTGATACAGCAGGCTCCACCCCAGGTTCAGGCAGTGGCGCCAGTACCAGCACAGCTTCCCTCTGCATGGGAGAGGGTGAGGGATGCTTTTCAGAAGGCGCATCCCCCTGAGTTCTCTGGTAGCTCCGATATTGTTACAGTTAGCCAATGGAAGAAAGATATCCAGCGGCATCTCCGTATGTATGAGTGCACCGATGTGCAAAAGCAGTTATTGGCTTCCTTTAAGCTGGTGGGAGCCGCATTGCAGTGGTGGGAGTCCACTACCACTTTGGAGGAGAGGGACACGATCCTTATTCAGATGTTCTGGGAGTGGTTTGACCGCAAGTACTTTCCACCCGCAGTGCAGACTGAGATGAGGAGGAAATTACTAAACCTAAAGCAGGAGAATCTTACTGTAGCAAAGTATGAGGAGGAGTTTATGAGACTTCTCACTATTGTGCCAGATGAGGCACCTACTGAGAGCAAGAAGATTATGTTATTTGTCGACGGGTTAGTTTGGAGGATCCGCCAGCACCTTATTGGGAACTTATCCCTGAGTACTTTCACTGATGTACTCAATGCCGCATTGCTACATTTCCTGGATCACCGCTTCCATCTTCAGGGAAGCAAGAGAGCAGGAGAGTCCAGCCAGCAGGGCAGGACCGAGGGTAATGGTTCTAGTGGAGCACCATCTCATGGACAGACTCGTCAGCACGAGCAGAGTTCCCATCAGGGGGACCCTGCTAAGCGATTCCGTTCAGGTGATTCCAGGCACGGATATGGGGGTTATAGGCAGGGCCAGCCTAATCAGCAGGGCCAGCATCGACAGCAGGGTCAGCATCAAGGCCAGCAAGGCCAACAGCGTACACATCAGGGCCAACAGGGCCAGTGGCGTGGAGGTAACGGCCAGCAGGGTCGTGGTCAGTAGGGACAGAGGGGAGGTAATTTCAAAGGACGGTGTTTTGTGTGCGGCAAACATGGCCATAAGCGTCAGGATTGCCCTGAGGGCGATAGGGCCCCACAGCAGCAGGGAGCCCGTAATGAGACGCAGAGGCCACTTTTTCCACCTGCCCTTCCAGCTCCAACCCAGGTGCCAGCCCTGCCAGCCATTCCAGCAGCTCTAATGCAGCAAGGGCAGTTACAGTATGGATGTGTCTATAACGTCCACCAGGCAGCAGCTCCACAGGCACCACCCGCGATTAAGGGTACATTTCCTATCCATGGAACTATGGGTCGGGTTTTGTTTGATACGGGGGCAACGCATTGTTTTATAGCTACACATTTTGCGAAGGCCTTAGGGTTGTTAGCCACAGCAGAGAGCACAGTGACATGTGTAGACTCACCAATGGGGAGTGGGTCACTTATTTTCTTTATATGCCGAGGAGTGGGGATAGAGATTGGTAGTTTGGTATTACCTGCAGACATGTTGGTATTAGATATGCATGTGCACGATGTGATTATCGGTATGGATTGGCTCGCAGCTCATAGAGGCGTGATTGATTGCTTCGGTGGGAGCATTGTTTTTGCCATTCCGGGGCAAGAGATGTTTGTAGTGGCGATGCCTCGCCTAGAGGGGGGCTCGACCGCTCATTTATATTACATAGAGGAGGATACCTTTAAGGAGGTTGTGATACCTTTAGATTCGATCCCAGTTGTCAGGGAGTATTCCGATGTGTTTCATGAGATACCAGGCCTACTCCCCAGTCGAGAGATAGACTTTGTCATAGACTTATTGCCAGATACGAGACCTATAGTACGCGCACCGTACCGTAAGGCTCTGGCAGAGATGCGAGAGCTACGAGATCAGATAGAGCAGCTGTTAAGTCAGGGCTTTATCCGCAGGAGTACCTCGCCTTGGGGCGCTCCAGTTTTGTCTGTGAAGAAGAGAGATGGTTCACTGAGATTGTGTGTGGACTACCGGGAGTTGAACAAGGTCACGATACGGAATAAGTATCTGTTGCCTCGAATCACTGAGATTGGTTATTCCATTGTCTTCTTATGGTGAATGGTTTTGTTATCTTGGCATTATTCTTTTATTTGCATGTTAATGAGACTTAATTTAAAATTTGACATCTTACTTTCATTTTGTATTAATTTAATAAAGGAGTAGCTACCCGGTATTTAATTAGTCGGGGTGTCACAGATATAATCTTGATATGGCCACACAAACCATGCCTTATGTAATAAAGAACACAAAAACCCTTTTTTGGAATATGAACTATAAAATTTTATTAAATTTGATGATCTTCTTGTAAAAAAATATAGTGCAAACCGAAACACCAAAATGCATACACAACAATGTTTAACACCTCCCCCTATTTAACAAACCAACAAAAAAACTCCATGAATAAACCTTCGAAGGTCTATCATCACATGCAATGGCTACACTAATGTGTTGTAAACACCCAAATGTAGTTCCTTTTCAGTTGATAATATATTCACCAATGTTTAGTAATTCGCAAATAAAGGTTTTTCGAAAGATTTGGTAGTAACGTACTGAATGTTATGTCTTGATACTCTCAGGTCGAATGCCCACCCAAACAATTTGAATTTTGATAATACAATCGGTCAATTAGTTTTCAATGTGACAGAGAAAATTTTCTTAAAATAAAATAATGTAATCTTTTCAATTTTCATACATTATTTATGATAATTTATTTTTATCTAGTAGATTAAATTATGGGAAAAAAAAAGTGAAGACCTTCGACAACACCAGAGCGCAAGAGGCGAAAGTAAGTTTCATGGTATTTTTATCCCTTCGTTAGTGATACTTTATTATATCCCCAGAATAGTTAGCAAAGATTCCCTTAAGCTCATAATATTGTACGAGTGATGACTAAAACTTTCTGGGTTTTACATACTCCATTTGTCTCAAAGTCAATGTCTTTACTTTGTATTGGTTAAGGATACACTCAATCAACGACCAAGATAAACTCTTGTTCACCACTGTGGAACTTGGTTGGTTGAATATGTCCAAAAAATAAAAATGCACCCTTAATTACAGACAATCCAAAAAAGTATAGTGAAATCTCTATTTGGGACGGAGTGAATATAAAATGAGAAATTATACCCGTACCGCCAAACCCAACCGCATTAAAACCGCATGTATCCACCTAGAGAAAAAACAAACCAATTATCAATTCTTCTCTCCTGTTGAACCCACACAACATATATAATAAAAGAATAAATATGGGGAGATCATAAAAAAATCCTTTTGGTAAATCCATTGCATTAAAAGCTTATACCTTATTATTGTCTTAGTCAATGAGTTTACCAAATGAGTTTTTTTTAGTCTCCCTAGCTTTACTCATAATAAAACAAGGAAACAACGTAATAAACAAACAGTGAAACCCATTTGTCATATTATTAACATACTCACCTATTTTTCTTTATCACCCTATAAATTCAGTTTCTTTCAAAATATAATTTTCAAATTAAAAAAAACAGTCCAATTAAAAAATTTAAATATACTCCATATATAAAAAAAAAACATATGTTAATTATATGTGTTAAAATACAATAAGATAAGACAAGAAATTGTATTTTTTGTATTTGACATAAACTAATTAAAAAATTACACAGTGTGATTATCAATATTTTATTTTTTAAATAACACAATCATTGTTGATGCCTATAAGATAACATAGATTTAGGCATCAGCAATCATGATCTAAATAAAACGCGACGTGACATGGAGTTGTGTTGTTTTTTCATACAGCTGGCGCGGATCATTTTTTACTATTTTAAAAATAATCTTTTTTCTATTTAAAAAAAATGGTCTGCGCCAGCGGTACGCATAGGTGGACCCATCACCTATAAATACCTCGCCAACGGTTTGCGTAGGTGATCGGTCCGCCTATACATACCGCTGGTGCAGACCATATTCTAAAAATAGTAGAAATATTATTTTTAAAATAGTAAAAAATGGTAGCGTTAAAAAAACACGACTCCATGCCACGTTGAATTTTATTTGGTTCATGATTGTGTTAGTTAAAAAAAATCAATTTCGCATTTTTAGTGGACAGTAACTAATTAAAAAATTACACAGTGTGATTATGAATATTTTATTTTTTTAACTAACACAATCACGATCCAAATAATACGCGCAAGCGGTATGTGTAGGCGAACAAATCACCTATCCAAATCGCTGGCGCGGATAATTTTTTCTAATATGTTGGTCTGCGCCAGTGGTATTTATAGGTGATCGGTACGCCTATACGTATCGCTGTTGCAGGCCAATTTTTTATATAGTAAAAAGATTATTTTTAAAATCGTAAAAAATGATCCGCGCGAGCTGTATGAAAAAAAAAACACGACTCCATGCCAGGTCGCATTTTATTTTGATCGTGATTGTGTTAGTTAAAAAATAAAATATTCATATTCACATTGTGTAATTTTTTAATTAGTTTGTGTCCCGTAAAAACGTGAAATTATATTTTTTTAACTAACACAATCATGAACCAAATAAAACGAGAGGTGGCATGTAGTCGTGTTTTTTTTACCGCTGCCATTTTTTACTATTTTAAAAATAATAATTCTGTTATTTTTAGCATATGGTCTGCGTCAATGGTATGTATAGGCGAAGCGATCACCTATGCAAACCGCTGGCGGGGAACATTTTTTCTAATATGTTGGTCCGCGCTAGCGGTAGTTATAGTTGTTGGATCCGCCTATACGTACTGCTGGCGCGAAACCTTCTTTTTTAAATGGTAAAAAGATTATTTTTAAAATAGTAAAAAATTATCCACGCTAGCTGTATGAAAAAAACACAACTTCATGTCACGTCGCGTTTTATTTGGATCATAATTGTGTCGGTTAAAAAATAAAATATTCATAATCACACTGTGTAATTTTTTTATTAGTTTGTGTCTGGTTAGAAAAATACAATTTCGTATTTTATCTTGTTGTATTTTAACACATATAATTCAACATATATTTTTTTATATATATAGCGTATATTTATATTTTTTAATTGGACTGTCTTTTTTTAACTTGAAAATTATATTTTGAAAGAAAATAAATTTTTAGGGTGATAAATAAAAATAAGTGAGTAAATGGGTTTAGCTGTTTGTTTATTATGTTGTTTCCTTGTTTTATTATACATGTTGTGTGGGGTCAACAAAAGAGATGGATTGAAAATTGGTTTGTTTTTTGTCCAGGTGGATACATGCGGTTTCAATGCGGTTGGGTTTGGCAATACAGGTAGAATTTCTCATATAAAATAACACAATCAAATAAAATCTTTGTGTTGTTTAGATATTAACGCATAGTTCAAAATGAATTCTTTAACCAGACAGAAGATAGGAGGAGACAAATGTTTATTGCCTTTGCTTTTCTTGGTTACATTGTACAGTGAAAGTGTTGTTATATATACACTTTGGAATTGGTTTCAAGAATCCTATTTCTCCTCATATGGGTACAGACATTTCGGCAGCTATAATGGACAGATGTGGAACTCATTCAAATACATTTGAATGAGGGTCATTGGCTTCATTTAGTTCTACACGTGAGGATATCACTAAGATTCTTCAAATACAAGTATTCTTTTTGGTTAATCAAAAACCATCTTGCCGAACATATATATATATATATATATATATATATATATATATATATATATATATATATATATATATATATATATATATGTACCTTTGCAACCTATAATTTACCTCCCTAACATATTACAATTAGTTTAGCTTCTTGACATTTGTAACTTGTGATTACTAGGAGCGATGTCATATTTGTGAGAATCAGTTAACCAATTTATGTTATCTTGCACCTTTCTCTTGTGCACACACGTTTATATGTAACACAATCTTTTTGGATACCTTCATGAACTACATTTTGCCAAAATCCTTTTAGAGGAGCACTAACAGTATGCGTTATGGAGAAAATACTGGCTTTCTTGTAAAAGTGAATAGGTAAGAGATGGAAGGAGATCCAAACTAGAGCCAAAGATAAAGAAAGTTTCAGAATGAAAGATAAAGAGGTAGAAAATTTAGAGAGAAGAAAATAATTTTATTCATTTATCAATCACTGATCTATCTGTTACAATAGCTTGTTCAGTCCCTTTATAGATGAAAAGAGGTTGAGTCAGTTACAAAATCTATTACAACTATATCTCACCAAGAAACATAACAAAAAAACTAACCAAAACTAACTAGGGACAGAATAGTAATATCACAATTGCAATGACTCATTTTAATCACAAATGTACTCTTAACATCCCCCCTTAAGCTGATGCTAGGAAGAAGAGGAAGCAGCAGGTTGAACATCTTTTGGAATGGAAGCAGGCATGAGCTTGTCCCTTAGGTATTGAAATCTAGATATAGAGAGAACCTTTGGAAATATATGAGCCAACTGATCCATTGTAGACACATGAGATACAATGAGCCTCTTAGAGATAACTTTTTCCCTGATAAAGTGAAAATCAACCTCTATATGCTTGCTTCTTGCATGAAACACGGGGTTTCCAACCAATGAAAGCGCTCCAATGTTATCACATAAAATGGTTGGAGGAGTGGACAAAGTGATTGAGAGATCCTTGAGAAGTTGTTGTATCCAAACAACCTCAACTGCAGTGGTGGAGAGAGCCGTGTACTCAGCTTCAGTACTTGATTTGGCTACAGAGGATTGCTTCTTAGCTGACCATGAGAGAAGATTAGGACCAAGAAATACACAGTATCCATAGGTAGACCTCTTATCTTGAGTGTCACCAGTCCAATCAGATCTGTATATCCCAAGAGATTAAGAGGACTAGGTTGGAGCATGATCCCAAGTTGCAAAGTTCCTTTAACATATTTCAGAATCCTTTTTACTGCATTGAAGTGACAATTGAGAGGAGAATGCATAAATTGGCATACCCAATGCACTGCATAAGAAATATCAGGTCTGGTCACAGTTAGGTACTGCAAGGAACCAGTGAGGCTTCTGTAAAGATGAGGATCCGAAAAAGGTGTGATATCTGGGGAGGTAGGAGCTTTAGATGCTGTGGGAGATAGAGAGGGCTTACAGTCTTGCATTCCAGCTTTAGCCAATAACTCAACAGCATATTTGTGTTTTGATAAGAACATACCATGAGATGAGGTGTGAACCTCTAGTCCAAGAAAGAAATGTAGAAGACCAAGCTCATTCATGGCAAAAGAACCTTTCATAGCTGAGATCAATTTGGTTATTTCAGAGGAGGAATTACCAGTCACCAAAATATCATCAACATAAACTAGAATTAAAATCACATGGCCTGAGGCTTGGTATACAAATAAGGAGGTATTGGTAGTGCTATTAACAAACCCATAGGAGATGAGAAACCTGGAAAATGTAAAAAAACTAGGCCCTGGGTGCCTGTTTAAGCCCATAGAGGGATTTTAGTAACTTACAAACAGCTTTGGGTTGAATAGGATCAGTGAAGCCAGGTGGTTGAACCATATACACTTCCTCCTCAAGCAAACCATGCAAGAAGGCATTTGATACATCAAGTTGCTAAACACACCATCCAAAATGCAATGCAAGAGATAACACTAATCTGATGGTAGTTTGTTTGATGACAGGACTAAAAGTTTCAAAATAATCAAGACCCTCAGTTTGGTGGAATCCTTTTGCCACGAGTCTAGCCTTATATCTAGATAAGCTCCCATCTGCATTGAGTTTAATTCTGAATACCCACTTACAGCCAATAGCAACTTTATTAGGAGGAAGAGGAACAAGCTTCCAAGTGTGTTGAGACAACAAAGCATTAAATTCATCTGACATGGCTTTTCTCTAGACTGAGGAGGATTGGACTTGAGAGAAGCAGGTAGGTTCCTTTTTGAGATAAGAGTCAGGTGTGAGAGGAGAAATATGAGCTGAGGGATCATAAGGAACTTTAGGTTTATGGATGCCAGCTTTAGCCCTAGTTACCATAGGATGAGAATGAGACTGAGTGGCAGGGAAAGTGGAGATAGAAGAATTGGAAAGTGGAGATAGAAGGATTACCAAGAATAGAAATAGGACATTAGGGAGAGAAAAGTGAAGATGGAGCAGGAGAGGAAGATATAGAAGAAGAGGGAGATGAATTGGAGATAGGGTGTAAATAGTCAGCAAAGTTTGAGGAAAATGGAAATTAGGACTCAACAAAATGAACATGTCTACAAGGGAACATTTTCCATGTGAGTGGTTCCAAACACTTGTATCCTTTTGAGGCAGGTGCATATCCCATGAAAACACAAGCTTTGGACTTAGGTTCAAGTTTTGAAGATCTATAAGGAACAAGCCATGGAAAACAGCAGCACCCAAACACCCTAATGTGAGAGTAATCAGGTGGAATTTTGTATAAAAGTTCATAAGGGGAAAGAAGATTAGTGGTAGCAGAAGGTAATCTATTTATCAGGTAAGTGGCAGTTAGAATTGTGTCTGGCCAGTATGTAGAAGGAACAGATGAATGGGACAACAAGGCAAGAGTGGTTTCAACTAGATGTCTATGTTTTCTTTCACTGAGGCTATTTTGTTCAGGTGTGTAAGGACAAGAATTTTGGTGATTGATACCTTTTGAGTTCATGAATTGAATCATAGAAGAGTTCAGGAATTCTGTACCATTATCAGTTCTTAAGATTTTGATGGGAAGCTTAAATTGAGTACACACCATATGTGTAAACTGAACAAAGGTAGGGAAGACATCACTTTTTTTTAAGGGGGTAAAGCCATGTGAACCTGGTAAAGTCATCTATGAAAATGATGTAATATTTAAGACCAGTGGGAGAGATATTGGAGGCAGGTCCCCAAACATCACTATGGACCTGATCAAATGGTTGCTTAGTGACTGAGGTGGATAAAGAGAATGGTAATTTGTGACTCTTAAAAGTGGAACAAGCATGACAATCAGGTGGTGCAGAGATGGATGGGATTAAATGGAACTGAGAGAGGTGAGAATGGATGTGGGATGAGGGATGACCTAGTCTAAAATGCCACTAATAGTTCAATGCATGGACAGAGACTAGAGCCTTAGAGGTAGGTGGAAAATAGGATGTAGTAAGTGAGTACAGACCTTTTGAACAAGAGCCTTGAAGAATGACTTGATGAGTGTCCTTGTCCTGGATAAAGAATTGATTGAAATAAAAAATGACTACACAGTTGTTATCCCTAGCAAGCTGATGAACAGAGAGTAAGTTATGAGTGAGGTCAGGAACATGAAGCATGTTGTAGAGGATGAGAACTTTAGATGAAGTATAGAGTGAACCAGTTCTTATGTGAAGGATAGCTAACTTGTTTCCATTTCCCACGGTGACAGATTCAGAGCCATGGTAGTCTTGAAATTTTTTAAAGTGAGCTAAGGTGTTGGCAAGGTGACTAGTGGAACCTGTATCAAAAAACCAACCAATGGGATTAGGAGAATCAAGATTAGCTATGAAGGCATGTGGAGATGATTGATCAGAAGAGGTAGGGATAGAATCTGGAGAGAAATGAGAGGTGTCAGTGTACCATGAAGTGGGGCAAGGGGTTGTAGAGAGAGGAGGATAAGTAGGGGTATGGAGGAGGGGAGGGTTCTGTGTAGGAATGGTAGGAGAGTAAGGAGATGATATGTTTGAGGGAAATGATTGTGCAAAGTAGGCTTGTTGAGAACTAGGAGAGATTTATGGATAAGATACATGTGGAGTAGACATGGGAGATGAATTTATAATGCTTTGATTACTTGGAGATAGTGGTTGATAGGAGCTATTGAATCTGTGATAGCACTGAGAGGCAGTGTGATTATTCTTCCAACATATCTGACATTGAACTCTGAAATTAGTGTTTCTCCCAAAATTCCTTCCCCTGTTATTTTTATTTATGTTATTAGTATTGTTGCCTCTGTAATAGTCAATTTGATTAGGTGAATGACCTACAGGACTTTTCATATTGGAGAATGCATATTGTGGTAAAGTTTGCAAAGAGGATGGAGCACTATGTTGTTGAGATGTAGAAGTGACTGCTGTGAGGGTTGTGGTTTCAGTAACAAAATTTAATTTGGAATCTCTTATAACTTGCAATTCTTCAGATCTAAGCAATGTTTGTAACTCAGTAAATGAGACAAGATGAGATGGACTCTAAGTGTGGTTTTGAGGGATGAATACTCATGAGACAAACCATTTATAGTATACAAGACAATATCATCTTCAGCAATCTCAACACCAGATGCAGCCAGTTTATCAACACAATCTTTAATTTTGTCAAGATACTCATCCATAGAGTTTTGATCTTTGGATGCATTCAGCAATTTGAGTTTTAATTCATGTATATGAGATTTAGAAGCAGAGACATAGCGTTTTGAAAGATAATTCCAGATTTCAGATGAATGATTGAACCCTAGAATTTGGGGCAAAATCGAAGGTGATATTATCGCAATTAAATAACTCACCAATTGACAATCAATGTTATTCAAGCTTATATGATGAGGATTAGGATTCAGATTACCTTCAGAATCAGTAATTTCAGCATCTGGACAAGGTATGGTACCATCAACATATCCAAGAAGATAATTGGCACGTAATGCATTCTTGACTTGAAGACTCCATATCATATAATTCGACTGATTAAGCTTTACGATTACTAATGAAGAAAGATTAGAGACAAAGAAGATAAGATGAGGTGGAATATCTAGGCCAGCTATGATTGCCATTAATGGAGGTTTGAAATGACAGAAGAAGGAGATGAATATTAGGTGTCGTTCTGGAGCTCTGATACCATAAAGAAAGTTTCAGAATGAAAGATAAAGAGGGAGAAAATTTAGAGAAAAGAAAATGATTTTATTCATTTATCAATCACTGGTCTATCTATTACAATAGCTTGTTCAGTCCCTTTATAGATGAAAAGCGATTGAGTCAGTTACAAAATCTGTTACAACTGTATCTCACCAAGAAACATAACAGAAAAACTAACCAAAACTAACTAGGGACAGAATAGTAATATCACAATTGCAATGACTCATTTTAATCACAAATGTACTCTTAACAAAAGATAACTCAAAGCTTGGATGGAAACTGACGGTCCACTTAAAATTCTCATAGGGTTTGTCATGATGAACCAAAAAACCCTACCATGAGAGAGTCGGAGAGCTCTATTGCATGGAGTATTTGAAATAAAATATGTTTTAAGAAATTATATATATATATATGGAGAGAGAGAGAGAGAGAGAGAGAGAGAGAGAGAGAGAATCTAGTGAGGATCTGAGATCCATTTTTTTAAATAGTAAAAAAATTATCTTGGAGCTGATTTTTTTCTATGATTTTTAAACATTTCAGATTATCAGCTCAAAATGAATTTTTTTACTATTTTAAAAAAATCGGTCAAACTTTCTCAGTCTTTAACACCTTAAAAACTGACACAGTGATATACCCGCATATACCCTCGGCCAGGCCGAGGGCGAACTCCACCTAGGCAAGGCCAGGATGACCCCTCATCAGTCACAAGATGACCCTTCAAGGGGCCGACCCCTCATCATGGTCCAGACGACCCTTCAAGGGGCCGACCCCTCATCATGGTCCAGACAACCCTTCAAGGGGCCGACCCCTCATCAGGCCCAGATGACCCTTCAAGGGGATGACACCCCATCATGGTCCAGATGACCCTTCAAGGGGCCGACCCCTCATCAGGCCCAGACGACCCTTCAAGGGGCCGACCCCTCACCATGGTCCAAATGACCCTTCAAGGGGTCGATCCCTCATCAGGCCCAGACGACCCTTTAAGGGGACGACCCCCCATCATGGTCTAGATGACCCTTTAAGGGGCTGACCCCTCATCAGGTCCAGACGACCCTCCAAGGGGCCGACCCCTCATCAGCCCAGACAATCCTTTAAGGGGTCGACCCCTCATCAGGTCCAGATGACCCTCCGAGGGTATGACAGTACGAGGCCTAAATTAGGCCAGACTCACTACCTGGAGGAACTTTTCCCTCGGGCTCATATCATAGGCCGAGGATGACATCATCACAGCGGGTGGTTTGGGAGACGCGTGGAACAGTGTGCGTGAGGCTCACATGGCACGTGGAAGACCGTTATAACGATATCACCCCCTCACGTAAGAGAATATTATGTCATCATTTGGCATCTACAGGTGTTAGCAGGGGATTGGCTAGATCATCATTCATATGCACCATGCATGCTTGGGGGGTACACTACACCCCCCAAGACCTATATATACTTATCACCTACAACCCTACAAGGAGATCGATCGATAACTGTAACCCTAGTAAAAACTCTGCTTATACACATAGTAGAGAGAGAAAGTGAGCTTATGTGCATTATATCCAAGGCCATTAGTGCCCATACTTAGTGGATCACACACTCACAATAGATGTAGGCCTAATTGGCTGAACCACTATACATCATTGTCTTATTCCTCTTATACTCACATCCTTCTATATACTTATACATATACATCTCTATGGCTGCCATGGTTACTACTGTTTGAGCTCATCATCATTTATCTGGTGGTGCTGAATCTCAACATCATCAGTTTGGCACTGTCTGTGGGAAGCTGTTTTTGGTCTTTTCTTCAGTTCAGCTCTTCATAGCTCAAACACATGGCACCGGAGATGCCACCACCAGTTCCTCCACCGGATGGTGGGGGAGGACCCAGTTTCAGTCAACCACCACCTCAGTCTGAGATGGCTGATGTGGCAGCCGCCTTGAAGTCTCTGGCAGCAAGCCAGCGAATCATGCAGGAGCAGTTTATAGCCCTAAGGCAGAACATACTAAGACCGCCAGGGGTCTCACCTGATATGATTACTCCGGCAGCAGCCCCAGGGCAGTATGAAGCCAGGGGACTACCCCAGGCACCACGCAAAGACTTTCCACCCCCACAACGGCGTAGGGATGTAGGCCTGTCAATGGGTCGGGTCTGGACCCAGACCCGATCCGTATAATAGGGTCTGAGCATATTTTTTTGGACCCGAGACCCGAAGACCCGAATAACCGAAGACCCGTTTATTAAACGGGTAGGGTCTGGATCTTATAGAAGACCCGGACCCGAAGACCCGACCCGAATTATACATTATTAGTTTTTAAATATATATACATATACTATAAATTTATATATATTTACAAATATATCTTATCAATATAACATCTAAGTAATATATATAAAAATATATATTTATGTATATAATAAATATAAATAATATATGTTTTATTTATACTAATAATATTCTATAATAAATTACAAAATATTTTAATTTAAGATTAAAAAATAAAGAAGGGGGATATTATAAAATAAATGTATATATTTGGCTAGACCCGGACCCGAACCCGAGACCTGAAGACCCGAACGAATTCGGGTCTGGATCCAATATTGTAGACCCGATGAAGACCCGGACCCGAACCCGAATCCGATAAAGACTCGATTACACGGATCTGGATCTCCCTAAACCCGAACCGGATCCGACCCGTTGACAGGCCTATAGGGATGTTTCTGACCCCCGGCGTCTACGCCTGGGAAGGCAAGGAAACCCTTGCCCTGAGGACAGGTATGATGACCTGGAGGGAGAGGATGCCCCCATAGAGTGCTAGGAGCCGTCTGAGGTCTCCAACAATATTGTACGACCTCTCTAGGAGAGAAGAGGGAAGTGTGGAAGGCAAAATCCTGACGATCGCTCGAGAGGCTCTGCTTTTGATCGCTTGAGTAGGGGGTCGGCCTTTCAGAGGCTGTGCCCAATAAATGACCTGCGGGAAAAATTATCCAGATCAAGGAGTGCTGCGAGGTCCAGAAGGGAGGCAGCAGATGGACGACCCCACGTGGGCCGACCCCATGGACTGGACGACGATCAGGGGGAAGTAAACAGCCGACATAGACCTGCCGCAGCAAAACCCTCCATCCACCTCAAGGATAACATCGACCAGGTCGACCCTACGAGGCCCTGGAATGACTCGATCCAGCGACTGGAGGATAAGATTGACGATATTCTTAAGAGTCGCGACCCTCTTCAGAGAGGATACTCCATAGGCTCACCCTTTGTGGCGAAGGTAGTCAACTTCCCAACGCCATCAAAGTTTAAGCCACCTGTGGTCACCCCAAGATATGACGGGAGTACCAACCCTATCCACCATATAGAGATGTACCAGTCAGCGGCAGACATATACTCTATCTCAGATGAGATGAGGTGTCGTGCCTTTTCAGGCACTCTAACTGGGGCTGCACATGTCTGGTATATGTCTCTTCTAAAAAACTCCATTGAAAGCTTTAAGCAGTTGGCAGAGTGGTTCATCCACAACTTTTTCTTTGGGGTGAGGCCACAAAAGAAAACCACACACCTACTCTATGTTAAGCGGGGGAAGAATGAGAGTCTAAGAGATTACATAGACAGATTCAACAAAGAAAAGTTAGAGGTTGAAGACTATGAGGAGAGTATAGCCATGACCGCCCTCATTGGAGGACTCCAGAAGCCAAAGCTGCTATGAAAGCTAGCTGAAGACCCTCCGAGGACGATGGATGAATTGCTGTCAATGGCAGGAAAGGTGATGAACGCCGAAGAAGCGATGGCAGTAAAATACTAAGATGAAAAAGGAGTCACTTCAGGGGGTAAGTACCCTAGGAAGAATAAAGAAGGGAAGAAGAGGTCTACGAATAACAAGTTCGCTGATTATACCCCTCTAACGGTCAGCTGTGAACATATTCTCAATGAGATAAAGAGTGACCGGTCCTTGAAGTGGCCTGAGAAGTTGAGGGCAACCCCCAACAAGAGGAATAAAAACCTGTGGTGTGAATTTCACCAAGACCATGGCCATATCACCGACAAGTGTTTTGCCCTGAAAGATGAAATCGAGAAGATGCTAAAAGAAGGGAAGCTTAGGAAGTATGTGGACAAAGGTGCCTTCAAGAGGGGACGAGGGGACTACCCCAAAAAGAAGCAAGGCGATGCGTGTAGAGAAGGTCCTCCAAAAAGTGGGGACGACCCTTCGGATGATGAGGACGACCCTGACCTCCCGCTAAGAGACGACCGCGGCCCTGTCAAGAGACTTAATATGATCTCACTCGATGTGGGAATAATCTCCGGGGGTTTAGCAGGAGGAGGGTCAGAGGTCACCGACAGGAAGGCCCATGTAGCTAAAGCCAAGGCAGTGAGAAAAGTCGTGCACTCGACCTCCCTGGAGGCAAAGTCAGAAAAGATGAAGAAGGTCGATATGGATACTCTGATAGTGGGGTTATCAAGAATGGACTTCAAAGGCCTCTTAGACCCACATGATGACCCTCTCGTCATCACTACCAGGGTACACGGGTGCGAGGTGTCGAGGATCTTAGTAGATGGGGGTAGCTCTGCAGATGTGATGTTTTGGCCATGCTTCAAAGCCTTAGGTCTTAGCCGTGCTAGACTCGTCCCATACCATCACCCATTGATTGGGTTCAGTGGGGAAAAAGTTCATCCACTTGGAGTGTATGAGGTCGATGTCAGGATGGGGGATGAGTGGCCGAGATGGCTTACTAAGAAGGTCGGCTTCTTTATGATGGATGAACATGTCTTTTCGTCCTACAACATTATACTGGGGTGGGTAGCCCTCAAGGGGTTTGAAGGTGTGCCATCTACGGTCCATCGAATGATTAAATTCCCAACCCCTTACGGGGTAGGGGAAGTCCAGGGATACCAGACGACAGCACGAGAATGTTATTTCAACTCTGTCGAAGAAATAAAGTCACATAAGAAGGCAACAGCCACTTAGAATATTGACACCTTTGACCCCAGGGATGAGAAAAAAACTCAGGAAAGGAGAAGCCGCGGAAGAGGTAGAATCCATCATCCTTAATAAGGATGAGCCGGAAAAAACCGTCCAAGTCGGCAAAACTCTGAAGCTAAACATCAAGGAAGACCTCATCAAGCTGTTGAGGATAAGACATAACGTCTTTACATGGAGTCATACAGATATGTCGGGGATCGACCCCAAAATTATGAGCCACAAGCTCAACGTGGTAGAGGGTGCAGAGCCAGTGAAGCAGAAGAGGAGAATTTATTCTCGAGAGAAGTATGAGGTCATTAGGGATGAGGTCAAGAAGATAGAAGATGTAAAGTTTATCAGGGAGGTCATCTATCCCGAGTGGCTGTCCAATGCAGTCATTGTCCCAAAATCCAACGAGAAGTGGAGGATGTGTGTAGATTTCACAGACCTCAACAAGCATTGTCCCAAAGATAGCTTCCCTCTCCCCCGCATTGATCAGATGGTAGACGCTACCGCAGGCCATGAGCTCATGAGCTTCATGAATGCCTATTCAGGGTACGACCAGATCTTCATGAACCCTAAAGACTAGGAGAAAACTTCCTTCATTACCGATAAAGGGACATACTGTTATAGGGTCATGCCCTTTGGCCTGAAGAATGCAGGGGCAACGTATCAGCACCTTGTAAATAAAATGTTTGAAGACCAAATTGGGAAGTCTATGGAGGTCTGTGTAGATGACATGTTGACTAAGAGTTTGAAGGCAGAGGATCATGTGGCTGACCTGGAGAGGACCTTTAATACGATGGATAAGTACCAGATGAAGCTCAACCCAGCCAAGTGTGTCTTTGGGGTTGGAGCAGGAAAGTTCTTGGGGTTAATTGTCAACCAAAGAGGCATCGAGGCCAACCCTAAAAAAATAAAGGCCCTTATAGAGATGAAGACCCCCAAGACCATTAAAGACGTTCAGAGGCTCACGGGGCGAGTGGTTGCTTTGAATAGGTTTGTGTCCAGAGCTACAGACAAGTGTTTACCGTTCTTCAAAATTCTCAGAAAGGCCTTCGAATGGATTGAAGAATGTGATGAGACTTTCAAGGAGTTAAAGTCATACCTAGGGTCTCCCTTGCTGTTGTCACGACCCGTGCAGGGTGAACGACTTTATGTGTACCAAGCTGTCTCAGAATCAGCCATCAGCACAGCAATCATCAGAGACGAAGATGGAGTACAGAAGCCAGTGTATTTCAATAGTAAGGCACTCCACAGGGTAGAGAAAAGATACCCAAGGATGGAGAAGTTAGCCTATGCCAGATGAAGCCATACTTCCAGTCCAATACAATGGTCATCCTCACTGACTCTCCTCTTAGGCAGGTCCTACACAAGCCAAAAAAATCAGGTAGGTTAATTGCCTGGGCTATAGAGCTGGGGGAGTTTGACATTGTGTATCAACCTAGGACGGCCATTAAGGGGTAAGCATTGGCAGATTTTGTGGACGAGTTTACTTGGGAAGATGATGAAGTCGAGGATGAGAGCCTCGGGAAGAGAGATACCCAACAAGACAGGCTCACCGACGCACCTGCAGATAAGGCTGAGACAAGCACCGCTAGAGGGAAAGTGGCCGAAAATGAAGAGGGAAGATATCTCTTTAGACAGGGGTCCCTCACCGAGGGAAATTTCTCAGAAGAACAGACTGTGTGGAGCCTCTTCGTTGACGGGTCCTCCTGTGACAGCGGAAGTGGGGCTGAACTGATAGTATCAGCACCCGATGGCACAGACATTGAGTACACCCTGAGGTTCAACTTCAAAGCCTCCGACAACGAGTTCGAATATGAGGCCTTGATAGCAGGCCTCTCCTTGGCCAAGTCTCTTAGTGTCGGCCAGATTTTGGTCCATAGTGATTCAAGGCTAGTAGTGAACCAGATACTAGGAGACTACGAGGCCAAGGATGAGCGGATGGCCAAGTACCTTGAGAAGGTGAGGTCATTACTGAAGAGCTTCAGAGAAGTGAAATTGATGAGGATACCTAGGCTCGATAATAGCCGAGCTGATGCACTTGCTAGGTTGGCCTCGGCACTGGGACAGATATCAGGAGGATAGGCCCAGTGGAAATTTTGCTTCGACCAACTATTGAAGATGCTGAGGGAACACTTGGCACTTGCTTAAATATTTCTAAGGAAGCTTCATGGATGGACCCTTTTGTAATACCCCATAATTTTATTGATCTTTATTTAAGGGATTAATTGAATTAAATGAGAATTAATTGGGAATTAATCCTGATATAAATACTAGCAAGATGTGAATTGGTATTTGATTACGATGTTAAAAATTGAATATTTCTGAGTATATATGGAAATATATGAGTATTGAAAATATTAAAATTGTCCCGAGGCTGAAATACGATAATTTGATAAATTTAGTTGGGACGCGCGTGTCAGTCACGTCAGGAATGTAATTATTTAAATTAAAAAGTGAATTATATTTTTATCAACCGAATGGTCATTTTGAGTGCGCCAACGTATCCGAAAGGGTCGAAATAGTCAGAAAACACTAGCCGGGGGTTTAGTTTGGGTCTCGAGGCATTTTTAGGCCAAATCGGCAATCTAGAAGGGTATTTTGGTAATTTTAAAAATATGGAAATTAAAACCCACGAATTTTAGGTTAAATAATATATTACTAATGAACCCACTATGTCTTTATCAGCATTAGGTAAGTTAGTGGGCTACGGGAGTTAAAGGGAGAGTTTGAAAAGGTTCCAAAAGAAACCTCCAACCACCATCACCATCCTTGGGAGAATTCTGTAGAGAGGGGAGAAATTAGCCTTCATTCACCAACATCAATTCAGAAGAAACAACTCTAAGGCAAGTGTTTTGATGTCGTTATTTGCAATGAATATTTCCTCCATGTGTAGTATAGAAAACTGTTTATGTCTTGGAAATTTTGATGAAGAAAACCCAATTAAATTGTTGTGAAACTTATGGTTTTGGGTAGGAATTTGCATGTAGAATGGTTATGGACTAATTCAATATACAAAACATATCTTTTGATGATCTGAAAACGGATTAATAAGGAGTCTTTTATGAAATTAAATTCTGGGTTCAAGTTCATAGGGTTTTGAAACAAGAATTGGGGATTTATGATTTTGGCATGTTAATTTGTAAGATTTGACCCCAAAAGCATGTTAAGGAATGATCTAGGGTGACTAAAAATCATTTACAAACATTAAAACATATTTGGATAGTCTTAGGGTGGATTTAGAGAATAGGAGAATGAAGAAAAACGAGTTTGGGATTTTCTGGGCGTATTTTGTCATCTCGTTAGAAGACCTGCCCAGGTCGTTTCGTTCGAACGAATTTCTAACGAGATGACAGTACCCCTTCTAATGAGTTGATATTTCATTCGAATCCACTCGTTCGAACGACCTCATTCGAATGAGACTTCTAATGAGTTGACAGAATGGCCTTTTGGGCCTGATTTTATTTCAAATGTTCCATAGACTTATTTAATAGAGTAATAACCATCCCCTATTGACTAGTGAGTATAATTGTGAGATTGGAGCACGTTGAGGAGTAAAACTTAGAATCTTGTAGTAAACCGGATGACACTTGTGGATTACGAAATGAGTACTTAATTACGACGTGAGAAGAGTTGAAAACTTTAATGTACATAAATCGGGCACTTGTAAACGTATAACACTAAATGATGGTATAAGAACGAGAAGTATACCTCTATTAATATTTTGAGATATCTAAGATGTGCGAATGCTTAGTATATGTAGTTATCTGTGTATAACATACCTACCGTACTTGCTATCATGGGAGGTCGGAGTTCGATCAGGGCCATCTAATCTTTGTGTGCCTACGAGGGGGTTTAGATTGGTACCTCGAGGACATAGGTCAGAGAAGGACTTATTGTGAAGTTAATAAGTCTGCTGATCATGGGAGCGCAGGTATGTGCGTACCCATGTGATGTGAACTATGTTCGCCTCCATTATGTGTGATTGTTGTTATTCGAGAACGATTCCTGAGAGATTCGGAATGCGTGGTCCTTATGTACGTGATGTACCGGGATTGGAAAGCAGAGTATATATGCACCGCAGCTTAGCCTCGGGGTGCCAGTATTGTATATTGATGATGAGAATAATATACTGTAAATCGAAATGAACTGTCCTGTATAAATATAAGTGTGAATAATAACAACATAGTGGTAGAAGCTAAAAATGTAAAAATCTCTAGTGACTAATATTATTAATTTTGGAAACCAAGAAGAAAAGTAAAACTCTATATTTAAATTAAAATGTCAGGAATTGAATCGTGAATCGTATAGTAATGTGAGTTTGTGTATTGGACTAGTTAGATATGGGAATAACTAGAACGGGTACGGGTACGATAGGAGTGCACAATTAGTTGAGAGGTGAGGACTCATGTGAGTGCACACTATCATGTACTTTATATTCACTGTTTAATGATATTAAACACTTGTTATATTTTAAACTGTTTTCACAATCGGGCTCTGACCCGTTTGCTTTCAAATCTATTTTCTTGTAAAATCCTTTTAGGTGCCCATCCACAAGGACACCAAGCATAGGAGTTCCATTCCTGTGACGTGTTGTAGCTGATGTGGTAGTTATAGGACCTTGTCAGTAGACGCCTCCACTTTCGATCTTGATTCTATTATCAGATTTTCTCATCTGTTGGGCATGTCGCCCCATTTCCTTTAGAGACATTTTATCTATTCAGTTTATTTCAGATTTTGGGTTGTAATTAATTACTGATTCAAACTTTGTATTTGTTTATTTTAGTATTCAGATTGTTGTGAGGAGTATTCCTCCAGATTCATTATTATTCCATGGTTATTCTATTGTGACTATGTTGTAGTGGTTATGTATCACTTCATAATCTATCTTATTGCATGTTAATTGGATTTAATTAAAATTAGACAACTCACTTTTTAAATATTAGGTGGCTAGTAATTGTTAAAAAAATGTTTTTCGACAGTGATGCTATGAACTGAACTAACTTGACATTTTAAATTAATTTGAATAAATGAGTATCTACCCGGTATTTAATTAGTCAGGGTGTCACAGGTGGTATCAGAGCATCAGGTTCTAGTGTCCTTAGGATCTGTATGGCTTGTTATGTTTCCACTCATCTTTCTTTGATGTAGAGCCCTATATTTTAGGACTGTTGTATTCTTTTGTGTATGTTTCGCTCTTCAGCTATTTTGAGATAATAACTGCGAACTTATAAGACTTTACTCTCATTTTAGATGCCTCCATGACGTGCACAGCGAGTTCCCAGGGATGCTCAGCCCGAGCCACAGCTTGCACCAGTTCAGGGCTCCTTAAATGCCGCAGAGGTTGCAGCTATTGTAGCCCAAGCGGTAAATGCCGCCCTAGCAGCTGTGCAGCAGGCACCACCTCAGGCGCTGGTAGTAGCTCCAGTTCAGGCTCATGCATTCCCATCTGCTTGGGAACGAGTTCGTGATGATTTTCAGAAAGCACACCCTCCGGAGTTTGCAGGTAGCTCCGACGTTGTTGTGTCCAATCAGTGGAAGGACATTCAAAGGCACTTAAGGATGTACGAGTGCACGGATGTTCAGAAGCAGATACTGGCTACTTTCAAGCTAGTAGGATCAGCGTTGCAGTGGTGGGAGTCCATTACCACCACGGAGGAGAGAGGCGCCCTTTCCATTCAGGAGTTTTGGGTCCGGTTCGACCGCAAATATTTTTCGTCAACCGTTCACACTGAAATAAGGAGGAAGTAATGAACCTCCAGCAGGAGGGGAAGACCGTGGCCGAGTATGAGGCCGAATTCACTAATCTCTTGAACATCGTTCCTGATGAGATTCCAACCGAGGAGAAGAAGATTCAGTAGTTCATGGATGGATTGACTTGGAGGATCCGTCAGCACTTGTTGGGAAATCTCTCATTGGCCACTTATTTTGATGTGGTTAATGCAGCACTGCTTCACTTCCAAGATCACCGGTTCCACATGTCTGAGAGTAAGAGATCAAGAGAGTCCATCCATGAGGGCACGATAGGGAGAAATGGTGCCAGTGGGGAACAATCTACTCAGGTTCAGCATAGGCAGGGAGATCAGGGTTCCCAATAGGGGGATTTTAAGAGGTTCAGACCTGGAGGTTTCAGAAATGGACAGGGAGGTTTTCGCCATGGCCATCAGGGTCAGCAGTTTCAGCACGGCTAGGGGAGGAATGGCAACGGCCACCAGGGCCGTGGGCAGCAGGGTCTGAGAGGGGGAAACTTTCCGGGGAAATATTTCATTTGTGGAAAGATTGGACACAAGCACCAGGAGTGTCCCAATAGGGGCAGGGCCCCACAGTAGTAGCAGCAGGGTGCTGGACATGATCCCCAGAGACCGATGTTTCTTGCCGCACTCCCAGCAGCACCACAAATGCCAGCTTTGCCACCCATCCCAGCAGTCCCGGTCCAGTAGGGACAGCTTCAGTACGGGAGAGTTTATCAACTCCAGCATGCCGCCGTCCCACAGGATCCACCTGCTATTGAGGGTATGTTCTCTATTCAGGGGACTATGGGGAGTATTTTATTTGATACGGGGGCCACACACTGTTTTATTGCCATGAGATTTGCACACACTTTAGGGTTGTTAGACACTGCAGAGAGCACGATTACTTATGTAGATTCACCATTGAGTAGGGGATCCATGATTTCTCTTATTTGTAGAGGTATGGGTATAGATATCGGTAGATTTACATTACCTGCTGATATGTTAGTGTTAGAGATGACTGAGTACGATGCGATTGTTGGTATGGATTGGCTAGTTGCGTACCAAGCCATGATTGATTGTTTTAGTAGGAGTATCATTTTTGCCATTCCCGGGCAGGAGATGTTTTTAGTGGCGATGCCTCGCCTTGAGGGAGGATCGTCCACTCACTTGTACTATATAAAGGAGGAGACCTCTAAGGAAGTGGTGATACCACTCGATTCGATTCCAGTTATTAGGGAGTTTGCTGATGTATTTCAGGATATACCTCGATTACCTCCTAGTAGAGAGATAGGTTTTGTTATCGATTTGACGTCGGACACTTGGCCAATTGCCCGTGAACCTTAACGTATGGCTCCAGCGAAGATGAGAGAGCTAAGGGATCAGATAGAGAAATTGTTGGGTCAGGGGTTTATCCTAAGGAGTACTTCTCCGTGGGGTGCCCCTGTGTTGTTCGTAAAGAAGAGGGATGGATCATTGAGATTGTGTGTAGATTACCGGGAGTTGAATAAAGTCACGATACGGAATAAATATTCGTTGCCCTGAATCGATGACTTATTCGACCAGCTGAGAGGAGCTTTCTTCTTCTCAAAGATTGATTTGCGATATGGATACCATAAGTTGCGTATCAGGGAATAGGACGTCTCGAAGACGGCGTTCTTGACGAGATATGGTTCCTACGAGTTTCGGGTTATGCCTTTTGGCTTGACCAATGCTCCAGCCGTGTTTATGGACTTGATGAATAGGGTGTTCAGAGAGTTCCTAGACCAGTTCATCATTGTCTTTATTGATGACCTTCTGGTTTACTTCCAGACAGAAGAGGAGCACACCGAGCATTTGAGGCAGGTTTTGCAGACGTTGCGTTAGAACGAGCTTTATACAAAGTATGAGAAGTGTGGGTTTTGGCTGAAGGAGGTTCAGTTTTTTGGGCATATCATTTCAGACCGGGGGATATCTGTTGATCCGAGGAAGGTATCCGCGGTGAGGGAGTGGGGACAGCCCATGACACCGACTGAGATCCGTAGTTTCTTGGGCCTAGCAGGATACTACAGGAGGTTTATTTGGGGTTTCTCAAAGATAGCGGGCCCTTCGACACATCTGACTCGCAAAGGTGTGCCAATCATCTGGAGCGATGCCTGTCAGTTGGCATTCGATGAGTTGAAGGACAAGTTGGCCTCAGCACCTGTGTTAGCATTGCCCAGACCGGGAGTTGAGTATTTAGTCTACACCGATGCATCCTTACAAGGACTTGGAGGTGTGCTGCAATAGGAGAGTCGGGCCATAGCTTATGCTTCTCGTAAGCTTAAGCCTCACGAGCAGAATTACCCCACCCACGACTTGGAGTTAGAAGCAGTCGTATTCGCTCTTCAGATTTGGAGACACTATCTCCGGGGGGAGAAATTTCGGTTGTTCACAGACCACAAGTCTCTACAATACCTCTTCACGTAGAAGGAACAGAATATGAGTCAACGTAGGTGGCTTGAGTTTGTGAAGGATTATCAGTTTGATATCCAATATAACCCGGGGAAGGCTAACGTGGTAGCAGACGCGTTGAGACATAGGCCAGTAGATAAGGTGGCCAAGGTGTGGAAAGCTAAGTGGAAGGAGTTGGGACACCAGGATGCAGTGGCCCGATCATTCATGTCTGTGATGACTGTTACATCGCAGATTGTTACGAGAGTGATAAAAGCCCAGGCAAATGACTCATTTTGTCAGGAGCAGATAGTTCGATTGCTAGTAGAGGGAGCCAAGTCCTATACCGTTAGTTCAGACGGGGGATTACGCTTCAATGGGAGACTGGTCGTTCCAGAAGGGGAAGACTTGCGACATGAAGTAATGACAGAGTCGCACGGCTCACAGTTCGCGGTACACCCTGGTGGGGATAAAATGTACCAAGACATGAGACGATAGTACTGGTGGAGCGGGATGAAGAGAGATATTGTCGTGTTCATTTCTAAATGTGCACTTGTCAGCTAGTAAAGGTGGACCATCAGAAACCGGCAGGACTTCTACAGCCGTTAGAGGTTCCGACGTGGATATGGGAGAGCATATCCATGGACTTTATCACGGGGTTACCTATGTCACAGAGGGGTCACGACTCTATATGGGTAGTTGTGGATAGATTGACCAAAGTTGCTCATTTTCTACCCGTGAGGACAGACTAGACTACGGGACAGTATGCCCAGATTTTCATTGCGGAAACAGTGAGACTTCACGGTGTGCCTCTAAATATCGTGTCAGACCGAGATAAGATATTTGTTTCACAATTTTGGGAGAGTTTCCAAGAGGCCATGGGTACGAAGTTGCGACTGAGTACGGTATATCACCCGAAGACTGATGGGCAAATAGAGCAGACAAATCAGATGTTGGAGGACATGTTGCGTATGTTCATCCTAGACTTTGAAGGTGGTTGAGAGCAGTACCTTCCACTGGTGGAGTTTGCTTATAATAACTCCTACCAGTTCACCATTGGCATGGCTCCATTTGAGGCGTTGTACGTTAGACCTTGTCGTTCCCCAGCATGTTGGTTAGAGGTGGGGGATAACAAACTCCTTGGGCCGGAAGTGATTCAGGACACTTCGGTAAGAATAAAGATGATACGGAGCCGTATTCGGGTAGCTCAGGACCGGCAGAAGAGCTATACTGATGCCAAGAGGTTCTTCAAGGAATTCAAGGTGGGGGACCAGGTGTTACTCAGAGTATCTCCTATGAAGGGGATTATGCGTTTTGGGAAGAAGGGGAAACTGACACCAAGATACGTGGGGCCATTCCCTATCATCGAGAGGATTGGGCCAGTCACATACAGACTTGGGTTACCGGAGCACTTGCATAGGATTCATGATGTGTTCCATATTTTCTCGCTAAGGAAATATCTTAGGGACGATTTGGCCCATACTCACATTGCTTTAGAGGACATCGATCTTCAGTCTGATAGTTCCTACGAGGAGGGGCCAATTGCTATTTTGGACCGAAGCGAGCGGAAACTGAGGTCAAAGATAGTACCATTAGTATGGGTTCAGTGGCGGCATCATAATGCCGAGGAGTCCACATGGGAGCGCCAGGATGAAATGGGCGAACGTTATCCAGAGCTATTTTTTCCAGGTATTCATTAGTTCCGAATTTCAGGACGAAATTATGTTATTAGGGGGGAAGTATGTAATACCCCGTAATTTTATTGATCTTTATTTAAGGGATTAATTGAATTAAATGAGAATTAATTGGGAATTAATCCTGATATAAATACTAGCAAGATGTGAATTGGTATTTGATTACGATGTTAAAAATTGAATATTTCTGAGTATATATGGAAATATATGAGTATTGAAAATATTAAAATTATCGCGAGGCTGAAATACGACAATTTGGGAAATTTAGTTGGGACGCGTGTGTCAGTCGCGTCAGGAATGCAATTATTTAAATTAAAAATTGAATTATATTTTTATCAACCGAATGGTCATTTTGAGTGCGCCAACGTGTCCGGAAGGGTCAAAATAGTCAGAAAACACTAGTCGGAAGTTTAGTTTGGGTCCCGAGGCATTTTTAGACCAAACCGGCAAACTAGAAGGGTATTTTGGTAATTTTAAAAATATGGGAATTAAAACCCACGAATTTTAGGGTTAAATAATATATTACTAATGAACCCACTAGGTCTATTATCAGCATTAGGTAAGTTAGTGGGCTACGGGAGTTAAAGGGAGAGTTTGAAGAGGTTCCAAAAGAAACCTCCAACCACCATCATCATCCTTGGGAGAATTCTGTAGAGAGGAGAGAAATCAACCTTCATTCACAAACATCAATATAGAAGAAACAAATCTAAGGCAAGTGTTTTGATGTCGTTATTTTCAATGAATATTTCCTCCATGTGTAGTGTAGAAAACTGTTTATGTCTTGGAAATTTTGATGAAGAACACCCAATGAAATTATTGTGAAACTTGTGGTTTTGGGTAGGAATTTGCATGTACAATGGTTATGGACGAATTCAATATACAAAACATATCTTTTGATGATCTGAAAACGGATTAATAAGGAGTCTTTTTTTGAAATTAAATTATGGGTTCAAGTTCATAAGGTTTTGAAACAAGAATTGGGGATTTATGATTTTGGCATGTTAATTTCTAAGCCCAAAAGCATGTTAATGAATGATCTAGGGTGACTACAAATAGTTTACAAACATTAAAACATATTTGGATAGTCTTAGGGTGGATTTAGAGAAAAGGAGAATGAAGAAAAATGAGTTTGGGATTTTCTGGGCGTATTCTGCCATTTCATTAGAAGACCTGCCCAGGTCGTTCGAACGACCTCGTTCGAACGAGTTTCTAACGAGATGACAGTACCCCTTCTAATGAGTTGGTAGTTCGTTCGAAACCATTCGTTCGGACGACACTCGTTCGAACAACCTCGTTCGAATGAGACTTCTAACGAGTTGACAGAATGGCCTTTAGGGCCTGATTTTATTTCAAATGTTCCATAGACTTATTTAATAGAGTAATAACCTTCCCCTATTGACTAGTGAGTATAATTGTGAGATTGGAGCACGTTGAGGAGTAATACTTAGAATCTTGTAGTAAACCAGATGACACTTGTGGATTAGGAAACGAGTACCTAATTACGACGTGAGAAGATTTGACAACTTTAATGTACATAAATCGGGGACTTGTAAACTATAACACTAAATGATGGTATAAGAACGAGAAGTATACATCTATTAATATTTTGAGATATCTAAGATGTGCAAATGCTTAGTATATGTAGTTATCTGTGTATAACATACCTACCATACTTTCTATCATGGGAGGTCGGCATTCGATCAGGGCCATCTAATCTTTGTGTGCCTACGGGGGGGTTTAGATTGGTACCTCGAGGACATAGGTCAGAGAAGGACTTATTGTGAAGTTAATAAGTCTGCTGATCATGGGAGCGCAAGTATGTGCGTACCCATGTGATGTGAACTATGTTCGCCTCCATTATGTGTGATTGTTGTTATTCGAGAACGATTCCTGAGAGATTCGGAATGCGTGGTCCTTATGTACGTGATGTACCGGGATTGGAAAGCAGAGTATATATGCACCGCAGCTTAGCCTCGGGGTGCCAGTATTGTATATTGATGACGAGAATAATATACTGTAAATCGAAATGAACTGTCCTGTATAAATATAAGTGTGAATAATAACAACATAGTGGTAGAAGCTAAAAATGTAAAAATATCTAGTGACTAATATTATTAATTTTGGGAACCAAGAAGAAAAGTAAAACTCTTTGTTTAAATTAAAATGTAGGGAATTGAATCATGAATCGTATAGTAATGTGAGTTTGTGTATTGGACTAGTTAGATATGGGAATAACTATAACGGGTACGGGTACGATAGGAGTGCACAATTAGTTGAGAGGTGAGGACTCATGTGAGTGCACACTATCATGTACTTTATATTCACTGTTTAATGATATTAAACACTTGCTATACTTTAAACTGTTTTCACAATCGGGCTCTGACCCGTTTGCTTTCAAATCTATTTTCTTGTAAAAACCTTTTAGGTGCCCAGCCACAAGGACACCAAGCATAGGAGTTCCATTCCGGTGACGTGCTGTAGTTGTTGTGGGAGTTACAGGACCTTGTCAGTAGATGCCTCCACTTTCGATATTGATTCTATTATCATATTTTCTCATCTGTTGGGCATGTTGCCCCATTTCCTTTAGAGACATTTTATCTATTCCGTTTATTTCAGATTTTGGGTTGTAATTAATTACTGATTCAAACTTTGTATTTGTTTATTTCAGTATTCGGATTGTTGTGAGGAGTATTCCTCCAGATTCATTATTATTCCATGGTTATTCTATTGTGACTATGTTGTAGTGGTTATGTATCACTTCATAATCTATCTTATTGCATGTTAATTGGATTTAATTAAAATTAGACAACTCACTTTTTAAATATTAGGTGGCTAGTAATTGTTAAAAAATGTTTTTCGACAGTGATGCTATGAACTGAACCAACTTGACATTTTGAATTAATTTGAATAAAGTAGTATCTACCCGGTATTTAATTAGTCGGGGTGTCACACCTTTGATCGGATACATCAAGGAGGGGGAGATGCCAGAAGCAAGGCAACAAAGGAAGAAGCTGAGATACAGAGCTGCGAAATTCACTGTCATCAGAGATACCTTGTACAAAAAGGGGTTTTTTCTCCCCTTACTTAGGTGTGTTCACCATTCTGAAGTCCCATGCATTTTGCAATATGTGCATGAGGGGTCGTGTTCAAGCCACATTGGGGGTAGGTCTTTGGCAAAGAGGATAGTAACCCAAGGGTACTAGTGGCCGACCTTGGGGAAAGATGCCACGACATATGTAAAAAAGTGTGACAAATGTCAAAGATTTGCCACCATCCCTCACCAACCCCATCAGCCTCTTACCTCCATTACATCCCCATGTCCATTTGCAGTATGGGGGATCGACCTAGTAGGCCCCTTGCCTAGGGCCATCAATAACTATCGGTTCCTCATCGTGGCAATTGACTATTTTTCAAAATGGGTGGAGGCAGAGCCAATGGTCACGATTACCGAATAGAAGACTTTCCAGTTCATCTGGAAAAATATTATATGCAGATATGGTCTCCCCAACACTCTCATCTCGGATAACGGGACTCAATTCAAGAATACATCTCTAGAGAAGTACTGTGAAAGGGTAAGTATCAAACAGTTCTTCTCTACCCCAGGCCAACCTCAAGCCAACGGGCAAACGGAAGTTACAAATAGGACAATCCTATATGGGATCAATAAGATACTTGAGGAGGCAAAAGGAAGATGGGTTGAGGAGTTTTATGATGTACTGTGGGCCTACAGGACGACGGCAAAGACCTCTACCGGAGAAACCCCGTTCATGCTAGCTTATGGTTCAGAAGCCGTCATCCCCACCGAGATTGGGTTTCCTACTCACACGGTCCAAATGTATGACCCCCAGAGAAATATGGAGAAGAGGAGACTTGACCTGGACCTGGTTGAGGAAAGGAGGGAAGACGTCGAGATAAAGCAAGATGCCTATCAGCAGAGGACTGCAAGGTTTTACAACCAGAGGGTAAAGCATAGGCCAATTGTAGTGGGGGACTTAGTCCTCAAAAAGACTTGGCAGAAGCCCAACAAGCTCCACCCAAATTGGCATGGCCCATATAGGGCCATCGATGAAGTGGTCCCTGGAACCTATAGACTAGAAAACCTAGAAGGGGAGCCCTTCTCCAACCCCTGGAATGCAGACCATTTGAAGAAATACTATCAGTAATTTTGTATAGTCCTATCGGAACACAGTTGTAATGAATGTGTTGCTCCAATAGAACACTTGTAATATTAATGAGAATGGTCCCTCATGTTGTGTTTGATTAATCCTAGTGTGATTGGGGTGATACTCGTTGGGACGACCCCTCCTTTTCCCTCAAGAAAGACGAGGGGGGACTTGATTGAAAAACCATTAAGTTGGTAAAAACCACCTCGGCCATAATGAGGGTCAATAGTGGGGACGACCCCTCCTTTTACCTCAGAAAGACGAGGGGGGACTTAATTGAAAACATCATTAATTTGGTGAAAAAACACCATCGGATATAATGAAGGTCAATGGTGGGGACGACCCCTCCTTTGCCCTCAAGAAAGACGAGGGGGACTTAATTGAAAACATCATTAATTTGGTGGAAAACCACCCTCGGCTATAATGAGGGTCAATAGAGGGGATGACCCCTCCTTTTCCCTCAATAAAGACGAGGGGGACTTAATTGAAAAACCATTAAGTTAGTAAAAACCACCCTCGGCTATAATGAGGGTCAATGGAGGGGACGACCCCTCCTTTGCCCTCAAGAAAGACGAGGGGGGACTTAATTGAAAAACCATTAAGTTGGTAAAAACCACCCTCGGCTATAATGAGGGTCAATGGTGGGGAGGACACCTCCTTTGCCCTCAAGAAAGACGAGGGGGGACTTAATTGAAAACATCATTAATTTGGTGGGAAACCACCCTCGGCTATAATGAGGGTCAATGGGGGGGGACGACCCCTCCTTTGCCCTCAAGAAAGGCGAGGGGGGACTTAATTGAAAACATCATTAATTTGGTGAGAAACCACCCTCGGCTATAATGAGGGTCAATGGGGGGCACGACCCCTCCTTTGCCCTCAAGAAAGACGAGGGGGGACTTAATTGAAAACATCATTAATTTGGTGGGAAACCACCCTCGGCTATAATGAGGGTCAATGGTGGGGACGACCCCTCCTTTACCCTCAACAAATACGAGGGGGGACTTAATTGAAAAACCATTAAGTTAGTAAAAACCACCCTCGGCTATAATGAGGGTCAATGGTGGGGACGACCCCTCCTTTGCCCTCAATAAAGACGAGGGGGGACTTAATTAAAGACATCATTAATTTGGTGGGAAACCACCCTCAGCTATGATGAGGGAAAATGGTGAGGACGACCCCCCCCTTTACCCTCAAGAAAGACGAGGGAGGGGTTAGTGATATTGTTAATTTAAAAACATCACAATGCAAGCCATACAAGAGACAAGTATAGAAGACAGCAAGAGACAAGTATAGAAGACAACAAGAGGCACTGTATTACAGAATGTTAATATTTGTTCAACAAAAGTAAAGTACAAAAATATTGGTTAAATGAAGAGGGTATGGTCTACAGACAGCCACCCTATGGAGCAACGTCAGAGGGCAAGGCCTCAACATCTATGGGAGATTCTTCTATGACCAAGACAGATCGTGCCTCAGACGTGCCTGTGGCTTCTACATACTGAGATTCCACTTCAGCTAGGGCTTCAGCAATAAGGGGATCATCCAGTTGAACTGCCTCAAGAGAAGGTCGGACAGACGACACTGCATCAGTGAACTTTAGGACGACCCACCGACAGGCCGTCCTAATTCCCTTCTCCAAGTATTCAAGACCGAAGCCTTGAATCTCATCTAAAAGTTTGTAGGCCTCAACAGCATTGGCCTCTGCCTTCTTCACGGCTTCGGCAAGATCACTTTTGAATTGAGCAGTCGGGGCCTCTTCCTTCTTCTTCAAGAGGTCATCCCTAGCCCTCAGATCAGCATCATGCTGCTTCATTAGCTCGTCCAAGACCCTTGCATGCTCGATCCGAGCACTCTCTAATTCATCCCTTTCAGTCTCAAGCTCTGTCTGCAGGTCAGCCTCATGCTGAATAGCCCTATCGGCTTCATGAAATTTTTGTTGGTTTTCAGCCATCCACTTAGTGGCCGAGGTAAAAGCACAAACAGACTGCACAGAAAAAGACACTTGTTAAGAGGCCGAGGAAACAGTTGGTGAAAAATTCAAACTAAGTGAAATGAAAACAAATACCTGAGCCAGAGTGTGCAGACCATAGTCATACACCTTAGCCGGGGGCATCTTCGAAAGGAAATCATAATCGGTGGCCGAGGGGGCAGAGAACATAGAAGCTTTGGCCGCCCTCAGATTGGCAATCAGGGAAGACGGCTCAGCCTTCAAAAATGCTAAGTTTTGGGAACATAAGGCTCCCATGCTGGAAGAGGAACTAGTCCCCTCAGACGACTCCACCCTCGCCCTCATCCTTGAATCCGACCGAGGGTCGACAGGTGCTTCAGGCTCCTTTCTTTTGTGACTGTCAGCAGTCGGCTCAATAAGTGTCGGCCCCACGGCCTTTGTTTTCCTCAGAGGCTGCCGAGGCTCCTTGCCTTTCTTCTAACTTAGACCAGATAGTAAGCTCGGGGCAGTCATTTTCCAAAGATGTTCAGAGATACCTGCAGGACGACCTGAAAAGGAGACGACACATCAGAAAAATACAGAGGAAAAGATGAAACACTTGAAAAAAAGCAAAGATTGAGCAAAAAATAATAATAACTCACATAGCTCTGTCAAGGGGCCGACCCTCAGACCAGCTTCTTTGAGGAACCGAGGGGTCATCAGATCTTCCAACTTTGCAAGTCCGCCCTCTTTCCCTCGTTCTCTCAGATACTCGACAATGTCCTTTTCATCCAGACTAAGTCCAGGGTCTGACCTAGCCTTCATAGAGGGGTTAGACCATCTCCTTGGAACTCTCGGATCATCGTCCAAAGGCTGAACTTCGGCAGAAAATTCCTATTCCCCAGATACGAAGAAAAATCTCTTCTTCCAGTCATGGTTAGAGGTTTGTGCCACGTGAAGAACTTTTTTATCAGACCTCCTCGCCCCTAGATGATAGTACCGGGCTATTTAAATGAGGAAGTGATATTATAACAAGCCAAAAACACATCGGCTGAAGGCTCGTCAGTGAAGGTATTCTTCTGCAAAGATACATAGCCGAGGATCATCCTCCAGGAGTTAAGAGGAAGCTGAGAGGGAGCAACGCCGAGGGCTGACAATATATTGACTATGGCGGGGTGTAGAGGGAACCTAACACCGACCTTAAACATCTGTTCGTGTACTGCGATCTCTCCCTCGTCACCCTCAAAGACTTTCTCAGACTCAGAGGCTACCCTCATACTTATGTTGGGGGAACACCAAATGTATGCCTCTAAAGTAGGAGGTCACGATCCCTGACGGAGGAAACATAAGCCGAAGCGTGGGAGGTATCAACTTGGTCAGCGTCTGAGTCCTCACCATCATCCTCAGTCCCCTCTCCCTCGGCCTCATCACCTGTCAGGGGTCCATGAGGAAAAGCCATCTGAAAGGCATGAAGGGATAAAATGGTCACAGGAACAGCCTCGGAAGGGACCACCCTCTCGGCCTCTCAGCCTGGGCTAAGATCAAACGTCTCTCTCCTCCCAGAAGGCCCAACGCCTGTTGGTGACAACGCTCTCTCATCCATCTCTCCTAAATGACTATCGGTTGGACGATAAGATAACCCACAAGACTCAGATGGTAATATTGTGGCCAATGGAATGGGAAAAATGGGTCGTACCCAATTAGGGTCGGCCCCTCGTCTTCTCTACTCCTCCTCCTCTACCCGTCTGATCTCTACAAAGAACTTCTCTCTCAGGGAGGGGAATTCCTCAGCTAAACTGTAAAGCCTCCTAAGCATTAAGGGGAAAACCCTACACTTAAAAGAATTTGGCTAGCCCAATTACAAACAAGTTCGCAGTTGACCAAAATGGACTTTTGGATTGAAAAAAAGGAAAGTAAGGGTTTTAATCAAGAACACTCAAGAACCAGTTGCCGGAGAAGACGCCGGAAGGTTATGAAATAGTCAAAGGAAAATAAAGTCCTACAGGCCTAAAACAGTCGAAGTGAAAAAAGCAATGGAAAACAGAGAACTAGGGTAGAGGGATTACCTGATAAATAGCAAGCAAGACCACCAAAGCTTGAAACAGTGAAGTTGCAGAAATGGCAGTGGAGCTGGTAAAAGGCTAGAGAAAAAGAGTTCAGGCGCGAAGAAGAAGAAGAAGAAGAAGAAGAAGAAGAAGAAGAAGAAGAAGAAGAAGAAGAAGAAGAAGAAGAAGAAGAAGAAGAAGAAGAAGAAGAAGAAGGGGAATAAAACTTCAAAAATTATTTAAATACCTTAGTAATGAGTGGGCCCATTAACCAAGGTAGAGCACAGCCCATGAGGAGGGCAACATTAGGGCACAAAGTCCCAAGCAAAGTGTGCAGTCATCGTGCCTGGGAAAATGGAACGACAGTGGATATCTGCCTAGGTGTCACATCAGCTTGACAGGTGTCATTTATTTAACTGACCATACACTCGTCTCAATGGAAACACTATCCCTTAGCTACCTCAACAACATCGATGGCTAAAGGCTGGGGGGTGATTGATATACCCGCATATACCCTCGGCCATGCCGAGGGCGTACTCCATCTAGGCAAGACCAGGATGACCCCTCATCAGGCACCAGACAACCCTTCAAGGCGCCGACCCCTCATCATGGTCCAGACGACCCTTCAAGGGGCCGACCCCTCACCATGGTCCAGACGACCCTTCAAGGGGCCGAACCCCCATTATGGTCCAGACGACCCTTCAAGGGGCCGACCCCTCATCAGGCCCAGACGACCCTTCAAGGGGCCAACCCCTCATCATGGTCCAGACGACCCTTCAAGGGGCCGACCCCTCATCAGGCCCAGATGACCCTTTAAGGGGCTGACCTCCCATCATGGTCCAGACGACCCTTCAAGGGGTCGACCCCTCATCAGGCCCAAACAACCCTTCAAGGGGACGACCCCTCATCGGGTCTAGACGACCCTCCAAGGGGTCGACCCCTCATCAGGCCCAGACGACCCTCTGAGGGTACGACAATACGAGGCCTAAATTAGGCTAGACTCACTACCTGGAGGAACTTTGCCCTCAGCCTCATATCATAGGCTGAGGATGACATCATCACAGCGCGTGGTTTGGGAGACGCGTGGAACAGTGTGCGTGAGGCTCACATGGCACGTGGAAGACCGTTATAACGATATCACCCCCTCACGTGAGAGAATATTATGTCATCATTTGGCATCTACAGGTGTCAGCAGGGGATTGGCTAGATCATCATTCACATGCACCATGCATGCTTGGGGGGTACACTACACCCCCAAGACCTATATATACTTATCACCTACAACCCTACAAGGGGATCGATCGATAACTGTAACCCTAGTAAAAACTCTGCTTATACACACAGTAGAGAAAGAAAGTGAGCTTATGTGCATTGTATCCAAGGCCATTAGTGTCCATACTGAGTGGATCACACACTCACAGTGAATGTAGGCCTAATGGGCTGAACCACTATACATCATTGTATTATTCCACTTATACTCACCTCCTTCTATATACTTATACATATACATCTCTAAGGATACTATGGTTACTACTATTTGAGCTCATCATCACTTATCTGGTGGTGCTGAATCTCAGCATCATCACACAGTTTGATCGATTTTTTAAAAATAGCAAAAAAAAATCATTTTGAGATTTTATTTTTTTATGCTCCTACTGAAAGGTTTAAAAAACATTAAAAAAAATCATACCGAATTTCTATTTTTTACTATTTTAAAACTATGGACCTCATTCAGGGTCCTCAAACTGGTACCTCAATTGATCCTCTCCCTATATATATATATATATATATATATTTCAACCAATTAAGTACGACATGTGACACCCCGACTAATTAAATACCAGATAATCAATCATTTATTAAATTAAAAACAGAATGTTCAGTTGGTTCATTCTTAGCATCACTGTCGAAAAAATCTAACAAGTAAAACCACCTAATACATAATTAAGCTAGTGTCAAAAATATTTTCCTTTTTAAACTATAACAAAATAATCCATTTTTTTCAATTCAAGTAACAAAACATAAACCATTCACCATACACATGGATATAATAAATACTGAGTCTGAATCAAATACTAAAATAAATAAGACTTGATAAAATACTCCAGTTCAAAATCTCAAGCCAAAGAACCATAGTAAAACTCAATCCAACTAAAATAACAGGAAAGTAAACTAAATACAATCTCTGGTAAAAATAACTAAGGATGGCGACACATGCCCTAAATAAAAGTCTAGATAGAATTGAATGAAAATGATAGAGGCGTCTAATGCAAGGACCTACAACTTCCACAATAGTTGCAGCATGCCAAGCAATCCAAGTCTCTAAATTTGGTGTCCTTGTGGCTGAGCACCTGATATAATACATATATAGCAAAACATAGAAGAGATACAAGAGATGGGTCAGAGCCCGATGTTTTAAAAAAGATTTAGCAAGTATTTAAAACTGCATTAAAGCAAGTATTATGTGCATATTAGATATCGAACTCTCACATGAGATTCTCACATCTCGTCTAATGTCCACGCCTAATGTACATCTAATCCCACCTAGCTATGCCACCCAGCCTAACTAGTTCGAAGTCATACGAATACTAACTACACTCACCAGTAGTATTCTCGTATCGCCCAAACAATACGCTATTATATAAGTCTATGTCTAATAGCTAGTTAACATGTTTCTCAATTGCATAATAAATCCATTACACGCTAAGATTTATATTATATATCAATATTTCCATGTCTACTAACTATACACAGTAGAATGATTTACAAGTTCCTCTATATATATAAATATAGTCACAGCATCCCTATACATTTATATACTAATTATGCACCCCCGAGCTAAGACCCATTAGGGAACCTAAAAATATTCATTTTGCACCTCCGGGTTAGCACCCATTAGTGCACTCATTAATAATATTCTTGCACCCCCTGTTTATCACCCATTAGCGCACTTAGCAAATAATATTCCTGCACCCCCGGGTTATCACCCATTAGTGCACTTAACAATAATATTTTTGCACCCCCGAGTTAACACTCATTAATGCACGCAACAATAATATCATATAATAGTCATACACACATCCTATTACAAATTAATAGGTATTCTCCCAACCCAAACGTATATTTTCCACATGTTTAAATCACTTATTACTATCCTGAATATAATTATTTCCAGTATTCTCTCTCAAAATTTCTTAAGATTAATACATCTCACATATGCCCAAGTCTTACGCCGCACTTGCCTTAATATAACATCACTTCAAATATCAGTGTACTTCATTATAATTCCCGCATTACAAGTCCCGAAAGATGTCGTAAAGGTCCACAATTCAATCCTGGAAAATACAGCAAGGCGGTCCAAACCCACTGGAAAGCGATCCGGACCTTTTTAAAAATAAACGATCTGGACCTTTTTCTGAAAAATGGTCCAGACCATTTATGAAGAGCGGTCCGAACCTTCTATGAAGAGCGGTCCGAACCGCTACAGTTTTCAACGCAGATTTTCCCAGAAACGTTCTCTTCACCAATTCAACAACTATAACCTCTACGAATCCTTCCCAAACACCGATCAATTATACTAAATCAATTTCCTAACATGTATGTATGATTTCCACTAATATAACATCATTAATTCATTTCTAATCATCAATGAAATCCGGAATTCCCCAATTAATTTAATAAAACCCTAGTTCTTCCAATTATCATCCAAAAACATAAATTTCCAGATTTGTTCATCACAGAAAATCATCTATACGTGATTTCTAATCTACATACATAAATGGTTCAACCTAAATTAATCTCAGATTCACTTCATGGATATCCAATCTCCAATTTCCATCACTTTTATTAACAATACATGGGTATTTCATTCCTATACTAACATGAACATAAGTATTGCTAAAGGAAAGAAAGTAATAAAAACTCGCCTGATTATGAATGTTTGATTCGTCGCTTGAAATTGGTATAAATGTGTTCTTTACTTTCCGATCTATGCGTTGATGATGTTTTTGGTGAAAGATGACTAGGTTTGGCCTTGGAACTCCTATGAACCTCTTCTTTTCCTTCCTATGGAACTCTCTCTTTTCCTTTACAGATAAAACCCCAACTGTAACTACGTAAGGGATATTAAAGCACTCTAATTTTCGTCCATTAATTAACCCCAAAAATGCAATTTATCAAAATGCCCTCCCGGGACGCCGATTAGGCCTAAGATTGCCCCAGGAGCCAAACTAAACCTCCGGGTACACTATTCTGACTATCTCGACCCTTTCGAACTCAAAGACGTACTCGAAATGATCATATGATTTAATAAAAATAAATTCTCTTTTTATTCTCATCAATTAGTCCCGACGCGACTCACACGCGTGTCTGACTTAAATTACCAAACTGTCGTATTTCTCACTCTAAATAATTTATCAAAGTGCATAATCCCATATTACATATCCACACAGTAATATTCAATCAAAAAGATATTACATATCACACAGTAATATTCAATCAGTAAGTATTAACCCTTGGCACGCTAGTTAATATATTTTAATCTGGATTAGTTAACAATCAAATCTCACATTTTAATTCAATTAATCCAACAACAATAATTACTCCCATAATTATTTAAATCATCAAAAATACAGGGTGTTACATACTTCCCCCCTTACAACGGAATTTTGTCCCGAAATTCGGAAAAAGTATACTAGGTACAACCAACGTTGTATTTATGTTGCGCATCGCATCATTGCACTCCTAAGTAAACTACTTCGTACCACCCATATAGTACGCTATCGAATACTCTTCATAATGAACACTCTAGGCATGTTCGTTTTAAACTTCAGGTTACCCTGTCACGTTGGTTCTTGCCCAAACTTGACCGTTTAAGTTTCACAACTTAAACTTATTTTAGATATTCACTATCTTCGTACCTTGATAAATTAATCACTCTTTATCTACATACGATCTCATCTCGCAACGATCGCACACAGGTAGGTTATTGTCGCAACATGTGTTACACACATTATATACCATAAATATCAACTCATCTCTGTCCTTCGCAATAGGACCCGGTCCCCCCACCTTTAACTAATGAGCATGAAAGCAACAAGGCTTACCGTACCATACCTCAAGTGACAACATGCCCAAACAGAGCTTATATGAGTAATTGTACACAAACTCCACCAGTGGAAAGAACTGCTCTCGCCTTCCCCTAATATCCAAGTGTATACATAATTTATTCTCCAACATCCGATTAGTCCGTTTGTTCTGCCCATTCATCTTTGGATGATAGGCGGTACTTAATTACAACTCGGTACCTTTGGCCTCTTGAACACTCCTCTTCCAGATATTATGGAATAAGCTTTGACCTCCCCGGCTAAACGTTGTCGAATTCATCTAACACGTATGTTACATTGTCGGCTATAATACCACCCACGTGGACATTTGGGTAAAGATGATCCTAATCGTCATAAATGATCGAACACTAAGTCCCGATATTTGAACCTCTATATTTATTTTCATTATCCCATACCTTAAAAAATGGGGACAATAACCAAATTCAATTCCCTAGGGCGCCCATACACCCTATGTCTCAAGTATTATATTACAATTGAAATATTCTTTTTTGAAACCAATTCTCGAACTCTAAGCATATTGATCGATTCATAACATAACTGTTCCATACTGGTTTCCCATAACAAGTATAGGCGACTCTACCGGCCTTAAATCATAATGGGATTATCCACTCTCAATTATATACTCATATATGTACAATTACTAACGTATGAAACCCATGTTATATCGTCCAAACTTATTTCCAACTTCTAACGTTCGCTAGTTTCATGCGTGGGATATCTCGAAAAGCGAAATCCAAATAAGGAATCCCCCCTCCCGATACACTACTACCTAGCCTAGTCAGTCGTCGAGGTCCGTAGGGTCCTCAGTCCATAATTTATACCTTCCCACAATCCCCATGTGCTCACATAAAAGTCTACTCGTCCACTCTAATGTCTCTTAAAGATAACATGAAACATGGCGCTCTCGCTATCCCAAGTTCTCAGTGCGATATCTATATATAACGAGCAATATCTCGCTGCTCGATAAGGTCACAAACATCCTAAGTCACATCATTAAATAAATCCCCATGCACCGGGATCACATATAACTAGATAGCATACTCGCTAATGTCTGTGATACCATGACTACACACACACACACACACACACACACACACACACACACACACACACACATATATATATATATATATATATATATATATATATATATATATATATATATATATATATATATATATATATAATCTCTGGTGCGGACCAAACCGTGCGAACCCGGTGCGGACTTTGTCCTCTTCCTCATGTGGTCCCCTCGTGGTCCCTAAGACATTTTGTTATTTTCTTCAGATGGTCCCCCTCTTGTCTTATACTAAAACCTTAGTTTAAGACTATACATTTAAAAGATTTATAGTTTAGACCCAAATTGGTATCAAGACCTTAAGAATTTAGAAACTCAACAAATTCCGACCAAACCCCTAATTCTGGTATCAGAGCCATAAGACGCTCCTGTTAGACTTATATTAAAAAGACTTTAATGCCCTTGGGATTTATCCCTTGCATTTACCAAGATAATTTTAGAAGCAACCCAGACTACCAACCTATACCCATAACTAATTTAGACTTAGAAGGTTGTTTAACCACACATATAGACGGTTGTTCACACACTGAACACATCCCAGCCAAACACGCAGACAGTAGACAAGTCACTGCGAGTGCTATTAATAGCATAATAGACCAAAATAAGTGTATACTTCTTATATTAAGACAATTAATAAAAGACACTCAGACCTTAGAAACAGAGATCAAAAATATCTCTAAACGACTATTAGAAATAGATAACCAAATCCCAATAGACCTTGTATACGTTTTACAAGAAATAAATATTAAGACCAATCATATATAAGTCCTTAACAAAGACATCTTAGAAATTAAAACCTTAATTAAAAATCAAGACAGTGAGTTAATCAAACTTACTAAAGAACAAGTTAAGCTTATCCCTAGACTAGATAGTTATCTTCCTAATGGAGATAGTTAGATCAAACTGGAATGAGGTACCTAGAGACCTCTCCATTCAGACTTTATCTGAATTTTATCAAAGAATTTTAGAAAAGATAAATGATGATAGATTTTATTATAAGATAAATGAAAATGCGATTACCAACGTGTCTAAAGCAACTAGACTTATTTTAGAAAGATTGAATTTGATTTCTACATCCATAACAGCTACCCAAGACTATAATCGTAGCTTTGTTAAAGACTTACATTTAGATTTGAAAGTTAAGACAGAAGGATTAACTACCTTCTATACGGACTTTATTAAATTCCAACAGAATTTAGCAAATTACCTTAATAATATGGAAAGCCATAATCTATCCAAAATGGATAGTATTATTAATGAACTTATACTAGACATGGCCCAAGTAGAAGAAAAATACGAAGAAATTATAAACGGAATTAAAGTCGTATATAAATAAGCCTTCCCAAGCAGAAATAGACTCTCATTTTATTCGAACATGGTTAGATAAAATTGAAAAAACTGTAGAAACCATAGAAGTTAGATCTATGAAACAAAAAGAAAAAGATAATGAAATACAAGACTATATTACTAATGTTGGTAAAACCATCGTTAATTCTCTAGCTAAACATAGTAAATAAAATTCTGAGAAGACTAGAAAAGAAAATAAGAATTTTAAAGAAGAAATCCTTAACCAGATAAAAAGACAAAAGGATTATTCAGACTTCTTAGAAAGAATTGAAAAAAGACTTGAACAAAAATAGGTAACCACCTGTAAATTTAGAGAATCCCCTCCTATAAAAACAAGAGAAAAGAATACCATAGGTAGACGAGTCATAAATGACGGATTAGATAAGACTAGTAAGATAGTTAGCTCTATCCCAAATATTGGACAGAGTAATCATATGCTTCAAAGACTAAAATATTCATCCTCCAATGTTAGGACATGGTGGAAAGAAAGAAATTTCACCAATCCCCTCCAATGGAAAGAATGGGGTGAAGTTGACTGGAAGATTGTTGAAGATTCCATTCATAATGGATAACTTTCAGCCGTTAGATATATAGACTTGTTTAAAGAAGGTGCCACTCCTAAGACTCCCAATTATAATATGACCTACCATTGTAGAAATCATGTGTTAGACAAATCCTATACTGAGCTTCAAGTATTTGACTCAGAGTGTCTTAGATCTAGAGGAACTGATAGGAAGTTCCAATTCCTAACCTTTGGACTCTTTCAAGCAAGAATCCAAGGATTACATAGACCTCAGAATAATATTAACATATTATGTTGCCTAGTAGACAAAAGATGGAAAGATTTTGAGAAAAGCCTTATTGGGATAGCCCAATTAGAAATGTCAGACAACATAGGATACTTTAATGTCATTTCGGCATTTACAGTAAGCGTAGACACAGCCAAACATTTTAAGTTAATCTTATATGCTAGTGGCTATGAAGACTATATTATCCCAGATGCTAATATAAATATAGAATTTCAAAGCTATGTGAAGTTCTCCCAATTTCCTTATGAAGGAATGCAATCGAGAATTCCTAGCGGAAGACTTAATAAAGAAATCTTAGTTAGAACCAATGTTTCAGACTATAATCATACTTACAGTATTAGGAATACTGGACCTATGAAAGAAAAAGCTAAAACGCTCTGGCAAATACCAGAATTTCAAGAAACTAAGACTATACAAAATAAACCCTTGTTTATTAATCAAGACGACGTCACTGGAAATGTTACCATCCAGTTTGGTCCTCCTAAGATTGTCAATAAGAATATTCAGACCGAAAAAATTAGATTTAGGAATATAGGAGAAGCCATAATTAATGATCCTTCAGAAGGAGAATGTAGTAGTAAGACTAGTGCTAGTTTACTAAGATAAACCCCTATAATTAGACCTAGAAGATCATTTGAACAAAAAGATTTAATTAAAGAAAAAGATAGAATCCAAAACTTTAGACATGAACCCTCAGAATTGGATATGAAGACATATAAAGATAACCTTAAGAAAAGCCATTATGTTAGATTTCAAAAAAGAGAAAGATTTAATATGATAGCTCAATAGCGTATATTAAAATTAAAAGAATCTAAGAATACAAAATAACTTCTTAGAAACTTAAGACTAATAGAAGAAGGAGAACAAAGAATAATGTCAGCTATACAAGTAAAACCTAGCAAACAAGAGATAGGAAGTAGTAGTAGGCTAGAAGTTGCTCCTAGACTTTTTAGTAAAACAATAGGAAAAAACATTTCTATATACTCAAGCACCGTAGTAAAAACTAAACCCAATTATATAACAGACTTCCCAGCTAGTGACAAGAGTTTCACTCCTGTTAAGACTATGGCAAGCCAAGCCAAAAATCCAGTAGGTATATACCTTAACCTAGACAATGTTCAAGATAGGAAGAAGGCCTTAGATGAATGGCGTAATCAGATGAACATGTGTTTTGCATCTAATGAACAATGGGATGCAAGTTCATGTAAGCATTACGCTGAGCAATCCATTAGAGGTATTGCAAAAGACTACTTAGATAGTTTAAGAAAGGCTACAGATGAAGACTCCATAGCTAAGGTTGAGAAGATGAAAGAAAGCTTAAAAGAAAGATCAATTGAAGAATATATTCAATTGTTCACATCAGAATTCAGTAGAGCTGGACATCTAGCTCAGATCAATGAACAAGACCTAGCAAAAACTAAGTTATCCCTCCTTAGCATTTGCAAATTAGATAAGATAAATGAATATAGCAATAATTATGAGCAACTATATTACCAAATTAAAGAATTTGGAGAGACCTTAAAAGATGAATACTTTAGAAAGATACCAGCCATAGGAAAAATCCTAATTAATGAATATAGGAATTGGCCAGGAGTAGCTGGAGTTAAGAATAACTCCCTTAGTGAAAGAATCAATTTCGCCAAAGACTATATCATATCTAAGAGACGTGATATAACTTAAGGAAAGTTGATAGAAGATACTTTCAAGTAGATCCTCCAATCAAAGACGAAAGAGACATCGCTCCAATCCAATGGGGATGTGGAAGTGAATCCAAGAAATTCAAAAAGAAATTAGAATGGAAACATATGAAGTTAAAGACTAGACCTTTAGGATTTTCAAAGAAGTATAAATTTAGACAATCTACTACCTTTAGAGAAAAGAATCCTAAGACTAAGAAAAATAGATTTAATCAAATAAGATATTTTAAGAAAAATACTAGTAAGTATAAGAAGGTTCCTCATTATAGGAAAGAAACAGATGTAGCTCAATCTAAGACTGCCACCAAAGAATGTTGGACTTGAGGAAAAGAAGGACACTTTGCTAAAGATTGCCCTAATAAGAAAGATAAAGAAAGTATTAAGATTATTAAAAAGACAAAGAAAGTATTAAGATTATTAATACAATATTAGACTATGCAAATCAAGAAGAGTTAGATATCCTATATGCTATAGAAATATCAGACATAGAAGATGACGACAATACTAGTATCTATAGTGCATATACAGATAGTGACTCGGAATACTATAATAGTGATACTGATGAGTACGAAGACTCTCAAGATACTTTAGACTTATACATGATGCAAACTAATCAAGACAATTTAGATAATGAATATATAGACTTTGAAGAAGCTTGGTATAAGTGCATATTAAGCCCATTTCTAAAGAAAAGATGGACAGTTAGTAACCCTGAGTTACTAACCTATATACCTAGATGCTACTTTGATGAAAGACATTATTGCACATTTGAAATGAAATGTTGCAAAAAAGACTTTATATGCGTAGAATGCTTTGAGACTATACATACAGGATTATTTATGGTTTGTATTGTTTGTCAATTACACAACCATGAAGATTGTTGGAGAATTAGATTTAGAGCAATTTACACTAACCAGTATTAAGCTCAAACAGACTTAGATATTAAAACATATTATCAATACATTGATAGAAATATAGCCAAAATATTGCAAGAGAATGAAGACTTCAAAGGAAAGGGAATTTCCTATTATTTAGAAGAATACCATTATGATAGTAGTTCAGAAGACCAAATACCCTTAGATTTTATAGATAAACTTCATAAAGGAATATCTATTTTAGAAAAGAACAATTTAGGAATTTCTACTAAACCACATGCTTGTTTTGTATAATTATTTGTCCAACATAAAAACTGTCCTAAAAGACTTTCAGCTTTTATAGATACAGGGTGCTCTCAGAGTATTTGCAAGGCTAATGCCTTCCCTGAAGATTATTTTTTAGAAAGTACTCAATAAATCTATGGTAAAGTGGCTAATGGAGATCCATTTACCTTATATTTTCAGGCTATTCCTATTTATTTTAAATTAGGAAATCAGACCAACAAAACCATTAATCATTGGTTTTGGATAATGGATCCTCGTCCTAGTTTCACGGGAAACATTATTTTAGGACAAGACTTTATTAGTAAATTTCATCCTTATACTCAGTATAACGATAAGATATTAATTAGTGCTCAAGAGGAATTTAATATTAAAGCCCCTCTAATAGATCATAAGACTGCCTTTGACCTTATACAGGTCAAGCCCAATTATAGACCCATAACACATCAGAGTTCTTCAGCTGAGCATGGTGGACCTAGACCTACAACCCAACAAGAAGACTTAGAAATTACTAAACCCTTACAAAAAGAGTGTAAGTGTCCAGACCAAAAGTGTTAAAATTAAATAGCGCTTATACAACAAGACATTTTAGATCAAGCCCGGGATACCTTAATACAGGTTCAAGCTATATCCAAACAGAAGAAAATGGATATGGAAGTAGAAAAAGAAAAGATTAGGCAACTAGCAGAGCCTACTTTAGGAGAAAATCCCATCACTAAGTGGGATAAAGACCAAAGCTATTGTGAAATCATCCATACTAACCCAGATGCCACTATTAATGGTGGAACCTATAAGAAAGGATAATCACAATAAGATAGGGAAGAATTCAAGAAAGACATAGATGAAATGCTTAAGTTAGGCATTATTAGAGAAAGTAAAAGTAGACATAATAGCTTATCCTTCTATGTTCAAAACGAATCTGAACGTAAAAGAGGAAAAAGACGTATGGTTATAGATTATAGACAATTAAATAAGAATTGTGAATTTGATTCTTATAAGATACCAGACAAGAATAATTTGATTAATTTAATTGAAGATAGAATTATATTCAGTAAGTTTGATTGCAAATCAGGCTTCTGGAAAATTAAGATGCATCCAGACAGTATTACTCGGACAGCCTTTAGTGTGCCCCAAGGAAAATACGAATGGCTAGTAATGCCATTTGGATACTTGAATGCTCCTCAAGTTTTCCAAAGAAGAATGGATAATATATTTAGACCTTATTCATAATTTTGTCTTGTTTACATAAACGATATTCTTGTAGCTAGTAAGACTGAGATAGAGCATGTAGACCATCTTAAAAAGATTATTTAGAATTAGACAAACATGGTATTGTTATTTCCGAAAGGAAAATGCAATTATTTCATACTGAAATAGACTTTGTGGGAATGCATATTAATAAAGGAAAATTATCCTTAGCAGAACACATAACTAAAAAGATTCTTGAGTTTCCAGATCAACTCAAAGATAGAAAACAATTACAATCATTTTTAGGATTGCTTAGTTGTGCTGCAGACTTTATTAAAAACCTTGCTTCAAAAAGACAAAGCTTAATGGCCAAATTAAAAGGAACAGACAAAACCAATCCCTTTTATTGGACTAAAGATGATTTTGAAGTAATAAGACAAATTAAAGATGCAGTCAAGAATATTCCTTTACTTGAACTACCTAATGCAGAAGACCAGTTTATAGTAGAAATAGATGCCCCTGATAAATAATGGGTAGCGGTATACTTTGCCATTGATCATCAGGAAAAAAAAAGAAGAAACTTTGTAGACATAGTTTTGGAACCTTTACAGACCCAGAAACAAGACACACTGCCCATGAAAAAGAAGTTTTAGCCATAGTAAGGGCAATAGAAAAATATATGTTATTTCTTAGACCTAAACATTTTACTGTTTATACTGACTCTTCTTATGCAGTAAAATTCAAAGACTTAGACTTTTCCAAATCAAGGACTAATAGACTAATTAGATGGCAACAATTGCTTAATTGTTATGACTTCTTTGTTATACATATTAAGGGAAGTAAAAATACCATTCCAGACATTATATCAAGAGAGCCAATGTTTGCTAACACTAATATGACTTCATGTTTTATGTTGCAAACAGAAGACCTAGACGACATGAGTTCCTCTGGAACGAACAGACTGAACAAGGAAGACGTTGGAAACTATCTTAGACGCGTAAGACCAAATGATGGTGTAACGCAAAGACCGACTCATATTCAAGACTCTCAATAAAGACCAATCCTAGAGAACTTTGATGATATCTTAGTTCCTCCTGGAAAATCTAGACATGAGATTATTTCTCAAAATAGACTCATTGAAAAAATGTATTTTCTCCAATATAGACCTGATCAAAGATATCCAGACTTGATCAAATTTAGACGAGAATTTTCAGAAGATGAAAATTCTCTCATAGACGCTATATGGTGGAACGTCAAGAATAGACTTTGGATTGAGTTCAAATAAAATTTGGTAGCCATTGCTAGGTTTATGAGGACTCAAAGACTTGCAGTTACCCAGCTCAGTGGTACTTCCATACCTAGACCTCAGATTCAGACTTATGCTCAGACTCTTGGAGAATCCTCCAAAATTAGACCTACTGATTTCTATTATCAGAAAAATACTTTTAAGACTAAGATTGTTATACCATTTGGTCATAATAATCTCCCATTAACAGAAGACCTTAAAAAAGAATCTAATAACATTATTGATCATTTTAATATGTCATTATCAGAAATAAATGGAGATGCCTTAATGATTAAAGGTTTCTTCAAAGACGTTCCAAAAATATATCTTTTTGGAAAATTAGAAATGGCTCATATAACTCTTGCAGACCACGGGTTCATTGGACTCATCCAGATAAAAGATATTGAAGACTCTATTGCTCTTGGAAAAATAGTCCATGAGTATGTTAAGAAGGTAGAAGACTTCCTTCCTCTATTTGCTAGAATGTACCAGATTGCTACAAGTTCCTGTAGAGGAATGAAAGTTGAAGGATTTAGACTTATTAGATTTTCCAGTTATATATTCGAAGACGTTGAGATTTTATCAGAAGACGAGACTAAAGAATTAATTGTTGATAAGTCCAAGCTCCAGATTGCTCAAGCCATGGAGACCATAGAAATCATGGAATTATTGACAGGAGAAGACAGGTGGTACACTGCCTACCACAAAGAAGACCTGATAATTCAAGCTGATGAGCCATTCAACGGAAGGCTCAAGAAAGAATCCAAAGAAATGGTAGAGATAGCTTCGCCAGCTAGCCTTAGAATGGTAGGCCTCATTGATGAATTTTTCAACAATGCCTTACCAAACCAAGACAAGGAAGAAGAAGACACAGACACAACAAAGGACCCCTCAGTAGTGGAAGAATTATTGAAGATAGAAGACTCGTTTGCTTAGACTCTGCTTTCCATAAAGAAAAAATATGCTTTCCCCACATGGACCACCAGACTGATAAAAAAGATGAAGACTTTGTTTGATGCTCTTACATTATTACAAAATGACAAGACTCATGATGAAGATTTGGCACGCCCCATCAGCTGGCCTTTCTTTTCAAAAAGAAAAAGGTTCCCCAAATTATCAAAAGACGTTAAAAGCTTATAAACCCAGCTAATAAGATTCTGAAGACAATGTTGCTTTAATAATTATATGCTTTCAACCGGATTGCTTTTGGTAGCTGGTTACCAGTCATTTTGTAGTGCCCTTGATCTATAAAAGGGAGCATCCATTTATGTTTTAGACATCAGGAGTTAGAGAGTGAGAGATTGCTAGACTTCCAGTGTTAGAGAGAGAGTATGCTCGTAGTAAGTAATATGTATATGAGTGAGTAAACCTCTCATATTTAGGGGAGAGGGGAGAGTTGTATTTACTTATGATATGCAATAAAAATATTTTCTTTTCCAGAAATCTCTTATGTTGAGTTGTTATTATTTTCCAAATTGTCTCCAACTTTCTGTTCATAGAGGACTATTGTGTGGAACCTTTGGTGTAGCACACAAGGTGTTATACTAGTGAACCGTCGTCAGGTGCTGATTAGTCGTGAGCAGTTAGCCAGGTGGGCGTTAGGCGTGAAGGTGTACAGGAAGGAAACGGGTCAACTACCAAAGTAGTGGATTGAGGTGCGACACATAAAGAGAGAGTTGTAGGAGGTCGAGACCGGAGAAGAATAGTAACAAGGCTGAAGAGACTAAGGGAAGAAGATAAAGATATTACAGACCAGAAGGAAGGTATAACTCGAACCAAACCCTCAACTATTTTTATATATTATTTCCTAAAGAAGAATCTTATATGTGCTTACAAATCACTAAAGGCTTTTTAGAATTTGTTAATCAAACGAGTCTAGACTTAACTAGAGAAATTCAAGACTGGACTCTTACAGACACTAAAGACAAATAACTAATAGAATCTGCTTTAATATACGCAGGTGGTACTTTTAAATATATAGATCAAATCATTGAGTGGTTAGGAAGAGAAGTACCTAGAATAGAAATAATTAGAACAGGGATTCGTGATCTCTTTAGATAAAAATTAAGAACTGAAGATTTTGTAGAAGAACTATCAAGACCTGAAAAATATCAAGAATACACTAGGATACTTGAAGACAGTATAGACGTATTAAAATTTATTAGACGAAAAAGGTTAGCCAAAACAAAGGCTACTTTAATTAGAGCCGGAGGAATCCGCCCTCTCCTTAAAAATGTAGAGACAGCTGCCCCTAGAACATACCGTAGATTTTTGTCATCTTATGGTGATAATTATTTAGACGAATTTATAGATAACGATATAATTGATATTATTAATCAAATATATAAATAAACAAGACAGATAAACCCACGATACCGTATAAGGTATTTAAGACTAGAATATTTTCCATCAAAACCTATTTCAATTTCTAGACTCCCTGAAGAAAGAATTTATATAGATAATCCTCGCTATTCAGAACTCCAATACGATAGTGACGGAAGAAGCTTAAGAAGTAGAAGTAGCCCTGAAACTTCTACACTTAGACTTCCAGATTAATTAGGCTTTAAAATAAGCTTAAAAGACCTTAGAAATCATTAGGATAGAAATTTATATTCCCAGAAATCTTAGAAAGAGAAGGTGGTACTTAGGTGGTCCATAAAAGATAAACGCAGTCCCAAGACTCATTTGGAGTTATTCCGCATTCTATCCGCATAGAAAATCCGCATAGGAGCCAGACTCTCTCTCTCTCTCTCTCTCTCTCTCTCTCTCTCTATATATATATATATATATATATATATATATATATATATATATATATCTTATTATATATACGTATGTAGTAGGTTGGCTCAAAAGCCTCCAAAGCCTCAATTCTAAATTCTCAGATGTTTGAGTTTTTTTAAAACCCTATAAATACACGTGTAATCTCCTCTTAACGAGAGTACAACCACCCCCACCTCCACACGTCTCTCCATATCAACGGAAATCAACTCTCCACGATCCCAAACTACTTATCTGACCATATTTCTCGCTCAGTAGTCTCTATCTCTATCAACCCCTATATATATTTCTTTCTTTCTGTGCGTATGTATGTCACACCCCCTGCACCACAAGACATCTTTATGTGTGTATGTATTGTCACGAGATTTTCATAGTACCCAATCAAGAAGAAGCAAAAACAAAAGCACTCTTACTCCATCGCTGAAGATAACCCCAAAGGTAGCGGTACCACGTCCACGGTGGGAGGAGGAGGAGAGTGGATAGATGAAGCTATCAAGGGAAGATCTCTGAAACACGTAGACCTTGAGATGGGTTCAAACGGAATGGGCCTCACCTCCAGGCGATCTATTCTCTCTCTGTTCCCATAACTATCTGACTAAAAAGTATAAGTCTTCGTCTGGGTCATGGCTCTTCGAACACGTACAAACACCAATAGAAAATTTCAAGTGCAATTGAATAGTAGCAAAATCAGCAGGTATGAGAATGAGGGCAGGTGGTCTCGATTTATAGCTTCAGCAGAAGTTTTAGTTGGGTACGGTAGTGGGTATTGGTTTGGGGCAGGTAGCGTGTAAGTGGTGTATGGTGTTGGGGGCTACAAGGGTTTAGGGAGGGTACGGAGTAGGGTTGGGTGAGTTTGGAGTTGGTTACTGGGGCGTGGATTGCGCACAGGGGTAGTAGGGGAAGTTGAGGAAGGAGGCGTGGGATGGTATTGTGCGAGGGCTGGGTAATGTTAAGGGAGTGTGTGTGTGTTTTTTTTGTAGAATTGGGGGTTGAGTATTACGTGGGTTGGGCAGGGGATGCGGGGTGGGAGAGTGGGGAGTATTAACTGCAGTAAGACTTTATTTTCGGCCTTAAAAAAAATATTTGTTTTCCTACCATGGATTTTGATTTTGAGTTGCTTCTTATCTTTTTGAAAACATGCACTGTTATTTTATGTCTCTTAATGTTATGTCTGTTAAAGCATTATATATGATAGATTTTAAGTTTGTAAGATTTTTTAATCACTAATCTCAGATATATGACATATTTTTATTTGTCGTAAGCAGATCTAACACACTCTTGACAAATCTAGAAATATATTAAAGGTATTCAGTTATCTCTCTTTCTGTCTATATATTTATTTTTGTTATTTTAGGGCTCAAATTTTTTTACGAGTTGTTTGTGTTTCTTAAGTTTATTCTTTTTTGGTGCGGAGGAAACTAAAGAAAAAAATTTGAATTGGTGTGCCTATATATTTTGTTTCTTTGCTGAGGTGTGCCCAGTGAGGGAAATTTATGTTGATTTTTATTTTCTTAGTTAACATATAAAGAGGTTAAGCTGGGCAGGAGAGTTATGTGAGTTTGGTAGGATAGGGGTGAGTTTGTAGGTTCACAACATGTGGTGTAAGTTGAAAGAAAAGTAGGTATGATATTTGTACATGCTGCATAAATCAACATGTGATACAAGGGTAAAGGAGTTTTAAGAGTGATGGATCCTAAATAGGGCCTAGAGGAGAGAGAGATTTTGACAAAATGATTCCAACATCTGAAAGAGATTATTTTTGAATTGTTGTTTTTGAATATTCATCTTACGAGAAATGAGGGAACCAATAATGATTCTTATATACGAATTTAGAATATGCATTTTTTTGTTATATGAATGCATAAATTCATCCCACATTGGCTTACAGTGAATTATAATAAAAGAATAAATTTAAATTTGATAAATATATATATATATATATGATTTTTTTTTTCCGTTAAGGGTGCGTTGATAACAAAGTTTAACAAAACTTTAAAATAATTCATTTGTTTGGAATTTAGTTTTAGAGTAATATTAAAGAGATCATTATTCGCGACCCTTTTATATTACTCTACTGATGCGTCAAGCACAAATACAAGTTTTTCTGATAGTTTTTATAAAGGGCCATGCGTACTCACTTATGGGTCCGCAACGTAGGTGTTTATTTTTTAGAAAATATTAAAAAATAAATTTTGTGTCGATTTATTTTGTGTCTATTTTAAACATTTCAGGGTGCCTATTAGAAAAATCAATTTGAAATATTTTTTTATATCTCTTTTAAAAAATGGATCAATGTTTAACAATTTTTACAACGAGTTAAGCGCACTCACTTATGGGTCCGCAACGTAACGGTTTATTTTTTTTAAAAATATTTTTAAAAAATTGTTTAACTTATTTTGTGTTAATTTTTAACATTTCAGATTTCACATAATAAATATGCATGCTATAATAAATACGAATCTTAAGGTATCATACCTATTTTAAATTAATTTTGTGTCCTTTTAAGTCATCTCTAAAATTTCAACCACTTTAAAAACTCTATTATAATTTTTTAAAGAACTTATTGGCTATGTAAAATATATTATACAAAACTTTAGGTGATGTCGAATATTTTTTAACGACACTAGATATTTCTCTACAAATAGCTAAATAAAAAAATGATGATAACACTATGACTACTACAAATACTATGGTGATAGAGTTATTGAACGTGTAGGACTCCCATAGTACACATGATAAGACTCCAACTCTATCACAAGAACATCCTATATATCTCTTTGATTGAATGAAAAGGACTCCCATAACACATTTAATAAGACTCCTACAATACACAAGATAAAGCTTCCAAACCAACTATAATATCTTATACCCACTTCATGATATTCTTTAAAAAAATAATTTATTATCAATGCTTTAACAATTTTTGTAATTATTATAAAAAGTTTCAGACAATGATCAATTTTTTAAAATAGCAAAATAATCAATGTGAGTTGATTTTTCATGAATACCCGAAAAAATGTTAAAATTTAATACTTTGGGTTTAGTAATGTTTTATCTACATTTGTTTTATATCTTTTTTTACTACGCAGGGTTCATCTTCTTTTCCATTGCATTATACATCTCATATGTGTTGATTTATTCTGTGTTTATTTTAAACATTTCAGGGTACACATAAGAAAAATCAACTCAAAATAATTTTCACCCAAGTGTTTTATTTTTATTTATGGTTTTTAGGATTTTGTTGTTTTATTTTCACTTGAAACATTTAATGCAATTAATTTTTTATTCACATAATAAAGTGTGTCAATAACATAAGTAAAATACCATACTTATTTGTATTAAAACAAAAATTAACAATGAAATAATTTAACAACAAATTTTTAAAAAATGAGAGTTTAAAATGTAAATATAAACTCTTATTCATTTCCATACAAATATCAAATCAATTAACAATAACACTAATCATAAACAAAAGTAATAAGAACAATATTTATAAACATAAGTATGAATTGTATGATATATAAACGACAAAATCGAAAAGCTCGACACATGCCCGTACCTATAATAACCATTTTGATCAATTATTTATGACGCCTCTTCCCATTAATTTTTAATCAAATAATAAACTATGTCAATGACATAAATAAAATACCATACTTATTTATAATAAAACAAAAATAACAATAAAATAAATTAAGAACATAAATATTAAACGAGAGTATAAAATGTACGCACACGCTTATTTATTTCTATACTAAAATCAAATTAATTAATAATAACAATACTTATGAAAAAAAGTATGATGTGTATGATAGGTAAGAAAATAACTAGATTCCCGTACACTTATTAATGACTTTGATCAATCATTTGTAATATCCCATGCCATTAATTTTGATCAAATAATAAAGTGTGCCAATAACAAAAGTAAAATTCCACATTGTGCTCTTCGTAATTTGGCACTTAATTTCATTCCACTATTTGAGACTACAATCTTTTTTTCTTAATAATGATAATAATGATTTATTAATCTATATATTTGAATAATATATTTCAAGACGTGTTACATCCGACCGTGCATCGCACGGGTCACCACTAGTATATATGTGTGTGTGTGTGTGTGTGTGGGCCCAGCCCTATTTCAGGTGGCACCGCACAAAATTAATATTACTCCCTCCGGAGTGTCCATTACGATAATTGTATCACTCAATCTACGATCGTTCAAACATTCGGTAATTAATCACTACACATTATCATAATAAGCTCTACTTTGCTAACTTAATGCAGTAGTAAATTGTAACTACGAAATACACTCTTAGGGCCCACCCGGTTCACTCACGAGTGACATCAAAAAGCCCTACCCTCAACGAGAAATACGTTTGAAACCAGACTGTTAAACCATCGTTCCCACTAAACTTGACTCGCAGGCGAAGTTTAGAGTTTAAAATTTATATATAAGTTGTAGCACACCCATGTCACTGGAATTAATACTTTACTCACAAGGACGAAACAAAGCTTCACCAATCTCGCCTAATCGTAGGGTCCCAGCACGTGACTGCCAAAATGACCCATGAGAATCTGCACTCGTTATACATCTAAGATTTCATCCAATAGTTGTCCCCTCCCATTGTGGACAATTTATTCCTTCCAGTGGCTTACACGCCCGTTATTGAAATGTTGGCCCAAAATCTCTAGGTTTCAACTTTAGCCCTGATATATGGTATGCTACTGTTACCGAGGACTCCACTGGTCCTGCCTGAACCCATCCCTCTCGGATTGTAATTCTTGGGCCCAAATTCCCTTGACCCTAATTTCTCCGCTGGAAATCTCACTCCTCCAGTTGTTATGCCTAGCTGGCACGGTTTACCATTTCCAATCTTATCGGTCTCACTTATCAACGTGGAGACATTTGACACTGGTAGTCGTACTCTATACACATAGGGAAATTTCCCGAGCCATTTCCCTTCAGTGATATGAATGACAATTTTGGAATGTCCTTCTCTTGGACCGGGCAGTCTTAGCTCCCAATTGTTATCCCATTGTCCATTTGGCTACGCTGGCCTCTCGGGACTATTGTTGGCCTCTACAATCTATATTGACTTTATCTTCGCTTTGTAGGAAGTTAATCAATTAAAATGATCTAAACGAGTTTCTCTATTGGGCATACTCTCATGTGGTATTTCACTAACACCGTTAAGTCCAGCTTTGCTCTTTCAGATATTAGGCATATGAAGAACATTGTTGAGAGTAAGTTCCTTTCCAGAAGTCATTTTTAAAACAATCTTTCCTTGTCCCACCACCTTAGAAGTGGAAGAATTTCCCATAAAGAGGTTCTCCTCATTTTCCAAAGGCTTATAGGTGGAGAACATCCATTTGTTTGCACAAATGTGTTGTGTGGCTCCAGTGTCCACCCACCATTCCTTGGTATTTCCAACCATGTTACATTCAGAAACCACGGAGGAAAGATTCATATCCTCCAAGTCATTGGCGATATTCTCACCCTCAGTTACATTTGCTTGAGGATTGTTTCGATTTTTCTTCTTCGGCTTACGACACTCGCTTGAGCGGTGTCCAGGTTTACCACAGTTGTAGCATTTCCTTTGAACTTCTTCTTGTTTTGTTTGGAAGTGCCTTCCCCATCATACTTTCGTTTGTTCTTCTTAGGACCTTCAATAACATGGACCTTTGTTTCCATTGGATTCTTCCATCTTTTCTTTTGAGACTCACGGTTATCTTCTTCGATTCTCAGCCTGACCACCAACTCCTCCACATTCATCTCCTTTAGCTTGTGCTTGAGATAATTTTTGAATAAAATCCAAGATGGTGGAAACTTTTCAACAATTACAGCAACTTGGAAAGTTTCACTAAGTGACATTCCTTCAGCATGAATGTCGTGGAGGATCACTTGGAGTTCTTGCACTTGCGAGATCACAGATTTAGAATCAACCATTTTGAAGTCCATAAAATGCCCGACGATAAATTTCTTCATCCCAGCATCTTCAGTTTTATACTTTTTTTCCAAAGAATTCCATAATTCCTTGGATGTTCTGATCGTGAAGTAGACATGGCACAATGTCTTGTCCAAGTAAGCCAGAATATAATTTCGGCATAGGTAGTCTGAATGCTTCCAAGCATCAACAGCATCAACCTTTTCAGAGTCATCTCCCTCTTGAATATAAGGACAATCTTCATATACAAACCTACCTAATTGGCAGGTAGTGAGATAGAAGTACATTTGTCCTTGCCAACGTTTGAAGTCAGTCCCAATGAACTTTTTCGATTTCTCCCCATGTGGCATAGATACGGGTGCAGTCACATTTGTGTTGGTGACAGTCACTTTAGTAGAAATAGTGTTCGTACTTTGCGATTCCATTTCTATTACAAAAATAGAATTTTTATCAATGATAAAGTTCATATATAATGAATTAATCAAAACAGAATACAAAATTATGTGCATCAATTTCCTCCAAATATAATTCACAATAAATAAATTCCAAAAGAATTCCAAATAAAATTCAGAATTAAACTATAATATAAACAGCAGTTTATACACAATAAAATCTGTGTCACACTAATTTTTAATAATAAAAGGAATTCCGTACAAAATAGAATTATAATTTTAAGATATTAAATTTTTTTACATAAACAGATTTTAACAAAATTCACAAATAAAATTTTATTTTCTAAAACAGAACATAAAAAAGAATAGAAATTAATTTACGTACCAAAACTGTTTTATTAATTTCTGCAATAAAACAATAATTTAATTCAATTTTTCTGTCAAAACAGATTTATTTTCAACAAAAATTTCTGTAAAAAAAAATTTGTACACTACAAAACAGTAGAACAAGATAAATTTGCCTTAAGATTGTTATGTCTACTGTTTAATAAATACAAAAGTACAGAATTCTGAATTATTAAAATAATTACAGAAATAAAGCGGAATTACGAAAATTAATACTTACTTCAATTTGCAGAAACAATAACAGAATTAAAGATAAATTCGAGCCCTGAAGAACAGTCTCTATTTATCTTTAATTCTGTTATTGTTTCTGCAAATTCAAGTAAGTGTTAATTTCTGTAATTCCGCTTTATTTCTATAATTATTTTAATAATTCAGAATTATGTACTTTTGTATTTATTAAACAGTATACATAACAATTTTATACTCAACCAGAACAGTGATATGATATGCAGAAATGAAGAAAACACATTTTCAAAATTTTTCTGGAGGGTTAATTTTTCAGTAGTAAAACAGGAGGGAAAGGTTTGTAAAAGCCAAGAAAGTTTACTTAATTCGGCCCAAAAATGTAGGAGAATTTCCCAAGCCCAAGCCCAAGCCCAAGCGCGCGTGCGTGTGGGCTTTTAGCCCAAGTCCAACACATGCATAGTGTAGGCCATCTCACCTTCAAAGAGTTGGGATACCCCAAGGCATCCAAGCCTTAGTCCATACTTGGGGTGCTATTAACTCATCAACTTTCCACTACTCTTCCAATGTGGGACAAGAGTTAAAACATACCCAATTCATTAACTTTCATTGCTTTGAGAGTAACTGTGGGGACATATTTATCATTCATAACTTATTGAAATTGGACATATGAATATACTACGTTAATCTCCTTGCGGAGGTGAACGCGTTCGTATATGGTCCCATAACTTTTGTAGTGTGGGTCCCACCTAAATTTGAGCTCAAAGTTGCTCAAAATTCTGTCCAGAGACAGCTCCAATTTTCCAACATGAAATGCATCTAGCCAAGCATTAGAACATAATATATTATTAATTATATCCCACATTCTAGCTGCACCGTCTCCATGATTACACCGAGGGAATCTACTACGTGTGAACCCTTGGCCTACAATACCACAATTATCAATTACTTTAGAAAATTCTGAGGCATCCCCTGTATTAACATAATTACACCTTGCTTTTCCCAATCACTATACAAAGCATTGAACTCCCATCCTAAATTTCAATGGATAGACACATTTAGAGAACAACATTTTAGACTGTCCCAAAGAAAATGTCTAGCAGATCTGGTATTATCCCCATGACCATGAACAAAAGTTCCCACCACCTTGGAGACAGAAAAATATGAGCAATTTAGCATGTAACAAATTGATCTAAAGATTTATCAATTCAATTTGAAATCCATTATGAGACAAAATCCAAATGTTACCCCTATCATTTTGAGATAGAAGTAGAGAATGCCAATTTAAATTGAGATTTCTGCAATTGTGATTTATCCATTCTAGGCTCAAGAATAACATGCAAAGATACATTATGAATATTGTTGATACCAAAATTAATATGCTGATGTGGGCGAATAATACGAAGACACGTGTCAATCTACGTGGCACAATAGCAGCGAGGAAGATCATTTCCCGACCAACCATGCTTCTTTCCGAGCAACAGGAATACACCGAGGAACTCTAGCACACCGAGGAACTCTAGTGCACCGAGGAACTCTAGCACACCGAGGAACTCTAGTGCACCGAGGAACTCTAGTGCTCTGAGGAACTCCTGATCAACGAACAGCTATGGCGGTCCGAGCTGCATCTCGGTCGTATCATTAATTGCCAGATAATCAACAGTTCAGATATTCATTGAATGCTTATATTCTTGGCACGCACTCTGCATTAAATGTATTACCCTTTCACATGTACGTCATTTAATGTATTGAACCTTTCATGTACAGCCTCAAAGCTATAAATACCTTGTATCATCCTCATTCAAGGGGACCGGAATTTCTTGAGAGAACTTGTAATCAAGAATTCTGCAAACACTCAGCAATAACATAACAGTGGACGTAGGCTTTATTCCTAGCCGAACCACTTTAAAAATCTCTGTCTTATTTATTTATCTGTGATTGAATAATTAGAGCAATCTAGTTTTTTACATCAACAGATTGGCGCCGTCTGTGGGAAACGACTGTTACTATCGTTTTTCGCAAAAAATCATTCATCATCAATGGCAGATAATCCAGAATCCAGTAATCGAAATGCTGGAAATACTGGAAATCTTCCAAATCCATCTGCATCCCCAGATCTGGCTGGAATTATGACGAATCTGGCTCAAGGACAAACCGCCATGCAAGAATCTATGAGGCAACTCATCAAACTCTTCAGGGTGGTGCACCTACCTATTCAGGGCAAAGGAGTGATCGTAGGCAATCGCAATCTAGACGTACTGGGTCATATCGCAATGAGGAGTCTAATGATTCTTCTTATCAACCTGGGCGAACTTCATCGATACGGGCTACAGATACAAATCAACCCATATCTCTCTCTCCGGAGAGAACCAGCGCTTTGGAAAGATTAAGCAGGGAGTCTCCTTTCAGTCGGTTAGGACCAAAGAGAAACATGAGTCCACCTAGAGCTCCATCGAGAAGTGTTCGACCACCATCACGTTTGAGAGAAGGATCAGCACAATCACGACCAGTTACTCGTCGAGATAAATCTCAGGAAGCTATGTCAGAACAATCAATTGTTCGGACTAGGCGGCCTGAGGAAAGAAATGAAGCATGGAAAGGTTCCATTCAACGTTTGGAGGATAGACTGGGAGAAATGGCTAAGGCGAGGAACCCCTTACAGAGAACTTTTGTTCAAGGGACACCTTTTGAGCAAGCCATTGTGGATTTTCCTACACCATTGAAATTCAAAGCACCTGTAGTGACCCCTAAGTACGATGGAAAGACAGATCCTGTACTTCATATAGAACAATACCAAGCTGCTGCCGACATATATGCTGTCCCCGACGAGATGAGGTGTAGAGCATTTTCGGGAACTCTTACCGGAGCCGCACAGATATGGTATAACAATCTTCCTTGGGCTCAGATTTCAACTTTTATTCAATTAGCCGAGTTGTTCATTAGCAATTTTTGTTTTGGGGCGAAGCCGGTAAAGCGAGTAGCACACTTACTAAGTGTTAGACAAAAATCAGGTGAAAGTACTAGAGAGTACATAACTCGTTTTAATAACGAGAAATTGGAAGTCATAGATTATGAAGAAAAGACAGCAATCACTGCTTTGATGAGTGGTTTGCTGCCTAACAAGCTGTACTACACTTTGGCCAAAGATCCACCTAAAACTATGTCGGAGTTAATGGCAAAAGCGGCCAAAATTATGAATGCCGAGGAGGCTATGGCTGCGAAGAAGAATATGGACAAAGAAGTTAAAGTGGAAGTTGACAAATCTAAGAAGAAAGATCAGAAAGGTAATGGTGGTGACAAGCATTCCAGGAATAATAGGATATCGTTGGAAGTCCTAAAGAAGTACGATAATTATACTCCATTAAAAATGGGAATTAATCATGTTTTGGAAGAAATCAAGAATAACGAGGAAATCAAGTGGCCAGAGAAACTGAAGACAAATCCTGATCTGAGGAATAAGGCCAAATATTGCGAGTTTCATAAAGATCATGGACATATGACCAAAAATTGTATAGCCCTTCAGAACGAGATCGAAACACTCATCCGAAGAGGAAAATTGTCAAAATATGTAGATCGCAGGAGTGAGAGGAAGAATGATGATAGAACTAGAGAGAGATCTAGATCTCCTCGTCGTGCAGAAGGGAAAAAGAGGAGGGACCACGAAGATGATCCAGATGATGACCCTGATCTTCCCAAGAAGCCAAGGCAGCCTGAACGAGAGGTATTCTCCATACGTTTTGGGTCATTTGATTGTAATGTTATTACAGGAGGAGATGCAGGGGGAGGAGACCTTACTGCAGAAAGAAAAGCTTACCTCGGAGAGGCTCAAGCTTGTTCATATATTCAGCGAATAAATCTGGCCGAGGATGATCGTCCGAGGAAGGTAAATAAAGAGAAGCTAGTGATTGGTTTTTCAAAAAACGACCTGGCAGGTGTTCTTTACCCCCATGATGATCCTTTGGTGATCAAAATGAGGATGAAGGATGTGGTCATTTCAAGGGTGTTAGTAGACAATGGTAGTTCGGCAGACATCATGTACTATTCATGCTTTGATAGCTTGAATTTAAAATTATCTCAATTGGAACCTTATCACAGACCCCTTCTGGGTTTTGCTGGCGAGAAAGTTTTTCCACTTGGGACGATCAAGTTGGATATACTCATTGGAACTTGGCCTGCTTGTCGAACAGAAAGAATACGCTTCTTTGTGATGGATAAGAATGTGCAGTCCGCCTACAACATCATCATGGGAAGAGTTGGATTGAAGAAGTTCGAAGCAGTTCCATCTACAGTACATCAGTGTTTGAAATTCCCAACGAATTTTGGAGTAGGAATTATGAAAGGTGATCAAAAAGTAGCTCGAGAATGCTATTATTCGTCTGCCGAGCAAGAAGAACTTGAAGAATCAAGGAAAAAGACTACTACTTATCAAGTGGAGGAGGGCACAGAAATTGAAACTCTTGACCCTAGGGATGAATCTCAACTTGTAAAAGGACAGGTGGTGGAATCTACAGAAACTGTTATCCTGGACGACGAGCATCCTGAACGAGTAACTCAGATAGGATCGTCGTTGGATGTTTTAATAAAACAAGAGTTGATAACTTTCTTGAGAAGCAGGAAGAATACTTTTGCTTGGAGTCATGAAGACATGCCAGGTATAGATCCAAACTTTTTATGTCATGAGCTCAACGTGAATAAGGAGATTAAGCCTGTGAAGCAAAGAAGAAGAGTGTTTAGTCCCGAGAAGAACCAGGCCATACAAGAGGAGGTCGAGAAACTCCAGAAAGCCCAATTCATTGAAGATGTGAAATATCCAGATTGGTTGGCAAATGTGGTGATGGTAAAGAAGAAGAACAACAAATGGAGAATGTGTGTTGATTTCACTGATCTCAACAAGGCATGTCCAAAAGATCATTTTCCATTGCCCAGAATTGATCAACTAGTGGATGCTACCTCGGGACATGAGCTACTCAGCTTTATGGATGCTTATTCTGGCTACAATCAGATCAAAATGAAGCCAGAAGACAGGGAAAGTACTTCTTTTATTACCCCAAGGGGAACTTATTGTTATAATGTTATGCCTTTTGGTTTAAAAAATGCAGGTGCAACATATCAGCGGCTGATGAACAAGGTTTTTACCGAACAAATCAGTTGCAACATGGAAGTCTATGTCGATGACATGCTCACCAAAAGCAAGAGAGCTACTGATCATTTAGTTGACTTGAGTCAAACCTTTGATCAACTGGACAAATATTAAAATGAATCTCAACCCGACGAAGTGTACCTTTGGAGTATGAGAAGGAATGTTCCTCGGATACATCGTCAATCAACGAGGTATTGAGGCAAATCCAGAAAAGATCAAAGCTCTTTTAGGGCTGCGATCCCCAACGACGAGGAAAGAAGTACAGAGTCTTACCGGACGAGTTGCAGTCCTCAACAGATTTGTATCCAGAGCAACTGATAAATGCCTCCCATTCTTCAAAACACTGCAAAAAAGTTTTGAGTGGACTGATGAATGTGAGAAGGCCTTTCAAGATTTGAAGAAGTATTTGGGAGCCCCACCATTGTTGTCTAGGCCAATAACTGGAGAGAAGCTGTACTTGTATTTGGCAGTATCAGAAAATGCAGTTAGCTCGGCGTTGATCAGATTGGAGAATGGAGTCCAGAAGCCAATTTATTACACAAGCAAGGCCTTCCGAGGTGCGGAAATCAGATACCCAAAGCTGGAAAAATTGGCACTGGCATTAATTGAAGCAAGTAGAAGAATGAGGCCATACTTCCAGGCCCATACCATTATTGTGTATACCGACATGCCGTTAAGACAAGCCCTTCACAAGCCTGAAAAATCAGGAAGATTGATGTACTGGGCAATAGAGCTCGGTGAATATGATATTGTGTATGAACCCAGATCATCGTTGAAGGGGCAAGCCGTGGCAGATTTTATAGCAGAGTTCACATACCCTGATACCCCCGAGGAGCAAAAGGTGCTTGCTGACCTACCTGTGGACGATACAAGATCAACAGACACAGATCCAGACCAACCAAGGTTGGTAAAAGGACTTGTGGATGTAGAAAAATCATCATATTCAAACCCCGACCAACTCCGATTGGTAGAAGGGCGCGAACAAATGACCGACGAGGAACGAAGGATACCCGGGGATGATGAAAGAAAACAGATGATATTTCACCGAGGAACTCTAACAGATAAGAAATTTGAAGACGAGTTACATACATGGAGATTATATGTAGATCGATCATCTTGCACGGCTGGTTGTGGAGCAGGGATTGTTTTAAACTCTCCAGATGATATTGACATGGAGTATGCCTTGAGATTCCAATTCAAAGCTTCCAATAATGAGGCTGAATATGAGGCTATGATAGCAGGTTTTCATTTGGCGAAAGTTATGGAGGCACGACAAGTAATTGTTTTCAGTGATTCTCAATTAATTGTGAATCAAATGATGGGAATATATGCAGTGAAGGGAGAGTTAATGGTGAAGTACCATGCAAAAGTGATGGAGTTATTGACAGAATTTGATGCTATTCAATTGGTGAGGATACCGAGAATGGAGAATGCTAGAGCAGACGCATTGGCCCGACTAGCGTCAGCTACGCGCACCGAGCTGCGAAGAACAATACCAATTGAAGTATTAGAAAGTCGGAGCATAGAAGAAGATCTGACGGTGAAGATTATTACCCTTGATTTAGGACCATCTTGGATGGATCCTATCAGAGCATACATTGAAGAAGGAGAATTGCCGGAGGATAAACTAGCTGCCAAGAAATTGAAGTATAAAGTTGCTCGGTATGTGTTAACTAATGGTGTTTTGTATAGACGAGGAATTATGGCAGGTTTGCAGAGATGTGTGCATCCATCAGAAGTCAAAGAATTGATTGAAGAAATTCATGAAGGATCTTGTGGAGCTCATGTAGCAGGTCGGACACTTTTGCAAAGGGTAATGACACAGGGATACTACTGGCCGACGATGAGGGCTGATTGTATAGCCTATGCTAAAAAATGTGACAAGTGCCAACGTTTTTCCTCCATCCGAAGAACTCCACAGGCATTGTTGACACCCATAACATCACCTTGGCCATTTGCCATGTGGGGAATTGATCTGGTTGGACCACTGCCGACGACCCGAGGAAGGTTCAAGTATCTCGTCGTGGCAGTAGACTATTTTACTAAGTGGGTGGAAGCTGAACCACTAATTGATATGACGTACGAGAAGGTGTATCAGTTCATATGGAAGAATATCATTTGTCGATATGGTCTCCCCCACGCTTTCATCACAGACCATGGAACACAATTTGATAATGAAGAATTTGCTGCCTATTGTCATCAGTCGAACGTTTTGAAGTTTCATTCAGCACCAGGCCATCCCCAAAGCAATGGACAGACTGAGGTGACGAACAGAACATTACTAAATGGGTTGAAGAAGAGGTTAAGTGAGGCTAAAGCAAATTGGATTAATGAGCTACAGTCAGTTTTGTGGGCCTACCGAACAACTCCCCGAGCAGCAACAGGAGAATCACCATATATGCTAGCATTTGGAAGTGAGGCTGTGATACCTGCCGAGTTGGGCCTACCAACACACAGGGTGTTAAATTTCAATTCTCCGATCAGTGATTTGATGAGAAGACTGGATTTGGATATGCTCGAAGAAGTCAGAGAAGAGGCAGCCATTAGGAATGCTGCTTATCAACAACGAACAGCTCTGTTTTACAACAAAAGGGTGAAGAAATGTGATCTAAAAGAGGGGGATTATGTGCTAAAGAAGGTCATTCAGAAGCAGAATAAACTGGAAGCAAACTGGCATGGACCTTACCGAGTTACAGAGGTTGTTCGACCAGGAACTTACAGAATAGCAACTCTAGAAGGAGAGGAATTTAAGAACGCATGGAATGCTGAACACCTGCGCAAGTATTATCAGTGATGTAAAATGTAAAGCATTTCCTTCATTATGAATAAAACGAGGATAGTTCACCATATTTTTTCTGTTGAAAGTTTTTCGGGGAATACTAGTGTTGTACACTACGCTGCTTGACACCAAAAAGTGCTCTAAGGAGCCAACGTCCTTTGGTTAGGAGGACAGCTCTAAGGAGCCAAAAGTGCTCTAAGGAGCCAAAACAGCTCTAAGGAGACAAAAAGTGCTATAAGTAGCCAAAAGTGCTCTAAGGAGCCAACCTCCTTTGGTTAGGAGGACAGCTCTAAGGAGCCAAAAGTGCTCTAAGGAGCCAAAAGTGCTATAAGTAGCCAAAAGTGCTCTAAGGAGCCAACCTCCTTTGGTTAGGAGGACAGCTCTAAGGAGCCAAAAGTGCTCTAAGGAGCCAAAAAGTGCTCTAAGGAGCCAAAAGTGCTCTAAGGAGCCACAAAGTGCTATAAGTAGCCAAAAGTGCTCTAAGGAGCCAACCTCCTTTGGTTAGGAGGACAGCTATAAATAGCCAAAAGCTCTAAGGAGCCAAAAAATATTCCTTTGGTTAAAAGGTGTACACCAGCATGATCAACTACGGTTGGTAAGATAAAAATATATTCTTATATCACAACTTATGTTGGTCGAGAGGTAACATTATTACAAAAAGTTCTTTGAAGAGCAAAATATTCAAAAATACACCAAGTATAGTTGGTCGGGGATAAAGACTCACTAACTGTAGTTGGTCGACAAGGACAAATTATTGACCTTAGTTGGTCAATAAAATTTTTATATTTGAAATTGAACCAAGTATGGCTGGTCGGGGATAAAAACCCATCAACTGAAATTGGTCGACAAATATTATCCACCTTGATTGGTTGAAAACAGTTTGAACAATTTATACTCATTACTTTATTATTAAGTGATCGAGCAAATACTTGTAACTTTTTTGGTCGATGAACCATACAATACTGTTATGCAAGCATAAGACACTAGTAAAATTGGCAAACAGAAAATGAAAGACTTTTCATTAAAAATCTAGAATAAATTACAAGTTACATGAATGTACTAACTATTACATTGAAAACCTATTCTATTGGTTTCTTTCCTTTATTTTTTGAAACAGGCTCCTCGCCAGCAGGAGGATCCTCTAGACAAAGAGGAGAATTAATGAAATTAACATCCCTGAGCATTCTGACATTCATCACAGAAGGTGTATCCAAGAGATGCTCAGGACGAGACAATTCAACCTGAGAATGAAGGCTATAATCGCCAAGGTACTTTGAAATCAAGCTACGAGGAATGGAACGAGCTGGGATCCATGCCATGTCCAATTTGAAAGGTGGTACAGGCAGATCTAATAACGATGGAGCATGATAATCCCATAAATAATGCCCTTGCTCCAATTTTAACACACCCAGTGCGTTCAACCATCCTTGCTTGTAACCTTCATTGTTGGCATGTTCAATACGAGCATCCAGGTGAATAAGGGCTTCATTGTATCCCGCCATCCAGAATTCCCTTGGCTGTTTATGGAATTGGAAGGTTAATCTATCCAATTGTTCATGAAGGCTTTTGGCAAAAAGATCCTTATTATGAAGAGCAGATTTCATCGCTGTGAGTTGATCTTCCAAGGATAGATTCTTTTTGGACATTTCTGATAGGGCTCGATCTTTGACGTTTAACTGGAATGCTTGAGTTTCCAAAGTAGATTGGGTACGAGCCTCTTCAACGTTGCGAGTAATAACTCTTGATCGGCTCCGAGAAGCAACTGGAGAACTTTGCTCCTCGCCAATTCTTCCTCGTCCCCGAGAACCTCTTCCTCGTCCACGGGTGTTCCCAGAAATAACAGACTTTCTCAAGTCATCCAGCTCTTGCCTTAATTTGGCATTTTCAACTTCTAAGAATGAGAAACCTTCATCAGTAACTGGTACTAATGCAGTGGAAGATGAGGCAGCAGATTCATACTGAGCCAATTTTTTCTGCAGATTATTATTTTCTTGCTCCAGGATCTCGGCAATCTGCCTGCAAGCTTCAACTTCACCTTTTAGGGTCCTTTCCCTAATATCATATCCAGCAATGATCTTCTTGTGGCCTGTTTCAGAGGAGAGCTGCTGGTATCTATTTTCATAATCCTGGTGCAATGAAACCATTGAAGCATTGTGTTGATTTTGGAGATCCTCTATGGAACCATGAAGTTCCTCGATCTGTTCGTAATACGCCACATTATTGGCCACAGATCTATCAAGTAAATCCTTCAGATACCGGTAAGCCTCAACTGCTTGTTCTGAGGCACCGTGACCAAGGATGTCGACAATCTCTGATACACTTAGGTCTGTATGACCAGCTTTATAATAGCCATTGCATTGTTGCATCAATTCAGTATCAGGAGCAGATATCAATTCCATTCTGGCCAAAAACTAATAAAGAAGAGGAAGCAGGAATTAATAAATAAGAGCAGACAGAGTATCAACAAAGAAGAGAAACGAAGATGTATTTTATTAGATCATCAAAAAGTTACATTGTTCGATTACAAGTAAGGAAATATAGAAATGATACCGAACAACTTCACACCTTTTCCTTGTCCCCCAAGACTTTCTCGGGAGGCTGGGACGAGGAGCTCGGTTGCTCGGTGGTAAGAACGGTTTGATCAGCAGGAATCTTCTCGGGAGGAGGAGGCATGGAAGAAACGTCCTCGTTGATAGAAGGTTGAGAGGCAGAGATTGGGTCACCCGTAGCTATAAAAGATTCATCTGAGGCAGGCTCATCTTCTTCTTCTTCCACAATTGGTGGAGGAGGACCAGGGAGATGTTGTTGGAATAACTCAGAATCATCTTGGACCTTCAGCTCTTGCAGAGCAGCTACCCAGCCATCATGGAAGTATTTCAATTTCCCATATTGGACTTGGGATGTCATTGCAGCTATCCCTCTCTCCCATCCTTTCTCCCAACCAGCACTAAAATGTTTCTTGATTGCAACTTTTCTCCTCGACTTCTCCGAGGAGAGCTTCACCTCCAATTCCTCTTTCTTGACCTTGATATCTCATAGAGTCGATAATTCTTCCTCTGCCTTCTTCAACTTATCATCAGATTCCTGATGTTTAACCTCCAAACCTTTAACTTTCTCCTCCAAATTCTTGGAGGTTTCGGCCATTTTCACCTTCTCAGCCTCAACCACAGCTAATTTCTTCTCCCAAACAGCTTTTTCGTCAATATGCTGTTGACGAGATCTCTTTAAAGACTGGGTCAAACCCAAAAAAGCATCATCTACACATGACGAGGAGCTTGAAGCTTTGATAGCCTCATCCTTCTTCACAATGTTATTAAAACAATTCACCAGCTGAAAGATGAGAGAAATAGCAAAGTCAATACAAAATGCAAGATTTTAGAGAAAGAAAGAAAAATCATAAGTATGAGAAACTTACTGAAGCAAGGTGACGAGCAGCTAGGGATGTCAGCGTATCCCTAGGAATTCTTTCATCAAGACCATGGACCTCGGGTACGACCGAGCTCATTGCAGAGCTTGGAAGAATGACGTTTGGAACATCAGTACCACTAGCAGGTAAAGAAGAGGCAGTTTCAGCCGGAGTAACCAAGGATGATTTCCTCAATCTCTTCAACGGGCGGTCAGAACCTTCAACCAGAGAGGTCTTGGTTGGGGAGATTGTAAATACATCCGCAGGAGCATTTTTCTTGCTCGGGGCCACTGGGGGCTTCTCGGCAGCTTTGGAGGACCCAGCATCTACTTTTTTAGTCCCTTCTGGGACATCAGTTTTGCCTTTCTTGGCTCCAACAGCAGAAGAAATTTCATCAAATAGAGCAGGAGGAGCTCTTTTCTTGCCCATTCTTTGAGATAAAGGGATATGAGAATCTGAAGATGAACCTTCTGGAGTTGAAGCTGGTTCAACAGGGCGAGCAGTATAAGAGGTTGTGTAACTCCTATACTGTAGCAAATATGACGCAGACCTAATATGCTCGTCAGCAATCGTCTTATGCAAACCCCAGATAAGTTTCAGATGTTTAATATTCACTTCTGATTCCTTTGGAGTTTTTCTTTTGCTATCAACTGCAAATAAATACATAATGAAATATCGGTCATACATTTTATCAAACATGATGAAAGCATAATTTTATAAGTAAAATAAAATGAAAAATAAACCTATCCCATTGCCATATGGGGGGCATCTGGGACCGTTTTACGCTTCATCCCCAGTTAAAGGACCATGTTGCCAATTTTTTATGATCAACCCATGCTCAAAATAATCTCTATTTGAGTCAGGGAGATTAACTACAAGAGCCCTATTCAGATACCTAGTTTTTAAATAATAAATATTATCTAGAACAGCCCATTTATAACAAAACATAATTTCAGGGATCCCAATACGAGTCCCATGAGTTAGGTTTAATTTGTGCACCCCATTAATTATTCTCCATGAATTAGGGGCTATTTTTGCAGGAACAAGATCAAAATATTGACAAAACTCAAGACATAATGGGTTTGGTGGAAAGGAAAAACCACATTCAGCAACAAAAAGACTGGGGAACCAATGTCCCTCAGCCAATCGAAAGTAATCTAAAGGCTCAGAAAGAACCTCTAGAGTTACCCACGAAGGAATGGAAAAATCAGAACGGAATTTCTCAACAGACTCCACAATATAAACCATATTGAATAAAAGAGATACAGAAGAAAGGAAGAAGATCTTACAGAAAGAAAGGAGGTATGTTGACAACGAACGGAAACAAGGATGAACGCACAAGAGAGAAGAAGAGACTAGAAAGCTTGAATGCAGAAAATGGAAAACGTAGACGACGGTATGGTTACCAAAGAAGTTTAAATACTTTGCATTGGGAAGCGGCGAAAGAAATGATTACCAAAAAGAAACTACTGAACTTCCGGCGGCTAAAAGGACAAAAATTGCACGAAGATCGAAGCGCTTATAAAAAAGGCGGAAAATGCGAAATAAGAAGGAAATTTGAATACAATGTTCCTGAAACCCAGGAAGGACATTTAATATTGCCATATACCGAGAAAGAATGTTCCATACTCCTCAAAGTTCGAAATATGAAACATTGGGGGCTTCTGTTGATACCAAAATTAATATGCTGATGTGGACGAATAATACGAAGACACGTGTCAATCTACGTGGCACAATAGCAGCGAGGAAGATCATTTCCCGACCAACCATGCTTCTTTCCGAGCAACAGGAATACACCGAGGAACTCTAGCACACCGAGGAACTCTAGTGCACCGAGGAACTCTAGCACACCGAGGAACTCTAGTGCACCGAGGAACTCTAGTGCTCCGAGGAACTCCTGATCAACGAACAGCTATGGCGGTCCGAGCTGCATCTCGGTTGTATCATTAATTGCCAAATAATCAACAGTTCAGATATTCATTGAATGTTTATATTCTTGGCACGCACTCTGCATTAAATGTATTACCCTTTCACATGTACGTCATTTAATGTATTGAACCTTTCATGTACAGCCTCAAGGCTATAAATACCTTGTATCATCCTCATTCAAGGGGACCGGAATTTCTTGAGAGAACTTGTAATCAAGAATTCTGCAAACACTCAGCAATAACATAACAGTGGACGTAGGCTTTATTCCTAGCCGAACCACTTTAAAAATCTATGTCTTATTTATTTATCTGTGATTGAATAATTAGAGCAATCTAGTTTTTTACATCAACAAATATCGATAGGCTTTTTTAAACTCTTCGAGCCATTCTTCTTCACCCCTCTATTATTCGAAAGGATGAACTTAATCATTGGGATTAAGGGTTTGGAAAATCTTAATGTCCTTAGAGGATTTAAACACTCTTTCAATAGAAGAATTAGTTATAGCTCCACTCGTATTTCTACACTTCTTTTTAGCAGATACAACTCTAGAATTATCAACTTTATCTTGATGAGAGACGGGGGCATTTACCACACCAACTGTAATAGATCTGGGACACATAATATGGTCTTCAATTGGGGCCTTAACTCTATTCCTAGGAGTCTGTGTTGCTTTAGAGGAATCAAGGACCTGTAGTGTGAGATCTCTCATTTTCTTTGGGCATATAAACTTTGTATTGAAGTGTGGTAATTGCAACCGGCTTGGACTTCGCTATTATTCAACGATCCAAATTTATAATCAAATTTTTTATGTAACACAATCTTTTTGGATACCTTCATGAACTACATTTTGCCAAAATCCTTTTAGAGGAGCGCTAACAGTATGCGTTATGGAGAAAATACTGGCTTTCTTGTAAAAGTTGTTGGAGTTTTGTTATGTAAAGAACGAAATATATTAATTAATTTCTGCAAGGCACGTTCTTGGAACACTTTCTTTTAGGCAAAATTTCTCCTAATCCAGTTTAGACAGAACCACGAGTACACTATGGGTTTTATAGAATCTGCCTTCAGGATACAATGCAGTGTATGAACAGTTGTTTGATTCAAACTATGTATTGTTTGATCAAACCGAGAACACTCTGAATTTGTAACTTGATAATGCCAAAATATAGAGGATGGAGAGAGGAGAAACTAACAATTTTCGGTGTCCAAAACAGAGGCCTGGAACTCTTTTTATAGCCATTTGTGTGACTGTTCTTCAACAGTCACAGCTCTTCAGGGAGTGACTCAGCAACAGTTGAATCGTGCCTATTTGGAACAGTTGCGATCTAACGGCTCAGATTAGGCATCCCATCGTAAGCGAATGGACATCCCCTACACGAAACGCTGTGAGTTCATCTAACGATTTAGATTAAGTCGTTTCGGATTTTAAACCCTTTGATCGGATCGTTTAATCACAATCGTTGATCTGTTTTACCTCGTCAAAACTTTAGGCTCCCACGCTCCAAGCGACGATGCGAAGTGCCAAGTGCGTGTCAAAGCGCACAATGTGCCCAAAGTTGCCCGTTCGCGCGACGCGTGTGGCGATTGGTGGTGCTTAAGCACCACCGCGATGCGTAGGATTATAACCTCTTATTTGACTTGTCAACTAAGAATCTTAGTTGTCCTTTAATTGATATACCACTAATTTTTATAGTATTCTTCCAATGTGGGACAATACGGATTTTGAGCACTCCCATATCTTTCACACCAATTTGCTCATGTTTCTACCTTCTAAAATAAAACCCAAACTATGTGTAAAATAAAACAACAATAACATAATAAATATTTAACAACTAAAAAATAAAATATCAATAAATATTGGAATTTATCCAACAAAGGTGAATAGGTAAAAGACAGAAGGAGATCCAAACTAGAGCCAAAGATAACTCAAACCTTGGATGGAAACTGACGGTCCACCTAAAATTCTCATAGGGTGTGTCATGATGAACCAGAAAACCCTACTATGAGAGAGTCGGAGAGCTCTATTGCAGGGAGTATTTGAAATAAAATATTGTGACACCCCGACTAATGAAATACCGGGTAGCTACTACTTTATTAAATTAATAGAAAGTGCCAAGTTGGTTCAATTAATAGCATCACTGTCGAAAACATTTTAATGATTACTAACCACCTAGTATTTAAAAAGTAAGATGTCAAATTTTAAATTAAGTTTGATTAACATGCAAATAAAAGAATAATGGAAGAACAACATAATCCATTCACCATAACTAAGCAATGGAATAACCAACAAATAATACTAATAAATCCGGAGGAAAACTCCTCATAACAATCCCACAACTGAAATAAATAAGACTGTATCCTGAATTAATTACATGCCAAAAGTCTGAATAACTGAAAATGAAATGTCTCTAAAGAAATGGGCGACATGCCCTACAACTGATGAAAACTGAATAAAGAACCAAGACAAATGAAGCGTCTACTAGCAAAGTCCTGTAACTTCCACAACAGCTACAGCTCGTCACCTGAATGAGAATCCTAAGCATGGTGTCCTTGTGGCTAGGCACCTAAAATTGTGCACCCCTAACGTATAGCACCCATCTAAGTGATAATTACATCTAACTAAACTGACATGAGTTCTAACCTTTCTACTCGGCTCCCATTATACATTCTAATGTTATAAATTAAATAGAGGCTTTACATACACTCGGATTCTCAATTAAGCCATACAATTCATTTCAGGTTATCCCCTTATATTTTCTCAAAGCGTTTCCATATTTATACACACAATACCACATGAAAGTTCTCATTAATTAAGTGTATATTATTCACGTCATAAATATACAATACAAGCACCCCGAGACTAAGCTGCGGTGCACACATACTCTGCTATCAATCCCGGTACATCACGTATATAAGGATCACGCATTTCGAATCTCTCAGGAATCGTTCTCAGATAACAACAATCACAAACAATGGAGGCGAACACAGTCACATCACATGGGTCACGCACATACCTACGTTCCCACGATCAGCAGACTTATTAACAACCCAATAACTCCTTCTTTGACCTATGTTCTCGAGGTACCAATCTAAATCCCCCCCGTAGGCACACAAGGATAGATGTCCCTAAGCGAACGCAAACCTCCCGTGATAGCAAGTATGGTAGGTATGGCATACACATAAAATCATATACATATACTAAGTATGCACACATCTTAGTAATCACCATAATTTATTTTTGGTACACTTCTCATTCTCATACCAACTTATATTGTTACACAATTTATATTTTCCCAGTTAATATAATTATTCCAGCCGTCAATTGTTCTCACATCGAAATAGACACTCGCGTCCTAATCCATAATTTCCATTTAATTCAAATCACTCTTCTATGTTTTACTCCACAATATATCTCAAGTATCCCAACTATATCAATTTATCATCAAAGGAATGTTATCTCTACATTTGAACAAGGTTACGGGACACGCGAAATCAAAACAGGCCAAAAAGCCTAAACTGTCAGCTCGTTAGAAGTCTCGTTCGAACGAGGCTATTCGAACGAGAGTTCGTTCGAACGAAGTGGGCCTTCTAACGAGATCTCGTTCGAATGAAAGGCATCGAACGAACATAACTCTCGTTAGAAGTCAAAGGTCAACTCGTTAGAAGCTCGTTCAAACGAGCTCGTTCGAACGACATGGGCAGGTCTTCTAACGAGTGGCCAGTTTCGAACCCATATTTTCCCTAATATGTTTTTCCAAGTTTTCTTCACCTCTAAACACATTTAAACATCAATCCAACAATTGTTCAAGGTTTCTAATCATTCCTAAACACACTTAGGTCATATACTAACGTGTTTTGTGGGGTTAATTCGTCCTAAACATCATCCAAATATCAAAACTCTACATTTTTTCCCAATCTCAAGAACATGAACCCTAGAAATTTTAGATCATCAATGAGCCTAATAAAATCCGTTTTTGTAACACAAAAAGTAGTAATTCTTTTAGTTCAATCATCCAATAACATTTCTACATGCAAACCTATATCCAAAATTAAATTTATAACTCCAATTTTATGGGTTTTCATCAATCTCCCAAACAAATGAAATTTTATAATTGTCTAAGCATGGAAGAAACATTCACTGCAAAATAATGTAAATTAAACCACTTGCCTTATGTATTTCTCTGATTTTGATGTCGAATTGATGAATTGTTCTCTCTCTCTCTGCAGAATTCTCCTCTCTCTCTCTCTACAAGTCTTTTTCTCCAAGGTGACAATGGAGGCTAGGGTTTGCCTTAGAAAACTTTTGGAACTAATTCCAATACCTCCCGTAGCCCATTAAGTAATTTAGGATTGTTGTGGGTTTAGTGGGTAAAGTCCAAATCAGATATTATTTCCTAATTTTCGTGGGTTTTAATTCCCAAAAATTCAAAATTACCAAACTACCCTTTTATGTTGTCGGCATGACCTAAAAATGCCCCGGGACCCAAACTAAACCCCCGGCTAGTGTTTTCTGACTATTTCGACCCTTACGGACGCGTTGGCGCACTCAAAATTACCATACGTTTAATAGAAATAAAATTCACTTTTTAATTAAATAATTATATACCTGATGCGACTGTCACACGCGTCCCAATAAAATTTTCAAATTGTCGTATCTCAATCTCACGACAAATTTCATAATTCAATATTCATATATAGTCATATATACACATTATAATCAAATACCAACTCACATCTCGTTAGTATTTTATCCCGATTAATTCCCAAATTAATTCCCATTTAATTTAATTAATCCCAAAAATAAATATCACGAAAATACGGGGTATTGCATACTTCCCCCCTAATAACTGAATTTCGTCCTGAAATTCGGAACTAGAAAGTACCTGGTAAGAATAACTCTGGATAACGTTCGCGCATCTCCTCCTCGCGCTCCCATGTGGACTCCTCGACATTGTGATGTCGCCACTGAACACGCACTAACGGAACTATCTTTGACCGCAATTTCCGCTCACTTCGGTCCAAAATTGCAATCGGCCCCTCCTCGTAGGAGCTATCAGGTTGCAGATCGATGTCTTCCAAAGCAGTGTGAGAATGAGCCAAATTGTCTCTAAGATATTTCCTTAGCGATGAAATATGAAATACATCGTGAATCCCATGCAAATGCTCCGGTAACCTAAGTCTATACGCAACCTGTCCAATCCGCTCGATGATAGGGAATGGCCCCACGTATCTCGGTGCCAACTTCCTCTTCTTCCCGAATCACATAATCCCCTTCATAGGAGATACTCTGAGTAAAACCTGGTCCCCCACTTCAAATTCCCTTAAGGACCTCTTCGCATCAGCATAACTCTTCTTCCTGTCTTGAGCTATCCGAATGCGACTCCGTATCAGTTCTATCCTTACCGAAGTATCCTGAATCACTTCTGGCCCAAGTAGTTTGTTGTCCCCCACCTCCATCCAACATGCTGGGGAACGACAAGGTCTACCGTACAGCGCCTCAAATGGAGCCATGCCAATGGTGAACTGGTAGGAGTTATTGTAAGCAAACTCCACCAGTGGAAGATACTCTTCCCATCCACACCAAAAATCAATGATGCACATACGCAACATGTCTTCCAACATTTGGTTTGTACGCTCGGTCTACCAATCGGTCTGCGGGTGATATGCCGTACTCAACCGCAATTCCGTGCCCATGGCCTCCTGAAAACTCTCCCAAAACCGTGAAACAAATATCTTGTCCTTGTCAGACACGATATTTAGGGGCACACCGTGAAGTCTCACAATCTCAGTAATAAAGAGCTGGGCATACTGTCCCGTAGTGTAGTCTGTCCTTACGGGTAGAAAATGTGCGACTTTGGACAACCTGTCCACAATCACCCAAACGGAGTCGTGACCCCTCTGTAACGTAGGCAACCCCGTGATAAAATCCAGGGATATGCTCTCCCACATCCACATCGGGACCTCCAATGGCTGTAGAAGTCCTGTCGGTCTCTGATGATCCACTTTTACCAGATGACAAGTGGCGCATTTAGAACACAAACACTGCAATATCTCTCTTCATCCCGCTCCACCAATACTGTCGTCTCATGTCTTGGTACATTTTTTCCCCTCCAAGATGTACGGCGAACCGTGAGCCGTGCGACTCTGTCATTACCTCGTGTCACAATTCCTCCCCTTCCGGAACTACCAATCTCCCATTGAAGCGTAATCCCCCGTCTGAGCTAGCGGTATAGGACTCGGCTCCCTCTGCCAGTAATCGAACTATCTGCTCTTGACAGAACGAGTCATTTGCCTATGCCCTTACTACTTTCGTGACAATCTGCGGTGTGACGGTCATCACAGACATGAACGATCGGGCCACTGCATCCTGGTGTCCCAACTCCTTCCATTTGGCTTTCCACACCCCTGATACCTCATCTACTGGCCTACGCCTCAACGCGTCTGCTACCACGTTAGCCTTCCCCGGGTGATATTGGATATCAAACTGATAGTCTTTCACAAACTCAAGCCACCTACGCTGTCGCATATTCAAGTCCTTCTGCGTGAATAGGTACTGTAGGGACTTGTGGTCCATGAATAATCGAAACTTCTCCCCCAAAAGATAATGTCTCCAAATCTGTAGGGCAAATACCACTGCCGCTAACTCCAAATCATGAGTGGGGTAATTCTTCTCGTGAGGCTTAAGCTTACGGGAAGCATAAGCTATGGCCTGACTCTCCTGCTACAATACACCTCCAAGTCCTTGTAAGGACGCATCGGTGTAAACCAGATACTCAACTCCCGATCTCGGTAATGCTAACACAGGTGCGGAGGTCAACTTGTTCTTCAACTCATCAAATGCCAACTGACAGGCATCACTCCAAATGAACGGCACACCTTTACGAGTCAGATGTGTCAAAGGACCTGCTATCTTGGAGAAACCCCAAATAAACCTCCTGTAGTATCCTGTTAGTCCCAAGAAACTACGAATCTCAGTCGGTGTCCCCACTCCCTCACCGCGGATACCTTCCTCGGATCAACAGATATTCCCCGGTCGGAAATAATGTGTCCCAAAAACTGAACCTCCTTCAGCCAAAACCCGCACTTCTCAAACTTTGCATACAGCTCGTTCTGACGTAGCGTCTGCAAAACTTGCCTCAAATGCTCGGCGTGCTCCTCCTCTGTCTGGGAGTAAACCAGAATATCATCAATGAAGACAATGACGAACTGGTCAAGGAACTCTCTGAACACCCTATTCATCAAGTCCATAAACACGGCTGGAGCGTTGGTCAAGCCAAAAGGCATAACTCGAAACTCGTAAGAACCATATCTCGTTAAGAATGCAGTCTTCGAGACATCCTCTTCCCTGATACGCAACTGATGGTATCCCGATCGCAAATCAATCTTTGAGAAGAAAGAATCTCCTCTCAACTGGTCGAATAGGTCATCGATTCGAGGCAACGGATACTCCTGCGGATAAAGCCCTGTCCTAACAGCTTCTCTATCTGATCTCGTAGCTCTCGCATCTCTGTCGGAGCCATATGGTACGGTGCGCGTGCTATAGGTCTCGTATCTGGCAATAAGTCTATGACGAAGTCTATCTCTCGACTGGGGGGGTAGGCCTGGTATCTCCTGAAACACATCGGAATACTCCCTGATAACTGGGATCGAATCTAAAGGAATCACAACCTCCTTAGAGGTATCCTCCTCTATGTAGTACAAATGAGCGGTTGAGCCTCCCTCTGGGCGAGGAATCGCCACTACAAACATCTCTTGCCCCGGAATGGCAAAAATAATGCTCCCACCGAAGCAATCAATCATGGCTCTATGATCTGCGAGCCAATCCATACCGATAATCACATCGTGCACATGCATATCTAATACCAACATGTCTTTAGGTAATACCAAACTACCAATCTCTACCCCCACTCCCCAGCATATAAATAAAATAAGTGACCCACTCCCCAATGGTGAGTCTACACACGTCATTGTGCTCTCTGCTGTGGCTAACAACCCTAAGGCCTTCGCAAAATGTGTAGCTATAAAAAAATGCGTTGCCCCCGTATCAAACGAAACCCGACCCATAGTACCATGGATAGGAAACATACCCTCAATCGCGGGTGGTGCCTGAGGAGCTGCTGCCTGGTGGACGTTATAGACACGTCCATACTGTAACTGCCCATGCTGCACTGGAGCTGCTGGAATGGCTGGTAGGGCTGGCACCTGGGCTGGAGCTGGGAGGGGAGGTGGAAAAAGTGGCCTCTGTGGTTCATTACGGGCTCCTTGCTGCTGTGGGGCCCTGTCGCCCTCTGGGCAATCCTGATGCTTATGGCCATGCTTACCGCACACAAAACACCATCCTTTGAAATTACCTCCCCTCTGTCCCTGCCGACCACGGCCCTACTGGCCGTTACCTCCACGCCACTGGCCCTGTTGTCCCTGATGTGTACGCTGTTGGCCTTGCTGGCCCTGATGCTGACCCTGCTGTCGATGCTGGCCCTGCTGGCCCTACTGATTAGGCTGGCCCTACTGGCCCTGCCTATAACCCCCATATCCCTGCCTGGAATCTCCTGAACGGAATCGCTTAGCGGGGTCCCCCTGATGGGAACTCTGCTCGTGCTGACAAGTCTCTCCATGAGATGGTTCTCCACTAGCACCATTACCCCCGGTCCTACCCTGCTGGCTGGACTCTCCTGCTCTCTTGCTTCCCTGAAGATGGAAGCGGTGATCCTGGCAATGTAGCAATGCGGCATTGAGTACATCAGTGAAAGTACCCAGGGATAAGTTCCCAATAAGGTGCTGACGGATCCTCCAAGCTAACCCGTCGACAAACAACATAATCTTCTTGCTTTCAGTAGGTGCCTCATCTGGCACAATAGTGAGAAGTCTCGTAAACTCCTCCCCATACTCTGCTACAGTCATATTCTCCTGCTTCAGGTTCAGTAATTTTCGTCTCATCTCAGTCTGCACTGCGGGTGGAAAGTACTTGCGGTCGAACCGCTCCCAGAACATCTGAATAGGGATCGTGTCCCTCTCCTCCAAAGTGGTAGTGGACTCCCACCACTGCAACGCGGCTCCCACCAGCTTAAAGGAATCCAATAACTACTTTTGCACACCGGTGCACTCATACATACGGAGATGTCGCTGGATGTCTTTCTTCCATTGGCTAACTGCGATAATATCGGAGCTACCAGAGAACTCAGGGGGATGCGCCTTCTGAAAAGCATCCCTCACCCTCTCCCAAGCAGAGGGAAACTGTGCTGGTACTGGCGCCACTACCTGAACCTGGGGTGGAGCCTGCTGAATTACCGTTATCGCGGCATTCACCGCCTGAGCAACAATGGCGGCTACTTCGTTGGCATTCATAGTACCTTATGCCGGAGCTGCTGGCTGCTCGGCCTAGGCACGCCTATCCTTCAGAGCACGTCTCGGAGGCATTTGAAACGTGAAAATTTTATTAGTCTATAGTTATCATCCAATCTCAAATAGCTGAATACTTAAACGTAAAAGCAGGAATACAACAATCATAAAAATAGGGCTCTATAGCAAAAACGTTAAGCTGAAAGCGTAATAAGCCGTACAGATCCTATGGACACTAGAACCTGATGCTCTGATACCACCTGTGACACCCCAACTAATTAAATATTGGGTAGCTACTCCTTTATTAAATTAATACAAAATCACAAGTTGGTTCAGTTAATAGCATCACTGTCGAAAACATTTTAATGATTACTAACCACCTAGTATTTAAAAAGTAAGATGTCAAATTTTAAATTAAGTCTGATTAACATGCAAATAAAAGAATAATGGAAGAACAACATAATCCATTCACCATAACTAAGCAATGGAATAACCAACAAATAATACTAATAAATCCGGAGGAAAACTCCTCATAACAATCCCATAACTGAAATAAATAAAACTGTATCCTGAACTAATTACATGCCAAAAGTCTGAAAAGCTGAAAATGAAATGTCTCTAAAGAAATGGGCGTCATGCCCTACAACTGATGAAAATTGAATAAAGAACAAAGATAAATGAAGCGTTTACTAGCAAAGTCCTGTAACTTCCACAACAACTACAGCTCGTCACCTGAATGAGAATCCTAAGCATGGTGTCCTTGTGGCTGGGCACCTAAAATTGTGCACCCCTAACGTATAGCACCCATCTAAGTGATAATTACATCTAACTAAACTGACATGAGTTCTAACCTTTCTACTCAGTTCCCATTATACATTCTAATGTTATAAATTAAATAGAGGCTTTACATACACTCGAATTCTCAATTAAGCCATACAATTCATTTCAGGTTATCCCTTTATATTTTCTCAAAGCGTTTCCATATTTATACACACAATACCACATGAAAGTTCTCATTAATTAAGTGTATATTATTCACGTCATAAATATACAATACAAGCACCCCGAGACTAAGCTGCGGTGCACACATACTCTCCTATCAATCCCGGTACATCACGTACATGAGGATCAAGCATTCCGAATCTCTCAGGAATCGTTCTCAGATAACAACAATCACAAACAATGGAGGCGAACACAGTCACATCACATGGGTCACGCACATACCTATGCTCCCACGATCAGTAGACTTATTAACAACCCAATAAGTCCTTCTTTGACCTATGTTCTCGAGGTACCAATCTAAATCCCCCCCGTAGGCACACAAGGATAGATGGCCCTAAGCGAACGCAAACCTCCCGTGATAGCAAGTATGGTAGGTATGGCATACACATAAAATCATATACATATACTAAGTATGCACACATCTTAGTAATCACCATAATTTATTTGTGGTACACTTCTCATTCTCATACCAACTTATAATGTTACACAATTTATATGTTCCCGGTTAATATAATTATTCCAGCCGTCAATTGTTCTCACATCGAAATAGACACTCGCGTCCTAATCCATAATTTCCATTTAATTAAAATCACTCTTCTATGTTTTACTCCACAATATATCACAAGTATCCCAACTATATCAATTTATCATCAAAGGAATGTTATCTCTACATTTGAACAAGGTTACGGGACACGCGAAATCAAAACAGGCCAAAAAGCCAAAACTGTCAGCTCGTTAGAAGTCTCGACGAACGAGGCTGTTTGAACGAGAGTTCGTTCGAACGAAGTGGGCCTTCTAACGAGATCTCGTTCGAACGAAAGGTATCGAACGAACATCACTCTCGTTAGAAGTCGAAGGTAACTCGTTATAAGCTCGTTCAAACGAGCTCGTTCGAACGACCTGGGCAGGTCTTCTAACGAGTGGCCAGTTTCGAACCCAGATTTTCCCTAATTCATTTTTCCAACTTTTCTTCACCTATAATCACATTTAAACATCAATCCAATAATTGTTCAAGGTTTCTAATCATTCCTAAACACACTTAGGTCATATACTAACGTGTTTTGTGGGGTTAATTCGTCCTAAACATCATCCAAATATCAAAACTCTACATTTTTCCCCAATCTCAAGAACATGAACCCTAGAAATTTTAGATCATCAATGAGCCTAATAAAATCCGTTTTTGTAACACAAAAAGTAGTAATTCTTTTAGTTCAATCATCCAATAACATTTTTACATGCAAACCTATATCCAAAATTAAATTTATAACTCCAATTTTATGGGTTTTCATCAATCTCCCAAACAAATGAAATTTTAGAATTGTCTAAGCATGGAAGAAACATTCACTGCAAAATAATGTAAATTAAACCACTTGCCTTATGTATTTATTTTATTTTGATGTCGAATTGATGAATTGTTCTCTCTCTCTCTGCAGAATTCTCCTCTCTCTCTCTCTACAAGTCTTTTTCTCCAAGGTGACAATGGAGGCTAGGGTTTGCCTTAGAAAACTTTTGGAACTAATTCCAATACCTCCCGTAGCCCATTAAGTCATTTAGGATTGTTGTTGGGTTTAGTGGGTAAAGTCCAAATCAGATATTATTTCCTAATTTTCGTGGGTTTTAATTCCCAAAAATTCAAAATTACCAAACTACCCTTTTATGTTGTCGGCATGACCTAAAAATGCCCCGGGACCCAAACTAAACCCCCGGCTAGTGTTTTCTGACTATTTCGACCCTTCCGGATGCGTTGGCGCACTCAAAATTACCATACGGTTAATATAAATAAAATTCACTTTTTAATTAAATAATTATATACCTGACGCGACTGTCACACGCGTCCCAACAAAATTTCCAAATTGCCGTATCTCAATCTCACGACAAATTTCATAATTCAATATTCATATATAGTCATATATACACATTATAATCAAATACCAACTCACATCTCGTTAGTATTTTATCCGGATTAATTCCCAAATTAATTCACATTTAATTTAATTAATCCCAAAAATAAATATCACGAAAATACGGGGTATTACATACTTCCCCCCTAATAACTGAATTTCGTCCCGAAATTCGGAACTAGAAAGTAACTGGTAAGAATAACTCTGGATAACGTTCGCGCATCTCCTCCTCGCGCTCCCATGTGGACTCCTCGACATTGTGATGTCGCCACTGAACACGCACTAACGTAACTATCTTTGACCATAATTTCAGCCCACTTCGGTCCAAAATTGTAATCGGCCCCTCCTCGTAGGAGCCATCAGGTTGGAGATCGATGTCTTCCAAAGCAGTGTGAGAATGAGCCAAATCGTCTCTAAGATATCTCCTTAGCGATGAAATATGAAATACATCGTGAATCCGATGCAAATGCTCCGGTAACCCAAGTCTATACGCAAACTGTCCAATTCGCTCGATGATAGGGAATGGCCCCACGTATCTCGGTGCCAACTTCGCCTTCTTCCCGAATCGCATAATCCCCTTCATAGGAGATACTCTAAGTAAAACCTGGTCCCCCACTTCAAATTCCCTAAAGGACCTCTTCGCATCAGCATAACTCTTCTTCCTGTCTTGAGCTATCCGAATGCGACTCCATTTCAGCTCTATCCTTGCCGAAGTATCCTGAATCACTTCCGACCCAAGTAGTTTGTTGTCCCCCACCTCCATCCAACATGCTGGGGAATGACAAGGTCTACCGTACAGCGCCTCAAACGGAGCCATGCCAATGGTGAACTGGTAGGAGTTGTTGTAAGCAAACTCCACTAGTGGAAGATACTCTTCCCATCCACCCCCAAAATCAATGATGCACATACGCAACATGTCTTCCAACATTTGGTTTGTACGCTCGGTCTGCCCATCGGTCTGCGGGTGATATGCTGTACTCAACCGCAATTCCGTGCCCATGGCCTCCTGAAAACTCTCCCAAAATCGTGAAACAAATTTCTTGTCCCTGTCAGACACGATATTTAGGGGCACACCGTGAAGTCTCACAATCTCTGCAATAAAGAGCTGGGCATACTGTCCAGTAGTGTAGTCTGTCCTTACGGGTAGAAAATGAGCGACTTTGGACAACCTGTCCACAATCACCCAAACGAAGTCATGACCCCTCTGTGACGTAGGCAACCCCGTGATAAAATCCAGGGATATTCTCTCCCACATCCACATCGGGACCTCCAATGGCTGTAGAAGTCCTGTCGGTCTCTGATGATCCACTTTTACCAGCTGACCAGTGGCGCATTTTGAACACAAACACGGTAATATCTCTCTTCATCCCGCTCCACCAATACTGTCGTCTCATGTCTTGGTACATTTTGTCCCCTCCGAGATGTACCACGAACCGTGAGCCGTGCGACTCTGTCATTATCTCGTGTCGTAATTCCTCCCCTTTCGGAACTACCAATCTCCCATTGAAGCGTAATCCCCCGTCTGAGCTAACAGTATAGGACTCGGCTCCCTTTGCCAGTAATCGAACTATCTACTCCTGACAGAACGAGTCATGTGCCTGTGCCCTTACTACTTTCGTGACAATCTGCGGTGTGACGGTCATCACAGACATGAACGATCGGGCCACTGCATCCTGGTGTCCCAACTCCTTCCATTTGGCTTTCCACACCCCTACTACCTCATCTACTAGCCTACGGCTCAACGCGTCTGCTACCACGTTAGCCTTCCCCGGGTGATATTGGATATCAAACTGATAGTCTTTCACAAACTCAAGCCACCTACGCTGTCGTATATTCAACTCCTTCTGCGTGAATAGGTACTGTAGGGACTTGTGGTCCGTGAATAATCGAAACTTCTCCCCCAAAATATAATGTCTCCAAATCCGTAGGGCAAATACCACTACCGCTAACTCCAAATCATGAGTGGGGTAATTCTTCTCGTGAGGCTTAAGCTTACGGGAAGCATAAGCTATGGCCTGACTCTCCTGCTACAATACACCTCCAAGTCCTTGTAAGGACGCATCGGTGTAAACCAGATACTCAACTCCCGGTCTCGACAATGCTAACACAGGTGGTGAGGTCAACTTGTTCTTCAACTCATCAAATGCCAACTGACAGGCATCACTCCAAATGAACGGCACACCTTTACGAGTCAGATGTGTCAAAGGACCTGCTATCTTGGAGAAACCCTAAATAAACCTCCTGTAGTATCCTGCTAGTCCCAAGAAACTACGAATCTCAGTCGGTGTCGTGGGTTATCCCCACTCCCTCACCGCGGATACCTTCCCCGGATCAACAGATATTCCCCGGTCGGAAATAATGTGTCCCAAAAACTGAACCTCCTTCAGCCAAAACCCGCACTTCTCAAACTTTGCATACTGCTCGTTCTGACGTAGCGTCTACAAAACTTGCCTCAAATGCTCGGCGTGCTCCTCCTCTGTCTGGGAGTAAACCAGAATATCATCAATGAAGACAATGACGAACTGGTCAAGGAACTCTCTGAACACCCTATTCATCAAGTCCATAAATACGACTGGAGCGTTGGTCAAGCCAAAAGGCATAACTCGAAACTCGTAAGAACCATATCTCGTTAAGAATGCAGTCTTCGAGACATCCTCTTCCCTGATACACAACTGATGGTATCCCGATCGCAAATCAATCTTTGAGAAGAAAGAAGCTCCTCTCAACTGGTCGAATAGGTCATCGATTCGAGGCAACGGATACTTATTCCGTATCGTGACCTTGTTCAACTCCCGGTAGTCCACACACAATCTCAGTGAACCATCTCTCTTCTTCACAAACAAAACTGGAGCGCCCCAAGGTGAGGTACTCCTGCGGATAAAGCCCTGTCCTAACAGTTGCTCTATCTGATCTCGTAGCTCTCGCATTTCTGCCGGAGCCAAACGGTACGGTGAACGTGCTATAGGCCTCGTATCTGGCAATAGGTCTATAACAAAGTCTATCTCTCGACTGGGGGGTAGGCCTGGTATCTCCTGAAACACATCGGAATACTCCCTGATAACTGGGATCGAATCTAAAGTAATCATAACCTCCTTAGAGGTATCCTCCTCTATGTAGTACAAATGAGCGGTTGAGCCTCCCTCTGGGCGAGGAATCGCCACTACAAACATCTCTTACCCCGGAATGGAAAAAATAATGCTCCCACTGAAGCAATCAATCATGGCTCTATGGTCTGCGAGCCAATCCATACCGATAATCACATCGTGCACATGCATATCAAATACCAACATGTCTGTAGGTAATACCAAACTACCAATCTCTACCCCCACTCCCCGGCATATAAAGAAAATAAGTGACCCACTCCCCAATGGTGAGTCTACACACGTCACTGTGCTCTCTGCTGTGGCTAACAACCCTAAGGCCTTCGCAAAATGTGTAGCTATAAAACAATGTGTTGCCCCCGTATCAAACGAAACCCGACCCATAGTACCATGGATAGGAAACATACCCTCAATCGCGGGTGGTGCCTGAGGAGCTGCTGCCTAGTGGACGTTATAGACACATCCATACTGTAACTGCCCATACTGCACTGGAGCTGCTGGAATGGCTGGTAGGGCTGGCACCTGGGCTGGAGCTGGGAGGGGAGGTGGAAAAAGTGGCCTCTGTGGTTCATTACGGGCTCCCTGCTGCTGTGGGGCCCTGTCACCCTCTGGGAAATCCTGACGCTTATGGCCATGCTTACCGCACACAAAACACCGTCCTTTGAAATTACCTCCCCTCTGTCCCTGCCGACCACGGCCCTGATGGCCATTACCTCCACGCCACTGGCCCTATTGTCCCTGATGTGTACGCTGTTGGCCTTGCTAGCCCTGATGCTGACCCTGCTGTCGATGCTGGCCCTGCTGATTAGGCTGGCCCTACTGGCCCAGCCTATAACCCCCATATCCCTGCCTGGAATCTCCTGAACAGAATCGCTTAGCGGGGTCCCCCTGATGGGAACTCTGCTCGTGCTGACGAGTCTCTCCATGAGATGGTTCTCCACTAGCACCATTACCCCCGGTCCTACCCTGCTGGCTGGACTCTCCTGCTCTCTTGCTTCCCTGACGATGGAAGCGGTGATCCTAGCAATGTAGCAATGCGGCATTGAGTACATCAGTGAAAGTACCCAGGGAAAAGTTCCCAATAAGGTGCTGACGGATCCTCCAAGCTAACCCGTCGACAAACAACATAATCTTCTTGCTTTCAGTAGGTGCCTCATCTGGCACAATAGTGAGAAGTCTCGTAAACTCCTCATCATACTCTGCTACAGTCATATTCTCCTGCTTCAGGTTCAGTAATTTTCGTCTCATCTCAGTCTGCACTGCGGGTGGAAAGTACTTGCGGTCGAACCGCTCCCAGAACATCTGAATAGGGATCGTGTCCCTCTCCTCCAAAGTGGTAGTGGACTCCCACCACTGCAACGCGGCTCCCACCAGCTTAAAGGAAGCCAATAACTACTTTTGCACATCGGTGCACTCATACATACCGAGATGGCGCTGGATGTCTTTCTTCCATTGGCTAACTGCGATAATATCGGAGCTACCAGAGAACTCAGGGGGATGCGCCTTCTGAAAAGCATCCCTCACCCCCTCCCATGCAGAGGGAAACTGTGCTGGTACTGGCGCCACTGCCTGAACCTGGGGTGGAGCCTGCTGAATTACCGCTATCGCGGCATTCACCGCCTGACCAACAATGGCGGCTACTTCGTTGGCATTCATAGTACCCTGTGCCGGAGCTGCTGGCTGCTCGGCCTAGGCACGCCTATCCTTCGGAGCACGTCTCGGAGGCATCTAAAACTTGAAAATTTTATTAGTCTACAGTTATCATCCAATCTCAAATAGCTGAAGACTTAAACGTAAAAGCAGGAATACAACAATCCTAAAAATAGGGCTCTATAGCAAAAACGTTAAGCTGAAAGCGTAATAAGCCGTACAGATCCTATGGACACTAGAACCTGATGCTCTGATACCACCTGTGACACCCCGACTAATTAAATAACGGGTAGCTACTCCTTTATTAAATTAATACAAAATTCCAAGTTGGTTCAGTTAATAACATCACTGTCGAAAACATTTTAATGATTACTAACCACCTAGTATTTAAAAAGTAAGATGTCAAATTTTAAATTAAGTCTGATTAACATGCAAATAAAAGAATAATGGAAGAACAACATAATCCATTCACCATAACTAAGAAATGGAATAACCAACAAATAATACTAATAAATCCGGAGGAAAACTCCTCATAACAATCCCACAACTGAAATAAATAAAACTGTATCCTGAACTAATTACATGCCAAAAGTCTGAATAACTGAAAATGAAATGTCTCTAAAGAAATGGGCAACATGCCCTACAACTGATGAAAACTGAATAAAGAACCAAGACAAATGAAGCGTCTACTAGCAAAGTCTTGTAACTTCCACAACAGCTACAGCTCGTCACCTGAATGAGAATCCTAAGCATGGTGTCCTTGTGGCTGGGCACCTAAAATTGTGCACCCCTAACGTATAGCACCCATCTAAGTGATAATTACATCTAACTAAACTGACATGAGCTCTAACCTTTGTACTCGGTTCCCATTATACATTCTAATGTTATAAATTAAATAGAGGCTTTACATACACTCGGATTCTCAATTAAGCCATACAATTCATTTCAGGTTATCCCTTTATATTTTCTCAAAGCGTTTCATATTTATACACACAATACCACATGAAAGTTCTCATTAATTAAGTGTATATTATTCACGTCATAAATATACAATACAAGCACCCCGAGACTAAGCTGCGGTGCACACATACTCTGCTATCAATCCCGGTACATCACGTACATAAGGATCACGCATTCCGAATCTCTCAGGAATCGTTCTCAGATAACAACAATCACAAACAATGGAGGCGAACACAGTCACATCACATGGGTCATGCACATACCTATGCTCCCACGATCAGAAGACTTATTAACAACCCAAGAAGTCCTTCTTTGACCTATGTTCTCGAGGTACCAATCTAAATCCCCCACGTAGGCACACAAGGATAGATGGCCCTAAGCGAACGCAAACCTCCCGTGATAGCAAGTATGGTATGTATGGCATACACATAAAATCATATACATATACTAAGTATGCACACATCTTAGTAATCACCATAATTTATTTGTGGTACACTTCTCATTCTCATACCAACTTATAATGTTACACAATTTATATGTTCCCGGTTAATATAATTATTCAAGCCGTCAATTGTTCTCACATCGAAATAGACACTCACGTCCTAATCCATAATTTCCATTTAATTCAAATCACTCTTCTATGTTTTACTCCTCAATATACCTCAAGTATCCCAACTATATCAATTTATCATCAAGGGAATGTTATCTCTACATTTGAACAAGGTTACGGGACACGCGAAATCAAAACTGTCCAAAAAGCCTAAACTGTCAGCTCGTTAGAAGTCTCGTTCGAACGAGGCTGTTCGAACGAGAGTTCGTTCGAACGAAGTGGGCTTCTAACGAGATCTCGTTCAAATGAAAGGCATCGGACGAACATCACTCTCGTTAGAAGTCGAAGTTCAACTCGTTATAAGCTCGTTCAAACGAGCTCGTTCAAACGACCTGGGCAGGTCTTCTAACGAGTGGCCAGTTTCGAACCCAGATTTTCCCTAATTCGTTTTTCCAACTTTTCTTCACCTCTAATCACATTTAAACATCAATCCAACAATTGTTCAAGGTTTCTAATCATTCCTAAACACACTTAGGTCATATACTAACGTGTTTTGTGGGGTTAATTCGTCCTAAACATCATCCAAATATCAAAACTCTACATTTTTCCCCAATCTCAAGAACATGAACCCTAGAAATTTTAGATCATCAATGAGCCTAATAAAATCCGTTTTTGTAACACAAAAAGTAGTAATTCTTTTAGTTCAATCATCCAATAACATTTCTACATGCAAACCTATATCCAAAATTAAATTTATAACTCCAATTTTATGGGTTTTCATTAATCTCCCAAACAAATGAAATTTTAGAATTGTCTAAGCATGGAAGAAACATTCACTGCAAAATAATGTAAATTAAACCACTTGCCTTATGTATTTCTCTGATTTTGATGTCGAATTGATGAATTGTTCTCTCTCTCTCTCTCTGCAGAATTCTCCTCTCTCTCTCTCTACAAGTCTTTTTCTCCAAGGTGATAATGGAGGCTAGGGTTTGCCTTAGAAAACTTTTGGAACTAATTCCAATACCTCCTGTAGCCCATTAAGTCATTTAGGATTGTTAGTGGGTTTAGTGGGTAAAGTCCAAATCAGATATTATTTCCTAATTTTCGTGGGTTTTAATTCCCAAATATTCAAAATTACCAAACTACCCTTTTATGTTGTCGGCATGACCTAAGAATGCCCCGGAACTCAAACTAAACCCCCGGCTAGTGTTTTCTGACTATTTCGACCCTTCCGGACGCGTTGGTGCACTCAAAATTACCATACGGTTAATAGAAATAAAATTCACTTTTTAATTAAATAATTATATACCTGACGCGACTGTCACACGCATCCCAACAAAATTTTCAAATTGTCGTATCTCAATCTCACGACAAATTTCATAATTCAATATTCATATATAGTCACATATACACATTATAATCAAATACCAACTCACATCTCGTTAGTATTTTATCCGGATTAATTCCCAAATTAATTCACATTTAATTTAATTAATCCCAAAAATAAATATCACGAAAATACGGGGTATTACAAATATGTTTTAAGAAACAATATATATATATATATATATATATATATATATATATATATATATATATATATATATATATATATATATATATATGGAGAGAGAGAGAGAGAGAGGATCTAGTGAGGACCTGAGATCCATTTTTTTAAAATAGTAAAAAAATTATTTTGGAACTGATTTTTTTTCTATGATTTTTAAACATTTCAGATTATCAGCACAAAATGAATTTTTTTAGTATTTTAAAAAAATCGGTCAAACTTTCTCAGTCTTTAACACCTTAAAAACTCACACAGTTTGACCGATTTTTTTAAAATAGCAAAAAAAATCATTTTGAGCTGATTATTTTTTTATGCTCCTACTAAAAGGTTTAAAAACATTAAAAAAAATCATCCCGAATTTCTGTTTTTTACTATTTTAAAAAAATGGACCTCATTCAGGGTCCTCAAACTGGCATAAATATATATATATATATATATATATATATATATATATATTTCAAGAATTTATGTACGACATGTGACACCCCGACTAATTAAATACCGAATGATCAGTCATTTATTAAATTAAAAACAGAATGTCCAGTTGGTTCATTCTTAGCATCACCATCGAAAAAATCTAACAAGTAAAACCACCTAATACATAATTAAGTTAGTGTCAAAAATATTTTCCTTTCTAAACTATAAAAAAATAATCCATTTTTTTCAATTCAAGTAATAAAATATAAACCATTCACCATACACATGGATATAGTAAATACCGAGTCTGAATCAAATACTAAAATAATTAAAGACTTGATAAAATACTCCAGTTCAAAATCTCAAGCCAAAGAACCATAGTAAAACCAAATCCAACTAAAATATCAGGAAAGTAAACTCAACACAATCTCTGGTAAAAATGGCTAAGGATGGAGACACATGCCCTAAATAAAAGTCCAGATAGAACTGAATGCAAATGATAGAGGCGTCTAATGCAAGGACCTACAACTTCCACAATGGTTGCAGCAGACCAAGCAATTCAAGTCTTTAAATTTGGTGTCCCTGTGGCTGAGCACCTGATATAATACATATATAGAAAAAGAGAGAAGAGATACAAGAGACGGGTCAGAGCCCGATGTTTTAAAAATGATTTAGCAAGTATTTAAAACTTCATTAAAGCAAGTATTATGTGCATGTTAGATATCGAACTCTCACATGATATTCTCACATCTCGTCTAATGTGCACGCCCAACGTACAACTAATCCCACCTAACTATGCCACCCAGCCTAACTAGTTCGAAGTCACACTAATACTAACTACACTCACCAGTAGTATTCTCGTATCGCCCATACAATACGCTATTAAATAAGTCTATGTCGAATAGCTAGTTAACATGTTTCTCAATTGCATAATAAATCTATTACACGCTAAGATTTATATTATCTATCAATATTTCCATGTCTACTAACTATACACAGTAGAATGATTTACAAGTTCCTCTATATATATAAATATTGTCACAGCATCCCTATACATGTATATACTAATTATGCACCACCGAGCTAAGACCCATTAGCGCACCTAACCATATTGATCCTGCACCTCCGGGTTAGCACCCATTAGCGCACTCATTAATAATATTCTTGCACCCCCTGGTTATCACCCATAAGCGCACTTAGCAAATAATATTCCTGCACCCCTGGGTTATCACCCATTAGTGCACTTAACAATAATATTCTTGCACCCCCGGGTTATCACTCATTAGTGCACTTAAAAAATAATATTCTTGCACCCCCGAGTTAACACTCATTAATGCACGCAACAATAATATCATATAATAGTCATACACACATCCTATTACAAATTAATAGGTATTCTCCCAACCCAAACGTATATTTTCCACATATTGAAATCTCTTATCACTATCCTGACTATAATTATTTCAAATATTCTCTCTCAAAACTTCTTAAGATTAATACATCTCACATATGCCTAAGTCTTATGCCGCACTTGCCTTAATATAACATCACGTCAAATCTCATTGTACTTCATTAGAATTCCCGCATTACAAGTCCCGAAAGATGTCCTAAAGGTCCACAATTCAATCCTGGAAAATACAGCATGGCGGTCCAGACCCACTGGAAAGCGATCTGGACCTTTTTCTGAAAAATGGTCCGGACCTTTTATGAAGAGCGGTCCGGACATTCTATGAAGAGCGGTCCGGACCGCTACCCTTTTCGACGCAGATTTTCCCAGAAACGTTCTCTTCACAAATTCAACAACTATAACCTCTACGAATCCTTCCCAAACACCGATCAATTATACTAAATCAATTTCCTAACATGTATGTATGATTTCCACTAATATAACATCATTAATTCATTTCTAATCTTCAATGAAATCTGGAATTCCGCAAATAATTTAATAAAACCCTAGTTACTCCAATTATCATCCAAGAACATAAATTTCCAGATTTGTTCATCACAGAAAATCATCTATACGTGATTTCTAATCTGCATACATAAATGGTTCAACCTAAATTAATCTCATATTCACATCATGTATATCCAATCTCCAATTTCCATCACTTTTATTAACAATACATGGGTATTTCATTCCGATACTAACATGAACATAAGTATTGCTAAAGGAAAGCAAGTAATAAAAACTCGCCAGATTATGAAGGTTTGATTCGTCGCTTGAAATTGGTATAAATGTGTTCTTTTCTTTTCGATCTACGCATTGATGATGTTTTTGGTGAAAGATGACTAGGTTTGGCCTTGGAACTCCTATAAACCTCTTCTTCTCCTTCCTATGGAACTCTCTCTTTTCTTTTACAGATAAAACCCTATTGGTAACTACGTAAGGGATATTAAAGCACTCTAATTTTCGTCCATTAATTAACCCCAAATATGCAATTTACCAAAACGCCCTCCCGGGACGCCGGTTAGGCATGAGATTGCCTCGGGACCCAAACTAAACCTCCGGGTGCACTATTCTGACTATCTCGACCCTTTCGAACTCAACGACGTACTCAAAATGATCATACGAGTTAATAAAAATAAATTCTTTTTTTATTCTCATCAATTAGTCCCGACACGACTCACACGCGCGTCTGACCTAAATTACCAAACTGCCGTATTTCTCACTCTAGACAATTTATCAAAGTTCATAATCTCATATTACATATTCACACTGTAATATTCAATCAAAAAGATATTACATATCACACAATAATATTCAATCAATAAGTATTAACCCTTGGCATGCTAGTTAATATATTTTAATCCGGATTAGTTAACAATTAAATCTCACATTTTAATTCAATTAATCCAACAATAATAATTACTCCCATAATTATTTAAATCATCAAAAATACAGGGTATTACATACTTCCCCCCTTACAACGGAATTTTGTCCCAAAATTCGAAAAAAGTATATTAGGTACAACCAACGTTGTATTTATGTTGCACATCGCATCATTGCACTCCTAAGTGAACTACTCTGTACCACCCATATAGTACGCTATCGAATACTCTTCACAATGAACACTCTAAACATGTTCGTTTTAAACTTCAGGTTACCCTGTCACGTTGGTTCTTGCCCAAACTTGACCGTTTAAGTTTCACTACTTAAACTTATTTTAGATATTCACTATCTAGCCTTCGATTATTCGTACCTTGATAAATTAATCACTCTTTAGGTACATACAATATCGTCTCGCAACGATCGCACACAGGTAGGTTATTGGTGCAACATGTGTTACACATATTATATACCATAAATATTAACTCATCTCTGATCTTCGCAATAGGACCCGGTCCCCCCACCTTTAACTAACGAGCATGAGAGCAACAAGGCTTACCGTACCATACCTCAAGTGACAACATGCCAAAACTGAGCTTATATGAGTAATTGTACACAAACTCCACCAGTGGAAAGAACTACTCTCCCTTTCCCCTAAGATCCAAGGGTATACATATAATTTATTCTCCAACATCCCATTAGTCCGTTTGTTCTGCCCATTCATCTGTGGATGATAGGTTGTACCTAATTACAACTGAGTACCTTTGGCCTCTTGAACACTCCTCTGCCAGATATTATGGAATAATCTTTGACCTCCCCGACTAAACGTTGTCGAATTCACCTAACACTTATGTTACATTGTCGGCTATAATACTACCCACGTGGACATTTGAGTAAAGATGATCCTAATCGTCATAATTGATCGAACACTAAGTCCTGATATTTGAACCTCTATATTTATTTTCCTTATTCCATACCTTAAAAAATGGGGACAACAACCAAATTCAACTCCCTAGGGCGCCCATACACCCTATGTCTCAAGTATTATATTACAATTGAAATACTCTTTTCTGAAATCAATTCTCAAACTCTAAGCATATTGATCGATTCATAACGTAACTGTTCCATACTGGTTTTCCATGACAGGTCTAGGCGGCTCTACCGGCCTTAAATCATAATGGGATTATCCACTCTCACTTATATACTCATATATGTACAATTACTAAGGTACGAAACCCATGTTCTATCGTCCAAACTTATTTCCAACTTCTGACGTTCGCTAGCTTCATGAGTGAGATATCTCGCAAAGTGAAATCCAAATAAGGAACCCCCCCTCCCGATACACTACTACATAGCCTAGTCGGCCGTCGAGGTCCGTAAGGTCCTCAGTCCATAATTTGTACCTTCCCACAATCCCCATGTGCTTACATAAAAGTCTACTCGTCCACTCTAATGTCTCGTAAAGATAACATAAAACATGGCGCTCTCACTATCCCAAGTTCTTAGTGCGATATCTATATATAACGAGCAATATCTTGCTGCTCGATAAGGTCTCAAACATCCTGAGTCACATCAGTAAATAAATCCCCGCGCACCGGGATCACATATAACTAGATAGCATACTCGCTAATGTCTGTGATACCATGACTACATACATACATACATACATACATATATATATATATATATATATGTGTGTGTGTGTGTGTGTGTGTGTGTGTGTGTGTGTGTGTGTGTGTGTGTGTGTGTGTGTGTGAGGGGGGGCAACCTTATTTCAGGTGGCACTGCACAAAATTAATATTACTCCCCCCGAAGTGTCCATTACGATAATTGTATCACTTAATCTACGATCGTTCAAACATTCGATAATTAATCACTACACATTATCATAATAAGCTCTAGTTTGCTAACTCAATGCAGTAGTAAATTGTAACTACGAAATATACTCTTAGGTCCCACCTGGTTCACTCACGGGTGACATCAAAAATCCCTACCCTCAACGAGAAATAGGTTTGTAACCAGACTGTTAAACCATCGTTCCCACTAAACTTGACTCGCACGCGAAGTTTAGAGTTTAAAATTTATATATAAGTTGTAGCACACCCATGTCACTGGAATTAATCCTTTACTCACAAGGACGAAACAAAGCTTCATCAATCTCGCCTAATCGTAGGGTCCCAGCACGTGACTACCAAAACAGCCCATGAGCATCTGCACTCATTATACATCTAAGATTTCATACAATAGTTGTCCCCTCCCATTGTGGACAATTTATTCCTTCCAGTGGCTTACACGCCCATTATTGAAACGTTGGCCCAAAATCTCTAGGTTTCAACTTTAGCCCTGATATATGGTATGCTACTATTACCGAGGACTCCACTGGTCCTGCCTGAACCCATCCCTCTCGGGTTGTAATTTCTGGGCCCAAATTCCCTTGACCCTAATTTCTCCGCTGGAAATCTCACTCCTCCAGTTGTTATGCCTAGCTGGCATGGTTTACCATTTCCAGTCTTATCGGTCTCACTTCTCAATGTGGACACATTTGACACTAGTAGTCCTACTCTCTACACATAGGGAAATTTCTCGAGCCATTTCCCTTCAGTGATCCGATTGACCATTTTGGAATGTCCTTCTCTTGGACTGGGCAGTCTTAGCTCTCAATTGTTCTCCCATTGTCTTGTTGGCTACGCTGGCCTCTCGGGACTATTGTTGGCCTATTTAATCTATATTGAATTTATCTTCGCTTCGTAGGAATTTAATCAGTTAAAATGATCTAAACAAGTTTCCCTATTGGGCATACTCTCATGTGGTGTTTCACTAACACCGTTAAGTCCAGCTTTGCTCTTAGGTCAGATTCTCTAACCCTGTTGGCTCACTTCTTCTAGAAATATTGAAATAACTTGCAAACATATAACTTTGACGATATCAACATTAGTCATCCTTACTGTATTTCTCATTCATACTTGTAATCTACACATGGTCCTCTATCAACTATAAACCTTTATATATTATATGCCCCTTTTCCAGGTACGAAGTTCGTTATACAATTTAACCTTTCTCTCACGGTCGGTCTCTATTTTTCTCACAGTACTAAGTTTCAAAGTTCCACTTGCATATCTGTTACAACATCGAATGGATTACCAAATGGTCAAATCATACCCAATTTCTCTTTAAATTTTAAACATGCTACTTTATGTGTGGTGATTAACTCTAATCACTTTATGTCGCTCCTAAGAGATACAATTTTAACTCCTAATTTAATTCTGAGTGTCGTTACACTCCACTCTACACAATTGCCTTTGGACTTTCTACTTCCATTGGATGGTTACACTTTCTCTCTTTCTTTTCCGCATCTTCACTGATGTCTTTTCAAAAGAGTACCTTTGAGTTCCCCCTTATCGAATATGCTAGGTGGTACCGAAATCACTCCACTGTTATCTATGACAGTGCTTGGGGAACCTATTGTTCCTGACAGATAATTCTATTATCACTCTCTTAAATATTACTCACGGTGACTTTAGTCACGATTACCATTCCCAGATTACTCAATATCTTTTGGCGGGCTTCTTCTCCTGCAGTCCTTCTTACAGCCTTCGTTAGTCATCCTATAATGTTCGGGGCTCGAAGCACACACAAGTTCGTATAATGACTCACATCCATTATAATTCATAGCAGGAGAACGTAAGTTGCACACGTTAGGGAATACAACAATCCTATAGTAAGGCTCTATATCAAAGAACGCTACGCTGAAACGTAATAAGCCGCACAGATACTAAAAGACTTTAGAACCGGATTCTCTAATATAACCTGTGACACCCCACCCAATTAATTACCGGCTGATCAGTCATTTATTAAATTAAAAATAGAATGTTCGGTTGGTTCATTCTTACCATCACTGTCGAAAAATATTTAACAAGTAAAACCACCTAATACATAATTAATCTAGTGTCAAAAATATTTTCCTCTTTAAACTACAACAAAATCCAATTTTTTCAATTCAAGTAATAAAATATAAACCATTCACCATAAACATGGATATAATAAATATTGAGTCTGAATCAAATACTAAAATAAATAAGACTGGATAAAATACTCCAGTTCAAAATCTCATGCCAAAGAACCATAATAAAACCCAATCCAACTAAAATAACCAGAAAGTAAAATGAATACAATCTCTGGTAAAAATGACTAAGGATGGCAACACATGCCCTAAATACAAGTCTAGATAGAACTGAATAAAAATGATAGAGGCGTCTAATGCAAGGACCTACACCTTCCACAACAGCTACTGCACGCCAAGTAATCCAAGTCTCTAAATCTGGTGTCCCTGTGGCTGAGCACCTGATATAATACATATATAGCAAAAGAGAGAAGAGATACAAGAGACGGGTCAGAGCCCGATGTTTTAAAAATGATTTAGCAAGTATTTAAAACTGCATTAAAGCAAGTATTATGTGCATGTTAGATATCGAACTCTTACATGAAATTCTCACCTCTCGTCTAATGTGTACGCCTAACGTACATCTAATCCCACCTAGCTATGCCACCCAGCCTAACTAGTTCGAAGTCACACTAATACTAACTATACTCACCAGTGGTATTCCCGTATCGCCCATACAATACGCTATTAAATTAGTCTATGTCGAATAGCTAGTTAACATGTTTCTCAATTGCATAATAAATCTATTACACGCTAAGATTTATATTATATATCAATATATAAATATAGTCACAGCATCCCTTTACATGTATATACTAATTATGCACCCCCGAGCTAAGACCCATTAGCGCACCTAACCTTATTCATCCTGCACCTCCGGGATAGCACCCATTAGCGCACTCATTAATAATATTCTTGCACCCCCTGGTTATCACCCATTAGCGCGCATAGCAAATAATATTCCTGCACCCCTGGGTTATCACCCATTAGTGCACTTAATAATAATATTCTTGCACCCCCGGCTTATCACCCATTAGTGCACTTAACAATAATATTCTTGCACCCCCGGGTTATCACCCATTAGTACACTTAACAATAATATTCTTGCACCCCCGAGTTAACACTCATTAGTGCATGCAATAATAGTATCATATAATAGGCATACACACATCCTATTAAAAATTAATAGGTATTCTCCCAACCCAAACATATATTTTCCACATATTGAAATCTCTTATTACTATTCTGAATACAATTATTTCAAGTATTCTCTATCGAAATTTCTTAAGACTAATACATCTCACATATGCCCAAGTCTTGCGCCGCACTTGCCTTAATACAACATCACTTCAAATCTCAGTGTACTTCATTAGAATTCTCGCATTATAAGTCCCGAAAGATGTCCTAAAGGTCCACAATTCAATCCTGAAAAATACAACAGGGCGGTCCAAACCCACTGGAAAGCGATCTGGACCCTTTTTAAAAACAAACTATCCGAACCTTTTTCTAAAAAACGGTCCGGACCTTTTATGAAGAGCAGTCCGGACCGCTACGCTTTTCGACGCATATTTTCCCGAAAATGTTATCTTCACCAATTCAACAACTATAACCTCTACGAATCCTTCCCAAACACCGATCAATTATACTAAATCAATTTCCTAACATGTATGTATGATCTCCACTAATATAACATCATTAATTCATTTCTAATCATCAATGAAATCTAGAATTCCCCAATTGATTTAATAAAACCCTAGTTCTTCCAATTATCATCCAGGAACATAAATGTACAGATTTTTTTCATTACAGAAAATCATCTATACGTGATTTTTAATCTACATACATAAATGGTTCAACCTAAATTAATCTTAAATTCACTTCATGTATATCCAATCTCTAATTTCCATCACTTTTATTAACAATACATGGGTATTTCATTCCTATACTAACATGAACATAAGTATTGCTAAAGGAAAGCAAGTAATAAACACTTGCCTGATTATGAAAGTTTGATTCGTTGCTTTAAATTAGTATAAATGTGTTATCCTCTTTTCGATCTACGCGTTGATGATGTTTTTTGATGAAAGATGACTAGGTTTGGCCTTTGAACTCCTATGAACCTCTTTTTCTCCTTCCTATGGAACTCTCTATTTTCTTTTACAGATAAAACCCTAACTGTAACTACGTATGGGATATTAAATCACTCTAATTTCCATCCATTAATTAACCCCAAAAATGCAATTTACTAAAACGCCCTCCCGGGACGTCGGTTAGGCCTAAGATTGCCCCGGGACCCAAACTAAACCTCCGGGTACACTATTCTGACTATCTCGACCCTTTCGGACTCAATGGTGTACTCAAAATGATCATACGAGTTAACCAAAATCAATTCTCTTTTTGTTCTCATCAATTAGTTCCAACGCGACTCACACGCGCGTCTGACTTAAATTACCAAACTGTCGTATTTCTCACTCTAGACAATTTATCAAAGTGCATAATCCCATATTAAATATTCACACAGTAATATTCAACCAAAAAGATATTACATATCACACAGTAATATTCAATCAATAAGTATTAACCCTTGGCACGCTAGTAAATATATTTTAATCCAGATTAGTTAACAATTAAATCTCACATTTTAATTCAATTAATCCAACAATAATAATTACTCCCATAATTATTTAAATCATCAAAAATATGGGGTGTTACACAACATGCAAGACTTATCTAATAATTTTAGCAATGAGATCGCTAATAAATTCCTGCCTTTACCATACTTTTTAAGTACTTAGGAAATACACCTATAAAGCCATTCACTAACAATGGTGTACATATATTATAAAATTTGGATACTAAAATTCTCTTATTCCTTTGATTAGAGAAATTGATATTGTTTATCATAAATAGACATAAAATTTTGTTGGAAGCCCAAGGCAGTTTCCATATGTGCTTTCAGTTAAAAAATTCACAGGGGGGTTTATTCTTCGACTCTAATGAAAGTGGTTGTCTTTAATGAAAAACAATAATTTTATGTAAGAGACACATGGAAGTGTAAAACTCCTGAACAATTCACTAGCAGAGCATGACTGAGCCGAAGATCAAAACAAATAGCATCAAATATATAAACTATGGGGAAATGTAGTCTTAATTGTCATAATTAGAGTGCAACTAAGAATTGAGTAATATTAGTATTTTGTTATTGTTCCAGATGTGTGCTGTATGGATGCAATATTGTAGAATTATTATATGATTTTAGCCTATGTTAATTTAATATTATCATAATTTTTTTCTCCAAAGCTTAAAGCATAGCCCAACAATCTTGTCTCCTTACCACAGTTAAAGACATGTTGTTCTCTCAAGTATTTATTAATAAATGAATGCAACCAATTTGGTTTTTTGATCAAGGGCTTAGGCTGCCTGAATGGTCCGGAGTTTCCCTATAACACCCCGTAAATTCGAGGACATTTAAGTAAAGAATATTTTGGGAAGAAAATGTATTTATTTTAATTGGAAGAATTAAATTAATGATTTGGGAAATTTTTAAATTTGAGGAATTTATTAATTTGGCGAATTGAGGATTAAATATTTTGGACTTTTGAGGTTTTAAATTTGTAGAATATTATAAATTAATTGGGATGAAAATTCGGAGTGCACGGTTGAGTCCGAATGGGTCAAAATAGTTGGATGTGAGTGGCTATATGTATATACTGGGTTTCGGGACTTAATTAGACATTATTGAGCTCCAAATAAAGAGTTTGGGCCCTTTTTAGGAGGCCCATAGGCCCAAAAACGGGATTAGAGTTTTTAACCCTAATGGTGAAAGGGTAAGGCAACTTAAAGTCATTTTAGAAGACTAAAATTGGGGAGAGCTTAAGAGGAGAACCCTTAGAAGAGAATTTGGGGATCTCAGGAGATTGCTTCAAGAACTAGAGGGGATCCTTGATTTAAATCCAACATCTTCATCCAAAGGCTTTGATCTACAAATTAAGGCAAGTGGTTTAATTTGCAATTGTTAATGCATTAGGAAAAGTTCTTTTGGGCTTTTCTGGGAAGTGTTTTATGCATAAGCCTTAATAAAATGTCGAATGAGGGAAGACGTCATTGGATTATAGGTCAACGGATTTAATGATAATTAGTGAACATGTGGAGGAAATATGTTGAGCAGAGAGCCACTAAGAGATAGGGCTAGTGGAGCCGAAAAGTGTTGCGAGAGAAACACTACGAAGTTTTGCACCACAAGTTTATAGGTGGGGTAATATTGGGAAGAATTGAATAGTAAATTGTAAGGTCATCGGGAACATTTTGAGGCTATAGCCACGCCAAGAATGCAAGGGCCGAAATTCCAGTGTTATTAGGGGAGGTTGCACGATGTGGGTGAATCCCCTGACTTGAGGAGCAGGGCGAGTATAGTCCCCAGGTCATAGCGTCCGGTTCAGGAGTACGACGAAGGGGGGCTGATTTGATCTCACTGCCGTGGGAAACTATGGACGCCTCCACAGCATTTGTTTATTTTTTTGAAATGGGGAGCTAACCGTCTCAGGGTTTCGAGTGGATGAGAATTCCCGATTATGATAGCATCTAGAGAAGACCCGATGAAAGCCTACTCGGGGGATAGTATATATCTACGACATGTATGTGTGAATGTTGTAGGATTAGTATGTATATATGGTATAATTATATACGGGATAATACAGGATGAGAATTGTATTAATTATATAACTTGTGAAACGATTATATGGTATCAAATGAGAATGGAATTAAATAAGTTAGTGTGATTAATAACTTGTAAAATGTATACTAAACTCAATCGGGTTAGTGTAGTGGGTAAGTTGTGGATTATACGTGACAAGAATAGTTACGAGGTGGTTAGCTAGGTGGGTTATGTATAGTACGTTAGGCGTGCACACTAGTGGAGGGGTGAGGTGTCCTCAAGAGAGTGTACGACACTAACTTAAATATAAATAGCATACTTGCATTTTAATTTACTGAATTTAAATTCACTTGCTAATTATTTTCAAAATGTTTAGGGTTCTAACCCTTGCTATAAAATATTTTCCAAAACCTTGTAGGTGTCCAGCCACAAGGATGCCAGAATTATTTTATTTTAGGCTCACGCAGCTGCGACACATGTGGATGTTGCAGGACTTTGACTTAGCCACTTCAGTCATTTCATTTCTAGAGTAGGATGCAGTCAGTGTTCCATTTGGGCATGTCGCCCTAGTTGTTCCATTTTATTTCAGTTAGTGGATGTATTCATTTATTACTATTGTGATTCATTTCGTTATTTGATTTGTAGTTGGTGGTTGTTTCAGCAAGATTTACATCTATTCCATTTTTTAGTATTGTTCAATTCAGTGATTGTATGATAGTTAGTTATATATTCTTTCGCATGTTGTTGTTTGGGATGTTAAATAAAAAGATAAAATTTGGCACCATGTCTTTGAATACTAGGTGGTTTGTAAGTTTTAAAAGTTTTCGACAGTGATGCTAAGAATGAACCAGATGAGATTCCTGTTTAATTTGGTATAGGACTGATTAAAACACAATTTAACACCACTGTTAGTAACATTCGGTCTGATAATCGAGGGGAGTATGTTTCTGATACTTTTCGTTCACAACTTAACCCAAAAGGCATTTTACACCAACTCACTTACCCTACACTCCGGAGCAAAATAGGGTGGCAGAACTTAAGAGCCGTCACTTAGTGGGAATGGTTCGGTGCCTTTTACGGGGTATGAATGTTCCTAAATCTTATTGGCAGCTTGCTCTTCTCACTTCCACATTTATTATTAACCCCATTCTAAGCAAAGTTTTAAATGGCAAAACATCTCTTCACTTTATCTTTCTACTGCCCCCCTTTTTCCTATATTACCCCGGGTTTTCGGGTGTGTGTGCTATGTTCAGGTTCGGCGACACTCATGTCACAAACTTGATGATAAGGTCATTAAATTTATTTTTGTGGTCTATCCTACCATGTCTAAAGCTTATAAATATTGTGATCCTCTCCCTCAACGTATATATCACTCTCATGGTGTTACTTTCCATGAGGATACTCCATTTTATTGTCAGTCTGCTACTCTCCCCCCCCCCCCAACCCACACCCACCCACACCTTCTCCTCTTGATGAGGTTTCTCTAGTGGCTCGTCATATCCCTTAATTATATGTGTCTCTCACTCTTCCTGAGACACCCCCTTCGCATGTCTATGCTCGTCGCCTTCGGCTTCCCCTGCCTCCTCCTCCTATGGACTCAGGTATTGTTGATGCTCCTTCTTCACCACCACCCCACCCCGCCTATTTCTGTTGTTCAGGATCCCCTCCCCAACCTATTTCTTATTTTCCGCCCTGTTATCCTACTCGTGATCGCCGCCTTCCTGCTCGTTATGCTAACTCCTGTAGCACTAAACATTCTATTATCGAGCATCTTTCCTATGCAGGTCTTTCAAGGTCCTACCATGCTTTTTTGGATTGTCTTGACTCTATTTCTATTCCCCGATCTTTGCATGAGGCTCTCCAGAATCCTAAGTGGGTAGCTTCCATGAAAACTGAGATGGATGCCTTGAAAAATAATGGTACTTAGGAGTTAGTGTTTGTTCCTCCAGGGGAGAAACTTGTTAGTTGAAAATGGGTGTTTAGTGTTAAATATTTGGTTGATGGCTCCGTTGAATGATACAAGGCTCGTCTTGTGTCACGTGGCTTTACTCAAATTCTGGGAAAATATTTTAGTGCCACCTTTGACCCGATTGCTAAGATGACTTATGTTCATCTACTTATATCTCTTGACGCATCTCACTCTTGGCCATTGCATCAATTGGATATTAAGAATGATTTTCTTCATGGGAATCTAACTGAGACGATTTATATGGCTCCTCCTCCCGATTTTTGGGCTTAGAGGGAGTATGTGGGCAAGGTTTGTCGTCTTCTCAAATTTTATACGGGTTGAAGAAATCTCCCTGATCTTGGTTTAGCCGATTCAGTGGGGTGATTAACTCTATGGGATTCTCTAGATGCCAGTCCGATCATACTTTCTTTATTCGACGTCAGCCCGACCACCGGTGCATTATCTTTTTTATTTATGTTGACGATATCATTATTACCAGTGATGATCAAGAAGGACATTGGAGCAGTTTATCACTCTTAGGACTTGGGTCCTCTTCGGTATTTTTTGGGGAATGAGGTTGCGAGATCTCGTCGCGGAATTTTCTTGTCACGATGTAACTATGCTCTTGATTTGTTACATGATATAGGGATGATTGGTTGTCTTCCATCTTCTACTCCTATGAATCCGAATGTCAAGTGAACTTCTGAGTTTGGGGATTTACTTTATGGGTCTTCTAGGTATCAGCGTTTGGTTGGTCGTCTCATCTACCTGACCAACACCCGTCCTGATTTGGCCTTTACTGTGAGTCTTGTGAGTCAGTTCATGCATGCCCCTCGTACCACCCATCTTGATGTTGTTTTTTATATCTTGAGGTATCTCAAGTCTTCATCGAGTCTTGGTCTCTTCTACGCTTCAGGAGGCCAATGGGGTCTCTCTTGCTTCACTAATGCTGATTATGCGGGATGCAGGACTGATAGGCACTCTACTTTTGGCTTTTGTACTTTCTATGGTTATCATCTCATATCATGAAAAAGTAATAAGTAAGGTATGATTTCTCGTTCTTCAGCAGAGGCAGAGTACTGTGTTATGGCCCATGGTACATATTAGCTCTTGTGGCTTCGATCGATTTTGGGTGAGTTGGGCTTTAATGAGGATAGCCCCTCTGATTTATCGTGTGATAACAAATCATCCATTGTGTTGTCATCTGATTCGGTTCTTCATGAGAGAACCAAACACATTGAGGTGGATATTCACTTTCTCTAGGACAAAGTATCTACACGCATCATTCGTCCCTTCATCAACTCAGACTGCAGATTGTCTCACCAAGGCAGTTGGACCTTCTTTACTTCACTCATCTATTGGCAAGGTGGGCTTGGTAGATATCTTCTCTCCAGCTTGAGGGGGAGTGTTGGATATCATATTAGTATTATAGTATTTTATAATTAGGCCCACCTGTTTTGGGCTTTAGTTATTAGACTTATTTTACTTTTTACCATGTACTTCTAGACCCTTCCATTATGTAATATATATATACCATAATGTGGCACCATTATTGGTAAGCCAATACATCATAAAAACCTTATGTGTGAAGTTGCCCCTTATACAACCATCTACCTAAATCGTAAATGTGTATGATAATCAACTTTATCCATCTAAATTGCTTCGTGAGTTTCTCTGTTTTTCCTAGTTTTATGTACTTTTTAAATTTTATTTAAGACGTTTTCTACATATACTCTCTTATTACACAGATAAGTTATGTGAAAAACTATCATGCAAAGAGGGTCCATTGTTCTTTACATAGGTATATCGATAACTCCTCTTTCCTGCTCAATTTAACCTTTTTTCCTTCCAAATATGAACTTTGATTTTAGTATCGTACTCCCTACCCAGTGATAAATAATTTTGTATTGTTTTCTCCCTTTTTTAAACCATGTGATACATTCGGCAATGATAGCTCACTACAACTGGAGATGATTCTGGCGTTGTGGCTTGCTGCCAATTTTATATTCCATTTAGTTTAACATCTAATGGAGTCATGAATTCCCTACCCAATATTGTTTGGCCTCAGAATGTTTTATCCATCCTTTTAATGTAGCGTCTTTCAAACTTGTGGTGTTTTGCTATAACAAAATAAGGGAGTTTCATTAGGTTTTGAAATATTTGAAAGTTTATAATGTTTGAATATGTAAGGTTAATCGACGTAGGAATAATATAAGGTCTTAATTTTGTAATGAAAACAAATATTGATCTTGATCTAAAATGGTTGAGGTAGCAAAGTTTTTGTCATTAGCTATCAAATGTGTTCTTGCACTCTAGAGGTGGTCTAGTAAACGAAAATAATTTGATTAGAAAAAGCAACATGCATAGACATACTTGATATACTTCATCCTCAAAATGAAATTTAATATCTTCATATGCAAAATTTTGGAGATCATGTCGCAAGGTAAGATTTTGGGACATATACCAAATAGTCCCTCGGACATTTTTTAATACCCATTTAGTCCAAACTTTTTTATTTTGCCTCAAAAAGTCCTTTGCCACATATTTTGGAGAGGGAGTGCCGCTGGCGCGGACCTCTAAAAATAAGAGGATATTGAGTGCTTGAGGGACTAAATGGTTTAACTAAAAATATGTGTCCTTTTTAAAAAATATATATTTATAGTAGGGACTATTTAATAATTGGCCCTAAGATTTTCCTCGATTTTATTTATTTATTTTGAAGTTTACTCGAAATGCTTTAGTTAAACTATAGCAACCAAAAAGTGGATCAATTTTTAAAGGTTGTCTATTTTTTACCCCCAAGAATGATTGTTATGGTGCATCATCTCGGAAACAGTTTTTATGCTCAACATGATTGTGCACAGAAGTTAACTAGGAGCAAAAGCATAATTTTGTCCATTTGACGCCTTTAGCGGAAGTGTGCCAAGGGGTAAAAGTGGACGATTTGTGTGTAAGGTCACTTTAAGTCAAAATAAGATAGGACTAGTTAATTTTCTTGTAAACGAAAGTAAAACAAGGGTAAAAGTGTACTTTTGCCCACTTGGCTCATTTAGGGCTCGTTTCGTAAAAATCAAAGAGATGTGATGAATTCCACTGTGTTATAAGCTAACCAGTGATAAATGTTTAATTTTAATCATTTGGGGTATTACTACGCGTTTGGTCAATATCGGAATGGACATGACACAAAAAGGTCACGTTAGTCTTTGCTTTAGTTTATGACCAACCATGCATTATGTATTTTAGTGGTTGTACTTGTTTCGTTAGGAGCAGATGTTCATAAAACGATAGATCATTTTAACAACAAATATAATCCAGGTATTGCCGCTCACTGGTAATATTATTTTCCCTTGTCAATGTCATGCAATTAACTATTGAAATACAAATCCACAACAGAGACTTATCCGTAGTAAAGAAAATAATATACGGGTTCCTAATGCCACGTATTATCCTTGCTGGATTATATTTTTTGCACATATTTATCTGTATTAGATTCTCATTGAGGCCTACATGATAATTTCTTTATAATGTAATTCATTGTTTCTGGGTAATCCTAATTGAAAGACATAATTCATTAACAAATGATTACTCTTTTTTTCCTTTTCAGGTGAAGTGTAGAATTAGGTAGTTTTTCCTTTTCAGGTGAAGTGTAGCATTAGGCTCAATAATAACAAACAAAGAGACATTATGAATTTTTGTAACCTTTTTAAACATTTCCAACCCTCGATTTTGCACCCCTCTAATGTTCCAAATGATGGACTTTACCTTTCCAACCCTCGTTTCTTCACCCCTACAACATTATCCACTTTACCGTATGCTCCACTTGCGAAGGAACCACCTAAAACTTTAGTGTTAGAACTAATGTTACCTGGATCATGGGTCGCTCTGGTACGGGGTAGAGTATGGGGCACGTTGATTTAGTTATCACATGATACAATGTGGTATGCTTAGTTGGTTCACCACTTCAAATCATAAGGAGATTTAATGGGTTCTTTTAGTATTATAATTATAGATTTTGTCAATATTCATGTCTCCACCAATATAGAAAGCTCCCCAAGGATGTATGTAGTAAATAATCTTGATAATCTATGATATATTAATAGTATATATACATAATTATGCATATATATTAGTTGAGAAGTTTTTCTCTCCCCATCCATTGTATTATTGAAGTCAAAAGTTTCTTTATAACTAATATGAACTAATGCAGTGAATGTTCAATTTGAGTATGCTAATTTTAGAGATCTAGATCGAGAACTCACCATATTTCATATCGTGCGACCCCGGAGGCAAGTAGGGAGATGTAGTGATCCCGGTAACTATGGTTAGAACCACTCATTATCTTATTCCTTTTCTTGCTTTCAATGCAAATTTAAGGGCTATGTTCATTTTTCTCTCGATGGTTATTCATCGTCTCTAATGGAAATTGTTCTCTAGTGGAAAAACACTAACAGTCTAAGATACACATGGCATTGTAAACAGTCTGAACAATTCTCTAACATAGCATGATTGAGCAAATGTTGTAATGATGGTCACGATTAATACACGACTAAAAACAGAGTAATATTTGTATTTCTTTATCGTTATGGAGGAGTGCTAAATGAATGCTATTTGGTAGCATTATGATATGATATTAGACTCTTAACGTAGTGTTATCACATTTTTTTCAGACCTTAAAGCATAACCCACATGGGAGGTTTGTGGTAGCTCAATTAGTCACTCATTGTTCTATATGGTAGAAAACTAGATACCGTAGATTGATCAAATAATATTATCCACTGCTCATAATATTTGTTCATTCCAATCACAGGTATGCTAAAATTCTGTTAGATCTCTTATCAACATTTTAAACTAATTACAGGCCCTCCGACAATAGAAAAAAACAAAAGGAAAGGAAAGAAAAGTCAAGGACTCGTGCAAATGCTGAAATACTTATGACGTGTTACATGCGCATGACAACTTTATTCTGAGTATTAAACGGCGACTACACATTTGTTTTTCATAAATCTAGACCACAAAAGGTGTTCTATTTGATATTTCCACCAAAGTTACCCCCTGTCAGCTATGACCACATCTTCCATATCAAAAAATCCCTAACTTCCCCCATCACAAGGCATTAGAGATTATCCCAGAAAATAGATACAGAATAGCTGGAAGTATTTTCTAATGGTTTAAACTGTTAGAAATTATTTAAGAAAATAGATAAATTGCCTGTGAATCATAGATCAAATAGTACAACTATTTTTACATAGAAAATGACTTTGCAATTTAATCTATAATTGAGATTCACTGAAATTGCCTATAATTAGATTATGAGTAATCAATTAAACACACTTCAAATCACAGAAATGTGAAACCAAATAAAGGTGTCAGAATGCAGGCTTTCAAGTAATGCTCATATTTGGGAATAAATCACCAACGATCTTAATAACCACTATGTTTCCCGAAGTTTAGATGGAAGAAAGCTGACTTGAGAAAAGCTTAAGTTATCATTATTGTAAGCCAATTTCTTCTACGAAGGACCTGCAAATCCATAAAAAGGCATATTGTTGTCTCTTAGAACAAATACACAACATTATGATGAAATTACAAGGGAAAAACTAAAGATGCAAAGTTTCTAATCTACATACTGACTTGTGGCTATGAGACCATCCAGCAAGTCGTTGCACATGCATGCACATGCGCAACGGAACACTTTTCGTATTCATATACAACGGTTAAAGTCTGATTTGCATTTGTTTTTTTTGTGTGTGCGTGAGAGAGAGGGACCCTGTTTAGTTGTAGAAAGACAAGGTTGTTCTCTAGAGAAGATGTAAAAGTAGAGATCCTGTTGAAATATAAATAATAATCTAATAAATTCAAACAGTTATGAGAAATTTTGGAAAACATGGTTAAAATGTTTTCTGATACTTTCTTATAAGATTAAATCTATTTTTGAACTTTACCAACATCTCACCACAACCTCCACCTCTACTACTGTTGATGCACCACAACCATCACCTCGTGCCAGTGGTTATGGTGGCGGTGGTGGAGGAAAAAAGAAATATAAAAAGTCCTTATTTTCAATAATTGAACACGTTTTCTCGTGTCAGTGGTTGTGGTGGAGGAAAAGAAGAGATATAGAATGCTCTTTATGTTCAATAAATGAATGCGTTTTCTAGTTCTTTAAAAATAGTCATAGAAATGCATAAAAATAAGTATTTTCCAATGTCAATTAATTACACTTTCGTGTAAAAAGGAGAAGATAAGAATTCTTACCAATATAAGGATTACCACGTAAATGAAGGCAATACGTATGATGGATAAGCACCATATTTCAATGCAAGAGCATGTAGAGAAGATTGCTCCGCAACTTCTCCAAATTTGGCGAGTCCAAGTTCTGTTGCATGGATCCCACAAGTGATAAATGCCGATTGGATCCCAGTTACATTTGCACCCTTTATGTCATGGTGGAGAGAGTCTCCCACAGCAATACAATCCGAAGCATCAACACCAACCATTGCCATGGCTGATTTATAGATAATCTGGTAGAATCATTGAATAGTGAATAGTGTAACTACAATTAGGAAAGAGTGCAAATAATTTAACATAACAGTCAATTTAATGTTGTGAACAATTTATTCAACCCATATCATCCACGTTCATAATGTCCGATTTTGCATCCATGGTCTTAGCTGATTTATAAAGAATTTGATCGAACCAATGAAGCATGTATAACAGACGAATACAAAACTAGCTGTTCTTATTATTTATTCTTCTTCTCTTTTTGAAAAATATATAAACAAGTATGAACACTTTAATCAAATGGTGGAGATAGAAGGGGTAAAACCCTGTTCAGGTTCCAGAAGAGGTTCACTTGATCAACTGCTTTATGTTGGATTTAAAACTTGTGCAGGTACGAAACTGTGTCAACTATTTAGGTTGAGCATACAAACTAACACAAGTAGAAAAATAATAGGGTGTGTTTGATTGGCAATATTCTCATGGAAAATATAGACGATTATGTATTTTCTAGCTGTTGAAGTATTTGATTGTTTAAATTTTCCTTCGATTTGTTTTTTCAGATTTGCGTAAAGCACAACCTAATAATGCACATATTGGACATCTCCCATGGAAATAATTTCTTTGGGCGAGGAAAGAAAATTTCCATGAGAATTTTTTTCCATCCACTTCAATCAAAGACAGCCTTAGAGTTCAAATTGTTGACAGTTAGTTGATGAGGGTCAACATGAACCTTATATCATATTTTGACTGAAGCATTAGAAAACTAAGATACCAATGGCTTAATCGTCACTGCTTCAACCAATATCATAAGGTAATGTTAACCCGCAGTAAGTGAGGGTCAAAACTATGGATCTGAATATTTTGTATGCACGTTTGCTAGCAAGCAAACTGAGGTACAAGTAAACAGATATTCTGTGTGACTGAACAAAATCTAACTTATACCAACTAGAAAATAGATATTATGTGACTTTGTGCAAAAACAAAATCTAACTTAATATCAACTAGTAAACAGGTAGGTGTGCATGTGTACTAAAAGCTGAATATCTAGAGTCCAATTGTGCATAAATTTAGATATATGTTTTACGTGAGTAAAGAAACTTGTTTGAAACCACTGGGTAGGCAAAATTTACTGATGTGATTGCATTACTTCATCGGGCTTGCCCATCCATTTTACTTCACCGCCAAGTTTTTCATATGTGGCTGCCAATGTACCTAAAAAAGAACCAACACAAAATACCACAAATGCAGATTAACACATATGGGAAAGCTGGAAAAAAACAGGATAGCGTTTATAAATATAGTACTTGTGGTGACAATTAAACTCAACACAAAATATTAAGCAAAAGCAATCACCAGAATAAATAAAGAACTCGAAATGACTACAATCATACACAACACAGGATATACGTGGTTCGGCAAGAAGGCCTACGTCCACGGTGGTGCTCTTTGTATTTTATTTATGTTTACTCCAAGGGAGTGTTTACAACTGCATGCCCTTTGCCCCGGGCGGAGGGTTTAATTTATCACCTTAGCCCATGATCCCTGGAATATCTCTTTGAGAGATTTTAGGGATTGAATGGGTCACAACTAAATCAGTTACAGCACAAGGCCTCTAGACTTTGGACCGGGCTTTACTTGGGCTATTCGTCTGGGCCGGAATTACTAATCGAGGTACCCACAATTGCCCCTAAAATTTTTGGGTCACAATTTGGGCTCAATAATTTTAAATGATTGCCTTAATGGCATTTTTGTGAATCTTGCAGCACCTTGGAATTGAAGCGTCTCTCTTGAATCAATTTAGGCGGCAGATTGCTTCGTTTCCTGCGCGTTATGATTGAAAGGGTTTAAATCAGCTTGGAGAGGCCCTGACGTCGCTTCAAATTTCCTTACGTTCTCTAGATTTCTCCAACCTTTCACTGTTGCTTTCTTACTCCCAGGTCTCGTCTTCCATCTTCAAGCTTCGTTCTTATTCTCTCATCTTCCCTGCTTGCGGCTTTGCACTGTCTCAGGCTGATTCTTGCTTCGTAAGTTCTTCATACTACTTCTTTTCCTTTTTCTGTTGGAATTTCTTCATATTCGATACTAGTGTTTCTCCTTTTTTATGATGAAGATAGGCAATAGATCGATAACTGAGTTTAGGAAGTTTTATAATATTTCAAACTGGGTAGACATTGAATGTGCCCCTGTTTCTCGTAATGTCAGGGACATTGAGGACGGTCGTTGGATACATGTCCTTCTGTTATCCCAAGGGGGTCTTACTTTTCCCCCAAATCGCTTGTTTTTGCACTTTTTTAGTTACTTCGATATAGTTCCTGCACAACGCTCACCAAATGTTTGGAAATTTGTCAATGGTGTGCATAGAATTAATCAGCTCTATGGCACCAATCTAGGGCTTGCTGAAATCTGCTATTGCTATTCTTTTACTCGAACAAGCTCTGGCCTTCTTTACCTCAAAGCTAGGAGTCCTGATAGGGTGTTGGTAGTAAATCTACCTGATTCCTACAAGGACTACTGGCATGGGGGTTTATTGCCAGAAATTGGCAGTTCCCTCCCCATACTGAAGGGTCGAAGTCTGGGAGATACGTGATTCCCTTTTATGGGGAGGAATATATAGGTAGGCATAGTTCTTGTTCTGCTCATTGATCCTCTGTTAGTGTATGGACTTTCTCATATCTTTCTCTCTTTCTTTTTTCATCGAAGACAAAGAACTCAGAACCCGCTCTTCACGAGATTCGAGCTGCTGAGCTGGTTAAGGCTTGGAAAATCAAGGAACTCTTAGCTGACGGTGAGCATCCTCGATCAGCGGCATTTCTTCTGGAATACAAGAACATTGGGTCCAGTTTCATCGCATGACCTAAGGATAGCATTCCTCAGCTAGATATCACAGAAGAGGTTGTTGCTGACCCAATCCAATTGGACGAGGAGGAAAGCAGCTCTAGTGAAGAGAGCGAGGGGGCTAACAGGGGTGGTGTTGAAGGTGATTACAGAGAGGAGAGCTCAAGTAGCGAAGAATCTTCCAGTTTGGAGGAGGGTTCAGAGGCTCAGGAGTCTTCAGGGGATTCAAGTAGCTCCAGCGAGGAAGATATGGCTCCTCTTAGGAAGAATTTGATTCGAGATGATGATGAAAACAATGTGCTTCTTTCTCGCCGGTTGAAGAAGCAGAAATCTGGGAGCGGGGATGCCGCCACTGGCTCCCAGACTGTTGCTCACGAGCAGGAGAGGAAGAAGAAAGAGGAGGAACTGGTGAGAGAGAGGGAGAGAAAAAAGGAAGAGAAGAAGAAGAAGGTGGAAGAGAGAAAGAGGATAGAGAGGGAGAAGAATGAGAGGGAAGAAGAGAAGAGGTGAGGACAAAGGCAGGGCAGTCTCTGGTGCCCGTGTCTGCTCTGGCTGAGGGGGCTTCTGTTGCTCTTACCCCTCAGCTAGCTCTGGCAGTGCTTGAAAGGGCAGTGCTGCCAGCTGATCGCCAGAGGTCGATGAACATAGGGACTGACCAGTTAGCTCAGGGGCTAACCTTGGTAAGCCTGTTTTTACTTCTCTTATCTTGCAATGCTTCTTTCAATACTTTCTCTGCTGATATTTTCCTTTTCTCTGCAGTTTGTGTCTGATTTCACCGTCCTCTATCGCAGCCGCGACGAGCTTGCGAGGAAGAATGCTGAGTTGGAAAGGAAAAATGTCGAGCTGGAGGCGAGCTTGAAGACTGCCAGTTCTGCTCAAAAGTCTTCTGACCTCGACTTGGCCCATGCCAACAAAGCGAAAGAGGAGGCGACCAAGGAGCTCGAAGAGCTGAGGCAGTCCTATGACTTGGTCTGCACGAGCAAGCTAGCTGTGGCAAAGGAGAACAAGGTGCTAGCTGGGAAGGTGAACAAGGTGGAATTTGAGGCGGTCACCCTCAAAGAGAGCTCGTACAACGCTGGATGGGTCGCAGCGTACGAGGATGCTGAGGCCCAGATTGGTTATATTGGTCGTCTCAACTTTAAGAAGAGTTGGGACACGGCCTTACTCGCTGCCGAGGTGGATATTGACTCCACCCTCTTTGACGAGCACGACCCCGGTACCAAGCCTGTCGTAGATGAGGTGCCTCTCCCTGCTGCAAATGAAGGTACCCCTGCGGTTCTGACCATCGCTGCTGATGCTCCCCTTGACCAGGGGATAGCGACTGCTCCGTCTGAAGGAGGTGTGCCTGGAGCTGCTGCTGCAGATAAGGGGGCGCAACCAACGACCTCAAAGCAGACTGAGGTTGCCAGCTAGTCTTCTTTAGGGAGCTCTTTGTATTTTTGTTGTTCCTTCCTTTTGATGATGTACTTTGAACTTTCTTTTAATGAAATGAAATTCAGTTCCCTTCCGCGTATTGATTTATTTGTTCTTCAATGCTTATCTGGTTTGTAGTTGATTGATGTTGATGAGTATATACCTGCTACTTCTCAACTAGGAAAGATTCTTGGTCCTGATGCAAGCAATCGAGTTCGCAAAGCCTTTGTAAGGATCTCCAAGTCTCTTAGGTCGAGGAACCAAGATTATAAGGACCAGTCAAAGCTCGTCGCCAAGCTGAAGGATAGGCTCCAAGAGATGGAGGAGATCGGCGCTTCTGTTCAAGAAGAAGTAGATGCTCTGAAGGCTAAGCTCATGGATGCCTCCGAGGTTAATCAGGTTGGAGTACTTCAGCAAGAGAACGATGCTCTGAGGAGAGAAGTCTCGCGACTCAGGGAGAATGCGCCGAGCATTGCTCCTCGAGTTCTACGTGGTTCCTCTTCATCTACTGGACCGCGAGCTGGTACTGATGACAGAGGTTCAGCTAGGGAGATTGCCGAGCTTCGAGACGATGTTCGCCGAGCGTACATGATAGCTGCCGGTCTTCAAAGAGATGTTACCTCGCTGAGGCATCTGTTCAAGAAAGGTCCTTGGCGAGTGTGGACTGATGGTTACGATCAGGGTTGGACCGATGCTCCGACGAAGTTGGGAGAAGTTGAAGAGTTATCCTTTGTTAGGGGATGGTTGAGTGCTCTTAGGGAGTTGCAGGTCCCTAGGAACTCTGTCCTCTGGTATCGTCATAAGATCTCCCCCTCAACTATGATGCCTAACCCATTCAGGAGGGATGATTAGTGGGTCCCCATAGATGCTATCCCCAGGCAGCTATTGGAATCAGATTCAAATGATGTCGAGTAGGAATTAGCTCCTCACCCAGATGATGGCCGAAGAGCGCAAGTGGCTGACTATCTTGCTCGGAGACCTAATCCTCATTAGGATTTATTTTATTCAGCTCATGTAACTCTTTGTATACGTAATGATGTAATAAAGTAATTATGTTTGGGGGGATTCGCCGACTAAACATGTGTCGTGTATTTTTTACTTCATTGATTTCTTGTTCGACTATCTTGGGCTCTTCTTAGCCGACTAGATTTGATATAGGTATAGTTGTTTTATTGAGTATCCCCCCAGTCCAGTATGTTTATACGAGACCATTCTGCCTCACTTTACCTTTTAGATTGTGTCGTCACACTCCCTTAGGCCTAAGTGTGGCAATGGTGAGGACACACCTAGTGTTGGATGTTCTATCCAAGCAGGTTTTTTAAGCCAAACATTGTTTGGCGACCAACCTGAGTTGGGCGAGCTGCCTAAGGGTCCCCTGTAGGGCTTCTTATATTGCTAGGGGCAATGCTAGGAGGTTATTCATGTTTGATGACGAAAACCTGAGGAGGGTAATACCCTGCTTTTATATGTTTAAGGAGAGAGCCTGTAACTTGGAAAAGGTGCATAAATTATAAAGTATTTGAGAAAAAATCAACACTTCATAGGATGCCACTGCCAAACAATTTTTTATTGATCAGAAATGAATTGCAAATTTCAACATTGGGTTAAAAGATCAACACAGAAAACTAGAAGTAGAATTTCTTTAAGTTGGCTGCGTTCCAAGCTCGAGGTATCTCCCTGCCCTCCAGCGTTTCTAAGTGATAGGCTCCTTATAAGTTGTCCCTTATCACCTTGAATGGTCCCTCCCAGTTTGGTCCTAGCTTGCCATCCAATGATTTTACTGCGCTGCCAAGAACTTTCCTTAGGACGTAGTCCCCAACTTGGAATGCTCTCGGATTGACCTTCTTGTTGTAGTGCTTTGCTAGTTGTTGCTGATAACCTGCTAGCTTCACTAGAGCCAGCTCTCTTCGTTCCTCAGCTAGGTCAAGTTCAGCGAGCAATGTTGCATCGTTCTGGCCTTGGTCGACCAGGGTAGACCTCATGGTGGGGAGGCTAGCTTCCAAGGGAATGATTGCCTCCATACCATATGTCAGTGCGAATGGTGTTTTCCCGGCTGCTCGTCGTGGGGTAGTGCGGTAAGCCCATAGGATGTGTGGCAGCTCGCTCACCCATTCCCCTTTGGCTCACTCCAATCGCTTCTTCAATCCACCAATCACTGTTTTGTTGGAAGCTTCGGCATGTCCGTTGCTCTGAGGGTAGGCTACCGAGCTGAAATGGTGCCTGATCCCGTGGTCGTTACAGAAACCCCGGAAGAGGCCACTTTCGAACTGGGTTCCGCTGTCAGTGATGATGGTCCTGGGGATCCCGAAGCGGGTGATAATGTTCTTCCATATGAATCTTATCATATCCTCGTCTCTGATGTTTGCCAGCGGCTCTGCCTCTATCCATTTGGTGAAGTAGTCTGTCGCGACCAACAAATACTTGCGATTACCGGCAGCGGTAGGAAGAGGGCCTACGATGTCCATTCCCCTTTGGGCGAAAGGCCATGGACACCAGTAGCCTTCCTTCATTGCTCTAAAAGCTAGCAACCTGCCCCCAATATGACTCCCACAGATTCCCTCATGGAGCTCGTGCAGAACTTGCTCGACATCCTTCGGGTGAACGCATTGGAGGTAAGGACCGGTGAAAGATTTCTTATACAGTTTGCCCTCAGGAGATAAGGGAAAGCGAGCAGCTTCGACTCTTATCTGATGAGCGGCCTTCTTGTCGTCTGGTAGGGCACCATCTTTCAAATAATCCCTTAAGGGGTCCATCCAACTGCGGGCTAATTCAATCTGGAGAACAAGACTTATGTTTGGCAGTTTCTCGATCTGGGTAATGCTTGGCTAGGCAAGGAAGTCGATTGGAATTGTTCTCTTCAGGTCAGAATTGATCGCTGAGCTCAAGGCTGCTAGGGCGTCAACATGGATGTTTTGTCCTCTGGGAAACTATTGGACGCTGACCTGTTCGAAGTTTGACATTAATTTCTTCGCTGTAGCGAGGTAGGCCGCTATTCTCTCGTCCCTCGCGTTGAAGTCTCCACTAATCTGGTTGCCAGCTGTGAGTCGCCGAACACTTGGAGTTGCTTTGCCCCCAGCGCCTATGCCTTCTGTAGGCCTGCTATCAGTGCTTCATACTCTGCTTAGTTGTTGGAGGCTTCAAATCCAAGCCTGATTCCTTGCTAGAGGATTGCATCTTCGGGGGTAACCAGCACGATGCCCACTCCTGCCCCTTTGGAGTTGGAGGCTCCGTCAACGAACAGTCGACAAACACCTTACGCCGAGGGGTTTTCCCTTTGACCAATAGGTTGAAGTTGGACGCAAGGATGTTCTCCTATAAATTCTGCGATGAAGTCGGCGAGGACTTGTCCCTTGATTGCATTCCTTGGCTGAAACTGGAAGTCAAATTGCCCAAGCTCAACTGACCACGTCGATACCGGACAGATCTGCTTTTCGCAGGATTGCTTTAAGGGGGTGAGATGTAAGGACAATGATGGAGTGAGCTTCGAAGTAATATTTCAATTTCCTCGAGGCTACAACTAGTGCAAAGGCGAGCTTTTCTAGGGGTAGGTACCGTTGTTCGGCGTCTAAGAGGGTTTTGCTCGCCTAATAGACTGGGTGCTGGATCCCTGTTCTTTCGCATACCAGTGCAGAACTTACAGCGTGACTGGAAACTGCGAGGTACAGGTATAGAGAGTCATTCTCATGAGGGATTACGAGCAACGGTGGTGTACTGAGGTAAGCCTTGAGTCCTTCTAGCGCCTTCGAGCAATCCTCGTTCCACTCCACATTTTTGCTTTTCTTCAAAAGTTGAAAGAACGGCTGGCACCTTTCGAACGATTTTGAGATGAATCGGTTCAGGGCGGAGAGTATTCCTGTGAGCTTTTGCACTTTTCTTATCGTATGGGGGGGCTGCACCCTATTGATGGCGTCAATCTGTTCCGGGTTGGCTTCAATGCCTCTCTTACTAACCAAGTACCCGAGAAATTTTTCTAACTGGACACCGAAGGAACACTTACTTGCGTTAAGCTTCATTCGGTATTTTCTGAGGATTTCGAAGGTCCTTGATAGGTCTGAGAGGTGTTCTTCTTTATGCCTGCTCTTGACGAGCATATCATCGATGTATACCTCCATGGTGTTTCCCATTTGGTCTTTAAACATTTTGGTGACCAACCGCTGGTAAATTGCTCCTGCATTTTTTAGCCCAAAGGGCATGACCTTGTAACAATACAACCCGACGGTGGTGATGAATGCTGTCTTGTCTTGATCTGGCTCGTGTAGAGGGATTTGGTGATACTCGGAGTATGCGTTTAGGAAACTCATTCTTTCATGAGCTGCTGTGGCTTCCACCAACTGGTCAATCTTTGGGAGAGGAAAACTGTCTTTGGGGCACGCTCTATTGAGGTCGGTCAAGTCAATACAGACTCTCCACTTTCCATTGCTTTTTGGGACCACTACTGGGTTGAACAACCACTTAGGGAATTGAACTTCCCGTATGGAACCTGCATCCAGCAGCTTCTCCACTTCCTTCTCCACAGCCTTGGCCTTCTCGGGTGCAGTTCGCCGTGCCTTTTGCGCGATCGGCTTGAAACTCGGGTCAACGTGCAACCGATGACAAACTACACTGGGATCAATCCCAGGCAGCTCGTAGGGTTCCCACGCGAAAACGTCCAAGTTAATCCGCAAAAGTACTGTTAGTTCCTTCTTTTCTCGATCTGTGAGAGAGGCCCCGATCAAGAACATCCTATCTTTCTTGTTGCCGCCGGCTGGGACTTCCTCCAGGTTCTCAACGACCCGCTCAGAGGGGAGGAGCCTGGTCTCCTCCACTCCAGGTCTTCCATATTTTAGCTTCTATTTGGAAGGTATCAAACCTTCCTGTTCTTCATCCTTCTCCTTGGCCTTCTCGACCTTCTTCTCCGGCTTTGGGCGGATGGTTGCTATAAAGCACTTTCTCGCCATTGCTTGATCTCCATGGATCTCCATCACTCCTCGCTCAGTCACATATTTGAGTTTCTGGTGGTAGGTAGAGGGGACGGTCTTCATCGCATGTAGCCACCCTCTGCCAAGGATGGCCTGGTAGGGTGAATCAATGTCGACCACCAAAAACTCGATCATTTTGGAGTCACTTCCTGCCCTTATTGGCAGTACAATCTTTCCCAAAGGGATAGTCACTTTACCGGCGAAGCCAACTAGAGGAACGGTGGCTTCCTTTAAGTCGGCGACGCTTAACTTCAACTTCCTGAATAGGTCGAGATACATTACTTCGGATGAGCTACCCTGGTCGACAAGCAACTTATCAACATCGTAGTTAGCTATCCCCAGTGTAATGATCAAGGCATCATGATGTGGGGTCCTTACTCCCACTAGGTCTTCATCCGTGAACACAATGTGTTTGCTGTAGTCGAAGTCATCTGCTCGCCGACGCTTTCCTGCCTGCGTTTTAGCTGGATCGATTTGAAAAGCTTGCATTATCGCCGTAAGCTTTTTAACTTCCATCCGAGCTGAGTTTCCTTGAATCTTCTTTAGATCTGATGCCCCATGAATCACTGCGAACTCATGGCTAACATCCTCCTCGAGCACGTTGTCAGGCCTCGGGTCTCCATTGGCAGCGACCTTCTCTGCCTTCTTCTCCACAAATTCGTTCAAATGTCCAGTTTGGGCTAACTCTTCAAGGTGAGACTTGAGAGCCTTGCAGTGCTCGATTTTGTGCCCACCCTCTTTGTGGAAAGCACATCTCAGTGCGTTGTTCCTTTTTGAGGGGTCTGCTCCCATCTTTCTGGGCCATTTAACGAACGGCTCGTCCTTGATCTTTGCTAGAATCTTGTAGATTGGTTCTTTAAAAACAGTGTTCACTGCCTAAAATGCTTTTGAAGCATCATTTTTGTTCCCGCTCTTGGGGCCATTCTTGCCCCCATTTTTGTTCCTTTCTTCTGGTTCTCAGCTTTGAAGCTGCTCTTACCGGCGAACTTGGCGCGACCATTCTCCCCTGCGCTGAGGCGGGTCACATATTCAACTTTGGCGTATTTTTCAATACGAGTCATTAGGTCGTCAATGGTCGTGGCCTCCTTAGTAAGGGACTGGTGCAAAAGGCAGGAGTTGGGTAGGCCAATCATAAAGGATGCCACAGCGACCTGCTCCGAGCAGTCATCGACATCGTTGAATAACTCCCATTATCTTTTCACATAATCTCTGAGGCTCTCTTGAGGCGTTTTCTTCATTGTCAACAAGGCATCCATCCTCTTCGGATGGGAGCTGCTGGTAATGAAGCGAGCTGTGAAGAGCTCTGCCAGGGACTCGAAGCTCCTGATGGATTTACGAGGGAGTCTCTCGAACCAATTCTGGCCACATCATGCAAGCTCGAGGGAAAGATCCGGCACATTAATGCGTCCTTGTGGTTCCAGAGGGTCATGGCCTGCCTGTACTGCCTAACATGGTCAATAGGATCAGTCTTTCCGTCGTAGATCTTGAACCTGGGAATAGCGAACTTCTTGGGGACTTCTTCTTCTATCTCCCTTGAGAAAGGGGACTTCATTTGGGTCCTGAGAGCTTGCCTGGCTAGCTCTCTGGTCGATCTGGCACCCCGATGCGCTGGGTGTTGGTCCATTTCTCTCCGGACCAAATTTCGTATGTCATCATTTCCTCGACCTGGGCTCCTGTAACGGCGAGTTGGTTGCTATTGCTCGGGCAAGTCATCATCTGACCTGTGTTCCTCAAATCTCTGAGATACACGTATAGGGCTCCTTCCTCGGCTGCGAGACTTGCTCGCCTGAGGGCTAGGAGTGCGATATTGACGTTGCCTGGTGCTACGATAGAGTTCTCTCTCCATTTTCTCCAGTCTACTCTTGAGACGAGCATTCTCAACTTCCTGCTTGCGAGTGGCCTCCTCTTGCTCTTGGAGCCTGGCCTCATAGGCGTCAATTAGCCTGGAGACCTGTGTGGACCTGGCTGGTCCTTGTCTTTCCTCCGAAGCTTGCCGTTCTGGGCGAGCCCTAGGATTTGAACGTCGAACTTCAGATCTGATCCTGCGAGGGGCAGGTTGCTCTTGAATATCCCCTGCTTGAGGGACATTGCTGCTGTGACCAGACATTCCAAATTCTTATTGGTGAAGACTTTCTTAAAGGAAAACAAACGGTTCCCACAAACGGCGCCAATTGTGGTGACAATTAAACTCAACACAAAATATTAAGCAAAAGCAATCACCAGAATAAATAAAGAACTCGAAATGACTACAATCACACACAACACAGAATATACGTGGTTCGGCAAGAAGGCCTACGTCCACGGTGGTGCTCTCTGTATTTTATTTCTGTTTACTCCAGGGGACTCGGAGTGTTTACAACTGCAAACCCTTTGCCCCGGGCGGAGGGTTTAATATATACAACTTATTTTCGAAGAGTGGGGGAGTGGGACTCCTCCACGTTAGCCCATGATCCCTGGAATATCTCTTTGAGAGATTTTAGGGATTGAATGGGTCACAACTAAATCAGTTACAGCACAAGGCCTCTAGACTTTGGGCCGGGCTTACTTGGGCTACTCGTCTGGGCCAGAATTACTAATCGAGGTACCCATGGTACTATTAAAAAAATAGTCTGAAAATGTGTTACAAAGAAAGTGCACTGAATTAATCTCGGTGGCAGATGAGGATACGTCAATGTTACCTGGAACATAAATCACTGCTTTGTTGTGTGTAAAGGTACAGATACTAAAGTGCCCAGTACGCTTTACGTTTGGAATGGGCTTAGATCTTAATTGAAATGTTGTGTCAGTTCGTGTCTCGCTTGGAAATATTATTTGGATTGTTTTGGAGGTACTATATAAAGTGTACATATGCATATATATAAAAAGTAGACCTAAACGAATGTATAATCATTTTTTATGTAATTAGATTTTTGTATATTATGAACTTAGAATTGGAGTACGTAAGTTTTTGTGGATCTACATGGGATGAAGCAAATCGAGAGAAATTTTTAATATGCATGCTCCTTTTCTCGTTTTTCTTTGTTATTCTCTTCTTTCAAAACAAAAGTGGGACGCTGGAATTTGGTAACGCTGAGGCAACACAAATTTTACTGCCTAGCACCCAATGCACTATTATTTAAACGTGATGTACAATCACTTTTAAACATTAGGTGGTGTTTAATACTTTCGTGAGGCCCGCTAACCACCTTAATCTTTAGCATGGGACATAACTAATCACAACGACAATGGGTCAGATCACCATGGCTACAACAGGTGTGATCACGGCTATCACAACTGACAGACCAAGTTAGAATCAAAGTCTATAAATAAGACCCTTGGCCCCACTATAAGCAGACTTTGTGAATATGACAATATGATTTGAGAGATTGTTCTTATTATTTCCACTGCGTGTATACATCACCTACCATAGAACCTCATATACTTTAATCACAGTAGAGTAGACACTTATTACACATCTCTCCACCCTATCTCTTTCCTCCCTTCCGATTTGTCCGAAATCCAATTTGGTTTAAGAATAATGTTTCGGCCACCAAAGTAATCTCATTTTAATCTCTCAGAATCCTTTAGATCTCAATTGTAAGGCCGATTTTTTCTTTCACAAGGACAACTTAAGGGCAAGGCCACGACTTGCAAGACCTATAATAAAATTTCAAAATATTGGACTCCCAAAGTCACAATATACATGTGTGTGTGTGTGTGTGTGTTTTTGTGCGCGCGCGTGTGTGAACATATTTTAGAATTTAGGAACTTCATTGCAACTTTTTTTGTTATACGAAGCGTTCAAGTGGTTTTCAACCAAATTTTATTGCTGTATATTACTTCGACTTACATTTGGCTTTTTAAAATACTAGTTATACTTAGCTAGAACACACACGCATATATAAGATTTATATGCGACATTTCTAACTGATATATTGCAATACATCATGATGTGGTGGTCATTCACTGTGAATTTGACGACACAAGTTTGCGATATACCACAAAATAATTGCGACATTTTTACAGTTCTGTATTTCTGACACTGCTATATTTCGTATCACGTTTTGGACATTGCGATATATCGCAATGTATCGTGACCTTTCAGTTTTGTGTTTCATACTGCTATTTATCGCATCACAGTTTTAAAAATTGTGAAATATTGCACAGTATATCATAATTTCTCGTAATTTCTAATAACCATGGTCATAGGTTGCTATCATCGGTGTCAAATATTGCCACACCAGTTAATAAATATCTTCAATGATCCCACAAGCTCAAACACACAAACAGAGGTAGTGGGAGATATGAATTTAAGTTTTGCAATTTCAAGTTTTTGGTGAAATTGCCTAATTTATGTTTTATGAATTAACTTGTTAATTCTTGAATTCTTACGTTATTGCAATCAAAATGTAATTATAAGACAATTTGTGAATGAGACGATTTTAAATGGGCTAATTCTTAATTTTTGGGACTACTAATTGTGAAGGAGTCAATAAAAACTCAATCACGGACATTATATTTATCGGGCTAATGGGCTCATTAAAAGTAAGGAAAAAAGAAAGCTGGAAAAAATAAAATATCCAAGTACTAATATCTTTACCGGGCATGACACGCAAGTCCCTAGCCTCAACAGTGACAAAATCAGGATTTGCTACCACCATGGGGAGATTTTTAGCTGCACATTTCTCCAATATTTTATCAAGATCCTCAAGTTTCATAGGAAGCGAAGCACCAGAAGAAAGCCCCAAAGCTTCAGTTCCATGAGCCAAAACAAACTCAGCTTCTTCAACATTCTCCACAACCTGTAACCCTAAGCCCTACAGCAATAAATTTAAACAATACTCAAACATTAGTCTCCGAATATACGACGAAGATTGTGAACTGCTCATTAGGCTATTTGATAATTAAAATTTATTCTTGATGCTCAGGAGATTTCCATTCATTACTTTTTATTGATGAGTCCATATGGACCTCCTCAAACAATTTTTGGTAGTAGCAGTGCATCAAGAAAGAAAAGAGGTCCTAGATGGATCACTAAGATGTATAAGAAAAACATCTCAAATTTGAGAAACTAAAAATGAGCACCAATATTTAATCAGAGACATTATGCAGATCGCAAGGAAGAAAGCGTTCTTAGTTACGGGGTGTTAAAGTCTAATCTCTCTCAAAATTGAATCCCATACTTTTAGGTACCCTACTGACAGTATTTTAAGATCATTTTTTAATTAAAAAAATAAACTCTAGTTGGGAAATAATTATCAACTAGAGCTATCTCTTGATTACAGAAAGAAGATGAGCTACACAACACCCTCCCCCAATTTAGATCAGCCCCAAAGGGGTGTGAAATTGTCCCTTACGGGATTCAAACTCTGCCTACGTGGAAGTGAGTAGTTATACCATGTGAGCTACAACTCACTGCTACATAGTTACAAAGAGTTATATAGTTTTCTTTTTAATTTTTAGCATTTTGTTGGGGGTGGAGGGTGGGGGGGTGAAAGGGGATGCTACCCTGAGATTTTATCAACAAACAAATGAAAAATCAGCACTTCAACCCTCTCGCGCATTGGGCTGTCCCAAGTTGCAAGAAGAGATGTTTGTAAGAAGACGTAGAGAGACAACATATTTGAACAATAAAATATTATATCTAAAGTAAAAGTACATGAAAAATGTAAAGGAACTACTATATATTGACACAAAATACGGCAAAAATTATTCTTAGAAGTATTTGTCCACTTGTCTCTGTTCTATATCTCACATACCTCCAGAGATATAGCACCTCGGTCATTCCAGGTCATGTGAATGCAAGACCTTCCTAATCTCGCAAACCAAGCATCATCTTTCCTGTTCACAACAAGTGTCAGGTGTTTACATGCAAGTATAAGTTGAAATAATGAAAATGTAACATTTGATTGCAACATAAATTAAATTTTCGCTAATATACAAACAACCAAACAAGGGAGATGCCCAAATATCATGACAGATTGGTTTTTTCACAATCATATGAGTTATGTAACAGATTACTAAATTTAAGACATATTAGCATGCCACCATCATCACAGCCATATTGTGAACACTAGTCTAAGAGACTCGTATTAAATACTAGATTAGATTAAGATAATTAAGACTTTCAGCTTGAAAATGTGAAAAAACTAGTGTATTCAATGGGTCATTCAAAATATGGATACACGAGATATTGCCCCTTAATCCAAAGTTGCCAATCTTAACTAAAAGTTTAACACATCTTTAATTGGTCAGTGGGCAGAAAGGCCAAAAAAGAAGAGGAAGAGCCAATATACGACATATACATCTTAGTTCTCACCTTTTCATTATTTACCATAACTTTTGGTAAAAAGAATAAAAACTTAAAGGAAACAGGGCAAGATGAAACCCAGTATAAAAATGAGACACTCGAAATGATGAGAAACTTTTACAATGAATAAATATTTATTGTCAAAACACATATGTATATGGACAAAGAATAAATTTGAGAAATATTGAAAATGGTCCGAGCAAACCACGTTATGAGCATGAACAGCATATGTGATGATATAAATGTCATGCTAATAACAGGGTTATTGAGGACTCTTTACCACCAAGTTATTAGCATGAGCAACAGTTTGATGATATGCAATATTTCCTATAGTATTTTTTACGTAATGTCATGTATATCTATAGTATTTTTTAATCTTTGGATTCATATACTTATATTAATGATTATGTAACTTATATCGAACATTATTATATAAAAAGGGTTATTTGGGTTTTGGCCACCATTAGTTATACCCGTTTGCCCGTAATTAAAAACTATTGTAGGATTAACCCTCAATTTTCACTTTTAACGACACTTTTTGAAAAAGTGCGTCGCTAAAAATATCAAAAAAATTCGAAAGGTGTCACTCAAAGTGAAAAATGGGGGTTAATCCTATGATAATTCTTAATTGGGGGTATTCCCAAGAGGGTATAACTAATGGGGCGCAAAACCCAAATAACCCCTAAAAAAAATACACAACACAACATTATATGTGGGGAGCCTTCGTACTACAAGTAACAATTCTTTACACGACCCGTTATCACGGTGCGAACACGAAGTTCCTAGGTTTAGTCTTAACGGGTTTGGGTCATTAACAAATTGACTCATTGGACATGATTATACAAATGGGTTACACGAAGCCATTATAAACGACATGAACCCTAAAAAAAAAGTAACGAATACACGACAGAAATCCGATGACACAAAACAAAATCGACTATGCACGACTATAAATGGGTCGGGTTTGGGAGATGCCTATCTAAACGCATCCTATAAGACACGACACGATATGTTGCCCGACCCACTTTGTATGTAACTAAAATGGCATTTTTCATGCCATTAGCTTAAAGTTTATGTATAAAAATGCTCAAAACGCATTTTACACTTGCATCTACTTTTTTCTGTGTCAGATTATGCTTTCCAATACGTCTAGAGATGGATATAAATATATCCTTAACATAGAGATTTTGTTCCAAAGAAAACTGGCAGATTTCAATTTATTCAAATCGAATAAATTTTGAAGTAAATTAAAGAAAAATAAACATCGTATCACTATGCTATAGCTTAACAATGGGTAGTGCTACTATGTAGAATGAATTTAGCATAAAAAAATAAATGACAAAAACAATATTAATGAAGCAAATAAAATCGACATTTTAATCGTGATCTTATATGAAGTGGGTGAGATGTTAAATATTCGGTGAACCCTGATTCATTGGAAAGAATGGCGGATAAATTCTTTGTTTCAACTTGATAAGGATGTGTGCACAACTATTATGATATCGAATGTAGTTTTTTTTATATATCAATTGTAGTAACAAATTGACATCAACGATTTTAGTCCATAATTTTCAAATGTTTTTTACCTCCCCTCAGACAATTCAGAACTTACACATATCCCCTACATGTTCATTAAGTAGACTTCCCCATCCTAGACATGTGCATCATCCCACTTGTACCTTATGCGATATATGTTGTATGACTGAGGATTAAGTCTGATTTATAAACGTGTAGGAGCTAAGTCCAAATAATGAATTATCTCAGGCAGTAACGAGTAAAAAAAAAAAAAGAACTTTTAATACATATGACATTCAACCTCTCAAGGTGCTGATGAGTCAATTCTCCACTGGTAATGGCTCCAACGAAGAGAGAGGGATCAAATCCAAGATTCTTCAATTTTTCCAATGTTGTTGATGCACGTCTTGATGAGTTACTAATTATCACCATCTTTGCACCATATGTTGCTAACTTTTCTACTATTACCCAAACAAGGAACTTTAACAATATCAAGAACTCTTCATGCACTCAATTGCAAAGACAACGAATAATTAGACCAACTGACAAAGCTTACCAACATGTCAAAGCTAACAGATGAATACATACATGTCGAAATTGCACCTGGGTAAGGTTGTTTCCCATCGTGAAGAACTCCAAACTGATCTAAGAACCATGCCTGCACAGGCATCAACAAACAAATTGATAAAACTCTCAAAAGATTAATACACAATCTATAAACACATACATACATACGTAAACTAGAGGAAGCAAATCAAACTTGATCAATTACATAGACTTAGATAGAAAAATGAGGAATTATGCTACTCAATATTTCTCAAAAGTAATTTAATAAACAAAAGAGAATTCTGCCCTTCCGATACTAAGTGACATTAAAGTACAAAAATACTCTCAATGAAATATAAAAAAAATGTCTATCGCATCATTGACCTCCCCCCCCCCCCCCCCCCCCCCCCCCCCCTCTCAGAGGGTGACGAAGAAATGAATCCCCTACCCCACGCCCAGAAACTAAATTTTTCCAACCTATTGGGGGGACTATACCACAAGGGCCACAACGAAGCTCTAGCAAGTTGAGTGTGGGTGGAGGAAGCCAACTACCGACATAACAAAATCCACAAAAAGCATTGTGGGACCCATGATATTGAACTCAAATCAGAGGATACAAAGGGAAACATCTTACTAGTCTTTAATGAGTCAAAGTATTGTGCAAGTTGACAACAGGTGTAACTTCGTTTATTAGGGAGGTAGAGGAACCGAAAGACGAAAAAAAATCGAGTGCCATCTGGCGGCAAGCTCATCGCTACGTTATTCGAATGACCTTTTTTGAAAGGGATACCACCAATATCTCATGAAATGTCTGGTGCACCCAATAGCCAGGATGGTATGAAACTCACCCGACACACAACAGCACATATTGGAGGAATGGGCATGAATGGGGTACTTTTGGGTAATAACGGAGGCGGATACAGAGATAGACATACAGTAGAGTTCTTGAGGAAATGCAAATCCTATCATGACAACCTAATACATGCCCCTTTGGTACATCTCCATACCCTTTCAACAACTTATCCATTCCACACTAGGTCATTCGATCTAGTTGGCCAAATCATAACAACGGTCCATAGAAACATCTTGATTCTGGTTGCAAAAGAGTTACTGGCCCCTTTTGATTGGCAGTTTTTGCCTGGGCAAATCAAAATTTGCCACCCATTTGCTCACATTAGTTGTGTTTGATAGCAAAAATCATACCTGGAAAATTTTTCCCACAAATGGTCACCCATCATTTCCTGCTTTTTATAGAAAAAATGTCCCTCCTAAATAGCAAAGAATATTTTGCCCACCACATTTTTCCTCTACACTTGCAAACCACCTACAGTGATTTAACATAAAGTAAAAATCAATCATTGGGATATTCACTCTACAACATGGATTCTCCTCCATTCATTTACCCCACAGCAATACATTCACCTGCTTCTTCTCCTAACAGCCAGCCTGACCGTTTCCTCCATCACTGGCAATTAAAGCCAACATTTAATTGTTTTAAGTGTATATTGGTTTGTATGGAACAACATAAATCTGATACATTTTTTTTTAATTTTACGAAAGTAATCAGATCCAAATTGTAGCAATAGGTATGTAGAATCAATCAATACAAATGTTACAGTTTGCAATCCAACGTCAAGGACCTAGGCTAATTGTTCCAATAGTGGCAATAGGTATGTAGATAATCAATCAATACAAATGTTATGGTTTGCAATCCAACGTCAAGGACCTAGGCTAATTGTTCCAATAGGTATGTAGATAAGTTTTTCCAAATTATCAAGTTTGTTAGATCGCATTCATGACACTCTATTGCTCAACATTATCTTGTTGATGAAGGTTACCCACTAGTTCTTGGCTTTCTATCTCCATTTCCTAGGACGCAATATCATAGTAGAGATATCAACGGTCAACGTCCGGAGAATAGTAGAGAGTTGTTCAATTTCTGTCACTCGCCTCTCCGTAATGTTGTATAAAAGACTATTGGGTTACTGAAAAAGAGGTTTGCTTATCTCAGACACCAACCATTTCATGACATTGATACGCGAGCGAAGATCATTCTTGCATGTTGTGCACTCCATAAGTTTTTACGAATTCACGACGTAGATGATATACATGTGATGGGGATTGTGATAGTAAGTAGTGAAATATATCATGTGGGGAAAATTCTTTAATTCAGATTACACAATCTGACAAGAACAACAATCGCGGCAAAATATACCATGGTTGCCCGACATGCGAAAACAGGTTGGGTTGGGCAAAGCTAGTCATAGCAGACCAATCACCTCAATCCGATGACATATATGACACAATGTGATGGAAATGGGTCCTTTTTAGGGCTTTATTGCATTTTATTTTATTTTTGTTATTTTATTTTATTTTGTTATGTCATTATATTTCTTTTTTTTTTTAGTATTTAGAGGTAGGAGTGGCAAATGGCTAGTAAGGGCATTTTTGTAATTAGAATATTAGCTTAGGGCCTAAGCTACTCCTCCCCTGTAAATATCCTTGCATCACCCTCCATTTTGAATACAAGAAATTTCTTAATTCACTCTCTAAAAGTTAGGGTTTGGTTTATTTTCTTGGCCATTGACGTGTGGTTTACGTCAAATTGATATCAGAGCGAGGTGTCGTTCCCGAATTGGTGTATTGGTGTGTAGTTATCAAAATCAAAAACTACTTTCAATGGCTCCAAGAAAAGAGATTAATCAAGAGTTGATGCGAAGATTGGATAGACAACAACAACAAATGGATGCTCTCATCCAACTCATCTCCTCCACAATCCAAAACCCTAACCCTAGCCTCTACCTTACCTATTTCCCAGCCACCCTACCCTGACAACTAACTCCACCCCTGCCGACCCAAAAAAAACCTTAACCCTGAACCTTCGCCCTAGCCGCCGACCACCCCAAACCCTCCTCTGCAGCCCCTAGCCCAAAACCCTTGACCCCCGACCCAAGAAAATCCCCTTCCTCTGCCCAAAAACGCCCGGCCAACCTCCCTGGCAGCCCACCTGCTACTTCCACCCTAAACCCCATCCCATCCGAACCCAAAAACCCTTTAACCCGACTCGCCCTAACCCCAAACCCAAACCCTAGCGCCCCAATCCCAACCCTAGCCCCAAAACAATCCAGACCCGCCCTCACGCCACTCGGATCTAGCCAGATCCCACTTTCTCTTGGCCAAAACACTGGTGCCCAGGCCGAACAACCCCAAGACCCTCATGGCAACTCCAAAACAATTTTTTGACCCGGGAGGAAGCTTTTTAGGGATGTTTTGGGCGAAGCAAGAGAAAAAGAAGAAAATTTGTGGGATGTGCACTCCTCAACTTTCAGAAATTAATTTTTGGCCCCCACAAGTTTTTGGTACCAATTTTTTGAATTTTCTCATGAGTCCCCATTTTTTTTAACGCTCGAGGACGAGCTTGGTCTCAAGAGAGGGAGAGTGATGGATCGGGTCCCTTTTAGGGTTTTATTGCATTTTATTTTATTTTATTTTTGTTATTTTATTTTATTTTGTTATGTCATTATTTTTCTTTTTTTTTTGTTTAGTATTTAGAGGTAGGAGTAGCAAATGGCTAGTAAGGGCATTTTTGTAATTAGAATATCAGCTTAGGGCCTAAGCTACTCCTCCCCTTTAAATACTCCTTGTATTCCTTATTCCTCATTTTAGGACACTCTCCATTTTTATTATAAGAAATCTGTCGATTCTCTATCTAAAAGTTAGGGTTTGGTTTATTTTCTTGGCCATTGACGTGTAATTTACATCACAATGAGTTCCACTTTAATGTCCAAAGTTCTCACACATAACCACTGTCCAACGTACATTACCAATGAATGTAACGAGGGTTTGTATCGTTCAATAAGATCAATTAAAATTCTTTTGTATCTAAACATCTGCGTATCGGTTGTACACCTATTTGTTTAAGTTATTTAATTAAAACAAATTTATTTTTGAGTACTATGTAATATTTGAATATGTAAGACTGGAATGCAAACTGGTAAAAGCAATCTGTCAAGCAGCTACATTTGCAGCATGCTGTATGCAGTTTATTGGAAGGAAACTGGTAACTGGTTGGATGGTATTATAGTTTGATATACAGGGCATAGTTGTGAAAGGCGCGCGAGGTTCAGGTATAGGGCTTCGCCTGGGCACAGGCGAGGCGTATTTAAAAAGGCGTTCGACTTTTTAGTTACGACGCAAGGCGCAGCGCGAGGCTTGCTTTTTCAAAGAAAGACGCGAGTTTTTTTAACCTACCCCATACCCCACACACCGATCTGCTATCCTTTATGTTTCAAAACAACCCCAAAACCCTCTCAAACCCAAAAAACAAAATTTGATCCCTTTCAAACCCAAAAACCCTTGCCATCCCTGTAATCTGAACCACCCATCGCCGATATGTCTTACCAGTAACCCTCCCATTGGCGACGCAACTTCTAGGCGACCCTCCCATCGGAGACACAAGGTATTTTTTCTGTCGGGACTTTTTTTCTCTCTGTTCTGTTTTGATTCAAGTCGGAACATTTTTTGTTTTTTGTTTTTCTTCTGGTCATCTTAAGTTGTTTATTTCAACAATTTTTTTTGTCAGTTTTGTTGTCTATGCCATAAACTTTTTTTTACACCTTTTTTATTTTATTTTTTCTCTTTTCCTTCTTCAACAAATATGATTTGTTCTATTTTACAGGTCTGGAGCTTCTCTTTTCTAGCCTGGAACTAATCTGCTCTGTTTATTTTAAGTCTTCAACAAAAAAAATTTCTTCTCTGTTTTGTTTTCTATTACCTGAATCATTTTTCTTCTTCTGTATTTTTTATTTTATTCGTCTCTCTTCTGTTTTATTGTAATTTTTTTTTTGCTCTGTATTTATTACTCTGCTATTCATTTTTTACTTCTTGCTGATTCAGTTTGTGTATTTCACACGGAATAATCGAAGTGCTGTAATATCAATGTATACATTGCTGAAACATTTTGCTAGTGTCTCAAACATATCAATTTATACATTGATAGTTGCTCATACATATCAGTGTCTACATTGCTATGCAATTTTTTTTATTATTTCTTCAATTTATTTACATGTTATTATCAAGTTAAATGATTAGCATAATACATGTGCACTTCACTTAATGTTGATTGATGATAATTTAGCATTATTACAATTTGTTGGTTGGCTACAACCTACAACGATTTATTATTACAAGATATGATATATTATACAATTGGAATAGCTTTTGAATGTCAAAAATATATATTTTTTAAAATTTTCATAAAAAATGCGTCTGCCTAGGCTCCATGGAGACCTTTCGCCTTTGACAACTATGATACAGGGGTCATTTTATTTTAATAATTTCCTGCTCATATTGTTAATCAGTCAGCTATGAAGGGGTTCATATATTGGTAGCATGTTCATTATGTCAATTAGTTATAGCTGATATATAACTAGGTTGGGATGATGGTGTGTTGAGCAACACTTCAGTCTGCTAATGTTGGTTTGCCACAATTGGTGTATGACAGTTGGTGTAGGATCGAGTGATGATAACTAGCGAAGGTAACTGCAGGTCTGGAAATGTTGAGTGGTCTGCTATTTTTGTGATTTAATTATACTAGTAGTCTGGAGATTATACTAGTTAGTGATCTGGCTATTGTTGTGATTTAATTATAATTAGCATAGGTAACTGTGGTCTGGATATTTTTTTATCTGATCATTTGCATCAGTTTGCTAATGTAGTGAGTTAAGAAGTATAGGTCAGTTTGCAAATGTTGTGAGTTAAGCAAAGGTAACTGTAGGTCATATACTAAAGGTGTGAGTTATTCATTTGCAGAGTTAACTGTGAGATTTTTAATTTTTATTCATTTGCAGACATGGTTCAGAGCAGAGTAAATGTACCCTTTAGGCCGCCGAAATCAACGCGAACCAGGATACTGACAAGGGTGCTCAACCACAGATGGAGTATGGAAATGATGGATGGGATACTTATGAACACTCTAGTCGCCCAGGTGCTAGGCAGCCCAAATCAACAACGAACCAGTTGAAGACGAATGCACGTTCAAGGCTGCCATGTCAAAGTTGCATAGACGAATGCGCGTTCAAGGCTGACGACGTTGAAGCGCGAATACTTGGATGTCCACGATCTTCTACTAGTTAGTGGCTTCGGGTATGACTAAACTTCTGGATGTGTCACCGCTGAATCAAGCGTTTGGGAGGACTACATAAAGGTAGGAGGTAGCTGTACTCTCGGATTTATCCACACAAAACTGCATTAAGAATAGTTAATTATCAACATAAAATGTTGTCGGACAAGTCTAAGGCTGCAAAGATGAAGGGCAAACAATGCCTCTACTATAAAGACCTTCAAATGATTTTTGGTGACGACACAGCAATCTGCGAAATTGCTCAATTCGGTGGCAACTGTTTCTCCCCCATGGATGGTACAACACTAACTACACATATAAATCAGTCATTTTCGCTAGTAGTGTTCAATTGTGGAAAATTTATATGATGATATTTATTGACATGATATAGTGACTGACGAACAAGATAATGGACGTAAAACTGCCTTGGATGTTGAAGTTGATACAACGGAAACTGGTACTGATCCACATACTCCATCTGTGGGTGCCAAGCATAGAGGACTGGGGAAGTTCCTAAACCAAAGTGGCAGTGACCGAATCCATATGAAGAAGCAGTGTTCTAAAAGGCCCGCCTAGGCTTGAGGCTTTGGAGAAACGCATCGCCCACGCCTTATTACGCCTTATTCTTGGTAAAAGGCTTAAGGCACACTTTTTAAAAAAAAAACGAAGGATTAGTTAACAAATATTGGTTATGGAGCATGAATATGAGAAAGATGGCTACCAAACATATGAATATATTTTCAAAATTCAAGGTATGTATTATTTTATTATATTACTAGCCTTAGAATAATTAAAATAATAAAAAAAGGAAAAACGCCTTTTTACGCCTAGGCTCCTAAGGCTTGAGGCTTGACCTCTACGCCTCGACCACGCCTCGCGCCTTTTAGAACCTTGTGAAGAAGGCACTCGCGCTCTTGCCATTATTGAGGAGTCGTCAAAGGAAATTGCAGCCGCCATGACTAATGCAGGTCAACATCGACTCGCAGGCCCATGTTAACTGGCAAGATATAATTGGGAGGCTGCAGGGAATGGAAGTCCAAAAGTGTGAAACATCTAATCTGCATGATTACAATGTTTGAGGAAGACAATGGTTTGGGACGCATGTCTATGGGATTTTTGACTGAAGACATTCACCAATCATGGGTTTACAACAAGTTATCAAGCATCCCGTAAAAGAATTTAAATGTGCACAATTATGACTTTTGAAGTTATAGATGATGGATGGAACTATGATAGGCAACAACAAACACTACTTTCATTTAGTTGAAAGATGTGTTGTTATTTTTGGACATGTTACATTGCAATTCTGATTCACTTTGCTTTTGGCGGGCTAGTGTTAATTTAATGGCACTTGTTTTGTAGTAAAATCACATTATGTTAATGTTACACTTTCATAATTGTGGTTATTCATTCAGAAGCCTTTAAGTGGGCCCAAATTAACAAATGTAATTAAGGTGTAAACGATTAAAATTTCAACGACAATAAACAAAAATCCTCAATAGTAATTTGAAATAGAAACAACCAAATATGTAGTTCGGGAGTACTCCATTAGACTTCAAATAAAGTTATATTACATGGTAATAATTTAAGTAAACATTTTTAGACGGTATTTAAACGTACTAATATACGATAGGCAAGTAATCAAAACTACAGATAGAATTTCGACAGCATGCAACAGTTTGGCTTTTTAGTTCCTATCAAGCATCCTAGAGGATAGCTTTCAAAATCACTGGCTGGGTTATCGTTTTTGTAGTCCGACATTTCAAGATCAGATATGTAAAAAGGATCGCCTATATCTTTCTTGAAATAATTATTCACATGCGCATGCTGCAAACTCCTTTCAATTTGCTGAATTTCCCTTTTGAAAGGCATATGACTCTAACATCGTCCTTCGACTTGTCCTTATAATATTTTGTTGAACGCACTTCTGGCGGCAGTAGAAAACCATGCCGACAACAACATACTTCAAGATCACATTTTCAGTCCAACTGGGGCTGCCGTTCTCTCTTGCCTCCGCGTTTGAAGGCGGGTAGAAAACCACATGACCCACGTAGGAAAATGGAACATTTGTAACTATAGGTTTGTTTTTAAACTTACTTCTCTCTCCATACGAAGGAATTCCTGCCTGGTCAACGTAGGTACCCGGATTAGTCATCCAAGTATCAATAGGGTTTTCACCCGACGCGTCCCCAACTTCATATCGTTTAGTTTTCTTTATGCTTCATCTAGAATACCAGACACAGTTCCTACGAGGCTTCTCTGGTTTTTGGAGAACTACATTATTCCATTTTTTATACAAGGAACTAGGGACAGAAAAGTAATTTTGCAAGGAAGATTCTTTCTAGCAATACGTTTTTAAATTTCACTAGCTAAACTTTTAAATTTCAAATTTCAAACTAGGATTGATTTTACCACACTTCCCAAAGTAAAGATTGTGGTGTGTAATGAGTTGTCAATATCAATCATATTTTCAAATTGCGCTGACAACCCGAGTTCCACTCAACTGCAATTAATTATCTACTTTTGCATTGAGCCATCATTTCAACTGTATAAATTTATCCGCAATTTAAGTGGGAGGTCTATTAAAGCATAAAATGCGTATATATATACACTTGTGTAAAATATTGAACACACATTATATTAAGTTTCAAAAATAGATATTTTTACAAAATGGAGATAGATTTCTTTAGGCTTCATGGCAAAGCAAAGAGCAATCAATTACGGGTACTTCGATCTGGGATGCCACGTAACATTGGAAACTATCAACGATACACGTCCACGAGAGAGGCTATCACTGGTAAATACTTTAAATCCATTCATAAATCTTTTTTATGCTAGTAATATTAACATACTATTATTTGCCTATTTCAAGTTGTTGCGATTGTAAAGGACTTTCGACGCAACTCAAGTGGGGGAGTGTATTTGTTACTTAGCCTAAACTTATGGACAACAAGCATATAAGATCCTTGTTAAATCGATTGTAATTTTAATAGCAAGTCTGTCTATTCATCCCAAATCCTAACCAACGCATCTTAGCGATTGGAATTGATAATTTGCAATTTGTGATCGAGGATGACGAGGCAACAGTTAATCGTGGGAGAACTAGGAGAGTTATGTTTTGAGTGTGTTACGAAGTTGCCTCTTGTAATATTTTTATGAACAACTTACGTCAGATATTTTTTATAATTCTATGGTTATTGTGTCTCACACCCGTTAATGTTTACACTTTAAATATATTTGAAAATTCTATGGTTATTGCTTTCCAAATTCGCCAAATATTGATTGCAAATTTTTCATTTACCTTGAGAAAATTACTATCAAACACCGAAAGCAAGAAAATATATGTTGTACAACTGACAAAACATACTTATCAAACATAAAAAGATGGCAAACACGAGATTTTGTAGCAGGCAAAAAAAAAGCCTATAAATCACAACCCTATGAAATTTTCCACACTATGAATTTGCCAAGTTGCCTATCAAATGGGCCCTAAATGACAAATAGGCAATTTAGAAAACATAATGTCTGAAAAAATGTGGAAGAGTATACCCGATAATAGCATAACAATTATCCTAATTGACTACTTATCATCATAGCGAACATTATGCATAAAAGTGGTTACCCTTTTTTCCTATCTATATCCTTTGCTTAATAATGAAGAGTAACACAAAAGTTTAAGTGTGGCACTAAGACGGTAAACAAAATTCATGGTGGCAAATTTCATCAGAGAAAACATAATCTGCTGGTCCATATTTCCAAAAGTGATACTCTCTGACAATGAAACTCCATTTACCAAGGAGGAGTGAGAAGGCCCTCGTATGAAAGTACAAAACATCATCCACCATTAATTGACGGTGGCATATCAAGAGGAAAATGGGCTTCCTAAAGCATCAAACAAGACACTTATCAACTTAAGATCACAGCCCTTGGGGATGGGAGGAGAAGCTAGATTTGGTCTATGGGGATGAAGCAATTCTTTAAGCAAGACTTTACAACACAAACCCCTTCCTTAGTCAACACAATTGAAAATGCTACATGAAGGAAGAGACAAGACAAAAGCCAAGTTCCAAGTATGCTGTATCACAGCTAACCCTGGCCTTCGAGACACTAGTAAAGCGCCTAGATTTCAAAGAAGGGACATAATAAAAAATAAAAATAAAAGGCCCCGCATAATGCATATAATCCTAGGCTAATCAACGCCTAAATTGAATTCTAATTGGAAAGGTAGTTATATAGTTAAGGAACGGGTACTTCAGGATATTGCAAGATAGCTGAGTTAGAATCACAAGAGGAATGGTTATCGAAAAACTGTAAAAGATTGACGCTTACGTACTCCCAACAATATATCATGTGATAACAACATGGTTCCTTTTTTATAGATCCAAGAAGTAACTAGTCTTAAAGAACTTGTGTCGCCATCCTGTAAGGAGCATGGAAGTATGATATGGAAGGTGAGAGAATAGGCGCCCATCACAAAGAAATACTTAACACAACCTTAGGTTATAAAGGAGCTGAGGATCAATGTGGTAGGTAACAGAAAGCTCGGTAGGTCGTGAAAGGTCTTAAATGGTGGTGATTGAGAATTAGAAAATGTTCAGTCTATAATAAAGGTTATGATAAATTATGGGCTGATAAAAAGTTGTGCCCTTGCAAATGAAGTTGGGGTGTTATACATGGTGGTGTAGGGAATGATTTGGGTCAATAATCTCAGATGCATTTAATGAGGTGTTCGTGTATCAAATGGAATGTGATAAGTTATCAAATAAACCTGAAGAGAGGCTTGATTGTTGGCTACTATGAAAAGTCAGTGGTTGGCATTTTTCCAAGTTGTCAAATAAGTGGTTAGTAATTAGTAATGACAGTGTTTAAAGGTAAAATAAGTGTATCGAGAATTTAATCGGGATTGGGGGGGGGGGGGGGCGGGTAATGGTTATTGAGGGGGAATTGTGTCATATGTCTCGTGACGAGGTGGTAGCATAATGCAAGCACAATGCACCATATTCTTTATCATTCAAAACACGCATCCATATAACTCTCAACGCGAGAGAGATATTATTAGTTGCACATTAGGGCCCTTGAGTTCTGCCCGTCTCAAGTTATTTAAAGAAACTGGACAAGAACATAGGGATTTAAATAAAATAAAAAAGTGTAAGTACATGCGTGGAACTATCACACGATGATGTTTGTCTCAAAGAGTCTATTAGTTGGGATCAAAGCTCTTCTCAGTGCCCCCTATTTGTGTGTTGAACTTTCGTGACTTAGTATTTTTAGGATAACCGAGAAGTCTAGGGATTGGAGGTCAGGTCGAGAACAACGGGGACTAAGAGGTGCACAAATTATTCCTCCCGTCAGATTCTTAATTGTACTAAAAGGTGAAAAATATTTTGTCTGCTAAACAAATGCGACAATAAAGGATTAGTGTCAAAGCGATCCTTTCACAACAAGTTTTTACTATATATCCACCTCCAAAAGAATATACCAAATTGTTCCACAATGCATGAGTCATTTGTAACATCTTTCACTCTCCTTAAAAAGCCTACAGAGGACCAATTGTAGGAGTCCAAATTTCTGGACCGATTTGAGAAATCTTTTAATAATCTACATAGATCTGGAAAATCTTTTTGAACGTCGTTTTTTTGGTAAGAAATGTGATAAAATGGGATGATTTTGTAATTTTTCTACACAATAAATCGTCTTGTTACGGGATTAAAGATTGTTCTTATTTACCAATTGACGTAAATGACGTCAATGGGAGGAAGAAAAGATAATTCTCTCTCTACACTCTCTCTAATCAAATCTCAAAATATGGAAGAATGACTCAAATGAGTCTACATAGGGGGTATTTATAGGAGGAAGGTAGCTTAGACTCCAAGCTAAAGAAGTAATTACAACTATATCCCTATTAGCCTTTTGCTATTTCCTTTCTATAATACCAAACAAACAACTAATAAAAGAAAATACATCAAATAAAGGAAATAAAAGAAAATAACAAAAATACAATAAAACCCTAAAATTACTAAAAATAACCCCTATTCTTCATTCACATCATTCTCTTCGCCTTCGAAAAAGTTCGTCCTCGAACTTTAAAGTTGAGGTCGAATGAAAAAATGTCCCAAAATTGCGGAAGGGGCAAGACTTGAGGGGTCAAAATTGAATTTCTGAAAATTTGAGGAAGATTCTTCAAATATTGCATCAATTTTCATCTTCTTCCTCTGATCACTTGTGCCAATCATCAAAAATATGTACCACCGGGGTCAAAAACCAAGGTTTGATGTGAAACCCTATTTCTTGCACACGTTGGTGGGTTCCAATTAGGGCATAAGGCTGTGCGGCTGGCAGAGGAGGTGTCTGGACAAAAATTGGACAAAAATGGGTCGAAACCCTAGGGTTTCATGGCTGCCGGCATGTCCAAGATGAATTCCGACCACCAGAGATGACCTTTAGCCCTGCTTATTCACCGAAAAAGGGTCAAAAATGGTGTCGAGGGCTGGACAATTGTTGCCGACCACTGGAGTAGTGGTCCGGCCTAAGGGGAAAGAAAGTTGGGGCCGTCGGGGGGATGTTTTGGTGGCAGCAAAAGCTGCAACACTTTCTGGTGGTTCTTAGAGGTTGGTCGGCCTTGGTATGGTGGTTTTTTGGGTCGGGGAATGTGCGGGGTAGGGCTTCGATGATGGAGAGGGCTTGTTTGGGCAGTTACGAGGGTTCTGGGAGGGGTTTTGGGTTGTTTGGTTAGCGGGTTGTTGTGGTGGGGTTGATTGGATTGTGGTTGGGAGATAAATGGGGCTAGGGCTAGGGTTTTCTTAGGGTAAAAGGGTGGAAATAGTTGCGGAAGCGTGGTTAAATGGGTTTTCGGGGCTAGGGTTTTGGTTTCTTGAATTAGGGTTAGGGTTAATGATGGTGGCTAGGTGGTGGTGCGAGGTGGTTGCCGGTGGAGGAAGTCGCGCATTCATCTCTTCCATTTGGGCCTTCCTTTGATTGATGGCTTTCAAGATTTGCTCAAGAGGGTTTGGCGCGGAGGTGTTCATCCTTTCTTGGACCCGCGTGACGTTGTTTACGAGTTTTTGTTTTTTTACAATAACAACCGGGTCGAGCGACTAGGCTCTGATACCAATTGACGTAAATGACGTCAATAGGAGGAAGAAAAGATAATTCTTTCTCTAAACTCTCTCTAATCAAATCTCATAATATGGAAGAATGACTCAAATGAGTCTACATAGGGGGTATTTATAGGAGGAAGGTAGCTTAGGCTCCAAGCTAAAGAAGTAATTACAATTATGCCCCTATTAGCCTTTTGCTACTTCCTTCCTATAATACCAAACAAACAACTAATAAAAGAAATTACATCAAATAAAGGAAATAAAAGAAAATAACAAAAATACAATAAAACCCTAAAATTACTAAAAATAACCCCTATTCTTCATTCACATCATATATTTTTAGTTTTTTAGGCTTTAGTGCAATTTCCAAAGTTTTAGTGGCCACCCATTCCAATTATATTTTAATCGTAGTAAGTCCCATAATCACCTCTAGCCGCCCCTCTTCATTTTGAAAGATGATGACACTTGTCCCATTCAATGTTTAAAAAGGCGTTTGAGGCTTACGCCTCGAGGCTCGCCTCGAGGCGAGGCGGGCAAAAAATGCCTCGAGGCTTAAGCCTCAGGGTTGAATTTGAGGCTTACGCCTCAATGCGCTTCGAGGCTTACGCCTCGGTGAGCCTCATGCCTCGCCTTGCGCCTTTTTGCTGAGGCGCGGGAAAAAAAAACTCTTGTTCTTTTTTTGCTTTTGTTTTAAAATTGCACTTAACTTGTACTGTTTACTATTGTAACTTGAGAGAATTTTTTAAAAAATAACCAATATTTAATGAAACATAAAAACTGATTTTGTCAATTTGATTTTGTTTGAAATAAATGTACTAAATTAACTTTAATATGACTTTTTTTTAAAAGTTTTCTGTTTTTTTGTTTTCAACTTAGATTAATATGTTATCTTTAACTAAACTGAATATATATTAAGAAATTAATATATTTTAAAGGTTGCTGTTTTTTTTAATAAACTTAGGTTGATTTGTTTTATTATTTTTTTAAAAAAATTGCTGTTTTTTTAATCTTAGCTTGAAAATCAATGTTTTTTAATAAATTTGCTTCTTAACTTGCATTTATTAATTTACTGTCATATTATAAAATAACCAATATGTGAATGAAGCTAAAAAAATGATTTTGCCAACATGATTTTGCATTGATTAATTTATTGTCATATTGTAAAATAACCAATATGTTAAAATTGATTTTCTCAAATTACTTTTTTTTTTGAAGTTATCTCGGGGGAACAGAAAAATGTCAAACAATGTGAGACGGTCCTCAAGGATGTTTTTTTTGTAGTTTTATTTTATATTTCTTTGTTGTTTTATTTTTGTGGTTTTATTAGTATTTTTTAATATTATTTTGCTCTTTTTCTTTTCTTTTCGGTGAGGCTTACGCCTCGCCTCTCTGCGACTAAAACGCCTCGCCTCGCCTCGCCTCGCCTCGCCTCGCCTTTCGCCTTTTTAAACATTGGTCCCATTGTAATAATTATTACAATAGGACTAACAAGGAAACAAAAAAATTGGGATTGGCTACAAGTAAATTTTTTAAAGTAGGGCAAAATACCCGCTCTCCCTATATTTTGTAGGGCCCATATGTTTGATTAGAAGGACACAACCATACTTGTTCTTTTGAGATTCTGTTGAGTTTTTCTGCATATTTTTCTTATAATATATTCCTAATTTTGGAATTAAACAAGGGTGTGTTTGGGAAACCCAATTCAATGCCTTGGAATTGGAATTCGAATATTTTCAGTTTAAAATTTCCAATATTTAAACTGAAATTTTTTCAATTTCAATTACAAAACATGGAGTTTAGTTTCCAAGCGCACCCTAACACCACAATGGTGTGTTTGGGAACCCCAATTCCATGATTTGGAATTGGTATTGGAAAGTTTTAAATGTATGTTTGAGAACTCCAAATCCATGCATTAGAATTCGATTAGAAAATTATCGTACAAAATATTCAAAAGTTGAAATAAAAAAATCTCCAATTTCAATTCCATGCCAAGGAATTAGGGTTCTCAAACACACCCTAATTATGTTTCTACTTAGGGTGTGTTTGGTGTGGTGACAATTATTATTCAACACAAAGAAATAAGAGAAGCACAATCACCAAGCAAAATAAGGAATACAAAATGCCAATCACACAACAAAAGATGTACGTGGTTCAGCAAAGTTGCCTACGTCCACGGTGGTGCAGTCAATATTATTTCTATATACTCCGGAGAGTGATTACAGAGAATACAGTGTGTCCATATGCCCCGGACTTGGGGTTTATTATATAGATGTCCATTTTCAAGGAGTGGGGTGTTGGATTCCCCCACGTTTTCCATCTTCTCCTAGAACCCCTCTTAATGGGAACATGGGAGAAGACTAAATCATAACCGATTATGAGATGGGGGGTCTGGACTTTGGGCCGCTACAATTGGGCTACTCATCTAGGCCCATTATTCTAATTTTAGGTACCCACAATTGCCCCTAAGTTTGTTGGGCCATACTTTAGGCTCAATAAATTTAAATGATTTGTCATAATGGCTCCTTTGTGCACCGTGCAACTCTTCCCAAAGTTTGAGGACTGAGTTAGGCAGCACTTGCTTCGTGGTCTGTGCATTATGATTAGTAGCACTCAAAAGTTATCCAGAGCAGTCATTTCTCAATCGTCGTTTCAAGCTTCTCAGTACTCTCCCATTTTCTGCGAGTTCTAGCGATTCACGTTCTCTTCTCCCGGTCTTCAGTCTTATTGCTTTCGATCTTCCTCGTCATTTGGGCTTGTGATTCTTCATCGTTCAAGTCGAACTTTTGCCTTGTAAGTCCCCTGTGCCTTCTCTTTGTATTTTTTTTTCTTTGAATTGGTAGTTTTTTAGGGTTTTCCAATGGCAAAGATTGGTAATAAATCGGTCTCTGAGTTTAGGAAGTTTTACAATATTCCTGAGTGGGTAGAGATTGAGTGCGCCTCTCCCCCTAGAAACGTTCGAGAGATAGAGGGTGCCCATTGGATCCATGTCTTGTTGCTTTCCCAAGGGGGACTTACTTTTCCTCCCAACAATCTATTCTTGCACTTCTTTGGTTATTTCAACAATGTTCCTGCACAGTGTTCGCCCAATGTGTGGAAGATAATCAACGGCGTGCATAGTATAAATCAGCTCTATGGCACCAAATTAGGGCTCGCTGAGGTCTGCTTTTGCTATTCTTTTTCTCGAACCAGTTCTGGTGTTCTCTATCTCAAAGCCAGGAGTCCTGACCGGGTATTGGTAGTAAACCTACCTGATTCCCATAAGGACTATTGGCAAGACGACTTCCTTGCTAGAAATTGGCAGTTCTCTCCCCAGACTGAAGGGTCGAGGTCTGATAGATTCTCTGTTCCCTTTTATGGGGAAGAATACATAGGTAGTCTTTACTCTGTTCTTTCAATCTCTTTACTGATTTGTGATCTTTCTGACTTTTCTAGTTTTTCTTTCAGCGAGGTCGAAGAACTTGGAATCTGCTCTCAGCGAGGTTCGTCTTTCTGAATTGGTCAAGGCCTGGAATATCAGGGAGCCCTTAGCCGACGGCGAGCATCCCCGGTCTGTTGCTTTCTTGCTCGAGTACAAAAACGTTGGTTTTAGCTTTATAGCGAGGCCGGTAGATAGTATTCCTGAATTTGATACCTCTGAAGAGACTGCTGCTAATCCCATTCAGTTGGATGAGGAGGAGAGCAGTTCATAGAGCGGTATCGTAGGAGGTGCTGAAGGTAATTTTGGCGAGGGGAGTTCCAGTGGTGATAGTTCTTCTGACTCGGAGGAGGTTTCTGAAGCCCGAGACTCTTCGAGCACGTCCAGCAGTTCAAGCGAGGAGATGGCTCCTCCAAGGAAAAATTTGATTCGGGATGATGATGATAATGATCATGTGCTCCTCGCTCAGAGGTCGAAAAAGCATAAGTCCTGCTCTGGGGCTGTAGCTACTGGCTCCCAGTCTTCTGCTCAGGAGCAGGAGAGGAAGAGGAAAGAAGAAGAACAGATGAGAGAGAGAGAGAGAAGAAAGGAAGAGGAAAGAAAGAAGGTGGAGGAGAAGAAGAGGATGGAGGAGAAAAGGAGAATGGAGAAAGAGGAGGAGAGGAGAAAGATGGAATCGAGGACGAAGGTTGGGCAGGCCAGGCCTTAGTCCCGGTGTCCGCATTGCCCGAGGGGGCCTCAGTTGCCATTTCTCCTCAATTGGCCCCTGCGCTGCTCGAGAGGGCAGTTCTTCCTGCAGATCGTCAAAGGGCGCTGGGGTCTGATCAATTGGCCCTACAAGCTAGCCAGAGGCTAGCCCTGGTAAGACCTTTTCTTTTCTCTAATGCTTTAATAAGTTTTAGTTGTTTCCTTTTCCTGATGTCTTCTTTGTTTTTGCAGTTTGTGACTGACTTCGTCGTGCTCTATCGCTCTCGCGACGAGCTAGTGAACAGGAACAGCGAGCTGGAGCAGCAGAATGCTGTCTTGAAAGTGAGGGGCACTCAACTGGAGGCTGATCTGAAGATTGCTGACGCTGCCCGAGCTTCTTCCGACCTGGCCCTCGTTAATTCCAACCGAGAGAGGGATGCGGCGGTTAAAGAGCTGAACAAGCTGAGGCAGGCCTATGACCTGGTCTGCTCGAGCAAGTTGGCCATCGTAGAGGAGAATAGGGTGCTGACCGAGCAGCTGAAGGAGAAAGAGTCCCAGGCAGCCACCATCAAGGAGGACTCATACAACTCCGGGTGGGCTGCCGCATATGAAGACGCCGAGGTTCAGATAGGCTACATCAGCCGTCTGCACTTCAAGAAAGGCTGGAACAAGGCCCTCTTAGCTGCTGGTGTCGATGTTGACTCTCCTCTGTTCGACGAGCACGACCCGAGCCCGAAGCCAACTGTGGATGAAGAAGTCCCTGCCTCAGCCGTCGAAGACATTGCTCCTGCCTCCCAGACAATTCATGTCGAGGTTCTCCCTGCTCAGGCGACAGAGGTTATCCCTGCTGAGGGGGGTGCTTCTACTGTCACTGACAAAGGGAAGCAGCCAGCTACTTCTGGGCAGCCTGAGGTTGCTAGTTAATCTGCTTCTAGGGTTACTTTTGTATCTTCGCTTGTAATTTTCCTTTTTGCTGCTCGATGTACTTTGACCCTTATTAATGAAATGAAAAGGTTTCTTCTCCCCAGTGCACTGATTTATTTTTCTTTTCGTTGCCCTTTTTATTGCTTGTAGTCGATTGATGTTGATGATTATATACCAGCCACTTCTCAATTGGGAAGAATGCTTGGTCCTGATGTGAGCTCTGAAGTTCGTCATACCTTTGTGAGGATTTGCAAATCACTGCGATTAAGGAACAAGCGCTTCATAGAGCAGACTGAGCTTGTTGTCAAACTGAAGGACAGGCTCCAAGAGATGGAGGAAGTTGGTGCCTCAGTCCAAGAGGAGGTGAATACATTAAGAGCGAAGCTTCTAGATGCTTCTGAGATCAACCAGGTTGGAGAGATTCTTCAGCAGGAGAACGAAGCTTTGAGGAGAGAGGTCTCGCGACTTAGGGAGCATGCGCCGAGCACCGCTCCTGCAGTATTGCGAGGTTCTTCCTCGTCGCGAGTCGGAACTGCCCCGAGCGGCATTCCTCTTGTGCTGCGAGGCTCTACCCCTCCAACGGTTCCGCGAGCTGGCAGGAATACCAGGAGTTCAGCTAGGGAAATGGAAGAGCTTCGTGGTGATGTCCAGCGAGCGTATGTGATTGTTGCTGGGCTCCAGAGGGACGTCACCCGATTGAGGCACTTGTTTAAGAAAGGACCTCGACCAGTGTGGGCCGATGGTTACAATCAGGGTTGGTTAGATGCTCCAACGAGGCTGATAGAGTTTGAAGAGCTCGCATTCATCAGGGGGTGGTTGAGTGCCTTGAGGGAGCTGCAAGTTCCAAGGAACTCAATGCTCTGGTATCAACATGAAATATCTCCTTCCACTCGAATGCCTAACCCCTTCCGGAGAGATGATTAGTGGATACCCATTGATGCCATCCCTCGGCAGCTATTGGAGTCGGATGCGAACGAAGTCGAGGAAGAGTTAGTTCCCCCTCCTGATGATGGTCGAAGAGCTCAAGTGGCTGATTATCTTGCTCGGAGGCCTCACCCTCACTAAGATTCTCTTAGTAGTAACTCTGTGTATTTTGTATTGAAGTGATGTAAAGTCGATGTTTTGGGCGAGCTCGCCGACTAAACATGTATTGTAATGTGATGAATTAATATAAAATTTATGTTTTCGGCAAATTTGCCGACTAAACAAGTGTCTTATATTTTCCACATCTTTGCTCAAAAAATCTTGAGTCTATCTTGGCTGACTAGATTTGTATGTTCGCATTATCAAGTAAGTGTCCTTCCAGTCCAGTATGCCAACGAGATACCATTCTGCCTCACTTTACCTTTTAGGTTGTGTCGTCACACTTCCTTAGGCCCAAGTGTGGCAATTGGCGAGGACACACCTGGTGTTGGATGCTCTATCCGATCAGGATTTTATTCAACCAAACATTGTTTGGTGACCAATTTTGACTTGGCCATATTGCCTAAGGATCTCCTGTAGGGCTTCATATATTGCCAGAGGCAATGCTAAGAGGTCTTTCATATTTCATAACGAAAACCTGAGGAGGGTCATTTCCCTGCTATAGTGTAATGATCAGTGTGCCTGTTACTTGGAAAAGGTGTGGGGGTTATAAAGTTTATACATTGACACCTTGTAAATTAGCTTAACTGATACTTCGTAGAATGCAACTGCCAAATAACTTTTTATTAATGACAAGGAAAATGAACTTCCAGTTCCATAACTAAAGAACAAAAGAAGAATCTAAAAATAGAATTTCTTGAGATTGGCTGCGTTCCATGCTCGGGGGCTCGGGATATCTCTCTGCCTTCCAGCGTTTCTAAGTGATAAGCACCTTGTAGATTATCTCTTGTTATCTTGAATGGTCCTTCCCAGTTTGGCCCTAGCTTGCCGTCTGATGGTTTTACTGCGCTGCCCAGGACTTTTCTTAGGACATAGTCCCCAACTCGGAATGCCCTTGGGTTGACCTTCTTATTGTAGTGCCTTGCGAGCTGTTGCTGATAGCTCGCTAGTTTCACTAGGGCTAGCTCTCGGCGCTCATCGGCTAGGTCGAGCTCAGCGAGCAATGCTGCATCATTATGGCCCTGGTCGACAAGGCTGGACCTCATTGCTGGCAAGCCTGCTTCTAATGGGATGATTGCCTCCATTCCATACGTCAACGAGAATGGGGTTTCCTCCGTTGTTCGTCGTGGAGTGGTACGGTAGGCCCATAGAATATGTGGTAGTTCATTTACCCATGCGCCCTTGGCTTGCTCTAATCGTTTCTTTAATCCGTCGATCACTGTTTTGTGGAAGCCTCGGCTTGGCCATTGCTCTGAGGATAGGTAACCGAGCTGTAATGATGTCTGATTCCATGCTCATCACAGAAACTCTTGAAGGAGCCGCTCTCGAACTGCGTTCTATTGTCAGTGATGATGGTTCTGGGGATGCCAAAACGGGTGATTATATTTTTCCATATGAATCTTATCATATCTGCATCTCACATGTTCGCCAGGGGTTCTGCCTCGATCCACTTGGTGAAGTAGTCAGTTGCGACCAATAGATACTTGCGATTGCCGGCAGCGGTAGGAAGTGGTCCTACGATGTCCATTCCCCATTGGGCGAATGGCCATGGGCTGGACAGTGATTTTAGGTCGCTAGCAGGTTGGTGGATCATAGGAGAGTGAAGTTGGCATTTCAGGCACTTGCGAACGTACATCGTAGAGTCCCTTTGCATATATGGCCACCAATAGCCTTCCTTCATTGCTCGGAAAGCCAGAGACCTTCCTCCAATATGGCTTCCACAGATTCCCTCGTGAAGCTCATGTAAAACCTGCTCGACATTCCTTGGGTGAACGCATTGAAGGTAGGGACCGGAGAAGGATCTCTTATATAGCTTGCCCTCTGGAGATAAGTGAAAGCGAGCAGCTTTGACTCTTATTTGGTGAGCGGTCTTCTTGTCATCTGGGAGCGTGCCATCCTTCAAATAGTCCCTTAAGGGGTCCATCCAGCTGGGTGTTGACTTCACTTGGAGCACCTGCTCCACGCCTGGCGGCTTGCTGTTACGGTTAATGCTCGGATGAGCGAGGAAATCGATGGGGATTGTTCTTTTTAAGTCGGAATCGACTGCTGAACTCAGGGCTGCTAGGGCGTCAGCATGGCTGTTCTGTCCTCTGGGAAACTGCTGGACATTGATTTGTTCGAAGCTAGCCATTAGTCTTTTTGCTAAGGCGAGGTAAGCTGCCATTCCTTCATCTTTTGCATTGTAGTCTCCACTTATCTGATTGGAGACTAATTGAGAATCGCCGAACACTTGTAAATGCTTTGTTCCCAAAGTGTGCGCCTTCTGGAGGCCGGCTATTAAAGCTTCGTATTCTGCTTCGTTGTTGGAGGTTGCAAATCCAAGCCTGATTCTTTGTTCAAGGATTGTATCCTCTGGAGTAACGAGGACAATGCCTATTCCTGCCCCCTTTGAGTTGGAGGCTCCATCAACGAATAATTTCCAGATTCCCTCCGTCGCGTGGTTCCCTCTTTACTCTGTTGGTTGAGGTTGGTTGCAAGGCTGCTCGCCTGTGAATTCGGCTATGAAACCAGCAAGGACCTGCCCTTTGATTGCGTTCCTTGGTTGAAATTGGATATCAAATCGTCCGAACTCGACTGACCATTTAGACAGTCTGCCCGACAAATCCGTCTTCCTTAGGATTGCTTTAAGGGGGTGCGATGTAAGGACGATGATAGTGTGTGCTTCGAAGTAGTGCTTCAACTTTCTTGAAGCCACTACTAGTGCAAAAGCGAGCTTCTCCCGTGGTAGGTACCTCTGCTCGGCGTCTAGTAAAGTCTTGCTCGCGTAGTAAACGGGGTGCTAGATCCCTGCGATTTCGCACATTAATGCGGAACTGACAGTGTGGTTGGAAACGAAGAGGTATAAGTACAAAGAATCTGTTTGCTGTGGTATGACGAGCAGTGGTGGGGAGCTAAGGTAAGCCTTGAGCTCATCCAATGCCTGCGAGCAATCTGGGTTCCATTCTACCGTTTTGTTTCTTTTTAGAAGCTGGAAGAAAGGCATGCACTTCTCGGAGGACTTAGAGATAAAGCGGTTTAAGGCAGCGAGCATACCGGTGAGCTTCTGTACGTCCCGGATTGTTCGAGGAGGTTGTACCCTGTTTATTGCATCGATCTGGTCTGGGTTAGCCTCGATGCCTCTCTTACTGACCAAATACCCAAGGAATTTTCCTGACTCGACACCGAAAGAACACTTGCTCGCGTTAAGTTTCATTCGGTACTTCCTGAGGATTTCGAAGGTGCTTGATAGGTCTGTGAGGTGGTCTTCTTTCTTCTTGCTTTTAACGAGCATATCATCGATGTAGACCTCCATCGTGTCTCCCATTTGGTCCTTGAACATCTTGGTGACCAGCCGCTGGTAGGTTGCCCCTGCGTTTTTTAGCCCGAAGGGCATGACCTTGTAGCAGTATAACCCAACTGTGGTGATGAATGCTGTTTTGTCCTGGTCTGGGGTATACAGAGGGATCTGATGATACCCTGAGTATGCGTTCAGAAAACTCATTCTCTCGTGAGCTGATGTGGCGTCTACCAGTTGATCAATTTTTGGGAGGGGGAAACTGTCTTTAGGGCATGCTCTATTGAGGTCAATGAAGTCGATGCAAACTCTCCACTTCCCGTTGCTTTTTGGAACAACTACTGGGTTGGATAACCATTTGGGGAATTGTACCTCGCGTATGGATCCTACATCCAGCAGTTTTTCCACTTCTTTTTCCACGACTTTTGCCTTCTCGGGTGTAGTTCGTCGTGCCTTCTGTGCGATTGGTTTGAAGGTGGGATCGACGTGCAGCTGATGACAAACCATACTAAGATCAATTCCAGGCAGCTCGTATGGTTCCCACGCAAAGACGTCTATATTGTTCCTTAGCAGGGTCGTCAATTCCTTCTTCTCCTGATCTGTGAGAGAAGCTCCAATCAAGAAGACCCTGCTGTCATCGCAATCTCCAGCTGTGATTTCCTCCAGGTCCTCGATGACACGTTCAGAGGGGAGGAGCCTGGTCTCCTCTACTCCGAGCCTTCCATATTTTAATTGCTATTTCGAAGGTATCAGACCTCCTTGTTCTTCAACCTTCTCGCTGGACTTGTCGGTCTTCTTCTCTGGTTTTGGGCGGATGGCTGCTATGAAGTATCTTCTCGCCATCGCTTGATTGCCATGGATCTCCATTACTCCTCGCTCGGTCACATACTTGAGTTTCTGATGGTAGGTCGAGGAGACTGCCTTCATTGCGTGTAGCCACCCTCTCGGACGAGCTTCCTTGGTCGACGAGCAACTTGCCGACGTCATAGTTTGTTATCTTGAGAGTAATGATTAAAGCATCATGATGTGGGGTTCTTACTCCCACCAGATCCTCATCTGTAAATACGATATGCTTACTATAGTCGACGTCATCTGCTTGCCGACGCTTTCCTGACTGTGTTTTCGCTGGATCGATCTGAAAAGCTTGCATCACTGCTGTAAGCTTTTTTACCTCCATTCGAACTGAATTTCCCTGAATCTGTTTTACGTCCGATACCCCATGAATTACTGCGAATTCATGGCCGGCATCGTCTTCAAGCACGTTATCAGGCCTTGCTTCTCTATGGGCAGCAACTTTCTCTGCCTTTTTTTCCACGAATTCGTTCAGATGTCCGGACTGGGAAAGCTCTTCGAGGTGGGACTTAAGAGCCTTGCAATACTCAGTCTTATGTCCTCCTTTGTGAAAAGCGCATCTCAGCGCGTTGTTTCTCTTCGAGGGATCTCCTCCCATTTTCCTGGGCCACTTGATGAATGGCTCGTCTTTGATTTTTGCGATAATTTTGTAAATTGGTTCTCTGAAGACTGTGTTGACCGCCTGAAATGCTTTCGCCACATCATTGTTGCCTCCGTTCTTGGAGCCATTCTTGCCCCCATTCTTTCCTCCTTTCTTCTGGTTCTCAGTTTTGTCACTGCCCTTGACAGCGAGCTTAGCTCGACCGTTTTCCCCTGTGCTGAGGCGGGTCACATCTTCCACCTTAACATATTTCTCGATGCGGCCATTAAGTCGTCGATGGTCATGGCTTCTTTCTTTATCAGGGACTAGTACAGAAGGGAAGAGCTGGGTAGCCCAATTTTGAAAGAGGCCACTACCACTTGCTCCGAGCAGTCCTCGACCTCTTTGAATAACTCCCAGTACCTCTTCGCGTAGTCTCGGAGGGTCTCTTGAGGCGTCTTTTTCATTGTTAGCAAAACGTCCATCCTTTTGGGATGGGAGCTACTAGTAATGAATCGGGCCGTAAAGAATTCGACCAGGGACTTGAAACTCCTGATGGACCGGTGGGGGAGCCTTTCGAACCATTTCTGCGCCACGTCATGCAGGCTCGAGGGAAAAATCCGGCACATTAGTGCGTCTCGATGGTTCCAGAGGGTCATGGCCTGTCGGTACTGCCTGACGTGATCAATGGGATCAGTCTTACCGTCATAAATTTTGAACCTTGGAATAGCAAACTTTTTGGGGGCTTCCTCTTCTTCTATTTCCCTCGAGAAAGGTGACTTCATCTGAGTTTTGAGAGCTCGCCTAGCGAGTTCTCGGGTCGATCTGGTACCGTGATGTGCAGGGTGTTGGTCCATCTTCCTTCGGACCAGACTTCGTATGTTTTCGTTGCTGCGATCTGGACTCCTGTGATTGCGAGCTAGTCGCAGTTGCTCGAGCAGGTCGTCCTCTGACTCGTTTCCCTCAGCTTTCTGGGATCCGCGCCTGGGGCTCCTTCCTCGGCTGCGAGACTTGCTCGCTTGAGGGCTAGGAGTGCGGTATGGACGTCTCTTGCTACCACGATAGAGTTCTCTCTCCATCCTTTCTAATCTTCTTTTGAGGCGAGCATTCTCAGCTTCGTGCTTGCGAGAAGACTCCCTCTGCTCGTGGAGCCTCGCCTCATATGCATCAATCAGCCTGGATATCTGTGTGGACCTCGCTGGTCCTTGGCTTTCTTCTGAGGCTGGCCTTTCTAAGCGAGCCCTCTGATCTGAACGCCGAACTTCAGATCTAATCCTGCGAGGAGCAGGCGGTTCTTGGATATCTCCTGCCTGGGGAGCATTACTACTGTGACCGGACATTTCGAACTCTTTTCTTGGTGTGCGCTTTCTCAGGGAAGATGAACGTTTCCCACAGACGACGCTAATTGTGGTGACAATTATTATTCAACACAAAGAAATAAGAGAAGCACGATCACCAAGCAAAATAAGGAATACAAAATGTCAATCACACAACAAAAGATGTACGTGGTTCAGCAAAGGTGCCTACGTACACAGTGGTGCAGTCAATATTATTTCTATATACTCCGGAGAGTGATTACAGAGAATACAGTGTGTCCATATGCCCCGGACTTAGGGTTTATCATATAGGTGTCCATTTTCAGGGAGTGGGGGTGTTGAATTCCCCCACGTTTTCCATCTTCTCCTAGAACCCCTCTTAATGGGAACATGGGAGAAGACTAAATCATAACCGATTAAGAGATGGGGGGTCTGGACTTTGGGCCGCTACAATTGGGCTACTCGTCTAGGCCCATTATTCTAATTTCAGGTACCCACAATTGGTAACCCCAATTGAATGATTTGGAATTGGAAAATTTGGGTTCGAATTTTTAAAATTTTGAACTCAAAATTTTTGAATTCCAATGAGGCAAGGAATTGCGCTACCAAACACACCTTAAGTTCAAATTTTGAGAAAATATTACAATTCCTATTCCATGGCATGATATTGGGGTTTCCAAACACACCCTAAATAGTATTAACATCATGTGATTGTGCCATACCACAAATTATTTAACCATCAATCTTATGTAAATGACATAAACCAATCACATAAAATGTTAAAATCAGTACCATACACACATATAATCAATACCCACTAAGTGGACATTTATTTGAAGTGATTATAAACACCCTAACTGGAACATACCCATCACATAAAATGTTTTTTTGGGGGGATCAAATCATATATAAAATGCTAGAATCATATAATCAATACCTACTAAGTGAACATTAAATTGAAGTGATTATAAACGAGACTTGAAAGATAACGAAAATGAGGTGGGGCAAGAAGATACCTTGAACCGATGAGTTTGTGCAAGTTGTTGAATGCCATTGAAGCTTTGAAACAGCTTAACTTCATTCAAATTCGATGATGAAATTGAACATTTTCCTATCATTTTTTCTCCAAACGTGTATGGGTTATGAGGAAAGAGAGCACGATAGAATGAAATTGGATGCAAACTTTGGGAACGCACGAAATATCACATGATAAATTAAGGTCCCTTTGGTTGCAAATGGTCAAATAATCTCCCTGCCAAATTTTGTAATACATTAATTTTTGACGTTGTAAAAATAAGAGGTTATTATATACAAGTACTCTCGAACATTTTTTTACTCATCCTAGTTCTACATTATTTTCTTCGTATATATAGGTCCTATTTTTAATTTTTTGAAATCTTTTCTAACAACTATATCATTTTAAAATCACACATCCGTAACTTACTTGGGAGGTTACATAAGTGGTTGAATTTTTTTTTTTTCAAATGATCATAACTTTTGATTGACAAATCCGATTTTCGCAAAATTACTATTTTTGAAATCTTTTCTCGTCGAGATCTATCAAACAAGACCCATGAAGTCTATAAAATTTCAAAGAAAAAAAAAATTACACATACAGTAAACTTTACTGTATGCACTAAAAAATGAAATAGTCTTATATCTATGACATTTTCACAAAAAGTGACATTTTTTGTGTTAATATTACATAGACAGTAAAATTTACTGGTTAAATAAATGGGTCAAATAATCTATAATCTCATATATATATATATATATATATATATAATAAGGAGAAAAAGCTTTTTACCATTCCATAAGATGATAACATAATCAGAGGTGAGGATTTAGACACCAAGGCAAAAAATGGAGGGTGAGATCACAATTCACAGCATAAGCTCTACAACTCACCACACCTCATTATATACTCTATATTGTATTTACAATTTTAACCCACTAAAATATACTTTCCCCCTCATTTTCTTCCTAGATTTTCACTTTTAATTCAAATGGAGAGGGTGTTTTGGTAAAACAGCAAGAAAAGTACTTTGGTGGTCTGAAACACCAACTATCCAACGATTCTACCCATAATCACTTTACCCCTAAAAACACCATCTCTCTCTCTCTCTCTCTCTCTCTCTCTCTCTCTCATACGAATTGAATTTTTTTTGGAATGTGACCATTTTATAGTCTATTTGTCTCTCATAACCTTAGCTACAACAACAAAATCTAACATAGCAAACACTGATCTCTTGTCGGCGACACCAAAATTCGGCCCGTCACGATCTCTCTTCCATACTATGGATGTCGGTTGCTCCCACCATCCTCATCAATGTTGTAGAGGTAATAATCCTTTTTGTACTTTAATTTGAAAACACCCATTTAACATTTTCCCTCACATCTGCTCCTCTCAGATGCTTCTCTCTGCCTCAAAACAACACCGATGATGATGAGTTTCTGAGTTCTTAGTGTGGAGTACAGTTAAAGTCCAAAGAGGTAAGATTTTTTACATAATGATATTTCAATACAACTCATAAAAAACTCTTTGGTATGTAGTGTGTTTTTATATAATCATTTTGTCGATTAGATTACATTTGAACCTTTCCTGAATTCCCTTGTTCAGTGGTTACGCTAGGGTAATGCAAAAGCATCTGAAAAAGAAGTGGAATCTATTCAGCATCGTGTTCTACGTGTAAGTTTGGGAATTAACTTTAGCATCGTGGTCTACGTGCAGAATGTATTCATGGAAAGGGGATTCCAAATTAGTTCACAAGTTTGGGAATTTTGTTGGAACTCTTGCTGAATCTATTCAGCATCGTGGTCTACATGCAACAGCCGACTTTGTTGCTCTATCTTTAATTGAGACTCGAAAAGCTTCTGACGAACTAATGTGCTTAAGTTATGTATGTTTACAAACTAATTTTTCATTCCATTATCTGTTTGTTAATGTGCTTAATTTCATTATTTGTTTACAAACTAATGTTCTTAATGAGCTGAACAAACTAATGTTATTTGTTTACAGATATTTTTGTATGTATGTCAAGAAGAATTGTGGTGATTACTGATTAGGTAGCCTCAATTTCACAATTATCAAAATGTGAATATTTGATAATTTTAATAGTTAAGAGTGTCGTATCCATTTCTTTGTTTCAATTTATAATCAACAATGTCTTTTTGATTTCTAAGATGAATAACTAATCATTTATGTAGTAGTTGAATTACATTTTGAGTGGAACTGTTGTCTAAAAATCCTTCCCTGCTATTTATTTTTGCCATTTATCAGCAGTCCTCATATTATATAGATATCAGTTACATTCAAGTATGAAGTTACGATTCTTTGTTTCAGTGTTTCTTTCCTCGAATAAATAATTTTCTACTGCCTACATTCTGAATTCCTTTGCCACATTTTGTTTGTTCAATTTAAGAAATTCTCTGTATGCGCTAGTACCTTTGTTGTATTATATGCTTGGTTAAATTTTTTCTTACTTTTTAAAAATGTTAGTCAAACAAGACTTGCGAAAAGAAAGGAGAGATCACCGAACTGCTGAGCTAATCAAACAAGGCGAAAAGATTGACAACCAGATGCAAACAACAGCCATTCAGCGAGTTAAAGAGCTTGATACCACTGTAAAGGGCAGGTAAAGTCTCTAGAAAAAAGATGATGGAAAATCATGTTCTGATGCTACGTTGAAACTTATGCATGATCAAATCGTATTGGCCAAAGCTTATGCAAACATGGCAAAATCTAAGAATGAAAGTGGTTTATATGATTACCTGATCAAACATTCCAGAAAATGTCAACATGCAATTGGAGAAGCAACTTCTGATGCTGAACTTCAACCAAGGTATTGTTACATTATTTAAACACTTTCTTTCAAATGTCTTTGTTTTGTTTTCTCATTAATCTTTTCCGTTCTTCTGTGAATGATTTTGAGTGTTATTTTTACTTGAAAAATGAATGGTATATTTTCCCTTTGTCTGTATCTTTATCGAATGGTGTACTATCAAAAGCTAAAATCAAAGGATGCACATTAATCTTTATTGGATCTGTGTATGGACAATATGAGTTTGGACACAATCTGCAACAGCTTAATATGCAGCAGAACTGTCAATCTGAGTTTGGACATACACACACGCATACACGCGTGCACACACACACACACACACACACACACACACACACACAGATATGTCATGCACACACACACACGTGCACATAAACACACTCGCAACGATTTATGTTATCATAAATCCTAACTCTTTTTTATCAATTTTGTGTGTATATTGAAATGCATGTTGATTATGCTCGACTTTGGTTCTGATTATTGCAATTTGAAATGCACAGCTCAATAGTATAGGTTCATTATGCTTGAGTTCGGTTTGGATCGTTGGGGATAAACTAAACTGATGCACAATCCGAGTTTGGACACAATCTGCAGCAGCTTAATTTTATGCAGCTTAGTTTTATGTTTTTCTTAGCACCAATTCAAGCACCCGACTTCCTCTAATTCTCTTTTCACACTCTCATTTTGCAAAACTTGATGAAAACAATTATCTGTTGTGGCGCCAATAGTTGAGTGCTTCCATCCGTGGCCATAAATCATAGCAATTAATTGCTAATGATGCGAATCACCATCGCAGTATCTTTCTGTATCTGATGAGACTCAGGGTAAGATCAATCAATAATTTATTAATTAGGATCAATAGGATCAACTCATGTTTTAATCATTATTATCATCAACTTATATTGTGAAGGGTATTTTTTTGTGAGAAATTGGGATATAGAACAACTTTTTATGCAGAGTTTAATGTTGTTTTGCACTTCTACGCTTTTCGCTTAAAGATAGTAAGGTACAATATATCTGTGTTGGACCAAAAAGTTTTTTCAATTTTTTATACTGATAAAGGTCCTCTCTATTTTTTAGGTATATAACGCTGAGCTTATTGATTATGTTCTCGATGTTGTTCGTAAAGGGCCACGAATTGTGACTGTCTTCAAGGTATTCTCTTTTTTGTTACATCTTCCTCCACCGTTTTCTTATTTGTTGATATCGTCTCCGTTTACTTAGCATGTGTCGCACTCTTATTTTTTTATTTTTAATGTTTGTTTTCCAACACTTGGACGACTGTTAGATTATTAAAAGAAATGGGATAACCACTGTTAGATTATTCTTATGTGTGTATTTGTAGTGAGTATAGTCACCGATAGAGGATACAATTGTTAACCAAAATTGGAATAACAAATTCCTTTAGTTGTTTTTATGTATCGTACATGGATCAGACGTAAAGCATCTCCGCTGCTGATTCAACTAATTCGTTATGTTCCTATGTAAACATATCGCCTACACGTTAACATCGAAAGCCGAGAGAGTGACTATGATTACACAAATACAACCAAAAATTTTAAAATCACGTTCATATGTCATATAGAGTGTCAAGGAGATTGGATGCAGAACTCAAACATATCAAGTTATCAGTTGCATCCAATCTTCTATATAATGAGTATTATGTGGACTATACATGATCTAAATGACTTGAATTATATTATGCGATGTGATATAACAGGGGACTTATATAATTGTGGACTATAATTGTTCTGAATGACTTGAATATTACGTTACGTTGTATAGTTTGATAATTTGTCTTTTAAGTGCAGGATATTAGGAACAAAAGTTAATGAAAGCTATAAGAGAGTTCTGTAAATGTCTTTTTAGTGCAGGACATGTTAATGTGGGTAAATGTCTTCTACTTTTAGGCTTGGGTAATTATGTATGTCATTTTTTACCTGTTTGAATTTTTGCAAAGTTATATGCTTTTATTACTCCATCAATTTCTTACCTACAATGTTGCACATTCATGATTTATAGTATGGAGGTACTTGGTTGCTAGAGCCTGGAAGGAATGACTCCAAGATGCATCAAATGCATATAAAGGTATGCTCTTACTCCAACTGTTGTATTGTCCTACAATTTTCTTTCTTTTCTTTCATTTTTTAAAATATGCCACTGTACTCATTTGGGAAGTTGTTATTGAATTCATCAGGAAATTATGAGCATGGCATGATTATGCGACACATTCATTAGAAAATTGGAAAGATGCGGGGTCCAATAAGGTGGAGGGCAGTGCTCCTGACGTTATGGAGTTGAAATGAGAAAATTAAATCCTCAATTATTTGTGGAATTGGCTGATGGCAATTTGGCTCATTACTTTTCCCTCAAGTCACATTATTGAAATTTATTTATTACATGTAAGAATGATAATCTTTTGTAAATACAATATTGGGGTGTATTGTTGAAAGATAAATTTTTTGGTGAAAAGTAGTATCCTCAAGTTCACCATACATACATTCCATCCTTTTTTTATATTTTAATTTAACACTTCATAGGATTTATGAAGCACAATTGTAGTATGCCCCTCACATAATAAGTTCATACCTAATATTTGTGATTTGTTGTGACAGGATGGATAGTCTTATAGTATGTTGGTGATGACTATTTTTTATTTCTAAACAGGGCGGATAGTCCTATAAATAAATAAAAAATTGTCCAAAATTTATAAATTATTTTTACATTTGTGTTGTAAAAAACTAACTTATATTGTTATTCATTCAATACTTTTGGAAAATTTTCGCCGTGCCTTCAGGCACGGACATTCCGCTAGTATATATATATATATATAGAAAAAAAATAACTATTTTTAATTTAAACCATTTAGTTGCTCAAACACCCATTTAGTCAATATTCTCTTATTTTTAAAGGTCAGCGCTAGCGGCACCAAATGCCACCTTTACTCACCCCAAACCGGAGAGCCGGTGGATCCAAACCCCATTTATTCAATACTCTTATTTTAAAGGTCGCGCTAGCGGCCATTCATGCCAGCTCTACCCACTACAAATCGAAAAATGAAATCTATAAACTCATATATATATATATATATATATATATATATATATATATATATTGAAAAAAAACACTTATTTTTAGTTTAACCCATTTAGTTGCTCAAACACCCATTCATCCAATATTCTCTTATTTTTAAAGGTTCGCGCCAGCAGCAACCCATGCCAGCTCTACCCACCACAAACCGAAAAGTAAAATCTATAAACTCATATATATATATATTGAAAAAAAGACACCTATTTTTTGTTTAACCCATTTAGTCGCTCAAACACTCATTTATCCAATATTCTCTTATTTCTAAAGGTCCGCGCCAGCGGCACCCAATGCCAATCTTACTCAACCCAAATCGAAGATCCGGTGGATCCAAATCCCATTTATCCAATATTCTCTTATTTTTAAAGGTTCGCACTAGCGACACCCAATGCCACCCCTATTCACCCCAAATCGGAGATCCGGTGGATCCAAACTCCATTTTTCCAATATTCTCTTATTTTTAAAGGTCTGCTCCAGCGACAACCTGTGTCAGCTTTACCCACCACAACCGAAAAATAAAATAGTTTTTATCTGTGAAATTTCCATAAATTCTTGTGAAAATGTCACATTTTCTTATGAACACAGTAAACTATATTGTATGCACCAGAAAATGAAATAGTCTTATATTTGTGACATTTTCACAAATAGTAACATTTACCGTGTTGAAATAATTTTATATATGTGTCATTTTCACAAATAGTGACATTTATTGTGTTGATATTACACAGACAATAAAATTTACTATGTTGTTCAATATATATATATTTAAACACTCATTTATTCAATATCTTCTTTTTTTAAGGTCCGCACTAGCGGTACCTAATGTCACCCCTATTCACTCCAATCCGGCGCTCCGGTGGATCCAAACCCCATTTATCCAATATTCTCTTATTTTTAAAGGTCCGCGCCAACGGCACCCATGCCACCCCTACCTACACCAAACCGAAGCTCTGATTAAGGTCGTTGGAGGGCCAATGGGGGTGGATAGTGGTGGGGATTGGGTGCCGCTAGCGCGGACATTTAAAAATAAGAGAATATCGAAAAAAGTGGTTTGGATCCACCGAAGCTCTTGTTTGGGGTGAGTAGGAGTGGCATGGGGAGTAGTTGGCGACCTTAAAAAATAAAAGAATATTTGATAAATAAGTGTTTGATTTACTAAACGGGTTAAACTGGAAATAAGTGTCTTTTTTACTATATATAATTAATTGACCAACACAATAAATTTTACTCTCTGTATAATATTAACACAATAAATGTTACTATATTAAAAAATGGCACAAATATAAAACTATTTTAACACAGTACATGTTACTGTTTGTGAAAATATCACAGATATAAGACTATTTACTGTGTTCACGAGAAAATGTGACATTTTCACAAGAATTTGAAAAAATGTCACATATATAAACTATTTCATTTTTCGGTTTATGATGGGTAGAGCTCGCATGGGTTGCCGTTGGCGCGGATCTATAAAAATAAGAGAATATTGGATAAATTGGGTTTGGATCCACCGGATCTCCGGATTGAGGTGAGTAGGGGTTGAATTGGGTGTCACTGGCACGGACCTTTAAATATAAGAGAATATTGGATAAATGGGTGTTTGAGCGACTAAATGGGTTAAATTAAAAAGGGTGGGGCTATTCCCACTCCAAAAAAAGTTTCTAGCACTCCACTTTGCTCCACAACATAAAAGAAAGACAAAAATTTCCTTACTCTCCAACTCATCCATACTTTTAGTTAACTAGCATTTTAATAGAAACAAATTAAATAAGTTTTTTTTTTAATAAAAAGATGATTTTTTTTAATAAAAAAATAACGAAACAATTTTTTAAACTTAAATAACGAGACATTTTTTTTAAAAAACAACCATTTTAATTAAAAAAAAAAACTAGTAAGTTTTTTTTAATAAATAACATAATATTTTTTATAAATAAAAATCTGACTTTTTATGATTTTTATTTTTCAGAATATTAAAATTTTAATTTTCTAGAATATTAGGACTTTTTTATTCGAAATATTATGCTTTTTTATTTCCAGAATACTACATTTTTTAATAACGTCCTTTTATAAACATGATTAATAATTTTTTTTATAAGTAACAAAATGTTTTTGATAAATTGGTGTTTTTGATTTTTCAATTCTTATTCCAAATGCACAACTTATTCAAAATCAAAAATTAATGTTTTCCAAAAAAATAAAAAATGCAAGTCAAAAATGGGAATTTGATTTCACATATAGTTAAAAACTAAATAAATTAAAATCTAAGTCAAAAATGCGTTTTATATGCGTTGTGCCGTGTCGTGTTTCAACTCGATCGTGTTTGTGTTTGGCAAAAAAAGATTTCGTGTCATGTTGCTTTTATTTGCGTCGTGTTCGTATTAGGTAAAATAACTATAGGGAACGTCTATTTTCACACCTCAAAAAGTCTTTCCCCACACTCTTTCTAATAATTAAACACTAAATGACCAACATGCCATCAATAAATATTTGATTGGAGCAAATATAATCTTTTGTTCAAAAATTTATTACTTAAAAAAAACGTAATATTTTGAAAAAAAATAAAAACATAAATTTTGAATATAAAAAATCATAATATTCTGAAAAATTAAAATTTTGATATTCAGAAAATATAAAATCATAAAAAAAAAAACTAAATTTTATGATTTTATATTTTCAGAATATTAAAATCTTAATTTTTCAAAATATTATGATTTTTTATATTCAAAATTTATGTTTTCATTTTTTTCAAAATATTACGTTTTTTTGTTAAAGTAATAAAAGACGTTCCAATTAAAATACGGCACAAAATTATGTTGTGTTTTAAATGGGCGATTTCATGTTTTAACCGGATCATATTGTGTTAGATAAAATAATTTGATTTTATGTTTTTTGAATCGCGTTCGTGTTAGGTAAAATAATACGACTTCATGCCGCGTCGCATTTTATTTGAACAATGTCCATGTTAGTTAAAAATAATTTGCATCGTATTTTAATTGGACCGTCTTTTTGTTGGTAAAAAAAAGACGTTTTCACATTGAGACTCGTTTTATTTGGTTCGTGTTAGTTTTTTTTATATAAAAATTACGTGCCGTGTCCCGTTTCAACTAGGTCGTGTCTGTGTCAAGTTAAAATAATTTAACTTTTTATCGTGACTAATTTTAGTTTGCTCGTATTCCTGTTATGTAAAATAATTTTTATATTAATATAAATGCCTTGAGAGGCTCGCAATTCTGCACTCCCACTAGTTTTATTTAATTTAATAAAATATTTTGCCAATTCCTATCAAACTAAAAATGATTTTAAATGCAAATGGTTTTATTACCATAGAAAGAGAGAGTATAACAACAATGAATTATTAAAATGCAAGATGTGAAGAGAAGTTTCTCAGGTGAGGGTTTATTGATATATGGGCGAGGATGTTAATGTCATTTGCATGTAAGGTTGGATGAAAATGGAGCGCTAGGGTATAAGGGAGGAGCGCGAATAGCGCTACCCAATTAAAAATAAGTGTATTTTTTCAATCTATGTGTGTGTGTGTGTGAGAGAGAGAGAGTTTATAGGTTATTTGATCCATTTATTTAACTAGTAAATTATACTGTCTCTGTAATATTAACACAAAAAATGTCACTCTTCGTGAAAATGTCATATATATAAAACTATTTCATTTTCTAGTGCATACAGTAAAATTTACTGTATGTGTAATTTTTTTCTTTGAAATATTATATGGTTCATGGGTCTTGTTTGATAGCTCTTGAAGAGGAGATTTCAAAAATAGTAATTTTGCGACAAAACGAATTTATCAATAAAAATTATGATCATTTGAAAATTAAAAAAAAAAGTTCAACCACTTATGTAACTTTCCCAACGAAGTTACAGATTGTTAGTTTTAAAAGGATAATATTGTGAAAAAAAAAGTTCCAAAAAATTAGGAGTATGACCTATATGAAGGGAGAAAAAATGGTGGGATTAGAATGAGTAAAAAAATATCTAATAGAACCTATATGCGAAGCGCCCTAAAAGTAAAATGTTTAATGGAATTAATATATATATATATATATATATATATTTTTTTTTTGGTGCGGATCAGTCCGCATTTTAAGAGTGCGGACAGAACATGTGTCACCTGCCGGTGCGCCTAGAAATTATCGGAACATGTTCGGTCCGCACTCTTAAAATGCAGAGTGCTCCACACAAGAGCACTACTGATATATATGTATATAGATATACAAAATATCTATAATAAAAAAATAGTTTAATAAAAAAAGATTTATAATGAAAAAACCAGTTCTTAAAAAATAATTTTTAATGATAAAAACAGTTTATAACGAGTGAAAAAAATAGTTTTTTTCAAAAAAAAAATTTTGTAACAAAATAACATTTAAAAAAATAGTTTTTAGCAAGAAAAGTGAAACAATTATAACACAAAAAATATAGTTAATACAAAAAAAAATAACTTTATGCCCAAAAGTGAAACAATTTTAATGAAAAAAGTAATTTGAAAAAAACTATTTTTACTGAAAATCAAATTTTAACGCAAAAAAAAAAAAAACAGTTTTGACAAATATAAAACAGTTTATGAACAAAAAATTGTATTTAGTGAAAACAATTTTTTTAGAAAAAACAGTTTTAGCACAAAAAACAGTTTTTTGTGAAGAATAGTTTAAAAAAAAAAATACTTTTTAGCCCCCCCCCCCCCCCCCCCCAAAAAAAAAACAGTTATAGCCAAAAATAAAAAATATTTTAATTTTTTTTTAATGAAAAAACATTTTTTTAACGAAAAACAGTTTATAGTGAATGTTTTTTTTTTCATGAAAAACAGTTTTAACACAAAAAAAAGTTTTCCGCCCAAAAAACAGTTATAATGCAAAATGAAAAAAAAATAAAAAACAATTTTAAATAAAATAAAATAAAAGTTTTAACCAAGAAAAGCAAGTTTAAAAAAAATATATTCTAAGGATTGCAAATATGTGAAAAAACTTCATCAGCCTGTATAAGTAGGGGAAATTTGACCACTGATTTATCAAAAGGATGGCAAATCATGTGGACATGGTATCCATGCAAAATTTATCATAAAAAATAAGGGATATCAAACACACAAATTAGTGAATACAACTTTTATCTATCAGAATTTGTCACATTTGGGAGACGGACCTAAGTTTTTTTTTTTTTAAGAAAATTTAAAGAGCCAATGGTTATATTTGCTACTAAATGGTTGATAATGAGGGTTATTTGGAGTTTGGTTCCCATTAATTTTTTTATAAATTGAGTTTAACTTACGCAATTTTTATATTTTGGGAGTTTTGCCCCCAAAATAACTTTTACCAATGCAAAAGGTGACAAAAAAATACCATTTATTTTTTGTAACACTTTTTTAGTGTCACAAGTTATTTGGGGGGTCAATCCCCCAAAAGTAAAAATACTGGGGTACAACATCAATATCAGAGAATTAATGAAGGCAACCTCAAATAATCCTAAAAAGTATAAGTACCTCTGAATTTGAATATCGAATCTAAATGCGACTAAATACATTTATTAGAGGGTCATTCAAACATAAAAACAAACACATTTCTCATATTCATATTTCACTGTTAGATTTATATGAGAAACAAACGCACCCTATTTGAAGTCTGAATTTAAAGTATGATTTCTTTTATTTGAATTTTGAATCTAATGTTTGAATATGAAAAATATATTTTTAAGTTCCGAAGTGTAGTGAGATTTGGATTTAAAGTTACTTTCACATTTTAATCAATCATATGAAAATATAGTCATTCGCCTTTTAATTTTTAAAAAAATATACATCTTAAGTGTGAATGATTCAAATTTAAATTTAAGACTGAAAAAAAAACGCTAACATTAACTTCCCTCAACTAAGGTTGACTACACATCTCGCCCTTGTAGTTTTAATAATTACACTTGATTCCCAATTCTAGAAATTTTGTATTTCCTCTATACTAGATAGGAATAAAATTTGTTGATTCACATGTTAACATTGTAAAATGAAACTTAATTTTTCATTTACATTTATTAATTCAGCTGAAATGAAAGAAATCAATTAATAAATCAATATATCATTCACATGTATGCACATGTCATTTAGTCGCATGTTTCTCTAAACTGGTGATTCAAAGTTTTGTATTCTTGTTGATGAATCTCGAGATATTGCAAAAAAGGAGCAAATGGCCATTGTCTTGAGATTTGTTGACAAAAATGGTATTGTTCGGGAGCGTTTCTTTGGTGTTGTACATGTATCGGATACTAAGGCATTAACTCTAAAAAATGAGATTTTTTCCATACTTTCTCGTTATGATCTTGGGAAACAAAATATTCGAGGTCAAGGGTATGATGGGGCAAGTAATATGTGAGGTGAATGGAAAGGCCTACAAGCCTTAGTTGCAAAAGATTGTCCATATGCATACTATGTCCATTGTTTTGCTCATCGTTTACAATTGGCATTAGTTGCAACATCTCGAAAAGTTTCTCACGTACACCAATTTTTTTTCAAAATTGAGTTTCATTATTAATATGGTGGGGGCTTCTTGTAAATGTAATGATGAACTGAAACTTGCACATGCCTCTGATATTGCTTATTTGATTTCCATTGAAGAGCTTGAGACTGGAACATGATTGAATCAAGTTGGTAATTTGCAAAAGGCTGGAGAAACACGATGGAGTTCTCAGATGAGATCTCTTCGTAGCTTGTTAAATATGTTTAGTGCTACTTGTCAGGTTTTATTAAACATCATTGATGATGGAGGCGGGGAAAAAAGTGGAGATGCCGATGCAGCTTATAGTTTTTTGACTACTTTCGAGTTCGTGTTCATCTTGCATCTTATGAAAGACATTTTTGAAATCACCGATATGCTTTCCCAAGCGCTGCAACGAAAATCTCAAGACATTTTGAATGCAATGCAACTTGTGAAGACCACAAAGACACTCATACAGAAGTTAAGAGATGATGGGTGTGACACTTTGATTGGGAAGGTGAAGTCTTTTTGTGAAAAACGTGCAATCGAGGTACCGGATATGAATGCTTTATATATTGATAGACGGGGCCGAGCTCGACATCAACAAGATAATTTTATAATTACTGAGCATTATCGGATTGACATATTTAATGCTACAATTGATTCTCAATTGCATGAGCTAAGTTACAGATTTAATGATCATACAGTGAGGTTACTTGTTCTTAGCTCTACATTAGATCCTCAAAATGGGCATACTACTTTTAATGTTGATGATATCTGCAAGCTTGTTGATGAGTTTTATCCTGGAGACTTCAGTGAGCATGAAAGAGATGACTTAAAAATACAATTGCGACATTATGAGGTTGATGTTCTCCCACATTTGGAATTTCAAAAGTTATCCACTCTTTCCGATTTATGTCAGTGGTTGGTAAAAACAAGAAAGTCGAGTTTTTATCCACTAGTTGATAGATTGATTAGGCTTGTGTTAACTCTTCCGGTATCAACTGCAACTACCGAACGTGCATTTTCGGTAATGAGTCATGTCAAATCCGAGCTTCGAAACAAGATGGAGAATGATTATCTCACAAATTCTCTTATTATCTACATTGAAGAAGATATTGCGACACAGTTTAGTGCGGAATCAATCATAAATGGATTTCGCGATTTGAAAGAACGTTGTGTGCGATTCTGATACATCTCAGCATGTGATTTGCTAGAATTTTGTATTATGTTCCAACAATTACTTTATAATGTTGGATCTTAGTTATGGAAAAAATATGTGTTTTGTATGTGGTGCAACTTTTGTATTTTGATGGTGTATAAATAAGATATTGTTAGAAAAAATGCTTATGGTTAATATATTTTTAGTGCTAAAATATTGCATAAAAATACAAATAACTCTAAAAAAAATCGCCTCGGGGGCTCCCGCCCCCGAAACCTCGATAAATTGTGGTCCCCCCCAACATACAATCCTGGCTTCGCCCCTGATCAACATCAAAGTACGAATGTCGATAACTACAGTTTTTCCAATATTCATTAACAGAAATAGTGAATCACACCGGAGTTAATATTTAAAATCAAGGTTCTAAAAAACGTGGGGCGTGATCGAAGCGTGGAGGACAAGCGTTAGGCCTTAGAAGTCTAGGCCGGTCTTAGGCATAAAAAAAATGTAAAAAGGCGTTTAGACCTTTTTAAATATATTTTAATTTTTTTTTTACTATGACAAGGCTATTAAAAATACTAACATAGTGCATACATTAAAAATATGTCTAAATATCTGTAAGTTAAAATACTATTTTTTTAAAATACAAAAAAAAAAAAACTCGCATTTTTTCACGTCTTACCCCCCCCCCCAAAAAAAAAACACGCGTTTTTCACGCGTTACCCCAAAAAATGTTGGCCATCGTTGACTATGCCTTAATCCACGCCTAGGGCCAAAACTTGACGTATCTAAAAGTCTCGCGCCTTGGCGCCGCCTAGGCACGATTTTTAGAACACTGTTTTTAATTATGCATGACAAATGAACTTACAAAAACTAGATTTATGATGACATTTGATAAATTCATACTTCAACCAGTTATTAGAAATAAATCAACATCATTAAATTAATAAATGTATATTTTTTTTCTTTAACTATATATAAGAATTTGTGAATGTGTTTTAATAGAAAACCTAAAATATTCGTATCTTTCATTTTTCAAATTTTAAAAGTAAAATTTCCCAACACACTGATTTTCATAAAATTGGTAGTTCATCGAGATCTATTACACAAGATTAGTGTTTAATATCAATAAATAAAATTGGTATTTAATATCAATATATAAAATTAGTAGTTTAAAAACCAAATCATCAATATTTATTCTACAAATTCAGTGTTTGATATCAATGCATATATAGGTGTCTGTGTCATTAATTATATTTGAAATATGAAAGTTCAAGTCTAACTCTTCAACAGACCTCAGTTTATATACCTACACTTTAGAGGGTAAATGAATGTTTTTCAAACCATGCGAATATGATTTCTATCGTGATTATTCAAAGTGTGAAATGCAAAATGGATATATGCGCGTGTGTGTCCACTTTTAGTCATTGGAACTTTTCATCTGCATCTCATTCGCTTCATGGTTCAATTTTTTGGATAAAATGTGGTAACACCAGTTATCATAGGTGAGGACATCATTCCCACCAAAACTTTAAATAAACATTCAGTTACCCTCAAAATGTGGAGGTATATTAACTTAGGTATGTTGGCTATATAAAATTATGAGTTTTAATGGTCACTTACACTTCATTAATTATGTAAAAGTGTGATGTATTTTTCAACAAAATTTTTGAAAACTTTTCACCGTTTTATAGTAGCCAAAAATGCATTATATTAGTCTATTCATGATAAAAAAAAATCTTTACCTTGACTACAAGAATTAATCATATCCAGTGAAAGAATAAGACTATGGCAACCACGTGGTGTGTAAAATTTCCTAGAATTAATTTGTAGTACCGTATTTTGTACACCTTTATTTTTTCCTTTCATAATAGAATCGTTATGATATCCATGTCCTCTTATATCATTAATTTTAAGTTTGCGACTTGTTAAAACCTTTATAAGTTCATTAAAAATCAATTCTCTGGATATATAATCTACCTTTAGAAATCCTAAATAAAATTCTTCTACTTTTATTGGACTTTTTAAAGTATCAACAAAAAGTATTATGATAGAAATTTATTCTTCATGACTTTCACACGGAGTACAATCAAGAATAACCGAAAAATATTTTGATTCTTTAATTGTTTGAATTATTAATTTTTTTGTCTTATCAGCTAATAAAAATATTAACTCGTTTTGAATTTTGTGACCTAGACAGTGATAATGAATCTCTTTATCTTCAATACGCCAAATGTGTTCTTTCATTAAAGGATTAAATGTGGTAATGTTTTCAATGAAACTTTAAAAAAATTCCATTATTTTTTAATTAATCTTTTCATTAGTCCCACGGAGGGCCAAGTTATTTGTAGAAGGAGCTTTCGTTACCTAAATTATTATTTTTAATATTTGTCTTCATCTTTCTCTTTCACCCTCAATTTGTTCTTGTATATTTTAGTAAATTGTTTCATTTTTTGGAATCTTTTTATTAATTCCCACCATTGTTTCATACTATTTACATGGCCACTACTATTTTCATCTCTCTTAAGTCTCATACTTACATTATTCCAATCATCTACTCCTTCATTTACTAATTGGGTTTTATTTCCATCCTTTTTGAACAACCTATAAGAAAAGCAATAAATCTTATAAATGGATCTTGAGTATACTAGCCATTCTCTATTATGTTTTTTCTCTATTTATTTTAATAACAAGTATAATGTACATGTGAGTGCAAGAATTTTCACAATAAATGATCAAGAAAGCAATATCAAGATGAAAGCAATTAATAACAGACATAACAACATATATACGTGGTTCGACAACTTGTCTACGTCCACGGAGAGGTTACTATATTTTTATTAGTGTCTCTCAATGCCCGAGGTTACATCCCATTACCCCGGGCCAGGGTTTACAATTTATAGATGTGCAAAATAAGATATTAAGCTGTATAAGGAACTCAATTAAATTGTGGATAACTCGTGGTGTCCCTGAATATCTCCTCCGAGATTGTTGGTAACCAATTTTGAGTATATCCTTATGTATTTAAATGCATGTTAAATACACGAGTCTTTAACGAATAACTGATTTGGGTTAGGCAGTCCATTCTCCATGCTGGGCTGGTCGGCTACTCTCTTAGGCTAAAATAAATGAGTCCCCACAATTGCCCGTAAAATTTTTAGGCTGAAGATTTGGGCCAACAGATTTTAAGTGAGACCAAGGCCTATGGCCTAAAACTTATTTTAAAGCCGGAGTGGAAAACTTGCAATTCTTGTGAATTTGATAGGGTACGCTCATTCGAGGTCAAACACCATGGAAAATTTGCGGTTTTATTGAAGAAGAAGGGATAAACTAGTTTGAACAAACAATTGAAGCGCCAAAATCCTCCTTGGTTCATGTGCTCCATCATTACCTCGAAGTTCAAACAGAGATACACCACCTCTGACCGCTATCTTTCAAACACTTCTTCGTCTAAGAAACTTTCAGTGTCTACTTCTTCAGTTTTTCGTATTCAGAGCTTCCATTGTTATAACACCCCGTATTTTGAGCATTTAGAATTTAATTAATTCTGGTATTTTCAATTACACGCGTGCAGTAATTTAATTAAAATAAAATATTGTGGGTTTATTAAATATTGATATATATATATATATATATATATATATATATATATATATATATATATATATAGAGAGAGAGAGAGAGAGAGTATGATTAATATTTATGGAATAAATTTACTAAGTGTGTAGTAGATAACAAGTGATAATTATTATATGTCATAGCGAGTAATATCGATGAGACTATGTTATATCTCAACCGGGAGTCGTGTGTAGGCTATGTTAAGGTTGAGATAAGAAATTTATGTAGAGTGACTCGAATGGTAATTTCGATGTCACAGTTGATTCTGAATGGACCGAAATAGGTGGAATAGAATACTTGGGTGTATTAATTGGGTCCCGGAGCATTTTTAGATCACCCCGGCACTACGTAAGGGTGTGTAAAAAGTGATGCACCGTGTGATATCGATTCAAAATAAATTTTTAAATTCTAATCACAAACTTATTTAATTATAGTCAATTTTTAATCAAAGTTAATTCATCCCTTAAATAAATATCTATATGTGTGCGTGTGTCAAACCATCATAAATAAAACATGCGACACAAATTTCAGAAAAAATTCCCTCTGGGCAAAACCTTTTATTTCACTATAAATTGTAAATCATAATTTACACGGATTACAATGAAATCTGTAATAAGTTTACATCAGTAAACCTACATAGACGCGCAGTCTAGAGTCAGCAATGGATTCCACGCAGCGAACCCACATGAATCGCAGTCCAATCTTCAGCAAAGATTCACACGCAGTAAACCTCAATGACCTCAGCCTTTTGATGTAGAGACACACTCCATAAATGTTGAACAATAGCAAAGTATATTCTTGGGTTCCAAAACAATTCACCTAAACATTAAAATTTTTGTGAATTGAAAAACAAGGGTTTAAAGCGCTAAATGAAGAAGTCAAAAGTGTTTTGCTGAATTGCACTGTTTGTAGAATGAAAAATGAAAGGACTTCTTAACGAAATACGCCTCGTTTAACGTGTATTTATACAAAACCTTAAGGCGACGGATCGCTCGAACGAGATCACATCTCGTTTGAACGATGACACGCGTCGCTTGAACGAGCTTTACGCGAGATGGCATGTCGTTTGAACGACAAGGGTTGTCACTCGAACGAGCCATTAAATAAATATTTTTTCTTTTTCTTTTCCCAGAAAATGCATCACCTTAAAACTTCGAAAGTTAATTTTGACGAAAAACTCAAAAACTCCGCTCCAACACTTAGAAAATTTTTGATGAAAAATATCCCAATATTCTAAGTGAAATACTAAGGAATAAAAACACAACCTTTACCAAATTCATCTCACGGAGGCTTGTTTGTTGAAGAAACTTGATATTCGGATCCGTCTTATTGCATATGTGATCTTGAACATTCTTCGATGGTTGTAGCGGTATACGACATACTTAATTGATAACGGACATTTATAAACTTATGTCCTTACAAATCTCCTCCTACGTATATGCCGGTACAAAATAAAAACATTCGAATTATCAAAACATAAAATGCCTATACAAATCTAATACCCTCATGAACCAAAAAATGAAAAGGTACTAAACATGTAGGACTCATAACTTTTTTTCAAAATCTTCAACATCAAATCTTCAAACTTTTCTCATCAGGGTGTGTAACATATGATCTTCCATTGTTGTACTTACACACATGAGACAAAGCAAACCTTGTGACGCATCGAGTTTGAAATGATATAAGAATGAATCAATCAACATAATCAAGTCTCCCCCATAATTCGTTCTCCCTCTTTTTATTTGACCAAAATAGACATGGAAACAAATAAACAAATCATGCATGGAGTTGTCATGATTAAATTCATATCAAATAGGAATCAAAATACGCTCACGCAAAGGGTAACTCAAAATCTTTCACAAACTATTTTTTATTTTTCAATTTTTTCAAAAAAAAAAAGCAAAAATAATATTACAAAAATCACACACTATGAATTTACACTAAGACAGCCAAATCATGGAAAACGGAATGAATAGGTGTGAACATATTCAATAGGCAAATCAACGCAATCAAACATAACATATGTGCACGATGCATACGTGTACTCCTATCGAATGAATCTGAAAATCGTCCTTAGGTGTTGAAAGTGTGAAATTTAAATGACATCGACTCAATCCATCAACATATCAAAGTCAGGAATGATTCCCACATCAATAACATCTAAAATTAGGACTGCTTTTTCAAGACGCTGTCAGGACATGCAAACCCGTTTTTCATTTCTTTCCATCCAAACTCCCTCATAAATAATAATCATTATATTTTTCTTTTTGAGGTGGCCCCCTTTTGACATATTTATCTTTTTATTGCCTTTAAATTTTTTCGGGATGTTGTAAACGGTGGCTTTCACGACGAGTTAATTTTGAACTCTCGCAGCCCTTTCTCATGATTCACTCATTATATTTTATTGCTATTAAATTCCTCACGGTAAACGTTTTTTCATGCACTACTTCCATTGTCAAGTTTTATCGCATATGGTTCGTTTTAAAGACAAAATTGAGATGATGACACTTTGACCAATATGTGATAAATGAGTACAATAATCAAACAAATCCGTGTAAGTGTGAATTAAAGGAACTTATGAGTCAAACACGTAGGTAGTAACACTAAATTACATCTCAATGACTCCAAACATTGTAAAGCACAAAAATGAAATGATAACGGATATCAAAACACTATCAAATCATCACATGGATATGGAATGAAATTGTGACTCGGTCATCCTAAATGTCACTCTATATACGGTGTAAAAAACCTACAAAAATATTTTTGTCTTTTTCAAAAATTTGATCAAAATAAAAACTATTTTAAAAAGTACATATTAGCAATAGGCAAAAGATATCATCATGCAAATCAACATATGCTAGCAAACAAGTCTAAACCTCAACCGCTAGGTGCGACGGGGTTTTCCAAAGGTGGTGACATCCTATGAAAAATCTCCATCAAATCATGCGAAGTCTTGACTAAAAAATTTACCTGCTCTCTAATATGTGCAAACTCTCTCGTATAATCATCCGAAGCATCATGTGTGGATGCGTGTACGTGAACACGTGTAGTAGCAAAACATGACACATGACCCAACTTAAAACAAAACTCCCTAAGGTGGCCTCTCTTCTTGCATTGTGTGCAAACATAAACAGGCCTAGGTACACCTCTCTCAAAACATCTCCTACGCGCTCTCCTAATAGGTATGGGATGCCTAGGTGGGTTGGGATGAGAGCCATGTGAATCTAACACTAAAATGGGAATCGGCTCGGGTGCAATATGTGAAGTGGACGCACCATCATGACTTATTCCTAAACTTTCACCTCTGCCCATAATGGGTTTAAGAACCATACTCCCTTCCTTCTTAGATGTATTCTCTAAAGTGATTTTAACCTCCAGGGCGTGCTTCTCTAATTGTGACATGCGGGTTATAAGTTCACTATTTTCCCGGCCTAAAGCTATCAACTGTTCACTCAAAGAAATCTTTACTTTCTCGAGTTGACTCTCTTTCACCTCAAACTGCCTCAAGACCTCTAACTCTCTCACCCTAAGACCTAACTCCTTATTCAATTTCTTAGTCTTTAAGGTCTCGGTGTACATATCTCTAAATGCGATTTGGAGCTCACTATCACCCTCACTAGCGCACTCACTCTCAGACTCGCTAGAATCACTCAAATCATCCTCGGGGGTCTCACGTGCACAAGTATCCTCATCGTCGTGGGACAAACTGGGTGTGCTCACGTGACTAGTAGAACAGGCAACAAACTTTCCTTGTGAAGACTCATCCCCAGAATCGTTCACATCATCCTCACTATCACAAAGGGTGACTGACATAACAACTTTCTTACCCTCTCTTCTAAGTCTAGTGGGACACTCAAACGACTTATGCCCTTTGCCCTCACACTCAAAACATGTTACTTTTTCTAAATCTCCCTCACCCTCTTTCTCTTTCTCATCGCTTTCTTTGGCCTTGTCTTTCTTTTTTACAAAAAACTTTTTATTGGAAGAATTTTGTTTTGAAAATTTAAGAAACTTTTTAAAATTATTTGCAAGCATGGCCATATCAAAATCGGACTCGTCTTCAGACTCGGACTCACAAAAACTCACTTTTTTTTCTACGAAATACTGAAGTCCTACAAAAATGTTAGGCAAAAAATACAAATAGAAAGAAAATACTATGAAATACTAAATCAAATAAATTCTAAAACAAACTCATCCCCGGCAACGACGCCATTTGATAGACTGGGTTTCGCCACGGCGCGAGCGTCACCTGCGTGCATGTCGTTTTATATTGTTCGACTGACCAACTCTATACAAAAACCTAAACTATGACTACACTCTTTTAAGGGAGTATAGCGGCCAGTCCGGGTATCGAATCCACAAAGACAAGATGCTGGAATTTAATTGGTTTAATACTTCTAAATGAAAGAGTAAAAGGTATTTTTCTACCTAAAATAAAAGATAACAAAAGGAAAAGATTATACTAGGCGAGTGTATTTAAACTAAATTAACAAAGTGAATAAAAACTATAGGTTGCGTCGAATATCCCTCACCCCGAGTTAATTAGTATAAAATGGTTACATGGGTTCACGAGTTATTAAGATTGTGTCTCGTTTCGACAGTTAATTAAATCCAGAGTTGTCTCACCCCTAAATTCGCATAAAATTCTAATAAGATTTTTGCGTCAACAAATACCCCAGAAATTATGCACGCAAAGTCGTAAATATGGAGCATACATGATATACCTTGTTAAATCTCCTAGGCGTAATAACTAGGACAACACACTCGAAATAAATACGTAAATCTCCATCACCAAAGCAAAGCAACACGTCAACCCTAGGTGAGTTCAATCCGACACAACCTAATTTAAATTAGCCCCTAAGCATATTAAATGACATGAAATAAATTAACTAATTAATTAAAGCAACACTAAATTAAATTAGGGCACACAATAAATCTAGGCAAGAAATTAAATGCAAAGCATGTAAATAAATGAACAAGGCAAGAAAAAGTATCCACTTACATTAATGGGTGTCAGCCACCAAGAAAATGGAGGAGAGGGGTTTATCTCCACAAAATCCCCAAAGAAACTAACCCTAGGTTCTAAGAGAGAAAAATACTAAAAATCTAATTTATTACATGATATTTACAAAAAATAAACCAAGTCTCCTATTTATACTAAGTTGGAATTAACAATGAAAAGAAAAGAAATAAGAAAAGAAAAAGGGAGATAAGTCTCCAAATTAACTAACAAAAGAAAAAGTAAAAAGAAAAATAGAAAGAAAGAAAGAAAGCTACAGAAAAATCGGATCAAAATACAGAGTATTGGCCGACCGGGTGTGGTGACCGGTCGACCGCGCGCAATGGGGGGTGCCCGCTGTCTCCAACCCACGGCTAAAAATGGAAAACGCCGTCGATCGCCGGTGAGAGGCCGGTCGACCGGCGCTGCTGGGAACTCCCAATTCAGTTCACAACTTCGCACAGCCCACTCCCATGTCCAAATATGGCCAAAAAGCTCAATTCCCATTAATGGTGGAAAACACCAAATCAAGACCCATTTCCAAAAAAATGCCAACAAAAACCCAACTCCATATATGCCCAAGATCATTCTTGGAAGCCAAAACCGAGACCAACTTGTGTTCCACCATTAAAATGCAAAAACCCACTTCCAAGCTCCACAACCCCCATAGCCATAAATGGCCAAAGCTCAAGCTCCATAAAAGTGGCTAAAGAGACCCATTTGCGCGTGTGGTCAATAATCGAGCTCTAATTTCGGACCAAAGTCCCGAATTTTGGGCGAAACCAAAATCCGAGCAAAACCCGAGCCTAGGGCCAAATCGTCATTCTCATTAGCTGCAAAAAACATTTTAGGGCATAAAGGGAATTATTAGAATTGTTATAAAAGAGAAAGGGACATGGTGGGTATCATTTGAAATGTTAATGAATTCCTTATAATTCTTTTCCGATTAAAGATCCGTGTTTCCTTCGTTCGAACTCCGATTCGTGCACCGTTTGCGGCCACACGAAGCTTGGCCCGAGTGCAAATAACATTTTATCGAAAATGACAAAAATGCCCCTGAACGAGCGAATCGCAACGAAACTTTATCTGAACGCGCTCAAACTTCACACTAAGCACTTTAATACCTATAAAAGCTCAATTATACCTCAAATAACATTTTAGCACATAAAATGGACGTTTTTTTATTAACGAGCATAATTATAGGCATTAAAGTACCCGAGGGGGATAAAATGCATAGGTTCGAGGGTAATAAAGTGCAATATTCGATACGAATCACACCCCATAACTTACACATTGCTAGTCCCTAGTAATGAAATTCAAAGCAAGAGGAATTATAAGAAAAACACAACATGTATATATGCATCGAAATATAAAAGCCACTTTCGTAGGGAACACAATTGCATTTAGCATATACAATAAGCCGTTAAACCCCTAGGTTACCCTTGTGGATGAGTGTCGTCTCGTGAGGGTTTTTCAGGGATGAAACCCACAAACATCATATGGTTTCCTCAAAATATGCCCAATCACATGCGACACACCCAACAATAGCAAAAAAGATTTCATACACGTTATTAGCACAATGAACGAATTCAAATGAAAGTCCATATTATTAACATTATAAAATGCACCTCATAGAATTGAAACCTTAAAATGTGGGAGGGGAGCGAGCACATGCAAAGTGTGATTTGGCAAAAACTTAAACAAATTGGATATTAAATAAAGCAAGCATATATTCAATCCTCACGAGCATTACACTCATCAAGTGATTTCACTCAAAACAGGGAGTTAACACACGGAACATGCGGGCATAAAGAGTAAATGTAAATCGAAACTAGGTTGCGCACATGTCACAAATAAATAACGATATATATAAAATGAAAAATTGTAATCTCAATGAAAGATACCGCTTATTAAAGGAGGCGAAATGCATTTTCACAGATTATCAAAACTATTTTAACTTTTAAATTAAATGCACCCTATGATCACATAGGACTTGATAGGGTTATAATGTAGGTTTGGCTAAGGTATGAAACGAAGGATATGTATGTACAGATTCAAAGTGTTCGGAATGAAAACTTAGAATAATGGGAAGAATGTGGGCAATATAAAAAATTGGACAAACAACTTCCATAAAAGGCTTTAGATATACAAATGGGGAGAGTAATCAAAGCTTATTGAACACTAAATACAACATAAACATATTTCTCTTTCTTTTATTTTCTTCTTTTTCTCACTTTTTCTTTTGCTTTCTTTCTTTCTCTTTTTCACTTTTTCTTCACTTTTTATTTTATTTACTTTTCACACTCTCACATGCCTAAATTGCAGCCGCAACACAACAACAACATTCAATCCCAAGTAACATTCCAAACAAAGGTACGGAAGGTATATGTATGGTTTTAAACTCCAATGTGGAGTTGGTCATGAGATTTTGGGTTATGAAATGAAAGGCTAATATTTAGGCTCAAAGGGGTTAACGAGGGAAAAAATTTAAGATGAGGTCAAGGTCAATATGGGTGATATAACAAAGATAGCCTATGATCATTTCCTAAAGTTTATGCAATTATTGAGTAAAAAAAAACTTTAAAAATCATGCTCAAGTAATACATTTCATATATGAACTCAATTAATGAACGATCAAATGAAAGAATAGTGAGATTACCAACGAATTCAACGTTTTCAAAGAGGAAAGAATAGCGTATACAGTCACAAATGAAGAAAATCCAAAAAGTCACTCGGTGTAAGTATATACAATGCAACAAAAGATTACCGAGTTATAAAAATCTTAAACCAAATCAATAAAACAAGAAAAGTGCATGTGCTCATGGGATTAAATTTTAATTCATGAATTTATTCATAATATCAATAATTAGGACTAAAGTCTAATAACTTCTAAAATCTAGAACATGAATCGTTGAGTTGTCTATCGGATCGGGCAATTATTGAAATTTATCATCGGAAATAAAGGAAAAATGCCCAATAAAGGAGAAAAAAGAAAGAAAATCTTTTTGAAAATTTTAAATTTTTCTAAGAAAGCATACTCAGTAACTAACATGTAATCAAATCAAATAAACTACCAATGAATGGATAGAATATCCCAAACCCCCTAACTTAAAACCTGACATTGTCCTCAATGTAAATTAAGAACCAAGTTAAAGAGAGGAAAATAGCGACATTACCCACAATGGAGCGATCTCTGGAAAGTACGAGGCCAAAGATTCTACAAAACATGTTAGTACCGAAGCATAACAAAAACAAATAACAAAAAGTTAACTAATTACACTAGACTAAATTAAAAAGGAAAGAAAATATAAAAAGAAAGAAAGAATAAAAAGCTAACTATATACAACCTACTATTTAGTCTTCACACTAACTATACACTAGAAGTCTAAATAGTTGAGGGTCCACTACGAAAATGATTTGACTTTGAAGGATCCATGATAGAATATCCCTTTCATGCATGCCTCCTGGAAAATAATAATTCCGTTTGAACAACGGAAGGCATGTGTAAGGCGTAAGAAATGAACCATCCCCAATTAAAATTTTTGGCAGGAGGATGGGGGATTTGGATAAGACGGGTGACAAATACACATGAGGGACAAGAAAAAATTAATCATCTCCCAAGTATTTTGAAATTGGAATGGGAGGGGGTGCACGAGGAGTCAAAGACGCCTTCATGGAAAACAACTCGAGCAAGTACTCCTCGTCGGTGAAAGGGTTGAATGTTTTAAAGTTCGGTACCGATTCATCGGGGACTTGTGATGGTGTGATAACGGAGAATGAAAAGGTGGAGGAAAGAAATTCAAAGTCAAGAGATGAGTTATCATCGCTCAAAGTTAGAATATCAAAGGAGATATGATTATTTTCAATGAAACTTTCTTCTTTGGGATCCAAAGACGAAATCATTTCATTGCAAATGGATACTACATCCATTTCATCCTCACTTTCATTCTCTATAAAACCATGGGCCAAGTCAAGAATTGTTTGTTCCAAAGTAGGCAAAAAATCCTCAATTGGTTCAAAACATTCCTCGACTTCAAAAGTTTCGAAAGAAAAATCATCGTCGGATTCAAATAATAAATCTAATTCATGTTCCCACAAAAGATTTTCTTCCCAATAACGGTATTCATACCTCTCATTGTCAAGCATGAGCAAACCGTCGCCGAAAGTCATAGGCCGAGGTGCGGATTCTTGGAAATGAGAACTTTGAAAATTATTATCGGAACTATACTCAAACTCATTATTATAAGAATTTTGAAAGCTATAGCTTTTAGTTTCAAAATTCCTATTATAAGGAATTAGAGGCCCAAAATCGTTATCATCATCCTCAAAATACACGCACTCCAAAGCTTGACATTTGTAATACTCGCCTAGAGTCATTTTTGAATTTGTAATTTTTTGGGACTCTAAGTATTCACCAAAAGTCAAAGGTTTGCGAGGATTTTGATAATTATCGTAATGATTACCGAAAGAATTGGAATAAGATATGATTACCCCAAAATGGCTCGAAGTGGCGAATTCCACAAAGTAAATGAGCGCGCGAAAAATTCAAGCGTTTTTTAGCGCTCAAATGTAGAAGTCCTACAAAACTGTTAGGAAAAAAATACAAATAGAAAGAAAATACTACGAAGTACTAAATCAAATAAATTCTAAAACAAACTCATCCCCAGCAACGACGCCATTTGATAGACTGGGTTTTGCCATGGCGGGAACGTCACCTACACGCCGGTCGTTTTATATTGTTCGGATGACCAACTCTATACAAAAACCTAAACTATGACTACACTCTTTTAAGGGAGTATAGCGGCCAGTCCGGGTATCGAATCCACAAAGACAAGATGCTAGAATTTAATTGGTTTAATACTTCTAAATAAAAGAGTAAAAGGTATTTTTCTACCTAAAATAAAAGATAACAAAAGGAAAAGATTATACTAGGCGAGTGTATTTAAACTAAATTAACAAAGCGAATAAAAACTATAGGTTGCGTCGAATATCCCTCACCCCGAGTTAATTAGTATAAAATGGTTACATGGGTTCACGAGTTATTAAGATTGTGTCTCGTTTCGACAGTTAATTAAATCCAGAGTTGTCACACGCCTAAATTCGCATAAAATTCTAATAAGATTTTTGCGTCAACAAATACCCCAGAAATTATGCACGCAAAGTCGTAAATATGGAGCATACATGATATACCTTGTTAAATCTCCTAGGCGTAATAACTAGGACAACACACTCGAAATAAATACGTAAATCTCCATCACCAAAGCAAAGCAACACGTCAAGCCTAGGTGAGTTCAATCCGACACAACCTAATTTAATTTAGCCCCTAAGCATATTAAGTGACGTGAAATAAATTAACTAATTAATTAAAGCAACACTAAATTAAACTAGGGGACACAATAAATCTAGGCAAGAAATTAAATGCAAAGCATGGAAATAAATGAACAAGGCAAGAAAAAGTATCCACTTACATTAAAGGGTGTCAATCACCAAGAAAATGGAGGAGAGGGGTTTATCTCCACAAAATCCCCAAAGAAACTAACCCTAGGTTCTAAGAGAGAAAATAACTAAAAATCTAATTTATTACATGATATTTACAAAAAATAAACCAAGTCTCCTATTTATACTAAGCTGGAATTAACAATTAAAAGAAAAGAAAAAGAAAAGAAAAAGGGAGATAAGTCTCCAAATTAACTAACCAAAGAAAAAGGAAAGAGAAAAATAGAAGTAAAGAAAGAAAGCTACAGCAAAAATCGGACCAAAATACAGAGTACCGATCGACCGCGAGCAAATGGGGAGTGCTCGTTGTCTTCAACCCATGACAAAAAATGGAAAACGTGATCGACCGCCAGTGAGAGGTCGGCCGACCGGCATCGCTGGAAACGCCCAATTCATCTCACAACTTCGCACAATCCACTCTCATGTCCAAATATGGCCAAAAATCTCCATGCCCATTAATGGTGGCAAACACCAAATCAAGATCCATTTCCGAAAAAATGCCAACAAAAACCCAACTCCATATATGCCCAAGACCATTCTTAGAAGCCAAAATCGATACCAACTTGTGTTTCACCATTAAAATGCAAAAACCCACTTCCAAGCTCCACAACCCCCATAGCCATAAATGGCCAAAGCTCAAGCTCCATAAAAGTGGCTAAAGAGACCCATTTGTGCGCGTGGTCAATAATCGAGCTCCAATTTCGGGCCAAAATCCCAAATTTTGAGCGAAACCAAAACCTGAGCCTAGGGACAAATCGCCATTCTCATTAGCTGCAAAAAAACATTTTAGGATATAGAAGGGAATTATTAGAATTGTTATAAAAGAGAAAGGGACATGGTGGGTATTATTTGAAATGTTAATGAATTCCTTATAATTCTTTTCCGATCAAAGGTCCGTGTTTCCTTCGTTCGGACTCCGATTAGTGCACCGTTCATGACCATGCGAAGCTTGCTCGGAGGTCTACAACTTTAGTGAATACATCGAGCAAAAATCCTGAAGTGTAAAATGACGAAAATGCCCCTGAACGGGCAAATCGCGATGAAACTTTATCGAAACATGCTCAAACTTCATACTAAGCACTTTAATACCTATAAAAGCTCAATTATACCTCAAATAATATTTTAGCACATAAAACAGCGGCTATCTGATTAACGAGCATAATTATAGGCATTAAAGTACCCTAGGGGCTAAAATGCATAGGTTCGAGGGTAATAAAGTGCAATATTCGATACGAATCATGCGGGCTTTCCTGAAATTTGTGTCACATGTTTTATTTATGATGGTTTGACACACGCACACATGTAGATGTTTAGGAAACATGCGACACAAATTTCCGGAAAAATCCCATCAGGGCAAAACCTTTTATTTCACTATAATTTGTAAATAAGAATTTACACAGATTACAATGAAATATATAATAAGTTTACCTCAACAAATATATATAGACGCGCAGTCTAGAGTTAGCAATGGATTCCAGGCAATGAACCCACATGAATCACAGTCCAATCTTGAGCAAAGATCCACACGCAACGAACCTCAATGACCTCAGTCTTTTGATGTCGAGACGACCTCCACAAAGGTTGAACAATAGCAAAGTATGTTCTTCGGTTCCAAAACAATTCACCTAAATATTTGGACTTTTGTGAATTGAAAAATAAGGGTTTGAAGCCCTAAATGAAGAAGCCAAAAGTGTTCTGCCGAATTGCACTATTTGCATAATGAAAAATGAAAAGACGTCTTAACAAAATATGCCTCGTTTAACATGTATTTATACAAAACCTTAAGGCGGCAGATTGCTCGAACGAGATCACATCTCGTTTGAACGATGACATGCGTCGTTCGAACGAGTTTCACGCGAGATCGCATGTCGTTTGAACAACAGGGGCTGTCACTCGAACGAGCCATTAAATAAATATTTTTTCTTTCTCTTTTCCCAGAAAATGCAGCGCCTTAATACTTCGGAAATTAATTTTGACGAAAAACTTAAAAACTTCGCTCCAACACGTAGAAATTTTATGATGAAAAATATCCCAATATTCTAATTGAAATGCTAAGGAATAAAAAACACAACATTTACCAAATTCATCTCACGGAGGCTTGATTGTAAAAGAAACTTAATTCGAATCCGTCTTATTGCATATGTGATCTTGAACATTCTTCGACGGTTGTAGCGGTATACGACATACTTAATTGACAACGAACATTTATAAACTTATGTCCTTACAGGGCGTTTCGATCATTTGGGAGTTTAAGGTTGGAAAAACTCTGAATTTTAGAGATATATATCAGAAACTTAGGTGGGAAGGCTAGGGTTAAAATAATTGGGAGAGAAGAGAGCCTATAAGAGAGGGTAGGAGAAGGGTTCTTAAGCCAACCTACACCACTTTTCACCACCGTCGTTGCCGCTATCAAGATCGGTGAAAGGAGAAGACACATTCATCACCTAGTAACAAAGATCAGACCACTAACCCTAAGGAAAGTGTTTATCTTGCAATCTTTTGAGCACTTGTAATAATCATGATAGTGTAGGGTTAATATTGCATGAAAATATGAATTTGGGAATATATGTAGATATTTAATTCATGATTTGTGGAAATATCATCGTAAAAATCAACCTCCTACTATTTTAACACAAAATGTGACATCTGGGTTTGAAATAATAAGAAATATCTGAGTTCTTGAAGATGAACATGCATGAAAAGAAAATATAGGGTTTATAGGGAGAAAGTGAGAATTTTATATTGATTAAAGTGAATTCCCCAATGATTTGAGGAAATGTTACGTTGAGAACTGCTTAAACCTCCTTATATGATGTCAGGTTAGCTTGGGTAAACGTTTGGATGAGTTCCATGGATGTTGGGCTGTGTCATGATGGAGGAAAATTAATCTGGGCGAAGCTGTTACAGTAGGTATTGATCGATTGATTGAGGATGTTGATCGATCGATCATTTTTGTCGATCGATTGACCAAAGCTGAAAAAGGGTTCTTTGTTTGATTTAAGTAGTTTTTTGTACCAACGATTTCGGGGGACTTTGGTAATGTTTTATTAACTATATGAGGACTTGAAGAATATCATTAGACTTAGAGTTAAAACTCGGCTCAGTCCAAATGAGGGTAAAATGAAATTAGGACTGACGGAATAGAATCATTGTGTTGAATATTGAGAATTTAAAATCGGGTTACGGGAAGCGTAGATAATAACCCAAGATTAATACCAGTAGGTTAATGATGTATGGACTACTGAAATTACTTAATGGATGACTAGGACCCTTAGGGTAGTGATTGATACTCGAAAAATAAGAAAAGAATATTAAGTGTGAATCGTTAGTATGTTAGGTATTCGACAGATATATACTACATACTAGATATACTTATAGGTTGTGTGTATACCTATACTGGATATATTTATAGGTTGTGTGTATACCTATTATATGTGTGTAAGCATACCTATGCTGTCTGCTATCACGGGAGGTTTCACGTAGTGGACGATCCCACCTTGGCGATGCCAGCGAGGTCTGGATGTGTGCCCCAAAACATAGAACTTTAGGCGACTCACTATTTGAGAGTACAATAGTGGTACTGGAAGGTCATTTGGGTACGTTAGGTATGTGCATATCCCAAAGGCTTATAACTATGTTCATATCCATTGTGTGTTATTTTATTTGCGGTTCAAGGTGCCATTCCGAACCGATAGTCCTTGATTTGGTATGAGAGCTATATGGACTTGATAACAGAGTCAGCATGCATTCGCGGTTCTCAGTCTGGGAATGTTGTAATTGTATATATAGATAGTGTGATATATATATACAAACACGTGTGATTTGTTCTACTCATGTGTGGTAGTAGAAGATATAGATAGCGTGTATCTAAAGAAACTTAAGTAAGAAAAACTTAATTAATGGTTTAAACATAATGTGGGTGGTACGGGCGCGCTAAGCATATTAGTGGGTAATAGATTACTTGGGACTAAGTACGCTGGGTAGCATAACTAGGTGGATAAAATAGGAGACATTAGGTGTGCACTATAGTTGATAGGTGAGGAACTCAAGCGAGTGCGTGTGAAACTAACATTGGTATATAAGAACTGCTCTTATTGCATTTTAAACACTTCCTAAATATTTTTCAAAGGTTTTGGGCTCTGACCTGTATCAAATCTATTTTCAAAAACTTTTAGGTGTCCAGCTATAGGGACGCTAGATATGATGATTTATTTTAGGGATGCGTAGCTACAACACTTATGGAGGCATGCCTGACTTGAGTAGACGCTTCAGCCATTTCATTCCTAGTCTAGGATTCACATTCAGTTATTTCAGTTGGGCAAGTTGCCCATTCAGTTTAGACATTTATGTGGATTTATTTATTTAAGTATCGGACTCTGTATTTAGATGCATTTCATTTCAGTTAAACTTATGATTTGGATGTTGGAGTTGGAGCCGATGGTTTATTCGACTTTTACTTACTTATTTATCTATCCTACGATGTTCTAGACTTCAATTATCGTGAGAATAGTTTATATTATTTTATTTCCGCATATTAATGTATATTAATGAAAGATAAAATTCGGCACCGACTTATTTTAACTTAAGTGGTTAGTAATTTAAAAAGTTTTCGACAGTAATGTTAAGAATGAAGCAAATGAGATTCCTATTTATTTTAGTAAAGTACTGATCACCCGTGATTAAAATAGGCAAGGTGTCACAGATGGTAGTATAGCATCAGGTTCTAGAGTAAATAGGATCTGTGTGACTTACTACGATTTCAGCATAGCATCCTTTGATATAGATCCCTATTATTAGGAATGTTGTACTTCATTTTCCTCATACACAACCATAGCACCCAGTGGCATCGGTGGTCCAGGGCCGTCTGATTGGAAGAGGGTGAGGGAGGCTTTCCTAAAAGGCCACCCGCCAGAGTTTCAGAGTAATTCCGATGTGATCCTTGTATGTCAGTGGAAGAAAGACATTCAGTGCCACCTTCGTATGGTTGACTATAGCGACATTCAAAAGCATATGTTATCCACGTTTAAGCTTGTGGGAGAAGCTTTATAGTGGTGGGAGTCTATTACCAATTTTAAGGAGAGAGATTTTATGCCTATTATTGAGTTCTGGGTGCGGTTTAACCGCAAGTACTTCCCACCAACTATTGAGATGGAGATACAGAAGCAGTTTAATGAGATGGTTCAGGGTGACCGTTCTGTAGTAGAGTATGAGGATGATTTTACCCGTCTGGATAACTTTGTGCCCGACAAGGTGAACAAGTAGGAGAAGAAAATGTTAAGGTTCATAGATGGACTCGCTAGGAGGACTAGGCAACACTTGATTGGTAATCCAACATTGAAAACTTATACGAAGGTCGTCAATGCAACGCTTCTTCACTGTCAGGACCATCAATTCCATCTGAAAGGGAGTAAGAGAGGGGGTGAGACTAACCAGTCAGGTAAGGCAAGAGGGAATGGTTCTAGTGGGGCACCACAACAGTAGATGAGTAGGCACCAGAGAAGAATTCTCGGTAAGGGGGTTCGACCAAGAAATTTAGATATCAGGTAGGGCCAGCAGGGTCCTCAGCCACAACAGCAGCAATAACATGTTATTGTAGGCCGCTAGGGCCAAGGGAACAATAGGGGAGGCCATTAAGGCTAGCATCAGGGGCAGACTAAGGAGGGGCCAGAGACAGAGAGACTTTTCGAGTAGTTATTTTACTTATGGACAAACGGGTCATAAGAGGTGAGACTGCCCACAGCAGGACAAAATACCACAACAGGGTGCTTAGCAAAGACAGCAGACCTAGTTACTACTTGCAACTCTAACTCCACCAGCCCTATAGCAGTAGGGACAGTTAACATTATGGACATATCTATAATGTCTGGGATGAAGTTTTACCGCAGGCACCGCAGGTGCGACCCGTAGTGGAGGGTATGTTTCCTATTCATGGGCTTGAGGGTAGGATTTTGTTTGATACATGGGCATCACACTCATTTATAGCTACGAAATTTACACACGCAACCGATTTATTAGAGACAGGAGGAAGTCTCCTTATGTGTGTATAGTCACCTTTGGGTAGTGGGTCACTTATACACTCAATCTGTAGGGGTGTAGATATTAACGTTGGGAGACTATGTTTGGTCGTCGACCTCCTAGTGTTAGATATGGAGGGTTATGATGTCATCTTGGGCATGGACTGGTTAGCAGGTTACAGGGCGATGGTGGACTACTTCGGGAGGACCATTATGTTTTCTATTCTGGGATAGGATATTTTCTTTGTGGTGATGCGTCTTCTCTAGGGAGGGTTGGACACACACATGTACTATATTGAGGAGGACCTAATAAGAGGTGGTTGTCTTTTTGGATTCGATCCTAGTGGTGAGGGAGTTAGAGGATGTGTGCAAGGAGATACTCGAGTTTCCACCCAGTCAAGAGATTGAGTTCGTTATTGACTTAGTGCTGTCTATGAGGCCGATTACTCTAGCGCCTGATCGCATGGCTCCTTCGAAGATATGGGAGTTGAAGAGTGGATTCACCAACTTTTGGGGTAGGGTTTTATTCAATAGAGTACATCACTGTGGGGTGGGTCGGTGTTGTTTTGTTAAGAAGAAGGATGGATCACTTCGTTTATGTATTGATTATATGGAGCTGAACAAGGTCACGATTCATAATAAATATTTGTTGCCTCGAATCGATGACTTGTTCGACCATCTAAGAGGAGCAACGTACTTCTCTAAGATAGATCTGAGACCAGGATATCATCAGTTATGCATTAGAGATGAGGACAATCCTAAGACCGCTTTCCTGATGCGATATGGATCATACTAGTTCAGGGTGATGCAGTTTGGGTTGGCCAATTTGCTAGCAGTGTTTATGGATATTATAAATTGAGTTTTTAGAGAGTTCTTTGACTATTTCGTGATCGTATTCATAGACGATATTCTAGTTTACTCTCGTTCGGAGGATGATCACGTAGAGCATTTGTGTATGGTTTTGTAGACATTATGGGTTCATTAGTTATACGCCAAATTCGAAAAGTGTGGATTTTGGCTATGGGAGGTACAATTTTTGGGCCATATTATGTCCGATAGGGGCATTACTGTTGATCTGAGTAAGGTATCGGCGGTGAAGGAGTGGGGATAGCCCACGACATCGATCGAGGTTCACAATTTTCTAGGGTTAGTTGGATACTATCATCGCTTTATTAAGGGTTTCTCGAAGATTGCTGGTTCATTGATGAACCTGACTCGCAAGGGGGTGTCACTTATTTAGGATGACCACTGCCAGTTAACTTTCGATGAACTAAAGGACAAATTGACTTCAGCACCTGTGCTCGCATTACCTTGTGGAGGAATGTAGTACTGTTCTTATACAGATACATCCTTGTAGGGACTTAGGGGTGTACTACAACAGGAGGAGAGGGATATAGCTTATGCATCTCACAAGCTTAAGCCCCACGAGAAGTATTACCCCATACATGACCTCTAGTTAGCAGCGGTTGTGTTTGCCTTGAGGATTTGGTGGCATTACCTTATGGGGGAGCAGTTTAACTTGTTCATGGACCATAAATCACTTCAGTATCTATTAACACAGAAGGATCTGAATACGAGGCAAAGGAGATGGTTAGAGTCCATGAAGGATTATAGGTTTGATATTCAGTATCATCCTGGGAAGGCTAACATGGTGATAGGCGCGTTGAGTTGACGGCCTACTGAGGCGATAATAAAGGTTTGGAAGGAGGAGTGGAGGGATCTTTCGCATGATGATGAGATCGCCAAATCTTGTATGTCCGTATTACCTGTCACTCCTGAGATTGTTATATGGGTAGTGAAATCGCAGGTCAGGGATCAGTTTTGCCAGGACATAGTACGCTAGTTACTAGCATAGGAGGCAGAGTCCTATTCGATTAGTTCGAAGGGATTCTTACGCTTCAATGGGAGGCTTGTGGTTCCAGAGGATGAGTATTTAAGACATATAGTGATGATAAATACTCACGAGTTAAGGTTTGTGGTACTTCCCGGTGGGGATAAGATGTACCAAGATATACGTAGGTAGTACCAGTGGTCAAGGATGAAGGGGGACATAGAAAATTTTGTCTCGAAGTGTGCTACCTGCCAATTAGTGAAGGTAGACCACCAGAAACCGACAGGGATGCTGCATCCACTTGAGGTCTTAGTGTGGAAGTGGGAGAGTATCTCTATGGATTTCATTATTGGGTTACCGACATCGCAGAGAGGTCACACCTCCATCTAGGTGATAGTGAATCATTTGACGAAGGTGGCCCATTTTTTACCGATTCGTACAGATTTTGAGACGTGGCAGTATGCATCGTTATTCATCGTAGTGGCAGTGAGGTTGCACAAGGTTTCGATTAACATCGTGTCGGATCGGGACAAGATTTTTATGTCCCACTTCCAGTAGAGTTTTTAGGAGGCTATGGGCACATATTTGCGTTTGATTATCGCGTATCACCCACAGATGGATGGGCAGACGTAGCGAGTTAATAAAATGTTAGAGGATATACTGAGGATGTGTATACTTGACCTTGGGGGAGGATGGCAGCAATACCTTCCATTGGTGGAGTTTGCTTGTAATAACTCCTACCAGTTCACTATCGACATGACACCATTTGAGGCACTGTATGGACGGCCTTGTCATTCGCCCGCTTGCTGGTTAGAGATGGGGGACAATAAGTCCTAGTCCTTTTCTCGGTGTGCGTGCAGAACGAAATCAGAATTAAAACAATACGTTTTTTTGCAACAGTTTTTTTAGGTTTTCAAAGCTTAATCACATCCTTAGAGTTTACAAAATTCGAGCTTTCATTAGTATATGTTTATGTGATCTTGTGTGCACCAAGTTTAGTTTGTTCAAACTCATTAGAAAACCTATTTAGCTGGATTTGTGCTGTGAAAAAAGGCGGACACCTATTTCAACATCGTGGACGACATCAAAGACGTATCGGTGGACACCGAGGCACTTGTGGAGTCGCGTGCTGTGGATGAGTATCGTGGCAGATGAAATTTCTGCGTGGGCACTGTGAGAGGAGTAATAGAAGATCAGAGGAGCGTCAAGTCTCGTGGGTGGATCGAGTCATTGAGTAAGACTACAATCTGTCTTTGTAAAACCATATTCATAGTGATTGTCTGGCTTGGGCCGTCCGAGTTTTTTTTTCCCATTTTGGGTTTTTCCTCATACATCCGACGTTGTGAGTATCTTTACCTTATTTTACTTTCTTATCACCTAGATGAATGTTTAGGACTTAAACAAGATAAAATTGTCTAAGTAAAATTGGTTTGGTTTAAAACACATTTTTTTCGCACTTGGGTATTTTTGGGGACCTATTTCAAGTCTACATCACATTCATACATTCAGAGACAGTTTCATGCTTGTCGATCCATTTCTTATAAGTATTATCCTGTACTGATGATGTATTTTGTTTTTAGGATGAGATTTAGGCATCATACGACTTGACGGCCTGGCTTAGGCATTTCATTGTTGGTTTTGTCCCGGAATAGTCAAAGGGATAGATTTGTAAGGACCAAATTTCCAATTGAGTCTAAATGTAGTTTTGATTTATTCTCGGAACAAAGCACATTTGAGTCATAGGTAGATTTTTATTGTCCGATCACTACGAGACTATGACTTGTCGAAGATTTAATTGAAGGCGTTGCGGCAAAGCTACAAGGAATTAATCATGCCGAAGTTTAATTGGTGCAATTTCTCGTCTTCAAGGTTTATTTGCATTCCGAGATCACACAGGTATAAATGCATAATGTTAATGAAACTCGAAATTTCATTTTATAAAAATAAGGATGTTATTTTTAAAAAGAAAATGTTTTAAAAGTTTGTTATTTGTTTACACATTAGATAAAGGACGGATTAGTGTTGGATTAAAGTTGATTTGTATTAAAACTCTTTTAAAGTTGGAACAATTTGGAACTCTAATCATTCTGTCATTCAAATGACTATAGATGTCGTTCGAGCGAGATGCCACGTTGTTCAAATGACACTGGATCTCGTTCTGAACCATGCTTTAATCGTGAAGTTCAATGAAATACCGTAAACAATGTTTCTAATCAAGTTTTATTAATATTTAACAATACACTAATTATCATGCGAGTTCGATTTACAGTCACTACATAATATGACCCAAGGGAAATGCCCCAAGGCCAAGTAAACAGAGCTACGAACATAAATGCTAGTAAATACTTATATGTATAATGCGCTCACAATAAGAAACTACATGCAACCTGCATTAACAAAATGAGGGAGTGAGTTGAATGCTCAATGGGAACTATACAATGCAGTATAAAAATGAATGACAGAAAGAATACTCACACGCTACACTACATGTATGTGAAATTACCCGCGTATCTACATATATACCTTTGAAAATACATATCCCAATGCATTAAACCATTTTATTCAAAAATGTTATTTACTCCAATATACTTCCTTATTTTTACAAAATAGTCATTTTGTATCAATATGTATAAAACTAACACTTGTTTACCATTAACTCACACAGTTAAACAAATAGATTTTTTTAGGGAAGACCTTTCGTTTAATTTCAAAACGTTTATTACTCAACGTTCATTAACTCATGCCAGAGTTACTCAACCATACCTTTAAACTTCCATTCAACGCACGCACACACTGTGTTTAGAAAAATACTCATTTTTCTTTGAAAGCCTCATATAACACACGCTTGTGTTTATTATGTTTCAAAGCTCATTAGGTAGCTTAAACATCATTAAGTCACCTTATTTAACCATCCCACGTTACCAGATGAACATCAAACATTTAATGCGTTATTCTTGCATAAATAAATCAATGAATTAGTACCATTCATTTATGCCTCTTTCATGAATCTTCAATTTTTTTACTTAGCATTATCTTTAGGGATTTTGCCAACACACACACACACACATCACAATGCACGCACACCCACGGTTTCACGAAATTTCACCGCCCGACATCGAGTGCAAGTTAAACTGCAGTTGCTTTTGGGTTTTTCACCCTAGGAACAACATATCGTGCTTAATTATTTAACCTGACATCATCCAATATCGTTATCTTACCAATGTGTTCAACATTTTCGTAATGTTCACATTAATTTTACTTTTTCGGGCCGAAGCCAAAGCCTTGGACTTAACCATCAATTTTCCCATTATTCATTTAGGAAGAATCATCATATCCCATTAAAGTCCCCGTTTCACACATGTTGACTTTACACCGAAAACCATTTCCGTTTAAGGACTTATTTCATTTTTTCTACATATGTGTCAAAACACTCTTTAATATTTTTGTTTCATGAAAATGTTACACTTTAAGTAAATTGTCAATTTACCCAATTTACATCAAAATACATAACTTCACTCCTTATTCAAGTGTTATTTACAAAAAAAACACCATTTTAAGCTCCAAACTTAACACGTAGGCATTTTAGTCACTATGACACTTTTTCAACTTCTGACTTTGTCGAAAATGACATTTTTGCATATTACTCCCTTTAATATATAAAATCATACTTTTCACATATCAAAGTCTACACACTTTATTTATGAGTTTTAACACTAAAAAACCATTTTAGTAAACATTTACACATTTCACACTTTTCATTTCAGACTTAGTGTTACAAATTTTAATTATGACTTTTTTTTTAAAGACCCATACTTAGTCATTTTATTCACACATAGTCTTCCACACTTTCATTGTTTATATTTTCACCCAAAGTTTGCAAGAAGACTACACTTTCACAAATTTACACTTTTAACCCCAAGACTTAGTTTAACAAACTAAATAGTACACTTTGTAAATGAAACTCCATTTTATCATTTCATAATGATTAATCAACATTAAAATCACTATATTAATCTCATAAAAAGGCATATACATACCAAATGTTTTTCACATCAAAGAAATTATTTATTCACCTAAAAACACGAGTTTAAAATATTTTATCTCATAAAATATTTGTGAATAGTGGGCTGAAAATTATCTATTTTTAAAACCCATTCAATCCTTCATTTTAAGTGCCCCTTTTTACTCAAAACCTTAAGAGTGTCACTAATAACCCATTAGTGAACCATAACCACTTTAACATTTTTTTACACCCATTATTTGTGAAATAATATGGTGAAATTTTCACTAACTTTAATCTCATAAAAACCCAACTCTAATCTTGATTTTTATATTAAAAGATGGAGTAATCATCAACAAAGCATGGATGAGTATTTGTACACATTTAAGACCTTAAATATGCAATGAGTCATGCTAAAAACATTACTAACTTTAAACTACTTTAAAATGATGAGTTTCCCACCTAAAATGGTATTCACAAATGTTAAAGAAGGTGGGTGACTCCGCCACCTCCAAATGTGGCCCTAAATGGAGTCACAATATCCAACTCTTCAAGCTTCCAAATGAATCTTCAAGCTCCATGAACTGCTCCTTCTTCTTCCATGAAAAACCCCCTTCAAAAACTCCCAATAAGATTTCATTTGATCTCTAAGAACTCCTCCCAAAAGCTCCTATGAGTTGTCCCAACTTTGAAATGGACTTTTAATGGAACTTCAACCCGTTTTAATGGAGTTTGCGGGTGGGGAAAATGTGGTGGAAAGTGAGCTACGATTTTTTTTGGAAATAATCTAAATTTTGCAAGGGCTTGGGCGAAGGGAGAGCAATTGAAAATATTAGAAAATCTCTAAGTTTGGGGACATTCATGGCTTCCTCCTTCTCTCTCTCTTATATACTATAAAGGGTACCGTTCCAACCTGGATTTCCTTAATGATTCAAAATGAATATTATCCAAGAGTTTTGTAAAAAAATCATCCAACTATTTTTCCGTGTTTAAATATTCGATTTCAAGATCTTTAGATTCTACAAATTCTCAAATTAAGTGATGTCTCATCTTAATATGCTTAGTACGAGAGTGATGAACATGATTTTTAGAGATGTTTATAGAACTTTAATTATCACAAAATAAGGCCAGATTGTCTTCATTAGTTCCATAATTACATAACAGTTGTTTAGTCCAAAGTAGTTGAGCACAATATCTACCAACTACGATGTACTCAGATTCAACACTAGATAAGGATATGCAATTTTCTTTCTCACTACTACACCCAACTAAATTATTTCCTACATAATAACAGACACTAGACGTGCTTTTATTATCATATGATCAACCAACCCAATCAGTGTCTGTCTATCAAACTATGGTGCTCGCGGTGTCTTTTGTGTACCAAATTCTATAATTAATTGTTCCCTCAACATATTTTATGATCCGTTTTACACTCAACAAGTAATATTCCTAAATGTACATTGATATCCTGCATAAACACACATATCATATGAAATATCGGTTCTAGAAGTAGTAAGATATAAAAGGCTTCCTATCATACTTATATAAAGTGTTGGATCAATATCTTTTCCTTATTAACCTTTAGATATTTTAGTTGAAAGGCGCATGGGTGTTCGTGCAATTTTAACATTCTCTATCCCAATTGTTTTTAACCAATTCACTAGAATACTCAGCCTGTGATGTAAAAAGACTATCACTTAATTATTCAACTTGTAAACCCTGAAAATATTATAACTCCCCCATAAGGGGCATTTGAAATTCCTCGTGCATGGTAGTTGAAATATCATTTACTTAGTCAAGGGAAGTATAATCGAAAAATGATATCATCAACATAAATTTGTGCAATTAATACCTTATTGTTAGTTTTTAGGACAAATAATATATGGTCATTGCCACCATGCTCAGACCCTTTATTGACTAAAAAGGTTGAGAAGCATTCATACCAGCACCCTGAGGGTTGCTTTAAGCCATACAATGCATTTTAAATCTATAGACATGGTTCGGGTAAGAAGGGTCAATAAAACCCTTAGGTTGTTTAACGTATATTTACTCTGATAGAATGCTATTTAAAAAAGCAGACTTAATGCCCATTTGAAAAGTTTGAATTACAAATGATAATCAGTGGATAAGAGGAGATGAACAAACTCGAGCTGTGTTACCAGAGGAAACGTTCATCGACGTCTATTCTCTCTATCTGAGAATATCCTTGCGCTACCAGCCTAGCCTTGTTTCTAATGATTACCCCAAATTTGTCAGTTTTATTTTTAAAAATCCAATGGGTGCTGATAATTTTTTTTCTTCAGGACTTACGACCTAGATACCAAATATCATGACTCTTGAACTGGACTAATTTATCTTTCATCACATTAATCCAGTATGAGTCATTGAGGGCATCATTTACATTCTTTGGTTCTATAGGAGAAATAAAACATGCAAAATTTTCCACATTTTGAGTTAAGATACAGTTCGCACAGGCTCCGAAGGGTTACCTATAACCTTATTTATGGGATGGTATTTAAAAACCCAAGATGGTACTGCAGGGACCTTGGGTGGAAGTGGATCGATAATTTGAGGAGAGTCAATTTCATAAACATTTAAGACTCATCCACGATAATTGACCTACTGCCACTACTCTCAACACTTGCTTCATTTACAATTACATTTATAAACTCCATCATAACTTTGGTATGTAATTTGTAAACACGATATGCCCTACTTGTTTGGGAATATCCCAGGAAAATGGATTTACCATCTTGGGTATCAAATTTAGAAAGCTCTTATCTGTCTTTGTAGACAAAACAAATGCTCCCAAAGGTTCTAAAGTATTTCAATTTGGGATTTTTATTGTACCATAGTTCATAGAAGGTCTCTTTGGTATTCTTTCTGAGATACACGATTGATAATGTGACACATTGTCTGAACTGCCTCAATCCAAAAATATTTTGGCAATCCTTTGGTGTGTAACATGACTCGAACCATTTCTTGGATTGTTCTATTATTTCTCTCAACAATACCAATTTGTTGTGATGTTTTAGGTGCACTGAATTCATATTGATAACCATTATTATGACAATATTTTGCTTCACTAGTCTCTTTGAGTTTCTCCACCTCTATCTCTTCTTATACTTGATACTTGGGTATCCTTCTCATTTTTAATTTTTAAAAGGATTTTAATAAATTCTCGGAATGTATCCGACTTATTTTTCATAAAAGTGACCTAAGTAAATCGTGTAAAGTCATCCACTATAAATGGATGTAACTGTTGCCACAAAGTCTCACAGTTCTAGAGGTACCCATAAGGTCCATGTGGATTAGTTTAAGAGGTTTAGAAGTCATGATATCTTAACTTTCTTGTGAGATGACCTATTTATTTTCCCCACTTGGCATGGACCATAAACAATGTTAGAAGGTTTTTTTTATTTTTGATAGACCTTTAACTATCTTTTGGGAACTCAATATGCGTAGATGGTAAAAATTAGTACGACCTAATCTGTTGTGTCAAAAATCAGAGTCATCTAACCTAGCTATCTTAGAATATTCATTAACTGGAATCAGTATGTAATAGTTATCCGGAGTTCTATTTCTTGAAAGAATGCAATTACCTTCTTTGTTTAAAATCTTATATCCAGTTTTAGAAAAGGTAACTATGTGATCAGAATCACAAAATTGAGATATACTAAGAAGATTGGCTTCAAGGACTTTTACTAATAAGACATCATTAAGAACAAGATGACCCTCTTTGCACAGTGTTCCTTTACCAATGACCTGGGACAAGAGTTCTTTAGTAAAAAGGACATTTCCTCCTAAGAAGTCAGTCTTATTAGATAATTTAGTCTCATCCCCGGTCATGTCTTTAGAACACCCAGAATCAAAGTATCAGCCAATTGAGGTGCGCTCGGCCTATATATTTCTCTCTTTAAAAAATATTTTTCCAAAATTTCTTTACCTATCTACCTTGTTAAAAAAATGAACTATATCCCCTTAATTTTTAGGGAAGGCCAAGCATCCGGATTGGCCAAAACAATCAACATGTGGATTGAGACAAAACCATTACCAGCCGCTGCTAGCGTATAATGAACCGTATAGAAGCCGTATAGATACCGTGTCTATACTGTGTTTATGCAATATACTGGCAACATATAATACGAGTTAACAAAAAAATAGTATATGTAATATAGATATTATATGAAATCTAATTTGTTTTCAATTAAATAAAATAAAATTATCACCAGAAAAATTACAGAAAATCCGCAAGAATTATTTGAGACAGATATGACAAAAAAATTATTTTCAAATAATTTCCATACTAAAATACACTAGAGAATTAGTTCTACTAATTATGGATTAATTCAATTAAAAATAATATTAAATTTCTTTAAAGCATACATAAATTAATCAAATGCCAACACATGCACATAAAAATAATATGGAACAAAATAGTGTGTGAGGTGTTTTGTGAATAGTGGTGACTCTAAGTAAAGATTTTCTTTGAGTATAATAAAGTCATGAGCAACTAACTTTCTTGGGCTTTGGACTTTTGAAAAGTTGTCAATGAGCACACCAAACTGAATCAAACACATAGAGAAATCTGGTAACTAACCTAGACACTAGTTACACAAATATCTTGTCAAAATTTGATCCAATAAGAAGAAGTCTTATGTAGCTTTACACTCTAAAAAAATCCTAATCCTACGAGTGTCTACATATGGACCTTCAAGAATTGAACTTAACTCGCAGAATTGGTTATCCCAATTTGAGGTCCTCAAAATTGACCTCGGTTCGTAGAATTGACCGTCACCACTTAAGGTTCTCAGAATTAACCTAGACCCATATAATTGATTGCCTCAACTTTAGGTCCTTATAATTGACCTCAGCTTGCAGAATTAGTCGCCACCACTTAAGGTCCTCAAAATTGACCTCGGTACGTAGAATTGGTCATCATAACCTTAAGTCCTCAGTATTGACCTTGGCCTAAAAATTTGGTCGTCACAACTTTAGGTCCTCAGAATTAACCTCGGCCCATAAAATTAATCGCCCTAACTTTAGGTCCTCAGAATTGACCTCGGCCCATAGAATTGGTCAGCACAACTCTTTAGGTCCTCGAAATCAACCTCGACCTGCAGAATCAGTCATCCAAACTTAGGTCCCCAGAATTGACCTTGACCCGCAAAATTGGTCGTCACCACTTTAGGTCCTTAGAATTAACCTCGACTCACAGAATTGGCCTTCACAACTCCTTAGACCCTTATAATTGACCTTAACCTTTTGAATCGGTCACCCGAGGATCTTGGGTTCCCAATTTCAATCTTAACACTTCCTAGACCCGCTGAATCAGTTACTGCACTTCTTAGGTCCATATAACTGACCTTGACCCGATGAATTGATCATTCGCATCCTCTAGATTCACATACCTGACCTCGATCATCTGAGTCGATCACCCTAATCCTCTAGGTCCGTAGAACTGACTTCAACCCTCTGAATCGGTCACCCTCATCCTCTAGGTCCGTAGAACAGGCCTCAACCCTCTAAATTGATCACCCTCATCCTTTAGGTCCGTATAATTGACCTCAACCTTCCGAATTAGTCACCCTTATCCTCTATGCCTATAGAATTGACCTAAAACCCTCTTCCCTGACGTCGATGTAGTGTTTATTATTCGGCAACCTTCACTTGTTCTAAGCTGGCTGTTCAGGGGCTCTATAAATACCCCATCTTAGGACCATCATAAGAACCTACTTATGTCCCTAGCACTCATCCATCCACTATAAAACCTAGGTTATACTCCGAGTACCAATCTAGAGGCCACCAAGCGCTCTCGAGCCCCATTTGACTTTGGTCAACTCTCCCTCTTGAGAGAAAGCTCGTTGAATCTTCTAAGGGCTTTGAATCCATTTTCAAACAGTTTGTCCCGTGCATGAATTAGCCTTATAGTACAAACGAACAGTTCATTTCACTATAAAAACTGATTTAGAGGCCACTGGGAACTCCTGACCCCCGTTTAACTCTGGTTAACTATCCCACTTGAGTAGAGCTCAATGAATCTTCAAAGGGATCTGAATCCCTTTTCTAATGGTCCGCCTCATGCACGAATTAGCCTTAAGGTTTGGATGAATGACTCATTTTACTTCGAAGGGTCACTTGGAACTTTTGGGCCGCATTTGACCTTGCTCAACTCTTCGAATCGAGTGAAACTCAATGAAATCTTGAAGGGAACAAAATTCTTTTTCCAGAAAACCCATTTCGGATTGCCTATAGTCACCAAAGAGATCCCGCCTATTGGTAGGGTGTCTGAGGGGCTATACCGATAGGCAGGCCAATGAACCTATTGATCATCACCCCCTTGTCCCTATAAATAGAGGCCATGACCTCACATTAAAAAAACACCCCTCAATACCCTCTCATCAAGTCATAGAACATTCTCTCAAATTTAGATCCTTTTCCTTTCCCAAAATGCTTATTTTCCCACATTCCTTTTCATCACCTTTTTACCTCACTTGGTAATCCATCTTATATTTTCCTACCTCTTCCATACCATTGTAAGATCAACATATCTACATTTCTAGTTCAAACACAAGCACTCATAAGAGATATAATTCTCCATCCCTTTCTCTAATTCTTGCATTTTAGTGTTATTTACCTTATTTATGTGTTTGTGCTTTTATTTCATTACATTACATCCATTAATCTCTACTCTTTATTAGTAGTATTTGTACATAATCTATTTTCATAAATAACCCCAAAAAAAGAAAAAGAGGGTTTATTCATAAATTCCAAAAGTGGGACTTCCATTTCACACTCTCACTCATAAATCACATTTTCTCTACACACACAAGAGAAGTCCCCCATTTGGATTTATGGATTAAAACCCATCCCTATGCTATTTTGAACTACGTGGACTTTGATGCCCCTTGGGATACGTAATAGTCTTGGTCCAATCCCATCCTTATTCCTGTTTATATGCTTCTTTTACATCTTATATATATTTTATGTATTTCATATTCTTACATGCTTGTGTTTCCTCCAATGTACACATTCACTCTTTCATAGCGACTTGTGATTCGACAAACACTTATATCATATTTTGTATTATTATTTTCGGGAACAAAACTATGGATGAATTGACTCCATCCCTTTTCATGACGCGAGTTGAATGATTCCATTCTCTACCTATATTATACACCTGTACACACACGTCATAAAGTCTAAATAGAGAAGATAACATTTACCCACGAGAGACTGAAAGGGTCCGTGAGCCTAACACCTTCCCATTCCGTAACTTAGTCCCCAGACCTTCAAATTACATGGTTTCTCAAGCATAAGTTTTGACTTTCATGCCATTATCTTAAGGCGACGTACTTTTTTCTACTTTGAGCAAAATAGGCTGGCGAATCTATCTCTACACATTATCCCCCATAATGACAATGGACAATTCCCCGAAAAGGGTGCGCCCCTTGCACGCATCGGAGGGAATCCAACCTTGGTATGGACACAATAATTAATTCACATTATACAACTCCCATCGCCACTCGCATGCAGTAAGTATCTCATCCCTCATCTAAGTGCAATACTATACACAGATCAACCCATCTACCAATTATGAGGTCCGATAACTACATTAATAAGATTATATTTAATGTATCTAGCATAATTCATACACTAAAGCCAACCATCTACACATATGCTTCTAGTCCCAGGGGTAACCCATACAAAACTACCCACAAGAAATAACATATCATTTATTTGCATTTTACCTAGTATTGGGTTCATGATTAAGTATCTACACTTTTATACTATAGGAATTCATTCTTAGTTAATTTATGTAATTATATATGACCTTAAATATATACGACACATAAAGGCATCTACCTTCAGCATCACATTCGTTCTTTATCAGTAAGTCCGGAGGAGTCTCTCATCTAAATGCACATCACAACATGATGCATACCTCGATGGTGTTAATGGACTCCAGCGATCCCACTTATGTCATAAGTGGTCCTGCCATGTAGGACCTAAAATAATGACGTACACAATGCCTAGCCCACCGGTGTCGATGCGTGTTACGGTCCCGAGACGTACACAACCCTAACCGATAGGCCGTCCACGAACATTGATACGTTCACACAAATAATAAATACATATTTTTGACACATAATTTGTATAGGTAATTAAATCTATAATTACCCGCAAATAAGACTCATCAATCTTAAATTAATGTTCTTACTTTAAGAATTAACATCTAATTAATTGTCAATTTTTCTAATTAATAAATTGTGACATAAAACTATTTTAATAAATTAACCACTCACTTGGATGACCTTCCACATACTCGCTTATGTTCGTAAAAATCACCCCAACATTTTTTTGATTCCAACCTAACTTAGGCCTAGAGGCCTAATCTATTTACCTCTAGGGATGAATCGATTCGCCCCTACACCGAATCAATTTTCCTGGAAGGCAGAATCGATTCGCATTATGGCAAAAGACAATAACTGTTACAATTTTCTATATGGGTTAACACTTCCCAAAACCAATGTTCTTCCAATTGTCCCTCTTTTGTTTATTTCAATTAATATAGACTCCTCATGATCCAAAAATACTTTTTAGATGATTACCTAACCAAATTAACAAAAGATCATGCCCCTCAAATCCCAATTTTTTTTATTTAACATTAGAGTTCATATATCCCAATTTTGATCATATTTTCAATCTAATCATTCTCATATTTGAAGAGATTAATATAGAAATTCTAACCATTAAGATATCAATCCTATAACACGGATTCTAAGGTTCAATTTTAAATTAACACGATACAGATCCTAGGTTTGTCTCCAAATAGTTTAATCCTTAAACATCATTATTCCAGAATTGTTCTAAGAATTTATATAGTTAAATACAATTACTCAAAATCATCAATTTATACAATTACCCTTAGATTGTTATGAGAAATGCATAAATGAATTGAGAAACACATTATAATTCATTTAGCAAGAGAATTCGTGCCTTAAAATGGAGATTGGATCCTCTCCTCTTGGATCCTTGCTAATCCTCCTTTCTCTAGCCTTGGTAACTTATCCAATGGGTGTGGAACTGTTAGGGTTGTTCTCTTATGGATGGGAATAGACTTTTAGGTTAGTATAATTTATAACCCACCTAATCCCTCATTACACTTAAACCCGCACTTTTAGGCCCCCAAATAAGCACGAAACACTATTCGATTGACACAATAACTACCTAAGAGTGTACCTATGCCTCGAGCCCAAACATAGATGTCTAAAACACCAAACCAAGTCCCCAATTCCTCCCAGAATGCACCTAATTTATATCTACCCAGTTACTCATCTTTATTATGTTCAATCACCACATAACAATAATTTAATTAACATATAATTTCATCTCTGGAATGAACATGTTATGCTTAAATGAATCATATACACATGCAATCACAATCAAGCAAATTATTCACGAATTTATTTTATGAAATTCTACCAATAATAATTTATTATGGAAACATAGGGTATTGCATTATTCCCCATAATAATGGAATTATGTCCTCATAATTCGAAACGTATCTGAGGAGAAGACTTTCGGATACTTCTCTGGCATGTTTTCCTCTCTCCCCCACATCATCTCATCCTCATTGTAGTGTCCCCAGTGCACGCGCACTAAGGGAACAATTATGGAATGAATTTGATGCTCTCTATAGTCCAGAATAGCTACAGGTCTCTTCTCGTAAGTCACATTAGGGTGAAGCATTATCTCATCTAGTTCTATATGCTGGTAAGCCACCTCTTCTCTAAGAAATTTTCATTATACCAAAATATGGAAAACATCATACTTCCTCTACAAATGATTCGGTAATGCCACTAGTCCAATCCACTCAATAATAGGGAACAGTCCTATATACCAAGGAGCCACTTACCTTTCTTCCCAAATCACCTCACTTTATTCAAAGGAGACACCTCAATTAGCATCTGATTACTGACCTCAAAATCCCAGTGTTTCCACTCTGCATAAGCATAAGTCTTCTGTTTATTCTGAGCAATCTGAATCCTAGCCCTAATCATCTCCCCCTTCTCTAAGGTATCCTGAATAAACTTGGGTCCTATAAGTTTGTTCTCCACCACATCCAACCAACATGAGGGTGAACGAGAATATACCTGTTGATGTAAAAAATTAGATCACTCTAATTATTCAATCACAGATAAATAAATGAGACAAAGAATTTTAAAGTGGTTCAGCCTTATAAGAATGGCCTACGTCCACTGTTATGTTATTGCTGAATGCTTGGGAATTCTCGATTTGTGGTTCTATCAAGAAATTCCCGTCCGGGGGTCCCCTTACAAAGAGGATTGTACAATGTATTTATAGCCCTGAGGCTGTAATGTGAAAGGGTAATACATTAAATGAGGTACATATGAAAGGGTAATACATTTAATGCCCCTTAAGCGTGTGCGTCTGAATGATAAGCGTTTAATGAATCAGTTGAACTGTTGGTTATCCAACTATTAATGCTTTATTCGAGATGCAGCTCGGACCGCCTAAGCTTCTCGGTATTCAAGAGTTCCTCGGAAAGGTCTTGTTCCTCGGAGCGTGTGAGTTCCTCGGGGAAGCAGTGTTCCTCGGGGAAATATTCTTCCTCGTTGTAGTCTTGTTCCTCGGAGCTTGTGGGTTCCACGGAAGTGTTGTTGTTGCCATGTAGATCGCCACGTGTCTTCATTTAATTGGGCCATGTCAGCAGACTAAATTTGGTATCAACAAAAGCCCCCAATGTTTCATAGTTCGAATTTTGAGGAGTAGGGAATATTCTTTCTCGGAATATGGTAGCTTTAAATGGTCTTCCTGATTTTTAGGAATGTTTCCTTCGTATTTATTTCTCCTTCCAAATTCGTAGAATCATGCTTTTTTGAACTTTTCTACTCGCTTCGATTCCCGCGCTCTTTTTGTCCTTTTAGCCGCCGGTAGCGTAATCATTTCTTCTCGCTTCGATTGTCGCGCCCTCTTTGTTCCTCTAGCCGCCGGTAGCGTAATTGTTTATTTTTGTAATCATTACTTTACCATTTCCCAAGTCAAGGTATTTAAACTTCACAGATACTCACATCGTCTTCTACCTTTTCAAATTTGTATCTTCGAGTTTTCCGTCGTCTCTTTCTCTCCTGTGTATTCATCTTCTTCCATCGTTCGTTGTCAACAAATCCACTATTTTTCTATAAGATCTTCTTCCTTCTTCTTCATTTCCTTTATTCACCATGGTTTACCCTGTTGAATCTCTTGATAAATTTCGCTCTGATTTTTCCATTCCCTCCTGGGTTGTTTTGGAAGAGCTTTCTGAGCCTTCTGATTATTTCCATTTGGCTGAGGGACATTGGTTCCCCAGCCTCTTTATTGCTGAGTGTGGATTTTCTTTTCCACCAAATCCCTTGTGTCTGGAATTTTGTCATTACTTTGACGTTGTTCCTGCAAGAATAGCCCCCAACACATGGAGAATAGTTAATGGGGTTCATAAATTAAATCAAGTCCATGGAACTCGCATAGGAATTTCAGAAATCATGTACTGCTATAGATGGGCAGTTAATGATAACATTTTTTATTTAAAAACTAGATTTTTAAATAGAGCCTTAGTAGTCAATCTCCCTGATGCCAATAGGGATTATTTTGAACACGGGGTTGTCATAAAAAATTGGCAACACCCTCCATTAACTGGAGATGAGGTTTACCAGGGTCCCAGATGCCCTCCTTATGGAAATGGGATAGGTTATTTTTATTTCATTTTACTTATTTTAAAATCATGCTTCTTTTGTGTTTGATAAAATGTGCCACTGATATTTCAATGTTTATTTTTTTATTTGCAGTTGATAGTAAAAGAAAGTGTCCAAAGGAAACAGACGTTAACATAAGACACTTGAAACTTATCTGGAGTCTGCACCAAAGTGTTGCTGACGAGCATATTAGGTCGGCATCATATCTGCTGCAATACAAAAGCTACACCACCTCTTTTACTGCTCGTCCAGTAATAAGTGAATCAGAGCCAGTACCAGCTTCCACCAGCTCCTCGCCTGAATCTCACGTCCCTTTAAGCGAAAGTATGAAGAGAAGAAGGCCTCCCACTCTCTTCGAGAAACCCGCCTCTGGTTTTGGAGAGGCAAAAAGAAGTAAGGTCGATGTCCCAGTGGAGGGGACAAAGAAGAATGATGCACCTTCCTCAGCTGCTGTTGTGAAGGTTACCGAGAAGCCTGCAGTGGCTCCGAGCAGGTCTGCTGCTCCTGGAGAGGTGATTGTAATATCACCGACCAAGGGTTCTTCCTTGGTTAAAACTATTCTTGTTCCCCCGAGGAGGCTGAAGAAAAGCTCCTCGGTCAATTTGGCTGACACCATCACTCAGCCCCCAGCTACTGGAACTGGGGTTCCAACTTTTGTTCCCCCGAGCTCTGCTATGAGCTCGGTAAAGTCCTGGATCATTCCCGAGGTCCAAGGTACTGAAGAAAACCTTACTCGGGACATGGTCACTTCGTTAGCTGCTCGTCACCTTGCTTCTGTAAGTCTTCTTACTTTGAACTTTTCATATTTCCCTTGTCATTTCTGTTTTTGACTTGCTTTCTTTTTACTTTCACAGTTGACAAGCTGCTTTAATATAATTCTGAAGAAGGATGAAGAAATTAAAGCTTCCTGCTCCTCGTCCAATGTGGAGGGAGCTCTGGAAGAAGCTATCAGGTCTTTGGATGATTCTCGCCAGACATATGCTACTGACAAGGCTGTCTGGGAGAAAAAGCTTGCCTCCACCGAGCAAGAGAAAGCTCGAGCTGTTGATGCCTCCAAGGAGTTGGAGAAGAGAATAAATGCCCTGAAGAAGGCAAATAAGGAGCTCGAAGAGAAGCTCAAGACTGCTGGGGAGCTTGAAGATAAGCTCAAGGCTGCCGAGGAGGAGTTGGCTCAACTTTGGGAAGTAGGTCGGCAGAAGGAGGAGGTTGAAAATAAATTAAAAGCTGCTGATAACCTGCTGTCCGAGAAGCTTTCCTCGGAGAAGTTGAAGAGGAAGATGGCTGTGAAGAAGTCCTTCAGCGCTGGCTGGGACAAGGGGTGGAACAAGGGGTTGGCTTCCATGGTGTCGCAAGTGGACTATGGAAGCCTCAAGTACTTTAGGGATGGATGGGTTGCTGCTCTCCAGGAAATGAAAGTTGATGAATCTTCTGAGCTTTTCCAGCAACACATTCCTGGTCCCCCTCCAACCCCAGAAGATCTTGAAGAGGACGAAGCTGCCTCAGAAGAGTCTTCTATGGTGATGGGAGATCATCCCCCAGCCATTCAGCCTGCTGCTGAGGAACTTCAGCAGATTGTTACTTCCTTCGAGCAATTGCCAGTGCTCCCCGAGCAACTATCCATTCCCTCCGAGCAACCTACTTCCTCGTCCCAGCCTCCCGAGAAGGTTTTGGGAGACAAGGAAAAGGTGTAGAGTTGTTCGGGTTTATCTTTATATTTTTCTTTTGTCAATTGTAACCCATCATATGTAACTCTGAACTTTATGATCTAATAAAACTTGGACTTTTTTGCATATTGTTGTCTATCTTCTATTCATATTATGCTTGTACTCCTTATTGATGATTGCTCTTTCTTTCTCTGCTAGTTTCTGGCCAGGATGGAATTGTTATCTGCCCATGATACAAAGCTGCTGCGACAATGCAATGAATACTTTAAGGCTGGTCACATAGACTTGAGTGCATCACAAGTTGTCGATATCCTCAGCCAAGATGCTTCAGAACAGGCAGTTGAAGCATATCAATATCTGAAGTGTCTTCTTGATCGAGCAGTGGCCAATAATGTGGTCTATTATGATATGATCGAGGATCTCCAAGGCATCCTCGAAGACCTTCAGCTACAATACAAAGAATCAACTGCCCTGTTGCATGAGGGGTATGAGAAGAAGTGCAAGCTGATCATTGCCGACAAGGGCTATGAGAAGCTTTTTACTGGGTATGATGTGAGGGAGAGAACTCTGAAGGGCGAGGTCGAGGAGTGCAGATAAATCGCCGAGTTGCTAGAGCAAGAGAACAACAACTTGCAGAAAGAGCTATCACAGTTGAAGTCTGTAGCCTCTTCTTCAAAAGCCTTAATCCCAGTGACTGATGAGGAATTTTCGTTCTTGGAGGTCGAGAACGCCAACTTGAGGGACGAGTTGGAAACCTTGAAGAGGTTTGGCCTTTCCACATCTTCTCGGGGATGAGCAAGAGCACCTCGGGGACGAGCAAGAGCATCTCGGGTTCCTGTCGAGGAACAGAGGACTCAGTCTGCCTTAGAAAACCAGGCCTTCCAGCTGATGGCGAAGAACCAGGCTTTGGCTGAAATGTCAAAGAAGATCAGGGACTTGGAAGAGCAGCTCTCTGAGCAGAAATCTACCTCGGAGGACAAAGAGCTCTTCGTCAAAAATCTCCACGAGCAGCTGGAGAGGCTAACATATCACTTCCATAAACAGTCCAGGGAGTTCTGGATGGCTGGATACAACGAAGCACTATACCATTTGGACGATCGTATCCAGAATGCCAATAATGAGGGCTACAAGCAGGGTTGGTTGAATGCCCTAGGTGTACTGCAACTCGAACAGGGTCATTACCCGTGGGACTACCATGATCCCGGGCTGCTCGACCTGACTGTGCCTCCATTCAAATTGGATATGAGTTGGATCCCTGCACGGGCCATTCCTCGGAGCTTGATTTCAAAGTATCTCGGTGACTACAATCTCCATTCAAAGGCCGATATATCTCGTCCCGAGCACCTCTTAGATCGACCATTCGTGATGAATGTCAGGATGTTGAACGATCTCAATTTTATAAATTCTCCTCTGGCTTTAAATGATCCGCCTGCTGGCGAGGAACCTGTGTCAAAAGTAGAGGGGAAAAGACCAGTAGAATAGGAATTTTTGATGTAATAGTTAGTATACATATCAATATCAGTGTAACTTTCATTTCATTGTCAATGTAATTTATTTTGAATTCAATGAAAGACTTTCATTTTTGTTTGCAAATCTTAATTACTATTGTCTTGTAATACACTTTATATTTGTGCATGCATAACTATTAAAAAAAATAACAATATTGCGTAGTTTGTTGATCAACTTATTGTTGAATAGCTTGAATTTATGGTTGTCATATGGCAAAAACAATATTTTGTTTCTCGACCAACTTAGTAATAATTACAAGTATCAAAAATGTTGCTCGATCATTTAATAATGAAGTTTTGTTTCTTGACCAACCAAGGTCATTAAATTTTACTTGTCGACCAACTACAGTTAGTGGGTTTTCATCCCCGACCAGCCATAGTTAGTAGATTTTTCTCTTAAATGTTTCTGACCAACCAAGGTCGGCAAATTTTCCTTGTCAACCAACTACAGTTGGTGGGTTTTTATCCCCGACCAGCCATAGTTAGTCTTTTTGAAATAATTTTACTTCCCGACCAACTCAAATTGGCATTTTCGAGAATATATTTACTTCCTAAACGACATAAGTTGGCATTTTTAGGAATATTTTTATTTCCCGAGAGACACAATTTTATTTCTAGTAGGAATATAAGTTTTTCTTCCCGGAGGAACACAATTTTTTTTTTCTTCTCGGAGGAATACAAGTAGCTTTACTTCCCGGAGGATTATTGGTAGCTTTACTTCCCGGAGGAATATTGGTAGCTTTACTTCCCGAAGGAATATAGGTAGCTTTACTTCCCGGAGGAATATTGGTAGCTTTACTTCCCGGAGGAATATTGGTTTCTCGACCAACCTTAGTTGGTATTTTCGAGAAAAAAATTGAGTAGCCTGAGCTCTGAGCTTTGCCGAGTTTCCCGAGTAGTGTGTAGCACTATTCCCCGAAAAACTTTCAATAAAAAGAAAGAATTTGGCAGAATATCTTCATTTTATTCATCACTGATAATATTTGCGCAGGTGCTCTGCATTCCAGGCATTCTTAAACTCCTCGCCTTCTAAAGTTGCTATTCGATAAGTTCCTGGTCGAACAACTTCTGTAACTCGGTATGGTCCATGCCAGTTTGCCTCCAGCTTATTGTGCTTTTGAATTACTTTCTTCAGCACATAATCTCCTTCTTTCAGGTCGCACTTCTTCACCCTTTTGTTGTAGAACAAATCTGTTCGCTGCTGGTACGCAGCATTTCTAATGGCTGCTTCTTCTCTAACTTCCTCGAGCATGTCTAAATCCAGTCTTCTCATTAAGTCGCTGACAGGGGAATTGAAATTCAGAACTCTGTGTGTTGGGAGGCCCAACTCGGCAGGTATAACAGCTTCACTTCCAAACGCCAGTATATATGGTGATTCTCCTGTTGCTACTCGGGGAGTAGTTCGGTAAGCCCAAAGTACTGATTGTAGCTCATTGATCCAGTTTGCTTTCGCATCATCCAATCTTTTCTTCAAACCATTCAGCAACGTTCTATTTGTCACTTCAGTTTGTCCATTGCTTTGAGGATGGCCTGGTGCTGAGTGGACTTTCAAAATATTTGATTGATGACAATAGGCAGCGAACTCCTCGTTATCAAATTGTGTTCCATGGTCTGTGATGAAAGCATGAGGAAGACCATATCGACAAATGATGTTCTTCCAAACAAATTGGTACACCTTCTCGTACGTCATATCAATGAGTGGCTCAGCTTCTACCCACTTAGTAAAATAATCCACTGCGATGATGAGGTATTTGAACCTTCCTCGGGTCGTTGGTAGTGGCCCAACCAAATCAATTCCCCACATGGAAAATGGCCAAGGGGAAGTTATGGGTGTCAACAATGCTTGTGGAGTTCTTCGGATGGAGGAAAAGCGCTGGCATTTGTCACACTTCTTGGCATAGGCTATACAATCAGCTCTCATCGTTGGCCAGTAGTATCCCTGCATCATCACTCTTTGAAAAAGCGTCCGACCTGCTACATGTGCTCTACAGGACCCTTCATGGATCTCTTTAATCAATTCATTCACCTCGGATGGATGCACACATCTTTGCAAACCTGCCATAACTCCCCGTCTATATAAAACACCATTAGTTAATACATACCGAGCAGCTTTAAACTTCAATTTCTTGGCTGCGAGCTTGTCAATTGGTAATTCTCCCTCTTCAATATATGCCCTGATGGGATCCATCCAAGATGGTCCTAAATCAAGGGTAATAAAGTTCATCGTCAGATCTTCATCTATACTCCGACCAGCTAGCACTTTAATTGGGATTGTTTGTCATAGCTCGGTGCGAGTAACTGATGCTAGTCGAGCTAGGGCGTCTGCTCTCGCATTCTCCATTCTTGGTATTCTGACCAGCTGAATAGCGGCAAATTCTGACACCAGCTCCTTTGCCTTTGCATGATATCTGATCATTAATTCTCCTCTAACTGTATATACTCCCAACATTTGATTTATGATCAATTGAGAATCACTGAAGACAATAACCTGCTGTGCCTCCATAATTTTTGCCAAACTAAGTCCTGCAATCATGGCCTCATACTCAGCCTCATTGTTGGAAGCTTTGAATTGGAAACGCAGGACGTATTCCATGTCGACCTCGTCTGGAGTGCTCAAAACTATCCCCGCGCCACATCCTGTAGTGCAAGATGAACCATCTACATATAGCCTCCATATAGTTAACTCGTCTTCAAATTTCTGATCAGTCAGAGTTCCTCGGTGAAATATTTGCTGCTTCCTTTCATCCTCCCCGGATTTTTCTTTATCTTCGTCGATCATCTCTTCTTGCCCTTTTACCAATCGGAATTGGTCTGAGCTCGAATTTGATGATCTTGTAACATCCCCAAATATTTGCTGATTCCTTTCATCCTCCCCGGTTATTTCTTTCTCTTCGTCGATCATCTCTTCTTGCCCTTTTACCAATCGGAATTGGTCTGAGCTCGAATTTGATGATCTTGTAACATTCACTTGCCCTTTTACCAATCGGAATTGATTTGAGCTAGTGTTTGTTGATCCTGTAACATCCACAGGTTGATCAGCGAGCAACTTTTGCTCCTCGGGGGTATCAGGATAGGTGAACTCTGCTATAAAATCTGCTACAGCCTGTCCTTTTAGCGATGATCTGGGTTCATAAACTATATCGTATTCACCGAGTTCTATTGCCCAGTATATCAATCTCCCTGATTTTTCTGGCTTATGAAGGGCTTGTCTCAATGGCATATCAGTATATACGACTATAGTATGAGCCTGGAAGTATGGCCTCATTCTCCTACTCGCTTCAATTAACGCCAGTGCTAACTTTTCCAGCCTTGGATATCTGATCTCTGCTCCTCGAAAGGCCTTACTTGTATAATAAATTGGTTTTTGCACTCCATTTTCCACTCTGATCAACGCCGAGCTAACTGCATTCTCGGACACTGCAAGGTACAAATATAATTTTTCTCCCATCACCGGCCTGGACAACAGTGGAGGTGCTCCCAAGTATTTCTTCAAGTCTTGAAAAGTCTTCTCACATTCATCATTCCACTCAAAAGTCTTTCTGAGTGTCTTGAAGAATGGGAGACATCTATCCGTTGCTCGTGACACAAATCTGTTGAGTGCTGCTACTCGTCCTGTGAGACTCTGCACTTCCTTCTTCGTCGTTGGAGATCGCAACCCTAATAGAGCTTTGATCTTTTCAGGATTTGCTTTAATGCCTCGTTGATTGACAATATACCCGAGGAACATGCCTTCTCTTACTCCAAATATGCACTTCGTCGGGTTCAGTTTTATTTGATATTTATCCAGTTGATCAAAAGTCTGACTTAAGTCAACTAGATGATCGACATCTTTGTTGCTTTTCGTCAGCATATCGTCAACATAGACTTCCATATTGCAACTGATTTGTTCAGTAAAGACTTTGTTCATCAGCCACTAATATGTCGCACCTGCATTTTTCAAACCAAAAGGCATAACATTATAACAATAAGTTCCCCTAAGGGTAATGAAAGAAGTACTCTCCCTGTCTTCAGGTTTCATTTTGATCTGATTGTAGCCAGAATAAGCATCCATGAAGCTCAGCAACTCGTGTCCCGAGGTAGCATCCACCAGTTGATCAATTCGGGGCAATGGAAAGTGATCCTTTGGGCACACTTTATTGAGTTCGGTGAAGTCTACACACATCCTCCATTTGTTGTTCTTCTTCTTTACCATCACCACATTAGCTAACCAGTCTGGATATTTAACATCTTCAATAAAACAAGCCTTCTGGAGCTTCTCGACTTCCTCCTGTATAGCTTGATTCTTCTCGGGACTAAATACTCTTCTTCGCTGCTTCACAGGCTTGATCTCCTTATTCAAATTGAGCTCGTGACATAAGAAGTTTGGGTCTATCCCAGGCATATCTTCACGACTCCATGCAAAAGTTTGTCTTCTGCTTCTAAGGAAAGTTATCAATTACTGTTTTAATGAGGCTTCCAACGACGAACCTACTTGAGTAGTTCGCTCAGGGTGTTCGTCGTCCAGAATGATGTTTTCAGTAGCTTCCACCACTTGACCCTTCACGAGTTGAGACTCATCTCTAGGATCCAATGTTTCAATTTCTGCACCTTCATCCACCTGATAGGTAGTAATCTTTTTCCTTGATTCCTCCAGTTCTTCTTTCTCGGCGGATGAATAATAGCATTCCCGAGCTACTTTATGATCACCTTTCACAACTCCTACTCCAAAATTTGTTGGAAATTTTAGGCACTGATGCACTGTAGATGGTACAACCTCGAACTTCTTCAATCCTACTCTTCCCATGATGATATTGTATGATGATTGAATATTCTTATCCATCACGAAGAAGCGTATTGTTTTTGTCCGACAAGCAGGCCACGTACTAATGAATATATCCAACTTGATCGTCCCAAGTGGAAATACTTTTTCGCCAGCAAAATCGATGAGGGGTCTATGGTAAGGCTCCAGTTGAGATAACTTTAGATTTAAACTATCGAAGCATGAGTAGAACATGATGTCTGCCGAGCTACCATTGTTGACCAGTACTCTTGAAATCATAACCTCCTTCATCCTCATTTTGATCACCAATGGGTCATCATGAGGATACAAAACTCCTGCGAGGTCGTTCTTTGAAAAATCGATGACCAATTTCTCCTTGTTCACCTTTCTCGGGGGATCCTCCTCAGCTAGATTTATTCGCTGAATGTACGAGCAAGCTTGAGCCTCACCGAGGTAATCTTTTCTCTCTGCAGTTAGGTCTCCTCCTCCTGCATCTCCACTTGTTATGACATTACAGTCAAATGACCCAAAGCGTATTGAAAATACCTCTCGTTCTGGCAGCCTTGGTCTCTTGGTAAGATTGGGGTCGTCTTCTGGATCAACTTCATGATTTCTTTTCTTGTTCTCCTCTCCTCGATGAGGAGATCTAGACCTCTCTCTTGCTCGGTCGTTATTTCTTCTTTCGTTTCCCCGATCAACATACTTTAACAGCTTTGCTCGTCTGATGAGTGTTTCAATCTCATTCTGAAGAGCTATGCAATTCTTGGTCATATGGCCATGATCTTTATGAAACTCGCAATACTTCGCCTTATTCCTCTTGTCAGGGTCTGCCTTCATTTTCTCTGGACAGTTTAGTTCCTCGTTGTTCTTGATTTCTTCTAGAACATGGTTGATATCCTTCTTCAAAGAAGTATAATTATCATATTTCTTAATTACATCCCATACCGACCTACTTTTTGAATGTTTGTCATTATCATTGTTCTTGTGCTCTTTCTTCTTAGTTTTATCACCTTCCACCTTGGTTTCTTTAGCATCCATATTCTTCTTCGCAGCCATAGCCTCCTCGGCATTCATAATCTTGGACGCTTTTCCCATCAGGTCTGACATGGTTCTAGGTGGATCTTTGGCCAAAGTGTAGTACAACTTGTTCGGTAGTAGTCCACTCATCAAGGCAGTATTCGCTGTCTTCTCCTCATAATCAATGACTTCCAGTTTCTCGTTATTAAAACGAGTTATATAATCTCTGGTACTCTCACCAGCCTTTTGTCTAACACTTAACAAATGTGCTACTCGTTTAACTGGCTTTGCCCCAAAACAGAAATTCCCAATGAATAATTCGGCCAGTTGAAGAAAGGTTGAGATCTTACCCCGAGGAAGATTATTATACCATATTTGAGTAGATCCGGTAAGAGTTCCCGAGAATGCCCTGCATCTCATCTCATCTGGAACAGCATAGATGTCGGCTGCAGCCTGATACTGTTCTATATGAAGGACAGGATCAGTCTTTCCATCATACTTGGGGGTCACAACAGGTGCTTTGAACTTTGATGGTGTTGGAAAATCTATAATAGCCTGGACAAAAGGTGTTCCTCGAACAAAGGTTCGTTGTAGAGGGTTCTTGGCCTTAGCCATTTCCCCTAATCTATCATCCAGCCTCTGAATAGATCCTTTCCAGGCGTCATTTCCTTCCTCGGGCCTATTGGTTCGAGCAACTGATCGCGTTGAAGTGGCTTCCTGGGATCTATCTTGATGAGCAGCTGGTCGTTCATAGGATCTATCTTGACGAGCAGCTGGTCGCGACTGGGCAGATCCTTCCCTTAAATCTGATGGTCATCGAAAACTCCTCGACACGACTTTAGGAGGACTTCTATTCCTTCCAAGTCCTAATCGATCAAAAGGTGATACCCTGCTTAACCTCTCTAGCGCACTAGTCCTTTTTGGAGAGAGACTGACACGTTGTTCAATATCTGTGGCTCGCACTGACGAAGTTCATCCAGGTTGATAATAGAAATCTTCAGATTCTTCATTGCGATATGAATTGGTACGCCTAGTACGTGAGGATGGTGCACGGGTGTTTCTTTGAATACTTCGTGGTCCTGAATGGGCTGACGCACCGCCATGGAGAGTTTGGATGAGTTGTCGCATTGTTTCTTGCATGACGGTCTAGCCCTGAGCCAGATTTATCATTATTCCAGCCAGATCTGGAATATTTGACGGATCAGGTGGATTTGGAGGGGTTCCAGCATTGCGATTGCTGGATTCAGGAATATCAACCGTTTGTAATGGATTGTTTTTGGTGAAAAATGATATTACCAGTCGCTTCCCACAGACGGCGCCAATCTATTGATGTAAAAAATTAGATCACTCTAATTATTCAATCACAGATAGATAAATGAGACAAAGAATTTTAAAGTGGTTCAGCCTTATAAGAATGGCCTACGTCCACTGTTATGTTATTGCTGAATGCTTGGGAATTCTCGATTTGTAGTTCTATCAAGAAATTCCCGTCCGGGGGTCCCCTTACAAAGAGGATTGTACAATGTATTTATAGCCCTGAGGCTGTAATGTGAAAGGGTAATACATTAAATGAGGTACATATGAAAGGGTAATACATTTAATGCCCCTTAAGCGTGTGCGTCTGAATGATAAGCGTTTAATGAATCAATTGAACTGTTGGTTATCCAGCTATTAATGCTTTGTTCGAGATGCAGCTCGGACCGCCTGAGTTGCTCGGACCGCCTAAGCTTCTCGGTATTCAAGAGTTCCTCGGAAAGGTCTTGTTCCTCGGAGCGTGTGAGTTCCTCGGGGAAGCAATGTTCCTCGTTGTAGTCTTGTTCCTCGGAGCTTGTGGGTTCCTCGGAAGTGTTGTTGTTGCCATGTATATCGCCACGTGTCTTCATTTAATTGGGCCATGTCAGCAGACTAAATTTGGTATCAACAATACCCACCCATTCACACACCCATTTATGTCGTGTTAGTGAGATAAACTTCCTAAGAGTTTCTCCCATTAACTAAAAACACATGAAATACATTTTCCTTAGTGTATTTGTGGTTTTGATTTGATATAAGTTTCATCTTGAAACTGTTTTTCGCGTGACCTTTCTTTCTAGGTTTAAAAATGATTTTGATTTTTTTTTAAATCATAGAGTATAATTTTTTTTTCAGAAATCTATTTGCACGGCTACATTTTTTGTGAGAAAATCTCTCTAAATCATATACTCTTTTTATTTACAAACTCTAAGTTGCAAATCTTATGTTGTTTTGATTAGATTTAAGCATTATTGATACACTATTTATATATGCTTTAGTTTCATTCTTGTCATCAATATTGTTGGTCTTGAGTGATTCTTGGTGTTCTAAAATGGTGATTTATTAGATCGAGATAGTCTTGTCCCTAATATTGAAAATCAAATCACATTTGTGTGTAGATCTATCTTGGATCTCTTTTGATTTTGTATTCTTTGTCTAAATATAACGAGCAACACGTTTGTTTCTGAGTTAATTAGACATTAATTGAAATTTGACATTATCTGTATAAGATAAATATAAATGTGATAATAATTTGTTCTTGATCTAAATCTGATATTGAAACATATTTGAGGACCTTACATGTAGTCCAGGACATACGAACCTAAAGGCCTGACCTGATTTGGACTAAAGGACTAATTGAAAGCTTGACTTATAAAATATTATTTAGGTTTTATGTTAAAACCTTGAAGCTATTGTTATATAAAAATGGTTAGGACTTGTTCAAAACAAAACATATCATTTTTATGAAAAACAATCTTATGTATATACTGATTAAATAAAGAGTAATTTATTATACTCTACATTCATAGATTATTTGTTTGTCTTGAATTGAACAAACTGTTATATAAAGTGTAAATATTTTCTTTAAAATATTTTAATTCTCTGTCTTAGAGTATTTCTTTAAAAATAAATATATTCTTATTGCTTATTTGTTTACTATATACACACAAATGTTATTACATGTATGGTAGTATAGGTCACACACTACATTGAGCATTGAGCGATTCTACGAGAGTGGAAATAATCCACAACAATGAAGAGAAGACAGTTCAACAAAGTTGAGAACAAGAGTAGAAAGGTGTCAGACCAAGAAAGGGAGTTCTGGTTTAGGTAATTTGACTTTTCTTTACTTAGTTTCTAGTTTGTTGCTTTAAATCTTGTTCTTATTGTTTTAGTGGACTTAAGTAGATTGGAATATCCTAGCGAGTCCGTGTTTTTTTTTTCAGTGGAAGGGCTTTTGTCATGATGAATAAATCACGTGTGTTGTAATTTTTCTATTATATCACCTCACACGAAAAGGTAGGGTAAAAGATTAAAAACTCACCTAATTGATCTAATATTATAAAAGTGGACTATGTCTAACTGATATAACTTTGTTAAGTTGGTAACCAACTTACCAGTTTAAGTAAAAAGTTTAAATTGGTCCCTCTCGAATCCTTGGTTGAAACTCGTAGGTATTTAGGGTTTACACAACTATAGTTACTTAAGTAATTTCTTTTAATGAGAATTTAACCCCACTCAATTACGAGGATCTAAAGTTGTGACGACCGATTATGCGGGCTGAGTTCAATTACGAGGACCTAGAGTTGTGATGACCGATTCTGCGGGCTGAGGTCAATTATGAGGACCTAAAGTTAGGGCGATTAATTCTGCGGGCCAAGTTTAATTATGAGGAACTTGAGTTATAATTTGTGGGAAATGGCTATGCTAGCAGAGGCATAAATGATTTTGGGTGCAAGTGGACATTGGGTTCTACTGGGGATTACGAGGAGTTGTGATTTATGCTGAGAAGGCGTAGTATGCTTGAATGCCTACGCATCGTTGGTCCCGCTGGGGAATATGTTGATGATAATAGTGTGAGGTTAATCCAACTAGGTATTTTAAGAGTTTGTAAGGGGATTAGTGCCCCAAAAAAATTTATTGGGAGAAAATAATGTTCTATATTTTTTAAGGTTATGGAAATTTTTGGGAATTTTTAGATTTTTGGGGCATTTTCTGGATGAAATTTCTAGGGGACTGTCGATAGGAATGCCTAAGAAGGTACTTATTGGCATAGGGCATAGACTCTTGGGATTTTTCGGGAAGAGAAAAAGGCGACTTCCTATCAGCATGGTCACGGGGTTACTAATCGGTCGACCCCTTAGCCTTCTATATAAAGGGGGCTCTCTTATTTATTTTTCACACCTTCAAGTGATTGAATCTCTTGATTTCTCTCTCTAAGAGTTGTTCCTAAGTCCTTATTTCTTCAAGACATAAATAGCTCGCACTTTTGGTTATGTTAACAAAACGAGTGTCTTTTGTTGATGATTGGACCGACCCAGAGTGGTGGTTTGTGGTGCCCCTTGCATTGGGAAATGGGAATGCCTATGATTCCTTTGATCCAGTTGCTGATGAGCGTACCTTATTTCATAAGCCTATGCACCATCTCTCATCAAGGGTGAAGAACCCCAATGTCTATGTAAGTATGGTGACCTTTGGTTTTCCAATTCATTTTCTCTCTTCTTTACTTATGCTAATGAAGGGTCTTATTTTATTTCTTTTTTTCACAAACTGATATAAGTCCTTGGAGCATTTGGTCTCAAAGGATGACTGAGTTGAAGAATGTTTGGGACAAGCCTCCTAAGGCTGTACGTTGGATGGTGTCTTGTGACGAGTTCGACCTGTTGGCAAAGGCATTGGATAAGACATCGCATTTTACTACGGTCTTGGTGAGAGGTGGTGGGACACTACCCACACATTCTATTTCGATTTAGGGGAGATGATCGTCATTCCCATTAATGTCCAGGAGCTGACGGAACTGGATTGTGAGGGGTTCCAAATCATTTTGGATCGCACTATGAGGGTTACGCTAGAGGCGCTGCAAGTTGCTTTGGAGGCGTGGGTAGATACGTGTAGGGGGATTCCATCCGATTTTTGCATTGAGGGAGGTGCTATTTAAGAGGAGGGTGCATGTGAAGGATGAGCAGTAGGTGAGACAGACAACCTATCTATTTATTTTTCTTTTACTTGGGGGATTCCTAGTGGTGACGAGCGGCAACGTCGTCCATCTTTAGTTTTTGTCATATATGAGTATTATTTCTGACGTGCCTATGTATGCCTAGGGGAGCTTCACTTGGGCACCCCTCTATGATTCTCTGGATGCGTTCGGTCGATGATGGCGACAGACTTTCACAATATCCATGTACCTTCTTGAGGAAATTTTAAATTTATGTTCCTTTATTTTCACGCATTCCTTCTATTATTCTTTTTTTTTTTATTTCTATCTTCTTACAGACGTGGTTCCATGAGGTGATGGGGAAAAATGTGGGGTTGATGGCCTTAAAGTATGATGATTTTGGGTACTTCTACCAGACGTTCCATTGGAGGAAGTCCAACCAGCAGTCGAACCGATCCTTGTTCCCAAAGAGCGTGCGAAGGGCCCTGAATAACTTGACGCGCGATTAGGTTAATTATTTTTTTTCTAAGTTTTTTGGGGATCTTTATTTTTGAGTAGATACTGATTCTTTGTTGGGGATGCATGTGACCTTCTACCCTTTGGGGGTGTCTTTGGGGGCTACGAGGGTTACTGTCATACATGCACAAATGTGATGGATGTTGGCGCATGAGTTTGAATACGTCTGGTACTTAGGAAAGATGGTGATGAGGAAGTAATAGAGAAGGAGGTGGAAGTTCCATTGTCAGTCCCCCTATGTACATAAGGCGGGTAACGGAGATGTCGAAATGATTCCAGTGCGACGGCGATGATAAACGAACCTTACACATATTATACGGATACGACGAGGAGTTATGATTACATGGACTTCGTGACCGGATAATTGATTCCCTATTGCATTTATGATGGGCAAAATATACCTCCACCCTCCATGACGCTCAGGCCAAGGGTATACTTCTCTTCTTTTCTCTTTTTCATTTTTTATTTTATCTTTCATTGATCTTTTCTGACTTGCCCCTCCCTTGTTATTTTCTACATGCAGCATGTATGGGTGCCGACCAATTATCTGCGGGATATCAAGGAGTAGATGGACTCCATATATGCTTATCTGAAGAAGTCCTCCCTTATTATTTGGTGTCGTTAGATACTTTGGACAAAAGTTTCGGCTCTGGAAGTGGAGGGTCCACCGCCCATCGTAGAGGAAATTATGCGCGCGACAGAGGCTGAGGGATTTAACTTGACATGCCTATCGATATATGGGTCAAGTCAAATAACTCATTGGCTTTGATTTCACCTCCTTATATACTTGTGGTACTTCGTAGGGAAGAGATTTAAATGGTATTCCAGATGGTTTATTTTTTGCAAGTGCTTTTGGGTATAAAAGGAGAGTTAGGGGATGTGTTTTTTCACTACCATCCATATTTCTTCTTTTCTGTTTTCCTTATCTTTCTCAAATGTGCCTTCAAATGTAGGAAGAATTCTCTTCTTACCTACAAGGCTTAGAGGTTATATGCCTCTATAACGTCGACTATAACACTTTCAACTTATGTCGGGTCTCTTTATGGCGCAATCGGGCCATAGACTGGAATTCACTAATAGCAGCGATATAATTCTAGTACCCTGAGGATCATGTCTCCCGGTTTGGCCTGGATGAGGCCTGCGCTACCTATGAGGAAATTTCAGCAATGTTAGGGGTTAGCCCTAGTGTTGTAATGACTTTGCTAGATTTTTCCCATTATCTAAAGGTATCTTTAGCTAAGTTGCTCCATATATCCCTCTCGACGGCTCGACCGTTAGTCCATGGAGGTACTATCGTTCTCTCGTCGATTATGAACTCGATGCGCCAGAGGGGTTTTGCTGATGCTAGCATTTTCAGAGCTTTTTATTTGGGCCTGATTGAGAGATTATTATTAGTGATATGAGACTTGATGGCCAATCCCTAAGTGACCATAATAGTGATGTGGATGTCTTACCATTGTAGTTCTGTAGTGGTAGTGTTGGCGGAGACCTTGAATGGTCTCGATGCTTGGAAAGAGGGTCATTTTGACTTTCTGAGGGGGAGCCCGGTGTTACTATTCATGTGTCTTTCTGAAAGGTTCACCCGGAGGCCGCTCCTAAGTATCTCTTATCAGGTGTGCCTAATTTCTTCATCCAACCTTTCTTAAGCTTTGTCCCTTTGATAGATAACTGGATTAATTATTTTGTGGAGCACGAAGACTATTGTCTTTGTTAGCCGCTGCCATGGTGGGGAGACTTGCAGACTATTTTACAGCTAGGAAAGTACCGGTATGTGTGAATGGTTGATCTCTGCCAAACTTTATTTTATTTTTTTTGGTGTCATCTGCGCCAAGTGGGGTTGGAATAAATTGTTCCTCCTCGCATAACCAACTTCTTCCTGGTGGAAGATCTAATTGAATCTTTACGGATGACACTGTGACCCTTGTGGCAGAGTCATCATCCGTCTACCAGTCCATCAAAATATGTGGGAGGAGCTTGGCATGTGTCTGAGGACTATTTGAGGTGCTTTTAGAAGCGGGTAGTGGTGAAGATTATGGAGGAAGAGTAGGTAAAGGTCGCTTGTCGCCTTCGACACCATGGATGAGGGTGTTGTGGTTTCTTCCAAACACATCAAGGCGTATCACTGTATGGAGCACATACATAGTGTTAATCAAGAGTGGGAGACTTGGGGACCTATGGGAGAAGGAAATGATGATGAATCAGGGTCATCTAGAGTTGAAAACGGTGTTTGTGAAGTTGGGGAAATTTATGTTTTGGGTGATTTGTGTTGTTATTTTTAAGATTTTTCTGTAAGGGTTCGATTGGATTTCAAGTTGTAGGTTCATTGGAAGGGGGTGGTCTTGTTTGACTCCCTCCACTGATACTTAATGTAACGGTTGCATTCCATTATTTTGAAATAAAAAATAATTTTGATCATATTTTTTTGGGCCTTTTGATGAATTCTGCATGGCATATGTAAGATATGTGTTCTTGAAACACAATTAGTATTAAGCAAGGCGTAACCCCTTATCAAGATCGTAATTAGTTTCCAAAGAACAATAAGAAGTGATAATAAATGCAAGTTAAGGATAAATAATATGCAATGCTCAAGCTTGTATTAAAGGAAGTCTTTTACAACATAAATGCTCTGAAAGTGCAATAAATGGAAGAAACCCGCAAAACAACTTAATCAAAGGGTGAAGGAACAAGCACCATTAGCATAATAATGGCAAGAAAGTAACCTCAAGGCACAATAAATACTTAGTAATGGTATTAATGGAGGCAAATAGAATAACCACACAATAATGATCTCATATGAAACACTCTTGTCTTAAGAAATTTCAACAACAATTCTATTTTCAAATTTCTGTCCTTATAAATTATTCTGTTAGGGTATTTATATGAGGGGTAAAGTCACTCGAGTGACCATGCCAACATTAAATGCGACTGACCACAATTAATGCTAAAGGTACGATGTCATTAATGCCAAAGATAATGCATTAAATGCATAAGATATGGTTGTTTGGCCTATCAGAAGTCTCGTGGCATTAATTAGGATGGGACATGGTAGCTTACAGGTCCATCCTAGGATGACTTAAAAGTACAAGCTCATTGATTGAACTTGCCATCTTAGGAATAAACTCACTTAAGTGCTATTTCCTCGAGATCCTGAATGTCAAATCCCCTAACATTACAAAAGTTGGTAAACAATGATCTATAAGTGATGTGTTGTCCCATGAATCAAAGGGTGGTCCATCGGACGAAGGTTGCACGGCTGATGGTTGCTTGAGAAACTTATGAACTATATGTGAGGAATCAAAGGCTATCTTTGGATAGGTGTTAGGAATGGGGTCCCTCGAGGAGGTCACCCAAGATATGGTAGCTCAAGAATCTCTTCAACTGTGCTTGTACCAAGCAAGGTTTTGCCTAAGTGTGTTAGGGTATCACTTTTCCAATATTTCCTTGCTCCCAATCCTCCAAACCAAACCCCCGTGAGGTTCCAAAAATGAGATTATTCTATAGGGCATGTGAGCTCTCCCATGTTCTTCCAGACATGGTCCCTCGAGGGTACCGATCAACCTCATTAACATTACAAAGTAAATTTAATTATTACAAGGAGAAATAAAGTATAAGTACATCGTAGTTCTTGCTGCAAATATATTGTCCTTCGAATGGGCTTGATCTCTATGGGAGTTTCTTTGATCAACTTCAGTCTTTACTCTATCATTAATCCTTCATTTAGTGCAAAATCATCCTTGCTAATCAATCTTGGACTTAGATCTCCCCTAAATTTTCCCCATTATAGAGATAGTTGTTTACCTATGAAGAAATATATGCATGAAATACTATTATAAATCTTTGAACCACCTATAAGCATGGGTTATCTCAAGAAAACAAACAAATAATCATAAGAGTAATAATTATCTATGTAAAAGTTCAAACGAGGGACCTTGCTTCTTTTCCCTTTGAGCTAGCTTGTTCCTGAGCAACCTGTGCGCCCAACAATAGAACTATCTTATTGGTAACGAATTACACTTGTGTGTAGAACAACTTATTTCAATTTCTTGAGGGAAATAGTTTTTCAAAATTCCCCCAAAATGATTGATTTCTCCAAGCTGAAGGGCTTTCACAATACTATTTGAATTTCCAACATTAATCATCATTGCCTGTGTCACTTTGGATTTATTACGGATGACATATATCTCCCATACTTTACACGTGGCATATTGGGTTAGTGCGTGTGTTCCACACGGGGCATTTCATACGTCACCGATTCGCTGTCATCATTATCATATCTAGATTTATACACCCATGCGTACGTGTGAGCCACACGATGCACCTCAGGTGTCACCACATCATTTTACAACACTTTCACTCATTTTATATTCACGACTTTTTTCCCATTATAAAAGGGCACACTTAGCCTGAGTTTCTTTTTACCTTTGGATTTTTTCTACAACTTGCCTTTTTAGAGAGAAAGGGAAAACACAACGGTTCTTCCTTCATTTTTTACAACTAGCTTTACTCTTTATTCCTTTTCTCATTTTTCTTCTGCACTCATGGCACCTATTGTCAAGAAAACACCTTATGCTAGGAGTGTTTCTCCCCGAACTCATGCTCGCCTGAGTCAGTGAGCATGCTATCGTTGTGCCCACTATTTCGACGAATCCGACCAATTTTTAACTATTTTCGATCAATTTCCCGGTACCATTACTGTAATACCCTGTATTTTTTATGGCATGTAATTATGGGATTAATTAAATTAAATTGAGATAAATTAATTTAATATTAATCCGGATTTTTTTAAAAAAATAAATATTTACTAGCGTGACGAGAGTTAGTAATTATTGGTAAGAACTATGTTGAATATTACTAGATGAGTAAAAGTAATATATGAGAAATTGTCGCAAGTGAATAATACGACAATTATAGAAATTAAGTCGGGATGCGCATGTGTCGTGTCAGGACTAAATTAATGGAATAAAAAGTGAATTAATTATAAGTTGCTGTATGGTCATTTCGAGTCCGCCAATGTGTCCGGAAGGGTCGAGATAGTAAAAAAAGAGTCTTCTAGGGTCAACACTCTCAAAAAGATGGAACGGCTGTGAGAGGAAGGAAGGAAAAGCTTTCCAAGAAATCTAAAGCCAAGAACAAATTCAATTGCACCACCACCACCAAGACATAAATCGTAAGACGAGGAACGCAACCATATCCTTATCACCAACAAATCAGACATTCAAATCCTAGGCAAGCATCTATCTTTTTCCTTTTCTAGTTAATGTTTCACCCATGTTAGAATAGGATTGTTAATTATATGTTTTATGGAGAGAATTGATGATTTAGGGAATTTAAATCACATGCTTTAGAGGAAATAAATATATTATGGAAATCTCAATGTATGTAGAGGATTACCCACGAAATTATATTGGCTTAGAAGTGAGAAATCTGGAAAAAGAATTGAAGATTGGAAATTTAATGTGAAATTAGGGTTCTTGATAATTATGATAAATTATCCCTTTAATTCGATACCTTTGATGAATTTGTACATGCTTCACGTAGGAAATCATGTATATAGGTACATGTAATCAGTAGCAACTTTTTTGGGAGTTTTGGGGATCATTAATGGTGTTTTAGAGAAATTTTTTGGATGAAACCCATAGGTCGAATTTATAATTTTCTGGGCAAGAACTGCTTGATCGATCGATCGACCCAAGAGTGTTGATCAATCGACCCCTTTCCTCGATCGATCGACCCCTCCTGGAAAACTAAATATTTTCCCCCTTTTTGTTTAATTTGGATAAAATGTGTAGGAACCTTTGAATATTATTTAAAGAGCATAATGGGTCATGAAGAGGACCAGCAGGGTCTAAGTAGACTCCGTTGTGTGAAATTTTATATGGGATGAAATTGTGGGTCAACCGGGGGGGGGGGGGGTTATATTAGAAATTGTGCGTACGTTCACTAAGGAATTTAAAGCCTCGTGAAAGACTTAGACCATAATGTTAAAGAGGGTGTACCTACTGAAATTATCTTTAATAAGAGAGAATACTTTGAGAGACGAGAAGTAAGTATGGAATGATTGTAATTGAGAATGAAAGAGATGTATCCTTTATGCGAGATAATTGGGTAAAATTGTACTAAGTACGGTTAATAATAATTACTATGGGTCGTGGGCGAACCTAATTAGAAAATGTGAATATTTATATATATGGCAGTGTGACTGTGTGCATATACTAAATATTATAATTGTGAATAATCATACATGCGCTACTTGCTATCACGAAAGTTGCCGCGCCGGGACAGTCTTATCTCGATGGGACCTTTATGGGGGATATTGACTTGTACCCTAGAACATAGGATTCCTTGGTACAGGCTATATGAGAAATATAGTCAGACGTGAGGGGTATGTGCTGACCTCTTAGTGACTTGGAACTATGCTTTGCCTCGATTTTGTGTGTATTGTGTTAATGCAGTTCGAGAGTGATTCCGAACTAGTATTTCCCTTAGTACGAGAGATACGGGGACTTGATAGCAGAGTATGCCATCACCATAGATTTTATGTGGGGTGCCGATAGTGTATATATTATATGAGTGATTAATATATATATATATATATATATATATATATATATATATATATATATATATATATATATATATATATATATATATATATATAAGTATATATGGTAATCTTCTACTGTGTTTAAGTAGTTAAGTATTGAATAGATGCTCCAAACTTTATAGTAAGTGTTCGGGAACTTTGTAACGGTACTGAGATATTCTAAGTAATGTAAGTATTCATAAAGAGATTGATCTCTAAACTAAATATCATAGCCTTATTAATTCTCAAATTAAAACTTTATGGAGAATAAGTTATATAGACTTATGTGATTTAGTAGTACGGTAGGCGTGCACACTAGATGAGAGGTGAGAATTCTCAAGAGAGTCTCGCACACTAACATGATTGTTACATTAGCCGATAAGCATTTTAAATACTTGCTAAACTATTTTAAAGCTGTTTTACACTCGGGCTCTGACCCGTTTCCTGTCATATTTTCTCTCTCTTGTACGTCAGGCTTGGATCTTTGGACTGTTGACATGATGCAACTAGTGTGGGAGTTGTAGGTCTTTGCAGTAGACGAATCCATCCTTGTCTTCTCAGTCTTTCATTTAGTTCTCATTAGATAGGGAGTCTCGCACATTTCCAGTGTTTACCTAGTCCAGAGATTTGTACTCTTTATTTACGTCAGTATTCAGTTTAGTTAGGATTATTTTAGGTTATTACATTATCCTAGGATTTGGGATATTCTAATTGGATTGATTTATCTAGCATGTTCTTTCATTTGGATGGTTTGGTTTTAATACTATATGTTTTATATTTGTGAAATTGGTTTCATAGTTAATAATAACAATCGGACTTAATTTGTTAAATTAAACATTTTGACACTTAGCTTAATTATTTATTAGGTGATTAATAAAGAAAATTTGTTTTTCGACAGTGATGCTAAGAATTAACCAACCGGTACTTTGAGTTAATTTAATAAAGGACTGATCACCCGGTATTTAATTAGGCGGAGTGTCACAATTACCTCCAAAGAGGACGTGAACTTATGGATGGACGAAAGAGATAATGTTGAGGACTTTGCTTATATCCCCACTAGCACTGTGACGTGTTTCAGATTTGAGAGAAGAGACAATCCCTACTCCAATGTGGAGTTTGAAACTACTATAGGTTACTGTGAAAGCTTGTGAGTCTGGACAGACTATATCTATGGCAAATATGCTGTCAAATTAGCCTTGGAAGGTCTGTCATCCACTTACTGACTTGGAGACCTTAGTCTTGCCAAGAACAATAACACTTTACATACTTTGGTATGGGGTGATGAAGGAGGTTTTCTCCCGATGGTCAGGGTGCATCTTGATCTAGATATATCTAAAAAATCCATCAAAAAATAATTTGAAGCTGTGGCTGGCTGTGTTGTCCACTATCATATCAATGTTGGATAATGGGTAATCATCCCTTGGGGATGCTTTGCTCAAATATTGATAGTTGTCGCACAAGTGAACTTTTCCTCCCAACTTTGGCACGGGGGCGATATTGGCAAGCCATTTTGGGAATTCAACCATTCAAATGACGCTTGGGTTCAGTTATTTGTGAAATTTCTCTTTGGCTTTGAGTAACCATTCGATTCAAAGTTTTGTTAACTTCTGCTTGAGTACTTTGCATTTCGGGAATGTCGGGATCTCATGTTGAGATATTTATGGGTTAATGCCAGACATGTCATCATAGGACTATGCGAAGACGTCCATGAATTCTTTCACCCCGTTATGTAAATTATGCCCGCTCATGCTCGTTAAGGGTGGACCCTATCTTAATCTAGCGTTGATGGTTACTGTAAATGAGTTTAATAACAAAGGCCTCATAATTATTAGTTTGAATGTGATTATGATGTTTATTATTTTCCTTATTAAGATCAGTTAGAAATTGTTCATTTATAAAATCATCATCATCAAAAGTTTTATTAGAGTCAATGCAGTTAATATAAGGCACATCAAGATACTCAAAATACTCAATTTTTTCATTTTAGGGAAAGCAGTGTTGAAAATCTCGTCAAAAGAGGTATCGGTTACATTCATATAAGGATAAGGAGAAAGAAAATAGGTGAAGAGACTTGAATAGGATAAACGGTGGGGTTAGGTTGAATTGAATTTGATCAAGATGGCTTGGGATGGTATTTTAGTTAAAGAAAGGAATATTAGTAGCTGTGATCTGGGTGGATGGATCCGACGGTACGACATCTGAGCAGATTATGCAGAGGCTCAACCCCAGTGTTTACATGTTAAATAATACTTTGAAGTCACTTTCCTCAGAGTCTTCAAGTCTTGGCATGGTTTGCTCAATGAGAGATTATGACTCATGTTTATAGTCTTCGGCCCAAGACTTACTATCTTGAAAGAAGATCTTTAGCCCCAGTTTCATCTTCTTATCAACGGGAGCATACAATGGTTTCGAGAATCCACGAAATGGGAAGTATTCATCTTCTTTGATAAATCTTCCATTCAGAGAGTCTCCCAAAATAGTCCTTTCATTATCTAAGATCATTTTCAATCGTGTTTGGTGGATTTCTTTGAGTTTATCTAGTGAAGATTGGTAACCCAGGCCACATGGGAAAAAGGCTTCTTTCAGGACTATGGGCTCAAAGATTCCTTACTGGCATCGTCGTACCCCATTTCGGGCATGAACTGCATGTTCTTGGACACCTGAATAACATTGACATTATAGCGAGGGCTGTGCTCTGGACAAACTTAGTCCTTGAAGTTGTCCCCTACTGAGATAGGGAGTGGGCCGATCTTAAAATCGGATAGAAGCATGTCATTTGTCCTATGTTTAATCTCTAATACCAGGTTGCTGGTACTAGCACTGTCTGTACTGTCGCTGTTCCCCAAAATAGTGATGACCCAATCTTTGGAAAATAACTTTAGTTTATTATGGAGTGAAAATAATACTCCTCGAATGTTATGGATCCAAGGGCGACCAAGGAGTAGGTTGAAGCAAGCAAGTATGTCGATTACTGGGAATTCCGTCAGTGGATTAATAAGGTCAACCCTTGGAGTGAGTTTTATGGAGCCCATTACTTCTCGACGAGTATTATCATTGGTGCGTACGGTGGCAGAGGTGGGATTAAGATCACTGAATTTTAATCGCAAATAGTTGAAGTTTCCGAGCATACAGACATTAAGAGAAAATCCATTATCGACAAGCGATAGTGACATTGTATTTCTCAAGACTTCGATGTAGATGTTGAGAGCATAGTTTTAATTAGGGACGAACTTAGGAATTTCTTTTCCAAAAAAGGATAGGAGTCTGAAACAGGTTAAGGATCCAAACAGATTAAGGATCTAACCATATTAACAGCGTTATCAAGGCATTCGGGTGTAGCTGGGAGGATATGAAGAGTTCCCATAAGGTAATGTTGGCTTGGGTTTTCTTAAACTAGTTAAGGACTTTAATTTATTCAATAGTTAATTCTAGCATTAGAAGTTCTTCGATAATTCCCTTTCCTTTATTTATCCCTAGTGAATGGGGACTCGAATCTTTATAGTATTGCCCTGATCTAGTCATATGGTTCAGAAAGACGGGGAAAAATAAGAACCCTGTGGCTTCATCTACCTCAGACTGAATGGACACTTTATTGACTTCTACCCAACTGGCTTCTTCATGACTCAGATCATCATTTGAGCTATCAAAGTCACCCCCTATCGGGTTGCGACGATGTCTTCCTGCCAAGAGTAATCAATCCATTTGACAACCTTTTATGGCTTCATCATATAAGTCTTCCCACTAATTAGGGAAATGCAGAAGTGAAGGGACCCATCGTCCTTAAAGTTTCAAAGGAGTGAGCTACTTAGAAATGCTAAAGATTTCCTTCGATTGGTGAAACATATCATCCATGATCTGTACCACATCATTTAGACTTACTTCTTCAATGGGCACCAACCATTCATCTAATCCTCGATCCCACTTTCGGTCTTTCATGAATAGGTTGCTAAATGTTTGATAGTCGATGGACATCTCGATGAGAAATTTCTTCCCAAACTCTAGGAGGTGGTATAACACGATAAGTAACATGCGTCCCCCATCAGATAGGGTACAGACGACAATGCAGATCCTTGTATAAAGTGATATAATTTGATCATCAAGGCATGTAAGGTGTAGGAGAAAGGATGGCCTAACCTTAAGAGGTTTGGATTAGACTGTAGGGATGATGGGTGCTTTGATGGGTATGATCTAGGTAGAAGGGTCAAACTCCAGGTGAATTTATAAGAAGATGGCATTTATTATGGTTCCATGTGTTGGAAGTGGGTTACGAGTGGAATTGGGCTTAGGATTATCTAGTCGGGTAGTGATACCTCGATCAGATAGGCTTTGTATCACATTTCTGAGGTGAAATCACTTGTCGGTGGTATGACCTGGGGATTGGTGGAAGTCACAAAGGGCATCGATCTTGAAGTTTTTAAGGGGTGGCTTTGGTAATGGAAGGGATTCCAATGGTTTGATGAGATGTTGGGCTAGTAGGGCTTGATAAACTTTGGATATGGAGACATATATCTTGCTGTACTCTTTTTTAGTAGGATTAGGGTAGCTTTCTGGAGCACAAAAGGTAGAAGGTTATGATATATTGCTGATGGTTGAGACTGAGGCATTAGCGGGCTTCTCATATTTTTGAGGAACTTTCTGATCAGCTGCTTCAGTTATAGTTCCACTTTGGTGATATATTCCTTGATTTCCACACATGCTTCTCAAAGGGTTTAAAAGTGCGGGTAGTTTTCTCCTCCCATAGATGCTCGAAGGTGAGGTAAGAAGTTCTTCATAATGCTCACTTATTCCTCCTCGGATGGCCTATTGGTGATGGTGGAAGCTTTCTCTCTCCACCTTTCAAAAAATCTACTGACTGATTCCCAGGGTTTTTCTTGAGCAGTTCTAGGTCTCGCGCGTGACCTCTAGCTCTTCATTGTGCTTTCACAGAGACATTAATTATCGAGCAACATCTTTCCAACTGCAGATCTTGGATTCTTCGAGGGACATGAACAATCAGAGAGCACTTTCTTTCAAGGTTTGCTAAAACATCTGGGCCATTATCTCTTTAGAGGCACCAAGAAGGGTCATGGTTTGGTGATAGCTCCAAAAGTGCACAATTGGGGGTCTGCAGCCCCCGAACTTCTCGATGTCCGACATCTTAAACTTCTCTTGCAGTCTGACTTTGGGTTAAGGAGACATAAGGGTGTAGTCCATGTAGTTTTTGGATATCTTGACTTGGTCGGATTTCTTTGATAATAGTTTGAGGTCTTCCTTGACCTTGTTCAGTTCCTCTTCTTTAGGATCCATGGGTACTGGGAGATTAGTCCCTAAGTTAAGTCGATGGTGGCCCATTTGCAGGTGGGGAACGTGGGATATGCTGGTACTCTTATAGGATCCAAATAGGCTCAGGGTCAAGCAGACACACAATACGAGGAAAGAGGACCTCAGGTTCTTTGAGAATTTGGACTTGGTGTCGCTGCATTTTTTAGATGTTAGTTTGAAGGTTGTCAATCTTGGCACTTAGTTGGGCAAGGACAAACATCAAATCTAGTTGCACATTCGGTGTTTGGTCTGTATTCTCCATGAAGTGCTTGTGGAGGTAGATCCCAAATTTGGACGAAGCAACGGAGCTTCGGGTCGATTTAATAAAATATCGAAGCCAATAGGGAGCCAGTCCAAAGTAGGGTATGCGATCGACTTGAGAGGGAGAACGGTTCGAATTTATTTTTGAAAGAACGAGAGAGAAGTTTTTATTTTTGAAAAAGGAGGAAAAAATGTTTTTGGTATTTTTTTATTTTTTGAAAAGGAGGGCAAATGAGAGGGATCTACCAAGATTATTATTAATATTACGTTTTAACTTGTATTGGGTTTCACTAAATGTAAGAAAAAATATCAAACATGACCCAAGCCTGGGAAAATAAGGTTTAGAAATATAAGACACGGTTTGAGTTGTTTCTAGGATAAAGAACAAGGTCTTGTTTTGAAAAAGGCAAAATAGCATAAAAATTCGAGCGGTATGCCGACCTGAAATTTTGGCCAAGTTTTGCATGGTATCTGGAAAACTAATTATGAGTACCTAAGGTTGACGCCTAAATAATGTTTATGCACTTATTGGGTTAGTGGAAGGGTTCCTCCTTTGGCCTGACTTCCACGATATACCTCTTGCCTATAAGGGCAACATTCATCAGTACGTGTGGATAAGACATTTGATATACCTGAGTGTATGTGAATTGCCTCGCGATATACCTCATGGGGATGATACGCGTGAAAGCGAATTCAAGATACTTGATGTACGTGAACGAGTTCGCTACTATATACCTCTCGTTGTGAGTCCGGTTAAGCGATACGAAGCGGGGTGAACCGTTCGATATACGTCGAAGGTAAAAGGTCAATGGAAGGTGATAATTATATCTCTTAGGTTAACCGCACCCCAGTAAAGTCGGCACCCATCATGAAGTGACATTGCTGTACGGGATAAAATTTTGGTCAATATTACCATGCTTTGGTGATGTAGTGTGCAAAGATGCATGAGTCTTAATTATTTATTCGCATGATAAGTAAAGGGAGTACTACCATTAACGAGGGAGGATATACAATTATTATGAAAAGTATATTCAACATGGAGTATGAAGACTATACTAAGCATGGTGATAGGGAAGAATGAGGATATATACAAGTGAGTGACACATATTTGAAAAGTGAGTGACATGATAATAATGTGAGTGATCATGTGAATATATACAAATGAGTGTGTGCGTTAGTGAGCCTATACATGGATCAACTACAAGTGGTGTGTGATATGTGTAAGTGAGCATGGAAATATATACAAGTGAGAGAAATGTGGATGTGAGCTAGTGAAGCAAAGCATGAATAATCTAAGTGGTATGTGGGGCATGTGAGTATAAGTGAAACTATATACAAGTGGAAGTGTTTGAAATGAACATGGATAATATATACAACTTTGTGAAGTGAAAAGTGATATATACATGAGAAGGGAGCATGATAGATATAAGCATGAGGTAAATATACAAAAACAAAGTAAAGGAGTGAAGGGAACATACAGGTGGGAACATATGTATACATGTAGAAAAGAATAACACCCATGTAGAAATAGAGTCTAGTCCTCTTAAAATAACGTCCCCACTAGAGTCGCCATTGTGTCCATCCCGGTGTCAGATTCCCTTCGGTGCGCACGTGGGGTGAACCCTTTTCGGGACGTCGATCGTGGTCATTGTGGGGGATAATGGGTAGAGATAGAGTCGTCAACCTATTTTACTCAAAACATGCAAAAGAATATCGCCGTATCGAGAGAACGACAACAAGGTCAAAATTGATGTTTACGAAACCAAGTAGTTCAAAGGTCCGGGGACTAAGTAATGGAATCCCTCCCTTTCGATCTCTTATGGGCAAATGTTAATCTTCTCCTTTTAGACTCCATGACGTGTGTCCACAAGTGTATAATATGGGCGTATAATGGGATCATCCAACTCGAGTCATGAAAAAGGATAGAGTGAATTCATCCGTAGGAGTGTTCCCGAAAATAATAATACAAAATATGATATAAGTGTTTGCCCAATCAAAATTCGTTATGAAAGAGCAAATATGTACATTGGACGGAACACAAGCATGTAAGAATATGCAATATATATATATATATATAGAGAGAGAGAGAGACTCATATACATACCAAGTTTACATACCGATTTTTTTAAAATAAAAATAAAATATTTTTAGTTGAATTTTTTATGTGATATTTAAACATTTCAAGAGAGAGAGAGAGACTCATATATTTTATTATTTTACTAAAATAGGTTTGCGCCAGCGAGTATGTAAACTTTGTATGTATGAAAGCCTGCCTCTCTCTCTCTCTCTCTATATATATATATATATATATATATATATATATATATATATATATATATATATATATATACACATACACACACACACACACACACACGCACACACGCACACACCAAAGTTTGCATATAAGGTTTGCACATCATTTTTTTTAAAGAGAAAAAAAATATCTTTGAGTTGATTTTTTTGCGTGATATTTAAATATTTCAAGGGACCCATATAAAAAATCAGCTCACCTTTTTTGCTATTATTAAAAAATCGATCAAACTTTTGCTACTTTTAAAGCACTTTAAAAGCTCCGAAAGTTTGATTGATTTTTTTAAAATAGCAAAAAAAATTTTGAGCTTATTTTTTTATATGGGACCGTTGAAATGTTTAAATATCTCATAAAAAATCATCTCAAAAATATTTTATTTAATATTTTAAATTGGTGTGCTCCCGCACGTGTGCAAACTTGGTGTGTACAGGAGCATACCAATATGTATATAATATAAGACAATGGTGTTTTACTATTCATCTTCTTATCTATACTTATCAAAGTAATCACATGGCCTACAATTTTCCACGCGTACAATCCAAGAGTTTAGATTAAAAGAACTCCTCTCATAAGACTACTACCTCTCACAACACGTCTCCTCATTCTCTTCCCCAAAAAACCCTAGACGCTCCCCCATTTTGGATCTCTCCCATTTTACACTCACCCCCACACGCTCAAGCCTCTCACACCACTTCTGGCTCTCCGTCGCCGCCCCCTGCTCCACCACCTCTGGCTCTGCCTCCCTCTTCACTTTTCACACACGCACAAGTACGTTCTCAACCACACACACACACATACACGCACCCACACACACGACCGTGCTATAGCCCTCATACCTTCCTACATGCACATAAGCTATTTCAGGTCTTATTTGTTCAAGTTATGGTGCGATTTGTGTACATTTCCTATGGTGCGATTTGTCTGTTTATGTTATGGTGTGATTTATTTGTTTTTAGGACGATTTATGTAAACTTTTAGGTTTTTCCTACATATTTAGGGCTTTCTAATATAGGATTTTATAATTTAAGATTTGTTTTTATTTGTGTTTATGTTTTAGGATCTAATTGTTTCTTATCTTTTTTTTTACAGATCAAGATATCTCCACTCTCCAATTTTGGATCTAATTGTAAGAAGTTCTGACACAGATCTCTAATCCATTTGATTTATGTTTATATTTATGCCTTATGTTTTAGGATTTAATCGTAAGAAGTTCTGACTCGGATCTCTAATCCATGACGTGATATTGATTTATGTTCTTAATATTTAATTTTGTGCTGTAACAAAAAACCCAGAACGATTGGTTATCACATTCAACCATTTGGTTTTGTATATTTTATTATTTACTAAACTCTAAATGTTGGGTTACTATTTGGTTTCCAAGTACATTAAGGTTATCACATTCATCAACAGTAATGGATGTGCAGATGTGTCCAAGTCTGTTATGAGGCAAACAGCTGAGGTGTTGAGTGTCAACATCAAGCATGATCCAAGGTGAGATTTACAGCATAAATTTTTCATATTGAAGAAACTTAAATACATGATATCATATCATACACATTTCACAATAGTGGATTAGGCGCGTGTTCTGCTAATGGTGCCTAATTCTGATTTTGGGTTTCATTGATTTTGAGGTTTTATGGCTTAGGTTTTGTAGCTTTTGGTTTCGCTGATTTTCGTTGGTTTCGTGGCTTTCTTGAAGATTTTATTCCACTACAAACTAAGGTGTTCTCATTTACATTTTTATGCTAACTCTTATGTATGAAAATTCCATCTGTAGAACTCTTATGTATGAATATTTTCCTTTTGGTATGACACATATGATGTTTGAAATGTTTTTTTAAGATTGATATGATTTGTGTTCATTATCTGATTTCCCCACTTTATGGCAAAGGCACATCTGATTTGTGTTTTTAATTCTAAGATACTAGGATGGTCTCCTTCAAAATGAAATTTTCTAAATAAAGGAGAACTAATTTTAGTTCCGATGAAACCGCTGCTACTTGCATTATTGCTTACACTGCTACGTACATTGAACCGCTGCTACTTACACTCCTTTACATTGAAACTGCTGCTGTGCACATTGAAACCACTCACATTAAATAGATACTTAGTGTAAGATGTGGTTTCTTGAGAGAATATTAATATCAAGTGAGGCAGAACGCCTTATCAAGATGGAGATTAGTGCTAAAGAACAATCACTGGTCACAATAAATATAAGTCAAGGATCAATATATTCAATGTCTAAAACTCCTGTATTAAATGTGTTCTTACAACATAAATGCTACAAGAATACAATAAATGATAGGGATACCATAGTTGACTTGATTGGAGGGAGTAGGAACAAGCACCTTTAGTGCAACAAACACAAGGTAGTAACCTCAAACACAAATGAGTGCTCAATAATGGCATTAATGGAGTAAATGGGATAAGTCACACAATAAATGTTCTCACAACAAACTTTCTTATCTGGGAGTTTTTTGGCAGCAGTTCTGGGCTAGAAAAGTGCATAATGGAATAACAATGAAATGGGGTATTTGTAGGAGGGTAGGGTCATTCCAGTGACCTTGCCTGCATTAAATTTCCCTGACCTCTTTAATGCTAACAATGTTCCCCATTTAATGTCGAAGATATTACATTAAATGCATTAGATACGATATATTGGCAGGAACACTGTTTGGGCTCTCATAGTTATGGCTGCATTAATTAGGATGTGATGTGCCAGCTGCGAACTTACCATCCTAGGAAGATTTCCACTCGAGTGATATTTTATCGAGTTCCTAAATGTTAGACATGCTGACATCAAGGAGTTGGTAAATAGTAACCTGAAAAGTATATGTTGTTACGTCACTAAAAAATATAGTACATCGAATTGAAGATTGCTCGAGCAACTTGTGATCTGTATGTGGGTATCAAAGGCTAATAACTTTGGATAACTGTTTTAGGACTAGGGGCCCTCGAGTAGGTTCCCCCTGAGAAATTGTATCTCGAGCAATTGTTTGACATATGTTTTGTATAAACCAAGGTTTTGCCTAAGTACCCTAAAGGGGTTGGTATCTTCTAACGTTGCCTTACTCCCAATCCTCCATACCAAATCCTTACAAGATAACGAAGATGAGGTTACTCAATAGAGCATGTAAGCTCTCCCATACCCTTCCAGACTTGGTCCCTCGAGGGGACCGATCAACCTCACAAATATTACAAATTGGACTCTATATTTACAAGGAAAGCTAAATACGAGTACATCAAAGTTCTCCTTACAAATTGTGTTTTCCCTATTTATCAATCGGGTTTTGATCTTTGTAGGGGATCTTTCGAGCAACTTTAGTCTTGTGTGAGTGACTATCTTATATGTTTTCTATTTTAGTGTGAACTTTGCTTGATCAAATTTAAGCTTGGACCTCTCACTACATTTTCCCCTTCGTAGAGATATTTGTTTATTTGTTAAAGAAATGTTTGTATGAAAAAGAAACATCGTATCTTGAATCACCTGTGTATATATGCTATTTTAAACAGATAGTCAATATAAATTAGGGCAACATTTTATTATGTGTGAGTAACCTTAGATCCTTTCCTCCTCGGATGATCTCATGCTTCGAATGACCTATGAAACTTAATTTCTTAACTTGGGGAATTATAATGGTTTGCAAAAAAATTTCCCCCCAAACCATTTATTTGCACAAGTGTACAAGGGTAAGAAATATATCAAAATGTCTTTTGACTTTCCCCAAACATTTCATCATTGTTGTGTCGCTTCGCTTTAATGTCACTGACATTTATCCCCTATCCGTACACATGGCAACCGAGGAGGTGCGCGTGCAACCTACACTTCTCCACGCACGCATTTTCATAACAGAGACATCATTTTCAAAATTAAATGCCCCTTATAAAAGGTTTTGTTCTCATACCAACCTCTTTTTACCTTTAAGGTTTGATCAAAGTGTTTCTTTAGCAGCAAGAGCAAACAACATTCCTTTATTTCTAAATTACCCAACTATTCCCCTTTTCATCTTTTAGAGCTTTTTATTCTCTTGTCATGGCACTTGTTGTTAAGAGAACTTCTTTTTCTAAGGATACCGCTGCTGGGGAAACCTCGTATGAGGTCACTGATTGCTGCCTTCAATGGGCAAAATATTATCGTGCCCCCTTCTTTGACACTGTAGATAAGTTCTGGGAGTTTGTAAATTTGTTTCCTGGTCCCTTTACTTCCAAGGGGGAAGATTTAAATATCCTTGTGGGTGAGGATGATGTGATCGAAAACTATGCGTACATTCTTGGTCTTACCATTAACAGATTCAGAATTGAGCGGGGAGACTATCCTTATTCCAGTATGGAGTTCGAATCGGCAGGTGGATCATGCGAGGGTTTGGGCGCGTGGTCGAATTACATTAATGATAAGTATGCTGCCGATTTGCAGACTAGTGGTTTGTCCTATGCAAAGTGGTTTGGAAAATTTATGTTGGCCAAGAACAACAATACCTTGAGGACACTAGTTTCTCGTTGAAGCCACCGGTCTCACGCTTTCAATGCTGTTTAGGGTGAGTTCACAATCACCTTGGAGGATGTGTGTGAACTTCTCAGTTTGTAGGCTGTTAGGGCTGACACCTACTTCGAGGAACCCCTTTTGAAGGAGGAGGTCACGAATCGCAAGGATTTAAGAGGTGTGATTAAGAAATGTATGAAGACCTATAATAAGTGTACATGTTCGGAGATCATTAGGTATTTTTTCTATGTGGAAGACAAAACGAGTGCTCTTTCTCACGAAATATCAAAAAAGAATCCTAAGGTAAAGTTTGTACTCAAGATGCCCCTACTGGGGAGGGTTATGAGAGCAAGGTTCATCTTGCTACATACATTTGGATTATCCTTTCGAGGATTTATCTTCGCAGGAAACCTCATGACTGCCCGAGGAAGGATCTCATAAATCTTGCCGTTCGGCTTGCGTGGGTGAAAGTCCCTCTAGTTTCTATTACCCTTGGCTCCCTGTATACTTGGTTTGACAGGGTGCATACTGATTCTTCCAGGTCCATGGGTAATTTTGACGTATCAAACTATGCGAATCACGTTCTTATATCAAGTTTTATCTATGCCAGGTTTCCCGAATATGCCCCTACTGATTTACTTCCCACCTCGCATGAAATCAAGGTTCCTCGAATTCTTGCTTAGAACCACAAGCAATCTAGGAAATATTTTCATTCATTAATTGATAATATTTAATGTTTTAATTTTCATCCTTACTCTGTAGCTGACCAATTCTTTCTTTGAGGATGTTGCTCGACCAGTACAGGCCACCGAGCCATCTTTTGCTCTTAATTTCCCCACCTAAAATGTTCTTTTGGTTCTTACTCCCTCTTATCTTCCATCGTGCACTGAGCGGTCTAACTTCTTTACAACCTACTCACCCCATCGAGTAGCCATGCAATTTAGTTTTGATCAAGGAGTACCCCTTCTTAACCATTATACCACTGAGAGGCCTTCTAACTTCTCCAAGGCCTGTGGGTATTTCTTGACCGAGACAGTATCCACCCTATCTGGTCAATTACAGGGTCAATTAGTAATCCCCCCAAAATATGCCTGAGGTAGTAGGTCTGCTCAATACCTCAATGTGTTCTGGCCTAATACACTTGGTCGTTTTCTCAAAATTATTAAGCGGGAACCCATTTATCTTGCTGTTGAACGCTTTCCCCTATGGAGTTGGGGTTACGAACTTGTTCTATCAATCAATCCATATTTCCTCGAAGTGAAACCAACACTACCATTCCAAAAGAACTCCCCCCTTTGTCACCTCCACATGAACCCATTCTGAAGAAAAAGAAAGGATCTTCTACTTATCTGCAGGTTCAGGAGACTTAGATCCACCCGCTACTTCTCAAGATGCTATTGAGGAGGATACTCCTATTTATATCTCGAGCATCGTTGTGCCTATAGCCAATAAGAAAACCCCCATAAAAAAGATGAAAGTTGTGCCTTCCAGTCCTTCGCAGGCGTCTCAATCCAAGTTCTCCACTGACCCACAGTTGGTCAGTCAATGCACCGAGCTAATTGACATTTTGTTAAGACAGTTTGGACAAGGATCTATAGATACATGAGATGTTTTAGCCCAACAGATGGTAGAAAGGGGTATCTCTTTCACCCCCTGCTCATATTACTGGCCGAAAGAGGGCTAGATAAAGCCCAAAGGTTCAACTTCATCCTGAGGATATTGAAGATGAGTTTATACCTAGAGAGGTTGAAGAGGTGGAATAGGAGGAAGATTCTCCATTAGTCCGCTCATCGAGGAAGCTTCGTCGAATATTTTTAACTAAGAAGCCAAGTTCTATTCCTATGGATTACACTATCCTCGATGATTTTAGTGATGATCCTAATCATGATAAGGATAAAATCACACCCAGTGCCCAAGACCCTTCATCTCAACAATCTCCCAGTGGTGATCTTCGTTCATTGCCCCCTCTTCGTGAGGAGCATATTTCTGTGATTTTGGAACCCGATCATTCTCTATCAGTTGTTCCTCAAGAAAGTGAAATGATTGAGGTGGGCCAGACAACAACTATTGGTCTCATTACTGTGGTGAGTATTTATTGTTCCTTAGTGTTTACTTTTTGTATTTTGGCTCAATTGTATTATCACGTACTTACTCCCCCTTTATTCCTCTGGTATTTTCGCAGGTTGCCCCCATTGATGAAGTTAATGCCAACACTTGCAGGACCCTTATTGTTGTTCCCACTCGAGCAACTATTACTGAACAATTTTTGGTGGGGTGGTTTGGGTCTTCTATTTTGGAAGGTAGGGTAGCCACTCCTGAGGAAGGTCAGTTAAAATTGAGGATAAAGATGGGGGTGAAGCGATTATTTATCCAACTAAAGTTCATGAGGTTTCCCCTGAGCAAGAAGTTATTAAAGAATCTTGCCATGAAGAGGTATGTCTGTTTGTACACATAGCCGAGTCCTGATATCCCAATGCCTAGTTTCTTTAATCAAGCATCCATCTTTGTCCTTTAAGTAAAATTGGATCTTTTAACCAATAAGAAATTCACCTAGTCGAGCAACCATAAAGGTGCTTTAGGTAAATTGGGACTTTGAGAATGCCCAATTTTACTTAGTCGAGCAACCATTTTGGTCCTTTAAGTAAAAGTGGGACTTTTTTAAGCAAAAACAATTTACCTAGTCGAGCCACCATAAAGGTGATTTAGTCAAATTGGGGCTTTGAGAATGCCCAATTTTACTTAGTCGAGCAACCATTTTGGTCCTTTAAGTAAAAGTGGGACTTTTTTAAGCTACAACAATTTACCTAGTCGAGTCACCATAAAGGTGCTTAAGGCAAATTGGGGCTTTGATAATGCCCAATTTTACTTAGTTGAGCAACCGTTTTGGTCCTTTAAGTAAATATGGGAATTTTTTAAGTGACAGAAATTTACCTAGTCGAGCCACCATAAAAGGTGGTTTAGGCAAAATTGGGGCTTTGAGAATGCCCAATTTTACTTAGTTGAGCAACCATTTTGGTCCTTTAAGTAAAACTGGGACTTTTTTAAGCGACAACAATTTACCTAGTCGAGCCACCCTAAAGGTTCTTTAGGAAAATTGGGGCTTTTGAACATCTGCTATATCCATGTTTGTTTTCCTTCGCCTTTAATTTTATCCTCACTCTTTCAGGTTGAAGTGAACCAGCCAAACCCTTTGGAGAATGTTGTTGCCTTTGTCGAACAAGTTCCCCCAGAGGTGCTCCCCTAGAGTTTGTTATTGGCAACGTGATAGTTGGTTTTTTTTGAACCAAGTGTTGTGATCGTAACTTCTCAGAATGTGGAGGGTGGTGAGCGAGATACCACTCCCATTTTATAAGAAGGTGATAGGGCTTTAAATTTTGTCTTTCCTTTGGCAAGTGACAACACATTTAGTGTTCATCCTCCCGAGATGGAACCTGTTGAAGTGGTAAGACATACTTTGAAAGACTTTCCCCATATTCTTACCCCAACTTACAAGGAGTTGATCGAGCGACTATTGGATCGTCACCCTTCCACCTTTACTTCTTGCTGTGTTCAAGTCATTCATGTGATGATGGCTTGTAAGTTATTAGGGTTTTCCACAGTCCTGGGTGATGCATTACACACCCCTTTTCCCTCTTTAAGCCCCTTGAGAATTAATGAGATGATGGATCAAATTAATGTTCTTATTGGTGATGTTTTTTCTCTAAAGTGGTTGACCGATCTTCTCAAGGCCTTTAAGAAAGCTCAACTGCCTTCATTTTATGCCAAACTCCAATCCGCTACCCGCTCACAGAATGCTGTTATTGAAAGAATGGCAACCCAATATCCTGAGATTGCCAAGGCTGAGGAGGAGGTTCTTATCCTTAAATAAGCTTTGATCAAAGCTAAGGCGAAGGTGGATCAACTTCAGTAGGAAATGGACAGTTATCAGTAAGAGATGGCAGATCTCTCAAACAAGCACTCTTTCTTGGACTCTCTATTACCCCATCATCATCATCATCATAGACTTTTAAACTCTTCCATCTTGTGGTTTGTCATAGACGACCCAAATGATTATTGATAGGACTTTACAATTGTTGTTTTCATTGCCCCCTTTTTATTTTGCATGTATTGCGTGACAGTAGCTCCTCTTTTGTGTATCTGTTGGTAAACTCGTCTTTGGAATGAATTAAATGAAAGTGTTTCTTATTTCTCTTTTTTTTCACGTGGGTTATCTTTGAGAAAAAAACTGTTGTGTTTCATCCAATAATATCCTCATGTTATATATAACCCCAAAATTTCTAAGCTTTGATAATTTGTGAGAACATGCTCTCTATTCGACTTTTAAGATTTACAACACTAATTAAAAGCTCAAGAAAGAAATAAAAGCAAAAATAACAAAACAAAATACATCTTGAGCCACTTGTTATTAAGTGTGAAAGTTACATCATCTTCAACCTTCGAGATTTCATAGTAGCCTGAGTCGTGGGGCTTCTGAACAACATATGGTCCTTCCTAATTTGCCTCAAACTTAGGTAGTAAGAGACCCCAAATGTGCCTCGTATAAGCCTTCAAAACTAAATCCTCTTCCTGGAACATTTTTGGCTTTACTAGCTAGTCATAGGACATAGATTAATTGCTTTCCATACATCTCAAAATGCCTTTTTGCGTCATTTTTGTACTCCTCCGGTGCTTCTAGTTGTACATACTGGCCGTAGGGGAGCATTGCACTTCGCAGGTTGTACCATGAAGAAGGTATCTCGAGCTCCACTGGGAGAATTTCTTTAACGACAAACACTAAGGAAAAATGAATATAGCTCGTAGGTTTCCTCTTTGTAGTTATATATGCCCACAAGACCTCTGGTATTTTGTCATCCCAAGTTCCTAGGACATATTCTATCATCTTCGAGAGGATATTCACCAAAGTCCTATTGGTAGCTTCAGCCTACCCATTGCACTTGGGGTATGCTACCGTTGATTTATGATGGATAATGGTATATTTCTCTGTTAGCAACCTCACGCAACTGTTCACAAATGGGGTACTATTATCCGATAAAAACACATTTGGGATGCCAAACCAGTAAATAATATACTCCTTTATAAAGCGCGCAACCACCCTGGCCGTAGCTTTCTTCAACAGTATAGCCTTTGCCCACTCAGTAAAACATTCTATGGACACAAGTATCCAGATCTTGTCTCTCGAGGAGGGGTTGATTGCCCCTACCAGATCGAACACCTACGTGTGAAATGGGAAAGGAGTGGAAAGAGAATGTAGGTCCACCGAGGGAGCATAAATCATATTCCCATGAAGTTGACACGCCTTGTATTTTTGAACAAACTCTGTTGAATCTTTTTCCATGGTGGGACAAAAATACCTCAATGTCATTAGTTGGTCATAGAGTTTTGCCCCTCTAATGTGGCCTGGCTTGTGTGCTTTCTTTAGAACCTCATATGCTTCTTCTAGCCTAGTGCATCTTAAAGGTCTATCATGATAACCCCTTTGGTATAGCTGCCCCTTTTGAACCTAGAATTTGAACACTCGGGGATTCAGTCTTGTGGCATCAACTTTATCAATTATCTCCTTATTTCCCCCTCTAGTCGTTGCTATCATCAAAAGGTAGCATTTCAATTACCATTGAGGGATCCGTTCTCTTTGTGATTCAAACAACTATTGAATCTCCTTCAAAGGTAATTTTCTGGGCAATCATCGCATAGGCATCAACATGTATGTTCACAGTTTTAGGGTGCCTCTTGATCTTCACTTCATGGAATTGGCCGAACAACCTTTGTATGATTATTTGGTAGGGTGCCAAACTCATGTGCTTGAGGGCATACTCATCGTTAACTTGTTGTACCACTAGATTAGAATCCACTTTTATTGTGAGCACATGGATATCTCTGCGCAAAGCTTCCAACAACCCCAACACTAAGGCCTCTCGGCTTCATTATTTGAACAACTGAAGTCCAATTTGAAGGATAATCATACTTCTTATTCCCCTAGACATAGGATTACTCTTGACCCTCCCGTGCCTTCAACCTAAGAGCCATTAAACTGCAAGCTCCATTCTTCCAAACTTTCCTCAAGGTAGTTGGCCTGAAGAACATCTCCCGAGATGTCCTCAATAGGGCTCGAATGTTCCCGATAGGAATATGGCCAATAGATCTTCATAGGCTTGACTCTTGATATCTCGAGGAACCACACATTTAAGATCATACTCATAAAAAAATAGAAACCATTGAGTAGTCTTGCTTATTAGCACAGTTCTAGCAAGCAAAAACTTTATGGGGTCACACCTAGTTATGATTTGAATTATGAAAGATAATATGTAATGCCTAAGCTTTTGTGCAATAAATACAAGGGCTAACCAATGCCTCTCAATATTGGTGTATCTGGCCTTAGGCCCATGTATGATTTGGATTAAGTAGTACACATGCTTTTTACCCCCTCTACCTCTTGAGCTAACAATTCCCCTATTGATCTTTTGGTAGATGTGAGATAGAGATGCAAAGAAATACCTGGTGGAGGAGTAACCATCATCTTTAGGGATGTTAAAATCTTCTTTAACTGGTCTAGAGCTTCCTCGTGCGGCTGCTCCCATATGTACTTGGTCTTCTCTTGCAGCAACTCGATCAATGGATGAGTGACTTCAGCTAGCTCGGGCACAAACCTCCTTAAGTAAGAAAATTTCCCCCAAAAGTTCTTCAATTCTTTCACAGACTTGGGACTTGGCATGTTGAGGATGCCCTTTTGCTTGTCCAGATCCATCTACACCCCTTTCCTGTTCAATACAAACCTTAGAAATTTGCCACTGGTTACCCCAAATGCACACTTGAGGGGGTTCATCTTCAACTTTTGCTTTCTACATCTTATGAACACCCTCCTTAGGTATGCCAAATGGGTAGTCTCCACCTTGGACATTATCACCAAATCATCAATATAAAACTCCACAAGCTCATGAAAGAGGTCATGGAATATGGCCATCATAGTCCTCTGATAAGAAGCACCTACTTTCTTTAAACCAAAAGGCATAATGGTATACATGAAGCTACCTAATGGGGTGCGAAAGGCTGTTTTCTCGGTGACCTATGGGTCCATATTGATCTGGTTGTACCCCATATAGCCATCCATGAAACTTTACATCTCATGTCCCGCAGTTGCATCTATGAGGATATCAATAGAAGGCAAGGGGAACTCATCTTTTGGACAAGCTCGATTCAAATCCCTGAAATCCACACAGATCCGAATTTGGTTCTTATCCTTCTTCCCTACCGGTACAGTACTGGAAAACCAAATGGGATGTTGGATTGGTACAATGAACCCCATAGCGACCAACCTCTAAAATTATTCCTTTATCTTCAGTTCTAACTCTTATTTATACATTCGAGTGGCCTGTTTTATCGGGATTGCTGACGGTATAACATTCAACTTATGGAAGCTCACCTCTTTGTCTACTCCCGGTATTTCAGTATACTTCCACGCGAAGATGTATTTGAATTCTTGTAGAATCCCCACTAGATCACCCTTGGCTGCATCATCAAGGTCTTTTGAGATAAACATTGGCCTACGATCATCACCCTCGTCGGCCAGGTCTATCTACTTTAATTCTTGAATTTGGTGTTTTAGCCTATCTTTCATGCATTATGGCTCTTCTCCGACCTCGTATAAAAACTCCTGGATATTGGAATTGTCAATCACCAAGCATTTACCTAAATTATCCACCAAAAAACATTCATAGACTGGGTCAGCCTCATCAACCTGGCCTTCAGCTACCCGCTCCCACCTTCAAAGGATGTAAATATTCTTGCCATTAACCAAAACCACCTTTTTTCATTGGCGAGGATTTTACTCCTGGATAGTATTTTGTGCCTATTTTCTTCTAACACTCTCGTTGAGAATCTGCTGACCATACTTTGTTGCTGGACTTAGTGCTTAATTAGGTAAATGCGGGGCTTCATTCAGTCACGAAGTTATCTAGACAGGCTGGGAGGCCTAACTGCCTCTCGAACAATCTCTTCCTCCTCGTAGTCCACTACCAGGTGAGCTGGTGCACGCACCTTCTCCCTAGTGCTAGGAGACCCCCCAGTATACCGAGTGAGTACGGTGGTTTCTTCAGCCAACTCCATGTAAAATGCCTCGTCCACCAGGTGTGCTTCTTCATGTGCGAAAGGATTATTAGATCCTCGAATGACGATCTCCTTCCGTTTGACATTTACCTTAGCACATTAGTGATATGGGGAAGGTACCAACCCATAATTATGCATCCAAACTCTTCCCACGAGCATATAGTACGACAGCTCACAGTCCATCAGATGAAACTTAATATGGGAAGTGATATTCCCCATCGTGATTCCTATATTCACATAGCCAATCGACTTAGAGGAGTGATTATCATACCTTTCAATTGACAATGAATTTTTCACAATCCTTGTCTTTGAGGTGTTGTAGGCATTAAAGGACACCATATGCATGATATTGATAGAAGATCCCCCATCCATCAAATCGCGTTTAAAGCTATATCCATTAACACTCGTCGTTATATAAAGTGGCCTGTTATGGGGATATCAGACCGATTGGTCTGCCTCTGAGAAGGTAACCTCCGAGAGAAATTTCTTCACCAATTTAGACGTTGGCCTCTTCCATCGTAGATTTGGGGCCATATTTTTTTAGCAATTTCTAAGATCACTTGATTGACCTCCAGCCGAGAATATTTTGACAGTCCTACTTGGTCAAAGAACCAAACAAACTTCGGTGATCGCGCCACTGCAGTACATTCCAACCAAGGGTAAAATTTTTCTTCTTCCAGCTCATAGACTTACTCCACATATCTGTACGTTGATTCATCATATGCTATCATAAAATTTGCTGCCCCTAGAGAGCAAGCTTCCAGTTGCCTACTCAAATCATCGATCGGGCTCCGTTTATCTTCTGTTTCCTCTTCTAACATCAAACAAGACATTTAGGACAAGCATTCCTCTAAGGAATCCTCAAAATCTTCTTCACGGAGCCAATTCTCCTCCATTAGCTGTTCTTCCTCTTCGTCAAAGGCGCTAGCCATGTTTTCCCCATGTACTGGCAAAGGATTGTTATTCACGTTGGCCTGAGGCAACTGTATATCCCTTCTTTTGACATGTTTGTCTATTATCTTTTAGAGAGATAAACACTTACTCGTGGGATGCCCTACTCTGTTGTGTAGCAAACAGTACTTCGGTACTTCCCTATCTTCTCGCCATATAGGTGCTGTGTAAGCCACAATAGCCCAACATCGTTTATCACGAACCATGAGATCATAGGCATCAACAGCCTTCTCTACCATGCAAGGTAACTCCTGGGGTTCTTCTTTGTTAAACATCCTCTTATTTTCCCTACCTCTTTGGACACGATTTCCCCCTTCCTGTCTTTCGCCTTCATCATTAGCCTAGTTTATGTGAGTGGATTACCCCTTCCCCGAGCTACACGACGACTTTAGCAATAAACTTGACAGAGCTGGTGATGGTATTCGTACTGGCTTCACAACTAAAGAAATGTTCCTCACGGATTTGATAAATGCGACAAAATTACCCTCTCAAGTTTTGTTTACTAAGTGGCATATAAACTTAGGAAGCATACCTTATGCACAAACTTGCAAAAGTTTAGCCTCTCGCATTTCCTCTCTCATATCCAAAGAGCGTTCGTGAAATATCCTGATATATGTCACTACGTGCTCTTCGGGTTTCTATTTTTCTTAAGCCAGTTGTGTAAGGGTTAATTCATCTTCTGCTAAGAAGAACTTCTGCACGAACTGAACATGGAGGTCCTGTCAAGTGGCCACACTGCCTGGAGACAAATGGGAGTACCATGTGTAAGCCTTCTCAGTTAGAGACTTAGAGAATCACTCAACCTTATATTCTTATTATTATAGTGGGACCCAAGATTCTCCCCGAATAATTTAATATTCTCATTGGGATTCCCCCTTTTCCAGTATACTTTTCAAAAATAGGCGAAATATACCCCACCGGGTAAGTTCATTATTATACTCCTCTGGGTATGGAGTACGAAAATCGTTGTATATTGAAGAGGCTTCTCCCCTAAATTTAGATACCGCCATCATTTTTAAAAGCTCTCTTTTCATATCCTCCATTGTAGGTGGAGAGGGACTATGCTTCGCAGGAGCTATCATCATCGGAACCATCACGGTTGGTGTGATTGGTGTTCCATCCCCTGGGAACGTACCTGAAACCACGATTGGCATAGTAGTACTGTGTGTCCCCCTTTTGACGATAGAGGGAGCATTCAATGGTGGTCTAGGCGGAGGGACATTATTGGCCATCATTTGAGAAATTCCCCCTGAGATAAAGGGAGCTTGTAGAACTGCTGGTGGTGTTAGTAACGAACTGGACCCTACTGCAACTCGTAGTACCGCTTGAGCTGCTGGAGTCTTGATGAACTCAATAAAAAGGCTCATTAGCCCGCCATCTACGCCGGACCTGCGTTGTCCGTTACACTAACGGTGGGCACATTAGTCTCCTTTCGCCCTACTCGCTCTCCATCTGGAAAGATCGTGAGATTCTATTCATCCTCACATTGTACAACATCAAAATTAAGGTTCTTAGCCATATTATCGTTATCCATCTCTCAAAGGAGAATACCTCTCCAGCAGAGTCTCCAAATGTAAGATGTGGGTTCTTGAGAGAATATTAATATTAAGTGAGGTGTACCCCTTATCAAGATGGAGATTAGTGTAAAAGAACAATCACTAGTCACAATAAATATAAGTCAAGGATCAATATATTCAATTTCCAAAACTCCTGTATTAAATGTGTTCTTACAACATAAATGCTACAAGAACACAATAAATGAGAGGGATCCCACAGTTACTTGATTGGAGGGAGTAGGAACAAGTAACTTTAGTACAATTATGGCAAGACAGTAACCTCAAACACAAATGAGTGATCAATAACGACATTAATGGAGTAAATGGGATTGGCCACACAATAAATGTTCTCACAACAAACTCTCTTGTCTTGGAGTATTTTGGCAGCAATTCTGGGCTAGAAAATCCGATGATGGAATAACATTGAAATGGGGTATTTGTAGGAGGGATAGGTCACTCGACTGACCTTGACTGCATTAAATTCCCCTACCCTCTTTAATGCTCAATGTGTTTCCCATTTAAGGTTGAAGATATTTCATTAAAAGCATAAGATATGATATATTATATTGGCGGGAGCACTGTTTGGGCTCTCAGAGTTATGGCTGCATTAATTAGGATGTGATGTGTCAGCTATGGACTTACCATCCTAGGATATTTTGCGACACCTCGACTAATTAAATACCGGGTAGATACTCCTTTATTAAATTAATATAGAATATCAAGTTGGTTCAGTGTTAGCATCACTGTCGAAAACATTTAGCTAATTACTAGCCACCTAATATTTAAAATAGAGAGATGCCAAATTTTATTAGTTAAGTTAACAATTAACCAAGTAATTAAATCATCATCCATCAATTGCATAAAGAATCTCATATGAATAACCGACGAAATGAAATAAACTGAGTCTGGAGTAAACACTCTAATAATAATAATAATACCAGAGTAAATAAAATCCCAATACAAGAGTCTGAATAAATAAACCAACATCTGAAATAATGAAAGTCTATAACTACAATGCCTAAATAAGAATGGGAAACAAGCCCTAACTAATACGAATGACTCTGAAGGAACCAAGGATAAATGTGGAGGCGTCTAATACCGAGATCCTGTAGCTTCCACAGCAGTTACATCACTTCATCAGAATGGAACTCCTATGCTTGGCGTCCCTATATCTGGGCACCTAAAATGTTTTTACAAAAGAAAATAAATTTGGAGGAAAACGGGTCAGAGCTCGAGGTGAAAACAGTTTAAAAATAGCAAGTGTTTAATTGCATGAAACAGTAAATATTATATACATGCTAGTTGCGTACTCTCACATGAGTTTCTCACCCCTCCACTAATGTGCACGCCTAACTTATACCCTTAACCCATCCTAGTTATGCCACTAACTAATTAGTCCATACTAACTCTTGATTTCACATTCTAATATAGGGTGCCTATTCGTATTACCCAAACAAGTCATATTTATATCTCACATTTACATTAATCAAGTTACTTATCTCAAGTGCTATTATAAATTTTCACATTTTTAACCCATTTAAATATCATAGTCATTCACATCTACTAAGAAACAGTGAACCAGTCACAAGTACATATATAAATCACTCTCAGTACATATATACATATATGAAACCCCTAGGCTAAGCTGTGGTGCACGCATACTCTACTATCAAACCCAATTACATCACGTACATAAGGATCTGGAGTTCCAAATCACTCAGGAACCGTCTAAATACAAATCACACATATTGGAGGCGAACATAGTTCACATACCCATAGGTCATGCACATACCTACGCTCCAATGGTCAGCTGACTTATCAACTCACGAATAAGTCATTCACAGTCCTATGTCCTTAAGGTACCAATCTGAATCCCCCCGAAGGCACACAAAGATAAGATGGTCCTTTTTCCGAAAATCAACCTCCCGTGATAGCAAGTATGGTAGGTATGTCATACATAGAATCATACATATACTAGGTAATCACACAATATAAGTATTTATCAACATTAATATAGGTATTCTCTATCCTATATTACAAATCACATACACATTTTAATGCCATCCCAGACGTTCTACATAATATGTTTAGCACGACAACTCTCTCGTCGTATAAATTCGAATATCTAAACCTATCTCAAAAGGTTACTAAGTCACCCACTTGCCTCTAAGGTTATTTCAGTAATTTAAATTCCCTCTTTTATTATTCCTAACCTTAAATTTACATTCATCCAATTTCAATCCCAATTTTATAAAATTTTTGACCGTACTTCACTCGGTAAACGCTCGTAAGTATTCCATTCGATCTCATAACGTATAACATATTTCGGGCACTAATTACAATCCTACTGACCTCCAAAAAGTTCCACAATCTTTTATAAGTCACACTACAATTTCTTACAAGCTTGGAATTCTGCGAACCTTAAAGGGAACAATTTTACAAAAATCAGAAGGGGTCGATCGATCGATGGAAAGGGGTTGATCGATCGATCCATCGATCGATTGACATTCTTGAGTCGATCGATCGATCGAACAGGTATCTGCCTAGAATTTCCATTAACAATTACGGGTTCTCTATATTTTACATCCAAATCCTCCATTACAACTCCCCAAACTCCCAACCAAGTATTCTAATCATCAAACTAACGTATATGCATAAACTTTAACGTATTAGAATCATCATATCAACAAGGATTATCAGTTTTTGGGATCAAATCACATATTTTTCATAAAAACCCTATTTCTTCTATTTTCTTCAAGATCTTCATATAACACAACATAAATTCGTGATTCTTTACACATGGATCATAATTTCGTGGCTGCTATATTCCCAGAAGATAGACTACATGCAAAACCTACCTATATTATGATTTTAAATTCCTCAAATCCATTCATTCATTATTTTTCAAGGTTATTCTTCAATCCTAAACTAACATGGACGATATATGCACTAAATTATCGCAAGTTAAATCACTTTCCTGGTAATGAAGATTTTGATTCTTTGAAGTAGATGGTATGAGAATGATTCTCTCTTTACGATCTATCCGGTTGTGGTGATGGTGGTGCAAAAACCTCTAAATGGTGGTTTCTCCTTTAGGAACTTCCCTCTCTTCCTCTCTAACTGTCATTGGTGATTTTTGGTTGTGATCTTCCTAAGAATTCTGGTGTTGGATGATAATATAAGTCTAAAATTCGTGGGTTATAATTCCTTAAAAAGTTAAAATGACTAAAATACCCTCCTGGGCTGCCGGTTAGGCCTAAAATATTTCAGAACCCAATCTAAACCCCCGGCTAGTGTTTTCTGACTATTTCGATCCTTTTGGACACGTTGACGCACTAAAAATGATCATATCGATGACATAAAAATAATTTAGTTTTAAATCCATTAAATTGGGTCCTGACACGACTGACACGCGCATCCTAACTTAATTACCGAAACTGCCGTATTTTTAACTCACGATAATTTTAATAAATTTAATAATCATATATTACCTTAATCACTTAGTAATATTCAACATTATCATCATAATCAAATACTAACACTTGTCTCGCTAGTTATTTAAATTCGAATTAATTTCCAATCAATTATCCCAAATTAATTTAGTTAATCCCATAATTAAACTCAACATTTAATTAATCTCATAATTAAAAGCCATAAAAATACGGGGTATTACATACTTCCCCCCTAATAACGGAATTTTGTCCCGAAATTTGGAAAATTAAGGCATACCTGGAAAAATATATATCCTCCAGTACTCAAAACAAAATTCAAAGTAAGGCTCCCTCACTACAGCCTCCCCTTCACAACAAACTTGTTAAACACTTTCGACACTTTATTAGTTATAAGGTCACACCTCAATAAAGGAACCTTACCTTGTGATCTTACTAGACAACATTCGAATAAAAATAGCCTATATTTCATTGACCAGATTATCTTAATATTATTGGGAGGCCGCACCTCACTTCGTAACAATTCTTGTGTTTATCTAAGCACAAAACTCCCATCCTGGGAGAAGCCATATGAACATTTGACTACTCTTGTCCGTTCTTCGAATCTCTGTTCCCGATGGTGTAAGTTTTACAAAAGTGCAAAAGTCACCTAAGACGGGTTGTGGTTATCCCATTATAGTTATCGGACTCTAACTCCTTACAAATCTAAAACCCAGATTATCCACTCACCTCTACACATCCAGAGGAAGACTAGCTAAGGTTTTTCCACACAAACCTCAATAAGCACCTTGTCCACAATAAATAGGCACGAGTTCCTTCATACGACTCTACCATTAGGTAATATCCTCTCCCCATTAACGCATTATACTTCACTTACTAGATAGATCCGTTATGAAATATAAAATGATCACAATCGGTCCAAAATTTCTTTCATAAAGCTCCACCAGTCGTTAATCACCTTGCACCTACTCCTCGAGCTATAGGTGATATAACCTGCTCAAAACAAAACCTTATCCCCACTACTTCCTGAAATTTCATATTGAAGGTGGGGTTCAAGGATCTCATCCTAGTTCAGAACAACACTGGGTCACACTATCTAATAGTGTAAATCACCCACAGGTATAACAATTACTTTCCTTTTTGGTCAACATGTTCCTCACATTCGAAGGGACTCGTGACTTATCTTGAGGTTGGCAACCCATTAAATAAAGTCACCAACTTGACTCTTCCACTATTGGAATCGTCGGTTTGATATAAAATTTTCTGGCTGGTCATCTTACTCTAACCAATTTCTATCTATGAGTGGTGTACGTGGAGAATACTTATTATGTCCCGCTCAACAACAACTTTCACTTATAATTTATCCCATTAAGTGGTACTTAATAATCCTATTCTTCCCTCGGCGTATAGCAAAAGTTTTGACCTGTGCACTTTTCACCACGATGTTCACTTCTGGACTCTTTATACCTTATTGACATCATCATTCTATTTACGCGCAAGTCACTCTCAACATTCAATTGGGTAGAACTCTGCTCCAAATTCTCCATAATAGTTAAATATTTGTCTTCTCAAGTGATATCCCCCTTTTTAAATGGCTTGCCACTGCCTTTCAACCAAGTTCGTACGTGCTACTCTGATTGCACATGAATATATGGATTCTTGTCCTTCCCTCACAATGCTTAATCCACTCTACCACTTCCATTTTGTCATATTAGTCCCCCAAGCATAAATTTCACCCATCTATTTCCATGTCTCTTTTTCTGGCGATTATGACATTAGCAAACTAAGGTGTCCACACACCCTATAAACCGTGCATACGGGTTTAAACATCATATATGGTTCATACATATGCCTAATTCTTTTTTTCCCCTGTATTCGCAACATGGCTATACCACTTGGGCATTCTCCATCACCCCAGGATTTGAAATTCTAAATCCTCCTTAACATCATTCCATCCTTCAACCTGCCGTGATAAAACAAAATTTTCAATACTTCCTCACCACACAACTGGCTCTACTGGCCTTATATCGTAATTCAACTTTTAACTTACAATTATAACTACTTATATAAGGACACAAATTTCCAATTGAGTCCTTTGTAGTTTTGGCACAATTTCGGATAAAAAAGTTTGAGTCATAGGATAGAGTATATTGATCATCCTTCAAGCCTATGACGTGTTTGTTGAAGATGTAGCGGCTAAGAGTATAAAGCTTCATCAAATTGTCGAGTTTTAAGTGCCTCGTTTCTACGTCATCAACATGGTTTCATTGCTCGTAAGGTATGAATGCATTTGAATATATATAGGAGCTTGGAACATTTTTATATTGGGTGTAGGTTTAATTCAACTATTGTTTATTTTCAGAAAGATTTAATTAAAACTTTAAATAAAGTTTATAAAGTTTTCTAGAAGTTCGTTCGATATGTCGTTCGAACGAGTTTTTCGTTCGAACCAGATGTAGTTCGAACGAGTTTGCCAACGAGTTCCCATATTGGCCACTGGAACTTCGTTCGAAATGTCGTTCGAACAAGATGGCTTATCGAACGAGATTTCCAATGAGATTTCTAACGAGTTCATTTTTAAAGACACTGGAACTTCGTTAGAAGGACATTAGAACAAGACTTCTTTCGAACGACAAATCTCGTTCGAACGAGATTTGGTGGGAACAGTTAAATGGCAGTTTTTGACAGTTTTCACCCACTTTTCCATTATCTTTCCCCACTAACTTTTGAGTGATTATCTATGTGCGAGAATCAACTTTGGAAAGTTAACTTTTTCATACACATCTATCTCCAAAAGAGAGTTTGAGAGAAAAAGAGAAAGAGAAAAAGTTCATGTTTTAAAGTGTTTATTTTTCAAAGAAAAGTTCATTTACACTTTAGTTTTCACCTATATTGTTTATCCAAGCTTCCATATATATATATACATTGCTTGGAGTTTTGGCACCGGTTTTCCATCTCTACCGTTTGAAGAGACATTTGGGTTTGCTTTTAAATCCCACAAAGAAGAAGAGGTTTGTGTTGATTTACCCACTTGGAGAAAGGCTCCTAGTTCGGGTGACGGTGACCATATAAAGTCCGATCGGTGGATTCTGAGACCCCAGTGGAGCTCCGTGGTTATTAGCTAGGCAGAGGTTGATACAAGAAGACGCATCCGGGCTTGATAGGGATCGATTCAAGTGTTGTAAGTCATCTTGCTTGTATCTGTAAATTCCGTACTTAGTGGATTTGAGGCTAGGGCCGTCCGAGGTTTTTTCCCGTTGTGGGTTTTTCCTCGTACATCGCGGCGTAGTGATTTATTGTTTATTTTATCTTGCTATGCTCACCTAGAACGCATACTTAGGTAATTCAAGATAAAACTTGTTTTTAATCACTACATGTTTAATTTGGTGCGAAATTAAATATTGGGTAATGTTTAGTTAATTTAATTTAAGTCAATAAATTTAATTTGTTAAAATTGGTTTGGCCTAATTTGGTAAAATTGAGAAATATGACTTAGGCAAATTTTCTAGGACTTGGGTTAAATTAAATTGATTTAATTGAAATTTAAGTTATGTGCGTGTTTAATTTTATTTCACTTTTGTTTAATTTTAATTTATATAGAAATTAAAGTTAGTAATTTGTTTTTGTGAACCATCTTACGCTTCCGTATATCTCAACAAGGAAATTGATTTTAAAGTATAGGAATTTTAAAATTGGGGGCCTACGGGGTGTTTTCAACTTACTTCTATAACGACCGAGGTACCTAACTCATGGATGAATGTCCAAACATCTCCCTACTTCCAACCTTACGCTAAGTTTCATGCGTGGGATGTCTCACAAAGTGAAATCCAAACAAGGAACCCCCCGATACACTACTACCTAGCATTATTGATCGTCGAAATCCATTAGGCCCTCGGTCCATAACATGTACCCCAATATTCCTGTCTCTTGACACAAAAGTTACATCTCCTTTCGCAATTACACTTAAATAAGGAACTTCCTCCGAAAGACACTGTCACTTAACATCGGTGGTAATCATATTTCATAAACATCGTGTACATATAATCGGGGATCTTGAAATCCTGTCCCCAGACATACAACTATGAGTCTTAACTCCCACGTCTCTAAAGGGGTGATATAACAATGTACTCTTCCTATTACCAAGTCCTAAGCGTTAAACATAATAACAAGCTAAATCTTTCCACTGAACAGTAAACCCAATACACTCTGAATCATATCAATAAAGTCCATACACATGTCGGGATCGATTAACTCGAGACCATTATACCTTTCGAAGTCTCTATAATATAAACGCCAGCCCGACCCTCTCGCAGGTGAGGTCTCTCCAGAACAAAACATCCTACACTAAGGTAGCAACCCCGATAGACTTGCGATATTCACCCACTACTCGTCTAAGCATCACTATAAAACCATAATTAGGATAATATCATACTCGTATAACACGTCACTAAAATGAGTAATCTCAATAAAGTATACACCACTATTGATACACTCATTCATCCTCCGTGAAAAACACTAAAGGTAACCCCGCTATACCAGGGAAAATATTCACATAATAATAACGTTGTCGATATACGCACTAAACTCGTCTCGCATTCGAATCTAGCAATAATAAAAATGTAGTGACTCATTCGTGTCACATACAATACGCCTCGTCTTCTGAGGGTAAAACTCATACTTTTACCTTGCCAATCGTCCTGGATGCTTAAATGATCCTTGGACATAACACGCCTGTCCGAACCAAATCAAAAATTACAATAATTATTGCCCTTGCTAGGCACCATACTCGTATCCCTTTACTCTTTTCAAGAAAATTTAATACATGGGGTTTTACTCTCCCCAAAATGCCTCTACTCATAATCCTCTTATCTCCGGTCATACTGACCATGTTAGTGTACTTCTCTCGGACTTTGGTAGTCTTAATTCTGATGGCTACCTCAGTTGTTCCCTTAGCTTTGTTAGCCCTGAGGAACATGCTACTGGCTTCAACAAGACTTATTGAATTCCCTTTCGCTCGGTAAAAATCTAGCTATCCGAATCATTTAAATGAGTCCCTTGATGGGTATCCCCTTGTGGTGCTTCACTAACACCGTTGCACCCAGTCTTATTCTCTAACTAAATTCTTCGATTCTTGTAGCTCCCAACACAAGGAAGCGTTAGCATCAATATTGATAAAACGCGACATTGTTACCATTTGCATTGACTGTCCAAGCAGCGTTCCCCATAATTTCTAGAAATACTTCTTATGAGTTAATTTCCCACTTTAAAATCCTCTTCTCCAATGTACCCAATTCATCCGTGAAAGATTCACTAATTAATTAAATTCCTTTTCACAAAGGGACCTCTGTCCGACCCTCTTGTGTGAGTTCATAACAACGTTCGCATCTTATCCTGAACATCTGATGAAGGAACTTGCTGTTAAATTGTACTTAATATCCTTCCATTGACACAACATTTCACTAATAAGTGTGGTGATAGAGTCCTATCATTATAACTTTGCTCGACGAGCCAATAAAAAAATTTACCCCAAATTTCACTTCCCATTAGCCACACTCCAACATATGCCCAAGCCTTTGGATATTTTTCCTTTGTTGGCTAACATGCACGATCTCCGCATTCCTAAAATTTCCACTACTGGTTCTCTTTAATGTTTCGTCTGACTTTCTCCTAATCCAACCTTGTTGGGTGAATATAATTTGACTCCACTTTCTACTATAGCGGTACTTGGTAGTCATATGTTGTGCCCTAGCCGTCTTTACCGTCTTGGCTTTTCGTACCATAATAGGGGTGACCTTAACTACGGTCATCACTTTGGAATATACATTATAACCTAAACTGAGCTCTGCCTTCTGTTGTCCGCCCAACTGCCCTCGCCTGACATACTGCATGGTTCGGCACATGAACACACCCGAATGCAAATAAGATTCACTAACATATACATTATAGCAGGAGAACTAAATCTCACCAAAGAAATCAACAATACTAAACATAGGGCTCTATATCAAATAAATCTATGCTGGAAGCATAATAAGCCGCACAGATCCTGAAGGACACTAGAACCTGATGCTCTGATACCACCTGTGATACCCCGACTAATTAAATACAAGGTAACTACTCCTTTATTAAATTAATGCATAATATTAAGTTGGTTCAGTCTTAGCATCACTGTAAAAAACATTTAGTTAATTACTAGCCACCTAATATGTAAAATAGAGAGATGCAAAATTTTATTAGTTAAGTTAACAATTAACCAAGTAATTAAATCATCAACCATTAATCGCATAAACAATCTCATATGAATAACCAACGAAATGAAATAAACTGATTCTGGAGTAAACACTCCAATAATAATAATACCAGAGTAAATAAAATCCCAATACAAGAGTCTGAATAAATAAACCAACATCTGAAATAATGAAAGTCTATAACTACAATGCCTAAATAAGAATGGGAAACAAGCCCTAACTGATATGAATGACTCTGAAGGAACCAAGGATAAATGTGGAGGTGTCTAATACCGAGATCCTGTAGCTTCCACAACTTTTACATCACTTCATCAGAATGGAACTCCTATGCTTGGCGTCCCTATATCTGGGAACCTAAAATGTTTTTACAAAAGAAAATAAATTTGGAGGAAAACGGGTCAGAGCCCGAGGTAAAAACAGTTTAAAAATAGCAAGTGTTTAATTGCATGAAATAGTAAATATTATATACATGTTAGTTGCGTAATCTCACATGAGTTTCTCACCCCTCCACTAATGTGCATTGTGGTGACTATTATATTCAACACAAATAAATGGGAGAAGCGCAATCACCAAGGAAAATAAAGAAGAGAAAATGCCAATCACACAACACAGTATGTACGTGGTTCAGCAAGAATGCCTACGTCCACAGTGGTGCAGTTAGTATTATTTCAATATACTCCGGGGAGCATTTACAGAGAATACAGTGCGTGTCCTTTGCCCCAGACTTAGGGTTTATTATATACATGTCTGTACTCGGGGAGTGGGGGTGTTGGACTCCCCCACGTTTACCATCTTCTCCTGGAACATCTCTATACGAGAACATGGGAGGAGACTAAGTCATAATTCTATTTAGTTAAGGCGAGGGGTCCGAATTTTGGGCCGTTTACATTAGGCTACTCGTCCGGGCCCATAATGCTAAATTCGGGTACCCACAATTTCCCCTAAAGTTATTGGGCCATAAGTTGGGCTCAATAAATTTAAATGATTTTACATAATGACACTTTTGTGAATCGTGTAACTCTTCCCAAAGTCGAGAGCTGATTTAGGCAGCAGTTGCTTCATGTCCTGTGCGCGATGATTGGGAACATTTAAAAGCAATTTGGAGCAGCGTTCCATAGTTATCGTTTCAAATTTCTTTGCATTCATTCACCTTCTGCGAGTTTCAACTGTTGTGTCTTCTTCTCCGGACCTTCATTTTCTTTGCTTTCACTCTCTCTCGTCATCTGGGCTTGTGATCTTTCATCTCGTAAGTCCTCTTTGATCTTTCTTTGTGCTTCTTCTGTTGAGTTTTCTCTGAACTTGCTATTTTTAGGGTTTACAAATGTCAAAAATAGGTAATAGGTCATTGTATGAGTTTAGGAAGTTTTATAATATCCCAGAATGGGTAGAGATTGAGTGCGCCTCTCTCCCTAAGAATGTTAGAGAGATAGAGGGTGATCATTGGATTCATGTCCTGTTACTTTCTCAAGGGAGGCTTACTTTTCCTCTAAACAATTTGTTCCTTAATTTCTTTGGTTATTTCAACATTGTCCCTACACAGTGTTCGCCCAATGTATGGAAGATAATTAATGGTGTCCATAGAGTAAATCTACTTTATGGAACTAAATTAGGGCTCACCGAAGTTTTCTTTTGTTATTCCTTGTCTCGAACTAGCTATGGTCTTCTTTACCTCAAGGCCAAGAGTCCTGACAGGGTATTGGTAGTTAATTTACCTGATTCCCATAAGGACTACTGGCAAGATGGATTTCTTACTAGGAATTGGCAGTTCTCCTCCCATACTGAGGGGTTGAGGTCTGATAGATTCACTGTCCCCTTTTATGGGGGAGAGTACATAGGTAGTCTTTTCTCTGCCCTTTCGATTTCTTCGTTAATGTGTGATTTTTCTGACACTTTCCTATTTTCTTTTCAGCGAGGACAAAGAACTTGGAGCCTGCCCTCAGTGAGGTTTTAACTTCCGAGCTGATTAAAGCTTAGAATATCAGGGAACCCTTGGCTGACGGTGAACATCCCCGGTTTGCTACTTTTCTACTTGAGTACAAGAACATTGGGTCCAGTTTTATTACAAGGCCCGTGGATAGCATTCCTGAGATTGATTCTTCTAAAAAAGCTGCTATCGATCCCATTTAGTTGGACGAGGAAGAGATCAATTATGAGAGTGATATCAGAGGAGGTTCTGAAGGTGGTTCCGGTGAGGAGAGCTGCAGCAGTGACGGTTCTTCTAGCTCATAAGAGGTTTCTGAAGCCCAAGAACCTTCGAGTTCATCCAGCAGCTCCAGTGAGGAAATGGTTCCCCAAGAAAAAACTTGATCCGTGATGATGATGATGATGATGTGCTTCTCGCTCAGAGGTCGAAGAAGAAGAAATCCAGCATTAGGGCTATTGCCACTGGTTCTCGGTCTGCTGCTCAGGAGAAGAAGAGAAGGGAAGAAGAGCAGGTGAGAGAGAGAGAGAGGAAGAGGGAAGAGGAGAAGAAGAAGGCTGAAGAGAAGAAGAAGGTTGAGAAGAAGAAGAGGGTAGAGAAGGAGAAGGAAAGGAAGGAGGAGAGGAGAAAAATAAAAGTGAGGACGAAGGCTGGGCTGGCTATAGTGCCTATCTCCGCGTTGCCAGAGGGGGCCTCGGTTGCCACTTCTCCTCAACTGGCCCCTGCGCTGCTCGAGAGAGCAGTCCTTCCTGCTGATTGCTAAAGGGCGATGGGGGCTAACCAATTAGCCTTGTAAGCGAGTCAGAGGCTAGCCTTGGTAAGTCTGTTTCTCTATTCTAATGCTTGTCAAATTCTTTCCGATTCTTTCTTATAATATCTTCTTTTACTTGCAGTTTGTGATTGATTTTTTTGTGCTCTATCGCTCTCACGACGAGTTGATCAATAAGAATGGCGAGCTGGATAAGCAGAATGCTGCTTTGAGAGTGAAGAGTGCCGAGCTCGATGCTAGCTTGAAGGCTGCTGATGCTGCTCGTATGTCCTCTAACCTGACCCTTATCAAAGCCAATCGAGAAAGGGAGGCGATGGAGAAAGAACTGAGCGAGTTGCGATAGGCCTACGATTTGGTCTGTTCGAGTAAGCTGGTGGTCGTGGAGGAGAACATGGTGTTGAGCGAGAAGCTAAAGGAGAATGAGTCTGAGGCAGCCATCGTTAAGGAAGACTCTTATAACTCCGGGTGGGGTGCCACATACGAAGATATTGAGGTTCAGATAGGCTACATCAGCCGTCTGAACTTCAAGAAAGGATGGAATAAAGTCTTCTTGGCTGTCGAGGTGGATGTTGCCTCTCCCTTGTTCGATGAGCACGATCCAGGACCAAAGCCAATTGTGGATGAAGCCCCTGCCCTAGCCGTCGAAGGTGTTGACCCTGCCTCGCAGTCAGTTCCTGCTGATTCCCTTCCTGTTCGGGCGATAGAAGTTATCCCTACTGAGGGAGGTGCTCCTACTGCTGCTGACAAGGGGAAGAAGCCAACGTCTTCTGAGCAACCCGAGGTTGCCAGCTGATTTACGCTTAGGGTTCCTTTTGTATTTTTGTTTATAATGTTCCTTTCTATTTCTTGATGTACTCTGATCCTTTTAAGTATTAATGAAATAAAAAGGTTTCTTCCCTCAGTGTACTGATTCATTTTATCCTTTACTTATCTTTTATGGCCTATAGTTGGTTGATGTAGATGACTATATACCAACCACTTCTCAATTGGGAAGAATGCTTGGTCTTGATGTGAGTCCCGAAGTTTGTCATACCTTCGTGAGAATTTGTAAATCGCTGCGATTGAGGAATAAGCGTTTCATAGAGCAGACTGAGCTCGTTGTTAAACTGAAAGACAGGCTCCAGGAGATGGAAGAGGTTGGAGCTTCTGTTCAAGAGGAGGTGAATACTCTGAGAGCAAGACTCCTCGATGCTACCGAGATTAACCAAGTTGGAGAAATCCTGCAACAGAAAAATGAGTCTTTGATGAGGGAAGTGTTGCTCCTCAAGGAGCACGCGCCGAGCACTGCGCCTCAAATTTTAAGGGGTTCCTCCTCATCGCAAGATGGCATAGGATCGAGTGACGTTCCTCCGGTAATATGAGGCTCTACCCCATCGACTGTTCCACGAGCTGGTATAAATGCAAAAAGCTCAACTAGGGAAATGGATGAGCTTCGTGAAGATATTCATCGGGCTTACGTTATTGCTACTGGGCTTCAAAGGGATGTCACACGACTAAGGAATCTATTTAAGAGAGGGCCTCGGCGAGTATGGGCTGATAGTTACGACCAAGGTTGGGTGGATGCTCCGACGAGGCTGATAGAGTTTAAAGAACTTGCTTTTATTAGGGGATGGTTGAGTGCCCTAAGGGAGCTACAAGTTCCAAGGAACTCAATACTCTGGTACCGTCATGAGATCTCCCCTTCCACTTTAAGGCCTAATCCCTTCAGGAGGGATGATTAGTGAATCCCCATCGATGCCATCCCTCGGCAGCTGTTGGAGTCAGATACGAATGAGGTCGAGGAGGGACTATCTCCTTATACGGACGACGGTCGAAGAGCACAAGTTGTTGATTATCTTGTACAGAGGCCTCAGCCTCATTAAGATTTTTCCAGTTGTAACTATGTACACATATGTAATGAAGCAATGTAGTATTGATGCTTTGGGCGGTTTCGCCGATTATACATGGGGTGTTTATTTTTGTTGTGATGAAGTAATATAAAATTTATGTTTTGGGCGAACTTGCCGACTAAACAAGTGTTCTATATTTCTTACATAATTTATTCTTTGATTAACAATCTTAGGCCTCTCTTGGCCGACTAGATTGGCAAGTTTGCATTGTCGAGTAAGTGTCCCTCCAGTCCAGTATGCTTATGGGATACCATTCTGCCTCACTTTACCTTTTAGGTCATGTTGTCCCACTCCCTTAGGCCTAAGTGTGGCACTTGGCGAGGACACACCTGGTGTTGGATGTTCTATCCGATCAGGGTTTTACTGACCAAACATTGTTTGGCGACCAATTTGACTTGGCTGAATTGCCTAAGGATCTCCTGTAGGGCTTCATATATTACCGGGGGCAATGCTAAGAGGTTGTTCGTGTTTTATAACGAAAACCCGAGGAGGGTGTTTTCCATGCTATAGCGTACTGAGTAGTGTGCCTGTTACTTGGAAAGGGTGTGCAAGTTAGAAAGTTCACTTATTAGTTAACTAACACCTCATAGAAAGCAATTGCCAAATAACTTTTATTAATCATAAGTAAATGAGCTGCCAAAATCTGGTAAAAAAATGAAAGAAAAAACTAGAAATTTCTTAAGATTTGCTACATTCCATGCTCGGGGTATCTCTCTGCCCTCCAGTGTTTCTAAGTGATAGGATCCTTGCAGGTCATCTCTTGTTATCTTCAATGGTCCTTCCCAGTTTGGCCCTAACTTTCCATCTGATGGTTTTACTGCGCTGCCAAGGACTTTCCTTAGGACATAGTCACCAACTTAGAATGCCCTTGGATTGACCTTCTTGTTATAATGTTTTGCGAGCTGTTGCTGATAGCTCTCTAATTTCACTAAGGCAAGTTCTCTGCGTTCGTCGACTAGGTCGAGTTCAGCGAGCAATGCTCCATCATTCTGGCCCTGGTCGACAAGGGTGGACCTCATAGTTGGTAGGCCTTCTTCTAATAGGATGACCACTTCCATTCCATATGCTAATGAGAATGGGGTCTCACCCGTTGCCCGATGTGGGGTAGTGCGGTGAGCCCATAGAATATATGGCAGTTCGTTTACCCATGCATCTTTGGCTTCCTCTAATCATTTCTTTAACCCATCGATCACTATTTTATTAGAAGCTTCGGCTTGACCGTTGCTCTGAGGATACACCACCGAGCTGAAGTATTGCATGATCCCGTGCTCATTGCAGAAACTTTGGAAAGGGCCACTTTCAAACTGTGTTCCGTTGTTAGTGATGATGGTTCTGGGGATTCCAAAATGGGTAATTATGTTTTTCCATATGAATCTCATCATATCTGCATCTCGGATGTTTGCCAGTGGCTCTGCCTCTATCCATTTGGTGAAGTAATCCGTTGCGACCAACAGATATTTACGGTTGTCGGCGGTAGTAGGAACTGGTCCTATGATGTCCATTCCCCATTGGGAAGGGCCAGGGGCTGGTGAGTGATCTTAGGTCACTGGAAGGTTGGTGAACCATAGGGGCGTGTAGTTGACATTTCTTGTACTTGCGAATGTACACTGCTGAATCTTTTTGCATATATGGCCACCAGTAGCCTTCCTTCATAGCTCGAAAAGCTAGTGATCTTCCTCCAATATGGCTCCTACAGATTCCTTCATGGAGCTCGTGTAGAATCTTTTAGACATCCCTCGGGTGAACACACTGTAGGTAAGGGCCAGAGAATGATCTCTTATACAACTTGCCCTCAGGGGATAAGTGAAAGCGAGCAGCTTTGACTCTTATCTGATGAGCGATCTTCCTATCGCTTGGAAGTGCACCATCCCTCAAATAGTCCCTTAGAAGGTCCATCCAACTGGGTGCTAACTCAATCTGGAGCACATGTTCCCTGCCTGGCAGCTCATCACTCTGATTGATGCTCGGATGAGCGAGGAAGTCGATGGGGATCATTCTTTTCAAGTCAGAATTGATTGCCAAACTCAGGGCTGCCAGAGCGTCAGCATGACTGTTCTGTCCTCTGGGAAATTGCTGGACACTGACCTCTTCGAAGCTGGCCATTAGCCTCTAGGCTAAGGCGAGATAGGCTGCCATTCTTTCATCTCTTGCGTTATAGTCCCCACTTATCTGATTGGAGACTTATTATGAGTCGCCGAACACCTGCAACTGCTTTGCTCCCAAAGTGTGTGATTTTTAGAGGTCGTCTATCAAAGCTTTATATTCCACCTCATTGTTGGAGGCTTAAAATCCAAGCCTAATTCCCTGTTCGAGGGTTGTACCTTTCAGAGTAGCAAGAACAATGACCACTCCTTCCCCCTTTGAATTGGAGGCTCCATCAGTAAATAATTTCCAAACTCCTTCTGTTGCGTGGTTTTCCCCTTGCTTCATGGGTTGAAGTCGGTCTAGAGGTTACTCGCCTGTGAATTCAGCTATGAAATCAGCAAGGACTTGTCTCTTGATTGCATTCCTTGGTTGAAATTGGATGTCAAATCGTCCGAGCTCAACTGACCATTTAGTTAGTCTACCTGACAGATCCTCTTTCCTCAGGATTGCTTTAAGGGGGTGCGATGTAAGAACAATGATGGTGTGAGCTTCAAAATAGTGCTTCAACTTCCTTGAACCTACTACAAGTGCAAATGAGGGCTTCTCTAGTGGTAGGTACCACTGTTCAGCCTCTAATAGAGTCTTGCTCGCGTAATAAATGGGGTACTGAATTCCTGCTTTCTCGCACACCAGCTCCGAACTCACGGCGTGGTTGTAAACGTCGAGGTATAAGTACAAGGAATCTCTTTCTTGAGGTATGACGAGCAGGCGTGGTGAGCTAAGGTAGTCCTTGAGCTCGTTCAATGCTTGTGAGCAATCTTGATTCCCTTATACTGTCTTGTTTCCCTTCAAGAGCTGGAAGAATGGTTTGTATTTCTCGGAGGACTTCGAGATGAAACGGTTCAAGGCAGCGAGCATGTCGATGAGCTTCTGTATGTCTCGTATTGTGAGAGGGGGCTGCACTCTGTTGATTGCATCGATCTGGTCCGGGTTAGCCTCGATGCCTCTCTTACTGACCAAGTATCCAAGAAATTTTCCTAACTGGACACCGAAAGAACACTTGCTCGTGTTGAGCTTCATTCGGTATTTCCTGAGGATCTCGAAGGTTCTTAATAGGTCTGAGAGGTGGTCTTCTTTGCTTCTTCTCTTGACGAGCATATCATCGATGTAGACCTCCATGGTGTCTCCCATTTGGTCTTTGAACATCTTGGTGACCAGCAGGTGGTAGGTTGCCCCTGCGTTTTTGACCCCGAAGGGAATGACTTTGTAACAGTATAATCCAACTATAGTGATGAATGATGTCTTGTCCTGGTATGGTGCATACATGGGGATCTGATGATACCCGAATATGCATCCAGAAAACTCATTCTTTCATGAGCTGCTTTTGCGTCCACCAATTGGTCAATTTTTGGGAGGGGGAAACTGTCCTTAAGGCAAGCCCTATTAAGGTCAGTGAAGTTGATGCAGAATCTCCATTTACCGTTATTCTTTGGAACTACTACTGGTTTGGATAACCATTTGGGGAATTGGACCTCCCGTATGGATCCTGCATCCAACAATTTTTCTACTTCTTTTTCTACGGCTTTTGCCTTTTCTGGCACAGTTCGCCGTGCCTTTTGGGTGATAGGTTTAAAAGTGGGGTCGATATGGAACCGATGATAAACCACACTGGGATCAATTCCAGGCAGCTCGTATGGTTCCCATGAGAAAACTTCCATGTTGCTTCTTAATAAAATTGTCAATTCCTTTTTTTCTTGATCTATGAGGGAAGCTCCAATCAAAAATACCCTATCCTTTTCGCTACCACTGGCTGTAACTTCCACCAGGTTTTCCACGACCCGCTCAAAAGGGAGGAGCCTGGTCTCCTCCACTCCGGGTCTTCCATACCTTAACTGCTATTTTGAAGGTATCAGGCCTTCATGTTCCTCGACCTGCTCATTGGGCTTCTTGACCTTCTTTTCTGGTCTAGGGAGGATGGCTGCTATGAAGCACCTTCTTGCCATCGTTTGATCACCATGGATCTCCATTACTCCTCGCTCAGTCATATACTTGAGTTTTTGATGGTAGGTCGAGGGGACTGCCTTCATCGCATATAGCCATCCTCTCCCAAGGATGGCTTGGTATAGCGAGTCAATGTCGACTACTAGAAACTCAATCATCTTGGAGATACTTCCTGCCCTTACCAGGAGCACAATTTTTCCCAGTGGGATGGTTACTTTTCTAGTAAAGCCAACCAGAGGGACAATGACTTCCTTTAAGTCACTGATGCTCAACTTCTATTTTCTGAACAGATCGAGATATATTACCTCGAATGAGCTTCCTTGGTCGACGAGCAACTTGTCGACATCATAGTTGGCAATCCTGAGTGTAATGATCAAGGCGTCATGGTGTGGGGTTCTTACTCCCACCAGATCTTCATCTGTAAACATGATATGTTTGCTATAGTCGACCTCATCTGATCGCCGACGTTTTCCTGATTGGGTCTTTGCTGGATCGATCTGAAAAGCTTGCATTACTGCTGTAAGATTTTTTACCTCCATTCGAGCTGAATTCCCCTGAATCTGCTTCATATTAGATGCCCCATGAATTACTGCGAATTCATGGCCAACATCGCCTTCGAGTACGTTATCAGGTCTTGCTTCTCCATTGGCAGCGACTTTCTCTGCCTTTTTCTCCATAAAATCGTTCAGATGCCCAGACTGGGCCAGTTCTTCGAGGTGGGACTTAAGAGCTTTGCAATGCTCAGTCTTATGTCCTCCCTCTTTATGAAAAGCGCATCTCAGCGCGTTGTTTCTTTTTGAGGGATCTAATCCCATCTTTCTGGGCCACTTAATAAATGGTTCGTCTTTAATTTTTGCGAGAATCTTATAAATCGATTCTCTGAAGACAGTGTTGACTACCTGAAATGCTTTTGCCATATCGTTCCTGCCTCTGTTCTTGGAGCCATTCTTGTCCCCATTCTTTCCTCCCTTCTTCTAGTTCTTAGCTTTGTCATTGCCTTTGGCAGCGATCTTAGTTCGACCGTTCTCTCCTGTGCTGAGGCGGGTCACATCCTCCACCTTGGCGTATTTCTCGATGCGAGCTATCAGGTTGTAGATGGTCGTGGCCTCTTTCTTTGTCAGGAACTGATACAGAAGGGAAGATTTGGGTAGCCTAATTTTGAAGGAGGCCACTGCTACCTTCTCTGAGCAGTCCTCGACCTCGTTCAATAACTACCAGTACCTCTTCGCGTAGTCTCGGAGGGTCTCTTGAGATGTCTTCTTCATTGTTAGCAAAGCATCCATCCTTTTGGGATGGGAGATACTAGTAATGAAGCGGGCCGTAAAAATCTCGTCCAGGCACTCAAAGATCCTGATAGACCTATGAGGGAGCCTTTCGAACCATTTTTGCGCCATGTCATGCAGGCTCGAGGGAAAAATTTGGCACATCAGCGAATCTCGGTGGTTCCAGAGGGTTATGGCTTGCCTGTACTGCCTAACGTGATCAATGGGATCAGTTTTTCCATCATAAATCTTGAATCTTGGAATAGCGAATTTCTTAGGGGCTTCCTCTTCCTCTATTTCCCTCGAGAAAGGTAATTTCATCTAGGTCTTGAGAGCTCATCTAGCAATCTCCCTGGTCGATCTTGCGCCGCGATGTGTTGGGTGTTGGTCCATCTCTATTCGAACCAAATTTTGTATGTTCTCATTGCTGCGAGCTGGGCTCCTGTAATGGCGAGACAGTCGCTGGTGCTCGGGTGAGTCGTTACTTAACTCGTGCCTCTCACTCTTTTGGGATCCACGCTTAGGGCTCCTTCCTCGGTTGTGAGACTTGCTCGCCTGAGGGCTAGGAGTGCGGTATGGACATCGCCTAGTGGTGCGATGGAGCTCTTTCTCCATCCTCTCTAATCTCCTTTTGAGGCGAGCATTCTCAGCCTCCTGCTTGTGAGAGGACTCCCTTTGCTCTTGGAGCCTTGCCTCATAGGCATCAATCAGTCTGGAGATTTGCGTGGACCTCGCTGGTCCTTGGATTTCCTCTGAGATTGGCCACTCTGGGCAAGCCCTCTGATCTGAACGCCAAACTCTAGATCTGATCCTGCGAGGAGCAGGTTGTTCTTGGATATCTCCTGCCTGAGGAACATTACTGCTGTGACCAGACATTTTGAACTTCTTTGCTGGTGTGGGCTTTCTCAGGGAAGACAAACGTTTCCCACAGGCGACGCTAATTGTGGTGACAATTATATTCAACACAAATAAATGAGAGAAGCGCAATCACCAAGGAAAATAAAGAAGATAAAATGCCAATCACACAACACAATATGTACGTGGTTTAGCAAGAATGCCTACGTCCACGGTGGTATAGTCAGTATTATTTCTATATAATCCGGGCATCATTTACAGAGAATACAGTGCGTGTCCTTTGCCCCAGATTTAGGGTTTATTATATACATGTTTGTCCTCGTGGAGTGGGGGTGTTGGACTCCCCCACGTTTACCATCTTCTCCTGGAACATCTCTATACGAGAACATGGGAGGAGACTAAGTCATAATTCTATTTAGTTAAGGCGAGGGGTCCGGATTTTGGGCCGTTTACATTAGGCTACTCGTCCGGGCCCATAATGCTAAATTCGGATACCCACATGCACGCCTAACGTATACCCTTAACCCATCCTAGTTATGCCACTAACTAATTAGTCCGTACTAACTCCTGCTTTCACATTCTAATATAGGGTGCCTATTCGTATTACCCAAATAAGTCATATTTATATCTCACATTTACATTAATCAAGTTACTTATCTCAAGTGCTATTATAAATTTTCACATTTTTAACCCATTTAAATATCTTAGTCATTCACATCTACTAAGCAATAGTGAACCAGTCACAAGTACATATATAAATCACTCTTAGTACATATATACATATATGGCACCCCTAGGTTAAGCTGCGGTGCATGCATACTCGACTATCAAACCCAAGTACATCACGTACGTAAGAATCACGCATTTCGAATCACTCAGGAACCGTCTCAATACAAATCACACATATTGAAGGCGAACATAGTTCACATACCCAAAGGTCACGCACATACCTATGCTCCCATGGTTAGCTGACTTATCAACTCACAAATAAGTCATTCACAGTCCTATGTCCTTAAGGTACCAATCTAAATCCCCCCGAAGGCACACAAAGATAACATGGTTCTTTTTCCAAAAATCAACCTCCTGTGATAGCAAGTATGGTAGGTATGTCATACACATAATCATCCATATACTAGGTAATCACACAACCTAAGTATTTATAAACATTAATATATGTATTCTCTATCCTATATTATAAATCACATACGCATTTTAATGACATCCCAGATATTCTACGTAATATTTTTAGCGCGACAACTCTCCCGTCGTATAAATCCGAATATTTAAACCTATCTCAAAAGGTTACTAAGTCACCCACTTGCCTCTAAGGTTATTTCAGTAATTTAAAGTCTCTCTTTTACTGTTCCTAACCTTAAATTAACATTCATCCAATTTCAGTCCCAATTTTATAAAATTTCTAACCGTACCTCACTCGATAAACGCTCGTAAGTATTCCATTTGATCCCATAATGTATAATATATTTAGGGCACTAATTACGATCCTACTGACCTCAAACAAGTCCCACAATCTTTTATAAGTCACATTACAATTTCTTACAGGCTTGGGATTCGACGAACCTTAGAGTGAACAATTTTACAAAAATCAGAAGGGGTCTATCGATCGATGGAAAGGGGTCGATCCATCGATCCATCGATCGATCGACATTCTTGAGTCGATCGATCGATCGAACATGTATCTGCCCAGAATTTCCATTAACAGTTACGTGTTCTCTATATTTTACACCCAAATCCTCTATTACAACGTCCCAAACTCTCGACCAAATATTTTAATCATCAAACCAATGTATATGCATAAACTTTAACGTATTAGAATCATTAAATCAACAAGGATTCACTGTTTTTGGGAGCAAATCACATATTTTTCATAAAAATCCTATTTCTCCTATTTTCTTCAAGATCTTCATATAACACAATATAAATTCGTGATTCTTTACACATGGATCATAATTTCGTGGCTGCTATATTCCCAGAAGATAGACTACATGCAAAACCTACCCAGATTACAATTTTAAATTCCTCAAATCCATTCATTCATTATTTTTCAAGGTTATTCTTCAATCCTAAATAAACATGGATGATATATGCACTGAATCATCGCAAGTTAAATCACTTGCCTAGTAATGAAGATTTTGATCCTTTGAAGTAGATGGTATGAGAATGATTCATTTTTTTCGATCTATCCGGTTGTGGTGACGGTGGTGCAAAAACCTCTAAATGGTGGTTTCTCCTTTGGGAACTTCCCTTTCTTCCTCTCTAACCGCCATTGGTGATTTTTGGTTGTGATCACCCTAAGAGTTCTCGTGTTGTATGATAATATAAGTCTTAATTTTGTGGGTTATAATTCCTCAAAAAGTCAAAATGACTAAAATACCCTCCCGGGCTGCCGGTTAGGCCTAAAATATTTCGGAACCCAAACTAAACCCCCAGCTAGTATTTTCTGACTATTTCGACCCTTCCGAACATGTTGATGCACTCAAAATGATCATACCGATGACATAAAAATAATTTAATTTTAAATCCATTAAATTGGGTCCTGACACGATTGACACGCGCGTCCGAACTTAATTACCGAAACTGCCATATTTTCAACTCATGACAATTTTAATAAATTTAATAATCATATATTACCATAATCACTTAGTAATATTAAACATTATCATCAGAATCAAAGACTAACGCTCGTCTCACTAGTTATTTAAACTCGAATTAATTTCCAATTAATTATCCCAAATAAATTTAATTAATCCCATAATTAAAAGCAACATTTAATTAATCTCATAATTAAAAGCATAAAAAATACGGGGTATTACATATTTCAACTCAAGTGATATTTTTTCGAGTTCCTAAATGTCAGACATGCTGACGTCAAGGAGTTGGTAAACAGTAACCTGCAAAGAATGTGTTGTCACATCAGTTAAAAAGATAGTTCATCGAATTGAAGGTTTATCGACTGATGATTGCTCGAGCAACTTGTGATCTGTATGTGGGTATCAAAGGCTAATCCTTTTGGATAACTATTTTAGGACCGGGGGACCTCGAGTAGGTTCCTCACAGAAATGGTATCTCGAGCAATTGTTTGAGCTATGTTTTGTATAAACCAAGGTTTTTCTTAAGTACCCTAAAGGGGTTGGTATTTTCCTAGACCGCCTTTCTCCCAATCTAAATCCTTGCGAGATATCCAAGATGAGGTTTCTTGATAGATCATGTAAGCTCTCCCATGCCCTTCTAAACATGGTCCCTCGAGGGTACCGATCAACCTCACAAATATTACAAATTGGACTTTATATTTACAAGGAAACCTAAATACAAGAACATCAAAGTTCTCATTACAAGTTGTGTTTTCCCGATTTATCAAATGGGCTTTGATCTTTGTGGGGGATCCTTCGAGCAAATTCAATCTTGTGTGAGTGACCATATTGGATCTTTTCTGTTTTAGTGTTAGCTTTGCTTAATAAACTTTAAACTTGGACCTACCACTACACTTAAATACCTTTAGACATTTTACATTGAAACCACTAACAGTAAAGTAGATACTTAGAATACAATTAGACATTCTAAGTACAGTTATTACCTTTTTATGCATTTTTGATAATAAATTTTCCAAACACTACTACTTCATGCGTTTTCGACATTTAATTTCAATAATTAATTTACTTCTAATTATTTTGTACATGGAAGCATCAATCAAATTGTTCCAACCCGATGGCCGATCATAAGACGAAATTCGACATTTCATTTGGTAGAACTTTCACCAGTAGTGCTTTCGATGCTTGCTTCGCTGAGGTTCGTAGCAGTAAAAAAACTTAACCATTTATTTTTTGCAAAAAACTCTTAATCATAAACTAATTAATATACGCATATTCACTGTGTTGTGTCTGCTCAGAAATAATTATTTAGGATCTACAAATTGGGAGTTTATACATAGACCCAAATGGATACTTAATGACTGATACGTCGTGAATATTGCGTATTTGCTCCCGTTAACTTACGCATTTTAGCCCTCTTGGGTACTTTAATTCCAAAATTTTTGGTCGTTAACTGGACAGACTCCTTTTTATATGTTAACATGCTATATGAGGTATAAATGAGCTTTTGTAGGGGTTCCAACACTTAGTACGAAGTTTGGACGCATTCTTGTGAAGTTTCGTACACATCTGCACATGTAAGGGCAATCCGATCATTTCATTGTTTGGGAAACTGGACCAACATCCACCGAAGTACTGTCCCTCTAAGCAATCTTCGCGTGGCTAAAAACGGTGCACGATTCTGAGTTTAAACGAAGAAGTTACGGGACTTTGAGCGGAAGAGAAATAGAAACAAGCCAAAACAGGGGAAAGAAAACAAATCCGACAAGTGCGAATCGATTCGTCCCTTGGCAAATCAATTCGTTCAAGGTTAGTAGCCAATTTTCCCTTTGTCAAATTGATTCGGCCTCCTGCGAATCGATTCGATTGAAGACAGTGCACCAAATATACCTTATCGAATCGATTCGAACACAGCCGAATCGATTCGGTCTTGCAGATTCAGTTTTCTTTTAATTTCAAGTTTGCCATTAGGGTTTTACTATAAATACATTCCATCTCGTTTTGAGATGATATCTTTCATTATCCTTCATTTTGTATTAAGTTTTAGGGTTTTTTGGGGGGAGCTCTTTGGCCCTCCTCCCATCTTGGGTGTTTGCCCATGTTTATGTAAGTATTGTTTATTACTATTCATCCTCTTCTTTATATTGCTTTAGCTTATTTCCATTATTGTGTTTCCTTTCCATGCCTAGATAACTTGTTTTAGTGTATTAATTTCTTGCTTTCCTTAGTTTAATTGTTGTTTAAATTAGTTTAATTCCATGTATTGTCCATTGTTTAACGGGTTGGGGTTGTGTTTCCACCATTAATGGGTATTGAGCTCCGAAAGTTGGGTTTTGTGTAAAATTGCGTTTAATTGAAACCTAGCATATCAAAGTCGAATTGATACGCATTTAAATTTCTTTGTGCTGCAACGTTAGTGTTTATAGAGATAATCTGAATTTAACCCGCGTGTGATCATTTTCTGTTAAATGTTTAATCTCACAACTTTGGATTGGATTCCTTATTCTGTGATGTTTATGCTTAATTAAAATGTAGGTTAAATAGCTTTCGAACCAAAATTCTAACTATGCGTTATTTATCCCGGGGTGGGAATGCGATCCTGACTCTCGTTTTAATTAGTTGTAGTATAGTGTTAACTTTTCTTTTTCCCTTTTCACCTTTTCCAACCAATCACCTTTTGCACTTTTATTTTTGAAGTCATAAATCAATTAAAATCTATACGACATTCCCTGTGGATTTCTTACGATACTCGACTTACCACTATATTTGTATCGCAAGTGCAGTTGTAGTTTAGGTTTTTGCATTGAGGCGGCGAACCGAAAACAACGATAGTGCTTATACACGAGCACGCAGTTCGCACACGATCAATGACACGTCACGAGAAGTAACTTGGTGAACCAAAATCACCCATTTTTGGAACATATCTCTACGGACCAGTTTACACAAAGACCCTCAGCTGATAGTTTTTTAAAAATGCATTACCAACAAGCATACTCATTACCCAAAACCAATACATAATTTATATTTTAGTGTTAAAAATCAATATTAATTGCACAAAAGTAGGTTAATATTGCAGTTAGTACTTCATTATGTTGAACTTCAATGTTTGCTGCTAATTGTATATTGTATATACTACATTCTAGCAACACTAAGATTCTTGCAATTTAAATGAGTTACGTGGTTACAAGGATAACCCCTTTTGAATCCCAATGTAGAACTTTTTCTCAAGTAAGAATTGACATATAAAATGCGACACTCTCCCCCCCCCACAACACCTCGAATCCAACACCATATACACTCTCACATCTCCCCAACCTAACTGTGGTAGCGATTGATAGAGCTAATGGTCAAACAAGCCAAGAATGTGAAATCCGTGTTTGCATTTAGTTTATGTAAATTTATTTATCGTTATATCATTAATATCAATTACTGTTTGAGTATATGCTTAATTTGGCTCATTAATTGATTCATATTGTATTGAAACATAGGAGCAAGCTACAAAAGAGGAAAAGGAGAAGTAAAAGCTAACGAAAATAAATAAAAGCCTAAGCCACTATCTCCTTTGGTGTTCTTCATGTATATTGCATTGGCGGATGGTTTTGAAGATTGAAATGCAGCTCTTGGTTGGTTCCTGAAGTAATATTTATTGATGTATGATTATTTGTTGATGTATTGTTTTTTAGATGAATTGAGTTAAATTGATCAAGGAGAGTCGTGTAAACAAATGGAACTTTGCCAAATTTTATATATTTAATTATGTGTTGGTTGTATTTCGACAAGTTGAGTTTCATTGATGATGTTGTTTATATGTGGTCCACGACAAACTATCTACTATTGTTGTTATTGGAGTATTTTTATTTGTTAAACAGGGTGGGTGGATAGTGCTATAAACAATGGAAACTTTGCTCAATTTTTTAAAATTGTTTACACATTTGTGTTGTAAAAGAAACTTTAGGACTTAATTTACGTGATTCAATATTTTGAAAATTTATTTATTATTTACACTATACATGCCTTTATACTTTTCAAAATTATCTGCATGTTTACATGTGTTGTGTTGTACGATATTTGTGTTGTACAATATTTGTGTTATACGATAGTTAACAATTATTACGAGATCCAAGATGGATTAAACACGGAGAATAATCATATAAACATATGAAAATTTGACCAATTTTTTAAAATTGTTTACAATTATGTGTCGTAAAAAAACTTTCTGACTTAATAGGTTCGTACCATGATGTATGCATGTATATAAACACGATGTATATGTATATATGAAAAAAAAGCTTTCTCATTTTTTTCAAACTAATAGGTTCTACAATAGCTTATGTGGCCATCCCAATCAAGAATGCGCCCTTACTCCTCTTCTGCCTCCCGAAGGGGGACGGGGAAGGAAAGGGGATTGAAAGGTGTCATGCCCTTTCTTAGAAACTCTTCGGCCATCGTCAGTGTGGTGTGAACGTAAATAGATGGAGTCGCCAGCCTATTTTGCACAAAACAGGCAAAAGAACATGTTGCCGACTCGAGAGAGCAGCATCAAAGACAAAGTGATGCATACGAAACCAATAATTCGAAGGGTTAGGGGGCTAAGTTACGAAATGGGAAGGTTTTAGGCACCCATCTCACCCTTTCGGTCTCTCATAGGCTTGTGTTATTATTTTCTTTTATTTTTCTGTGAAGTGTGTGCACATGTATATATAATGGAGATTGGAATTGTTCATCTCATATCATGGAAAAGATAGAGGGAAGTCATCCATAGGAATGTTCCCAAAGTAATATATATAGAAAATATGATTTATGTATTTATCGCGATATTAATCGTTATGACGGAACGATAATATGTGTAGGATGAAACGCTAACCATAATCATAAACATAATTTGTATAATAATGAAAGAATATGAGAAATATGAGAATTGGGAATTTGGGAAATTGAAAAATGGGGAAAATTGGAAAATTGGACTTGAGTCTTAGGTTTTAATCCGAAATGCCTACGTAGCCTATAAAGACATCAAAGTCCATGTAGTTCGAATGCGGCATAAGGTGGGGTTTATCTAGGCTTGTGTTTCGACCGGATCGGATCGAAAAATGTCTGTTTGGAAAAAATTTCGATTTTTTTGAAAATAAAATAATTATTTCAATCTTCGATCCTATTTATCGGAATATTAAAAAAAAATCGAATTCGAAAAAATCAGAAAATTGGTAAAAATTGGAAATTCTCAAAATATATTATCTAGAAATTTTGAAAATATCAAAAAAAATAAATTTTCGATTTTTGATTACTTGAAATTCTCATTTTAAAGAAACAAAGAAAATGTCTTAACCCAACATGTAAATACATGATTATTTGGCGTATTTTTCATTTGTGTAGAAGTTAGGAGGAGACTCTCCTTTTGATAGAGCACATTTTGGAGCCATCCCCCTCCCCCAACCGATGCGGGATATGGGAAACTTTCAAAAAATCGAAAAAATCAGAAATCGGAAAATAATTCCGAAAAAAATCAAAAATAATTCGGAAAAATTGGATCGACATAGTTTCGGATAAATTGAAAAATCAAAAATCCAGAATTATTTATGACCTTCGATCCGATTTTTTTTCAAAAAAATCGGTAAACTAAAATTTCATTCCAAATTCAGAAAAAATCATATCGAAAATCAAAAAAATCGAAAGTTCGAAAAAAAACACAGCCCTTGGTTTATCCCATAAACTCGAACGGGATTTTATTATATGTATGTGTGTAGAAAATGTGCTTTAACTTTGGAAAAGTGTGATGGAGAATCCCGTTCGGAATTTATGGGTGTAACCCTCTTTGCGTTTTTTTTTATAGTAAATAAAGTATGTGACGTTAATTTGTAAGAACTAAAGTAAGAATTAAATCATGAATCTAATGTAATTTTTACAAAAATAAGAAATTTAAAGAGAGATGGAAGGATTTGGACCTTCTTTGAAGCTTGATCTTTGATCTTGAAAGAACTCCATTGAATATGAGATGAAGTTTGGATGAGAGAGAATGAGATTTTGCCGAATTGGGTTTGAAAAGGATAGGAATGTGGCTCGAATGGAACTTCACATGGAAGAACTTCGCTGATTTTAAGGGAATGTTGTTGAGATCACTGATGCTGATGGTTCTGAGGTCTCTTTGGAGTGAGGTCATGCCCTCTATTTATAAGGTGAGGGGTGGTGCAAATCATAATTTTCCTAGTCCTGCCTATTGACAGGTAACCCTTAGTACACTACCGATAGGCAGGGAAATGGACCTGCCAATCGGCAGTCTCGTGCAAATTTTCTTGGAAAAATGGTCGGAGAACATAATCTGTTGATACGAATCGCACATGGGGCATACCATTAGAAAGTTCATTTAGATACCTTAAAGAGTCCTTTGGACTGCTCTCGGGTTCGGTAGTTGACTTTGGGTCAAATGTGGCTCGAAAGCACATGTCGGTCCTTTAGATGGGAGACCGTCAGACGTAAATGGATCGTTCGTCCGCATGTTAAGTCAGAATTGTGCACGGGGTGGACTATTGGAATGTTTATGAGGTGTACTTAGATATTATGAATAGCTTTACTCGGTTCAGATGGTTGACCTTGGTCAACTAGGGCCCTGAAGCGCCCGATGACCTCTCGGAGTAAAATGGGTCATTCGTTCCCACTGTAAGTCAGAATTATGCACGGGATAGACTGTTGGAAAAGGTATTCAGTTCCCTTCAGAGATTCATTAAGTATCGTTCTAGCTAAAGAGTTTAGCTAAGTCAAACGAAGCCCGAGAGTTCCCGATGCCCTTCGGATCGAATTTCAGGGGAAAATTAATTGATCGTCTGAACGGTTATGCCATTTTGCGTATGGGGGTGGATAGTTAGAAAGGGGTTTTGGTACCATTAGAATATTCAAAGATCTTTCACTCTTAAGATGAAGTTGATTAGGGTCAAATTGGGGCCCGGTAGCGCCCGGTGGCCTCTAATTTAATTTTTGGTGGTAAAATGATTTGTTCATCCGAACCATTATGTCAATTCATGCACGGGGTGGACCATTGGAAAGGGGATTCAAGGCCTTTTGAAGATTCAAAGAGCTTTGACTCTGATGATATAGTTGACCAGAGTCAAATGGGGTCCGAGAGCGCCTGATGGATTCTAGATCGGTACTCGAAGTATGACCTAGGGTTTATAGTGAAACGGGGAGGTTCTAGGGACCTAACGAGAGACTTAGGGAGTCCTAGAATGTGGTGTCTAAAGATCCCCTCGATGGGTGATCTTGAAACAAGTGAAAGCCGTCGAATAGACATCACATGATGTTTTGGAAAGAGGATGACCGGTTCAGAGGGTCGAGGTCGATTCTGAGGACCTAAAGTGATGCTGGGGATGGTCAATTATGGAACCTAAAGGAGGTGATGACTGAGGTCAAAGGTAGGGAATGACCAATTCTACGAGCCGAGGTTAATTCTGAGGACCTAAGTTGTGGTGACCAATTCTGCTAGTCGATGTCAATTCTAAGGGCTTAAGTAGGAACGATCAATTATATGGGATGAGGTCAATTCTGACCTGAAAAGCGATGACGACCGAGGGGCCGAGGTCAATTCTGACCTAAAAGAGGTGACGATCGAGGGCCAATGGTCAATTCTAACCTAAAAGAGCTTACGACAAAGGGCTGAGGTCAATTCTGACCTGAAAAAGGTGACGACCTAGGGCCGAGGTCAATTCTGACCTAAAAGAGGGGACGACTGAGGGCTGAGGTCAATTCTGACCTAAAAGAGGTGACGACTGAGGGTTGAGGTCAATTCTGATCTAAAAGAGGTGATGACCGAGGAACAAGGTCAATTTTGACTTAAAATACGTGATGACCAAGGGTCGAGGTCAATTACGATCTAAAAGAGGTGACGATCGAGGGATGAGGTCAATTCTGACCTAAAAGAGGTGACGACAGAGGGCCAATGGCAATTTTGACCTAAAATAGGTGATGACCAAGGGCCGAGGTCAATTATGACCTAAAAGAGGTTGTAACTTCGTTTGGGGAAATTTGGAGACTCCACTGGGGATATGTATCTTGCGATTCTACTTTTGATTTTGAGTTTTAGGTTTTGCTGGGGAAGAGGAAATAATCCGAGGGATGGATGTTTCTTAGCTGAGAATTTTTTTATTTTTACGGTTTTTTTATGACGTTGCTGGAGATATCCAATTGATTTTGTGAATTTCGATAGTGAGGTGAGAGTTCTTCTAGGCAAACGAGTGTGATAAAAATTCTTTTCTTGGTGAAAAAAGGCTCTAAAATCCATTTGGTAATTTTTAGAGGATTTTTTGGGATTTTTTTACGAAATTTCATAGAGGGTGCCGACCGATATGGTGTGAGGGGTGCCAAACAGCAGTGGCACGATCTTTTGGGCTACCTCTAGTAGGTGGAGGGACTGTGTCAATCGATAGGTGGCAGTGGACTGTCGATCGACATGCCCCTTAGCCTCCTATAAAAGGGGGCGGGATCTCCTCATTTTCCATAACTTTCTGACTTGCCTCATTCTGCAATTACATTCTGCGAACCATTCTAATGTTCTAAGATCAAGAGATGAATGATTTCTCAAGTAGCGTAACGCACATGGCATGGATCAATGTTGATGATTAGTCCAACTTGGAATGGAGGGATAGGGCTCCCCTTGCACTGGGAATTGAAAATTCCTTTGACTCATTCGAGCTAGTGCGCGAGCCGTCGCGTCATCATTCTTCGAGGGTGGTGAACCCTGGCGGCTATGTAAGTGTTGATGACCTGTGGAATTTTTTTCCTTTCTCTTGGCGATATTTCCTTATTTGTTGGATTTTCACAAGGGTTTCTCCTTTTTGTTTTTAACACTCTGATGTCTTCATGTCGACTCTACGTGCTCGAGGGATGACGGGGCTTAGAGATTTTTGGGATCACCATCCGTCTTTGGTGCATTGGGTGGTGTCATCAGCCAATTTTGGGAGACTGGCATCATCTACTCTGGATGAGATGCCTCGTTCTACGACTGTTCTTTGTGCTCTCGGGGAGAGGTGGTGGGACACCACCTACACCTTTCATTTGGGTTTTGGGGAGATGATGGTGACTCCCATAGATGTGCAACAACTGTTGGGGTTGGATTGTGATGGGGTATAGATTGAGGTGGACATGACTTTGAGGGTGACACCAGCGGCGGTGACGGCGGCTTTGGGTGATGTGGAGTGGGTAGTCTCTGGGGACTCTCTTTGTTTGTCTCTTTTTAGGGAGTTATTGCTTAGTAGGAGGATTGATGAGGAGGACGGGCTGCAGGTGGCCCGTTCATTTATTCTGCTGGTGTTGGGATTGTTTTTGGTGGTGCTGAGTGGTGACGTCGTCCACTTGTGGTTTTTGCAATGTTTGAGCGTGTTTTCTAACATCCCTCTCTATGACTGGGAGAGCTTGACCTTGGCGACCCTTTATTCTTCTCTTGATGCGTTCAACTGGTGTTGTTGAAAAACTTTTACTGGGGCCACATATCTTCTGGAGGCATTCTTTATTTTGCTCATTTTCCATTCAATTGCACTTTCCTTTATGCGTTTCATTATTGATTTATTGATTGCTAACCTTTTGTCCTTTGCAGACGTGGTTCTATGAGGTAATTGGGTTCAACACCCAATTGGTATCTTTGAAGGACGAGTCTGTTGGGGACTTTTACCAGATGTACCGGTGGCGGAGGTCCAACCCGCAGTCGAAGAAATCTCTCTCCTTAGAGACGGTGCGTCAGGTCTTGAATGAACTGACGAGCGAGCGGTTATACTCTTATTTCTTCTTCTTTTGAGACTATCTTTTCTTTTTATGATCTCTTCTAATATTGATCTTTATTCGTTGGGGATTTTTTAGGTGACTTTTTATCCCTAGGGGATGACCATCTAGCATACTGGGTTGACTGTGGGGAATGCACAGATGCGGCATCTGTTGGCGTATAAGTTCGACTACTCCTGGTACCTCAGGGAGAGAGTAGTCCAGTAGGTTGTGGAGGAGGAGGTTATGGTGCCACCTGTGAGGCCACCATTGTAAATGAGGAGAGTGCGGGAGATGGCGGATGATGCGCGGGTAGCAGCGATGATTGGCGAGCCTTACTCTTCATATACCAACAAATTGGTGGCGTATGATTATATGGACTTTGTGTCGAGATGGTTGATGATGCCTAACATATATAACGTGATGCCTCTCCCCTAGGAGGGTTCGAGTCATCCAGTGGGGTCCTCCATCAGCGCAGGTGGTGCATCGACATCGATAGGGGCGACGACCTCAGAGGTTCCCAGAAAATGGGAAAAGTAGAAAACCCATTTCCTCATCGATCTCGAGTTATTTAGCCACCTTGTTGATTTCTCATAGTAGCTCCTTAAATGAAATCATCCCTCATATGCCGACTATTAGGCTAGTCTATTCTGGACTTTTCTCTTCCTCTGAATCATCGAATTCGTCCCCCCATCCAGTGATAACGATATCATCTTTCCATAAAAAGTAAATACACTCCACAACCTCAATGGCTTCTTCGTATAAGTCCTCCCATTCGGCGAGGAGATGTAGAAGTAAAGGAGCTAGGCGCCCTTGTAGTTTCAAAGAATTAAGTAGTTCAGACATATTGAAAATTTCACCAGTTTGTTATAATTTTCTATGATCGGATGACATCCTCTAGACTGACTTCATTGGTAGGTACCACCCTTGTCTGACTCTCAGACCCATTTTTGAGCTTTTAAGAATAGGACAATAAATATCTGGCAATCAATGGTCATTTGGGAGGGCAATTTCATCCCAAACTCTAGGAGTTGGTTCAACACTTCTGATAATTCCATATCTTTACCTCTAGAACAAGTACGGATAGCGATGCATGCTCTGGTAAGGACTGACAGGGCCTGATCGATGAAGTTGGTAGGGTGTAGGAGAAAATATGGGGAAGTTTGGAGAGGTTTAGGAGAATATATGGGTATAATTGGTGATTTTCTTAGTATGATCAGTTTAGGGTAAAACTCTAGGTCTTCTTCTATAAAAGATGGCATTTGTATGATTTGGAAGTGGATTGTGGGTAGTGTTTGGCTTAGGATTGGCTGGTGGGGCGATGCCACCCCGGTTGATCAGACCTTGGATCATATTTTAGAGGTGGAAACACTGGTCGATGGTATGTCCAGAACTTTGATGAAAGTCACAACGGGCATCTGATTTGAAATTTTTGGGAAGTGGGTTTGATAATGGATGAGGATCCAATGGTTTGATTAGGTTTCAGCTCAAAAGGGCTTGGTAAACTTTAGAGATGGGAGCATGAAGCTCGGTGTATTCCATTCAGACTAGGTTAGGGCGAATTTCTAGTGCCCTTGAAGTGGCAGGCTGGGAAATGTTGTTAATGGTTGAAACTGTGGTGTTAGCTGGGTTTTTAAATTTTTTGGGAATAAACTGCCCGAATGCTCTCTTCGGTTAAACTTCTCTCTTAATAATACATTCTTCTATTTCCACTCCTGCTTCTTAGAGAGCTTGAAAATGAGGGTAATACTGTCCCCCCATCATCACTCGGACATGGGGTAAGAAGTTCTTCTTTACGATGCTGACTTGCTCATTTTTGGAAGGTCGATTGATCATGATTGATGCTTTCTCTCTCCACCTTGCTATGAAGCTAGTGAATAATTCCCCAGGTTCTGTTTGAGAAACTCTAAATCAGGGGTAACCTCTAACTCTTCATTGTACTTATACTGTGACATGAATTCGCGGGCACCATCCTCCCAACTACTGGATTCCTTGAGAGATGATGATGTACTTGTACTTGTACTGTGACATGATGGATGGATTACTTGAGAGATAATAACCAGTGAAGAGCGTTGTTTTTCAAAGCCTGTTAGAACATTTGGGCCATTATTTCTTCAGAGGCACCTAGGAGAGCCATGGCTCGGTGGTAGCTGCGGAGATGAACAATTGGGGATCCATTACCCCCACATCTATCGATATTGGGCATCTTGAATTTTTTTCGAAAGCCTTGATTTAGGATAGGGAGACATGTGGGTGTAATCCATGTAGTTTTCAGAGATTCTGACTTTGTCAAACTTCTTAGTCAAAATATAAAGTCCTCCTTGACCTTGTTCAATTCTTCCTCCTTTGGATCAACGGTCATGGGTAAGTTACCCCTGCCTGGGAAAGATTCGGCATGGGGAGTTAGGATGGAGACAACCCATTAGCAAGAGGACCACATAGAGCGTGCTGATATTCCTCAGGGACCCATATAGGCTCGGGTGCAGGCGAACCCATAGCGTGAGGGAATAGGACCTCGGGCTCTTTGGGAATAGGAACCCGATTTTGTTGTATCTCATGAACCTCGATTTGAAGTTTGTCAATCTTGGCAGTGAGTTGATCTAGGACCGTAACCAAATTCATTTTTACATCCGGTGCTTGGTCCGTATTCCTCATGAAAAGTGGAAGAAGGTGAATTCTGGACTCGGAAGAAGCAGTGGGGGAACTGACGAAGCTTGGGGGCGGTTCGAATAAAGACCGAAGCTAATAGGAAGCCAGGCCAAGGGTATACGATCGACCTGAGAAGGATAAAAATTGGGATTTATTTTTGGAAGAGAGGGAAAAATGTTATTTCTAAAAAGGAAGGAAAATGTTTTTGGACATTTTTGGAAAAAGGGAGGACAAGGATTTTTTTTTTGTAAAAAGGAGGAAAAATATTTTTGGTATGAGAAATGAAAAATGTTTTTGGTATTTTTGATAAAAGAGGAAAACTATTTCTGACACTTTTGGTAAAGGAGAAAAACGAGATGCGGGTCTAAGCATGATTATTATTATGTTTATTAGGTTCTCACTTGTATTAGGTTTACCTAAATGCAAAAAGAAATGTCGGATGGGACCCGAGAATGGGAAAATTGGGTTGGAAAATTATGTAAAAACTATGGTTGGACTTGTTACCGAACTCATGGATAGGGTATCGTTTTAAAAATTGCATGAAAATTTGGGCATCATGCCAACCCATTATTTCGACAGAGTTTCGGGTAGAAACCGACAAACTAAATATGAGTGCCCTAGGTTTGATGCCTATATACAGGTATGAAGTTGTTGGGTAAATTGGAAGGGGTTCCCCCCTTGGCATAACATCCACGATATACGTCTTGCTTTTGAGGGAAATTGGTACGTGTGGACAATCCATTTGATATACGTGAGTGTACGTTTTGCCTCATTATATACCTCGTGGGGACAATATGTGTGAGAGAGAATTTGATATACTCGACATACGTGAACGAGTTCCCCGACGATATACATCACTTCATGACTTCGGTTAAGCGGTACGTTGTGGTGGGAACCATTGATATACGTCGATGGTACTTGTTCAATGGAAGGTGAGAGTCATATCACTTAGTCGAACTGCAACCTTCCGGACCAGCGCCCATCACGAAGTGATCCCCCAGTTATGGGATAAAATTTGGTCAATAGCCACGCTCTTTGGTCATGTAGTTTGTAAAATGCATGATTCTTGATTAGTACATTATGGATAGAGTATCTTTATTGATGAGCATCATGCCAAGAAGGGGAGAATGTACAAGTATAAAAAAGTAAATCTATACTAAGCATGGATCATGTGAGAGTGAATGATGTGTGAATATTTACAAGTGGGTGTGTTGTAGAGAACCTAAGCATGGATCAACTACAAGTGGTGTGTGATAAGTGTGAGTGATCATAGATATATACAAGTGTGATAATTTGAGGTGTGTGTTAGTGACACCTAAGCATGGATTTCTAAGTGATGTGTGCAACATGTGGATATAAGTTATCCTAGGTGCACGTGGTGTGAAGTGTACATGGAGAATTTCTACAAGTGTGTGAGTGAGTAGTGATATAAGCATGAGGTATATATGTACAAGAAATAATAGAGGAGAAAAATGGAACGTACAAGTAGGTGCACATGCACACGAGCAAAATAAGACACCCATGCAAACATAGTCTAGCCCTCTTATGAAAGAAGTCCCCAACAGAGTCACCACTGTGGCCATCCCTATCAAGAATGTGCGCCCTTCCTCCTCTTTTGTCTCCCGAAGGGGGTTGGGGAAGGAAGGGGGATTGAAAGGTCTCACGCCCTTTCTTAGGAACGCTTCGTCCGTCAACGGTGTGGGGTGAATGTAAAGAGATGGAATCGCCAGCTTATTTTGCACAAAATAGGCAAAAGAACATGTTGTCGCCAAGAGAGAGGGACATCGAAGAAAAACTGATGCATACGAAACCAATAGTTTGAAGGGTTCGGGGTCTAAGTTATGGAATGGGAAGATGTTAGGCACCCATCCCGCCCTTTTGATCTCTGATGGGCTTGTGTTATTATTTTCCTTTATTTCTCCGTGAAGTGTGTGTGCGTGTGTATATAATGGACATTGGAATTGTTCATTTCATACCATGGAAAAGATAGAGTGAAGTTATCCATAGGAATGTTCCCAAAGTAATATATATATATATATATATATATATATATATATATAGAGAGAGAGAGAGAGAGAGAGAGAGAGAGAGAGAGAGAATACGATTTATGCGTTTATCGCGATATTAATCATTATGACGGAACGATAATATGTGTAGGATGAAACGCTAACCATAATCTCAAACATAATATGTATAATAATGCAAGAATACGAGAAATATGAGAATGGGGAATTTGGTAAATTTGGGAAATTGAAAAATGGAGAAAATTGGAAAATTGGACTCGAGTTTTGGATTTTAATCCGAAATGCCTACGTAGCCTATAAAGACATAAAAGTCCACGCAGTTCAAATGCGGCATAAGGGTGGGATTTATCCAATAAACTCTAATGAGATTTTATTATGTGTGTGTGTAGAAAATGTGTTTTAACTTTGGAAAAATGTGATGGAGAATCCCGTTCGGAATTTATAGGTGTAACCATCTTTTTGTTTGTTTTATTTTTTTTATTGAAAATAAAGTATGTGCAATATACTAATAAAAATGTAAGATGTTAATGTGTATGAACTAAAGTAAGAACTAGATAATGAATCTAATGTAATATATGCAAAAACAAGAAATTTAAAGAGAGAGGGAAGGATTTGGACCTTCTTTGAAGCTTGATCTTTGATCATGGAAGAACTCCCTTGAATGTGAGATGAAAGTTGGATGAGAGAGAATGATATTTTGCTGAATTGGGTATGAAAAGGATGGGAATGTAGCTTGGATTGAACTTCATATGGAAGAACTTCCCTGATTTCGAGGGAATATTGCTGAGATCATTGATGCTGATGGATCTGAGGTCTATTTGGAGTGAGTTCATTCCCTCTATTTATAGGGTGAGGGGTGGTGCCAATAGACATTGCCCTAGTCTTGCCTATCGACAGGTAACCCTTGGCATACTGTCGATAGATAGGCAAATGGACCTGCCAATCTGCAGTCTCGTGTTGATTTTCTTAGAAAAATGGTCGTAGAACGTAATTCGTTGATCCAAATCGTGCACAGGGTGTAACGTTAGAAAGGTAATTCAGATACCTTCAAGAGTTCTTTTGACTGCTCCCGGGTCGGGACTTGACTTTGGGTCAAATGTGGCTCGAAAGCGCACGTCGGTCCTTTGGACGGGAGATCGTTGGACAAAAATGGATTGTTTGTCCGCATGTTAAGTCTGACTTGCACATGGGGTAGACCGTTGGAAAGGTTTGGATATTTACTTCTATATTACGAAGATCTTTGCTCAGTTCGAAAGGTTGACCTTGGTCAACTGGGGCTCGAAAGCGCCTGGTAACCTCTCGGAGTAAAACGGGTCATTCGTTCGTACCGTAAGTTAGAATCATGCATGGGGTAGGCCATTGGAAAGGGTATATAGTGACCTTAGGAGATTAATTCAATCTCGTTCGATCTGAAGAGTTGACCAAAGTAAAACAGATCCTGGGAGTGCCCGGTGGTCCCTGATATGCCCTAAATGTACCCCTAGTCTCAGAGACATCAACCTCGGTCGGGGAGATGGCTGAGGTCAGAAAGGCCTTAGATCGACAACCAACGGTCTCGCCCTAAGCAAGGTCGGCCATGGTCGATGTTACTAGTCACCTCGACAGGTAAGGTCTTCATGTTCCATAGGGGCAGTTGTTCATCAGGTCATCCAAAGTTGGCAACCTCGGCTAGGCCGAGGTTGTAGGGACCACTCTTCCACAACCACAGCTGGGTGCAGGCCGATGTTGCAAGGACCACTCCTCCATAACCTCGGCCCAGACCAACATCGCAAACTTATCTTACCTCGGCTTCATATGAGCCGAGACCACCATTATTAATCTCGGATTGTGCGACAACCAGAATTCATAAACCTCGTACTCTTCCAGGCCGAGGTTGGGACCAATCAAAGGTAGCCGAGCCTTTATTCGCATAGGCGTGGTTGGCGACACGTGTACACATTCAATTATAATCGAATTATTACCCTCACGTGAGAGAATATTGAGGCCATCATTATCTACATAAGATTAGCCAGGTGTCATTCTCATACTGGTTCAATCCTAATGTACATGCTCATTGCATGCTTGGGGGGGGGGGTACATTACACCCCCCAGACACTATATATATAGAGGTCATCCTCTACCTTGTAAAGGATCCAAAATTAGCAACCCTAGCTGAAACTCTGTCCAAATATACAGTAGAGAGAGAAAGCTTGAGAGATTGTATCCATGGCCATTAGTGCCCTCATATAATGATATTAATCACACACTTGCACAGTGGACGTAGGCCTGATTGGCTGAACCACTTATATTCCGGTGTAAATCCTCTTCTCCTCACCATAATCTCTTATGTATATATAATATACTGATATGCTGCCATTGTTATCACTAGGTTGAGCATACAAACACCTTGACTGGTGATGCTATTTCCAGCATCATCATTTTGGCGCCGTTTGTGGGAATGAGAAGCTGTCTCTTCCTCATTATTCGCTTAACCTCACCGGAGACTCTAGTGGTGAACCAGGACTCACCCCTTGCATGGAGCTGTTTCACCATTGAAAGAGGTCCTATAAGGTATTAAGCTCATCTACTACACCAGCTCTTTTGTGCTAACACATGGCACCGGAATTATTATCGCCTCTTTCGCCGCCTGGGGCTGGTGGACCTAGCTCCAGCCAGGCACCGCCTCAGTCCAAAATAGCTGAGGTGGCCGCAGCCTTGAGGTCTTTGACTGCAACGTAACAAGCAATGCAGGAGAAATTTGCGCAGCTCAGTCAAAACATGATGAGGCCACCTGGAGTTTCACCGGAGATGATTACTCCGGCGGCTGTCCAGGCGCACCCAGAAGCGAAGGGACCACCCTAGGCACCGCAAAAGGATCACCCTTCATCCCAGCGGAGGAAGGACGTTGTTGACCCTAGGCGCTTGCGCCTGGGGAGGCAAGGAAACCCTTGCCCTAAGGACAGGTATGATGATCTAGATGCGGAAGATGTCTCGGAAGATTATTATTTGCCGTATAAGATTTCGAACAACACAGTTCGTCCTATCCAACGGAGCCAGGGTTGTGAAGGTAGAAGAGGTGGAGAAGCCCAACAACGAGGATCAACTTTCGATCGATTGAGCAAAGGGTCAGCCTTTGAAAGGATCGGCCCCGTAAATGACCTAAGACAGAGGTTTTCAAGGTTGAGGAGTGCAGCCAGCTCACAAAGGGAAGAGAGGCAACATCGGCCTCATCAGGGACGAGGAAGAGACCAAGAAGAGGTCAACAGAATAAGTTATTCTGCGGCTGGGGAACCCTCAGTCCACCCCTTAGAGGCGACTGGGGATAACCTCGGCGAGGCCGATGTTGCAAGACCATGGAATGACTCCATCCAATGTCTTGAGGACAAGATAGGAGACCTCATCAAAAGTCAGGATCCACTGCAAAGAGGTTTCTCAGAAGGCTCTCCGTTCGTGGCTAAGATAGTAAGCTTCCCTACCCCAGCCAAGTTCAAGCCACCTACAGTGACTCCCAGGTGTGACGGTAGCACCAATCCTGTACATCATATTGAGATGTACCAGTCAGCGGAGGACATGTACTCAATACCCGATGAGATGAAATGCCGGGCCTTCTCCGGGACTTTGATGGGAGCAACACACATCTGGTTTACTTCTCTTACGAAGAATTCGATTGATAACTTTAAGGTCTTGGCTGAACGATTCATTCACAATTTCTACTTCGGGGTAAGACCTCAGGAGAAGACCACCCATCTGTTGTATATCAAGCAAGGCAAGCACGAGAGCCTAAGAGACTACATCGCCAGGTTCAACAAAGAAAAACTTGAGGTTGAAGATTACGAATAGAATATTGCCATGACCGCCCTCATAGGGGGTCTTCACAAAGGGAAGTTATTGTGGAAACTTGCGGAAGACCCTCCCAAGTCCATGGCGGAGCTATTGGCAACTGCAGGGAAGGTCATGAACGCTGAAGATGCCATGGCCGCTAAGTATGAAGACGAGAACGGTGGTAGCGACGAAAAGTTCCAAAGAAATAAAGATGGAAAGAAGAGGTCAGTTGATGACAAGTTTGCACGTTATACCACTGTTACTATAAGCTGTGAACACATCCTCAATGAGATCAAGAATGACCGGTCCCTAAGATGGCCAGAGAAAATGAAGGCTCCTCCACATAAGAGGAACCATAACTTATGGTGTGAATTCCACCAAGACCATGACCATGTCACAGACAAGTGCTTTGCCTTAAAGGATGAGATCGAGAAGATGTTGAAATCGGGAAAGTTAAGAAAGAACGTCGATAGCAAGGCTCCCAAAAAAGGAAGAGATGACCTTAAAAACAGGAGAAACTATAGGTGTCATGACGATGCCCCAGCAAAAAGGGGCGATGACTCGGATGAAGACGATTCAGACCTTCCACCGAAAGATGATAACACCCCTGTGAAGAGGGTTGGTATGATCTTCTTTGGTGTTAACACTGTGATACCCCACCTAATTAAATACCGGGTGATCAGTCCTTTATTAAATTAAAATCAAGGTGACGGTTGGTTCATTCTTAGCATCACTGTCGTAAAAATAACTTTACCAATTTAACACCCTAAATAATTAAGCTAAGTGCCAAAACCATTTTAGACATTAGTTTCCAAATTTTATTTATATAAACCAACATTTAAACTTTACGAAATTCATAATTAAAGAATCACACAACAACTATCCTGGAATATATAAATCCAAATAACCAAACATTCAATTAATTGAATCCAACATTTAATACTTAAATGAAAAACGTCCTGACAATACTAATCCCAAAGTGAAAATACTGGAAATAAATGGATTACAATATCCAATAAAACAACTGAATAGTGGAAAGGGCGACACATGCCCAACTGGAATAAATAATGCTAGGAGTAGAATCAAATAAATGAGGTCATCTAAGCAAGAGGCCTGCAACTCCCACCTAAGCTGCAGCGCGTTCCTTCCAAAGGATCCTATGTAAGACGCCCCTGTGGCTGGGCACCTGTAATACATACATATATATATATATATATATATACAAGAGGGAAAGAAAATGGAAACGGGTCAGAGCCCGATTGTAAAAACGATTTAAAATTTGTTTAGCAAGTATTTAAAATGTTTATTGGCCAATGCAATAACATATTAGTGCGGCACTCCCTTGAGAAATTCTCACCTCTCTACTAATGTGCACGCCTATCGTACTAACCTTCCCAACGGTTTAACTTATCTTATCTTAGGTTGTTCGTAAAATTTAAACTGACAATTCCAACTGTTTAATAGGTTAATTTTATTTAACAACAAAGTTCTCATTTAAACCTTATTTACTAATAAGTTTCTCAGTAACACATTATACTTTTCAAACACTTATTCCACAATTGAAATAATTATTCATTTCTTACTGACCTTAAGCACAGTAGGTAGTTCCCAAATTCAAATTTAAATATATATTACTCCTCATATAATAAATATATTCTAACAGCATCCCACATAATAATTATGGTGCGGGCATACTCTGCTATCCAGTCCTCGTATCACTCATACTAAGGGAAATACAAGTTCGGAATCACTCTCGAACTGTATTGAACAAAACACAAACAATATTGAGGCGAAGCATAGTTTCCAAGTCCAAGAGGTCAGCACATACCCTCACGTCTCTTAGGACCGTGACTATCGATCCGATAGCCTGTACCTAGGATTCCTATCTTCTAGGGTACGAGTCAATATCCCCCATAAAGGTCCCATCGAGATAAGACTGTCCCAGCGCGGTAACCTTAGGGATAACAAGTAGCGCGTGCATGATTTTTACACATTTATAATATATGCACAATCACATAGTCATATATATAAAACACTTATTCACATTTCTCAATTTGGTGTACCCACAATTTATAATTATAACTTCTTGTTCTGAAGACATTTTACTCACGTATCCCATATAACGGACTCATATCGTTTATTACGGTTATCTCCCTCTCGTGATCTTTAAAGTAACCTCACCGTCCCAAATACTGAAATCGTCACACCTACACAACCCCAAAAACTTTGTACTAATCTGAATTCCTCGAATACTGGTTTTCCTCACTCAAATTAATTCGATTTTTAAAATAGGGGTAAAATAGGAATTTCCCTAAAAATTAAAAATCTCGCTCGAACCAGAATGGTTCTCGATCGAACGACTTGTACGTGTCGCTCGAACTACTTTGAGCGACTTGTACATCTCGCTCGAATGACTTCGCGTGACATTGACATCTCGCTCGAACTACTTCGCGCGACATCGCGCGAACTGCACTGTTTCGTCTTCAACCTTTGGCATATTCGTTTTCCACCATTTTTAAGCCTAAAAACTTCTATAGTTTAATCCCAAACGTCTCCTCTTCAATCCCAATCAATAATATCATGATTATATAACATTAATAACTTCCTAGAATCATTAATTTATCAAAAATCATTTAGATTACATGAAATCCCCAAATTAATTCGTAAGAACCCTAATTCCCAAATTTTCAATTAGAGAACCTAATCAACATCAATTAGTTCATCCACATTAATTCCAAATTTCATAATACAACCTCTACATATGAAGGGGTTTCCAGATTATTATATATATCATTACTACATGAAATTTTTCCTATCTCCAACATGGGTTTTCTTCTATGAAACTCATCCTAATCATCCCTAGACTAACATGAATGATGCATTAACGAAATTAAGCAAGATAAATAGTTGCTTGTAGATTTCAGGGTTCTGATTTGTGGACAAATTTGGTGTGGTTGCATTCCCCATCGCGCGATCTACGCGTTGGTGGTGGTGGCGGTGCAACCGAATGAATTTTTTTGCCTTGGATTGCTTGGAAAGCTTTCTACCTTCCTCTCTAATGGACGTTCTAAGGTTGTGAGTCTGTTAACCCTAAAAGACCATTCCAAATGGCTGATATAACCTAATAAATTTCGTGGGTTTAATTACCCAAAAATGCAAAATGTCCAAAATGTCCTCCCGGGGTGCTAAATAGGCCTAAAAACTCCCCGAGACCCAAACTAAACCCCCTGGTACACTTTTCTGACTATCTCGACCCTTCCGGACACTTTGGCGCACTCAAAACGACCATACAAGCGAATTATAATTTATTCACTTTTATTAATCAATATTTAGTCCCGACACGACACAGGCGCATCCCGACCTAAATTTCCATAATTGCCATTTTATTCACACGTGACAATTTTTATAAAATAAATCTCATATATTACTATACTCTTCCAGTAACATTCAACAAATTTCAATAATTACTAACTCTCGTCATGCTAGTAAATATTTAAAACAACATTCCGAATTAAAATTAAATTAATTAATCCCTAAATTTGAAAGCCATAAAAATACGGGGTATTACAAACACCATATGCGGAGGACTTGTAGGGGGTGGTTCTGAAGTGGATGACCAAAAAGCTCATGTCGCAGAGACCAAATCAGTGGACAAACTTGAAATAGTAAATCTGACGTCTTCTGAGACAACGCAGAAGAGAAAGAAGGTGGACATGGACACTCTCACAGTCGGGTTCTCTCGAATCGACTTCAAAGGCATCTTAGCTCCACATGATGACCCTTTGGTAATCACAACAAGAGTTCATGAATGTGAGGTACAGAGAATTCTTATTGACGGAGGAAGTTCAGCAGATGTGATGTTCTGGCCTTGCTTCAAAAACTTAGGCCTTAGCAGATCTAGGCTGGTACCCTATCATCATCCGTTAATGGGGTTCAGCGATGAAAAGGTCCACTCGATGGGCATGTATGAGATGGACGTGCGAATGGGCGATGAGTGGCCTAAGAGGTTAACCCAAAAGATCATTTTTTTTGCTATGGACGAAAACATCTTCTCGGCCTATAACCTCATCATAGGAAGAGTAGACCTTAAGGAGTTTGAAGCCGTGCCGTCGACGATCCACCATATGCTAAAATTCCCAACCCCCTATGGGGTAGGGGAAGTGCAGGGTGACCAGACCATAGCACGAGAATGCTACTTCAACTCGGCTAAAGAGAGAGAGGCTTATAAGAAAGAAACAACCACATACAACATTGATACACTTGACCCCAGAGATGAAACGAAATTGAAGAAAGGAGAGGTCGCGGAAGAGGTAGAATCCATCGTCCTCAATGAGGACGAGCTAGAAAAAACCATCCAGGTCGGTAAAGCCTTAAAGGTAGAAATTAAGGAAGAGCTGATAGACTTCCTGAGGAAGAGGCAGAGTGTCTTCGCTTGGAGTCACACGGACATGCCTGGCATCAGCCCTGAAGTTATGTGCTACAAGCTGAATGTGACTAAGGATGCTAGGCCAATCAAATAAAGATGAAGAATTTACTTAAGGGAGAAGTACGACGTCATCCGAGAAGAAGTCAGAAAGTTGGAAGAAGATGAGTTTATCAGGTAAGTCATATATCCAAAGTGTCTATCGAATGCAGTCATTGTGTCCAAAGCCAATGGAAAATGGAGAATGTGCATAGACTTCACCGACCTGAACAAGTCTTGCCCGAAAGAAAGCTATCCCTTACCTCGGATCGACCAGATGGTAGATGCAACTGCAGAACATGAGCTCATGAGCTTCATAGACGCGTACTCAGGCTACAACCAGATTTTCATGGATGCTGAAGACTCAGAGAAGACAACCTTCATCACTGACAAAGGGACGTATTGCTACAAAGTTATGCCCTTCGGATTGAAAAATACGGGGGCAACATACCAACGTCTTGTGAATAAGATGTTTGAAGACCAAATAGGCAAGACTATGGAGGTGTACGTCGACGATATGTTAACGAAGAGCTTAAAGGCCTGCACCCACGTAACAGACCTGGAAAAGACTTTCGATACCATAGACTTGTACAAAATGAAACTCAACCCTGCGAAGTAGGAGCCGGGAAATTTCTTGGATTCATTGTCAATCAGAGGGGAATAGAGGCGAACCCCAAGAAAATCAAGGCTTTTCTCGACATGAAGACACCAAAGAGTATCCAGGATATTCAGAGGCTTACTGGAAGAGTAGCTGCACTCAACAGATTTGTTTTAAGAGCGACAAACAAGTGTCTTCCGTTCTTTAAGGTGCTTAGAAAGGCCTTCGAGTGGGACAAAGAGTGTGATGAGGCTTTTAATCAGCTCAAGTCCTACCTCAGATCCCCCTTACTCTTATCTCGACCCATTACAGGAGAGAAGTTATATGTCTATCTATCAATTTCTGAATTAGCTATAAGTGCAGCCATAGTACGGGAAGACGTTGGGGTCCAAAGGCCTGTATATTTCAACAGTAAGGCCCTTTAAGGGTCTAAACAAAATTATCCTCGGATGGAAAAGTTGGCCTACGCCCTGATACATGTTTCTAGGAAGATGAAGCCTTACTTTCAAGCCCATTCCATGGTCATCCTCATCGATTCCCCACAAAGACAGGTCCTCCATAAACTTGAGAAGTCGAGTAGATTGATGACATGGTCCATTGAGTTGGGGGAGTATGAACTTACTTATTAGCCTAGGACGACCATCAAAGAGTAGGCACTTATAGATTTTGTCATCGACTTCACATGGGAAGAGACCGAGGTTGAGAATAACCTAGAGACTACATAAGGGTAAAAAAGCAACGTCTTCAGATATCAGGAAGAGGTTGTATCCAAAAGAACCAGAAGCGGAGTAGCCGAGAATAAAGAAGATAGGTACCTCTTCAAGTAAGGAATCCTGACAAAAGGGGGCTTCTCATAGGATAAAGACATTTGGAACCTCTTTATTGATGGTCCTGCGAAAGCAGAAGCGGTGTAGGGCTAATACTGTCAGCTCCGAATAGTACTAACGTTGAATATGCCCTAAGATTTAACTTTAATGCATCTAACAACGAGTCAGAATATGAGGCTATGATAGCAGGCCTCTCATGGCAAAGACCCTTAGGGTAAGACGACTCCATCTTCATAGTGACTCAAGGTTGGTTGTTAATCAAGTGTTGGGGGTTTATGAGGCCAAGTATGAAAGGATGGCCAAATATTTGAAGAGGGTGAGAACGATACTCGAAGTCTTCGAAGAGGTAAAGTTGAAGAGAATACTCGTTAAAATAATAGTCACGCAGATGCACTAGCAAGGTTGGCTTCATCAACCAGGATAGACATTAGAAGAACAGTCCTAGTTGAGATCTTGCCCAAGGCGACCATTTAAGAAGAAGAGGTAAGTAACTCTTACCTCAATTTGAACCTATGGGACTCATGGATAGATCCCCTTATCAAATATATCAGGGAGGGAGAGCTACCAGAATCAAAGGTAGAAAGGAGGAAACTGAGGTACGGAGCTGTAAAGTTCTCGATGGTAGGAGACATCCTATATAAGATGGGATTACTATTACCTCTCCTCATATGCATGCATCCTATAAAAGTTCCCCACGTCCTACAGGAGGTGCATGAAGGTTCTTGCTCCAGTCATATAGGAGGAAGACCTTTGGCCAAGAGGATTATTACTCAAGGATACTGGTGGCCGACCTTGGCCAAGGATGCTGCAGCCTACGTAAAGAGGTGTGATAAATGTTAGAGGTTCTCCACTATTCCCCATCAACCTCATTAGCCTATGACGTCAATCAGTTCCCCTTGGCCATTTGGAGTATGGAGAATTGACTTAGTAGGTCCCCTGCCAAGGGCTGCAAATAATTACCGATTTCTGATAGTTGCCATCGATTACTTCTCCAAGTGGGTAGAAGCAGAGTCGATGATCACGATTACAGAACAAAAGACCTTCCAATTTATTTAGAAAAACATCATATGCAGACATGGCCTCCCAAACACCCTCATTTTGGACAACAGAACCCAGTTCAAGAATTCTTTATTGGAAAAATATTACGAAAGGGTTGGGATAAAGCAATTTTTCTCTTCTCCTGGCCGACCTCAGGCAAACGGTCAGACCGAAGTCACAAATAGAACGATCCTTGACGGGATCAAGAAGAGGTTAGAAGAAGCTAATGGTAGATGGACTGAAGTGGTTTATGCTGTGCTATGGGCCTATAGAACAACGACTAGGACACCAACGGGGGAGACCCCATTTATATTGTCACATGGCTCAGAGGCAGTCATACCAACAAAGGTAGGACTCCCTACTCATAGGGTTTAGACCTATGACCCTGAGAAGAATGGGGAGGAGAGAAAACTCGACCTAGACTTGATTAAAGAAAGAAGGGAAGACGCAGAAATCAGGCAAGCAGGTTACCAGCAGAGAACAGTAAAGTTTTACAATCAAAGGGTAAAATCAAGACCCATAGCTGTGGGAGACCTAGTATTAAAAAAGATGTTACAGAAGGAAAACAAGCTTCACCCGAATTAGCATAGTCCTTATAAAGTGGTTTAGGAGGTTGTGCCCCGGACCTACAGGCTAGAAAACCTCGAAGGGAAACCTTTTTCTAACCCTTGGAATGCTGATCATCTAAAAAAGTATTACATATGATGCTGCAAGAGCTTTCATGTAAATATATCATCTTATGAAGAGATTATTAATGAGAAGATCAGTTCCTGTGTCAATTCTTGGTTTGTTATGCTCGAATGGTAGACTTTGATGAGGATAACATCTTATATGACGACCTCAGACCTCAAAACATCATGATTTGGTGACAAGGTCTGAGGTAAGACATCATACTTGGATGACCTCAGACCTTAAACATCATTAATTTGGTGAATAATTATTTATGAGGGTAACATCATAGTTGATAACCTCAGACCTTATAACATCATAACATGGTGACAAGTTCTGAGATGAACATCATACTTGGATGACCTCAGACCTTAGAAAATCATTAATTTGGTGAATAATTGTTTATGGGGATAACATCTTATATGATGACCTCAGACCTTAAAACATCATGATTTGGTGACAAGGTCTGAGGTAAGACATCATACTTGGATGACCTCAAACCTTAAACATCATTAATTTGGTGAATAATTATTTATGAGGGTAACATCATAGTTCATGACCTCAGACCTTATAACATCATAACTTAGTGACAAGGTCTGAGATGAACATCATACTTGGATGACCTCAGAACTTAGACATCATTAATTTGGTGAATAATTATTTATGGGGATAACATCTTATGTGATGACCTCAGACCTAAAACATCATGATTTGGTGACAAGGTCTGATGTAAGACATCATACTTGGATGACCTTAGACCTTAAACATCATTAATTTGGTGAATAATTATTTATGGGGATAACATCCTATGTGATGACGTCAGACCTTAAAAATCATGATTTGGTGATAATGTCTGAGGTAAGGCATCATACTGCGATGACCTCAAACCTTAAACATCATAATTTGGTGACAAGGTCTGAGGTAAGACATCATACGTGGATGACCTCAGACCTTAGACATCATTAATTTGGTGAATAATTGTTTATGGGGATAACATCTTATGTGATGACCTGGGACCTTATAACATCATAATTTGGTGACAAGGTCTGAGGTAGGACATCATACTTAGATGACCTCAGACCTTAGACCATTAATTTGGTGAAAAGTTATATTGACTTCAAAACTGAACACACATTGCATGGCAAAGAAAATTATTCCAAGAAACATCCAATAATTAAAGAAATAAAACCCTCCTTAGAGGTTGATATAGACTAAAATTGGGAGTCATAAACTACAAGCGAGCAGAGTTTGTCATCAGAGGTTACAGTTCATGAAAATTAAAATTACAAAAAGGTTCACAAAAAAGTCAAGTGTGCGCAGCCTCGGGGTTAGCTGCCATGCCTCCGTCTTCCTGGCCGAGGGTGGTCACTTCCACCCCGTCATCCTTAGCACCAACGTCTTCAGTTTTGGTGTTGTCTTGGGGGGCAGTCTCGGTAGGTGCAACACTTCCCTCCTCCTCTACCTCTTATAAGGCCTGAGCAAACCGAGGATCGACATAACCCAAACGACGAAGTCAGAGGCTGCGATGCTCCTTGATTCCTTCCCCTTCATGGAAGCCCATTTCCCAGTGGCCTTCACACCCCTCTCTAGATATTTGAATCCAAAGATGACAAACTCATCAAAAACCTTATACTCCACCAAGATCTTCTCGAAGGCATCATCCAAGGCATCCTTCACAGCCACGTCGACCTTGTGCTGGAGGGAGTCAGCCTGAGTCTTCAGGGCAATGCTATGGTCCTTCTTCAGCTTGTCCATGTCCTTCTCTAACTTCTTTACGTTAGCATCAGACTTATCTAAAGAGGCCTTTAGACGCTCTACCTCAGCGTTTAAAGCGACCTCAGTCTTCTCAGCCTCTTGGCCCTTCTCAATCAGAGGAAGTTTCTCTAAGGTCCAGTTAACAAAATGGTGCATATTGAGAAGTCCCTGTAGAACATGTGCAGAGATGTCAGTCTATGATCCGGTATAGTTCAAACTGATGTTACACTTGAATATAATTCAGCTAAAAGCAAAAGTTTAAGATCTTACTTGGATAGAACGATGGAGGGAGAACTCAGCCAACAGAGGCCTGTCCAAAGAGCGGCAGAAGCGCTTATCAGAGTCGGTCATGGCATCGCCGATGGCATCCAGGGCCTTCAAACTATGGCCTATGAGACTATCACCAATCTTCAGTTGCTCGAAGTGAGCAATCAAGGCTTCATCAGAAGAAATGGGGATGGCACGATCCCCCTTTTGGTTTTTCTTCTTCTGCCTCTGATCCTCAGGGGCAGGGTCGGCAGGTTTCCTCTTCTTGGAGGCCTCAACCCTTGATGTGGTTGGAGGGGGAGGAGGTGCATTAAGGCTTGCCTTCTTCACCAGCTTCTTGAGACTAGGGACTGCCATCTCCCAAAGTCATCGAAAATCCCTTTTGGGCACTTTACAAAACAGAAAGGTCTGAGTTAGAAAATCAGAGATACATAAATTCAGAGGTATAACTTGTTGAAAAAATAAAGCAATTTACGAAGCTCGATCAAAGGACTCCCCCCAAGGCCAGTCTCAGAGAGATAGTAGGGAGTCATCAAATGCTCGTACTTGACTAGCAGACCATTCTCTCCCTGATCCTGAAGATCTTTGACCTTCTAAAGATTATTTTGGCTTAGCCCAGGGGAGCAACCATTGTAACCTTTCCCCATCTCAGGGGTATTCTCGGCTGTAGGGAGGAAGAGGGGGCATAGGGACCAAACTCCCATGGCCCTGAAGCAAAGAAGTAGTGTGGCTTCCAGTTATGGTTAGAAGTTTGGGTAACATGCAACATATTTTTATTTGACTTCCGAGCTAAAAAATTGTAATAGCTCGGATGATTCCTGGCAGATGATGGGACATAGCACCCTGTGAAGACTTGGATGGGGAGGTTTGAGTGATGGACTGCCCTCCATAAGACAATATCTCCAATTATCACCCTCCAGGTATTGGGTGACAACTGGGAAGGAGCCAAGTTGATGTAGGACAATATAGCCCTGAAGATGGGATGAATAGGCAAACGAAATCCTAACTTGAACATCTGCTCATATAGGCAGATCTCACCATCTCGGCCACCAAAATCCCTCTCTTCCCTCAGAGGTCTCCTGAGTTTTATGGAAGTACTTATTGAATATAAATGTCATAAGGCTAGAAGGTCGACCTCGCTGACAGTGCTCTATATCTCGACCGCCTCAGAGGTGTCAACATCACTTTTAGTACCATCATCATCATCTGGTTCAACGGCAACCCGAGTAGACGGTGGGGCACCCCTTGGGAACCTCTGAGCAAACTCAGCCCCTGTGATGGATGACAGGGGAATGTCTTCAAGGATTGGTGGAACAACCACGCTAGGTCCTATAATCTCAATGTCGGAGGAAGAGTGCGATGTGCTTGAACTCTTATGAGACGAGTCCCGATTGGAAACCTTGGCTTGATCAGGGACATGATCCTGCTTAGTGGAAAGGTCCATAGCCTCTTGAAAGGAGTCCACAGACATAGGGTCTGAGGTAGACGACTCAGACTCAGACTCAGACATAGGGGTAGGTCCAACTGGAACCTTTGCTGATTTAATTGGTTCGGCTGGCTCAGGGTATATGACCTTCAGAGGGGGTGCAAAGATAGGCCTGAGGGGGAATGCCTCTGCCCTACGAGCCTCCTCTTGGGCTCTTTCTATTTGCCTAATTTTATCTAAGGTCTTCTCCCTAAGAGAGGGGAATTCCTCTAAGAGGTGGTAAAGGGGCCTGAGCATATGAGTCAGACCCTACACTTATGACTCTCCTAAATAAACATGATTGACAATTGAATTAAAGATCAAACTATTAACTTTGAGCAAAAAGAAATAAAGAACAATAAGAACCAGGGCCACCAGAAAACACAAACGATGGCCGAAAAACCCAAAGAACTCGCCGAAAAATGCAAAAAATAGGAACAAGGCAGGAAAAAGTGAAGAAGATGGGATGATAGTCGGTACCTGATGGAAGGTGATGAGAAGGGAGGACGAGACGATAAGGAAAAGTCCACCTAATGCACTTCTAATGAAGCTCTTGTAGAGAGAGAGAGAGAGAGAGAAGCATAAAATTTCAGGCGAGAAAATGAAGAAGTGGGGAAGAAAGAGAAAGGAAATGAGGGTTTAACCCTCAAACAACCCCACACGTATCCCAAGGCCCATCATTGCCTTGGGAGCCCAAAAGACTGCAATCATTACACATGCCAGACACGCCAACTACTTCAATAGGTGGAACTTATCAAAAAGGTATTAACACCTAATTAAGTCCAACCTCGGACAAGCATACCCCTTAGGCACCTGATCACACAGGTATCTAAGGGCTAGGGGTGATTGATATTCCCTAAATGTACCCCATCGGCTCAGAGACATCAACCTCAGCCGGGGAGATGGCCGAGGTCAGAAGGGCCTTAGATCGACAACCAGCGGTCTCGCCCTAAGTAATGTCGGCCATGGCCGACGTTACTAGTCACCTCTGTAGGTGAGGTCTTTATGTTCCATAGGGGCAGTTGTTCATTAGGTCATCCAAAGTTGGAAACCTCGGCTGGGCCGAGGTTGTAGGGACCACTCTTTTACAACCACAGTTGGGTGCAGGCCGATGTTGCAAGGACCACTCCTCCATAACCTCGGCCCAGCCCAACATCGCTAACTTGTCTTACCTCGTCCTTATATGTGCCGAGACCACCATTATTAATCTCGAATTATGCGATAACCAGACTTCACCAACCTCGTACTCTTCCAGGTCGAGGTTGGGACCAATCACAGGTAGTCGAGCCTTTATTCGCATAGGCGTGGTTGGTGACACATGTACACATTCAGTTATAACCGAATTATTACACTCACGTGAAAGAATATTGAGGCCATCATTATCTACATAAGAATAGCCAGGAGTCATTCTCATACTGGTTCAATCCTAATGTACATGCTCATTGCATGCTGGGGGAGGGGGGGGTACATTACACCCCCCAAGCACTATATATATAGAGGTCATCCTCTACCTTGTAAAGGATCCAAAATTAGCAACCCTAGCTGAAACTCTGTCCAAATATACAGTAGAGAGAGAAAGCTTGAGAGATTGTATCCATGTCCATTAGTGCCCTCATACAGTGATATTAATCACACACTTGCACAGTGGACGTAGGCCTGATTGGCTGAACCACTTATATTCCGGTGTAAATCTTCTTCTCCTCACCATAATCTCTTATATATATATAATATACTGATATGCTGCCATTGTTATCACTAGTTTGAGCATACAAACACCTTGACTGGTGGTGCTATTTCCAGCATCATCAATCCCCGAATAGATTTTTAAGGGCAAACTGATTGTTCATCCGAATGGTTATGCCGTTTTGGGCACACGGCAGACCTTTAGAAATGGGTTTTAGTTCCCTTAAAAGATTCAAAATCTTTCACTCTGAAGATGAAGTTGACTGGGGTCAAATTAGGGCCTAGGAGCACCCGATGTCCTCCAGATCCATTTTCGGTGGTAAAATGGTCCATTCATCCTAACCGTTACGCCAATTCATGAACAAGGTGGATCGTTGGGAAGGGTATTAAGGGCCCTTCAAAGATTCAAAGATCTTTCGCTCTAATGATAAGTTGACCGGAGTCAAATGGGGTCAAGGAGCGCCTGATGGCATCTAGATCGGTACTCGGAGTATGACCTAGGGTTTGTAGTGAAATGAGGAGGTGCTAGGGACATAAGGAGAGACTTAAGGGGTCCTAGAATGTGGTGTCTAAAGGTTATTTCAAAATTTGTATATCTGTTGCGAACTAAATAAGATGTATGGTTCTATGAACGATATGCACTTTCAGAAATTAACGTCGATTAAAGAATTTTGAAAAACATTTCGTCCTTCAGGAAAATTGACCACGATTGACATTTTAGAAAATTGTACTATAGTACAAAACTTTTATGACTTGACCACATGATTCATACTCAGGATTCGTGCCTTCAGGCACGTGCGCGACTTTGGAATTTTTGACCAAATTTTTTACAATTATACTTTTTTTTTATTGGGGGACAAATTTTTTTTCTTTTTTTAATTACGTACTTTGAACATTTTTGCCATTTTGCAATTAAGTGCTTCGGAAATTTTCATTGTGCCTTGAGGCACGGGCATACACTAGTCTATATAATATAAGACAATAGTGTTTTACTATTCATCTTCTTATCTATACTTATCAAAGTAATCAAAGGGCCTACAATTTGTCACGTGTACAATCCAAGAGTTGATTAAAATAACTCATCTCACAGGACTATTACCTCCCATAACATGGGCCCTCTCTCCCTCTCTCTCTCTCTCTCTCTCTCTTACAACCCGTCTCCTCATTTTCTTACCCAAAAATCCCTAGTCGCTCCCCCATTTTGGATCTCTCCCATTTCACACTCACCCCCACAAACTCAAGCCTCTCACACCACCTCCGGCTCTCCCACGTCGCTGCCCTTTGCTCCACCACCTCTAGCTCTGCCTCCCTCTTCGCCTTTCACACAGGCACATGTACGTTCTCAACCTTACACACACACACACCCCTCACACACCCATACACACAACTAGCCCTCATACCTTCTTACATGCACATATGCTATTTCAGGTCTCATTTGTTCATGTTATGGTGCGATTTGTGTACATTTCCTATGGTGCAATTTGTCTGTTTATGTTATCGTATGACTTATTTGTTTTGGGGACAATTTATGTAAACTTTTAGTTTTTTCCTACATATTTAGGGATTTCTAATATAGGATTTTATAATTTAAGATTTGTTTTTGTTTGTGTTTATGTTTTAGGATCTAATAATTTCTTATCTTTTTTTAGAGATCAAGATATCTCCACTCTCCAATTTTACATCTAATCGTAAGAAGTTCTAACTCGGATCTCTAAACCATTTGGTTTATGTTTATGTTTATGTTTTAGGATCTAATCGTAAGAAGCTATGACTTGGATCTCTAATCCATGACATGATATTGATTTATGTTCTTAATATTTAATTTGTGTGCTGTAAAAAAGAAAGAATGATTGGTTATCACATTCAACCATTGGGTTTTGAATATTTTATTTTTTTACTAAACTCTAAATGTTGGGTTATTGTTTGGTTTGACAAGTATATTGAGGTTATCACATTCAACAAAAGTAATGGATCTGCAGATGTGTCCAAGTGTGTTATGAGGCCAATAGCCGAGGTGTTGAGTGTCAACATCAAGCATGTTATAAGGTGTGATTTGTAGCATGTATTTTTCATATTGAAAAAACTCAAATACAAGTTATCATACCGTACACATGTCTTAATAATGGATTAGGCACGTGTTCTACTAGTGGTGCCTAATTCTAATTTTGGTTTCGAATTTTGGGTTTCATTGATTTTGAGGTTTTGTGGCTTGGGTTTCGTATCTTTTCTTATCGTTGGTTTTCATTGGTTTCGTGGATTTCTCAAAGGTTTTGTTCCAGTGCAAACAAAGGTATTCTCATTTAAATTTTTATGCTAACTCTTATGTATGAATATTCCAGTTGTAGTACTCTTATGTATGAATGTTTTCTTTTTGGTATGACACATGTGATGTATGAAGTGTTTTTTAAGATTGATATGATTTGTGTTCATTGTCCATAACTACTCATGATAGGTAGGTGTTTGGATGTATGTTTAATGCATTTTAGCTAAATCAAATCCTATACTGGAACAATATTGTTAATGTATTTCCATTATAAAATTAAGATATTTGAGGGAATCTCTTTTTTCCATATAAAAATACATAGAAAAGAAGAAGGTCTGGACTTTCTTGACACCTCCCAAGCAGTCTTAGTATTGAAATCACCACGTCAAATTGTATAATTGTTCAATAATAAGTTAAATTGTATAATTGCAGTCTTAGTACTCTAATTTTGTAAATTGAGTTTCTAACGGGGAAGAATCGCTAGCTGAATAGTGGAAATAAGTCCCCTTATTGGATCCCATTGCAAGAATGGTGTTCGGGTCAAATTGAAACCACCAGATCGTGCACGATTTTCGCTTAATCTACTTCGCTATGCACCACTATAACACTTCGATTTTTCCATTGGATAAATGCAATTTGGAGTTTCAAACTGGTTGGTTCTTATACCTTTTTATACCATTTAATGAGTTTTAAATTGTGAGGGTATGTGTATTTTATTGCCTACAGTTCCTAATTGTGCCTAATTTGTGCTCTCTCATTTCTAATACACTTTGTAATATACTATTTTTCATGATTATGCATTAGTTGCTGATGTTTGTTTTAAGTTGAGTTTGTTGATGTTGCATGTTAATCCCATTTTGATGTTATGTTCCATGTGTTAGTTTCAGTGAACTATTTTTTAATTATAATATTTCCATTTATGGGGTTATTTGATTTTCCCTCCTTTATGGCAGAGGCACATCTGATTTTTGTTTTTTTAATTCTAATGAACTAGTATGGTTTCCTTTAAAATTAGATGTTCTACATGAAGGAGAACCAATTTCAGTTCCGATGAAACCGCTGCTACTTGCACTGCACTTACACTGCTACGTACATTGAAACAACTACTACTTACACTACTTTACATTGAAACCACTGCTATGTACATTGAAACCATTCACATTAAAGTAGATACATAGAATACCTTTAGACATTCTAAATAAATTATTACCTTTTTTATGCGTTTTCGACTGTAAATTTTCCAAACACTACTACTTCATATGTTTTCAAGATTTAATCTACTTCAACAATTAATTTACTTCTAACTGTTTTGTTCTTGGAAGCATCAATCAAATTCTTCCAACCCGATGGCCGATCAAAAGCCCAAATCTGATATTTCATTCGCTGGAACTTTAACCAATAGTGCTTTAGCTGCTTGCTTCACTGAGGTTCGTAGTACTAAAAAAACTTAACCATTTATTTTTTTTGCATAAAACTCTTCATCGTAAAACTACTTAATATATGCATATGTCCTATGTTGTGTGTGCTCGGAAATAATTATTTAGGATCTACAAATTGGGAGTTTTTACATAAACCTAAATGAGTACCTATTCACACGTCATGAGAATTAACTTGGTGAACTAAAATCACCTAGTTTTGGAACATATCTGCATGGACCAATTCACATAAAGACCCTCAGTTGACAGTTTTCTGAAAATTCATTATCAACAAGAATACTGATTACGCTAAACCGATACATAATTTACATCTTAGTGAGAAAAATTAAATATTAATTCCACAAAATTATGTTAATATTGCCGTTAGTACTTATCTAGTTTGCACTTCAACTATTGCTGCTAATTGTATATCGTTTATGCTACATTCTGCAATACTGAGATTCTAGCAATTTAAACGAGTTACGTGGTTACAAGGATAACCCCTTTTGAATCCCAATGTAGAGCTTTTACTCAAGTCAAAATTGACATATAAAATGCGACACTCTCCACCCCTCTCCCTACACACAATCACATTAACAAAATCCCGAATCTAATACCATATACACTCTCACATGGCCCCGACGTAACCGTGGTAGTGATTGATATAGCTAATGGGCAAACTAGACAAGAATTTGAAATCGGTGTTTGCATTTAGTTTATGTAAATTTATTAATTGTTATATGATTAATATCAATTATTGTTCGAGTATATGTTTAGTTTGGTTTATTAATTGATTCATATTGTATTGAAACACAAGAGCAAGCTACAAAAGAGGAAAATAAAGAAGTAAAAGCTAAGGAAAGTAAATAAAAGCCTAAGCCACTATCTCCTTTGGTGTTCTTCATGTATGTTGCATTAGCAGATGGTTTTTAATATTGAAAGGAAGCTCTTGGTCGGTTCCTAAAGTAATATTTATTGATGTATTGATGTTTAATCATTTGTTGATGTATTGTTTTTTTTGGACGGATTGAGTTAAATTGATTAAGGATAGTCCTATAAACAATGGCAAAATTTTATTTATTTAATTATGTATTGGTTGTATTTCGACAAGTTGAGTTCCATCGATGATGTTGTTTATATGAGGTTCAAGACAAACTATTTATTATTGTTATTATTGGAGCATTTTTATTTGTTAAATAGGGTGGATAGTCCTATAAACGAAGGAAACTTTGCTCAATTTTTTTAAATTGTTGTAAAAGTAACTTTAGGACTTAAATTTACGTGATTCAATATTTAGAAAATTTATTTATTATTTACATTATACATGCCTTTATACTTTTCAAAATTTTCTGCGTGTTTACATGGTATTGTGTTGTACGATATTTGTGTTATACAATAGTTAAAAATTATTACGAGATTCATGATGGATTAAACACGATGAAGAATCATAAAAACATATGAAAATTTGACCAATTTTTTAAAATTGTTTACAATTATGTGTTGTAAAAAACTTTTTGACATAATAGGTTCTTACCGTTATGTATGTATGTATATAAGCACAGTGTATGTGTATATATGTAAAAAAAAGCTTAATTTTTTTTTCATTTTTTTCAAACTAATAGGTTCTACCATAGGTAATTTCAAAAATTGTTTATCTGTTGTGAGCAAAATAAGATGTATGGACCTATCGACGATGTACACTTTCAAAAATTAGCGTCGATTAAATAATTTTGAAAAAATATCCATCCTTCAGAAAAATTGACCACGATTGACATTTTAAAAAATTGTACTATAGTACAAAACTTTTATGACTTGACCACATGATTCATACTCGAGAGTCGTGTCTTCAGGCACACGCACGATTTTTGAAATTATGACCAATTTTTTAAAAATTATACTTTGTTTGGCTAGGGAACAAAATTTTTTCCGTTTTGTAATTACGTACTTTGAATATTTTCGCCATTTTGTGATTACGTAATTTGGAAATTTCGTTGTGGCTTCAGGCATGGGCATACACTAGTCTATATAATATAAGACAATGGTGTTTTACAATTCATCTTCTTATCTATACTTATCAAAGTAATCAAAGGGCCTACAATTTGCCAAGTGTATGATCCAAGAGTTGAGATTAAAATAACTCCTCTTACAAGACCACTACCTCTCATAATACATGTTGCTCTCTCTCTCTCTCTCACACACACACACACACACACAACCCATCTCATCATTCTCTTCCCCAAAAAACACTAGCCTCTCCCCCGTTTTGAATCCCTCCCATTTCACACTCACCCCCACATGCTCAAGCCTCTCACATCACCTTTGGCTCTCCCATGCCGCCGCCCTCTGCTCCACCACCTCTGGGTCTGCCTCCTCCTTCGCCTCTCACACGCGCACATGTACGTTATCAACCTTACACACTCACACATGCACACATGACCACGATATAGCCGGCATACCTTCTTACACGTACATACGCTATTTCAGGTGTGATTTGTTCATGTTATGGTGCATTTGTGTACATTTCCTATGGTGGGATTTGTCTATTTATGTTATGGTGTGATTTATTTGTTTTTGGGGTGATTTATGTAAACTTTTAGGTTTTATCTATATATTTAGGGTTTCTAATATAGGATTGTCTAATTTAAGATTTGTTTTTGTTTATGTTTATGTTTATATTTTAGGATCTAATAATTTCTTATCATTTTTTAAAGATCAAGATATCTCCACTCTCCAATTTTAGATCTAATAGTAAGAAGTTTTGAATCGGATCTCTAATCCATTCAGTTTATGTTTATGTTTAATGTTTTAGGATCTAATCGTAAGAAGTTTTGACTCAGATCACTAATCCGTGACGTGATATTGATTTGTGTTTTTAATATTTAATTTTTGTGATGTAAAAAAGAAAGAATGGTTGGTTATCACAATCAAATTTTTGGTTTTGTATATTTTATTGTTTACTAAATTCTAAATGTTGGGTTATTATTTAGTTTGACAAGTACTTTGAGGTTATCAAATTCCACAACAGTAATGGATGTGCAGATGTGTCCAAGTCTGTTATGAGGCCAATAGCTGAGGTGTTGAGTGTCAACATCAAGCATGATCAGTGGTGAGATTTGCAGGATACATTTTTCATATTGAAGAAACTCAAATACAAGTTACATATCGTACACATTTCTTAACAGTGGATTAGGCACGTGTTCTGCTAATGGTGCCTAATTCTTATTTGGGTTTTGGATTTTGGATTTCATTGATTTTGAGGTTTTGTGGCTTGGGTTTCGTAGCTTTTGGATTCATTGATTTCGGGGTTCATGGTTTTTGGTTTCGTTGATTTTCGTTGGTTTTGTGGCTTTTTGAAGGTTTTGTTCCATTGCAAACTAAGGTATTCTCATTTACATTTTTATGCTAACTATTATGTATGAATATTCCAGTTGTAGAACTCTTATGTATGAATGTTTTCTTTTTGGAAGGACACATGTGATGTATGAAATGTTTTTTAATATTGATATCATTTGTGTTCATTGTCCATAACTACTCATGTTAGGTAGGTGTTTGGATGCATGTTTAATCCATTTTACATGAATCAGATCCTATATTGGAACAATATTGTTAATGCATTTCCATTGTAAAATTGATATATTTGGGGGAATCTCTTTTTTCCATATAAAAATACATAGAAAAGAAGAAGGTCTGGACTTTCTCGACACCTCCCAAGCAGTCTTAGTAGTGAAATCACCACGTTAATCCCTTTTGAATCCCAATGTAGAGCTTTTACTCAACTCAAAATTGACATATAAAATGCACCCTCTCCCCCCCCACAATCACGCAAACAACACCTCGAATCCAACACATATACACTCTCACATGGCCCCAACCTAACGGTGGTAGTGATTGATGGCGCTAATGGGCAAACTAGACAAGAATTTGAAATCGGTGTTTGCATTTAGTTTATGTAAATTTATTAATTGTTATATGGTTAATATCAATTATTGTTTGAGTATATGTTTAGTTTGGTTCTTTAATTGATTCATATTGTATTGAAACATAAGAGAAAGCTACAAAAGAGGAAAATAAAGAAGTAAAAGCTAAGGAAAGTAAATAAAAGCCCAAGACACTATCTCCTTTGGTGTTCTTCATGTATGTTGCATTAGCGGATTGTTTTGAAGATTGAAAAGAAGATCTTGGTCGGTTCCTGAAGTAATATTTATTGATGTATAATTATTTGTTGATGTATTATTTTTTAGAGGAATTGAGTTAAATTGATTAAGGATAGTCCTGTAGACAAATGGAACTTTGCCAAAATTTTATTTATTTAATTATGTATTGGTTGTATTTCGACAAGTTGAGTTCCATTGATGATGTTGTTTATATGAGGTCCAAGATGCATTATTTACTATTGTTGTTATTAGAGTATTTTTATTTGTTAAACATGGTGAATATTCCTATAAACAAAGAAAACTTTGCTCAGTTTTTTAAAATTGTTTACACACTTGTGTTGTAAAAGAAATTTTAGGACTTAAATTTACGTGATTCAATATTTTGAAAATTTATTTATTATTTACATTATACATGCGTTTATACTTTTCAAAATTACCTGCCTATTTGCATGAGGTTGTGTTGTACGATATTTGTGTTATACGATAGTTAACAATTATTATGAGATCCATGATGGATTAAATACATTGAATAATCATTTAACATATGAAGATTTGTCCAATTTTTTAAAATTGTTTATAATTATGTGTTGTAATTTTTTTTTTGACTTAATAGGTTCGTACCATGATGTATGGATGTATATAAACACGATGTATATGTATATATGTAAAAAAAGCTTATAATTTTTTTTTCATTTTTTCAAACTAATTGGTTCTATCATAGGTTATTTCACATATGGTTTATCTGTTACGAACTAAATAAGATGTATGGTCCTATCAACGATCTACACTTTTAAAAAATAGCGTCGATTAAATAATTTTGAAAAAATATCCGTCTTTCAAAAAAATTGACCACGATTGACATTTTGGAAAATTATACTATAATACAGAACTTTTATGGCTTGACCACACAATTCATACTCGAGAGTCGTGCCTTCAGGCACGCGCACGACTTTGGAAATTATGATCAAATTTTTTAAAATTATACTTTGTTTTGTTGGGGAACGAAATTTTTTCTTTTTGCAATTACGTACTTTGAATATTTTCGTTGTATTGCGATTATGTTTTGGAAATTTAGTATATATCTCTCTTTCTCTACTACCTAAAAAGAGGGGAGTTCCTCTTTAGTGGTATAATGACCAATTTACCATCATAAATTTTAAAAATCCATTAACACTCTTTTATCTTAATCTCCCACACGATTACCCATTTACCACACCTCTAAAACTCGCTTATACTTCCTCTATTTACTACTGAACTTTTCACTCCCACCACCCACTAAATAAATTATTATCCCATCATCAACTTATACACCTCCAGACCCTTCCCTCTATCCCCAATTCAACCCTTTAATTCCTCTTACAAAAATCGACACCTGAATTGGGTGGGCACCATTTAAAGGTTCAACATAATCACATAGTAAATGTTTAAATGTTCAACATTTACATTTTAATTTTCAAAAGGAACTACATGGAAACATTTGGATTTTATTCTTACAGAAGAGTACATGTTTGTGTTTTGGTTTACCTTTCATAAGGATCTTTATGATAAAATGAATAATGAATTAGGGAGGTCAATAATGAGGTGTTAAAGGATTATCCATGATGTTTGGTATCTTAACTACTTGGAAAAATACTAAGTTTAAGTGTATGTGGCAAAGACAAGACTTGCTAAATTGTTATGACTAACACTTTCACTCTCTACAATTGATTTACCTGTTATTTAGTGGGGCTTAGCCGGGTTACAATAAAGAAAGTATAATTATTTATAATTTTCTTTATTAGAGTTTGTATGAACTTATGTTTCTTTCTTCTAACTAAAAGAGGTGAGACATTATAGATACGTATATTGGGTTTTATGGTGGTTAAGTAGCTTAAATATGGAACGTATAGTATGTCAGTACTCAACTATTTTGTTTTTATTCATGTTCAATAACAAATCAAATATGTTTTAGTTGTAAATGTAATCTTGTTCTTGTTACATTGAAGAAAAAGTTCAGTGATTGTTTAGTACGAATTTATTTTAGATGGTTTTCCCTAGGGGTGGCAATTGGTGTTTTTGGGTCGTGTTTTAGGCTGACATGACAAGGGTTTTTGAACATGAATATGAAATGGCACGACATGAATTTATGTTTTTTTACTTGACACGAGCACGACCCAAATAAAAATGACATAACACGACACGACACGAATAACATGATTTCTTAAAATTTCACTATAAATTAAACATAACTAGACACGATAATTCGAATAAAAACACGATTAACATGACAGGATATGATAATACGACCAACACGACTCATAATTATGATGTGAACACGACACGACATGACTTTGTGTTAAAAAAAACGACACACACACGACATTTCGTGTTGTTCCGTGTCGTTTCTTCGTGTCATTTCTAATATTTCCACTCCTAATTTTCCTTTTTATTTTATGTTACATTGATCACTTTAGATGTAACAAAATATTGGTACAAAATTTGTACTGCTAAATATATATTTCCCATAATGGTTATTTGTATAAAATTAACTCATATTTTTATGTTCTGTGGGTGCAAGACTGAGGATACCAACAAATGGATGATGGCGGTTTGATTGGTGTGAAATCATAGTCCGTCATAGGGGTGGAAATTTGGATTAGTCGTTTCATATTTGAGTCGCATTGATTTTAGAAGAAATGGGTACTCTTAAATCTATGAAAGCTATTCCTGTCATGTTCGGGTCATTTTTGAGTTATTACGATAAATGGATTGTCGTGTAAAAAATTGCCTACCTATTTGCTCACTCCAAGTCCCAAATCTTTGCACTTGCTACAAGTGTACAAAAAATTTCAGAAGAATAGATTACGTACTACACATCTCATTTCATTATAAAAACAACAATCAAATTTGAGCTCGAGGCTTGAGGTAACAAATATCAACTACTAATATACACATCGAGTCTTTTGGAAGAAAAATAAATTAATTAATATGATACTATAATACCCCTTACTTTTATGGATATTTAAATTACATAAGTGGGTGTAATTTAATGATTTGAGAATTTTAAGTGAAGGAGAATTTGAAGTGTGGATTAAATATTAATTGGGGAGTTTTGGATTATTATCGATGTGTGCTATATTTACTTACGAGAATAAGTAAATGGAGTCGGATTATTTTATATCATGTCGCAGTTGGGCAAAACGACAAGTAATAATATTTTTTTTTACTTGAAAAGTACATTCGGAGTTTTATTGGATATAAAAAGTTTAATTTTTTATAAGTGACTCGGATGGGGATTTCGAGGGCACGATTGGCCTCGGATGGGCCAAAATAGTTAAAATAGAGTACCCGGGGTAGTGTTTGGGTTCCGAAGACTTTTTGGACTAGTTGGGACTCGCATTTGAGTATACGACTCAATTTTGGGTTTAATAAGGGGAGAACCCTTATTTGTCTCTTAAAAGCTGCGAGAGAAAGAGAAAAGGAAGGAAAAAAAGAAAGAAAAGAAAGGGAGAAGAAAGGGAGAAGAAAAGGAGAACTCCGACCAATCTCCAGCAGATTTCGGCACGAGGTCATCAGATTTATCCAACGAGGCAAGTGTTTAACTTGCTTTAACTATTTATATGTGTTTATAATTCATATTATAGTTGGTGTAAACTATATAAATTTTGGATTGGGATTCTTGAATAAAAATGATTTTTTTTGAAAATGATTTCATATAAATTGATGTTATAACAACTCCATATGAAATCTGAGCTCAAATCCATGTTAATGGTGTAATTTTTGGTGAGATATTTGGAAAGATGAGAAACAATGGGTTTAACTAAGTTAGGGATTAAAATCTTAGTTAAATGGATGAATCCCATGAATAAATTATTGTGTTAGGTAAATATACGTGGGTAGATGTTTAGAGTGATGGTTGTTGATGTAGAAACAATAAATTTTGGTGTTAGAGAACATGATAAACACTCGAACTGACAAGTTAAACCGGTGAAATGCAATTCGGTTTGGGTTATCGGACCGGTTCATTTTTGGGGACATCAGTTCGGTTCATTTTGGGGTCACCAGACTGGTTCATTTATGACAGTTAAATTTGAGAAATTTTTCTTGGACTAAAAGGATTGGAGAAGAATTTTTTTTGGAAGATAAATATTAGGGGATCCTAAATAGAGTGTGAGGACCTCTAAAAGATTAAATGAGTGATAGATAAATCATGAGTTAGCGGGAATAAGATTCGGGTTATAAATTTTAGGAGTGTTTCGGACGAACGACACTCGGGAGAATCATTTCGACAGGTATATGTAAATTTATTCGTATAGAATGTATGTGCTGATAATATATGAGTGAAATCCGAATATGAAACTAGAATACTAGCTAGATGTGATAAGCCAATATTCGGAAGAAATCAATGTGATAATTGTATCATAAGTGAGTGAATACTTATGGGATTAACATAAGTGTGTATATACTTATGAATTAATACGAATTGGTATATTTCGGATTATAGGCTAATGCCATGTGAGATAGGCATGAATAACTGGATTGGATGATATATATACAGGTGTAGAGACAGTATATATATGATATGATTATAAATATATTTGTGTATGAATGATATATTTATGTGAAACGTACTCCTCTAGTTCTATCATGGGAAGTTGCGCGATATGGGTGAATCCCCTGGCTTGAGGAGCAAAATGAGTAGAGTCCCCAGGTCATGTCGTCCAGTTATTAAAGCAGTGTGGCTCTTTATCATGGGTGAGACATCTTGGGTATGATTCGGTCTGACTTTCAAGTGGGGAACTATCATCGCTTCCCCTATGTTTGTGTTATATTTTTATCAGGTCGGTGTGAGATCCCGACAGGTGGTACCGAGGATGATGTGTGTGTTCCCCGGAAGATGATAGCATTCTAAAGACTGCATCCATTGAGTTATATCTACGAGGGATGGTTATTCTACTTATATAGTGTGTGATTTCTAAGTATATATATATATATATATATATATATATATATATATATATATACACGGACAAATAAAGAATAAAATGAGAAGTAAATTCTTACATCCGGGAGAATAAAATCCAGAATAAAATGTGATATACGCATATAAAGATGAGAAAATTATATACGGGATTAATGACACTAAAATGTGAATAGTTTATAATAACCAGTGAAAGTTATTTATTATGAACAGATAAATTATAAGTGAGAAATTATAATACAAAAGCTCTTGCAAAATCTTAGGATATTAAATTTGCAGGGCATGAGATAGCGTATTTAAAAGTTTGGTGAGATGCTAGTTAGGAGGTGTAGGTCCCCAAAATATAACCTTCAACAAAAACTTTTGCTTGAGCGGAATTAAGTTAAGGATGAATGTAAACAAACATTCTCTTTTTATGATAAAGCTCTTTTCTAATTTTATCATACCAATTTGTGATACAAATTAACTTAACCCAATTTTATCTTGTTTAACCCTAAGAATGCAACTAGTGATTAAAGCAAGTAAAATGAAGTAAAGCAATACTCACAATGCCGGTGTACGAGGAAAAACCTAATCGAGAAAAAAACTCGGACGGCCCAAGCCAGACAATCAATATGACAATGGCTTTACAAAGTTAGATAGTAGTCTTATACAATGACTCGATCCACCCATGAGACTTGATGCTCATTTGGTCTTGTACCAATCTTCACAGTACCCACGCAGAAAGTAACCTTCTTCTACGATACTTGTCCACTGCAGTTGCCTCTACGAATGCCTCAGTATCCACCGATACGGCCTTGTGTTGTCTACGATGTTGAACACAAAAGTAATCATCTTCGCTTCTCCACTGCAAAACCAGTAATATTCAAGTGTTGAACAGACCCAACTTGGTGTAACAAAGATCACATAACATATGGCAATGATAACTCAGATATTTGTAAACTTTAAAGATGTGTTTAAGCTTTGAAATCTTAGAAAACAATTGCAGAAATATGTATAGTTTGTAAACTTTTTTGTTCTGCACACCCTTTGAGAAAACTGGAACACACCTCTATTTATAACAATTTTGAGGCACTGGCAGATCTCGTTCGAGCAAGATACTGCATCATGTGAACAACAACAACACTCGTTCGAACGGCAACGTTTGTCGTTTGAACGACGTCATGCAGATTAGAGTTTTGATGAATCCAACTTTCAACATAGAGTTTTACTTAAAACCAACTCTTATCCAACTCTAATCCGTCCATATCTGATAAAAACGAAGTTTTAAACATATAAACATTTTAAAACCATTTTCTTAAGAATAACATCCTTATTTTTGTAAAATAAAATTTCGAGTTTCATTACCATTATGCATTCATACCTTTGTGATCTCGGAATGAAATTAAACCTTGAAAACGAGAAATTTGCACTAATTAAACTTCGGCATGATTAATTCCTTGTACCTTTGTCGTAACATATTCAATTTATCTTCGTCAAGTCATAGTCTCGTAGAGATCAGACAATAAAAATATACCTATGACTCAAACGTGTTTTGTTCCGAGAATAAGTCAAAACTACATTAAGACTCAATTGGAAATTTGGTCCTTATAAATCTCCCCCTTTGACTATTCCAGGGCAAAACCAACAGTGAAATTCCTAAGCCGGCTCGTTAATCCGTATGACGCCTAAATCCCATACCTCAAACCCAAAAATAAAATTACATCATCAGTATAGGATAATACTTTTAAGTAATGGACCGACAAGCATTAAACTGTCTCTTAATGTCTGAATGTGATGTAGACTTGAAGTCTCGAATCTTTTTAAGCACACCTACATACATGAAACAGAGAAATACCAAGTGAAGTATGGAGGAACTAAAAAAATACCACTTAAGTCGTTTAATTCAAGATTAAACTATCTAAATGGCTCCAAACAATTTGTTGAAGAAACTCTTTTCTCAAAACAAATTTTAAACACAAGATGTGTAAAACAGTATAAATGAGTAAATTCAGTTATAGGTTTACGAGTTTTGAAAAAAAACTCAAGGCAATTAAGCCAACACAACCTTAAGAAAGGGATGAGAGGAAGAGGAAGTATACACGAGCAATTTTAACGTGGTAAAACCCCACCCAATTGAGGAAACATCCACGGAGGTCTCTACACCTCAAAAGTAAAAAGTCCACTAAAATAGAGTAACAAGTTACAAACTATATAACAATCAAGACACACAATCATACCTAATTCTAAGTTCGGAAATATACCAACTCCTTTGGATTTCCTGACTTCTCTCAAGGCTCTGATGTTGTTGATGTTCTCTCAGCTTTGTAAATCCAATCCTTTTAGCTTTATGTCGACTCAAAATGTCCAAGATCTTAATACCAACACCTTTTAGTGTAGTAATGCGATAGTGTAAGTGGCGATGTGCTCTAAATCACATGCATGCAACTCACACACACACACACACTTAATTACAGACAGTATGCAAAACAAATCCCAAATATGCAAAGGAATTTCCGAAATCAATTTAATCAAACTATCAAAATTTGGATCTTTCAAATATCCTTAGATCAAGAGGGAATCTTTCTATATACACGAGCCAAGATCCTATGCACTTTTTATTTAAAATTATTTACACTTATTTCAAAAATTGTGAAATATAATAAAGTGCAAATCCCCAATTAAGATCTCAACTAGATCTAAGTCTGAATATTCAAAGAAACTAAAATCAAAAAAGGTTTTGTTGGTTTAGGGTTTGAAAATATCATATCAGTTTGAAAACAATCAACAAAATAAGATTTCTCGAAAGAAGAAATCAAAACTACGCAGTATCTAAGTGAAATGTATCATAGAGATCAAATCTCAAAGTTCAATGAAAGAAAATGAGATTTAACCAACGTGATTAAGTTGGAAAAGAGATAATGTACATAAGAGTATATATCTTCTCGAATCTCAAACTAACTCACTCACAGAAAGGGTTTTCTGAAAAGACTTTGCCGAAGTTTAGTTTGGGGTTTGATTCCCCTCTCTCTCTCTTCTCTCAGAAGTGAGGCTGGCCAAAGATTGTAAAGGTATAACATATGGCAAGTATTTAGAGTAAGAGATGGAAGGCTCTGAAAACTCTAGGCAAATCAATGCTCAAGATTGAGTTTAAAATATTGAAGCAAATCCAAGGGTTAAGGTTGCACCACTTCAAAGTTAAACCTCATTGGTTGATGCAGGTGTTGCAAGGATCATCTCAGATAACATGATGGTTGTTTATTAAAAGGATCCAAAGTTCAAAGTTAAGCACATGTATGTGAGCGCATAAAAACAAAAATCTAGCCATTGTGGAGACAACACGTGTAAGACTAAGATCAAATGTTAAATGCATGTTTTTGAACTTATACAAATACAAAGTGTACCCATAAAATTCTCAAGTGCTTTCAGTTTCTACCGAAGTAGGTTCTTAACAGCTTATGAAATTTATAAAAAAGCCCACAACTTTATCAAAAACCAAGTTTTAATTTCTAAAAAATGTTTAACAAATCATATAAATTATTTAAAATATCCCAAAAATTATAGAAAATTATTTTAGAGGGATTTAACTCACACAACACCAATTAATGAATAAGGCAAGCACATATGCAACACATGAATGCATGCTAGGTGAAGTGTTGGTGTACTACCATTTGGACAATTAGAGGAACTCAATATGAAGAGTTTGAAGGTTCTTTGGTTTGAAAGGGTATGACTCAATTTTGTCACTATTTCCAAACTAGATGAGCACCTATACAATATTGACTCAAGTGAGTAAAAGATATAGGGTGCTTCAATCTCCCCCTTTGGAAATATGAGACAAAATCTCCTTTGAGTCATCTAAGACTCATAGGGATACTAAAGAAATAAGAAAATCCTATTCCTATACAAAAATTCTATGTACCCAATATCCTAGAAAGAAAAAATATTACATAACTCAACTAGATACAGACCAATACCCAAACAAAATTCTGTTGCAAATGAAGTTACTGATTACTGAAAATAAGATAACTAAGATCAAGCTTTTTAGTTGAGAATACACCAAAATGTCCAAGAGGACTAAAATTTCTCCACCATTTTGTCTCAAATGGACAAAGGGCAAGGAAAATAGAAGAAATAATAAATCATTGTTCTTCCATGACCATACCAATAGAATTGCACAAAGATTCAAATCGAAGAAAGTCTAAAGGTTTGGTAAACATGTCAGCTAATTGCAATTCAGTAGGAAGGTAATTTATTTCTAACTCCTTAGATTCAACTAACTCACGTATTAAATGATATCTGATTTTTATATGTTTGGTATGAGAGTGATGGACATGATTTTTAGAAATATTAATCGCGCTTTGATTGTCACAATAGAGATGTAACTTTTCTTCAGTTAAACCATAATCTTTCAGCATTTATTTTAGCCAAAGTAACTGAGCACAACAGCTTCCCGCTGCAATATGTTTGAATTTGACAGTAGATAAGGAAATGCAGTTTTGTTTCTTACTACTCTATCCTACCAAATTGTTACCAATATAGTAACACGCTCCTGAAGTACTCTTACTATCATCGGTACAACCGACCCAATCAACATCGGTGTAACCTACTATATTAATTTAAGTGTATTTAGTGTACCAAAGTCCTATGTTAAGAGTGCCTTTGATGTATTTGACAATTCTTTTAACGCACAATAGATGACTCTCTTTAGGATTATTTTGATATCGAGCACACACGCGGATAGAGTACATGATGTAAGGACGTGAGGTAGTAAGATAAAGTAAGCTTCCTGTCATACTACGGTACAGGGTGGAATCAATAGATTTCCCATTCTCATCTTTAAAGAGTTTGACAGAGGTAGTCATAGGAGTTCTAGCTTCTTTATCTATTTCTAGGCCAAACTTCTTGACAATCTCTAAAGCGTATTTAGATTGCGATATAAATAATCCTTCTGAATTCTGTTTAACTTGGAGTCCTAAGAACAATTGTAACTCCCCCATAAGTGACATTTGAAATTCTTTGTGCATAATGTCCGAGAAGGTTTTAACTTCTAAAGGGGAGGTGGATACAAAAATGATATCGTCAACATAAACTTGAGCAATAGTAATGATGTTGTCAAAATGTTTGACAAATAAGGTTTGGCCATTCCCTCCTCTCCTAAATCTAATGTCTAAAAAAAGGTGGATAGACATGCATACCAAGCTCTAGGAGCTTGTTTTAACCCATAAATAGCCTTTTTAAGATGATAGACATAATTTGGGTGATGAGGGTCAATAAACCCTTTGGGTTGTTCTACATAGGTCTCCTCAGTTAAAATTCCGTTAAGGAAGGCTGACTTAACATCCATTTGATATAGTGTGAAATGAAAATGACAGGCTATGGAAAAAATTAAGCGAATAGATTCGAGGCGAGTGATAGGAGAATTTTTTTTCTCAAAATCTATTCCTTCAATCTGAGAGTAGCCCTGGGCAACTAGTCTAGCTTTATTCCGAATAATCATCACAGATTCATCGGTTTTATTTTTAAAAATCCAACGTGTGCCAATAACCCTTTTATTTTTAGGTTTGGGTACAAGATACCAAATATCATGAATGATAAATTGAAAACGTTCCTCCTGCATAACACTTATCCACAAAGTGTCATTCAAGGCTTCATTTACAGTTTTTGGCTCAATAAGAGACACAAAACATTCAAAATGAGCAATGTTATGAAGTTGAGATCTTATGTGAACATGCTCAGTAGGATTACCAACTACACTATCTAAAGGTTGATCTTTGGAAACCCAGTTAGGTACTTCAGGGGTCTCGGTTGGTAAAGATTCAACTATTTCTAGAGAGTCATAATTTAAAATATTTTCGGACTCATCCACAATAATTGGTTCTTTGATATTACTTTATACATTTGTATCACTTACAACCACATTAATTGATTCCATCACCGTTTTGGTACGGAGATTGTAGACATGATATGCTCTACTATTTGGAGAACATCCTAAAAAGATGGCTTTATCTCCTCTAGTTTTGAATTTAAACAAATATTCTCTATCCTTATAGACATAACAGGAACTACCAAAGGTTCTAAAGTATTTTAGGTTAGGTTTCTTCCCATACCAAAGATAATAGGATGCACTACAAAAAAAGTAGCTTTTAAGACGGAGGCTTTTGAGACAACTTAAATATTAGTCCCTAAAGCTTACATTTTCAGATGGGTAAAAACAACCGTCTAAAAAACTAATATTATTTTAGACGGGTAAACACAACCGTCTTATAAAGTGAGGCTAATGAGACAGTATATTAAGAGCCGTCTCAAATAGTCAATCTTAAGAGACGAACGGAATAATTTAGTTTCCCACCATCACAATTTTAACTCCCTCCTGCATAGAAATGAAACCTCATACCAAGAAAACAAAAAAGAAAAAGTAAAGCAAAATCATGTTATTTCTCTACCCGGACAAAAACTCATCTGCCTCGCTCTCTACCACCGTCGCTTGCCCTAGAGTTCTACCCTGCCACCGTCACTATCCCTAGATCTCCCCCTTGCACTCACTGCTGGTAAATCGTGCTCCCTTTTCTCTTGGTTGTGGTGAGATTATGGTGGTGTAGGTTGCTAGCTACTTAGGGTTTCAAAAATTGAGGTTAAGTGTAATTGGAAATTATTAAGGTGAGATTTTATGGTTGAAGACATCAAATTAGTTTTGTTATATATTGATTGTCAATTTCCTTGTTTGGGTGCTATTAAAATGAAAGTAAAGGTAATATAAAAGAAATTTGATGTCTTGTTGATGTAATTGATTAGTTTTTGGGATAGTTGGAGTTTTTCTTATAGTAGAAATTACTTATAATAATAGAATAATAATTTTTTCTGCATTATATCATAAGAACCCAACTTGACCACTTTCACTATGAGGTATAAAACACAAGAGCCAAAGGTCAGTTTATACTTGGCAATATGGCAAATGGATCTCTAATTTTTTGCCCTTAACGTTTACGAATATGTTTTATTTGGTATCATTAAGTATAGCACTAAATGATTTTATTTAAATGTTCTAGTTTTGGAATTTCTTGAAATTCCAAATCCCCATCCATTTATATGACCTACTTAAAACTAAAAAGATCACTAAAAATTTCAAGTTTCTTAATAAAGAGTTAGATTTGGTAGGTTATGTTTAACTATTTGATTGAATTAATGCCAATTCATTTTCTCAAAAGGGTTGGATTTGTAGATATCAATTTTATTTATTAAAGCACTGACTTATATGTGAACTTATTCATAATGGGACTTTAGGAAATCATAAAATATTGGGCAATTTTAAATTTTGGTTTTATAGTTAACTCATGGTTGTAATGTTTGAGTCTAGATATCCAGTGACCATTCCATGAATAAAGTATTGATTTTGGATTTTTTGTAAATAAAATCCTTTTTATCAACAAGGTTTAGGTCATCCAATAGATTTTGGAATGTTTGTAAATAAAATCCTTTTTATCAACAAGGGTTAGGTCATCCAATGTGTTAATTTATGCTCGTACATTAACAATTTTAATGGCTTTCCCCCTATCTAAGTTTAGGTAAGCTTATAGGAAACATTATTTTTTGTGTATAAAAGTGCAAAAGAAACCCTCCCGAGATGTATATTTTGCGAGAAATGTTTTGTTGAAAATATCCCAATTTGTTGCAAATGCCCTTCTTCCTAGAAATCAAAGCATTTCGAAATCAAGAAGTGGAATGATGTTGCTCTTTAGACTTAGGGTCCATTATAATACCTAACCCTAAGTTCAATTTACACAAAATACTTGGATCATATGTTTGTAGTTAATTGAGTTATTGAACTTTGATTGTATGATGCACATATCGTTGTGGACAACTGTGCTATTTTAAAGAATCATATTATGGATCTTCGTGAGTGTTTATAATTATAATTATTTTTTGTTACTTTGATCTTGTGTTTATTAATGTGTTTTGTTTGAATTAGGTATAAAGTGCAATGCTAATGAAGCTAGCGCCACCAGTGATGAGTGTACTATTGCATGTGGCATGTATGCACTATTTTCATAAATTATCATTATAATGATGTTACATATTTCATTTATTTTTGTACTCGATTGATTTGTAGTGGTGATAGGAGGTTGAGGGTGAGCCAATTGAAAACCCGGATTGTCAATTGGATGTTGTAGTATATCGTTTAGATTAATTTACGATAATATTTGTTTACTAGTTTGTGTGAATTTTAGTAAGAATTATTGATGTTTGTGTTAATTAATTCATGTCCTCTGCAAGTTGTTTATGCCATTCAAGTTAGAATTATTGATTATTTATAATTGTTTAGGGTTTAAACTGAGCTTTTGGGAGTGAAAATCGAAAACAATGATGAAGTAGCTTGGCCCAAAGTATTATGTGCTGCAAAATTAATTTCTCTTATATTATTAACAATGTAGAATTACTCTCAACTAGATGCTGCTATGTCATGTTTGTTATGGTGTTGATATTTCAAATGATGTAAATACGGGTTAGCTGAATCAAGAAAGCATCACATTTATAGACTAAACCTCTGGATAAGGAACTAATTTGATTTTTAAAGATAATGCTAGTAAATATTTGGACGTACGAAAGAATTCATTATGTAGAAGTCCTAAAGCTGGATCAAATAATGATTGTACTATTAAATTAACAACACACCTCTTCCCCAAAGGGGCAGACTGTATAAGGTTAAATTATCTTAAGGAAACATAACACAATGCAATCGCAGTACCCGAAGTTCATGCCTTGATCATTGAATACCTTACGAGGATAAGGAAAGGCTAGATCATATAATCCAATGCCGTTTTCTTAGTTTTAATCACATCCCATAAACCTGTTAGGGACTTATGAAGTAAGGGCACTTCGTCGGAGGTGACGTACTCGTGTCGGACACTCTCATAGACACGAAAATCTTATGTCACCCCTCTAACATGTCACGTGGCATGTCTAATTGATTTGAAAATTAAAAAATCAAACAATAAATGTCTTGTAGAGGGAGATCCTCAGTGGGGACCCTTACAAAGTATGAGGGGCACAATAATTCCATCTTACACTATCTAATCCAAATGTTTCACCATAACAACTGGAATAATTCCTATAATTTTTATTGTTATCCCATATCCGTCGCCCTTTTGACATGTTCTTCCCAACCAAATCATATATTTTTGAGTTAAACCGCCACAGAGGACCCTTAGTGTACATGTCATACAACTAAAATTCTTAATTAGTTAGGGGATTCTAACTGACACTTGTATCCCCCATCCATTATTGCCAATAGATGCAAGTGGGGCATACATCTCAATATGTACTTGGTACGACTCATGGCATTGGGTCATAGGATCATATCATGGGGTCGTGATGTACTTATGCGATTGATAAAGGGAAAATAAGCTACTTATTCCCTTGTATAGGTGCTAGTGTCAATGGGAGTAAGTTGGGATACGTGGATTAGCAAGCGGACCTTAACTGTTAAGAGCACCCTAGGGATAAAGTGGCCACTAAGGGCCATATACCAACTTTTATAATGTAAATAACTTAGTTTCCATGGTCTTGATAATGGTAGGACATTAAGTGTAGGGCATTCATTGATATCGTGTACAAGTATATTGATCATCTAACTATACTCTCAATGACATGTAATTTGGTGAAAATAATGTACAAGTCTTGATAACGGACAGTGGATTTGGGATCTAACATAAATAGTATCAATTTACAAATATATATAGAGATATATGAAAATTATATTGTGAAAATTAGAACACCTATTATTAAATGTTACTTAAAAGATCAATGTGAAACTATGGACCTAACTAATGATGGAATCTGAGCGGACTACAATATCTAGTCATGTATACATCTGAGCTAGTATGGCACTACAATTGTCATATTATTTTTAATGACTATGTCCCTCAATATATGGATTTTGTTAGGAAGGCAAATAAGTGAGTGTAGACTATGTTGAGAAGGTGAGGAATCATGTCGCTAGGACTTCTGGAAAGTTTGGGGTGTAAATGGCAGTAGCTATTGAGACTATAAATAAATACGTTCAGCTCCTACTCTTCTTCAAAGCTTTTTACTCCCTATATCTTTAAATATTTTTTCTTTTTTTTTCTTAATCTATTTTCCATGCACTACACAAATGGCACATAAAAATATGCTCCTATAGTGTTAAATCAAATTCCTTTAAGAGTGGCAAGCTCTAAGCCGCAAAAAATTAGGATGTTACTGATATTATATAATTATAGTTCCCTCTATAGGTATTCCTTCTTAGAAAAAGCCCTTGGGATCTGTTCTCATGGTATAAAAAGGAACATATTCTATTTCTTCATCTTAGGAACCTTGATTTTTTTTTTAGAAAATCATTTCTCATTAGATCTCACATTTGCGAGAAACTTTACTTAAACAATATTAAATGCGACTCACGTTGTCCTCACCGGAACTCACACACAAAATACCTCACTTCTATCAACGAATGTCCTACACTTATGACAATCCAATACCAAACGACGGAAGTAATCAACTCCCAAGACTTGGTGTAACTAATAATCTTTAAATGGTATATGTGTACTTGGTGTAACTAATAATGTTTATATATTATAAAATGCACAACAATACTTAAGTCTAGACTTCATCCAACTATGCCACGCGCCATATTTTTTATCCTCTCAATAAATATTCCCTTTCTCTTTCCATTTCTTTTGGTTTATTTTTTTATCCCATATATATGCCACATGCCATATATATGTCCGTTCTCCTGTCAGAGATAAAACTGAGATTGACTGCCAAAACAAATTGATTGAGGCCTTAAACTTTGAAGAAAAATTCTGGAAGGAAAAGTCTAGAATAAAATGGGTTAAAGAAAGAGATAAATGAACAACTTTTTTCCACAAACATGTCCAGTAAATAAGATCAATCAATCTAATTTCTTACTTAAAATATGATGTATCTATTCTTACTGACCAAGTTCTTATCCAAATGATGGAGCTATTCTCACTGACCAAGTGCTTATATAATTTCTTACTTAAAATATAATTTCTAATTTCTTACTTCTGCATTATCATTTGGCATAGGGGGATGCCCTGCTCCCTTATGCTAATATCTTGTTGCTGGATCAATCACTCATGGTTGTTTTGGATTGGAAATAAAAAAAGGGATGCCTTGCTCCATCTTACTCTGTTCTATCATTTTGAGGATTTCTTTTCGAATATTCATATTGAGAGTCACCACTTAGATCTCAAATTTTTGTACCCTACACAAATGAGTATGGATGAGGAATTTCTTCTAGACTGGTAGCATCTTTGCCTCAAAATCAATCACAGTGGCTTGGGCTAAATTTTATGCTAGTATGGATGAAGGTGGATTGGAATTTATTAATTTCTCTCATCTCAATCAAGCTGCTTTAATGAAAAATGTTTGGGGTATAACCCACTATAATTCTTTGTGTGCAAATTTTATCAAGGCTAAATTTAGTCTAAATGGTCACTTCCCTTACAAAAAGTCTTCTCTCGGGGTTGGAATTAAAATCTCTCTTCAACATATTCATCTTCATTCTCAATGGATAATTGGTGATGATAAATCTATTTCATTTTGGAATGATAACTGTTTGGGCACTCCTTTGTTTAATCTTCTTGGGGGTAAGCTTAATGATAATGAAACTAATAATTCTAACCTTACCCCATTCTTTAAATAATTTTTTCCTAAGATAGCAATTAAAATTGATGGCATTCATCTTCCTCAATCTCCTATTCAAGACAAGTTAATCTGGCTTAAGGATCCAAAAGGCAATTTATGCTTCAAAGATGCACTTTCTCGTATCTCCCCATCTCAAACAAAAGTTTCATGGGATTCTTCTCTTTATCACTCATTTATTTCTCCTATAATTTTTAATATGGTGTGGAGAGCCCTGCTGAACTGACCTTAAAAAGAGGCATCATCATGGCTTTAATGCTCCCTCTTTGTTTTAAAGATTGTGACAGTGTTAATCATCTCTTTTTATTTTGTATCTTTTCTATACAGTTTTGGGAGTGGATATTATATTCTTTTCAGATATATTCTCCTCAAGTTAGATATTTTTTTTAACTTTGGGGAGTGATGCATAGAATCAAAATGAGTAAGAAGTTGTGGAATCTTCGGATTGCTTCAGTTCTGAAGTTTATTGATATATTGTGGTGGAATAGGATTGGATCTTTTTATGATAGTAAAAAACTCTCCTTTGTATCATTCATCATTATAAAATCTTAGATCAAAAGTTTAGCTACTATATCTGGTGACAGTATGCATAACTCTGTTGAAGACCTTTTGGTTCTCAAAAGTCAAAATGTCAGGGTATTCCTAGAGCTCCTAATTCTTTCACTCCAGTGCATTGGTCTCTTTCTCACTTTAAATTGACTAAAACTAATACAAATGGTTTAGCTAAGGGTTCTCTGGGAATATATACATATTTTGGTGTCTATAGAAATTTTAGAGAAATTAAGAAGTGATATGTAATGTGGAGTTGCTCGAGGATCAACGATTCATAAATGATATATGTAAGAATAATGATGCTGTGATTCACTTGTTTGTTTGGAAATCTTCAAAGATTAGAGAAAAATAAGCGGATCCGTGAATGAATCAGTAAATAATAACATTGTTCGCAAAAAACCTCCCGACATAGAGTTTTGGGTGGAACTAATAATTTTTAATCCAAAGATCGTCGTCTCGATTATGGATCTGTTTCGCAGATTATGAAGCATACAATCAGTTATGCAAACTATTGTTTGTTTGTTCAAAATTCCTTTCAGTAGCCCGACATTTGTTTATTTGTTCAAATTCCTTTCAGCAGTTCACTGGAAATGACTTTTAGAGGTTGAAAACAAGTTATAACTTGACTTATTTTATTTTATTTTTTCAGATTAAGATTCTTATTTTTAATCAATGATGCATACAGTGATAACATACATGCATTTTTCTTTTGTAAAATGACGAAATTGAGTAGTTTTAGCATACATACACATTGAAATGGATCATACAATCAGTGATGCATACAATAATAACATGTATACATTTTGTTGTTGTAAAATGACGCAATGGTCCAAAACCATAACTCTAAATCCATGACAGGGGTTTCTCTAGCCTCTAATCCATGACATGCGAGGCTCTAGACTTGAATCCATGATAGGGGCTGCATTAAACCATTACATTATGTACTCGTTGACAATTCTGCTAACTGATTGCAAATAATTTCTAATTTCTTCTCAGCTGATTGCTCCAGCCTTACAGGGTAGTCCAAATCTTTATCGAAAGGAATATAGTTTGCAATCTCATCACGGATATGTGTTCGAGCACGAAATATTTTGAGTTCTTCTAGAATGACAATATCTCTTTCTATACCCCCTTCATTGTCTGATGGATATAGATTAACTATTGTTCCCTTAGTTTCGTAGTCTGGGATCTCTGTTGCTCTTGGAGAGAGTGAAGAGATGTCTATAATTTGGTCCTCTCCACTAGTGATCTCATTGCTAAGAATTTTATTTATGTACTCCACAACTTTATTCTTCACCATAGATTTTCTTTGTTTCTCAACTCGATTCCAAATGCCTTATATCAATTCTTCTTTATCCCGAGCTTGAATAAACTCCTAAACTTATTCACTAATTTAACCTTCTTCTTCACAATCGACTGTGTGATTCAGATATAAAAAAGACTTTTGAAAGACTGTATTCTCTCCTATCTTCTTCTGCTGAGTGGTACTTTCCTTCTGTAGTTTTCTCCTTTAATAAAACCAAAATTTTCTATTAGAGTTTGCTAATGAGTAACTGATTCCCAATTTCAACATAAACTTTGTTATTTGTTCCATCTTCTGTTTAGGCTCCAAAATATCTAACAAACTGATTTGATTTAACTTACTAGGCCTCTTAAGTCTCCTTATTACTCCTTTTTTAGATATGCCTCTAATATTCCAGACCAAAAAGCTATTCATTGAGACATTGCATCAGAAAAACCTTTTGAGTTGGATCATAATTGCATTTTATGATCACCTCCCCTAGACAGTATTCTAATAGGAGATAGAGATACTGATCCACACCGTCCTTCAACAATTGAGTTATCAAACTTATGAGAAGAAAAATCATTAAGTTTCTTCTTTTTTTTCCTCCTATTTTTTCCTTGAACCTCTAAAAATTGTTCCTTTGCCTGAACTTCAATGGTATGGTCAGTTTCCTTTTCTTCTTCAAAAATTTCTCCATATTCTATCACTTCATTATAAATACACAACTTCTAAATTAATCAGACATTGATCGAAATATTTTGTTGTACTTTTATTTTTTGTTAGAATCCATATAATGCATTTTGTCGTGGTGGAGGTACTATAATTATATTTTGGATGTTGCGAAAAGAACTAGTTGGCATCTTGATGATGATGGTGATACGATGTTACATGGTGTATTGCACATTGATTTGATTTAGCTGGTACTCGGAATGGTGGGTAGGCTTAGTTGCTTTATTACTTCATAAATTGGTTATGAGGCATTTCATTACTCTTTTTGTGGTTATTTTGTTATTATAAGTATATTGTTTGAGAGCTGGTTTTTGTATTGGGTTTTAAACAATTATTTTCGAAGTATCTAAATCACGTTAATGTTTCTCGACTTTTTCAAACCCATAGCTAACTGCGTTTTGTATCCCATTTGTTGTAGGAAGTTTACTATCCCATGAGGACTTGTTATACCTATACCTGAGACTCTTAGGGTTGGAGCTTTTGCATCTATTCTCTCGAAGAAAGACCTTGTCACTTATGTCCTCTTTAGTCTTGCTCTCAAACACATGCAGAGTGAGACATATTCAAGTTAAATTTTGTTCATTATGTTGTCCAACTGTAAAAGGAATCGTAATGTGTATATTTATTTACATTAGTTGTTTAGAGTGTTGTGGCTATTTCTGTCATCGTTTTTGAGTTAATTTTTATGTTTAAACAGGTTGGTTGAATATGTGCGATATCATTATCAAGGAAATATCACTTGAGAAACAACCATTCATAACACGAGTGGAAGATGATTTAGAGACACATATATCGATATCCCACCGGAGTGAGGTGTTGCAACCCCAACCAATGACCCATATCAACTAGGTAATAACACATATTTATTCTATTTTTCTATATGTATGTGATGGCGTGTTAGGTAAGATATATATTGTGGCTATTCCGCCCTTAGTTTTTTATAATGTTGTGGCAATTTCTGTCATTTTTGAGTTAATTTTTATGTTTAAACAAGTTGGTTTTCATAAATAAACAAAGGAGACTTTGTCGAATTTTTTTAGAAATATTAAGTGTTTAAAAGTTAATAATATGAAGATTTACAAATTTGATAAGGTTTTTAAAGATTGTCATCTATAGGTACTATTAAAAAAGATTACTTCCTTATTTAAGGTAACTGACACTAAATAAATTTTATTGCAGGTCAAAATTTTTTGTGGACAAGGCAAGTCATTGAAAATCATTTTGATGGAGGTTGTATGGTTCAAGATTGCGAGTTTACTTTGCTTACATTATTTTATTTTAGGAATAGACGAGATTTTATGTATTTTTTTCTAATGAGACAAGTGAAAATTTATAGAGATATTTAGTTTGGTGGGCACAATGTTGAAATTGTCTATTTTATCTTTGTATGAACTCTAATTTTAGTTAAATGGAAAATTGTGTGATATATTTGTTGAAATGAGATGTCAAATATGTCATAAATTATTTTTAAGAGTTTTTGTTTAAAAGTATATTGAGCATTTTATGGAATGGATGAAATTTTAATTTTTGCGCAAAAATTATTAAAGGCGGCTTCTTTGCCGTCTTAAAAAGGTTCCATAAACGAGGACCTTTTGAGACGGCTAAGTTACCATCTAAAAAAAATCTTTTGGGGCGGTTGTAGTCGTCTCTAAAAATAACTTTAAAAGACGATTTTTTAGCTGTCTCAAAAGGGTCCTATAAGCAATGACCTTTTGAGATGGTGTATTTCCCCTCTTAGAAAAACTTTTTGAGATGACTTTTGCTGTCTCAAAAAGATTTTAAAACGGGGGTCTAATACTACACCCATTTGCCGTCTCAAATGGCGTCACAAAAGGCTTTTGAGACAGCCAGAGGACTTTTTGAGACGGTTGGAGCACCGTAGTAAAAAGAAGTTTTTTTGTAGTGATGTTTGTTTGGTATTCTTCCTTAAATAGACTCGATTGATAATATGATAGGCGGTACGAATGGATTCAACCCAAAAATATTTTGGTAGGTTTTTTCATGAATCATCATACGGACCATTTCTTGAAAAGTGCGATTTTTACGCTCAGCAATCCCATTTTATTGAGGTGTCTTAGGAGCGCTAAATTCATGTTTGTAACCATTATAGTCACAATATTCTATGACGCCCGAGTAGATAAATTCTCCTCCTCTATCACTACGAATTCTGTCTACTTGGGAGTCCTTTTCGCTTTCTATACGAACTAAGATTTTCAAAAACTTGCGAAAGGTTTCGGATTTGTGTTTTAAAAAGGCAAACCAGGTAAATCGAGTGAAATGATAAACCATAATAAGGATGTAACTATTTCCATAAAGTTTAACAGTACGAGAGGGACCCATTAGGTCAATATGGATGAGTTCAAGAGGCTTAGTTGATAGAACTTCTTTAACTTTCTTGTGGGGAGCCTGAACAATTTTCCCTTCTTGACATGGACCACAAATAATATTTGAAATTGGTTTGATTTTAGGAAGACCTGTAACTATCTCTTGGGAGCACAATTTACTAAGACTATCATAATTAATGTGACCCAACCTTTTATGCCATATCTCATTGTCATCCATTCTGACAATGTTACAAACCTCTGTACTTGGTTTGACTGTGTAACAGTTATCTGGAGTACGGAGTCCTGTAATAATGCAATCACCTTTTTTATTTAAAATTTTGCAATTGTTCTTTGAAAAAGTGACAATATGGTCTGAGTCACAAAACTGTGATATACTTAGTAAATTGGCTTTAAGTCTTTTTACTAAGAGAACATCCTCAAGGGTGGGTAATCCTTCTTCATGGAGTGTTCCTTTACCAATGATCTGGGCTGATACACCATCTACAAATAAGACTTTAACTCCAGAGAAGTTTGTTTTGTTTGAAAGTTTGGAATCATCCCCGATCATGTGTTTGGAACAACCAGAGTCTAAATACCATCAAGTTGTTGCATGTTCAGCTCTAAAAGCACTGATCACTATGTTGCATTTTAGCTGGGGTAATAAACCATCTTTTCTAACCCAAATTGCTCTAGTTTTCAATTTACGCTTATTAGATAAAACTTGCGAGCTTCTGTCTTTTCTTTGATAGATTTTTGCGCATATTTATTATTGTTATACACAGTTGGAGCAATTGGTCTAGAATAGAATCTATGATTCCTTCTTGTTGATGGCCTTTTAGTATTAGTCCTTTTCCTTCTATTATGATAGTTAGAATTCTTGTGTAGTTATCTAGGAAGGACATAATTATTTTGACTTCTCCTAGAATAGTTGAAGTTATGGTAAACAGGAGAGTTGTAGATAGGGTTACATAGACGTTTGGAATAGAAACCTTCAAGATAGTGTCCATAGACATCACAGTAGGAGCAGTAAAGATGGCATGTAGAACTCATAAACTTAGGAAAATTTTATTCAAAGGTTTGTCTAGATTTTAAGCTCTAGTCTGGTTCCTAAATGGCACATGATGAAATGTCGAATCTGCTTATCGAATAGGGGGAAGGCGTATTTTGTCTTTTGTTGAACATTATGCTTAGAGTTACTTGATTCACCAATGTCTAAATTCAGTCATTTTTTTATCATACTCATTTTTCAAACCTTAAAAATCTAGACAAGTTTCAAAAGGTCTTTTGCCACCAGACACAAACTTTATAGTTTCAACGTTTTTAGTTTGTGTCTTAGAGTTGGGATAAAATCCTATTCCAGTTCTGTCATCAGAATTGGTTTTGCTTTCAGCAACATAATCTTCAAAACATTTAGAGTTATTTTCATTTTTTGCAAACTTTTTGAAGACCGTGGATGTCTTTTCTTTTATTTATTCCAATTCTAACAACATTCCTTTATATTTTTTTTCTATAATTTCATTAGAGTTAGACAACTCTTTGAGTTTTTATTCAAAAGTTTTGGTTTCATTCTCATGAGTTAGACATTGAGTGGTGTACTCTTCAGCATTATGTTTGATCATCAGACTTAAGGTTTCTATCTTCTGGGTAAGATCCTTGATAATCTTTTCAAGCCTAGTGCTTTTCTTGAGAGTTTTTGTGTATAGTGTGTGAATGTCAGGAAGGTCATCTTTTCGGAGTCGCTAATTGTGCAGTGTGCAGTGTCCTCTAGAGGTTCATTTTTAGGACTCACACACCCATTGACATCAGCAATAGAGCGTTCCCTTTGACTCACACACACGGAGTTTAAAGCATTATCAACATTCTCAAGCAATAAGGCAGATAAACTAGTAAGCATAGCATTAATTAGTGTAGTATGATCAGATTCCTCATCATCATTGTTGATTATCTTAGCAAAGAATGACATACAAGGGTCAAAAGTGTTAGATGACTCAGGTTCATCATTTTCAGATTCACTTGAGTCATCCCAAGTCTTGCTTAAGTGAGCCGTATTATGTTTGCCAATTTTGTCTAAGTTAACTCTACAATCACTAGCCATGCGTCGTAACTTTACACATCTATAACATTCAACATTTTAAAGATATTTCTCAAGTCTCTTATGATTGTCAGTATTGTATTTGTCTTGTCTTATCTCGTGAGGCCTGTTGTTAGATTGATTTGGATAAGTAGGTTTGCCTTGTCTCTTTGTTATTTTATTTTGAAAGTTCATAATTTTCTTAAACTGTTTAGACATTAAGGCAATCTGATTATCCAAAGTATCTAAATTACACTCCTCATCAGAGTCTAAGTCAATGTTATGTATGCTAAATTCAGGTGTGGTCAACTTAGATGAAAAAACAAGATTGGAGGCATACTGTCTCTTTTGGGACTGGGTGAATTATTTCTTAAATTCTAATTCCATTTCCAAAGTTGTCAAGTTCAGGGTAAGATTTTGATCATCCATCTCCTCAATTGCATATTTATTATTATCAATTTTTTGTGGAAGTGATCTTAGTATTTTAGAGACAATTTCCTTTCTATCATAAACAATCCCATTAGCATGCAATTTGGTCACAATGTCTGTCAATCTAATATAGAAGTCATCAAATGACTCAGCCTTAGTCATGATTAAGGAGTTATACTGGTGAATTAACATTTGTGTTTTAACAGCTTTAACTCTGGTATCACCCTCATGTGCAGTCACTAGGGTGTCCCATGCTTCTTTAGAGGTAAAACATAATGATATCCTCTTAAATTCGTGTTCATTAATAGACATGAATATGGCATTTTTGACTTTATTGTTATTAAGTGAAATATGTTTCTCTTCTTTAGTGAATTCACTTAGTAACTTTCTAATCCTCACAGTACTTCCTTCAGCGGCTTGTTTAGTAGAAAAAGTCTAACCATTTTCAATAACTTCCCAGACATCATCTCCCAATGTCCCTTCGATGAATGCAATTGTAGGAGGGTAGTGAGACTGGGGTCTATGAATAACTGGAAAGGGTGAGGCGTGACCCACTCCAATGGACGCTGCCTGGAAGGTCTTCAAGGTCTCCTGGTGCAACTTCTGAAGAAAACTTCTCCTTCTGGTAACAATGGAACTCAAGATTCAACTCACTCCCTGCAAGAAGATGAACTTTCACAGCAAAAATAGTAATTTTCTCAAGGGAAACACCTGAGAGTGATGGCTGTCAGTGGGGAGTGAAGGAACAAGGCACTCAGCACTAAGAGAATGAGCAGGGAGAGAATACTAGGTAGGTCTGGTGATATTTTAGCAGAGTAACAGCGCAATTTCTATTGTCTCTATGACCTTGCCCATGGGTCCTATTTATACTTGGGCACTAAGGCTGGGTTGGCACTTTTGGCGCCAAAACTTAGAGGGTTGGTGAGGGACAAAGTCTGCAGTGTACTATTTGTCCCTACCTGCAGGCAAGTCTGCCTGTCCCCTCTGGCAGATGCCCCCTGGCGCCGACCAAAGTTCAAAAGAAAATATGTCTTCTAATGGAGACAAAATATCTGATTTGCTAAATATATTTTGAAACGGTAACTTTGATACAAACTTTGTAAACTTGAGGGGAGGTCTCGAGGATAACCTCCTCTAAAATATTTTCAATCTTGAGGGGGGTCTCGAGGACCCCCTTCTAAAATCATTTTTCTTGAGAGGGGTTTAGAGGACCCTCTCCTCTAAAATCATTTTATAAACAGTTCTTTTCTTGTGAGCAGCCAGCCCTTTGGCTGCTCACTTCACTTGTGACTAAGCGTGAGGTGTGTGAGGACTGGGTGACCCTAGGGTTTCCTACTAGTATTCTCTTAATCCTATATTGCTAAGTGGTTGAGCTTGCTCAACATACCTTGTCCCTCAGCCGCCAAGCCAAAACTCCCGGGAGGTCCCAACTAGCCTGCTTGAGCCCTGCTTGCTCAACTAGGCAACCTGTACAAGAAAGTAAAGTGTTAATACTTTTGTTCATTTAAAGACTGACGTCTCATGATGAGGAGTTGCTCGCGGTAGCTACTCCCTCATCCTGGCCACTCTGGGTGGGTTCCTTCTCAATATGAATTTCTGCCGAAACCCTTGTAATGGCACTTCTCAAATAATATTTCTGCAGTGACCCTTGCAGTGGCGCTGACCCTCTCGAATGTCATTACTGCGGTGACCTTGCAGTGGCGCTGACCCCTGCAGGCGCTGACCCTTGCATTGGCACTTCTTAATCTTGTATTTCTGTGGTAAGCCTTACGAGGCACCTCTCGAATGTCATTACTGCAGTGATCCCTGCAATGGCGCTGAGCCTTGCAGTGGCGCTGACCCTTTCGAATGTCATTGCTGCAGTGACCCTTGCAGTGGCGCTGACCCTTACAGCGGCGCTGACTCTTGCAATGGCACTTCTCAATCTTGGACTTTTGCGGTGACCCTCGTGGGCACCTCTCGAATGTTATTGCTGTAGCGGCGCTGATGCTTGCAGCGGCGTTGATGCTCGCAGCAGCGCTGACGCTCGCAGCGGCGCTGACTCTCGCAGCGGCGCTGACCCTCGCAACGGCGCTGACACTCGCAGCGACGCTGACCCTTGTAGCGGCGCTGACTCTTGCAATGACACTTCTCAATCTTGGACTTCTGCGGTGACCCTCGCGGGCACCTCTCGAATGTTATTGCTGTTGCGGCGCTGATGCTTGCAGCGGCGCTGACCCTCGCAGCGGCGCTGACACTCGCAGCGGCGCTGATACTTGCTGAATATGAGTTTCTGTCGGGACCCTGGGGTAGTTCCGTCTCAATTATGCGTTTCTGTCGGGACCCTGGGTGGGTTCCTTCTTAATACGAGTTTTTGTCGGGATCTTGGGGGGTTCCTGCTCAATATGAGTTTTTGTCGGGACCCTGGGGTGGCTCCTCATCAATATGAGTTTCTGTCGGGACCCTGGGGGGTTCCTGTCCAATATGAGTTTCTGCCGGGACCCTGGGGTGGCTCCTCCTCAATATGAGTTTCTGTCAGGACCCTGGGGGGTTCCTGCCTAATATGAGTTTCTGTCGGGACCTCGGGGGGGTTCATGCTCAATATGAGTTTCTGCCGGGACCCTGGGTTTCTTCTCAGTATTTCTAAAATAATATTTTTACTTTTTTATAGGTAGACACCCTTCTACATTAGCCCCTCGTGCAATTTTTTTTAAGGTTGGGTAGACCAAAAAAGCTTTGTACACCATAATGTCGATTTTTATTTTTTTATTTTGGGGGACCCTAGGGTTCCTTCATCATTCCCCCTTAAGGTCATTAATTGTCCTGTCACTTCATCCCAAGTTTTGTAGATGAGGCCACTTATAGTGGACCTCCTTATCTGGGTATCAACTTGGGCGGAGGGGTTACTCGCGATGAGCCCCTCGTTCTTGGCCTCCTTCTGTGGCCTTTTTTCTTGGGCGGAGGGGTTGCGTGTCGTGAGCCCCTCACCCTTGGCCTTCTTATGTGACCTTCTATCTTGGACGGAGGGGTTGCTCACAGTGAGCCCCTCGCCCTTGGTCTTCTTCTGCGGCCTTCCATCTTGGGCGGAAGGGTTTCTCGCCGTGAGCCCCTCTCCCTTGGCCTTCTTCTGTGGCCTTCCATTTTGGGCGGAGTGGTTGTTCGCGGTGATCCCCTCGCCCGTGGCCTTATTCTGCGGCCTTCTTTCTTGGGCGGAGGGGTTACTCGAGGTGAGCCCCTCACCCATGGCCTTCTTCTGGGGATTTTCATCTTGGGCGGAGGGGTTGCTCGCGGTGGGCCCCTCACCCTTGGCCTTCTTCTGCGGCCTTCCATCTTGGGCAGATGGGTTTCTCGCAGTGAGCCCCTCGCCCCTGGCCTTCTTCTGTGGACTTCCATCTTGGGCGGAGGGGTTGTTCGCGGTGAGCCCCTCGCCCTTGGCCTTCTTCTGCGGCCTTCCATCTTGGGCGGAGGGGTTTCTCACCGTGAGCCCCTCGCCCTTGGACTTCTTCTATGGCCTTCCATCTTGGGTGGAGTAGTTGTTCGCGGTGAGCCCCTCGCCCTTGGCCTTCTTCTGCGGCCTTCTATCTTGGGCGGAGGGGTTACTCACGGTGAGCCCCTCGCCCTTGGCCTTCTATCTTGGGCGGAGGGGTTAATCGCGGTGAGCCCCTCGCCCTTGGGCTTCTTCTGTGGCCTTCTATCTTGGGCGGAGGGGTTACTCGCGGTGGGCCCCTCGCCCTTGGCTTTCTTCTACGACCTTTTATCTTGGGCGGAGGGGTTACTTGCGGTGAGCCCTCGCCCTTGGCCTTCTTCTGTGGCCTTTTATCTGAGGCGGAGGGGTTACTCGCGGTGAGCCCCTCGCCCTTGGCCTTCTTCTGTGGCCTTCTATCTTGGGCGGAGGGGTTACCCGCGGTGAGCCCCTCTCCCTTGGCCTTCTTCCGTGGCCTTCTATCTTGGGCGGAGGGGTTACTCGCGGTGGGCCCCTCGCCCTTGGCCTTCTTCTAAGGCCTTTCATCTTGGGCGGCGGGGTTACTCGTGGTGAGCCCTCGCCCTTGGCCTTCTTCTGTGGCCTTCTATCTTGGGCGGAGGGGTTACCCGCGGTGAGCCCCCCGCCCTTGGCCTTCTTCTGTGGCCTTCTATCTGAGGCGGATGGGTTACTTGCGGTGAGCCCCTTGCCCTTGGCCTTCTTCTTTGGCCTTCTATCTTGGGCGGAGGGGTTACCCACGGTGCGCCCCTAGCCCTTGGCCTTCTTCTATGGCCTTCTATCTTGGGCGAAGGGGTTACTCGCGGTGAGCCCCTCGCCCTTTGCCTTCTTCTATGGCCTTCTATTTTGGGCGTAGGGGTTACTCGCGGTGAGCCCCTCACCCTTGGCCTTCTTCTGCGGCCTTCTATCTTGGGCGGAGGGGTTACTCGCGGTGAGCCTCTCGCCCTTGGCCTTCTTCTGTGGCCTTCTATCTTGGGCGGAGGGGTTACCTGCGGTGAGCCCCTCGCCCTTGGCCTTGTTCTGTGGCCTTCTATCTGAGGCGGAGGGGTTACTCGCGGTGAGCCCCTTGCCCTTGGCCTTCTTCTGTGGCCTTCTATCTTGGGCGGAGTGGTTACCCGCAGTGCGCCCCTCGCCCTTGGCCTTCTTCTATGGCCTTCTATCTTGGGCGAAGGGGTTACTCGCGGTGAGCCCCTCGCCCTTGGCCTTATTCTATGGCCTTCTATTTTGGGCGGAGGGGTTACTCGCGGTGAGCCCCTCGCCCTTGGCCTTCTTCTGTGGCCTTCTATCTTGGGCGGAGGGGTTACTCGCGGTGAGCCCCTCGCCCTTGGCCTTCTTCTGTGGCCTTCTATCTTGGGCGGAGGGGTTACTCGCGGTGAGCCCCTCGCCCTTGGCCTTCTTCTCTGGACTTCTATCTTGGGCGGAGTGGTTACTCGCGGTGAGCCCCTCGCCCTGAGTGCCTTTCTACAGCATCAAGTTTGGGAAGATAGGGCACTCAAGGTGGATCGCCTCGCCCTAGGCTATTTTTTGTCAAACTTGCAATCTTGGGCAGGTGGAGCCACTATAAATGGAACCCCACACTCCAAGTTATTTTACTATTTGTTCACTTGCTTGAGGACTTCTCAATATTAGCCCCCTCGTGCAGAAGTGTCTTGTAATGTCGAGAGACTTGTGCATGAAACTGTCGTACCTTTTATTTATACTTGGCAGTTGCTCAAGACTGTGAGCACTTCGGTGCCCTTGGAGCCTTAGGTGCTAAACTGTCGCACCTTATATTTATACTTGACGCTTGCTCAAGACTGTGAGCGCTCCGGTGCCCTTAGAGCCTTAGGTGCTCAACTGGCGCACCTTATATTTATACTTGGCATTTTCTCAAGACTGTGAGCGCTCCGGTGCCCTTAGAGCCTTAGGTGCTCATCTGGAGCACCTTACGTTTGTACATGGCCTTTGCTCAAGACTGTGAGCACTCCGATGCCCTTGGAGACTTAGGTGCTCAACTGGCGCACCTTATATTTATACTTGGCACTTGCTCAAGACTGTGAGCGCTCCGGTGCCCTTGGAGCCTTACGTTTATACTAGGTATTTGCTCAAGACTGTGAATGCTCCGGTGCCCTTGGAGCCTTACGTTTATACTAGGTATTTGCTCAATACTGTGAGCGCTCCGATGCCCTTGGAGCCTTAGGTGCTCATCTGGAGCACCTTATGTTTATATTTGGCACTTTCTCAATATTGTGAGCGCTCCGATGCCCTTGGATCCTTAGGTGCTCAACTGACGCACCTTATATTTATACTTGGCATTTGCTCAAGACTGTGAGCGCTCCAATGCCCTTGGAGCCTTAGGTGCTCATCTGGAGCACCTTACGTTTGTACGTGGCATTTGCTCAAGACTGTGAGCACTCCGATGCCCTTGGAGCCTTAGGTGCTCAACTGGAGCACCTTATATTTATACTTGGCACTTTCTCAAGACTTTGAGCGCTCCGGTGCCCTTGGAACCTTACGTTTATACTTGGCACTTGCTCAATACTGTGAGCGCTTCGATGCCCTTGGATCCTTAGGTGCTCATCTGGAGCACCTTATGTTTATACTTGGCACTTGCTCAAGACTGTGAGCGCTCCGGTGCCCTTAGAGCCTTAGGTAGTAAACTTTCGTACCTTATATTTATACTTGGAGTTGCTCAATACTTTGAGTTACTCTTTTTTATATGAGAACCTCAAGATTGAACTTCCCGCTTCTAACTGTGGGGTATTTGCATATGAGATGAGAAAGTTAAAATTTTGAAGCTCCCCTCTAACTGCGGGGCACTTGCATATAACTGAGCAAGTAAAAAATTGGACGTTGCCCCTCTAACTGCGGGGTACTTGCATATAGCTGAGCAAGTTTAAAATTTTAAAAGTTTCCCCTTTAACTGCGGGGTACTTGCATATGAGATGAGCAAGTTAAAATTTTGAAGTTGCCCCTCTAACTGCGGGGCACTTGCATATAACTGAGCAAGTAAAAATTTGGACCTTGCCCCTCTAACTGCGGGGTACTTGCATATAGCTGAGCAAGTTTAAAATGTTAAAAGTTTCCCCTTTAACTGCGGGGTACTTTCATATAACTGAGCAAGTTGAAATTTGGAAGCGGCCCCTCTAGCTGCAGGGTACTTCTTGCATATAGCTGAGCAGTTTATAAATTTTTTTAGCGCAGCCCCGTGTGACTATGCGGTACTTTTAGTGCAACCCCATTTTGTTATGCATATTCATTTCTTGGGAAGTAACTAAGAGATGGGTTAGCCCTTCTCCTTCCACAAACTTTGAATAAAATTTCACATATATCATAAATAAAGAAATAATTATTTCTTTATACAAAAAATTTCCCTTGGTCTGCAAGGTCCTTGTTCCAAACTTTTCTTGGGAACATTTTTTGTCTTTATAAGAATAACAAGTTTAGAGAGGGGTTAGACCCGCTTCTCCCTATTTTCTGAAAACTGATCAATTATATTTTTCTTGAGAACAGAGGTTAGGACTTGTTCTCCAGGCTATAAATCTGTATGGAATAATAATAAAAATGTAGATTATTATTATTATTATTATTATTATTATTATTATTATTATTATTATTATTATTATTATTATTATTATTATTATTATTATTATTACTAGGAGGATAACCCCCTACTGGTCAGGTGGAAAAAAAATTGTTATGCCTGTAAGGGCTTTATTCAGTATACTTTTCCCTTGGGATGGATATTCCTCCAAGTATAATGAGGAAAGACCTTCATGTCATGGACCCTCTTCTAATCTAGTAGATGTTCTACTATTCTATTAAGAAAGAGAAAACATTAGTCCGTGTACCTTTTGTTGAGCGACTCTAGGCCTTTTCGCCTATATTCCGACTGCTTCTACTTTTTGAGTTTAAATGCTTCAGGCGGTTTCTCGTGCTAGGTATCAGTCATGGGAAGTTCTCTGTCTGGGATTCTGGCCATCTCGGGTTCCTCGCTTAGGATCTGTACCCCTGAGGGTTCCTTGTCAAAGGCATCACAAAATTTGGGTTCCTCGCCCATAGCGCAACTGGTGGGGATTCCTTGTGAAAAAAAAAACATCTGTGGCAGTGGGGGTTCTTTGCTGATGAGGGTTCCTCGCTTGGAGTCCCCAAGCCCCTTCTTCACTGGGTTCGTCGTTGGAACATATAGCTACTAGTGGTTCCTCATGCGAGGTGTTGCCCATGGGGGTTATTCTCTTGGAGATTGTACCTGTGGGTTCCTCGTAATCACAGTCAATCAAGGTGGGTTCCTCGACGGCATTACTGTCCATGGGTTCCTCGATGACATTACCGCCCATGGGTTCCTCGACCACTGTCGTGAACGAGGGGTGTCTCGACCTCTCATTTCGTCAAGGGTTACTTCCACAAATCATGCGTTGATTGATGAGGGTTCCTCGACGATGGCTGGTATTTCTGTGGGTTCCTCTCCAACTATGGCTGCAATGGGCAACACGCTACCGAGGGAGGGTATCTCGCGACCCACTAAGTTAGTGGGTAATGGGTTTGAAGCCTTTGGGTTCCTCGCGACCCACCCTATTGCTGGGTCCCTTACCAATTCTGCTGTCAACAACTTTGAGGGTTCCTTGTGCGCAGATGCTTTGAGACTTAGGCATTGCTCGCCTCATAGAATTTCAACTATGGGACCCACTTCCAAGGGTCCCTCGCCAATAGATGCTTCTGCCATGGGTTCCTCGTGCGCTGGATCTATGTCCGTGGCTGGATGTTCTGCTGCCACAAGTTTTTCGCTGACAAGGGATTTTACTTGGGGTTCCTTGCGAGTTAGGTTTCTACCATAGGCTTCCTCGACTATTCCAAGTAGTTCCTCATTTAATTTTCCATCCGGCGGTGGTGTAGCCAAGGGCTCCTCGCGAGATCCATTTCATACTATGGGTTCCTCGTCCACAGTGTCGTTGTCACAGAATGAAGTTATAGGACTTGCTACTAGCGAGGGTCTCTCGCGTGGTAATTTTGTATCTGTGGGTTTCTCGTGTTCCATTACTGCCCATGGGTTCCTCGACGGCATTATAGCCCATGGGTTCCTCGACCGCTATATTGGATGAGGGGTGTCTCGACCTCTCGATTCGTCAAGGGTTCCTCTTCGGACCCAATATTCGAGGGTATCTCGACATTGAATTTCGTCAAGGGTTCCTCGACCTTGTGTCACGTCGAGGGTCCCTCACGCGTCGACTTCACCTCCAAGGGTGTCTCGACCTCACGCTTCATCGAGACTGCTGCCATGACTTTTTTTTTGTTGGCGGCGGGGAACACCCAGGGTTCCTCGCCCATGAGTTCCTCGCTCCTCGAATTCCCATCCGGGGGTGTCTCGACCTCATGCTTCATCGATACTGCTGCCACAACTTCTTTGTAGGTGACAAGGGCCACCCAGGGTTCCTCGCGAGTTGACATTTCTATAAGGGTTTCTGTTGCTACTTCCTTTTTTATACGGCAAGGGACACCTAGGGTTTCTCATCCATGGGTTCCTCGCGAGTATGTGTTTTTAGAGGGGATGTTGCAGCTGAGAGTTCCTCACTTGGCATTTCTACCACGATGGGTTCTTTTCTTGAGGGTTCCTCATCGCTATCATTGAGCGAGAGGAGTTACTCGACCATATCGAATTCCTCGCCAAACACTTAGGGTTCCTGGGGTTCCTGTCAGTGAACTTGACGGTTGTCGTAACTTGGTCCAGCGCCGTCCTCCGCGATGAGCTACTTCTATCGGAATCGCCGCCGGAATGGCCACCCCTCCATAGGGGGTTACTGCTGGTGTTACACAATCTTGACCCAAACTTGCCAAGTCTAAAAAAACATACTCATAAGCCTCTGCCACCGGAGCTGCTGCCAGTGAGCTGGTCTGCCCTCCCGGAGGAGCAGGTATCTTTGCTCCGGTCACCACCACATCCACCTAAGTGGCCTGGTTTCTTTGAGCTCCATTCCCAGATGGAATGTCTTCAAACATTAGCTTCTTAGAAATATGAAAACCTTCTATGTCCATTGAAGTGAGGATACCTCCCCAACGGAGTCGCCAAATGTAGGAGGGTAGTGAGACTGGGGTCTATGAATAACTGGAAAGGGTGAGGCGTGACCCACTCCAATGGACGCTGCCTGCAAGGTCTTTAAGGTCTCCTGGTGCAACTTCTGAAGAAAACTTCTCCTTCTGGTAACAATGGAACTCAAGCTTCAACTCACTCCCTGCAAGAAGATGAACTTTCACAGCAAAAATAGTAATTTTCTCAAGGGAAACACCTGAGAGTGATGGCTGTCAGTGGGGAGTGAAGGAACAAGGCACTCAGCACTAAGAGAATGATTAGGGAGAGAATACTAGGTAGGTCTGGTGATATTTTAGCAGAGTAACAGTGCAATTTCTATTGTCTCTATGACCTTGCCCAAGGGTCCTATTTATACTTGGGCACTAAGGCTGGGTTGGCACTTTTGGCGCCAAAACTTAGAGGGTTGGTGAGGGACAAAGTCTGCAGTGTACTATTTGTCCCTACCTGCAGGCAGGTCTGCCTGTCCCCTCTGGCAGATGCCCCCTGGCGCCGACCAAAGTTCAAAAGAAAATATGTCTTCTAATGGAGACAAAATATCTGATTTGCTAAATATCTTTTGAAATGGTAACTTTGATACAAACTTTGTAAACTTTAGGGGGGGTCTCGAGGACCACCTCCTCTAAAATATTTTCAATCTTGAGGGGGGTCTCGAGGACCCCCTTCTAAAATCATTTTTCTTGAGAGGGGTTTAGAGGACCCTCTCCTCTAAAATCATTTTATAAACAGTTCTTTTCTTGTGAGCAGCCAGCCCTTTGGCTGCTCACTTCACTTGTGACTAAGCGTGAGGTGTGTGAGGACTAGGTGACCCTAGGGTTTCCTACTAGTATTCTCTTAATCCTATAGTGCTAAGTGGTTGAGCTTGCTCAACATACCTTGTCCCTCAGCCGCCAAGCCAAAACTCCCGGGAGGTCCCAACTAGCCTGCTTGAGCCCTGCTTGCTCAACTAGGCAACCTGTACAAGAAAGTAAAGTGTTAATACTTTTGTTCATTTAAAGACTGACGTCTCATGATGAGGAGTTGCTCGCGGTAGCTACTCCCTCATCCTGGCCACTCTGGGTGGGTTCCTTCTCAATATGAATTTCTGCCGAAACCCTTGTAATGGCACTTCTCAAATAATATTTCTGCAGTGACCCTTGCAGTGGCGCTGAGCCTTGCAGTGGCGCTGACCCTCTCGAATGTCATTACTGCGGTGACCTTGTAGTGGCGCTGACCCCTGCAGGCGCTGACCCTTGCATTGGTACTTCTTAATCTTGTATTTCTGTGGTAAGCCTTACGAGGCACCTCTCGAATGTCATTACTGCAGTGATCCCTGCAATGGCGCTGAGCCTTGCAGTGGCGCTGACCCTCTCGAATGTCATTGCTGCAGTGACCCTTGCAGTGGCGCTGACCCTTACAGCGACGCTGACTCTTGCAATGGCACTTCTCAATCTTGGACTTTTGCGGTGACCCTCGTGGGCACCTCTCGAATGTTATTGCTGTAGCGGCGCTGATGCTTGCAGCGGCGTTGATGCTCGCAGCAGCGCTGACGCTCGCAGCGGCGCTGACCCTCGCAACGGAGCTGACACTCGCAGCGACGCTGACCCTTGTAGCGGCGCTGACTCTTGCAATGACACTTCTCAATCTTGGACTTCTGCGGTGACCCTCGCGGGCACCTCTCGAATGTTATTGCTGTTGCGGCGCTGATGCTTGCAGCGGCGCTGACCCTCGCAGCGGCGCTGACACTCGCAGCGGCGCTGATACTTGCTGAATATGAGTTTCTGTCGGGACCCTGGGGTGGTTCCTTCTCAATTATGCATTTTTTTCGGTACCCTGGGTGGGTTCCTTCTTAATACGAGTTTCTGTAGGGATCCTGGGGGGTTCCTGCTCATTATGAGTTTCTGCCGGGACCCTGGGGTGGCTCCTCCTCAATATGAGTTTATGTCGGGACCCTGGGGGGTTCCTGCCCAATATGAGTTTCTGCCGGGACCCTGAGATGGGTCCTCAACAATATGAGTTTCTGTCGGGACCCTGGGGGATTCCTGCCCAATATGAGTTTCTGCCGGGACCCCGGGGGGTTCCTGCTCAATATGAGTTTCTGTCGGGACCCTGGGTTTCTTCTCAGTATTTCTAAAATGATATTTTTAATTTTTTATAGGTAGACACCCTTCTACAGCAACCATTCTTACCTTCCAGTAAGGAAAGTTGGTTCCATCAAAGAGAGGGGGCTTGCACAGGTTACCTAGTCTCTCAAATTTCTCATCCATAATTTATTTTAAGAAAACAATTTCAGAAACTCAAGATCTGAAGATTTTTTTTTGAAAAACCAACACTCTGATACCAATTGAAAAAATACCACTTAAGTCATTTAATTCAAGATTAAATTATCTAAATGTCTCCGAACAGTTTGTTGAATCAACTCTTTTCTTAAAACAAATTTTAAACACATGATGTGTAAAACAGTATGAACGAGTAATTTCAGTTATAGGTTTTCCAACTTTGAAAAACAAAACTTAAGGAAATTAAACCAACACAGCCTTAAGAAAGAAATGAGAGGAAGAGGAAGTACACACGAGCAATTTTAACGTGATAAAACCCCACCCAATTGGGGAAACATCCACGGACGTCTCCACTCCTCAAAAGTGAAAAGTCTACTAAAATAGAGTAACATGTTACAAACTATATAACAATCAAGACACACAATCAGAACTAATTTTATGTTCAGAAACATACCAACTCCTCTGGATTTTCTGACTTCTCCTAAGGCTCTGATGTTGTTCATGTTCTCTCAACTTTGTAACTCCACTCCTTTTAGCTTTACATCGACTCAAAATGTCCAAGATCTTAATACCAACACCTTTCAGTGTAATATTGTGACAGTGTAAGTGGTGATGTGCTCTAAATCACATACATGCAACTCACACACACACACACACACACACACACACACACACACACACACTTAACTACAGACAATATGCAAAACAAATCAAAAATATGCAATGGAATTTCCAAATCAATTTAATCAAACTATCAGACTTTGGATCTTTCAAATATCCGTAGACCAATAGGGAATCTTCCTATATACACGAGCCAAGATCCTATGCACTTTTTATTTGAAAATATTTACACTTATTTCACAAAATGTGAAATATAAAAAAGTGCAAATCCCCAATCAAGATCTCAATTAGATCTAAGTCTTAATATTAACAGAAAATAAAATCAGAAAAGGTTTTGTTGGTTTAGGGTTTGAAAATATCATATTAGTTTGAAAACAACCAATAAAATAAGATTTCTCGAAAGAAGAAATCAAAACTATGCAGTATCTAAGTGAAATGTATTACATAGATTAAATCTCAAAGTTCAATGAAAGAAAATGATATTTAACCAATGTGATTAAGTTAGGAAGGAGATAATGGACTGAAGAGGATAGATCTTCTTGAATCTCAAACTAAATCACTCACAGAAAGAGTTTTCTGGAAAGATTTTATCGGAGTTTAGTTTAGGGTTTGATTCCTCTCTCTTCTTTTTCTCTTTCTCTTCTCTCAGAAGTGAGGCTGGCCAAAGATTATAAATGTATATCATATGGAAAGTATTTATAGTAAGAGATGGAAGGCTCTGGAAACTCGAGGAAAATCAACGCTCGGGATTGAGTTTAAAAGATCGAAGCAAATCCAAGGGTTAAGGTTGCACCGCTTGAAAGTTAACCCTCATTGGTTGATCCAGGTGTTACAAGGATCATCTCAGATAACATGTTGGTCGTTGATTGAAAGGATCCAAAGGTTCACAGTTAAGAACAGGTATGTGAGAACGTAAAAACACAAATCTAGCCGTGTGGAGACAACACGTGTAAGGCTAATATGGAATGTTAAACGCATTTTCTTAAACTTCTACAAATACAATTGTAGCCACAAATTCTTAAGCGCTTTCGGTTTCTACCCAAACAGGTTTTTAACAGCTTATGGAATTTACAAAACAACCCAAAATTTTATTAAAAACAATTTTTAATTTCTAAAAAATATTTGACAAATCATAGAAATTATTTAAAATATCCCAAAAATTATAGAAAATTATTTTAGAGGGATTTAACTCACACAACACCAATTAATGAATAAGGCAAGCACATATGCAACACATGCATGCATCCTAGGTGAAGTGTTGATGTACTACCATTTGAACAATTAGAGGAACTCAATAAGAAGAGTCTGAAGGTTCTTTGGTTTGAAAGGGTATGACTCAATTTTGTCACTATTTCCAAACTAGATGAGCACCTATATAACATAGACTCAAGTGAGTCAAAGATATAGGGTGCTTTAGGAACAAATGATATAAATCATTATAAATTAATATGAAAACTCCCCCTACATCACAGACATCTCTTCCCCTTTTTTGTCTCGATTAGACAATCTGGTAAAAAGATAAACACATCTAGCATAATATAATGCCAATATGATAAATTCATTATGAAGAATAGCTAGATAAACATGAAGAAACCAGTTAAAAATGATCAATCAATGTTAAATCAGTAGCTAGAAAAATTGAATCACACAAACAATATATCAATCCAAGCAAGTGTGTTTAAACATATTAATGCAGTTCAAGATTAAAGCTAAAAAAATGACTGCATAACCAAAAACCCAGTACCAAAATATTGATAAAAAAGCAGCAGGGTACTGAAATAAAAATAAGTCAACCAAAAAGGTCAAACTAGTGAAACAGGGCTGTCGTTCGAACGAGCCAGGAATTTTGCTTGAACGAGATGCGACATCGCTCGAACGAAACAACATGTCGTTTGAACGACATAAACAAACTTAGACAATTTCCCCAGAAAATGAAATAGAGTTGTCCAGTGACAAAATTTCCATAAAAAACTGTCTGGAAGGGGATCAAAACAGTGAAATAGAACTAAAAGAATAGCTAAACTAAGAAAACTCAAAACAAACAAATATGAGTAACACGCTAACATAGTACCGATGTGCTTAAACATGAACATGGAATGTATGGGCATGTTACAACAAATGAATCACAATTCCAACACATCGAAGAGATTAAGAAACTCTAATTGATAGCAATCTATCATCAAACTTTATCATAGCCATATGTAACAATTTAAAATGCAAGATTAATGAACTAAACAAACATCATGCACATGAATCCGGAATATTGACGATTCTATAAACAATAGCGTCATGATGCGAATTTTCAACTATAGGATTCTTCGTGCAAATCCGTTTAAATTTTTAATCCATCCAAACACCCTCAAATATATATCATATTTTTTCTTTAGAATGAACTAAACTAATTTGTCCCATTTTTGGCATATAAATCTTTTTATTGCCTTATGATTTTTTTGGGTCTCTTTTAAATGGTGGCTTTCACGACGAGTCAATTTTACACTCTCGCAGCCCTTTCCCATGAACACTCATCTTTTTTTTTTTCAATATAATCCTCACGGTAAACGGTTATTACATGCACACCTCCTCCTTGTATCTACTTATGCATAGATGACAAAATTGAGATAAGAACATCTCACAACACTCAAATATGCAAGAGTAGTCAAACATCCATATAAACTCGTGCATGTGTGCAAAGAATACATATATACAAAGTCGAATTAAAATGCATATCAACTTCGAAACAACCCCATAATACAATGGTTAAGATCATTCTAAGCATTGATAATAATGACCAAATGTTCTAGCCACATGGACAATTAAAGGAAGGGGGTCCAAGCACACCAATATGCCACATCAAACATGTTAACCATGGCACAAAAATAAAACCGAAAATCTTTTTGGCTTTTTCGAAATATTTTGACTCAAATAAAAGAAAAATCTTTTTGTGTTTCTCTCAAAAATTTTCAAAACCAAAAATCTTTTTGTATTTTTCAAAAAAATTTATATAACAAAATCTTTTTGTATTTTTCAAATAAGATGCAATAAACGAAAAATATAATACAAAATGATAAACATGGTAATAGACTCAACCTTTAGATTTAGCGTGGGAAGAATCAAGTGCAACCAAATGAGAACCATGAAATTTTATTCCTAAAGCTACCAAATCCAACTTCCTAACCCAAGTAGGTGTGTAACGACGCATGGGGGTGGGGGGAATTGGGGCAACTTTATTCCTAAACTTCCTCAACTTTCGAGGAACATTCCTAAGTTCGTAGAAAAACTTTATATGGTGACCTTTTCTACCACAAGATGTGCAAGTGTAGAGATGGTATGGAAAGTGACCTACATGTGGACATTTTCTAACGTTCCTATGTGGATCTCTCACACGTGCGGGGGGAATGGGAATAATACAATCATCAAAGCCAATACCACCCCTACCTCTATTAATTTGGACGGTGCCTAGCATCCTATCAAACTTCTCACTTCTAGCCTCCAAGTCAAATTTAACTCTAGATGAGTCTCTCAAACTCTCCTCCAACTCCTTAATCCTAGACTCAAGTAGATGCCTAGACTCCTCAAAATCTAGTACCTCCTTTTTCAAAGCCTCCATCAATCCTCTAAGGGTGTATCGCTCTTTCTTGACGTACTCTAGATTCTCCCTAAGCTTATTCTCTCGTGCCCTAAGATCTTCAATTAAGGCATCATTATTTTCTACGGCACGTTCTTTCGACTTATCTTGCAATTTTGAGTTAGCCTTTTTAACCTTCACCGTTGTTAACGCAGAAATTCTCCATCTACGAGGACCAATCAGAAAAGGATACATGTCATCCTACGTGGCAATATTCGACACCCGAGGAGAGTTGGTCAGTATCCGAGGAGAATTGGTCGGCACCCGAGGAGTGTTAGTCGGCACCCGAGGAAAGTTGGTCAGTACCTGAGGAGAATTAGTCGGCACCCGAGGAGAGTTAGTCGGCACCCGAGGAGAGTTGGTCGGCATACCAATCAGGAAGATCAAAGGATAACTATGCATTTAATGTGCATTAATGAAGATGACCGCGCATTTAATGAGCCTTAATGTATATTTATACTATATTAATAGATGACAACACATAGCATACCAAGTAATTCAACAATTAGATTCGTTGAATGTAGACATAAATGTCTACATACAATGAATCTCTTTATCTCCCATCACTATAAATACATGTATCCCCTTAGCCAAAAGGGAGGAGATCCGAGATAACTAAGAAACACCATACACAAGATACACCCTTTTTCTCCCTCTCTCCACCACATTGTGCTATTATAAATCCCTGGGAATAAAATAACAGTGGACGTAGGCTTCTTTCTTATAGCCGAACCACTTTAAAAATCTTTGTCTCTCATGTGCTTGATTGGATTGCTTTTATCTATTTATCTGTGATCATAAAAATGGGATTCGGTCCTGTTTTTTGCATCAACAACCGTCTCCTCAAACAACTCTCGAAATGCAACTTGCAACTCTCCTACGTCAATCTCCTCATCCTCGCTCTCATCACCCTCACCCTTTCGGGAAGCACTCTTAACAGCCTCAGAAGTGTCATGCACATGAATATCCTCGTGGGAAGATATATCGTCGTCGCTCACATGACATACCATAAATGCAATGAAGTTACTCTCAATGGGGGAATCCTCTCCCTCTTCCGATTCACTCTCATTTAAGGTGGCGTTGTATGCTATCGTTTCTATCCCTCTTTCTTAAGTCTAGTGGGACACTCAGCTACTTTGTGACCATATCCCTCACACCCGAAACACCTATCAGACTCATCTCTCTTAGGTTTCTCACTCTTATCCTCAGGGGTGGAGTCTCCCTTGTTCTTGAATTTCTCAAACTTTTTGGCATCTTTCGATTGCTTATGAATTTAAAGAATCTTCTTGAACTTTGTTGCCAACAATATGACATCCTCAAAGTCAGAATCAGAATCGCCATTCAAAACTTTAGTTTCCTACTTCAGGGCTTTCAAAGCAATGCCCTTTTCATTCTTTGGCACTTGTTTGGAGGTAAACATATCGAGTTCATAAGTTTACAGGTCACCTACGATCTCTTCCAGTTTCGACGAGTTAGGCATGCCAAATGAATTCATAACGGTCACTTTCGCATCAAACCTATTTGTCAACGATCTCAAGATTTTCTTAATCACTCGGTTATCGAGAATTTTCTCACCTAGGTTAAATGCTGCATTAACAATAGTGGACAACCTAGTGTAAAACTCATCAAACATCTCATTCTCTAACATCTTAATCGTCTCAAAATGTGTAATAAGATTTTGTAACTTAGACACCCTAATCGTGCTCGTGCCCTCGTGAGTGAGTGCAAGTGTATCCCAAGGTTCTTTCAAAGTTTCACAAGTCATGATACGATTATACTCTTTAGGTGTGACATGTGAGGAAATAACGTTCAGACCTTTAGAGTTATACAGTGCAAGCCTATGTTCAGTTTCAATCCATGACTCAATGGGTTTTAAACTAGTGACCTTACCCTCTCGTGTGACAGGTGGTGTCCAACCTTTTTCAACTTCTAACCAAACACGCTCATCAATAGATTTTAAAGCACTTCTCATTCGCATGTTCTAATAATCATAATTAGTGCCATAAAAACAGCAGTGCGAAAAATATCATAACCACCAAAATTCATCCTTCCAAGAAAAAAGGGGGCAAACACAATAAAAATGTATTTTTGGCTTTGATACCAATTTTTAGGTCCCCAAAATATAACTTTCAACAAAAACTTTTGCTTAAGCGGAATTAAGTTAAAGATGAATGCAAACCAATTTTCTCTTTTTATGAAAAAAAACTCTTTTTCAATTTTATCAAACCAAGTTGTGATACAAATTAACTTAACCCAATTTTATCTTGTTTAACCCTAAGCATTCAATTAGTGATTAAATCAAGTAAAATAAAGTAAAGAAATACTCACAACGCCGATGTATGAGGAAAAACCCAATCGGGAAAAAATCTCGGACGACCTACGCCAGACAATCACTATGACAATGGTTTTACAAAGTCAGACGGTACTCTTATACAACGACTCAATACACCCATGAGACTTGATGCTCCTCTGATCTTCTACCAATCTTCACAGTGCCCACGCTGAAAGTAACCTTCTTCTACGATACTCGTCCACATCAGTCGCCTCCATGAATGTCTCGGTATCCACCGATACGGCCTTGTGTTGTCTACTATGTTGAACATAAAAGTAACCTTATTCTCTTCTCCACTGCAAAATCAACAATGTTCAAGTGTTGAATAAACCCAACTTGGTGCTACAAAGATAACATAACATATGGTAATGATAACTCAAATCTTTGTAAACTGTAAGGATGTGTTTAAGATTTGAAATCTTAGAAAACAATTGCAGAAATACGTACTATTTGTAAACTTTTTAGTACTACACACCCTTTAAGAAAATTGGAACACACCTCTGTTTATAACAATTTTAAAGCGGTGGAAGATCTCGTTCAAGCGAGATACTGCATCGTTTGAACGACAGCAGCACTCGTTCAAACGACAATGGTTGTCGTTTGAATGACGTCGGCCATATTAGAGTTTTGATGAATCCAACTTTAAAAATAGAGTTTTACTTAAAATCAACTCTTATCCAACTCTAATCCTTCCATATTTGAGAAAAACGAAGTGTTAAACAAATAAAACATTTAAAAACCATTTTCTTAAGAATAATATCCTTATTTTGAATTCCGAGTTTCATTACCATTATGCATTCATACATGTGTGATCTCGTAATGCAATTAAACCTTGAAGACGAGAAATTCGCACCAATTAAACTTTAGCATGATTAATTCCATGTAGCTTTGCCGTAACGTCTTCAATTAATCTTTGTCATGTCATAGTCTCGTAGTGATAGGACAATAAAAATCTACTTATAACTCAAACGTGTTTTGTTTCGAGAATAAGTCAAAACTACATTAAGACTCAATTGGAAATTTGGTCCTTACAGGCGGGGTAGCGTAACTAGGGTGTTTAAAATACATGCTTTAGGTGTGCACTGTTAGATGAGAGGTATGGGGTATATTATGTGAGTGCGACACCAGTTTAAATATGGAGTATATCATATTTTAAATGTTAAAGTATTTTGAATACTTGCTAATTATTTTCAAAACGCTTTGGGCTCTGACCCGCTTGCAAATATTTTAAAAACCTTTTAGATGTCCAGACACAGGGTTGCATGGATGATATTATTCCTTCGAGTCAGACGATGTCGCATCAACTATGGATGCTAGAAGGGATTGCTTAAATGCTTCTATCCTTGTGATCTAAATAGGAGGTACTGGGAGTTATATTCGAGCATGTTGCCCAACTGTTGTCATTTATATTATTTGTTGTATTTTTGTTTGAGCCTTTTCGATATGGTTGTATTAATATTTTACCAAGAGTTATCGGCTATTGTTTATTTATTTCAGTTGATGGATTTATTGTATGTTTAAGTTAATAAGATTAGAAAGTTTAAATTTGACACCGGACCTAATAGGTTATTAGTAATTAATTGGTTTTCGACAGTGATGCTGAGAATAATCCATATGAGAATCCTGTTTTATTTTGATGAATAATTGATCAGCTGAGATTAAAATAGGCGGGGTGTCACAAATGATATCAGAGCATCAGGTTCTAATGTTCTTATGAATCTGTGTGGACGTACTACGTTTTCAGTGTTGCTTTCTATTTGATATAGATCCCTATGCTTAGGATTGTTGATTCCTATGGTGAGATTTTGTTCTCATGCTATAATGTATGATTATAGTAAATCTTATATGCGTTCGGGTGTGCTTCGTATGCCGACACGCAAAGGATGACCAATGAGGGCCATTGGGAGAACAGCCGAAGGCGGGGCTCAGTTGGAGTTGTTGAATAATTTTGGGGACGATGACCATAGTCGAGGTCACCCCCTATTGTTGCTCGGGAAGTTGGGGTTGTAAGGACTGTTAGGGTGCAACATATATTTTTCAAGTACCACTATAGCAGAAGGTGGTGCCAAATTAGACTCACCCTGCGTGGTCAGAGTGGGAGGAATCAGAGGGATCTTTGAAGATGACCCCCCGATGGAATTTTAGAAATGCGAAGATTGTGTATGTTAGCCAATGGACATAAGATACCCAGAGGCTTTGGCATATAGCAGAGTGTAGTATACCAGGAAGTGAAAATTGGGGTAAATTTTTTTTAGCTCATGGGAGCAGTGTTGTAATGGTGCCAATCAATCACCACATTTGAAAAGTGAAATATTATGCCAATGGAAGGATCTTAGGTACCACTTGACCGTGAGTTCCTTCATCTATTATTCAGGAAGAGATGTGAATGATGTTCTAAACTTATCACAAGAGGGATGGATAGAGGCCCATTTGTGAAAAATAATTTATTTTTCTAGAGAACCTTGTACCTGATGAGGTACTTACAATGGGGAAAATAGTCCTTAAGTGGGTGATGGACTCACGAGAGGGGTCGCCAACACTTAAGGGAAATTCTGCTTGGATGAACGATGCAGATAGAGACAATGTCATGCTTTTGATAGTGATGATATTAATGCTTCTATGTGAAGGGAGCTAAAAGAGTTAAGGGATTTAGACAGGGAGTAAGTCTAGATGAACGATGCTAGCGAAACATCGCAGGGGGAGACCTATCAGGGGACCCATTTAAAGGATTCATATAGCTGAATTCCTACCGAGTGACGACGGATTGAATCGGGGCTGATAAGGCCAATAGTGTGTTCCTTAGGGCCAGAGAAGCTAAGAGAAAAACGAGGGTAACCATCTGGGTCGAGGCTACCAAGGTTCGAGAGAAGGACAATCGTAAAACGGTTAGTATGTCCAGTAATAGAGGATTATATAGAGATATTTTTATGTGGAGAGGAGGACCACCTGTATGGATTTTTCTCGAAGTGAGTAAAGGGACAAGAGTATGGTGCTTATCAAGGGAAATGATTAAGATGGTTTTGATTCGGTTCGGACAAGTGTGTCATGTTTGGTAACCATTTAAGGATACAGGGTGATTGGCAAGATCTAAATATGAGTTTTATACTCGGGTGAATGGGGCATGCTTTATGTGGCACGAGCGAGTCACGGTATTTTGATTAGCACTAGATTCGCGTGTGAGACGAGATAAGTGTGTATATTGATAACATTATTATGACACCCCGCCTAATTAAACATCGGGTGATCAGGCCTTTATTAAATTAAAACAGGTTTCTCAAATGGTTCATTCTTAGCATCACTGTCGAAAACTTTTTAATTACTAATACCCTAAGTAAAATTAGACCGGTGCCAAATTTTATCTTTCTTAAAACAGATAAAACAACCATGCAGAACAACGTAAAAATAATCATGTACTATAACCCAATCAACAAAGTAAAAGTCCAACAGAACAAAAGTATTACCGAATAAACCATCGGCAAACATCCCAAACAACAATAGAATAACCATTAGTCTGAAACTAGCATCTGAGACTAATACCGGACAACAAGTCCATGCATAGAAGAGTGTGAGATCCTGTACTAGATCTGAATGAGAGATATCGTCTAGTCAAAGTCCTGTAAGCATCCACCGTGCTACAGCTCCGAGTCTCTGGAATGGAATCATCATACATGGCATCCCTGTGGCTGGACACCTAAAAGGTTTTGTAAATATTTTATAGCAAGAGTTAGTACTCAAAACATTTTGAAAATATTTAGCAAGCGTTTATCACAATATAAAATGCGGTTATTGATTACACATGTTAGGTTATCGTACACTCTCTTGAGTTACTCACCCCTCATCTTTGGTTCACACCTAACGTTCTACACTTAGTCTACCTAGCCATATCTTCCAAGCTATCTAGGACTAAGTAATCATCAGAACTTATCTATACTTAAGTTCCAGTACCGCCCATACAGTACAACCGTTTCACTAACATCTCACGTATGTTAATTAATTCCCAAGTAACATTTCATCTTTGTTATTTTTCAAGACTTCCCATTTAGTTTCACTACTAAAATTACTACAATTCTCACAATTGTTGACTTCCCACTTGTGTAATTAAGTTTCGCTACTTGAATTACTAAATAGATTTTCTTTATCTAAAGGTTCATTTCGTAATTAAGTTTCACTACTTAACTTACCAATTCAGTATGTATCTTTAAATACACAATATATCAATCTACTAATACACGGAAGTAGAATATCATCAGGTATATATATTTCACACACAATATATACTAAATATTAGTCACTACTATTTTGCCCCTTTTATACACCTAAAGGACTCTTGGTTCGGAATGATTCATCGACCCCAAGTAAGAATTGGTTCGGCATGATACATCGACCCCAATTATTTTAAAAATATATATATACACATATTCTGGTTCGGGACTCTCTCATCGCGACACCAGTTCAAAGTTTGGTTCGGTATTTCTCATCGACCCCAAACTTATAATAACTTTATGTTAGTTCGGAATGTCTCATCGACCCTAACATAATTAATTTAGGTATAATCTCTCTACCTAAAAGATCACAATATTCAGTAGGTACACGCACGACCTATTAATCGTATACGTACGTAATATTTTAATCTCATATATTTACCGTACAATATTCGCTTTACGATTTATCTCATTAATCGTATTTATTTGAGTATTCACACAACTCTAAGGGTCCTAGTTACCCCTTACATATAATTTCAGTAGTTATTGCTTACCCTACTGGTCTATTACTTAAATTGAATTTACTTCGCCCCGTAACTCAATTTCCGAAGTCCCCGATACTCTACTAAATCGGATTATTCTCCTCGGTCCATAATCCAAGCCCTACACCCAATGGCCTTATTGGACCTCAACAATATACCTACTGGTCTTATTCTTACTCCCATATAAGTATAATGTAAATCCTAGAATACCCATTCATTCCCGAACTCAACGAAGGATTAAACACAAAATTTTCGGGAAACAGCTTGCGTCGATCGATCGACGGCTGGGTTCGATCGATCGACATAGTCGATCGATCGATAGTTCAAGATCGATCGATCGATCGAACAGGGACAGACGCAGTCTATCTTCTTCGTTGATCCTCTCCTCCATTAACAAATTTCCAAACTCCATTATTGTCCACCAAACTTTTACCCAATGATCCTAACATATTTCCACATATACTAGGACAGTTTCTAACATGTCAATTACATCAAAACTCCAATTACTTTAAAGAAATAATGAATTAAAACTCAGCATTTCTTGAAACCCTAGTTATGGTGTTCTTCCCATATTATCATTCAAAATCCAGATTTTTATTCCGAAAATCATCAAGTCTAATCTGAATATTAATCCTCTACATATTTTAAATCATTCTACATGCGATTCCTATCCCAACATGCATAAATATCATCTTTCTCCAATCAAAATATTGATTTAACCAAAACTATTCAAAAACTCTACACATGGGTATTATAACTTTATAAATTTTTGCAATAAACAACTTGCCTTATGATCAGTAGGGTCTGATTTCGTGGTTCTTGTTGATGATTGATGATCTTCATCCTTCAATCCTTCTTCCCCAACAAGTTGATGGTAGAAACCCCTTTGAATCCTTCCCAAATCTTCTTTTTGCTTTAGAAAGTTGTGCCTCTCCTCTCTCTAATGGTATTGGTGTTGACATGGGTGTTCTAACCCTAATTCATCTATCATACGGCTGATATAAAACTCTCAATTTCGTAGGTCTCCATACCCTCTTACGTTAAAAGACTAAAATGCCCCCGAACGGTCTCGGTTTAGCCCAAAATTACCCCGGGACTCAACTAGTACCCCCGGGTATACTATTTTGATTAATTTGACCCTTCCGGACTCTTTGGTGACCTCTAAATTATCATTTGAGTCACTTAAAAAATATTACTCGTTCTCATCCCAACGCGGTCTATACGCGTTAAGTAACTATTTACCACTCGCACTAAGTAAATAAAATGATGCAATATATACCGGTATCTATCTTTCGATTAATACACCATAATTACAATTTTAAATGAAACTCTTTAAATTACTACTCTTACGTAATTTAAATCAAGCCGATATTTTCTCATTTAATTCTCCAATCTAATTAATTGTATTATTTGGAATATTCAGAAATACGGGGTATTACAATTATTATGTGTATATATATTATCTGTGGTATAACGAGGTTATCTTTGGTTTCATCCGCAGGGGAGAGGGTTTAGTCAGGGAAATATATTTTATTGGAATTCGTCATTTTAGTGATGTGTTATACGAGTATAATATTATCCTGAGTATAGACTGGTTAAAATGATATTGGGTTGATATTGCAAGGATATCTTGTTTTCTATTCCAGGGCAAGATGTGTTGTTTTTGTGATGCCTCACCTGAAACAGAGTTGAGCTCACATTCATATTATATTATGATTGAGACTTCGAAGAGTATAGTTGTCTCGAGATATTGATCCGGATGTGTAGGGACTTTACCGATAAGATTCAGGGTGCATTGGGTTTACTACCAAGCGGAGAGATTGAACTCGTTATTATGTTTAGTGCTCAGGACTTGGTGATAGGGAGAACACATTGTTATATCACTCCTTTAGAGACGTGGAATTTTTGAGAGCCCCGATTATGTGTTTGAAGTTTATGGAATTTTATTACCACCAATGGTGAGTGATAGTGCATTTGGTAAAGTTCCTTGTTTGACTTTGATTGCGGGATGAGGTACGCATGAATCTTAATAAACATCATGAGTAGAGAGACATTGATGGATTCTAGGCCATCAGTTTTAAATGTTAATCAATGAAAGTTTAGAGAAAACACTCTAAACTGAGAGCTATTATATAGCCTAAGGCATGAGGAGCCAATAGTGCTGTGACAAAGCACTGAAATTCTTCTCACCACGAGTTGAAGAGTGGGACAATGTCGAGAAGGATTAAATTATGATTTCTGGGGTGATTGAGAATACCAATGTGTCATAGCCACACCGAGAATGCGAGAGCAATAGGGTAATGTGTGTTGCATGTGAAACGTTTGTTATGTTATACCAATATTGCACGGATAATATGGTGTATGGGCGCCCTGATTAGCTGATTTTGAGTCGTCCGAGATAGGAGTACATGGGAATAAATGTGTGGAATATATGCCTGTAAGGCAGTTATAAAAAAAATGGAATGGCATGATGGATTAAACGTGGTGTGAGAAAGATGATGATCCAAGTATATATGTGCAACGAGAGTTATCGCTCCCGAGATGGGTTGAAAGGCTGTGGGAAGCCATTTAAAAGGATATCTCTTGAGAAGAGGAAAATCCAACTATTGTGGAAAGTAAAACGGTGCCTTACTCAGTTGAATGTTGAGAGTGGCTTGCGCATAAATAGAATGTTAATGTCTATAAGGTAAAAAGATCCAAGAAGTGCGCATTATGGCAAAAAGTGCACGGTCCGTGATTTTTGGTATACCACGGGGAAAGAAGGGGAGTATAAAGTACCATTTAATGTGATATATGATAAGTGGAAATTGGTGTTAAGTGAGACATAGTGAGATTGTCTCCGGGTGCACCACTAATAGATGGAAATAAACTGGTGTGCCCAAACCTTTCTTTGAAAAGAAGGATTGCACCGGTGTAAGGTGACGTACAATATTGTTGTGAATTAGGATGTGATCCTTGAACCCCACCTTCGATAGGGATTTTCAGGAAGCAGTGGGGATGACGTTTTGTTATGGTCAAGTTGTGTCACCTATAACCGATGAGTATACGAGAGGTGATTTACACTGTTGGATAATGCGAGTGGTGAGCATTATAAACTGTACAGTAATTGGGAAGGGAAATTACCGATTGCTAGAGTTGTGTTTAATAACTCGTATCGATTTATTATGGAATAGGTTCCATTTGAGGTTTTGCATGGAAAGCCTTATCAATTATCCTCTGGTTGTTTATAGGTGAGCGAATAACTAGATTTTTGGATCGGACGTGATTTAGAGTCCGTTGTCGAGAGGGACATTAACCACAAACTATTTTGGGCTGACTTTTGAGTGTCACGAGAGTTACTTCGCCATGAACCGAGATTTGAAGGATTGACATGAGTGGTCATATGTTCTTATGGTTTCTCTTAATATGGGATTTTTGTATTGGGATGTATACAGGAAGCTGGCACTTAGTGATGTGTGGCCTTCCAAAAGTATTGAGGTGATGGATCCAGTGATGTATATGATCGTCTTATTCGGGTGTCATTGGTAGAAGCACAATGTGTGATGTGCCGTTATTGAGGTGAGAGCTTATGACTGATGGAGTGTATTAGTATGAAGAGAATTGAACAAGCTTTCTGTGAAGCTGGAGTTATAGTGATTAAGTCTGTAGACAAGTGGGTACCACTAGCAGGTGTATAGTGGAGTAACCCTTATGTTACTTTGAGATTGATTTCGAGTACTAGAGGATGCTGTGTTGGTAAGGATCCTGAGTCTTAGTACCGATTGTATCTGAATTTCGAGGATGAAATTCCCTTGTGGGGGGGAGTATGTAATACCCCGTACTTTTATGAATATTTAAATTACCTAGGTGGGTGTAATTTAATGATATAATAATTTTAAGTGAAAGAGAATTTGAAGTGTGGATTAAATATTAATTGGCGAGTTTTGGATTATTATCAATGTGTGCTATATTTACTTACAAAAATAAGTAAATGAAGTTGGATTATTTTATATCATGTTGCAGTTGGGCAAAGCGACAAGTAATAATATTTTTTTACTCGAAAAATACATGCGGAGTTGTATTGGATTTAAAAAGGTTATTTTTTTTATAAGTGACTTGGATGGGGATTTCGCGTGCACGGTTGGTCTCAGATGGGCCAAAATAGTCAAAATAAAGTACCCGGGGGGGATAGTGTTTGGGTTCCAGGGACTTTTTGGACCATTAGGGACTCACATTTGAGTATACGAGTCAATTTTGGGTTTAATAAGGGGAGAACCCTTATTTCTCTCTTATAAGCCACAGGTGAAAGGGAAAAGGAAGGAAATAAAGAAATAAAAGAAAGGAAGAGAAAAAAGGAAAAGAAAAGGAAAACTCCGGCCAAGCTCTGACAGATTTCGACACGAGGTCGTCAGATTTATCCAACGAGGCAAGTGCTTGACTTGCTTTAACTATTAATGTGTGTTTATAATACATATTATAGTTGGTGTAAACTATATGAATTTTGGGTTGGGATTTTTGAATCAAAATGCTTTTTTTTGGAAATGATTTCATATAAATTGATGTGATAACCACTCCATATGAAATCTGAGCTCAAATCCATGTTAATGGTGTAATTTTTGATGAGAAATTTGGAAAAATGATAAATAGTGTGTTTAACTAAGTTAGGGTTTAAAATCTTAGTTAACTAGATAATTCCATGAATAAATTATTATGTTGGGTAAAAATAAGTGGGTAGATGTTTATAGTGATGGTTGTTGATGTAGAAACCATAAATTTTGGAGTTGGAGAAGATGACAAACTCCCGAACTGAGAAAATCAAATCGGTGAAATGCGGTTCAATTTGGGTCACCGGACCGATTTGTTTTTGGGGACGTCGGTTCGGTTCATTTTTTATCACAGGATCGGTTCGTTTTTCTGGCGATTGGTTCGGTTCGTTTATGACAGTTAAATTCGAGAAATTTTTCTTGGACTAAAAGGATTGGAGAAGAATTCATTTTGGAAGATAAATATTCGGGGATCCTAGATAGAGTGTCAGGACCTCTAACAGATTAAATGAGTGATATATAAATCTCGGGTTAGCAGGAATAAGATCCAGGTTATAAATTTTAGGAGTGTTTGGGATGAATGACTCCCAAGAGAATCATTTTCGGGGTTATATATACATTTATGCTTACAGAATATACGTGTCGATAATATGTGAGTGAAATCCGAATGTAGGAGTAGGATGAAACTAGAATACTAGCTAGATGTGATAAGCCAATATTCAGAAGAAATGAATGTGATAATTGTATCATAAGTGAGTGAATACTTATGGGATTAACATAAGTGTGTGTATACTTATGAATTAATACGAATTGGTACATTCGGGATTATAGGCTAATGCCATGTGAGATAGGCATGAATAGTCGAATTTGATGATATTTATATATGGGTATAGAGACAGTGTATATATGATATGCTTATAAATATATTTGTGTGTGAATGATATATTTATATGAAACATACCCCTCTAGTGCTATCATGGGAAGTTGTACGATATGGGTGAATCCCCTGGCTTGAAGAGCAGGGTGAGTATAGTCCTCAGGTCATAGCATCCAGTTATTTAAGTAGTGTGGCTCTTTATCATGGGTGAGATGTCTTGGGTATAATTCGGTCTCACATTCAGGTGAAGACTTATGACCGCTTCCCCTACGTTTCTATTATGTTTTTATCTGGTCGGTGTGATATCCCGACCGGTGGTACCCAGGATAATGTGTGTGTTCCCTGGAATATCATAGCATTCTAGAGTCTGCATCCATTGAGTTATAGCTCTGAAGGATGGTTATTATACTTATAGGGGAGTTTGGTACCATTACATGAATGATAGACACAAGTGTGACCTCGTCCCAAGATGGGATCCACTCGGCCAAGGCTGACCTTACAAACTATTATGATAGACAATTTTGGACCCTTTTGAAGTGGCCCTACATCAACAGTCTCAGACTCGTCCCAGTCTCTTAGGCCGAGACCCATCATTTAGCCCATTATCCCCTCACAAGTCTCGTCTCGGCCAAGCAGACCCCAGGTAGCTGAGACCACACTTCATTCTTGCCCATCAGTTGCTCAAACAGGACATTAGAGATGTTATCCTCGACCAGGACGAGACCTCCCAAGATGATATACAGCCATGTGTGACACAAGTTTCCAACATATTCGATACACGTGGGCAGACAGTTATAATAAGATCACAGGAGCACATGAGGGGATACTGCATCATCATTACCTACTTGAGCCACGGGGCATATGTTTATACCCTGTTAGAAAATTCATCAAGGACACACTCCTTGCATGCTTAGGGGTGAACTGCAGATCCCAAGAACTATAAATACTCATCTTCTTCCCTGGTGGAAGGGATCTGATGCGACTCAATTTGTGTCTAAAGTGCGTGCTAATTACGGTTCAAATGCAAACCGATCGCGGAAGTAATAAACCCGATAATACAGGGTATCGATCCTCAGGGAAATGGGATGTGGAGACATGACGACATTGGAGAGATAGAGAATCCTAACTTGACAATAAAAAGAAACGGAAAGATGCATTGAATGGGAGTATATCTAGGAACTAAATGAAGATTTAAATTAACTACAACTAAATTAAATGCTATTCAAATGGAACTAGTCTATCTAACCTAAGAACATAGGACAATTATATGGAGGAATTAACTAAGAATGGAAACAATAGGTCGGGTTATAATTCCCCACACCCTAGTAATTCACCTCATAGGATACTAGATTTTGGAATTAAAACTTCAAATGAACCCGGTCTTTATTAATCCTAAGCATTACGTATATAAAGGAATGAAGCACTCATCATACGAAATCAAAGGCAAGAATAAAGCAGTGTCACATTAACCAACACGCATGTCACACTCTTAAGCATCCCGGTTACCTAGGGCAAACGAGATCAAAAGTCCTATGATGGTTGCGATAGTTGCGCAACACGAATACTTTAAGATTTTAATTCAAAAATATATTTCCCATTATGATGAATTACATCGGGTTGGGTTCATGCACCCCAACCCTTAAAACTTAGTCGACATAACTAAACTAAATAAAAACACAATTTTGGAAAAACAAAACATCATACTATATGGAGAATGGGGAAGAAGAAGTGCTGAATCAAAACAAATAACTAATCTAAGTAAACACTGAAGGATTAAAGGAAAAATATTACGTGTATTGAAGAAATTCCAGAAATAAACTTCAATCTTCACTCTTTTACAAAACTAGGGTTTTTGGTACAAAACCCTTCTACTACTGCTGAAAACCTAAAATTTTGAACCCCTAAAGTTGTGTAACAACCTTGAATAAACAGTCTCCGGATTTTATAAGATATTGAGCCAACATAAAATTCTTTAAAAGATGAAATTCTGAGAAAACCCAAAGCGGTCCGGATCGATGGGACTGGGCGATCCGGATCGCCTCCTTATTTTTGTCAAGCATCTATGCAGAGGCGGTCCGGATCCTTTAATTTTAATAGGTCCGGATCGCCCTTAATTTTCATTCAGAGATCTTGCTGCCAACGGGTCTGGACCTTTTATTTTTAATCGGTCCGGATCGCCCTAGTTTTTCCTCCAGAACTTTTTTTCTTGACTTCTCTCATCTTCAACTGATCGTAACTTCTGCACCGGAACTTGGATTTGGACGTCGTTTCTTCCTACGGACTTGTAGACTCGAGGTCTTCAACTTTCATTTTGGGTTCTCATCCAGATTACTGATGGAAATTATGCTTTTGACCTTTTGACTTTTCTTCCTTGATTCAACCTTCTACTTTGGCTTTTTCCTTTCTTTACTTAGCAATAAATACCTGTAAATATCATAAAAAAGCACAAACCTCGAGATACTATGTAGAAAGGTTAGTGACATATAAATGAGATAAATCAAGATGAATTACACTATTTGAGGCTGTAGAAGGGTGTTATCAATAAAAAAAAGCAAACAAAATAAAAAATACTTTCTCTTATTAATGACATCCGAGAGGTACCCGCGAGGGTCACCAAGAAGCCCAAAAGCCATTGCGAAGTATCAGCGCCACTTCAAGCATCAGCGCCGCTTCAAGCGTCGGCGCCGCTTCAAGTGTCGGAGCCGCGACAAGGGTCGGCGCCGCCTCAAGTATCAACGACCGCTTCAAGTGTCAGCGCCACTTCAAGCGTCAGTGCTACCTCAAGTATCAGTGCCGCTTCAAGCGTCAATGCCACTTCAAGTGTCGACGTCGTTGCAAGCGTCAGCGCCACTTCAAGTATCAGTGCCGCTTCAAGCGTAAGCGCCGCTTCAAGTATCATCGCCACTTCAAGCGTCAGCGCCGCTTCAAGTGTCGGCGCCGCGACAAGGGTCGGCGCCGCCTCAAGTATCAGCGCCGCTTCAAGTGTCAGCGCCACTTCAAGCGTCAGCCACTTCAAGTATCAGCGCCACTTCAAGCGTCTGCGCCGCTTCAAGTGTCAGCGCCGCGACAAGTGTCTGCGCCGCTGCAAAAGTCAGCGCCGCTTCAAGCTACAGCGCCACTGCAAGGGTCGGCGCCGCGGCAAGTGTCTGCGCCGCTGCAAAGGTCAGTGCCGCTTCAAGCACCAGCGCCGCTGCAGGGGTCGGCGCCACTTCAAGTGTCGGCGCCGCGACAAGGGTCGGCGCCACTTCAAGTGTCGACGCCGTTTCAAGTGTCAGCGCCGCTGCAAGTGCCAGTGCCACTGAAAGTGTCGGCGCCGCTTCGAGTACCACCTCCGCTTCAAGTGTCAGTGCCCCTTTAAGTGTAAGCGTCGCTTCAAGTGTCAGCGTCGCTGCAAGGGTCGGCGCCGCGGTAAGTGTCGGCGCCGCTTCAAGTGTCAGCACCGCTGCGAGGGTCGGCGCCACCTCAAGTATCAGTGCCGCTTCAAGTGTTAGCGCCGCTGCAAGGGCCAGTTCTCCTACTACAAGGGACATTGCAGAAATGTTATTCAAGAAGTGCTGCTACAGGGGTCTCGACAGAAACTCATATTGAGAGAGTAGCTATCACGAATAACTCCTCAGCATGAAACATCACTCTCTAAATGAACAACAACACTAACACTTTACTTTCTTGTACAGTTTGCCTAGTCGAGCAAGCAGGGCTCGAACAGGTGCTTTGGGACCACCTGGGAGTTTTGTCTTGGCGGCTGAGGGACAAGGTATGTTGAGCAAGCTCAACCACTTAGCACTATAGGATTGAGAGAATACTAGTAGGAAGACCCAGAAGTCACTCGAGACTACACACACTGCACACTTAGTCACAAGTGAAGTGAGCAGCCAAAGAGCTGGCTACTCATAAGAAATAAACTCTTTACAAGAAAATGACTTTTTCAGAAGAGGGGGCCCCTCAACGTCCCTCTCAAGAAATACAACATTCTGCAAGAGGAAAGGAGTCCTTAAGGTCTTCTCTCTCAAGATTTGCAAAATTGCACCACAAGTTACCGTTTCAAAAGATAATTACCAAATCTGATATTTTGTCTCCGTTAGGGGACATATGTGCTTTTTGACCTTTGGTCGGTGCCAGGTGGCGCCTGCAGAGGGGACAGGCAGGCTGCCACAGGTAGGGACAAATGGTACACTTCAGACATTGTTCCCCACCAACTCTATCAATTTTGGCGCCCAAAAATGCCACTCACCCCTAACGCCCCAGTATAAATAGACCTCTGGGCAAGGTCAAGAGATAGACAATAGAAATTGCACTGTTACTCTGCTGAAATATCACCAGACCTACCTAAGTATTCTCTCCCTGCTCATTCTCTTAGTGCCGAGTGCCTTGTTCCTTCACTCCCCACTGACAACCATCACTTTCAGGTGTTTCCCTTGAGAAAATTACTATTTTGGCTGTGAAAGTTCATATTCTTGCAGGGAGTGAGTTGAAGCTTGAGTTCCATTGTTACCAGAAGGAGAAGTTTTCTTCAGAAGTTGCACCAGGAGACCTTGAAGACCTTGCAGGCAGCGTCCATTGGAGTGGGTCACGCCTCACCCTTTCCAGTTATTCATAGACCCCAGTCTCACTACCATCCTACATTTGGCGACTCCGCTGGGGAGGTATCCTCATTTCCATGGACAAAGAAGATTTCAACGTCTCTAAGCAGTTGGTTTTTGAGGACATTCCGTCTGGTAATGGAGCTCACAGTGACCAGACTACTCAGGAAAAAGTGGTGGTGATTGGAGCCAAGGCGCCAGCGCCTCAGGGAGGTCCGACCAGTTCGCCGGCAGTGGCTCCAATGGCAGGTATGAACCTTATGACAATGTTTTTTGACTTTTTAAATCAAAACAATGTGGATCTATCAAACTTGGGTCAAGGTTGTGTGACACCTACTGCTGCCCCTTCCGGAGGGGTAGACACTCCTATTACGATTTCGGCAGAGACGATTCCGTCTCGGAAGGCGGCGCCGGAGCAGGTCCTGGCACCAACAGGTTCTCCAGCTCCTAAAAACACATGTTTGGTGGAGTCACCCTCTAAGACTGTTACTATGGAAGAAGTGAGGAAGCTACTCTCCTCCTCTCAAAGAGAGGGTTCCCACCTATACGAGGAGTTACAAGACCCCTATCCACAGGAAGTAAGTGAGAAGCCATACTTTGAGGGGTATATTCCACCAAAATTTATCAAGTTTGGCGATAGGGGGGAGAACCCTAGAGAACACGTGAAGAGGTTCGTCGAGTACCTGGGAGTACACACTGGCGACAAGAACCTGAGGTTGAGGGAGTTCTCTAAAACTCTCACTGGGAAGGCTTATACATGGTATTCCCACTTGGCGCCTAACAGCGTCCCTACTTGGGAAGAGATGCACAGGCAGTTCCTTCAGAAGTTTTTTGTAGCGGAGGATGAATTTACACTGAGGCACCTGGCGCAAGAGGTCCAGAAGCCAGGAGAAGAATTGAAGCACTACATCAAGCGATTTCGCGAGAGGGCCTTAGACGTTCATGAGGACGTATCGGAGGCTAGGTTGATACATATATGTGTGGAAGGACTCTTGGAAGAGTACAAGCTGCACTTGATCAACGAAACTAGAGAGGGAACTTTCAGAGAATTCACCAGGGCAACCAACAACATAGCTATGATAATCAAACCAAGTACCCCGGGTTGGAGGACACAAGTTCCACTAACTCCCGGGAGGTTTCAAGTTGCGAGGAGGCAAGCGGTTAACTATGTGGACGGGAGTAACAAAGGGAAGAAGGGAGGCTCTGGGGCCAAGACTGACAGTCCCGGCAACAAGAGAAAATTTGGGGAAGATGCCCCGCCGCCAATACCGTGTAGCGTAGCGGAGGCTATGGATTGTTACCGCACCTTAGTGCGAGAAGGCGTAGCAGGACCTCCCCACCTAAAAGGAGAAACCCCCACTGCAGCTGATAAGGCCAATCCAAAGTACTGCGAATTGCACCAACGAGTGCAGCACTCTACCAAGGATTGTTACTACTTGAGAAGGATCATTGGTGAGCAGATGGCCAGCGGTACCTTGCAGATACCCCCTGTGGACGTTAACGAGAACCCACTTCCTGAGCATCACTTTGGCACCGCCAACATGGTAGTTGCCTATGACGAAGAAGCTACAAGAAGTCTTATGAGGCGGGAGAGTGGCGAGAAGTTATGCGAGGAGTTAGAGAATCTATCACTGAGCAGACTTGAGCTAGAAAGAAAGCAAGAGGAGTGGTTCTTCACTTCGGAACATGAAAATGGAAGTGGGGAAGTTGAGGAAGTAGCTCTCTCGGAAGGTGAGGTAGACGTCATCCTCGCTCTAGACGAGGGAGGGACCTCTGAAGCGGAGTATGTTTGCAGTGCCCAGACGTACGAGGTAGACTTAGATTCTGAATGCGAGGCCATAGCGAGGAGCCCCAAGTTCAAGTGGTTTTTCGACCAGATAGGGGTGAAGTACGACACAAGGGTGTCCATCACGAGGAAAGTCTTGGAGGCAGTGCAGCAGCGGGGAGACCCTTCGCTAAATTGGCAGGGGCCAATTGGAAGGATGATTAAGAAATATACCTCTGAAGTGGTGTTTTCAGAAGCAGTTAGGGTGGTGCCCTACTTCCACAACCGCCCATTGTACGTCACAGCCATGATTAATGGAGTCTTATTTCCCAGGGCATTGATGGATGGAGGAGCATCCATTAACATCATGCCCATCAGTACATTATATGAAACAGGAATTGACCAGGAGAAGGTGGTTCCGGTACCGCTAGTAATTTCCGGATTCGACAACGCCGGAATGCAGTCTATTGGATACGTGAATGTGGGAATTAAGTTGGGAAATTTCACCTCCCACATCAAATTTCATGTTATTAACGCTGACACCAGTTACCAATTACTCATTGGAAGGGTATGGATGCACACTCATGGCGTAGTGCCTTCCACCTACCATCAATGCGCGAAGGCAAACATTAGAGGAACAGAGATAGTGATCAAGGCCACGCAGAGGCCCTTCGCCATTGAGGAGGCCCACCTGGTAGATGCTACCTTTTACACTGAATTAGATGAGGAAAGAAAGGTCTCTATAAGAAAACTAGCAGGGATCAAGTTAGCTGAGGGAAGGGTCCCGCAGGAAAAATCCGTTCATGACTGTCTAGGGGAGAGGATAATCCCCCATATGGCAAAAGGCAAGAGGAAAGTAGAGGAGGTAGCTAGACCCCCTCGAACTTGCAAGAAAATGGTCTTGCCGAATAGAAAAGTCATCTACCGTTTATAACGATCTGCGCGGGCGGTGTTCTGGGACGAGAGCATCGACCCGACGCCCGAGTGTTTTATTGTTGATAAATCCCATATTGTTGAGCATGTTGAAGAACCAGAAGAAGCGCCAGAGTGCATGCAAGACGGACCCAGAGAGCAGTTGCATGAATTAGAGGAAATCAAGTTGGGGTTAGAAGAGGGCGAGAGTAGACCCATTCTAATTTCCAAGTGCCTGGAACCAAAGCAGAAGGAAAAGCTCATTGAGCTACTTAAGGAGTTCACTGATGTGTTTGCTTGGAAGTACACGGAGATGCCAGGAATAGACGCAGAAGTGAGCTCTCATAGATTGAACATCCTTCCCAATGCCCTTACGATAAGGCAAGCCACACGCACATATAAAGCAGACCTTGATTTGAAAATAAAGGCTGAGGTGGAGAAGTTGTTAGCGGCAGGGTTCATCAAGCCTATTCAGCACCCCATATGGCTGTCCAGCATAGTGCCAGTGGCAAAGAAAGACAAGACCCAAATCAGAATCTGTGTAGATTTTCGCGACTTGAACAGGGCGTGTCCTAAGGATGAATACCCACTACCCAGCATAGACAGCTTAGTGGATTCCACCGCTGGACATGAGATGTATAGCTTTATGGACGGGTATGTTGGCTATAACCAGATTAAAATAGACCCCGCCGACGCAGAGAAGACTGCCTTCCGCACACCGTTAGGGAACTTTCACTATACAGTCATGCCCTTCGGATTGAAGAACGCTGGAGCCACATACCAGCGGACCATGATGGAAATTTTTCATGACTTGTTTCATGATATACTAGAATTCTATGTGGATGATCTGGTGGTGAAGTCTAGGAAAGAAAACAAGCATATTCAGGATCTTAGGAGAGTATTCGAAAGGTGTCGTCGGTATAAGATGAGAATGAACCCCTCAAAGTGTGCCTTTGGGGTTACTGTAGGGAAATTCTTAGGTTTTGTGGTAAATAGACAAGGGGTGCAAGTGGATGCAGAGAAGATGAAAGCCATTGTGATGATGCCACCGCCCAAGAGTCAGAGACAACTTAAGAGCTTCCTGGGAAAGGTATCCTACCTGCGGAGGTTTATACCTGCATTGGCGGAAGTAATTCATCCGTTCGCACCTCTACTAAAAGATAAAGCCAAGTGGGTTTGGGGAGAGAGGAAAGAAAGTGCGTTCGAGAAGATTAAAGAAATCCTAGCCTCTCCGTCCACAATGATTCCCCCCAAAGCCGGAGCGCCGCTGCTGCTCTACCTCACCTCTACAGAGAGGTCGATAGGGGACCTCTTGGCGCAAGAGAAGGAAGGAGTGGAAAAGCCGGTCTACTACCTGTCAAGAGTAATATCCGGAGCAGAATCGAGATACACCAGCGTTGAGAGGCACTGCCTAGCGCTGGTATTTGTAGCCCAGAAGTTGAGACACTATCTTCTGGCCTTCACCATTCACATAGTCACCAAGTGTGATCTCATCAAGTACCTCCTCGCGCGGACTATACTCGTGGGACGAGCAGCAAGGTGGTTTTTGAACTTGTCAGAATACGATCTAAAATGCGTAGTGCCTACAGCCATCAAGAGCCAGGCGGTAGCAGATCTGCTGGCCCACTTCCCGAGTGGGGTTTTTGAACCACCCAGTGAAGAGTTACCCGGAGAAAGTTTCCAAGCATGCATGGCGGAGGAGGTGAAGAAGTGGTTTATGGATTTTGATGGTTCCAGTGCTCAAGGAACAGGTGGGGCCGGCGTCATACTGTCAGATGGGAAGGAGAAGATTACCCTCTCTTTCAAGTTAGATTTTAAGTGCTCAAATAATGAAGCTGAGTACGAAGCCCTCATTCTAGGAATGTTGGAAGCACTCAGAAGAGGGATCAGGGTACTGTGTATACGAGGGGACTCCAATCTGGTAGTAAGGCAGGTCAATGGAGAGTTTTTCCTTAAACATGCCAACTTAGCACCGTACAGACACATCATCCAATGACTGCTGGGACAGTTCTTGGAAGTAACTGTGGAGAGGAAGGCGCGAACGATGAACAGGCACCCTGACGTGCTCGCCACCATAGCACAAAAGTTGGACATGGAGGAGTCAGAAGCAACCATCACAGTGAGGCGGAGAACGGTACCTACCACCGTAAAGTCCTTATTCCCAAGTAACGAGCCGGAAGATTGGAGGCATCTGGTAGAGAAGCAACTTGAAACCAGGGAAGGGACAATGAAAATATTAGAGTTAGCCAACTATCATGTGCTGCAGGGAACTCTCTACTTCAAGAGTCCTGGAGGGTTTCTGGCAAGGTGCGTAGGGGAGCAAGAAGCCAGGGAGAGGTTAATAGAAATGCACCAGAAGCACTGTGGAGATACAGATATCCCCCTTTACAGACGACTGCAGCGAAGCGAGTATTTTTGGCCCGCCATGAGCGTAGAAGCGACCCGCTTGCAACAAAGTTGTTTAAAGTGCCAAGCTAATTTTGACCAACCAACGGAGGCTAACTTCGTGGAAGCCTTCGAAGATTGGAGATAGCCGTACCTAGCATATCTAAAATATGGGGAGCTGCCCGTCGAGAGAGCGGATGAAATTTACCTCAGAAAAAGGATAGCACGTTTCTACTTGGTCAAAGGAGAGTTATATAGGAAAGGGTACAATGAGAAGGCGCTAAGGTGCGTAGCCAAAGAGGAAGTGGAAAGGGTGCTGAAAGAAGCTCATGAGCCCTCCCACATGGGGGCGCCAAGCTGTATGATCAACTGATGACGCTAGGATACTACTGGCCGACCATGGAGGCTGACTCCATTGGATATGTGAAAAAGTGTAAAGAATGCCAGGTGCATGGAAACATGGTGCACGCTCCCTCCGTCAGTCTACAAAGCTTGGCAACCCCTATCCCTTCCACACATAGGCGTTCGACCTGGTGGGAAAGATCGCCCCAGCATCTCACGGCAAGGCTTTTATCATTGTGGCTACAGAATTGTACACCAAATGGGCGGAGGCCATTCCTTTAAGGAGAGTCACCGCCCAAGTGGTAAACCAGTTTATAAAGGAGTATATCATATGTAGATTCGGTATACCCAAAGTAATCCTAACGGATAATGGGAAGAAATTTGTATGCAAAGAGATGGCCCTTCTCACGGACAGGTATAAGATTGTGCATAATAGCTCAACCATATCCTACCCCAAGGGCAATGGCCAAGAAGAAGCTACTAATAAGACCCTGATAAATATTTTGAAGAAAATGCTAGAAGACATGTCGGGAGCATGGGACGAGAAGTTGCCTATGGTGTTATGGGCCTACCGTACTTCGAAAAGAAAGCCAACAGGGTTCACTCCCTTCTCTCTAGTATATGGGACCGAAGCTGTCCTACCAGTGGAACTGGCGGTACCTTCAGCCAGAATTTCTCTTAGCAATGGGCTCATCCCAGACCCAAGGCATGTGCAACTAGAGGCGCTGGATGAGCACAGAGACAAGGCGAGAGAGAATTTCAAAGTCTACACTCAGCAACTGTCCAGGGCCTACGAAAACTTGGTTAAGCCTAGAAAATTCCAGGTGGGAGATTTAGTCCTGCGAGCATCAACTCACCATCTCCGTAGCATGTTGGCATCAAAATTAAAACCTAACTGGGAAGGCCCTTTTGTCGTCAGAGGAGTGGGAAAGTCGGGCTACTGCCAAATATCAGAACCAGAGAGTGATTGCCTCCAGTCCATCAACTGCAAGTGGCTGAAGAGGTACTATGCTTAGTAAAAATTAACAAGTTTTGTTTGTGTTTTGCATGTCTGTAATGGATTTCGAGGATTGCTCCTATACCAGAAAAGTTTTTTGTAAATTTTTTTTAAGAGCAATACTACACGGTAAAAAACACACAAAGGTAAAGAAATGAAATAGCAACACTTTGGATCATTGTTGACATTTGCTTTGCTTGCTCATTTATACATACATATACACTCCCTATTAAGTTAGAAGAGAGTAAAAAAAAAAAAGATCAGGAACTTTGCTCACTACACTTGGGAGGTAAGTCCATCCTAAGAGAAAGTATACTGAGCAAAGTCCCCCAGACATAAATTAATACAGTTTTTTTGTAATAGAATCAGGCTTCCGGAAAGGGGCAGGGGTCACCCTCCTCTCCAACCTAGCCTCTACGACTATAAGCAGTAATGTGCAGGAATTACCCCACAGACAGGAAGGGCAACCCAAGAAAGTCACATGCCAACACCTCACAGCTACAAGAGGTGCATTTTCAAAAAATATATACAATATGATAATACATAACTTTTCATATCAATGCAAATACCCCGCAGTATATGGGGTAGCCACCAGTAGACTAAATGCTCACAGAAATTAGAGCAAGTCATATAAAACAAACACCTATAGTATAAAGGGAGAACAAAGGAAAAAGAAAGTGCAGAAGAAACAAAGTGTCTCTTACAGGAATGATAAGTGATGTACACATAGAAGTCTGAGCACTACAAAGCAAGAAGTAGCCTATCTGCTAGAAACCACAAAAAATAAATCATCACGCTCGATGGCGCCAGCGTATGACGGACCAGCCTCCCGCAGAAATTCTTCCTCCAACCTGATGAATTTAGCCTCATCCTCCTCATCACCAGACTCGAGTCTGGCAAGCTTCACCTGCAGTAGGGCGATCTGATTCCGAATCCTCGTAGCCTCAGTGTGCCGTTGCTCAACTCTAGACTGTCGGGAAGTGTGAAACCTCACTATATTTCGAAAAGGAACACTCAGAAAGGGGCGAACCCCTGCGTCAAGCCAATCCAAACGAAAGTGATAGAACTACTGTAAGTCACAGAGGGCATCCAAGAATAGCAAAATAGAAGAGCTAGTCAGCTTAGCAGGGGAGGTAGCCAAGAACTCATGAACATGGATGGCAAGAGCCCTTAGGTTGAAGGCCGTAAGACTGTCAACCTGAAGTATACTCTGAGAAGTGAACGTCTCGGGATGGTGCTCCAAGATGAGATCCAAGAGCTGACGCTCATGTACCCTGAATCGACCTGGTAACTCCTCACGCCATAGCCTACTAGAAATAGTCGCAGCATCCTCTGCTTCATCATCGCCATCGGAGTGGCGAGACCCCGCCTCAGAAGGAAGAAAAGAAGACTCCCCACCAGAATTAGCGTCACCGACCAAAGGAGTGAACTCAGAACTATGATCTACCTCCACAGTTGCCCCACTACCAGTCTCCACAGTCATCGGAGTACTCTCATGCACCTGGAAACAATGAGACAAGGGTGAAATGAGAATGCTTGCATAGTATACGCAAGAAGAAAATAGGGGAATAGTAAAAAGAGGGGGTATCCCAGTCTAATACCTCTCTCGCAGTTGCCCCACTGCCAGACTCCACAGTCACCGGAGTACTCTCATGCACCTAAAAACAATGAGACAAGGGTGAAATGGGAATGCTTGCACAGTATACGCAAGAAGAAAAGAGGGGAATAGTAAAAAGAGGGGGTATGCCAGTCTAATACCTCTCTCGCAGTTGCCCCACTGCCAGACTCCACAGTCATCGGAGTACTCTCATGCACCTGGAAATAATGAGACAAGGGTGAAATGAGAATGCTCGCACAGTATACGCAAGAAGAGAAAAGGGGAATAGTAAAAAGATAGGGTATGTCAGTCTAATACCTCTCTCGCAGTTGCCCCACTGCCAGACTCCACAGTCAACGGAGTACTCTCATGCACCTGGAAATAATGAGACAAGGGGAAATGAGAACGCTTGCACAGTACACGCAAGAAGAAAAGAAGGGAAATAGTAAAAAGAGAGTATGCTAGTTTAATACCTCTCTCCCAGCCATCTCATTCCCTAACTCCACAAGTATTGGAGCAACTTCATTCGGCTCCTTAGTCATCAGAGCGACCTCGCTCACCTGGAGACAATGCAACAAAGGCGAAGAGGGGAATGCTTGCGCAATTTAAACAAAGTAATGAAGACATAAGAATGACACGAGAGAGTTAGATACTGTTACACACGGTACCTGAATAATGCCCTCCGTAACGGTCATAGAAGGAGGAGCAGGGGCTCCCATAGGGGCAGCAACACTGATCGATGCTCCAGAAAGGGTTGTCTCAGTGACCAGTGAAGAAGCTACCTCAACCTCAGGCACTTCCGGAAGAACGATCTCAGCGACGGAGGGCGCGAGGGGTAGGCGAGGCTGCGAGTGACAAGAAAGGGCAAGAGTTAACAAATCAGTTATTCCATGAATGATGAATACTTCAACTAGAAAAAAAAAGAGGGAGAGGGGAACTTTTAAAAAAGCACCACAGAGACACCTACCTGAAGGGGCACGATAACAGGACAAACTGGCCCATGTATAAAGGCTGCTGAAGAGACAGTGGCAGGAGCCGCACTCGAAACAGCGCCAAGGGATAACTGCGACAAAGTAAAAGAGGGCTACGATAAGTACATGATGGATAGATAATAAATATAGAACTAAGAAAATAAGAGAGTACCTGAACCCCATCCAAGGGGGAAGCGCGAAAAAAGACGGTCGGTGCAGTAGGGGCTGATAACTAGAAAAAATTGGGTGTATTGTAGATTTTTCGTTTTGCAACTTCTTTCTATCAAAAATTCCCTTGAACCTACAAAATTATAACAAAACTAGTGTAGAGGGTAAGTAAGGGAGTCAATCCATATCTAAGGGTGAAACACAAAATTGGAGAGGACATATATATAGATTCATTTGCATTTTATTATATTTTTTTCTATTTTTACTTTTTCTATTTTTTTATGAATTTTTCAAGGGAATATTTTAACTAACTAACTATACTAATTTTTATAACTACTAATTAAGATGCAAAAGCTAATAAAAATTAGGTAAATAAAATTGAGCTAAAAAGTAAACTAACTAAATTGGACTCATGAGGGCTTCAAAATTTCATCCCATAAATGGGAGATTAGCCCTCAATAATCATCATCCAAAAATATGAGATACATAATTGAAAGCATGAGATGATTAAACTAAAAGTAAAAGAGAGGAATAGATCAAACCAATTTGAGCCTTGAATTCGAATGGAATCTTCAATTTCATCATTAATCTCTCAATTACACATCCAAAATCTCTCGATCATAATCCCTCACTCATGTATTTATTGAATCTAAACTAAAAATTACAAACTAAAAATTAAAAAGGATAGTGGATGAATTCATAATGGATAATTAAATAATAAAAGAGATTTGCTAAAAATGCAAATCCTAAAATCCTAAAATTATACATTAGAATTCACCCAAAGAAATAAATTCTAGATCATTAATTTATATTGAGATAATTGCTAAAAATGCAAAATCTCAACATAAAGTAATGGGTTAGAATTTACCTCCCATAAGGGATAAATTTCACTACATCAATTTATTATGAATAATTGCTTAAAATGCAAAAATTCATAATAGATGGGTGGGGTGAAATTTATCCTAGAGATAATTTTCAACACACACCTCTATATTGAGGTATTTGCTAAAAATGCAAATACTCAACATAGAGGGGTGGGGAGAATTTTATCACACCTAGATTAAAACTAATTTGAGATCCCTTTCAAATGGCCTTGAGGTCTTCTTTTATATGCAATTGGAGCTAAGGGGTTAAATTGGTAAAATAAGGATGTGCACATGAGGGGTGTGAGGTCATGTGGGTGAGGGTGGTGAGGATAAAATCTGATTTGTTAAATGGGGGTATAATGGGTATTGGGGTTAGAAAGGTAGTTGGGGGGTATTTTGGGTAAAAGGTGGTAAGTTAGTTTTGGCACATGGGGCATTTGTTATTTGGCTTTTGGTTTTAACAGATTGAAGAAATCGTGGCTTGGGAAAAATATAGATTTGGCTTGTTGGGTTGAAAATGGGTAATGGGTTTTGGTTTGACTTCTTGGTTCTTGGGTATGAATGGAGGTTAGGATCCGGGATAGTGAGAGAGGGTTGTGGCCGGAGTAGAGGTCAGTCGCCAGGGCAGAGCTGGGGACCTGCCGGTGTTGGAGTAAGGAGGTAGCGGGTAGAGAGAGAGGGTGATCGCTTCCCGGTTTTGTCACCGGGTTCACGGGTCTGTCGCTGGAGGTGATCGGCAGGAGGCGGGGTGGATTGGCGGCGGGTAGGGAGGCATAAGGATGAGAGGGAGAGAGGAGAGAGGGACGCCGGAGTTGGAGACAGACGACAGGGGTCGCCGGCGCCGGAGTGGTAGAGGAGGGGGGCTGTCGCGGCGCCGGAGGGATAAGGAAAGGTTATGGTGAGAGGGGTGGTGTGGTGATTTTGATGAGAGAGAGATGGGTGAGTTGTGTGTGATAATGGAGATGGTGGAAGAGAGAGAATGTTTGGTGGAAGAAGATGAAGTGGAGGGATAAGGTGTGGATAGGGTGTAGGGGAATGTGTGTGAGGGTGAGGGTGTAGGATAGATTAGTGGGTGTAGGATAGGTTAGTGGGTATAGGTGTGTAGGATAAGTTGGGTAGTGTGTGTATTAGTTTGGACCCTAATAAAATAAAACTAAAAATAAAAATAAAATCTAAGTAATAAAATAAAACTTATAAAAACTAAAAATCTAAAAATTAAATTTCTATTCTAAAAAATAACATAAAGACTCAATAAAAATAAAAATATAAATATAAATCTATTAAATTTAAAAACTAAAGTCCTAAAAAATGTAAAATCTAATAAACTAAAAAAAATAAATGAAATCCTAAAAATTAAAATCTTAATAAAATAAAATAAAACTAGAAACTAATAAAAATCAAAATAAAATAAAATTATAAAAAATAAAATAGAAAAATAGAAAATAAAATCTAAAAATTCTAAAATAAATCTAAAATAAATCCTAAAAATAGAAAAGACTCAAACTAAAAATCTAAAAATTAATAAAAAGGACACAAACAAAACACACAGAGGGTTTGGGACAGCTAAGGCTAGGATTAGGTCTCGGGTGAGGTTCTTGGGGTACAGGATAAGGGTATGGGAATTTGGTATTTAGCTCCGTAAAATGCACAATTGCCTTGAAATACGCATTTAAACACCGCAACGTACATTAAACCTGCATATTAAACATTTAAGCGCATGAGACCCATATTGTCGAGAATTAGCAACTAAAGTACGTCTATTCGGGGTATAAAATGTACAGTTTTGGGTGCTTATCACACCACCCCCAAACAGAGCGTTGCTAGTCCTCGAGCAATAAGATAGAGAGAAAGAGAAAGATAAGAAACCAAAAGTGTACCACTTTCGCGGGCACTTGCGATTGCACTTAGCATGTGCAATAAGCCTTTAAACCTATAGGTTGCCCTACAGGACGAGTTGTGTCTCGTGAGGGTTTGCAGGGAATATACCCACAAAATTCTTATTTTCAAAAATTTATTGAAGGGCAGTCAATCTCTTATTAGACATAGAATAATCGCACAATCCATCACATGAGAAATATTTTGAGAAATACAAGCTAGAATTTGTAAAAGTTTAAGCTAAGTAAATACTCAAGGCACATCCTTCCTAGAACTCAACGTGTGTAGTGTGAATCAGTCAAAACGGGTCGAGCATCATAAGAGTAATTCCTAGATTGCCTTGTCGGAATCAACGCTTCAACTTCAAATCTCACGGATATATCTCTCTCAAATGAACTCTCGAGATTAGGGTAAGTGTATCGCTCTTGTGTGTGAGGAGGTGAGTAAATGTAAGCAAGTTCAAACGTCTCACACACGTATAAGAAAGAACGAACAATAAAAATAATATCATGATCTCATGAAAGAATGCTAATCACTATAGTGAGAACGTCGAGTTATTCACCACGTTGACTTTCATTTTCCCGAACACTAAGGGGAATATGTGGATGATTGGGTGAGGGGAAAATGAAATGGGAAGGATATGATGATGTGAGGGATAATATGGATGGTGATAGTGAAATAGGATGGAGTGATGATGTGATGGATGGTGGATATGTCATGTAGGATATAATGGTGATATGAATGATGATATATGAATGGATATGATAGAAGAGTGTTCTATACTTGAAGAACAAAATGTCTTTATTTCAACAAAAAATAACTACAACTCTCTTTCTTTTTCTTTTCTTTTCTTTTTTTCTTTTTTTTTTTTCTATTTTTGCTATTTTTCTCTTTTTCTTTTTTTTTTCTTTTTTCTCTCACTTTTCAAACTAACAATGAAGACATTTACATTTGAAATCACACTCTTTTTCTCAAAAATGAAGGATGATATATGAGTGGAGTGGGGAATGTATGATGTGGGGAATATGGAAGAGCATGGGAATATAATGGGTGAAGTGAATGGAAATGTGATGTGGGGGGAAAGTGGTAGGTGTATGGATGAAAATCCTAGTGATCGGGACAAATATCAAGACACGCGTTTCTTACAACTCGAAAAAGATGTCATTCTCAGTGATCAACCAAAATTTTAAGAAAGAAAATGAGATCATACAACAATTTAAGTGCGGTCCCAAAGAAAGTTGAATCAACTTGTGACTCGGAGATTGCGTAAAACACTCTAAAAGGGTGAAAGGCACAAATCTCACGGGCTAAAGTCTCTACTAGTGATCCTTAAGGTTCTCTTTAGAATTGTAGTACTCTTCAACTCTAAACGTAATGACGTGATAAGTGCGCAAATTTTTGTTGAGTCTAGGAATTCATAGAGCAAAATGCCTTGTTACGTATTACATAAGCTATTTAGAAAAAATATTCTCTAGCTTGATTCCTTGATTTTAAAAGATGGATGATTGAAAATTTACATCAATGAGTGAGATGAAAGAAACTGCACGAAAATTTTAAAATTCAGGTTCAAAAGTCAAAATTTTTCAAAAGAGGCACGATTTTGATAAAATTCCCCACCCCCAAACAAAAAGGAACATCGTCCTCGATGTTAGGTAAAATGATTTTTAAAATTGAGAGCATAAGGTAGGAAAAAGATTACCAGAATGAATCGCTAATGAAGTGGACAGATAAAGCCAAGATTAAACCTGAATAAGAAGTGATAAAAAAAATGTACAAGTCTACAAAAATGATAAAGCATAGTGTGATGTGAAACAACACCCCCAAACAGGATGAGACTAGTACAAGAAACGCGGGCTGCCTCCCGGTAGCGCTAAGTTTAATGTCTTCAGCCAGACCGAACCATTCTCACCCTAAGGATAAGAACAATGAATGTGCGGGGTGGCAGAAAAATTGGAGTGATGAGAATCACCCCCAAACAAGACTGAAGCGTCAGTCTTGCTGGATAATTTGGCAAAGGTGAGGGTGAAGAAACACCGAACACGATCTTTTTTATTTTTTGGTTTTTGGAGAATGAAAGGAAGAAAATATTTTTGAATTTTTATTAAAATAAAGGAAGAAGATATGTTTTGGATTTTTGTGAAGAAATAGAAGGAAAAAAAATATTTTTGGATTTTTCTAAAAAGGAAAGAAAGAAAATATTTTTGTATTTTTTATAAAAATGAAAGAAAATATTTTTGGATTTTTTTTTTTTTGGAAGAAAAGGTGGGGAAAAGTGTGGACTCTTTGATTTGGACGGGCTAACTAAAATCGACTACCGAAAAATGAATTGGACACACACACAAGTCAAGAAAATTTCCTAACTAGCACATAGCCAATTTTTATCTTCAAATTTAGTGAGAGGGTAGTCAAATTTGAATTAAGTCCGCGGGCGATAAAAATCACGGAATTATCTGAGTGATCGCCTTTGCAAAATTTTCTCCTAGTGGGCTACCTAGTTGATTGATTTTAAATTTAATGATGGCTAGGGTAGCACACAATGGTAAGCGAGTGAGTCGGGTGATGAAATCCCTTCTCGTGAGTGACCGGGTGTAGGTCTTAGCAATTTAATTCATCACACCATTCGAAAATAAATGCGAGAATAAAATCAAATAAGAGCACACAAGAGCACACAAAAGAATTGACTCGCTAACAGGAGAGGCACGAGTGTTTAGAAATGTACCTCCCACGGTTTTTACGCCGTGGGGTGCCGAAAAATTTGAGTCGACCGGGGGGAGATTACGCCTATCTCAGTCGTCCCCGGGAGTCCTACCGACCCAAGGTAGAGAGGCTTCTAAATCCTCGCCAATGGGCGCCCTCTCTCTACCTTGTCCGATTTCCCTATCACGCTTGGCTTCAATTATTACAAATTTAAAAATAAAAAATAAAATAAAGGTGTCTCTAAGCACCGCAATACAAGCCAAGATAATAAAAAGTCCTAATACAATCCTTCTAAAAAAATGGTACTAATAAAAATAAAAAGTGCAATACAAATGAATCACAAATAGGTAATCCTCGCAAGTGCTTCAAGCTCCAAAGATCGGCAACGGCGCCATTTGATAACTAGAAAAAATTGGGTGTATTGTAGATTTTTCGTTTTGCAACTTCTTTCTATCAAAAATTCCCTTGAACCTACAAAATTATAACAAAACTAGTGTAGAGGGTAAGTAAGGGAGTCAATCCATATCTAAGGGTGAAACACAAAATTGGAGAGGACATATATATAGATTCATTTGCATTTTATTATATTTTTTTCTATTTTTACTTTTTCTATTTTTTTATGAATTTTTCAAGGGAATATTTTAACTAACTAACTATACTAATTTTTATAACTACTAATTAAGATGCAAAAGCTAATAAAAATTAGGTAAATAAAATTGAGCTAAAAAGTAAACTAACTAAATTGGACTCATGAGGGCTTCAAAATTTCATCCCATAAATGGGAGATTAGCCCTCAATAATCATCATCCAAAAATATGAGATACATAATTGAAAGCATGAGATGATTAAACTAAAAGTAAAAGAGAGGAATAGATCAAACCAATTTGAGCCTTGAATTCGAATGGAATCTTCAATTTCATCATTAATCTCTCAATTACACATCCAAAATCTCTCGATCATAATCCCTCACTCATGTATTTATTGAATCTAAACTAAAAATTACAAACTAAAAATTAAAAAGGATAGTGGATGAATTCATAATGGATAATTAAATAATAAAAGAGATTTGCTAAAAATGCAAATCCTAAAATCCTAAAATTATACATTAGAATTCACCCAAAGAAATAAATTCTAGATCATTAATTTATATTGAGATAATTGCTAAAAATGCAAAATCTCAACATAAAGTAATGGGTTAGAATTTACCTCCCATAAGGGATAAATTTCACTACATCAATTTATTATGAATAATTGCTTAAAATGCAAAAATTCATAATAGATGGGTGGGGTGAAATTTATCCTAGAGATAATTTTCAACACACACCTCTATATTGAGGTATTTGCTAAAAATGCAAATACTCAACATAGAGGGGTGGGGAGAATTTTATCACACCTAGATTAAAACTAATTTGAGATCCCTTTCAAATGGCCTTGAGGTCTTCTTTTATATGCAATTGGAGCTAAGGGGTTAAATTGGTAAAATAAGGATGTGCACATGAGGGGTGTGAGGTCATGTGGGTGAGGGTGGTGAGGATAAAATCTGATTTGTTAAATGGGGGTATAATGGGTATTGGGGTTAGAAAGGTAGTTGGGGGGTATTTTGGGTAAAAGGTGGTAAGTTAGTTTTGGCACATGGGGCATTTGTTATTTGGCTTTTGGTTTTAACAGATTGAAGAAATCGTGGCTTGGGAAAAATATAGATTTGGCTTGTTGGGTTGAAAATGGGTAATGGGTTTTGGTTTGACTTCTTGGTTCTTGGGTATGAATGGAGGTTAGGATCCGGGATAGTGAGAGAGGGTTGTGGCCGGAGTAGAGGTCAGTCGCCAGGGCAGAGCTGGGGACCTGCCGGTGTTGGAGTAAGGAGGTAGCGGGTAGAGAGAGAGGGTGATCGCTTCCCGGTTTTGTCACCGGGTTCACGGGTCTGTCGCCGGAGGTGATCGGCAGGAGACGGGGTGGATTGACGGCGGGTAGGGAGGCATAAGGATGAGAGGGAGAGAGGAGAGAGGGACGCCGGAGTTGGAGACAGACGACAGGGGTCGCCGGCGCCGGAGTGGTAGAGGAGGGGGGCTGTCGCGGCGCCGGAGGGATAAGGAAAGGTTATGGTGAGAGGGGTGGTGTGGTGATTTTGATGAGAGAGAGATGGGTGAGTTGTGTGTGATAATGGAGATGGTGGAAGAGAGAGAATGTTTGGTGGAAGAAGATGAAGTGGAGGGATAAGGTGTGGATAGGGTGTAGGGGAATGTGTGTGAGGGTGAGGGTGTAGGATAGATTAGTGGGTGTAGGATAGGTTAGTGGGTATAGGTGTGTAGGATAAGTTGGGTAGTGTGTGTATTAGTTTGGACCCTAATAAAATAAAACTAAAAATAAAAATAAAATCTAAGTAATAAAATAAAACTTATAAAAACTAAAAATCTAAAAATTAAATTTCTATTCTAAAAAATAACATAAAGACTCAATAAAAATAAAAATAAAAAGAAATGAAATGAAAATAAAAATATAAATATAAATCTATTAAATTTAAAAACTAAAGTCCTAAAAAATGTAAAATCTAATAAACTAAAAAAAATAAATGAAATCCTAAAAATTAAAATCTTAATAAAATAAAATAAAACTAGAAACTAATAAAAATCAAAATAAAATAAAATTATAAAAAATAAAATAGAAAAATAGAAAATAAAATCTAAAAATTCTAAAATAAATCTAAAATAAATCCTAAAAATAGAAAAGACTCAAACTAAAAATCTAAAAATTAATAAAAAGGACACAAACAAAACACACAGAGGGTTTGGGACAGCTAAGGCTAGGATTAGGTCTCGGGTGAGGTTCTTGGGGTACAGGATAAGGGTATGGGAATTTGGTATTTAGCTCCGTAAAATGCACAATTGCCTTGAAATACGCATTTAAACACCGCAATGTACATTAAACCTGCATATTAAACATTTAAGCGCATGAGACCCATATTGTCGAGAATTAGCAACTAAAGTACGTCTATTCGGGGTATAAAATGTACAGTTTTGGGTGCTTATCAGGGGCTGCGCTAATAGCCTGCAAAGAATGAAAGTATGTTATTCATTGCGTGATCGAGGAGTAAGAGATTCCATGCTTCAGCAGAAAGGCCTTGACCTGAAGCGTAGGCTCGCTGGTTGAAGCCACAGTAAATATCGGGCCACGAGAGATCGCCTGAACCAAAGGTCTACCGTCCATAGATACACGGATCCTGGGGATAGAAATTCTCCCTGAAGAGGATAAACTCGGGGCGGTAATGCCAGGTGAAGAGGCCTCCAGGGGCTCAGCTGCAGAAGCGCCCACCGTCGAGACAAGAGAAGATGAGGTGACAACGCCTGAAGACACAACTCTCTACGCATGGTAAATGGGTAAATAAAAGGCAGAAGTAAAAAAAAGAAAATGGCACAATGAAAGTTTTGAAAATAGCGAGGCATACCTGAGGAGAAGGGGAAGCCACAAGGGTGGTCCTGGTGACAGTAAAGTGCACGGATGAAAGCTGCGGGGAAATGATAGTGTACGCAACCAAAAGGTAGTTAGAAGACGAATAAATTACAACAGATGGTAAAAGAATTAAGAAGACAGAAAACCTCTCTAAACAGGCCTCGGGAAGAAATGAGCATGGAGTTCCTCTCCCGCTGAAAGGGCGTCGATCGTAGTGGGGGAAGAGGAGAACTACTTGCCTCTACGGAAATGACCTGCACAAATATGACAAAATGCTTTGATTGACAAATAAAAAATATATAATGAGGGGAAGAAAGAAAATCATATGCCAAAAAAAAATATAGACAAGTAAAGGGAGAACGCTTACAGTAGCAGGGCGCGTAGCCTGGCTATAGGGGAGATGGGTGGGGCTAACCCCCCAGGAGAATGGGAGGCCTCATCATCACTAGAAGACTCTCTAGAGACTGATAACAAACCATAAGTGTGAGTAGTGCTTTCGCTATGGAAACCCAGGCCGCCCATATCACCCGAAGAAGAATTATGGTCGTCATAGGAAGGGGTGCTTCCATAATCAACTAGTTCCTCTTCCAATGAAGGGGAGGGAGATAAAGAAACTTCGAGAGAACTAGTTCCACTAAATAAAGAATGTCGTGATATAGTACCTTCCGCAATGGGAATAGACGCAAACCGCACCTCCTGGGAAGTAAGGCTCGGTGAGGAGTAGCCTTTCCCTCTCGCTACTTGGGAAGTCTTCCCCGCCCCAAGATTGCCAGTATCGGACTCTTGATCCACTGTAGGGGAAGCAGCCATGCCAGCGCCATCTCCTTTCTTTTTCTTCGCAGCCCGGGTCCTCACAGGAGAAGAAGGAGGAGAAGCAGTAGTAGCAGGAACAAAATTGGATACGTCGGCGTCAGGGTGTTTCCTTTTACTTGTAGTAGAGGCGCTCGCTTTCCCTCTGTTTTTTGGTTGGTTTCTAGACTTCGCAGAGGGAAGCTCAGCCGACGGAGATGGAATTGACTCGTCAATGAGAGGTTTCACTAAAATGGGAATGGCATGCTCCAAAGGTGGCGTGGAGGTGGTGCTGAGAAACCAAGGATCTTTCTGCCTCCGCCTGACCAAAAACTGAGCTCTGGTGTATTTAATGGGGTTAGTCTCATGAGGGGGACCAACTACACATTCCTGGATAAGACGGACCTGCTGCTGCCAAAGAAGGAACCAAGATGAAGTGAATGAAGGATAATAATCGCAGGGAGGCACATAGAGGCCACCCAAACCACTGACCCTATGGAATAATCCCTGAAGAGTAAAGCCAGCACACGCCTCTGAAAATGCCTCTGAACGACTGCTGTAGGAAGGAAGAGGAGGGGCGTGAATGCCCTGATCATAACCAAACTGTCGTCTTGTCCTCTCGGAATGATAAAATTCAGCACGCAGACCTAACTCGGTCCAGGAAGGAAGGTGACATGGTAAGAGCATCGTCACCACATTAATATGAGGACACGTGGAAACTGACCCCACTGCTGGAGGGCAATAGAAGGTCCTGCCGTCGCCGGGGAAGAAATCCAGCTGAAAGTACCCCCAAGGCGCCTGGTGTAAGGCCGAAACTGAAACTCCTTGATATCATCAATCAACATTCCCAGAGACTGCTTGGGAGTTTTCTTATGCCACCGAAGAAGTCTCGCAGTGTCTCTATGACAAGCGTGAGCCCCTGAAGTAAAGTGGGGGAAATACTCAAATAAAAAGGCCATCAAGAGGGGGGCGTTGGCATGATTAGCAACATCATACCGACCGCAGGACCTCTCTACATCTATGTGTGCTCGGTCCATCCAGGTGTAAAGAGAACCTAAGGTCAGGGCAGCCATGGGTACCGACCTACCGCGAGACAACCGTACAGCCAATCTAAAAAGAAGTTCGCGAGGACAGTCTTCGGGCTCACCTGGTAGAAGGAACCGAGTAAAAAACGTAACGAGGAAATCGGCTAAATGTGTAGGAGAGTGGAGCTTAGGACCATCCTGGGATCTGGGGGCTGCACAAGAAGTCTCCCCCTTCTGCAACTGCTCAAAATCTCTGAACCAGTATCTTTTCCATTTGGCAAAGGAATGCTTGGAATGACTAGTTATATTTATGGCCACATACCTCGAGAACTCTCAGAGAGCTGACCGTAACTCCCCCACCATCTCCTGCTCTAGGGAGTCCTCGCAGTCATCAGAAAAGACCCGCTGCCCAAAGAAAGGAAGGGCGTACAATTCACATACATCTTCTAGGGTAAGGGTAAATTCCCCCCAGCCTGTGACAAAGGTGTGAGAATCCATACTCCACCGAGATAATAAGATATTGAGCTAAGAATCATGCTTAAATATGGTGCAGGACTTCAGGCTGCTGACGGCGGTAAAAAGTCCCACCTCCCTAAGAATAGCCACGTAATCAGGAACGCTCAGAACATAATCAACCCAGCTGGCCCACTCCTCTGTGGGTCCACCCGGGGTTTTTACTTCAACGTTGGAATAAGGAAAGTCACCACGGTCAACGCGGACTCAGAGAATGGAATCCGGAGAAATAGTAGGAAGGTCAGCAGACTCACTTAACCCCACATGAGAACGCTCAAGAACAGCATCAGAAAATTTTTCCCCAAATTCAGAAAGTGAAATCATTAAATTGTCAGCAGGACCAAAAAAAGGAGCGCGACAATAAATACCAAAGTCTCGCCCTTGGCGAATGTGCATATAGTCCTTCCATGCCTGAGAACAAGATGGCGTAGCTGATGAACCACCAAGAGCCATTGGCTGAAGAAAAGAACTCGTCCTGGGGGGGACTCCGAGCGAGAGACCACAGGTGTCCCCTGTCGCAAAGAAAAAAGTGGAAGTAAGAGCCACCGTAACAATTATGGGCGTCGAGACACCTGAAGTCGAGATACCCCCCTCAGCGCCAACACATGTCGAGACACCCCCGGGTAGCGACGAGGGACCTGTAGACGTGAGGCCAGGTCACGAGACCCCCAGCTGCTGACGTGAGGTCACTATACCGTCATAGGTCGAGACCCCTTCTTCAGAAAGAATTACGGGCATCGAGACATCCAAGGTCGAGATACCCCCATCAGCGCTGACGTATGCCGAGACCCCCAAGGTCAAGACGCCACCAGACGCCAACAACGGATTGGGCGAGGGACCCTCGGCTACGTGACACAAGGAAGTATTCCCCATATTCGCGCCAGCGCGTGAGGAATCGCTGCCAGCGCTGTGACGCGTCAAGACACCTGTAGAGGAGACATCATCACGCGAAGAACCTCTAAAAAAACTCGTCATGGGCGAGAGACCCTCATATGCAGAAATAGCAGGCGAGGAGGTCTGAGGCGCGGACCCTGAACACGCAAGGTCTTGAATGGAGCGAGACGTGTCTCGCCGAAAAATATTAACATCGCGAAGTCTTGAACGGGGCGAGAGACCCTCGTATGGGGGATCTACTAGCGAGGAATCCTTGTTGGCAGCTGTCTCAACCAAGAAATTCAAACCCACGCCCAGATCGGGCGAGACACCGTGTTCCTCGCGCATACTGCAAACAGTCGAGATACCCTCCACCGTCAGCGAAGCCTTGGTCGAGACACTCCTCATCGCGGAGGAACCCAAACAGAAAGTCGTATACGCCGACTGGGAGGGCGAGGAACCCGCGAGGGTTTTCGACTCAAAATTCGAGGAGGCGGGTATAGCGGATGAAGCATCGACGCCACTGGTCGGATGGGATGAGGGGTCGCCTGCGACAGCAGTTTTGGCCATAGAAGCGTTTGAAATGAATGATGAAGGCATAGAGTTTAGAATCTTGGGGGCTTTAGAGGTGGTTACATTTGAAGGGGCATTCGTTGGGTCAGAATCCATGAATGGGAGGATATGGTATTTGGAAAAAAAAAAAACTAAAACAGAAGGAAGGATGGGAGCTATGGTGTTTTAAGAAAATCCCTTTCTCTCACTATAAATCCAAAGGGGCCTTATGTTTTTTGAAGAAGAAGAAAGAGACCAAAAAAAAGGGGCTTATGTTTTTTTGCATCAAAATGGGAAAACGTGCAGGAAGGCAAAAAGGTGATGACCTTTTTTCCCAAATGATGAGATGACAGTTCCCACACTGACGCGTGGGTTCTCAAAAAAATTAAAAACCTTGGATAAAGGGACACCGCAATTAATGATCCTAGAGTCTCTCAGAAAATATATATATATGTATATATAATTGTGGAAATCAGATATGTGGCGTACAAAGTTTTTTTAGTCTACCCAACCAAAAAATCTTTGTACGAGGGGCTAATGTAGAAGGGTGTTATCAATAAAAAAAGCAAACAAAATAAAAAATACTTTCTCTTATTAATGACATCCAAGAGGTACCCGCGAGGGTCACCAAGAAGCCCAAAAGCCATTGCGAAGTATGAGCGCCACTTCAAGCGTCAACGCCGCTTCAAGCGTCGGCGCCGCTTCAAGCGTCGGCACCACGACAAGGGTCGGCACCGCTTCAAGTGTCGGCACCGCGACAAGGGTCGGCGCCGTGACAAGGGTAGGCGCCACCTCAAGTATCAGCGACCGCTTCAAGTGTCAGCGCCACTTCAAGCATCAACGCTACCTCAAGTATCAGCGTCGCTTCAAGCGGCAACGCCACTTCAAGTATCGACGCCGTTGCAAGCGTCAGCGCCACTTCAAGTATCAGCGCCGCTTCAAGCGTAAGCACCGCTTCAAGTATCAGTGCCACTTCAAGCGTCAGCGCCGCTTAAAGTGTCAGTGCCACTTCAAGCATCAGCGTTACCTCAAGTATCAGCGCCGCCTCAAGCATCAACGCCACTTCAAGTGTCGACGCCGTTGCAAGCGTAAGCACCGCTTCAAGTATCATCGCCACTTCAAGCGTCAGCGCCGCTTCAAGTGTCAGCGCCACTTCAAGCGTCAGCGCTACCTCAAGTATCAGCGCCGTTTCAAGCGTCAACGCCACTTCAAGTGTCGACGCCATTGCAAGCGTCAGCGCCACTTGAAGTATCAGTGCCGCTTCAAGCGTAAGCGCCGCTTCAAGCGTCAGCGCCGCTTCAAGCGTCAGCGCTACCTCAAGTATCAGCGCCGCTTCAAGCGTCAACGCCACTTCAAGTGTCGACCCCGTTGCAAGCGTCAGCGCCACTTCAAGTATCAGCGCCACTTCAAGCGTAAGCACCGCTTCAAGTATCAACGCCACTTCAAGTGTCAGCGCCACTTCAAGTGTCGGCGCCGCGACAAGGGTCGGCGCCGCCTCAAGTATCACCGCCGCTTAAAGTGTCAGCGCCACTTCAAGTATCAGCGCCACTTCAAGCATCAGCACCGCTTCAAGTGTCGGCGCCGCTTCAAGTGTCGGCGTCGCGACAAGTGTCAGCGCCGCTGCAAAAGTCAGCGCCGCTTCAAGCTCCAGCGCCGCTGTAAGGGTCGGCGCCGCGGCAAGTGTCTGCGCCGCTGCAAAGGTCAGCGCCACTTCAAGCACCAGCGCCGCTGCAGGGGTCGGCGCCGCTTCAAGTGTCGGCACCGCTGTAAGTGTCGGCACCGCGATAAGGGTCAGCGCTGCTTCAAGTGTCGACGCCGTTTCAAGTGTCAACGCCGCTGCAAGTGCCAGCGCCACTGCAAGTGTCGGCGCCGCTTCGAGTACCACCTCCGCTTCAAGTGTCAGCGCCCCTTTAAGTGTCAACGCCGCTTCAAGTGTCAGCGTCGCTGCAAGGGTCGGCGCCACGGAAAGTGTCGGCGCCGCTTCAAGTGTCAGCGCCGCTGCGAGGGTCGGCGCCACCTCAAGTATCGGTGCCGCTTCAAGTGTTAGCATCGCTGCAAGGTCCAGCGCTCGTACTATAAGAGACACTGCAGAAATGTTATTCAAGAAGTGCTGCTATAGGGGTCTCGATAGAAACTCATATTGAGAGAGTAGCTATCACGAACAACTCCTCAGCATGAAACATCACTCTCTAAATGAACAACAACACTAACACTTTACTTTCTTGTACAGGTTGCCTAGTCGAGCAAGCAGGGCTCGAACAGGCGCGTTGGGACCTCCTGGGAGTTTTGGCTTGGCGGCTGAGGGACAAGGTATGTTGAGCAAGCTCAACCACTTAGCACTATAGGATTGAGAGAATACTAGTAGGAAGACCCAGAAGTCACTCGATACTACACACACTGCACACTTAGTCATAAGTGAAGTGAGCAGCCAAAGAGCTGGCTACTCACAAGAAATAAACTCTTTACAAGAAAATGACTTTTCCAGAAGAGGGGGGCCCTCAAGGTCCCTCTCAAGAAAAACAACATTCTGCAAGAGGAAAGGAGTCCTTAGGGTCTTCTCTCTCAAGATTTGCAAAATTGCACCACAAGTTACAGTTTCAAAAGATAATTACCAAATCTGATATTTTGTCTCCGTTAGGGGACATATGTGCTTTTTGACCTTTGGTCGGCGCCAGGTGGCGCCTGCAGAGGGGACAGGCAGGCTGCCACAGGTAGGGACAAATGGTACACTTCAGACATTGTTCCCCACCAACTCTCTCAATTTTGGCGCCCAAAAATGCCACTCACCCCTAACGCCCCAGTATAAATAGACCTATGGGCAAGGTCAAGAGATAGACAATAGAAATTGCACTGTTACTCTGCTGAAATATCACCAAACCTACCTAAGTATTCTCTCCCTGCTCATTCTCTTAGTGCTAAGTGCCTTGTTCCTTCACTCCCCACTGACAACCATCACTCTCAGGTGTTTCCCTTGAGAAAATTACTATTTTTGCTATGAAAGTTCATCTTCTTGCAGGGAGTGAGTTGAAGCTTGAGTTCCATTGTTACCAGAAGGAGAAGTTTTCTTCAGAAGTTGCACCAGGAGACCTTGAAGACCTTGCAGGCAGCGTCCATTGGAGTGGGTCACGCCTCACCCTTTCCAGTTATTCATAGACCCCAGTCTCACTACCATTCTACAGAGGCGCTAAAAGATACTAAATTAGGGGATAATTTTGAAAGAATTTATGCCTAATCAAACTCCCCTAACTTAGAACTGTGCACGTCCCGAGAAATGTAAAAGAATACAAATAAGACTCAACTCTCAAAATTCATTTTATTAGGATAGAATACCACTTTCGCGGGCAAGCGATTAAATTTAGCGTATGCAACAAGACTTTAAACCCCTATGTTATCCTAGTAGGACGAGTTGTGTCTCATGAGGGTTTGGAGTGAATATACCCACAAAATTCGTTATTGACTTAAAGAAAAATCAAAATACTTAAAAATTGTACAATTTAAACCTTCCAGAAAATAGTCACCACAAATTCATATTTAAGAGTCTCAAATCATTGTGTGTGTGTGTGTGCGAAGCCAGAAATTTAACTGCGGATTTCCACCGATTGATCATTTAGTTACTTTTCGAAAATTTGTTTTGATTAAAATGCTCACGGAACACACTCACAAACGAATCACTCGGAATGTGGTTATTTTCTCTCGGTGTACGTGATTTATAAGAGTAAATGTAATGGTACACAAGTTCACGCACACAATTACGAAAGATGGACTATTTGAGGTGAAAATATCTCATCATCGGGATACGGTTATTGGGAAACGAAAACATCACCTCCTACTCATACATTTAATCTCTTTTATTATCTTTTGTTCCTTAGCTCTCCCCGCGGTAATCAATTTCGCAATTAGGACTCGGTTAGGACTTTTCGGGCTTAAAGTGCATTGGGTAACAGGAGATGGTGGGGACTTCGAAATTGGAAAATTTACTTAGGATGTCCATTAGTTCTTTTTCCGGAGTTTGCTCATTTTTCTCTTCTTTTTCTATTTTTTATTTCTATTTTTAACATTTTTCTTGCTATTTTTGTTGAGAAATTTTCTATTTTTCTTGCCCCTTTTTATCGCACTATTTGGACTTTATTGATGAATGTTCAATGTTTAGAATTCTGGGCTAATTTGGTGTTTCGGGTTAATCAAACGAAAAGGGAAACGTTTACTCGGCTCAATTGGGTTGCAAAAGGGATGATTTTTCCCAACTTTTTATGGCTAATATTTTTGGGTAACAATCGATGGCTTCATTTATCCGAATCACTAATCAATTTACCATATGCGTCTCAAGATGAATTTTAGTTTAGAGATATGTTAGTGTGCTTTTCGAGGCAACATCACATATTATTCCCGTTACCGATCAAAACAATAAATTTAAGATCACAACGACTTATTAAAACGCTGAATTGAAATTTGAGTTAACAATTAACTCGGGTTGATTTACAAACTCACAAAAATGATAGGCTCGAAATCTCACCGGGTTTGTTAATCTCCACACTTATTCGTTAAGTCGTCAATTTTCTTTCAATTTCCCTCTTTGGTCAATTTTGGCTTTGTGCTCTCGATTTTTACAATTTGAGTCTTTAAACAAGATTTTGGTGATATTTTTGAAAATTTTAAATTTAAATTTTTATTTATCTTGAAGAAAAATATTTTTGGCTTTTTTCAAAACTTTTCAATTTTTTTTTGGATTTTATGGGAATTTTGGAAATTTGTGAAGTTTTAGCAATACGCACTCGGGTCGTAGGGATCATAGAAATAACTCGGGGGGGGGAGGGGTAACAAATGACAATTGATACATTTGAGCTTGAAGGCGATGCATCATGCTTGTATCACGTTGATAAGCGTGCTGGTTGGCCTCCTGATCCCTGGTATATTGAGTAATGAACCCGTCAACTTTGGTTTCAATCGCCGTGAGGCGCCTATCAAAATTAGTCCCAGGAAGCTCAAAATCATAATTAGCCTCCTCATCTTATTCCTCTTCCTTCACTCACATCTCAACATCGTCCTCCTCCTCGGTGCTACTATCCTCATCGCCGGAATCCTCATCTTCCCGGGCACGTAAAATTGCTCTTTGTCTCTCGCTCTTGTTTCGGGTGGTCTACCCAAATGGGATTGGGAGGCAAAGGGAACTGTCTTGTGGGACAATAAGCATGTCGGCGAGAATATAAGTAGGAATTCGCGCATACAGAAGAGGAGTAGTTACCTTTTCGTCTAGTGAAGCAAAGAAAGCATCTCTGTAAATCATGTGGGCCAGATTTATGAAGGAGGAGTGGTCAAAGAGGTGATAGACGGGAGTAGCTTGCCGGGGTCTCATGCCAGAATCATTAGAGTTTTGCAATATGTTGGCGCACACGATTTGAAATGTGATCTGCACTTTTTCGTTCATCCGACCGACCCTAAAAACTCCTGGACCCCAAACCTCATCGGGTGCTATACGTTGAATGTAAATAGATTTGTCGATGGGGGTGAGAGCGTTGGGGTAGGTGAAGTTGGCGGGATTTTGGACATCCTTTTTGACAAGATTCTCGGTAAGGGTCTTGACGGAAAAGGGAATGCGCTGGCCATCCACACGTGCCTCAGCGATAAATTCAGCGGTGTGGATAAGGTTGCCATAAAACTCTCGGACCGCGGCTGCCCAAACGGCGTTGTGAGGTTCGTTTAGATAGCGGCATCAACCCTTTGTGGCGAAAATATTGGTGATGGAATTTGACAACTCTTGCCAAAGCACCGCTCGTTCAATTTGGAGCTTACGAGACGACCCAAAAAATTATTTGTACCACTATTGCTCTTGATCGAAGTGGTATGCGGGATTATTGTTGATGAACTCAACGGAGTTATACTTTTGGGGTCGGGCTTGGTCTGCCTTGGGAGGAACGGTGTGTGGGTAGGAGAAATTTAGAGCATAGGGAGAAGGAGAGCTTAGAAAAGATGGTGGGGAGGAGATAAGGGGGAAGGGGGTGTATTTTAAGGTTGGAATTGGAGGGAAAGGGAGTGGAGGCAAAGGGCAAATGAATTGAGGAGTTAATTGATGGGAGAAAACGAAGTGGATGGAAGTGGGAGGATTGGGGGAAGAGGGATGCACCTAGGGAAGTGTTGAAGAAAACTAGAGGGCGATCCGGACCGGGTGCCCAGGGGCGGTTCGGACTGTTGCTTAATTTTCAATAGCTTTTCCTTAAGGCGATCCGGATCGGTTGCCCAGGATTGGTCCGGACCAGTGCCTAAATTACAGCAGACTTCTCCTTGAAGGTGATCCTGACCGGTTGCCCAGGGGCAGTCCGGTCCGATGCCTAAATTGCAGCAGATTTCCTTGTGTTGATTTTTACTCCACTCTCATACTCTTAAGGCTCTCCCGCTGTGATATCAACTCAACATGAACCCGATTTCGCTCAACCTTAGTTTCGATTCCCTAGGCATTCTCAGAGTACGGTGTGCTTCCAATCCTGCCTAGTGTGATCTATACCTATTAACTTATCCTACTCTACCTATCCTAACCGACGCACTTCTACTATACATAAAAGTCACCCCATACACGTTGGTGGTGCGACGACCTCTCAACTGTAGCTCACTCAACCCCGTAATCGGGGTCCGATAACCAAATGGTGTCGACATCTTCTAAGCACGCCTCTAAATATGGATTTAGGCGTTGTCCATTAACTTTGACGTACTTCCCCCTTTTGATCTTCCAATTCAATAGCTCTGTGGGGGAATACGTTTTTGACAATTAATGGGCTAGTCCACCGAGACCGAAACTTACCCGAAAATAAATGAAGCCGAGAGTTGTAGAGGAGCACATTTTTCTCGGGAAGAAACCCTTTGTGTCGGATAATCTTATCATGTGTGAGTTTCATCATCTCTTTGGATATTTTAGCATTTTCATACGCGTCCTGTGCGAGTTTTAACGACTTTGTTTTACTCAAAAAATATTTTTTTAGAACTTTACATAAAAAGTTTTGGGCTTACAAAGAATATTCCTTTTTCTGACACGTCATTCGAACGAACAGGAATCTCGTTCGAACGAGACTTCTAACAAGATGTCATTTTTCTCACTAGAACATCGTTAGTAAAGTCGTTCGAACGAATTTGGCGGGAAACGTTTTTTTGGCGTTTTTGACAGTTTTCACCATGTTCCCATTACCTTTTCCCCACTACTTTTTGGCAGAATTACTTAGTGTGGGAACTAACTTTTTGAGAGTAAATTTTTCACATTCTAAGAACCTTTTAGAGAGGCAAACTTTCAAGAAAAAATTCCAAGTTTTTGTGTTTGATTTTTATGGATTAAATTCACCAAAAACACATACACACCCATTTATTTAGTTTATCCAATTCCCTATACATATATACTTTGCTTGGAGTGTTTGGCATCGGGTTTATCTCTACACCTAAAAGAAGAGAATTTTGGATTTACTTCTACATTCCACAAAGAAGAAGACTAGTTTGTTGCTGCGGAAATCTCATACAGTGAAAGGCACCGTGTGTGGTTGATGGGTTCCTAAAAGCTTCATTAGTGCATTCCAAGGTCTCGGTGGACTCCTAGATTGTCGACTAGGAAGTGGTATTTAAAAGAAGACGCGTCAAGGGCTTGGACGGAGTCAAGTCGAGTTGTGTAAGTCTTCTGTCTTGTAATCATAAAACCATACTTAGTGGACTTAAAGCTAGGTCCGTCCGACGTTTTTTCCGTTGTGGGTTTTTCCTCGTACATCGCGACGTAGTGGTTGTTCACTTATTTTATCTTTTGCAAATTCACATTAGATGCATGCTTAGGTAAAAAGATAAATTTGGTTTATTTAATTTGGTGCTAATTTAATTTGGATATATATTAATTTAATTCAAGTCATTAATTTTATTGGATAAAATTTGGTTTACCCTAAATTTGCAAAATGAATATTTATTGTTAGCCAAATTTCTAGGACTTGGGATTAAATTAATTTGGTTTAACTGATAATTTATGAGTTGTTTAATTTTATTTCACTTTGAGTTTAGTTTAATTTTAATTTGAAAGAAATTAAAATTTGTTGTTTATGTGTGTTGCGTTGAACCATCTTTATTCCGCATTTCTTGGAAACCTATTTTTAAAGTAAGAAGGTTGTTAATCTTGGGGGTCCAACAAGTGGTATCAGAGCCGAAGCGCTAATTTATTGCGTTAAGGTCCTTTTAAATATTTTTGGTTAAAAATGGAATTTTCCCCATTTTCAAAATTTCCTATTTTCGATGGTTCTAATTACGCATATTGGAAAGCACGTATGCGTTCGACACTTAGGTCTATAGATGAGAGGGTTTGGTTGTCTGTTGTTAATGGGTGGTCCCCACCTACATATTTAGTTGAAAATGAACGTGTTCTCAAACTCACTCATAGTTGGAGTGAGACTGAATTTAAACTTACAAATTTTAATTCCCAAGGTTTAAATGCCTTGTTTAACGCGGTCACACCGGATGAATTTCGACGTATTATAATGAGTGAAGCCGATAAAGAATCTTGGGATATTTTACAAATCACTCATGAAGGAACTAGTGTTGTAAAAGTTTCTAAACTCCAAAACCTCACCACTCAATTTGAAACCATAAAAATGAATGAAAAAGAAACATTTGATGAATTTTATGCTAGACTTTCCGATATAGTTAATTCAACTTTTAATTTGGAAGAGAAAATACCCGACAACCGAGAAGTAAAGAAAATTTTAAGGTCCCTACCCGATAGATTTATTCCTAAGGTGACTGATAACTCTTTATTTGTGTCTTCCTTCAGATATGGAATTGGAATGTCGGTGCGGTCAAACTTCGAGTATCAAAATTCCTGGAATTATCGACAAAACTTGTTAAAAATTCAGTATCGTGGCAAATTCGGGTATCAATCCAATTTCTAGCGTTGAAACTGTATTCGTGAAAACTTGCAATTCCAATTTTTATTAAAAATCTTTTTGTGTCTTTATTTATTTTTTAATATTTTAAAAACAATTTTCAAGGAGGAAACGAAAATTTATGCAACTAAAATCACTTTGAAAATTTAAAAAGTAATATAGTTTAGAATTTATGAGAAGAAACAAGAGGTGAGATTACACCGCATAGTCAAATCAATTTAATGTCCTAATTATTCAATTCAATAGTTCGAAATAATATTGAATTTAAAATTTAACTCTCGTCATAATCCTAAATTCAATTTTATCTTTTTCAGCAATTAAATCTGGAATAATCACAACATAAAAAAAATTAAGATTCACACTCATTTCAACAAAATATCCGCTAAGATTAATTTATTAAAATTTGTACAAATCTTTGAATTGCATAAACAGAATTAATATTTAAATTTAAGAATAATGCTTATCTCTAAGTGAAGTCCAAAAATCAAATATTAATGTTCAACATTAATTTATTAACTCTTGTTACATAAATTAATGTGTGATTTTTTCCAATTTAATTAGCTTAAAAAGCATCAACGAACAATTATTCAAATAAAATAACTCAACATATGCGTTTCATCCCACCCCTTGAATAAGGTGTTTAGCCAGACATGATTAAAATTTCAGCACAAACACAATTAGCAAACAAGAAACTAAAGAGAAAAAGAAAGAAATACGATATACAATAATTTCTCGTGTCAACTGTGTGCACAAACACGCATCCCAAACTCGTCACAAAATCTGACTGGATTACAAAACTGAAAATAAAAAATGAACCTACAAATTTTTCTAAACCTAAAACTATATTTTTTTCTTTTTTTTTACTATTTTTCTAGCCTCTTTTTCTCTTTTTCCGTCTCTCACATTCTCTCTCTGTGTCTCCTTTTTTTTGTGCTGATGAGAGTCCCTTTTAAATGAGATCCTCCTTCTCATTTGTAACCCACATATTGGTTTTGTATGGAAGAGATTTTTGTGGGATTTTCTTGGAGATAATTGTTGGTTCCAATTTTAAGGGTCTTTGGCTTGGTGGGTTTAAATGGGTAAGGATTTGGGATAAGGCAGCAGGTGGGTCTTGGTTTGAAGGGTTCAGGTAAGGTCCGGTTGGTGATGAGCCAGTACGCGGGTTGGGGAAGAAAGGGTGCGGGTAGGATCAAAGGGAATCCGAGTATAGCAGGTCGCACATGGGTAACCTGGAATGGGCCTGGATCGCGGGTCAGGGAGCTCCGAATTTGAGTCCGGGGTTGGAGGGGTTGTGGAGTGTAGGAGGGGCTTAATAACAAGCCTCTCATTAAATTATTACATAAGATTAGAGATGATTAATATTGACAAAAGTCCATGTGCTTATGTGACTAAGGTATTATTATGCGCGTCTAACATATCACGCGTATTTGTGTATTATTATACGACTTAGGTATTATTATGCGCGTCTAACATATCACGCATATTTGTGTATTATTAATGCATTAACTAGATAATATTCTAGTATGAAGGGTTTGATACATGTTATGGGACACATGCCACTTAAAATAGGACATGTGTCACCACGGGTTATTTGTCATGTGGCGCCCCACTTGGGTTGGTTTTTCTATAAATAAGACTAACCCCCATACATTTTAGAGAGATTTTTTGGAGAAAAGAGTTTTTCTTGTCTTATGAGTTTTTAGAGAGTGTTAGAAAGGAGTTTTGGAAAAGAGTTTAAGAGTTGTTTTGAGATGAGTTTCAACACCTCCCACCTCTCCGAAAAAACCACCCCACAATGAGTTTTTCGACGAATAGTACGAACCAACGAACTACGCTGACTTTGATTCCGAATATAACATACGTAGGCGCAACCGAACTTGCTCAAGTCAAACACGCGCTAAAATTCGATATTTCCCCAAATTAGACTACTCTCTTACATTTGGCGACTCTGCTGGGGAGATATTCACGATTTTTATCGTGTAAACGCCTCATTCGTTATCTGAAAAAGTGGACGGAGATAAAAGAGAGGCATTGACAACTCAACTTTCTGCTCCAATATTTGGAAAATATTTAGCTTCTGCTCAGATAAGTAACTGATTTTCCTATTTATAATCCCTTCTCCCTTGCATCAAAATTTTATGATGTCTATCTCAAAGTATAAACATATGTCTTTGATAATAGAACTAAAAATGTTTGACATTTATATTTTACCTGAGATTGTATATTATGTGTTTTCATAAGAGTTGTTGATTGAACCATTAAAAATTGAGTATGTTTTCACGCATGAGAGGCTGGAAAAAAAAAGTATGAATGGGAGTATGATATATTTTTATACGCTGGACATCCCTTGAGATTCGATATTTTCTGAAATATGTTTTTTAATCTAAATGGATCACCATTTGGTCTGAACTTGAGGCAACCTGATAAGAAAGCTATTATATATTTTTATTTTTTGTTGAACAAAAAATCGGAGCAGATCACATATTTTACAGAGACAAGACGTTTTAAATCAAGACCCATGTGATAACATTTATTACTGAATAACGTAGATGACTTTAAAACTAGTGTGACCATTGAGCCTATAAAGTTGTAATATAGTATACAGTTTATGTGTCAGACTCATTGAAAAAGTAATTGTGTACAATATATGTTGTGGGTTAGCTGTAAAGATAAAAAGGTATACTCATTTAAAGAAAGTACAAAGCTCTTTCAAAACCCATTAGCCAATATACGTTTTTTTATTTTATTTTATGGCTTTTGGCGTGTATAGACATGTATACAGGGTTTGACATAGTGGTAATGATCATTTTGATATGCTCAGTGATCTTTGACAACCCTTTAGCCATTATCAACAAATGTTGGCGAATAGGAGTACATGTTGGTGTTGACGTTTATAATAAAACTACATATTTTTATGTACCCATGGACATTTTTTGGTTGAGTGTGATATGTCTCTCAACCTACTAAATAACAACATGCCTGTTGTACTATAACAGAGTCAGTATTTAAGTTTTCTTTTGTAAGACTAGATTTGATACGCATACAGTAATGACATAACCCATGTGCCCAGTTTTGCACTCTACCTTTGTAAACCCAACTATAATTAAAAGTAGCCACTCGTATCACAAAATTACTACAGAGTTTTAGTAGGTGCCGTGCTCACCGGCGATAGTACCCCCACCCCTTTATCTTTTGGCTCAATCCAAACCACAAAATATTTGGAACATGACGTACTAGATCGAAGGTAGCTCTACTTCTCCGTCTCCTCCAACAAACCTCGCAGACAAACCTCCGGCAGGAAAATCGACGGACCACACTCCGACGTACCAGTTGCGATTCACCAGTCCTCAAACAAAAAAAAAACGATTCGCCGTGGTCAATAAAACTCGCAACTAAACCCACTTCCCCTGTAGGCTTTACTGAATTGCTCCGGCAACGGTGTGGGTCTGGGATGTCGGAGGTTCCGTAGTTGACCATTCTTTGGTTGTTTACTGCTTGTTGGTGGTGACGCTCCCGTATTCTGGTTCTGATTGGATCGATGGTGGTACTATTGTTGTTGTATTGCTGTGACGGTTAACTGGTGGTGGAACTAGGATAGTGTAGGAACGCCGATGGTCTCGGGTCCCCCCCCTAGTTCAGGCGTTGGACCATTGGCTTCCGTTTTTGACTGGATCTCGATTGTACCATACTGTACGAGTTAGGATTTTGGACCAGGGTTTCTTTTGGGTTGAGCTAACTCGAGTTTCTATAAAACTTTGGGAATATAAAAGATCATTTGGGTTTTCAAAGTTCTAAAGTAGAAAATGTTGGTATTTTGTTTTCAAACCGACACATTGAGGTTTTGTCTGGGTTGAGACGAGATGTTGGTTAAAACATTTTCATTTTTATGCTTTGCGCACTTCTTTGAATAGTATCAAGGCTCTTATTTTTAAAGATGGATTTTTTTTTTGAAATTCCTCTAAAAAAAAAATTATGATAAGTCATGATATGTGAGACTATTTAAGTTTAGTAATTAAAGATATTGAGTGATCAATTGACACTATCTTTTTTGGTGTGTATACATAATATTTCCATTGAAAATTAACGTATGATTTATGGTACCTTTCTATTTTAGTTCAATGTGTTCAAGCATCAAAATAAGAAAGGCATAACGAATGGTACATCCGAATATTTTATGGAGTTCCATAATCATTTAAAAAATATATATATTGTATGACTTTAGAATATATTGAGCATGCCTCATTATTCTTGAATTTATTTATGATGCACCTAATGCTTGTGTACGCAATTATTGTAGTTTTCTAGGAGATACAACTATTGTGGTTTTTATAGTATGATCTTTCACATAATATATATCTATATGTTATAGCATAATATAAAGCGTAAAATGAGTTAGAGGGAGCGTAATGAACCTTCATCTAAATAAAGAGTTTTTATAAAACATTTTGTAAATGTTATTTTAAAGTTGGAGACCATGTTGACCATGACTAATATATTGCGAAACATATTGAGTATGTTTCACAATTCAGAATTCACCTTGACATTTTAGAGACTCGTTAGTTTGATAGGACGTGTACTTAAATGCTATTAAAATTGTGCATGATACACTTACGAGTATGGGTGGTTATGATTCATTACACAAATATCCCTGGACTTTATTTTCTTTTTATTTTATGACATCAAATAAATAAAATAAAGGGGGCATGATGATAATTGTACTTGGATATTTCCTGAGTTTTACTAACCATTTGCAATATTATATTATTGTGTCAGAAAGATATTATTTTGCAGATGCTTCTGAATGAGCGAATATGAAGCAACGCTGACATCAAGCCATTGTTCAAAGATATGGTAGTTTGAGATACACCCCATGAAATGTAATGATTATGTTGCTTTCATTTTTTCGGGTGGGCATTGTAAATGGTATATGTAATTTATTTTATTTTATCTTGAGATAAAATAAAATAAAGGGGGGAAATGGATATTGTTATGTAACATAGCTTGAAGTGTAAAGCTTTTTCGACATCCTCCGCGACAAGGTTAGATTGATGAACCTTCAGAGTATAGTAACATCCAAGTAGGCCATTATAAAAACTTCTTCAACTTCTGTCGCAAAGAGTTTAGACGGATTAAATAGTTGTCACTCAAAGATTGACAAAGTCATAGTCATCCTTCAGAAATGACATCATATTACAAGAACTTTACGAGTATTGTGGTAAGTCTTCTTCATAAGTGTATTATATTCCAAAAACCCGATGAAATTGGTAAGTGGTTGAACCACAGTCGTTGTGACTTGACTCGTCCGGAGAAGTTGGTCATTGATGCAAACAGACGAAGGACCAGGCTCGGGTTGTCATTCGGCAGGTATGGGCTCCCGTCTTGAAAAAGTGATACATAAGAATGAGTTTACGAATTTTTTTTAACAAGTGTTTTCATTGTTAAGTCAACGTTATAGGTAGAGTTTTACGAAAAATCTTAACAAGTGTTTTCATTGTTAAGTCACCGTTATAGGTGGAGTTTACGAAAAATCTTAACAAGTGTTTTCATTGTTAAGTCACCGTTATAGGTGGAGTTTACAAAAATCTTAACAAGTGTTTTCATTATTAAGTCACCATTATAGGTGGAGTTTTACAAAAATCTTAACAAGTGTTTTCATTGTTAAGTCACCGTTACTGGTGGAGTTTAAACGAAAAATCTTAACAAGTAGTTATTATTGTTAAGTCACTGTTATGGGTGTCACCGTTATAGGTGGAGTTTACGAAAAATCTTAACAAGTGTTTTCATTATTAAGTCACCGTTATAGGTGGAGTTTACAAAAATCTTAACAAGTGTTTTCATTGTTAAGTCACCATTATAGGTGGAGTTTTACAAAAATATTAACAAGTGTTTTCATTTTTAAGTCACCGTTACTGGTGGAGTTTAAAGGAAAAATCTTAACAAGTAGTTATTATTGTTAAGTCACCGTTATGGGTGTCACCGTTATAGGTGGGGTTTACGAAAAATCTTAAACAAGTGTTTTCATTGATAAGTCACCGTTATAGGTGGAGTTTTACAAAAATCTTAACAAGTGTATTTTAATTGTTAAGTCACCTCTAACGGTGGAGCTTGCGAAAAATCTTAACAAGTGTGTTTTCATTTTTAAGTCACCTCTAACGGTGGAAGAAAAATCTTAATAAGTGTGTTTTCATTGTTAAGTCACCTGTGGAGTTTGCGAAAAACCTTAACAAGTGTATTTTCATTGTTAAGTGACCTATAACGGTGGAGCTTGCGAAAAACCTTAACAAGTGTGTTTTCATTGTTAAGTCACCTCTAACGGTGGAAGAAAAATCTTAATAAGTGTGTTTTCATTGTTAAGTCACCTCTAACGGTGGAGCTTGCGAAAAATCTTAACAAGTATGTTTTCATTGTTAAGTCACCTCTAACGGTGGAAAAAAATCTTAATAAGTGTGTTTTCATTGTTAAGTCACCTCTAACGGTGGAGTTTGCAAAAAACCTTAACAAGTGTATTTTTATTGTTAAGTTACCTCTAACGCTGGAGTTTATGAAAAATACTAACAAGTGTGTGTTCATCATTAAGTCACCTCGTCGGTGTGAGTTTGTGAAAAACATTAAAAAGTGGTAAATTGAGTGAGTTAATATTACGTACATGAACAAGAAACCTCATCGTGATTAAAATAAGTCAAAAAATATGTGCATGCACAAAAAGATTAATCGAGGAAAACGAAGTAGTTATTATGTAAATCGTAATAATACTTTCACCAAGCTTAGCTGAGAATGATAAAAGAGAACGATGAAGTAGTTATTATGAAAACCATAATAGTTCTTCCACCAAACTTAAGAATGACGAAGTAGTTATTATGTAAAACATAATAATACTTCCTCCAAGTTTGGTTGAGAATGATAAAAGAGAATGTTGAAGTAGTTATTATGTGTCCATGATAATACTTTTTACTAAACAGAGTTATGAACAATCACAATAAAATCGTGGATGCATGTTCATTTAAGTAGGAATGGGGGCAACACTCATAGTATATCATTCGTATGAAAAATGATAACGAGGCCCTTCGGAATAACCTACGAGATCAAAGCCTTAAAATGAGATTTAAGATATGAGATATGAAATTGATGTATATCATGTAACTGAGATATGAAATATGAGATTGCATTATATCATAAAATGTGAGATATGAGGTAGAAGTATATCATCGAGATGAAATGAGATATAAGATTATTACCCACGATTCACAGGTTGATTGAACATATCAAAATCGACTAAAGGTGTTTTGTACATACAATCAATATATTTCAAACATGCATCAATATATCAACTATATGTATGAGGGGGCAAATGTAGGAGGGGCTTAATAATAAGCCTCTCATTAAATTATTAAATAAGATTAGAGATGATTAATATTGACAAAAGTCCATGTGTTTATGTGACTGAGGTATTATTATGTGCGTCTAACATATCACGCGTATTTGTGTATTATTATGCGACTGAGGTATTATTATGCGCGTCTAACATCTCACGCGTATTTGTGTATTATTAATGCATTAACTAGATAATATTCTAGTATTAAGGGTTTGATACATGTTATGGGACACATGCCACTTAAAATAGGACATGTGTCACCACAGGTTATTTGACATGTGGCGCCCCACTTGGGTTGGTTTTTCTATAAATAAGCCTCACCCCTATACATTTTAGAGAGGTTTTTTGGAGAAAAGAGTTTTTCTTGTCTTGTGAGTTTTTAGAGAGTGTTAGAAAGAAGTTTTGGAAAAGAGTTTTAAGAGTTGTTTTGAGATGAGTTTCAACACCTCCCACCTCTTCGAAAAAACCACCCCACAATGAGTTTTTCGACGAATAGTACGATCCCACAAACTATGCTGACTTTGATTCCGAATATAACGGATACGTAGGCGCAACCGAAGTTGCTCAAGTCAAACACGCGCTAAAATCCGATATTTTCCCAAATTAGACTACTCTCTTATAGCGTTGGAGGGGTTGTGGAGATACAAGGTTGGGTTTGATTTATGTGGTGGTGAGTTGGGTGGTTATGGTGGATGGGTAGGAGAGAGAAAGAGTGGATGGTAGGAAGGAGATAATGAATAGTGGAGGGGGTGTTTGTGTGTGTGTGGGTGTATGGGAAGGTAGGTGTGAGTGTGTTGTGTGTTTAATTTGCACCCCTAAAAAAATACACAACTAAAAAATATAAAACTAACAAAAAATTAAAAATCTACAAATAAAATATTGCTCTAAAAATAAAATACAGACTCAAATAAAAAATGAAACTAAAAAGAAATAAAAATAAAAATAAAAATGTATTAAAATAAAAACTAAAATACTAAAAATGTAAAATCTAAAATCTAAAAAAATAAAAAAAATAAAATAAAAATAAATAAATGAAATCCTAAAAACTAATCCTAATAAAATAAAAACTAAATCGAATAAAAATAAAAATAAAAATATACTAATAAAAATAAAATATAAAAATATGCGAATAAATTCAAAAAATCCTAAATGAATCTAAAATAAATCCTAAAAATAAAACGACTCAAAATAAAAATCTAAGAAAATCTAAAAAGGCACAAACTCAACACACACCGGGCTTAGGGCATTGACTAGGCTCGGTCTAGGCTTAGGTTAGGCTTACGGGACTGGATTCGGGACATCGGAACACATCGGGTAGGATCAAAATATGGACTCTGACTTCGCGGGCTCCTTTGATTTCTTTGTTTCATGCTTTTAACCGCTTTTGCGTCGTAATTGACTGAATTTAACATCATTTAACAATGCGACTACTAATTGACCTGAAAAATAATAAAATAAGACATAAGGCCAATTTTAATTAAAACGAGTGACTAAAATGTATCTATTCGGGGTATAAAATATATATTTTTGGGTGCTTATCACACCAGCCCCAAACAGAACATTGCTAGTCCTCGAGCAAAAATAGAGAGAAAACATAGATAAGTATCGAAAAGTGTGCCACTTTCGTAGGCACTGTCGATTGCACTTAGCATGTGCAACAAGTCGTTAAACCTGTAGGTTGCCCTACAGGACGAGTGGGGTCTCGTGAGGGTTTGCAGTCAATCTACCCACAAAATTAAAAAAACTTATTTAAATGCAGTATCTGGGTAGATGATGAAATGCTATACAATCCAACTTAAAGGACGTCAAGGAACACCATATTCAACTATCAAAAGAAGATATAAAATTACTTAATACCATAAAGAGTAATCCTTCCTAAAACTCAACGCGTGTAATGTAAAATAATCTAAGTATCATTAGAGTAACTCCTAGTTTGCCTTTATAGGATAACGCTTTGACTTCAATTCTCACCAGATATATCTCTCTAAATCGAACTCTTTGAGAATTGGGTAAGTGTATCTCTCTAGTGTGTGAGGAGGTGAGTAAATGTAAGCAAGTTCAAACGTCTCACACACTTTATAGAAAATGACGGATACATAAAAAAAAATTGATCTCATGAATGAATGTTAACCACTATGTCGAGAATGTCGAGTTATTCACCATATAATCTTCTCGTTTGCCCGAACACATTACCAAGGGTGAAAAATGTGAGGTATGTATGGGAGAATGGGAAATGAAATGATGAACTATATGATGGAAATGTTTTGAGAAGAGTGTGACACAAGAATAACTAATGTCTTCACTTTTCGAATTTTTGATCGCACGCTTTCTTTTTCTTCTTTTCTAGTTTTTTTTTCTTTCTTTTTCTATATATATATATTTTTTGCGATGCATTTTTTTCTTTTCATAAAAAAAATGAAGACAATTTACATTGGTAATCTCAAACACTCTTTTTTAAAAAAAAATTATGGTAGTGATGGGAAATGATATGTGGATGGTATCTGGAATATATATATGGATAAGGAAAATATGGATAGAAAATGTGATATGGGAAATGGCAAGAGTATGGTAAAATCAGTTTAGTGCTCGGGACAAACTACAAGACACATGTTTCTTATAACTCAAAAGTGATGTCATTCTCAGTTATTATGCTAAAATTGAAAAAATAATGAGACCATGCAACGACTAAGTGCAGTATCCAAAGATAGTTGAGTCAACTTGTGACTCAGAGATACGTAAAAGCCCTAAAAAAGGTGAAAATCTCAAATCTCACGAGTTTAAGTCGCCACTGGTGATCTTTAAGGCTCTCTTGAGAATATAATTACTCTTTAACTTTTGATTGTAAACGTGATAGTGTAAAATTGCCGAGTTTAGGAATTCATAGTGCAAGTATGCTTAAATAGGTATTGTGGGTACCTGGAATTAGGACCATGGGCCTGGACGAGTAGCCCAGTCCTGGCGGCCCAAAGTCCAGGCCCGTCATCTCTTATTTTGATCCGGTCTCCCCCCACGTTCTCATTAAGGGAAGTTATAGGGGAGATGGGAGACGTGGGGGAACCCATCACCTCCACTTACCTACATGTACATGTATATATTAAACCCTAGGTCCGGGGCAAAAGGACAGTTTTTATATTCTCTGTAATTACTCTCCGGAGTATATAGAAATAATATCGACTGCACCACCGTAGACGTAGGCACATCTTTGCTGAACCACGTACATCCTTTGTTGTGTGATTGTCATTTTATATTCCTTGTTCTCACTTGGTGAATGCTTTCTTCTTATTTATTTGTGTTGCACAATAATTGTCACCACAGGTATTAATTAATTTATTTGTAAAAAGTGTAATTTTTGGGTTAAACACAAGTATTCCGAGATTTCTAAAAGAGGGATGATAGACAATTCATGTCATAAAAAATTATTTTTAACTGCACAAAAAGTTTAATATGATTTGTTTCTTAAAATTTTCAAAAGAGGTACGATTTTGATAAATTTCCCACCCCAAACAAAAGAGGACATCGTCCTCGATGTTTAAAACTATATATATGAAAAGCACAAGGGAGGAAAGATAGTACCATAATGAACCACTAGTGAAATGTACTGCACTCTGGAGCATAGATGAAACCTGAAGAACATATGCGACACAAAAACGTACAAGTCTATAAAGCATGTGAAAATCATTGGGTGCTGTGAAACACCACCCCCAAATAGGATAAAACTCATATTTAATGAACGACAGGATGCCTCTCGGTAGCGCTAAGTTTAATTTCTTCATCCAGACCGAACCAATATCACCCTACAGATAAGATCTATGAAAGCACAGGGTGGCAGAAAAATTGGATGATGAAACTTACCCCCAAATAAGACTGAATAGTCAGTCTTCATAAATAGGGTCAACAAGGTCAATTTCTTCAATGTGAGAGGGGACTAGCTCTAAGAAAGGCTTCAATCGTTGATCATTGACCTGAAATAGGCTACCATGTTTAAGATTTTGAACTGTGATGGAACCATAGGGAGTAACAGATTCAACAACAAAGGGTCCAGACCAATGGGTTTTTAACTTCCCGGGAAATAGATGAAGACGGGAGTTATATAACAACACTTTCTGACCAGGGTGGAATTCTTTACGAAGGATGATTTGGTCGTGGAGCCACTTCATTTTTTCCTTGTACTTATTGGACAAATCATAGGCATCATTCCTTATCTCCTCTAATTCATTAAGTTGGAGCTTGCGATGAATGCCAGCCTCGTCGATATCAAAATTAAGGGCTTTGACAACCCAATAAGCATGATGTTCAATCTCGACAGGTAAGTGGCATGGTTTACCAAAAACCAAGCGATAAGGAGACATGCCAATCAGAGACTTAAAAGCAGTACGGTATGTCCACAAATCATCATTTAAGCGTAAGGACCAGTCTTTCCTATTAGGATTAACTGTTTTTTCTAAGATTTTCTTAATTTCGCGGTTGGAAACTTTAACTTGACCACTAGTCTGAGGGTGGTAAGAGAGATCAATTTTGTGGGTAACACCATACTTTTTGACGAGATGTTCAAAGACGTGATTACAAAAATGTTTACCCCCATCACTAATGATAGCTTTGGGAGTTCCAAAATGTGTGAAGACAGACTCCTTAAGACACTTGACCACAATGCGATGGTCATTGGTGCCGTAAGCTATGGCTTCAATCCATTTTGAAACATAATCAACTGTAACTAGAATATATTGGAAGCCATGAGATGAGGGAAAAGGACCCATGAAATCAATGCCCCATACATCGAAAATTTCGACGATGAGAATGGGTGTGAGGGGCATCATGTGACGAAGAGACATACGCTTAGATTGTTGGCATTTGGCACAAGCTTGGCAGTAGTTGTGGACATCTCGAAAAAGAGTGGGCCAATAGAAACCACTTTGCAAAATTTTGGTGGCGGTTTTCTTGGAGCTAAATTGTCCACCACAGGCACCATCGTGACAAAAGGAGAGTATACTTGACTGTTCATGGTCAGGAACACAGCGACGAATGACTTGATCAGAACAATACTTAAGAAGTAAGGGATCATCCCAAGAGTAAAATTTCACCTGGGCCATGAACTTAGAACGCTCTTGTTTCGACCAATGATTGGGCAGTTGGCCGGTAACAAGGAAATTAACAATATCAGCATACCAAGGAGAGGTGGAGATAGCAAAAAGTTGCTCATCAGGAAATGTTTCAAAAATAGGGACAGGATCAGATTTAGATTTAACAGTGAGGCGGGAGAGATGGTCTGCAACTAAATGTTTGCACCCTTTCTTATCGCAAATTTCGAGGTCAAATTCTTGAAGCAAGAGAATCCACCGTATCAAACGTGACTTAGAATCCTTCTTCTGAAGAAGGTGCTTCAGGGTGGTGTGGTCAATGTAAACGATGATAGGTGAACCGATGAAATAAGATCTAAACTTATCGAGGGCAAATACGATAGCTAGCAACTCCTTTTCGGTGGTCGTGTAATGAAGTGGAGCGTCATGGAGGGTTCTGCTAACATAATAAATAACGTGCTAGCACTTGTCAACCCGCTAACCAAGTACAACACCTGGAGTAAAATCAGATGCATCACACATGAGCTCAAATGGTAAAGACCAATTAGGAGGCTGAATGATAAGAGCAGAAGTGAGCTCGGCTTTAAGGCGCTCAAAAGAAGCAACACATGCGTCATCAATGACAAAGGGAACATCTTTGGATAAAAGGGTGGTTAAAGGTCGAACGATTTTAGAAAAGTCCTTGACGAAACAACGGTAGAAGCCCGCATGTCCTAAGAAGGAGAGAATGTCCTTAACAGACTTAGGAATGAGAAGCGAGGAGATTATGTCAACTTTTGCTTTATCTACTTCAATACCGTTGCGAGAGACTACGTGACCTAAAACAATCCCCTTTTTGACCATGAAATGATATTTTTCCCAATTGAGGACCAATTTCTTTTCTTGACAACATTTGAGGACCATAGTGAGGTGAGAAAGGCATTTCTCGAAGGAAGAACCAAACAAAAAAAAATCATCCATAAAGATTTCGAGAAAAAGTTCTACCATGTCGCTAAAAATGCTAATCATACACCATTGAAAAGTCGCATGTACATTACAAAGACCAAAGGGCATGCGAGAGTACGCAAAAGTGCCAAAGGGACAGGTGAAGGTAGTTTTCTCTTGGTCTTCAGGGATAATTGGAATTTGGTTGTATCCTGAATAGCCATCAAGGAAGTAGTAATACGCATGGCCAACTAACCGTTCGAGCATTTGGTCAATATAGGGAAGAGGAAAATGGTCCTTACGAGTGACAGCATTTAACTTGCGATAGTCAATGCAAATACGCCAGCCCGTTTGCATACGGGTGGGAACAAGCTCATTGTCAATATTTTTAATGACGGTGACACCAGACTTTTTCAGTATCGTATGAATGGGACTGACCCACTGACTGTCTGAGATAGGGTGGATAATACCAACATCGAGTAATTTAAAATCTCAGCGCACACGACTTCTTTCATAGTAAGGTTGAGTCGACGTTGGGGTTCATGAGAAGTCTTGGCGTGCGCCTCTAAATGAATGTGATGACTACAAACATTGGGGTTCACACCGTGAATGTCTGAAATGGTCCATCCTATAGCAGTGCTATACTGAGTAAGGTGCGGACTAATTGATCTTCTTGCACAGGGGTCAAATCGGAAGCAATGATGATAGGGTGATGGTTGTTGGGGCCAAAGAAATTATATTTCAACTCGATAGGTAAGGGATTAAGCTCCAAACTAGTAGGTGGAGTAGGAGTGACATCGGACTCAGACGTAGAAACAGAGTTCGGAGAGTTCTTGGTGCATACAGTTGAGGAAGCTGATGTGGCTAGGAGTTCACAAGGTGGAACAAGGTGAGCCATAGAGTGAATAGTATCATCATAGAGGGGTTCGAAGGGAGGATCCCAAGAGGAAGTGTCCAGTAGTGGAGTGGAATCTAGGAGGGCAATGAGTTCAGAGATGGAGGATTCAATGTCAAAGTCGGATCCAAAATGATCCAAACATTATTGGAGAGGATCGACAGGGTAAGTTTGGTCCAACATTTCATTACCTAAGGAGTCAATTACACACACCTCATCAATAGAATCGACATCAGACGGTTTTTACATAAGGTGGAATATATTGACTTTAACAGTCATATTTCCAAAAGAGAGATTCATGGACCCATCACGATAATTGATTAGGGCATTGGCAGTGGCCAAAAATGGGCAACCCAATATGATAGGAGTATTGGTTGGGTCGGGCGCAAGAGTGTCTAAGATGATGAAATCCACAGGATAGTAAAAGTCTGAAACTTTCACCAAAACGTCTTCAACGATACCTTGAGTTACTTTCATGGAATGATCAACAAGTTGAAAAGTTACTCTTGTAGGTTTCATGTTTTGTAAACCTAACTCAAGGTAGAGGGAGTAAGGTAACAAATTAACACTATCCCCAAGATCAAGTAAAGCACTAGTAGTGAACTTATCGCCTAACATACAAGAGATAGTTGGACCACCAGGGTCTTTATACTTCACAACACCATTATTATGGAGAAGGGGCGTAGCTTGCTCGGTGAAAAAAGCATCACGCAGAACATTGGTCCTACGCTTAACAGTGCACAAGTCCTTCAAAAATTTGGCATACGAGGGGACTTGTTAAATCGCGATGAGGAAGGGAATGCTAATGTGAACATTCTGAAAGACTTTCTTGATCTCATCAAATTGCTGGGATTTTTTAGTGGGAGCCAACTGATGAGGGAAGGGTGCTTTGGGCACATAAATAGAGGCGGGCTCAGGAGGATTGGACTCAGTGTGAGATGGGGATTGAGATGGTGGGGTAACCTGAGGGATAGGTGCTAAAAGTGGGAGGGTCGGGTGTGGGACATCAGTGGGAGCATGAACACCATTATCAACATGTTTTCCCGAGCAAAGAGTAGACACCGCTTTCATATCTTCTTTTTAATTGGGTGGATTAGAAGTGGAACCAACCTCGTAGGCCGAATCTTTACCATTCCCCTTAGGGTTAGCAATGGGTTGACTGGGAAAATGACCTTTCTCTCGCCAAGATTCGAATTGGCTGAAACACTGCTCAAGTCGTTGGAGGGCTTGAGTCTGAGTGGTCATAAACTGAGTGAGGAGATTCTTGAGAGAAGAGGTTGAGGAATTGGGCGGAGGGGCATAAGATGGTTGGGTAACCAACTCGCGCTGAGAATTAAGCGGTTATGAATATGCATATGAAGGAGGGGGAATAAGAACAAGTTGATTATTGTTGTTTGAATGTCCGTCGTGGGGAACAAAGGAAGATGGAAAGTGCAATTGATGGTAAGAAGCAGACTGATGCGGGACAGGAGGGCGAGGTTGCCTTTATGGGTTGTGTGGAAACCTAGGGGGACCACCAACATGTTGTTGTGGTTGGGAAGGAGGGAGTTATGGTCGTACTTATAAGAGAAATAGGGGTGATTCGTATTATTAGGATTGTAAGTAAACGATGGGGGAATGGTTTCCTAGTGGTATCAAAGGCACAGGCTTGTGCCATGGTTGGTTTGGGATCATCTTGTAGGAGGGGGCATAAATGAGCTAAATGATCTTGACTTAAGCAGACACTGTAAGATGAAGGACTGGAATCGTTGACAGTCATTGCTTGTTTAGAAAGTGTAACATTTTATTGCATAGTACAACTGACATCGTCAACGGTTTTAGTTAATGAGTGTAAGTTGTGGAGCAAAGTTTTAAAATCAGGATCATTTTTTACCTCAGAAGTGTTCCCTACACATGGAGGATTGGATCTTAAAAATGCATTGGTACCCTCCCAATCTTGGGAGTCATCGCCTAATTCAAGGAGAAAATTATAGGCGGCAGTGGGAGTCAAATGCATGAACTTCCCTTTATGCATGGATTCAATCATAGTGCGAGAAGAAGGGATAAGACCATTGTAAAAACTATGGACTAAGCGACTTTTCTCGAGACCGTGATGTGGGAAACTATTAATATAGTCTTGAAAATGACCCCATGCTTCACAAAACTGTTCGGTAGGCTTTTGTCTAAAATCCTGAATTGCTTGGCGCATTTCATTTTTTTTGCTCATGGGATAGAATTTAGTCATGAACTTCTTGACAAGTTGTTCCCAAGTTTGGATAGAATCCGAGGGCAAGGAATGGAGCCACATGGATGCATTATTGTGAAGAGAAAAGGGAAAAAACCGAAGACGAACATTCTCTTCGTCTAAGTTTTGATTTTTAAAAGTAGCGCACACAGTGAGAAATTTCCGCAAGTGAGTATAAGGAGACTCGCGTTCAAGGCCATGAAAACTGGGCAACATAGAAATAGTCGCGGGGAGAATTTCAAATTGCACGGTCAGAGTGGGCAAAAGGACGATACATGAAGGCGGAGTGGCCGTAATTAGGGCAAAGTAGTCCCTTAAAGCACGTTCGTTGGCCATGATGGGTGGGGTAACGGAAATAGGGGAGGTGGGAGAACTAGGCGTCTCTGATGAAGAAGAGCACTGATCAGGAAAATGAGGAGGAAAGGCAACGATAGGGAAACGATCACCTAAGAGGGAATTTATAGATGGAGCACTAGGGAAACGTGTTAATCGATGATCAATGCGTTGCCAATGTGGCATACAAGCAATGAAAAAATATTTTTGGGATTTTTGGTTGTTTGAAAAAAGGAAAAAATCTTGTTGGATTTGTTGGAAAATAGGGAAGGAAAAATGAAAAATATTTTTGGAGTTTTTTGGGTAATCTTAGTAAAAACGGGAAAAAGGGGCGATGGACTAACAGTGGAAAAAGTGACAGTTGGGGCAAAAATTGGACTACCTAAAGGAACAATTTAGACACGTACACAAAGAGAACAAGTCCAAACGAGCACATAGTCAAATTATTATCTTCAAGTTAAGTGAGTGGGTAGTTAATTTTAAGTAATCCGCGGGTGAGAAAATCACAGAATCTGAGGCCTCACCGATAAAAGTGTGCTCCTACTTTCTTCCCGAGATACAAGAGGCTTGCTAGTTAAGGCTCACCACACTAGCTACTACAACACACAACTATCCGGTACCACGCTAGGGAAAGCACAAACCCTTTTTACTGGGCAGCCTTACTTAAAACCCAGTTTCCCTAGACAAAAGCCTTAAGATAGTTGAATGAAGATTTGAAGGGGTGGAAAGGAATCACGAGAGTATCCTACGAGGGTCTCGTTCTGAAAGGGACCTAATGAACACCGTTCCTACTTGGCTTGCTAGTTGATTGATTTTAATTTAAGTGAGAGCACGGGTAACAAGAAAATGGAGATGTGATTGAGTGGGTGATGAAATCCCAACTCGTTGCAATGACCGGGTATAGGTCTTAGGTAAATTTATTCATCAAACCATCCAATTTAAGTGCGAGACAGAAACAAAAATCATATAGGAGCAAGTAGCACACAAAAATTGACTCGCTTGCAGGAGATTCACGAGTGATAAAGAGTATACCTCCCACGATTTTTACACGCATGGGGTGAAGACCGAGTTGAGTCAACCGGGGGGAAGTACGCCTACTTCAGTCGTCCTCGGGAGTCCTACTGACCCAAAGTAGAGAGGCTTCTAAATCCTCGCCTTTGGACGCCCTCTCTCTACCTTGTCCGATTTCCCTTTTCGTTTTTTTTTTTGTGTTTTTGGAATAAGTATTACAAAAATAAATCGGTGTCAAAATGCACCCAAATTAATTACAAGGCCTCAATAATCCTAAACAACCAATCTAAGGAGGGAGAGGAAGGAATAACTACTAAAAAGAAAAAGAAAAAATAATTAAAAAATAAAAATGAAAATGAAAATTACAAATCTTCACGGGCTTTAATCTTCAAGAAATCGGCAACGACGCCATTTGATAACTCTTTATTTGTGTCTTCCTTCGGATATGGAATATGAATGTCACTGCGGTCAAACTTCAAGTATCAAAATTCCTGGAATTACCTACAAAATTTGTTAAAAATTCAGTATCATGGCAAATTCGGGTATCAATCCAATTTCTAGCATTGAAACTATAATTGTGAAAACTTGCAATTCCAATTTATATTAAAAATCTTTTTGTGTTTTTAATTTTTTTTTAATATTTTTTTATATTTTAAAAACAATTTTCATGGGAGGAAACGAAAATTTATGCAACTAAAATAACTTTGAAAATTTAAGAAGTAATCTAGTTTAGAATTTATGAGAAGAAACAAGAGGTGGGATTACACCGCGTAGTCAAATCAATTGAATGCCCTAATTATTCAATTAAATAGTTCGAAATAATATTGAATTTAAAATTTAACTCTCGTCATAATCCTAAATTCAATTTTATCTTTTTTAGCAATTAAATCTGGAATAATCACAATATAAAAAAAAATTAAGATTCATACTCATTTCAACAAAATATCCGCTAAGATTAATTTATTAAAATTTGTACGAATCTTTGAATTGCATACACATAATTAATATTTAAATTTGAGAAAAATACTTATCTCTAAGTGAAATCCCAAAATCAAATATTAATGTTCACCATTAATTTATTAACTCTCGTTACATAAATTAATGTGTGATTTTTTCCAATTTAATTAGCCTAGAAAGCATCAACGAACAATTATTCAAATAAAACAACTCAACATACGTGTTTCATCCCACCCCTTGAATAGGGTGTTTAGCTAGACATGATTAAAATTTCAGCACAAACACAATTAACAAACAAGAAACTAAAGAGAAAGAGAAAGAAATACGATACGCAATAATTTCTTGTGTCAACTGTCTAAATGAACACGCGTCCCAAACTCGTCACAAAATCTGACTGGATTACAAAACTGAAAATAAAAAATGAACCTACAAATTTTTCTAAACCTAAAACTATATTTTTTTCTTTTTTTTTTACTATTTTTCTACCCTCTTTTTTTCTTTTGCTGTCTCTCACGTTCTCTCTCTGTGTCTTTTTTTTTTTTGTGCTCATGAGAGTCCCTTTTAAATGATATCCTCCTTCTCATTTGTAACCCACGGATTGGTTTTGTTTGGAAGAGATTTTTGTGGGATTTTCTTGGAGATAATTGTTGGTTCCGATTTTAAGGGTCTTTGCCTTGGTGGGTTTAAATGGGTAAAGATTTGGGATAAGGCAGCAGGTGGGTCTTGGTTTGAAGGGTTCAGGTAAGGTCCGGTTGTTGATGGCCAGTACGCGGGTTGGGGAAGAAAGGGTGCGAGTAGTATCTAAAGGAATCCGAGTATAGCAGATCGCGCAGGGGTAACCCGAAATGGGCCTGTATCGCGGGTCAGGGAGCTCCGAATTTGAGTCCGGGGTTGGAGGGGTTGTGGAGATACAAGGTTGGGTTTGATTTATGTGGTGGTGAGTTGGGTGGTTATGGTGGATGGGTAGGAGAGAGAAAGAATTGATGGTAGGAAGGAGATAATGAATAGTAGATGGGGTGTTTGTGTGTGTGTGGGTGTATGGGAAGATAGGTGTGAGTGTGTTGTGTGTTTAATTTGTACCCCTAACAAAAATTACACAACTAAAAAATATAAAACTAACAAAAAACTAAAAATCTAAAAATAAAATACTACTCTAAAAATAAAATACAGACTCAAATAAAAAATGAAACTAAAAAGAAATAAAAATAAAAATAAAAATAAAAATCTATTAAAATAAAAACTAAAATCCTAAAAATGTAAAATCAAAAATCGAAAAAAAAATAAAAAGAAATAAAATAAAAATAAATAAATGAAATCCTAAAAACTAATCCTAATAAAATAAAAACTAAATCGAATAAAAATAAAAATAAAAATATAAAAATAAAAATAAAATATAAAAATATGCAAATAAATTCTAAAAATCCTAAATGAATAAAAAATAAATCCTAAAAATAAAACGACTCAAAATAAAAATCTAAGAAAATCTAAAAAGGCACAAACTCAACACACACCAGGCTCGAGGCATGGACTAGGCTCGGTCTAGGTTTAGGTTAGGCTTACGGAACTGGATTCGGGACATCGGAACACATCGGGTAGGCTCAAAATATGGACTCTGACTTCGCGGGCTCCTTTGATTTCTTCGTTTCATGCTTTTAACCGCTTTTGCGTCGCAATTGACTGAATTTAGCATCATTTAATACTGCGACTGTTGATTGACCTGAAAAATAATAAAATACGACATAAGGCCAATTTTAATTAAAACGGGTGACTAAAATGCATCTATTCGGGGTATAAAATATACAGTTTTGGGTGCTTATCAGTGATCGTGTTAAATTCTTTGCCCACTTTATCCTCTATGAAATTAAATGGGCTCGTACGTGATTTACAAACCTATGAATTGGACATGTTTCCCTCTAAAACTGAAAATAAAATTGATTAGGGCGTTACCTTGAAAGCCCGAAAGTAGGATAAAAAGTAGTAGAGAGTGAAAGTGAGAGTGACTCGGAAGATATGGCTATGTTTGCTAGGAAGTTTAATAAATTTCTTCAATTTAACAAAGATAAATTTAAAAAGGATTTTAAGAAATTTGAAAATTCTAAGCATGACAAAGCCGAGAAGATCCCTAAATTTTTTAATGAAAATTTAAATAGGGACGAGCCAAATAGGTGTTACGGTTGTAAGGGTTATGTCCATAGGGCAAAAGAGTGCCCCACTGAACTAAGGCGAGATGGTAAGCAACCAATTTCCTACAATGAAACCCTTAGTGATAGTGATAAGGAAGAGGGACCCGATTCCCCCACTAAGCCCAACTTTGTGGATTTTATGGCAAGTCATGTGAGTGAAAGTGAGCACTCCTTTATTGATGAAATTTTAACACATGACACTTCCAAGGCCTTTGTTTGTGAATCCCAAAGAAATGATGGTAGTGAGAGTGGAGAAGAAAGAGAGAGTGAATGTGAAAATGAGGAGGTTGATGAGAGTGAACTCCAAATTGCTTTTCAAGAATTATATGAATAATCTATTAAATTAAAAAGAACAAATTTGAAGTTAGAAGCTAGTTTGAAAGAGCGTGTCGAGGTCATTAATGAGAGTGTTTTAGTGGAAGACCTTAGGACACGTGAGAGAGCTCTTCGAGAGAATCTTGAGTACGTAGAAGGCGAGAGAGATAGCCTTAGAGGTTTGATAATATACTTGAAAAAGGAGCTTCTCGAGTTTGAAGAGAGAATTTTTTTGCTTGAGTCTAGGATTGTAGAGCTTGATAAGAAAGTGAGAGACTCAAGTAGAGTCAAATTTGATTTGGAGTGTCGTTCGGAGAAATTAGATAAAATATTAAGAATGGTCCAAATTAAAAATGACACTTGTGGTTTAGGCTTCGATACTTGTAATGAGTAAACTCTTAAAGCCAAAACCAATGTTTTAGGAGAATACTCTAGGAATAATGTTATAGATCATTCCTTAGGTAAGTATTTTCACCGAGTCTTCAGGTGCTCACATTGTAGTCGAAAAGGTCATCTTAGGAAATTTTGTTTTGATCTTAAATGAAGTCCTAGAAAATCCCAACATAAGGCAACCTAGGTAGCCAAGATCCCTACACCCCGAGATAGTCATTCGTCATTAGTTTGGGTTAGGAGATCCGACTTGGTAGCTTTACAAAATAGGATTTTTTATTCTCATTTACTTTCACATGCTTCCTCTCTTACTAAATCTAAAGGTTGAATGTGTTAGCTCTTTGCATACTCTAGCTTTTTGTGCTTCATATTATATATCATTGCTAGGTGTATGCATGTTTAGTCATTGATCTAGTCTATACTTCATGCTTCATCACATGCTAGAATTATGATTGTTGTTTATCTTTTGTATTATAGTTCTTTCTTTTTAGTTTGCATTAAATTAGTAATTTAGGCTTAATGAAAAATAAAAATGATTTTTGTTTGTCTTTTGAGTAAATATTTTTCTTTGTTTGGTTAAAAATTTCAAAAACTCAAAAAGTTTTTTTTTTTGTATTTTAGTTTGACACACTCTAAGTGGCATATACTTGTGTTTTAATACCTTCTTTTTTGCTTCCATGTGGCTAGAGCTTTTGGTTTATATTGTCAATCCTTAAAATGTTCTTTACCATGCTTAAATGGAGTAGTTGGATTTTGTGTTGCTATAATCGATTCTATTTTTATATGCCTCAATTCACACATGCACGAGCTCAGTTGAAATTATAACTTCATATGTATATTTGAGCTTTGTGAGGTGTTCTCCAACCAACCTTGTCATCTTCACGTTATGTAACCTAGGAGGACTAGTGCATGTTAAAGTCTGTTGCACGTGATATTTGTGTGAGATATAAAAATGATGTATATAAATGTGCACGGGGAAGGGATCCGAAAGGAAAAATCATCCTTTGTGAGTAGGCCACCGTTTGCTTGGTCCTAAAAGAAATACGTGGTTCAAAGTCCTAAAAGAATAATGGCATTAAAAGAACATATTTGCCAAGGCGTATTTTGTTTAGTGATTTATTGATTCAAAAGATTAATATAAATGCTTAAATTGAGGGAGTTTGGATGGTATATCAACGGTTTGCACAATGTTCGTTTATCCTAGTTGTACTTTCAATGTCATGACTCTATTGGTTTGTAGAATCATCAAAATTCTAGGCTTGTATGCATCGTATATGTTTGTTCATTGAGTTCAATCTATATTGTCACATGAGGTTGTATTCAAATTTGATAAAGTTTGCAATCAAATGAGAACTCCGTGAACATGTTTTAAGTGATTGTCTAAATTTAATTGTTATTAGTTCACACCCCTACACTTTCGTTTCCATATGACACATTTTTGCCATACGAGTGTGAAAAGCTTATTGTATTTTGTGTCATGTGTGGTGTCTATACCTATATATATGTGCGTGTGCGTATTCATTTTTTATACATATATATGGTATTTTTCTTTGCCTTGCTTTCTAGTCCATCTATGCTTTTAATTCATAATTGGTATCTATCGTGTTGCATATTATTGTTGATATCACATGCTTAGTATCTTATGTATCACATTGGTATAATTTTTTTTGGCATCTTCGTTGGTATCCGTTATTATTTGTATGGATTAGTTATGATTTTTTTGCCCATATTCTTTCGTGATCTTATCACTCTAAGCTTCTTCATGTTTAAATTAGTTTTTATCCTTTGTCTATTCCTGAACAAAAAGGGGGAGAATGATAGGCGGAGAAATGGTATTTAATCCTATTGCAATCGTATCTTAGTTTGGTAGATTTAACTTAGGGGGAGACGTATTTCTAAGTAGGTCATTTATTTGATAAAGGGGAGAACTAATTTAGGGGGTGTATTTATTTTATATGCATTTAATATTCTTATTCCCTATGCGTTTGATAGTTAGCTTAAGTGTTCAGGAATTCTTCTAAATGGAAACTTTCATATTCGGCAAAGATATTGATCCTTGGGTTTTGTTTCAATCTATGTAATTTTTATTTTGGGTGGGATACTTTTTTTAAGTCTAGTAGAGCTTGACGGCCCTTTAGGATTTTTATTTGTTTTTTGTCCCGGAATAGCCAAAGGGGAAGATTTGTAAGGACACAAGTCTCCGATTGAGTCTTAATGTAGTGTTGGATCAATTCCTGATAAAAACATTTGAGTCATAGGATAGTGTTGAAGAGTATCCATCGAAGCCTATGACGTGTTAGTTGAAGACGTAGCGACCAAGATTATAAAGCTTTATCATATGCCGGATTTATTGTGCCTCGTTTCTACGTCAACAATATTGGTTCCAATGCTCCCAAGTTATGAATGCATTTTATATATATATATATATATAGAATCTTGGAAATTTATTGGGTGTATTTTATAAATTTTTATAAATTATTTTTAACGACCTTGTTTTACTCAAAAAATATTTTTTTAGAACATTTCGTAAAAAGTTTTGGGCTTACAAAGAATATTCCTTTTTCTGACCCGTCGTTCGAACGAATTGAAATCTCGTTCGAACGAGATTCCCAAGTCGTTCGAACGAGAGTTCTAACGAGATGCCATTTTTCTCACTGGAACATCGTTAGTAAAGTCGTTCGAATGAATTTGGCAAAAATTATTTTTTTTATCGTTTTTGGTAGTTTTCACTATATTCCCACTACCTTTTTTCCACTACTTTTTGACAGAGTTACTTAGTGCGGGAACCAGCTTTTTTAGAGTAACTTTTTAACATTCTAAGAATCTTTTAGAGAGCAAACCTTTCAAGAAAAAGTTCCATGTTTTTGTGTTAGATTTTTATGGATTAAATTCACCAAAAACACATACACACCCATTTGTTTAGTTTATCCAAGTCCCTACATATATATACTTTGCTTGGAGTGTTTGGCACCGGGTTTATCTCTAAACCTCAAAGAAGAGAAGTTTGGGTTTACTTCTACATCCCACAAAGAAGAAGACTTGTTTGTTGCTGTGGCATTCTCATACAGTGAAAGGCACCGTGTGTGGTTGATGGGTTCTTAAAAGCTTCATTGGTGGATTTCAAGGTCTTGGTGGACTCCTGGATTGTCGGCTAGGTGGAGGTAGTTACAATAATACGCGTCAGGGGCTTGGACAGAGTCAAGTCGAGTTGTGTAAGTCTTCTGTCTTGTAATCATAAAACCATACTTAGTGGACTTAAGGCTAGGGTTGTCCTAGATTTTTTCCCGTTGTGGGTTTTTCCTCGTAAATCGCGAAGTAGTGGTTGTTTACTTATATTATCTTTTGCAAATTCACATTAGATGTATGCTTAGGTAAAAAGATAAAATGGGTTTATTTAATTTGGTGATAATTTAATTTGGGTATATATTAATTTAATTCAAGTCATTAATTTTATTGGATAAAATTTGGTTTGGCCTATTTTTGCAAAATGAATATTTATTGTTAGGCAAATTTCTAGGACTTGGGATTAAATTAATTCGGTTTAAGTGATAGTTTACGAGTTGTTTAATTTTATTTCACTTTGAGTTTAGTTTAATTTTAATTTGAAAGAAATTAAAATTTGTTGTTTGTGTGTGTTGTGTTGAGCCATCTTTATTCCGCATTTCTAGGAAACTTATTTTTAAAGTAAAAAGTTTGTTAATCTTGGGGGTCCAACACTTGCCATACACAAAGAGGAATGTGGAGATTCCGAGTGGATTCTTGTATGCGGTACGATAGGCCCATAGGGAATCATTCAATCGAAGGGACAAATATTTTCTATTAGGATCAACGATTTTCTCGAGGATGTTCTTGATTTCTCGATTCACTAACTCGGCCTGCCCATTCGTTTGTGGGTGATAGGTCATTCCAACCTTGTGAACGACGCAATACTTTCTCATATGCTTCTCAAAAGGCCTATTGTAAAAATGCGCGCCATTATCACTAATTATTGCTTTCGAAGCACCGAAGCGAGAAAGTATGTGTTCCTGCAAGAAACGTATCCCCACTTTATTGTCATTTGTTTTGGTAGCTATAGCTTCCACCCATTTAGAAATGTAGTCTACTGCAACAAGGATGTATAGGTATCCAAAAGACGGGGGAAAAGAACCCATGAAGTCAATACCCCAGAAGTTAAAAATCTCAATAATGAGTATGGGGGATAATGGCATCATGTCTCGTCGGGTAATAGCCCCCATCCGTTGACACCTATCGTATGATTTGCAACTATTGCTCACATATCAAAACATTGTGGGCCAGTAGAGGCCGCTTTGGAGAATTTTAACGGTCGTCTTTTTCATCACGAAATGGCCCCCACATGCTTCCGAATGACAGAATTGGATGACTTTGGGTATTTCATCATCCGGTACACACCGTCGAATGATTTGGTCTGCACAATACTTAAAGAGGAATGGATCATCATAGAAAAACATGCGTGACCAAGTAATGAACCTCTTCTTCTCTTGCGGTGTCCAATTATAAGGGACGGCTCCCGTGGCAAGATAATTGACTATATCCACAAACCAGGGGAGAGACGAGGTGGCAAAGAGTTGTTCATCCAAGAAATATTCATCTATGCGTATGGGATCGCTAAGTACGTTGGACAAAAGCCGGGATAAATGATCGACAACGACGTTTTCTACTCCTTTTTTGTTTTTAATGGAAAGATTAAACTTTTGTAGGAGTAGGATCTGATGATACGAGAAATCGTACATAGGTAGATCTCGTGCCAACAGATCAAGTATGAAGTGTAGAATAAATAGATAAAGCAAGAAAAAAGAGAGTAGAGAAGATATAGAGTGGTTCAGCCCCTAAAATGGGCCTACGTCCACTGTGTTGCTCCCTTCTCATTATGTGCATTGCATTGTACAATAAAATCATGCCTATAGAGGCGTACAAGTATGAGAATAAAGGAGATTACATGATAGTATTAGAGATTTCGGTGAGCCCGTGAGGTGGATGTGATGTAGATTCTAGGCCTCCAAAGATTATGTTGGGGTGATGTAGAGAGAGTCTGTGTTGTAGTGCCTCGGGTGTGTCTGGAACCGATCCTTCACTCCCAGGTGTGATCCTTTATTTATGAGGAAGTGTGTTGAGTCACGTGCCCTGAGCACGTGGCGTATACCAAGCTTGCAGTAGATGTGGATGAGGGCGTGCGGCCCACAGAGTAGCAGCGCTGAGCTGTTGGAGGGGGACCGCGGACCCTGAGATGGGGTACCGCAGCCTCTTATGGAGGGCCACACCCTACAGGAGTTCTGACCGCGCCTCGAGTGAGATACCTGCCGCGGCCTGTATGGCTTATATGCGATTGTAGAAGTATTTCCACGGTAGGGTGCTATACTTGTACTATCAATAAGCCCCCAAGCCGTAGTGCCAAGGGAGATATATTGGGACTGCGGCTTAGCCTAGGTGCCGCGGTGCTTCCAAAGCGATGATTCGTCTTCCGCGCTCCCTTATATAAATTGTTTCTGACCGTGGACTTCATTACGTTTCCAAAACTTTTGAGAGCAAATCGAGAGCGAAACTCTGCACATTTCTTCTTGCATATTCCGGCGACCCTCCGAGGCGGTGTGTGGTAGTTCAAGGTGGTCTGTAGATGATCTTCGCGATTCTCTTCATTCCCAGGTGATTTTTCAACCACTATTTACAATTTTCTTCCCTTTTTATGCCTTTCCTGGTTCATTTGCTAGAAATCTAGGGTTTTATTTGTTCGTTTTGCTTTTTCCCACATATGCTGCATATGAAATACATATCACTGTTCTTGATGTTCATAGTCGAACCCTCTACATTCTGTGAATTTGATCTTAGAATGGTTAAAAATTGGATAATCAACTGTTTAGGATAGAGGCCGCGGCATGATAGGATTATAATAATCGTTTGAACTTGCAATTCTGCGTCAAACCGTGCTAAATGGCCGCGGTCCCTCAAGCCATCATCCGCGGCATCAAATCACCCTCTTGGTCATCTCGGAACAGCCTTAAAACTTTCATGAACCCAAGACATCCATGTAAAATAACTGTAGTTGCTACTAAAGCATATCGAATTGTCTGAAGAATTAGGAATGGCCGCGGTCGAGAATGCCTTAAAGCAATTCTATCTTATTTCCGTGGCAGCGCATGTTCCACAAATATGGATGTGGCCGCGGCCAGTTGGGACCGTACGGTCCCATAAGCAATAGAGTTCTCCCATTAATAATTGTGTTAGGGACGTAATTCCAAACTTTTAATACTTAAAAATACCCTTCTGCGGCTTCTTGAAGTCTTACAAGTCATATTGGCTGCGACGCCTAACTGCAAACTCTGCTTTTCAGGTACTGCTGCAGCCATATGAGCTTTGACCCAGACGAGTTCCTGAGAAGCTTTTGGGCAAAGCATTTTGGGACCTCTCCCCCCGAGCTTACTTCCGCTCCCCCTCTGAGATCAGTTGGGCCCTGCAAACTGAAAGATTGCCCGAACTGCGTGATAATTGACTCAGCCTCCGCGGACTCTGCATCTGGGAAGGATTCCCAATCTCAGCCGATGGAAGAGGAAACCAACTCAAGTACACATCCAATGGGTGTAGGAGACAATGCCGCGGCTGCTAGAAATAACCCAGGAGGCACATCTGGGAGGGCTGAGAGACCATTGGCTGCGCTTGATATCCGTGGCTCGATGACCCAAGATTGGGTTGAGCAGGTTGCTGAGGCTTTTGAATTTCCAGAAAATTTGACGTGCTCAGCCCCTGCCGCGAACCAAAGACCGTGCACGGTTCTGTCCGACGATGGAATTTGCTTCCCTTTGCACGCCTTCATCTATGGGCTGCGGCTGCCTGTTCCTGTTCCCATCCGTCGCATTTTCCAGACAATGAAACTGGCCCCAACTCAGTTAGATCCCAACGGTTGGAGAGTTGTTCTTGCTGCAGTTGTCCTTTGGGAGAAGTTGTTCAAAAAGGACATTACTCCCGCGGAGTTCTTTCATTTCTACCGCCCAAAGGAGAACTCAGTAAAGTTCGCGGGCTACTACTATTTTTCTAGCCGCGGCAGGGACGAGACCCTTTACACTGGGAGACCGACCAGTGTGAAAAACTGGAAGGGGAAATATTTTTACATCTCCGGTGAAGGCTGGGAGATGCACCTCGAGGAGAATGAAAGAGAGAGATAATATAAAATGCCGCGGCAGTGGGGTTCACCCTCAAAACTAGGTATAAGATTATAGCCGCGTCCTTTAATTTCACGTAACTTCCACTAACTTGAATTGTCTTTTCTTTCTGCAGCCCTTGACCATCTGCACTTGAACAAGCGGCAGGAAAAAAGAGTTGCTGAGGCCGCGGAAGTTCCTGCTGAGCATAAGAAGTTCAGCATACTTGTAACGTCGGTAACTATATTTGAGGCGGGATTCTTCCCAAACAAATCAATTTCTCAACAGATGGGCGCATAAGGTAATTAACTGTGCCATTATTTTTATTCCGTGGTCATTTTATTTTCTTGAACTTGTTGAACTCATGCTATTCCATTTCAGGTGAAGAAGTTGACAGGTAATTGCTAGCAGCGCAGCTAGCAGAGATTGACGAGGATGCAGTCGTCTTAAATAACACTGCGCAGAGCAGGAAGAGGAAGAGGTCCAGAGCTAAGGTACCTACCGCGGCCCCTACTGGAGATAAGGCCACTGATCCTGCCGTGGATCAGGTGGTTAATGATGAAAACCCTGCGCATCATGAACACTTTGATGACGACATAGGGGAAAATTTAGCCGCGGCTGGCCTGATGTCTGCTGAAGTCCCCCTTCAATCGTCCTCTCCTCCGCCGCCAACTGTAGTGGCGGTTAATGCTAATTTGCCACCTCCCCAATTCCGCGGAGAGTCCGGGCCAGACGGTAGGCCAAGGCCTCAATTAAGGCAGCCTGAACCAAATTCCTCCTGGGACACTACTACAAAGGCTGCGCGGAGAATGAAGCGAGCCTTGGATGCCGCAGACCTCGACAGGCTGGTTAGGGAGGATCACGAAGATCTAGAGGACTGTGGCCTCCACAGCCTTCTGAGGGTACGTACTAGTCATTTAATCTTTGCGTCTCATATTTTTCTATACTTTTGCTAACGTCCTTTATTTCATACAGGCCGCCGATGTCATTGTGGTCCAGAAGAGGAAGTATGAGGCTTTGTACAGGCTGAAAGAGGCCGAGAAGAGTGCTCATGCCGCGGACCTGTAGTCTGCACGGGCCTCTTCTTTTGAGGCAGGGAAAGAGTCCGCTTCCGCGGCCCTCCAGGCAGCCCATATGGACTTGGAGAAGGCCACCAAGGTCAGAGAGGAAGCGGAGGAGAATTTCAATCAAGCCGCGGAATCTCTGAAATCATCACAGGCCCAAACAGCCGAAGCCGCCCATGTTGCAGAGATTGCAAATACCAAGCTCGCCCTCCTCCAGCAAAAATATCAAGAGCTAGAAGCCAAATTTGCTCAGAAGGATGAAGCCCACGCTGCGGCCATACAAAAGATGGAAGTTGATCATGGCGACGCCCTCCAGCTAGCCATAGATCATACCGTGGAGTCATTCAAAAGGCTCCAAGGATTTCTTCCTCATTAACAACAGGGCATACCTCCGCGGCTACCAGGAGATGTGGCAGAGAATTATTAAGAACTTCCCTGATGCCAAGGAGACGGTCCTCGCTTAAAAATTAAGTGATGCAGAACATCAAGAGTGCATTGCTGAGCTGAAGGCCGCGGCTGAAGAAAGAGCAAGGCTGATAGCCCAAGCAGAGGCAGAGGCAGCAGCTGAGGACGGGGAGACAGAGACTGTCGCGGACGGAGAAGAGGCTGATGATGATGATGACGCGGCCTCTTAAATTCTCAATTTCTGTTGCATCAACTTTTTGTAATCTTAGATTTCCGTTGTGGCCGCGGCCTCCATTTTGTAACCTATGACTATTAATACAAAGGCTGCGGCCATATTTTTATCACTGATTGCCTACTTAATATTCCTTGATTTTCAATATTGCATGTTTTACATTGCCTGCTATAATGAATGGTTGCGCGTTACTGCCTCATATTTACAACTTGCTTTCTGTATTGAATGAACTTGTAGGACTTGTAGCTAGGTCCGCGGCAGCATAGTATAATTCGATGAATTCTTGCTCTTATTAATCATCCGCGGTGTCCTTGTCACTTTGGCCCTTTTTTGTTTTGCCCCTGCACCTCACTGTAGGGCTGTGATCCCCCAAGCCGTGGTGCCAATGAAGTATGGTTTTGGGGCTGCGGCTTAATTTCTTCAATTTTTCGTAGAAGCCGCGGACCCTTTGGTTATCTACTCGTTTTCCATGTAGAAATAATGAATAGATCGATGCCGCGGTAATTTTGAACGAGGGCAAATATTCTGAATTCAAGTCCACCTCAGCGACTCTCAGTCGTTTTTTCCATTCAGCTGTGGCAGGTTGCCATCCAGTGCTAGGGCAGCGGTGGATGAGGATGCCGCGGCTTCTACTTGTCTGCTTGACAAGATAATGAGGCTGTAGAACCTTGCCCTTGGGAAATAGAGGCCATCCTTCTGTAGGTTTGACATGCTTCATGATCATAGTAACAGAGCCTCCTATAGCCGCTTCGACTGTCTTTCATGGCTTTCCTTTAGTCGATCTTGGGACACTATGAAGCCTCCCCAGGCTGGGTTACGTTATTAGGCCACCCACAGATAATATGCGAGACATTATCAAGCCTCTCCAGGTCGGGTTATGTTATTAAGCCACCCACAGCTAATATGCGAGATATTATCAAGCCTCTCCAAGCTGGGTTATATTATTAAGCCACCCACAGCAAATATGCGAGACACTATCAAGCCTCTCCAGGCTGGGTTATGTTATTAAGCCACCCACAGCTAATATGCGAGACACTATCAAGCCTCTCCAGGCTGGGTTATGTTATTAAGCCACCCACAGCTAATATGCGAAACACTATCAAGCCTCTCCAGGATGGGTTATGTTATTAAGCCACCCACAGCTAATATGCGAAACACTATCAAGCCTCTCCAGGCTGGGTTATGTTATTAAGCCAGCCACAGCTAATATGCGAGATACTATCAAGCCTCTCCAGGCTGGGTTATGTTATCAAGCCACCCACAGCTAATATTCGAGATACTATCAAGACTCTCCAGGCTGGGTTATGTTATTAGGCCACCCACAGCTAATATACGAGATACTATCAAGCCTCCCCAGGCTGGGTTATGTTATTAAGCCACCCACAGCTAATGATATATATTAAGCCATCCCTGGCTAGACATTGTAAACCTCCCAGCTCGATGACGAGTCCCAAAAGCTAAGAATGGGCATTATAAGCCCCCGGGTACTTGAGTCGGCGTTGTAGGCCCTGGTGGCTGATAAAAGCTCCTTGAATCCTCAGATGCTTTTGCGAATGTGGTTATCATATGATAAGATGTAGTTGCACATTGCGAGGGGAACTTCTGAGCTAATGAAGGTCGTAACCCATCCATAAGTGCATCCCGAAGTAGAATAATCCTTCGAGACAATTTTGTTATATTTCTTCTGAAATCTGTTTGAGACAAAAAGTCTTTTTGTGAGGTAGCAGGTTATGAAACCAAGAGAAATATCAGATATAGCTAAACTTGCTAGTTCATATATTTATATATGTATGCTGCAGCTAATGACTTTGCTAACAAAACATAAAGTCTCGAGTATTAAGGCTACAGTGAGCTTCATAAAACATAAACAGAAATAGTTGAAATTAGAAAGACTAAGGATGAGATGCGGTATGCAGCCTCTGCTAGGTCTGGCTGAATCCCTTATGCATTCTTCAGGAATCGCTGCAGCATCCCTTGCCCGATTAGCCTTTCAACTTCATCCTTCAGAGCATAGCATTGCTCTGTGTCGTGGCCATGGTCCTGATGGAATCTGCACCAGGTAGCTTTGTTCCTCTTGTGGGGTGGAGCTCTCAATTTTTTTGGCCACCTCAAAATCTTGTCCCCTTTGATGACTTCCAAGATCTCTTCAATCGGGAGGCTCAACTGAGTATAGACACCAGACTTTTTCTTCCTTTTTTGACCTCTGACAGTTGATTCCGCGGCTTCATTTACCGCCGCGGCAGGCATGGATGGCTTTGCTATTTCCTCCACTTTCGTGCCTATGTTCTTAGATGCCGCGACCTCCAGCATTAGCACCCTATGAGTGAGAAAATTGACCTGGGTCTGAAGCGAGGCGTGGCTTTCATATAGGTGATTAAGGTGATTGTATAGTTGCACAATCTCATCCTTGACTTCTGCACTCCGGCTGGATTCTCCTTCCATCTCTGCTTTTGTTAGTCTTTACAATGTATATATATAATCTGAGAACAAACTAACAGAAGTGAGCAATCTCAGAGATACTGAAGTAACCAAGTAGGAAATGGGGATGCAGCATTCACTGCTACGGGGCACCGCGGCCGCGGCCATAAGGCACGTAGCAAGATGCACCACCGCGGCCTCATATGATACACCATGGTAGAGCTAGAGCCCGACTGATTATGCTCCTCAACGTTTAAAGCTTTTGTAATAACTACCCTAGTGGAGGCCACGACCCTAAGACATATTTATTGTCTGGCCGCATCCCCCCCTAGGCAGCAAGGAGCAATCCCAAACCTGAAGCTCGGGAACTGCGTTTCTCTCCCGAAACTTATGGAGAGCACACCTACTAGGGTTGGTCCATGGGTAAATAACCTCTCGGTGCACAACACAGCACAGTTTCAATGATAAACCCTAGATCATAGGCCAAGAACAGCAAAAAAGGAGTAGATACAATCCCTCCCTAATCATTCATCTTTTTTAGGCAAAAGCCCGTCATGCTTTTCGATACTAGCTAGATAGAATGATATCACAGGGGTTTTCAAGATGAATCTAAAGCCACAAGGTGGAGTATATCTGGATATAAGAAATACCCACCTAAGGGTGTGATTATGATGCAGAGTCCAATAACCAGTAACCGACCCATGAGGAGATGATCCAAAGGACCCCCCGGGATCGAATAAGGTGTTTGAAGAACTCATATATGCAGAGAAACAAGATTGAAATGTCTCGTTCCCACAGACGGCGCCAAACTGATGATACGAGAAATCGTACATAGGTAGATCTCGTGCCAACAGATCAAGTATGAAGTGTAGAATAAATAGATAAAGGAAGCAAAAAGAGAGTAGACAAGATATAGAGTGGTTCAGCCCCTAAAATGGGCCTACGTCCACTGTGTTGCTCCCTTCTCATTATGTGCATTGCATTGTACAATATAATCGTGCCTATAGAGGCGTACAAGTATGAGAATAAAGGAGAGTACATGATAGTATTAGAGATTCCGGTGAGCCCGTGAGGTGGCTGTGATGTAGATTCTAGGTCTCCAAAACTTATGTTGGGGTGATGTAGAGAGAGTCTGTGTTGTAGTGCCTCGGGTGTGTCTGGAACCGATCCTTCACTCCCAAGTGTGATCCTTTATTTATGAGGAAGTGTGTTGAGTCACGTGCCCTGAGCACGTGGCGTATACCAAGCCTGCAGCAGATGTGGATGAGGGCGTGCGGCCCACAGAGTAGCAGCGCTGAGCTGTTGGAGGGGGACCGCGGACCCTGAGCTGGGGTGCCGCGGCCTCTTATGGAAGGCCACGCCCTACAGGAGTTCTGGCCGCGCCTCGAGTGAGATACCTGCCGCGGCCTGTATGGCTTAAATGCGATTGTAGAAGTATTGCCACGGCAGGGTGCTATACTTGTACTATCAGGATCCACCTTATGAGGCACGACTTTACATCTTTCTTTGTAAGGAGGTATTTTAACGCCGCGTGGTTGGTGAAGTAAGTAATGGGTGAACCGATGATGTAGGAACAAAATTTGTCTAGAGAAAAAATGACCGCTAGCAATTCTTTCTCCATGGTGGAGTAATTAAGTTGTGGTACGATTAAAGTCCAGCTAGCATAGTAGATGACATGAGCCTTCTAGTCTTTCCTTTGGCCCTAAAAAGTCCCTATTGCAAAATCATTCGCATCACACATAAGCTCGAATGGCAAGGACCAATTCGGATCTTGCCTGATGGGAACGAAAACAACCATGTTTTTCAATTTTTCAAAATAGCATTGGCATGCTTCATTACACTCAAATGGGGTGTCCTTCATGAGAAGGTTACTCAAGGGTCTAGCGATGGCACTAAAGTCCTTAATAAACCTTCTATAAAACCCCGCCTGGCCTAAGAAAGAACACATGTCTTTTAGTGATTTCGATGGAGGTAGCTCATCTATGACATCTATCTTAGCTCTATCAACTTCGATTACTTTGGATGAGACAATGTGGCCAAGATTATTCTCTCAGTGACCATAAAATGGCATTTTCCCCAATTCAGCACTAAGTTCTTTTCCACACACCGAGCAAGTACTTTCTCAAGATTTTCTAAACAAAGATCGAAAGAGGTGCCAAAAATGATAAAGTCATCCATAAATACTTCATGTCCTCTCTCAATCATGTCGTTAAAGAGACTTAACATGCACCTTTGAAAGATCACGGGCACATTGCACAATCCGAATGACATACACTTGTAGGCAAATGTACCAAAAGGACATGTGAAAGTCGTCTACGCTTGGTCAAGCACATCTACCTCTATTTGGTTATATTTGGAATAACCATATAGGAAGCAATAATAAGGGTGTCCCACTACTCTCTCTAGCATCTGATCAATGAATGGAAGGGGAAAATGGTATTTCCTAGTTCCCGCATTGAGTTTCCGATAATCAATGCAAATGCTCCACTCGGCGGTGGTACGTAGGGGGACTAGCTCACCCTTAGCATTTTCAATCACCGTTATGCCTGACTTCTTTGGGACAACTTGTATGGGACTCACCCACTTGCTATTCGAGATTGGGTAGATAATCTCGGCATCCAACAACTTAATAATTTCTTCCCTCACTACCTCTTTCATGGTAGGGTTCAATCTTCTTTTCATTTCCCTCGAGGGATTCACGTCCTCCTCGAGGTGGATTTTATGGGTACAAATCAAAGGAATTATACCTTTCAAATCAGCTATGCACCAACCAAAAGCACTTTGGTGCTTCCTCAAAATTTTTAACAATTTACCCTCTTGCTCTTTATCTAGGCTAGATGAGACAACAACAGGAAATGTCTCGTTCTCTCCTAAATAAGCATATTTGACATTAGAGGTTAGTTTCTTTAATTTGAGGGTAGGAAATTTTTCACTGGAAGGAAACATGTGTGCCTCCCTCTGTGGTAGTTCCTCAAATCTATAAACCCAACTTACATCTCTCACGTCCTCGTACGACGCTCTCTTATCAATTATCTCTCTCAACTCCTCTATCTCATTCTCAAAGTTGGTGTATGCTCTCGCACTCTCATTGCTCGATGCAAGGCAAACTTTTAACGCATCTCCATTATAGTTTTCCTCTATGTGATCCTTTACGATCTCGTCAATAAGGCTTATCGCTTGAAGATCATCTTCTTTCCCCACATGTTGGGCTATGTTGAAGATGTTGGTCTCTAAAGTCATGTTCTCAAAAGTTAGTTGCATCTGCCCATTTCGAGTGTTAATTTATGCGTTAGCCATAGCTAAGAATGGGAGACCAAGGATAATGGGAACATGATTACTCAAGGCAAAGTGGGGTTCCGTGTCCCAAATGATAAAATATATCGGGAAGTAAAAAGTGTCAACTTGGACTATCACGTCCTCTATAATACCTCTTGGTATCTTCACGGTACGATCCGCTAATTGGAGAGTGATCTTTCGGGGCTTGAGGTCACCCAAATCAAGTTGCCTATAGATGGATTAGGGAATAATATTGACACTCGCCCCTAAATTGAGTAAGGCTTTTTCGATTCGATTCTCTCCTATGATGCAGGAAATGGTGGGTGCACCCGGATCCTTGAACTTTGGAGGGAGATCATTGAGTAGAACACATCTCACATTTTGTTCTAGAAACACATTCTTCTTCACCTTAAGCCTCCTCTTCACCATCAATAAGTCTTTGATAACTTTTGCATAAGTGGGAATTTTCTTGATGGAATCGAGGAAAGGTAAGTTTAACTTCACTTGCTTAAGGACTTCTAGAACATCATCATGGGGGTTGCCTTTTTGGGAAGGCACCAACCGTTGAGGAAATGGCATTGCGGTGGGTGGTTTTACTAATATCTCGGGATCGCTAGTGTTGTCCTTTTCACTCTCTTCCAAGGGGACATCTTCGGCCTCTTTCATGCCGGGAAAAATATCCTTGTCTTTTGGTGCGTCGTGTGGGGGAGGTGATAAATCAACAACCCTCCCACTACGTAGAGTGTTTGCGGCTTGACATTTCTCTTGATGTTAAGTGGAAGTATAGATAACACTAATTTGACCTTGGGGAGGTCTTTGGCCCTGAGCAGGAAACTTAACCTTCTCTTGGATACTCAAAGACGATTGCAACTTTGAAATGTACGCATTTATGTCGGTGAACATGCGCTCATATCTAGGATTGGTTGCACTTTGGGAGTTTATGAATTGGTGTATCATGTCCTCAAGAGTTCTCCGCGGTGGAGTGATATATGGAGCTGGACGAGGTGGTATTAGCCCATGCCCTTGCCCTAGTAGTTCTTGTTACAAGTGTGGAGGTGGAGGAGGGGAAACATGTGAATTAGGATTCAATGCAGTCTGCGGTTTCCCATAGCTAAAACTTGGGTGTTTTTTCCATGAAGGGTTATAAGAATTTCCATGCGGGGCACCGAATATACCCTTAAATCCTCCTACACCACTTACCAACTCATTAAGCATGACTTTGTAAGCGATAATCGTTGGACATTACTCTGTTGAATGTCCTGCTTCACAAATAGCACATACCTTCTCAATGGGGATGTGGATGGGTCCAGTTGGTTCTCTTATGCGCATAGCGAGTAACTCTCTCATACCTTTCTCAATTTGGTCGAGTCGATGGTTCGTCGTGGTATCTTTGTAAACGTTGAATAGATCGAAAATCGATTGAGTGGTGGCCACTTGGTGAGTTCGATTCTGAGTGCTAGGGTCAGATGTATCCCATGCTTGAGTGGTGTCGATGACATACCTCAAGTGGAGCTCAGCATCATTAGTGCCTAATTCGATAAAGGGGCCATCACACATTGTTTCAATAAGTCATTTGGAGTTGATGTTCATCCCATTATTGAAGAATGAAATGATTTGCTGTTTATCAAGTCCATGATGAGGGCATGAAGTAACTAACTCATTGAAACGCTTGAAACATAGATCAAACGACTCATTTTCTAATTATCGGAAGGTTTGAATTTGAGCCTTAATAGATTTCGTCCGTTGTGGAGGGAAGAACTTCTTGTGAAACTTAGATTGTAGCTCGTTCCACGACGTAATTAAATTAGGAGGTAAAGACCATAACCATGTCTTAGCTTTATCCTTAAGAGAAAATAGGAAAAGCTTGAGGAGGATCACATCTTTCGTGCATACTTGATCGATGAACGTCTCACACGCCTCTTCAAACTCTCGAATGTGGAGATAGGTTTTTTTTATTCCATTCCATGATATGTGGAAAGGATTTGGATCATTCCATTCCAAAAAAGGAATCTCCCTGCATTATATGGGAGCAAAATACATCACAGAGTGACTGACCGCTTAGGATACAAGAATCCTGTCAAGGGTCAATAAGGTGACTCTCCCTCATCCGTGCCTATGCTTCCGTGCTGTGACATGTCCCTCTCACTTAACGACTCAGTATCCTCACTCGATGCACTAGGAGTGTAACCTGAAGTGTAACCAGATGGGTAGCTTGATGTTGAGTTTGGCAGTGTAGGAGCTGGAATCCAAAATTGAGGTTGGTTAGGTGTGTGTGGGCTATTTGGGTTGTACTTAACAATCGGGTTTTCGTGAATGCGCGTAGGAGTGCTTTGAGGAGTTTGGTGTGGATTTTTCATTAAATGGCTTTTGAGAGATGTAGTAATTTTTTTTGGGATTCTTAATGAATTTTTGTTCAAGGTTATGGATTAACTCAATCTAACCTATAGTCTACCTAATTTCCCTGGCAATGGTGCCAAAAACTTGACGTGACTCAATTTGTGTTTAAAGTGCGTGGTAATTATGGTTCAAGTGCAAACTGGTCGCGAAATTAATAAACCCGGTAAGACGGGGTATCGATCCTCAGGGAAATAGGACGTGGAGACGTGACGACGTTAAAGAGATAGAGAATCCTAACTTGACTCTAAAAAGAAACGAGAAGATGCATTGAATGGGAGTAGATCTACAAACTAAATGCAGATTTAAATTAACTACAATTAAATTAAATGCTATTGAAATACAAATAGTCTATCTAACCTAAAAACAAATGAAAATTATATGGAGGAATTAACTACGAATGGAAATAATAGGTTGGGGTACAATCCCCCACACCCTAGTAATTCACCTCGTTGGATACTAGATTTCGGAATTAAAACTTTAAACGAACCCGGTATTTATTAATCCTAAGCATTACATATATGAAGGAACGAAGCCCGCATCTTACGAAATCAAAGGCAAGAATAAAGCGGTGTCACATTAACTAACACGCACGTCGCACTCTTAAGCATCCCGGTTACCTAGGGCAAACGAGATAAAAAGTCCTACGACTATTGTGATAGTTGCGCAACACGATTCCTCTAAGATTTTAATTCAAAATTTTATTTTCCATTATGATGAATTACATCGGGTTGGGTTTATGCACCCCAACCCTTGAAACTTGGCCGGACATAACTAAACTAAATAAAAACATAATTTTTGAAAAACAAAACATCATACTATATGGAGAATGGGGAAGAAGAAGTGTTAAATCAAAACAAATAACTAATATAAGTAAACACTGAAGGATTAAAGGAAAAATATTACTTACATTGAAGAAATTCCAGAAATAAACTTCAATCTTCGCTGTTTTACAAAACTAGGGTTTTTGGTACAAAACCCTTCTACTACTGTTGGAAACCTAATTTTTCGAACCCCTAAACTTGTGTAACAACCTTGAATAAATAGTCTCCGGATTTTACAAGAGATTGAGCCAACATAAAATTCTTTAAAAAATGAAATTATAAGAAAATCCAAAGCGATCCGAATCGGCGGGACTGGGTGGTCCGGATCGTCCCCTTGTTTTAATCAGGCATCTTCACAGAGGCGGTCCGGATCCTTTAATAATTGTTGGTCCAGATCGCCCTTGTTTTTCATTCAGAGATCTTGGTGCTAGTTTTTCCTCCAGAACTTTTTTTCTTGACTTCTCTCATCTTCAACTGATCGTAACTTCTTCACCGGAACTCGGATTTGGATGCCATTTCTTCCTACGCACTTGTAGACTCGAGGTCTTCAACTTTCATTTTGGGTTCTCGTCCAGATTTCTGATGGAAATTATGCTTTTGCCCTTTTGATTTTTCTTCCTTGATTCAACCTTCTGCTTTTCCTTTTTCCTCTCTTTACTTAGCAATAAATACCTGTAAATATAATGAAAAAGGCATAAAACTCGAGATACTACGTAGAAATGTCAGTGGCATATAAATGAGATAAATCAAGATGAATTATAAAATTCGAGGAGCTAAAAGATACTAAATTAGGAGATAATTTTGGAAGAATTTATGCCTAATCAGGATCCAAAATTATAAACCCTAGCCATAACTCTGTCTAATTTATAGTAGAGAGAGAGAGAGAGAGAGAGAGCTTGAGAGTTGTAAAACCAAGGCCATTGGAGGCTCTTTACATAGTGAAAACTACACACATCTGCACAGTGGGGTAGGTTGATAGATGACCCACTTATATACTTTTGTTCATTTTCTTATCCTCGTCACCTTCTTCATTAAACAAACTATTCATCACCTCCATTTCTGCACATTCATAGCTTCACTGGATTGATCTCTACAAATTTAAGTGTTGGTAACATTTTAGACATCATCCTTTTGGTGTTGTTTATGGGGACGCAAGTTTATCATCTTTATCTTCTTTTTGAGATTGTTTATCTCTTGATTCTCTAGTGTTGATCAAAATCCACGCTTGTTGGATCAGTATATCACCATTAAAATAGATATTTTGGGTTATTCAAGATTTCTCCAGCTCATCCAATTTATCAGCTCTTTCTTATGTGAGAAATGGATTCTGATTTGCCTTCGGGCGTTGGACCCAACTCTTACCAGGCGCTCCCTAAGTCAGAAATGGCTGACGTGGTGGCGTATGATCACTGGTGGACATCCAACATAAGATACAAGCGCAGTTTGTGGCTCTTAGCCAAACTATGATAGCCAGACCCACCGACGCTATAGCGGAGTTGATAACTCCGGTCGCCAGGGAGATGGCTCAGACGATAGGGGGGCCACCCTCGACCCCACATAAAGAAGTGCCTCAGAATTAAAGGTGCGGAGACGTGGACGATCCTAGGAGATTGTGCCTGGGAACATGGTCAGGTGCAAGAAAACCCCAACGACCTTTATTGTCACTAGGATGACTACTGGGAGACATATGAAATTTCTTGGAACATAGTGTGCCCAGCACCAGCCAACAGAGGAAATAATGGTTGGCCGACACGAGATGGCCGACCCCGGGCTTCAACATTTGATAGGCTAAGTAGAGGGTCAAATTTTGAGCATTTAGGTCCAGCGGGAGAGCTATGAGACTGACTCTCCCTATCTCACCGAAACGCAACCTCTTGGGGAAATAGGGGATGTTTCGACCGTCGGCCACTGTAGTGCCGAGAAGAAGAGAAGAGATAAGTAAATAGTCATCAAATGATGGTTGGTCGAGAGCTGATACCTCGCCCAACCGATAAAGAAGGAGCAGGAGATAATATTATTATAGTAAGAGGCCACGTAATAGTTCAATATGAAAGTTGGAGGATAAGATTGACGACCTTCTGAAAAGTGAGACCTAATCCAGAGAGGTTATATTGAAGGGTCTCACTTCATTGCAAGGATTTTAAGTTTTCCTACTCCCTCCAAATTCAAACCCCCAACTGTGATGCCCAAGTATGCTGGAAATTCAAACTCGATACGTCATATAGAGATGTATCAGTCTGCGACTGATATATACTCTGTCTAAGAATAGATGATACGTCAGGCTTTTTCAAGCACTCTCACTAGCGCCACTCACATTTGGTACACTTCTCTTCCTAAAAACTCTATAGAAAACTTCAAGCAATTGGTCGAGAAGTTTATTCACAACTTCTGCTTTGGCATGAAGCCTCAGAAGCAGGTCACCCATCTGTTATATGTTAAACAAGGAAAGAATGAGTCTCTTAGAGACTATATTGCATGATTAAACAAAGAGAATCTTGAGGTTGAATATTATGAAGAAAACATTATCATGGCTTCCCTCATGGGTGGACTGCAAAAAAGGTAAACTTTTTGGGAAACTGGTCGAGGATCCTCCAAAGTCCATAGCAGGACTTCTTTCTATGGCCAAGAGAGTCATGAATGCGGAGGATGTCAGTGAAGTCAGCGGGAGTAAATCCTAGAAGGCTAAGGGGGAGTATGAAAAGAATAGGTCTGTTAATGATAAGTTTACTAACCACACTCCACTGATAGAAAGCCCTGACTTGATATTGAATGAGATCAAAGATGATAAAGATTTGAGATGTCCCGAGAATCTAAGGTCCCATACCCACAAGAGGGACAAAATCAAGTGTTGTGAGTTTCATCAAGACCCCGACCATTCAACAAATAAGTGCTTTGAACTTAAAGATGATATTGAGAATATATCAAAACAGGGGAAACTCCGGAAGTACATTTACCAGAATGGATCCAAGGATGAGGCCCGAAAGAAGTATGGAGGACCCATAAATGATATGCTCGAAAGAAAGATAATATGTCTGATGATGGCGAGGATGACCCAGACTTCCCACTAAAGATCCTAGAGCCTAAGGGATGTTATGCTATGATTTCCTTAGGAGTTAAAATGATTAGTAGTGGGATGAAAGGTGGAGAATCAGAGTCGTCTGCCACATACCAAATTCAGGGAAAAAAATAAGGTAGACATGGATATACTAGTTGTGGTATTCTCACGTTTGGATGTCAAGGGCATCTTAGACCCTCACGAAGAACCTTTGGTCATCAGTACCAGGGTTCACAGGTATGACATGTCTATAATTCTAATAGCGACAGAAGCTCAACCAACTTTATTTTGTGGAGTGATTTGTAGGGATGAAACTAAGTAAGAAAATGTTGATCCCTTACTATTAACCCTGATAGGGTTCGGTGGGGAAAAGGTGTACCCACTTGGGCTGTTCCAAATAGACTTATGTATAGGCACATGGATAAGCTATCTGACAAGAAAAAAAACTTTTTATGATGGGAAAAAATGTGTTTTCGACCTACAACATCATTCTTGGTCGAGTGTCCCTCAAAGAGTTTGAAGTAATGCCCTTAATTATTCACCAAATGATAAAATTCTCGACTCTTTATGGATTATGGGAAGTTCAAGGTGATTAGTTAGAGGTCAGGGAGTGCTACTTCAGCTTGACTGAGCAGAAAGAGGCCCATAAGAAGTTCACCTCCACATACAACATTGATACTCTCAACCCTAGGGATGAGAAAAAAATTAAAAAAGGGGGAAGCCAATGAGGAGGCAGAATCCATCATCCTCAATGAGTATGAGCTGGAAAAAATGTCCAAATCGGCTCATCCCTGAAGACAAATGTGAAAAAGAAATTAATTTAATTACAGGGGAAGAGGCAAATCATATTTGGTTAGAATTGCGGAGATATGCAAGATTGACCCTAAGGTTATCTTCCACCAACTAAATATAGATGAGGATTCTAAGTCGTTAAAGGAAAAGAAGAGAACCTACGCAGGAGAGAGGTACTCCGTTATCTAGGAAGATGTCAAGAAATTATAGTTGGATGAATTTATTTGAGAAGTACACTATCGTGATTCGCTATCCAAGATGGTGATTGTGCCAAAGGCCAATGGAAACTGGAGGATGTGCATAAACTTCATGTAACACCCCCCACTTTTGGGGATAATTAAAATTCATAAGTAAATGTAATTTGGGAATTTAATAAATTATCATGAATAGTAATTTTTGAGGTTTTTAAGGATTAAATGATTTTCGATGTATGTTATCTTTACTTTTGGGATTAAGTAAATAAATGAGATTATTTTAATTACACGTCGCAGTTGGGTAAAGCGACAAAGGATAATATTTTAATTGGAAAACCCATATCGATATGTGTTGGGTTTAATTAGTGAATTGTAGTTAAGTGACTCGGACGAAGATTTCGAGTGCACGGTTGGTTTCGAAATGGCCGAGATAGTCAGAATAGAGTATCCGGGTGTAGTATTTGGGTTTCGGGGATTTTTGGAGCATTAGGGACTCGTAATTGAGTAAACGAGTCATTTTTGGGTTTATAAGGGACAAGCCCTTATTTCTCTCTTATAAGGCTCGAGAGTGTAAGAGAAGGGAAAGAAAGAAAGAAAGAAAGAAAGAAAGAAAAGAAAGAAAAAGAGAAAGAGAAGAAAGGAAGGGAGAAAAGGGAGATTCCGGCCAAACTCCGCGGGATTCGACTCTAGGTCGTCGGATTTTATCATCCAGGCAAGTGTTTACTTACTTTAGTTAATTTAGTGTGTATATCTCATATCATAATTGGTAAATTATGTGATTTTGGGTTAGAACCCTTAAAACAAATTTGGGAAAACTTGATTTTTAAAATCACAGAGAGATGTGTTACTAACTCTTGATGATTTCTAGTGATAAACCCATAATAAAGAGGTGTATAAATGATTATAAATGGGTTAAAATTATAAGTTGGAGTTTTACGGTTTTAGGGTTTAAATTTAAGAGAATTGGTTTAATACCACAAATTAATTAAAGTGTTAGTTGAAAAACATAGATTAGATGTTCATGGAGTTGTTAGATGAGATTAGAAACAACAAAAATGGAGATTGGATTTAGTTTTGGGTCTTTGGTGTATATATAAACCCTAAGAAAATTGAGGATTTTCGGACCAGCCGAATCGATTCGGTATGAGACGGTTTGAAAGTAGAACCATTTCGAATCGATTTGAACAAGCCGAATTGATTCGATCCTGGAAGATTTTAAGGTCTTCTCCTTTAAGTTTTGGGAGACTTAAATTACGGTTTTGGATATTATTATAGGAGTTTTTAAATGGGATGTTAGGACTCCTAGATGATGGCTGGAGGATGAGTAAACCTCGGATTAATTTAGAGTACGATCTGGGGTATGGACTTAATGAATGTTTGGGACGAGAGACATTTGGGGAAATCATTCGACAAGCGTGTATGGATATATTTATGCGATTAGAATAGATATGAGCCGATTATAATTGAGAAAATCCTAGAATGTGATTAGGATGGAAATTGGGGTATACACTATAAAGGTTTGAGCCGTTATTCGATAAGCCTATGGACGACTATCATATCGGTAATGTGAAACCTATGGAATTAAAATAAGTTGAGGGTTGACTTATTCCTTTATTACAAATTGGTAAATTCAGTGAGTATATAATTCCTTAACAGTGATTAAGGAACAAGTTATATATCAAGTGAGAGAATACTTTTGGGTTTAGTATCGTAAGAGTGTGAATACGTAAATGTTATTACGAAGGGGAACATTTGTGGTTATTAGCCATCGTCATGTGAAATTTGCAATTATAGCCATCTATATATATATATATACTTGAGGAATGATGTATATATATATATATATATATACTACGTGATTATACTATATATTATATGATACGAATACATATATATCTGTGCGTGATTGGTATATGTGTATCTTAGAGGCTGCTTTCCACGGGCTTTCCATTGGCGTAGGGTTGGAACAGCCAGATTATATATTTTCTCTAGTGCGTTCCAGGGAGGTTGCGCGATGTGGGTGAATCCCCTGGCTTTAGGAGTAGGGTGAGTATATCCCCAGGTCATCTCATCCAGTGTTCGAGTGCGATGTGTGTACTCCACTTGCAGAGGGAACATGATCACCTCCACCGCTGTGTATATTTTACAATGACCATTGAGTAAGTTTGGCTTGGTACCATGGTATAGTGAGTAAACCCGGAGTTGGATCAACACTATTAGGCTGCATCCTCGAGTTATAGCTCGTTGGGATTTGTACTTGTGTGTATAGTGCATTACTTGTGTATGAGAGCAAGTATATATATAAATCTCTAACGAGAGTAAAGAGATAAGATGAATAAAGATTAATTCTCATACCAGGAGATTTTATCCAGATGTATATTGTGAGGTTTGTATGCGAGTGAGTATGATATGTATATAATTATATGAGTATGTATATATATGTTGTGTATTGAGCGTCTAATGGATCTCGACGATCGACACTGCCAAGTAGTAGTGTATCGGGGGGGTCCTTGTTTGGATTTCGCTTCGCGAGACACCCAACGAATGAACATGGCACAGTGTTGAGATTGGGGAGAAGTTTATCCCTTAGTACTCGGTTTACTTAGAACTTTCAGAGTTTGGGGGTGACGGTTTAGTTAGGCAGGGTAGCTTGACTAGGATGTTTAGAGGGATGCGATAGGTGTGCACCATTAGAAGAGGGGTGAGGGGTATCTCATGGGAGTGAGATACCAATTTACATATGAGATAAAACATAATTTTCATAAATAAAGCATTTATGCACTTGCAAAATATTTTCACAACTCGGACTCTGACCCATTTCTATATTTTTCCCTATTGCTATATATATATAGATAGGTGTCCAGACACATAGACGCCTGGATAATGATTCCTTCGAGTTGGACGCTTGCAACAGCAGCTGTGGATGCATGTAGGTTTCTAGTAGACGCTTCCATCCTTGAGATATCGATAGGAGGTACTGTAGAAACATTCGGTATGATAGTCCAATTGTATTTATTTATTATGTTATCGCCTTTTTTGTGCGGCCTTTGATTCGATTGTATTATATTAAATTGAGTGTTCGGTTATTTTTTATTTCATTCTCAATCTTATAAATATACTGTGTGAATGTTTTAATCTTAATAAATTGTTTAAAAAGATTAGTTAAATAAAATTTTGACACCAGCCTAATAGGTTATTAGTAATTAATTTTGTTTTCGACAGTGATGCTAAGAATGAACCATGTGCGACTCCTGTTTTAATTTGGTATATGAGTGATCGCCCGGTATTATTTTAGGCGGGGTGTCACAGATGGTATCAGAGCATCAGGTTCTAGTGTCCTTAGGAATCTGTGCGGACGTACTATGCTTTCAGCGTTGTTCTTGACTTGATATAGAGCCTTAGGATTAGGATCGTTGATTCCTCTTATGAGATTTTGTTCTCCCGCCATTATATAAGACTATAGTAAATCTTTTGCGCGCTTATTCGAGACTCATGTGTTGATCGATGAAGGACGACCACAGAAGGCCATTGTAAGGGTAGCATAAGGCAGGACTTAGTTGGGGCTATAAGTAGAAATTGGAGACCAAGACCGCAGTAGAGGCCACTCTCCTTGTTGATATTTGTGAAGGATGGTTGCAATGACTATTAAAGTAGTGTAGTTATGAGTATCCAAGTACCGCTGTAGTAGAGAGTGGTACTAAAGTTAAATTACCCAGTGAAGTAAATTGGGAATAAGGTCTTTGATAAGGACCATACATTGAAGTTTGAGTTATACTGAGTAAGTGTAACATGTTTCAGCGGAAGTGAAAGGCTTAGAAGCTTTGGCTTAGAGTAGGGTGTGGAAATACCCATATGTGAAAATTTGAGGAAATTTTTTCACTCGTGGGAGCAATATTGAAATGGTGGGAATGGTGGTCACCATGTTTGGGGGAGCAGGATGTGTTTCTCGTAGAGGAATACCACGGACGATTTTAACCGCAAATTCCTTTGGTTGATTAGGAAGGAGAGGAATACCATTTTGGATTATTCACATAAGGATCATCCAGAGACCGACAGTGAATAAAGAGGGGTATGGAGAAGTGAACATTGTACCGAAGTAAGGTAGGTACAATGAAGACAGAGTCCTTTAGTGGAATGTCATTGGTGGGCATCCACCCGGGGAATTCATCGAATCAGGGCTGTTGAAGCCGGTAGTGGAATTTCCTTTTAACGAAGAAGTTAAGGGAAATATGAAGGCAATTGTCAAGATCGAGGCTATAGAGTCTGAGATACTGATAACATTAACCTGATCAGGGTGACCACAGGCGGGGAATGTGCAATATGTAAGGTAGAACCACGTGCTTTGACCTTTCCTGGTAGGAATTAAAGGACAAGAATGGGGTGCTGAGGTGGGGCATCGATTAAAGTATTTTCTGGCTCAGTTAGGGAAAGTATATCATGTCCGGGAACTAGTTGGAGTAGCTAGGGAGATTGGCGAAGTTATTATGAGTTTCACCTCAGATGAAGGAGGTATATTCGGTGTGACAAAATTGAGTCACAGTATTTAAGTAGCCCTAGATTCGTGTGTGATTTGAGTTTATTAGTAGTATCGATAACATTATATAGTATATGTTTATGTGTTTTTCCGCGATAGCGGGGATCTATTTTCTTTCATTCACTGTAAAAGGCGAGTGTTAGTATTTTGAGTTTATACCGAGTTTGTATTGCTCATTTTGGTGTGTGTTATACGAGTATGGTGTTATTTTTTGAGTATGATGTGATCTTCGCTGATTAGAGAGATAACAGGCTAATGATTTCAAGACTATAGTGTCCGCGGTTCCAGGGTGGAACAGGTTGTTGTTGCGATATCTCACCTGGATACAAGTTGAGTTCGCTTTTATTGTATGCATAGATGAAACTTCGATGATCAGATGTTTCATTATCGTGATACGAGTGCATAGAGACCTTAGATATGATTTAAGGTATGCAGGATTTATTGTTGAGATGTGAGTTTAAGCTCATTATTATTTGTGTAAGGACTTAGTGTTAGTGCGAGTGCTTGGTGGCGTGTCTCCTGGACAAAGATATGAGTTCAGACCACATTTTTTTGAAAGAGGGGATAGGGTTATCCTGGTTGCATATTTGAAGCTAATGGACCTCCACGATCGACAAAGTTAAGTATTAGTGTATTGGAGGGGTTCCTTGTTTGGATTTTTCTTGCGAGACGCTCCACGCATGAACCTTAACGACGTCGGGAGTGGAGAGATGTTATAGGATGTAAGGATGTTAGTTTTGTCGATAAGTCATATAGTGTGGAGGAAACACTATAGACTGAGGGCTTCATGATGATGGTATGCTTATGGAAATATAAGTGCTATGGAGAAGCACTAAAATGGTTCTCTCACCGAAAGTAGGTGGGTGAAGCTAGAGTTAGAGAAATTGATTTGAGGCTTATAGCCAGGCCTTAATGAAAAGGCAAATTTGGGAGGAAGTATGTTTTGGGTATGATGTTCATAACACTTTTTGCAGAGAGTAGGCACCCCAATTTGATAGACTTACCATATCGTTAAGAGGAAGGATATAGTGGTAGAGTTTCATGAGAAGGTTAGCGAGGTAGGATTTAGGACGTCGTGCTAGTGTGCCTTAGGCCGTTATATCTCGATGACCGTCGACGCGAGGGAGTAGTGTAACGGGAGGATTCCTTATTTGGATTTCACTTTGCGAGACGTTCCACGCATGAAACCGAGCAAATGTCGGAAGTTGAAAAGGTCCGGGGCACTAGGGACATAGTTAGAATATTACTATTTTACGTATGTAGTAAACGCTTTGATCTTAGAATTATTGGAAAGTAAGGCCAGTAGAGTTAGTGGCAACGATATTGGAAGATTGTGGGAAGTTAACCACAAGAAGATTGGTTGGTTAACCTTGAGAAGGATTGGATTTCCAAGTATAGGAAGAATTGAATTTTGTGGGTTAGGAAAGCCCATGTGTGAGTATTATGCCGAGGAAATAAGACTTATTGTTTAAAGAGATTGAACGTGTCGGACGTTTACTATAGTTGTACAGAGAAGCACGGGTTATAAGGTGTGTGGGCACCCTGGTAAGTTGGTTTTATATACCTCCTGAAATAAAGGGGGCATAGTATATAAAGTTGAAGATTATGCCGTAAGGCAGTATAAGTGGGATTGGTATGGGTCGGATGGAACGTCGAAGGAGGTTCGCAATAATACAATTGTATAGGGCAATAAGAGGTATCATGCCCAAGAAAAGTGATGAGACTGATGGGAATAGTCAGCGTTAGAGTAATTTCCTTTTTAAGGGAAATTAGATATCCAGATGTAGATGAGCGGACGCTTAAAATGGTGATTCTTCGGTGAGATTTAGACGTTAGAGAGGAGGCTATAGGATCGTTCACTCTATATGTGGTTCTAGAAACGATGAGTGCAATGTAACGTTATTAGAGTCACCTTACGACGAGGTAGTGATGTAGTACACAGGGATTTAGTTAAGCTAGTGCATTATAGTATAAACCTTGAGATAGGTGGGTACCGAACGAGTGTATAATTAAGGTGTGATTAGCGATCCTAGGTTGATGGTGTAAGTAATATCCGAATTTAGTGGACGAAATTCCGTTGTAAGGGGGGGGGGGGAGTACGTAACACCCCTCACTTTTGGGGATCATTAAAATTCATAAGTAAGTGTAATTTGGGAATTTAAGAAATTATCGTGAATAGTAATTTTTGAGGTTTTCAAGGATTAAATGATTTTCCATGTATGTTATCTTTACTTTTGGGATTAATTAAATAAGTCGGATTATTTTAATTACATGTCGCAGTTGGGTAAAGCGACAAAGGATAATATTTTAATTGGAAAACCCGTATCGATATGTGTTGGGTTTAATTAATGAATTGTAGTTAAGTGACTCAGATGGAGATTTTGAGTGCGCGGATGGTTTCGGAATGGCCGAGATAGTCAGAATAGAGTATCCGGGTGTAGTATTTGGGTTTCGGGGATTTTTGGACCATTAGGGACTCGTAATTGAGTAAACGAGTCATTTTTGGGTTTATAAGGGACAAGCCCTTATTTCTCTCTTATAAGGCTCGAGAGTGTAAGAGAAGGGAAAGAAAGAAAGAAAGAAAGAAAAAAAATAAAGAGAGAAAGAGAAGAAAGGAAGGGAGAAAAGGGAGATTCTGGCCAAACTCCGCAGGATTTGACTCGAGGTCGTTGGATTTTATCCTCCAGGCAAGTGTTTACTTGCTTTAGTTAATTTAATGTGTATATATCATATCATAATTGGTAAATTATGTGATTTTTGGTTATAACCCTTAAAAAAAATTTGGGAAAACTTGAATTTTAAAATCACACATAGATGTGTTACTAACTCTTGATGATTTCTAGTGATAAACCCATATTAAGGATGTGTATAAATGATTAGAAATGGGTTAAAATGGTAAGTTGGAGTTTTATGGTTTTAGGTTTTAAACTTAAAAGAATTGGTTTAATACCACAAATTAATTGAAGTGTTAGTTGAAAATCATATATTAGATGTTTATGGAGTTGTTAGATGAGATTAGAAACAACAAAAATGGAGATTGGATTTTGTTTTGGGTTTTTGGTGTAGATATAAACCCTAAGCAAATTTGGGATTTTCGAAGCAGTCGAATCGATTCGGTATGAGACAGTTTGAAAGTAGAACCATTTGTAATCGATTCGAACAGGTGGAATCGATTTGGTGGCCAACTAATCGATTTGGACAGGCCGAATGGATTCGGTCCTGGCAGATTTTTGAGGTCTTCTCCTTCAAGTTTAAGGAGACTTAAATTATGGTATTAGAGATTATTATAGGATTTTCTAAATGGGATGTTAGGACTCCTAGATGATGGTTGGAGGATGAGTAAACCTCGAATTAATTTAGAGTGTGATCCAGGGTCTAGACTTAATGAATGTTTGGGACGAGAGACATTTGAGGAAATCATTCAGCAAGCATGTATGGATATATTTATGCGGTTAGAATATATATGGGTCGATTATAATTGAGAAAATCCTAGAACGTGATTAGGATGGAAATTGGGGTATAGGTTATAGTGGTTTGGGCAGTTCTTCGATAATCCTATGGACGACTATCGTATAGGTAATGTGAAACCTACGAGATTAAAATAAGTTGAGGGTCTACTTATTCATTTATTAAGAATTGGTAAATTCAGTGAGGATATAATTCCTTAACAATGATTAAGTAACAAGTTATATATCAAGTGAGGGAATACTTTTGGGTTTAGTATCGTAAGAGTGCGCATACGTAATCTTATAACGAAGGGGAACATTTGTGGTTATTGGCCATCGTTATGTGAGATTTGCAATTATAGCCACCTATATATATATACTCGAGGAATGATGTATATATATATATACTACGTGATTATAGTATATATTATAAGATACAAATACATATATATCTTTGCGTTATTGGTATATGTGTCTCTTAGAGGCTGATTTCCACGGGCTTTCCCTTGGCGTAGGGTTGGAACAGCCAGATTATATATTTTCTCTAGTGCGATCCAGGGAGGTTGCACGATGTGGGTGAATCCCCTGGATTGAGTAGAAGGGAGAGCATATCCCCAGGTCATCTCGTCCAATGTTCGAGTGCGATGTGTGTACTCCACTTGCAGAGGGAACCTGACCGCCTCCACTGTTGCGTATATTTTACCATGACCATTGAGTAAGTCTGGCTTCATACCGTGGTATAGTGAGTAAACACGGATTTGGATCGGCACTATGAGACTGCATCCTCGAGTTATAGCTCGTTGGGATGGTTATTGTACTTGTGTGTATAGTACATTACTTATGTATGAGAGCAAGTATATATATAAATCTCTAACGGGAGTAAAGAGATAAGATTAATAAAGATTAATTCTCATTCCGGGAGATTTTATCCATATGTATATTGTGAGGTGTGTATATGAGTGAGTATGATATGTATATAATTATATGAATATGTATATATACACGTTGTGTACTGAGGGCCTAATGGATCTCGACGATCGACACTGCCAAGTAGTAGTGTATCGGGGGGGTTCCTTGTTTGGATTTCACTTCGCGAGACACCCCACGCACGATCATGGCACAGTGTTGAGATTGGGGAGAAGTTTATCCCTTAGTACTCGGTTTACTTAGGACTTTTAGAGTTTGGGGGTGACCATTTAGTTAGGTAGGGTAGCTTGACTAGGATGTTTAGAGGGATGCGATAGGTGTGCACCATTAGAAGAGGGGTGAGGGGTATCTCATGGGAGTGCGATACTAATTTGAATATGAGATAAAACATATTTTTCATAAATAAAGCATTTATGCACTTGCAGAATATTTTCACAACTCGGGCTCTAACTTGTTTCTATATTTTTCCCTCTTGCTATGTATATATATATAGGTGTCCAGACACAGGGACGCCTGGATGATGATTCCTTTGAGTCAGACGCTTGCTGCAGTAGCTATGGATGCACCTAGGTTTCTAGTAGACGCTTCCATCCTTGAGATCTAGATAGGAGGTACTGTTGAAACATTCGGGCTGATAACCTAATTGTATTTATTTATTCTTTTACCGCCTTTTTGTGCGGCCTTTGATTCGATTATATTATATTATATTAAACCAAGTGTTCGGTTATGTTTTATTTCATTCTCAGTCTTATAAATAAACTGTGTGAATGTTTTAATCTTATTAAATTGTTTAAAAAGATTAGTTAAATAAAATTTTGACACCAGCCTAATAGGTTATTAGTAATTAATTTGGTTTTCGACAATGATGCTAAGAATGAACCATATGCGACTCCTATTTTAATTTGGTACAAGAGTGATCGCCCGGTATTATTTTAGGCGGGGTGTCACACTTCACTTATCAGAACAAAGCCTGCACAAAAGACAACTTCCCCCTTCCCCGTATAGATCAGATGGTAGATGCCATGGTCGGCCATGAGTTAATGAGTTTTATGAATGCATACTTAGGCTACAATCAGATCTTCGTGGATGAAATCGATGCAAAGAATAATTCCTTCATCACCGATAAAGGAACCTACTACTACAAGGTCATGTTTTTCGGCCTTAAGAATGCAGGGTCAACCTACCAAAGGTTGGTACAAAAAATGTTTAAGAAGAAAATTGACAAAAGCATAGAAGTCTATGTTGATGATATGCTGACCATGAGCGTCAAGGCTGAGGATCATGTGGACGACCTTGAAAGGACGTTCGACATAATGGATTTGCACAAAATGAAGCTGAATCCATCCAAGGTATGTTCGGCATTGGGGCAGACAAGTTTTTTTGGCTTCATATTCACCTAGAGGGGCATTAGGGAAAAGCCATTGAAAATCAAAAGTGCTGATTAAAATGAATAATACAAATAATACAAAGGATTCTCAGAAGAGTCGCTACACTCAACAGATTCGTCTCCAGGGCAACAAATAAGTGTTTTCCTTTCTTTAAATTTTTTAGGAACGATTTTGCATGGGATAAAGAATGTGATAAAACCTTCTAAGAGCTCAAGGCTTATCTGGAATATCCAATGCTCTTATCTTTTCCCATTCAGGGAGATAAACTATTCTTGTATTTAGTAGTGTCAGACTCGGCTATTAGCACAACTATCGCCAGAGATGATGAAAGGGTGTAGAAACTAGTTTATTTCAACAACAAGGCTCTCCAAGGGGCCGAGATGAAATATCCAAAGATGGAGAAATTAACATATGCCTTGATTTATGCCTCAAAGAAGATTAAACCTTACTTCCAATCCCATATTATGGTGGTTCTCAACGACACTCCATTATGGAAAGTAATATATAAACTCGACAAATCAGGTAGGCTGATGGATTGGTTAATTGAGTTAAGGGAGTTTGACATCATGTATTACCGTAGAGCTGCAATTAAAGGAATGTCATTGGCTAATTTTGTAGTTGAGTTCACTTGGGATGAGGCCGATGATAAGGAAGACGATAGTACAATTATACCTGAGAAAGTAATCCAGGTTCTGACCACAACCGATAGGGTAAGAACCAACCTTACCAAGAAAGATATTTTATTTAGAAATGGGGCAGTAAGTGAAGACCCTCTCTTGGCAGATAGTCCATTCTGGAGTCTATCTATGGATAGATCCTCCAGTAAAAGTGGAAGTGGAGCAGGGCTAATACCGCCGGTTCTAAACGGGACTGATATTGAATATGCATTAAGATTCAACTTGAAGGCCTCAAACAAAAAATCTGAGTGTAAAGCTTTATTGGTAGGCTTGTCTATGGCTAAGGTATTGAATGTCGGCCATATGATAGTTCATAGTGACTCCCAATTGGTGGTAAACCAAATCTTGGGTATTTATGAAGCTAAGGATGAGAAAATGGCCAGATACTTGGCGAGGGTGAAAAGGGTCTTGGAAAACATCAGAGAGGTAAAGATGAAGAGATTCCATCGACTTGAGAATAGTTGAGCCGATGCATTGGTCTATATGGATAAAAACCTCTCAATTACTATGTACAACTTATTTCTACTTATAATACCTCTTCAAGTGGAATCTTTCACATATAAAGAGGATGAGACATAAGTTTGGACTTACATCTCGGAGGCTAGCACCGAAGAAATAAGGTTGGACTTATACTTGATAGATGAGAGAAGGGAAGATGCTGAGGTTAGGAAAGCAGTGTATTAATAAAGAACGACCAAGTTCTACAACAAGAGAGTTAATTCAAGGCCGATAGTTATGGGGGATCTGGTCTTGAAGAAGGCTTGGTAGAAGCCAAACAAGATGCACCCGAATTGGCACGGCCTATATAGGGTCACTAAGGAGGTCGTCCTAGGAACCTATCGGTTGGAGAACTTAGAGGGAGGTCCTTTCTCCAATCCATGGAATGTAGACCACTTGAAGAGGTATTATAAGTAGACCTATGTACAACTTATGTCTCATCCTCTTTGTATGTATTGGTATATATCGGGATATTGAATCCAGTTACGTTGGTCATTGCCTGAATATTAAAGGACCGGTTCTTTTATTTTTCACCTTTCTTTGGTTTTCATTCGATCCGAGGTGTTCTGGAGTTTTGCACAGCGGACCGGTCCGGGGTAGGGGCGGATCGGTCTGCCTATTTGACTTTTTTCTCAACTTTGACTGCTCATATCTTTTATTCCGAGAATCTGATTAAGGTGCCGTTTCTTCCTATGTGCTCATGAATGTGATATCTTCAACTTCTCTTTAGGTGCCTCATCCGAATTCCGGGTAGAAATTACACTTTTTCACATTTGACTTTCCTTCATGTCTTTCTTGATTCTTCTGGTTTCCTTCTTTCGTTTCTTGACATCAAATACCTGTAAAAGCAATACGAAATACCAGAAACTCGGTGTACTTGTTAGGATAAGTCAGTAGAAGGATTATGAGATAAAGTCAAATCGATTACATTGTTCGAGAAGTTAAAAGTAACTAAATTAAGGGATAAATTTGGAAGAAATTATGCCTAATAAAACCCCCCTTAACTTAGAACTTTGCGCATCCCGAGCAATGTAAAAGAATCCTATCAATGCTCAAATCTTAAAAAACATTTTTTGGGATAGAATACCTTTTTCTCGGGCAAGCGATTGCATTTAACGTATACAACAAGCCTTTAAACCCCTAGGTTACCCTAGTAGGACGAGTTGTGTCTCATGAGGGTTTGCAGTGAATACACCCACAAAATTCGACTCAAAGAGGATTCAAAATATACAGAAATTATATAACTCAAACTTTCCCGAAAAATAGTCATCATCAAGTCATATTTACTAGTCTCAATTCATAGTGCATGTGTGCAAAGCCGGAAATATAACCGTCAATTTCCACCAATTGATCATTATGTTACTTATCCGAAAATTCGCTTTGATTTCAAATTCTCACGGAATGCTCTCTCAAACGAATCACTCGGAATGTGGCTATTCTCTCGGTATGCGTGATATAAAGAGTAAATATAATGGAAGCAAAGTCACGCATATAAGTAGAAAGACGGAAATTTTATAGTGATAGGATCTCATCAACGGATTACGGTTTTTCAAAATAGGAACATTGCCTCTTATTAGCGCATTCAATCTCTTTTATTATCTTTTGGTGTATTAGCTCTCCACGCGGTAACCAATTTCGCAATTTAGACTCGGTTAGGACTTTTTCGGGGTTTAAGATATATTGGGTAAAATGAAAGAGGTAGGGAAGGTTGAAATTGGAAAAGTCATTTGTGATGTCCATTTGTGCTTTTTCCGGGCTTTTGCTCATTTTTTTCTTCTTTTCTATATTTTTCTATTTTTCACTTCTTTTCTTTTCTCACTATTTTTTTGTTGAGCATATCTATTTTTTTCTTGCCCCTATGTATGCACTTTTGGGACCTAATTCTGAATTTTTTCATTTTTCGCAATTCCGGGCTATTTAGGTTTTTCGGGTTGTCAAACGAAAGGAAAAATTATTCGGCTCAATTTTTGGGTTACAAAAGGGATGATTTTTCACAAGTTTGTATGGCTAATATTTTTGGGTGACAAACGAGGGCCTACTTCATCGTCCAAAATACCAATTGCGTTACCATATGCGTTTCGAGATGAATTTAAGTTTAGAGATCACTTTTGGCACGTTTTTCAAAGCAATATCACACACGTTTTGCATAACCGATCAAAATAAAAGGGTTGAGATCCTCGATGACTTTTTAGGCGCTGAAAAGAACTTCGAGTTAATAATTAACTCAGATTGATTTAAAAACTCGCAAAAAGTGATAGGCTCGAATCTCACCGGGTTTGTTAATCTCCACACTTATTCGTTAAGTCGTCAATTTTCGCTCAATTTTGGCTTTGTGTATGTTGAATTTTACAACTTGAGACTTTAAACCGACTGTTAATGATATTTTTGAAAAAATTGAATTCCAATTTTTATTTATTTTGAATAAAAATATTTTTGGATTTTTCAAAATTTTATGATTTTTTTGAGATTTTTGGGCATTTTTGAAAGTTTGTGAAGTTTTAGAAATACACACTTGTGACCCCCCCTAACTTAGACTTTTGCATTGTCCTCAAGCAAAAAGGACTAAAATCTAAACAAGGCAACATAATAAGTGTGATAAATAAAACAAACAAATGGAGAAAAATGCAGATTTTATAGCAAACACGATTGTGGTACAATTACAAGGAGAAGCATACAAACATGTGAACAAGAAAAACAAATAAAAACTGCCATAACCACATTAAGCTTCACTGGGGCGGTGACGGATTGGGGCAGCTCGATTCATTGGACAGCGCGCTCCAAATGGAGTTTACGATCCGGACCGAAGAATTGATGGCACCAACGTTCCTCTTGGCGGGAACGGAATTCCCCATGGTCGGAGGGGAGGATGTCGGTGGAGTCATACTTGGTGGGGGCAGCGTGTTGGGCCATGATAATAAGAGGTATTTTTTCTTGGAAAATTAGGGAGGGAGAAGAGAGGAGTTTGGTTGAAGGTGTGGATGGAAGGGATGGTTTGGGTGTGTATTTATAGGTGAAAGGGTGGGGGTAGGGGTCGGATTTGGAGGGAAAAGGGTTGGAGGGAAAAGGGGGTGAATTTGGGAGGGAAAGGTTAGGGTTGGGAGTTGGGGAAATGAATTGGAGGGAATGAATGGGATTGGGGAGAAGGGGGTGAATCTAAGGAAGGGGAAAAAACAGACCTGAAGAAAGCGGATCGGTCCGCCTGGGGGCCGGACCGGTCCGGTCCTTTAATATTCAGGAAAATTCGACTAGCAGACCGGTTCGCCTTAAAATTAAAGGAACCGGTTCGGGGAGGACCGATCCGGCCTTAAAAAAAGGAACCAGTCCGGTTTCTATTTTTGAGCTGGATTTCCCCCCTAACATGGTTTCGAACGCTCTTCTCCGAAGATTTTCACTTTCACAACATACTCCCTATCAATATGGATCAAAACCTCTCAATGCCAATGACCAACGTAACTGGATTCAATATCCCAAAAATGTGAATGCTTTCTCCCGAATGTAACCTAATCCAATCGACGATCACTACACACACGACTCTCACCCCATACGCGTCGGGGGTGCGACGACCTTGCTGAAACAGCTCACTCTACCCCATAAACGGGGTCCGATAACCAAACGGCGTCGACTTCTTCCACACACGCCTCTAGATATGGCTTTAGGCGTTGTCCATTCACTTTGAATGTATTTCCCCCTTTTAAATCGTCTAATTCAACATCTCCGTGAGGGAAAACATTCTTCATAATGAACGGGCCAGACCATCGTGACCTCAACTTGCCCGGAAAGAGATGAAGCCGAGAGTTATAGAGAAGAACTTCTTTCCCGAGAAGAAAGTCTTTGCGTCGAATTATGTTTTCGTGAGCGAGTTTCATCCTTTCTTTGGAAATTTTAGCATTCTCATACGCATCCTCCATTTTCTATTGGCTTTGGGCACAATGATGACGTTTGATCACCACTCTGGGTATATAACCTCCCTGATGAATTCTGCCTCTTCCAATTTCCTGACCTCTTCTCTTATGACGTCATATTTTTCCCTAAAGTAAACTCTTCGTCTTTGTTTGATTGGCCTAGCATCATCTGCCACGTTGAGTTTGTGGCACATAAACTCCAGGTCGATGCCAGGCATGTCTGCGTGGCTCCAAGCGAAGACACTCTTCCTCTTCTTCAAGAATCTTATCAGCTCTTCCTTGATCTCCAATTTTAAGGCTTACCGATTTGGACGGTTTTTTTCGGTCCGTACTCATTGAGGATGATGGATTCTACCTCTTTCGCGGCCTCTCCTTTCTTCAAATTTGTTTCATCTCTAGGATCAAGTGTATCAATGTTATATATGGTGGTTGCTATCTTATGGGCGTCTCTCTCTTCAGCTGAGTTAAATTAGCATTCTCGTGCTATGATCTGGTCACCCTGCACTTCCCCTACCTCATAGGGGGTCGAGAATTTTAGCATCTGGTGCACCGTCGATGTCACGACCTCAAACTCCTTAAGGGATACTCTTCCTATGATGAGGTTATAGGCCGATAAGATGTTTTCATCCATAACGAAAAAATTGATCTTCTGGGTCAACCTCTTAGGCCACTCGTCGCCCATTCGCACATCCATCTCATACATGCCCAATGGATGGACCTTTTCGCCGCTGAAGCCCATTAACGGATTATGATAGGGTACCAGCCTAGCTCTGCTGAGGCCAAGGCTCTTGAAACAGGGCCAGAACATCACGTATGCTGAAATTCCTCCATCTACGAGAATTCTCTGTACCTCGCATCCATGCACTCTTGTTGTAATTACCAAAGGGTCATCATGCGAAGCTAGGATAACTTAGAAGTCTAGTCATGAGAACCCAACTATAAGAGTGTCCATATCCACCTTCTTTCTCTTCTTCTTTGCCTCTGAAGATGCTAGATTTACCATCTCTACTTTGGCCACTGACTTGGCCTCTGCCACATGAGCTTTTCGGTCAGCTACTTCAGAGCCACCCCATGTGAGTCTTCCATATATGGTGCTAACACTGAAGGAGATCATACCAACCCTTTTCACTGGGGCATTATTATCTTTTGGTGGGAGGTCTGGATCATCTTCATCATCACCATCTGAGTCATTGTCTCTTCTTGCCGGAGTATCATCTCGACATCTGTCATTTCTCTTCTTTTTAGGGTCATCTCTTACCCTCTTATGAGCCTTTCCATCAACATACTTCCTCAACTTTTTGGATTTTAAAATCTTCTCGATCTCACCCTTTAAGGTGAAGCACTTGTCTGTCACATGGCCATGGTCTTGGTGGAACTCTCACCACAAGTTCTTGTTCCTCTTCTACGGAGGAGCCTTCAGCTTCTCTATCCATCTCAGAGACCGGTCATTCTTGATCTCATTGAGGATGTGTTCGCAGCTCACAGTTAGAGGGGTATAGCGTGCAAACTTATCGTCAGCTGACCTCTTCTTTTCGTCCTTTCTTTGGAACTTTCCGCTGCTACTGTCGTTCTCATCCTTATACTTTGCATCCACGGCCTCTTCAATGTTCATGACCTTCCCCGTAGTTGCCAATATTTCTGCCATGGACTTGGGAGGGTCTTTTGCAAGTTTCCACAACAACTTCCCTTTCTGGAGACCTCCTGTGAGGGCGGTCATAGCTATATTCTCTTCGTAATCTTCAACCTCTATTTTTCTTTGTTGAATCTTGTGATGTAGTCTCTTAGGCTCTCATTCTTGCTTGATTTGACATATATCAGATGAGTGGTCTTATTTTGAGGTCTTACTCCAAAACAGAAATTGTGGACGAACCGTTCAGCCAAGCCCTTAAAGTTCTCTATTGAGTTCTTCGAAACAGAGGTAAACCAGATGTGTGCAGCTCCCGTCAAAGTCTCAGAGAAGGCCCAACACTTCATCTCATCTGGTATTGAGTAAATGTCCACCGCAGACAAGTACATCTCAATATGATGTACAGGGTTGGTGTTACCATCATACTTGGGAGACACCGTAGGTGGCTTAAACTTGGCAGGGGTTGGGAAGCTCATTATCTTAGCCACGAATGGAGAGCCCTCTGAGAAACCTCTTTGCAGTGGGTCTTGGCTTTTGATGAGGTCTCCTATCTTCTCTTCAAGGCGTTGGATGGAGTCATTCCATGGTCTTGCAACGTCGGCCTGGACGAGGTTATCCCCAGCCACCTCCAAGGGGTGTACCGAGGGTTCCCCAGCCACAGCACAACGTCGGTTGTTGACCTCCTCTTGATCCCTGTCTCGGCCCTGATGGGGTCGGTCGTTCTGAGGTCAGCCATGATGAGGTCGATGTTCCCCATCTCCCCTTTGGGAGCTAGCAGCACTTCATGACCTGGATAACCTCTACCTAAGGTGATTTACTGGGCTGAGCCTTTCAAAGGCCGACCCTCTACTCAATCGATCAAAAGTTGATCCTGTTTGTTGGGCACCTTCACCTCTTCTGCCTCCATAACCTCGGCTTTGCTGGATAAGACGAACTGTGTTATTTGAAACCTCATACGGCTCCCAACAATCTTCTGGAGCGTCTTCTGCCTCCATATCATCATACCTATCCTTGGGGAAAGGGTGCCCTTGCCTTCCCTGACTCAAATGCCTAGGGTCAGCAATGTCCCTCCTCTGTTGAGGTGAAGGTTGGTCTTTCCGCGGTGCCTGGGGTGGTCCCCTGGCGTCAAGATGAGGTTGAGCAGCCGTCGGAGTAATCATCTTCGGTGAGACCCTAGGTGGTCTCATTAAATTTTGACTGATTTGTGTAAATTGCTCCTTCATTGCTTATTGCGTTGCAGCCAAAGACCTCAATGCTGCTTCCACCTCAGCCATTTCGAACTGGGGTGGTGCCTGGCTGGAACAAGGTCCTCCAATACCAGGTGGTGGAAGAGGTGGTGGCAATTCCGGTTCCATACGTTAAAACTAAAGAGCTTGTGAAGTAGATGAGCTTAATACCTTAAAGGACCTCTTTCAATGGTGGAATAGCTCCACGCAAGGGGTGAGGCCTGGTTCACCACCAGAGTCTCCGGTGAGGTTAAGTAGAAAAAGAGGAAAATACAGCTTCTCGTTCCCACAGACGGCGCCAAAATGATGATGCTGGGAACAACACCACCCTTCAAGGTGTTCGTAAGCTCAAATTAGTGATAAAAATGGAAGCTCAAGTATATACAGGTATAAGAGATATAGATGAGGAGAAGAGGATGAGCACAAATGTTTAAGTGGTTCAGCCAATTAGGCCTACATCCATTGTGTAAGTAAGTGAGTAAGGTCACTAGAGTAATGCACTTATGACCATGGATACAATTTCTTAACCTTTCTCTCTCTACTGTAATTGGATAGAGTTTCATCTAGGGTTTTTATTTTTAGATCCCTCTCAAGGTAAGAGAAGACAAGTATATAAAGTGTGGGGGGGGGGGGGGGGGGTGTAATGTACCCCCATGCATGCAATGAGCATGTACGTGTTGATCTAGCCAATCTAATGAAGACATATGTCACTGTCACTTGTAGAAAATGATGATGAAATATTTCGCCACGTGAGGTGATCGATTCGGTTACAACTGATAATGTTCACGTGTTCCTTCCCTTGCATATGCTCGTAAATGCTCGTCCTTTTCCCTGATAGGTGTAACCTCAGCCTGGAAGAGTACGAGGTTGGGAAGTCTGACTGCTGCTTAATTCGAGGTTATCCACGGTGATCTCGACCCAGTAAAAAGCTGAGGTAGAGTTGTAATGTCGATCTGCGCCGAGGTAATCCTGGAGTAGTTGAAACATCGGTCGATTAATAGCTGAGGTTCTTCTATGATGGTAGTCGTAGATCTCACAGACCTCGGCTTATCCCTAGCCGAGGTTTGTTGTACGAGGTAGACGTGATGTCGTCTGTGGATGACCTGATGGATAACTGACCTCATGGATCATGAAGACATCAGCTGTGGCTCGATGAAGGGGTAACTGGTAATGTCTGCCGTAGCCGACCTCATGTTGGACGAGATCAGTGGCTGCCAATCTGGATCCCTTGTTACCTCGGCCATCTTTTTAGCCAAGGTTGTTGCCTCCGAGCTGTTAGGTACATTTTGGGCATATCAACTGAATTGATAGAGCTTGCGAGATCTATTTATTGAATGACAACTGCGATCATTGGGGATACTCGAGGGTGTTCACTGCTGAAGAAAGAGTTGTGGTTCTGGAGGTTCTCTGAGGAATCTTTGTTGATCTAGGTTGCGTGTCTATGTGGATTTTCAGTGGGAGATTCATTTTGGATTTCATTGTGTATATGTATGTTGTGATTTACTGTTCATAGTGAAATAAAGGTTTTACTTGAAAGGTTTCTTTCCTCGAATCTCGTATTGTTGGATTTCATGATTAACTCTATTTAAATAAAATTGATTTAAGGGTTCAATAACATTGGTTTAAAAGATTGACTCTATTTTAGGGTTTAATAAAATTTGTTTAAAATGTTGACTCTATTTAAATAAGTTTAAGACATTGGAAATTGTGAACTTTATTAAATAATTGATATCACTGCATTTTAGAAATTAGTATCAGAGAAGGTTTCACTAAATTACCGTGAGATATTTTTCTGCAAAATTTTTGTGATATCAATCGATTTTGAAAATTTTGATTTTTGACAAATCGCAATTTTTTTGATGGAAAACTTATATAATCGGATGCCCGCCTTTGATGGCAATAATTATGCTTACTGTTAACCCGCATGAGATAAAGTTTAAATCAATAGATGAAGGAGTTTGACTAATTTGTGAAAGAGGGTGGATCCCAGCCATGATCACCTTTGATAATGTCACCTCTTTAAAACGTGTGTTTGAATGGACTGAGGACGATTTTAAGTGGAGTACTTATAACTCCCGTGGCCTGAGCGCTATTTCTGGAGCTGTCATCCCTGACGAGTTTCGTTGTATTAAGACATGCACTACGTCTAAAGAGGCATGGGACGTCCTCCAATTGACACATGAGGGTACAAATGCGGTTAAAGCATCTAAATTACAAAATTTGACCACCCAGTTTGAGACTATTACATGTTAGAGTCCGAGTGTTTTGACGAGTTTTATGCTAGGTTATCGGACATAGTCAACACGAGTTTTAATTTGGGAGAGAATATAGATAATTCGCGTGTCATTAAAAAGATTTTGAGATTGCTCCCAAAACATTTTATTCCTAAAGTCACTATTTTAAATTCGTTGGGCATGTTAGATTAACTTAGGTTAGATAAGCTCGTAGGAGATCTTCAAACGTATAATATAGACATGTTTCCCCAAACCATTAAGGCTAAGGATTGAGGCGTTGCTTTAAAGACTCATTTTAAGAAAAAGAAGAAAGAGAGACTGTGGGAGTCTGAGTCAGAGAGAGAGTTTGACTTCGACGATGTGGCCTCATTTACGAAAATTTTTAACAAGTTTCTCAAAATGTCAAAAGAAAATTCTTCCAATAAAAAGAGGCCAAATAGATTAGTGAGAAAGAGAAAGAGGACGAAGTGAGAGGTTTTGAATGTGAGGGAAAAGGGCATAAGTCGTTTGAGTATCCTACTATGCTAAGAAGAAAAGGCAAGAAAGTTGTTATACCAACCACTCTTAGTGATAGTGACATCGAGGTGATGGATTCGGGGGATGAATCTTCACATGGTATGTGTGTTGCCTTTATGGCTAGTCTAGTGAGCACATCTAGTTTATCCCATGATGATGAGGACATGTGTATTTATGAGAGTCCTGATGATGATTTGAGTGTTTTAAGTGAGTGTGAGAGTGAGATCGGAAGTGAAGGTGAAAGTGATCTCCAAAAAGTGTTTAGAGATTTGTACACTAAGACCTTGAAGACGAAGAAGTTAAATAAGGAGTTAGGTCTTAAGGTGTTCGATTTAAAGAGAGATATAATTTTTGAAAGTGTGTGAGGCATCGACGAGTCAAATCAAGAAGGTAAAGGTTACTTTGGGTGAACAGTTGATCTTTGTGGGTCGGGAAAAGAGTGAACTTGAGGTTCGTGTGATCCAACTCGAAAGAGATATCGAATGATCCTGGGAAGTAAAAGTTACTTTAGAGGAGATATCTAAGAACGTAGGAAAAATTATCATCGGTCCCGCTTTGGGTAATGTTGAGATATTAGGAATATGTCATGATGGTGCATCTACTTCCAACGTTGCACCCGAGCTGGTTCCCGAGTTTGTTATAGATCCTTATTACTCTCAATCCAACCCACCTAGATGTCCAGTTCCCTATAGAAGAGTGCGTCCTAGACGATTTGCGAAAGGTGTTCGTAAGACCATGTATATGTGCCCCCATTGTAAAAAGAGAGTAAACCTTAGGGAATTTTGTTTTAAGTTGGGTAGTGTGTCTAATAGAGTTTTGCCACGTTATGCTACTACACATGTTTCCACACATGATACTTTGCATGATCCCGAGCATCAGATGAGATATTTTGCACATATTCACGAGCAAGTTAAGTTTTTAGTCAAAACTTCACATGATTTGATGGATGTTTTTCATAGGATCACCACCATTGGAAAACTCCTCCGGACCTAATGATTGAGGTTTAGACTTGTTTGCTAGCATAGGATGCCTTTCATGATGATATTTTATGCCCATTTCCAGTGTGTAGCACTATTGTATTTAGTTTTTCCATTTTTGATATATTTTTTTGAAAAACCCAAAAAGATTTTTTGCTTTTGAAATTTTTTGGAAAAATACAAAAAGATTTTTTATTTTTTGAGAAAAATATAAAAAAGCCAAAAGATTTTATTTTGATAAATTTTTTTCAAAATCCAAAAAGATTTTTGAATTTTTTTTTACACCGTATATGAATGGACATTTAGGATGACTGAGTCACAATTTCATTCCATTCTTTATCTGACAGTTTGATAGTGTTTTCAGATGATATGTCATTCCATTTTGTGCTTTACCATGTTTGAAGTCTTTGAGATGTAATTAGTTGTTAATTCCTAAATGTTTGACTCATGATTTCCTTTATTGCACACGTGCAAGAATTTGCTTGATTATTGTTCTTGACTATCACATGTTGGTCGAGTGTTTTCGTCTCAATTTTTTCTTTAAAACGAACCAAATGCGATAAAACTTGACAATGAAAGTAGTGCATGTAAGAACTGTTGCACTTGAGGAATTTTTTTAGTATTAAAAAATGACGAGTGAACACAGGAAAGGGCTACGAAAGAATAATAATATTTTCGTAAAATCCACTGTTTAAAAAGAGCCTAAAAAAGTGTGGCACTGATAAAAGTAATGAAGGCCAATTAGTTTAGTTTCGATATAATCATTCAAAAGAAAAGGCATGGAATAGATATATATGATCATTATCATTTATGAAGGAGTTTGGTTGGATATAAAATTGTTGGAGCAAATGCCCCCAAATTTTAAACTCAAATTATGAGATGGTTCAAAGATATACCAAATTTTAAATTTCTTTTAAAGTTAACAATTAAAAGCTCAAATATTATTTTCTTCCAAAATTAAACTTAAAATGAAATTAAACTAAACACACATTTTAATTTTCACTTAAATAAAATTAATTCAATTCAAGTTAAAATTATGGCAAACAAACTAACGCGTGTATTTTGCCAAATTAATTAAACCAACTTGAATTAACTTAAAATAAAATTACCCAAACATAAATTAGCACCAAATTAAACCAAAGTTATGAATTAAACCAAATTGTATCTTTTTAACCTAATCATGCATCTAGGTGATTTTGTGAGATAAAATAAGCATTCACAGCCATAAGGCGCGATGTACGAGGAAAACCAACAACGGGAAAAACCTCGGACGACCCAACCTACAAGTTCACTAAGTATGGTATTTTTACAAAAGACGCGACGAGAGACTTACTTCCTCGACTCGACTCGAGTCCCTTCAAGCCTTTACGCTCCTTTGTTCTTCAACCTTCGCCTAGTCTACAACTTCGGAGTCCACCAAGATCTTTGAATCCACCAATCGGGCCTGGCTACCGTCAATCCACACACTATGCCTTTCACGCTATGAGCACGCCGCAAAAAAAAAACGATCTCCTTTTTGGGGTGGATAAGAAACCCAAACTTTCTCCTTTGATAGGTAGAGAAGAAAACCTGGTGCCAAACAAGATCTCGCAAAAAATAATATATATTGAGGAACTTGAATGTTAAACAAACAAACATTGGGTGTAAAACACTTGGTTTTGTTCTAAAGATTAAACATTTTTAACAAAAATCGAGGAGACTTTTTCTTGGAAGAATTTAGCTCTCAACTCCCTTAGAGATGATGAGAAAGTTCTTTTGAAAAAGGCAGCCCCAAAGTGTATAAAAACTGATAAAAACAAGGTGGGGAAAGTGGGTGGTTGAAAATAAAACTGCCAAATAATTTGTAATTCCGCCCAGGTGGTTCTAAGGACATTTTGAAGTCGTTTGAACAACAATGTTCTAATGAGAATTCAGAGATAAAACAAGGCAAAAATCTCGTTAGATAGCCTCGTTCGAACGAGTTTGTTCGAATTAGAAAATAAAGATTTTTGGCATATTGTCGTTTGAACCTCGTTAGATGTTCGTTCGAACGACCTGGGCATCTTCGAATGAGATCCCATTTTCGTTCGAACGACTTTTCAGGGAAAAATTTTTCTTCTTTAAAAATCCAAAAACTTTTATAAGTTTAAAAGGTTTTCTTGGATGAAATAAAGTCGTTAATTTTTTTTTACAAAAATACTCCCAAAATAAATTATCCAAGTCTCTACATATATATTAAATGCATTCATATCTTTTAGAGACTTTGAAAATGATGAAATGTTTATGATGCGAAACATGGAACTAGAAACCGACAATGATATCAACTTTAATATATGGGTTGTTGCGTCTTCAACTCAAACTTTAAACGTTATAGGCTTGAAAGGATACAACACACAACTATCCTATGACTCAAAATGCTTTGTCCGAAATTAATCCAACACTACAAATTGACTCGATTGGAAATTTTTCCTTACGAATCTCCCTCTTTGACTATTCCGAGACAAAACCAAACCAAAAAAAATCCTATGGGTTGTCAAGCACATTTAGACACAATCCCACCCCCAAAAAATAATACAATGCTTGACTCGACACATAGTAGAAGCATTGCCACTTTAACAAATTTTCCCCTAGGGATACAATCCTGAACACTTAAACAAACCATCAAACTCATAGGTAATATAACAAATTAAAGTGCATAAAATAAATTTTCTCCCTTAATTAATTATCCCCCTTTATCTAACAATGATCTTCCTAGAAAAACTTCTCCCCCCAAGTTAGATCTCCCCAAATTTCAAAGGATTAGATACCATTTCTCCCCCTTTTTGTTCAGGAATAGCCAAAGATTAAAGAATCATAAAAAAACTTATTTCTCCCCCATTAAAGCAAATTCTCCCCTAAATGAAACAAGGGATATGAAACATGGGAAAACATGTGTGACATGCAAATGGTGAATAAAGTGATTAGACCATTAAAGTATATGTGCAATAATGAAGTACAACTAATTCATACAATGATTAATAAATATCACCTATGATGTGATAACAAAAGGATATCACTCGAAATGTATTATGATAAGCATAGGATATCAAACCGAAATGATGTCAACTTTATATCTCGGCCACTGCGTTTTCAACTCAAAGTTTAAACATCATAGGCTTGAAAGGATATAACACACAACTATCCTATGACACAAAGTGTTTTGTCCAGAATTAAGCCAACACTATAAATTAACTCAATCGAAAATTTGTCCTTACAAAAACAACGGGTTTTCATGTCTTGAAAAAGTGTTACATAGTTTTAGATGCTATAGGTGTGAAAATCCCTTTAGGATTTAATTTGTCGATTTCATTAAGACGATGCCATTTAAATTCAACATTTTTACACCTAAGGACAATTTTGAAGTTCATTCGTTAGGGGTACGCATATTCATCGTGCACATATGTCATGATTGATTGAGTTTATTTACCTATCAAATTGTTCACACACATTCATTCCGTTTCCACGATTTGGTTATCTTAGTGTAAATTAATGGTGTGTATTGTTTTTGTAAATTAGTTTTGCTTGAAAAAAATTAAAAAATCAAAAAGAGATTGTGAAATATTTTGAGTATTTCCTTCCATGAGCATAGTTGATATATTTGCAGTGATTTTCTTTGCTTGTCATGACACTCTAGATTTATTTTATTGATTCTTTTTCTTATATATTTCGGACAAATAAAAAGGGGCAGAATGAATTATGATTTTTATGGGAGTTTGTATTATGGGGAGATTTGATTATGCTGAATTGATATTTATTTATCTCATTTAAAACTCGATACGTCACGGAGGTATTTTCTTTGTTTATTGTGTGTAGGATTTTGGCTTAATAATCGTTTGGAACGCACCAGAAAAGAAGAGCAAGGAAAGCCAAGAAATTTGAAGATTGAAGTTGAAGATTTTTGAAGAAAGTTTAAAACTTGCATTTTTAGTACCGTTCCATTTTTGGGTTCATGGGAGGTATTAGATTTATATAGGCATTTGATTTGATAATTTAGAATGTTTTTAGCTTGTACCGGCATAGACATATGGGGAGATTTATAAGACATATTTTACATAGTCCGTTTTACAATGCATATGTCGTATACCGTTACACCTATCGAAGGAAGTTCAAGTACAATACCAAGCCTATGCGAGATTGATTTTTGTAAGGTTGTGTTTATGTTCATTAATGTTTCATTTTAGTATTGGCATATTTTTTCTAAAATATTTTTTTTATCAATCTGGGGTGTTTTATTGAGTCAAAATAATTTTTCTAAGACTTGTAGGTGGATTTTTAAATAAAATATTTTTTACTGAGGTCGTTCAAACGATATTGACATGTCGTTGGAACAACGGGATGATGTCTTTCTAATGACATTAGATGTAGCCCGATACCCGACAAGCTACTGTTTAGATTTTTAATAGCTCGTTAAATGGACTCATGATCCCCTGGATTGAACGGCATTGCAGAAGTCGTTTGAATGCCCCTGTCGACTCAAGTTTTTTATAAATGCCTGTTTTGTGGGGACTTTTAATTTAAGACTTAAGACTTTTGACAAAAACGAAATTGCAAATCTAAAAAATTTTAGTCTTCACTTTTAGGGCTTAAAAACTTTATTTTTTGATTCAAAAATTATCCCAATTACTTTAGTGAATCATTTGGAATCTCGGATACAACTTTGTTGAAGTTTCTCTTATAAAGACGATTCATCTACTGCTAAATTGATCGATCTTGTGAGATCTATTTGCTGAACGACGACTGCGATCATTGGAAATACTCGATGGTGTTCACTACTGAAGAAGAAGCTGCGGTTCTGGAGGTTCTCATGGGAATATTTGTTGATCTAGGCTGCGTGTCTATGTGGATTTTCTGTGGGGAGATTCATTGTGGATTTCATTATGTATATGTAAGTTGCGATTTAATGTTCTTAGTGAAATAAATGTTTTATCTGAAAGGTTTGTTTTCTTGAGTCTCGTCTTGTTGGATTGAATGATTTATTCAATCCACCTATATGCATGTTTTAGGGTTCAATAAAATTGGATTAAAATATTTACTCTAATTAAGTAAGTTTAAGAAATTGGAAATTGCGAACTTTATTAAATAATTAATATCACTACATTTTACATTGTTGTATAAAGCTTGAAATTGATTTGACAATAGATATATTAATTGGTTGGTGTTATTCAGTTTTAAAATAAATTAGGTATTGTCAATGTTGGTCGGGTGCTTTATTTAAGGCGTTAAGCTAATTGGGGGTACATGGATTAGTTAATGTTGATTTGTTATTGTAGTTTGTACATACAATTTCATAATGTATATACAAATTTTTGTAATATAAACACTATTTTTTGTAATCTACATGTGTTATGTTTGTGTAAATCCTAAGGGGTGAGAGATCTTTTTGTCTAAACAATTATGTACATGAACTAGAGAAAACAAAAAATAGTTGCCAAAATTAAAATTTTAAATTATCCTCGAAAAATCAACTCGGGGTCACCTAACCCATATTTGGCAAACACTTGAAAAAAATCGCCCCCAGTTGAAATCGTAGATCCGTCTACTCCCCCCCCCAACAAATTTTTAGTGGTGAGTATTGAGTGGATATGGGGGTGATTGTCGGAGTTGAATTAGTTTTCTTTCTTTTTTGGTGGTGGTTGACGTAAAGGATGGATTTTTTTTTCTTCTTTTTTTGGGTGGCTGGGTGGTGAGTTGGGTTTTACTGGTGGTTGTGGCAGTGGAGGTGGACTGCTTCTTTTCTTTTTTAGTGGTGGGTAATGGTGAGTCTTGTATATTGTTATTGTTTGCTTGCTAGTTTGCATATAAAAATGATTTAAAATAAAGCATAACAAGGTTGCATACTAATATATAAGGCATACTTATTGAAAAAAGGTACATTATCTATATAGAATTGAAATAGAACATGACTATGTAGAAAAATATTTTGCTTAATTATGTATTATTATTATTGTATTGTAAAGTAGATACTATTAAGTTATTTATGCATTAAAACAACTTGATTGAAATAAAATTCATAATCTATTTATTTGTTATTTCTATTTTGGTCATGTTTTGGCCTATGACTTTGTTACTTTTCTTCTATAAGCATGTAATCATGCACCAAATGATATTTTGATGTCATATTTTTAGGTGTGAAAACATCTTAGATCTTAGTTCCCGAAAATTGAATTTTATGGATCTGAAACAACTTTTCACTCTCTGACGTTGGATATAGAGTTTGAAATCTGGCAACTTTTGTGTTGTTCTTCTTTTGGGTTAATTCTTTTATTTTGAGTTTCTTTTCTGGGTAGCCCCATTTAATACTAAATCTGATGTTTTCATTTACAATATTTTATTTTTCTATTTTATAGGTGATTGTTTTGGGAAGTATTCAGACTACAATCTAGATCTAATATAGGTACCTTTTTATTGCTTTGTTTATGTTTCTCCCTCTTTTAAATTAGTATGTGTATATACCCACATTGATATTCCTTAACATAGATATATTACAACAAGTCAACTTTTTTAAGTGTATTATTATGTATGGTTGTGTATGGGTGTCTATATTACCTATATGTTCAAGGGAACCATAAATAAGACAAAAATGGCTATAGTCCATTCATGTTAATTTGTACCCTCGATTATCTAACTATATATCTATTTCAACCTACCTTTATAGATAATGACTAATCTAATCAGATTTAGTAAAATGTGACTAATCTAATGAGATCTTGTAGAATATAATTATATTTGAAAAGAATATGACATTTTATCCATTTATTGTTGACTTATATCTCTTTTTCAATATTAGTGTTTGCTGGTGTAAACAGACTAGAAACTAGCAAGTAGGCAATTCAAGATGGAAAAAGATTGGTTGGAATTTTGAAGGTTTTTTTAATATTATTACTACACGCATGCATGTACGTTTACATATATTAGAAAACCTAATTTTTTTTTAAATGAACACTATTGAAAATTTGGGAAGTTATTATGATTTCATGATTTTTTAATTATCTGAGTACAAAATGGCATGTAGAAGCCAAGAAAACTGCTAGAAATGCTAATATGATAATATGTCCTTGTAAAAAATATAAAACTCTTTGTCAACAAGATGAGGAAGAACTATTTTAACACATTGTGATTCATTGCTTTGATCCTACGTACAAGAAGTGGGTCTTTTATGGGGAACCTTTGACTTCTTTATAATCTAGTGATATTGATATTGAATTGTGAGATGTATATAGGATGTATAGAAATTCTTATGTTCAAGATATGGGAGTTGACGAAGATACTTTTGAAAAGGGGGATGAAAGTTTCAAACAAAAGTTGAAAGATGTCGAGACTCCTTTATATCCCGAGTGTAAAAAGTATATAAAGATGTCAGTAATTACATCTTTATACAAGCATAAAGCTACACACAGACTATCTGATAAAGGATTTAATGAACTTCTTAAGTCTATACATGAAATATTGTCAGAGGATAACGTTCTTCCAAAGTCTTTGTATGTAACGAAAAAGTTTCTAAAAGAATTTGATATTGAATATGAGAAGATAGATGCATGTATTAACGATTGTTATTTATTTAGAAAAGAGTATGAACATTTGGATAAATTACCTAAATGTGTCTCCTCGCTGTGGAAAGTCGATGAACGCATAAAGAATGTTAATAAAGGTGTATCTACAAAAGTATTGAGGTACTTTCCAATAATTCTAAGAGTTCGAAGGATGTTTTTATCATTAAATAAAGTAGAGCAGTTGCACTAGCATTCAACTCACATAAGCAAAGATGAGTCATCCATTTGATTCATTAATATGGGACACAATTAATAAAAAGTGACCTCATTTCACATCCGATCCAAGAAATCTTAGGCTTGAATTTTCAACGGATGGATTTAATACCTTCAATAATCTTATCTTGAGCTATAGTTGTTAGCCCATAGTTCTAACTGAGTGCAATGTTCCCCCATAGTTATGCATGTTACATAAAAAATTGATGTTAACTTTTCTTATATCGGGGGGGCTAAAGCAACCAATAAATGACATATATGTATATCTACATCCATTTATAGATGACTTAATCGAGTTGTGAAATAATGGGGTGGAGATGTACGATTCATCTAGGCAGTTTACTTTTAATTTGGAAGCCATTTTGATGTGGGCAATAAATGACTTTCCCACATATCGTAATTTAGTCGGATGTACGATAAAAGGAGAATTTGAATATCCAATTTGTGGTCCTAACACATCCTCACTACAGTTATCAAAGAGTATGAAATCGGTATATATGGGACATAGGCTTTTTCTTCCAATGAACCATCAATAAAGGGTTACCAAAAAGAGTCGGTTTGGTGGATTTGAAGAATTTAAGAGGCCACCAAAACCTTTGAATGTAGAGGAAATATTAAATTCTCTGTGTGACACCCCATCTATTTAAATACCGATTGATCAATCCTTTATAAAAATAAAATAGGAATCTCATTTGGTTCATTCTTAGAATCACTGTCGAAAACGTTTTAAAATTACTAACCAACTAGTATTCAAAACGTCGGTGCCAAATTTTAACTTCCATTAGACAATAACATGAGAAAAAAATACAATAACCAAACCATCCAGAAAGTAATAATAATCTTAACTAATCACAAGATAAATAACTGAATAAATTAATACCGAATAAACCATTGGTTCCCAATACAAAAATCCAACTAAGCATCTAATAGAATAAAACTGAATCCAAAAATACATAATCTGATAAAATTGGATAAATGAAATAGCTGAAGGGGAGACACGCCCAAATGAAATAACTGAAACTGAATCCTACTCTAGGAATGAAGTAACTGAAGCGTCTAATCAAGTCCTTCATGCATCCACAAGTGTTGCAGCTACGCATTCCTAGAATGAATCATCAAGCTTGGCGTCCCTGTGCTTGGACACCTAAAAGGTTTTGAAAATATTTTGCATATAGGTCAGAGCCCAAAACTTTTGAAAACATTTAGCAAGTATATATCTCGGTTTAAAAGCAGTTATTGATTACACATGTTATTTCGCGCACTCCCTTAAGTTCCCCACCTCTCATCTATAGTGCACACCTAACGTCTCCCATTAATCCTACATAGTCATGCTACCCGGCCTAATTAGATCTCATAAGTATCTATCTAACCACTAACATGTTTATCTCCCCCATACCACCGATACAATATGCTATAGTATTCCAATATTTAATCATTAAATCCTTAGTTAAATACCTATTTTTCTCCCCCATACCTCCCATACAGTACGTTATCGTAACACTAATAATTATCATTCCTCGTATGTTATTATTAAACCATATTTAACATTTCATGTATGTGGTCGTTAAACCATTTCATTAAGTTTCTCTACTTAAATCATCTTTAGATATACGCTATCTAACTTTACTACCTTTATACACTAAGTAGATTATCTCATAATTAAATCACTTTTAGATATACACTATCTGCACCCCCTACTTTCACACATAAGTAGGATAAATACACATGTGTATATATATATATATACAACTCCAGTATCCCCGGGCTTAAAACCGCGGTGCGAGTATCCATACTCTGCTATCAAGTCCATGTACCTCACGTACCCAATTAAGGACTATCGGTTCGGATATCACCCTGGAACCATAAATCAAATCAATATATATTAGAGGCGAACATAGTTCCAAGCCTATGGGTTACGCTCACACCTAATGTACCCAATTGACCGTTAATACTATCGACACTCAGATAGTGATCATACTTAAGTTCTATGTTCTGGGGCACACATCCAGACCTCACTGGGATCACCCTCTGTTCAGGACCTCCGTGATAGCAAGCAGCATAGGTATGTTCACACACATAAGAAAGCACATAATAGGCATACACACAACCTATCCATATGTCGCATATAGTCATACACACAACCTATAAATATAATTCATATAGGTATACACCTAACCTAAAATATAGTCCGTATAGGTATACATACAACCTATAAATATAATTCGTATAGGTATACACCTAACTTGTAATATAGTTCGTGTAAATATACACTTAACCTATAAATATAACCCGTACATAATATTCATCTCTCGATTATTCAACGTACTATCGATTAACAATCATAACATCTTATCGCATTTTCCTGGATATTATTCTCTACCTAACTTGTAATATAGTTCGTGTAAATATACACTTAACCTATAAATATAACCCGTACATAATATTCATCTCTCGATTATTCAACGTACTATCGATTAACAATCATAACATCTTATCGCATTTTCCTGGGTATTATTCTCTACCCAAAGGGCCCTAGTTACCCCTTACGTTATTTCAGTAGTTAATTCACTCATACTCTACTATTTTAAGTCATAGGGTCACTCATATTCCCCGTGACTTGTTATAATTCTCTCGAAACCAATAAATTCCACATTATGCTCACTCAGTTCTAACCTTAGTTCTCTCACTTTGGTTAAACCATAATCACTATCATATGTCTACTGGAACCCACAAAGTCCTTCCCTATAGTTTACTAACACTATAAAAGTCTCCCAATTAATTATTTATGAAAACCGAGCATTGAATAGGGAAATTGCCAAAATCAGGGAAAACCGAATTGATTCGGCCTTGACCTGAATCGATTTTCCATAGCAGGTCTTCATCATCTTCGTTAACTGTTATAATTTTCACCATTAAAACTTCATCCACTCTTCATGAAACTTCACCAAACTTCTTTCCAACATAACTAAACATTATATAAGTGGATATGGGTGATTTCCAACGTAATTATATCATCAAATCATTGATAAATCGATCCCAGAACGGATTATCTTCGAAAACTCATAAAACCCTAGTTCTTGTGGTTCTTCATGCATATACATCATTAAACGGTATCAGGTTGGTCTAAAATCATCTCGGGACACAAACAATTCACCCGACTATACTATTCTGACCATTTCGACCCATTCAGAAACAACCTTGACCTCAAAATTTCAATTCGAATCAGTCTACAAAAAATTCATATTTCGACCTCAAATAGTCTACACGTGACTCCCTGTTGAGATTCCGTACAGTCCCATCGATATCACTCGCTACAACGTATAATAATTGTCGCACAAATTATTCCATCAACAATAATCATTATCTCCTAAAAATATTTAATTCCATCAAAATCACGGCACACGTGTAATTTAAAACTATAACCGAATTACTTAATTTTAAATACTTAAAATTACGGGGTATTACACTCTGAAGGGTGTTGAAAATAATTTCGGCAAAGGGAAGAAGCGTAAGAGGAAGAAAGTGTTCTTGAAAAAGAAGTCAATTTTTGTTTATTTACCATATTGGCATGTACGTATATTTTAATTGTAATACCCCGCCCTAAATATGTTATTTAATCCCCGTATAAAGTTGTGATAAAATAAAAACATGGAGACTTGGATTAAGTTGTATTCCTATTTAAATTAATTTGGAGGCTTGAGAATGATTATTAAAATTTTTGGATTTGAAATAAAGTAAAGATAGAGATTATATATATGAAGAGGGGTACATTATAGTTGAAGTAAATAAATAAAAATTGTGGATTTGGGGAAATAAGAATTATTAGTCATTGAGTAGTCAGAATTATATGGAACATTGATGTTGGGGTATAAAATAGAGTTGAAGAAAATTATTGGATTGAGGATAACACGTGAATTATATAAGGGTTATGAAATTCTTAAGTTATAAATTATGTAAGCCATATTGAGAATTAAAAACTGAGTTGGGGCTAATGTGAAAAATAAAATCAAGAAAAGGGGTTAAGGAGTAACCCCCATTCTTCCATTTAGATTGTTATCGCCTGAGTTATTAAATTGGTTGAACAAAGGTGATTGAAAGGGACGACTTGGGTGAAAGAGAGAGGGAGAGAAATTTCGTCGTTCAAATGGCTCGTGTGGTCGCTCAAGCAAGGGTTGTTCTCGTTCAAGCGACGAGCCTTATCACTTAAACGACAAACTACAACATTGTCAGACCCCTATGCACGTTAACACCCTATTCGCCCAGGGCCGTTTTTTGTCAGCCTGGGCCTGACCATCTCGACAGAAGCAAACCTTACGATTTGTAAATGAGCTTTTGCTTCGACTGTGCTGTCCTCTATTAGTCACTCTGTTTGAATCATGTATTTGGATAGTAGTCCTGTGGTCTGTTGATGTTTATATGAAAAAGGTAAAGGTGTGAGAATTGCAAAGATTTGAAATCTGCTCCTTCCAATTGGGTGTCGAGATAGGAGTCATCTATCAACGAATACATGTCACGATCTTGGAGATTTATAACAGGGATGGTTCTGAGGAAGTGTCTAGATAATTAGGACAAGGCGTGAGATAATAAAGGGGATTACTGCTATTTCACTCCATACTCCTCACACAAATCGCAGTTACTCCCTCTCCCTTAAGTGGGAGGCCTTCCACCATTCTATCTCAAATAAAAAATGTAGTGCAGACGATCACACCACCAGACAATTATAGCATAAATATTAGAGTTATTTGTTGGGAGTTGAAGGAAGTATTTGTTGGAAGTTTTTACGAATGTTTGAAGGGGGTTGTGCTTAAGGGAAAGATATGGATTGCTGAGCAATTTTTGGAGTGATGTTGGAGCTCTTCATGGGAGCTTGGAAGAAGTCATTTGGGACCCCCTTTAAGGACCTTTCGAGGTGGGCCACCACCACCATCTTTGGAGTCATTGAGGTGAGATATTCTACTTTTATATTTAAGGACTCCATTTGGTGTGTGTGTGTATATATATATATATATATATATATATATGATAGTCTTGTTGTTGTTGTTTATTAAGAGTAGGAATATTGTGATATTGTATGTGTTCTTTGAAATATGTAAATAACCATTTTTACGGAATAAAAATGGTAGAAAACATTATTGTTGTGTATTTTCTATCAAATCTGAAAATAACCATTTTTATGTAAATAAAAATGTAGGAAAATATTATTTGTGTATATTTTCTAATGAATCTGAAAATGGAAATTCCTATGGGAATAAAAGTCTACAAAAATATTGTTTGTGTATATTTTCTAATAAATCTGAAAATGGACATTCCTATGGAAATAAAAATGTAGGAAAATATTGTGTGTATATTTTCTAATAAATCTGAAAATGGAAATTCCCATGGGAATAAAAGTGTAGAAAAATATTGTTCGTGTATATCTCCTAGTAAAACTGAAGTTGAGCATTTTACGGACTAAAGATGCAAGAAATGACATTATGGTGTATTCTAGTGGAAAGGAAATGACAAATATTTTGTGGACTAAAATGTACGAAAATACCATTTGTGTGTATTTTTAGTAAAAGAAAATTATGGACATTTTTATGAAATAAAAATGTGGAATGGTGTTGATGTTGTCAAAATATTTACGAAATAAATATTTTTGTAAGTTCCTTGCAAAACGGAGATTTGGGGGCTTAAAATGTAAAGAATGTTACTTACGGGTTAAAAGTGTTTAAACGGCTAAAGAGTTAAAATGTTAAGTTGAAAACTTATGATTGTTTTTTTTAGAAATGACACTTGTTAAGGAATTAAAATGCAAGTTTTGATAAGTAAAGAGTAAATTGGTAATTTACCTAAAGTGGAACATTTTTATGAAATAAAACTGTTAATGAATGTTTTATACTAGTGTGGGTGAAATTGAATTAAGTCCTAAAATGTAAATGATTTTTGGTATAAGATCAACACGTGTGTAAAATGGACGGTTAAGTCCAACGCTTTGGCTTCGGCCCGAAAAAGATAAATTAATGTAAACATTATGAAAATATTGAACACATTGGCAAGATAATGATATTGGATGATGCCGAGTTAAATAATTAAGCAGGGCTATGATGCCCCTAGTGGTGAAAGACCCCAAACCAACTGCAGTTTACTTGGCACTCGGTGTCGGGTAGTGAAATTCCGTAAAACTGTGGGTGTGCATGTGTAATGACGTGTGTGTGTGTGTGTGTGTCAGCGAAATCCCTAAGGAAAACGCTAAGTAATGAATTGAATATTCATGAAAGAGGCATAAATGAATGGCATTAATTCATTGATTTACTAATGCAAGAATAACGCATTAAATGTTTAATATTCACGTGGCAACATGGGATGGTTTAATAAGATGATGTAATGATGTTTAAGCTACCTAACAAGGTTTGAACCATAATGAACACAAGCGTGTGTTATGTAAGGTTTTTAAAGGAAAATGAGTATTTTTTTAAACACGGTGTGTGTGTACGTTAAAAGCAAGTCTTAAGTAATGATTAATAACTCGGCGTGAGTTAATGAACGTTGGGTAATAAACGTTTGAAAGTAAATGGAAGATTTTCCCAACAATTGTTAATTGTTTAACTGTGTGCGTTAATGGGAGAGAATGCTAGCCTTTAAGCATAATGACAAAATAATTCTTGTAAAGACAAAGAGGATAAAAGGTATCAAACAACATTTTCGAAATAAAACGGTTTAATACATTGGGAGAGGTATTTTCCTACAATATATATGTGTATATATATATATATATATATATATATATATATATATGTATGTATGTATCTTTCACATGCATGTAGTGTAGCCTGTGAGTATTCTTTTCTGCCATTTGTTTTTATACTGCATTGTATATATTCCTACTGAGCATTCGGCTCATATCCCTCTTTCGTTACGGTAGGTTGCATGATGTTCCATACTTGAGAGCATTATACAGGTAAGTACTTACTTGCTTTTATGATTAGTAGCTCGGTTTACTTAGCCTTGGGGGAACTTCCCTTAGATCCTGTCACGCAGTTGATAATAATTGGAATCGCATGCTAACAAGAATAATGTTAAATAATAATAAAACTGGATTAGAAACATTATTTAAGTTGTTCCATTGCACTTCACAGTTAATGTACGAACCGTATCAGGTTTAACCTTTATTATTAACCTTTAAATCCGGATCGGGGCATTACATTAACTCATAATCTAAGCCACTAACTTAATGAAATTCTATTAAAAGTTTTAGGATATTTATATTTCATATTAATCCTCCCTCATTTTTTTCTCTAGGCATTAGATTTACGTCATAATTTGGACTTGGTGCACATCAAGAAGAATATAAGTGAGAGCCTTATTTCCACATTATTAGACATAAAGAGGAAATTAAAAGATGGACTCGAGTCTCGTAAATATTTGTAAGAGTTGGGCATTAGAAACATATTTCATCCTCAACCAAAAGGAAATAAAATTTACCTGCCAGCAGTACCTTACACTCTAAAAGAAAAGAAAAGAAAGTTTTTTGGTCAATGACTATATGATTTGAACTTACCTAATGGTTATAGCTCCAATATTAGTATTTTAATTTCATTGGAAGAATGTAAGTTATTGGATTGAAATCCCATGATTATCAAGTCTTAATGAAACAATTATTATTAGTTATTATATGAGGACTATTATCAAAGGGACCAAGACAAGTGATTTTTCATTTATCCTCATTTTTTAATGAGTTATGCCAAAGACTGATCGGTAAAAGTTGAATGGAAAAATTGAAGGAAGATATGGTAGAGATTATATGAATGTTGGAGAGGTACTTTTGTACCTTTTTTTTGACATTACGATTCACTTTCCAATTCACTTAGAGCAAGAAGCTCGATTATGTGGGCCAGTACAATTTCGATGGATGTACCCATTTGAGAGGTAATTTAGAATATATTTAACTTTTTCTTATTTACAACTTAGATATCTAGTAAATACATGTTATATTCATATTCTACTACTATGGTTTGTCATTAGGTTTATGCAGGTACTCAAGGGATATGTAAGGAATCATGCACGACCTGAAGAATGCATAACAAGAAATTATTTGGCCGGTGAGTGTGTAAAGTTTTGTAGCATGTATCTAGAAAATAGAAAACACAGGTGTTTCTCGAAATGAAGAGTTTGAAGACAAGACAATACTGGGACGTCAACCTATTTCTAAGGGAAAGCCAATAACATTGTCCGATGACATGTCAGAAGTTGAGCCATATATTAAGTGAGTAAAATGATGCTCATTATGTATATATATATATATATATATATAAACTTTTGTTATCATTAATATTTTTATTAAAATTCATCTACATTCATACTTGAAGGAATTTGAGCGAGCTAAGGCATTCCAATCACAGTTTATCGCAAGACGAGACTATGCTATAAAAAAGACACATCGAGACATTAACTTCGTGGTTTATGAACAAGATGGACCAATTTTTACATTGCACGTTTTAAGAGTCTAATGTTGTTATGTATATAGAAAATCATATAATTTAATTTATGATCTTTTAAACAGATTAAGGTTTAAGCAAATACGATCGAAGTATCAACAATCTTAAAGAGGCTAGAGGTTGATCCATGACGTTATGCTATGCAATATTTAGGATACATAATAAATGGCAAACGATTTCACACATCAATAGTTGAAAAGTCCACCCAAGATAGTGGAATTTTTCTCAAGGCGGAGACTATTTGTACATCTAGTGCAAGGGATACCACGCACGTCTTTGCCAAAGTTTCATATTGTGGGATTATACAGGATATAATTTTGTTGGACTTTAATAATTCCTATATACAATGTGATTGGGCCAACATTTCTAATGGTGTTAAATTTGATGATGGATTCACTTTGGTTAACCTACACCAAGGACACAATTAGCTAAAAAAATATCCTTTTATTCTAGCATCACAAGAAAGAAAAGTATTTTATTCGAGAGAAAGTGGAACATCAAATTGGCATGTGGTTCTCAAGGCACTGCCACAAGGTTTTCATGATCTAGACACATATAATGAGAATGCTTATGCATCATATTTGCCGATTGATGTTTCAAAAAATGAAAATAATGATTCGTGTGAGGATAGATTGTGAGGGTGTTATTATTTGATTCTTATTTATTTTAGCATGTTGACATTAAGCTTGTTTGGTGAATATAATTGTAAGTATGTTTATGGTAAATTCTACAATGGATAATTAACAGGGAATGTTTCTTTGTAATGCATATATATTTCCTTTTGTATGGTAGTTTATGTGTTAAACATTATTTGTATCAATCAATTATATTGACTTTGTTACATGAATGTATGTTTGGTTTGTTCAGTAAATATTTATAACAATAATCGAATTGTAAGATGGATTTCCAAATAGATAGCCCTTTACATTTATTGGCAAAAGATAGTACTTATTTTTTTCTTCATATTCTTGCAAAACATCACCTCTTAAATCCAAATAGTCTAAAATGACCAATGCCTACAAACTCAATTTTGAGTAAAAGAAATGGAAGATGGAGATAAGCTCTTATTTCTCTCTATTTTTGCCTTTTTCTTCTAATCATCCTAATCGCTCTCTATGAGTTCACACCCCCCCCCCCCCCCCCCCCCCCCATTTGTTTGGATTTTGATCCCAAACCCTTTACTTTTCCTTTTATTCCACCACTTTGTGTTAATTATCTTGCTAACACTCAAACTCATGAAACAAAATCTCTCCCTCCTTCTTTTTCTGCAATTCTTTTTAAGAAAAATGATGTACTAGAACATGACACTTTGGAAGCAACATGTCTGCTACTCTTTCACCTTCTTTCTTACGTGGTGATGCTCATGATATTCGTCTATTTGATGATACTTATCAATATGTGCTTAAGGATTGTAGTACCTCCACAGTCATAGGTCGAATTATTCTTCCCAAGGAATGTAAACCATGAAAGCTTGTTGAGTTAAAAATGGCTCTTACCTCTATGTGGAAGCATTTGAAAGCGTGGGTTCTCACTCCCATTAGTAAAGGTTATTTTAACATTTGGTTCCATTTTATTAATGATTTTAATATGGTCATGTCATCTCGTAGTGTTAAATTCCCCACTAGATTTCTTAAATTATTCCCTTGAATTCCCAATTTTAACCCAGATTTGCACATTGCTTCCACTGCTTGCATCTGGGTCAGATTTATGGGTGTATGTCAAGACTATTGGGACCCTAGTTTGATCTTGTAAATCTCTAGAGGCGTGGGTTTTCCCATGCGTATTAATAAATCCACGTTGGATAGGTCTCTAGGTAATTATGCAAGAATCCTTGTGGAGATGAATCTTACATTTAATCCCCTTGATCACTTCGTTGTTGAAAGGAATGCTAGTTCTTTTTATGTCAATATTACATATGAATATCTCCTTTCATTATGTCATTTTTGTAAAGTTGTGGGACACTCTTTTAATGAATGTATAAAAGTTAGAAAAGAAGTGGATGTTGTTGTTTCTAATTCAAAAAAATACATTACTTCTCTCAAAGTTTTGGTTGGTCAAAAAACTATCTTGGATTCTTCTGGTTTCCGACCTTCTGTTCACCAGAGTCCCAATCATCAAATAACTTCGACAATTTTGAAAAGTGAATATGATTTTCCACTTATTTTAGAGAGTTTCAATTTGACAGGAGCATTAGAAACAAGACCGACCGAAGTAGGTGGAGATATTCCTACAATATCAATTGAAATAAAAGCCAAACAAGTGCAAAGTAATTCGACACATGTAGTCAAGTAAAAAAACTGCCTATATTAGACCTTCTACGTATGAGATGGGTGAAAAAGATTCGTTGAAAATCTTTGACCCAAAAAATGTGGCAACCAACAAAACAAATAATTCCCTTGTTTCTCATGCACCACGTAGAATTCCTTTTATGGAAAAAAAATTGAATAACCATCATAAATGAAATCTCAAAGGAGCTAGTCACTTTTGGCAACTCAAACCAAAATGAGGGAAGAGATAATCATCCAATTTTTTTTAAAAGGTAAGACAATTTCGAATTAGGTGGGAGAGGAGACCATAATGTAGAGAAAGAAACTAATTTTAAGAAGGACTTTATGGCAAGAAAAAAAAATCAAAAATCATTGGACATAGTCATATCTCATAATAATGACTCAAAGTCCGATGATGAAATGCCTCCTTTAGAGAACTTCACCAAGGAATGCCCTTAAGTTATATGTAGAGATTTTTGGTTTGATCTAGGAACGTCGCCCAGTTCTGCAAAAGCTCGGGCGTCTATTATAGACTCGGTTGGACGAAACTATAGAAAAATCAAATTCAAATGTCCAATACTCTAATTAGTAATTATTTTGAGATTTTAGGGAACATTTAAGACTCCAATGATGTGGATGGAGTTAATCAAACGGGAGAAAAGAAACGTGGTTCCTTTTCATACTTAATTGCTGAGGAGATATCGACTTTTAAATATAATTTAAGGTCAGGTTCTTCTCGCTCAAGATTTCATAAATTTTCTTAATTTTTTTCTTTTTTATTTAACTCTTGTAAGAGTCATAGGAGAGCCTTTTTCTCCTATCTATTAATAAATAAATTTCTTTTGAAAAAAACAAACTCAATTTCAATTCAATAAGGTTTGATTTTCATTTCAATTCAGGAGCCAAAACATAACAATAATTAAAGTACAGTAAATAAGGTTTGTTCAATGCATAATATACTACCTTGATTTTTTGTGAGGCATTCATTTTTTTTATGATGGAGGATGAAAATTGACCACGCCCTATTGAACTAGTTAAAATGTTGTGCAAGAATTATCCTGCATTGACCAAACTACCTGCTGCGGGATTTGGAATTCATTTTTCCTTGAGAAATAAGTATCCACGAATCAAATCATAATTTTGATAATCTTGCATTGTATCTCATTTGGTGGCACCAAGTGCGTCTTAAGTGAGGCCTAATAATAATATTCTTTAGCTTTGTAACTTTTCAAATGCAAATACACTATATTTTGTTAACTATGAATAGTGAAACACTATAAAGTGTAAAGGAAAAGATGGAAAAAAAAATTATATTACTATGTTTTATGAGTATCATTTAATAACCAAAGATTTGTTGGTTTTAAATGGATTATATCCTTCTCATCTAATATTCTTTTAGATATTTCTGGGATTTTCTGGAGGGAATATTAGCTATGGAGTTTTTTTTTTAAATATAATGGTTGAAATCATTGGATCATCTCAAAGTTTGGTGTACTACTGTCAGGTATCACGTGGTGAGTCACCTATTTATCCTCAAGTAGTGTGGTGTTTTGGGAACATGTGGTACTGCCCAGGCTCGAGGGTGGAACATGTGTCACTTTTATGAAAGCAAAAATTGTAGGACACTGATTGGTATATGATGCATTGTTGGATAAATAACATTTCTAGAGCACATTCGGGTGTTGGTACTGTGTCCATCCCTCCCGGTTTGTGCCCCCCCCCCCGCGCGCAGGGGTCTCGCGCCCTCCTTCGGGGCGATTCAGCCGTTGTCAATTGGGGTGATGTGTAGAGATAGAGTCACTAGCCTATTTTGCACAAAACAGGAAAAAGAAATGATTTCTCCTCGAGAGAATGGCATCAAAGACATATTTATGCTTGTGAAACCAATTAGTTCAAGGATTCTGGGGCTAAGTTATGAAATGGTATGGTGTTAGGCACCCATCCCACCCTTTCAATCTCTCATGGTCGTTTGTTATTCTTCTTCTTAATTATTTCATGAAGTGTGTGCGAGTATATATAAATGAAGAGCGGAATTAGTCGAATCACATCATGGATAAAGGCAGAGTGATATCATCCATAGTAGTGTTCCAAAAATAATAATTAAAAATATAATGTGTACCCTTTCCGGGTCACCGATCGTTATGGAAGAATGATGGTCCATGTCGAATAAGATGGAAGAATGAATCATAAATATATTATATGAAAATAATATATGAATAAAAATAAGAAAGGAGGACTTGAATCTCTAATTTTATCCGAGATGCCTACGTTGCCCCAAAAGACATCAAAGTCCACGTAGTTCACATATAGCACGGGGGTGGGGTTTATCCCATAAATCCAATCTGGGACTTTTCTTATAAGTGCATGTGTAGAACAAGGGTGTTTTAGTATGAGAAAATGTAATGAGAAATCCCTTTTTGGAATTTACAAGAAAATCCTCCTTTTCTTATTTTTGGGTTTTTTTTTGTAGAAAATATAGTATGTGACTAATAAAGAGTTGGATATTAATATGTGTGATCTAATAAAGATGAAATGCTAAAGTAAGAATTAAATAACTAATGTGAAAATAAGAGAATTTAAAGAGAGAGCGAAAGGTTTGGACCTTCTTTAGAAGCTTCAAGGTTGATATTGATTGTTGAAGGGGTACTCTTTCAAGTGGAAGAAGGTTCTTGGAGGAGAGGGAAGGGAATTTGCTAAATTAGGTAAGTAGAGGATGGATATGGAATATGGAGGAGAGGTTTTAATATGGAAACCACACTGACTTCGAGAGAATGTCATTGAGATCACTCAAAAGGATGTTTTCCAAGTGAACTTCTTGTGCCTATTATATAGGTTTAAGGGGGTGTCGATTCGCATTGTCATCATCTTGCCTATCAACGGCCAACCTCAGACACACCGCTGATAAGCAGGAAAATTGGTTTGCCATTCGGCAGTCTCATGCATATTTTTCAGAAAAATGATCATAAAACGCAATTCGTAAGTCCGAATAGAGTATGGGATGAACCTTTGGAAAGGGTATTCAGATACCTTTAAGAATCCATTGTGCCTATCCTAGGTTTGTGAATTGACTGTGGTTAAACGGGGCTCGAAACTGCGTGATGATCTTTTCAATAAAAGCGAAACGGACCGTTCGTCCGAATTATGAGGCTGATTAGTGCACGGGGTGGACCGTTAGTAAGGTTATGTGGGGCCCTTTGATGTTCCAAAGAGATTTGCTTAGTTTAAAGAGTTGACCTTGGTCAAACGGGGGCCAGAAGCACTCAGTGACCTTTTAGAGTAAAACGGGTGGTTCGTCCGTACTATAAGGCTAATTAATGCATGGGTAGACTGTTAGAAAGGGTATTTAGAGATCTTTGAAGATTCCTTCAATTGAATTCAAGCTGAAGAGTTAACAGGAGTCAAACGGAGCCCGAACCGTAAGGGAAAATGGTTCGTTCAAGCCTTCGATCAAGTTTTAGGGGAAAATAGTTTGTTTGTCCGAACCGTAAGGCTGATTTATGCAGGGGTAGACCATTATAAAAGCGATTCATGGATATTAGAATATTTATTAATCATTTTCTCAGGTGAGGAAGTTGATTGGGGTCAAAATGGGATCCGGGAGTGCCCAGTGGCCTCCATATCGGTTTTTGATAGTAAAACGGATCGTTTGTCCAAATCATAAGGTCGATTCAGACATGGGATGAAACATTTGAAAAGGGATTAATATCCCTTTGAATATTCATTGATCTTTCACTCTGGCAAGAAAGTTGATTAGAGTCAAACGGGCTCGAGGGCACCTGATGGCCTCTAAATCGATGCTCGGAGTATAACCTAGGGTTTATGGTGAATGGGGAAGTGATAGGGACCTAAGGAGAGGATTATGGGACTCCTATAATGTGGTTTCTATAATGCCCCTCAACGAGTGAGATTGGAACAAGTGAAGGCTATTGAATCGACACCACATGGATGTTTGGGATAGAGGTCAATTTTGCGGACCAAAAGGATGAAGATAATCGATTCAGAGGGTCGAGGTCTATTCTAAGTACCTAAAGCTGTAGAGACCGATTCTACAGGTCAAGCTTAATTCTGAGGACCTAAATTTGTAGAGACCAATTCTACGAGTCCGGGTTAATTTTGAGGACTCAAAGTTATAGGAACTAATTTTGTGGGTCGAGGTCAATTCTAAGGACCTAAAGTTACAGAGATCGATTTTGTGGGTCGAGGTCAATTCTATGGACCTAAAGTTGTTGGGACCGATTATCTGAACCGAGGTCAATTTTGAGGACCTAAATTTATAGAGACTGAGTCTGCCAGTCGAGGTTAATTCTGAGGACCAAAAGTTATCGGGACGGATTTTGCGGGTCGCGGTAAATTTTGAGGACCTAAATTTTTAGAGATTGATTCTAAGGGTCGAGGTCAATTTTGAGGACCTAAAGTTGTAAAGCGAGGAGTTGCTCCCCTAAATTTTTTAAATTGCCTTGCAGATGCATCTGTGGTTCTGTCGAGGATTGAGTTGTATTCAGACTCTATTGAGGAAGGATTTACCCTTGAGGCGTATCCTATATTTCTGGAGTATTTTCGGAGAAACCTTAGCTTGGATATTCCATTGGGGAATTAGGATGGTATTATCTTACAATTCTACTAGGGAAGTGTTTTATTTGAGGTTGAGGTTCCGCTGGGGAGGACTTGAGATTTTGGATTCCGATTGGGGACTTTGGGAGTTTTTAAGGGGTTTAGTGTTTAAAAAATGTTTTCCTAATGAAGGAATATTTCAATATTTTTTTGGTATTTTTAGGAATTTTTGGACTAATTGTTGGATTTTTCTTACATTTTTTGTAGAAAATTTTTGGGGGGTTAGCGATTCGGTTTGTTATAGGGATTGTCGTTTGGCAATGGCATGGACTTCTGGGCTTCCTGGGGAAGAGGAACATGAAGGTGTAGATCGATATGTGTAGGGGTCTGTGGATCGGCATGCCGTTTTGTCCCCTTTAAAAAGGGGGTAATCCCTCCTCATTTTCCACATCTTACAGAGTTTGAATTTTCTGCTTCCTCTCTCTAAAAATCGTTCCTAAGTACTTTCTACTTCAAGACTTCAAATGGTCGATTCTTCTCGTGAGGGATACAACTTGGAGTGGTTGAGCATTTATGACTGGGCTGACCTGGAGTGGCAGTCTAGGGTGCCCCTTTCCTTAGGCAAGGAGAATACATTTGACTTGTTTGAGCCGATAGCTGAGGAGTGCTTCCTTCTCCGTGAGACTGCACACCATTTTTTAGGACATTTTTTGACTTCCCGTTTTATGATTGGGGGAGCCTAAATTTGGAGACCCTTTACTCTTATTTGGATGCATTCATCCGGTGCTATCAGAAGACTTTTACAGGGGCCACGTACCTTTTGGAGGTAACTCTCGCTCTTCCTTTTCTTTTTATGTATTTTCCTTGCATTTTCCTTTAGTTTCTTCTTTGTCGATTCATGTATTTCTGCAGACGTGGTTCTATGAGGTGATTGGTCACAAAATGAGGTGGATATCCTTACATGACGAGGATTTGGAGGACTTCTACTGGATGTATCGGTGTAAGAAGTCCAACAGGTGGTCGAATCAGTTCTTATCCTTGGAGGCGATGTGGCAAGCCCTAAACATGCTGACGAGCGATCAAGTAATTCCTTTTTTCCCTTTTGAGTCCTCTTTTCAGCATTTTCTTTCTTTGCATGAACATTGATTCTTCGTTGGGTATTTTAGGCGACCTTTTAACCTTGGGGGACGTCTCCTCAGCATACGGGGGTGACAAGTATGCATGCACAGATGCGATGGTAAATGGCACATGAGTTCGGGTAATCCTAATACCTCGGAGACAGGGTGGTGTAGCATATCATGGAGTATGAGGTGGAGGTCCCACTGTCAGTGCCCACTATGTATATGAGATGAGTGAGGGAGATGTTTTCCTAAGGTAGGACAAATATAATGGTTGGATAGGCCTATACGCTTTACACGGAAACGAAAGCTAGCTATGACTACCAGGATTTCATTACGAGCTAGTTGATGCCCTCTTGCATCTACGACGTGGTGAGTATGCCTCATCGTCCTACGGCTTCAGGTAGGGATACCAGCAAGCCAGTGCGATCTGCCCATAAAACTGGTGGTGGTACGTCATCGATAAAGGAAACTCCACTTATTCAGGTCACTCCCCTTTCTTATAACTTTCAGTTAATTAGCGGGGGGACATTGAGTATTCTGCATCGTCCTAATGCATCGACGCCAGGGTTGATGGGACTTATGGATGATTCCCTTTAGCATGAGGTATACTTTTCTCTGTCCCTTCTTATCTCTTTTGATTCTTCCTTTGCTTTTCACTGACTGATTGGTCTTTTGTTTTTGTTTCTTTGCTTGCAGCATGTTCAGGTGCTGACCACCTGGATAAAGGTTATCAAGGACTGGGAAGCTTCCACAACTGCTTATATCAAGGACTCTATTCCTTCCTTCTTGGTTCCGCCTTCCACCTCAGATAAGGGATCGGGTTCTGGGAGTGGAGGTTCCATCGCTCGTCGTTGGGGGAAGTGTGTCCATCGTGGGGGTTGAGGGCTGGAGATAGAGATTGCAAGTTTGGGGCGAGTTTCGTTGTTTTTTTTTTCAATTTTTCTTCTTTCATACAAAGATGTAATTGTGCAACTGACAAAATATATATGAAGGAGATTTTTATTTTCATTCTTGTTTAATGACTGATTCTACATGCACTTTTACTTTGCTGTTGAGACTCCAAAAATGATAGGATATTTATTTTGAAAAAAAGATGATTAAATAAGTCGAGAAAAAGATTTATTTAGAGAAATGATGAGTAAAGATGGATAAGTAAAAAGAAATAACCCATTTTGTTTTAAATAAGTATTTTTTTTGGAGATTTTGATTTTGACAAAAAGGGAAAGCTAAAATCTTCTAAAATAGGGGGTTATCGATCGGCATACCCCTTGATTGCACTTTCCTGCAGATCAGATTACTTTGTACGACAGGAATTCATTCGGACTCCTCAGATATCTTGTCTTTTTCCAAGGCTTTTGTGTAGAAAAGGAGAGGTGATGAGTGTAGTCTTTCCATCCGTACCCATTTTCTTCTCCTTCTTGTTACTTATTTTTTGCTCACTTATTTCCCAAATGGCCTATCCAATACACGCAGAATTTTCTTTTTTACCTCGAAGGTCTAGAGGTCATGTGCTTGTATAATGTGTACTACGAGGCTTTTAACTTGCGTCTAGTCTCCTTGTGGTGTAATAGAGCCATTAACTAGAACATGTTAGCGGTGGCGGTGCAATTATGGTAACCTGAAGAGCATATTTTTTGTTCCGATTTAGATGAGGTCTTCCCGATCTACAAAGAATTCTTAGCCATGCTAGGAATCAATCCCAGTGTTGTGATGGTTATGCTCGAATTTTCTTGTTCTCCCCGTGGCTCGACCGTTAGTTACTAGGGGGATGATTTCCCTTCCAACGGTCATGCATTTTGTTCACCTGAGGGATTTCAATGACGCGAACTACACCAGAGTTATTGACTTGGGCCTTACTTCGAGGCTCTTGCTGGGATGGGGGACTTAATGGTAGATCCCCAATTGGCTACGATAATAATGTGGATGTCTTACCATTGCAGTCCTGCTGTTGAGATAATGGTGGAGACGTAGAATGCTCTTGATTCTTGGAGGTAAGGTCTTTTCTATTTCTTAAGAAGGATCCTGGTGATGTTGTTCATGTGGCTAGCTGAGTAGTTCCATATGGAGGTTCCTCCTTAGTATCCCTTGATAGGCATGCCAAATTTCTTTGCTTGATACCTTATCAATTTTGGCCCATCTTTGAAGAACTGAGTCAATTAGTTCATGTTCGCTGGTCGATGCCATGGTGGGGAGAACTACATCCTGTTAAGAGAGTACCAGTATGCGCAGTTAGTTGGCCTGTGGAAGACTTTGTTCAATTTCCCTTGGTTGATTATCCATCAAGTTAGATGGGAGAAAATAGTTCCTCCTCGCACACTGGACTTCTTTTCGGTGGAGGACTTGACTAAATCCATGCATATGAGGTTATGTTCTCTATGGGAGAGTCGTCGACCGTCAATCCGTCCATCTCAATTTGTAGGCACAGTCTGGCATGTGTCCGGGGACTATCTAAAATGGTTATGGAAGAGAGTAGTGGAGAAGATCCTGGAGAAAGAGACCGATCAGAGATGGTTTGTCCTTTTTTACACCATGAAAGGGGGATTAGTAGTTTTTCCTAGGTTGGTCGGGGTGTACCACTCCATGGAGTATACTTGGAATATCCACCAGTCAGAGGAAGTATGAGGACCTCCGAGGGTTGATGATGATGAGGTTGGATCTTCTGCCAACTGTGGATAGGATTTTGTGAAGGTGGGTTTATTTTGTGTGAAGCCTTTGTGAAGTTGGGAGAACTTGTGTATTTTTGGTTTTTATTTTTGAAATAAATTTGGTGTGGCTTGGTAGTTTTATTTTTTAGTTGGTGAAAGGGTGTGGCTTGTTTTAACTCCTTCACTGAGACTTCATTGATGATGCCTCAAATGGTACCGACACTTAAATTTGTAGAGCTCAATCTAGTGAAGCTATGAATGTGCAGAAATGGAGGTGATGAACGGTTTCTGTAATGAAGAAGGTGATGAGGATAAGAATAAGAACACAAGTATATAAGTTTTTCAGTTTTGTTATCCTACTTCACTGTGCAAATGGGTGTAATTTTCACTACGTAAAAGGATTTAATGGCCTTAGTTGTACAACTCTCATGCTCTCTCTCTCTCTACTAAAAATTAAACAAGTTTAGTCTAGGGTTTATAATTTCAAATCCATTCCACTAGGGAAAAAATGTGTATTTATAGTGCTTGGGGTGCGTAGTGCACCCCCAAGTATGAAAGGAGTGTGTCCTTGATGAATCCTCTAATAGGGTATAGACACCCATCCCTTGGAATAAGTAGGTAATGGTGATGCAATATTCCCTCGCTTGCTCCTATGATCTTATCATAAAGGCCTATCCACATGGATCGATCATGCTAGAAACTTATGTCACACGTGGTTGTATGTCATCGTTGGAGGTCTTGTCCTGGTCGAGTATGACATCCCCAATGTCTTATTTGAGCAATTGACGAGCAAGAATGATGTATGGTCTCAGGTTCCTGGGGGTTTCTAGGTCGAGACGAGACTTATAAGGGGATAATGGGCTAGCTGATGGCTCTCGACCTAAGATATTAGGACGAGACCGTGACTATTGTTGTAAGTCCGATGTGTAAGGGTCCATAACTTTATATCATGATGGTTTGTAAGGTCAGCCTTAGACAAGTGGATCCCAGCTTGGGACGAGGTCACACTTGGGTATATCAATCACCCCTAGGCCTTAGCCTTCAATGTGAGTAGAAGGATGAGGGGTAAGAATGTATTAGAGTAGGTGTTGATGAGACATCATTAACTGATGACTGAGGTGTCCTTTTATTATTAGGCCTGAAATGTTGAATAAGATCGATGGACTAACACTTGTCATGCATTCTATGGCTTAGCATGTTATCCAAGGGTGGTGACTGTAAGCCTGCTTGGGATGTTGTTCCCTAATGATGACTACCATGGAAGTTGTGTATAATGATTTCCACTATTTAAATCATTTGAAAACCCCCCCTTTTTCTTTCTTCTTCACTTTAGTCGTGCCCAAACTCTCTCTCTCTCTCTCCAGCAAACCCAGTTTCCCCCCTTCTCTCTCCTCCGTTCGAGCTGATCCGGCCATATTTAGGTTCCTTTTCTTGTTCCTCAAGCATTTTCCCCCATTAGGTAACCTCCATCACCTTCTTTCCTTATGGCTTTTAGGTTTTATTAATAGTTTTAACTTTTGATTACTTTTCTGGTCACACTCTGGTTTTTTCAACAACCTCTATTGGTACCTTTGGGGTTGTATTGATAGTTCTTAGGAGTGATTGGGAGGTAAGTCAAGTGGTTTAGGGGTTTTCCAACTGTTTTCAACCTTTTTTGTTCTCTGTGAGAGTCGATGGAGCTAATTTGGTCACCTTCTTCGGAGATCTCCATTTCTGTGTTTTTAGGTTGTTCTTGAGTGTTCTAGAGTAAATTTGATTCATTTACTCCCTTTTGAGCCTTTAGTCAAACTAAGACAAACCACTAAACTTCTTGAATGTCAAGAACCCTTTATGAGCTGATAGACCAATACCCCAAACTTAGGGATAGATTTTTTAGTGAGATAAGAAAGGTTGAGAACGAGGCTGAGGCAAAACATAAGGTCGGACCCAACCTTACACTTCCAATCCACCCAGTTCCACTGGATATCATCCATCCTCCCATCGTTAAAGTTAGTGACTCAATGTTGGAATCTTTAGTCTCTCCATCTGATATTCCTTTAATACCCTCTCAAGTCGAGAGTCTGGATTCCATTGTTGAGGTGATAAGAGTTCCCACTCCTAATCCTGAGGGGTCTGAGGAACTCGAGCCCTCATCTTAGGCCAAGAGTGAGGATTCTTCTTGCTCCTCATTCTCCCAGCACGATGAGTCCTCCAACCATGAAGACCATTGTGTGCATGAGATCCCTAATACTAATGAATTGAGAGTCAAGGTTGCAATTCCACCCCCGCTATGATTATGTATGTCTTGACCATGATCAACGTCAAATAAAGTAGGGCATGTCAAGAAAGGTCCCCATCCTCTCAAGCTAAAGTGATTTTATTTTATGAGGATGACGATCCATTAGATACCCGTTATGCCAAGAAGTTCCCTAGTACTGTTCAAGAGTTAGACCTACTAATGTGGAGACATCAGTATGGCACAAATTCTGACATAAACATAAGGGTACCATCTGATCATGAGAGGGCTTATGATGGCCAAGATGATGAGGTCCTCGTCTATAAATAGATGTTCAAAGTCAGCTTCAAACTTCCCGTCCATCCAACTACCAGAGTTACTCTTACAAGGCTAGGTTTAGCATCAGCCCAATTGTCTGGAGAATTCTAATTGGCTTTTTCCAATTCTATCATCTCGCACATAAAACATACCTCCATATCTCAGTGTTTAGAGGTTTCTACAACGTCTCATGCACTAAGTCATAACCTGGATATTATCATTTCATAGCCAGGAATACCTCTAAAAAGTTTTCGCATTAACCAAACGTCCAACCACCACTAGAAGCCGAGATATTTATTTATTTTGGGTGGCTTAGAGTTTGCCACTAATACTCCTGATATTTCCAATTCACGAAAACTGCCCACAAAATGGGTGAAGACTTCCATGTCGGCCAAGCATGATCCTGGCCTGAGCGTAGATACTAGGGATAAAGTAAACAAGCTTCCTGACAAGGTGAACGATAAAAGACTTGTGGAGTTCGAAAGATTAACAACTCCCAGGTATCTCCAAAAGACGGGATTATGGGTCGTCCCTTTATCTGATTTGCGTAAGTTACCAAATAATTTCATCTGTAGCATCAACCTCATCTTAGCATATGTTTTTACTAACTCAAATTTATCTTTTATATGGATATTCTAGAAGGTCTCTCCAACCAACTGTGGCATACGACTACACCTACTACTGGTAACTTCATGAGCAAGCTTGTATCCAAAAAGGGAGAGAAAAAGAAGAAGACCAATGTCGGTTGTCCCGGACAAACTGAGTCTGGACATAAGAGAAAACAGTCAGCTGGTGGCCATACCAACCCTCCTCTTCAACAAAAAAAGACCCCTAGAAAGTCCGAGCAAACCAGGGATAGTTCAGGTGTTATCCCAATTTTATCATACTCGGATCTTATCGACAGACTATCCATGTTGTCCCTCATCTCGGATTCTTACATCGGGTATTTGTCAAGGGAAATGGCTGATGTTGGATCTTAGAAACCTACCTCTAATAGGCGGTTCTTGGATTCCCCAAAGCCGGAGCATCTCGCCAAATTCTCGATTCACAGGGTCGTACAGGTATTTGTTTTCATTTTTATTCCCTACATTTATCAATTACTTTCGGCCTGTATAACCTCATATTGATAACGTGTTGCAGTCTCTTTATCTTTCCACAAACTGTCCGATTGGGTCGAGCCTAAAAAGTTCAAGATTAATAGGGCTTAGAAAGCTGCATCTAAGAAAGCCCTTAAGAAGAAGGATGATGACCATAAAATTGCAGTTGACTAACTTAAGCAGAAGAACAAAGATGAAGTTACCACTAAGGACAAGGAATATAATTATGCGAAGGCTGAAGTGGTGAAAAATCACATGGTCAACCTGAATACAACAGTTGAGGAGGCTAAGTAGAAGGAAATGGAGGACTTTAAATCCTCCAAGGAGTTTATCGGCTATAACCTCCAATATCTGGAGAGGGGAGCCTAAAATTCCCTCAGGTGGGAAACCTTGAAGTCCCTGAGGTCTCGGCCTTGGCCGATAGGTTATAGGACTTTGACCTCATGGACCCTTTAGTGGGGACTGCCTTCAATGAGGTCAAAGACGACCTTCTTGCTACGGAGCCCTCGGTGCTTAAGACAATCGTAAAGGACGACACTGCCATTGAAGATGAAGCTCAGACCCGTCCAGATGTCGATGATACCACTGTCGTCCAGACCGACAGTTATGCTTGAAGATGTCTCGTCTTATTTAAGTTGTAGGGTGGTCGTATGTGGCCTTTATGCCCCTTTCTTTTAGCTAACTTTTAAGGTGTAACATCTTCTTTAAACACTATCAGCTCTTTTCGAACAATATTTTTGTTTCATGGTCATCTATTTGTGTAATCACTTGAGTAGGTTGAATGGAATTTATCTTTTTTGGTATCAAAACTGCCTCGTAATTGTATTTTTCATATTTTCTTGCTTAACATTTCCACGACTGTTAATGGACTTTATAATAAACTTGTTAAGTCTACTCTCCTCTCAGCTGATATAGATAACCAATAAATGATTTTTATATGACCATAAATGATTTTTAATCCTATGTCCCCTCTCATCGTCTTTGGTAGTGTATAGATGAGCTTCATCTCTTCATAAACTCTCATCTTCAGCCGAGATATATATATATATATATATATATATATATATATAATATATATATATATATATATATATATATATATATATATATATATATATATATAGAGAGAGAGAGAGAGAGAGAGAGAGAGAGAGAAGGAGATAACAAAGTTAATGATGAGTTTTCTCAAGTCTACTCTCGTCTAAGCCGAGAGAGAGATAACCAAACTAATGATTTTTAATTGGATACCACTAAATTAATGATGTTAAGATAACAATAATAAAATGATTTTAAATGGGAGACCACCAAGTTAATGATGTTAATTCTCAAGTCTAGTCTCGTTTATGCCAAGAGAGAGATAACTAACTTTGTAAGAGATAAGTGATGCGCTGCGTGCGATATCGATTTCGATAAATTTGCAAGTTTCCAAGTTATACTTATTTAATCGGTGACAAAAAATCAAACCAAATTAATTCAACCCCTAAGCATCCAACTACGTGTATGTGTGGCAAACCATCATAAATACAAATATGCTAACTCACAGATTTCAAGAAAAAATCCATTTCGAGCAAAAACTTTATTTCACTATAAGGACATAAATCACAACTTATAATAATTACAATGAAATCTGTAATAAACTCCCACAAGTATCCATAAAGACACGCAGTCTTGAGTCAGGAATGGAACAACCTCAGCAGTCCACACAAGCACGCAGTGCGAATAAACTAGGAACACCCTCGAGCACTCCCAATCGACACACATTGATCAGCCGTAGATTTACACTCTCTACAAGAGAAAACTTCACCAAAGTTGTATCTTGGGTTCCAAAATAATCCCCATAAAGATTGGGACATTTTATGAATTGAAAACAAAACGGATTAAAGCCTAAATGAAAAAGACAAATTGTTTTGCCGATTTTCAGTGTTTGTAGAAACTAAAACATCGAGTCTTTTTAACGATAACAGAGTGATTTAACACCCTATTTATAAATATCTAAACGCAACGCGTCGCTCGAACGAAACAATGATGTCGCTCGAATGATGACACGTGTCGTTCAAACGACTTCGTGCGACATAGACACGTCGCTCGAACGAAGTCCCTCTGCCACTCGAATGAGAAATTAAAAAATAAATATTTTTGTTTCGTCAGAAAATAGTCCGCCTCAACACATTGAAAAAATTCTGTGATGGAAAACTCCGCTCCAAGTGAACCATTAAGGTACTTAAACACGTCCTTACCAAAATTAAAATCGCGGAGGCTTGAATATTGAAGAACTTTGATATTCGAATCCGTCTTAACGCGTGATTGAACTTGAATAGGTCTTCGACGGATGTAGCGGTATACAACATACTCGAATGTAAGTCAGACAATAAAATAATTTTCTTACAAATCTCCCCATATGTCTATGCCGGTACAAAATGAAAACATCTGAATTATCAAATCACAATGCCTATTTAAAAGGTATAAAAAATGCAAGTATCAAACTTTTCTTCAAAATCTTCAACTTCAAATATTTAAGATTTTCTCATCAGGGTATGCAAAATAATGATCTACACTCTTGTACCTACAACATGAGACAAAGAAAATACCTTCGTGATGCATAGAGTTTGATATGAGATAAACATAAATCAAATCTCCCCCATAAGTCATTCCCCCCTTTTTATTTGTCTAAAATCGACATGGAAACAAATAAACAAAATAAACATGGAGTTGTCATGACAAACATACATAGAAAATATGGATCAAACTACACTCATGCAAAGAGTATCTCAAAAGCTTCCACAAACTATTTTGATTTTTCAACTTTTAAAAAAAAATCAAAAATAATTTTACAAAAAAAACACACCATGAATTTTCACTAAGACAACCAAATCATGGATACAGAATGAATGGGTCTAAACATATTCAATAGGCAAATCAAAGCAATGAAATATAACATATGTGCACAATGTATACGTGCACTCCTATCGAATGAATCTCAAAAACATCCTTAGTTGTCAAAAAGTGTTGAATTTAAATGACATCGACTCAGTTCATCAACACCTCAAAGTCAAGAATGATTCCCACACCAATAACGTCTAAAACTATGTATGCTTTTTCATGACGCTGTCAGGACGTGCAAACCCATTTTTCATTTCTTTTCATCCAAACTCCCTCATAAATAATAATCATTATATTTTTCTTTGAGGTGGCCCTTTTTTGGCATATTTATCTTTTTATTGCCTTTAAATTTTTTCGGGCTCTTTTAAACAGTGGCTTTAATGACGAGTTAATTTTGACCTCTCGCGGACCTTTCCCGTAAATCAATCATATTATTTTTTTGCAATTAAATTCCTCACGGTAAACGATTTTTACATGCACTACTTCCATTGTCAAGTTTTATCGCATATGGTTCGTTTTAAAGACACAATTGAGAAGACAACACTCCGACCAATATGTGATAAATAAGAACAATAATCAAATAAATCCGTGCAAGTTTTCATTAAAGGAACTTATGAGTCAAACATGTAGGTAGTAACAACTAATTACATCTTAATGACTCCAAACATTGTAAAACACAAAAATGAAACAATGATGCATATCAAAACACTATCAAATCGTCACATGGATATGGAATGAAATTTTGACTTGGTCATACTAAATCTCCATTCATATATGGTGCAAACCAAACTACAAAACTCTTTTTGTCTTTTTCAAAAATTTTATCAAAATATTTTTTTTTTGTATTTTTCAAAAGTTTTATCAAAAACAAAAATCTAATACAAAAAGTACACAAGTCATAACACTAGAAAGAATATATCATGAAGCACAAATAGCATATGACAAACATGCGGACACAACCATGTATATGATATATCAAGAGAAGAATCATCTGTAAGCAACCGAGAATCAATAAGTCTAACATTTAGTGCCTGTAAAAGTGATTTCCTAACCCAAATAGGTGTGCAACGATGCATGGGGGTTTTGGGAACCACGGGAACACTAGATTTCAACTTCCTAGGACTTTTTCGAAGATTGAAACAAAAATGCCTAAGGTGACCTTTTCGACAACAATGTGAACATGTGTAAACGGGTGGAACGACACCTATGGGTTGACCTTTTCTAACGTCCTTGAGATTGATTGACCCTCTAAAACAAATAACGGTCTTGGATTTAACACTCGAAACATGAGAACACGACGATCTAATACCATTGCTACCAACACTACTCGAGTTTGTGAAATCCCTTTTTCACTCCAAAATTTTTTACTCAAGCAAAAAATTAGAATCTTCCAATTTTAGGGATTCCTTCTCTTTTCAATTATTCCGAGAAGGTTATCACGTTCTCACTAAAAATATGCACATTTATCCTTAAAAGTCTCCTCACGTTCCACAAACTCATCGAGTAAAATATTTTTATCCACTTTGGCACAAACAAAAATCCTAGAATTTTTAAAGTCCTCCAATTCTTTTTCTAAACTAGGACTCTATCGTCACTTTCTTTTTTGGACAATTTTAACGCATGAAAGTCATGGTCCAAAAAAACAAAATTTTCACAATAAAAATCTCTTTGATTTTGAATCGTTTTCAAAAGATCCATCATGGATTTAAAGCGAGAATTTTCTTTTTCCAAAAAGTCAATTCTTTTAGCAAACGTCAAATTCAAACTATTTAAATCATCAAAACTCTGACTCATGTCATCAAAGGGGGGGGGGGCATCTGATTACATAAGTGCTCCATTGGAAAAATTGTGATTTTTCGCAAAGCAGATTTAAAAAAAATCATTATCACACAATTTTTGCGGAAATACAGAATTAAACGCGATAAATTAGCCTAACCCGCTCTGATACCAATTTGTAAGAGATAAGTGATGCGCCGTGTGCAATATCGATTTAGATAAATTTGCAAGTTTCCAAGTTATACTTATTTAATCGGTGACAAAAAACCAAACCAAATTAATTTGTCCCCTAAATATCCAACTACGTGTGTGTGTGTGTGTGTATGTGTGTGTGTGTGTGTGTGTCAACCCATTACAAAGACAAATATTCTAACTCCTAGATTTCAGGAAAAAATCCCTTTCGGGCAAAACCTTTATTTCACTATAAAGACGTCAATCGCAACTTAAAATAATTATAATGAAATTTGCAATGAACTCCGACAAGAATCCACAAAGACACGCAGTCTTGAGTCAACAATGTAACAACCTTAGCAGTCCACACGAACACGTAGTTCGAATCAGCCAGGAACACCCTCGAGCACTCCCAATCGACACGCAGTCGTCAGCATAGATTTACCCTTTCTACAAGATAAAACTTCACCAAAGTTGTATCTTGGTTTCCAAAACAACTCACATAAAGATTGGGACGTTTTGTGAATTAAAAACAAAAAGGATTAAACCCTAAACGAAGATGACAAAGTGTTTTGCCGATTTTTAGTCTTTGTAGAAACTAAAACGTCGGGTCTTCTTAACGAAAATGGAGTGATTCAACACCCTATTTATAAAAATCTTAAGGCGACGCGTCGCTCGAACGAAACATTGATAGAGCTCGAATGTTGACATGTGTCGTTCAAACGACTTCACGTGACATAGCCATGTCTCTCAAACGAGAAATTAAAAAATAAATATTTTTGTTTCGTCAAAAAACAGTTCGCCTCAACTCTTAGAGAAAATTCTTTGACGAAAAACTTCGCTCCAACACTTAGAAAATATTTTGTAAAAAAATATCCTCAACACTCTAAGTGAACCGTTAAGGAACTTAAACACAACCTTACCAAAATTAATCTCGCGGAGGCTTGAATATTGAAGAACTTTGATATTCAGTTTCGTCTTGATGCATGATTGAACTTGAATAACTCTTCGACGGTTGTAGTGGTATACGTCATACTCAAATGTAAGCCGGACAATAAATATTTTCCTTGCAAACTTAAAGATTTTTACTAAAAAAATTTATGTTTTTCACCACATTAGTGATGTTATCACACCATTCCCCCTCTCGGTGTTATTGACAAACCATGGACAAAACGGGTCTTTCATGGTTTCTCATATCAGTGAGAGTGAGTTGATGTTAATTCACCAAATGAATGATTATATTTAGCATAGGAAAATCCAAACCATGCATTTGGACAATTTGTACAAGAAAGATACGAGGAAACACTTGAGCTTTTTTCACTCATTACTTTGGAATCTTTCACATACAAAGAGGATGAGACATAAGTTGTACATAGGTCTACTTATAATACCTCTTCAAGTGGTCTACATTCCATGGATTGGAGAAAGGACCTCCCTCTAAGTTCTCCAACCGATAGGTTCCTAGGACGACCTCCTTAGTGACCCTATATAGGCCGTGCCAATTCGGGTGCTTCTTGTTTGGCTTCTACCAAGCCTTCTTCAAGACCAGATCCCCTATAGCTATCGGCCTTGAATTAACTCGCTTATTGTAGAACTTGGTCGTTCTTTATTAATACATTGCTTGCCGAACCTCAACATCTTCCCTTCTCTCATCTATCAAGTCTAAGTCCAACCGTATTTCTTCGGTGCTGGCCTCTGAGATGTAAGTCTGGACTCTATGACTAGGAAAATAGAGTTCGATTGGGATCATGACCTTCGCCCCATATGCCAGTGATTAGGCATAAATTCTTCCTAATTTATCCCTTAATTTAGTTACTTTTAACATCTCGAACAACGTAATCAATTCGACTTTATCTCATAATCCTGCTACTGACTTATCCTAACAAGTACACCAAGTTTTTGGTATTTCGTATTACTTTTACAGGTATTTGATGTCAAGAAATGAAAGAAGGAAACCAGAAGAATCAGGAAAGACAAGAAGGAAAGTCAAAAGGGCAAAAGTGTAATTTTTACCCGAAATTCGGATGAGTAACCTAAAGAGAAGTTGAAGATATCACATTCATGAGCACATAGGAAGAAACGACACCTTAATCGGATTCTCGGAACAAAAGATATGAGCAGTCAAAGTTGAGAAAAACAAAGTCAAATAGGCAGACCGGTCTGCCCCTACCCCGGACCGGTCCGCTGTGCAAAACTCCAGAACACCTTGGATCGAAAGCAAACCGAATAAGGGTGAAAAATAAAAGAACCGATCCGCCCCGGACCGATCCGCCAAGAAATAAAAAGAACCGATCCGCATCAAGAGGCAGACCGGTCTGCCTAAGGCCCGGACCGATCCAGCTATCGAGATTTTGTAAATCTTATCCTTCTATGAAGAGTCCTAGTGCAGCTACAACTCTTGAATTTTTGTAGGGTATAAAAACTCGATTTATTATCATTATTTGGACGAAGAATTATGGAGAATTTTAGTTAATTTTCCATTCTTTTTCAGAAACCCTACTTTAGATACAATTTTACAGTTTTAATTCCAATAGTTGAAGATTATTCAGAAATTCTTTGCTTACAAGTGTTCTTAATTGCTGCTGTTACTACTTTGGTAAAATTAGTGAGTTGTTTCCTCTCTTCAATTCCTTTCTACATCATTCCACAAATTTTCCTTAGTTTAATTATGGTTTTTTGCACATCAAACACTCTTTTCATTACTTTCAGTATGCTAGGCTAGATTTTCTAAGGCTGGGATATATGAACCCAGCCTGATGTGATAGTTTCATGTGTATAATATTAATCCTATGAATTTAGTGATTAATGACGACCGTATCACATAGGAACACAACAATTGTAGATCTTTAGACCTCGTTTGCCTCTGGGTAACCGGGATGCTTTAGAATGCAATTCGAGTGTCACTATCACAATACCGATTTACTCGTCCTCAGATTAAGTATGATGCGGGCTTGAACCTCATATACGTAATGCTTGGGAGTACTAAATTCCTGGTCTAATTAATCACTTAAGTTTACGATTAGTATTTTAACTGCAATACACTAGGATTGGGGGATTGTATTCCCGTCCTATTTTTCTCATCACATAGTTTAAAGTTTCAACACATTCTTCATCAATATTTTAGGTAAATTAGTCTAATTGCATCTTGTCATAATTTCATAATTGCACTTAGTTGTAGTCAATTCTCTAAACCAAATCATTTTTCTTTCTTTTTAGAGTCAAAGTTAGGATTCCTTCGTCTTTTCCCGTCGTTACAACTTCGTTGTCTTAGTTCCTTGTGGATACGATCCCGACTTACCGGGATTATTACTAACGAGACAGGCTTGCACTTGATCCTAGAGTGAACGCACATTAGAGACACTTTCTGAGTCGCGTCAAGTTTTTGGCTCCGTTGCCGGGGACTTAGGTAGACTTAGGATTAGATCGAGTCAATCTAAAGCTTTGACCAAAAATTTCAAAAATCCAAAAACATAAAAAAAATCAAAAAGCACAAAAAGATTCACCACCATCTCTCATAAGTTTTTAATGAAAAATTCTGAACTCACACCCACACCCCATAATACTCCAACCAGTATTCACGAAAATCCAATAGTTGAGTATAACCCCGATGGTCCCCACACTCCTAACGCCCCACAGTTTTGGATTCCACCTCCCACACCGTCACACTCAATCTCCAATAACACTCCGTTTTCCTTCTTAGGACACACCTCCGAGCACACTTCGAGCACACAAAGTGAGAGCACCGAGTCGTTAAGTGAGAGAGAGATGTCACAACACAGTAATGCACCTGCCGGTGAAGAAGAGGCCCCGTACCGCCCACTCAGAGAATTTTTATATCCCGAGGGCACTGTCACTCCGGGATGCATTATACTTCCGTATAATGCCGGGCAATTTCACTTTAAAAATAGGATGATCCAGATGTTACCCCATTACCATGGTATGGATTCTGAAAAGACATACCTTCACATTAGGGAATTTGAGGATGTGTGCGATACTCTCAATGATCAAACTTGCACACAAGAGGTGATCCGCCTCAAACTCTTCCCTTTCTCGCTCAAAGATAAAGCTAAGACCTGGCTATGGTCTTTACCTCCAAGCTCGATTCCATCTTGGAACGAGTTGCAATCGAGATTTCTCAAGAAATTCTTCCCACCACAGCGAACCATCTCCATAAAAGCTCAAATTCAAGCATTCAGACAATCTGAAAATGAGACATTTCATCGATGTTACGAGCGTTTCAATGAGTTAGTTACTTCATGCCCCCATCATGGATTTGATTCAGTGCAAATCATTTCTTTTCTCTATAATGGGCTGAACCTTAACTCCAAGCAACTCGTTGAAACCATGGGAAATGGTCCGTTTGTCGACTTAGACGCCCACGATGCTGAGCTTCACCTGAGGTATATCGCCGAGACTACCGAATCATGGGATACATTTTCCCCTAATGCTCAAAATTGAAATTGTCAAGTGACCTCCACTTCATCGGCGTCCGGCCTATTTCATGTAGAAAAGAGTTCTATAGCGGATAGTCGAATCGATATACTTGAGAAAGAAGTGTGAGACCACGTGGGATATGTGGAAGAGGACCAACTGGATCCATACCAAACCCCATCGAGAAGGTGTGTGCGATTTGTGAGGCGGGTCATTCATTTGAGGAATGCCCGACTATACCCGCCTACAAAGTGATGCTTCAAGAGCAAGTCAGTGGTATAGGAGGATTCAAGGGTAATTTCGGTGCACCGAGGAGGATTTAATGCAAGTCATGGAAAAACCATCCTGGTTTTAGCTATGGGCAACAACATGCTGCGATGAATACTACTTCCCATGTTGCCCCTCCTCCACCACAACACTTTCAACAAGCTCCACACATGCAAGGACATGTGCAAGCACCACCACCTCAAGGAGCATATATTTCGCCACCGCGGAGAACTCTCGAGGATACCATGAATCAATTTATCACTAGCCAGACTGCAACCAATGCCAGATATGATCGCCTGATTAGCGACATAAATACAAGTCTGTCAAAGATACAATCCTCGTTGAGTGTTCAAGAGAAGGGCAAGTTTCCTACCCAAGAGCAAAGACCTCCCCCAAGGTCAAACTAGTGTTATCTCCACTTCTACGGAACATCAGGAGCAATGTCAAGCTGTGACCACTCTCCGTAGTGAGAGAGTCATTGATTTATCACCTCCCCCACTCGAAACAACGAAAGACAAGGAGATTTTGCCCGGCACGAAAGAGGCCGAAGATGTCCCCTTGAATGAGAGTGAAAAATAAGACACTAGTGAGTCCGAGGTAGTAGTGAAACCACCCTCCGCGGCACCATTTCCTCAAAGGTTGATTCCTTCCCATAAAGGAAACCCACGCGATGACGTGCTAGAAGTGCTTAAACAAGTAAACCTAAATTTGCCTTTCCTTGATGCTATTAAGCAAATTCCAGCTTATGCAAAAGTCATCAAAGACTTATTGACAGTAAAGAGAAAAATGAAGGTAAAGAAAAATGTCTTTCTAGCCCAGAACGTGAGCTCCATTCTACTAAATGATCTCCCGCCTAAATTCAAAGATCCTGGTGCACCCACCATTTCCTGCATCATTAGAGAAAATAAATTCGAAAAAGCCTTACTTGATTTGGGAGAAAGTGTCAATATCCTCCCTTATTCCATTTATAGGCAACTTAATTTGGGCGACCACAAGCCCACAAAGGCCACTCTCCAATTAGCGGATCGAACAATGAAGATCCCAAGAGGCATAGTCGAGGACGTGATCGTCCAAGTTGACACTTTTTACTTCCCGGTAGACTTTGTCATTTGGGACACGGAGCCCTCCTTCAACTCGAGCAATCATGTTGCCATCATCCTTGGGCGGCCATTCTTAGCTACAACTAACGCAATCATCAATACTCGAAATGGGCGAATGCAGCTCACCTTTGGGAATATGACCTTAGAAACCAACATCTTCTACATAGCCCAACATACAGGGGAAGAAGATGATCTTCATGCGGTGAGCCTCATAAATGAGATAGTAGAGGAGTACTTTAAGGAGAATTATTGTGAATATGCCTTAGGGACCTGTTTAGGGGCGAGACAGGAGAGTGAGGGGAGGTACACCGACTTCGAGAGGGAGGTTGGGGAGTTGAGAGAATTGCTCGATGAGAGAGCGTCGGACGAGGACGCGAGAGATGTTAATTGGGTTTCTAGATTCGAGGAATTACCATCGAGGGATACACGCATGGTTCCCTCCGACGAAAAGTTTCCAACCCTTGAATTAAAGAAACTCCCCTCCCATATTAAATATGCATACCTAATAGAGGATGAGACATTTCCTGTTGTTGTCTCCTCTAGCCTAGACAAAGAGCATGAGGGTAAAATGTTAAAAATTCTGAGAAAGACCAAAGTGCTTTTGGTTAGTGCATTGCTGATTTGAAGGGAATAAGTCCTTTGATTTGCACTCACAAGATCCATCTCGAAGAGGATGTTAAACCCTCAAGATAAATGCAAAGAAGGCTAAATCCCAATATGAAAGAAGTAGTGAGAACCGAGATTATCAAGTTATTGGATGTTGGGATTATCTACCCAATCTCGGATAGAAAGTAGGTGAGCCCCATTCAAGTCATCCCGAAGAAGTCGGGCATGACAGTGATTGAGAATGCCAAGGGAGAGCTAGTTCCCCAACGTACCACCACCGGGTGTCACGTTTGCATTGATTACCGGAAACTCAATACGGGAACTAGGAAAGACCATTTCTCCTTACCATTCATTGATCAAATGCTTGAGAGAGTAGCGGGCCACCCTTACTATTGCTTCCTTGATGGTTATTCCAGATATAACCAGATTGAGGTAGATGTACTTGACCAGGAGTAAACAACCTTCACTTGCCCTTTTGGTACGTTTGCCTACAAACGTATGCCATTCGGCTTGTGTAATGCGCCCGCGACCTTCCAAAGGTGCATGTTGAGCCTATTTAGTGACATGGTCGAGAGAGGACTCGAAGTGTTCATGGATGATTTCAGCATTTTTGGCACCTCTTTCGATCGTTGTCTAGAAAAACTAGAAAAAGTACTTGCCCGGTGTGTAAAAAAGAACTTAGTGCTGAATTGGGAGAAATGCCATTTCATGGTAACCGAGGGAATAGTTCTTGGCCACATAGTCATCCAAGGGAATAGAAGTTGATAGGGTGAAAATAGATGTCATAGCTTATCTTCCCCCACCAAAATCGCTTAAGGACGTGCGCTCTTTCTTAGGCCACGCGAGGTTTTATCGAAGGTTCATTAAGGACTTTAGCGCCATCGCTAGACCCTTAAGCAACCTACTCATGAAGGATACCCCATTCGAGTGGACGAAAGCATGCCAAAGCTCTTTTGAAAAACTGAAAACCATGCTTGTGTCCGCTCCCATCATGAAAGTTATGGATTGGTCTTTACCATTCGAACTTATGTGTGATGCTAGTGATTATGCGATAGGGGCTATTTTGGGCCAAAGAAAAGATAAGCAAGCTCATGTCATCTACTACGCTAGTCGGACTCTTACTGGACCACAACTCAACTACTCTACCACTGAGAAAGAGTTTCTAGCGGTATTCTTCGCCCTTGATAAATTTCGGTCATATCTCATTGGTTCTCCCATTACTTGCTTCACCGACCACGCGACTTTGAAATACCTACTTTCAAAGAAAGATGCAAAGCCGCACCTCATAAGGTGGATCCTACTCCTACAAAAGTTCAATCTCTCCATTAAAGATAAGAAAGGAGTTGAAAACATCGTTACTGACCACTTATCACGGCTTTCGTTCGACGTACCTAGTGATCCCATACCTATAGACGAATACTTTCCGGATGAGCAACTCTTTGCTACCTCTTCTTTGCCCTGGTTTGCGAATATAGTGGACTACCTTGTCACGGGAGCCGTCCCTCCCGATTGGACACCGCAAGATAAGAAGAGGTTTATTACTTGGTCGCGCATGTTCTTATACGATGATCCTTTCCTTTTTAAATATTGCGCCGACCAAATCATCCGACGATGTGTACCGGATGACGAGATCCCCAAGGTCATCCAGTTTTGTCACTCGAAAGATTATGGAGGCCACTTTTTGATGAAAAAGACGGCCGCTAAAATTCTGCAATGCGGCCTCTATTAGCCCACAATATTCCGGGATGTGAACGATGCTTGCAAATCTTGCAATAGGTGCCAACGGATGGGAGCCATTACCCGATGAGACATGATGCCTCTTACCCCCATACTCATCATTGAGATCTTCGACTGTTGGGGTATTGACTTCATGGGCCCTTTCCCCCCATCCTTTGGTTTCCTGTACATCCTTGTCATGGTAGACTACATTTCTATATGGGTGGAAGATATAGCTACCAAGACAAATGACAAAAAAGTGGTGATAAAATTCCTGCAGGAACACATACTTTCCCTCTTCGGTGCACCGAAAGCGATCATCAGTGATAATGGCACACACTTTTGCAATAGGCCATTCGAGAAGCTAATGAGAAAGTATGGTGTCGTTCATAAGGTTAGAACGACTTATCACCCGCAAACGAATGTACAGGCCAATCCTACCCGAAAAGATTGGTCACTTAGATTGAATGATTTGCTATGGGTCTATCGTACCACATATAAAAATCAACTCGACATGTCCCCTTTCCGCTTTGTGTGTGACAAACCTTGCCATCTTCCCGTTGAATTAGAGCACAAGGCGTATTGGGCGATTAAGCAATTGAATTATGTTATGGATAAGGCCGGTGAAGCCCGCAAGCTTCAATTAAATGAGTTAGAAGAACTACTTTCACCGACTTGAACAAGTCTTACCCTACAGACAGTTATCCCTTACCTCGAATCGATCAGATGGTAGATGCCACGATAGAGCATGAGCTCATGAGCTCCATTAATGCGTATTCAGGATATAACCAGATCTTCATAGATGCTGAAGACTCAGAGAAGATAACCTTCATCACCGACAAGGGGACATATTGATATAAGGTTATGCCCTTCGACTTGAAAAATGCAGGGGCAACGTATCAATGTCTTGTGAATAAGATGTTTGAAAATCAAATCGGCAAGACTATGGAGGTGTATGTAGACGATATGTTGACAAAGAGCTTAAAGGCCTGCACTCATATGGAAGACCTAGAAAAGACCTTCGATACCATGGACATGTACATAATGAAACTCAACCTCGCGAAATGCGTCTTCGGAGTAGGAGCTGGAAAATTTCTTGGATTTATTGTTAATTAGAGGGGAATAGAGGCGAACCCTAAGAAGATCAAGGCTTTGCTTGACATGAAGACACCAAGAAGTATCAAAGATGTTTAGAGGCTCACTGGAAGAGTAGATGCACTCAACAGATTTATTTCCAGAGCGACGGGCAAGTGTCTTCCATTTTTTAAGGTGCTTAGAAAGGCCTTCGAATGGGATAAAGAGTGTGATGAGGCTTTTAATCAGCTCAAGTCTTACCTCGGATCCCCCCTACTCTTATCTCGGCCCATAGTGGGAGAGAAGTTATATATTTATCTAGCAGTCTTTGAGTCATCTATAAGTGCAGCCATAGTACGGGAAGACATTGGGGTGCAAAAGCCTATGTATTTCAACTCTAAGGCCCTTCAAGGGTCTAAACAAAACTATCCTCGAATGGAGAAATTGTCCTACGCTTTGATACACACTTCGAGGAATATGAAACCCTATTTTCAAGCGCCCTCTATGGTCATCCTCACTGACTCCCCACTTAGGCAAGTGCTCCACAAGCTTGAGAAGTCAGGCAGGCTGATGACCTGGGCCATTGAGTTGGGAGAGTATGACCTTACTTATTAGCCCAGGGTGGCCATTAAAGGGCAGGCACTTGCAGATTTTGTTGTTGAGTTCACATGGGAAGAGACTGAAGTTGAAAATAATCCAGTGATCGCAGAAGGATCAAATAGTAACGTCTTCCGAGACCCGGAAGAGGTTGTGTCCAACAGAGCCAGAAATGGATTAGCCAATAATGAGGAAGACATGTAGCTCTTCAAGCAAGGAACCCTGTCATAGGGGAGCTTCTTGTCGAATGAAGACGTTTGGAACCTCTTCGTTGATGGGTCCTTTTGCGAAAGTGAAAGCGGTACAGGGCTGATACTCTCAGCTTCGGATGGTACCAACGTTGAATATGCCCTAAGATTCAACTTTAAGGCATCAAATAATGAGTCAGAATATGAGTCCATGATAGTAGGCCTCTCCTTGGCAAAGACCCTTAGGGTTGGTCGACTCCTACTTCACAGTGACTTGATGTTAGTTGTCAACCAAGTGTTTGGACTTTATGAGGCCAAGGATGAAAGGATGGATAGATACCTGAAGAGGGTAAGAATGATGCTAGAAGGTTTCGAAGAAGTAAAGATGAAGAGGGTACCTTGACAAAACAACAGCCACACAGATGCACTAGTAAGGTTGGCTTCAGCAACAAGGACAGACATCAGGAGGATAGTACCAGTCGAGATCCTGCTCAAACCGACATTTGAGGAAGAAGAGGTTGAGAGCCCTTGCCTAAACTTGAACCTAGGGAACTCATGGATGGATCCCCTCATCAGATTTATCAGAGAGGGAGAACTGCAAGAATCAAAGCTAGAGAGGAGGAAACTGAGGTACCAAGCTGCAAAGTTCTCAATAATAGGAGATGTCCTATATATAAAAAAGGATTTCTGTTACCCCTACTCAGATGCGTTCATCCCACAGAGGTCCCCCACGTCCTACAAGAGGTACACGAGGGTTCTTGCTCTAGTCACATAGGAGGAAGACCTTTGGCCAAGAGGATTATCACACAAGGATACTGGTGGCCGACCTTGGCCAAGGATGCTGCAGCCAACGTGAAGAGGTGCAACAAATGCCAAAGATTCTCCACTATTCCCCATTAACCTCATCAGCCTATGAAGTCAATTTATTCCCCTTGGCCATTCGCAGTATGGGGGATTGATTTGGTGGGTCCCTTGCCAAGGGCTGTGAACAATTACCGATTTCTGATAAAAGCGATTGACTATTTCTCCAAGTGGGTGGAGGCTGAGCCAATGATCATGATTACAGAGTAGAAGACCTTCCAATTTATCTGGAATATTATCATATGCAGACATGGCCTCCCTAACACCCTCATCTCGGATAACGTAACCTAGTTCAAGAATTCTTCCTTAGAGAAGTATTACGATAGAGTTGGGATCAAATAATTTTTCTCTTCTCCTGGTGGACCTCAGACAAACGGTCAGACCGAAGTCACAAACAGAACAATCCTCGACGGGATCAAGAAGAGGTTAAAATAAGCTAAGGGGAGATGGACTGAAGAAGTTTATGCTGTGTTGTGGGCCTATAGAATAACGACTAGGACACTAACGGGGGAAACCCCATTTATGTGAGCACATGGATCAGAAGTCGTCATACCAACAGAGGTAGGACTCCCCACTCACAGGGTTCAGACCTATGACCCTGAGAAGAATGGGGAGGAGATAAGACTTGACCTAGATTTAATTGAGGAGAGAAGGAAAGATGCAGAGATCTTACAGGAAGCCTACCAGTAGAGAACAACAAAGTTCTACAATCAAAGGGTGAAATCGAGACCCATAGTCGTGGGAGACCTAGTGCTGAAGAAGACATTACAGAAGGCAAACAAGCTTCACCCAAATTTTAATGGCCCTTACAAAGTGATCGACGAGGTTGTACTTGGGACCTACAGACTAGAAAACCTTGAAGGGGAACCTTTTTCCAATCCATGGAATGCTGATCATCTGAAAAAATATTACATATGATGTTGCAATGGTTTCTATGAAAATGTATCATCTTATGAAGAGATTATTAATGAAAAGATCAGTTCCTATGTCAATTCTTGGTACATTAAACATCATTAATTTAGTGAAATTTATGGGGGTAACGTCTTAATTGATGACCCCAGACCTTAAAACATCATAACTTGGTGACAAGGTCTGAGGTGAACATCATATTTGGATGACCTCAGACCTTAAGCATCATTAATTTGGTGAAATTTATGGGGATAACATCTTAGTTGATGACCTCAGACCTTAAAACATCATAACTCGGTGACATGATCCGAGGTGAACATCATATTTGGATGACCTCAGACATTAAAACATCATAACTTGGTGATAAGCTCTGAGGTGAACATCATATTTGGATGACCTCAGATCATAAACATCATTAATTTGGTAAAATTTATGGGGGTAACCTCTTAGTTGATGACCCCAGACCTTAAAGCATCATAACTTGGTGATAAGGTTTGAGGTTAACATCATATTTGGATGACCTCAGACCTTAAACATCATTAATTTGGTGAAATTTATGGGGGTAACATCTTAGTTGATGACCCCAGACCTTAAAACATCATAACTTGGTGACAAGGTGTGAGGTGAACATCATATTTGAATGAGCTTAGACCTTAAACATCATTAATTTGGTGAAATTTATGGGAGTAACGTCTTAGTTGATGACCCCAGACCTTAAAACATCATAACTTGGTGACAAGTTCTGAGGTGAACATCATATTTAGATGACCTCAGACGTTAAACATCATTAATTTGGTGAAATTTATGGGGGTAACATCTTAGTTGATGACCCCAGACCTTAAAACATCATAACTTGGTGACAAGGTCTGAGGTGAACATCATATTTGGATGATCTCAAACCTTAAACATCATTAATTTGGTGAAATTTATTGGGGTAACTGTGACACCCCACCTAATTAAATACCGGGCGATCACTCCTTTATTAAATTAAATCAAGGTAAACAGTTGGTTCATTCTCAGCATCACTGTCGATAAAAATAATTTTTCCAATTTAACACCCTAGATAATTAAGCTAAGTGTCAAAACCATTTTCATACATAACTTTCCAAATTTTATTTAAAGAAAAATTATTTATTTATTTTATTTAACCACATTCAATAAGTAAGAATCACACCACATTTAAATTTCTGCAACATAGTCCAATTAATTTAATACATTCGTAAATTGAATGTCAACATACGAAATCTAAAGTCACACATCCAAACTGAATAAATCCCATGGTAACAACACTGAAAATAACTGAAATACAAATGTCCAATAACAACGGAATAATGGAAAGAGCTACACATGCCCAACTAAATGAAAGTACTAAGAGTGGATCCGAATGAACGAAGTCGTCTAATCAAGAGACCTGCAACTCCCACCTAAGCTGCAGCGCGTTCCTTCCAAGAGATCCTAAGCAAGACGCCCCTGTGACTGGGCACCTGTAATACATACATATATATACAAGAGAGAGAGAGAGAGAGAGAGAGAGAGAGAGAGAGAGAGAGAGAGAGAAACGGGTCAGAGCCCGAAAGTGTGTTTGATTTAAATTACGTTTAGCAAGTATTTAAATTGATACAGGCCAATGCAACAACATATTAGAGCGACCTCTCTTGAGAAATTCTCACCTCTCTTCTAATGTGCACGCCTATCGTACTAACCTTCCCAACGGTTATCTTATCATTTTATCATACTAACCTTCCCAATAATTTAGCTTATCTTAACTTACTCATAAGATTTCAAAACCGAACAATATCGTTGTTTAAAAAGAATACTTCCAATTAGCAACACAACTCTCGTTTTAGCTTTATTAAATTTATAAAGTTTCCCAGTGTCATATTATACTTTCCCAAAACAAGTATTTACTATTTGAGTCATCAACCATGTCCTACTTATCAAATCACAGTAGGCAGTTTCAAGTTTCCAATTCTCATATATATATTAACTACTCGTATAATATATATAAAATAATAGCACCCCAAATAAAACTATGGTGCGTGCATACTTCTACTATCCAAACCCCATACCACTCATATCAAGGGGAATACAGATTCGGAATCACTCTCGAATTGTATTAACACATACACAAATAATATCGAGGCGAAGCATAGATTCCAAGTCTCTAAGAGGATGGCACATACTCGGGTCTCTTAGGACCGTCTGAACTATCAATTCGATAGCCTGTACCAAGGATATCTATCTTCTAGGGTACAAATCAATATCCCCCATAAAGGTCCCATCGAGATAAGACTGTCCCAGCGCGGTAACCTCAAGGATAGCAAGTAGCACGGTATGTTTTTCACATGTATATAATATATGTACACACAATCATATAAATACACCACTTTTATCATATTAATATAGGTTCCTCTCGTCACCCATAATTACAACATTTATCCTTAATTTCACATTATTAGCATTACGTATAAGGTTTCATCTCTAACCTTAACTCGAAGGGTTTTCTCACTTATTACGTGACACTCGTGGACTCTATCCTTCCAAGTAGAAAATTCAGTAGGTATACCTCTATTCACTATCGTAGCTATTCGCCGTAATCTCTCACTTGACATACATAGTTTCATCGTTCATTATATAATTATCCCAAAAGCAAAATTCTCGTCTTATAATAAAGTTCCCAACACTTATTCATATGTCCTACTGGTCTTTCCTATCTCCCAAACCATTTTATTAAGAATACCCAAGAATTATTTCACGATAAATTTAATTTAACTAATTTAAACAAGGGAAATAGGAGTCTGCGCGGAGGGGTCGATCGATCGAGGTCTGGGGCTCGATCGATCGAACCTTCGATCGATCGAAGCTCTGGTCTCCATCGATCGATCAAGCAGGTCTGCGAAATCTGCAGAATTGCAGTTACGGGTTTCATCTCCAAACTTACACCAAATCCATATTTTCTAATCCAAATCGTCCCAGAATTGATACTTCTAACCTTATATCATCATATCAGGTATTTTCAACGTAAAACATATCAATTTACATCACTAAACATGGATTAATCATGCCATAATTCATTTAAAACTCAAGAACCCTAAAAATCTCTAACTCATGATTCTAATCTGTTTTATCCCAGAATTTCTTTCTTATTTACACCAAAATTTTGTGGGTTATCTTTCTACATCACAAGAGACTTCCAGAATAAAGTTCAAGTCTTTACTACATGCAAATTCCTATCACAATTTGGGTTTTCTTCCATATATTTCATCCCTAATCATTCCTAAACTAAAATGGAAATTGCACCAAAGAAAATAGCAAGATAAACACTTGCCTGGGATTTTTGGTATTCTGATTTACGGCTGATTTTGGTATGGTTGCGTTCCTCGTCTCGCGATCTACGCGTTGGCGGTGCAAACGGGCGGCTTTTTGGTCTTGAATTGCATTGAGAGCTTTCTTCTTCCCTCTCCTATGGCCGTCACTTGTGTTTGAGTTTTCTAACCCTAGCTGACTGACCTAAATGGCTGATATATGTTTCTGATTTTCGTGGGTTTAATTACCCAAAAAGGTGAAATGTCCAAAACGCCCTCCCGTGGTACTAATTAGGCCTAAAAACGCCCCGAGACCCAAACTACACCCCCGGGTACACTTTTCTGACTATATCGACCCTTCCGAAAGCGTTGGTGCACTCAAAACAACCATACGGGCAACTTATAAAATATTCACTTTTTATTTATTAAAATTTAGTCCCGACGCGACACGAGCACGCTCCGACTTAAATTTCCAAAATTGTCATTTTATTCACTCGTGACATTCAACATAATCAATATTACATATTACTTTGCTCATTAGTAATATTCAACAAATTTCGTATAATTACTAACTCTCGTCACGTTAATAATTATAACATAATTAATTTCTGGATTTTCATTAAATAATTAACTCACATTAAATTTAATAAATCCCCAAATTAATATAGCATAAAAATACGGGGTATTACATACTTCCCCCCTAATAACGGAATTTCGTCCCGAAATTCGGAAAACAAGGCGTACCTGGTAAGAACAAATCTGGATATCTCTCGTCAGTACGCAAACTATCTACATAGTACGGCTCTCAATCATTATAGCTTTTTCCTCACAGCAACATTGTTTTACATTCTCATTGGAGACACTTCACATTGTGCTCCCAACTGACAACATTTGAATAGGTTACGTCTAGACGTTAAAAATTTTATTATCTCACTATCATTAGGAGGCCGCACCTCACTACATGACAACTACTCAGATTTATTCATACACAAAATTCCCATTCTGAGAAGATCATACGAACGTTTGACCACTCCTGACTGCCTAAAACAGTCGTGGAGTTCTACCACATTTATCGGAAGTTCTCTCGGCCGATCCAAAAATTTTGATTACCTACTCTCCCCTAAACATACGGAAGGAGAATAGTCGAGGTTCTTCCATAACAAAACCTTAATAAGTAATTTGTACGCAACAAACAGGTACGAGTGCTTTTATAGAGCATTCTTTAAATCATCGTATCAAGATTCTAAAATCTCCTTTACGTGGGTCCACCATCTTTAATCACCGTGTGCCCATTCCCTGGCTAAGGGTGATACATCCTACTTGAAACGAAATCTTTTCTCCGATGGTTCCTGAAATCCCATATCAAAGGTGGGATTCACCAAATCTCATCCCGATTTAGAAATTTATACTGCGCCGGACCATGCACTGGTGCGATCCTTCCTTTCAAAGGAAGTCTGGGGCATACTAGTTAATATTGTAAGCCAGCCCAAAGGAATATCAATCACTTCCTTCTCGGCGACTTAATTCACATGTTCGGGATAAACCCTTGATTTGTTTTGAGGATGGCAACCCATCCAAGAACTTAACCGACTTTACCGACCTCTTCCAAGTTCAGGAATTTTCGATAAACACAAAATTCTTTGGTTGCTTCTCCTCTTTCAACCAAACCTTACCTATGGGCAGTGCATGTAGAGACTACTCACTACATATCGCTAAACATCGATTCTTCCCTTGAAATGTCTCACATTAAGTGACACGTAATACTCCCCTTCCTTCCTTGTAGTATGCCGAAAGTTCCACCCGTGCTCTTCTCTCCACGAAGCGCACTTCTGGAAATCTTATACTATACTAACATCATTACTCTTTGTATGCGCAAGTCGTTCTCACACTTGACTAATAAAAATTCCGCTCCGGGTGTGCTTCATAACAATTCAATTCTACTCTATTCAAGGAATACCAATTCTTGAATGGCTTCCCACAGCCTTCCAATCAAGTTAGGGCGTGCTATTCTAATTGCACACTTATGTATGGATTATCTCCCCTCATGTGACGTTTAATCCACTCTATCACTTCCACTTCGTTATACTAGTCCCACAAAGAGATATTTCACATGTCTATTACCACGTCCCTTCGACTCGGACTATTTTAACTGTAGCTAACCCAGATGCCCACATTTTTGCAACACCCCGACCGCCCTGGGAGAGTGAATGGCGGCTACTCATCTGTAGGACCAACTAAATTCAACGGAATAGAAGGAATAGGGTATTCAAATTCCATGACAATAAAAGAAGAATAATAATCCTCAACCTTCCTCAGATAAGTACAACAATTTTTTCAAATAGTTACAACAACCAAAATAAATCACTAACGCTCTATTCCTCAGAATAACTACAGGTTATCTCTTTTGTATAGTATAAAGTTCTTCCCAGATAATCCATGCTAAAAATTATTTCAATCTTTTATTCACCTTGTGTTCTGTACGCGGTTATGACATTTGGGTACTCTCAATCACCCTAGAAATCAAAATTCTTAAATTCTCCTTATCATAGTTCCACCCTTCACTCGTGGGGATAACTTTCAATTCTTTCCTACCACAAAAATTCGGCTCCAATGACCTTAAAACAAAATTCAACTTCCAACTTACATACATAATTACTTGATCCCGTTTCGACCAGGGTACCGAACTCGAGGAATAGTGACCAAACGTCTCCCTATTTCCAACCTTACCCTAACTTTCATGCGTGGGATGTCTCGCAAAGCGAAATCCAAACAAGGAACCCCCCCGATACACTACTACCTAGAATTGTCGATTATCGAAATTCGTTAGGCCCCCCGTCCATAGTATATACCCCTTTATTCCATCCCTTGACAGAAAAGTTACAATTTCTCCCGTAATTATGCTTAACCAAGAACGTTTCACTAATTGCACTATTGTTCAGTATAGGTTGGTGGTAATAGCATTCCATAAACCTCGAATACATACAATCGGAATTCTCGAAATTCCTTTCCCTAATAATAGGGGCATAAATATTAACTCCCACACCTCTAAAGGATAAATATAACAATGCACTTTCCTTATCACTAAGTCCGGAGTACTAAACATAATATTGCGTCAAATCTTTTCGCTCAATGGTAAATTCCGATACATACGGAATTATACTGACAAAGTCTATACATACATTGGCATCGAATATCTCGAGCCCACTATCTCCTCCGAAATCTCTTGGATAGATAATATAAGTGCAAGTCCAACCTTCTTATAGGTAAAGCTCGCCAAAACAAAACATAAAACATGTTGCCCTAATGCAACCATTTTGATAGCCTAGCAATAAATGCCCACTATCGTACTAACCATTTCTATAACGTTTTAACAAAGATAATATCATACTCGTGTATCGCATCACTACAACGAGTAACCTCAATAAAGTATGAAACACTGTTAATATACTCATTCATCCTCCGCGGATAGCATTAAAGAAAAATCCCGCTACACTAGGGAAAAATATTCACATAATGGTAACATTTATAATTATATGCATTAAACTCGTCTCACATGCTAATCTAGCAATGAACAAAATATGGTGACTCGCTCATGTCACCTAAACACGCCGCATCCTCTAAGGATACAACCTATACTTCCATCCTGGCAATCGTCTTGACTGCACAGATGGTTTTCGGACGTAACACGTCTGCCCAAACCAAAACAAAATTATTTTTAATCGTTGCCTTTTACTAGGCACCGTATTCTTGTCCTTATACTCACTTTGGAACATATTATCGTGAGCGATCTCACTCCGCACAAAATACCTCAGTACATAATCCATTTACCACCTATCCTACTAACCAGGTTAGGATTTGTCCTCCTCTCGGACTTTAGTAAACTCGATTCCTGTTAACCATCCCGATTGTTCTCTTAACTTTTCAGGCCATAAAGATCATGTTACTATCTATAATAGTACTTACTGAATTCACCATCACTTGGTAAGAATTTAACTATCTGAAACATTTAAATGGTTTTCCTGATGTGTATCCACATCCTTTTGTGGTGCTATACCACCATCGTTGCATTCAGTCTCATTCTCGACTAAATTCTTCGATTCCTTTAACTTCCCTCACAAAGAAGCGTTATCATCTATATTGACAAAATATGACATTGTCAACCTCCGAATCGGTCGTCCATCAGAATTTCCTCCTCGAGTATTATCAACTACTATTACAAGTTGGTCTTCCACTTGGAGTCGTTTCCCCCCACTTGTATCTACATCTTCCGTTACAAAATTCGCTAACGGTTAAGATTCATATTCACGAATGGAACCCTGACATGCCCTCTCTCAATGAGTTCAGAACCACATTTGCTTCTAATCCTGAACAGTTAAGGAAGGAACATACGGTCAACACTGTACCTAAGGTTCTCCGATAGGCATAGTATTCCACTTCTAAAATTGGTGGTTGACTCCAACCATTATAATTTCATCCCGAAAGCCAAGAAATTTTTTCTAAATTTTCACTTTCGGTTTGCCACACTCCGTTCTATATCTAAACCTTTGGGTACATTACCTCCTTTGGTAAAGACACATATAAATTTCGCGTTTCTAAAATCTCCCACTGACAGTCTCTACACGTTTTTGTAATACGTTGGGTAAGTTTACCCTCGCACCTCATTTGACTATAACATCATTTGAAAAAAAAATCATTGCTGCACCTTAGTCGCCTTTCTAGTCGTGGCTTCTCGCGCCATAATGGAGGTGACCTCGACTACGGTCATCATCCTCGGATATATTTCATCATCTTAACTGAGCCCTGCCTCCTGATGTACGCTTAACGGTCCTCTTCTGACATCCGTCATCGCTCGGTATACGCACACATCCGAACGAAATTAGAATACACTAATGTATACACATTATAGCAGGAGAACGAAATCTCGTCAAGGAATCGACAATCCTAAACATAGGGCTCTATAACAAACAAAGCAACGCTGAAAGCATTATAAGCCGTACAGATCCTAAGGACACTAGAACCTGATGCTCTGATACCACCTGTGACACCCCGCCTAATTAAATACCGGGCGATCACTCCTTTATTAAATTAAATCAAGGTAAACAGTTGGTTCATTCTCAGCATCACTATCTATAAAAATAAATTTTCCAATTTAACACCCTAGATAATTAAGCTAAGTGTCAAAACCATTTTCATACATAACTTTCCAAATTTTATTTAAAGAAAAATTATTTATTTATTTTATTTAACCACATTCAATAAGTAAGAATCACACCACATTTAAATTTCTGCAACATAGTCCAATTAATTTAATACATTCATAAATTGAATGTCAACATACGAAATCTAAAGTCACACATCCAAACTGAATAAATCCCATGGTAACAACACTGAAAATAACTGAAATACAAATGTCCAATAACAACGGAATAATGGAAAGAGCTACACATGCCCAACTAAATGAAAGTACTAAGAGTGGATCCGAATGAACGAAGTCGTCTAATCAAGAGACCTGCAACTCCCACCTAAGCTGCAGCGCGTTCCTTCCAAGAGATCCTAAGCAAGACGCCCCTGTGACTGGGCACCTGTAATACATACATATATATACAAGAGAGAGAGAGAGAGAGAGAGAGAGAGAGAGAGAAACGGGTCAGAGCCCGAAAGTGTGTTTGATTTAAATTACGTTTAGCAAGTATTTAAATTGATACAGGCCAATGCAACAACATATTAGAGCGACCTCTCTTGAGAAATTCTCACCTCTCTTCTAATGTGCACGCCTATCATACTAACCTTCCCAACGGTTTATCTTATCATTTTATCATACTAACCTTCCCAATAATTTAGCTTATCTTAACTTACTCATAAGATTTCAAAACCGGACAATATCGTTGTTTAAAAAGAATACTTCCAATTAGCAGCACAACTCTCATTTTAGCTTTATTAAATTTATAAAGTTTCCCAGTGTCATATTATACTTTCCCAAAACAAGTATTTACTATTTGAGTCATCAACCATGTCCTACTTATCAAATCATAGTAGGCAGTTTCAAGTTTCCAATTCTCATATATATATTAACTACTCGTATAATATATATAAAATAACAGCACCCTAAATAAAACTATGGTGCGTGCATACTTCTACTATCCAAACCCCATACCACTCATATCAAGGGGAATACAGATTCAGAATCACTCTCGAACTCTATTAACACATACACAAACAATATCGAGGCGAAGCATAGATTCCATGTCTCTAAGAGGATGGCACATACTCGCGTCTCTTAGGACCGTCTGAACTATCAATTCGATAGCCTGTACCAAGGATATCTATCTTCTAGGGTACAAGTCAATATCCCCCATAAAGGTCCCATCGAGATAAGACTGTCCCAGCGCAGTAACCTCAAGGATAGCAAGTAGCGCGGTATGTTTTTCACATGTATATAATATATGTACACACAATCATATAAATACACCACTTTTATCATATTAATATAGGTTCCTCTCGTCACCCATAATTACAACATTTATCCTTAATTTCACATTATTAGCATTACGTATAAGGTTTCATCTCTAACCTTAACTCGAAGGGTTTTATCACTTATTACGTGACACTCGTGGACTCTATCCTTCCAAGTAGAAAATTCAGTAGGTATACCTCTATTCACTATCGTAGCTATTCGCCGCAATCTCTCACTTGACATACGTAGTTTCATCGTTCATTATATAATTATCCCAAAAGCAAAATTCTCGTCTTATAATAAAGTTCCCAACACTTATTCATATGTCCTACTGGTCTTTCCTATCTCCCAAACCATTTTATTAAGAATACCCAAGAATTATTTCACGATAAATTTAATTTAACTAATTTAAACAAGGGAAATAGGAGTCTGCCAGGAGGGGTCGATCGATCGAGGTCTGGGGCTCGATCGATTGAACCTTCGATCGATCGAAGCTCTGGGCTCCATCGATCGATCAAGCAGGTCTGCGAAATCTGCAGAATTGCAGTTACGGGTTTCATCTCCAAACTTACACCAAATCCATATTTTCTAATCCAAATCATCCCAGAATTGATACTTCTAACCTTATATCATCATATCAGGTATTTTCAACGTAAAACATATCAATTTACATCACTAAACATGGATTAATCATGCCATAATTCATTTAAAACTCAAGAACCCTAAAAATCTCTAACTCATGATTCTAATCTGTTTTATCCCAGAATTTCTTTCTTATTTACACGAAAATTCCGTGGGTTATCTTTCTACATCACAAGAGACTTCCAGAATAAAGTTTAAGTCTTTACTACATGCAAATTCCTATCACAATTTGGGTTTTCTTCCATATATTTCATCCCTAATCATTCCTAAACTAATATGGAAATTGCACCAACGAAAATAGCAAGATAAACACTTGCCTGGGATTTTTGGTATTCTAATTTACGGCTGATTTTGGTATGGTTGCGTTCCTCGTCTCGCGATCTACGCGTTGGCGGTGACGGCAATGCAAACGGGTGGCTTTTTGGCCTTGAATTGCCTTGAGAGCTTTCTTCTTCCCTCTCCTATGGCTGTCACTTGTGTTTGAGTTTTCTAACCCTAGCTGACTGACATAAATGGCTGATATATGTTTCTGATTTTCGTGGGTTTAATTACCCAAAAAGGTGAAATGTCCAAAACGCCCTCCCGGGGTACTAATTAGGCCTAAAAATGCCCCGAGACCCAAACTACACCCCCCAGTACACTTTTCTGACTATCTCGACCCTTCCAAACGCGTTGGAGCACTCAAAACGACCATACGGGCAACTTATAAAATATTCACTTTTTATTTATCAAAATTTAGTCCCGACGCGACACGAGCACGTTCCGACTTAAATTTCCGAAATTGTCATTTTATTCACTCGTGACATTCAACATAATCAATATTACATATTACTTTGCTCATTAGTAATATTCAACAAATTTCCCACAATTACTAACTCTCGTCATGTTAATAATTATAACATAATTAATTTCTGGATTTTTATTAAATAATTAACTCACATTAAATTTAATAAATCCCCAAATTAATATAGCATAAAAATACGGGGTATTACAGTAACATCTTAGCTGATGACCCCAGACCTTAAAACATCATAACTTGGTGACAAGGTCTGAAGTGAACATCATATTTGGATGACCTCAGACCTTAAACATCATTAATTTGGTAAAATTTATGGGGGTAACGTCTTAGTTGATGATCTCAGACCTTAAAATATCATAACTTGGTGATAGGGTCTGAGGTGAACATCGTATTTGGATGACCTCAGACCTTAAACATCATTAATTTGGTATTATGTTACAAGTGAAAAATCATAGTTTAGTGATGAAGACACTGGTGCACAACATATAAGACCATTCAAGGCCAAGAGAAGGAAAATTCTCCTCAGATAATGGTATAGCACAAAGAAGTTAGAATTGCAAGTCAAAAGCTAATAGAAAATGTTGTCAGAGGTTACAGACCAATATGAACCAGAAACAAAAATTACAAATAAGAGCTTTACAAAATACGACCTAAGTGTCTGCAATCTCAGGGTTAGTGGCCATGCCCCAACTTTCTTGGCCGAGATTGGTCACTTCTACCCCATCATCTTAAGGATTAACCTTGTATCTTCTGGTTGAGAAGTCTCGGCAGGTGCAACACCTCCTTTCTCCTCAACCTCTTTAAGGCCTAAGCAAACCGAGGATCAGTATAGCCCAGACCAATGAAGTTTGAGGCTGCCAAGCTCCCTGACTCCTTCTCTTTCATTGCAAGCCATTTTCCAGTGGTCTTAACACCCCTTTTGAGGTATTCAAAACCAAAGCTTACGAATTCGTCAGAGACCTTATAGTCCTCCAAGATCTTCTCTGAGGCATCCTCCACGGCAGCTTTGACAGTAGCATCCACCTCTCATTGAAGGGCTTCATCCTTGGCCTTCATAGCAGAGCTGTGATCATTCTTAGGTTTGGAAATGTCTTTCTCCAGCTGCATAACTCTAGCTTCAGACCCCTCAAAGGCAGACTTCAGACGTTCCACTTCGCCATTAAGGGCAGCCTCTGTCTTCTGGGCCTCTCTCCCCTTCTCAATCAGGGAAGCTTCCTCAGAGTCCAGTCGACAAATTGGTGCATGGTGAGGATAACCTGCAAAACAGATTCAGATAAATGAGTTCAGGAGTTAATAAAATTCAAAGCCGATGTTACATTTCAACAATAACAGCAAAAGTCTTACTTGGATAGATCGGTGGAGGTAGGACTCGGCCAGCAGGGGAGTGTCCAGAGAACGACAAAATCTTTTATCGGCGTTAATCATCATGGAGCCGATGGCATCCAAGGACTTCATACTTTGGCCAATAAGGCTGTCGCCGATCTTCAACTGCTCCAAACGAGCAACCAATGCATCCTTAGAAGATATGGGGATCGCGCGATCCCCCTTGGAGGTTTTCTTCTTCTGCCTCTAATCCTCAGGGGCAGGGTCATTGGATTTCCTTTTTTGGAGGCATCGGCCCTTGAGGTGGTAGGAGGAGGTGGATGCGCATTCAGGCATGCTTTCTTAAGTAGTTTGGTAAGGCTGGGGCTGCCATTTCCCAGATATCGTCTGATTCTCCTTCTTGACACTCTGCAAAAAGAAAAGATCTGAGTTAAAAGATTAGAGACATAACAAAATCAGAGGTATAACTTGTTTAAAAAATAAAGTAACTTACGAAGCTCAGTCAGGGAACTCCCCCCAAGGCCAGTTTCAGAGAGGTAGTAGGGGGTCATCAAATGCTCGTACTTGACCAATAGACCATGTTCCCCTTAATCTTGAAGGTCTTTGACCTTCTGAAAGTTATTCTGTCTTAACCCCGTGTTGGCCCTAGCAGCCATTGACACCTTTCCCCATTTTAGAGGTATTCTCCGCTCTAAGGATGAAGAGGTGGCAGAGGGACCAAATTCCCATGCTCCTGAGGCGAATAAGTATCATGGTTTCCAGTTATGGTTCGAAGTCTGGGTAACCAACATCTTCTTATTGGACTTCCAAGCTAGAAAATGGTAGTAACTCGGATGAATCCTAGCAGAGGAGGGCACATAGCACCCTGTGAAGACCTGTATAGGAAGGTCTGAATGATGGACTGCCCTCTATAAGATTATAGCTCCAATCATCACCCTCCAGGAATTGGGGGATAATTGGGAAGGATCCAAGTTAATATGAGACGATATAGCCCTAATTATTGGATGAATGGGAAGGCGAAATCCTAACTTAAACATCTTCTCATATAAGAATATCTCACCATCTCGGTCGCCAAAGGCCCTCTCATGCCTCAGAGGCCTCCTAAGTCTTATAGAGGGACCTATGGAATAAAGATGCCTGAAATCTAGGAGGTCGAGTTCGCTGATAGTGCTCTCTATCTCGGCTGCCTCTGAGGTGTCAACATCACTTTTGCTACCATCATCCTCATCCCGGACAACGTCATCTTGGTCAGGGGTGGGAGCACCAGTAGGGAATCTCTGAGCGAACTCGACCCCTATGGCAGACGACAGGGGGATATCATCAATGGGTGGGGGAATAGACACACTCGTCCCCACAACCTCCACGTCAGAGGATGTTTGAGAGGTGCTAGCGCCGTTATGTGAAGAGGCTCGACTTTTGACCTCGGCCTGATCAGGGACCTGATCCTACCGAATGGAGAAGTCCATCGCCTCCTGTAATGAGTTAACAGACGTGGGGTCTGAGGTGGATGACTCAGACTCAAACATTAGAGTGGGTTCCAATGCAGTCTCCTCTGGCTCAACTGGTTCTGCTGGCTCAGGGTATATCACCCTCAGAGGGGGTGGAAACATTGGTCTGAGAGGGAAGGCCTCTGCCCTACGAGCCTCCTCTTGGGCTCGTTCTATTTGCCTTATCTTATCTAAAGTCTTCTCCCTAAGAGAAGGGAATTCCTCTAAAAGCTGGTAAAGAGGTCTGAGCATAGGAGGACGAGACTACACTTGGGACTCTAAACCACAAACAACTTAGAATAACCTAAGCTAAAGATCAAACTAAGATATTTAAAAGATTTCTATCAAGAACAGTCAAGAATAGTCCGCCGAAAAACTCATAAGATCAGCGAAAAACTCAAGATGATACCGAAAAATGCAACAAATGGAAAAAAAAGGCTGAAATAATGGCAAATGAGAGGTAATAAGCAATACCTGACGAAATACGAGGTGAAGAATGGGAAGATTGACAAGAGGAATCCACAAAATGCACCCTTGATCAGGCTCTGGAAGAGAGATAAAATGAAGAAGGTTCAAGTGGGAGAAATGGAGAGAAATGAAGAAGAAAAAGAAAAGAAAGGATGTTTAAACCTTTAAGTGGATTGGCACAACTCCCAAGGCCCATCATTGCCTTGGGAGCCCAAAAGACCACCATAATTGCACTTTCTAAGCACGCAACCTACTTTAAAAGCTGACACTTGTCAAAAGAATATTGACACACCATGAAGAAAGGTCTCAGAACAACATACCTCATAGTCAACTATTCATATAAGCAACTAAGGTCTAGGGGTGATTTATATGCCCAAAATGTACCTGACAGCTCGAAGGCAACAACCTCGGCCAAGAAGATGGCGGAGGTAATAAGGGCTCCAAATTGGCAGCCAGTGATCTCGTCTAACATAAAGTCGGCTACAGAAGACGTTACTATTTACCCCTTCATCGAGCCACAACCGATGTCTTCATGATCCATGGGGTTAGTTATTCATCAGGTCGTCCACAACCGACATCATGTCTACCTCGTACAATAAACCTCGGCTAGGGATAAGCCAAAGTCTGTGAGATCTATGGCTACCACCATAGAAGAACCTCGACTATTAATCGGCTGATGTTTCAACTACTCCAGGGTTACCTCGACTCAGACCGATGTTAAAACTCTACCTCGGCTCTTTATTGGGATGAGATCATCGTGGATAACCTCGGATTAAGCAGCAGTTAAACTTACCCAACCTCGTACTCTTCTAGGCCGAGGTTACGCCTATTAGGGACAAGGCTGAGTATTTACGAGCATATACAAGGGAAGGAACACGTGGATGCGATCAGTTGTAACCGAATCGATCCCCTCACGTGGGGGAATATATCATCATCATTTTCTACATGTGACAGTGACAGATGTCTTCATTAGATTGGTTATATCAACACGTACATGCTCATTGCATGCATGGGGGGTACATTACACCCCTCACACACTATATATATTCTCTTACCTTGAGAGGGATCTGAAAATAACAACCCTAGCTGAAACTCTGTCCAATTATATAGTAGAGAGAGAAAGATTAAGGAATTGTATCCATGGCCATTAGTGCCTTACTCTAGTGACCTTACTCACTTACTTACATAGTGGACGTAGGCCTAATTGGATGAACCACTTAAACATTTATGTTCATCCTCTTCTCCTAATATCTATCTCTTATACCTGTATATACTTGAGCTTCCATTGTTATCACTAATTTGAGCTTACGAACACCTTGAAGGGTGGTGTTGTTCCCAACATTATCATCAGGAGTAGAGAAATCGTCTCTACAAGAGAAACTTTAACAAAGTTGTATCTTTGGTTCCAAAATGATTCACTAAAGTAATTGGGATGATTTGTGAATTGAAAAAAGAAAGTTTTTAAGCCCTAAAAGCGAAGACTAAAATTCTGCAGATTTGCGGTTTCGTTTTCGTCAAAAGTCTTAAGTCTTAAATTAAAAGTCCTCACAAAATAGGTATTGATAAAAAACTTGAGTCTACGGGGTCATTCGAACGACTTTTGCATGTCGTTCGAATGGCATCAAATGTCGTTCGATCCAGGGGATCATGCGACCATCTAACAAGTTATTAAAAATAAAAAAACAGTAGCATATCATTAGTTGAAAACAACAAACGAGCTTCTCGCGATCTATGGCACTACATCTAATGTCATTTGAAGCTATCGTTTGAACGAAATCATCCTGTTGTTTGAATGACATGTCAATGTCATTTGAAAGATCTCAGCAAAAAATATTTTATTTCAAAACTCCGCCTACAGGTCTTATAAAAATTATTTTGACTCAATAAAATGCCTCAGATTGATAAAAACATTTTAGAAAAAATATCCCAATACTTAAATGAAACATTAATGAACTTAAACACAACCTTACCAGAATCAATCTCGCGGAGGCTTGTTGTTGAAGAACTTCGATATTCGGATCCGTCTTGCTGAGTGTATGTACTTGAACTTCCTTCGGCGAGTGTAATGCTATAAGACATGTGCAATGTAAAACTGACTATATAAAATATGTCCTTACAAATAACACTTAATCAATATTTACAATACCAAATCAATCGTAACAATATGTAATTAATTTCAAGTCCTAACTAACAACACTCAATCAACATTAACAAATAATACTACCAAAAATTTAAAGCCCCAAAATAATAATACCCAATCAATATTTATAATGTTCAATTAAATTTAAGTCCTCAAACATTTTTTTGAATATTCCTAACATATTTTTAAATATAGAATGAAAACAGTTGAACTTCACCTTCTATAAACAAACATAACTACAAATAAATAAAAAATGGTAAAAACATATACCTATAGTAGGTCATATAAAACCCGAGGAGAGTATTTTCACTTGAGAGGAGATAAGGGAATTTGAAATAGGTGGAGTAGAAATGGGTTAAAATTTTGAACTTGAGACATAGAAGGTAAAAGAGGTGGGCGTAGGGTTTATAAGATTTTTAAAACTTATTATATGTTTTCACCCCGTACTTGCGAAAACATTTATTCTTTGCCCCTGAACTTCAAACCTTTACACTTAGTTCCCATAAGCAAATTTTCTCAGTAATTTTTTTATGAAATCTCAGTTGGGCAACCTCCCCCTCAGCCCTTAATAAATCTGCACCACCCCAGTAAAAGTGTTGTTATGATTTACGAAACCCCAAATCATCCAAATATGAAAAACTAATCCAATTAATTAAAAATAGAAAAATCAAAGAAACCAAAATTTGATTCACCGTGTATATGTGTGAATATGTATATATACCAAATGAAAAAACAATGAATGGAACCCTTGATTCATCATAGAACAAACCCTATAAAATTGAATCAAATCTTTGATAGAGTTATGAGAATAATGGATTTGGTGTATGAGAATAATGGATTGGTGAATCTGTTTCTAGGGTAAAAATAGATTTGATTAAATCAAATCATTGATAGACTTATGAGAATAAGGGATAAGGTTATGAAAATTGATCATCCTCGTTGACACAGTTGGTAGAGTCATGAGAGAAACGCTCAAATATCAACGGAGAATAGGGAGAAAGTACCTTAAATCAATGGTCGAATAGCAATGGAGAATTTGCTGCGTGAAAGTTTGTATGAGAACTGCCAAATAGGTTTGGGGCTGCTCTATCTCTCTGATCATGTTATTTTCTTCCTTTTTTGATATAACGTGAAAATTTTAGGGGAAACGGCGGGAAAATGATTTTTTTTCTATGACACTTCTTTTGAAAGAGTCGTTATATCAACTACGGCACGAGCAAAAATGTCGTCTTCCATAATAACACGGCATATTTATTTTATATGTCGTGTTCTTTCCTATAACCGATTTTTTATGGCATGATGCACAAATAAGTCGTTATTAAGTTTTATCTACGACACATTTTTATGAAGTGTCATAAAAACTAAGTGGTGGAAAACATTTTTTCTTATAGTGATGTTTGATTGAATTTATAATGTCATATTATGGTTGATGATGAGAATGATATAGACCGTTAGACAAGCCCCATCTTTGGTGTAATGTGTCCGGCCAAAATTTACATAGAAAATTGGGGTCGTTATATGTGGGTTTCTTAATGAGACATTTTGTTGAGAATATAGTTGGTTTAATGCAACACTTCCCCGCAAATGTTCTGCGGTAGCCCAAAATTTATCAACGTATCATTCATTATTTCTTTTAATGTCCAGTTTTTGCATTCAACAATACCAATAGATTGAGGTGAATAAGGAATGATTTGGGGAATGATTCCATGTTCCAAATATTTTTTTTAAAAGGGTATTCATATTCACCAGTTCTATCACTTATATTGCCTTAATCTTTTTGCTAAGTTGATTCTCAACCTCAGTCGTGTAGTGTTTAAACACTTCAATTACCTCATTTTTTCTTCGAAGCAAATATACATAAAAATATCTAGTGCAATTATCAATGAAAGTATTAAAATACTTTTTACGATCTCTAGTTTGTAAAAATTTTAAATCACATATATCAGTGTGATTTAAGTCGAAAGGTCTTGTACTTCTTTCAACTGAACGAAAGGGTTTACTTTCCATTTTCATTCTACACATACTTCACATTTATGATTAGGATCTCATTCACATTAAATCATATCATAATTAACATGTCTTAATCTTCCATTCCAAATATTAAAGGACTCAATAAAGTGTGAAAAATATATTTCTTATTATTATTTTCTACCACATTTATTGCATTAATTTTAAAGGGACCACCACTAAGATAGCCCTTACCTACATACATGTCATTAATAATAAGGGAAAAAAATTCAATACAAATACTATTTTTTAAAACAATTTTTCTTAGCACATGAAGAACATCGTCAAGTGTGAGTTCTTTGTCTCTTGTCATCTTTAGCACCATGATATGCCCAATACTAACCCATGGGATGCAGACTCTAAGTAAAAGGTCGCTACCAGGGAACATACAAGCCGTAACCCATCTAAATGGATCACATGTAACACCATTGCCTCAGACAAACATGCTGCAATCAACATTTATTACCAGTCACTGCCTGGCACACACACAGGCCGCGACAACTCCTTGAACAACCACTGTCTGGATTCAAATAGGCCTCAACCACTTGCTCTTTCCAAATGGTATAACATGTCATGGACACTAACACGTCATAATTCATTTGACAACTATCTTACTTCTAAAAACATTCCACGATCGTACAACTTATTCACATATCACATGCTCCATGCACATGACACCTTCTTTTTTACTTTTACAAATAGAAGTGATCACCTTAAAAATAGGGGGATGAATCTGACAGCATAGATTTGCCAATCTCCATTCTACCTCTCACCACAAGCTACTATATGCTTGGGGGCTTACCTGGCGACAAACATCTAAGGACCTCTTCTACAGTCCTCATCCTAGGCTACCCAGCTCTACTACATTCATGAGTTCTCCTCTCTCTCTCTTTCTCTCTCTCTCTCTCTCTCTCTCTCTCTTTTACACCTCGCAACATAAACTTATATTACTGAATAAACATAATGAGAGTAAGGCAATAATGTGGACATAGGCTCATTTTTATAGCCGAACCACTCTATATCTTGTGCATTTCTCCATTTATTTTTTTTATTTACACTTTTATACTTGATTTGATGGTTGGGAATGATATATGTACGATTTCTCGCATCATCATTTTGGTGTTGTTTGCGGAAAATGAAGTATTTAATCTAGTTTCCTTTAAAATCGAGTTCCTAACTCCTTATTTCATTCTTGCCGACCCTCGCTTCCTCATCCCATGGGTGAGATTTTGGTTGTTGAGCTTATATTTTACATAGAAAGTCCATAAGAGGGTTCGTTATTTTTAAATCAATTTATTGGTCTTTTTACATGGCCTTAGATCTGTTTTCTACAACCCAATGATGTTACCATACCTAGTTAGTGTTGGAAAACACAAAAGGCCATGAATTAATAAAGGTGGGTAACTAGGGATACACTCTTATTAATTTAGTTCCATTCTTACCCCCATATTCTGGGTCTTTACAACCAAATTTGTGCTACTTTACACTTTAGGACTATTTTTCTTTGGTAGACTCATAGTAGACCCTTATTGGCTATATTTTATGGGTGAAACCCGGGTTTTAGGGTCATTTCTAAATTCCTTCTAACACTGCCTCTGGTTGGATGCGACCTGGAAGCTTAATTGCCTATTGGCCGCAGCCCCTATACAACAGTTTGCATATTTCTTTCACTAACTTATCATTTTATCACCTCGATAAAAGGGAATCATGTATAAGTTGTCCTCGGATTCAACTCTGATGAATATTCCCTTGGGAAGGCCATGACAGCAGCCCCATGTACACCACAGGCCGCTACCTTAGCCCGTTTATGCCTCCTAAGGCCACAACAACGTATTTATATATGAAATATCTACATCTAGTTACCAAAAGGCTGAATCCGTGTGACTTGAGATTTTCTCTACATTCCTTGGTTTTTCTCACCATTGTTTAGTTTCTCTCAGAATAAATTTCTAAAGACTAATAAGGCAGAAGTCATGGAAGGAAGCTATGGGTCAAGTCCGTAGAAAAATACTGATATAACCCAACTATTGAGCCACATTATCCATCCGTATGACAACAAATCCTCACTCCCTTGGAGTCTGCAAGCTTTACCTCCTAACAGAAGGCCATAACCACTGAAGACAATGGCGTACCCATACCTTTGAAGAAAATGAAGTAGGACAAATCAAATCCCGAAAAGGCTTATGAACAATATACCCCCTGATCTCCAGTATTGAAGACATCCTAGAGAGCATCAAGGAGGACAAGTTGCTCAGGTGGCCCGAGAAACTCAAGTCCCTGCCCCACAAAAGGTATCGGGCCAAATGGTGTGAATTTCATCGAGACCACGACCACAACCACGACACTAATAGCTTCTTTGCCCTAAAAAATGGTTTTGAGAGGCTTGTCAGGTATGGAATTCTTCCTAAGGGATGCGACCCCTAACTAAAAGGTGCATGCCTTACTTTTGCTTTAGTTTCTATTTTTATGAAGCTCTTAAGAATAGCTTTTACACATATGCTTTATATTTCACTAACAAAATTACACACACATATATATATATATATATATATATATATATATATTATGGTTTTAATCATATTTTAATTCTTATTTTCCTCATCTAGAATCTTGTGAAAATCTTTGTCTTAAGAGATTTCAAAGGAAACTTAACGACCTATTATCTCAGAGATTATTTATTATGGGAAGAGGAGTCTATAGAAGAGAAAGGGTAACAACCTTAATTGGCCTATAGCAACCCTCGTATCGTAAAAGCATTCAAAGATATGGAATTCTTATCTAATCTTAATTGGTCACCGTTGCGACAATTAGAGAGTGAACCTAAATTTTAATTTCATAATTGAATACCTATTTCAATTTATACAAAAAATCAAATACACACTACAGAAAACCAAATACCAAATGTCAATTTCAATTTACAATACTAATTTCAATTTCAAATTCAATTTCAATTTTAATTTGATATCTCAATTCCAATTTATAATACCAATTTCAATTACATACTATAAAAATACACACACAATTTCAATACATAAAAATTTCAATACCAATTTTAATTTCAATACACACAATTTCAATGCCAATTTCAATTTCAATATACACAATTTCGATACCAATTTCAATTTCAATACACACAATTTCAATACTAATTTCAATATACAAATACCAATTTCAGAATACCAATTTCAATGTACCAATACCAATTTAAATATACAAATACTAATATCAATATACCAATATCAATTTCAGAATACCAATTTCAATATACAAATATCAATTTAAATATACAAATACCAATTTCAATTTATACGAAATACACACACACTAACACACGCACATGCACACACACACACACACACACACACATACACACATTGAAACACACCCAAACACACACATTAACACACACACACACACACTTAAACACACAATAATATATGCACACACACACACACACACTAACCCATTGTCCACACACACACACACTGAAGCACACACACATACACACACAAAGGAAATATATATATATATATATATATATATATATATATATATAGAGAGAGAGAGAGAGAGAGAGAGAGAAAATCCTAAGTTAGTGTAAGTTTGGAGGGAAAATGAAACGAGGGAAATTAAAGCTGAAGCGGTAGGGGGTTTATACTTTTTAATGTTGTCACGGACTTGTTACGGTCTTTGATCGTGATAACTTTATAAGGCTGTCACGGTCTTTGAACGTAATAAGGTCGTGACAAGAAGTTGTCACGGAATTCTCAAGGTCAAAGATCGTGACAAGTTCGTGAAAACTTCTTGTCACGGCCTTGTCATGGTAAAAGACCTCGACAAAAAATGCATGTTTTTTTGTCACGGTCTTTGACTGTGACAAGGTTGGCTGGGTGAAGGATGCTATTTTGGATGTTTTGGTGTAGTGAAGTCCAATTATAAAATTTGATCATTTATTTATACTAAAGCTATCAATTTACTTAAATTCATTTAACCTAATTTTATTATAGTGGTATCGTCATAGCCGACCGACCTTTCTATTAGTCTTGCACTTATTCGGGCCTGTCTAAAGTTATACACCACACACACTCCCCTCGCTATAGCCAGCCGACCCAATTTCTTTAGCCCTGCACTTATTAAGGTTTTCCACACACGACACACCACAAGATCCCACTAGCTCGTATTGTGTCAGCCCTAAACTTATTGGTGACACCAACACACACCCACGTCGCTATACCCAGCCAACATATATTCTGTCAGCCCTGCACTTATTGGCAATGTAGATTCATTTTAATACTCGTTTATTATCTTAGGCATTAATTCTCAAATTTCTCAAGTTCTCATTATTTTCTATTAGTCCCATCCTTTTGTCAGGCACTAATTCCCCAACCTACCCCTAGTCTCGTACCTAGAGGTCTCCAAAACACAATCGTATCCTAGCCTAACCTTTAGGAAGAGTACCTACAACTAGCTACTACCTAGCCTCATACCTAGGCTCATGATAAAATAAAAATGCCATACAAATCAGCCCCACCCCGGAATAATGAAAAAAAACTAAACACCCTAACATGTTTTAGTTAATAAATAAAACTCCAACTCTTTTATATTTAATTTAAAAACTTAAGTGAAACTGTTGTAAGCACCCACACAAGTAAACACGGATTTGGGATGATGATGCTGAAATACAATAATTTAGAATGGGATGAGGCAAAGCTGAAATTGACACAATATTTATTCTCGAGGAACCCACTGTGGTGGTAAACCCCGTGTCCCTAGTCCCAGGACAACTCACACACCCAAGTCCACTATTACCAGTTACAAGTTATAGATTACAGTTTTCTAAGTCCACGGCCAATTAAACTAAGAAAATACGCACCCGTACAACCAGCCTAGTCTAAAACAACCCAACTCGACTGAAAATCAGTCACCTCAATAACGCCCAATTAATAGCGCCTAACACTCACTCACTCACTACACATGCACAACAACACACTCAAATCCGAGACCCCGTGAAGTTGTGCCACACAAATATTCTAATATATAAAGTTTTTTTTAGTCAAAACATAAAAATTATTATATTTATAAAGCGAGACCAACCTCACACCAAGTTGTTTAATTAACAGAAGAATACCAATCAGTGACTAAGTGAGAGGTATGTACAGATTTAAACACACTCAAAACTGGTTTTTGCACAAGCCAGACCACATGCCAAAACTAATCTGATTTTAAAAAGAAAGATATGTTTTAAATAGTTAAAACAGATCAGAATACTCCCAAGTGAAAAACAGCCTCAACCCAAAATTAATTAAGTTCAATATAAGTCCAAGTGTAAGGTCCAATATAATAAAAAAAATTAAACTTAGTTATAGTCCGAGTTGACACAGTGAGTCAAGTCTGAGTTGACACTGTGAGTTAAAGTCCGTGTTAATCAACGAGTTAAAGTCCGAGTTAAATCACCGAGCAAAAGTCCGAATTAAATCACTGAGTTAAAGTCCGAGTTTATTAACTCGCATACTCACTCGCTTAAACCAAAACCAACAACAGTACACTAAAAACTCACACCCCCACCTAGATCTAAATCATCAACCAAACACACAGATAATATATGACACGCACACACAGTTATATATAATAAAAAAATGTAGCATGTATATATATAAATATATAACAGTATATATATATATATATAACGTTACCTCAAACTATGGCTGGAGAAACCCCCGTTGAAAAATAGCAATACATTCGAAAAAAATGATATTACCAAAAAAAATGCCGGAACCCTCCAAAACAAACACCACTGAGGAACGAAACCGAAAAACCAAAAGAAATGAACCACGGGAGCACACCACTAGAAAAACATGTAAACCTTCAAACCGAAAAGCTCAAGATCCCCAAAACATGAGAAGGGATCAACACCAGCACACAAAAAATGCCCACAGAGATGTATAAGAGGATAAGTAGAGTGAGGGATTAAAATCTCTTGAGTAAAACAATAAACTCTCAGCAGGTGAGAGATGTAGAGAGAAAGAAAGAAGAAATGTTCGCTGCCAAAAACAATCTCAAAACCTTAAAAATGAAAAGACCCAATCGCAAACATTAAATATCAAAACCTTAAATGGCAGGTTGGTAAATAAATAAACAACCAAATAAGGGGCGAGAGAGTAAAACCACTAGGAGGCGTATAAGGCACACTAAAACAGGTCTTGGAAAGACCCAAAATTTCCAGACCTCGAGCTCCTCAAATAACAACAATACCAAACGGCCAAAACTCCCACACACATGAAAATAGTAGCCTATTTAATATAGGGATAAAATTTTTAAACTAAACACACTTTATGTTTAATTCAAATGTTTTTATATCCCAAAAACATAAATTAAAATTCGCACTATAAAAAATATATCTTTAAAAATACATACCTGAAAAATATTTTAAATATAAAGATAAAAATAAAAGATGATGCATAAAAAAATTCTTATAGGACACACTAAACTAATACATTACAAAGGCGAGAAAAAAATATTTATGAATATAACTATAATTTTAATTTGTAAACTAATAAATTTAAACACACACAAAATGTTGTATGAAATAACCAAAGTCCCTCAAAATTGAGACAAAAAAAAAAGATGATTTCAATCTCCCCCTTTCGCTAATTTTGACAAAAACAAGACTTTGTGGCAAATTACATAACTCAACTTGAGTCCTAAATAAATACATAACTCAACTAACAACATATATCCTAAAAAACCATAAAAGACAAAGTCTCCATTTCTCCCCCTATTTGTCTCAAAGGGACAAAGGGAGGAAACTAAAATCAAATTAGGTAGAGAAAGTGTAAAAATCATTTTGATGTCCCGAATCTACTTTCTTAATCCACTTATTATCAACTTAGGGAGCAGCAGATTTAAAATGATAATTACTAAACCTCGGCATAAAGTTGACTCTGGTACGTTGTTTGCTTAAGCGCTTATAACAGAATTCTCCTAAATGGTCGGTTTTCAAATAGAAATTGCATTTGTAAACATGCCTAAAATTCTGCTTAGCATTAAAAGGATGGTTCATTTGTCTAACATTCCCATTCATTCTATTCAAATTCAAGTGCTTATAGAAAAACTGTTCTAAATGTCCAAATCTTAAACAAAATTTGCAATGAAACACTTTCCTTTCAGCACACTTGGAAGTGTTACAATGGTGCTGATTTTTAACTTCAATACTACTATTTAAATTTAACTTTTTATAACAAAATTTCTCCAAATGGCCAAACTTAGAGAAAAAATTACACTGAAAAGCAGGTTGCAGTTTTAAAATTCCCAACATTATGAATTTTGCTTAAATTTGCCTAACCCAGTTTCATTATGCCTAATTTTCTTAAAGTAGGAATTTTCCAAATGACCATGTTTGTTAAAAAAATTGCATAGAAATGTAGTTTTAGTAGAAGTAGAACATCCCTCTTTTTCAGCATGTTTATAAGACAACCTAAAATCATTTGAATTTGGAAATTGTTCCTTAGAGCTGACCAAATTGGTAACATGAAATTCTTATCCCTCAAATCCTAATCCTTTTGTGGACTGCTCATAATTCAAATTTTTATTTATAGTTTTCACAGCATTACCAACATTCAAAAATCCATCCAATTATTTCAAAGTGAATTCAAGTTCCTTTTGTGATTCATCAAATTTGAACAAAATTTCCTTATTTTTAGTCTCAAGTGTAACAACCTGTGACTTTGGAGACTGAGAAATTAAATTTTTGGGATTTTTTTTTAATTAAATTGGAGAATTTCAAAATTTGGGAATTGATGTCCAAAAATAGAGAACATTTCAAAGTATTCTGGATGATGATTTTGAGGGTACCATCTGTGGTGACAATTATTATGCAACACAAATAAATATGAAAGAGGCAGCAACCAAGAAAAGACAAATAAAAAGCCAATCACACAACAACGGGAGTACGTGGTTCAGCAAAGAAGTGCCTACGTCCACGGTGGTTCAGTCAGTGTTATTTCTCTATATTCTGAAGAATAAGTACAGAGAAGACAACTTGTCCTTTGCCCCGGACTTAGGATTTAATTTATACATGTGTATGTTGGAGTAGTGGGGGTGATAGGTTCCTTCTTATTAGCCATCTCCCCTACATAGGATCGTGCTCCCTTCCAACTTCTCTTCATGGTATCGTGGGGTAATCGGATGAGTATAAGAGGTGACGGGCCTGGGCTTTGGGCCCGTTAAGGAGGGGCCACTCGTCCAGGCCTTATGGTGCTAAATTCAGGGTACCCACAATTGCCCCTAAATTTGTTGGGCCATTTTTACAGGTCCAATGAATTTAAATAATCAGTTATGATGGTCGATTTCTTTGAAAACTGTGAAGTTGTTTTGGCGGCACCCTCTTCGCTATTCGTGCGTTATGATTAGTCTTGAAAGCTTGTTGGAATAAGACATATTTTCTCTTCGTCGCTTCAGCTTTTCTAGCAATCTTCTATCTTTTGAGAACTCTTAAGCTTTGTACCTTCTGTTTTCGGTCTCCACTCTCGTCGCTTCTTCACCATTTGACCTGATCTTCTGTCTTGTAAGTCTCTTGTGCCCTTTTTTTTTCTCGAGTTTATAGTTTTTCTTATATTTCTCCAATGGCGAAGATTGGAAATAAGTCAGTAACTGAGTTTAGAAAACTCTACAGTATTCCTGAGTGGGTAGAGATTGAGTGTTGTGACTCGCCGCCTAGGAACGTTAGGGATATAGAAGATGCACATTGGATTCACGTCCTGTTGCTCTCTCAGGGGGGTCTTACCTTTCCCCCAAATGGTCTGTTTCTGAACTTCTTTAGCTATTTTGGTATTGTGCCTGCACAATGTTTACCCAACGATGGAAAATAGTGAACGGCGTTCATAGGATAAATCAATTGTACGGCACAAGGTTAGGGCTTGCCGAGGTCTGCTTTTGTTTTTCTTTTTCTCGAACGAGCTCAGGTGTCCTGTACCTTAAGGCTAGGAGCCCTGATAGGGTATTGGTAGTAAATTTACCTGATTCCCATAAGGACTACTGGCAAGAAGGTTTTCTTGTTAGGAATTGGCAATTCTCCCCCCAATTTGAAGGGTCGAGGTCTGAGAGGTTCACTGTTCCCTTTTATGGGGAAGAATATATAGGTAGATGTTGTATTATTGTTTCAACCTTTGCTGACTTTGTGATTTTTCTAACCTCTCCTTGATTTTTCTTTTTCAGCGAGGGCAAAGAACTTGGAGCCTGCTCTCAGCGAGGTTCGTATCTCGGAACTGGTGAAAGCTTGGAACATCAGGGAACCTTTGGGTGACGGCGAGCATCCTAGGTCTGCTACTTTTCTTCTTGAATACACGAACACAGGCTCCAGCTTCATAGCCCGACCTGTGGATAGTGTTCCGGACTTCGATTCTTCCGAAGAGATTTCTGCTGAGCCCATCCATTTGGACGAAGAGGAGAGCAGCTCGGAGAGTGAGCCTGTAGGTGTTAGTAATTTGGGTGGAGGTAGTGCTGATAGTAGCAGTTCTTCGAGTACTACCAGCAGTTCAGGTGAAGAAATGCCTCCCAGGAAGAATTTAATCCGAGATAATGATGATGATGATGATGATGTGCTTCTTGCACAGAGGTCCAAAAAATCGAAGACTGTCTCCGGGGCCATAGCTACTGGTTCTCGGCCTTCCTCTCAAGAGCAAGATAAGAAGAAGAGAGAGGAGGAGCAGGCGAGGGAGAGGGAGAAGAAAAAGGAGGAGAAGAGGAAGACGTTGGAAGAGAGAAAGAGGAGGGAGAAGGAAAAGGAGGAGGAGAGGAGGAAGATGGAACTGAGGACCAAGACCGGTCAAGCCTTAGTCCCAGTATCTGCTTTTCCTGAGGGGGCTTCGGTGGCCACCTCTCCTCAGCTCGCCCCTGCGCTGCTTGAGAGGGCAGTCCTCCCTGCAGATCGTGAGAGGGCGTCAGGGTCCGATCAACTGGCTTTGCAAGCTAGCCAGAGACTTGCCTTGGTAAGGTTCCTTTTCTACTTCTCAACTTTTTCTAATCCATTTTGATGGTTTCTTCTTTCTGATCCTTTCCTTGTTTTTTGCAGTTTGTGACTGACTTTGCTGTGCTCTATCGCTCTCGCGACGAGCTTCTGAGAAGGAACACCGAGCTGGAGCAGTAGAAGTCTACTCTGGTGGCCAGAGGTTCTCAGCTGGAGGCCGATCTGAAGGTTGCTGATGCGGCTCGAGCTTCTTCTGCCTCGGCCCTTGCTAATTCTGCTCGCGAGAGAGATAATGCTGTTAGGGAGCTCGGCGAGCTGAGGAAGTCGTATGATCAGGTCTGCTCGAGCAAGCTGGACTTTGTGGAGAAGAACAGGGTTCTTGCCGAGCAGCCGGAGGCGGAGAAAGCCCAGGCAGCCACTCTTAAAGAAGATTCATACAATTCTGGCTGGGCTTCTGCGTATGAAGACGCCGAGGTTCAGATAGGCTATATTAGCCGTCTGAACTTCAAGAAAGGGTGGAACAAGGCCCTTGTGGCTGCTGGGGTGGATGTTGCATCCCCACTCTTTGACGAGCATGATCCAGGGCCAAAGCCAGTCGTGGATGAGGACCCAGCCCCAACTGCTGAAGGCACCAATCCTGTTTCTCGGGCGACCTCTTCTGATGCTCCCTTGGTCGAGGAGGCAGTGGATGCCCCTGCAGAGGGTAATGCCCCTGCTGATGCTGATAAAGACAAGGGTCCATCCACCGAGGTTGCTAAGTGATAGGGATTCTTTGTAATTTTTTCCTTTTTTGTTCTGATGTAACCTCGCTCGTTATCAATGAAAAGACTTTATTTTTGTTTATGCTGATCCCTTTCTTTCCTATTTCTTTTACTTGTAGTTGGTTGATGTGGATGACTATGTTCCTGTTACCTCCCAATTAGGTAGGACTCTGGGTCCTAATGCAAGCCCTGCAGTTCGTCAGGCTTTTACTAGGCTTTGCAGGTTTGCTAAGTCAAGGAACCAGAAATACAAAGATCAGTCCGAGCTGGTGGCCAAATTGAAGGACAGGCTCCAGGAAATGGAAGAGATCGGAGCTTCAGTGCAGGAAAAAGTTAGCGAGCTGAGAGCAAAGTTACTGGACGCCACCGAGATCAATCAAGTCATGGAGTTTCTTCAGCGGGAGAATGACGACCTGAGGCGGGAGGTCTTGAAGCTTAAGGAGCATTCGCCGAGCACCGCTTCGGCAGTCCTACAAGGCTCTTCCTCGTCGCGAGTTGCTCGGCCTCCCCTCCCGCGTGCTGGTAGGAGTACACGGGGTAGGAGTAGGAAAGTTGAGGAGCAGCGTGAGAGGGAAATGGAAGAGCTGCGCGGCGATGTCCGGCGAGCTTACGTAACTGCTGCTGGGCTCCAGAGGGATGTCACCCGACTGCGGCATCTATTCAAGAAGGGCCCTCGCCAAGTGTGGACTGATGGCTATGATCAGGGCTGGTTGGATGCTCCCACGAGATTATTAGAGTTCGAGGAGCTTTCCTTCATCAGGGGGTGGTTGAGTGCTCTCAAAGAGCTGCAAGTCCCAAGGAACTCGATATTGTGGTATCGGCACGAGGTTTCTCCCTCTACTCTGATGCCCAATCCATTCAGGCGAGATGATCGATGGATTCCTATCGATGCTATTCCTCGGCGACTACTGGAGTTGGACACAAATGAGGTTGTTGAGGAATTCGATCCTGCCCCTGATGACGGGAGGAGAGCCAAGGTTGCTGACTACCTTGCTCGGAGGCTTCCACCTTCTTGATATTTTGTTTTTTAATAATTGTAAATGCTTTGGGCGAGCCTTTGCCGACTAAACATGTACTATTATTGTTTGTAAATATAAAAGATTAATGGAAAGTTTGAGTTTTGGGCGATTTTTCCGACTAAACGTGTTTATCCAATCTTTGTTATATTTTTGCAGCTTCACAATCTTTATCTTGTCATGTGAGTGTCCGCCCAGTCCAGTATTAAGAATACCATTGTGCTCTCTCTTTACCTTTTAGGTCGTGTCGTCACACTCCCTTAGGTCTAAGAGGGGCAATTGGCGAGGACACACCTGTTATTGGATGTCTTCATCCGGTCAGGATTTTGTTTAACCAAAGTAGGTTTGATGCCTAAGAATACTCTGTAGGGCTTCATATATTGCCATGGGCAATGCTAAGAGGTCTGTCGTGCTTCGTGACGATGACCTGAGGAGGGGTGTTCCCCTGCTATGTCAACCATTATACCTGTGATTTGAAAAGGATGTGCAATAAGATATAATTGTTACTTTTTAGAGATTGATCAACTGAGAGATTTTTATTGGTAAATAGAGAAATAAAATGTCTTTTCTCATAATGAGTACAATAAAAGATCTAATCAATTGAACTCCTAAAAGTAGAATTTCTTGAGATTAGCTGCGTTCCATGCTCGTGGTATCTCTCTGCCCTTCATAGTTTTCAAATGATAGGCACCTTGCAGATCGTCTCTAATTATCTCATAAGGTCCTTCCCAGTTTGGGCCCAGTATACCATCTGATGGCTTCACTGTGTTGCCCAGGACCTTTCTTAGGACATAGTCTCCAACTTCGAACTTCCTCGAATTGACATTTTTACTGTAGTGCTTCGCGAGCTGTTGCTGATAGCTCGCTAGTTTTACTAGGTCAAGTTCCCTGCGTTCGTCGGCCAAGTCGAGTTCAGCGAGCAGAGCCTGATCGTTCTGACCCTGCTCGAGAAGGTCGGATCTCATTGTAGGCAATCCTGCTTCTAATGGGATGACCGCTTCCATACCATATGCTAGTGAGAATGGCGTTTGACCTGTGGCTCGCCTAGGAGTCGTTCTGTATGCCCATAGGACATGTGGTAGCTCGGTTGCCCACGCGCCCTTTGCTCGCTCTAACCGCTTCTTCAACCCAGCGATCACTATTTTGTTGGAAGCCTCAGCTTGTCCGTTGCTTTGAGGATAAGCTACTGAGCTGAAGTGGTGCCTGACCCCGTGCTGGTCGCAGAAGTTCTGAAAAGGGCCACTCTCGAACTGTGTTCCATTTTCAGTGATGATGGTTTTGGGGATCCCGAATCGAGTGATTATATTTCTCCATATGAACTTCATCATGTCAGCATCTCGGATGTTCGCCAGTGGTTCTGCCTCGATCCATTTGGTAAAGTAATCAGTTGCGACCAACAGGTATTTGCGATTGCCGGCAGCGGTGGGCAGTGGTCCCACGATGTCCATTCCCCACTGGGTGAAGGGCCAGGGGCTGGTCAGGGATTTCAATTCGCTGGCAGGCTGGTGGACCATGGGGGCGTGAAGCTGGCATTTCAGGCATCTGCGGACATATACTGCGGAGTCCCTTTGCATATATGGCCACCAGTAACCTTCTTTTATTGCTCGGAAGGCTAGAGACCTTCCTCCAACGTGACTCCCGCAGATTCCTTCGTGAAGCTCGTGAAGCACTGTCTTGACATCGCCTGGGTGGACGCATCTAAGGTAGGGGCCGGAGAAAGATCTTTTATACAAGTTGCCTCCCGTGGATAAGTGAAAGCGAGCAGCTTTGACTCTTATCTGGTGGGCAGTCCTCTTATCCTCTGGGAGCGTTCCGTTCTTCAAATAGTCTCTCAAGGGATCCATCCAGCTTGGGGCTGGTTCCAATTGGAGTATTTGTTTCGCTTTGGTCAGCTCGCAGTTGGGGTAAATGCTCGGGCAGCTAAGGAAATCGATAGGGATTATCCTTTTAAGGGTTGAATCAACTGCCGAGCTTAAGGCTGCCAAGGCATCAGTGTGGCTGTTTTGCCCCCTGGGAAACTGTTGGATGTTGATTTCTTCAAAGTTTGTCATTAGGTTTCTTACCAAGGAGAGGTAGGCTGCCATCCTTTCGTCCTTCGCGTTGTAGTCTCCACTTATCTGATTGGAAACTAATTGCGAGTCTCCGAATACTTGTAAATGCTTTGCTCCTAGAGTTTGCGCCCTTTGGAGACCTGCTATTAAGGCTTCGTATTCTGCTTCGTTGTTGGAGGCTGCAAATCCCAGCCTGATTCCTTGCTCGAGGACTGTATTTTCTGGAGTGATGAGAACAATTCCTACTCCTGCCCCCTTTGAGTTGGAGGCTCCATCAACAAATAGTTTCCAGCCTTCCCTTGTAGCCTGGTTGCTTTGTTCTGTTGGTTTAGGCTGGTCGAAGGGTTCTTCGCCTGTGAATTCTGCTATGAAGTCAGCAAGGATTTGACCCTTGATACTGTCCTTGGTTGAAATTGGATGTCAAACCGACCGAGCTCGACTGACCATTTAGACAGTCTGCCCGACAAATCCGCCTTCCTTAGGATAGCCTTGAGGGGGTGTGATGTAAGGACAATGATCGTGTGAGCTTCGAAGTAATGCTTCAGTTTCCTCGAGGACATTACCAGGGCGAATGCGAGCTTTTCCAATGGCAGGTAGCGCTGCTCGGCTTCTAGTAAGGTTTTGCTCGCGTAAAAGACTGGATGTTGGATCCCTGTAACTTCACACATTAGCGTTGAGCTGATAGTATGGCTGGATACAGAGAGGTAGAGGTACAAAGGGTGCATTTGCTGTGTTATGACAAGCAGTGGTGGGGAGCTTAGGTAGGATTTGAGCTCGCCTAATGCTTGCGAGCAACCTGGGGTCCATTCTACCGTTTTGTTGCCTTTTAAGAGTTGGAAGAAGGGCTTGCATTTCTCGAAGGATTTAGAAATGAAACGATTTAGAGAAGCGGGCATTCCAGTGAGCTTCTGTACATCGCGGATTGTGCGAGGAGGTTGCACCCGTTTAATTGCATCAATCTGGTCCGAATTTGCCTCTATACCACGCTTGCTGACCTAATACCCAAGGAACTTTCCTGATTGGACACCGAAGGAACACTTGCTCGCGTTGAGTTTCATTCGGTATTTCCTGAGGATTTCGAAGGTACTTGCCAGGTCCGAAAGGTGGTTTTCTTTCTCCTTGCTCTTGACGAGCATGTCGTCGATGTAGACCTCCATCGTGTCTCCCATCTGATTCTTGAACATTTTAGTAACCAGCCGCTAATAAGTTGCCCCTGCATTTTTTAGCCCAAAAGGCATGACCTTGTAACAGTATAAACCAACCGTCGTGATAAACGCCGTTTTATCCTGATCTGGTGCATACAGGGGAATCTGGTGATAGCCTGAGTATGCGTATAGGAAACTCATTCGCTCGTGAGCTGCAGTGGCGTCTACTAGTTGGTCTATTTTCGGAAGAGGGAAGCTATCCTTGGGGCAGGCTTTGTTGAGGTCAGTGAAGTCTATGCAAACTCTCCACTTCCCGTTGCTTTTTGGAACTACCACTGGGTTGGATAACCATTTGGGGAATTGTACTTCCCGTATGGATCCTGCATCCAGCAGTTTTTCGACTTCTTGCTCTATTGCTTTGGCTTTCTCGAGAGCAGTTCGTCGTGCCTTCTGTGCTATTGGCTTGAATGTGGGATTGACGTGCAACCGATGGCAGACCATATTGGGATCGATTCCAGGCAGCTCATAGGGTTCCCAAGCGAAAACATCTATGTTTCTTCTGAGTAAGGTTAACAAATCCTTTCGCTCTTGGTCAGTGAGTGAGGCCCCGATCAGGAAGACTCTGCTGTTGTCGCCTTCTCTAGCAATTACTTCTACCAGGTCCTCTACAACACGCTCGGAGGGGAGGAGCCTGGTCTCTTCCACTCCGGGCCTTCCATATTTTAATTGCTATTTGGAAGGGATTGCACCTTCCTCCACTTTCTTTCTGGTTTGAACGTCTTTTTTCTCTGGACTTGGTCGGATGGCCGCTATGAAGCACTTTCGCGCCATCGCCTGGTCGCCATGTATCTCCATCACTCCCCGCTCGGTGACATATTTGAGCTTCTGGTGGTAGGTCGAGGAGACTGCCCTCATTGTATGAAGCCATCCCCTGCCGAGGATGGCTTGGTACGGTGAATCGATGTCGACCACCAAGAATTCGATCATTTTCAAAACATTTCCAGCGAGCACTGGTAGTACTATCTTGCCCAGAGGCATGGTCATTTTTCCAGCGAAGCCGACCAGAGGAACAGTGGTTCCCTTCAGGTCGGCGATGTTTAACTTCAATTTCCTGAACAGGTCGATGTACATTACTTCAGATGAGCTTCCTTGATCGACGAGCAACCTGTCGATATCAAAGTTGGCTATCCTGAGTGTAATGACTAAGGCATCGTGATGTGGGGTCCTCACTCCCACAAGATCTTCATCCGTGAAAATAATATGCTTGTTGTAGTTGATGTCCTCTGCTCGGCGGCGTTTTCCTGCCTGTGATTTCGCTCGATCAATTTGAAAAGCTTGCATTACTGCTGTCAGCTTCTTTACCTCCATCCGAGTTGAGTTGCCCTGGATTTGCTTAACATCGGATACTCCATGGATTACTGCGAATTCGTGTCCGGTGTCGTCTTCTAATACGTTGTCGGGTTTTGCCTCCTTGTGGGCAGTCACTCTCTCTACCTTCCTTTCCACAAAGTCATTCAAATGTTCGGATTGGGCCAACTCCTCGAGGTGGGACTTAAGAGCCTTGCAGTGCTCGGTCTTATGTCCTCCCTCTTTGTGGAAGGTGCATCTCAGCGCATTGTTTCTTTTCGATGGGTCTCCTCCCATTTTCCGGGGCCATTTGATGAACGGCTCATCCTTGATCTTAGCGAGAATTTTGTAAATTGGTTCTTTGAAGACGGTGTTGACCGCCTGGAATGACTTTGCAACGTCAGGGCTCCCTCCGTTCTTGGGGCCATTCTTGCTCCCATTCTTTCCTCCTTTTTTCTGGTTATCAACTTTCTCACTTCCCTTCGTGGCGAGCTTGGTTCGACCGTTTTCACCTATGTTAAGGCGGGTGACATCTTCCACCTTTGCGTATTTCTCAATCCGGGCCATCAGGTCATCAATGGTGGTTGCTTCCTTCTTTGTCAAGGACTGGTAAAGGAGGGAAGAGCTAGGTAGCCCAATTTTGAATGAAGCCACTGCCACCTCTTCTGTGCAGTCCTCGACTTCGTTGAATAACTCCCAGTACCTCTTCGCGTAGTCTCGAAGTGTCTCCTGAGGAGTTTTCTTCATCGTCAATAGAGCATCCATCCTTTTGGGATGGGAGCTGCTGGTGATGAACCGGGCCGTAAAGAGCTCGGCCAGGGATTTGAAATTTCTGATGGATCGGTGAGGGAGTTTCTCGAACCATTTCTGAGCCACATCATGAAGGCTCGAGGGGAAAATACGACACATCAACGCATCTCGGTGATTCCAGAGGGTCATAGCCTGCCGGTACTGCCTGACATGATCAATGGGATCAGTCTTCCCGTCATAAATCTTGAACCTTGGAATAGCAAACTTTTTTGGAGCTTCTTCTTCTTCAATTTCCCTTGTGAAGGGCGATTTCATCTGGGTCTTGAGGGCTCTCCTGGCGAGTTCTCTGGTTGACCTGGTGCCGCGGTGAGCTGGATGTTGGTCCATTTCTCTGCGGACTAGGTTCCTTATGTTGTCGTCGCTGCGAGCAGGGCTCTGATAGCGGCGAGCTTTTCTCAGTTGCTCGCGGAGGTCGTCGTCTGAGTCGCCACCTTCGAACCCTTGATATTGCAGCCTAGGGCTCCTTCCTCGGCTGCGAGATTTGCTCGCCTGAGGGCTAGGAGTGCGATAGGGGCGTCTCCTGGTATCAGGACGTAGCTCTTTTTCCAGTTTTTCCAGTCTTCTTTTCAGGCGAGCATTCTCAGCCTCATACCTGCGAGAAGACTCCCTCTGCTCGTGGAGCCTTGCTTCGTACGCATCGATCAATCTGGATATCTGAGTGGACCTTGCTGGTCCTTGACTTTCTTCTGAGGCTGGCCTTTCTAAGCGAGCCCCTTGATCGGAACGTCGGACTTCAGACCTAATCCTGTGAGGAGCGGGTGGCTCCTGAATGTCTCCTGCTTGAGGAGCGTTGCTGCTGTGACCAGACATCTTAGATTTTTTTCTCGGTGTGGGCTCTTCTCAAGGAAAGATAAACGTTTCCCACAGACGGCGCCAATTGTGGTGACAATTATTATGCAACACAAATAAATATGAAAGAGGCAGCAACCAAGAAAAGACAAATAAAAAGCCAATCACACAACAACGGGAGTACGTGGTTCAGCAAAGAAGTGCCTACGTCCACGGTGGTTCAGTCAGTGTTATTTCTCTATATTCTGAAGAATAAGTACAGAGAAGACAACTTGTCCTTTGCCCCAGACTTAGGGTTTAATTTATACATGTGTATGTTGAAGTAGTGGGGGTGATAGGTTCCTTCTTATTAGCCATCTCCCCTACATGGGATCGTGCTCCCTTCCAACTTCTCTTCATGGGATCGTGGGGTAATCGGATGAGTACAAGAGGTGACGGGCCTGGGCTTTGGGCCCGTTAAGGAGGGGCTACTCATCCAGGCCTTATAGTGCTAAATTCAGGGTACCCACACCATCGATCCCGAAAGGATCGATATAGTCAAAATGATTGTCATTGGGTTTTATTTCGGCTCCGGAATGTTTTTAAGTCAGTTTGACTCGAATTGGAGTAAACGAGTCATTTAAAGTGTGTATTAACATTTAAAACTGGGTTTATTGTTTTAAGGGATTTGAAGGCTTACGGATCAAGCCTTCTCATTTGTGAGAAAGAGAGAAAGAGAAAGGAAGAAAGAAAGAAGAAGAGAAGTAGAGAGAGAGGAAGAAAAGCTTGGAGATTCCGGACTAACCGCGTCATCGAGGATGATCCAACCCCTAAAAATCTGAGGCAAGTGTTTAATCTTGCTAAATAAGTCATTTGTGTATTTCATTTCATAATTTGTGGGTTAAAGAAATGGATTTTGGGTATTAATAGCAAAACCTAGATTTTGGGTTAAATCTTGAAATTGATGTTTATACATGGGTTTAAAGGGTATAAATTGATGAGGTGAAATTATGTGTTTGATGTTGGAAGCATTATTGGGTTACAAATTTATAGTTAAGAAATTATTGATTTGGGATTTTGGGAAATTAGGTTTATGTAGAAAAAATGACCATTTCGTAGCCAGCTGAACAGGCCGAATCGATTCGGAATGTTGCAGAGTCCCAGGTCTGTGTGACCGAATCGATTCGCTTGGCCAAATCGATTCGGAATCGAATTGATTCGAAACCAGCGCATTTTGAGGAATTTTCTCTAGAATGATTTCTAACCCTTTTTGGTTGGGTTTATTGATTTGCGGCCTTCTCTTATGATGTAAGAGATATGTTTTGGAAATATATAAGGGGTTTCTCACACGTTGTGATTATGGGGACTTCTTGGGACAATTTGGGAAAGTATGTATCCATGTATGCAATAGAGCTGGGTATAGAGATAGTGAGAAACCTCATTGAGGATGGAAATCCTAATATTAGACCAAGAGTGAGTCTAGATATGATGTGGAGTTAAGAACTCTTAAAGAGAGAGTGGCGAGGGCATGGCTCGTAATTGTAGGCCGAGGGTAGTGCCGAATCCTTATGGTAAATAGGATTCTTTTGAGATTAAGGTTTAGGGACCGAAGAGTGAGAGGGTCATGTATCCTTAAAAACGTTTAAATTAAGGAATAATCAGTAACCCAACCGGAGTAAGGGGTTCATATGATCAATTGAACTGTAGGTGAAATTGGGAACGATTTGGATCGTACTATCAACTATAATAAGTGGTAGCATAAATTCTAGTCAGGATAGTTTATACATAATTGAGTGGAAGTAACCATTGGGATTATAACACTTGAAATGAAGTTGGGATGTGGAGGTTTATAGACTGTTAGTCATGTATATGCCAATGGTCAAATAGTACTAGAGATAACTATGTACTTTTGAATATAGAGGAGATGTGTAGTGATGGTTTCCTACACTAAACTTTGGGTGATAACCCAAATGTTGGATATGAACATATATTTTTGGGAGACTATTCATCATAGGAAAAATGGATGAATATGCTTCAAGTGAGGGATTCTATTCACATATCGAGGTAAATTAAATGAGTTTGGGATGACGGCTAGTATATTGAGGACTATGTATACCTATAGACCGAGTTTATATATCTTATAAATATGAACGAGGTATAGTTTGTGTGTGTATATATATATATATATATATATATATATATATATATATATATATATATGGATATGTGGATATATATTTGTATGGATATGAATATATGGATATATTTATGTTGTGAATATCTAAACCGTATGTGATGGTTTAATGTTTGATCATATGATGGGATCATATGGATGTGTATATATTGTGCATGTGAACGATATATATACTTATGTGGTTAAGCATACCCCGCTCATGCTATCATTGGGAAGTTTTCGCGCAAAGGGTGAGCATCCTGGCTTAAGGACCAGGGTGTGGATATTCCCCAGGTCATAGTCATCCATGGTGTTATTATGTGATATGCATTTCTTTTGGGGTGGGACGTGGTGGGTATGTCTCGTCTCACTGACCGGTTAGGAGCTATGACCGTTTCCCGGGACGTCGTGTGTGTGTGTGTTTGGCCCCGATGTCAGTGATATTGAGTCCGACCATGGTCCCCAGGATGGTATGTGAGTAATGCCCTCGAAGATGATAACATGGTGCAGTTTATCGGCACTATATATATATAGCTGGGTATATTATGTGCATGGCCATTGTCCATCAGGTGTGATATGTACACTTGGTCATGGGTATGGATGATGGTATATATATATATATATATATATATATGGTTAGAATTAATTCCTATATATATATATTTATATATATCCTATAGATGAAAGGGGTAGGGAATCTTGTTGGAGTACATCTTGGATGATTATGGTGTACTAGATTATTGGGGGTTGATGTATCGCATTTAAGGAATATTTCGGTTACATCATCCCAAGGATATTATTGGAGATTTTGAGTTGTTCTTATATGGTAATCTAAATTTAGTAGAATTGTACGAATGGCATAATGGATCTCTAGGATCGACATTGTCAAGGAGTAGTGTAACGGGGCGGTTCCTTGTTTGGATTTCTCTTTGCGAGACGCCCCACGCACGAAACGTAGTGTAGTGTTGAGATTGGAGAGAAGTTTTCTCAATAATAATTTGTATGCATGTTATTTAGAGATTAAATCATATGATTCAACCCAAATGTATATGGGTACCGTAATAAGAATTATAATCGATTAAATTATAAACCGGAATTCATTAAGCCTAGTATGGCATAATTGTTTGAAAATAATCTTGTATGATTAGTAAGGGGTGGATTCTTAGGTATGCTAGGAAGGCAGGTACTGGGGGTATAGTCTATGCCTATGTTTAGTTAGGTTGTCCATATAGGTGGGGTAACTTAACTAAAATTTCAGGACGCGAATAGGTTCGCGCCGTTAGAGGAGAGGAGAGTTGGGGTTTCACGAGAGTGCGATTCCACTTTAATTATGAAATAAGCGCATTTATATTTATTATGCACGGTTAACACACTTGCTAAATATTTTCACAACTCGGGATCTGACCCGTTTACTTTTCTCTCCCGCATGTGTGTATATATATATATATATCACTACAGGTGTCCTACCGCATGGATGTCGGATGACCTTCTATCCAGAGTCTTGGGAGCCGTGACAGGTGCGGACTGTTGCGGGATGTAGAATGTAGTCGCTTCCTACTCCTTTAAAAATCTAGGTAGGATTAATGTTGTATATTGGGTTTATACCCAAGGGAGAGTTATAAATGTTTATATTTATTCCATTTCAGTTATTGTATTGTCTGTGACCCGAAAACTTATTCGGGTTTATTTTCCTTGTGGTATATTCGGTTGTAGTTTCTTATTTCATTTTATCCTAGCATTTCATGTATTATAGTTCTCGGTTGCATCTTTCTTTTCTTTGTTAGTAGCTTATAGTGTTGGTTTGTTGTCTATGCTATGTTTTATTTGAATTTTAACATCTCGCTTATATGATATTGGGTAGTTAGTCGTATATTATTTAGTTCTGACAGTTCATGTTGAGACTGAGCCATCTGAGACTCCTGATTTAATGTAGTATAGGGTTGGCCACCCGTTATTATTTTTAGCGGGTTATTATAGATGGTATCAGAGCATCATGTTCTAGAGTCTTTAGGATCTGTGCGGGTTTTCTGCGTTCTTCCGTTAACGTTCTTGGTATAAAGTCCTACTATTAGGATTGTTGTGTTCACTGCATTTATCTTCTTCTGTGAAGTGTATTGACTTGATCGACGTTCTGATAGCAGTTGCTCTCGTTTCAGACGTCACCTAGATTATGTCATCTAGGAAAGGACAAGATTAAAGATACAATACCCATAACAAATTTTGGGTATGCTTTGATTGGAGGTATTTGTTTTCCCGATTTCGGCGAAAATAAGAAAGAGAACTCTAGCAGTGGTTCAGGGTGACCTATCGGTGGTTGAGTAAGAAAGGGAAATTTACTCGGATGGCGAACCTTGGACTTAGTAAAGTAAGTCTGAGGAGAGGTATATAGTGTAGTCCTTGGGAGGTTTAGATTGAGAAACTCGTCAAACTTTGTTAGGAAACTTGGTGTTGGTGACTTTTACCGATGTGAGGTAGGTGGAGTTGTCCCAATATCAGGAGTATTGCCTTCTGGGGTGAGGGAGAAAGAAGTTGGAGACTCAGGTGAGTTGAGTAGGACTGAGGGAGTTTTCGATAGTTGTAATCGTGCTCTGTCCTTAAAAATGGTTATGAAGGATTTTGAGGAAGTTGTTTCTCTTGTGGAGAAATAGGTTTAGGGATAATGATTGTCTTGGAAGAAGTAGAGGACCCTGAGTTGAGATTCAAGGGCGAGGTGAAACCATTGGATTATGGAAATATAAGGTAGAATACATTTCTTTGGGTTTAAGTCACGCTTTGTGCGATATTGGGAACATCACGCGTTAGGTATGATGAGTAGTTAGACGTTACACCGTTAGGGTGTATGGAGTTTTCCTAGAAGAAGAAGTGAGTAAGTATGGCATCTTTCGAGACGATAAATCATCTCGTGAAGAGATAGTAGGGAATTGTACTATTGAATTCCGGAAGTGCGAAATGTTGAGGTTTGTTGAGTAGTGGTTATAAGGCTATTGTCTTATGGGTAGGCTAGGGCGTGTAATTATAGTGTTCTGATGAGAGGAGGACTTACCTTGTGGAAAATGCTTTGATGCAATGCACGGGATTAGTATAGCTGAGAGGTTTAGAGTTTAGTGGATTTAGTTTGAGCGAATAATTTAGCTCATAGTTGTTCTAGCTTTGAGAACTAGGTATTGGTTAGATTATTGTTTTTGTTGAGGCCTTGTGTCCTAAACATAAGGTGTTTGTTTGGCACGTCAAAAGATATGGATTTGATTTATATTATATTGTTGTATAGGCCTTAACCCTGGTTCAACTAATCTCAATCCCCGACCTAGCTACACAGTAGTGTATTTGGAAGGTTCCTTGTTTGGATTTCGCTTGCAAGACCTCCCCCGCACGAAGGTAGCTAGCGTCATGAATTGAGGGGAGTTCAACCATGGGAAATTTCGAACTTTTATATATTTAATAGGTTGCTATAGATTATATTGCTGAAAGTTATATTAAGAATTAAGGCTAATGGAGCCTAATTATAATTCTATGAGTGGAGCTCGGGTACGGGGTGTATGGGCGCCCTGGGTAGCTACTTTGTTTTGAAATTTATATGGTTCGACGTGAGAACTAGGAAGGATCGGTATAGTGATCCCGAGGGTTGATGTGAGGACTAGAAGTGATTGATGTCCTAGTCATATCTTAAATTTCGCGGACGAAATTTTTGTAAGGGGGAAGTATGTAACAACCCGTGACTTTGGAGACTGAGAAATTAAATTTTTGGGATTTTTTTTTAATTAAATTGGAGAATTTAAAAATATGGGAATTGTGGTCCAAAAATAGAGAACATTTCAAAGTATTTCGGATGATGATTTTGAGGGTACCATCGATCCCGGAAGGGTCGAGATAGTCAAAATGACTGTCATTGGGTTTTATTTCGGCTCCGGAATATTTTTAAGTCAGTTTGACTCGAGTTGGAGTAAACGAGTCATTTAAAGTTTGTATTAACATTTAAAATTGGGTTTATTGTTTAAGGGATTTAAAGGCTTATAAATCAAGCCTTCTCATTTATGAGAAAGAGAGAAAGAGAAAGGAAGAAAGAAAGAAGAAGAGAAGAAGAGAGAGAGGAAGAAAAGCTTGGAGATTCTGGCCCAAACGCGTCATCGAGGACGATCCTGTAACACCCCGCCCGCCCGGGGAGAGCGAACGAAGCGCTAATGCGATAAAATAAATCCAAATACACAAGTGACAAGGTATAGAGCATCTAAATAAACCCACAATAATATAAATCCACTAATCTCAATCTCTTCAATTACAACAAGTCTCTCGAATAAAAATACAACAACTAACTCAAAAATAAAATACAAATCTCCAAAGCTCTATACATCAAAATAATACAAATCTTTTCCAGACAATCCTCGCTAAAATCAATCTCCATAGCGCCCCAAAATCCACGCTAACCTGCCACTAAAAGAAAATATGGGGAAGTACACAATACGACGGGAATATGCTCAACAATAATGTTAGCGAAGAACAAAGCGCAACAATACGAATACAAATATTCAAAATCAAATGCAAATCTTAATAGAATTTATCAATAAATCTTTCAACAACACATCAATGGGTCACCAGGCCTCACCACATCCGTATATGCTTTATCAAGCCATATCCCGGGAAACAGGAATTTTGGCGGGTGCCCAACATCCGTGCCATATAAAAATATCATGACAACGTGCTCATCAATAATATAATGATACCACATGAATCAAAATAATTTCAACAATTATTTTCTAGATTTCAATGAATTTATCAATTCAAATATGAGTTCAATTAACAAGAATTCAAAGAGAATGACACTCGCGAGATTTAAGGAGCATATTGTGTAAAACCCCATACCTCAAACCATGATGAGAAACCAATGATCACATCCTCAAGATCAACACAAAAGATCTACAAAAGCTCCTCCAAGAACCTCCAATAAAATATCCCCAGGAACACCTCTAATCTAAGGTTGGAACTCACAAATCTCAAGGGCCAAAATATATATAAAAAGAAGAGGAATATAAAATATATTTGCTACCAAAATTTGTGCCAAAAGTATGTTAAAAGGGTTGCCCACGACTTCTTTTTATAATGCAAAGAAATAAAAAGTTGGAATCCAAAAGACTCCTTTAAATAAGGCAAAGAAATGAAGAGTTGGAAGTCAAAACAACTCCAAGAGTTAAAAACATTTAAAAATTATTTTAAAATCCGTTTTAACTCCGTTTTTGAAACCGTTTGAAATTCTCGCCTTTAAAAATAATAACCAACATATTTGAGCAATAAAAATAATTTTATCAAAAACTTTATTTTCCTACATTTTCCAGAAATTAATTAAAATAGCCCAAAAATTATGTGAATTGTTACACTTCCCCACTAACAATGGAATTTCGCCCTCGAAATTCTCCGAATGCCTAACTCTCAAAATCAGGCCAACAATCTCCAAAATAATTTCGTCTTTAAAAATAATTTCCTCATATCTAATCTAGATGCCTAACATGAATATCACCTAAAATTTTCTATCTCCAAAAATTGCTAACCACGCAATGAACCCAAACTCCAAGACTCGAGAGTTACCGTATACCTAAGCTCTGATACCATTTGTAACACCCCGCCCGCCCGGGGAGAGCGAACGGAGTGCCACTATCGATAAAATAAATCCAAATCCACAAGTGACAAGGTATAGAGCATCTAAATAAACCCACAATAATATAAATCCACTAATCTCAATCTCTTCAATTACAACAAGTCTCTCGAATAAAAATACAACAACTAACTCAAAAATAAAATACAAATCTCCAAAGATCTATACATCAAAATAATAGAAATATTTTCCAAATAATCCTCGCTAAAATCAATCTCCATAGAGCCCCAAAATCCGCGCTAACCTGCCACTAAAAGAAAATATGGGGAAGTACACAATACGACATGAATATGCTCAACAATAATGTTAGCGAAGAACAAAGCGCAACAATACGAATACAAATATTCAAAATCAAATGCAAATCTAAATAGCATTTATCAATAAATATTTCAACAACACATCAATGGGTCACCAGGCCTCACCACATCCGTATATGCTTTATCAAGCCATATCCCGGGAAACAGGAATTTTGGCGGATGCCCAACATCCGTGCCATATTAAAATATCATAACAACGTGCTCATCAAAAATATAATGATACCACATGAATCAAAATAATTTCAACAATTATTTTCTAGATTTAAATGAATTTATCAATTCAAATATGAGTTCAATTAACAAGAATTCAAAGAGAATGACACTTGCGAGATTTATGGAGCATATTGTGTAAAACCCCATACCTCAAACCATGATGAGAAACCAATGATCACATCCTCAAGATCAACACAAAAGATCTACAAAAGCTCCTCCAAGAACCTCCAATAAAATAGCCCCAAGAACACCTCTAATCTAAGGTTGGAACTCACAAATCTCAAGGGCCAAAATATATATAAAAAGAAGAGGAATATAAAATATATTTGCTGCCAAAATTTGTGCCAAAAGTATGTTAAAAGGGTTACCCACGACTTCTTTTTATAATGCAAAGAAATGAAAAGTTGGAATCCAAAAGACTCCTTTAAATAAGGCAAATAAATGAAGGGTTGGAAGTCAAAACAACTCCAAGAGTTAAAAACATTTTAAATTCATTTTAAAATCCCTTTTAACTCCATTTTTGAAACCGTTTGAAATTCTCGCCTTTAAAAATAATAACCAACATATTTGAGCAATAAAAATACTTTTATCAAAAACTTTATTTTCCTCCATTTTCCAGAAATTAATTAAAATAGCCCAAAAATTACGCGGGTTGTTACAGATCTAACCCCTACAAATCTGAGGCAAGTGTTTAATCTTGCTAAATAAGTCATTTGTGTATTTCATTTCATAATTTGTGGGTTAAAGAAATGGATTTTGGGTATTAATAGCAAAACCTAGATTTTAGGTTAAATCTTGAAATTGATGTTTATACATGGGTTTAAGGGGTATAAATTGATGAGGTGAAATTATAGGATGTGTTTGATGTTGGAAACATTATAGGGTTACAAATTTACAGTTAAGAAATTGTTGATTTGGGATTTTGGGAAATTAGGTTTATGTAGAAAAAATGACCATTTCGTAGATAGCTGAACAGGCCGAATCGATTCGGCCTATTTTCGAATCGATTTGGAATGTTACAGAGTCCCAGGTCTGTGTGACCGAATCGATTCACCACCCGAGGTGAATCGATTCGGCCTGAGACCGAAGCCCAGGTCTTTGGACCCGAATCGATTCGCCTTGGAGGCCGAATCGATTCGGAATAGGGCCGAATTGATTCGAAAACAGGGCATTTTGAGGAATTTTCTCTAGAATGATTTCTAACCCTTTTTGGTTGGGTTTATTGATTTGGGGCCTTCTCTTATGATGTAAGAGATATGTTTTGGAAATATATAAGGGGTTTCTCACACTTTGTGATTATGGGGACTTCTTAGGACAATTTGGGAAAGTATGTATCCATGTATGCAATAGAGTTGGGTATAGAGATAGTGAGAAACCTCATTGGGGATGGAAATCCTAATATTAGACCAAGAGTGAGTCTAGATATGATGTGGAGTTAAGAACTCTTAAAGAGAGAGTGGCGAGGGCATGGCTCGTAATTATAGGCCGAGGGTAGTGACAAATCCTTATGGTAAATGGGATTCTTTTGAGATTAAGGTTTGGGGACCGAAGAGTGAGAGGGGTCACGTATCCTTAGAAATGTTTAAATTAAGGAAAAATTGGTAACCCAACCAGAGTAAGGGGTTCATATGATCAATCGAACCATAGGTGAAATTGGGAACGATTTGGATCGTACTATCAACTAGAATAAGTGGTAGCATAAATTCTAGTCAGGATAGTTTATACATAATTGAGTGGAAGTAACCATTGGGATTCTAACACTTGAAATGAAGTTGGGATGTGGAGGTTTATAGACTATTAGTCATGTATATGCCAATGGTCAAATAGTACTAGAGATAACTATGTACTTTTGAATATAGAGGAGATGTGTAGTGATGGTTTCCTACACTAAACTTTGGGTGATAACCCAAATGTTGGATATGAACATATATTTTTGGGAGACTATTCATCATAGGAAAAATGGATGAATATGCTTCAAGTGAGGGATTCTATTCACATATCGAGGTAAATTAAATGAGTTTGGGGTGATGGCTAGTATATTGAGGACTATGTATACCTATAGCCGAGTTTATATATCTTATACATATGAACGAGATATAATTTGTGTATATATATATCTGGATATGTGGATATATATCTGTATGGATATGAATATATGGATATATTTATGTTGTGAATATATAAACCTTATGTGATGGTTTAATGTTTGATCATATGATGGGATCATATGGATGTGTATATATTGTGCATGTGAACGATATATATACTTATGTGGTTAAGCATACCTCGCTCATACTATCATTGGGAAGTTTCCGTGCAGAGGGTGAGCATCCTGGCTCAAGGAGCAGGGTGTGGATATTCCCCAGGTCATAGTTGTCCATGGTGTTATTATGTGATATGCATTTCTTTTGGGGTGGGACGTGGTGGGTATGTCTCGTCTCACTGACCGGTTAGGAGCTATGACCACTTCCCGGGACGTCGTGTGTGTGTGTTTATCCCCAATGTCGGTGATATTGAGTCCGACCGTGGTCCCCAGGATGGTATGTAAGTAATGCCCTGGAAGATGATAACATGGTGCAGTTTATCGACGCTATATATATATAACCGGGTATATTATGTACACAGCCATTGTACATCAGGTGTGATATGTACACTTGGTCATGGGTATGGATGATGGTATATATATATATATATATATATATATATATATATATATATATATATATATATATATATATATATATATATATATATATATATATATGGTTAGAATGAATTCCTATATGTATATATATATATCCTATAGATGAAAGGGGTATGGAATCTTGTTGGAGTACATCTTGGATGATTACGGTGTACTAGTTTATTGGCGGATGATGTATCGCATTTAAGGAATATTTCGGTTACATCATCCCAAGGATATTATTAGAGATTTTGAGTTGTTCTTATATGGTAATCTAAATTTAGTAGAATTGTACGTATGGCATAATGGATCTCTAGGATCGACATTGTCAAGGAGTAGTGTAACGGGGCGGTTCCATGTTTGGATTTCGCTTTGCGAGACGCCCCACACACGAAACGTAGTGCAATGTTGAGATTGGAGAGAAGTTTTCTCAATAATAATTTGTATGCATGTTATTTAGAGATTATATCATATGATTCAACCCAAATGTATATGGGTACCGTATTAAGAATTATAATTGATTAAATTATAAACCGAAATCCATTAAGCCTAGTATGGCATAATTGTTTGAAAATAATCTTGTATGATTAGTAAGGGGTGGATTCTTGGGTATGCTAGGAAGGCAAGTACTGGGGGTATAGGCTATGCCTATGTTTAGTTAGGTTGTCCATATAGGTGGGGTAACTTAACTAAAATTTCAGGATGCGAATAGGTGCGCGACGTTAGAGGAGAGGAGAGTTGGTGTTTCACGAGAGTGCGATTCCACTTTAATTATGAAATAAGTGCATTTATATTTATTATGCACGGTTAACACACTTGCTAAATATTTTCACAACTCTGGCTCTGACCGTTTACTTTTCTCTCCTGCATGTATATATATATATAAATATATATATATATACTAGCGTATGCCCATGCCTGAAGGCACGAAGAAATTTTCTAAAGTACGTAATCGCGAAACGGCGACAATTTTTCAAAGTACGTAATAGCGAAACGCAAAAAATTCGAAGTGTAATTTTAAAACAATGGGTCATAATATCCTTTATTTATAGGAATATTCACCATGCTTAACAAACAACAAATATTCCAATAACATTCAAATAGTCTAAATTCATCAAATAAATTCACATATAATACGAAATATACAATATTCATCGATCGAATTCACATTGTGTTTCAAAAAAACAAAGTGTCAAATTTTTAAAAAAATTGGACATAATCTCCTTTGTTTATGGAACTATTCACCCTTTTAACAAATAAAAAATTGTCCAACATCCAAATTGTCTAAATTCATCAAACAAATTCACGTATAAAATGAAATATACAATATTCATCAATCAAATTCACTGTATCTAAAAAAAAAAAGTGTCAATTTTCAAAAAAAAAATTGGGCATAGTCTCCTTTGTTTATTGAACTATCCACCCTGTTTAAGGGGTAACAACAAATCCAACAATAAAAAAAAATCCCAAATTCGAAGATGGGAGCTAAAAGGCCGAGAAAGGAGAATATGAATTTCTTCTTTCTATGGAACCTCCTCAAAATGTCTGTGTCGTGGTGTTTGACCACCATCTTGGATGGGGTGAGAGCTACTAATGTTGTCTTCCCACCTCTCGCCATTATCATTCTCTCCCTCTCGATTTTCTGTACGTTTTGACAAACAATAAATATAATTAATCAGTTTCTCGAACAAATATACAATCACATAAGTAAATGTACAATGAGTAACATACATGAGCTTTTTTCATCCTAATCTTATTTGCATCCAAGGAAAAGAAGATTTATAGTAATTTCCTAGCCTTGTTATTCGATTCTTGTAGTGAAGCTGAAAAGTGGGTAACAATGAAAATTAATAGTAATTTCCTAGCCATGTTATTCCATAAAAAGTCCAAACTGTGGCAATATTGAACAGAAATGGAGAGCAAACTATTGTATCAGCTTCGATAAAAATTACAAATAACATCCTATTGGGAAGTGGAAATTGATTGGGTGTGAGATTTGTGCGTGTGCGTGTGGGGGGGAGGGGCTGGGGTGAGGGTGGGGTACTTTTTTCAGGTGAAGGTAACAATGTGTGTGGGTGTGAGATTTGTGTGTGTGTGTGTGCATGTGTGTGCGTGTGTGTGAGTGGGTAAGAGGGAGGGGGAGGGGGAGCGGCAGGGTGAGAAGAGGGAGAGTTGTGTTTGTGTGTGTTTGTGTGCACATGTATGCGTGTGAGTGGGGAAGGGAGGAGGGGACGGGGAAAGGGGCGGTGGAGGGAGAGAATATGAGGGAGAGGTGTGTGTGTGTGTGTGTGAGTGGGGAAAGGGGGAGGGAGGAGGGGGTTGCATATATGCATCGCATATATACTATGCGTGTGTGAGTGGGGAAGGAGGGAGGGGGCGAGTGGGGGCGGCGGAGGGGGAGAAGATGAGGGAGATTACAGTGTTGGGGGCCCACTATATTTGTCTTTTGTCGAGTCTAAGTGGCTTGGGAAGCTTTGCCTTATACGCGACTGAGAATGTTTTCGGTCAATGGAGCTACCATTTACCAAAACTAAAAATGGAATTTCGGTTGGACGATCTGCAAAAGAATACAAATAACTTGTTCATTGGAATCAACTGAAACAAATAAAAGTACATATAAGAAACTGCATGCATAAGGTTGTAAACTTCAAAAGACAATGGCGTAGAAGTAAAACGATCAACAATAGATGCAAGACTTAATTGTTATCCCTTTATTATATGGCCCAATCAAACTATGATTCTGTTTATACAAAATAAAGCAAAGATTGTTGATGTTTATTTATTTTTTCAGTACATCTAGCGATCATATCTAATCGGGCTATGTGAATTAGATAATCCGGCCTTGAATATGATCAAACTCATTGCGAGCTTTGGGATATGAGCTCTTATTCAAGCAGGTCTAAAAAGGGAAAGATTAATAGAAATCTGATAAGGTAAAAAAACATTTAATTGAGGGCAACCACCTCTTTGAGACTGCTGAGTCCTTAAGTTCCACTTGTTCATCAACAATAAGTTGAATTGATTCTTTAGCAATTATTCGAGCAGTGAGCCCTGGCATTAGCTGCAAGGTGATATGTTTGGTTATATTTAAACTCTAAGACACAAATTTTAGTTTACAGTAAAATATACCTTACTTACTCTAATAGATTCTTTCTGTAAAAACTTCTCCCTCCGTTCCAATACCTGAATTACCTAAACTATGAACTCTACATGTTAATTTAACCCAATGGAACAAATAAAAGAAACCTCAAACTTAATTATACCTGGCAAAAACATTGGTGGAGAGGCAAATCGCAAAAGAGTATTGTGCGATTCAAACGTTCGATGTTGCATTGCAAAGAAAATTTTACTTCCAGTAAATGCAAAAGGCAAATATATGAATAAATAAAGAGATTGAAGTCGAGAAATAATAATTAAAATAAAAAAATTACCATAAATCACATAAGATGCACCAAAGTCCCACCTGCATATCCAACCTCAGTGCCTGTTCAGTGCTGATCAGGTGCTGCAACAGCAGCACTGCCCTTGCTCTGCCATAGGTGCTGCACCAATTTGTCTTGGCTCCGTGAGGTTTTTCATGAAGTTTCCAGCAGGTTTCGTTGGTGCAAATGGGAGTTAATTCCCTAAGTTAAGACTTCAATTGCAAGTGGTCTTCAAGAATTTTTCGCACCTTTATTTTGCATCCTCTGCATAACTGTTTCAATACTTCTACCAATAAAATAAAAGTCAAGTGTGTTAAGAGGAGTTATAGATTCATATTATAACACACACAATGCAACTTCAGTAACAATATCCAAAAAAATAATTTGCCCATAAACATACAATAATGTCTTTTTTGTATAATTCAATTTATTGTTTAGTTATACTTGAAGTTCATGTATCAAGTGGGGATGTTTTTGGGAAACCCAAAACTGAGATAAGAATGCCTCTTTTTAACACCTGCTATACCACTTTTTAACAGTTTTTAGCAGATGTTAACACATCACTTGAAGTTTTTAACACCTAAATTACCATGGCACAGTTTGGAGTCATTTCAACATCATCACAAATACCTATTCAGAGTCATTTGATGCCGAATCATTTCAACACTTGAAAACAATTTCCAAACTGACTTGGACCTGCCACGGATACCTGTTCAGCACCAAGTTTAAACTTGTCAATTCCTGGAAATGAAATAAAATATGAGAAAATCCGAATTTTCAAACCAAGTGTGTGCATGAACATTTAAGATTTTAACTATAGATTCATGAAGAAAGGTCCAAATCAAATATGAGAAAATCCTTTATTCAAACGAAAGAACACTACAAATAAAAAGAGACCATTTATATAACTAAAAGCTTAAATGCTTAAATGGATATTGTGTATTTCAGTGCATTTTCATATTCCTAAACGACACTGAATAATGGAAAAAAGCTCATGTTATGGCAACGCTTAGAAGTTCTGGGCATCTGGAATGACGATGAGATTCTATATGAAATCGCGCAACCAAATTGAAGATAGAGAGAAAGAGATATAATACTTGGTGATAAAAGGCATGAGCAAGAGTACTTTCGAGATTTAGAGAAGATTTTAGTGTTATCTTTGACATTGATTTGATCTCTTTAATTGTATGTGGATGATTGTCCCACTCTTCTGTAATGTTAAAGTGGTATCTTTAACTGTGAAAGAGAGTTACTAAAAAAATCAAAACAAAAGCGAAATGAAGCATTCGCTAATTGATGTCTAAACAAAATTATTCACAATAGACTTCCTCTTAGCAATATAAAAGTTGATGAAGAAATAAAATTCTGAAAAAAATAACCAAAATCCAATCAATCTCTACACAATTTCACTCAGATATATTGCACTCGGATATATATTAAATATATTAGAGAATCAATGTAAAATTAATAACGGTGAGGAGCGCATTGACTATCATACTACACAATTGAAACCATGTAATAAATTGAACATAAACAGAATTGAACATAAAAACTCCTCGTATAAAAACAAAATTTAGATGGACCTGCAGTTATGAGATCAATGTAAATGTTGTTTATGTTCAATGCACTATGGAACAAAATCTCATAACTGCAGAATATTATAGAAAATGTCAAAATATAGTTTAGAATGAAGTTCATATAGAGAGCTGAGTTATTTGTCAAAATATCTGCTCTGATAATCATCAACCATTGATTTTGTGTTGTTTTAGTATAATCAATTTTGGGGTTTCCTAGAGTTCAGCTGTAAAAAAAATAACTTGAAGAAATGGGATCTTTGAAGTATGAGAATCATTTTCAGAAGTCTGGCAATATATTCAGGGGCTGAAGCATTATGAATCAGTCAAGAGTACGTAGTATATGCCCGTGGAGTATCTTCACGTAGCAGTATATTAAGGGGCTCAAACAACTGAAAGTGTTGCTCGAACTTGTCACGTCACAGTATCTGAAGCATCGGTACCACCTATGCCAATATTCCTAGTATCTGCTGCCTAAGTACAGTACATTTTGGGGGCTATAAATTTTCAATGAGCAAGGCACATCTTTCAATATGAGAAACATCACAACAAATATGATCTAAAGTTTGCAGAAATAATATGTTAAATATCCCAGTTCAAGGCAAGTACTTGACGTAATACATATACAGTAGTTTATAAGCCACAATTTGATCATCTTCTTGCGTAATGTTAGGTATAGAAAGATCATATGGTCAGATATGTTTCTTAGCATGCAATCATAATATGGTTTTTCCAGTAGATTGTTCCTGATACTAACGTGTTGGGAGTACTTTCAACACTTGCAACTACGAAAATTAGAATGTCTACTATTAGAGAAAAGCACATAACAATATGTTTGATATGCAAAGTTAATAAATGGACTAAGAATAATGCCAAACCAATCTATCTGAATTTCAAAAACCATAAGAACTTGTAAGCGGAGAGATTAGTGTACCTTATTATGCGCAGCTGGACCACCATATTGGTGTGCTAGTGTGTCACCCATTCTCTCATAGAATCGCATTAATTCATCAGCTAAAGGTCATCAAGATCAATTTTTGTGGAATTTTTAAATCATAGAGTACATAGTTGTCGTCCCAGAGCAACCAAACCTAATCAGTGGAATTGTTGGTGATTGAAGTAGTGGACAGAATTAGCATCTCCACTACTTCAATCACCAATAATGCTGTATTTTTCTCAGCAGCTAAAACAAATGCTGCTGCTTCGGCTTCCATCTAAAAAATGGAGGTAATTCCGATTGCTGTCGTAGCAACATTATTAGTACTATTAGTAAGCATTCACCATAGAAAAATTTGTTTGTTTAAACGGTAACCATCCTCGAATAAAGTACTGAAATAGATGTCAGTCAGTTTGTAGAGCATCAATTTCAGAGCTGGCCGTATGATCGTGATGAATATGGTCCATTATCGAGTTAAGGCAGCTTCTAGTTTAAACATGATTTCAAGTCTAGGGGATTTAGAGATGGTGGGACACACAATAAAGGACCCCAGGCAGGGGCTATAAGAGGTTTCCAGTTCTATGAAGATGACATTGAAGTCGAGACCATTTTCCATTTTGCCTTTGGACTTTACTTGCTGCGAGGTGAGCCCTTTATATTCTTCGTCTAGTGCCTATTCTTCCAATCATTCACAGCCATATAACTGTCCTTTTAAGACCTGATCAATAGATTTAAAGAAGTAGTTCTTCCATATTAGCTATATTACATGTGTATTGTATACTATAGAGTGGAGTGTGAAAGGGAAAGAAACTAAAAAACAGTCCTTCCAATTATGGAGTAGAGTCTAAAGAATTTGAAACTAAAAATTAGCATAGAAAAAAGTGTGGTAGTGGCTAAATGTTGTTCAATCAACAATTCAACGCGATATTCCATGAAAAAACATGTGAATCATTGAATCATTTATGATGAAATAAAATCGGATGTAAGAAATAAACCATCATAGCAGTAAAAAATAAATCGTTTAGATTTAATGAAATATCGATAAAAAAACTAACAAAAACTTGGCTTCAAACATCAATATAAGAAAATGGCTCTAAGTTATAAGCATTGGCAATATAACTATGCAAAAATTAACTCGAGTACACAACTCAACTTCACAATGGAGATCTATATAGAGTAAACATAATGTGCTGACCTATAAAGAGTAAACATAAGAACCTCTTCAACCCACCCACACTCATTGTATCTAACATATAAATGACTAAAATTAGTTCAATATGGATCTAAATCTACACAGTTACTAAGTTGTAGTGGCTTATTTTTATAAAGCTATTAAACGTGTATAATATAGATGCTAAAAGTCTAAATGACACAAATAAACTATAGAAGACAAATTGCTACGTCATAGTCCTTCAGCGGATATAATACATAATTGAACTAAGAGGAACACCCCAATATATGATAATATAGACCTTTGAAATAGAAAAAATCATATTAGTTCAAAGAATCAATTGCAAAAATTCACAGGCTAAGGTAATCACTGAGTGCCACCTCCGAGCTTAAATGGATGGTATTGATGCCATGGGAAACAAATCTAGAGCTAACAGTGAATTAGTGGATTATTTCTTCATTGTAGGGAACCACTGATTGAGATATGAAAAGTCTACTAAACAGCAAAAAACTCAAAAAACTCAGAAGAGAGAAAAATTTGGCACAAAGGAATTGAGACTAAGATCCCCTTGTTGACAAAATCGAATATAATGCAACAATAATAAGGAGATCCCCAATATTTTGAATTTGAATGAAGACCTTCAAAATAAGAAGTGCATCACTTTGTGAAAGCAGGCAATTGAACATGATAGTACAAACTGGTTATGCTATATAATACAATAATGATATGGAGATCCACAACATTTATATATTTCTATCCCATTTACAATATTTATATATCTAGTTAGTTTAAACAAATTCTCAATAAATACTTAGATCTAAAAAAGCAACAATATACTATATATATATATATAGAGAGAGAGAGAGAGAGAGAGAGAGAGTTTACCTTACCTGTACCAAAATCGAAGTGATTTTAGAGAGATAAATTGAGATGGGAGAGTGAGGTTACCAATGTAGGGAGATTGAAAAATTCAACCTATATATTTCAAAGTTCCAATCTTTTATCAGATCCATAAACTCACAGATTACCCACATCAAGATTTTGTGTAAAAGCACTAAATTTCATTCCAATCATCTTATCAAAACCAAAGATTTAATTAATATTCCCTAAACTAAAAAATCTTGTGAAAACCCCCTAAAAAACAACAATACAATCTGTAAAATCCATAATAAAATCCAAACCCGTAAATCTATAGACCAAAATCCTTCAAATTGGAAAACTCATAAACAAAAAAACCATGTCTGTTGGTGGGGGGTGGGGGGGATCACCTGGTTGGGCAACAAAGATAAGAGTGAGAGATCGAGAAAGAGGAGTGAGATGGAGAGAGAAATCTGGAAAGGGAGAGAGAGAGTCGTCGGTGAGAGGCTGAGAGTAAGAAATGGGGGAAATTAATTTGTGTTTTGAGTAAAAAGGGGGAAAATGAAATGTGGGGGGAAATTAGAATTTTTAAATTTTGAATGAAAGTTGAAGATTTAATCTTAGCCCTTCATTTTTAGTGGGAGATGTGGCAAGATCTAGACCGTTATTGTGCTTAGACAATTCAAAATCCATGCCATCTTATTATATGGATATATATATATATATTACTACAGGTGTCCTACCGCATGGATGCTGGATGACCTTCTATCCAGAGTCTTGGGAGCCGTGACAGGTGCGGACTATTGTGGGATGTAGAATGTAGTCGCTTCCTACTCCTTTAAAAATCTAGGTAGGATTCATGTTGTATATTGGGTTTATACCCAAGGGATAGTTATAAATGTTTATATTTATTCCATTTCAGTTATTGTATTGTCTATGACCAGATAGCTTATTCGGGTTTATTTTCCTTGTGGTATATTCGGTTGTAATTACTTATTTCATTTTATCCTAGAATTTCATGTATCATTGTTCTCGGTTGCATCTTTCTTTTCTTTGTTAGTAGCTTATAGTGTTCGTTTGTTGTCTATGCTATGTTTTATTTGAATTTTAACATCTCGCTTATATGATATCGGGTAGTTAGTCGTATATTATTTAGTTCTGACAGTTAATGTTGAGACTGAGCCATCTGAGACTCCTGATTTAATGTAGTATAGGGCTGGCCACCCGTTATTATTTTAAGCGAGTTGTTACATCAAGATCGTGATTGAGTTTAGTTAACATAACAATTCTTTTCTCTAGAAGTGAGACATCTTGTTGAAGTTCATCTATTTAAAAAATAGATTCTTCAGTTGTAGACTTGATTTGTTTTTTTAAAACATCATTTTTCGCCATCAACCTAAAGTTAATTTGAACTAAATTAGTGCAGTCCTCAGTAGGGTTATTAACAACATTAGTACTCACACCACCTTCAAAATTTTTACTCACGCACCCTTCTAAAGTGAGAGAATTGTCTACATCATCAAACTCGGACATTATCAATAATACTACCAATATGTGAAAAATAAGTTGTGGCATTAAGGGGAGTATGAGTAGGAGAAACATGAGATAATTTCACGAGATCTACATGTAAATTAGATTCATCAACATCAGATACGTCATCAAAACTTTCATCAGTCTTAATAGCACAAACGGATGCAAACCCCATAATTTTTTTTATCTACATCATTATTGTCACTATCAAAAATATCATCCCAAGCTTTAGAAAAATGGGCTTGATTAGAAAAATCCACTTTTGATTTGGAAAAATATATATTAGCATAGTGTCCAAATTTATTACATTTCCTACATTGAATATGACTAAAATATTTTGTAGAATTAATAAATTCATTTGGTTTCTTTTCATTTTGTTTATCAAAAGGCCTATGAGTAATACTAGGATGATTTTACTTTGAAGCAACACTTTTTAAAAATCGAGAATTTTTTTAAAATGATCATTAAACAAATCAATTTCTTCGTCCAAAGATTCTAGAGTAATAACAGAATTATCCAGATTTGACAAGGAAAAAGAAAATACAAGATCATTCACATTAGAATTAAAATTCAGTATGCTTTGGGCAGGAACTTTTCCCCTTTGTTCATCTCGTAGTGTGTTTTAAAATTCAAAAGTTTTAAGTTTACTACACAAGAGGTGAGGAGTATAACTATCCAAATTATCAGCTATAGTGTGAGCAATTATATCAAAACTCTTAGGAAGAGACCTAAGGATTTTATCACATACTTCAGAGTCGGCATAAGTAACACCATTAGCATGAGACTGATTTACAACATCTTGAAACCTTAAATAAAAATCATCAAATTTCTCATTTTATTTCATGTAGAGAGAATCATAAAGCCTAACAAGCATTTGGGACTTTACCCTTTTAATTATAGAGTCTCCTTCATGGGTAGTCATAAGAATGTCCGAAGTCTCTTTAGATGTAGTGCAGGATGAAATTCTCTTAAATTCGATTGCACCCATTCTTTGAAAATAGCATTTTTGCCTTTATTGTTAGACTAAGAGAATAGCTTTTCCTTTTTGGTTTGGAACAAAAATTTCAACATCATCATCACTAGGTTTAGTAGGAGCAGAAAAACCAGTTTCAACCGTATCCCATACATCATCTCCTAAGTGTTGGAGGTGTGCAGCCATTCTTACTTTCCAGTAAGTGAAGTTGTCACCATCAAACTTGGGAGGACATACAGAAGACCCATTATGATCACCCATACTAATTTTTTTTTAAACAAGAGAGTTCAGGATCTTTGTGGAATAAAACTTTTCAAAAGTGACTCCTGACGCCGTGATACCGCTTGAAAAAACCTAAACACCCTAACGTGTTTGAGTTAATAAATAAAACTCCAACTTGTTTATATTTAATTTAAAAACTTGATTGAAACTGTTGTAAGAACCCACACAAGTAAACACAGATATGAGATGATACTGCTGAAATAAAATAATTTATAATGGGATGAGGCAAAGCTGAAATTGACACAGTATTTGTTCTCGAGGAGCCCACCGTGGTGGTAAATCCCATGTCCCTAGTCCCAGGACAACTCACACACCCAAGTCCACTATTACCAATTACAAGTTACAGATTACAGTCCTCCAAGTCCATAATGAATTAAACTAAGAAAATACACACCCGTACAACCAACCTAGTCTAAAAAAAACCAATTTGATTGAAAACCAGTCAACCCAATAACTCCCATGTAATAGTGAATAACACTCACTCACTCACTACACACGCACACAAACACACTCAAACCTGAGATCCCGTGAAGTTGTTCCACACACAGATTTTAATATATAAAGTTGTTTTAGTCAAAACACAAAAATTACTATATTTATAAAACGAGACCAACCACACACCAAGTTGTTTAATTAACAAAAGAATACCAATCAGTGACTAAGTGAGAGGTATGCACAGATTTAAACACACACAAAACTGGTTTTTCCACAAGCCAGGCCACATGCCAAAACTAATCTGATCTTAAAAAGAAAGATATGTTTTAAATAGCTAAAACAGATCAGAATACTCCCAAGTGAAAAACAACCTCAACCCAAAATTAATTAAGTTCAATGTAAGTCCAAGTGTGAGGTCCAATATAGTAAAAAAATAAATTGAGTTATAGTCCGATTTGACACAGTGAGTCAAGTCTGAGTTGACACGGTGAGTTAAAGTTCGAGTTAAAGCAGAGAGTTAAAGTCTGAGTTAAATCACCGAGTTAGAGTCTGAGTTAAATCACCAAGTTAAAGTCTGAGTTGATTAACTCGCATACTCACTCGCTTAAACCAAAACCAACAGCAGTACGCTAAAAACTCACACCCCCACTTAGATCTTAAGTAGCAACCAAACACATAGATATTATATATCACACGCCCACACAATTATATATAACAAAAAAATGCAGCATGCATATATATATATATATATATATATATATATAAAACGTTACCTCAAACTATGGTCGGAGAAACCACCACCGGAAAACAACAATATCATTGAAAAAAACAATATTACCAAAAAAAATGTTGGAACCCTCCAAAACAAACACCACTGAAGAACCAAACCGGAAAACCAAAAGAACTGAACCACCGGAGCACACCACCGAAAAAACGTGTAAGGCTTCAAACCGAAAATCTCAAGATCCCCAAAACATGAGAAGGTATCAACACCAGCACACAAAAAATCCCCACAGAGATGTATTAGAGGATAAGTAGAGTGAGGGATTAAAATCTCTTGAGTAAAACAATAAACTCTCAGTAGGTGAGAGATGTAAAGATAGAAAGAAAGAAGAAATGTTGGTTGCCAAAAATAATTTCAAAACGCTAAAAAAGAAAATACCCAATCGCAAATATTAAATACCAAACCATTAAGTGGCAGGTTGGTGAATAAATAAACAACGAAATAAGGGGCAAGAGAGTAAAACCACCAGGAGGCGTACAAGGCACACTAAAAAGGTCTTGGAAAGACCCAAAATGTCCAGACCTCGAGCTCCTCAAATGACAGCAATACTAAACGACCAAAACTCCCACACACACGCAAATAACAACCTATTTAATATCGGGATAAATTTTTTAAACTAAACACACTTTATCTTTAATTCAAATGTTTGTATATCCCAAAAACATAGATTAAAATTCATACTATAAAAATATATATTTAAAAATACATACCTGAAAAATATTTTAAATATAAAGATAAAAATAATAGATGATGCATACAAAAAAATTCTTATAGGACACATTAAACTAATACTTTACAAAGGCGAGAGAAAAAAAATATTTATGAATATAACTATAATTTTAATTAGTAAACTAATACATTTAAACACACACAAAATGTTGAAATAACCAAAGTCCCTCAAAATTGAGACAAACAAAAAAAAATCATTTTAAATACCCATCTTTAAAAGTCTACACTATCTAGTCGTATACCTAGAAAACTTTACCAACAACTACGGCCTACCTACTAGTCTCATACCTGGCAAGCAACCTAAAATAAGGTGAGAACACTAACTATACCAACAATCATGTCGTTCCCGCGGTGTCAATTATTAATAACATTAACAAATCACACATAACATAATTTCAACTTATCGCAACCACTCTTTAAATTAATCGCAAGATTACAATTTATCTCAATTATGACCGTTTAATTATAATATTAATTAAGCAATTCGTTTTTTTAACAACTGAAATAATTTCTACTACATGCATAATTTCGGGGCATATATAATAAATTTCTATTCTACAAGTAACACATAAATAACATAATTTTTATATGTCGAAATTAATTTATAACATCCTTACGTTTCATTCTACATGCGAACGTCATAAAATCTAACGAAATCCCAACATCTAGACTATGCGTGCAAGGGTTTTGAGTCTTAATTTGTAATAAAGATTTGAATAAAGACAGTCACACATTTAGTTTCACTTTTCCTAATTAGTCTTTCTAATTTATTTTTGGAAAACAATGCTTATTAGTATTTAGGCAACATTTAAAACGCATAATACTAAAGAGGAACAATAGATGTATTCATGCGTGTAAAAATCGTTTGAAAAATCTGATTGAATGGTTACGTTCCTCTCGAGAAAACAATGAAAGCACTTTCTTGAATGATTTCGAGAAAATCGTGTTAGCTCTCCAAATCTTGGGTTAAAAAATGATTTAAATGGGGTTTATGTTTTGTAGAAGAGAATGAATAAAATTACGGGAGGCTACTTATTTTGAGAAGGCTAAAATGAGTTTTAAAATCCCTAAACCCGTAACTTTATGTTTATATACCAAAAAGAATTTGAGTCCTAACCAAACACAAACATTTAAAAATTCATTACGGACGATCGGACCGTCGGAATGAATGAAATTTTGATATGTTGTAGCTAAAGGCAAGAAGAAGCTGCTAAAAAAATTCAGTTCAATCAGACGGTCGAATATTTTTTTATCCTCCTTAATCCAGATCCTTCCCCTACTTTTATATAAAAAGTTATAATATTTAAATTTTAATCCCCCTTTAAATTCCACTTAAACCCTTATTTTTATATAAAAATCAAATTTTTTACATACCAAAATTAAATACAGTCCAAAAATTATTTTTTCGAAAATTTTAATTCAATAAAGATTTTTATGGCTAAAAAAATCACAGGGTGTTACATACTCCCCCACAAATACATGAATTTTGTCCTCGAAATTCGATGAAGGGTAAACATCAAATGAAAAGGCGAGCAAATAAAATAAGTCTTAAATATGCCTACCTGTACAATGCTATAATTGGGCATCCATACATCCAATCCTAAATGCACATGCCCCACGAATAAAGGTACAATACATATCATAACTATATATATACGCATAACTATGAAAGTAACGGCGTACCACGCTCTCTCACGAATCACCACTCGATTCTATCTCCAAAATACATCGCAAGCCTTAATCCCCATGTCTAATTACGTCACTGTATCGATACTAGATATACCCAAAATTTGTACTAATGACCTGCTAGATAAATATCATCTCCAAAATCAACTCTAAGGATCTTCACATCAAAATTACTACTTCTAACCTCAATGCCTACAACTTCCTTAACACAAAATTCCTTATCTCTAAGAAACACAGCTAACATGTATGCTAGACCCAATATCTTAAAGTGTACGAATCAATAAAGGGAATCAAAGATTGGCAACGCGGAACCTAAATGGACTCACAACATACGAGACCTAATACCATCCTATGATACCATCTGTAACACCCCGCACATTCTAGCGTCGGCTGCTGCCAAACTACGTCAGGCATTACTAAATTGAATACCATTCTCAGCATGTGAAAGAAATATGAGACATTTAAAACTTGCATCCACCAGATATATAATGCAATTAAATCCAACGAGTATATAAAAGCATCCAACCAATAATATCCATCACCATGCTAATCTCCAAAATAAATCCAACTCAGAATTTATAAAATAATATCCAATAAATAATCCCACTACAAATCTCTAACTGAAATCCATAAACACTGTGGAACCGAATGGCCCGCCAAAAGTTCGTAAATAATTGTCTCAAAATAAAATGATGGAATGGAAAGTAGATCTAAACTACTAAAGTAGATAAAATAAATCTCCAACTACGCTCCAAAGATCTCCAATACATTTCATGCAGCTACTCCAGCAACTATACCTAAAATGTTAGTCAACGTAATGGGTCAGATCCCACCACATGAATACTAGCTAGTCCTACCAATTAGGGTCCGTAAACCAAGACAATAGCATCATACATTATAAACATCACAATAGAGTATTTTAAATTAAATTATATACATATATATATATATATATATATATATATAAATATATATATATAAAGTAGAAAACTTATGTATGTCATAAGATCAAAAGATGATGTCATGAGATAAATTAGTTTCTGCACTACCTATTTTACCCTTGACAATTTTGGATTCCCCCCTTTTGACACACTCTAATTTGTTTCCCTCTTATGTTTAAAATTCAAAAACAAGGGTACAATGGTATTATACCATTTTGATCTCATTTTCTTACTCTAGCTATCTACTCTCACTCTTTCCTCTCACTATTCCCACCCCCCAAAATTCCCTCATCTCTCCTGAACTTCAACACATCCGCCCTACCATGTCCTCATCCTTCCCACGCCGAGCTCCAACGCTGCCACAATAGGTAATATCTCTCTCTCTCTCTCTCTCTCTCTCTCTCTCTCTCACACACACACACACACACACGCACACACTGGGCTGCGATCATGCTTTGCACTTATTCAGCTATTCAGTTGCAGATCTAATGTTTTTCTAAGAGATCCAATGTTTTTCTTATGTTTTGCAGCTTTTGAAACCCCAAATTCATCAAAACAAGAAGCCCTAAGAAGGTATGGGGTCATAATATGTTATTTTGGTAGGATTGGTTATTTTCTCACAATATGTTTCATTGGGTTGATTGAAGTATATAACTTTTAGTTATTGTATCTATATTTTCATACTATTATTTTATTCTTCAAGGTGTTGTATCTATCTTTTTATATGGTTTTAGATTTCAATTTTTGGGGGTAATGAGTTATAGTTTTATATTTCACATGTATAGGGGTTTAAATTTTTAGGGATTACGAGTTGTGGTTTCTGGAGTTAATAAATGTCATGTTTTTGTTACAGCTATAAACAAAATTTCTATATCTTTGTTCAGGTAATTTTGGCACCACTTTCATGTGACAAGTGAAGATTCGGTAGGAGTATTATTTGCTTACTTTAGTTTTATGAAATTACATGTTGCACTTGGATTGTAATTTCGTCTCTGAATGGAGTTAACTCGAGACCTATGTAAGATAAGTTTTGTGTAACTTCCATGAGCTTTAGTGTGTGTGTATAATATAAATTTAGGGACCGACTCGGTTTGCTTAATTTTTTTTTTGTTTGGCAAAGTGCAACATGTAAGTGTCTTTTAGTTGATTCTTTGTTTGGAAAAGTTTCCTATTTGGATACAGGGATAATTATTATGTTTATAATGATTATTTGTAATGTTTTTTAGAGTTGAGGTTTCCTTTTATTTATATAGATTTTGGGTTGATTTATATGTTCTTAGGGTTTATTTATGATTTATATGTTCTTGGGATTCGTAATTTAGGTTTTGTTCATTTTCTTTAAGATCTTTTTATGTTTATGTTTATGTTTTGGGATCTATTTTTTTGTGTTTTTTTGAAGACCTGATTATGTGGGTACTTTGCTTAGGTATGCACTCTCTTATTCTAGAGTTATATTTTGAGCTTTTTGTTTCAAAATTTTTGCTTCTGTGTTTATGGAACTATTGTAATCCTCTTTTCATAAGTTGGGTTCAAACACATGGAAAGGGGTAAGTTTCTTATATTTGTTGATTTAATTGAGACTTTTAAACCATAAGAGGGCATTCTTATATTTGTTGATTTAATTTTCTTTGTATGCACAGCTGGACATCCTTATTCTTTCGCGACCAACTTTTGAGCTACCTGTAGCAGATTCATAAGAAGATACGGTACCCTCAGTATCTTTATTGTTCGGACCCACTGTTTTGAAATTACCATCGCATGTATTTTGTGTTTGACGCACGGGAGCCTTATTGTAATCACGACCCACTGAAATAAAGTTTTGGTTATTTTCATTGTAGGTTAGTCCGATTGCAAATGCACTATTGTCTCTATTGGTAAATTAAGTAGTCACCTTATATTTTGGCGTTGGATGTTTTTTCACCAGGTACTGCAACAACCCATTAGTTTTAAAGATACTCTCCCTCATTCTTACCGAGGCAAATTCTATCTCTCCTTTCTCTGTTTCATTTGGGCTTCTCCAACTAATTCATATTAGACACAATTCAAAGGCTTGGAATTGATTACCATTTTGAGGATGAAATTAGTGTATCATTGGAAAGGTTCTGGTTGCTCCAACATAACGGCAACCACATTAGTACCGATAAGTCTTGATTTTGTTACTTATTATGTATGCATTTTTGTAACCGTAGAATAAGTTAAAGTTATCATACTTTTAGTTTTCAAATTACAGATGACTTTGAAAAGTGTATGGATGAGAATGAGTTATTTGGAGATAATAGTGCAGCAACCAACAAAAAATAAAAGTGCTTAATAAAAGCGTACATCAGCTATTTCCAGTAACATTAAACATATCAAATGGAATCATTTCCATTTAAAGGTGTTATGGTGAATGTAACATTGAACATATCAAATCTCTTATAAGCAAGGTTCAAATAAGAAATTAGTTAGAATGTGAGGTTATTGTAGCTGCCAATTCAAGGTACAAACATGAATACTTTCAATATTTTAATATCATTAGTATATGAGTTGGTTTGTTTGTTTTACAAATAATTTAAGTACTAAGTTTGGCAATTGAGTTTGATCTTCAAATTAATGACATAATAGTTATAACTATGTCACTTTAACTCTATGCAGAAACTATATTGGCTGAGAGTTGATAGCTGCAGAATTCATTTATTGGGGGATCCTTTCCGTTTGTGGAGAGATAGTGCAATCAATGTTGACATTTGATATGGGAACCACTATTCACTGGTATAAATCTTTACATATGATTGAGAGGACAGCTGGAGAGATTACATTTTTCAACTTTGGTCACTGATACTGATGGCGACGATGATGGTATGTATTATGATACTAACACCGAGGATGAAGAAGATCACATTCTTAATATTAAATGCCAAATTGACCTCAATTCATAGTTTGAAAATTGATCAGACTCGAGGATTGAGCTTGAAAAATGAAAAAATGCTAAATTCTAAAGTCTAAATTCATCTTTGCAAATATAATCTCTTATGTGTATTTCTTATAAGCTACTTTTTCATTCATCCCCAACTGCAAAATAATTTTAAATTTGTGTAACAATCAACACGATAGGTTGTTTTGACATTGTGAAATTTAAACGCTGTTTTGTCTAATCTGGCAGGTGTTTTAATACAAGAAATCATGATCGGAAAGGCGCAGTTGATGAATGAAAATGGCTGTGGCTTTGGCTTTGGCTGTTGTATTGATCATGTTGGTAATTTTTTCTTCAGTGCAAATTTCAATTGCAGTTGTTTACAAGGTTGGAGACTCCTCCAGTTGGACCACTATTGGTAATGTTGATGATTACAAGTAGTGGGATGCTTCTAATACCTTTGGACTTAGTGATCTTATACATTTCGAGTACAATTCTCAGTTCCATAATGTGATGTAAGTTACACACGGTGAGTTTAGTTCATGCAATGCGATGACCCCCATCACCACTCACACAATCGACCCCCATTCTCAGGACCACGCTTCATCAAATGGTGAATGATTTTCATTTTTTTAGGTATATGATATCCAGTGTTTTAATAATCTAAAAACTGTTTGGAGGTTTGTTTATATCTATTAAAATGCAGTTACTCCTTATAGAACTCATTTTAGAGTGCTATAGAGTGTTGTACCCAGTTTTACTGCGTGCCCATTAGTAAGTGAAATTGGTTTTATTGAATCATTTCTTATATAATTGTACCCAGTTTAGTTCAAAGTAAATTCATACCATTATTTCTAATGAAGTAAGATCAGTTTTGTTTGTTAGCCCAAATTGGTTCTTTTTTCTGGTTTTTTGTTTTCCTATAAGACCCTTATTTGGTGCTAGATATGCAGCCCACTCTGCTTAGACAGCTAGACGCTTTTGTGCATTTCAAATACAAGCATTATGCTTTTATGCACCCGAAATCTCTAGAAATACAATTGACCTCATCATTAAATAAGAGGACCTACTAACTTTTCTATCACTTATTGCTCTATGGCAAATATCAAGTAAAATGAACCTCTTGAAAACATTATTTAAGAAATTCACGATATTGCAATTCACTTGACTAATTTGTGTATTTCGAACAGTTTGTATAATTGTCACTATTCAACAGTCTGTATTTCAAATAGTTTGTACAATTCAACAATTTCTATTTGTGTATTTTGAACTCCAGGTTTTCATATATTCCTCATGAATCTACATATATTTTTCATGACTATTACTTCTAAAATATGGGGCATTTTCTATTTTTTTTTATGCAGTCGGAGAATCCTACTCAACGAATCCTACTTCTAACATTAGAGCTAACATGATAGCTCGATTGCGTGGAAAAATTACATAAATAAACATCACAGTTGTGATTAGAACACCGATGGAATTACCCCGTGATTAGAACACCAATGGAACATATGATAGCTCGATTCTATTTTTTGGCTTTAATATTGGAATTTAGCACCAACTACAATTGGAATTAACCCCGTCTTTGAGATGGAATGTAGCGAAGCAGTTGTTTACGTTGTTGAGAAGAATACAACAGTGTTCTCTACACTTTGCCACTCACCTGACACGTCGCCGATCACGATACTTCACCCCTTTAGTATTTAGAGTGAACGCTTCGCAGACATGCTTTTATTTTTCTTTTTTGTTCACACGGAATTTTTGCAACATCAAATGCTTATCTTTTCCACTAAAATATAATACTTTTCTACAGAGTTTATTTTTTTGGATCTAGCTGGTGTGCACTTCAGATTATTTTATTTAGATATTTAGTTTATATTCAGTACAACAGTGTATTACAAATTGGTCGTATGTTCAAACTTGCTCCCTAATGTAGCTTTATGATGGTTTATTATCAGGACTGACTATAGAAGAATATCTTGCTCCGTTGAAAACATCTCTTTGTTCAATGCTTAGATTGCATCCAATAGTCAGTTCTGCATATGATCTTTCAACCCGAGACAAGTAACAATATGGCGCCTCTTTTTCCAAGAAGACAATTGAGTTTGATTTGACCATTCTCTTTATATCATCTGAAATTTTAGGAATCTTATCAAAGCCACCATTTTGTATAGGAATTTTTGTGGCAATGGCATGCCATCTACGTCGTGATTGTTCATAATTACCTGACTAGAAAACAGTGAATTTGGAACTATAACGGGAAATTTTTTTGCACTCAACAATGATGTGGTGTTCACATTAATATTAATCACACAATTTATCCAAATGGATTTGTGTTTTTTTAGAACATATCCGAACCGAATTTTGAGCCTAGAACGTGCCCAAATGGGTAATCAAGAGTTCTCCGTTGTCGACCCTAAATTATTAAGTTTCACTTTTTTCCTTTCCTGTCCTCTTTATATTGGGTGAAGTTTGGTTGTATATTTTAAGACATTGACACATTTTTTTCTCAATGAAAGTAATTCAAGAAAAAGTGTGTTATGCTATTATTTGAAATTCATATAATTTTGTTATTTATCCTCACATTGGAAAGGAAAGTGATTTAGTTGGTTAAGAAGTTTTTGTCTTAAGCAAGCAAAATCCATCTGTGGATATTGATAATGATCAAGAAATTATGTCAACAGATGGGGATGAAAGTGAGTGAGATGGTCATTCAGGTAACTAAACATCATAGCTTTAGTTTCACTTTTTTATGTTGATTTTAAATTTGAAAAAAGGATTACTAATTATTTTTAATTTTTTTTCACAATATATGTAGTCTCAAAAGAAGTATCTCATGTTCCAAACAATGAAACTGAAGCTGAGGTCTCCATAGGGACAGAGATTCCTGATCTGGATTCAATGACAGATTCCTCAATTTATAGTAATTCGACGAATAATATGAAATTTGAGGGTCACATTAAAGGTGGGTCAAGAAATTTCAACTCTTTATTAGACATGTATATATTTTATTTTTTTAATACTTGGTACTTTGGCGTCCAAGAACTTTGAAAGTTAACGATGCAAAAGTCTAAAGGGAGACTTTCCTTAGAATTAAAATTTATTGTGTGTCGCTGAATGCCAATGTCTTAAGGCCCTTATTATGAACCCAAATCTAAGTATCCCTAAATTGTGTATTCACTTAAATTCAAATTTCTACTTATGTCCAAGATATTAATTTAAGGCACAATGTTTATTTCTACTCTATTTATTTGAGGCACAATGTGAATGCGGTTGATGAATATTATATATTTCATGATATATGTGAATTTGTTTGACGAATTTAGACTATTTGAATGTTGTTGGACTATTTGTTATTTGTTAAAAAGGGTGGATAGTCCTATAAATAAAGGAGCTTATGACAATTTTTTTTTAAAATACAATTTGTTTTGTTGGACAACGAAATTTTTGTCGTTTTGTGTTTACATATTTTTAAAATTTTTGATTCGTCTTATGATTACATACTTTGGAAATTTTTGTCGGTTTCTTAAACACGTTGATAGTCCTATAAAAAGAGGAAATTTTGCCAAATTTTACTAAATCGTATACACATTTGGGTTTATAAAAAATTCTATGATTACAAGTTTTAGTCGATGCATTTTTTTGGAAGTGTTCGTCATTGCTGTAGGCACGAGCATACTATTTCAATGTTATTGGATTATTTGTTATTTGTTGTAAACAAAAGATATTATGGTCATTTTTTTTTAAATTACACTTTGTTTTGTTGGGGAATGAAATTTCTTCCGTTTTGCAATTACGTACTTTGAAATTTTTTGTCGTTTTGCGATTACAAGCGTGCCTTCAGGCACGGGCATACCCTAGTGTGTGTGTATATATATATATATATATATATATATATATATATATATAAAACATGAGAGTAAAGATAAACTACCACTATCTACCCACATAACTGAGGCAGCCCAATGTTCAAGTCCAATTATGAAATTTTGATCATTTAATTATACTAAATACTTAAATTCGTTCAACGAAATTTTATTATAGCAGTGCCGTCATAGCCAGCCGACATTTATATTGGTCGTGCACTTATTCGAGCCTATTTAAAGTTTCACACCACACACATTCCCCTCGTTATAGCCAGCCGACCCAATTTCGTTAGCTTTGAACTTACTGACGAGGTTCCAGACATGACATGTCACAATAGCTAGCCAGTCCATATTCTGGAAGTCCCGTACTTATTGGTGGAGCTAACACACACCCACATCGTTATTGTCGCGCCCCGACTTAATTAAGTTAAACACATCATTTTATTTAGAGATAAATTTCCTTTAACAATGCTTTACTTTAAATCACTCATGAAAAATAGCATAAGATTTTTTTTAAAGGCAAGTGTAGATGAAAACATAACTACCTTTACATGTAACTTATAATTACCATACAACTTTACATACCCAATATCTTTAGTTTAACATTTATACAAAAAGCTTCTTGACATTCAAACCATATTAGATATTCGTCACTCCCCCGTTTTAAGATCCTAACTTGGCAGTGAACTCCAAATGATAAGCATACCTGAAACAAAACATTATAGGAGTGTAAGCTATAAAGGCTTAGTGAATGACCATATACCACATATATAACCAATTTTAATAACCATTTTTATTTTGTTCTAATGCTATAACCCAATAAGAGTTGTTAGACTCTCGCAAGCCTGGACCCGCCACAGTCCAATTAACCCACCGATGTTGTCGGGGACCACCACGTCCCTTTATTAGGCCCATGTACACAAACCTTTAAGTTGGATTAACAGGACCGCCACATCCCGTAGGACCCATCACAGTCCTTAACATTAGATAAAGGATCTAACACAGTCTATAGCATTAATTAACATTGCATCACATTTTTAATCATATGCATATGTTTCATAAATACCACATCACTCCATAAGCATTCTAACACGTGTATTCAACTATACATTTCCATATGAAAATATAAGCATTTATATTTCATAGGGAAGGTCACTCACCTTGGATTTGGTGCTAAGATTAATACCAAATTACTTTCTTGGTATGGTAGTGTTAGTTGCTTCCCCACCTATCAAGCCAACGCCATTAGTATTTGAATACACCAATTAACATTAAACCTAGTAATACATCACATCATTTGCTCAATCAAAATAACTAAGGAGGAAATAAATATGATACTTCACATTTCTATAACACTTTATTAATTAGGGTTCTAACACAATTTAGGGAATTAAATTACGAATTCGCTAGACAAAGTTATGCCCATTTTATTACAACCTTTTCCAAATCGTTTCTCAAGAAAAACAGCAACACGACTTTAACTTCCAGGAATTTTCATAATTTTTATACATGATAAATTTATATGATATTCCACCCAATATCAATAAATACATTGAATAATACAAAATTAATGTTTCATAATTTTTAGGGCTTACTTGCTATGTCGAGCAAAACGTCAAACACCTGGTATGCATTTTTGCTCCTAGAGGGCAGATTTCAAACCAAAACTTCAAACTATCACCAAAGGTACATTTATTGTTATTTTTATACAATTTTCGTATATGTTATACATATATGAGTCTATGTTACTCTCCAACTAGAATCACTCAATTTGAATAAGTATTCCATGATTTATGCCATTTTTAACACAACTAGGTCGAAAAAGAACATTAAAGCATAACTTAACATTTTTAAGCATACATAACCTCAACCTTGGGTATAAATCATGGAAAAATATAATAAACATGTTACAACATATATACACATCAAAAACCTGAATTTTCTAAATTAAAAGCATCACAAGGAGGGAATTTAAATCTGGGACTTTAAAGTTAACATTTACGATCCTAATACACGTTCTTACACATGTTCTTAAACCATCCTTTTTCCAACACAATTTAGCAATATGGGTATCGTTAAAATATTTATCCAAATCAAAAATAAAAATATGCTAAGTTTAGAACTCATCCATGTGACCAACTTTAATAAAGAAGTAATTATCTTACAAGGATTCCTCGATTTATAGAAATTTTCCAACGATTTCTTCCTTAACTTTCTTCTCTCTCTTTAGGAAAAACTCTTTTTCATGGATGAATTGGCTGAACAAGGGGGTTGTTTTAACAAGTTTAAGTCGTCCAAACCATCACATACCCTCTAACAAATCAAAAAATAGCACATGGTGTGCTAATAAGACAAATGTCACTTAAGGGATGGACATATTTTCCCTTGTTTCGTACGTTCGGTATATCTTCTTGTTAGAACCTCCGTTTAACACACCTTTTGTTGTGTTACAACCCTAATTCATATATCTACGACTTTCACATTTTGTGTTTTCTCAAAATCATAAAATTAGTACACCTAATTTGGGGTCTCCAACAGGAAAGTAACAATTTACCGAAAATCTCAAAACTTTCACATTTGGCGACCAAACATTGTCAATTTCACCCCAAAAACCTAATTTACTTTTATAAAAATAATCATGCATTAGAAACATATTTTATGATGCATTTAACCACGTAACTAGTGATATGCTCTAAACATGTTATCCCCGATCTTAAGCTCGATTAACATCTAATATAAACCACATATATATCACATGAGCATGCATTTCCTAAACATGATAATTAAAATGTTTAACACACATAACCAATTTATAACTAAAAACTAATAACTTATACTTAATCATGTAATTAACCTTCCTAATCATGTTTTAGATCCCTACAGTTATAGCCAGCCGACCCATATTCTGTCAGCCCTGCACTTATTGACGACGCAAATTCATTTTAATACCCGTTTATTTGTTTATGCATTAATTCTCAAATTTCTTAAGTTCTCATTATTTTATATTAGTACCACTATTTTTTGGGCACTAATTCCTCGACCTACCCCTAGTCCCATATCTAGAGGTCTCCAAAACACAAGCGCATCCTATCCTGGCCTTTAGGAAGAATACTTACCCCTAACTACTACCTAGCCTCACACTTAGACTCACGATGGAGCGGAAAGAACGTACAAATCATCCCCACCACGGAATACCCATCCGTAAAAGTCTACACTAACTTGTCACATACCTAGAAAGAGTTACCAATAACTAAGGCCTACCTACTAGTCCCATACCATGTAAGCAACCTAAATTAAAATGAGAACACTAACTACCCCAACAAGCACGTTGTTCCCGCAATGTCAATTATTAATAATATTAATAAAGCACACATAGCATATGTTCAACTTATCACAACCATTCTTTAAATTAATCGCAAGATTACTATTTATCCCAATTATATCCATTTAATTATAATATTAATTAAACAATTTATTTTTTTAACAACTTAAATGAACTTTATTACATGCATAATTTCGAGGCAAAAACAATAAATTTTATTCTATAAGCAACACATAAATAACATAATTTTTATATGCCGAAATCAATTTATAACATCCTTATGATTCATTCTACATGCTAACGTCATAAATTCTAACGGAATCCCAACATATAGTCTAAGCATGCAAGGTTTTTGAGTCTTAATTCGTATTAAAGATTTGAATAAAAACAGTTGAAAGTTTAGTTTCACTTTTCATAATTAGACTCTCTAATTTATTTTAGGAAACAATGCTTATTAGTGTTTAGGTAACAGTTAAAATCGATAATACTAAAGAGGAACAATAGAAATATTCATGTCTGTAAAAATAGTTTGAAGAATCTGATTGATTGGTTGTGTTCCTCTCAAGAAAACAATGAAAACACATTGCTGAACAATTTTGAGAAAACCCGGTTTAGCTCTCCGAATCTTGAGTTGAAAATTGATTTAAATGGGGTTTAGATTTTGTAGAAGAGAGAGAATGAAATTATGGGAGGCTACTGATTTTTAAGAAGGCTAAAATGTGTTTTAAAAGTCCTAAACTAGTCACTTATGTTTATATACCAAAAAGAATTTGAGTAGTAATCAAACATAAACACTTAAAAAATTCATTACGCACAATCGGACCGTTGGAATTGGTTGGCATTTTTATATGTTGTAACTGAAGGGAGAGGAAGCTGCTCAAAAAAATTCAGTTTGATCGGATAGTCGAATATCTTTTTTATCTTCCTTAAGCCAGATTCTTCTCCGATTTTTTATAAAAAGTTATAATTTCTAAATTTTAATCTCGATTTAAATTCCACTTAAGACCTTTTTTTATATATAAAACCCAACATTTTTAGATACCAAAATTAAATAGATTCCAAAAAATTATTTTTTCTAAAATTTTAATTTAATAAATATTCTTACAGCTAAAAAAATCACGGGTGTTACATACTCCCCCACCAATCTAGGAATTTCGTCCTCAAAATTTGACGAAGCGTAAACGTCAAATGTAAAGTCGTGCAAATAAAGTAAGGGTTACATATACCTACTTGTAGGATCCTATGGATGCCCATACACACACATACCCCATGAACAAAGATACTATATATATACGCATAACTATGAAAATAACGGCATACCATGCTCTCTCACGAATCACCACTCGATTCTATCTCCAAAAGACATCTCAAGCTTAAATCCTCAAATCAAATCACAACACTTCATCGATACTAGATATACCCAAAATTTATGCTAACGACCTGCCAAATAAATATCGTTTCCAAAATCAACTCAAAGGATCCTCACATCAAGATTACTACTTCTAACCTCAATGCCTACAACATCGTTAACACAAAACTTCCTATCTCCAAGAAATACAACTAACACGTATATTATACCCGATATCTTAGAGTGTATGAATCAATAAAGGGAATCAAATATTGGTAACGCGGAAGTTAAACGGACTCACAACCTACGAGACCTAAGACCATGCTCTGATACCATCTGTAACACCCTGCGCATTCTGGCATCGGCCACCGCCAAACTACACTGGGTGTTCCTAAATTGAATACCATTCTCAGCATGTGACAGAAATATGAGGCACTTAAAACTTGCATCCACCATATATATAATGCAATTAAATCCAACAAGTATATAAAAACATCCAACTAATAATATCAATCACCATGCTAATCTCCAAAATAAGTTCAACTCAAATTTTATAAAATAATATCCAATAAATAATACTATTACAAATCTCTAACTGAAATTCATAAACAATTGTGGAACCGAATGACCCACCAAAAATCCATAAATAACTGTCTCAAAATAAAATGGCGGAATTAAAAGTAAATCTAAACTACTAAAGTAAATAAAATAAATCTCCATCTAGGATCCAAAGATCTCCAATACATCCTATACAGCTACTTCAGCAAGTATACCTGAAATATTAGTCAACGCAACGGGTCAGAGCCCACCGCATGAATACTAGCTAATCCTACGAATTAGGGACGGTAAACCCAGACAATAGCTTTATACTTTATACATTAAAAACATCACAATAGAGTATTTTAAATTATATATATATATATATACAAGTAAAGATAAACTACCACTATCTACCCACATAACTGAGGCACCCCAATGTTCAAGTCCAATTATGAAATTTTGATAATTTAATTATACTAAATCTATCAATTTACATAAATTCATTTAACCAAATTTATTATAGCGGTGTCGTCATAGACATCCGACCTTTTTATTGGTCATGTACTTATTCGGGTCTGTCTAAAGTTGTACACCACACACATTCCCCTCGCTATAGCCAGCCGACCCAGTTTCATGTGCCATGCATTTATTGAGGAGGTTCCACTCACGACACATCACAATAGCCAACCGACCATATTCTGTAAGCCCTGCACTAATTGGTGATTCTAACACACACCCACGTCATTATAGCCAGCCAAACCATATTCTGTTAGCCATGCACTTATTGACGATGCAATTTCATTTTAATACCCCTTTATTGTCTTGGGCATTAATTCTCAAATTTCTCAAGTTCTCATTATTTTCTATTAGTCCCACCCTTTTGTCGGGCACTAATTCCTTAACCTACGACTATCCCCATACATAGAGGTCTCCAAAATACAAGCGTATCCTAGTTTGGCCCTTAGGAAGAATACCTACCACTACCTACTACTTAGCCTCGCACCTTTGCACACGATCGAGCGAAAACAATGTACAAATCAGCCTCACCCCAGAATACCCATCCATAAAAGTCTAAAATAACTAGTCCCAAACCTAGAAAGTGTTACCAACAACTAATGCCTACCTACCAGTCCTGTACCTAGAAAATAACCTAAAATAAGGTGAGAACACTAACTATCCCCACAATCATGTCGCTCCCACAGTATCAATTATTAATAACATTAACAAATCACAAAAACATATTTTCAACTTATCATAACCAATCTTTAAATCAATCGCAAGATTACTATCTATCCTAATTATGTCCGTTTAATTATAATATTAATTAAATAATTTATTTTTTTAACGAATTAAATGATTTCTACTACATGCATAATTTCGGGGCATAAACAATACATTTCTATTCTACAAGCAACACATAAATAGCATAATTTTTATATGTCAAAATCAATTTATAACATCGTTACGATTCATTCTACATGCGAACGTCGTAAATTGTAACGGAATCCCCACATCTAGTCTAAGCATGCAAGGGTTTTGAGCCTTAATTCGTATTATAAAAAGAGTTTAATATTTAGTTTCACTTTTCCTAATTAGTCTCTCTAATTTATTTTAGGAAAACAATGCTTATTAGTGTTTAGGCAACATTTAAAACGCATAATACTTTGGTGGAACAATAGAAATATTTATTTCTGTAAAAATCGTTTGAATAATCTGATTGAATGATTGCGTTCCTCTCGAGAAAACAATTAAAACACATTCTTAAACGATCTTGAGAAAACCCGATTTAGCTATCCAAATATTGGGTTGAAAATTGATTTAAATGTTTAGATTTCGTAAAAGAGAGAGAATGAAATTTTGGGAGGCTACTAATTTTTGAGAAGGCTAAAATGTTGTAGTTGAAGTCTATGGTATTGTACCTGAAGGCGAGACGAAGCTACTAAAAAAAATTCAGCTCGATCGGACGGTCAAATATTTTTTGTCCTCCTTAGGCCAGATCCTCCCCTGATTTTTATATAAAAAGTTACAATTTCCATATTTTAATCCTGATTTAAATTCCATTTTAAACCTTTTATATATAAAAAAAACAACATTTTTGCATACTAGAATTAAATAGATTCCAAAAAAATATTTTTTCGAAATTTTTAATTTTAATAAAGATTTTCACGGCTAAAAAAATCACGAGGTGTTACACAGCTGAAGTGTTTAACTCCTGCCACAGCATTTACCTCAATATGAGGATTACTGCTAGAATGGGTATCTTCCTCCATTCCTGACGTAGCCTCCTTGGGATCCCTATAATTAGAAGAGTCTGAAAAGTCAGAGTCTATTGTCACACACCTAGGGCAATCTTTGAGCTTACAAGACCCACTAGTTTTCAGAGGTTTTGTGTGGATCACTGCGAGATGAGAAACACCAGAGTACATCTTCCAAAAATCCTCGAACTATTCCCAAGTTTTTCAATGCATAAGGCCGTGATAAGGGACCTGTAAAAGTAGAAGGACTCTGCAGTTAGATGTCTGTAACACGTTAGTCCATATCCACTATTAAGCCGTGATCGGGGCATAAACAGTTAAGAAGTTTGAATTCATAACTTCCCAAGATCTAAAGCCATAATCCTTAGGGTTTTGGCCAAGAACACCAAAAACATGTTCTTGGTGTTCTTGGCTAAAAACAAAATCCAAAAGGGGTTTGGGAAAAGATTTCAGGAAACCCATAAAAATCTTAATCCTCCTAAAACCAACCCAAAACCCTAAAAATTATAGTTTCAAACCTAATTTAAAAAACAACCCTGTGACAACCCGCTCACCAAAATAAGGGGTGGCCAGCCCAATACTCCAATATAACAGGACTCCCGAATGGAATCATTCTCAGCATCACAATAAAATATAGAGTATCCAGGATAACCACCCAATATTTCAAAAAACGGGTAGCCAAAAATTTTGTTTTTAAAGTTAAAGAAAGAATTTAAACAACCCAAATCCTGAAAAGATAGGGGAAACCCCAAAACATATATAGATAATAACAACAAGAATACAATAAAAAGACCGAATATGTTACCGGTCACAATCTTTATAACATCATTTAAACAAACTCATTAATTTATACAATACATTTCATTAAACATTTACAAAAGCTTGGGCCTCTCGCCCGAGTAAAGAGACCCGGTCATAACTAGAATACAAGAATGAAAATGTCTATACCAAATGTATCCTGTAATACCCACAATGCATCACGGCTCGCCAAGGACATCGGAATAAGAGTTCAAATCAGGCATCCTTGCGGCGGAGTACCTGAGCGGAGACAAGATGCATATGCAACAAGAAATGTAAACGGGTCAGGGCCCGGTTCTATATGATTACCAGATGAATAAAGAGTATGACAGTTATGAATGATGAATCATGATGAGAGAGATAACAATCTAACTACACAATTTAAAACATAAACTAAGAAGGAAGATAAAACAAGTAACATTAATCTGAAAATTCATCATGTGCTCCAATTATCTCATATATCTTTTTCCTTAACATGAATATATATATATATTCACAATTTTATGCTCTTTATGGCATTATTTTATCTCACTTTTACATTTTGTAAAAATCCTTTCCTTATCAGGAAAATACTCATTTTCAAATGCTCTTTGTGGCATTTATATGTGTTCTTTGTGGCACTTCAGTATGCTCTTTATGGCATATAATCCATCAAGTCCCACTAGATGATGAATAGTTATATTTATATACATATAACGATTCTAAGACCGCCCCTCCGAGTTTTCCTACTGGGCGCGCCCCTAAATGACCATCATCTTCCAGGGCCTATCTATACAAGACAACCTGGGCACCTATCGCAATACGTCGGGAAGCGGCCATATGCCTGCGGGAGAGTCAAGACCACACCCGGAATATCCTACCCATCGCAGAAAAATATACAACAATAAGCGCTCACATGGCCTGTGGACTATATCCACCCTGCGTCAATTTGTCAGGGGGCATCACCTCGCGCGCTGACTTCCCTTATGATGTCATTTAGAGAGGTGTGTTTAAACCATTTTATTTATCATTTTCAAAATCAACTAAATTATCATTTACCAGTTTCATGATTAAGTAAATTATTATTTACTAAAATCAATACCATTTCCATTTCATTTCAACTCCATGTATATGTTTCATTTTATCCGAAACCATTACCATTTACTTTTTGTAAATAATATAACTTATTATCCGGAGCCATACGATAAATTATATCGTTACTACAACCTCAAAGGAGTAACTAAACTCTTTATTACCTTCAAACATTTTAGGGTGTTATTTTAAAACCCCAATACTATCATACCTCAAAGGAATGAATGAAATTTCAATTATTCTCCCACACACTTTTATGGTGTTATTATAAACCATCAAGATTAATGTAGCTCCATTGAGCTCCAAAAGTCTCCCAAACATAACTATAGGAAATCCTAGTTTCATAATAATTTACTAGAAGAGAATGCCCTAACATCAATTGGAATATCCCCGAAAAAGTCCCCACATGACCCATTCCTAGTGTAGGGAAAGTACTAACTCAATTACAACTCTAGGACACTTAGTTTACTTCATTAAAGAAGGTTCCTAGGCTCTAGACTTAAAGAAAATGAATTTGAACTAAACTAAGAAAATATCTTAAAATGCAGGGCTTCCGAATCGATTCGGCCTAGCCGAATCGATTTGGATATAGGAAAGCGAATCGATTCGGACCATCTAAATCGATTCGGTCAGGAAAACCTGACTTTCTGCATAATTGCCGAATCGATTCGGACCATACGAATCGGCTCGGTCAACCCAGACCTGGAAACTATCTCAAGGCGAATCGTTTCGGCTAGGCCGAATCGATTCGGTTCTGTAGAATTTCCTAGTTTTGTTCTAAGTGTTTTGAGCCCTAATTTGTACAAACCTCAAATCTCTTCCATTTTTACACACAACCAACAATATTTATCTACCCAAATTCATCCCAACATGATTACTAACTACTAAAATCCACAATTTCATCATAAAAACTAAGATTAAGGTTTAATTCCCACAATTTCCTCATTTAAACCATAAATGTAAATACATAACTAATCATACAATTTATACATCTTAAATCACATATTAGCAAGTAGAAAACTTGCCTTGATGTAGGAAGTATCAGATTTCTTTGAATAGGAGCATCAATCCATCTTCAATCTTCATTTTTCTCTTCTTTCTCCTCTTTTCTCTTTTTCTTTCTATGTTTAGGACACAAAATAGGGAATTAAGAGAATTTAGAAGGCTAAAAAAAATCAGGGCTTAACATAAGTCTCCCAACTTAAGTGGTTAATACCACATTAATATGACTCGCAAATACGCGTTTCAGCTAAAACCAGGTAAAAGTGCCCGAAACCCAAAAATACAATATGACACTTATTTTGACTGTCTCGCACCTTCTGCGACTAACTACACCCTCTAAACTAGCATCCGGAAATTTTATAAATTTTTTCGAGTTTCAAATTTTAATTTAACCATAATGTCATCTAAATCATATGACACCACATAACACACAACTAAATGATATTTACTTTCTCATCCAGTAAATAAACAATAACCCAGTAAATATTAACCTTCAACTCATCAAATTAATATTTACTCCAGTTCCAACATTTTATATAATTACCTTATGCGGTAAAATTAGTATAAAATGAGCCTCCCAGAATCGAGGGTTGTTACATACTCCCCCCCTTATGAAGGAATTTTGCCCCTAAAATTCGGGCATACCCAATTCTCATAAAGGGTATACTACTCTAAACTAGGATTCTACCATCCGAAACAAACCCTTCGTTATCGCAACGTCCCAAATGAACCCGGACTAAGGTCGACCCTATCGATCTCAGTCTACTTCATTTGTCCTCTAGCATAGCACAAATCATCACTCGCTAACTATCTATCCTAGCTTCCTACGGCGGAAGACGATGCCCACATGACTCGGCACAAATCGCCCAACCTCCAGAATCATGTTACATCTCCCCTCGGGGCACCCATACCAACTCTAAGTGGCTTAACCCCAACGCTACTCAACTTTCCCTCGCATTGACGTATCTCATCAAGGTGTATAGCTTAAAAGCCAAATCTTTAAAGAAATGTCCCGAGACCACTCAAAGTCCAAGGACCATATTTGTAAGGACAATTTGTCCATCATTTATTAGTTATGTCACACGTCGTTCCACCGTTGAAGAATATTCAAGCCCGAATTTACGTCAACGAATCCGAATATCAAAAAGAAGAAGGAATCAGATTTCTACAGAGTCGGACTGGTCCGCCCAGAATAAAAGAACCGATTTGCCTGCGAACCGGTCCGCCTCATACCCGGACCGGTCCGCCTACTGAAAAGCCAGAATACCCCGAATCGCAAGCGAACCGAAGAAGCTAAAAATAAAAAGAACCGGTCCGCCTACCCAGACCGATCCGCCTCACACCCGGACCGGTCCGCCTGGGATAAACACAAAATAGATCGTGTTCAGATTTTCAAGGCCCAGGACTTCTTATTTAATCCCACTACGGGGAGATGGTTTGAGAGGACTTTTACACGATTTTCAGAGTACAAAAACTCTAAGTCTTCACCTGTTGAGTTCAAAGACTCCAGTTTTTGTTGATTCACACAACCTCTCATACATTTGTGAATCTGTTTGTAACCCAAGAACACAAACCCAGATGTTGTTCAACCCTTATGGAGAAGACCGTTCTTCTTCTTCATTGTAGCCCTCCTGGAAAGGGATATTTCCAGCCGCCGACTACAGAATCCGATACCTGAGGGTAATTCTTAGTCACTTGTATTTTCATTGTAATTCGAAATTATACATTTACAATATTATAATGAAAATAGATGGTTTTGCCCCTTTGGGAGATTTTTTCCTCAATTGCATGTGTTTGAATGCTCTTGTTTAGTTCATTATCTTATCCAATCACATATTGTTGCATGTTTAGGATTTGTTTGGGTTAAAAGGTGTTTAATATATAATTTCCTCATTTGAACGCAAGTGCATACTCTTCTCAAATTGGTATCAGAGCAGGTTACACTAATCTATCGCATATTCCTATTTTCCGCAAAATCTTTTCTAAGACATCATTTTTCTGAAAAAATTGATTTTTAAAAAGTGCGTGTTCAAATGGAGAAATCATATAATAAATTACCTGTTTTTGACGGGACAAATTATGCTTATTGGAAAGCCCGCATGAGGTCGGCTTTAAAAGCCATTGATGAAAGGGTTTGGATTTTAGTTGAAAGAGGGTGGACACCTCCCTCCGTCACTGTGGAAAACGTGACTAATTTAAAACCTGTCACCTCTTGGACTGAAGATGAATTCAGATGGTCTTCTTTTAACTCTAAAGGTTTGAGTGCTATTTCCGGTTCCATCACTCCCGATGAGTTCCGACGTATCATGACGTGCATCACGTCAAAGGAGGCATGGGATGTTTTACAACTCACCCATGAAGGAACAAATGCTGTGAAAGAGTCTAAATTGCAAAATTTGACAACTCAATTTGAAACCATCACCATGCATGAGACTGAATGTTTTGATGATTTCTATGCTAGACTTTCTGACATTGTTAATACTAGCTTTAATCTTAGTGAACATATTCCTAATGCTAGGGTTGTTAAAAATATTCTTCGTTCTTTGCCTAAGCGTTTTATCCCTAAAGTCACTGTGTTAAATTCTATGGGCAATTTAAATACGCTAAAATTGGAAGAACTTGTAGGAGATTTGCAAACTTATGAAATTGATATGTTCCCTAAAACTGCTAGGTCTAAATATAAGGGAATTGCACTTAATGCCAAAGAGAAAAAGAGTGAGGGGTCGGCTAGAAAGAGGGAAGAGTCATCTAGAAAGAGAGAGACTGACACGTCAGATTCTGAGTGTGATTTTGACTTAGATGATTTGGCTTTTTTGCAAAAAATTTCAAGAGGATTCTCAAATTTAAGAAAAATGGCAATTTTAAAGATAAAAAGAAATTTGAGAAAAATAAGGTTGAAAAGAAAAATGAAAAAGATTCCAAAAATCCTTCTAAGAAAGAAAGTGAGAGATGCTTTGAGTGCGATGGTAGGGCTCATAGAGCCTTTGAGTGTGCCACTCGTCTGAATAGAGAGAAAGGGAAAGTTGTCCTTAATGCTACTCTTAGCGACGACAGTGAGGTCGAGACGGTGGATTCAGGAGATGAGCCACCGCATGAGTTTAACTTCACCCCATTCATGGACAGTCAAGTGAGCACTCCTAGTTCTCCTCACGATGATGAGGATGATGCTTCACAGGGACACCTTGACAGTGAGATCGATGTGAGTGAGGGGGAGGATGACTTAAGTGAGAGCGATAGTGATATTCAACGCGCCTACGCTGAGTTATATTCTGAGTCATTTAAAACTAAAAAACGTAACAAATCGCTAGTTCTTAAGATCACCGGCTTAGAGGAAGATTTAAGAAAGGCGAGAGAGAGAGAGTCCTCCACCTTCACCTCCCTGAGAGAGAGAGAATATGCTTATGTTGAGAAAGAGAGTTTGTTTAGAGAGAGAGAGAGTGTTTTTGAGAAAGAGAGAGGGGACTTGACCAAACAAGTGGTTAGTCTTACAAGTGACCTCCATTCCTCCGTGGAGACTCGAAAGAAACTTGAAGCCTTTGTTGCCCAGCTGATTCATGATCTTGAGAAAGCACGGGAAGTCAATGTACAAATCACGGACAGATCAGGGAAAATGGGAAAGATGATCCTCGGCCCCGCTTTAGGTTTTGGTGATAGGCAGGGAATTGGTTATGATTGTGGCTCCACCTCTCAAATTCCACCTGGACCAGTTCCTAAGTTTACTACTACTCCTTATGGTCATCGTAAAAAAACCTCAAAGGAGAGTTCGACCGAGAAAAGCAAACCAAGGTCCGCCTTTGACTGTGTTCTTTTGTACCTATTGCAAAAGAAAAGGCCACCTCAGGGAGTTTTGTTACAGCATTGGTCGGACACAACGTACTACAGCTCCACGTCAGTATACTGATGATTTTACCAGTCTGAGAGAGCGAGTTGAGCTTTTAGCTGCCACATCTCAGAGTTTGATGGAGGAATTCCGACGGATGCCTTTGCCGTCACTGAATGCTTCTCACATTCCAGCTAAAACCAACAACAACAAAGGCAATCAAAAGGTCTCCAGTTCTTGGGTACCTAAGAAAGATAAAAAGGCCTTTGTTGTTCATGTTGCTCTCAAATCACATAATACCTCACAGTGGTATTTTGACAGTGGGTGCTCCAGACATATGACAGGTGATGCCTCATTTTTTACATCTCTTGAGGATTGTCAGGATGGAAGAGTCACCTTTGGAGATGGGAGCAAGTCTAGCATTATAGGACGAGGTACTATCGAGTTACCTGGTTTTCCTAAAATAGAAAATGTTTTGTACGTCAAAGGTTTGAAATCAAACCTTCTCAGCATTAGCCAGCTGTGCAACGCTGACTTTGTAGTAAAGTTTGACCGGGATGCTTGTAAGGTCTATAATCAAGCCGGTAAACTATTAGTGCAAGGGGTGAGGACAAAGGATAATTGTTATGGGACTGAGCCCACATCCTCACTTGTCTGCAATAGCGCCACGATCACTCCTATGGATCTGTGTCACTAACGTCTAGGTCACATAAATATTAGAGATCTCACTCGCTTATCTAGAAAGGACCTAGTACGTGGCTTACCATATCTTGGAAGGCCAACTTCGACGGTTTGTGGACCCTGTCAGATGGGAAAACAAATTCGTAGTCCCCATAGGAAGTTGCATTCCATTACCACCTCTCGTGTTCTTGAGCTTATACACATGGACCTTATGGGTCCCACTCGTACCGAGAGTCTGGGTGGTAAGAGGTATATCCTCGTGATGGTAGACGATTTCTCAAGGTACTCCATTGTAGGTTTTTTGAGAGAGAAATACGATGCTGTAGAGTTTTTAACGACCAAGTGTCGTGTCCTACAAAATCAACACGGAGTCACTATTAACAGAATACGTAGTGACAACGGCACCGAATTTAAGGAAGCAAGGGTAGATTTGTATTGTTATAGCCTTGGGATCAAACATGAGTTTTCTGCTGTGAAGATCCCTCAGCAAAATGGGGTTATTGAGAGAAAGAATAGAATGATCCAGGAAATGGCTAGATTTATGCTTCTAGGTCGTAAAGTTTATAGGAGATTTTGGGCATAGGCAGTGTCTACTGCATGCCACACAGTGAATAGGGTTTATCTGCATCCACACACACTTCAGACACCTTATGAGTTGTGGACTGGCAAGAGGCCCAACCTTGCATATTTCCGTGTCTTTGGGAGTAAATGCTATATCCTACGGGATAGAGAGCAATTAGGAAAGTTTGACTCCCGGAGCGACGAGGGAATATTGCTAGGATATTCATCGACTAGTAGAGCATATTGGGTTTTTAACCTGAAGAGCTCTAAGGTTATGGAATCAATAAACGTCACCGTGCAAGATGACGAACCTCCGACGCATATTGATCCTAACCTTCAGTGTGAGGATGAGGAATTTTCTAACAGTGATTTACTTGTCCCTCTCTCACATTCTGTGGACCCTACTCCTGTGCTAGGGGACACACCTGCTTGGGTTCGTAAGAGTCATGACCCCTCTGCCATTGTTGGTGATCCCACTCTTGGGGTCAAGACTCATGCTCAGCTAGAGAACATCGTTAACCACTTTTGCTACACGTTCAACGTCGAGCCCAAGAATCATAAAAAAGCACTCAAGGATGAACACTGGATATCTGCTATGCAGGAAGAGTTGCTTCAGTTTAAAAAGAATAATGTCTGGGAACTTGTCCCCCGACCTAGTGAGACTAATGTGATAGGTACCCGGTGGATTTTTAAGAATAAAATGGATGAAAATGGTACCATAATTCGAAACAAGGCTAGGTTGGTCGCTCAAGGCTACACACAGATAGAGGGTGTAGACTTTGGGGAGACATTTGCTCCTGTTGCGAGGCTTGAGTCCGTCCGTCTACTACTCGCCATCGCATGCATCTGCGCTTCAAGTTATATCAAATGGATGTCAAGAGTGCATTTCTGAATGGCATTCTACAGGAGGAGGTTTATGTGGAACAACTAAAAGGGTTTTAAGACCTTAAGCACCCTGAGCACGTTTATTATCTGAAGAAAGCCTTGTATGGTTTGAAGCAAGCACCCCGTGCTTAGTACGAGAGGCTTACTTCCTGTCTCTTAGCTCGTGGATGCAAGAGAGGGGGAGTAGATATGACATTGTTCGTCAGGAGAGATGATAGTGTTATTTTGGTTGCCCAGGTCTATGTGGACAACATAGTCTTTTGATCCACATGCTCCCAGCATGCTCACCACTTTGAGAAGGTGATGAAAAGTGAGTTTGAGATGAGCATGGTTGGTGAGATTACATTCTTCCTTGGTCTCCAGGTTCGTCAGCTAGAGGATGGGATGTTCATCTCCCAATACAAGTATACTAGAGACCTAGTGAAGAAATTTGGTTTAGACTCCGCTAAGCATGCATGTACAATTATGAGTACCACTACCAAGCTTAGTAAGGACACTTCAGGCAAGGACATATAGAAAACCTTATATCGGAGCATGATAGGTAGCCTTCTCTACCTGACTGCCAGTCGTCTCGATATAGCCTTTAGTGTTGGAGTCTGTGCGCGATATCAGGCATCCCCGAAAGAGTCACATTTACTTGCTCTAAAACTTATTATGAAATACGTGAGTGGGAATCTCTCATACGATATTTGGTATTCCTTTGATACTGATGACCGTTTGTATACCTATTCAGATACCGATTGGGCCGAGAATGTAGATGGTTGTAGGAGCACTACTGGTGGGTGTTTCTATTTTGGTTCTTCCCTTGTCTCCTGGCTGAGCAAGAAGAAAAATTCCATCTCTTTGTCCACTGCGGAGACTGAGTACATAGCCGCCGAGAGTTGTTGCACGCAACTCTTGTGGATGAAGCAAATGCTGGAGGATTATGGGATTTCACAGGCCACCATGACCATTTCCTGTGACAACACGAGCGCGATACACATCCCGCAATCCAGTCCAGCATTCACGCACCAAGCACATCAGGATACGTGAGCACTTTATAAGACAGCTTGTTGAGGAGAAAGTCGTATCCCTGAGTTTCGTTCCCACCAACCGTCAGTTAGCCGACATTTTCACGAAACCTTTAGATGCCCTTAGATTTGAGAGTCTTAGGAAGTCTTTGGGGATTTGCACAGTTGACTGAGGGGTTGGTCTATGTCTAGAATAGGATTTTTTTCATGGTCATATCATATGCTTCTTATTGCTAGTATGTTTTATATGTATCATTCTTTTATTGTACACCTATTTATTTTGTTTGAAAAATCCAAAAATATTTTTTTTGTTGTTTTTGTATATTAATATTTCAAAAAAAAAACACAATTTTTTTTTTGTATTTTTTATGCACCTATTATGGATGAACATTTAAGATAGCCAAGTCACACCTTCATTCCATTTATCCATGTGACTGTTTGATAGAGATTTGAGACTCTACATCATTTCATCCATGTTCTTTACATAGTATGCAGTCTTTGAGATGTAATTAGTGATATTTTCCTACATGTTTGACTCCTATCTCCTTTATTGCACACATGCACGGCTATATTTGATTATTGCACTTATTTATCACATATTGGCTTGAGTGTTTCCATCTCAATTCTATATATACAACTTACAATATGCGATAAAACTTGACAAGATTGGAATGCATGTAAAAAACCATTTTGGTGAGACTGAGTGTTTGTTTAAGAACGGGGAGGGGTTGCAAAAGGTAATTATCTCTTCTTTGCGCAAAAGTCACCGTTCTAAAGGACCTAAAAAATGGTGGAATTTTATTATCCGGGGTCCAAAGAGGTTAAAAGAGCCCAAAAAATTTAAAGGCAATAAAAAGCACTTCATGCCAAATATGGGCCACTTAGGTTTCACCATCAATTCTCCAAAGTTTGAGAATTTAGAAAGCCTGTATTCAAAATTATATCTGAGGGAGTTTGGTTGGAGAATATAAACGGGTTTGCACTTCCTTGAAAGTCCTGAAAAAGCATAAAAAGTTTTGAACGTTATTGGTGTAGAAATCATTTTTAGCTTTGATTTGTTGATTGGATCGAGTCAATGTCTTATATTGTCATTCTTTTACACCAAAGGAAGAATTTGAGTTCATTCGCTAGGAATATCCAATATTCATCGTGCACATATGTCATGTTTGTATGCATTGATTTTCCTATCGAATTTGATCACACCCATTCATTTCCATCATCATCGACTTGGTTGTTTTTGTGATCGTTCATGGTGTGTTTCTTGTTTGTTTGAAAAATTTTGAAAAAATTAAAAAATTAGTTGTTTATTTCTTGTGACACCCCTGCTTTGTTTGTCTGATTTATTCTTCTCATTTGTCTATATGGGGACATCATCAAAAGGGGGAGAAAGAATTAACATATTACGGGGGAGTTTTGAGATTTGATACATCATGTTTTCGTAATTTGATATCTCATTTCAAACTCGATACGTCACTTGGTATTTGCTTTATCTCATGTGTGCAGGTACTACATTGATGATCAGTGAAATACACACCCTGATGAGAAAAGCGTTGAAGTTTCCTGAAGAGTTGAAGAACAAACGATGAAGTCTTATTCAATTGTACCTTTTCAGTTTTGGGTTCATGGAAGGGTAGATTTGTATAGGAAATTTCATACTTGATAATTCGGATGTTTTTATGTTTGTACCGGCATAGACATAGGGGGAGATTTGTAAGGACAATTTGTCCATCATTTATTAGTTATGTCGTATACCGTTCCACCGTTGAAGAATATTCAAGCCCGAATCTACGTCAACGAATCCGAATATCAAAAAGAAGAAGGAATCATATTTCTACAGAGCTGGACCAGTTCGCCCAGAAAAAAAGAACCGATCCGCCTACGAATCGGTCTGCCTCATACCCGGACCGATCCGCCTACTGAAAAGCCAGAATACCCCGGACCGCAAGCGAACCGAAAAATCCAAAAATAAAAAGAACCGGTCCGCCTACCCGGACCGATCCACCTCAGACCCGGACCGGTCCGCCTGAGATAAATACAAATTAGATCGTGTTCAGATTTTTAAGGCACAGGACTTCTTATTTAATCCCACTATGGGGAGTTGGTTTGAGAGGACTTCTACACGATTTTCAGAGTACAAAAACTCTAAGTCTTCACCTGTTGAGTTCAAAGACTCCAGTTTTTGTTGATTCACACAACCTCTCATACATTTGTGAATCTGTTTGTAACCCAAGAACACAACCCCAGATGTTGTTCAACCCTTGTGGAGAAGACCGTTCTTCTTCTTCATTGCAGCACTCCTGGAAAGGGATATTTCCAGCCGCCGACTACAGAATCCGATACCTGAGGGTAATTCTTAGTCACTTGTATTTTCATTATAATCCGAAATTGTACAGTTACAATATTATAATGAAAATAAATGGTTTTGCCCCTTTGGGGGACTTTTTCCTCAATTGCATGTGTTTGAATGCTCTTGTTTAAATCATTATCTTATTCAATCACATATTTTTGCATGTTTAGGGTTTGTTTGGGTTAAAAGGTGTTTAATATATAATTTCCTCATTTGAACGCAAGTGCATACTCTTCTCAATATTACCCGTTGGTTCCATCCAACGAGTATACGAATTACTCAACCGACCACTCTAGGCCACTCACGATACCATACCTTAGGAAATGATCCATAAGACCATTTCGAAAACCTAATGGTTGTTCGGGAATCTCTATCCATACAATTACTGCTCCCCTCTACTATGTATACTAAGGCGCCTGTTCGAGATATGCCTTTCGGCATAAGTCAATTTCCTCCCTTTCACCCATCCACTTTAGGGTGGAAGGATATACGCCACCTCCATACGGTTCCCATTACTTCACGGAAACTTTTACTAAACCTCCGACATGAATATCTAGTCCGTCCATAATGGCCGAAAATGCAATAGTCTGGTCAAACGATCAACAATTTTTTCAAATAGGATCATGACCAGCTCGATGTCGGAAATTTAAAGAAGATATATATGAATATACCCTTTTTCTTCCCACCACTAGTCTGTTCATACTAGTAAGTGAAGCAATCAATCACGAACATAAATACTCTTGCTACATAGTCTTCTGAGTTATGCTCGTTCAACTTGGCTTCCCATACCTTCAAAAATTTCTCAACGTATCTTCTACCCCAATCGCCTTCCTTTAGCAAAAGGAAATGCCTAACTAGTAGTCCTTTATGAACTTCACACACCAACTCGACTCCTCCGACAGCATATTGCAACAACTTGTGACTCGCGATAAAAACTAAATTTCTTGCCCAGGAAGTAGTGCCTCCCTTCCTTAAGGTGAGCTCCACTGCAATGAATTTCAATTCAAGCGTGGTGTAATATCTCCCACAAAGTCGAAGCTTGTGAGACGCATAGACAAAAGAGTCCATGATCCAGTTTTATTACTCCCCATTCCTGGCAGAGACTGATTCATTGAATCTACCCACGAGTTAGGCTACCAACGAACGCTCTAATTAATAAAGGCCTCATCTCCTTTGCCCTAAACTACCAAACCTCTCGAGACGCCATAATCTCGTTCCTAGGGATCTAATCCCTCATAGAGTTAACCCACAACTTATTCGTGGTCCACTCCCTATCGCTTTCCAAAATTAATATCACATACCCTAAAGACCTATCGTCCTAATAACCCTAAAGTCTATCTACATATATACTATCTAAATCGTAGGCACCTAATACTAAATATATCCCTAGTGCCGAAGACCTTGCTCAACTTCCAACATTCGCTCGGGTTCATGCGTGGGACGTCTCGCCGAAGCAAAATCCAGACAAGGAACCCTCCCGTTACACTACTACCTCGCATTATCGGTCATCGAGCTGTGACGGTCTAAGACACATAATCGGGACCGATAAAATTCTAATTTACGATTTTACTAACAAGATTTCACTTCTAAGTTTTACCATTTCGTCGTTTAAAGGTTCAATTAATCAGACATTTACTTCCTGTGAAGCCTTTCAAATACATATCCCCTTATATAAATATGGCCTTCTTATCAAGGCACAATCCCGAAGTCTCAACTCGACTTCATATCTCAGTCTCCCTCACATCGATCAGAGGAGAGAACTATATACAATGCTTCTATCTCGCACTTTAATATCCCTTAATCACTCTTCTACGTGATTCTCGGCTAATCCTTCCAATCCCACTTCTAACAACAAAATAAATAAAATAAAAAAGAAATAAAAGGGTAGCGTCTCTCCAATCACAACATCGTCAAGTGTTCATGCGGTGGAGTGTCTCGCCGAAGAGAAATCCAAACAAGGAACCCCTCCGACGCATGCCTACTTAACTTGTTGATTATGGAGATAAAGCGTAACAAACACAAACAAGTAAAACAAACGATCAAACACTCACACAAGATAACTTAAACGAATAACAAAATCTCCTGCCTACCAGATCCACCTCTATAAAGTCTCAACCTATATCCAGGAGAGAAATTATAGAACAACTAGTTCCATTTTGAACTAGAAGTAAGATAGCCGTACAATTTTATTTGCTTGCTATCACACCAAACCAACCAAAATATCTTTACTCGCATAATGTACATAAAATAAGAGGAAGGAAAAGTAACATCTCTCCACTCCCAACGTCGTTAAGGTTCACGCGTGGAGTGTCCCGCAAAAGCGGAATCCAAACAAGGAACCCCTCCTATGCATTACTACCTAACTTTGTTGGTCGTGGAGATAAGTCGTAACAATCACACATAATGCAAACAAGCAATAGAGAACTTAAGCCAAGGGACACATATGACACATACACATTTAAAATATTATCACTCTCTACATAACAAGTGAAGAAAAGATAGAACTTCCATACCACGGAAGTCATATCATTACCCTTATACCATAGCATCAATACTACTATAAACTCAATATACACACCTGAATCTACAGTAAATATAATACTATTAAGTCTTATGCTAAGGAATACACCACCCACAACTAAGGTGGAATTCCCATCAACATTCTTACTAAACACTCTGCATCATAGCCATTACTCCGACTCTGGTCGACAACAATTTCCCACGCAGTCCCTCTTACTTTCTCAGTAAAATAGGACACGCTCTCGGCCTCCTCTTCCTTAGTTCAATAAAACCTCCCCAGGCAGATGTCCACTAAAAGGGTTTCATGATCATTACCCCATCAAAAGTGCTAACGACACTTATTCTGGAGCCTATCATTTTATGGTTCACGGTTTCCCTAACCGTACAACACTTTATTCGCTATCGGCCTTTTAACCGATCATTGTGTGAACATTCGAAAATCCACCTTCTCCTCAGTCCCGTTTTCCTAGAGAAACTTGTTGTTTCAGTTATCCACCGGGCTTCTCTAGGGCCAAACTTCCAGCACCCACGAATATGGTGACCACAATTTCACCCTCTCAACACCACTCCTACGGGAGGAAGGTTTCCCTCCATCCTACTTCTGGGCACTTCTCCACTTCAATTTAACATTGCTTGAAATCTCAAGCTAAGTACCAATTTCCGCTTCTAGAGGTACTTGGGAAACTACATCAACTGTAATTAGTAGTCGTAGTAGTAAGACAAGGAAGTGCTACAAAAAGGGAGCGACCTCCAAAGCGGTCCTCATCCCCGACCACAAATTACAGTCCTTAGTAGTTCCTTCTCATGACGCCCTTCTTCAATCGACCTACTATTCTCACACGAATATGCAAAAGATTTTATAAGTTCTACCCCATGGCAGAAGAACGAGATCTCACTAAAGAAACCAACGATATTAATCCTAAGGCTCTATATCAAGTCAAAAGCAACGCGGAAAACTTAAGGCGTTCACACAGATTCCTAAGGACTCTAGAACCTGATGCTCTGATACCATCTGTGACAACCCGCTCACCAAAATAAGGGGTGGCCAGCCCAATACTCCAATATAACAGGAGTCCCGGATGGAATCATTCTCAGCATCATAATAAAATATAGAGTATCCAGGATAACCACCCAATATTTCAAAAAACTGGTTGCCAAAAATTTTGTTTTTAAAGTTAAAGAAAGAATTTAAACAACCCAAATCCTGAAAAGATAGGGGAAACCCCAAAACATATATAGATAATAACAATAAGAATACAATAAAAAGACCGAATATGTTACCGGTCACAATCTTTATAACATCATTTAAACAAACTCATTAATTTATACAATACATTTCATTAAACATTTACAAAAGCTTGGGCCTCTCGCCCGAGTAAAGAGACCCGATCATAACTAGAATACAAGAATGAAAATGTCTATACCAAATGTATCCCGTAATACCCGCAATGCATCACGGCTCGCCGAGGACATCGGAATAAGAGTTCAAATCAGGCATCCTTGCGGCGGAGTACCTGAGCGGAGACAAGATGCATATGCAACAAGAATGTAAATGGGTCAGGGTCCGATTCTATATGATTACCAGATGAATAAAGAGTATGACAGTTATGAATGATGAATCATGATGAGAGAGATAACAATCTAACTACACAATTTAAAACATAAACTAAGCAGGAAGATAAAACAAGTAACATTAATCTGAAAATTCATCATGTGCTCCAATTATCTTATATATCTTTTTCCTTAACAGGAATATATATATATATATATTCACAATTTTATGCTCTTTATGGCATTATTTTATCTCACTTTTACATTTTGTAAAAATCCTTTCCTTATCAGGAAAATACTCATTTTCAAATGCTCTTTGTGGCATTTATATGTGTTCTTTGTGGCACTTCAGTATGCTCTTTATGGCATATAATCCATCAAGTCCAACTTGATGATGAATAGTTATATTTATATAGATATAACGATTCTAAGACCGCCCCTCCGAGTTTTCCCACTGGGCGCGCCCCTAAATGACCATCATCTTCCAGGGCCTATCTATACAAGACAACCTGGGCACCTATCGCAATACGTCTAGAAGCGGCCATATGCCTACGGGAGAGTCAAGACCACACCCGGAATATCCTACCCATCGCAGAAAAATATACAACAATAAGCGCTCACATGGCCTGTGGACTATATCCACCCTGTGTCAATTTGTCAGGGGGCATCACCTTGCGCGCGGACTTCCCTTATGATGTCATTTAGAGAGGTGTGTTTAAACCATTTTATTTATCATTTTCAAAATCAAGTAAATTATCATTTACCAGTTTCATGATTAAGTAAATTATCATTTACTAAAATCAATACCATTTCCATTTCATTTCAACTCCATGTATATGTTTCATTTTATCCGAAACCATTACCATTTACTTTTTGTAAATAATATAACTTATTATCTGGAGCCATACGATAAATTATATCGTTACTACAACCTCAAAGGAGTAACTAAACTCTTTATTACCTCCAAACATTTTAGGGTGTTATTATAAAACCCCAATATTATCATACCTCAAAGGAATGAATGAACTTTCAATTATTCTCCCACACACTTTTATGGTGTTATTATAAACCATCAAGATTAATGTATCGCCATTGAGCTCCAAAAGTCTCCCAAACATAACTCTAGGAAATCCTAGTTTCATAATAATTTACTAGAAGAGAATGCCCTAACATCAATTGGCATATCCCCGAAAAAGTCCCCACATGACCCATTCCTAGTGTAGGGAAAGTACTAACTCAATTACAATTCTAGGACACTTAGTTTACTTCATTAAAGAAGGTTCCTAGGCCCTAGACTTAAACAAAATGAATTGGAACTAAACTAAGAAAATCTCTTAAAATGCAGGGCTTCCGAATCGATTCGGTCTAGCCGAATCGATTTGGATTCAGGAAAGCGAATCGATTCGGACCATCCGAATCGATTCGGTCAGGAAAACCTGACTTTCTGCATAATTGTCAAATCGATTCGGACCATCCGAATCGGTTCGATCAACCCAGACCTGGAAACTGTCTCAAGGCAAATCGATTCGACTAGGCCGAATCGATTCGGTTCTGCAGAATTTCCTAGTTTTGTTCTAAGTGTTTTGAGCCCTAATTTTTCCAAATCTCAAATCTCTTCCATTTTTACATACAACCAACAATATTTATCTACCCCAAATTCATCCCAACATGATTACTAACCACTAAAATCCACAATTTCATCATCAAAACTAAGATTAAGGTTTAATTCCCACAATTTCCTCATTTAAACCATAAATGTAAATACACAACTAATCATACAATTTATACATCTTAAATCACGTATTAGCAAGTAGAAAACTTGCCTTGATGTAGGAAGTATCAGATTTCTTTGAATAGGAGCATCAATACATCTTCAATCTTCATTTTTCTCTTCTTTCTCCTCTTTTCTCTTCTTCTTTCTATGTTTAAGACACAAAATAGGGAATTAAAAGAATTTAGAAGTCTAAAAAAAATTGGGGCTTAACATAAGTCTCCCAACTTAAGTGGTTAATACCACATTAATATGACTCGCAAATACGCGTTTCAGCTAAAACCAGGTAAAAGTGCCCGAAACCCAAAAATACAATATGGTACTTATTTTGACTGTCTCGCATCTTCCGGGACTAACTACATCCTCTAAACTGGCATTCGGAAATTTTATAAATTTTTTCGAGTTTCAAATTTTAATTTAACCATAATGTCATTTAAATCATATGACACCACATAACACACAACTAAATGATATTTACTTTCTCATGCAGTAAATATACAATAACCCAGTAAATATTAACCTTCAACTCATCAAATTAATATTTACTCCAGTTCCAACATTTTATATAATTACCTTATGCGGTAAAATTAATATAAAATGAGCCTCCCAGAATCGAGGGTTGTTACAAACCCCAAATCCATTCAAACCCTAGCTTCTAATCAAGTCACAATTATCAAAAACCCTAATCTGTAATAATAAGGGCATGGACAGGTAGATATTGCAAGAAATTCAAGAAACTCCTAATTACAGATGTTCAACAATGGAAATTAAAAATATGAATCAATGGTTCAAAGAAAGAAAAACTGAAGAGTTACCTAGAAAAATAAGGAAAATTGTAAAAATCAAAGTTTTCTCGGCCTTGCACAACCCTAGTTAAACCTTTAGTCACCACCAAATGCCTTAGAACGCCCACTGAAACCTCACGATATAATAAAAAGTGAAATCGCAAGGGTTTGCTCTCGATTTTCTCTCAAGGAATTTACTAAGATAATGAAAGCCTTGGAGCCTTTCCATTTATATAAGAGGGCATTAGAAGGGTGAACGTTGTAATTCAATGGTCCAGGAGCGCCTCCGCGTCCCAATTAGACAAGTTGTAAAAGTTATGGATAATAACGTCGCTGTAAAAAGGAGTAGAACACATTTGCATCACCAACTAACCACATCTTGGCACTGAGCCTTGGGAGCTTATTAATATGCCAATATTGACCCATGGGTCGTAAACTCTAAGTAAAAGGCTGCTGCCAGGGTACAGACAGGCCGTGACCCATAAAAATGGATAATATGTAACACTGTTGCTTTGGACAGACAGGTCCTAGTTAGCATTTGTCACCAGCCGCTGCCTGACACACAAACAGGCCGCGATAACTCCTTGAACAACCACTACCTGGGTTCAAATAGGCATCAACCACTTACTTTTTCCACAAGATACAACCTTTCACGGATACTAACACGTAATCATTCACTGGATAGTTGCTTACTTCGAGCAAGATTTCATGATTGTACAACTTGTCCACATTTCACATGCTCCGTGCATGTGACACTTTATTTTTTACTTCTATAAATAGAAGTCATCGCCTCACAAATAGGGGGATGAATCCTACAGTGAAGCTCTACCCAAATCTGCACTCTACCTCTCTCCATAAGCTACTATATGCTTGGGGGCTTACCTAGCCGTATCCATCTAGGGACCTCTTCTACAAGCCACATCATGGGTTTCAAGATCTACTACATTCGTGTATTCTTCCTCTCTCTTGTACGCCTCTTATGGCATCACAAACTTATATTTTTTAATATACATAGTGAGAGTAAGGCGACAAGGTTGACGAAGGCTCATTTTTATAGTCTAATCACTCTATAGCTTGTGCATTTCTCCCTTTACTTTCTTTATTTACACTTTTATACTTGATATGAGGGTTGAGAATGATATATGTATAATTTCTCGCATCATCACACCACTTTTCCACGTCCTTCAACCTTCAAAGTTGAAGAATTTCCCATGTACATATGGTCATCATTTTTAATAAATTTTTAAGAGGAGAACATCCCTTTGTTGGCACATATGTGGCGCGTAGCACCAGTGTCAACCCACCAATCTTTATTATTACCAACAAAGTTGCATTCAAAAACCACATCAGAGAGGTTGATGTCATTGACATATGCTTAGAGAGCTCATATACTTCCATCACATTTTCTTGAGCATGCTATTGCTTGGCGTTCTTCGGCCTTCAACGGTCCCTAGAGCGATGCTCGGGTTTACCACAGTTGTAACATTTGCTTTTGAACTTCTTAGCACTTTTAGATCTGTCGCTTCGACCTTCTCTATTGTTCTTTATTTTTTTATTAGCTTTAGATCCTCCTTCCATTACATTAGCCTTAGACTCAAAGGATTTATGTCCTCTACTTATTTTCTCATAGTTGCGGTTGTCTTCATCTATCCTCCAATTAATTCCTCAAGTTTCATCTCTTTATGTGTATGTTTTAAGTAACTTTTGAATGCTTTCTAAGAAGGTGGAAAATTTTCAGTAATTGTCACCACTTGGAATGATTATCTAAGATATACCCTCAGCATGAATATCATAAGTAATAACTTGAAGTTCTTGAACTTGGGTATCACAGTTCTAATAACCATCATTTTATATTCTAAGAAACAAACGACAATGAATTTTTTCGAGCCGACATCCTCGGCTTTATATTTGGTATCCAAAGACTCCTAAAGTTCTTTATCTAATTTAGCATTACAATACACACTATATATTGTATTGTAAAGTTCATTTAAAACATAATTTCTTTATAAGAAATAAATGTGTTTCCATGGATCAACCGCATCGACTTTCTCCGTACTCTCTTTATTTTCATCAAGAGTAGGAGATTCTTCATTGAGGAATTTATTTAGATTTGCAGTTGTCAAATGAAATTTTATTTTCTGCTGAAAACTCTTAAATTTCGTGCCATTCAACTTCTCAGTTTTCCCCTAATGGAGTACCAACTGTGCGGACAACAAGGTTACTAGAAGACAACCATTTCCGTTACAAAAACAAGATGCACGTATTTTTCACAATTATAATAGTAACAAATATTATTTATATGAAAATTGTATACACAATTAGTATATAACAAAATACTAATATAATGAATCTGTTTATGAAAAACATAAAATTGCAATAAACGAAACCAAATTTTTTATGTAAATTTATTAAACAAGTTCCTTAAAACAAATTCAAAATTAGAATTATAAAAAATCGTCTTAAGATTGTAGTTCCAGATATTTATTTTACAAAATGAAATAAAATGTCTTAAATCATTTAAAATGGAATAAAATAAATAATTAATAAATATACAATATTTATTAATAGTAAGAGAAGAAACTTACAAGTAATTAGTTAAGCGAAAATGTTAGCATCTAAAATTGGCATGATGATTAGGATGAGTCTTAGCTTAGTTACACTAATTATTATCAACCACAAATAAAGTAAGAAATATTTAAGCTAGAGAAAGATGAGAAACAAAGAAAGAGACAGATTTTTCATCTTGTGGTTGATAATAATGAATTCATGTTGATAATAAAAATCTCTCTCTTTCTTTGGTTGATAATAATGAATTCATGTTGTGTCCTTAAGATGATTTTTCTTCCTCAATAAGTGCTCAATGTTGTAAGCAATCGTCTCCCAGGATATAACAAATTTTCCATCCTCAACATTAGCAGCACTTCAAACTATCAATGCTCCGACAAACATAAGAAACTTCGAACAATGAGTTCTACTTTGAAAAATAGTAAAATTACGAATATGGTTGAGTTTTTATCTGAAAAATATAAGTTTGGAGGAATCTTTTAATAGAGTTGTCCATGGTCATTTGAAGAGGCACCATGACTTTTCATAAAAAGTCACACTCTTTCACTAAACAATTGATTGTTTAGTGTCAATTGAAGAGGACGTACCTTTTCATAATTAATTAAAATGTATTTTAATTAATTTAACTTTTCACCTAAAAGATGTGATTTAAATGATTTTTCCACGAATTAATTAAAGTCAAAACATCCCTAAACATTTTGGGTAATTAAAACTTGGCCTAGAAAATTTAAAAAGATTATACTCCATTAGTCCAAGCCTGGGATGAGCCGAACGGTAGAACAACGACGCGCACGTGTGAGCTTTTGACGCAAAGTCCACATTTCCTTCCCCTTCAAAGAGTTAGGATACTTACAAAGCATCCAACCTTGAACTAGTACTATATTAACTCTTCACTTTTTCCACATTCTTTTAATGTGGGACAAAAGTCATATATCAAGTTTACTACGTTCTTCTCATCTCAAGTGGGTGACTTTGGAGACAATTTTCTTATTAAATACTTAATGGACTTACATATGTAACTATCCCACATTATACTTCTCTCGGAGGAGTACACGATTATTCTAGGTCCCGCTAAAAACGATATGTGAGCCCCACTCCAATTTGAGCTCAATGAACTGTAATACCCTGTATTTTTATGCTATAATTAATTTGGGGATTTATTTAATAAAAATCCGGAAATTAATTATGTTATAATTATTAACGTGACGTGAGTTAGTAATAATATGAAATTGTTGAATATTACTTAGGCGCATAGTAATATATGGTAAATGTCACGAGTGAATGAAAATGACAATTTTGGTAATTTTAGTCGGGACGCGCCCGTGTCGCGTCGGGACTAATTATTGAGATATAAAAGTAAATATTTTATGAGTTGTCCGTATGGTCGTTTTGAGTGCGCCAACGCGTCCGGAAGGGTCGAGATAGTCAGAAAAGTGTACCCGGGGGTTTAGTTTGGGTCTCGGGATGTTTTTAGGCTTAATTAGTGACCCGGGAGGGCGTTTTGGTCATTTTACAAACTAGGGTAATTAAACCCACGAATTTCAGCCATCCTTAGCAGCCATTTAAGTCAGCCTTTTAGGGTTAGATCATTCAGAACCCTAAGACGGCTAGTGGAGAAGAGAGGAGAGACCTTGCTAGGTGATTCAAGGCCAAAAACACCACCTTTTGCACCACCGTCACCACCAACGCGTAGATCGCGAGGAGAAGAACGCAACCACACCAATATCAGCAGGAAACCAGACCTCTGAAATTCCAGGCAAGTGTTTAACTTGCGTATTTTCGTTGGTGCAATAATCATGTTAGTGTAGGAATGATTAGGAGTATAATTTATGGAAGAAAACCCCACTTTGTGATAGGAATTTGCATGTAGACAAGATTAAAATTATATTCTGGAAGTCTTATGTAATGTAGATGATAAACCCACGAATTTTTGATGTTATTGTAGAAGAAAATTCTGGAGAAAACTGATTAGAACAAAAGATTAAGAAAACTTAGGGTTCTTGATGATTAGATGAGATTTTAGGTTGTTTAATCATGTTTAATGATGGTTATATGCATGCTTAACGTTAGAAACATCTGGAAATATATTACCATGATTGTAGTATAAGTTTTGGGACGATTAGTGTTGGAAATTATGGATTTGAATGAAGAATATTAGTTAAACACGTAACTGCACTTCTGCAGAAATCGAAATACCTGTTTGATCGATCGATCGACCCTATAGCGTCGATCGATCGAAGGTTCGATCGATCGAACCCCAGTAGTCGATCGATTGACCCTTCCTGGCAGCCTATTATTTCCCTTGTTTAATTAGTTGAATTAATTTATCATGAAAGAATTCTTGGGCATTTCAAATAAAATGTTTTGGGATATAAGAGAGACCAGTAGGACATATGATTAAGTGTTGAGAACTTTATTATGAAATGATAATTGGGTTTAAGGAATAGTTAATTAAGGAACGACGAACTACGTATTTCAAATGAGAGATTTCAACGAATACCTACGTTAGTGAATAGACGTCTACCTACGGAATATATTACTTGGATGGATAGAACCCACGAGTGTCCCATAACTAGTGAGAAAACCCCTTCGAATTAAGGTTAGAGGCGAAACCTTATACGTTATACTAATAAGGTGAAATTTAGGACAAAGGTTGTAATTATGGGTAATGAGAGTGTCCTATATTAATATGATGAAATTGGTATATTTATATGAATGTGTGTACATATATTATATACATGTGAAAAACGTACCCGCGCTACTTGCTATCCCTGAGGTTACCGCGCTGGGACGATCGTATCCTGTGTTGCTTTATGGGGATATTGAATCGTACCATAGAAGATAGAGATCCTAGGTACGGGCTATTAAATTGATAGTCGGACGGTCCTAAGAGACGTGTGGGTATGTACTGACCTCTTGGACTTGGAATCTATGCTTCGCCTCAACGTTGTTTTGTATATGTTAATACAGTTCGAGAGCGATTCCGAACTTGTATTTCCCTTTATGTGAGCGATACGGGGATTGGATAGCAGAGTATGCCCGCACCATAGTTTAGTTGTGGTGCCATTATATATATATTTTATTCGAGTAGTTAATATATATATGAGGTTATAAACTTTGAACTGCCTACTGTGATTTGATAAGTAGAACATGGTTGTTGACTCAAATTATTAAATACTTGTTTTGTGAAAATATGAAAAGGCACGGGGAAATCTTATAATTTAATGAAGCTAAAACGAGAGGAATACTACAAATTGAAAGTAACCTTTTTATAACATTGTCATCGTTCAGTTTTGAAAACATATGAGTAAGTTAAGATAAACGAACCATTGGGAAGGTTAGTACGATAGGAGTGCACATTAGAAGAGAGGTGAGTATTTTTCAAGAGAGAGACGAACTAATATGATGTTGCATTGGCCTGTATCAATTTAAATACTTGCTTAACGTATTTTAAAATCAAACACACTTTCGGGCCCTGACCCGTTTCCTTTTCTCTCTCTCTCTTGTGTATATATATGTATATTTTCAGGTGCCCAGCCATAGGGGCGTCTTGCTTAGGATTCTTTGAGAAGAACGAGCTGCAGCTTAGGTGGGAGTTGCAGGTCCCTTGAGTAGACGGCTTCCGACATTGACTCCACTCTTATTACTCTCATTTATGGGGCACGTGTCGCCCTTTTCATCATTTCATTTATTGTTGGGGATTTTTATATTTCAGTTATTCCAGTATTGTTTATGGGATTTGTTTCAGGATGGTTTATGATTTTAGTTTTATATTATTGACATTCGTTTGGTGAATGTATGGTTTTATTTAAATTTCGTGGTGTGATTCTCTATTGTAGAAATGTTGTTTTGAATTAATAAAAATCTTTTCTTTAATTAAAATTTGGAAGTTTGTATGAAAAATGTTTTTGACACTTAGTTTAATTATTTAGGGTGTTAAATTGGAAAAATTATTTTTATCGACAGTGATGCTGAGAATGAACCAACTGTTTACCTTGATTTAATTTAATAAAGGAGTGATCGCCCGGTATTTAATTAGGCGGGGTGTCACAGGTGGTATCAGAGCATCAGGTTCTAGTGTCCATAGGATCTGTACGGCTTATTTCTCTTTCAGCTTAACGTTACTTGCCATAGAGCCCTATTTTTAGGACTGTTGTATTCTTGCTTTTACGTTTAAGTCTTCAGCTATTCGAGATTTGTTGATAACTGTAGACTAATAAACTTGTTCACGTTTCAGATGCCTCCGAGACGTGCTCCGAAAGATAGGCGTGCCCAAGCCGACCAGCCAGCAGCTCCGGCACCAGGCACTATGAATGCGAATGAGGTAGCCGCCATCGTTGCTCAGGCGGTAAATGCCGCGATAGCGGTGATTCAGCAGGCTCCACCACAGGTCCAGGCAGTGGCGCCAGTACCAACACAGCTTCCATCTGCATGGGAGAGGGTTCGGGATGCTTTTCAGAAAGCACATCCCCCTGAGTTTTCTGGTAGCTCCGATATTATTACTGTCAGCCAATGGAAGAAGGACATCCAGTGGCACCTCCGTATGTATGAGTGCACCGAAGTGCAGAAGCAGCTATTAGCCTCTTTTAAACTGGTGGGAGCCGCATTACAGTGGTGGGAGTCCACTACTACTTTGGAGGAGAGGGACACGATCCCTATTCAGATGTTCTGGGAGAGGTTTGACCGCAAGTACTTTCCACCCGCAGTGCAGACTGAGATGAGGCAGAAATTGCTAAATCTGAAGCAGGAGAACCTTACTGTAGCCGAGTATGAGGAGGAGTTCACGAGACTTCTCACTATTATGCCGGATGAGGCACCCACTGAGAGCAAGAAAATTTTGCTGTTCGTCGACGGGTTAGCTTGGAGGATCCGTCAGCACCTTATTGGGAATCTATCCCTGAGTACTTTCACTGACGTACTCAATGCAGCGCTACTACATTGCCAGGATCACCGCTTCCATCTTCAGGGAAGCAAGAGAGCAGGAGAGTCCAGCCAGCAGGGCAGGACCGGGGGTAATAGTGCCAGTGGGGCACCAACTCAGGGACAGACTCGTCAGCACGAGCAGAGTTCCCATCAGGGGGACCCTGCTAAGCGATTCCGTTCAGGTGATTCTAGGCAGGGATTCGGAGGATTCAGGCAGGGCCATCAGGGTCAGCCTAATCAGCATGGCCAGCAGGGCCAACACCGACCGCAGGGTCAACAGCAGGGCCAGCAAGGCCAACAACGTGCACATCAGGGCCAATGGCGTGGAGGTAACGGCCAGCAGGGCCGTGGTCAGCAGGGACAGAGGGGAGGTAATTTCAGAGGCCGGTGTTTTGTGTGTGGCAAGCACGGCCATAAGCGTCAGGATTGCCCAGAGGGCGATAGGGCCCCACAGCAGCAGGGAGCCCGTAATGAGCCGCAGAGACCACTCTTTCCACCTGCCCTTCCAGCTCCAGCCCAGATGCCAGCCCTACCAGCCATTCCAGCAGCTCCAGTGCAGCAGGGGCAATTGCAGTACGGACGTGTCTATAACGTCCACCAGGCAGCAGCTCCACAGGCACCACCCGCGATTGAGGGTATGTTTCCTATCCATGGTACTATGGGTAAAGTTTTGTTTGATACGGGGGAAACGCACTATTTTATAGCTACGCATTTTGCGAAGTCCTTAGGATTGTTAGCCACAGCAGAGAGGACCGTGACGTGTGTTGACTCACCATTGGGGAGTGGGTCGCTTATATTCTTTATATGCCGGGGAGTAGGGGTAGAGATTAGTGGCTTGGTATTGCCTGTAGACATGCTAGTCTTAGACATGCACGAGCATGACGTGATTATTGGTATGGATTGGCTCGCATCTTATAGAGCCATGATTGATTGCTTCGGTGGGAGCATTGTTTTTGCCATTCCGGGGCAAGAGATGTTTATAGTGGTGATGCCTCGCCCAGAGGGAGGTTCGACCCCTCATTTATATTACATTGAGGAGGATACCTCTAAGGAGGTTGTGATTCCTTTGGATTCGATCCCATTTGTTAGGGAGTATTCCGATGTGTTTCAGGAGATACCAGGCCTACCGCCCAGTCGTGAGATAGACTTCGTTATAGACTTATTGCCGGATACGAGACCTATAGCACGCGCACCGTACCGTATGGCTCCGGCAGAGATGCGAGAGCTACGAGATCAGATTGAGCAGCTATTAGGTCAGGGTTTCATTCGTAGGAGTACCTCACCGTGGGGCGCTCCAGTCTTATTTGTGAAGAAGAGAGATGGCTCACTGAGATTGTGTGTGGACTACCGGGAGTTGAACAAGGTCACGATACGGAACAAGTATCCGTTGCCTCGAATCGATGATCTGTTCGACCAGTTAAGGGGAGCAACTTTCTTTTCGAAGATAGATCTGAGGTCGGGGTACCATCAGTTACGAATTAGAGAGCAGGATGTTTCGAAGACTGCCTTCTTGTCGAGATATGGGTCCTATGAGTTCAGGGTGATGCCGTTCAGACTCACAAATGCCCCAGCCGTTTTCATGGACTTGATGAACCGAGTGTTCAGAGAGTTCTTGGATCAGTTCGTCATCGTCTTCATAGATGATATCTTGATATATTCACACTCCGAGGAGGAGCATGCCGAACACTTGAGGCAGGTTCTCCAGACCCTACGAGAGCATCAGTTGTATGCTAAGTACGAGAAGTGTGGATTCTTGTTGCGAGAGGTACAATTCTTGGGCCATGTTGTTTCTGAGCAGGGGATAGCAGTTGACCCGAGCAAGGTGTCAGCGGTGAGGGAGTGGGGGCAGCCCACGACACCGACGGAAGTACGTAATTTCTTGGGGTTAGCCGGATACTACAGGAGGTTCATTCGGGGATTCTCCAAAATAGCGGGTCCATTGACGAATCTGACTCGCGAGGGGGTACCATATGTTTGGGATGATGCTTGTCAGTTGGCTTTCGACGAGCTGAAGGACAAGCTTACTTCGGCACCAGTCCTTTCTTTACCGAAGCCGGGTGTAGAGTACCTGGTTTACACAGATGCGTCCTTACGAGGACTTGGGGGAGTACTTCAGCAGGAAGAGAAGGCTATAGCTTTTGCTTCCCGCAAGCTTAATCCGCATGAGAAGAATTACCCCACCCACGACCTGGAGTTAGCTGCGGTCGTCTTTGCATTGAGAATTTGGAGGCACTATTTATTGGGCGAGAAATTCCGTTTGTTCACAGACCATAAGTCACTGCAGTACCTGTTCACTCAGCGAGAGCTGAATATGCGTCAGCGCAGATGGTTAGAGTTTGTGAAAGATTACCAGTTCGATATACAGTATCATCCGGGGAAAGCCAACGTAGTTGCTGATGCGTTGAGTCGTAGACCGGTTGACGATGTAGCGGACATCTGGAAAGCAAAATGGAAGGAGTTGGGTCACCAGGACGCGGTAGCACGTTCTTTCATATCCGTGATGACAGTCACACCCGAGATTGTTACGAGGGTGATACAGGCACAGACCACAGATCCGTTTTGTCAGGAGCAGATTGTACGACTTCTAGCCGAGGGTGCTGAGTCCTATTCTGTTAGTTCGGATGGAGGGTTGCGGTTTAATGGGAGACTAGTGGTTCCAGAAGGAGCAGAGCTACGTCATGAGGTAATGACTCATTCTCATGGGTCCCGATTTGCAGTACATCCGGGAGGCGATAAGATGTACCAGGATATGAGACGTCAGTACTGGTGGAGTGGGATGAAGAAGGACATCGCTGAATTTGTGTCCAAATGTTCTACTTGCCAGCTGGTGAAGGTGGACCACCAGAAACCGTCGGGATTACTTCAGCCGTTGGAAGTACCTGCGTGGAAGTGGGAAAGTATTTCCATGGACTTCATTACAGGGTTGCCTACATCACAGCGAGGCCACGATTCTATCTGGGTGATTGTAGACAGTCTGACCAAGGTGGCTCATTTTCTGCCAGTAAGGATAGATTATACCACGGGTCAGTATGCCCAGTTGTTCATCGCTGAGATTGTCAGATTACATGGGGTGCCCCTGAATATTGTGTCAGATAGAGACAAGATTTTTGTGTCGCGTTTCTGGGAAAGCTTTCAGGAGGCTATGGGTACAGAGTTGAGACTGAGTTCAGCTTACCACCCACAGACAGATGGACAGACAGAGCGTACTAATCAGATGTTGGAAGATATGCTACGCATGTGTATCCTCAATTTCGGGGGAGGTTGGGAGCCACATCTTCCACTAGTCAAGTTTGCTTATAATAACTCCTATCAGTTTACGATTGGCATGGATCCATTTGAGGCTTTGTACGGCAGGCCTTGTCGCTATCCAACCTGTTGGCTCGAGGTGGGGGACAACAAGTTATTAGGACCAGAAGTGATCCAGGCGACCTCCGCGAGGATTGAGATAATCAGGAGTCGTATTCGGGTAGCCCAAGACAGACAGAAGAGCTACGCCGATGCGAAACGATTCTTCCGGGAGTTTAATGTGGGAGATCAAGTGTTGTTGCGTGTATCTCCTATGAAAGGAGTGATGAGGTTCGGGAAGAAGGGAAAGTTGGCTCCGAGGTACGTAGGACCATTTCCCATCATCGAGAGAATTGGGCCAGTAGCATACAGGTTGGGTTTGCCAGAACATTTACATCGCATCCACGATGTATTCCACATCTCGTCATTGAGACGATACCTTCGGGATGATATGGCCCATACTCACATTGCGATAGATGAGATCGACTTGCAGTCGGATAGCTCTTACGAGGAGAGACCGGTGGCTATTCTAGACTACAGTGAGAGGAGATTGAGGTCGAAGATAGTTCCACTCGTGCGGGTCCAGTGGGAACATCATAATGTGGAGGAATCCACTTAGGAGCGTGAGGCAGATATGCGTGAGAAATATCCAGAGTTGTTTTTACCAGGTATGCCTTATTTTCCGAATTTCGGGACGAAATTCCGTTATTAGGGGGGAAGTATGTAATACCCCGTATTTTTATGCTATAATTAATTTGGGGATTTATTTAATAAAAATTCAGAAATTAATTATGTTATAATTATTAACGTGACGTGAGTTAGTAATAATATGAAATTGTTGAATATTACTTAGGAGCATAGTAATATATGGTAAATGTCACGAGTGAATGAAAATTACAATTTTGGTAATTTTAGTCGGGACGCGCCCGTGTCGCGTCGGGACTAATTATTGAGATATAAAAGTAAATATTTTATGAGTTGTCCGTATGGTCGTTTTGAGTGCGCCAACGCGTCCGGAAGGGTCGAGATAGTCAGAAAAGTGTACCCGGGGGTTTAGTTTGGGTCTCGGGATGTTTTTAGGCTTAATTAGTGACCCGGGAGGGCGTTTTGGTCATTTTACAAACTAGGGTAATTAAACCCACGAATTTCAGCCATCCTTAGCAGCCATTTAAGTCAACCTTTTAGGGTTAGATCATTCAGAACCCTAAGACGGCTAGTGGAGAAGAGAGGAGAGACCTTGCTAGGTGATTCAAGGCCAAAAACACCACCTTTTGCACCACCGTCACCACCAGCGCGTAGATCGCGAGGAGAAGAACGCAACCACACCAATATCAGCAGGAAACCAGACCTCTGAAATTCCAGGCAAGTGTTTAACTTGCGTATTTTCGTTGGTGCAATAATCATGTTAGTGTAGGAATGATTAGGAGTATAATTTATGGAAGAAAACCCCACTTTGTGATAGGAATTTGCATGTAGACAAGATTAAAATTATATTCTGGAAGTCTTATGTAATGTAGATGATAAACCCACGAATTTTTGATGTTATTGTAGAAGAAAATTCTGGAGAAAACTGATTAGAACAAAAGATTAAGAAAACTTAGGGTTCTTGATGATTAGATGAGATTTTAGGTTGTTTAATCATGTTTAATGATGGTTATATGCATGCTTAACGTTAGAAACATCTGGAAATATATTACCATGATTGTAGTATAAGTTTTGGGACGATTAGTGTTGGAAATTATGGATTTGAATGAAGAATATTAGTTAAACCCGTAACTGCACTTCTGCAGAAATCGAAATACCTGTTTGATCGATCGATCGACCCTATAGCGTCGATCGATCGAAGGTTCGATCGATCGAACCCCAGTAGTCGATCGATCGACCCTTCCTGGCAGCCTATTATTTCCCTTGTTTAATTAGTTGAATTAATTTATCATGAAAGAATTCTTGGGCATTTCAAATAAAATGTTTTGGGATATAAGAGAGACCAGTAGGACATATGATTAAGTGTTGAGAACTTTATTATGAAATGATAATTGGGTTTAAGGAATAGTTAATTAAGGAACGACGAACTACGTATTTCAAATGAGAGATTTCAACGAATACCTACGTTAGTGAATAGACGTCTACCTACTGAATATATTACTTGGATGGATAGAACCCACGAGTGTCCCATAACTAGTGAGAAAACCCCTTCGAATTAAGGTTAGAGGCGAAACCTTATACGTTATACTAATAAGGTGAAATTTAGGACAAAGGTTGTAATTATGGGTAATGAGAGTGACCTCTATTAATATGATGAAATTGGTATATTTATATGAATGTGTGTACATATATTATATACATGTGAAAAACGTACCCGCGCTACTTGTTATCCCTGAGGTTACCGCGCTGGGACGATCGTATCATGTGTTGCTTTATGGGGATATTGAATCGTACCCTAGAAGATAGAGATCCTAGGTACGGGCTATTAAATTGATAGTCGGACGGTCCTAAGAGACGTGTGGGTATGTACTGACCTCTTGGACTTGGAATCTATGCTTCGCCTCAACGTTGTTTTGTATATGTTAATACAGTTCGAGAGTGATTCCGAACTTGTATTTCCCTTTATGTGAGCGATACGGGGATTGGATAGCAGAGTATGCCCGCACCATAGTTTAGTTGGGGTTCCATTATATATATATTTTATTCGAGTAGTTAATATATATATGAGGTTATAAACTTTGAACTGCCTACTGTGATTTGATAAGTAGAACATGGTTGTTGACTCAAATTATTAAATACTTGTTTTGTGAAAATATGAAAAGGCACGGGGAAATCTTATAATTTAATGAAGCTAAAACGAGAGGAATACTACAAATTGAAAGTAACCTTTTTATAACATTGTCATCGTTCAGTTTTGAAAACATATGAGTAAGTTAAGATAAACGAACCATTGGGAAGGTTAGTACGATAGGAGTGCACATTAGAAGAGAGGTGAGTATTTCTCAAGAGAGAGACGAACTAATATGATGTTGCATTGGCCTGTATCAATTTAAATACTTGCTTAACGTATTTTAAAATCAAACACACTTTCGGGCCCTGACCCGTTTCCTTTTCTCTCTCTCTCTTGTGTATATATATGTATATTTTCAGGTGCCCAGCCACAGGGGCGTCTTGCTTAGGATTCTTTGAGAAGAACGAGCTGCAGCTTAGGTGGGAGTTGCTGGTCCCTTGAGTAAACGGCTTCCGACATTGACTCCACTCTTATTACTCTCATTTATGGGGCACGTGTCGCCCTTTTCATCATTTCATTTATTGTTGGGGATTTTTATATTTCAGTTATTCCAGTATTGTTTATGGGATTTGTTTCAGGATGGTTTATGATTTTAGTTTTATATTATTGACATTCGTTTGGTGAATGTATGGTTTTATTTAAATTTCGGGGTGTGATTCTCTATTGTAGAAATGTTGTTTTGAATTAATAAAAATCTTTTCTTTAATTAAAATTTGGAAGTTCGTATGAAAATGTTTTTGACACTTAGCTTAATTATTTAGGGTGTTAAATTGGAAAAATTATTTTTATCGACAGTGATGCTGAGAATGAACCAACTGTTTACCTTGATTTAATTTAATAAAGGAGTGATCGCCCGGTATTTAATTAGGCGGGGTGTCACATGAACATTACTCAACTAAAAAATACAAATCATATATAAGTTGCCAGAAGATTAGTTATCATTTTTTTATTTTTTCTATCTCAATAACGATACATACACAATATCAGTGAGATTTTAAAAAAAATTAAACCATCGAGTCTCCAATTTTAAAAATAAATAAAAATTTGGAATGGGAACAAGAGAGTAATTTTGATGTTAACCAACTTTTAATTGCCGAAAGAGACTATAATATATGATTTTTAGTGTGGTTATAATCACTGGGAAGGCTTTTTCTCTTATTTTGTCTATCTAATAAAATCTCATAAATGATGTCCCACTTTCCCAACAACTAAAAATAGGCGAATATAAAAAATTTTAACTTTGAAGTACAATTAAATGATCATAGGACAAAGTTTTGTTGTATTTAATTTGTACTTGAGAAATTATTATATTTCTTTAGTTATCTACATACAAACAATAGATTTTTACTTTAATTTTTAACAAAGTTATTAATATTAGTTTATATATATATATATGTACCAATTTTTTTTAAATAGTCAAAAAGTTATTTTTAAGCTAAGTTTTTTGTGTGGTATATAGATATTTCAAGGGACATATATAAAAAATCAAATAAAAATAATTCTTTTGCTATTTTAAAAAAATCGGTCAAACTTTCGCACCTTTTGTGACAACCCGCCTAATCAAATACCGGGCGATCACTCATGTACCAAATTAAAATAGGAGTCGCACATGGATCATTCTCAGCATCATTGTCGAAAACCAAATTAATTACTAATAACCTATTAGGCTGGCGTCAAAATTTTAATTAACTAATCTTGTTAAACAAACCATACAATGAAAACATTCACACAGCTTATGTATAAATGAAACTGAGATGGAATAAAATTAACCGAACACTCGGTTTAACAATATACAACCAAATCGAATCCTCATAAAAGGCGATAAAAGAATAAATAACAGCAGTTGGGCTATTATCCCGAATATTTATACAGTACCTCCTATCTAGATTACAAGGATAGAAGTGTCTACGGTGAACCTGTATGCATCCACTGCTACTGCAGAAGACGTCTGACTCGAAGGAATCATCATCCAGGCATCCCTGTGTCCGGACACCTATAAATATAATATATATATATATATATATATATATATATATATATAACAAGAAAGAAAGAATAGGAAAACGGGCCAGAGCCCGAGTTGTAAAAATATTTTGCAAGTGCATAAATGCTTTATTTTTTTTAAAAAAAATATAAGTTTGTCTCATATTTAAATTAATATCGCACTCCCATGAGATACTCCTCACCCCTCTTCTAATAGTGCATGCCTAACGCACTCGTCTAAAACATCCTAATTAAGCTACCCCACCTAACTAATCTCATTCACCCGTCTGCTTGAAACCTCGACAACCCGAGTACTAAGGGCTAAACTTCTCTTCATTCTCAAAATTGCGCTACGTTCGTGCGTGGGGTGTCTCGTGAAGCGAAATCCAAATAAGGAACCCCCCCGATACACTACTACTTGGCAGTGTCAATGGTCGAGATCCATTAGGCCCTTAGTCCACAACGAATATGTAAACATACTTATATAATAATATACATATCATACTCACTCTCATATACATCTTACAATATACATCTGGATAATATCTCCCAGACTGAGGTTTACTCTATATTCATTTTTATAATGCACATCCGGATAGAATCTCCCGGACTGAGAATTTATCCTTTTGCATTTTATCTCTTTACTCTAATAGAGATATATATTACCTTGTTTTCACACACAAGTAATATACTATACACACAAGTATAATAACTCGAGGATGCGATCTCTCAATGCTATCATCTTCCAGGCATCCTAGGGACCACCAGTTGGACTTAATATCACCTACTTCGTGCTCAAAACCAAATCACAACGTCTGGGAAGCGGTCATAGTTTCTCCCCGGCAATGAGATGAACATTACCCACCACGTCTCACCCCTAATAAAAACCACATAATATAATAATGGACGCTATGACCTGGGGAATATCCACACCCTACTCCTCGAGCCAGGGTGTTCACCCTCATCGCGCAACTTCCCAATGATAGCATTAGAGGGGGTATGCTTCATATATATATATATACCATCACATATAGATATATATACATATCTGTTTCATATTATATATACTTTAATCACATAGAATATATATACACACTTATCATTCCTTAAATGTAGATATGGCTACAATTTCCAGTTTCATAATAATATTTAAGTATCTTACTACTTAAATACACCTCACAGTTTAATCGTTATTTGGGATTTATATACTCTCCAAATATCCCGCTTCATAATCGTATGATAAGTATACCCTCAACTTATCTTTAACCTATAACCCAAATGCCATCCTAGTCACCTCATAGGAGTTACTCACTAATTACATACACACTTGCTTCTTCCCATTAACATAATTATTTAGCTATAATCGCTCGCTAAAATACTCCCTCGGGTGTCACTCACTCCAAACATCCATAATTAAATAAGTCTTGGATTTTACCCAATTAATCTAAGGTATACACTTCACTTAAATAATAATTTATAGGTCCCCACTCTATTTTAGGAACCCTAAACCTTTATTTTCTTAATCCATTTATTTTCCTCGAAAATATGATTTTTAGTGCCACACCAATTTAACACCCTCCTAGCCCCTATAATTTCCTCAAATGTCTAGGAATAAGTCCTCTTAATTGAGTGTTTAATTTCTTAATTAAACAGGTAAAAACCGCAAAAGTAGGAATTCATCCCATAGAATTACCCTTGGCAAAACTGCCAAAAATCCTGAAGGGTCGATCGATCGACCCTTGGCCCTCGATCGATCGATGGTCGATCGATCGATCATATACCCTCGATCGATCGATCGTTTCGGACAGCTTCTTCTCCGAGAAGCTGTTTCGGCCATTAAAGTTTCTCCCAAGCTTTTATCACCTATCCCAACGTCCTCCAACCTCAAACAATGATATGTACACATATAAAATGGGTTCTAAACGTCCTAGAACCCAAAACCAACAAATGATTTCAATAATTTCCTAAATTTCTCAAATTGGATAAAAGTCGGGGTTCACTCGTTTATTTTCCGAAAACCCATTTTAATTCATAAAATACCATCCCAAAAATCTTCTGATTTGTTTATACCAAATTTTGATATGGATTTATGCTCAAAAATAAATAAAGCAAGTAAACAATTGCCTCGTGGATAAAATCCGACGATCCCGAGTCGAATCCCGCGGAGTTTGGCCGGAACCTCCCTTTTCTTCCTCTTTCCTCTCCTCCTTTCCTCTCCTCTTTCTTTTTTTCCTTTTATTTCTCCCTCGCTTGCCATATATATGGAGAAAAAGGTTTTATCCCTTTAAACCCCAAAAATGACTCGTTTACTCAATTACGAGTTCCTTTTAATCCCAGAATTTCTCGGAGTCTAAACAATACCTGGATACTCAATTCTGACTATCTCGGCCATTTCGAGACAAACCGCGCAATCAGAAATTCCATCCGAGGTACTTGGCCGTAATTCACTAATTTAACCCAACACATCTTCATGCAGGTTTTCCCATTAAAATATTGTCCTCTGTCGCTTTGCTCACTGCGACGTATAATAAAATAATCCTCCTCGTCTACTTATTCCCAAAAGTAGTTATAACATGCATCGGAAATCCTCTAACACTCCAAAGCTCCAAAAACTATTATTTTGAGAAATTCCTCGAATTTCCAAATTATACCCACTTAGGAAAATTTTATTTCCCATAAAACCGTGGGGTATGAAAAACTGTTACTAAAGCCGTTTAATACAAGATTAAACTATTTAAGTAACTCCGAACTGTTTTTTGAAGAAACTCTTTTCTAGAAATCAAATCAGTTTAATCACAAGATGTGTTTAAAATTATGTACGAGATTTGTTCAATATTTGTTAACAAGTTTTGAAAAACAAAACTAAAATAATTTTAAATTAGCACACTAAACAGAAATGGATGAGGAGATGTAGAAAGATTAATGACAAGATATTTTTAACGTGGTAAAACCTCAACCAATTGAGGAAACATCCACGACTCCCTCTACGGAGTAAAAAGAAAAATCCACTAAAACAAATATAACAGTTACAAACTATATAACCCACATGCACACAAATCAGACCTATACAAGTTTAGGAATGTACCCACTGGTGTCCTTATAACTTTTCTGCAGTTCTGATTATTGATTTTGTTCTCCCAGTTTGCTAACTTCACTTTGTTCCAGTCTTTACGTTGACTCTTGTATCAAGATCTTATTACCAACACTTTCAGTGTTGTAATGTGTAAGTGTTTGTGATGGTGATCTAACACATCCATGAACACACTCAAGCTTATTTTTACAAACAGTCCTAGAAAATTACAAATTAGATCTATATGCGGTGATTTTCAATTTCTCTCTTTTTAGGAAACTTTGAACCTTATTTGACCTTTAATATTAACCCAGAATCCACGGCTATCTTGCTCAGAAGTTGTATCAAGATCTTAATCAATCTTAAGTTTTGAAAATATTTTTGAGATTGAAAATCACCAAGTGCGATTCCAACTAGGTCGGAGGTTTTATTTCAAAAGAACTAGAAACAGAAAATATTATTGTTGATTTTGAGTGTGAAAATATTTACAAAAAAGAATCAACAATAGATTTCTCAAGATGGAAAACTATAAAGGAAGATCTGGGTGTGATGTAATATAAAATGCTCAGATCTAAAATTTCTATGAAACATAAATGTAGATCTAGCTTAATGCTTAAGTTGGAAACAAGATCTTAACACCAAGAGGTTTCAGCACGAAACAGCTTAACAAACCAACTCTCAAACACTCAAGGTTGTGTTTGGTATATAACTAGGTTTAAAGAGGTTAGGGTTTGAAAGATGTTTTAGACGATTTAGGGTTAGGGTTTCTAACTCTCTCTCTCTCTGGTTTCTCTCTCTCTCTTCTCTTTTCTCTCTCCACTCTCTTCTCGCTTCTCTCTACAAATGACAAAATGACAAAAGCTTCTAAATGGCTGAGAGTAAGGCTCCTTATATAGGGGGCTGAGAAGATTCGAGAATGGGGTTCAAAGTCAAGGGCTACGATTTAGTCTTTAGCTGTTGACTTTGATCCAACGATATAAGAGAAGCGGTGGATTAAAATGCTTTTGATTGGTTTAAGAGGGATTCACAGGGATTAAGCCATAACGCATGTAGATCTTTGATTACAACAATCCAAGGGTAGGAAATAAGCAAGGCTTATGTCTCACAGAAGAAACACAAATCGGACCGATATCAGGCTGACCGGTGTAAGGCTGACATTGATGCTGAAATGCGTGTTTTGAAAATATTTACTCAATCACCTTTAAGTCTTTAGTGCTTTCGGTTTCTACCCTAGTGAATTTCCAGAGATAAAATCATTAATTCAAAATTGCAGATTTACCCAAAAACTTTTAATTCCATTTTTTAAATTAGAAAAAATGGTTTTAAAAATTATTTAAAATTGCCAAAAAATCATTAAAATTCAATTTAAGGGAAATTAATATACATAACACACTTATAACCAATTATATGCAATATGTAATGTAGGAATGCAATACTATTGTGTGTGAGTGTTTGTAAATATGCCTTAGATAAAGAGGAATAAAAATAAGAGAAGGATTGAGGCTCTTTGGTTTCTAGGATGGGACTCAATTTAGTTTTTATTTCCAAACTAGATGAGCACTTATAGAATATAGACTCAAGTGAGTCAAGAGTATAAGGTGCTTCAATCTCCCCCTTTGGAAATATGAGACAAAATCTCCTTTGAGTCAACTTGGACTCGTAGGGAAACAGAAAGACAAGAAAAAACCTATTCCTATACAAAAATTTTATCTACCCATTTCCTAGAACCGAAAATTACATAACTCAACTAAATACAATTCAATACCCTATTATAACTTTGAACATAACAGAGAATAACTGTACAGAATCCTGCAAAAAATCACTAAGAACAAGTTCTTTAGAATATGTACAAAATAAATGAATTCTTATAAGACTCAAATTTCTCCTCCATTTTGTCTCAAATGGACAAAGGGAAAAATTATGTAAATCCAAGAAATTATTCAGCACACACCATTCCAATTGATTTACACAAGGTAATAAACCTATAATAATCCAATGGTTTGGTAAACATATCTGCGAGTTGCAAATCAGTAGGAAGATAATTGATTTCTAATTCCTTAGTTTCAACTAATTCGCGCATAATGTGATGTCTTATTTTTATGTGTTTTATTCGCGGGTGTTGAACAGGATTTTTAGAGATGTTGATCACGCTTTGATTATCACAATAGAGATGTAATTGTTCTTCTTTAATACCATAATCACTTATCATTTTCTTAAGCCAAAGTAATTGAGCACAACAACTGCCAGCGGCTATGTATTCAGATTCAACAGTGGATAATGAAGTGCAGTTTTCTTTCATACTACTCCAACCTACCAAATTATTACCAATATAATAACATGCGCCTGATGTGCTCTTACTATCATCAGTACACCCTGCCCAATCAGCATCGGTGTATCCTATTATAGTGCTAGGAGTATCATTAGTGTACCAAAGTCCTAAATTTAGAGTGCCTTTAATGTACTTAATAATTCCTTTAACACTAGTTAAATGACTCTCTTTAGGATTGTTCTGGTAACGAGCACAAACGCAAACAACGTACATAATATCAGGGCGTGAGGTAGTAAGATATAGTAAGGTTCCAATCATACTAGGATAAAGGGTGGGATCTATGGATTTCCTTGTTTCATCCTTTGATAGTTTGACAGTAGTACTCATGGGAGTTTTAGCATCTTTTGAACTTTCAAGACCAAATTTTTTAATAATCTCTAATGCGTATTTTGATTATGAGACAAATAATCCTTTTGAATTTTGTTTGACTTGAAGACCTAAGAAAAATTGCAGCTCCCCCATAAGAGACATTTGAAATTCTTTATGCATAATTTCAGACAAGCATTTAACTTCTAAAGGGGAAGTTGATCCAAAGATGATATCATCTACGTAAACTTGAGCTATAATGATATGTTTCTCAAAATGTTTGATAAAAAGGGTTTGATCATTTCCACCTCTCTTAAAACCTTTGTCTAAGAGAAAGTTGGAAATGCGCTCATACCAGGCTCTTGGAGCTTGTTTTAGTCCATACAAAGCCTTCTTAAGACGAAAGACATAATTTGGATATTTAGGGTCAATGAACCCTTTTGGCTATTCTACATAGGTCTCCTCAGCCACTATTCCATTAAGGAAGGCAGATTTGATATCCATTTGGTAAAGCGTAAAATATAAGTAGCAAGCTATGGCAAAGAGAAGACGAACGGATTCTAATCGAGTAATGGGAGAAAAAGTCTCGTTAAAATCTATTCCCTCTATTTGAGAGTATCCTTGAGCAACTAATCTGGCTTTATTTCTAATGCCTATCCCAGTTTCATCATATTTATTTTTAAATATCCAACGTGTGCCAATAACCTTTTTGTGATCAGGCCTAGGTACAAGATTCCAAACATCATGAATGACAAATTGAAGAAGTTCATCCTGCATTGCAGAAATCCAATGAGGATCATTCAATGCATCATTAACATTCTTTGGTTCTACAAGGGAAACAAAACATGCATAATGAGCATAGTTTCTTAATTGAGATCTTGTACGCACAGGTTCACTGGGATTACCAACAACGTTGTCTATGGAATGGTCTTTAGCAACCCAATTAAGTACTTCAGGTGTCTCAATTGGTAAAGAATCATCTATTTCTGGTGAGTCATTTTCTAAAATATTTTCAGAATCAACCACAATAGTTGGTTCTCCAGTCTTACTTTCTACAGTAGTGCCACTTATAATTACGTTTATGGATTCCATTATGGTCTTAGTGCGAAGGTTATAAACATAGTAAGCTCTACTGTTAGGAGAATATCCTAGAAATATAGCTTTATCTCCTCGAGTCTCAAATTTGGATAAGTGTTCTCTGTCTTTGCAGACATAACACGTACAACCAAAGGTTATAAGGTACTTAAGATTGGGTTTCTTCCCATACCAAAGTTCATAAGGAGTTTGTTTAGAATTCCTTTTAAGATAGACCCTATTAATAATGTGACACGTAGTACGAATGGCTTCTACCCAAAAATACTTAGGTAACGTCTTAGCATGAATCATAACACGTGCCATCTCTTGAAGGGTACGATTCTTTTTTTCAGCTATACCGTTCTGTTGAGGAGTCTTAGGAGCACTAAATTCATGTTTCTAACCATTGTAGTCATAATAATATACAACACCTGTATCTAAGAAGTCTCCACCTCTATCACTACGAATCCTATTTACCTGAGAGTATTTCTCATTTTCAATTCGAAGTAAAATCTTCAAAAAGGTTTGGAATGTGTCAGACTTTTGTTTTAAGAAAGCTACCCAAGTAAATTTGGTGAAGTCATCAACCATAAATATAATGTAACTATGTCCACAAAGACTAACAGTTCGAGAAGGACCCATTAGGTACATATGGATGAGCTCCAAAGGTTTAGAGTTTAGGATATCTTTGACTTTCTTATGAGGGGCTTTAACAATTTTACCTTCCTGAGAAGAACCACATATAATATTAGAAATATGTTTGATCTTAGGAATACCTCTAACTATTTCTTGAGAAGACAGTCTACTAAGATTTTTGTAATTTATGTGACCCATACGATTATGCCATGTCTCATTATCATCCATTCTGGCAATGTTACAGACCTCAACACTATTTTGAATAGTATAACAATTGTCCAGAGTCCTGAGTCCTGTAATAATGCACTCACCTTTTTTATTTAAAATTTTGCAATTATTCTTTGAAAAGGCGATAGTATGATTTGAGTCACAAAATTGTGAAATACTAAGTAGGTTTGCCTTAAGGCCTTTTACTAAAAGAACATTTTCAAGTAAAGGTAATCCTTCTTCTTGGAGTGTTCCTTTACCAATGATTTGAGATGATACACCATCACCAAAAATAACTTTTCCTCCAGCAAAGCTGGTTTTGTGTAAAAGTTTGGTATCATCCCCAATCATGTGTTTTGAACATCCAGAGTCTAAATACCAACCATATGGAGTGTGCTCAGCTTTTAAAGTAGTAATAACAATATTACACTTCATCTGTGGTAATAGATCATCTTTTCTAACCCAAATAACTCTTGTTTTCATTTTTCACTTATTTGCTCTTAATTGATAAAATTTGCGAGCATTAGATTTTTGTTAAAAAATGTTTTGAGCATGAGGCTGAATTTTATGGAAAGTGGGAGCATTTGGTTTAGAAAAGTGTTTAGGAATCCTTATTGAAAATGATCTTTTAGGTTTGGTCTTTCTCCTTCTATAGTTAGTGTTTTTGTCTGGTTGTCTAGGAAGAACATAATTGTTACGTCTTCTCCTAGAATAGTTAAAGTTTTGATAAACAGGAGACTTAAAGACAGGGTTGACTATACGTTTAAAGTGGCATCCTTCAAATGAATGACCATATAGATCACAGTAAGAGCAGTATAGATTTCTCGACGATGGTATCTCCTTAGGAAAGTCTCTAAACAAGGGCTTGATGAAATTTTGATGTTGAACCTTATTCCTAGGGAGTATAGTTTAAAAGATATAATCACTCTTCCTAATAGGGGGCAGACATATTTAGTCTTAGATGGACTTTCACACTTAGAGTTACTTGTTTCCCCAATATCAAACTTAGATTGGTTTTTATGAGACTCATTTTTCAGAGAATGAAAGTCTGGACAAGTTTCTACAGGTCTTTTGCCTCCTGATACAAACTTAATTGGTTCAAGCGTTTTAGTTTGAGTCTTTAATTTGGGGAAAAATCCTATTCCAGTTCGGTCATCAGAATTGGTTTTGGAATCAACAACAAATCCATCAAAACAGTTTGAGTTATTTTCAAATTTAGCAAATTTTTTGAAAACTGTTGCTGTCTTTTCTTTAGATTGTTCCAATTCTAATAATGTCCCTTTATATTTTTTCTTCAGGGTTTCATTTTCTTCGATTAAATTCTTCAATTTTTGATCAAAAATTTTAACTTCATTTTCATGAGTTAGACATTGGGTAGTATACTCTTCAGCGTTAGGTTTAACCATCAGACTTAGGTCTTGTAATTTCTTAGTGAGATATTTCACTATCTTTTCTAGTCTAGTGCTTTTCTTGAGAGTTATCGCATAAAGTGTGTGAATGTCAGGGAGGTATTCAGTGTCTGAGTCACTAAGTGAAGTGTGTGAAGTGACCCCTAAGTATTTATTTCTTGAACTCACGCACCCATGGACATCGTCATTATCACAATCCCTTTGACTCACACACCCCGTGGTTGAACTAACAATATTCTCAGAAAGTAAAGCATTTAAACTGGTAGCAGCATGATTCACAACAACAGGAGTAGAGTTACTATCATCATTCTCATTCATAGGCATATCATCATTGTATATTATCTTAGCAAAGAAAGACATGCAAGGATCAAAACAATCAGAAGATTCAGGTTCCTCATTCTCAGAATCACTTGAATCATCCTATGTTTTGCAAATATTGGCCCTAGTATGTTTATTGAAAGTGTTTAGTTTCACTCTACAGTCTTGTGCTATGTGTCCTAATTTTCCACGTCTAAAACACTCAATGTTCTTGAAGTCTTTATTGGGTCTCATGTCCTTGTGATGTTTGTCTTGACCTTTCTCATGAGGTTTGTAGTTAAACTGACTTGGATAATTTGGCTTGCCTTGTCTGTTTGCCAATTTATTTCTAAATTTGGCAATTTTCTTAAATTGTTTTGACATCAAGGCAATTTGATTATCCAAACTATGTATATCACGTTCCTCATCAGAATCATAAGTGGGAAGAGTAAACTCAGGTTTCATCAACTTAGAAGAAAAACTCAAGTTGGAACTAGTCCGTTTCCTATGGGACTAGGTCATTTGTTTCTTAAATTCTAATTACATTTCCACAATTCGAAGTTTACTAACTGAGTAATTCAGGAGTGAGATTTTCATCACACATTTCCTCAATAGCATATATTTTATTATCAAATTTCTGTGGTAATGACCTTAGAATTTTAGATACAATTTCATGTATGTCATAAGTTATCCCATTAGCATGAAGTTTGGTCACAATGTCAGTTAGTTTCATGTAGAAATCATCGAAAGTTTCAGAATCAGACATAATTAGTGAGTTATACTGCTGAACAAGCATTTGAGTTTTAGCAGCCTTAACTCTAGTGTCACCCTTATGTGCAGTGATCAGTGTATCCTAATCTTCCTTAGAAGTGGCACAAGATGAGATCCTTTTGAACTCATGTTCATTTATGGACATAAAGATAGCATTCTTGCCTTTGTTATTATTACAAGAAGTCTGCTTCTCTTCTTGTGTGAACTCACTTAATGCTTTCTTAACCCTCTCATTACTTCCTTCAGTGGCTGGTTTAGTAGGACAAGAGTATCCATTTTGAACAATATCCCAGACATCATCTCCCAAGGTTCCTTGTATGAAAGCAACCATTCTTACCTTTCAGTAAGCAAAGTTTTTTCCATCAAAGAGTGGGGGTCTGATTAAGTTACCAAATCTTTCATTTTTCTCCTATATTATGATTTTGAGAAAACAATTTCAGAAACATAAGATCTTTTAAAAAATATTTCCAAAGCTCTGATACCAATTGAAAAACTGTTACTAAAGTCGTTTAATACAAGATTAAACTATTTAAGTAACTCTGAACTGTTTTTTGAAGAAACTCTTTTCTAGAAATCAAATCAGTTTAATCACAAGATGTGTTTAAAATTATGCACGAGATATGTTCAAGATTTGTTAACAAGTTTTGAAAAATAGAACTAAAATAGTTTTAAATCAGCACACTAAACAGAAAGGGATGAAGAGATGTAGAAAGATTAATGACAAGATATTTTTAACATGGTAAAACCCCAACCAATTGAGGAAACCTCCACGACTCCCTCTACGGAGTAAAAAGAAAAATCCACTAAAACAAATATAACAGTTACAAACTATATAACAGACATGCACACAAATCAGACCTAGACTCAAGTGAGTCAAGAGTATAAGGTGCTTCAGGGTATTACACACTCCCCCCCTTACAACGGAATTTCGTCCTCGAAATTCAGATACAACCGATACTACCAACACTATCCTAGGATCTATCCACATCCTAATTCCTCAAGGGGAACGAATCCAATGGTTCTCAACCATACACTCATTCGGCACTCACCTCAAACCAGGTTTATAGAATACTACACTACTACCACGGTCGTAAAGTGACTCTAATAACATCGCATCGCACCCATCATTTCTAGTGTCCCACGTAGAAAGACAAGCCTATAGCCACCGCTCTAACGTCCAAACACTATTCTAAACGTCCGCTCATCTACATCTGGATATATAATTTCCCTCAAAAAGAAATTACTCTAACGCTTGACCACTCTCGTCAGTGTCCTTTCTTATCTTGGGCATGCTATCTCTTATTGCCCTATACAATTGGATTATTGCCTACCTCTCACGATGTTCCATCCAACACACACCAAATCCATTCGTGACTGCCTCACGGCATAAACTTCAACTTTATATACTACAACCCTTCTATTTCAGGCAGTAGGTAAAACCAATTTACCAATGTGCCTAAACACCTTTTAACCCGTGCCTATCAGCCCAACCATTGTAAACGTTCTACACGTAACACTCTCTCTAAATAAGGGCCTCATTTCCTCGATGTAATACTCACACATGGGTCCTCCCAACCTGCGAAATTCAATCCTCCTCAGGGTTACTCAACCAGTCTTCTTGTGGTTTAGTTCCCAAAATCTTCCTATATCGGCGCTACCAACTCTATTGAACTTACATCCTAATAATGCTGCGATCTATGCGTTGCCCTACCTACACGAAATGAGTATAATCCTAAGTATATCCCTAGTGCTCAAGGCCTCTCTCAACTTCTGACATTTGCTCGGTTTCATGTGTGGGACGTCTCGCAAAGCGAAATCCAGACAAGGAACCCTCCCGTTACACTACTCCCTCTCATCGTCGGTCACCGAGATATAACGGTCTAAAGCACATCAGTGGGACGTCGTAAATCCTGCCTCACTAACCTACCCACGTACATCTATCACTCCAATCTTCACCTTGGCAAAAAGAAAGCCAAATAAATCAAGGTGCCTACTTCCTTCAAATCTGTTTTGAACATCACACCCAAAACATACTATCTTCGAATTTGCCTTCTAATCAAGGTCTAGCTACAATATTAAAATCAATTTCCTTTATCTTTTCCTCACCTTTATACTTGCGGTGAGAGAAACACTTTGGTGCTTTTACATAGCACTTCCATTTCTAAAAATACCGTCAACACATGGCTCTCAGTCTATAATGTTTCATCCACACTATATGACCTATTCATGAAATCAACATTCTTGCATCCTATAACATCTCTCCACTCCCGACGTCGTTAAGGTTCATGTGTGGAGCGAAATCCAAATAAGGAACCCCTCCAATACACTACTACTTAACTTTGTCGGTCGTGGAGGTCCGTTAACTTCAAGTATGCCACTGGGATAAACCCATCCCACCAATCAACAAAATGTGGTCAGAACTCCTATTTCCTTCCAGGAGCCACACCACCAGGCGCTTGTACTAACACTAAGTCCTTGCACAACCAATAATGAGCTTAAAATCACAGCTCAATAATTTCCTTGCATGCCTTAATCATCTCTAAAAGGCCGTCACACACTCAAATCATAATAATGAAACCTCTGCTTACCAGATTTCCATCCATCCATATTAACAAAGGCGAATGATACGATGCAAATATTGCGTATTTCACCCATTAACCTACGTGTTATTAGCCCCCTAGGGTATCTTAATCCCTATATTTATGCTCGTTAACCAGAAAACCTTCGGATTTCTATGTTAACATGTTTTGCAGGGGTTAATTGAGCTTTTGTAGGTGTTTGGATGCTTAGTATGAAGTTCGGATGCATTCCGGCGAAGTTCCGTACGCAACCGCACGTTCGAGGGCATTTTAGTCTTTTCACAGCTTGGGTACCTGGCCCGACATCTCACAGAAGTTGTAGCCCTCCTCTCTAGCTTCGCGTGGTCGCGAACGGTGCGCGATTCCGATGCATAACGAAGAAGTTATGGCGTTTCTTGCGGAGGAAATACAAGAAGCAAAAGAGGAGAAGGAGAAGAGAAGAAGAAAAGAAGCAGGGGCTGCTGCTGCAATCTGCCCTGCTTGATCGATCGACCATTCAGGATTGTCAAAATTTTCCCTTGATCGATCGATCGACCAAAGGGGTCGATCGATCGATCCCCTGTTTTTCTGCAGATATTTTCTTTTCTTTTCTTTCTTCTTTTCTTTTATTCTAACTTACTATATAAGCCTAATTTTGGTTTGTATTATAGAGACCAGCCCTTATACGTTTTTAGCTTAGTTTAGTTAGGGTTGGAGGGTTTTTGCTTGGTTCTTCTTCAATTCATCTTGGTTTGACATCCATTTGGGTTGTAATTGGTACTATTCATCTTCCCTCTCCTTTAATCTAGTTGTATTTCATTATTTCCTTGCTTTCTAGATAATTTTCCATGCTTTCTAATTAGGTTTTCTTGCTTTAATTTATTGCTTTCTTAGTTAATTAGTTTAATTTTGTTTAATCATGCTTAGTCCCTAGATAAATAGGGTCGGGATTGCATTTCCGCCATTTTCGGGTTCGGACCTCGAAATTTAGGGTTTCGTGTAAAATTGCATTTAATTGAAACCTCGCGTATTAAAGTCGGATCATTATGCGTTTAACTTTCTTTGTCATGCAACGTTAGTGTTTATAGCGATTATCCGAATTTAATCCGCGTGTGACCATTTTTCAGTTAAATGTTTTATCTCGCAACTTTGGGTTAAATTCCTTCTTGCGTGATGTTTATGCTTAATTGAAAATGCTCGATTAAATTGCTTTCGAGCCTTAACTCTAATTAGTAGTTGTTTCGATCCGTTTGGTAGGATGCGATCCCGATCCTCGCTTTCCTTTAATTTAGCGTTAACTTATTCTTTTCTTTTGTCACCATTTCCAACCTATCACCTTTTACACTTTTATTCCTAAAGTAATTAAAATAATTAAAATCTAAAATTCAATCATTCCCTGTGGATTTTTTTCGATACCCATCTTACCGCTCTACTTTCTTTTCAAGTGTAGTAGTAGCTTAGGTTTTCTTTGTATCGCGGCGGCGAAAGACACGACGATTGTGCACTTTACACGCGCACACTTTTTTCGCCCGGTCAGCGAACTCAACCTGTATCCAGGTGAGACATCGCAACAATAACCTATTCCACTCTGGAACCACGAACAAGATAGTCTTTCAGTCATTATCCTGCTATCGCTCCAAATAACGAAAAACATAATATACTCAGAATAACATCATACTCGTGTTTTACACATAAAACGAGAAGTACAAACTATATATATATATATTCAAAATATTAACTCCCTCTTTTATAACAAATGAAAGAAAATATAACTCCGCTACCGCGGAAAACACATAGGTATGTACTGTATTAATGTTATCGATATTGTCTCAAAGCTCGAATTACACACATGAATCTAGGGTTAGCGAAATACTGCGACTTTATCTAGTCACACCAAATATACCTCCGCCATCTGAGGTAAAACTCATAACGATAACTTCGCCAATCTTTCTGGCTACTCCAAATGGTTCCCAAACTTAATACACTTGTCCTAACTGAACCAAAAAACTACTTTAATTGATGTCCCATCTCGGCACTCCATTCTTGTCCTTCAACTCCTACCCGGCAAGGATAAACCGCATGGTTCTACACTTTGCATTGCAACATTGCCCATCTCTGGTCACCCTGACCATGTTAAGATTATCAGTATCTCGGACTCTATAGCCTCGATCCTGATAATTTCCTGCATAGTTCCCTTATCTTTTCGTTATAAGGAACTCTACTACCGGCTTTAACAGCCCTGGCTCCATGAATTCCCCAGGTAGATTTCCACTAATGGGTTCCATGGATAGAAATTCTCCACAAGTGTTAGCAACACTCAACAAACCTATCCTTCCACTGAAGGACCCTGTCTTCATTGTACCTACCTTACTTAGGTACAAAGCTTACTTATCATTATCACTCTTGATTCATGGTCGGCATCTAACCGAACCTTATGTGAGTGATCCAAACACTACATTCTCCTCCTTCCTAATGCATCGAAGGAATTTGCGGTTAACACCATCCGTGAGATTTCTCTACGAGAAAACATCCTGCTTCCCTCGAATATGGAGACCACAGTTCCCACCATTTCAATAATTCTCCTACGAGTGAACAATTTTCCTCAAATCTTCACATATGGGTATTTCCATACCCCACGCTAAGCCAAATCTTCTGAGCCTTCCACTCATACTAAGTGAAGCTACACCGGCTTCGTATAACTTAAACATCCACGTATGGTCCTTATCTACTACCCTTCTAACTATACCCCAACTTAGCTTCACGGCGTAATACCACTTTAGTACCACTCTCTATTACAGCGGTACTTAGATACTCATAACTACTATACTCTAGTAGTCGCCACCAAAATCCTTAGCAAATGCCACAAAGGGAGTGACCTCTGCCACGGTCCTAGTCTCCAACTTCGACTCATAGCTCCCATTAAGCCCCACCTCCTACCACCTTCCTTGCTCCGCACACGAATCTCGAACGAGTGCGCAAAACATTTCCATAATCTTATACTATGGTAGGAGAACGAAATCTCACAAGAGAAATCAACAATCCTAATCCTGAGGTTCTATATCAAATCGAGAGCAACGCTGAAAGTGTAGTACGTCCGCACAGATTCCTAAGGACACTAGAACCTAATGATCTGATACCATCTGTGACAACCCGCCTAATCAAATACCGGGCGATCACTCCTATACCAAATTAAAACAGGAGTCGCATATGGATCATTCTCAGCATCACTGTCGAAAACCAAATTAATTACTTATAACCTATTAGGCTGGCATCAAAATTTTAATTAAATAATCTCGTTAAACAAACCATACAATGAAAACATTCACACAGTTTATGTATAAATGAAACTGAGATGGAATAAAATTAACCGAACACTCAGTTTAACAATATACAACTAAATCGAATCCGCATAAATGGCGGTAAAAGAATAAATTACAGTAGTTGGGTTATTAGTCCGAATGTTTATATAGTACCTCGTATCTAGATTACAAGGATATAAGCGTCTACGGTGAACCTACATGCATCCACAGCTGCTGCAGCAGACGTCTGACTCGAAGGAATCATCATCCAGGCGTCCCTGTGTCTGGACACCTATATATATATAATATACATAACAAGAAAGAAAGAATAGGAAAACGGGTTAGAGCCCGAGTTGTAAAAATATTTTGCAAGTGCATAAATGCTTTATTTTAAAAAAAAATATAAGTTTGTCTCATATTTAAATTGGTATCGCACTCCCATGAGATACTCCCCACCCCTCTTCTAATAGTGCACGCCTAACGCACTCGTCTAAAACATCATAGTTAAGCTACCCCGCCTAACTAATCTCATTCACCCGTCTTCTAGAAACCTCGACAACCCGAGTACTAAGGGTTAAACTTCTCTCCATTCTCAACACTGCGCTACGTTCGTGCGTGGGGTGTCTCGCGAAGTGAAATCCAAACAAGGAACCCCCCGATACACTACTACTTGACAGTGTCAATAGTCGAGATCCATTAGGCCCTTAGTACACAACGAATATGTAAACATACTTATATAATAATATACATATCATACTCACTCTCATATACATCTTACAATATACATCCGGATAATATCTCCCGGACTGAGGTTTACTCTATATTACTTTTTATAATGCACATCCGGATAGAATCTCCCAGACTGAGAATTTATCCTTTCTCATTTTATCTCTTTACTCTAATAGAGATATATATTACCTTGTTTTTACACACAAGTAATATACTATACACACAAGTATAATAACCATCCCACTGAGCTATAACTCGAGGATGCGGTCTCTCAATGCTATCATCTTCTAGGGCATCACTCATATATCATCCTGGGAACCAGCGGTAGGACTAAATGTCACCTACTTCGTGGTCAAAACCAAATCACAACGTCTGGGAAGCGGTCATAGTTCCTCACCGGCAATGAGACGAAACATACCCACCACGTCTCACCCCTAATAAAAATCACATAATATAATAATGGACGCTATGACCTGGGGAATATCCACACCCTGCTCCTCGAGCCAGGGTGCTCACCCTCATTGCGCAACTTCCCAATGATAGCATTAGAGGGGGTATGCTTCACACACACACACACACACACATATATATATATATATATATATATATATATATATATATATATATATATATATATATATATATACATATCCGTGTCATATTATATATACTTTAATCACATAGTATATATATACACATTTATCATTCCTCAAATGTAGATATGGCTACAATTGCCAGTTTCATAATAATATTTAAGTATCTTACTACTTAAATACGCCTCACACCTTAATCGTTATTTGGGATTTATATACTCTCCAAATATCCCGCTTCATAATCGTATGATAAGTATACCCTTAACTTATCTTTAACCTATAACCCAAATTCCAACCTAGTCACCTCATAGGAGTTACTCACTAATTCCATACACACTTGCTTCTTCCCATTCACACAATTATTTAGCTATAATCGCTCGCTAAAATACTCCCTCGGGTGTCACTCACTACGAACATCCATAATTAAATAAGTCTTGGATTTTACCCAATTAATCCAAGGTATACACTTTACTTAAATAATAATTTATAGGTTCCCACTCTATTTTAGGAACCCTAAACCTTTATTTTCTTAATCCATTTATTTTCCTCGAAAATATGATTTTTAGGGCCACACCAATTTAGCACCCTCCTAGCCCCTCTAATTTCCTCAAATGGCTAGGAATAAGTTGTAATACCCCGTATTTTCAGGCTATATTAATTTGGAGATTTATTAAATTTATTGTGAGTTAATTATTTAATAAAAATCCGGAAATTAATTGTGTTATAATTATTAACGTGACGAGAGTTAGTAATTATATGAAATTGGTTGAATATTACTAATGAGCAAAGTAATATATATGATATTGGTTATATTGAATGTCATCAGTGAATTAAATGACAATTTCGGAAATTTAAGTCGGGACGTTCTCGTGTCGCTTCGGGACTAAATTTTGATAAATAAAAAGTGTATATTTTATAAGTTGCCCGTATGGTCGTTTTGAGTGCCCCAACGCGTCCGGAAGGGTCGAGATAGTCAGAAAAGTGTACCCGGGGGTGTAGTTTGGGTCTCGGGGCATTTTTAGGCCTAATTAGTAACTCGGGAGGGCATTTTAGTCATTTTACATTTTTGGGTAATTAAACCCACGAAAATTAGAGGGGCTATATCTGATATTGAGGTTGTCACCTAGGGTTAGAATTCCCAAAACCTAGAATGGCCATTGGAGAAGAGAGGAGAGATCTCTCAAGCAATTCAAGGCCCCAAAAGCCATCCGTTTGCACCGCCACCACCTCCAACGTGTAGATCGCGCAACGGACTACGCAACCACACCAAAATCATCTGCAAATCAGAACACCAAAAATCCCAGGCAAGTGTTTATCTTGCTTATTTCGTTGATGCATCTTTCATATTAGTGTAGGTATGATTAGGATGAGTTTTATGGAAGAAAACCTAAGATTTGAGATAGGAATCGCATGTAGTTATGGTTTAAATGATAATTCTGGAAACCCTTGCCATGTAGAGGAATTTACCCACGAAATTATGATGTTTATAAGAAGAAATTTCTAGAAAAACAAATTGGAATCATGATTTAGAGATTTCTAGGGTTCTGGAATATTTAAATGAATTATGGCATGATTAATCCATGTTTAGTGACGTAAATTGACATGCTTTACGTAGGAAATGTATGATATCATGTTAGGATGTTAGTAGTACAAATTTTGAGACGTTTGGGATTGTAAAATATGGATTTGGTGTAAGTTAGAAGATGAAACCCGTAACTGCAATTCTGCGAAATCGTTTAAGTTTATCCCAGGCGGACCGGTCCGGGTCTGAGGCGGATCGGTCCGATTGACCGGATCGGTTTTTTTATTCTGAGGCGGATCGGTCCGTTGATGATCGAATCGGTTCTTTTCCAGGCTTCATCGGTTCGCTTGCGGTCCGGCGTATACTGGCCTTCAGTAGTCGGATCGGTCCGGGTCTGAGGCGGACCGGTCCGGTTAGTCGGATCGGTTCTTTTATTACAGGCGGACCGGTCCGGTGATAGAATCCCTGAGCATTATGTAGTAAGTGGAAAGGTTCCTCAAAATTAAAGTAAGATGTGAACGGTTATACGTGATAACTAAATAATGATAAATAAAAATTCGTAACTATGGGATTTGAGAATATACCCATTATTGATATAGTAATATCAGTATAGTTATATGATTGTGTATGCATATACTATCTATGTGTGAAAATCATGCCCACGCTACTTGCTATCCCTGAGGTTTCCGTGCTGGGACAGTCTTATCTCGATGGGACCTTTATGGGGGATATTGACTTGTACCCTAAAAGATAGATATCCTTGGTACAGGCTATCGGAATGATAGTTCAGACGGTCCTAAGAGATGCAGGTATGTGCTTTCCTCTTAGAGACTTGGAATCTATGCTTCGCCTCATATTGTTTGTGTATAGGTATCCTTGGTACAGGCTATCGCAGTGATAGTTCAGACGGTATTAAGAGACTTGGAATCTATACTTCGCCTCAATATTGTTTGAGTATGTGTTAATACAGTTCGAGAGTGATTCCGAATTTGTATTCCCTTAGTACGAGTGATACGGGGATTGGATAGTAGAGTATGCCCGCACCATAGTTTTATTTGGGGTGCTGTTATGATATATATATATATATATATATATATTTTATGAGTAGTTAATATATATATGAAATTCTGGAATCTGGAACTGCCTACTGTGATGTGATATGTAGGACATGGTTGATGACTCAATTATAAATACTTGTTTTGAGAAAGTATTATATGACACTGGAAAACTTTATTGATTAATAAAGTTAAAATGAGAACTTTGGTCACTTATTGAAATATTCTTTTCAAACAATTGAATCGTTAAATTTTGAATCTTACGAGTAATCTAAGATAAGTTAAATCATTGGGAAGATTAGTGCGATAAATGATGAGACAAACCGTTGGGAAGGTTAGTGCGATAGGTGTGCACATTAGAAGAGAGGTGAGAATTTCTCAAGAGAGTGTCGCACTAATATGTTGTTGCATTGGCCTGTATCAATTTAAATACTTGCTAAACGTATTTTAAATCAAACACACTATCGGGCTCTGACCCGTTTCTTTTTCTTTTTCTCTCTCTTGTATATATATGTATGTATTACAGGTGCCCAGCCACAGGGGCGTCTTGCTTAGGATCCCTTGAAAGGAACGTGCTGCAGCTCAGGTGGGAGTTGCAGGACACTTGCATATACGACTTCGTTCACTTGATTCCACATCTATCATACTCATTTATTGGGCATGTGTCGCCCTTTCCACTATTTATCTGTTTTATTGGGACATTTGTATTTCAGTTATTTCTAGAACTGTTATTATGGGATTTATTTCAGTATGGATATTTTACCTTAAGTCTTAAATGATGGGACTTTGAATGTTGGATGTCTAAATTAATTGGATTATGTTCCAAGATAATTTTTGTATGATTCTTACTTATTGAAAATGTTGTTACTAATTAAATAAATAAGTTTTTCTTTAAAAATACATTTTGGTTATAAAGGTTAAAAAAAAATGGTTTTGACACTTAGCTTAATTAATTAGGGTGTTAATTTGGAAAGGTTTATTTTTACGACAGTGATGCTAAGAACGAACCAACTGTTCACCTTGATTTTAATTTAATAAAGGAGTGATCGCCCGGTATTTAATTAGGCGGGGTGTCACATAAGTCCTCTTAATTAAGTGTTTAATTTCTTAATTAAGTGTTTAATACCATAAAAGTAGGAATTCATCCCATAGAATTACCCTAGGCAAAATTGCCAAAAAACCTGAAGGGTCGATCGATCGACCCTTGGCCCTCGATCGATCGATCCTATACCCTCGATCGATCGATCGCTTCGGACACCTTCTTCTCCGAGAAGCTTTTTCGGCCATTAAAGCTTCTCCCAAGCTTTTATCACCTACCCCAACATCCTCCAACCTCAAACAACGATATGTACACATATAAAATGGGTTCTAAACGACCTATAACCCAAAACCAGCAAAAGATTTCAATAATTTCCTAAATTTCTCAAATTGGATAAAAGTCGGGGTTTACTCATTTATTTTCCGAAAACCCATTTTTGATTCATAAAATCCCATCCCGAAAATCTTCTGATTTGTTTATACCAAATTTTGATATGAGATTTATGCTCAAAAATAAATAAAGCAACTAAACACTTGCCTCGTGGATAAAATCCGACGATCTCGAGTCGAATCCCGTGGAGTTTGGCCGGAACCTCCCCTTTCTTCCTCTTTTCTCTCCTCCTCTCCTCTCCTCTTTCTTTTCTTCCTTTTATTTCCCCCTCCCTTGCCTTATATAGGGAGAAAAAGGGTTTATCGCTTTAAACCCCAAAAATGACTCGTTTACTCAATTACGAGTTCCTCTTAATCCCAATATTTTTCGGAGCCTAAACAATACCCCTGGATACTCTATTCTGACTATCTCGGCCATTCTGAGACCAACCGCGCAATCAGAATTTCCATCCGAGGTACTTGGTCGCAATTCACTAATTTAACCCAACACATCTTCATGCGAGTTTTTCCATTAAAATATTGTCCTCTATCGCTTTACTCACTGCGATGTATAATAAAATAATCCTTCTCGTCTACTTATTCTCAAAAGTAGTTATAACATGCATCGAAAATCCTCTAACACTCCTAAGCTCCAAAAGTTATTATTCCGAGAAATTCCTCGAATTTCCAAATTATACCCCCTTAGGAAAATTTTATTTCCCATAAAAGTGTGGGGTATTACACCTTTTAAAGCAGTTTAAAAGCTATGAAAAGTTTGGCCGATTTTTAAAAATAGCAAAAAAAGCTATTTTGAGCTAATTTTTTAGGTCAATTTACAATTAGGTCCCTTGTTGACAATTTTTAAACATTTAAGGACAATTTACTATTAGGTGTACTTGTTATGTCACTAACGTGAACTTCTACAATAATAGAATTAGTGGACCTAAGTGTTTAAAATTTGTCAAAATTCATATACTATTTAAAATTTGTTTATGAGGGACCTAAGAGTACTTTGCTATTTTTTGTGTAGGTCCCTTGAAATGTTTAAATATCATATACAAAAATTGAACTCGATTTTTTTTAAAATATTTTAGAAAAAATAAGTTTGTGTCAGCAAATATGCATACTTATTATGTATGAGCGCCACTCTATATATGTGTATGTGTGTATTGTGTTTTTATTTTTCTAAAAGACCGCATATCGTACGAGTTGCATGCAAGTTGTTTGTATTCAGGATCTAAGGCCAAACGGTACCAATACAGTCACTATAAAGATATAATGATTTTCATAATTTGCATTAGTAAGTTCATGCGTACAAAATATAAAATACATAAAAAAATTGAACTTACCAAATGAATGCAGAAGGTTTACAACAAAAATAAAACATGCTAGAAGCCACGCCATCATAATATACCTCTAATACGATAGTATTAGAAGTTTTAATAGCAATAAATGCACTTTAACCCATTATTTAAACTCAGCTTAATTATCTATTTTATGTGTGTTCATGCATTTATAACTCTCCGCCTACCTCCAATTGGACTGATGCTCTTCCCAAAACTGAATCGTAGAGTTCCTCCTAAATATATTATATAACCCAATAGTCATCATTAGAGTGATATATATGTATAGATTCATACAAATCATTTTCAACTACACAATTTAAAGTTCGTCTTATTGGTAGTGTTCTGTTGGTTGAGCGGGTTAGCTTTCTCTCTATCTACTGCTATGGTGTTTCTTTAGACTTCTGCAATTTCTTAACATATATAATATATGTAGATCAAAAGTCATGTCTTCAACCCTTGAAGGACTCAGCATGCGTTAGTACTCTTAATTGGAAACAAGGTGAATATTTTGTTCATTTTTATTGTTTATTTAATCTTTTATATTTATTTTGTTTTTCCTTTTGACTATGGAAGAAACATTACGTATGGACAAAAAATTTAAGAGTTTAGACATGTATTGGAGCTTTTGTTATTGCTTTCTTAGGTGGTAATACTTGATTACATTTATTGAGAAATTATTTTAATTATTAGTATAAAATATTTTTGTTAAGAAAAGTGGAATACTCAGTTTCTTTTTTAGAAATAGAAACTATAATATGACAAAACATACTCATATGCTTAGTTGTGTAATGTTACAGTGTATGTGCTTTGTTATTGAATAACAATGTAAATATTTATTATTTTTGTAGTACTATTAACATTAGAACTTAATTTTTTTTGTTTGTTGTCATCGGTAATGACTCCCTATTACAGTATCTTTTCTGTGTGGGGTGTATCATAATATTATGTATTTGATAAACTCATGGAAGAGTTGGCCCAATGTGTGGTGATTATATGCGTTATGTGTTTATTGGCTTTATAAATGTGTTTTAATTTTAATTAAAAACGTATTTAAGTGATACCCTAAATTTTAAAACAATTTTTTTGTCTTATCTTTGTCTATAGCTAATGGGTTCTCTTAGTCTCCTTTGATTCTATTTGTTTTATTGATGGTAGTTTGAAGACAGACAAATAAAATATTGTAATGTCTTCCTTAAAACCTATACCAATTAAGGAGGGGAGAACATGTTTATAAGTATCTTAATCGGCCATGTTTATAAGAAGACGAGGTGAGCTTATGTAGAGCGAATTTGATTTTTTTTAATTATTGTTGACCTACACACGATATTTAACAGTAAATTGAAAGAAATTGTTAAAGTCTAAAACTAAATAAAATTTGTGAAAATTAAGAGTACATGATATTACATCATTAACCATATTTTTTAAACTCTTTAAAGTATTTACTCATGTTTTTGCAAACTTTATAAAAATATTATCCAAATTTTTATGTCTTCACCCTATCAAGTTTACCCTCTCGCGAACGGTGGTCGTAGGTTTTTAAGTTTTGGTTTTTTGAGATTGATGTTTTTTTAATCCAAATTTTCAGAATTTTTTTAGAATGTTGGATGAATGATTTTTTTATTTTTTCCCTGAGATTTGTTGATAGTTTTTCATCTATTAAAAACAGTTTTTTTGGATAAAAATTATTTTTTTCTGGAAATCATTTTTATTTTCCAAGAAAATATTATTTTTGGATGAAAATATTTTTTTGCTGTAAATCTTTTAACAATAATACTTTTTTACGTTTTTAATCATGATTAGAATTTTTATTTTCGGAAATTGTTTTTATTTTTTTATTATTTTTTCTATTTTTTGTATCTGTAATTATTGAATTTTTCTGCTTTTATTAGAAATATATTTTGTTATTGGAAATTCATTTTTTGCAGTATTTTTTCAAAATTTTTAGCTAATGCATTCAGTTTGCAAATTTTTTTAAAAATATTTTTTCGGTTTATTGAATATTTTTTTCTATTTTTTTTTTGTATTTTCCATGTTTTATTTATATTTTATGTTTTTCCTAATTTTCAATAATTATTGAATATTTTTTCTATTTTTTAATAGATTTTTTTTTTAATTGGAAATCTACTTTGTTGTTGGAAATAATTTTTTTCACAATATTTTTTTAAACTCTTTAAAGTATTTAGTCAGTTGTTTGCAGACTTTTTAAAAATATTATCCAAATTTTTATGTAGATTTTTTAGTATTTTCCTAATTTTAACATGAAATCTTTTTTTGACTGATAATCTGTTTTTTGAAGATATTTTCAATTTTATAAATGAAGTTTTATTGAGTTTTGGGTTTTCCTTAATAAAATATATGTCTGGGGATAAACTTTTTTTTATAGGTACTGTTTGGTATATCAATAGTTTGTTAATACACATGTCAGTTATATATAACGAAATAATATAATTTTGAGAATATATTTAAATAATATATTTCGTTCAACCATATTCGTAATATACATTTCCCCCTGTGCATCGCGCGGGGTACATGCTATACTTATATTACGATAGAATTAGCCATTAATACACAGAAGTTAATAAGAGAAACGAGGGCTGAAAGTTGCGTACATCAAACCATTTTGTCTCTCCCCTAAACGAAACCTCTCTAATTCCGATGGCCTTTTTGTTTCTCTTTTTCCCTTTTTCATCTTGTCTTTCATTTAGCTTTTCATTTCTCTATTAAAAACCATTTCGGATACCTCTAAACACTCCGACCCTTTTCTTTTAGAAAAAAAGAAGCCTTTATATAAAGTCTACATAGACAATGATGAGATAAATCATCTACTTCAACACTAAAACACTAACCCATCAAATTTTTGCTCTAGGTAATTGTGATTATACGATCTTTGAATGTTCTGGTGTTTTTCATTTCCTCTAAATTTCATATTCGGTAGGTAATGCTAATATTTTTCAGTTAAAACATTAATACTAAATCTAAATATTAAAAAAGGTACTTTGAATTATTAACTTTTTTCTATATGTTTATTGCTAACAAATTGGAACTAAAATGACAATGACAAGAATTACAATGACCAGTAACATTTCTATTTCTATTTGTTTAGCATCAATTATTATTGATATATGTTAGTATTATACTTTAGACAGATATTTTTTTCTTTTACACAAATCACATTAGAATCGTTAAAATGGTTTACACTTTAGTGCAAACTGTAATGTCTATATGCCCATTGCTAACTAATTCGATCTTTAAAGTGGAATCGGCATTGCATTTTACCATTACATGTAATTTATTTATCTTGCGCTATAGATTTGTCAAAGTATTGGTTCAAGTTTGTCCAATACTTTATAATTTGGGGGTTATTTTAGGTTAGCCCATGATTTTGTGTTTTGTAAAAAAGTATTTCTTTTGTTGTGGTTATTCATTTTTCTTAATTATTATTCATGCTACTTCATCACTCATTTCAATATAATTACTTTCTCTACGACAATAAACATGTACGCCCGCGCATCGCGCGGGTTACATGCTAGTATATAACCAATAGGAACTCCACTGCAAATAAAAAATGTCTTTTACAACTTTTGTTTCACTATTACTTTTTTTCATATCAAATATTTATTCAAAAAATTATTTATTTTTTATTTATTTATATATCAATATCCTCCAATTTTACCGAGCCTAACAAAATTGATTTTTTTTATTATCCATTAGTTGCTAAAACAAATAATCAAGTTTTAGTAACCCAAATTTATAAAAGTCGCTAGAAATATTTAGTGATATTCATCACGTTAAAAATGAACATCGCTAATACATATTATAGACATATTTGGTGACATTAAAATCAATCGGCGTATTTTTTTACTAGTTTGCATATAATAATGATACTGGTGGCGGGTTGACAGAAAGTTCAATGACAGTATTGTCAAATGTTTAAAATAAAGCAACATTAGTATTTTTCAAGTAAAATATCTCATTCTAAGCACAAATGAAATGGGGAATTTATTTACATATAAAAAATGATAAAATTGGTGTTTAAAAAAAGTAAACAACTTTAGCTTAGGGTCCCAAATGTAAGTTTGTGTATATTTCTCTTATTGTTTTTCTGATTTTAAATTGAATTGTGTTATTTTACATGGGTGTCTTACATAATTTTTCATATGATTTCTTAGGGTATCGTGTCATATCACATTTTATTAGGGCTGTATTCGTATTAGCTGAAAAAATAAAATCGTGACATGCATCACTTTATTGGATTGTGTTCATGCATTATAAAAAATAATAAACTTGGAAAATCACGTGTTACTTTTATTTGGGTTGTGTTTGTGTTACATAAAAAATATAAGATTTCATGTCTTGTCGCATTTTTATTGGGTCGTTTTCATTTTCAGTAGCAATAAAATTCATGTTGTGTCGCTTTTATCTGGGTTGTGTTCACATTAAGTAAAAAAATAGTGATTTTATATTCCGTGATGTTTCTCTTTTATTGGGTCAAGTTCGTGTTTGGTAAAAAAAATAATACACAAAGTCATACCGTTTCTATTTGCATCCTTTGTGTTAAGTAAAAAAATTATAAGATTATGTGTCATGTCTTGATAAAGATGTGTTCGTGTAAAGTGAAAAAATAAGATGTCGTGTTGTGCCTCTTTTATTTAGGTGGTGTTACTATTAGGTAAAAAAACTAAGATTTTGTATCATGTGATATCGTATCATGTTTTAATAAAGTCATATTCATATTTATTTATGTTGGATATTTATTTATATAAAATTTAAGATATATGTACCCTTTATTATTTTTTTTGGTGTCTCAAGATAATAGTCCACTTTTCTTAATTGTGTATAACTTTTGGGTTTTTTAAGTAAGTCTATAATTTTTGGGGTAAGGAAGACATTTATATATCTTGTGCCGTCGAGAGAGAAAAATAATGAGGGATTAATCACAATCGTAGAGGGGCTTTCGCTTATATTTGAGAACAAAGTGGAGCATTGGAGTATTTTGCTATAATGGGAGTTGCTCTCCCCCCAAAAAAAACTTTCACAAAAAATAAAACCATGAACAATAGCGCTTTTAAGGCAACTGTAGTGAAAACAGAAAATGAGATCAAATAAAGGAGGAAAAAAACTAAATATAAAAAAGTTCACAGTTGATATCCATGGTTAAAGTACAACCATTTGAATCCAGTATTTCAAAGATCTCTTAGAAATGTTTTAGTGGAAAAGGAAATACTGAATCATAACCATAATTCTAGATCACCTACTCAAGTCACGCCTTGATACGCCATTTTCATTTGGAGAGCTGAAAGAAACATTATGTAAAGTGTCAGCTAAAAAAATTAAATAGTGTACTTAATCAAGTTTTAATATTTAATTTTAAATTAAATAGATAAACATTTAAAAGTTCTTACTTATTATCTCGCTTCCCAATAGTAGGCTTCATATAGAATTCAGCTCCCCATCAATTTGATCAAAATTCCTAATGCCCTACATCACCAAATAAACAATGTTTATAACAAAAATAACATGAAAATATTATGTTGACAATAATAAAATGAAAAAGTAATTACCTTTTCAAATATGCGCTTACACACATTTCAACCGAAGCGCATGAAGCTTTGCACGAAATCGTCGTACTTGTGAAAATCCTTCACACTCAAAATTTGAGGAAGTGTTTTCCAATCCAAGGGACAATATTTTTTTATAGTTACTTACAATTTGATCAACTCTTATTCCTACCCAATATTGTGCCTTTTTAAATTCTTCCTTATTTGTTAAATAAAACCTCAATTCACACCTTTTTTCCGGAGATAAAAGTATGGGATGACCTTTGACGAAATCCAATGTGTTCTATAATACAAAAATAAAAAATAATTAGTAAAATAATATAATAAATTAAAATAAAGTTTAAATATATATTATCTCGGTACTTACATTTTGTTGACAAAACTCAATAATTCTAAGAAATACTCCATTTCCAAAGGAATCTGAACTTTTTTCATCTTAAAGATCCTCTCAATCAACTTTTTCAGTAACTTACATTTATGTTCAATTGATGTAATACCACCATCTTTGATATTCACCATTTTTTCTCTATTCTTGGCTAGATATATGTGCTTTAAGTTGAGGTCGACTTTGCAATCGGAAACGATCATGCCATCTATTTCGTCTATGTCATTAAATATATAATAATTAATCTATATAAAAAATAGCAAATATAAATTAAACAAAAATTCTAATAAAATATAACTTACCTCAGTACTTGGCAAAAGTCGGAATGAATCCTATCATGGGTTGGATCTCCGAAAGAAATTGTTACAGGGCCCTTCAAATTCTCCAAACCAGTCTCAAAATTTTTGCAAACGGTGTACGCTTCGTTCCAATTATGATCGAGGTATTGACAATGCACTTTTAAAAGAAACTCACTGGAATTTGACAATGAGAACTTGTACATTGTGATAGCTTCATTTTTTGTCAATGATTTTAGACAGATGGCATTTGTCTCATTATTTAATATGCATTTGAATGGATTTCTTTGAACTTTCTCCTGAAACTCTAATATAAATTTCATGATAACTTACTTTTTTAATTCCTAAAGAGAATAATAATATCATCACTTATTTGGATATAATGTAAACTGGACAAGTGGAATAGCATACTATAAAACTCTAAAGTTAAAAAACACAGTTAACTATAGTATCGTTGAGCTATCATATTCCATAGCAGCTAAAAAATATATGAGCCTAAAGTTAAAAAAAACATTGTAATAGATCTTGTTAGAACTACACTATAATATATATTTAGAGATGGGCATGAGAGAGACATTAGAGAGAGAATTTTCCTAAGTGGGTTGGAATTCATTTGAGTTTTGCAAGGAAATTAATGGGTGAGGGAGGAAAAAGGTAATCATCCACAAGTTGTTTGGAAAAATGGAAGGTTTATTGGCTGAGTGGAGAAAGAATGCTAAAGTAGGGAAGATAAAGAATAAATAATTGATTGAGTATACTTGTTATGGAAAAAGAGAAGTTTGTTTTGCTTTTATCATTAAAGAAGAAGATTGTGAGGTGCCAGAGTTGGATGTAGGTGAGGGGTAGAGTTATGTTGGTGAGTTCTTTAAGAGGGTGGAACCAGTTGTGCTATGCACTCTAATGGAGCAAGAAAATCACTGTAGAGGCTAGGGAGGATTTACGTCAGGGGGAAGAAGAGTTATAGTTTTAGAAGGTAGTTTGGAATGTAGTTAAATGTTTAGTTTGGGAAATTGGAATTGCAAGATAAAGGCAACCAAGAATTTAGAGGGAGAGAATTAGGTGGTAACTTATTTGAGGAGAATTTGGGAATATAGAAAAAGAAGGAAAGTTTTTTTATTATACTTGATGATAGATTACAATGCTTGGCTTGGATTGAGATGCTTTAGCCAAATGACCTCCCCACCTATTTATAGGCATCTCACCTCCTTAATGGATGGTAAAGATTAAAATACATCAATGGTCTAGATTAATTTTTTAGAAGGTTCCCACCTCCTTATTGGAACATTCCAGAAGCCTACAAACTTCCTTACTACTCTAGATTATTATATACATTACAAGTATTCTCTATCTTATCTAATATGGGTTAACAAATATTTAATAGTTGACATTATGTAAAATATTCTAGACTATTCTAGGAACTAGTATCACATTTCAACAAAGAGGTTGGAGTTGGAGGCAGGAGGATGGGCATTTGATTCGAGGGTGTGGGTTGAAGAAGAGTTAAGGGGGTTATATGTGGGTAAACTGGGGATGTTGGTAGGTGCATGATGAATGAATGGGTGAAGTGGCTAGGCGTGGGGTGAAAAGAGCTAAAATGTCCTTCAAAAGGTTTCCAACACCTTTAACAATAGAGAATTGGGCAAAATTTCCCGAAAAACATCTCTCCAAGTTCTATTTCTAAAGTTGAGGCTGCTTTGTGTGTAGGAAAGAATCCATAATTTAATCTTTTGAGTAATTTAGTTATTTACATGGAAAATGAATATCCTATTACGTTTTAATTTTGAACTCTTTGACCTAGCACTTGTTTTAACTTTATAAAGGTTGAAATAGAATTTATTTCAGGTCAAACATTATTTTTGCTTTATAATAAACAATACAAGTCAAATTTTAAATTGATAATTATGCAGGATATTTTCAAATAAAATGTATTTACATGTCAAAAATAACATTTGCATATTAAAGCAAAACTTACCACAACTGGTTGGCTAATTTGCAATTAGGTGAAATTTAAATTGAGAGAAAGAGAGACCTAAAAAAATGGCCCAATAGAATAAAAGGATGTAAAAAATGAGTGGTAAAATATTTAAATAAATAAATGGGGTTTTAAAACTCAGTTTGATCGTTCTTAAAGAAAACGGTTTGAATGGGGAAAACATTTTGTGATTTACGTTTTAAGGCCTAGTCAAATGGGTGCCTAGGTGGGCCTCACTTAAGGCTTAATTTTGTAATACAATTCAGATGGGCTTTTGATGGTAGAATATCCATGCCTCCACCAATAAGGGATATATAAAAAAAGAGATAAAATTCATAACTTGTATAAAATTGCAATACAATTTTGCAAAAGCTTGGATGGGGTCATTTCCCCACTCAGTCCTGAGATAGCTTCGTCCCTATTATTGTGGAGAGCATGACGTCGAAAGGGATGTATTGGGAGAGGAGGAGTTGGCATTAGTTCGTTAAACAATACTAGGAGGTGTGAGTGGGAGGAGGAGGTGATGTATTCTTTTAAAATTGGTGAGTCCAGTGGGATGGGGTGGGTGGGAAGGGTGAGCACACACCCTTTAATCAAGAGTTTGCAAATAGTTAGTTAATAGATGATTGGGAGGGTTTATGGGATAATGGGTTAATCAATATAGTGAATGCAATGTTAGAATACAATTTTATGAAAAGTTTATTTTGGGAGGACGGTGAATATCTAGTTTTGGTGGGACTCCGAAAAGGCAACATTTTATTATTGAATGGGGGCTCTTAATTTGAATCATCTAGAATTTTTTCACCCGTACTTATCAGTGGGCGATTTGGGAAACAAAGGCGAAGGGTGGATAAATAGCTTTAGGAGATGATAGGTGGGTTTGGAAATTTTTTTGCAGTGTCATATGAAGGGATTGAGAGAAAAACATGCAAGTTATTGAGAAAAATAGAGAGGAAGTGGCGAGGGGTGGGGAGAAGGATGGGGAGAGTGGTGAACTTTTAGCAGGAAAAAATCGAAGAGAGGGAGAGATTAGAATATTGAAATTGTCCATTAATTACGAGGGTAGTAAAGGAGAACGGGGGAGGGTAAGGAAAGTGGAGAAAAATTGATGCCAATGAAGACGTGAATCATTTCTTGGAATGTTAGGGGAATAGCGACACTGTTAAGAGAAATATAGTTAGACAAGAGATTTTTTGTGGATAGCAAATGTCTTGTCTTAGCAAGAGACCAAAATAAGAAAAATGAAGAGAGTGGTTGCTCAAGGTGTATATGGATCATTGGGTAGAGTGGTGGACTCTTGATCTTTGTCGTGCATCGCGACGGGTGATGATTTTATGGAATAAGAGATTTGTGAAGTTGGTGGATAGTATTGTTGGGAACTATTTGTGTCTTGTTTGTTTAGGGGTATTGGAGATGGGCTTTTTGTGGAGATTTTTAGGGGTATATAGGTCAATGGATGATGTTATTAGATGGGAGATTTGGGAAGAGATCGGAGGGGTTAGGGAAGTTGGGGGAGTGTAGGGTTCCTTGGTTCTTTGGCGAGAATTTTAATATGGTTGGCTTTATGGGGGAATGTAGTAGTGGGAAAAGATTGACTAAATTGATTCGAGAGTTTTTGGAGTTCAACGATGAGATGTAATTAATTAACATGCCATTATTAGGTAGTCCGTTAACCTAGTCTAGTGATAGGGATCCACTTGCGTGGTCTCGATTGGATAATTTTCTGGCATCGGCTCATTAGGAGGAACATTTACCAGGAGTATTACAATCTTCTTGCCTTGAGTAATCTTTGGTCACATTCCAATTGTTTTGGAGTTTGTAGGGGTGACGAGGGGGAGGATCCCTTTTAGATTTGAGAACACGTGGTTGAAGGAGGAGGGATTCTTAGAGATAGTGACTATGTGGTGCGATGGTTACCATGTGGAGGCCACGGTAGGCTTTATTTTGGAAAATTAGTTCTTTCTTCTTAAGAAGGACTTTAAAAAATGGAATAATGACTTTTTTTAGAACGTGGGAGAATTTATTAGAAGAGGTTTATAAGAGATTAAGTAGCTCAATAATAAGGAGGCAATGGGTTTGATGCCTAGAGAAGAGTGGTTGGGGAGGGAGGAGAGAGGAGAGAAAAAGGTAATTGGGGTTAAAAATAATTCACGAGGAGAATTGTTAGAGAATTTTTTTTAAGCGTTTTAGCTGAAGGAAGGAGATAGGAACATAATGTTCTTTTTTAGGGTTTCCAAGTCTCACTATAAATTCAATCATATAGGGAAGGTCGTGGTGGAGTATACTGAAAAGTATTAGATTAAAACAACATTTAAGGACTTTTATAAAGCTATATTCATGGAAGAGGAGTAGTGGATACCTACTTTAGACGGGTTAAAGTTTGGGGTCATTTTAAGGAGGAGGAGGAGCTTTTAGAGATAACGTCTTCGAAGGAGGAATTGTTCTTAGCGTTGAAGTCTATGGGGGGGGGGGGGGGTTAAAGTTTCTGAACCAGATGGATTCTTGATGGATTTCTTTTAGCAGGATTGCCCGGTAGTGAGAAATGATGTCTTTTCCTTTGGCGGGAGTTCTATGTGAGAGGTAAATTTGAGCGAAGTGTGACTACTTTTTTCATTTCTTTGAACCCCAAAAAAAGAGGGGTGGCGAATGTGGACTTTTGGCCAATTATTTTGGTAAGAAGTATTTATAAGTTATTTGATAAGGTTTTGTGAGTTTGATTGAGCAGGGTAGTAGACCCCATTGTATCTGAGGTTCAGAATGCTTTTGTTGGGGCTAAGAAAATCTTAGATGCATATTTGGTAGCAAACAAATGTGTGGAGGTGAGATTGAAGAGTGGGGTACCAGGTATTTTGTGCAAACTTGGTATCAAAATTGTTATTTTTTGCTTAATTTACTGGGTAGGTGGGGTTTGGGAAACGATGGTCATTGTGGATGGAGATTTGTATTTTCTCTACCCGGTCTTCGGTTTTAATGAATGGGTCATCAGAAAGCTTATTTCTAAGTTCACATGGATTACGACCGGTAGACCCTCTCTCACCATTTGTTTTTTTTTATTATGGTGATAAAGGAGTTGAGTTGGCTTTTGACAAGGGCATCGAGGTCAGGTATGAAATAGCGTTGCCAAAGCCGTTTATGAAAATAAACTATTTAAGTAACTCCGAAAGTTTGTTGAAGAAACTCTTTACTTAAATCAAAACGATTTTGAACACAAGATGTGTTAACAAAAAATATGTACGAGATATGGACAAGATTTGATAACAAGTTTTAGTAAACAGTTTAAAATGTTTTAAACTCAGCACACGATCAGAATGAGATGAGAAGATGTAGAAATATTGATACTCAGGATTTTTTACGTGGTAAAACCTCAACCTTGAGGAAACATCCACGACTCCCTCTACGGAGTAAAACAAAAACAATCACTAAAACAAATATATGAGTTACAACCTATTTAACTAACATGCACACAAAAACAAATCTATACAAGTTCAGGATTGTACCCTCTGGCGTCCTTAACTTTTCTGCAGATCTTGTTTGTTGATGTAGTTGTCTCAGTTTGTCAACTCTTCTTTGTTTCAGTACTTTACGTCGACTTATGTTCACCAAATCTTATAGCCAACACTTTGAGTGTTTGTAGTGTGAAGATGTTTGTGAATGGTGTTCTAAAACACATGCATGCACACACACACACTTATTAGTTACAGACGATCCTAACAAATCACATATAAAGTCTATATGCAGTGTATTTGTTATTTTTCTTTCTTACAAAACCAAGAACCTTTTTGACCTTTCAAAATAACCCAGATTCCACGGAGATCTTGCTTAAGAAATCGGTCAAGACCTTTATCAATCACTTTTGAAAATATTATGGGGATTGAGAACCCTCCAAGTGCGAATCCCACTAGGTCAGGTTAGGTTTTGTAAAAACAGAAATAGAAAAACATCTATTGTTGATTCTGAAGTAAGAAAATGTTTTATCAGAAAACAATCAACAAAGAAATTCTCAAGATGAGAAATAAATGCAACTAAGTGTGTTGTGACATGAAAAACTTCAGATCTATGATTTCTATTGAAAGAGAAACAAGATCTGAGTCTATGTCTAAGTTGGAAATAAGATTTATGAACACAAGGATTTCAGCAAACCAAGAATCACTCAACTCGAACTCTCATAACTCAAGAAACACTAAGGATGGTGTTTATTTGGTTATGGTGTTTATGGAGAGGTTAGTGGTTTAGGTTTAGAGGTATTTTGACGAAGTTAGGGTTTCTAACTAGGGTTTGGTTTCTCTCTCTAACTTCTCTCTTCTCTCTTCTCTCTTCTCTCTCCTCTCTCTATTCTCTGAGACTTTTCAAAATGGCAAAAGCTTTCGAAGGCTGAGATGAGAGGCCTTTAAATAGGAAGGGAAGAAGATTCCAGAGCTTCGTTCAAAATCAAGGGCTCTGATTGAGTCAAGCTCCTTTGACTACAATCTAAGGGCTCATAACAAGCGGTGGATTAAACTGGATGCGATTGGCTAAAGGGTTTACACGGGGATTCACTCAAAAGACATGCAGGCCATCGATAAGGGTTGATCTAAGGGCTGAAAGCACGCGATGGTTTGTCTCAGTAAAGAAACACAATTCAGGCCAATCAGAGGACAGCAGGTGTAGGCCTGAGGATGAATGTAAACGCGCGTCCCAAAATAATTACAAAGCTAACCCTAAAGTCTTTAGCGCTTTCGGTTTCTACCCAGAGTAACTTTAGGCCAATAAACACAACAATCCATATTTATACATTAACCCCAAGACCTTTTAAATCAAGTTTTAATTAAATAAAACCTTGTTTAAAATATGTTTTAAATTCCCAAAAAATTATTAAAAATCAAATTGAGGGATTTAAACACACTCACAACATTAATACACATAGTGGTGCAATATAAAATGCAAGAATGAAATTCTAAGAGTGTGAGTGATGGCTATAGTCTCAGGATCATCACAAGATGGATAGAAGAAGAAGCAACCCAATCTCTGGAGCTCTTTGGTTTCTAGGATGGACACTATTTTGTCACAATTTCCAAACTAGATGAGCTCTTATACAGTTTAGACTCAAATGAGTCAAAAGCATCAGGGCTTCAATCTCCCCCTTTGGAAATATGAGACAAAATCTCCTTTGAGTCATCTCAACTCGTAGGGCTACAACAAATAAGAAAATCCTATTCCTATAAAAGATCTATCTACCCAAATCCTAGAAAGCAAAAATTACATAACTCAACTATATACAGTTTAACATCCTATTATTACAATAAAGAATGACTGTACAAGAAGAATACCTGCAAAGAATTACTAAGATCAAGCTTTTTAGTATATGCAGTAGACTCAAATTTCTCCCCCATTTTGTCTCAAATGGACAAAGGGAAAGAACTTGGCAAATATAACAGGTATTTACTCAACACAAATCATACCAATAGATTTACGTAAAGAAATGAATCTATTATAATCAAGAGGTTTGGTAAATAAATCTACAAGTTGTAGATCAGTAGAAAGATAATTGATTTCTAATTCCTTGGTTTCAACTAATTCACGAATAAAATGATGTCTTATTTTAATGTGCTTAGTTCGCGAGTGTTGAACTGGGTTCTTAGAAATGTTAATCGCACTTTGATTATCACAATAGAGATGAAGTGTGGGTTCTAAAATACCATAATCACTTAGCATTTGTTTAAGCCACAACAATTGGGCACAACAGCTACCGGCGGCTATGTATTCAGATTCAGCAGTCGAGACAGATGTGCAGTTCTGCTTTTTACTATTCCATCCTACCAAGTTATTACCAATATAACAACATGCGCCTGAAGTGATTTTACTATCATCAGTACACCCAGCCCAATCAGCATCAGTGTACCCAATAATAGTGCTAGGTGTGTCATTCGTGTACCAAATTCCTAAATTTAGAGTGCCTTTAACATATTTAATTATGCGTTTAACAGCGTTTAAATGGCTCTCCTTGGGGTTGTTTTGATAACGCGCACAAACACAAACAGCATACATGATATCAGGACGCGAGGCAGTCAGATAGAGTAATGTGCCAATCATACTACGATATAAGGTAGAGTCTACAGATTTTCCATTTTCATCTTTAGATAATTTCTTTGTAGTACTCATAGGCGTTTTAGCACTTTTAGCACTCTCGAGGCCAAATTTTTTAACTATCTCTAATGCGTACTTAGTCTGCGAAAGAAACAAGCCATCTGGTTGTTGTTTGACTTGGAGACCTAGGAAGAACTGTAACTCCCCCATAAGGGACATCTGAAATTCCTTACTCATAATTTCAGCAAGAGATTTTACTTCTGAGGTAGAAGTGGATCCAAATATGATATCGTCTACATAGACTTGAGCGATAGTAATGTGTTTGCCAAAATGTTTGACAAATAAGGTTTGGTCATTTCCACCTCTTTTGAAACCTTTGTCCAGCAGAAAACTGGACAGGCGCTCATACCAAGCTCTAGGAGCTTGCTTAAGACCATATAAAGCCTTTTTCAACTGAAATACATGATTAGGATAATTAGGGTCAATGAACCCTTTAGGTTGTTCTACATAGGTTTCCTCGGCAAGTATTCCATTAAGGAATGCAGATTTAACATCCATTTGATATAATGTAAAATTCATGTGACAAGCTATAGCAAGAAGCAGACGAACTGATTCTAAACGAGTAACAGGAGCAAACGTCTCATTAAAATCAAGTCCTTCTATTTGGGAATAACCTTGAGCAACTAGTCTAGCTTTATTTCTAATTATCATCCCATTTTCATCAGTTTTATTTTTGAAAATCCAACGAGTACCAATAACCTTTTTGTGATCAGGACGTGGAACAAGAAACCAAACATTATGAATGACAAATTGTAAAAGTTCATCCTGCATAGCAGAAATCCAGTGAGTGTCATTCAATGCCTCATTTACATTCTTTGGTTCCACAAGAGAAACAAAACATGCATAAAGAGCATAATTTCTAAGTTGGGATCTTGTACGTACTGGTTCACTAGGGTTACCAACTATGTTGTTTATGGGATGATCTTTAGAAACCCAGTTAGGTACTTCAGGTGACTCAATAGGTAATGAATTATCTATTTCAGAAGAGTCATTTTCTAAAATATTTGACGATTCTTCTTCTATAGTTAATTCACTAGTCTTGCTTTCTACAGTAGTGTCACTAACAGTTACATTTATGGATTCCATTAAGGTCTTAGTGCGAAGATTATACACGCGATAAGCTCGACTGTTAGGTGAATAACCTAAGAATATGGCTTTATCTCCTCTACTCTCAAATTTAGATAAGTGTTCCCTATCTTTGCAAACATAGCAGGTACTACCAAAGGTTCTAAGGTACTTAAGATTAGGATTTTTATTGTACCAAAGTTCATAAGAGGTTTGTTTCGAATTCTTTCTAAGATAGACCCTATTAATAAGATGGCAAGCTGTACGAATAGATTCTACCCAAAAATACTTAGGTAAGTTCTTGGCATGGAGCATGACACGTGCCATCTCTTGAAGAGTTCGATTCTTTCTCTCAGCTATTCCATTTTGTTGAGGGGTCTTAGGAGCACTGAACTCATGTTTATAACCATTATAGTCACAATATTCTACAATACCAGTGTCTTTGAATTCACCACCTCTATCACTTCGGATTCTATTCACTTGCGTGTCTTTCTCATTCTCAATCCGTAATAGAATCTTTAAAAAAGTTTGAAAAGTATCGGATTTTTGTTTTAAGAAAGCTACCCAAGTGAATCTGGTGAAGTCATCAACCATAACTAGAATATAACTGTGTCCACAAAGACTAACAGTTTGAGAAGGACCCATTAGGTCCATATGGATGAGTTCTAAGGGATTAGAGGTAAGGATATCTTTAACCCTTTTATGAGGTGCTTTAACAATTTTTCCTTCTTGACAGGGACCACAGACAATGTTATGAATAGGTTTAATTTTTGGTATTCCTCTAACTATTTGTTGACAGGACAATTTACTCAAATTTTCGTAATTAATGTGACCCATTCTGTTATGCCATATCTCGTTGTCATCCATTCTGGCAACATTACAGATTTCAGAACTAGACATGACAGTATAACAATTGTCAAGGGTCCTGAATCCTGTAATTAAGCATTCTCCCTTTTCATTTAAAATCTTGCAATTGTTCTTTGAAAAGGTAACAGTATAGTTTGAGTCACAAAATTGCGAAATGCTAAGTAAATTAGCCTTAAGACCTTTAACTAAGAGAACATTTTCAAGAACAGGAAGACCTTTTTCTTTAAGAGTTCCTTTGCCTATGATCTGGGATGATACTCCATCACCAAAAACAACTTTTCCACCATCAAAGTGAGTTTTATCCAAAAGTTTTGTATCATCACCTGTCATATGCTTGGAACATCCAGAATCCAAGTACCAACCAGAAGTTGTAAGTTCAGATTTTAGAGCAGAAACAACAATGTTACACTTCATCTGGGGTGCTAGATCATCTTTTCTAACCCAAATTGCTCTGATTTTCTGTTTGCGCTTGTTTGCTCTTATTTGATAAAATTTGCGAGCATTAGATTTTTGTTGAAAAACATTTTGCGCATGATTTTGAATAAATTTGAATTCCTGAGCATTTGATTTAAAAAAGTTTCTGGTAATCCTTCTAGTAAATGTCCTTTTAGGTTTAGTCTTTCTATTCCTATAGTTAGAGTTTTTGTCTGGTGGCCTGGGAAGGACATAATTGTTACGACTCCTCCTAGAATAGTTAAAGTTATGATACATAGGAGTGTTGTAGATAGGCTTAATCAGTCTCCTAGCATAGCAATTATCGAAAGAGTGACCGTATATATCACAATAGGAGCAATAAAGATTGCTCAGAATGGGTTTTTCTTTAGGAAAGTTTCTAAATAAAGGTTTAGAGAGATTTTGAGGCTGAATTTTATTCCTAGGTAGCACAGGTTTAAAAGCAGATTCACTTTTCCTAATTGGGGGGAAGACATATTTTCCCTTTGGTAAACTTTCATGCTTAGAGCAACTTGTGTCTCGAGTGTTAGTGTTTTGATGATCAAACTCAGTTTTTAGAGAATGAAAGTCTGGACATGTTTCAATAGGTCTTTTGCCTCCTGACACAAATTTGATAGGTTCAACATGTTTAGTTTGTGTCTTCAAATTGGGGCAAAACCCTATTCCAGTTCTATCATCAGAATTGGTTTTAGATTCAGCAACAAATCCATCAAAACAGTTTGAATTATTTTCAAATTTGGCAAACTTTTTAAAAACAGTTGCTGTCTTTTCTTTCGTTTGTTCCAATTCTAATAATGTCCCTTTGTATTTTTTCTCCAGAATTTCATTAGCTTCAGTTAAAGTTTTCAGTTTTTCATCAAACACTTTAACTTCACTGTCATGAGACATGCATTTTGTAGTATACTCTTCAGCATTCAGTTTTACCATTAGGCTTAGATCCTCTAGCTTTTTGGTAAGATCTTTCACAATCTTTTCTAGTCTAGTGCTTTTCTTTAGAGTTTTAGTATATAGAGTGTGTATATCTGGGAGATCATCATTGTCAGAGTCACTAAGTGAAGTGTGTGAAGTGACCCCTAAGGTTTCATTTCTTAAACTCACACACCCATTGACATCAGCAGTATCGATTCCCCTTTGACTCACACACCCCGAAGAAGAAGTATTAATATTCTCAGTAAGTAAAGCATCTAAACCAGTTAAGGTATGATTCAAGATAACAGAACTAGAATTACTAGGCTCATCCTCAATATCAAGCACATGCATATCATCATTATATATGATTTTGGCAAAGAAAGATAAACAAGGATCAAAACCATCAGATGTCTCAGGTTCCTCATTTTCAGAATCACTTGAGTCATCCCAGGTTTTGCAGATGTTGGCTCTAGAGTGTTTGTTTTGGGCATTCAAATTAACTCTACAGTCTTGAGCAATGTGTCCTGGTTTACCACATCTATAGCATTCAGTCTTCTTGAGGTCTCTGTGAGGTCTTGTGTTGTCCTTGTTCTGTTTGTCATGAGGTTTCTCATGAGGTTTGTGATTTGAAGGAGTAGAATAATTAGACTTGCCATGTCTGTTTGCAACACTGTTTCTAAATTTAACAATTTTCTTAAATTGTTTTGTCATTAGGGCAATCTGATTATCTAGACTTTCTAAGTCACAGTCCTCATCAGAATCATTACTAGGGGTGTTTAACTCAGGCTTGGTCATCTTAGAAGTAAAGCTAAGATTGGAATTGGTATGTTTCCTATTACTGTGGGTCAATTGTTTCTTAAACTCTAATTCCATTTCCACAGTTCTTAATTTGCTACTGAGTAATTCAGGAGTTAGATTTATATCACACATCTCCTCAATAGCATATCTTTTATTGTCAAATTTCTGTGGTAATGATCTCAGAATTTTAGAGACAATTTCTTGTCTATCATTAGTTATACCATTGGCATGAAGTTTAGTGACAATATCAGTAAGGTTCATATAGAAATCATCGAAAGACTCTGATTCAGACATGATTAAGGTATTATACTGTTGGATTAACATCTGAGTCTTAGCAGCTTTTACCCTAGAGTCTCCTTCATGGGCAGTAATCAAGGTATCCCATGCTTCCTTGGAAGTGGTACATGATGAGATTCTCTTGAACTCATGTTCGTTAATAGACATAAATATAGCATTCTTGCCTTTGTTATTATTGCGAGAAACTTGTTTCTCTTCTTGAGTAAACTCACTCAATATTTTCTTAATCCTTTCATTGCTTCCATCAGTGGTTGGTTTAGTTGGATAAGAGTATCCATTTTCAATAATATCCCAGACATCATCTCCCAGAGTGCCTTGAATGAAAGCAATCATTCTTACTTTCCAGTAAGAAAAATTGGTTCCATCAAAGACTGGAGGTCTGGTCAAGTTACCATATCTTTCGTTTTTCTCGTCCATAATTGATTTTGAGAAAACAGTTTCAGAAACTCAGGACCTTTTTGAAAAAAGTTCACCAAATGCTCTGATACCAATTGAAATAGCGTTGCCAAAGCCGTTTATGAAAATAAACTATTTAAGCAACTCCGAAAGTTTGTTGAAGAAACTCTTTACTTAAATCAAAACGATTTTGAACACAAGATGTGTTAACAAAAAATATGTACGAGATATGGACAAGATTTGATAACAAGTTTTAGTAAACAGTTTAAAATGTTTTAAACTCAGCACACGATCAGAATGAGATGAGAAGATGTAGAAATATTGATACTCAGGATTTTTTGCGTGGTAAAACCTCAACCTTGAGGAAATATCCACGACTCCCTCTACGGAGTAAAACAAAAATAATCACTAAAACAAATATATGAGTTACAACCTATTTAACTAACATGCACACAAAAACAAATCTATACAAGTTCAGGATTGTACCCTCTGGCGTCCTTAACTTTTCTGCAGATCTTGTTTGTTGATGTAGTTGTCTCAGTTTGTCAACTCTTCTTTGTTTCAGCACTTTACGTCGACTTATGTTCACCAAATCTTATAGCCAACACTTTGAGTGTTTGTAGTGTGAAGATGTTTGTGAATGGTGTTCTAAAACACATGCATGCACACACACACACTTATTAGTTACAGACGATCCTAACAAATCACATATAAAGTCTATATGCAGTGTATTTGTTATTTTTCTTTCTTACAAAACCAAGAACCTTTTTGACCATTCAAAATAACCCAGATTCCACGGAGATCTTGCTTAAGAAATCGGTCAAGACCTTTCTCAATCACTTTTGAAAATATTATGGGGATTGAGAACCCTCCAAGTGCGAATCCCACTAGGTCAGGTTAGGTTTTGTAAAAACAGAAATAGAAAAACTTCTATTGTTGATTCTGAAGTAAGAAAATGTTTTATCAGAAAACAATCAACAACGAAATTCTCAAGATGAGAAATAAATGCAACTAAGTGTGTTGTGACATGAAAAACTTCAGATCTATGATTTCTATTGAAAGAGAAACAAGATCTGAGTCTATGTCTAAGTTGGAAATAAGATTTATGAACACAAGGATTTCAGCAAACCAAGAATCACTCAACTCGAACTCTCATAACTCAAGAAACACTAAGGATGGTGTTTATTTGGTTATGGTGTTTATGGAGAGGTTAGTGGTTTAGGTTTAGAGGTATTTTGACGAAGTTAGGGTTTCTAACTAGGGTTTGGTTTCTCTCTCTAACTTCTCTCTTCTCTCTTATCTCTTCTCTCTCCTCTCTCTATTCTCTGAGACTTTTCAAAATGGCAAAAGCTTTCGAAGGCTGAGATGAGAGGCCTTTAAATAGGAAGGGAAGAAGATTCCAGAGCTTCGTTCAAAATCAAGGGCTCTGATTGAGTCAAGCTCCTTTGACTACAATCTAAGGGCTCATAACAGGCGGTGGATTAAACTGGATGCGATTGGCTAAAGGGTTTACACGGGGATTCACTCAAAAGACATGCAGGCCATCGATAAGGGTTGATCTAAGGGCTGAAAGCACGCGATGGTTTGTCTCAGTAAAGAAACACAATTCAGGCCAATCAGAGGACAGCAGGTGTAGGCCTGAGGATGAATGTAAACGCGCGTCCCAAAATAATTACAAAGCCAACCCTAAAGTCTTTAGCGCTTTCGGTTTCTACCCAGAGTAACTTTAGGCCAATAAACACAACAATCCATATTTATACATTAACCCCAAGACCTTTTAAATCAAGTTTTAATTAAATAAAACCTTGTTTAAAATATGTTTTAAATTCCCAAAAAATTATTAAAAATCAAATTGAGGGATTTAAACACACTCACAACATTAATACACATAGTGGTGCAATATAAAATGCAAGAATGAAATTCTAAGAGTGTGAGTGATGGCTATAGTCTCAGGATCATCACAAGATGGATAGAAGAAGAAGCAACCCAATCTCTGAAGCTCTTTGGTTTCTAGGATGGACACTATTTTGTCACAATTTCCAAACTAGATGAGCTCTTATACAGTCTAGACTCAAATGAGTCAAAAGCATAAGGGCTTCAAGGTAAGTTAAGCAGTTATGAGGTGTGTAATCATAGAGGCTTTATGTGATGAATGCCCTGCCTTTTATTCGTTGACTATTATTTTATGTGAAGATGTGGAAGTTCATCTCATGTTCTTTTTTATGTGTTTCGATGCAGTGTGAGGTTTACATATAAATAGACAACTGTGAGATAATTCTGATAGGGGGGATAGACGGGGTCACTGATCTTGCAGGGGTTAGTTAGTGTAAATTGGGTTATCTTCCATCTAGCTACCTAGGAATTTCATTAGGTGCTTCCTTCAAAGCCATTTGGGACCCGATAATTAAGAGGGTGAAGAGGAGGTTAGCGGGTAAAAAGAAGGATTATTTATTTAAAGGGGTAAGATTGATGTTAACAAAGAGTACCCTTTCTAATATACTCTCTTATTATCTGTCCATTCTACGATTACCAGTTTCCATGCGTCAAAATCTGGATGAGGAACTTCTTGTGTCTTGAGAACAAAGATAGGTTCAGTTATAGTTCGGTAAGATGGGAGGATGTATGAAAATCGGTGAGCGGGGAGTAATAGGTATAGGAAATTTGTCCATTTTTAATAAAACGCTTTTGGAGAAGTGGTTATGGAGGTTTTGAATTGAGGCAAATAGGTTTTAAAGAAAGGTGTTGGTGTTGGTGTTGGTGAGGTTTAAGCTGGGTTACAATTGATGGGGATTGGGGGAAAAAGCGGTTCCCATATAGGACGAGATTGTGGAAGTTATTGCGGGAGGGAGGGTGTTCCTTGGTCATACTTCCTTACGAGTGGGGTACAAGGAAAGGGTTATGTTTTGGAGGGACATTTATGGGGTGGTCGATCTTTAGAGGCTTTATTTTTGCATTGATACCGCATTGTAAGTGAGAGAAAGGCTCAGGGTTTAGGAGTTAGAAGAGGCATAGGAGTTGTTTGAGTGGTTGGGTGATGGGGTTACCTAAGGGGGATGGAATCACGTGTGGTAAAGTTGTAGCGCGAAGGGGATTTATTGGTTAGATATTATTGTGAGCAGTTGGTGGGCAATTGAGGGATTGCCTTTCCTTGGAGGAGTATTTGGTATATGCGTACCCCTCCATTGGACAACACGAGACATGCAATTTTGATGACAGACAGGTTAAAGGAAAGAGGTAGATGCATGGAAAGTAAGTGTTGAAAGTGTAATAACATCGAGGAAATGGTTAATCACATATTATTACATTACTGGGTGGTTAAGAGGCTATGGGAGATCGTTTATTCCATCTTCATGGTGAATTGGGTGTGTGTCGAGTCAGCGATTGAGGAGATGGTTAATTGAAGTCATTAGGTGGGGGAGAGTGATCAGTTCGGTGTGAAAAATGTCCCCTTCATGCATTTTCGGGAAATTTGTAATTAGAGGAATAAGACATGCTTTGGTAGGGACGAGATTGAGCCAACAAGAATTCGGTACACTCTTTTGAGTTTTTGGCATTTGTGGTACAAGGAGGAGGTGCATTATACACTCTAGTGCCTTTTAACATTTTTCGAGGAGTTGGGGATGGGGTACTAATTGTTCTTTATTATGGTGTGTGTTGTGGTGGAGGGTAGTTTAGGAGGTTTTTTTATCCTTGTCCCCATTTTTGTTTCTTAGGATTTTAAAGTTTTTATATATCCCTTGTATACAGGTTTTCGCTCCCTTAGTCTACTTAACTTAATACACTATATATATATAGGAATGGGTGAACACGACAACAACAATCAACTAAGAAGACATATACACTAATAAAACAATATCCACATTAAGTGATTAATGTCACTCAATTATTCAATCAATCACAAAAAATTCAATTCTAATATAATTTTAAGTCAATTAATTCGAGAATTACTATGTATTCACCAAATGACAACGCCCTTCCTCCAATTTGTGTTCGCCAAACACCAACCATTTAAGAAAGGAATGAACTATTTTACATGAAAGAAAAGATAAGTAAAATTACATGAATAAAGAAAGCAACAAGAATTGGATGAGCTTAACTAATTGTTCTCCAACTACATGAGCACATGGGCCAAAAAAAATTGATAACAAAAGTACAATTGTAATATATCTTTCAATTGCTTCTGAGTGTAACATTACTCATAGAATAAAGGCGAAACTATGGAACCCCAATTAGATATGTGTACATATATATATATATATATATGTGTGTGTGTGTGTGTGTGTGTGTGTGTGTGTGTGTGTGTGTGTGTGTGTGCAAGTATATGTAAATATACAAATGTACAAAGCCCTCTTATGTGGTATTTTAGTGTTAGTTTTAAGTAAACACTTTAAAGTTTCTATAAAATACTTTAAGATGTAAGTAAAGAGGTTAATGGATTGTGTCGTTTAGAACGATCTCGTGGCAAATATTGTTCCACTCATACATGATTGGTTAAAAGTCATGATAGTTCATGTCATGTTATATCATATCATGTCATCTTAAATATTATAATATATACCAAATTTATATCGTGTGTGATCGAGTTTATGTTACTCATAACTTGTCTAAATAGTCAACTTGTTGTGGGCTGAAACATAGTAATGGCCAATTCATTGAAAAAATTAATAAGCCTTCCAAATGTGATATTCTACCTTAATAACTGTTTAATTAAAATTTAGAACTTCTAAATTTCATAATTACATATTAATTTGTTCATATATATACCCATTTCTTTCATATAAATACCTGATTCATAACTTAATATCTATATATCAATTTCTTTTCTGTACAATTCTATTACATTCTATCAAATATCGAAATATTGTTTCATAGTTTAGAAATGACCCATATTTCACCAACATACATACAAATGTACATGCAATGCTCCACTAAAACCAATACTTTTTTAGATTTTTCTTTTTTTAAGGATTAAGAATTTTTTATCACAAATCTATACACACAAAAATGTACATACATACAGGCATACAAACATACACAAAGGTATACATACACATATACATAAAGATATATTTACATACATACATACATACATACATACATACATACATATAGAAGGGTATAAATGCATATATATACAAAGAATACAATAATACATAAACCCAAAAGGGAGGGAGAGAGAGAGAGAGAGAGAGAGAGAGAGAGAGAGAGAGAGAGAGAGAGGTGACCTGAGTGTGGTGTGGTGTCCAAAATATGGTAGTCGAATAGTGGTATTTCAAAAGTAGATATTGAGAATGAGAAGTGAGAGAAATTAGGGGAAAAAATCGTAAGGGGCTTATTTATGACTGATATGGGGTTACAATCATGGACCGTGACTAAGGGCCGTGACATTTTGAATTAAAAATACTTATTAAGGTCATTCTTTGTAGTCATGGCTGACTATTTGGTTAAGGAAGGTTGTCACAGTTTGGAGCCTTGAGCCATTTACCGTACCCTTTTTGAATCCTATGGATATCACGGATGGTGGTCACGATCCTTAATAATAACCCGTTTTTACATATTATTGTCATAAACATTACTCATGACCAACGGGGTCACAGTCCAAAATCGTGACCAAGTTTTGGCCAATGTCACCCTGTTAAGGGTCACGAATTTTGTCAGGGTCATTAGCAGGTAATCATGGTTTTGGACCATAGCCATTTTTAGTATTTGGTGTAGCTAAGTACTCTAGGTTTTTATTACCCTCTTTTGTCTATTCAAACTTATTTATTTTAAATCATATTTTTAGTATTGTATGGGGCCTTACGACTGTTATGAGTACTAATGGACATCTATTTTATGTTATCTTTACTGATCACTTTTCCAAAGTATATTTGGTTTTATTCCATTTCCCACAAATCTAAAGTGCACTCTGTCTTTCATAAAGTTCAAGCACTTGTTCAATGTCAGTTTAATGCAAAAAATTAAATCAATACAAACTTACTATGGTGAAGAATTTCGCAAATTAAGTAATTATGTTCAAAATCTAGGTATTATTCATCCTCTTGCATGTCCCCACACTGAGGAGCAAAGTGGTACTGATGAAAGTCATCGTCACTATGCTATAAAAATTGGTCTTTCTTTATTAAGTCAACGACCGGTTCCACAACATTTTTGGCATTCTCCCTTTGAAACAACATTGTATTTAATTAAACGTATGCCCTTCTCCTATGAAATGTAGGCATATTTAATTATTCCTATGCACTCCCTTTTCATAAAATTTATCTTCACATTAAATTTTATTTCACACACCTCGTGAGTATTCATTTCAAAAAGTTTTCGCGTGTCTTTGTTTTTCATTTCTCCATCCCTATTATACTCAAAAAATGGATTTTCACTCAGCCCCATGTGTGCTCCTCGGGTATAGTTCATCTCACCTCGGCTTTCTTGGATTTTAAAACTAATCGCATTTATACTTCCCAATATGTGCGATTTGTTGAATTTTCATTTCCATTATACGGGCCATCTATTTTGGGGTGCTCCACCAAAATCCACTCCAATACAACTCCTACTATAGGCACATTAAAAAAATACCCATTATCTCACTTGCTTTAAATTACAATTCCAAGCTTACCTCCCCTTTTCATTTCATACCTAGGAAAAGTAAAACTCCTAACCACCATCACCTCACCCATATGCCACCAACTCCCTATATCCCACCTTATTAACATCACTGATATAAAAAACTCTAAGGGTATGTTTACGAGTTCTATTTTGGAGAGAAAAGAAAGGAAAGGAAATGAAAGAAAATCGTATTCTATTCCTTCGTTTGGGAGTTTAAATACGAGAGAAATTTCTCTCGTTTGGGAGATTAAAGGACGTAAAAGAAAGGATTTAAAAAAAAACTTTTTCTTCCCTTCTCTGTAGGGCTTTCTTTTTAAATAAAAAATATATTGAGAAAAATGAAAGTATTTTCAATGAAAAGTGCCTTCTTCACTTACAAAAATTATCTTCCAACCAATAAGAAAAACGTTGTTTTCTCTTCTCTCCTAAACTCCCAAACAAAAGAAGTAATATTAATTTCCCTTAATTTTGTTTCCTTTTTTCTTATTAACTTTCTATTCTTCCATTTTCTATCCTAATAAAACTTTCATTTCCTTTCGTTTCTCTTCAAAACTCCCAAATGAGCTCTAACTTATCCTTAAACTCCTTATCATCTATTTCCTTATCTTACTCGGTTACCTTTCCCTTACCTTCAACCTTTATCTCCTCATATCTCTAAATCTCACACTATGAATCACATACCAATACTGTGATATGTTGGCTCGTTACCTCCTCTCCCCCTCTCTCTCTCTCTCCGAGAGAGGGAGGGGCAGGCTCCTGTGCACAAGTGCTGGCGCACACCTATTTTTTAAAAATATTAAAAAAAATTAAGTTAATTTTTTATGTGATATTTAAACATATCAATGAACCCATATAAAAACATCAGCTAAAAAAAATTTGCTATTTGAAAAAAATTGGTCAAACTTTCACAGCTTTAAAAGTGCTTTAGAAGCTCCAAAAGTTTGACCGATTTTTTTCAAAATAGCAAAAAAACCTTTTTTTGAGCAGATTTTTTTATATGGCTCCATTGAAATGTTTAGATATAACATAAAAAAATCAACTCAATTTTTTTCATTATTTTAAAATATCGATGTGCAAACTTGGTGTGCAAACTTGAGTGTGCACAAGAGTCGGTCTATTTGTCTCTCACTCTCTCAGGCTCCTATACATACCAAGCTACATACCATTTTTTTAAAATAGTAAAAAAGGTTATTTTTGAGTTGATTTTTTTGTATGGTATTTAAACATTTCAATGGACACATAAAAAAATCAGCTCAAAATAACGATTTTGGGTATTTTAAAAAGACCGGTCAAACTTTTGCAACTTACAAAGGACTTTAAAACCGCAAAAGTTTGACCTATTTTTTTAAATTAGCAAAAAACTAAATTTTGTCCTGATTTTTTTTATATGGATCCTCCGAAATGTTTAAATACCACATAAAAAATTCAACTCAAAATCATTTATAAAAATGGGTCCGTGTCAGCGGTATGTAAACTTGGTATGTATGAGAGCCTGACTCATAAACTTGGTATGTAATCTTCATGTATAAATCTTAAGAACAGTTTGAGTTTGATTCAAACTCATGTTTAGTATCATCAACTTATGTGGATTTTAGGTTTTGATCTATGAAGCACTGACTCGACACGTAATACGTGTTTTGACAAGACACGAGGCACACGATTTTTCCAAAAACTAGGTTATGATACGCTAGGATATGTATATTATATGATATATATTAACGAAATAAAATATAATTTTTGCATAAAATACATTATTTGAGCATTCTTTAACAGAAAATTAACGAAATGAACCATATGAAATAAAATCCAAGTACACTTTAACATTAAAAATCATAAATAAAGAAGAATCACCATTGCCTAAGGAAAAAAATTAAAAAATCTATCCTTTTCTGTGTCTCAGCATGTCCTTTTATGTGTCCCACTATGTCCTTTTACATGTCCAAGCGTATTAGCAATGTGTCTCAAAGTGTCAGCAACGTGTCCCAGCGTGCCACATGTCGGACTCGAGTTACAGTTGACTCATTGATTTAGGATAGTATTAGTGCTTCATAGGTTTTGATACACTTTAGAATCTTAAACTCTAAGTCTTAGTTTACTACCCATGTGGGAAGGATTTTTACCCCACTTAAGATATTTTAGTTGTAGCTCCTTATTTATAGGGGCTTACTACAATCGTGAATGTTAAATCAATAGAGAATATTTTGTTATTCTTGGGAATCAATTTTGGGTATTATCTATTTAAAGGATTTGGGTAGAATTTAAAAGGCCTTTTTATAGAAAGATTAATTTTGTGAAAGTCTTCATTACTACGTGAGGGTTATTTTGTGTGAGAAAAAAGAGTATTTTTGTGTGCAGGAAAGAAAAAGAAGTTATTCCAATTTGTAATTTGTTCCCTCATATTTAGTGAATTGCCATTACATTTTCGTTCTTTTCTTATTCTCTATTTATTTACTTGGTTTGACATATTTGTGTAATTAAATTTTGGTCATGGGAGCCCTAATTAAAATAGGCGCTTTTGCACAACATATTGGCATTAGAGCCGAGGTTACAAATCAAGGTCTATTTTGATTATGCCTTCCAAGATAAAGTACGATGTTCAGAAGTTTTATTGTAAGAACAATTTTAGCTTTTGAAAAGTAGAGTTGATGGACATCCTTGCTAAGGAGGTATTGTAATTAGCCTTAGAGGGAAAACCAGATGAAATCAAGGATAACAAATGGAAAAAGAGTGATAAGGAGTCTTTTTCCATGATTGTATTGTGTTTGACTAATGAGATAAAATACAATGCTATGATAGTGAATTTCACTAGGGTGATTGGGGAAAATCTCGAGAAGATTTATTTGGAGAGAAGTCTTTGACAAATCAAATTAATCTCAAAAAAGAATTCTACCGATTTAGTATGGGTCTGAGTACTTATTTGCAACATCACTTCAATAAATTAAATATGCTTATCTCAGAACTATTGAATATGGAGTTGAAAATGGAGGATGATAATAAGGGTGAGATTTTATTAGCTTCTCTTCCTAAGAGGTACGATCATTTGGTAACTACGATGATATATAGGAGAAAAGTGTTATGTTAGACGGGGTCACACTAGCCCTTCTTTCCAACAAAAATATGAGGAAAGTGGTTGAGGGTTATGTGTAACAACCCTCACTTTTGAGAACCTATTTTATATTTATTTGCTAGGTATAGTAATTAGATATAAAATGTTGGAATATGGAGTAAGTATTAATTTAATGAAGAAAAGTTAATATTTACTAAGATGTTGCATATTTACCTTAAGTGTAGGTGAATATCACCATGATGTGTTTTATTGTGTCATAAGATTTAAAATGACACTTTGGCTTAATAATGAAACCGGAACTTAAAATGAGTTATAAAATTTCCAAATGATAATTTAGAGGGCGTAGTTAGTTCCGAAAGGCGTGAGACAGTCGAATTATGTGCCATATTGTATTTTGAGGATTCGGGCACTTTTGACTGGTTTTAGTTTAAATGTGTAGTTGCGTGTTATTTGATCACGATATTGATCACTTAAGTTGGTAATTCTAGACAAAAGGCACGATTTATGTCTTGAAATCCATTTATTTATCTTAAGTGCATTTAGTGACCTAGAGAGAAAGAGAGAAGAAGAAAACTTAGAGAGAAAAAGAGAGATTGAAAATTTGGAGATTGATCTTGCCTACATCTTCATCAAATCTAAATTTGCAAACTTGAGGCAAGTTTTCTACTTGCTATTATATGATTTAAGTTGAATAATTAGTGTTGATAGTTGTGGGTTAATTATGATTTAAGAAAGTTAGGGTTTTTATTGGATTTATGGGCTTTGAATCTTTGGAGGATGATTTGATTGGATATTGGTGTAAATTATGGTTGTTTGATGCATTTATAATCAGTTGGTGGTAATAAATGATAAGGGTTTGGGTTGGTTGAAGTTGGGAGAAATTTGGAGTCCAAGACTCCATAGCCAAAATTGGTAAAATTCGTAGGGGTGAATCGATTCGGCTAGGCCGAATCGATTCGCATGGGGACAGTTTTCACGTCTGAGTCGGCCGAATCAATTTGGCAATTATGGAGAAAGTCAGTTTTCCTGACCGAATCGATTCAGCTAGTCCGAATCGATTCGCTTTTCTGGCCAAATCGATTCGGCTAGGCCGAATCGATTCGGAAATCCTGCATTTTACTTTTGTTTTTATTTTCAAATTTTAACCCTTTTCTTTAGGCTTAGGACCTAGGAATCTTCTTGTATGAGGTAAACTTAGAGTTCTAAAGTTTTAGTTGAGTTTGGTCGTTACCCTAAAGTTGAATGGGTTCACTTGGGGTTCATTCCTTGGGTACAAAAAGTGATGTTTAGGCATTACTTTTCATCTCATAAGTTATTAGGAATTAATAGTTAAAAGCCCATACCTGGAGATTTTAGGGGCCCTATTGAGGTATATAACACCTTGGGACTCGTAAGATTTTGGAAATCATTTGGAGAATGTTTTGGGATTTAAGTTATGATGAATATAAATGATAATATTCAGGGATTATGGTTTCAAACAAAATGACACATACATGTGATTAATGAAAAGGATAAAATGAGATCTAATTGGTAAATGTTAATTTACTTAAACAAACCTCTCTAAATGCTATCATAAGGGAAGCTCGCGCATGAGGTGATGTCCCCTGACTAGTGAACGCAGGGAGACTATATTCCTCGGCCATATGCGCGATTTTTATATGTTTTTCTGCGCTAGTGAGGTAATTATGGGTGTGGTTATGACTCACTCGCATGTATATGGCCACTTCCCGACGTGCGTTAGGTGCCCAGGTAGTCTTGTATAGATAGGTCCCGGAAGATGATAGTCATTTAGGGGCGCGCCGAGTGGGGAAACTTGGAGGGGCGGTCTGAGAATCGTTATATGTATAAGAATATAACCTTTCTAAATCAAGTGGGACTTGAAATATGTAAATTGCCATAAGAAAATATGATGGTAATTATATTCCTGTTAAGGAATGGAAAATGAAAAGATATGAGGAAAAATGATGCTAAATTTTATTCTCTTGTATAAGTTAATAACTGTTAGAATTATTTAATTTGCCTTAGTATACTTGGTGATTAGGTTGTTAGATTCTCATCTTCATCATTCATGATTAACTGTCTATATCTATCATGATTTTTGTTCATCTGGTAATCATATATAAACCGGGCCCTGACCCGTTAATTTTCTATGTTTTTGTATCCGCTCAGGTGCTCCTCCGCAAGGGAGCCCGTTGTGCTATTCCTACTTCAATGCTTTTGAGGAGCTGTAAGATTTTGCGGATATTACAGGATGCTTTGTTAGACGCCTCCATTTTTGAATTCTAGATATGATCGGGTCTTTCATTAGGGAATGTGGCCCAAACTTTGGTAATTATTTAATGGATGTATTACGTAAATTATTGAATTATTGTGATACGTTGTATGTAACTGTTGACCGACAGCTTATTCGGTCCTTTTATTGTATGGTTGTTTTAATAGTAATATAAGTTCCTTAGAATTCCACTTTCTCTTCAGATTGGGTTGTTTAAATTATTTTCCTTAACTTGCAATCAAACTAAAAGTTTTGGCAACCCGTTTTCTGAATTATTGGGTGGTTTTCCCGTATACCCATGTCATTGTTACGATGCTGAGAATGATTTCCATCCATGATTCCGTTATGTTAGGTTATCGGGCTGGCCACCCCTTATTTCGGATCACGGGTTGTCATAGATGGTATCAGAGCATCAGGTTCTAGAGTCTTTAGGATCTATGTGGACTTGTCACGTTCTACCGTAGCGTTCTTTGATATAAAACCTAATGTTAGGACTACTTTGTTTCTTATGTTTACGATCTTCTGCAAGATATATTGTTTTATATAGTATTCTAACTCTATTGTTTCTCCATCTCAGATGATGACTAAGAGAGGTCGCCCAGTGAGACGTAATAAGGTTGTAGAAGAGGAGGTTAGTCCTCCACCGTCGCCACAGGGAACAATAAATGCTGCTGATGTAGCGAACATAGTGGCCCAAGCAGTTAATGCGGCTATGATAGCAGTGGCTCAACAAATGCCATAAGCTCAATAGCGAGCGCAAGATGCCCAAGCTCCTACGGGGCCTTTTCCGTGGGAGAGAGTTAGGGAGTCTTTTCTAAAGGGCCATCCCCCAAAATTTGATGGAGGCTCAGATGTTATAAGGGAAAATCAGTGGAAGAAAGATATACAATGCCATCTACGTATAGTGGAATGTAGTGAGGAGAAGAAACAAATCCTTGCTACTTTTAAACTTGTTGGGGCCTCATTGCGTTGGTGGGAGTCTATGACTACACCAGAATAGAGAGATACCATGACGATTACTGAATTCTGGGTCTTGTTTGACCAAAAGTACTTTCCTCCTGCAGTTCAAAGGGAGATGAGAAGGAGGCTTCAAGACGTTGTGCAATGTGAGAGATCCGTGGCTGAGTATGAAGAGGAGTTCACTCGGTTGGCAAGTTTTGTACGGGATGAGGTGACTCTTGAAGAAAGGAAGGTTTCGAAGTTTATGGGAGGCTTGAACGGAGGATCCGACAACATCTGTTGGGTAATCCGGCATTGCAAACTTTTGGTGAGGTAATGAATGCAGCTCTACTTCATTGCCAAGAGCATATGTTGTTTGTGCAAAATAGCAGGAAAGCTACTATAGTGGGGAAAGTGGGAAGGCCTGGAGGTAGTGGTAGTGGAGGAGGAGTCTTTCCCTCATCCCAATCTTCGGGTATTAAGAAGAAAGAAAGGGATCCCCAGCATGGGGACTTGTCAAAGAGGTAACGTTCTAGTGGGTTCAATTCTGGGAGCCATAACAATAGGTACGGTCAGTGTGCCCCGCAACAATAAGAAGGTTGGGGTGGTCAAGGAGGTAAAGGCCATCAGGGCCAAGGGGTTAACCAGTTTAGAAATAACCGGGGCTGAAATGCGGAGAATATGTTGGGTTGGTGTTTCCAATGCAGTGAGGCGGGTCATTACAAGGAGTGTCCTCAGTTGATTGGGGGACAGCTTCCTAGCGCCCCTCAGCAGCCATATGTCCAGTTTCCTCCACAGGTGCCTAACCCGGTTGTTCCTCCACAGCAGGGTCAGTTACAGTATAGGAGAGTTTATCATATTCAGAACGCTATGCTTCCTCCGACTCCGCCGGCACCGCTAGCCATTGAGGGTAAGTTCCTTATTTAGGGACACATGGGTCGCGTTTTATTTGATACGGGTGCGACGCATTCATTCATTTCTAGGAGTTTTACTCAGACCATAAAGTTGATTAAATATGCTGAGAGTACTTTTACTAGCGTCGAGTCCTCTATGGGTGATGGTTCACTCATTTTCCTTGTTTGTAAACATATAGGAATTTCTCTTGGTAATTTATGCTTTGAGGCCGATTTACTCGTCCTGGACATGGTCGAATATGATGTGATATTGGGCATGGATTGGCTTATGAAGTATCATGCGATAGTAAATTGTTACGGGAAGAGTATAGTCTTCGCCGTTTCGGGACAAGAAATGTTCTTGGTAGTTCTACCTCGTTTAGAGGGAAGTACTAGTACTTATCTGTATTGTATTGCAGAGGAGACTTCTAGGGATATAGTTATTCCATTAGATTCTATTCCGTTTGTGAGAGATTTTGAGGATGTTTTTCGGGAAATATCGGGTTTGCCTCCTAGCCGAGAGATTGAGTTTGTGATTGATTTAACGCCGGAAACGAGGCCGATTGCGAGGGATCCATATCGAATGGCTCCTATGGAAATGAGGGAGTTGAGGGATCAAATCCAGCAGTTGTTGGAGAAGGGATTCATTAGGCATAGCACATTGCCATGGGGTGCTCCAGTGTTGTTTGTAAAGAAAAGGGACGGTTCTCTCCGGTTATGTGTTGACTACAGAGAGTTGAATAAAGTCACCATCCGGAATAAATACCCTTTGCCTCGTATCGATGACTTATTTGACCAACTTAGAGGAGCATCATACTTCTCAAAAATCGATTTGAGGACGGGGTATCACCAGTTGAGGATACGGGAGGAGGATGTATCCAAGACCGCTTTTCTGACAAGATATGGATCCTATGAATTTTTAGTTATGCCCTTTGGACTAACCAATGCCCCCGCTATATTTATGGATCTTATGAATAGGGTATTTCGGGATTTCTTGGACCAATTTTTTATTGTGTTCATCGATGACATCTTAGTCTATTCTTAAACGGAATCTGACCATGCTATTCATTTGAGGTTGGTCCTATAAAGATTGAGGGATCACAAATTGTATGCTAAGTTTGAGAAGTGTGGCTTTTGGTTTCAGGAGGTACAGTTTTTGGGACATGTTGTGACGTCCCAGGGTATATCGGTGGACCCGAGCAAGGTGGTTGCGGTGAGGGAGTGGGGTCAGCCCATGACACCTACCGAGGTTCATAGTTTTCTGGGTTTGGCGGGTTATTACCGTCGGTTTATAAAGGGTTTCTCAAAAATTGCTAGCCCTTTGACAAATTTGACCCGGAAGGGGGTGAGATTTATTTGGGATAATGCTTGTCAGGCTGCATTTGATGAGCTCAAAGATAAGTTGACTTCGGCTCCAGTCCTTGCATTTCCAAAACCGGGATTGGAATATCTAGTCTTCACCGATGCATCTCTTCAAGGATTAGGAGGTGTACTTCAGCAAGAGAGACGGGCTATTGCTTATGCTTCTCGCAAGCCAAAGCCCCAGGAAAGAAACTATCCGGTGCATGACTTAGAACTTTTCGCGGTTGTCTTTGCCTTGAAGATATGGAGGCATTATCTCTTAGGGGAGAAGTTTAGTCTTTTCACGTACCATAAATCGTCGCAATATTTATTTTCACAGAAAGATTTGAATATGCGACAGCGCCGGTGGCTGGAGTTCGTGAAAGATTATCAATTTGATATCCATTATCATCCGAGCAAGGCGAACGTTGTGGAGGATGCCTTGAGTAGGAAACCCAATGGATAGTTAGTCGATGTTTGGAAAGCTAAGTGGAAAGAGCTCAATAAGGAGGATGCGGTGATGAGAGCGTTCATGTCAGTGATGACCGTTACCCCTACCATTGTGGCAAGGGTTGTAGAAGCCCAAGGAAGGGATAAGGGTTGCCAAGACCACATACGTCGATTACTGTCCGAGGGAGCGTAGTCCTACTCAATTAGTTCTTAGGGTGGATTACGCTTCCATGGAAGACTTATTATTCCGGAGGAAGGGGACTTGAGTCAAGCGGTGATGGCCGAATCTCACGGGTCTAAATTTACGGTACATCCTGGTGGGGAAAATATGTATCAAGACATGCGCCGTCAGTATTGGTGGCCAGGCATGAAGTGGGATATTTTTGAGTTCGTGTCCAAATGTACTACTTGTCAATTGGTCAAGATCGATCATCAGCGACCGACAGGTTTGTTGCAACCGTTAGAAATTTCGGTATGGAAATGGGAAAGAATATCGATGGATTTTATTACGGGCTTGCCAAGGTCACAGAGTGGGTGTAATTCTATTTGGGTGATTGTCGATCGCTTGACTAAGTCGGCACATTTCTTACCCGTGTGGACTGATTATGACACTGCTCGCTATGCCCGATTATTCATTGAGGAGGTTGTTAGACTCCATGGGGTGCCTTTAAATATAGTTTTTGGCCGGGACAAAATTTTCGTTTCCCACTTTTGGCGAAGCTTCAAGAGGCTATGGGGACCGAATTAAAGTTAAGCACTTCTTATCATCCTCAAACCGATGGCCATACTGAAAGAGTAAACCAAATATTGGAGGATATGCTTCGTATGTGTATGCTTGACTTCAAAGGTGGTTGGGAACAATATCTCCCAATGGTGGAGTTCACTTATAACAGCTCGCACCAATTTACTATTGTAATGGCGCCTTATGAAGCTTTATATGGTAGACCTTGTAGATCACCCGCTTGTTGGTTGGAAGTGGGCGATAATAAATTCCTTGGACCTGAAATGATCCAAGACACTTCTTCTAAAATTGAACTCATTCGGAATTGCAGTCGGATAGCCCAAGACCGCCAAAAGAGCTATGACGATGCGGGTAGAAGGCACATGGAGTTGGAGATTGGGGACCTAGTCTTGGTTCGAGTGTCACCGACGAAAGGCATCAAGCGTTTCGGGAAGAAGGGGAAACTTGCGCCACGTTTTGTTGGACCTTTTACAGTTATTGCGAAGGTGGGTCCAGTGGCGTATCAACTTGCCTTATCGGAACCTTTGCAACAAATTCACGATGTATTCCATGTTTCCTCTCTGAAGAAGTATAAGCGGTGCGAAGGTGCACTTTGGTATATCCCTTTCGAGGATATTGACTTGCAACCCGACATTTCATATGAAGAACAATCGGTTGCTATTTTAGAGCATGGGGAGCGTAGTTTGAGGTCTCGAGTGTTGCCCTTGGTGCAAGTCCAATGGAGTCACCATAACGCCAAGGAATCCACGTGGGAACGCGAGGATGATATGCGGGAAAAGTATCCGCATCTCTTTATACAAGGTACATTTGAATTTTGGGGGCAAAATTCCCTCATAAGGGGGGGGGGGGGGGGAGTATGTAACAACCCTAACTTATGAGAACCTATTTTATATTTATTTGCTAGGTATAGTAATTAGATATAAAATGTTGGAATATAGAGTAAGTATTAATTTAATGAAGAAAAGTTAATATTTACTCAGATGTTGCATATTTACCTTAAGTGTAGGTGAATATCACAATGATGTGTTTTATTGTGTCATAAGATTTAAAATGACACTTTGGCTTAATAATGAAACCGGAACTTAAAATGAGTTATACAATTTCCAAATGATAATTTGGAGGGCATAGTTAGTTCCGGAAGGTGTGAGACAGTCGAATTATGTGCCATATTGTATTTTGAGGATTCAGGCACTTTTGACTGGTTTTAGTAAATGTGTAGTTGCGTGTTATTTTATCGCGGTATTGATCACTTAAGTTGGTAATTCTATACAAAAGGCACGATTTATGTCTTGAAATCCATTTATTTCTCTTAAGTGCATTTAGTGACCTAGAGAGAAAGAGAGAAGAAGAAAACTTAGAGAGAAAAAGAGAGATTGAAAATTTGGAGATTGATCTTGCCTACATCTTCATCAAATCTGAATTTACAAACTTGAGGTGACTTTTCTACTTGCTATTATATGATTTAAGTTGAATAATTAGTGTTGATAGTTATGGGTTAATTATGATTTAAGAAAGTTAGGATTTTTATTGGATTTATGAGCTTTGAATCTTTGGAGGATGATTTGATTGGATATTGGTGTAAATTATGGTTGTTTGATGCATTTATAATCAGTTGGTGGTAATAAATGATAAGGGTTTGGGTTGGTTGAAGTTGGGAGAAATTAGGAGTCCAAGACTCCATAGCCAAAATTGGCAAAATTCGCAGGGGCGAATCGATTCGGCCAGGTCAAATCGATTCGCATGGGGACAGTTTTTAGGTCTGAGTCGGCCGAATCGATTTGGCAATTATGGAGAAAGTCAGTTTTCCTGACCGAATCGATTCAGCTAGTCCGAATCGATTCGCTTTTCTGGCCAAATCGATTCGGCTAGGCCGAATCGATTCGGAAATCCTGCATTTTTCTTTTGTTTTTCTTTTCAAATTTTAACCCTTTTCTTTAGGCTTAGGACCTAGGAATCTTCTTGTATGAGGTAAACTTAGAGTTCTAGAGTTTTAGTTGAGTTTTGTCGTTACCCTAGAGTTGAATGGGTTCACTTGGGGTTCATTCCTTGGGTACAAAAAGTGATGTTTAGGCATTACTTTTCATTTCATAAGTTATTAGGAATTAATAGTTAAAAGCCCATACCTGGAGATTTTAGGGGCCCTATTGAGGTATATAACACCTTGGGACTCGTAAGATTTTGGAAATCATTTGGAGAATAATTCAGGACTTAAGTTATGATGAATATAAATGATAATATTCAGGGATTATGGTTTCAAACAAAATGAAACATACATGTGATTAATGAAAAGGATAAAATGAGATTTAATTGGTAAATGTTAATTTACTTAAAAACACCTCTCTAAATGATATCATAAGGGAAGCTCGCGCATGAGGTGATGTCCCCTGACTAGTGAACGCAGGGAGACTATAGTCCTCGGCCATATGCGGGATTTTTATATGTTTTTCTGCGCTAGTGAGGTCATTCCGGGTGTGGTTATGACTCACTCACAGGTATATGGCCACTTCCCGACGTACGTTAGGTGCCCAGGTAGTCTTGTATAGATAGGCCCTAGAAGATGATAGTCATTTAGGGGTGCGCCCAGTGGGGAAACTCGGAGGGGCGGTCTTAGAATTGTTATATGTATAAGAATATAACCTTTCTAAATCAAGTGGGATTTGAAATATGTAAATTGCCATAAGAAAATATGATGGTAATTATATTCCTGTTAAGGAATGGAAAATGAAAAGATATGAGGAAAAATAATGTTAAATTTTACTCTCTTGTATAAGTTAATAACTGTTAGAATTATTTAATTTGCCTTAGTATACTTGGTGATTAGGTTGTTAAATTCTCATCTTCATCATTCATGATTAACTATCTATATCTATCATGCTTTTTGTTCATCTGGTAATCATATATAAATTGGGCCCTGACCCGTTCATTTTCCATGTTGTATATATTTTTGTATCCTCTCAGGTGCTCCTCCGCAAGGGCGCCCGTTGTGCTATTCCTACTTCATTGCTTTTGAGGAGCTGTAAGATTTTGCGGATATTACAGGATGCTTTGTTAGACGCCTCCATTTTTGAATTCTAGATATGATCGGGTCTTTCATTTGGGCGTGTGGCCCAAACTTTGGTAATTATTTAATGGATGTATTACGTAAATTATTGAATTATTGTGATACGTTGTATGTAACTGTTGACCGACATCTTATTCGGTCCTTTTATTGTATGGTTGTTTAAATAGTAATATAAGTTCCTTGGAATTCCACTTTCTCTTCAGATTGGGTTGTTTAAATTATTTTCCTTAACTTGCAATCAAACTAAAAGTTTTGGCAACCCTTTTTCTGAATTATTAGGTGGTTTTCCCGTATACCCATGTCATTGTTACGATGCTGAGAATGATTTCCATCCATGATTCCTTTATGTTGAGGTATCGGGCTGGCCACCCCTTATTTCGGATCACGGGTTGTCACATTATGGTAATTCCACAAGCCTAGTGGTTGGAACAAGACCGCAACACTATAGTTCATGGAGCTTTGTGTTCAAGTCAAAGGGGCACAAGGACCGCAATTGTTACTACTGTAATGAGGTTGGGCATATCATTTCTTCCTGTCCTAAATATAAGGAGAAGAATGGGAAATGCAGGGAGAAGGTTCGAGATGCAACTGCAGTAGTGTTAAATGCAAGTGATTCGAAGGATGTCGATGATTTTTTCTCTCATTAAAACTAAAATTGATGAGTCATTTAATGTCCTTTTTGTTCTTAATTATGATTGTTCAATCCATATGTGTCCCAGTGGGGATTCTTTCTCCTTTTACAAAGATGTGGACATTGGTTTTATTTTGAAGGTTGATGTGAGAGCCTTCAGAGTTTTAAGAATTTAATTAATCAAAATTAAAACACGATAGGTTGGTGAGAACTTTACGTGGAGTGAGATATATTATGGGACTTCAAGTTAATCTTATATCAGTGTATATGCTAGCCTCTATGGGTTATAAGGTTGTAACATTAGGTGGAGCTGTGAATGTTGTAGAAGGTTCTCTTATGATGTGTAGGGGCATTAAGGTGAAGAACTTGTTTGCTCTTTAAACAATATGATAACATGTGGAGCTATTGCAGGTTTTTTTACTATGGTGAGTGAGAATTTGCATTCGAAGCTGGCAACGGAGGAGTGGGCAAGCGAGGTTTCGAATTAATTTTTTATATGACGTTTAAATATTTCAGGAGACCCATATAAAAAAATAGCTCAAAATAATTTTTTTCTATTTCAAAAAAATCGGTCAAACTTTCGCAACTTTTAAAGCACTTTAAAAGCTCTGAAAGTTTGACCGATTTTATTTAAATAGAAAAAAGTTATTTTGAGTTGATTTTTTATATGTGTCCCTTGTAATGTTTAAATACCATAAAAAATTCAACTCAAAAATATTTTTTCAATATTAAAAAAAAATATTTTGCGCTAGCGGTTTCTATACTCGGTATGTATGAGAGCTTCTCTCTTATATCATAATAAAAAATGGTCATTTAATGTTCGGCGTCGAAAATTTCTCATTATTTTTGTTTTGGATCTACTAATTTTGGTATTAGTTGGTTAAGGTCTATGAATGAAGAAAATTATCTGTTGACCAGTCTAACCTATAAATGATCTACTTTTTCTACTAAAAATAACGTTTCACCCCTTAGTAAATTAATATACATTATTAAACTTGTACAATATACATTTATATACTTAATATATACAACTATTATTAAAAAGACAATAATATATAAAATTATTTTAATACACTCACATATATATATATATATATATAGGGAGAGGTTCTAAAGTGAACTTAAAATATGAACGTTTTAATGGGTTGCTAAGTGCTTTTTGTTAAGGTTCATTAAAATGTTCATCTTTTAAGTTCACTTTTGAAAATAAAAATGAACATTTTAATGAACCTTAACAAAAAATACCTAACAACCTATTAATTTCAATTCCTATGTTGTAATTGGTCAGCGCGAGCGGCAACGAATACGCGTGTGACATGAGACCCCCTTACCCACTAACACCACCCCCACCCCACCCCCGAATTGAGTTGTGACGTTAAATAGTAATCTGTGATGTTAATTGAGCTGTGATCTTAAACAGTAATCTGAATTTCAAAAGTATTAATTTGGAATAAAGTTAATTTCATCGAGAGCAACAACGAGGCTGACTTTTATAACCATTTTGGCTTGGAACCCAAACTTATTGTAGTGTTTTTTTCATGGTTTAAACTTTAAAAAAATTTATGTGGACATTAGAATGAATTTACTTCATGTGTCTTATTTAATTATTTAAGATTTTCGAGTCATCCAAACTTGGTAGATTCATTAATAATGTCAATCACGAAGCACCCCAAAAAAATAGCATATAAAGAAAACGGGGTCCACTTGTGGTTGCACTAAGTATTAACCTTGCATGATATGGTGGGGTAGGGTGGCATGGGTGGGTGGGGGTAGTGGAAGGGGGGGGGGGGGGGTAAGGGGGTCTCGTGTCATACGCGTGTCAGTTATCGCTGGCGCGGACCAATTACAATATAGGAATTATAATTAATGGATTGTTAGGTATTTTTTTGTCAAGGTTCATTAAAATATTCATCTTTTACGTTCGTTGGTAGACCTCTCTCTCTCTCTCTCTCTCTCTCTGTATGTATATATTTAAAAAAATACTTCTTAATCAAAATAGAGTTTTATAAACATTATTTCTATAGTTAGAATTATTATTTGAAAGCGTTTATTTGTAACTTTTTTACTTCAACGAAAACGATATTTTCTAACATTTTTAAAAAAAAATATTTTTGTAAAATTTTATCTGATTTTGTGTAACATAAAAAAATGTTACAATTTTATAACGATTTGGCTATTTTTTTGTAACATTTTTATTGCTAACGTCGAGTATATTTTAATAATGAAAAGAGTTTTTTTTTTCAAAAAAATTACAAAACAATTTTTTGTAACAATTCTTCTAAAGAACATTATAAAGAATGTCCAACTTGTTGTAAACCAATGTCCATCTTTCTGTTTAAAATAGATATTTTTAATTTTCCTTAAAATAGATAAAACAATGTCCATCTTTTTTGAAGTTTTTTATAAAACAAATATTTGTAAAACAAAAATCGTGTCCATATGTTTTTAATCTTTTTACAAAACATATATTTTCAAAACAGTTAAAAAAACGTTCATCTTTAATATTTTTACAAAATAGATATTTCTAACTCCTTTTATAAAAAAGTAGTAAAGAATGTCCATTTTTTGTTTAAAATAAAAATAACGTCCCTTTTTTTTAACATAACGAAAACAATTTTTTTGTAACATGTTTTGTGTAAAAGTTATAAAGGTTATTAAATTAATACTTTACAATTTTTTTGGATAAAAGCAGATGTCAAACGCTTGCAACAAATAATTCTAATGATTATGATTAGAATTAACACATAACAAATTAGAATTACCACTTAACAAATAATAGAAGAGATAATGACATCCATTCAAAAATAAAAAAAGAACAAACGTATCCCAATATAAAAATAGCTGGTGATATATATATATATATATATATATATATATATATGTGTGTGTGTGTGGAAAATGATAACTTGTGCCCTTAGGTCACATGTTTTGAGCTTCAAAATAGTAAGTGCAAGAACTTTACATGAGTACATGTGCATTATTAAATGTATGTCGGAAATGGGCACGGCTAACAGCGCTCCAAGAATTCTGTAAACACTCCAAAAAAATTTCAATTGACAACATTGCCCCACAAACCATCCAAGCCCCATTTCAGTTCTTTCTTTTCATCCGAAGTTTCATCACCATTTCACCTCTTCCTTCTAATATTTTAGTTTTTTTTTTAACTTAAATAAATTGACCTTTGTTTAGAGTTAGTTATAAATGTAGTAATTATCATTTAAAGAAAAAAAACTATTTTTCCAAAATGGAATGAGTGAAAAATAATTTTTTTGTTGAAACGACAAGATTTTTTTTTACTTGACATGAATACGATCCAATTAAAAGCGACACGACATAATTTTTTTTATTAAATGTAAACACGTCTCAATAAAAATTGGATACAACACGAAATATTTTTTTAACCTAACACGAACACGATCCAAATAAAAAAGACACGATATGTTCGAAATCATATTTTATTGATTTTTTTTTCTAGAAATCATTTTCTTGTTATTGGAAATCATTTTTTTCGGAAATCATTTTTTTAAATCAGTTTTTACAATTTTTATTTGTCGAAAATTATTTTTGTTGTAAAAAATTATTTTTTTTAACTAAATTATTTTTTTTCTTAAATCTATTTTCTTTAATTTTTGCTAGAAATCATATTTTTAGAATACCTATTAGTATTTGTCCAATTTTTTTCTTCATATTTTCCACTTTCTTAAAATTCTTTTTATGTAATTTTTAGAAATTTTAAATAAGGCCTAAATATAAAGCTTTGTAAGGACATTATTTTATATTGTCCGTTATCAATTGAGTATGTCGTATGCCGCTACAAACGTCAAAGAATGTCCAAGATCACATATGCAACAAGTTGATTCCGAATATCAAGTTCTTCAACAAGAAAATCCTCCATGAGACATATTTTGTTAAGGTTGTGTTTTAGTCCCTTAACGTTTCACTTAAGGCGTTGGGATAATTTTTCTAAAAAAAAAATTCTAAGCGTTGGAGCGGATTTATTCGTCAAAATATTTTTTCTAAGTGTTGAGGGGGACTGAATAAAAAATTAATTTATGCTTTAGTCGTTCGAGCGAGCTTGCCACGTCTTTCAAGCGACAGAGGCATGTCGCGCGAAGTCGTTCGAGCGACAGCTGACATTGTTCAAGCGACAGTCCTGTTTCGTTCGAGCGACGCGCCGCCATAGATTTTTTATAACTAGAGTTTTTTAACTTCGTTTTTTATCAGAAGACCTGCGAAATTTTCCATACACGAAACTGTTTTGGAAGAATACTTTGTCTTATCACTTTTAGGGTTTTAAACTTTTTATTTTCAATTCACAAGATCCCTTTAGAGAACACATCTAAGAAGGTTGGAAAGATGGTTCTCAATCCCATTTCGGGTAGAGGTGATAGTTTAGGAATAAGTCATGACGGTGCATCCACTTCACATGTTGCACCCGAGCCGGTTCCCACTTTAGTGTTTGATTCACATGGCTCTCAACACAACCCACCTAGGCATCTTGTACTATTAGGAAAGCGCATAGGAGAAATTTTGTAAGAGGTGTACCTAGGCCTGTTTATGTTTGCACACACTTCAAGAAGAGAGGACACCTTAGGGACTTTTGTTTTAAGTTCGGTCATGTATCACATATTTCTACTACACGTATTCACACACATGCACCGACATCTGATGCTCCGGATGATTACATGAGAAATTTTGCACATAATACGGAGCAAGTAAAGTTTTTGGTCAAAACTTCACGTGATTTGAAGGAGGTTTTTCATAGGATGTCACCACCTTTGGAAAACTCCACTGCACCTAACGGTTGAGGTTTAGACTTGTTTTCTAGAATAGTTTGATTTGCATGATGATATTTTATGTTTATTGCTAGTGTGTATTATTTTTGTATTGGATTGTTGTTCTTAAAAATTTTTAAAAAATACAAAGAGATTTTATTTTGATAAATTTTTTGGAAAAAGACAAAAAAGATTTTGTGTTTTGTTTTACATCGTTTATAAATGGACATTTAGGATAACTGAGTCACAGTTTCTTTCCATATCCATGTGGTTGTTTGATAGTATTTTGATACGCGTCATCATTTCATTTTTATTCTTTACAATGTTTGGAGTCATTGAGATGTGATTAGTTGTTACTACCTACATGTTTAACTCATGAGTTAATTTAATGCTCACTTTCACGGTTTTATTTGATTATTGTACTTGTTTATTTCATATTGGTCGGAGTGTTGTCATCTCAATTTTGTATTTAAAACGAACCATATGCGATAAAACTTGACAATGGAAATAGTTCATATAAAAACGGTTTACCGTGAGGATTTAATTGCAACAAAATATGATGAGTGAATCATGGGAAAGGGCTGCGAGAGTATAAAATTAACTCGTCGTGAAAGTCATCATTTAAAAGAGCCTGAAAAATTTAAAGGCTATAAAAAGATAAATATGCCAAAAAGGGGTCACCTCAAAAGAAAAATATAGTGATGATTATTTATGAGGGAGTTTGGATGGAAAGAAATGAAAAATGGATTTGCACGTCCTGACAACGTCATGAAAAAGCATTTACATACTTTGAGACATTATTAGTGTGGGAATCATTCATGAATTTGATGTGTTGATGGATTGAGTCATTGTCATCTAAATTTAACACTTTTGACACCTAAGGATGATTTTGAGATTCATTCGATAGGAGTACACATATACATCATGCACACATGTTATGTTTGATTGCGTTAATTTGCCTATTGAATATGTTCACATCCATTCATTCTGTTTCCATGATTTTGTTGTCTTAGTGTAAATTCATGGTGTGTGATTTTTGTATAATTATTTTTGCATTTTTGTTTAAAAAAATTAAAAAATTAAAAATAGTTTGTGGAAGCATTTGAGTTACTCTTTGCATGAGCGTAGTTTGATTCATGTTTGCTATGCATATTTGTCATGATAACTCTATGTTTATTTTATTGATTCGTTTCCTTGTTTATTTCAGACAAAGAAAAAGGGGGAGAACGAATTATGGGGGAGTTTTTGCATTATGGGGGATATTTGATTAATTATTGATTTATTCTTATCATTTCAATCTCGATTCATCACAAAGGTATTTGCTTTGTCTCATGTGTATAGGTACAGAATTGAAGATCATTATTTTGCACACCCTAATGAGAAAAACTTAAAGTTTTGAAGTTGAAGATTTTTTAAGAAAAGTTTTGAGACCAACATGTTTAGTACCTTTTCAATTTTGGGTTCATGGGAGAATATTATATTTGTATAGGCTTTTTTGATTTGATAATTCGAATGTTTTTACTTTGTACCGGCATAGACATAGGGATAGATTTGTAAGGCCATTATTTTATATTGTCTGTTTTTAATTGAGTATGTCGTATACCGCTACAAACGTTAAAGAATATTCAAGATCACGTATGCAACAAGACGATTCCGAATATCAAGTTCTTCAACAAGAAAAGCCTCCGCGAGACAGACTTTGGTAAGGTTGTATTTTAGTCCCTTAATAGTTCACTTCAGGTGTTGGGATGATTTTTTTAAATTTTTTTCGAAGTGTTGGAGCAGAATTTTTCATCAAAATATTTTTTCTAAGTGTTGAGGCGGACTAGAATAAAAAATCAATTTACGCTTCAGTCGTTCGAGCGAGATTGCCACGTCATTCGAACGATAGAGGCATCTCGCGTGAAGTCATTCGAGCGACAGCTGGCATCGTTCAAGCAACAACCCTATTTCGTTCGAACGACGCGTCACCTTAGATTTTTTATAAATAGAGTTTTTCAACTTCGTTTTTTATCAGAAGATCGGCGAAATTTTCCATACACGAAAATGCTTTTTCAGAATACTTTGTCTTTTCACTTTTAGGGTTTTAAACCTTTTTGTTTTCAATTCACAAGATCCCACTAGTTTATGTGAGTTATTTTGGAACCCAAGAATACATCGTGTCAAGTTTCTCTTGTAGAGAATATCTATACTGCTGATCTAGGTGCCCTTGAGGGGAGTACTGTGCTAAAGACGAATGTGTGTCAATAGGGAGTGCTTGTGGGCATTCCTGAGCTGAATTGGAGCTGCGGTTCTGGCTGACTCTATGTTGCAGTCTATGTGAGTTTTCTGTGGTTACACTACACTAAAAACACCAATTTGGCATACCTTGATATTAAAAATTTAGCACAGTTTAAAACCATGCCAAATTCTAGCACGATTTAATGACAATCTGGCACACGTTAAAATGGTGCCAAAATTTGGTATAGTTGAAAAGTGTGTCAAAATTGAGTACACTTGATTAAAATATAAATACCCTAAAAATAAGTAAATTTTTATTATAACACACTCCCAAAAAAAAACGCGCTCAATCTCCCTCCCAAACAAAATCTCACTATGAAATTCGGAGAAAGGAAAAGCCCTAAAAGGTTTCCCCCCGCCTCTCTCTCGATGGACTGACTGCACAAAAAACCCTACCCTACAATTCTTGGCAATCCCCCATCACCGTCAACCCTATAGTTATCGATTGGTGGCGATTGTTTTACAGAGTCACCAACTTTCCCACTCGTTAGAGTTTTTCTCTATGGTAAGTTTACCTAGTTCATCTCATTTCTACTGCTCTACAGTTTATTTTCTATATTTCTAACATTACGATTATTGATTACGCAAACATTACGATCTGTGTGTGATTATAAAGGAAAGTATTTGCGTGATTTATTTGTATTGTGTGATAAGTTATTAGGTTAGAACTTGATTCTCTTGAGCTGAGACTTGATTGTGTTTCAATTCAATAGACATAATACCATTACGCGATTTATTTTAAATAAATTGTTAGGTTAAACATAAATTGTTTTTAGTATAGAAGTAAATTGTTAAATGTAATGTTATTCATTACATTTAACTAACATGTCAGTTAAAAACATGTCATTAGTACAAATAAATTGTTTTTAGTATAGAAATACATTTATTTTTTATATTAACATACTAATGAAAATGAATTTCAATAGATAATGAATTGTATAAATAACTATACAATTCATTATCAATACACGTTCTCTATTTAGATAATGGACTTGATAGGGTGAAGTTTTTTTTTTATTTGTGACATGTAGCCAATGGTCTTGGTGGGGTAATACGGAGATGGACATGTTCACGGTTAATTATGGGCTTTATGATGTGGATATATATGGTTATTATGGAAGCATTATTGGGATGTTATTCCTATAACAGTTCATGCTCAATTTATATTCATAAAAATTAAGCATGATCACCTTCCTTGTCCAATTCACATTATGGGAGTTTAAGGAAGTTATGATAGACAAACTAGGTGTGAACTTTTGCAGTGTATAATGGGTTTGGCTAAAAATGATGCCGACCCAATCATGATTGATGGTAATCTTAACATTGTTATGGAAACAGTCTGAGAAGGTGAGACCAAATAGTCGAGAATGATTTCAATAAGGCTTTAACTGAATTTGCGGAGGTTAACTCTACTGGTTCGCTTTATACCTGATGTAGTAATTGGCATGGGAATAAAATAATTTGGGAAAGGATGGATAGAATTCTAAGCAACTCTTCTTGAAATAACCTATTAATATATCTAAAATTGACCATTTGGTCAGGCTGATTCGGGCCACTCTTCTTTAATTGTGTCACTGGCCCTGAATTTTGGCCAACGTCCTCCCCAGTTCAAATTTCAAAACATGTGGAATAAACATCACTCCTTCACAAAGCTGGTGGGGCAGACTTGGAACTATGATGCGAATGGTACTCCTATGCATAAATTTTCTCAGAAACTGAAAGTTGGTAAGATGTCTTCAAAAATGTTTTCCAGACAGTTAAGAAAGATGAAGACACTCCAAGTCGAGGTAACTTTGCAGACATACTATTGAGAAATAACCTTCACTGAGTGGTAGAAAGTGAAGGAGTTGATGATACAAGAGATTATTAAAGAATAAAGTGATTGGTGTAAAAAATCTAGGGTGAAATGGATAAGTGAAGGGGAATCAAATTCAAATTTTTTCACTCTTTGGGAAACAAAAAAATATTAGTTTATATATTTTTAGACTTATAAAAGAATCTGGCTCATGTCTACTGATTTACTAGAGATTAAAGACAATATATGTAACCACTTTAAGGGGTTTCTCGCTACTCGAGATGTGATTGCAGATGATATTTGCTTGACTATGATTCCTTAATTGGTTACTGCAAACATTAATGGCATGTTGATAAACTTTCCCAACATAGAAGAGATCAGGGACGTGGTTTTTAGTAAGAAAACTCCTTTGAGGCCAAGGGCCCAGACTCTAATTCTCATTCCTATCTCTCAAACTAATAGTTTCAATACAAACTAGTATGTTTTTATAAAAAAAAACTACTAAAATTTTATTTAAATTTATATTAATAATATAAATAGATAATAATTAATAGCATTTGTAAATATGTTGAGCAACATTGAAAACAAATTATTGCATCCAAGCCTCTTGAAATTAGCATTTGTAATTTTTTACTGTGTTGTACTTTCTCCCCTTTCCAACATGTATGTCTTATAAGAAACTCTGTTTACCGTGTTCAATTTACACAATCAATTTACATTATATATGCACAACTCTTATTTTTTAAGGAATGCATAATGTTTACCTTGTTCAATTTACACAATCAATTTACATTTTAAGGAATGCATAAGTTCTTAGGTTAGAACTTGATTCTCTTGAGCTGAGACTTGGTGTACAATGACTATCCATGTTTTTTAGTAGCAGAGTGAATGGAAACTTATTATTTCTTTATGCTCTATTGTACTTTGTAATATCCTCATACATAGAGGAATCTAGCTTCGTCGTGAATGTATGCAAGTTATTGAAATCACGTGTATCTTGGGGTTCTCGTACAATTTCTCTCTTAATGTCATCTTTATTTTTCTTATTTATCATCATTATTTTATCTTGGTTAATTTCCTAACTATTTGGTACTGAAGTACCCTCATAGGCAGGGTTGCGCCAATGAGTATGTAGGCAGGGCTGGACCAATAGAAAGTCAATGAGTATGTAGACAGGGCTACAGCAATGAGTATGTAGGAATGGCTGCCCCAATATATTACTGACAATTGAATATGGTCGACAACTTACAAACGAAAACAAGAAGGTCCTTATGAGAAAGCACTGGGCGAGGAAGGTTATTGATTCGGGATGCGTATCACAGTTTGCTATGAGTTTCCTATATGATGAGTGTTAGAATTAAGAATATATAAGTAACATGAAGAAGGATACGAAGATGTTTTTCAAACCATTTTGTGGTAAGTCTACCAAGTGCTAGAATTCAGAATGTTGTACTGGGTCTTTAGTGTTCAAATTTAAAATTGTTCTTAAAATTCATAATTGGTGCAACATTGCATTTGTGAATCTTTTTCCAGTCACCTTCTGCTCCGGATGCGAGAACCATTAAGATGCGTGAGGTATGGGTTCAATACATATCCTAGAATTATATATTTTTCGTGTTAAATGACTAAATTTATAGAATACATAATTTGGCATATGAACAAAGAAGCCTTGGTTGCCGATTATCAACATTTTCAAGATTAGGTACTGGATTTGTTGGATGCCTTTTTTCATGCTTTTATATGACACTGGTCCATGTTGATGGGGACACTTGGAGATGGTTGCCTTTGGATTAACTAATTACCTTATAATGTTTATTTTGGGACTTATTAGGAAAAGATCATCTTACATTCAGATGTTGTAGTGATCTGCTAAATTGATATCAGTTAACAAAAATGATATCAGTTCAACCAATGCTTATACATTCATTATCCTCATTATCAACCAATGCTTATATATAATTAAAGTGATATCAAGTAGTTCACTGATGTTCATTAAAATCAAATGTTACTAGACCGATTGCGATGAACATTTCTGACCAGTCTACATCCTATAAAAGGTGTATGTATGCCTTGGATTTTTGGTTTGGTTGATTGGGTTAAATGAATTGGGGTTTGGTTAATTGTGTTGTTGAAAAAAAAATTGGATTGCTTTCAAATAAAATGAGTTGCCATCGCAAAATTAACGTCATCAGCTATTCCAAACTGATCTTACTTTCTTGATTTGTATTACACCTTTGATTCCTATTCACTTATTTAGGTAACAAACATGTAGGTTGTTCTTTATTTTGGTAACATTGAACTGTATATTTCACATTACATATGTTACATCTGTTTTGAACTAACAAACCGTGAAACCGATTTTACATCGGTGAATATGACCAATATGAGCAAAACAAATGTAACATGGATTTTACATATATGGGGTCTTTTATGGAATTATGGGATTATTATTTTACCAATTATACATAAGTATATATTAGGAACTGTTATTTGATTTTGCTGGTGATTTTGTTTTATTTTATGTGCATAGGTCAATGTATAATTGAAGATATAATTCAATAGGGTCATTGAAACGGGCATACACTAGATGTCATTTTTTGGCATTTGTATACTTATTAACTATGGCACGAGCCAATGGAACATGCATGTACCGAGAAGCTATGTAAGTATTTACTTTTACGAAATTTCAAGAAGTCATTCATATGCTTAATGATTCTTTGTGACATGGTATGCTACTTACCCATAAACTTCTTATATTACTTATTCTATAGAGTAAATAGGTCCTGAACATCATAGTTGTCAAATTCTGAATTGAATCATGAATAAAAAATGCTATGAAATAAATCGTAAGAATCAGTTTAAACGTTAAATAAATAGGAAATAATATATAAATGCAAACAGAACACATTAAGAATATGACGATAATTCGAAAACAACTATACTTTGGCTTAAAAACAAGCCTTTAAAAGGGTGAAATCCAAACCAATCCCCAAACGGCCCCATAAGAGGCATGGATACCTCGCACGAGACCAATGTAACTTGTAAGAACAGACCGTGTAGTCACAGGTCTCCTGCTTTGTGAATATGAAGATAATTTGAAAACATCTAAATTTATCTTAAAAATAAGTCGTTAAAAGGGTGAAAACCCAAACCAGCCCCCAAACGGCTCCGTAAGAGGCATGAACACCTCGCACGGGGCCAATATAACTTGTTGGAATTAACCTCGTAGTCACGTGTCTCCCGATTTGAGAATATGACGATAATATGAAAATATCTAGATTAGTCTTAAAAACATGTCGTTAGAGGGTGAAAACTCAAGCCAACGCCCAAACGGCCCTGTAAGAGGCTCGCACGGGACTAATGTAACTCGTAGGAACTGATTGCATAGTCACGAGACTCCCAGTTTGAGAATATAACGATAATTTGAAAATATCTAGATTAGGCTTAAAAACATGTCGTTAAAAGGGTGAAAACCCAAACCAACCCTGAGTGGCCCCTTAATAGGCATGAACTCCTCGCACGACACCAATGTGACTTGTAGGAACTGACTGCATAGTCACGGGTCTCCCGATTTTGGAATATGATGATAATTTGAAAATATCTACATTAGTCTTAAAAGTAAACCGTTAAATGGTGAAAACCCAAACCAGCCTCCAAACGGTCCCGTAAAAGGCATGAACACCTCGTAAGGGACCAATGTAACTTGTATGAACTGACCGCGTAGTCACGGGTATCCCGATTTGAGGATATGATGATAATTTTATATGATTTAGATTTTCTTAAAAACATGTTGTTTGATGGTGAAAACTCAAACCAATCCTCAAACGGTTCGTAAGAGGCACTAACACCTCGTATGGAACTAATGTAACTCGTAGGAGCTGACTACGTAGTCACAAGACTTTCGATTTGAGTATATAATAATTGTAAGTTGTATATGCAATTTTTCAGCTTGAATAATATTTTTTTTAAATTACTCGGTTACCAATATCATCATTTTTTTGTATCTTATTGTTTTGCAGGATAACATTTTATCGTTAGCTTTTATCCACATGGAACACATGAAGAAGTCAATGGTTTACAACATGGGGATTATTTATTTTATGTCGTTAATATTGAGGATTCTATTTTTTGTGTTATGGCCGTGCGGGCTTTTGTAGTTTTATTGTTGACTTTTATAGCCGTGCGGGCTTTTGTAATTTTATGGTTATATTTTATGGCCGTGCGGGCTTTATGTTACACATATTTTATATTAGCATGTTTTAGAATGTTCAGAAAATAGAGAAAATTCTGCCCAATTTTTTTTTGGTGTGTGAACTATTAAAACTTGTAATATTTTAAAGTTTGTATATACATTAGTTTTGATGATCTAATAAAATATATCTTTGCTCATCTCTGTTGTTGATAACTTGTTTTTGTTGATTGTTGTCTTTTTCTCGTCCTTAGTTTGTTGCTAGAATGGAATTGATCTCTTCACACGATACCGAGCTGATGCAGCAATGTCATTAATACTATAAGGCTGGTCATACAGACCTTAGTACATCAGAAATTGCTGATATCCTTGGTCATGGTGCTGTGCATTCTAGAAAAAACTGTTTACGATCCAGAAACTTGTTTGCACATGTTTTTCTATGGTTTCAAAGCTTAAACACATCCTTAGAGTTTGCAAAGATCCGAGATATCATTATTATATGTTTATGTGATCTTTCTGAACTAAGAAGGTTTGTTCTACACTTAAACATTAGAGTTTTGAGGTAAATAAAAGAGAAATACTTCTTGTTCAACATCGTAGACGTATTAAAGCCATTCGGTGGACACCGAGACTTACGTGGATGCGTGTGCTGTGGATAGGTATCGTGGAAGATGGAATTCCGGCGTGGGCACGATTAAAGAACCGTAGAAGATCAGAAGGAGCGTCAAGACCCACGGGGATCGATTCATTGAGTAAGGCTAATTTGTCTCTGTAAAACCTTTGTTCATAGTGACTGTCTCGCTTAGTCCGTCCAAGGTTGTTTTCCCATTTTGGGTTTTTTCTCGTACATCCGACATTGTGAGTATTATTTACTTTCCTTTACTTACTTTAATCACTAGATGCATGTTTAGGATTAATCAAGATAAAATTGATTTAAAGTAAGAATTGGTTTTTCATAACTTAGTTTGGTGCTAATTAAAAGTTGGATAATTTTTGGTAAAAATTGGTTTGATTTGAAACACGCATAGGGACCACCCTTTTCAATTATAAATTTAATCCAAATCATAAAAGTTATAATTCATTTAAAACCATTAAATTAAGAGAAAATTACGTTATATATATATATATATTGTTAGTGCAAAAAATCTCACCCGTCGGAGGGTGTCAATTCATCATAATACAAGTATAAAAATAAATACGAGAGAGAGAGATTTACGTGGTTCTACCATGAATGGCCTACGTCCACGGGGCTGCTGGTGTGTTTCATTGGAATGATCAGAGAGTTTTACATGAGAGTGTTTCTCTAACTTCTAAGCCCCCTTTCACAATGGGGGTGTCCCCTTTATATAGAGTTAGGGGTTACATTAGGGTTACAAATATGGATGAGTCCTATCTTCGTGGAGTTTGGTTCCAATCAGATACTGCTCATCGGTCTTCCAGTTTATCCAGGACTCTAGTCGTCCCTATCTTGTTGGAGCGTCTGTTGCTCTCCATCTTGAGCGGGATACTCACCACGTGTCATGATATTATGTAGGCATATTTATTGCCCCCAAAATATCCCCACAAGTCGCAGTTCAGCTGGGTTGATTCTGAGATGAGCTGGGAGCTGGTCCATAATCTCTTTAAACGTATGCAGTTGTCGATGTGAACTGGACTGGCGTTCTTTGAGCTTTCGTTAAACTTTTAAGACTTCTTTGATTGATATTTTCGCCTTCATAGGTTTTTAGAAGAATGCTTGGATTGAGTTGAGAGATGTTGAATTGATATGGGAACCGAACTCGAGAGTGTCGAGCTGCCTACGTACCCTCTTGGGATTAGGTCGAACGTAGTTCGTTGTTCTGTTTTATTTCATGGACCAATTTGTGAGGCTGACCACAGTCCTGTTCATAATTCGTTTGCTGAGGCTTTCTCAAGCGTGCATGAAGTTTAGGCATCTCCCTGTATTTTGATCTTGTATGGTCCATTTGTTGAGGCCGACCACAGGCCTATGCGTCGAGCCTTGCTCGAGCACGTACCTAGTAGGGGTAATACCCTACATTAGGTTTTTCATATGGTCTAATTGGAGAGTCCGACTAGAAGCCTATGCGTCGAGCCTTGTAGAGCATGTGCTTAGTAGGGGTAAAACCCTGCATTAGGTTTTTCATATGGTCCAATTGGAGAGTCCGACCAAAAGTCTATGCGTCGAGCCTTGCTCGAGCATGTACCTAGTAGGGGTAAGACCCTGTATTAGGTTTTTCATATGGTCCAAATCGAGAGGCCGACCAGAAGCCTATGCGTCGAGCCTTGCTCGAGCATGTACCTAGTAGGGGTAAGACCCTGCATTAGGTTTTCATATGTTCCAATTGGAAAGGGAGACCAGAAGCCTATGCGTCGAGCCTTGCTCGAGCATGTACCTAGTAGGGGTAAGACCCTATATTAGGTTTTTCATATGGTCCAATTGGAGAGGCCGACCAGAAGCCTATGTGTCGAGCCTTGCTCGAGCATGTACCTAGTAGGGGTATGACCCTGTATTAGGTTTTTCAACATGTGATATGTAATCGGTATGCTTATCATACTTAGGTCTTTCCCACAAGTCAATGTAATACCAATTACGTTTGCATTTTTCTATTTTCTAATGCCTCGCATGTGAATATCCGCCTATTTTACCTTTTGGGTTGTGCTGTCACACTTCCTTAGGCCTAAAAAGCGATGGCAAAAATGCACCTGGTTTAAGGGCCATCCACCCATTCAGGATTTTAACCGACCAACATAGTTGGCGACCAACCTAAGTTTGTTTTTTGCCTAGGGATCCCCCATAGGGCTTTTATTGTTGTCGGGGAAACTCGTGAGGCCATTTGTGTTTGGAGATGACAAAGGCCTGTGGACTTACTTAATTTAATGGGAACAAGTAAGGAGGCTGTTGTAATTAAATCAAGTTTAGTCTTGATCGTCATTTGAAAGACTAATTCTGGTGTTAACCATGTTGGCATCCATCCTGGGTTAACCTCTTCTATTTTTCTTTAAATGTTGTAGTGAATCTATTCACGTGTCATCATTGCCATGGAGCCCCCAATCGAGCTGTGAAGAGAAGACTGCTCGACCGTCCATCGAGTCATTTGATCTGTATAATCGAGATGATAAGTGTGCCAGATAGTTCCTTGGGGCTTTATTGTGTTGAAGAGTGTCACGTTGATCATTCGTCGAGCTGGATATAATTAAGGATTATGTTGCTCATATAGCTCCATGTAATACATCGTTCCTCGGGGTGCACTTGTTCGTCGATCATGCATGGTGGTTCCGGGAGGCTTTGGAGGACTCCATAGCTCATGCACCTAAAGAAATTGATATGAGTTCAAAGCGTCCTTGTGCAGAAACGCGTTGATATGATATGGCATTCAAGAAACGTTGTTCCTTTAGAGTGGATATCTTAGTGTTGATGAAGCGTTAATTCGTTGCTTGGTGATCGTCGATCACTGTGGGTTGTCTGACGATGTTACTCGATACATTCAGGGTGGTCTAGTGTTATTATCAACATATTTTGCTCGTTGACTATGATTTTGCTGAATATGTGACTTCTTATAGGTTGGATTCGTCATTGTTGATAAATATAGTTGATCGTTGCTCTTTATGCTGCTTTATGTGTTATTGGATCTTTGTTGTACAGATCGCCTAACTTTTCATTCGACGAGGTTGAATTAAATAAGAACCGTATTGGCCATCTGTTTATTAGAGCTTGAGACGTGATCATATAATGTCAACTATCCATCTAAGCTGAGGGTCCGTCGAGGCAAAATTACAAAGGACCTAGTAGATGTTGCGAATGATCCATGCCCGAGCATCTGTCAGAGCATTGATAAGATAAATGATGCCTGAATGCCTGTCGAGGCAAACACTATAGAGGATCTGGTAGATATTGCGGGTGATCCATGCTCGAACATCCGTCGAGGTAAAAAGGACCGAACAAGTATTATGAATGATCCTATAGTATTAGTGAAAACTAACCTTCTAATAAATGCAATGTTGATCATTAATCAACTGTGTCAACCATCTGTTGGGACTGAATATAAGAATTATCCTGACCAACCATTTTTTGGGGATAAAATGCGACATGTGTGGCAAATATCTTCGGGACTAAATATATAGAAATATTTTGCCGATCATTTACCGAGATGAGGCTTGAATATGCCTGATCATCCTCGGGGCGCACTTGTTCATCGACCATGGATGGTGGTTTCGGGTGGCTATGGAAGACTCCATATAGCTCGTGCACCTAAAGAAATTGATATGAGTTCAAAGCGTCCTTGTTCAGAAATGCGTTGATCTGATATGGCGTTCAAGAAACGTTTGTTCCTCTGGAGTGGATATCTTAGTGTTGATACGTGTTAATTCGTTGCTTGGTGATCGTCGATCACCGTGGGTTGTTTGGCGATGTTGCTCGATACATTCAGGGTGGTCTAGTGTTGTTATCAACATATTTTCCTCGTTGACTGTGATTTTGCCGGATATATGGCTTCTTACAAGTTTGATTCGTCCTTATTGATAAATATAGTTGATCGTTGCTCTTCATGCTGCTTTATGTGTTATTGGATCTTTGTTGTACAAATCGCCCAACTTTTCATTCAACGAGGTTGAATTAAATAAGAATTGTATTCCCCATCTGTTTATTGGAGCTTGAGATGTGATCACATAATGTCAACTATCCATCGAAGTTGAGGGTCCGTCGAGGCAAAATTGCAAGGACCTAGTAGATGTTGCGAACGATCCATGCCCTAAAATCTGTCGGAGCATTGATAAGATAAATGATGCCTGAATGTCTGTCGAGGCAAACACTATAAAGGATCTGGTAGATATTGCGGGTGATCCATGCTCGAGCATCCGTCGAGGGAAAAAGAACCGAGCAAGTATTACGAATGATCCTGTAGTATTAGTGAAAACTAACCTTCTAATAAATGCAATGTTGATCATTAATCGACTGTACCAACCATCTGTTGGGACTGAATATAAGAATTATCCTGACCAACCATTTGTTGGGGATAAAATGCGACATGTGTGGCAAATATCTTCAGGACTAAATATATAGAAATATTTTGCCGATCATTTGCCGAGATGAGCCTTGAGTATGCCTGATCATCCTGCAGGTCAAGAATCATAGAGCCAGATAACCCATTCTGAAATTCAAGAAATATCAACGTCCGAGCATCTGTTGGTTATAAATAATATTCTCCAAGCATGTGTTGGGTCGAAAGTGGTGTAAAGTGCTCGAGCATCCATCGAAGCATTAACAAAATAAGTGGTGCCTGGCTAGTCTGCCGGGGCAAAGTTGTACAGGTCCAAGTAGATATAGAGAGCGATCCGTGCTCGAGCCTCTATCGGTGCATTAATAAGTTTTCCAAGAGCTTAAGATTGTGGACAACCATTCGTTGGGACTAAATCTTGCACCTGTGGAAGTTAATAAGTTGTTCGCCATTTGTCGAGGCTAAATCAAGTAGAATTTATCATGCAATTTGTTTATTCAGTCAAGGAATATATGATGTGCGTCTGCTCGAACATGTGTCAAGGAAAAGATTCATAGTATTGAATGAATGATATGAATGATCCCATAATTTCTATGATAAAATCTGATGAGGATGGCCGTGCCCGAGCATCCGTCGGGGCTATGCTAGGTATTAGTAAAAATATTACATCGACCATTCATTGGTATGACCAATAATAGCTAGACGACAATATTGAAAATTAATTGATCGAATAAATGACATGACTGCTCTATAAGTGTGCCCCGCTATTTATGTGAGCCAAATAATTTCTAACAAAGTCAAATAAAAGTTAATTTGGAATTTATGCAAATAGTTCTAAGCAAATAGAAAATTTATTTTTCGATGTTCGCAGAAAATTTGTGCAGTGACAACTGTGAAGTATGCAGTATAGATAGCCCTCTGCTTACAAATTTATGATGATAAAAATCGTGAGCATAATTTGTGAGCAAATAAAATATTATAAGACAGAAATGAGCAGTGCAGAAATAAATGTGTGTATCCATCAATTGGGGTTGTGCTAAATATAAGAATTATCCTGACTAGCTATCCACTGGGGATAAAATGATACTTGTGCAGGAGATGTCTTCGGGACTAAATATAAAAATATTTTGTCGATCATCTGCCGAAATGAATCTTGAATGTGCCCGACCTTCCTTAAGGTTAATAATCATAGAATCCGAGCTTCAGTTGGAGTAACAATAATTTTGCTCAAACATTTCTTTTGGGTCTAAAATGCTATAGTATGCTCGATTATCTATCGGATCATTAATAAAATGAATGGTGCCTGGATAGTCCGCCGGGGCAAGGTTGTGGAATACCAACTAGGTATTGCGAACAATTCATGCTCGAGCATCCGTCAAAACATTGATGAGATTTCCAAGGACTTAAGATTATTGCCGAACATCCGTCGGGATTGAATCTTGTACCTGTGGAAGTTAGTAAATTCCCCGACCATCTGTTGAGGCTAAATCAAAATAGAAGTTATCATGAAAATGATATGTTCAACAAAGTATATAAGATATTCATTCGCTCGGCCATTTGCCTGGGAAAAAAATTCATAGTAGCGTATGAATGTAATAAATGATACCATAATTTCTATGATAAAAATCTCACTGAGATAGCCGTGCCCGAGCATCCATCGGGGCTGAGCTAAATAACCAATAATCTCGTTCTGGTGAGATTAAATTGTTGTAGCTGGATGACAATATTGAAAATTAAAATATTCGAATAAATGACATGAGTGCTATATAACTATGTCCCACTTATTTATGTAAGCAAAATAATTTGTAACAAGGTCGCATAAAAAGTGCCAACTAAAATCGTTGTAATAAAGTCGCGCGGTCCCTTAAAATAATTTTATTTTTAGAGAGAACCGACCAATGCAAAAATTAGTCAAATATACCTCAAATGTAAGACATATGGCTGATTTAGAATTGTTTGCAAAATTGTGTAAATTTCAAACACATAATGTAAGATGATTTCAAACTTTTGTAATGAGGAGAAAAATAAGGGGGGGGGGGTTGCAAAAATGTTTGGACTCCAAGAAAATATCCAATTAAGTTGGTTTCAAGAATGTTTCCACCGTAAAGTTTGTTGCTATCTTCCAAGATTTGCCTTCGACCAAAAATCAACAGATGGTGGTGATCTTTCATCGCACAGCAGTTACCGACCACCGGGGGTGGTCTGCTGACGCCATGGTCACCGATAGCCAGTTTTGTTCCTGTTCATCGCATAGGAGTGGTCGTCGATCAGACTGAAGAAAACTATCCCCAAAGGAAGATGCTATAACCTTTGCACGGGGGCGAGCTTGTCGCTGCTCGTCCTCACCGCCGACCACCAGATTCAGTGCTCGTTCTTACCGACGACTAGCTAATGGTAGTCGCAACCTAGTCGCGGACTACCACGGGCTCCGATAAATCCCTCGCTGGTGCTCGATCAAAGAGTTGTGGCCTCCTGGCGAGTTGGGACACGGATTGGTTGTGATTTTTGCTGAAGGATGTGCTCGTCTTTACCGCCGACCCGTGGTTTGGTCCAGCGGTCATCTCGCCCGAGCTCGTCACTGTGGGGCGCACTGTTCATCGAGCTCGTCAGTGTGGCTGTTCACCGAGCTCATCACTGTGTCTACCACTGTTGATCGTGTGTAGGTCGCAAACTATTGGTGGTGCTCGCCTGGATGGAAGTGCTGGTTAAGGTGTGAATCCACCGAGGGGCTGAGACAGGTGGGTTGAGGGTTCCCAAATTTATATGACGAAGATGACCGGAGAGATGACAGGAAGGATCGCTAATCTCCTCGTGATTTTAGTGCGCGGGGATGAAGATTCTTGGCGTGATTATGCTGTAGATATGTATATACTTGTTGAAAAAAATATCTTGCTGAAAGAAAATCATCAGATGTAGTCGTGAAGATGTTGTCAATGATCTGATGAGAAAGGATGTGTTTTCTCTATTTCCCCTGTGCCAAAGCAATTGTAAATATGGGAGTCACATGATGTAACCCAGAAAATCGCCGTGTTTGACTAGGAGTTTCTCAATAGAGTCCAGATATTTGGAGAGTCTTTGTAGACATATCTGATAACGAATTCCCTCTAAAACAAACAATGAAAATTTTCTAGAATCAAAGCTGTTATGCAAATTTGCTATATAATTTGTTAATACAAATGTATGCAAAATCATGTATCAATGAAACGATATTTGTTCAAAACAAATAATTATATATGAAACATATAAATGCTCATGAACATATCAAAAAGGAAAACTTATCTTTTGATTATGTGCGTAGCATAGGTACCATTGTTTTTGAACGTAAACCTAGATCTCTTCTAGCAAGAAGGGGAAGGCCTTTTGTGTCGTTTCCCACAGACGGCGTCAATTGTAGGTGAAAAAAATTTCACCCGTCGGGGGGTGCCAATTCATCACGATACAAGTATAAAAATAAATACGAGAGAGACAAAGATTTATGTGGTTCGACCATGAATGCCCTACGTCCACGGGGCTGCTGGTGTGTTTCATTAGAATGATCAGAGAGTTTTACATGAGTGTGTTTCTCTAACTTCTAAGCCCCCTTTCACAATGGGGGGTGTCCCCTTTATATAGAGTTAGGGGTTACATTAGGGTTACACATATGGATGAGGAACAAATATGGATGAGTCCTATCTTCGTGGAGTTTGATTCCAATCAGATACTGCTCCTCGGTCTTCTAATTTATCCACGACTCTAGTCATCCCTATCTTGTTGGAGCGCCTGTTGCTCGCCATCTTGATCGGGGTGCTCAGCACGTGTCATGCTATTATGTAGGCATATTTATCGCCCCCACATATATATATATATATATATATATATATATATATATATATATATATATATATATATATATATACACCCCTACCCCCACCCCTACCCACCCCACCTAGGCCTGTCAATGGATCGAATTTTATCCGAATCCGATTCATTTAAACGGATATGGATCATGCCTAAAATCCGATTATCCAATTACCTGATTACCCGAGGACCCGTTTATTAAATGGAGCGAATATGGATTCATATACTCTGATCCGTTAATAATCCGATCCGATTAATATTTTTAATATATATATATATATAATATTTTTAATTAATAGATATTGTATTTAGTAATATTTTAAATATTTATTATAATAGTTCTTTATTTCATTATCTGTTTTTTTGGAACATTTGCAAAATAAATTTATAAAAAGTTGAAAATAAAAATATTGCAAATCAAGTTTAACATAAACGGATAATTAGATAAACGGATCGGATCTGAATCTATTTAACGTAAACGGATATGGATTTGAAGTTGCCTGATCCGATCCGATTAATAAATGGGTCAGATCCGAATCCGTTTAACATAAGCGGATGTGGATTTGAATTTGCGTGATCCGATCTAAATTCTATCTGTTTACAGGCCTAACCCTACCTGCCCGAACCCATTATCTAGACCACCTTAACACTCGCCCTCTGAATAACCCTCCAACACCTCTGACCATAATCCAGAGACCAAAACCCACACACATACCAGACATCGGTGAACCAATAACTAATTTGCCCTCTACAAACATACTCGGAGCTAATCTAAAACTCGCCAATTCCGGTAGCCCTCTTTACAAAATCTGAATTTCCACCTTCATTACCTGTACCCAAATCCACATTCACCCATAACCTAAAACTCGAAGCTAATCTAACCCGAGTTCAACCCCTTTTTGGTCGGCCACAACCCCCATCCTATACCTCCGATCGATATAAACCTACTTCCCCTGTAACCCATAACCTGGACCTTACCCCGATCCAAAACTTCAAACCCATCAACAAACCCGAATCCAAAACAACCTCACAAACCCGAAACCCAGATATCCATTATAGCAAGAGAAATCCAACCTTGAACCTCTTTATCCCACCTCCATGAAATTAGGAACCAAAGTTGAATCTCTTGGCCACCTACCTTCCAAAGGCAGTTCGGGTATGGGCTTACTGGGTGTGGGTGTTAAAGATGGATAAGGCAGCCGACGAGGTGGGGTTAATGCAAGAAGATGGGGGGGGGGGGGGTAAGGTGTGTGTTTCTTAAAAAACACACGTGTCCATTGTCGCTGACGCGGACCAATCATAACAAAGAATTAAAATTAATTGGGTCATTTTTTAATGTCTTAATAGGTTCATTAAAAAGTCCGTATTTTGGTTCACTTTTGAACCTCTCTCCCCTTCTCTCTTTATATATATATATATATATATATATATATATAGTGTAAAGAACATGTTAAGACAATACTGATTCTAATTTGGCTGACGTTCTTAATTCTTGGTTCGATCTTGAATTAAATCGATTATGGTTCCACTTGCACTACAAGAAAAAACAACATAGGCATCATGCGATGTATGTCGCTAATGGTTACTATGGGGACTAAATTATTAACTATGCCCATTGGATACGGTCGATCAAACCCAGTATGTACGCGGATCTGCTCGGCCCACTTCTAACATTTTATTTAGACCCGTGCATTTAACATGTGCTTAAATGCGTGGAGATTAGTTCAAAACGATTACCAACAATCTTAAAGAGATATTCAGGGTCACCTATGAGCTATCAACAAGCTGACTTAGTTACTTGTACAATTCAATCACTTATTTTATGATCTATAAATGTAAACTTAGACCCCGGTATTAAAGGGATGTGACTCGAGCATTTTAGCGATACCAATAACGAATAGTAACCTCTCTGTGGATGTAGGTAAGTTTTCGAACAACGTATATTTTGTGTTGTGTTTGTGATATTACCTTGGCGCATATTTATTTATTTTCTAGATAATCTATTGTGATAATTCTGACACTCACAATTGGCGTCATCTGTGGGAATCAACTTTTCTTCCTATAAAGGGAATTATCAAAAGAAAGCCCGTAATGTCTCACCACGGAAGCAATCTTCCTTAAGTAAGCAATGTGAAAGCTGATCTGGTTCAAACAAGTATCAGGTCTGAGATCCGTCAACCACCAAACCTAAGGTTTTACTAAGAGCGGCAACATTCTGAAGAGAGTTATGGACCACCTAGATCTACCGAGATCTCTACGCTGGTCGACGCTTATGAAGCCCGACTTCAAGAACATAAGGAGGCAACATGCCTCCAGGTGGAAGAAAATGCTTGCCTACAAAGGAAAATTAAAAAAATGGAGAAGGATCTCAATAAAGATAGTATAAAACATCGCGCACGGTCTTCAAGCCCTCAGGCGAGCAAGAATCGCTATCGAGGAAGGAGTTCTAGGCATGAACAAGATCGATCAGAGCGTGGACTATCAAAGAGGCGCCACACATGTAATGAACACTGTTGATGTAAAAAATTAGATTGCTTCTAATTATTTAATCACAGATAAATATAAATGAGACAAAGAATTTTAAAGTGGTTCAGCCTTATAAGAATGACCTACGTCCACTGTTATGTTATTGCTGAGTGTTTGGGAATTCTCGATTACAAGTTCTATCAAGAAATTCCGGTCCCCTTGAACGAGGGTGATACAATGTATTTATAGCCCTTAGGCTGTACATGTGAAAGGGTAAACAATTAATGCCTTTTAAGAGTATACGTCTGTATGATAAGCATTCAATGAATAGTTGAACTGTTGATTATCTGGCAAATCAATGCTGTGGCCGAGATGCAGCTCGGACCGCCTTAATTGCTCGTCGTTCAGGAGTTCCTCAGAGCGTTGGAGTTCCTCGGAGTGAGTATGACTTGGTCGGAAAAATAAACTTCCTCGTTGCTATTGTGCCACGTAGATCGACACGTGTCTTCTTATTATTCGTCTATATCAGCATATTAATTTTGGTATCAACAGAAGCCCCCAATGTTTCGTATTTCGAACTTTGAGGAGTATGGAACATTCTTTCTCGGTATATGGCAATATTAAATGACCTTCCTGATTTTTAGGAGCATTTTTTCCGTATTCGAATTTCCTTCCAAATTCGCAGAATCCGCCTTTTTTGAATTTTTATAAGCGCTTCGATCTTCGCGCACTTTTTGTCCTTTTAGCCGCCGGTAGCATAATAGTTTCTTTTTTGTAATCATTTCTTTCGCCGTTTCCCGAGGCAAAGTATTTAAGCTTCATGGGCAATCCCACCGTCTTCTACCTTTTCCAATTTCTGCTTTCGAGTTTTCCATAGTCTTTCTCTCTCTTGTGCGTTCATCCTTTTCTTCGTTCATTGTCAACAGATTTCCCTTTTTCCTGCAAGGTCTTCTTCCTTCTTCTTCTTTTCTTTTATTCACCATGGTTTATGTTAATGAATCTCTTGAGAAATTCCGTTCTGATTTTTCCATTCCATCTTGGGTAACTCTGGAGGATCTTTCTGAGCCTTTTGATTATTTTCGTTTGACTGAGGGACATTGGTTCCCCAGCCTATTTATTGCTGAATGTGGATTCTCTTTTCCACCAAACCCTTTGTGCTTAGAGTTCTGTCATTATTTCGACGTTGTTCCTGCAAAAATAGCCACCAACACATGGAGAATAGTTAACGGGGTGTATAGGTTAAATCAAACTCACGGAACCCGTATAGGAATTCCTGAGATTATGTACTGTTATAGATGGGCTGTTCTAGATAATGTTTTTTTATTTAAAAACTAGATTTTTGAATAGGGCTTTAGTAGTCAACCTCCCTGATGCTAATAGGGATTATTTTGAACATGGGGTAGTTATCAAAAATTGGAAACATGCCCCTTTGATTGGAGATGACGTATATGAAGGTCCCAGATGCCCTCCATATGGCAATGGGATAGGTTATTTTCATTTTATTTTATTTCTGAAATTATGATTTCATTATGTTTGAATAAATGTGTGATTGACATTTCAATATGTATTTGTTTGCAGTTGACAGCAAAAGAAAGACTCCAAAAGAATCAGAAATTAATATTAAGTGATCGTGTGGAAAACCGAGCGTCCGTGTAAATACGCTAAGTGTTGTTATCGGCTTCCAATAAAAATACAAAAACCTAAACTTTAGCTACACTCTTGTGGAGTATAGTGGCGAGTCTGGGTATCGAATCCACAAGGAATGTTTGATAGATTTTAATTGATTTATTACTTCAAAAAAAATAAAGTGTAAAAGATGATGATTGAGTGAGAAAGGAAAAAGGGAAAAATAAAGAAGTTAACTAAAACTAATTGGAAAAATTAAGGTAGAGACACAATCCCCCAACCCTAGAGTATTGATGGTATAAAACTAATCGTAAATTTAACTGATTAATTTGACCCGGAATTTAGTACTCCCAAGCATTACGTATACGAGGTTCAAGCCCGCGTCATACTTAATCTGAGGATGAGTAAATCAGTATCGCGACAGTAGCACTCGAATTGCATTCTAAATCATCACGAGTACCCAGAGGCAAACGAGATATAAAGATCTACAATTGTTGTGTAACTACACAATACGATCATAATCAATCATTAAATTCAGAGGACTAATATTATACACATGCAATTAACACATCAGGTTGGGTTCATGTATCTCAACCTTTAAAAACCTAGCCAAACATGGCAAATAATAATAAAAGAGCTGGAAATAAAAATTACCACGATTGAAGAACAAGAACACGCAAGAAGAAATCAAAGATTGAAGAAAAACTGGAAAAGCCCTTGAATTATTGGTGCAAAATATGTGAATCTTTCTCCTAGATGTTCCTACTTGTTATGGAGCTTTTACATCAATGAAATCTTAATATAAAAGAGTCCTAATGACTAAATATATAGCCTAGAGGTCATTTAGAAGAGCCCCCAAAACATAAAACTCTTTTGGCTAAAAGATAAGCACAAAATAAAAATCCCGTATCTGCCAATTTGTCACACTTAGAAAGCGTGACTAATTTTGTAACGGATTCGGAGCGTGACTAATGGGCGAACCGGTTCGGGTTCTGGGTGTACCGGTTCGGGTGAGTTGGCTGGTTTCTGGGCCTCTTTCAACACTTGGAATATTTTCCAACTTTCTTCTTTTCTTCCTTGGATTTTTTCTCAACTTCAAATGATCATAACTCATTCACCGTAGCTCGGATTTGGGTGCCGTTTTTTCCAGTATTCTCATTGTTACAAGATCTTCAACTTTCCAGAAAGCCCCACCTCCGTAATCGGGCTGAAGAATTACGAAAATGCCCTTTAACTTGCCTTCCTAGCCTTTCTTCTATGATTTTTCCGCGACTTCCAGGGATCATAACTCTTTCACCGTAGCTCGGATTGAGGTGATGTTTTTTCCAGTGTTCTTGTAATTGAAAGATCTTCAACTTTCCAGTTGTCCCCACTTCCGGACTAAGGCTGTAAAATTACGAAAATGCCCTTCAACTCCCCGATTCTTGGTTTCTTTCACTATTTTGAGTTCTCTTTTCCATCTTTCTTGCATGAAATACCTGTAAAACACATAAGAGATACAAAAATACGAAATACTTGCCAAAAGGGTTAGTATCATAGATATGAGATAAATCCAAGCTATTTACACCGCACGGGATCTTAAAAATACCGAAATTAAGGGGATAAATGTGTAGAATTTATGCCTAATCAAACCCCCCTAACTTAGAATGTTGCGCGTCCCGAGCAATGTAAAAGAACGAGAGTATGAGTTGAGGACCCTTCAAAAACTTTATTGGGATAGAATGCCTTTGTCGCGGGCAAGCGATTGCATTTAGCGTATGCAACAAGCCTTTAAACCCCTAGGTTACCCTAGTAGGACGAGTGGTGTCTCGTGAGGGTTTGCAGTGAATATACCCACAAAATTCATTATTGACTCAAAGAAATATCAAAATACTTAAAAATTGTAAAATTTAAACTCCCCAAAAATAGTCACCTTAAAGTCATATTTAGGAGTCTCAAGTCAGTTTGTGTGTGTGTGCGAAGCCAAAAATTGAACCGCTAACTTCCACCGATTGATCATTACGTTACTTTTCGAAAATTTGTTTTGATTCAAATGCTCACGGGATGCTCTCTCAAACGAATCTCTCGGAATGTGGCTATTCTCTCAGTATGTGTGATTTATAAAGAGTAAATATAATGGACGCAAAGTCATGCACACAAATTGAAAGACGGAAATTTTTGGGTGAAAAGATCTCTTCATCGGAATACGGTCATAGGGAAATGGGAACCATCATCTCTTTTTCACACCATGTAATCTCTTTTATTATCTTTTTGTGTTTTAACTCTCCACGTGGTAACCAATTTCGCAATTCGAACTCAGTTATGACTTTTTCGGGTTTAAGGTGTAATTGGGTAACATGAAATGGTTGGGAAATTCGGAATTGGAAATTTTTCTTATGATGTCCGTTAGTGCTTTTTTTTTTTTTGGGCAATTGCTCATTTTCTCTTCTTTTTCTATTTTTTTTCACACTTTTCTTTTCTTGCTAACTTTTGTTGAGCATTCTTCTATTTTTTTTCTTGCCCCTTTTTGTTGCACTTTTTGGACTTAAATTATGACTTTTTTCATTTTTCACAATTCCGAGCTATTTGGATTTTTTGGGTTACCAAACGAAAATGATAAATTTTATTCGGCTCAATTGGGTTATCAAAGGGATAATTTTTCACATCTTTTTATGGCTAATATTTTGGGTAACAAACGATGGCCTACTTCATTGTCCGAATTACTTATTAATTTACCATATGCGTCTTGAGATTAATTTAATTTAGAGATTTATAGCGCGCGTTTCGAGACAACATTCCATTTTCTATAACCGATCAAAACAATAAAATAGAGATCATCAACGACTTTTGTAAAACGCTGAATTAGAACTATGAGTCAACCATTAACTCGGATTGATTTAAAAACTCAAAAAGATCGATAGGCTCGAAATCTCACCAGGTTTTGTTAATCTCCACACTTATTTGTAAAGTCGTCAATTTTCGCACAATTTCCATTTTTGGCCAATTTCGGCTTTGTGCATTTGATTTTCACAACTTGAGACAAAATATTTGTGACATTTTTGAAGCTTTTAAATTCCAATCTTTATTTATTCTGAAGAAAAATATTTTTGGCTTTTTTTCAAAATTTTTCAAATTTTTTTTTTATTTTCTAAAAAAAACACTCTTGGAAAGAACATGTGATCGAATCAATGAATCTAAACAATAAACGGGAAGAATATCTCACACCCCCTATCTTAAATGTTGCATTGTCTTCAATGCGAATCAAGAACACAACATAAAGAGAGGAAAAGAAAGATATTACCCAAAATGGAGCGATCCCCGAAAAGTACGAGTCCATTGAATCTACAAAACATGTTAGAACCAAGCATAGCAAAAAGAATAACAAAAACTCTAAACTAAAAAAAAATAAGTTAACTATTGTACAAGCTACGATTTTCACATTCTAATAAGTTATACACTAGAAGTCAAAAAATTTGAGGGTCCACCCAAAATACAATATGACTTTGAGGGATTAATGGTGTACCCTCACTAGGATGCATGCCTCCCGAAAAATAAGGATTCCGTTAGAACAACGGAAGGCATGTGTGAGATAGAAAAAATGAACCATCACCAATTAAAAAATTTAACGGGATGATGGGGGGGGGGGGGGGGTGCTAGGTGGGACAAGTACTATTGAAATCCAAGAAAAATAGAATCACCTCCCAAATATTTTTCAAGTAGTATGGGGAGAGGGGCACACAAAAAGGAAGAGTCCATATTAGAAAACAATTCTAGCAAAGTGTCTTTGTCGGTAAAAGGTGTAAACGTTTCAGAATTTTCAACCGACTCATAGTAATCTAGCGGTACTTCTAATGGTTCAATAACGGTGAACGGGAATGGTGATGAGATAAACTCAATCTCAAGTGATTCATCATCACTTAGAGATTCAATTTCAAGGGAAAAAGACTCACTTTTAATGAGATGTTCTTCAAAATTTTGAGGTGACACACAAGTCTCAACCTCCTCTTTGTTTTTCCAATCACAACGCATCTCATCGCAAAGTGCGAGAATTTCCTTAATAAAACCAATCTCGATATTGATCGTGCTTTGGGTGGAAAGACAATTGAGTATTTGTTTGATTATAAAAAATATTCTTTCTTCCAAAGTAAGATTCCTTGTATCTATAACCTTGAATTCCTCATTTGGTTGAAAACGTTCTTTAGTTTCAAAAATATCGGAAGAAAAATCGTCATTGGATTCGAATAATGCATTCAACTCTTTCTCCCAAAAATGATTTTTTCCCGATATTTATTTTCAAACCATTCATACTCAATACATAGATAGGCCTCACCAATGGTAATAGGTCGAGGTCTAGGTTTTTGAAAATAAAAAGCTCGAAAACGATTTTCTTCCCGATATATATTCTCAAGCCTTTCATTCTCAAGAATTCGAAGACCCTCACCAATGGTAATAGGTTGAGGCACGGATTCTTGAAAATAAAAAGTTTGAGAACTATTCCCATATAAACCATTATAATTACCGAACTCATTATAAAAAGACATGATTACCGAATGGTTTGTAAATGGACAATCCACGTAAAGAGGTGTGCGGTTAAGGATTCAACGTTTCTTGACGCTCAATTGTGCAACCCTAAAAAAAAGAAAAGAAAAAAATATCTGGCGAAATAGTAAATCAATTATAATCTATAACAAAACACTCCCCGGCAACGGCGCCATTTTGATCGTGTGGAAAACCGAGCGTCCGTGTAAATATGCTAATCGTTGTTATCGGCTTCCAAGCACAATATAAAAACCTAAACTTTAACTACACTCTTGTGGAGTATAGTGGCGAGTCTGGGTATCGAATCCACAAGGAATGTTTGATAGATTTTAATTGATTTATTACTTCAAAAAAAATAAAGTGTAAAAGATGATGATTGAGTGAGAAAGGAAAAAGGAAAAAATAAAGAAGTTAACTAGAACTAATTGGAAAAATTAAGGTAGAGACACAATTCCCCAACCCAAGAGTATTGATGGTATAAAACTAATCGTAAATTTAACTGATTAATTTGACCCGGAATTTAGTACTCCCAAGCATTACGTATACGAGATTCAAGCCCGCGTCATACTTAATCTGAGGATGAGTAAATCAGTATCGCGATAGTAGCACTCGAATTGCATTCTAAATCATCATGAGTACCCAGAGGCAAACGAGATATAAAGATCTACAATTGTTGTGTAACTACGCAATACGATCATAATCAATCATTAAATTCAGAGGACTAATATTATACACATGCAATTAACACATCAGGTTGGGTTCATGTATCTCAACCTTTAAAAACCTAGCCTAACATGGCAAATAATAATAAAAGTGCTGGAAATAAAAATTACCACGATTGAAGAACAAGAACACGCAAGAAGAAATCAAAGATTGAAGAAAAACTGGAAAAGCCCTTGAATTAATGGTGCAAAATATGTGAATCTTTCTCCTAGATGTTCCTACTTGTTATGGAGCTTTTACATCAATGAAATCTTAATGAAAAGAGTCCTAATGACTAAATATATAGCCTAGAGGTCGTTTAGAAGAGCCCCCAAAACATAAAACTCTTTTGGCTAAAAGATAAACACAAAATAAAAATCCCGTATCTGCCAATTTGTCACACTTAGAAAGCGTGAATAATTTTGTAACGGATTTGGAGCGTGACTAATGGACGAACCGGTTCGGGTTCTGGGTGTACCGGTTCGGGTGAGTTGGCTGGTTTCTGGGCCTCTTTCAACACTTGGAATATTTTCCAACTTTCTTCTTTTCTTCCTTGGATTTTTTCTCAACTTCAAATGATCATAACTCATTCACCGTAGCTCGGATTTGGGTGCCGTTTTTTCCAGTATTCTCATTGTTACAAGATCTTCAACTTTACAGAAGGCCCAACCTCCGAAATCGGGCTGAAGAATTACGAAAATTCCCTTTAACTTGCCTTCCTAGCCTTTCTTCTATGATTTTTCCACGACTTCAAGGGATCATAACTCTTTCACCGTAGCTCGGATTGAGGTGTTGTTTTTTCTAGTGTTCTTGTAATTGAAAGCTATTCAACTTTCCAGTTGGCCCCACTTCCGGACTAAGGCTGTAAAATTATGAAAATGCCCTTCAACTCCCCGATTCTTGGTTTCTTTCACTATTTTGAGTTCTCTTTTCCATCTTTCTTGCATGAAATACCTGTAAAACACATAAGAGATACAAAAATACGAAATACTTGCCAAAAAGGGTTAGTAGCATAGATATGAGATAAATCCAAGCTATTTACACCGCACGGGATCGTAAAAATACCGAAATTAAGGGGATAAATGTGAAGAATTTATGCCTAATCAAACCCCCCCTAACTTAGAACTTTGTGCGTCCCGAGCAATGTAAAAGAACGAGAGTATGAGTTGAGGACCCTTCAAAAACTTTATTGGGATAAAATGCCTTTGTCGCGAGCAAGCGATTGCATTTAGCGTATGCAACAAGCCTTTAAACCCCTAGGTTACCCTAGTAGGACGAGTGGTGTCTCGTGAGGGTTTGCAGTGAATATACCCACAAAATTCATTATTGACTCAAAGAAATATCAAAATACTTAAAAATTGTAAAATTTAAACTCCCCAAAAACAGTCACCTTAAAGTCATATTTAGGAGTCTCAAGTCAGAGTGTGTGTGTGCGAAGCCAAAAATTGAACCGCTAACTTCCACCGATTGATCATCCAATGACGATTTTTTTCCCGATATTTATTTTCAAACCATTCATACTCAATACATAGATAGGCCTCACCAATGGTAATAGGTCGAGGTCTAGGTTTTTGAAAATAAAAAGCTCGAAAATGATTTTCTTCCCGATATATATTCTCAAGCCTTTCATTCTCAAGAAATCGAAGACCCTCACCAATGGTAATAGGTCGAGGCACGGATTCTTGAAAATAAAAAGTTTGAGAACTATTCCCATATAAACCATTATAATTACCGAACTCATTGTAAAAAGACATGATTACCGAATGGTTTGTAAATGGACAATCCACGTAAAGAGGTGTGCGGTTAAGGATTCAACGTTTCTTGACGCTCAATTGTGCAACCCTAAAAAAAAAGAAAAGAAAAAAATATCTGGCGAAATAGTAAATCAATTATAATCTATAACAAAACACTCCCCGGCAACGGCGCCATTTTGATCGTGTGGAAAACCGAGCGTCCGTGTAAATACGCTAATCGTTGTTATCGGCTTCCAACCACAATACAAAAACCTAAACTTTAACTACACTCTTGTGGAGTATAGTGGCGAGTCTGGGTATCGAATCCACAGGGAATGTTTGATAGATTTTAATTGATTTATTACTTCAAAAAAAATAAAGTGTAAAAGATGATGATTGAGTGAGAAAGGAAAAAGGAAAAAATAAAGAAGTTAACTGAAACTAATTGGAAAAATTAAGGTAAATACACAATCCCCCAACCCTAGAGTATTGATGGTATAAAACTAATCGTAAATTTAACTGATTAATTTGACCCGGAATTTAGTACTCCCAAGCATTACGTATACGAGTTTCAAGCCCGCGTCATACTTAATCTGAGGATGAGTAAATCAGTATCGCGATAGTAGCAATCGAATTGCATTCTAAATCATCACGAGTACCCAGAGGCAAACGAGATATAAAGATCTACAATTGTTGTGTAACTACGCAATACGATCATAATCAATCATTAAATTCAGAGGACTAATATTATACACATGCAATTAACACATCAGGTTGGGTTCATGTATCTCAACCTTTAAAAACCTAGCCTAACATGGCAAATAATAATAAAAGTGCTGGAAATAAAAATTACCACGATTGAAGAACAAGAACACGCAAAAAGAAATCAAAGATTGAAGAAAAACTGGAAAAGCTCTTGAATTAATGGTGCAAAATATGTGAATCTTTCTCCTAGATGTTCCTACTTGTTATGGAGCTTTTACATCAATGAAATATTAATAAAAAGATTCCTAATGACTAAATATATAGCCTAGAGGTCGTTTAGAAGAGCCCCCAAAACATAAAACTCTTTTGGCTAAAAGATAAGCACAAAATAAAAATCCCGTATCTGCCAATTTGTCACACTTAGAAAGCGTGACTAATTTTGTAACGGATTCTGAGCGTGACTAATGGGCGAACCGGTTCGAGTTCTGGGTGTACCGGTTCGGGTGAGTTGGCTGGTTTCTGGGCCTCTTTCAACACTTAGAATATTTTCCAACTTTCTTCTTTTCTTCCTTGGATTTTTTCTCAACTTCAAATGATCATAACTCCTTCACCGTAGCTCGGATTTGGGTGCCGTTTTTTCCAGTATTCTCATTGTTACAAGATCGTCAACTTTCCAGAAGGCCCCACCTCCGTAATCGGGCTGAATAATTACGAAAATGCCCTTGAACTTGCCTTCCTAGCCTTTCTTCTATGATTTTTCTGCGACTTCAAGGGATCATAACTCTTTCACCGTAGCTCGGATTGAGGTGCTATTTTTTCTAGTGTTCTTGTAATTGAAAGATCTTAAACTTTCCAGTTGGCCCCAGTTCTGGACTAAGGCTGTAAAATTACGAAAATGCCCTTCAACTCCCCGATTCTTGGTTTCTTTCACTATTTTGAGTTCTCTTTTCCATCTTTCTTGCATGAAAAACCTGTAAAACACATAAGAGATACAAAAATATGAAATACTTGCCAAAAAGGGTTAGTAGCATAGATATGAGACAAATCCAAGCTATTTACACCGCACGGGATCGTAAAAATACCGAAATTAAGGGGATAAATGTGAAGAATTTATGCCTAATCATTAAGCATTTGAAACATATCTGGAGTTTGCATCAGAAAGTTGCAGACGAGCACATCAGGTCTGCTTCATACTTGTTGCAGTACAGGAGCTATACATCATCCTTTACTGCTCGTCCTGTGGTCAGCACTAGTGCTCCAGTGTCAGTTCCTGAGGACTCTTCTCCAGAATCTCACATTCCTCTGAGTCAGAAAATGGGCAAAAGAAGAGTTCCTACTACCTTTGAGGAGACTACCTCTGCTAGAGATGGAAAAAGAAACAAGACTGACGTCCCAAAGGGGACAAAGAAAGTAGATGCTGCCCCTTCTGTTGTTCCTCAGAAGGCTGCCGAGAAGCCCCCAGTGGCTCCGAGTAAGAAGAATGCACCTGTGGAAGTGGTCACCATCTCCCCGACCAAAAGTTCTTCTTTGGTTGAGACTGTTGAAATGCCACCGAGGAGACTGAAGAAATCCTCCTCGGTCAATTTGGCTGAAACCATTCCCCAACTCCAAGTTAGTGGAGCTGGTGTTCCAACTATTATTCCTCCGAGCTCAGCTATGAGCTCGGTGAAGACTTGGATCATTCCTGAAGTCCAAGGAATTGAGGAGAATATGTCTAGGGATATGCTTACATCCCTGGCTACTCGTCACATTGCTTCAGTAAGTTTCTCTCATTCTGAATTTTCTTTCTTTCCATCAATACATAGATTTCTGTGCTGACTTATCATTATCTCCTTTTTTCAGCTGGTGAATTGCTTTAACACCATTGTGAAGATGGATGAAGCGATCAAGGCTTCTAGCTCCTCGTCCGGAGTGGAGGATGCTTTATTGGGTTTGACCAAATCTTTGAAGGATTCTCGTCAAAAGTATGACGAGGATAAGGCTACTTGGGAGAAGAAATTGGCTGCAGTTGAGGCAGAGAAGGTGCAGCTCGTTGAAGTTTCCAAGGGTTTGGAAAATAAAGCGAAATATTTGGAGAAAGAGAATAAGAAGTACGCCGAGAAGCTCATGAACTTTGGGGAGCTTGAAAATAAGTTAAAATTGGCTGAGGAAGAGCTAACCCTTCTGCGAGAAGTAAATCGCCAGAAGGAGGAGGTGGAAGCTAAGTTGAAGGCCACCGAGGATCTTCTATCCGAGAAGATCTCCTCGGAGAAAATAAAAAGAAAAGTGGTGCTGAAAAAATCTTTCCGCACTGGTTGGGATAAAGGGTGGAATAGGGGGGTAGCAGTCATGATGACCCAAGTGCAGTATGGGAGTTTGAAATACTTCCGAGATGGTTGGGTGGATGCCCTGTAAGAATTAAAGGTTAATGAGGACTCAGAACTGTTTCAACAGCATCTCCCTGGCCCTCCCCCAAATATTGAAGATGAAGAAGAGGACGAAGCTGCCTCCAAAGAATCTTCAATGGCAGTGGGTGATCCAATCCTTACTCAGCCTGCCGACGAGGAGATTTCATCTCTGCCTGCTCCTCCCGAACAAGTTCCATCTCTAGCCTACCAACTCATTGTTCCAACCGAGCAACCAAGCTCCTCGTCCCAGCCTCCCGAGAAAGTCTTGGGAGACAAGGAAAAGGTGTGAAGTTGTTCGGTATTTCTTTTTATTTTGTCACTTGTACTCTGTACTCTGAACACTGTACTCCTTTCTATGATGTAATAAAATTTGAGTTCTTTTCTTCCATACGATTGTCTTTTTTCTATCTGTACTCTGCCTTGATCTTCTTTTTGATGATTACTTTTTCTTTCTCTGCTAGTTTCTGGCCAGGATGGATCTGCTGTCTGCCCATGACACAACCCTGCTTCGACAGTGTAATAAATATTTTAAGGCTGGCCACACTGACTTGGACAAATCCCAGATTGTAGATATTCTTGGTCGAGATGCTTCAGACCAAGCAGTGGAGGCATATCAATACTTGAAGTGTCTTCTTGATCGTGCTGTAGCCAACAATGTGGCTTATTACGAAATGATTGAAGACTTGCAAGGTACTCTCGATGAACTTCAGCAGCAGTATAAAGAATCAACTGCCCTGTTGCATGAGGGGTATGAGAAGAGGTATCAGCAGCTTTCTGCTGAGAAGGGCCACGAAAAGCTCCTCGCTGGGTACGATGTCAGAGAGAGAACCCTAAAGGGTGAAGTTGAAGCATGTAGACAGATTGCCGAGCTGTTGGAGCAAGAGAATAACAATTTGCAGAAAGAGCTAGCACAGTATAAGTCTGCAGCCTCTTCTTCAACAGCTGTAATCCCAGTGACTGACGAGGGATTTTCATTTTTAGAGGATGAGAATGCCAAATTGCGAGAAGAGTTAGAGGCTTTGAGAAGAGCTGGGCCTTCTACTACTATTCGGGGACGAGGAAGAGGTTCTCGTGGACGAGGAAGAATTGCTCAGAATGTTGTCGAGGAACAAAGTACTCAACCTGCTCGGGGACGATCAAGAGTTCTTCGTCGTACTGTTGAAGAAGCTCGTACTCAATCAGCGTTGGAAAACCAAGCATTCTAATTGTCGGCAAAAAATCAAGCCTTGTCTGAGATGTCCAAGAAAATTAGAGAATTGGAAAAATAACTCTTTTCAAAGAAATCAGTGTTGGAGACTAATGAACTTTTCATCCAGAGTCTTCACGAGAAGCTTGAGAGGTTAACATTTTAATTTCACAAACAGCCCAGGGAGTTCTGGATGGCTGGATACAACGAAGCACTATTCCATTTGGATGATCGTATCCAGAATGCCAATAATGAGGGCTACAAACAAGGCTGGCTGAATGCCTTGGGTGTGCTGAAGCTCGAACAAGGACACTACCTGTGGTACTATTATGATCCTGGGGTACTTGACTTGCCTGTACCACTGTATAATTTGGACATGGAATGGATCCCAGCTCGCGCCATTCCTCGGAGATTAATTACAAAATACCTCGGTGATTACAATCTTAATTCTCAGATCGAGGTATCTCGTCCCGAGAATCTTCTAGATCGACCTTCTGTGATGAACGTCAGGATGCTGAAGGATTTAAACTTCATTAATTCTCCTCAGTCTTTAAATGATCCGCCTGCTGGCGAGGAACCTGTATCGAAAGCTGAGGGGAAAAAACCAATAGAATAGGAATTTTTGATGTAACAGTTAGTATACATATCCATGTAATTTATCAATGTAACTTGCAATTTATTTTGAATTTTATGAAAGACTTTCATTTTTGTTTGCAAATCTGAATTGCTATTATCTCGTATTTGTCAAACACTTTACATTTGTGCTTGCAAAATAATATTGTGTGGTTCATCGACCAACTTAGTAATAAAAAAGTCACAAGTATCAGTAATGTTGCTCGATCACTTAATAATATAGTAATGAGTATAAAAATGTTGAAAATTTTTCCAACCAACCAAGGTTGTTAAATTGTGCTTGTCGACCAACTACAGTTAGTGGGTTTTTATCCCCGACCAGCCATACTTGGTTCAGTTTGGAATATTTTCTCCTCGTCGACCAACTACAGTTAGTGGGTTTTTATCCCCGACCAACCATACTTGGTACAGTTTGGAATATTTTGTTCTACGAGGAACTTTCGTGTTTTCTGTAATAATCTTACCTCCCGACCAACATAAGTTGGCATTTGAGAGCATATCTTGTTTCCTAACCAACCGAGATTGGCATTTTTAGGAGTGTTGTTCTCGCCCTTTTACCAACCGGAGTTGGTCTGAGTTCAAACTATCATGTCCACTTGCCCTTTTACCAAAATTGGTCTGAGCCAGTGTCAGCCTCCTAACCAAAGGGGTATGGTTTGTTCTCGCCCTTTTACCAACCGGAGTTGGTCTGAGTTCGAACTATCGTGTCCACTCGCCCTTTTACCAACCGGAGTTGGTCTGAGCTAGTGTACGCCTCCTAACCAAAGGAGTATGGTTTGTTCTCGCTCTTTTACCAACCGTAGTTGGTCTGAGTTCGAACTATCATGTCCACTCGCCCTTTTACCAATCGGAGTTGGTCTGAGCTAGTGTACGCCTCCTGACCAAAGGAGTATGGTTTGTTCTCGCCCTTTTACCAACCGGAGTTGGTCTGAGCTTGAACTATCGTGTTGTTTTTACTGCCGAGCAGCGTAGTGTTACACACTAGTATTCCCCGAAAAACTTTCAATAAAAGGAGAGAAGATGGCGAAATATCATCGTTTTATTCATATTGATGGAACTGCTTTACATTTTACATCACTGATAATACTTGCGTAGGTGTTCAGCATTCCATGCATTCTTAAATTCCTCTCCTTCTAGAGTTGCTATTCGGTAAGTTCCTGGTCGAACAACTTCTGTAACTCGGTAAGGTCCATGCCAGTTCGCTTCCAACTTATTGTGCTTCTGAATGACCTTCTTTAGCACGTAAGCTCCTTCCTTTAAATCGCATTTCTTCACCCTCTTGTTGTAGAACATAGCTATTCGTCGTTGGTAAGCAGCATTCCTAATGGCTGCCTCTTCTCTAACCTCCTCGAGCATGTCCAAATCTAATCTCCTCATTAAGTCGCTGACTGGGGAATTGAAATTCAGCACTCTGTGTGTTGGAAGACCCAACTCGGCAGGTATTACGACCTCACTTCCAAATGCCAGCATATATGGTGATTCTCCAGTTGCTGCTCGGGGAGTTGTTCGGTAAGCCCACAATACTGACTATAGCTCATTAATCCAATTAGCTTTAGCTTCACTTAGCCTCTTCTTCAAACCATTTAGTAATGTTCTGTTCGTCACTTCAGTTTGTCCATTGCTTTGAGGATGGCCTGGTGCTGAATGAATCTTCAAAATGTTTGACTGATGACAATAGGCGGCAAACTCCTCGTTATCAAATTATGTTCCATGGTCTGTGATGAAGGCATGAGGGAGACCATATCGGCAGATGATGTTCTTCCAAACGAACTGGTACACCTTCTCGTATGTCATATCAATCAGAGGCTCAGCTTCTACCCACTTGGTAAAATAATCCACTGCGACAACGAGGTACTTGAATCTTCCTCGGGTCGTTGGCAGTGGTCCAACCAAATCCATTCCCCACATGGCAAATGGCCAAGGGGAAGTTATGGGTGTCAACAATGCTTATGGAGTTCGTCGGATGGAGGAAAAACGTTGGCATTTATCACATCTCTTAGCATAGGCTATACAATCAGCCCTCATTGTTGGCCAGTAGTATCCCTGCGTCATCACCCTTTGCAAAAGTGTCCGACCTGCTACATAGGCTCCACAGGACCCTTCATGGATCTCTTCAATCAATTCTTTCACCTCGGGGGGATGTACACATCTTTGTAAACCTGCCATAATTCCTCGTCTATACAAAACACCATTAGTTAGTACATACCGAGCAGCCTTAAACTTCAATTTCTTGGTAGCAAGCTTATCCTCCGATAATTCTCCCTCCTCAATATATGCCCTGATGGGATCCATCCAAGATGGTCCTAAATCAAGGGTAATAATATTCATCGTCAGGTCTTCATCTATGCTCCGACTTTCTAATACTTCAATTGGTATCGTTCTTCGCAGCTCGGTACGAGTAGCTGATGCTAGTCGGGCCAGTGCGTCTGCTCGTGCATTCTCCATTCTTGGTATTCTGATTAACTGAATGGCATCAAATTCTGCCAACAACTCCATCGCCTTTGCATGATACTTGACCATTAATTCTCTTTTAACTGCATATGTTCCCATCATCTGATTCACAATTAATTGAGAATCACTGAATACCATCACTTGTTGCGCTTCCATAATCTTTGCTAAATTAAGACCTGCTATCATGGCCTCATACTCAGCCTCATTATTGGAAGCTTTGAATTGGAATCGTAGGGCGTATTCCATGTCAATCTCGTCTGGGGTGTTCAAAACAATCCCTGCTCCACAACCTGTTGTGCAAGATGACCCATCTACATATAATCTCCATGTAGGTAACTCGTCTTCAAATTTCTTATCTGACAAGGTTCCTCGGTGAAATATTTGTTGTTTCCTTTCATCCTCCCCTGATATTTTTCGCTCCTCGTCGATCATCTCTTCTCGCCCTTTTACCAATCGGAGTTGGTCTGAGCTCGAATTTGATGATCCTTCAACATCCACAAGCTCTTTTACCAACCGGAGTTGGTCTGAGCTTGTGTTTGATGATCCTGTAACATCCACAGGTTGATCAGCGAGCAACTTTTGTTCCTCGGGGGTATCAGGATAAGTAAACTCTGCTATAAAATCTGCTACAGCTTGCCCTTTTAATGATGATTTGGGTTCATACACAATATCATATTCACCGAGCTCTATTGCCCAGTACATCAGTCTCCCTGATTTTTTTAGCTTATGAAGGGCTTGTCTTAATGGCATGTCGGTATACACGATGATGGTATGGGCCTGGGAATATGGCCTCATTCTTCTACTTGCCTCAATTAATGCCAATGCCAATTTTTCCAGCTTTGGGTACCTGATCTCTGCACCTCGGAAAGCCTTACTTGTGTAATAAATTGTCTTCTGGACTCCATTCTCCATTCTGATTAATGCCGAGCTGACTGCATTCTCTGATACTGCCAGGTACAAGTATAACTTTTCTCCCATTACTGGCCTGGACAACAGTGGAGGTGCTCCCAAATATTTCTTCAAGTCTTGAAAGGCTTTTTCACATTCATCATTCCACTCGAAAGTTTTTCTAAGTGTTTTGAAGAATGGGAGGCATCTATCAGTTGCTCGGGATACAAATTTGTTGAGCGCTGCAACTCGTCCAGTAAGACTCTGCACCTCTTTCTTCGTCATTGGAGATCGCAACCCTAAAAGAGCTTTGATCTTTTCTCGATTTGCCTCAATGCCTCGCTGGTTGACGATGTATCCGAGGAACATTCCTTCTCATACTCCAAATGTGCACTTTGTTGGGTTGAGCTTCATTTGGTATTTATCCAGTTGATCAAAGGTCTGACCTAAGTCAACTAGATGATCAACAGCTTTTTTGCTCTTTGTCAGCATATCATCGACATAAACTTCCATATTGCAACTGATTTGTTCGGCAAAAACCTTGTTCATCAGCCGCTGGTATGTCGCTCCTGCATTTTTCAAACCAAGAGGCATAACATTGAAACAATAAGTTCCCCTAGGGGTAATAAAAGAAGTACTTTCCCTGTCTTCATGTTTCATTTTGATCTGGTTATAGCCAGAGTAAGCATCCATGAAGCTGAGAAGCTCGTGCCCCGAGGTAGCATCCACTAGCTGGTCAATTCTGGGAAATGGAAAGTGATCCTTTGGGCATGCCTTGTTGAGATCGGTGAAATCAACACACATTCTCCATTTATTGTTTTTCTTCTTTACCATCACCACATTTGCTAACCAGTCTGGATATTTCACATCTTTAATGAATTGGGATTTCTGGAGCTTCTCGACCTCCTCTTGTATAGCTTGATTCTTCTCGGGACTAAATACTCTTCTTCTCTGCTTTACGGGTTTGATCTCCTTATTCGCATTGAGCTCATGACATAAGAAGTTTGGATCTATTCCTGGCATGTCTTCATGACTCCACGTAAAAGTTTTCTTCCTGTTTCTCAAGAAAGTTAACAACTCCTGTTTTATTGAAGCATCCAACGTCGAACCTATCTGGGTTATTCGTTCAGGGTGCTCGTCGTCCAGAATAACATTTTCTGTAGATTCCACCACCTTTCCTTTTACAAGTTGGGATTCATCTCTGGGATCCAGTGTTTCAATTTCTGTACCTTCATCCACCTGGTAGGTAGTAGTCTTTTTCCTTGACTCTTCAAGCTCTTCTTGCTCGGCAGATGAATAATAGCATTCCCGAGCTACTTTTTGATCACCTTTCACAACTCCTACTCCAAAATTTATTGGGAATTTTAAGCACTGATGTACTGTAGATGGAACTGCTTCGAACTTCTTCAAACCAACTCTTCCCATGATGATGTTGTAAGCTGATTGCACATTCTTATCCATCATAAAAAAGCGTATTCTTTCTGTTCGACAAGCAGGCCAAGTTCCAATGAATATATCCAACTTGATCGTCCCAAGTGGAAAAACCTTCTCGCCAGCAAAACCCAGGAGAGGTCTGTGATAAGGCTCCAATTGAGATAATTTTAAATTTAAACTGTCAAAGCATGAGTAGAACATGATGTCTGCCGAACTGCCATTATCTACCAGAACCCTTGAAATCACTACTTCTTTCATCCTCATTTTGATCACCAAAGGGTCGTCGTGAGGGTAAAGAACACCTGCAAGGTCATTTTTTGAAAAACCAATGACCAGCTTCTCTTTGTTTATCTTCCTCGGGCGATCCTCCTCGGCCAAATTTATTCGCTGAATGTACGAGCAAGCTTGAGCCTCTCCAAGGTAAGCTTTTCTTTCTGCAGTAAGGTCTCCTCCTCCTGCATCTCCACCTGTAATGACATTACAATCAAATGACCCAAAGCGTATTGAAAATACCTCTCGTTCTGGCTGCCTTGGTTTCTTGGGACGATCGGGTTCATCATCTGGATCATCTTCATGGTCTCTCTTCTTTTTCTCCTCTGCTCGACGAGGAGATCTAGACCTCTCTCTAGTTCGGTCATTATTTCTTCTTTCACCTCCCCGATCAACATACTTTGCTAGCTTCCCTCTTCGGATGAGTGTTTCAATCTCGTTCTGAAGAGCTATGCAATTTTTGGTCATATGGCCATGATCCTTATGGAACTCGCAATATTTCTCCCTATTCCTCGTGTCAGGGTCTGACCTCAGTTTCTTTGGCCACTTTACTTCCTCATTATTCTTGATTTCTTCCAAGACATGATTAATACCTATTTTCAAAGGAGTATAATTATCGAATTTCTTCAGGACTTCCCATGACGACTTATTATTCTTGGAATGCTTGTCACTGCCATTGCCCTTATGCTCTTTCTTCTTAGATTTGTCGCCTTCCTCCTTGGTTTCTTTATCCATATTCTTCTTCGCAGCCATAGCCTCCTCGGCATTCATGATTTTGGCCTCTTTTGCCATCAACTCTAACATAGTTGTAGGTGGATCTTTGGCCAAAGTGTAATACAACTTGTTAGGCAACAACCCACTCATCAAGGCGGTGATTGTTGTCTTCTCTTCATAATCTATGACTTCCAACTTCTCGTTATTGAAACGAGTTATGTAATCTCTAGTAATCTCACCAGATTTTTGTCTAACACTTAACAAGTGTGCTACTCGTTTTACTGGCTTTGCTCCAAAACAGAAATTGCCGATGAACAATTCGACCAATTGAAAGAAAGTTGAAATCTTACCCCGAGGAAGATTGTTGTACCATATCTGGGCAGATCCAGTAAGAGTTCCTGAGAATGCTCTGCATATCATCTCGTCAGGGACAGCATAGATGTCGGCAGCATCTTGATACTGCTCTATGTGCAGAACATGATCTGTCTTTCCATCATATTTGGGAGTCACCACAGGGGCTTTAAACTTTGACGGTGTAGGAAAATTCACAATGGCCTGGACAAAAGGTGTCCCTTGAACAAAAGTTCGTTGTAAGGGATTCTTCGCCTTAGCCATTTCTCCCAATCTATCCTCCAACCGCTGAATGGAACCTTTCCACGCATCATTTCCTTCCTCGGGCCTATTAGTTCGAACAATTGATTGATCTGACGTGGCCTCCTGAGATCTATCTTGATGAGAAACTGGTCGTGATTGTGGTGATCCTTCTCCTAGATCTGATGGTTGTCGAAAACTCCTCGACATGGGTTTAGGTGGACTCCTATTCCTCCTAGGGCCTAATCGACTGAAAGGAGACACCCTACTCAGTCTTTCCAAGGCATTTGGTCTCTCTAGAGAGAGAGTGATACGTTGCTCAGTATCTGTATCCCGCATTGACGAAGTTCGCCCAGGTTGATAAGAGGAATCATCAGATCCCTCATTGCGATATGACTCAGTACGCCTGGATCGTGAAGAAAGTAAATAGGTTTGCCTCTGAACACTTCATTGTCCCGAATGTGCAGGTGCACCGCCATGAAGGGTTTGTATGAGTTGTCGCATTGTTTCTTGCATGGCGGTTTGTCCTTGAGCCAGATTCGTCATAATTCCAGCCAGATCTGGAGGTGCAGAAGGATTTGGAAGATTTCCAGCATTTCCAGCATTTCGATTGCTGGATTCCGAATTATCAGCCATTGATGATGAATGATTTTTGGTGAAAAACGATAACAACAGTCGCTTCCCACAGACGGCGCCAATCTGTTGATGTAAAAAATTAGATTTCTTCTAATTATTTAATCACAGATAAATATAAATGAGACAAAGAATTTTAAAGTGGTTCAGCCTTATAAGAATGTCCTACGTCCACTGTTATGTTATTGTTGAGTGTTTGGGAATTCTCGATTACAAGTTATATCAAGAAATTCCGGTACCCTTGAACGAGGGTGATACAATGTATTTATAGCCCTTAGGCTGTACATGTGAAAGGGTAAACAATTAATGCCTTTTAAGAGTATACGTCTGTATGATAAGCATTCAATGAATAGTTGAACTGTTGATTATCTGGCAATCAATGCTGTGGCCGAGATGCAGCTCAGACCGCCTTAGTTGCTCGTCGTTCAGGAGTTCCTCGGAGCGTTGGAGTTCCTCGGAGTGAGTATGACTTGGTCGGAGAAATAAACTTCCTCGTTGCTATTGTGCCACGTAGATCGACACGTGTCTTCTTATTATTCGTCTATATCAGCATATTAATTTTGGTATCAACAAACACCATGATGATGACATCGCAATGCTAGTCTGAAAAGAGATGGATCAATATTTAGTTCACCGTGGGACTAGATCGACTAAGGAGTTGGCATAAAAAGATCTCAACACCGAAATGAAATTCCCTCTCTCAAGGGCGATTAAAGAAAAAGAGCTTGTAAATAAGTTTGCCATTCCCATATTTTAATCTATGATGGCAAGACAGATCTCATTGACCACGTTCGGCATTACATGCAAGAAATGACCTTATGGAGACACAATGATGATTTGATGTGTCTAATATTCCCTTTTTGGAATACACAACGTAGATCATAAGTGGTTCGAGAGGCTCCCCCGTAGGTCAATTAAGAGTTTCAAAGTCCTAGATGAGGCTTTCACTAATCGCTTCATAACCAGAAGTTCCAATCCTAAACGGATGAACTCGCTGCTCATGATGAAGAAGAAGCCTCAAGAGAGCCTTCGTGGTTATGCCAACTATACTTAGAGGTATTTAATGAAGTGGATGACTGGTTGGAACAAGTAGTCGTATATTCTTGCAAAATTTGTCTGTCGATCACATCCATGTTGAACCAGTCCCTCACCAAGAAGGAGGCAACCATAATTGACGACCTCATGGCGCCGATTGAGAAATACGCCAAAGTTGAGGACATAGTTCACTCCAGTACCGGGGACAATGGTCGCAACAAAGCAGGAAAGAGAGGAGATAAAGATACTCCAAAGAAAGGAACTATAATGGGGGGGAAATGGCTCTAGAAATGGGACAAAGGATAATCCTTCAAAGGCATTCCAGGTTGTTAACATAATCTTTAAAGAATCGATTTACAAGATCTTAGAAAAGATCAAGGATCAAATACTTGTCAAGTGGCCTGAGAATATTGGTAGAGATCCTACAGAGAGGAATAACACGTTTAAATGCGTGTTCCACAAGTAAGGAGGCCACATGCGTTTCGTGCGTGGAACGTCTCGCCGAAGCGAAATACAAATAAGGACCCCCCCCCATTACACTACTCCTGACCATATCGATCCTCGGGCTCATTACGCCCTCAATGCAAGATGCATGTAACCCAAATTATTATCCAATTTTAATTAATTAATATTCCCAATTCTCAACAGTACACGGCGTTTCATGCGTGGGACGTCTCGCCGAAGCGAAATCCAAACAAGAACCCCATCCCGTTACACGACTCCTGGCACTGTCAATCCTCGAGATAGGTGATATATATATAAGTATGAGCATTAAGGACTAACTTCTCCCCAATTTCCAACATTACACTGCGGTTCGTGCGTGGGACGTCTCGCGAGGCGAAATCCAAACAAGGAACCTCCCCGATACACTAGTCTTGGAAATGTTAGTCCTTGAGGTCCATTAAACCCTTGATACCCAAGTACAAGCACAAACAACAATAACCATCCAACCGAGCTATAACTCGAGAACGCAGGCTCACATGCTATCATCTTCGAGTTGCCCATATACGTAGCAAACCGGGGCCACCTGGTGGGGTTCAACGACACCCACCTCGTGATCACTCATGCACACAACGTCCGGGAAGCGGCCATAGCTCCTAACCGGCAAGTGAGAACGTCACATACCCCCGACTTCTCACCCCCAAAAGAATGCATATACATTGCATAATAATCACAATGGACGACTATAACCTGGGGACTAACCACACCCTGCTCTTTGAGTCAGGATGCACACCCTCAATGCACGCAACTTCCCAATGACAGAAAGGAGGGGGTATGCTTCACTATATATATATATACCATCATATAAGGTATACATACAACACCACATAATAAAGATATACCGTCATATAAAGTATACCTGTCACATTGTTTTCATATTTATTATGTGCCCTTAAGCGCAACCAAATTAATGTCATTGTTTAGTATATTATCTCTAGTGATATACTAATCGTTAATTCCCACACATTTTTCCCACTTGGTATACTCGATGCTATTTCTCGCTTGAAGCTCACATGCCGCTTCTATTTACATTTCTCATCGTGTGAGGTATCTCCCAAATTAATCATCATTAAGGATACTTCTTTATCCGTATGCACATCAATTAGCATTTATAATTATCCATCCATAATAGGGTTCAATTTATTGTATGAACCTTTGAAATTATCCCATTTGGGAATTGATCCTAAGATCCATTATCTGTATATTAGTCTCATTCTTTCATACGAATATAATTATTTTCTCCAATTTGAACTCACAGTAGTAGTGGGCTTCCCCACTTAGGAAAATACCAAAATCTCTATTTGATATTCCTCAAATTTAGTCCATATGACACCAATAATTTCGTATAATGGAAACTCTCTAAAAATCTCCAAAACATACTCCAAATAACTCCTATAGATAATCCCAATCGATAACCGTACGCGGACCGGGATGAAATTTTTCCTAGAAAAACATCTCCAAAAAAATCCCTTGTTTCCGAATCGATTTGGCCCCTCCGAATCGATTCGGCCCCAAAAGCGAATCGATTCGGCCAATCTGAATCGATTCGACCCAATAGACCTGAGAGTCTGCTACATACCGAATCGATTCACAAGGGGCGAATTGATTCGGCCCTAAAGTCCTGGGGATTCTTCAACAGGCCGAATCATTCGGAAGGGGCGAATCGATTCGGTAAGTGCAGCAAGCTACGAAATGGGCAATTTTCTTCTTAACCCAAAATACCCAAAAATCATTTTTATCATCTTCCAACTATTTTGATCCAACCCAATCACAAATATAACATTAATATTCATCCGATAACACATATAAACTAATTTCTAACCTTAAATCCATTTATACACTACAAATCTAAGGTTTTCCCAAAAGTTAGGTTGTGTCAATTTAAACCTAAAAACCACAAATGAAATCCACAAATCATGAAATAAATGGTACACAACAATTATTTAGCAAGTTTAATCACTTGCCTCGGGTTCGTAGGGTCTGAATCCGCCTTGAGATCGCGTATTTGCCAGAAATCTCCACTTTCTCTATATTTTTTCTCCTTCTTTCTCTTCTTCTTTCTTTCTCTCTTTCTTTCTATTTCTCTCTTTGGAGAATTATTTCTCCCGTAGGCTAATTAACCCTATAATCCCAAAATACACATCTTTAAATGATAATACACACTTTAAATGACTCGGTAACTTTAATTCGAGTCAAATGGTCCTAAATCATTTCGGAACCTAAATAAACCCCATGTACAGTCATTTCGACTTTCTCGACCCTTCCAGACTCAACTACACCCTCAGAATTGCCATTTGACACATTCTAACGACTCCAAATTTTGACCTCAATTGCCAATTTAATTAATCTATAATTAAAATAATATTTATTTCTCCCAAAATAAATAGATCACCGTCTCCAAGACCTCGGGTTGTTACAAACTTCCCCACTTACAAAAATTTTGTCCTCAAAATTTAGCTATGCCTAATTCTCCAAAGCTCAACTAGTCCTACTACACCCATCCTTACTAATCCTATCTCCAAACTTCTTACTTCCCACGACGAATTAAGTTAAATTACTTTATTTTAAGTCAATGTTGAGTTTTATAAAACCAATTTCCACAACAAGGGCGCCCATACACCCTTTATATTCGAGTTAGCACTCGTATCAAACATGATGAGGCTTCGTTTGCCTCCAAAATTCCACCATTCCATAGATATAAATAACACTACCATTTTAATAATATAAAAATTTTGAATGGTCCAAAGAAATAACTCCTCTCAATTCCTGACATTCGCCACTTTCGCGCGGGGGACGTCTCGCTAAAAAGAAATCCAAACAAGGAACCCTCCCAATACACTACTTATGTAGCGACGTCGGGGATTGAGAGTTTGTTAACTCCGGACCAGAGTTTAAAAATATTTTGGGGAAAAATCATTTTGATATGGCCCAAGGCCCAAAAAATTTTATTTTGAAAAAAACAGTTATGAAAAAATATTTTAGTTTATGTCTTATAATATATACATAAAGTGCCTTATGTCCCACACAAGGTCTTTTAAATAATTATGCATATAACAACATATAGCTCACAAAAATTAGCATAATTATGAGCTAAAATTTTCTTGCGTCCCATCAAACCACAACATTTAAACTCTTTTTCAGTAATGATATCTCATATCATATCAACATATTGCCATTTATAAGGCTCATCCATATCTGGAATACAACAATTATATAAGTCTATCATGACTATATAAAAGAAGTAGCTTTATCATTGTTACTTAACACACCATAACCATTCTTACATTCACCACAAGGTTTATAGCTCTTTTTGAGAACCTTGCAAAATTATCTATTCTTTTACAAGAGATAATAACATAAGAGCCTGTCTTGCTCAAAATTTCCCTTTAGGGGTCAAAACATACATAATAGGGCTATAGCACTACCCTTATCGTTAATATCTCCCATACGATATTTCCAAAACTTTACAGAGTAATATTCCTATTCACAAAGGAAAAGATATAACATACATCATCCTTCTCTAGTTCGATTGCCCTTCCTCATTAATGGGCTCCCACACGTAGTCCCCCGGTCTAAAATGACCTTGAATCTGTTGTAGGGGTTGTACTTCCAAACTTCATCAAAACATGGTCCTTTGCCTCTTTTAGGACAATCTCTCTTTTTATGACCTATTTCTTTACAAAAAAACACTTACCCACCAATTCTTTTCGCCCACTCGTATTACTGGCACTCTCATCGCCAAACATACTTGATGAACTCGAATCTCCAAAGTTCTTACCCTCTTGCGAACGAAGTCGATATTCATGACACTTTAATAGTGCCACATTCACTACCTCGATGAAAGTCACTAACCTGGGACTCTCTAACAAATGTTGTCGGATTTTCCAATCTAATCCTCAAACGAACTTTGATATGCGCTTCTCTTTCGTATTTACCTTATTAGGTACTAATTTCGCCCATCTAGAAAAATCTTCTTCATATTCTGCCACCGTTCTATTACCTTGAAAAATCTTCATATTCTTAATAGAGGAAGGAAAATACTTTCGATCGAAAAGCTCCCAAAATGTTGTTATAGGTAAAGTATCCCTATGTGAAGATGTGGTGACAGACTCTCGCCATTGAAGAGCTGCACCCGATAACTTAAAGGTGGCTAAAAAAATTTTCTGCACCTCACTACACTCAACCATACGAAGGTGCCTCTGCATACTATTCTTCCATTGACTTGCAGCCATTGCATCAACTCCCCCTGTAAACTCGAGAGGATGCCCCTTGCTAAAATCTTCCTTCCTCTCTCCTAAAAAGACAATCCTAAATGGGGTTGGGCTGCACGAACGGCAGATTGCTGCGCCAACATAGAAACGGCAGCAGTTACTGCTTGTGCCACTATATTGGCAACTTCATCGGTAGTCATGTTCCTTTGAGGCATTTGGGGTTGCACTTTGCCAGCCTCTTTATTTTCCCTGCCTGAACGACCTCCCTTCGGTGGCATCTGAAATAAGAACAATTGTATCAGAACGCCTTTCAAATATTTTGATATCGCATAAGAAATATGGACGTAAGAATGTAACCGTCCTAATAATAAGGCTCTACATCAAGAACGCTTACGGAATCGTAGTAACGCACACAGATCCTAAAGACACTAGAACCTGATGCTCTGATACCATCTGTGACAACCCGCTCAAAATAATAACGGGTGGCCAGCCCTATACTACATTAAATCAGGTATCTCAGATGCCACAGTCTCAACATCAACTACAATAGTAATAATATAAGGCTAACTACCCGAAATCATTAAAAGTGGATTGTCAAAAATTTAAAACTTTTTTATTTAACAACAACAACAAAACCAATAATGCATCATAACCAACGATACAGAACTAACTATAATGAATGATAAGTGCAAACTCCTATAATAAGAAAGAGTACAACACCATGTACAAATAAAAATACCCGAATATGCTGTCGGGTAACAGACAATACAAAAATCTGAAAGGGAAATGAAATATAAAACTGTTGACCTACAACACTTGAATACTAATTCAAAATACAAACAGAATCCTAATCTATATGTACAAAGATAGTAATCGACTAAAACAAAGTGCCACGACAGTCCACTGCTGCCACAGCTCCAGGAATACTGGATGGATAAACATCAGGGGCGTCCTTGCGGAGGAACACCTAAAGAAATACAATATATACATGGAGGAGAGAATATAAACGGGCCAGAGCCAGAGTTGAAAAAGGTTTTATAGCAAGTGCATTAAAATGCATAATAATTATAAATGCATTATTACATGATTTAATGGAATCGAAATCTCCATATTAATCCAACTCACCCCTCCACTAATGCGCGCGCTAATCGTATGTACTTGATCTCCAAAGGGATGCCCAAATTCTATTTAGGAAAAAGGATTCTAACTTTAACCCAATTGAATCATTTGATTTAAATCATCTAACTTAACTCCCAATCTACACTTATCTATTTTATTTAAATTAAATACTTCAACATTAGTATTATAGTTGTCTTTATAATGTTCATTTGTTGAACACATAAAGTTGCATCACCATGCTCATAATCACATCATCATTCTTAATTACCAGAATTTCATATATTCTAGTTATGCCCTTATTTGGCATGCAAACATAAATATAGTATTATATATGAGTTATTAGCATCAAGAGTTAAGGACTAAACTCCTCCCGATTCTCAACACGGCACTGCGTTTCGTGCGTGGGACGTCTCGCCGAAGCGAAATCCAAATAAGGAACCCCCCCATTACACTACTCTTGACCGTATCAATCCTCGGGGCTCATTACACCCTCAATGAAAGATGCATGTAACCCAAATTATTATCCAATTTTAATTAATTAATATTCTCAATTCTCAACAGTACACGGCGTTTCATGCGTGGGACGTCTCGTCGAAGCGAAATCCAAACAAGGAACCCCCCCGTTACACTACTCCTGGCACTGTCGATCCTCGGGATAGGTGATATATATATAAGTATGAGCATTAAGGACTAACTTCTCCCCAATTTCCAACATTACACGGCGGTTCGTGCGTGGGATATCTCGTCGAGGCGAAATCCAAACAAGGAACCCCCCCGATACACTAGTCCTGGCAATGTTAGTCCTTGAGGTCCATTAAGCCCTTGATACCCAAGTACAAGCAAAAACAACAATAACCATCCAACCGAGCTATAACTCGAGAACGCGGGCTCACATGTTATTATCTTCCAGTTGCCCATATACGTAGCAAACTGGGGCCACCTGGTGGGGTTCAACGACACCCACCTCGTGATCACTCACGCACACAACGTCCGGGAAGCGGTCATAGCTCCTAATCGGCAAGTGAGAACGTCACATACCCCCGACTTCTCACCCCCAAAAGAATGCATATACATCGCATAATAATCACAATGCACGACTATGACGTGGGGACTATCCACACCCTGCTCTTTGAGCCAGGATGCTCACCCTCAACGCACGCAACTTCCCAATGATAGCAAGGAGGGGGTATGCTTCACTATATATATATATATATATATATATATACACCATCATATAAGGTAAACATACAACACCACATAATAAAGATATACCGTCATATAAAGTATACCTGTCACATTGTTTTCATATTTATTATGCGCCCTTAGGCGCAACCAAATTAATGTCATTGTTTAGTATATTATCTCTCGTGATATACTAATCGTCAATTCTCACACATTTTCCCCACTTAGTATACTCGATACTATTTTTCGCTTGAAGCTCACATGTCGCTTCTATTTACATTTCTCATCGTGTGAGGTATCTCCCAAATCAATTATCATTAAGGATACTTCTTTATCCGTATGCACATCAATTAGCATTTATCATTTTCCATCCATAATAGGGTTCAATTTATTTTATGAACCTTTGAAATTATCCCATTTGGGATTTGATCCTAAGATCCACTATCTGTATATTAGTCTCATTCTTTCATACGGATATAATTATTTTCTCCAATTTGAACTCACAATAGTAGTGGGCTTCCCCACTTAGGAAAATACCGAAATCTCTAATTGATATTCCTCAAATTTAGTCCATATGACACCAATAATTTTGTATAATGGAAACTCTCTAAAAATCTCCAAAACATACTCCAAATAACTCCTATAGAGATTCCCAATCGATAACCGCAGGCGGACCGGGATGAAATTCTTCCTAGAAAAACATCTCCAAAAAAATCCCTTGTTTCCGAATCAATTTGGCCCCTCTGAATCGATTCGGCCCCAAAAGCGAATCAATTCGGCCCATCCGAATCGATTCGACCCAATAGACCTGAGAGTCTTCTACATACCGAATCGATTCGCAAGGGGCGAATTGATTCGGCCCTAAACTCCTGGGGATTCTGCAACAGACCGAATCGATTCGGAAGGGGCGAATCGATTCGGTTAGTGCAGCAAGCTACGAAATGGGTAATTTTCTTCTTAACCCAAAATACCCAAAAATTATTTTTATCATCTTCCAACTATTTTGATCCAACCCAATCACAAATATAACATTAATATTCATCCGATAACACATATAAACTAATTTCTAACCTTAAATCCATTTATACACAACAAATCTAAGGTTTTCCCAAAAGTTAGGTTGTGTCAATTTAAACCTAAAAACCACAAATTAAATCCACAAATCGGGAAATAAATGGTACACAACAATTATTTAGCCAGTTTAATCACTTGCCTCGGGTTCGTAGGGTCTGAATCCGCCTTGAGATCGCGTATTTGCCGGAAATCTCCACTTTCTCTCTCTTTTTTCTCCTTCTTTCTCTTCTTCTTTCTTTCTCTCTTTCTTTCTATTTCTCTCTTTGGAGAATTTTTGTCCCATGGGCTAATTAAGCCTATAATCCCAAAATACACATCTTTAAATGATAATACACACTTTAAATGACTCGGTAACTTTAATTCGAGTCAAACGGTCCTAAATCATTTAGGAACCTAAATAAACCCCAAGTACAGTCATTTAGACTTTCTCGACCCTTCCAGACACAACTACACCCTCAGAATTGCCATTTGACACCTTCTAACGACTCCAAATTTTGACCTCAATTGCCAATTTAAATAATCTCCAATTAAAATAATATTTATTTCTCCCAAAATAAATAAATCACCGTCTCCAAGACCTCGGGTTGTTACAATGGGTGAGGGTCTTATCTCACTTTCAGGGAAGGAATATGATCGCCTCCGCTACGTTTTTATCTCGGGCCAGGTTGGTGAGCGATTCCAACTTGGGTAACTAGGTTATGTGAGCACACCTAGTGAGATCGCACTTTAGAGGAAATCATCTGGTGAGGGTATACTCGGAGGGATGGATATACATATGACATATGTGTGGATGTTTTAGTAAAGGTACGTATATAATGGTAAATAATATTATATGCGGGTAATAATACAGTGTGTTATGTATTTACTTTATATAACTTGTGTCACGGTTATATGAAATTATTTAAAAAGGAATTTATAAATTTAATTAGTGAGATAACTTACAACCCATGAATAATAATACTCGGGTTAGAGTAGTATGGCAAGGGGAGATTATACCAGGACTAGTTGGATGGGGTAGTACAACTAGGTCAGGTTAAGGTAACCGTTAGGTGTGCACATTAGTGGAGGGGTGAGTATGTCCTCAAGGGAGTGCGACACTAACTTAAATATGAAGCGCATTCATGCATTTTAAATTACTGCATTTAATTCACTTGCTAAATATTTTCAAAATGTTTTGGGTTCTAACCCTTGCTATAAAACTATTTTCAAAACCTTTTAGGTGTCCAGCCACAAGGACACCAAAATTGATATTCTATTCCAGGTACACGGAGTTGTAGCATATGTGGATGCTAGCAGGAGCTTGGATTAGACGCAACGTTCATTCTTTCCTAGAGTAGGAATCATTTATCAGTTTCAATTTACTTAGGGCATGTCGCCCAGACTTTTCAGTTGTAGTTTTCAGATTTATCTATTCAGTTGTTGGATAATGGTTGTTGGACTATTTTTTTTGTGGCCGGTGGTTTATTCGGTAAGTAGTTAAATTAATTATTCAGTTGATTGAATTCAGTTGTTTGAACGGTTTATATTTATTTTCGCATGTACTATTTTGTTTATTTAATGAGTTAAAATTTGGCACTAGCTTTTTGGAATACTAGGTGATTAGTAAGTTAAAAAAAATCGACGGTAATGCTAAGGATGAACCAATTGGGATTCCTGTTTTAATTTGATATAGGACTGATCACCCGATATTTTATTAGACGGGGTGTCACATGTGGGAGGATGATTTTTGGGGTTTTGTGAGATGAATGTATTAATGCTTAAATTGAAACGTTGGATGAAGGGTAAGTTTCAGATGCAGAGGTTTTTTTTTTTTGGATGAATGTATTAATGTTGAAATTGGAAGGTTAGATCGGGACATATAAACTTTGAAGGGTAGGATTTGGGTTTGCATAATGTTTGAGGAGTTTTTGGTCTTTTGAAATTTGGAATAAAAGTTTCCTCTTTTTAAGTAGTAGAGATGGTATGTACTGGGTCCGCACCATAAGGAGTCCTTACAGGAGGGGGGATATATATATATATATATATAACCTTTATTGATGTGTACTATACATGTTTTTTATTATACAACATAATTTATCACATTGGCATGTTCGTGTTATGTCGCATCCGAATTTCGTGTAGAACTTCAAATTATGGAACTTTTATTTCTATGTAACGGATGTAGATCAAGGGTTACTCTACTCTTCCCAGTACCAAATAAAATTATAAAAATGTAAGAGTTAGCTGAAGTATTGTAGAGATCCAACAACTATATATGCATCAACAAATCTTACTATAAATGAATTCTACTACTAAATAACAAAGACTTATATTGTAAATCAATCGAACATCACAGAATTCCAACAGAAAATCTAACTGTAAATGAATAAAGTAAATACTAAGAGCATCTCTATTGGGGGAACCCACACGACAGGCAAATTTAGAGATTGAGAATTGCCTTTACCTTTCACTCAACAGGTGAGTACACAATGGTGGAAACATTTTCAATTTGTAAATTACTTCCTACGAACAAATGTTGTTCGTAGGAAATAAAAAATATTTCTTACAAACAACATTTGTTCATAGGAAATATTACGAAGTAATGTTGGCCTTAAGAACCCAAATATGTAATAAAAATGAGTATATATATTTGTTACGAACTTATGAAGTTCATAGGAATTCCTACGAAAAAATGAAGTTCGTAGGAAGTCTTTACAAATTCAGTAGCCATTCAACAAAACTAGAGAACCTCTACCATTTTTCATATAAAATTTGTTGGCTTTCGCCCACCACTACAGACCATTCAGTTTATAACTTTAACCATCCGTGTGTCTTTTAGCTCGACCACTGTGGATGCTCTAATTACCCTATAAGATTTATGTGGAGAGCTTAAATAAGGAACTCATTAACGTTCCTTTGTCTGATTGGGTGTGGAGTTTATTTTTTGGTGAGCGTACTCCCAAATATAATCAAAATATTATGATGTGACACAAATTTCTTGTACTTCAACTCCCACTAGTCACGGTTTGACGAGGTGGCGATGGGTGGCGGTAAATCGGTTTTCTAGTGATTGACAAGTGGTGTTATAAACAACTTCACCCATACACAATTCCTTTAGAAAAAGGGTGTGAAAAATAAAATTCATACACACTCCGTTTATTTAATGGGTGACATGACACTACCCGTAAAGTTATAACTTTTGATTCGTTAACAACATATTAGTATATTGGCCGCTTAGCCCGTCTACCCGTGTAACTTTAAAAATATCACTTTCACATTTTTACAAATTAACATAGTTCAGCGAATTTTTTTTAATGAGGTACTCTTGCCAAATAATCATTGTTAATGGTCATTTTTTACAATATTACAAGAGAAACACACACACACACACACACACACACACACACACACACACACATATATATATATATATATATATATTTTTTTTTTTTGAGGAAAAAATATTTGTTCATAATGCATTGAAACAATTTAATATCTGCGCACATATATAACTAAGGGGATTAATATAAAGAAAATCTCGCATATATGTAATTAGATTTATTTGGAACTAATGTAGAAACTCCAAAACATAATTCATATAAAAAGTACTCCCAGACTCTCACATTCACAATACTATAATTTTAAATGTCTCTGCCTCAAACTATTCACCACAAAAACATATTGTCTCGTTGGCACCAAAAGATTACTACAGAATTTTAAAAAAAAATGTTTCCCCTTTGCTCTTTCAGCTTCTCCAGTCATTGCCATTGTAGCCCAAAAAATAAAATAGTATACAACTAGAGAAGTTTTGAATAAGTAAATTAGAGAAGTAAAAGACAAAAGCTTGAGATAAATTTCAATACTCGTCTTAATTATCAATAGAAACCCTGTTTGAGTAGCACTCTGACCTCGATTAAGTTATATCCTCAGTCATATCTTCCGTTATAACTACACTTTGTAAAACCAAATAAAAGTATAAAAATGTAGGAGTTAAACTAAAATACAGTAGAGATCCAACAACTATATATGCAGCAACATATGTAACTATAAATGAATCCAACAGAAAATAGCAAATACATGTGCTATAGATCAAAACAACACAATAACACAATAGTTAGCAGAAGATGTGAATTTTATTTTGAATGACAAATACACATGACAAAGTCTAATCTTCCACCAAACACAACAGCAACCAGCATATTGAATAACACAACGATGCTAATGCAATGATTAACAGAATATCTGATATTTATTTTGAATGAGAAATACAGAGAATCCTCTCCATATATGAGGTTAAGGTCAGCCAACATCCGCCTTTCCCAGACCTGTAGTTAAGCGGGAGCCTTGTGCACTGGGTACGAATACACAGCAGATCTGATTTTTATATAAAAGGAGGAATACACAACAGTTAACAAATCTGATCTGTAGGATTTTTAATAGATCTGTTGTGAGCTTTGTTTATTGAAAAAAAATCGAGATGCAATTTTATATATGGGAATCGATAACACGTCACGAGTCCAAAGAGAAAGTGTTGGATACTGATATTACTCTCCTTTCCAAAATGCAAGAATATCTAAATTTTCTAGCGATCAATGTTTGCCTCATCGTAGTACCTCTGAAGCTCACATAATTGCATAGTAGAACTCCCTTCTTGACATCTAAAAAAATTCTACATTAGAATATCGTATTAGAAATTCAGTCAATCCTAATATATATAAATTAAAAACACTTGTGTGACATACAAGTTAGCGATAGGATACGTTATTCCAGCTTGGGAAATTCAAGTTAGAGGAACTTTCCTTAAATCTAGCAATTGACATCATAAAACGCTTCCAAAACTTTAATATCATGTCCACATCACTTAATCCTTCGATGGACTATCTATAATTTTAATAACCCAATAGGGCCAATATAAATGAGCAATTGCTCGTTGATAAAGTAGCGCACCAACAAGCATTTCGCAAGTTGACTTTCATCTCATTGGAACATCTCCTTGCGATCTTTTTCTACTCGATAAAGTAACTTGTGCAAGAAAAATATCAAACGTGGCTTTTCTACGTGGTGAACCTTGGAACATATGTAATTCTTTCTCTAATCTTTACTACTAATTCATCAATCTCTTTTACTATCAAATTCACAACGTGACAACAATAATGAATATGGAAAAAATTACTGTTGACTAAATGGAGAAGGAAGAGAAGAAAACTAATTCTTATTTTCTTGATCTGAAAGAATAGACGGTGGAGCTAAATATATATATATATACATATATATATATATATATACATATATATATATACACTACACCAAAAACAGCATTTTGGCACACCCTGATATTAAAAATCTGGCACGGTTTAAAACTGTGCCAGATTTTGGCACGGTTTAATAGAAATTTGGCACACTTTAAAACAGGTGTGCCAAAATTGAGTACACTTTACTAAGATATAAAATACCTCAAAATTTTGGGATATTTTAGTTTCCCTCTTCTCTATCCTTCTTCGTCTTCTCCCCCGCTCTCCCCTCTCTCTCCACCAAAAACGCAAGCCTTACCATCGGGTCACCAAAAACCCAAGCCCTACCATCCGCTCTCCCCCGCTCTCCCCCTCTCTCCCCTGCTGCGTCGGCCCTATTCCTGCCGTCGCCTCCCCTCTTTGGTTTATCCCCTGCCGTCGCCCTTATTTTTCGGGTTTATCCTCCTCCGGTCACCTCCCCCGCTCCCCTGGTTCCGGGTTTTTGATATTCCGGTGTCGTGGTGTCCCTTCCGGCGACCTCGTGTTTTCTCAGTTTGAAGTATTTTATCTGGTTTCGTAATTTCTTTCCTTTATAAGTATTATATATATATATATATATATATATATATATATATATATATATATATATATATATATATATATACTGATTGATTATATAATCATATACTGATATATATATACTGATATATATATATGATTATATATATATATGATCATATACTGATATGATTATATAATCATATACTGATATATATATACTGATATATATATATATATATATATATATATATATATATATTATATACTAACTGATATATAAATATAAAATCATATATACTGATTTATATATATATATACTGATTTATGATATATAAATATAAAATCAGTGATATATAAATATAAAATCATATATACTGATTTATATATATATATATATATACTGATTTTTATATATATATATATATATATATATATATATATTCGATTAAACTCTAGAATTAGATTTAATCTAGAATTATTTAGAATTGTCTAGAATTATTTAGAATTATCTAGAATTAAATCTATTTTATTATATAGTGAATTATCTAGAATTAAATCTATTTTATTAAATCACTATATATCTAGAATTAAATCTATTTTATTAAATCACTATATATTAGATTTAATTCTAGATAATTCTAGATTAAATCTAATTCTAGAGTTTAATCTAATATATATATATATATATATATATATATATATATATATATATATATATATATATATATATATATATATATATATATATACTGAGGTGGAATTAAATCTAATATATACTGATTTTTGGAATGTGGAGATAACTTTTCAATAATCCAGTTTAGGAAAGAGAGAGCCATGTGCAGCTAACATTTTCAGTCTTGAGGTGGGTGATATATGAGGTGATTGTGTTTTCTTGGCAAGATCTGATGGGGGTGTTGGGATTTCCAAGCACTTGAGGTGATTGTGCTCTCAAAGGCCCAGTCAGGGCACACTCCCTCCAAGGCTGTTGTCGCCCCTCTAAGGTATTTCTCATATTAATTTTTTGAATGGGTTTTTTGTTTTGCAACAAAATGCATTTTTTTTTGCACAAAAATGGTTCAATGTGCACAAAATGCATTTTAGGGCATAATAATCTCATATTAATATTTAAGTGTTTAAATGCTCATTGTGCTTGTTCATGTTTGTGACAATGTTAATGTGCACATAGAGGGGTAAAGCTTGGATAGTCCAATTGTTAGCTGTGGCCTGTTTCTCGCTAGCAACAAAAATGGAGGAGATTGAAGTGCCTCCCATTGTTGATTTACAGGTGAGAGAAAAATTAATGTGAATATTTATTTATTTCATTATATATTGATCCATTTTCCTTTCTGATATGTTCTTATATGTAATGGACATATGGATTTTTGTGAGTAGGTAGGAGATCCCAAATTTTTATTTGAAGGCAAAACCATACAAAGAATGGCGCTTCTTGTTTTGAGAACCTTGAATGGAGATCCCAAGTTCTTTCATAGACTACTTTCTTAAAAAGATTAACCATGATCATCTTCCATCACAATCTTTGATCTCTAGATCAATTCAATACATCTTAAGCACAATCAAAGGTAGATTATTCACTATATATATAATAAAGCACAATATAACGCGTGTCCTAATGGCACATAATGATACCTAATTATACTCATAAAAGGGACATGTTATCAATTTCACAAACGTGTGTGTATAATCATATATGGGTACTGTAATATTAAAGAGTTTGATCCAGTGCTCGGTGGGAATTGAATGCAGGTATTGGGGAGGTTTGGAGATCAAAAGGCCAGCATAGGCTGCCAGTGATTTGTTTGGTTTTGTTTTACAAATGTTCAACTCAGGCCAGTTCCATCCAATCTTAATCAAGTTACTACAGGTAACTATTATTTAGTACCCATTCATTAACCTTTTAAATTGCAATAAATTATTTCTACTCAATATTTAGAGTTTATCGTTTTCATTCTATATCTGATCATTCCTTTTAAAGTTTGAAAATCACTTCATGGCTTACTTTATGAGCTTATTTAGTTAAATTGGTGGAAGGGACTTGCTGGTGGTTTGGTTTTGGAATTTGCTGTTGCTGTTGAGTTTATATTAAATGTTAAAACATGTTGGATTTAACGAATAAACAAATGAAACTATGTCAAAAAATTTTAAAATACATAAACGTTCAAAATTGATTAAAAACATACCGATAGAGAATATGACGATATATGACGATATAGGAGGCACGAACACCTCGCACGGGACCAATGTAACTTGTAGGAACTGACCGCGTAGTCCCGGGTCGCTCGGTTTGAGAGTATGACGATAATCTGCAAAAATGACACTTAGAGTTAAAAACATGCCGTTAAAGGGTGAAAACCCAAACTAGCCCCCCAACGACCCCGTAGGAGGCACGAACACCTCGCACGGGATCAATGCAACTTGTAGGAACTAACCGCGTAGCCCCGGGTCTCCCGGTTTGAGAGGATGACGATAATTTGCAAAAATCACACTTAGACTTAAAAATAAGCCGTTAAAGGGTGAAAACCCAAACCAGCCCCCAAACGACCTCGTAGGACGCACGAACACCACGCACGGGACCAATGTAACTTGTAGGAACTGACCGTGTAATCCCGGGTATCCCAGTTTGAGAGTATGACGATAATTTGCAAAAATCACACTTAGACTTAAAAACAAGTCGTTAAAGGGTGAAAACCCAAACCAGCCCCCAAACGACCCCGTAGGAGGCACGAACACCTCGTACGGGACCAATGTAACTTGTAGGAACTGACCGCGTAAGCCCGGGTATCCCGGTTTGAGAGTATGGCGATAATCTGCAAAAATCACACTTAGACTTAAAAACATGCAGTTAAAGGGTGAAAACCCAAACCAGCCCCCAAACGACCCCGTAGGAGGCACGAACACCTCGCACGGAACCAATGTAACTTGTAGGAACTGACCGCGTAGTCCCGCATCGCTCGGTTTGAGAGTATGACGATAATCTGCAAAAATCACACTTAGAGTTAAAAACATGCCGTTAAAGGGTGAAAACCCAAACCAGCCCCCCAACGACCCCGTAGGAGGCACGAACACGTCGCACGGGACCAATGCAACTTGTAGGAACTGACCGCGTAGCCCCGGGTCTCCCGGTTTGAGAGGATGACGATAATTTGCAAAAATCACACTTAGACTTAAAAACAAGCCGTTAAAGGGTGAAAACCCAAACCAGCCCCCAAACGACCCCGTAGGAGGCACGAACACCTCGCACGGGACCAATGTAACTTGTAGGAACTGACGGCGTAATCCCGGGTATCCCGGTTTGAGAGTATTACGATAATTTACAAAAATCACACTTAGACTTAAAAACATGCCGTTAAAGGGTGAACACCCAAACCAGCCCCCAAACGACCCCGTAGGAGGCACGGACACCTCGCACGGGACCAATGCAACTTGTAGGAACTGACCGCATAATCCCGGGTATCCCAGTTTGAGAGTATGACGATAATTTGCAAAAATCACACTTAGACTTAAAAATATGCTGTTGAAGAGTGAAAACCCTAACCAGCCCCCAACCGACCCCGTAGGAGGCACGAACATCTCGCACGGGACCAATGTAACTTGTAGGAACTAACCGCGTAGTCCCGGGTCGCTCGGTTTGAGAGTATGACGATAATCTGCAAAAATCACACTTAGAGTTAAAAACATGTCGTTAATGGGTGAAAACCCAAACCAGCCCCCAAACGACCCCGTAGGAGGCACGAACACCTCGCATGGGATCAATGTAACTTGTAGGAACTGACCGCGTAGTCCCGGGTCGCTCGGTTTGAGAGTATGACGATAATCTGCAAAAATCACACTTAGAGTTAAAAACATGCCGTTAAAGGGTGAAAACCAAACTAGCCCCCCAACGACCCCGTAGGAGGCACGAACACCTCGCACGGGACCAATGCAACTTGTAGGAACTTACCGCGTAGTCCCGGGTCTCTCGGTTTGATAGTATGACGATAATTTGCAAAAATCACACTTAGACTTAAAAACAAGCTGTTTAAGGGTGAAAACCCAAACGAGCCCCCCATCGACCCCGTAGGAGGCACGAACACGTCGCACGGGACCAATGTAACTTGTTGGAACTGACCGCGTAGTCCCGGGTCTCCGGGTTTGAGAGGATGATGATAATCTGCAAAAATCGCACTTAGACTTAAAAACATGCCGTTAAAGGGTGAAAACCCAAACCAGCCCCCCAAACGTCCCCGTAGGAGGCACGAACACCTCGCACGGGACCAATGTAACTTGTAGGAACTGACCGCGTAGTCCCGCATCGCTCGGTTTGAGAGTATGACGATAATCTGCAAAAATCACACTTAGAGTTAAAAACATGCCGTTAAAGGGTGAAAACCCAAACAAACCCTCCAACGACCCCGTAGGAGGCACGAACACCTCGCACGGGACCAATGTAACTTGTAGGAACTGACCGCGTAGCCCCGGGTCTCCCGGTTTGAGAGGATGACGATAATTTGCAAAGATCACACTTAGACTTAAAAATAAGCCGTTAAAGGGTGAAAACCCAAACCAACCCCCGATCGACCCTGTAGGAGGCACAAATACCTCGCACGGGACCAATGTAACTTGTAGGAACTGACCGTGTAGTCCCGGGTCCCACGGTTTGAGAGTATGACGATAATTTGCAAAAATCACACTTAGACTTAAAAACAAGCCGTTAAAGGGTGAAAACCCAAACCAGCCCCCAAACGACCCCGTAGGAGGCACGAACACCTCGCACGGGACCAATGTAACTTGTAGGAACTGACCGCGTAGTCTCGGGTCGCTCGGTTTGAGAGTATGATGATAATCTGCAAAAATCACACTTAGACTTAAAAACATGCCGTTAAAGGGTGAAAACCCTAACTAGCCCCCCAACGACCCCGTAGGAGGCACGAACACCTCGCACGGGACCAATGCAACTTGTAGGAACTGATCGCGTAGCCCTGGGTCTCCCGGTTTGAGAGGATGACGATAATTTGCAAAAATCACACTTAGACTTAAAAACAAGCCGTTAAAGGGTGAAAACGCAAACCAGCCCCCAAACGACCCCGTAGGAGGCACGAACACCTCGCACGGGACCAATGTAACTTGTAGGAACTGACCGCGTAGTCCCGCATCGCTCGGTTTGAGAGTATGACGATAATCTGCAAAAATCACACTTAGAGTTAAAAACATGCCGTTAAAGGGTGAAAACCCAAACCAGCCCCCCAACGACCCCGTAGGAGGCACGAACACCTCGCACGGGACCAATGTAACTTGTAGGAACTGACCGCGTAGCCCCGGGTCTCCCGGTTTGAGAGGATGACAATAATTTGCAAAGATCACACTTAGACTTAAAAACAAGCCTTTAAAGGGTGAAAACCCAAAGCAACCCCCGATCGACCCTGTAGGAGGCACAAATACCTCGTACGGGACCAATGTAACTTGTAGGAACTGACCGTGTAGTCCCGGGTCCCACGGTTTGAGAGTATGACGATAATTTGCAAAAATCACACTTAGATTTAAAAACAAGTCGTTAAAGGGTGAAAACCCAAACCAGCCCCCAAAGACCCCGTAGGAGGCACGAACACCTCGCACGGGACTAATGTAACTTGTAGGAACTGACCGCGTAGTCTCGGGTCGTTCGGTTTGAGAGTATGACGATAATCTGCAAAAATCACACTTAGACTTAAAAACATGCCGTTAAAGGGTGAAAACCCTAACTAGCCCCCCAACGACCCCGTAGGAGGCACGAACACCTCGTACGGGACCAATGCAACTTGTAGGAACTGACCGCATAGCCCCGGGTCTCTCGGTTTGAGAGGATGACGATAATTTGCAAAGATCACACTTAGACTTAAAAACAAGCCGTTAAAGGGTGAAAACCCAAACCAACCCCCGATCGACCCTGTAGGAGGCACAAATACCTCGCACGGGACCAATGTAACTTGTAGGAACTGACCGTGTAGTCCCGGGTCCCATGGTTTGAGAGTATGATGATAATTTGCAAAAATCACACTTAGATTTAAAAACAAGCCGTTAAAGGGTGAAAACCCAAACCAGCCCCCAAAGACCCCGTAGGAGGCACGAACACCTCGCACGGGACCAATGTAACTTGTAGGAACTGACCGCGTAGTCTCGGGTCGTTTGGTTTGAGAGTATGAGGATAATCTGCAAAAATCACACTTAGACTTAAAAACATGTCGTTAAAGGGTGAAAACCCTAACTAGCCCCCCAACGACCCCGTAGGAGGCACGAACACCTCGCACGGGACCAATGCAACTTGTAGGAACTGACCGCGTAGCCCCGGGTCTCCCGGTTTGAGAGGATGACGATAATTTGCAAAAATCACACTTAGACTTAAAAACAAGCCGTTAAAGGGTGAAAACCCAAACCAGCCCCCAAACGACCCCGTAGGAGGCACGAACACCTCGCACGGGACCAATGTAACTTGTAGGAACTGACCGCGTAGTCCCGCATCGCTCGGTTTGAGAGTATGACGATAATCTGCAAAAATCACACTTAGAGTTAAAAACATGCCGTTAAAGGGTGAAAACCCAAACCAGCCCCCCAACGACCCCGTAGGAGGCACGAACACCTCGCACGGGACCAATGTAACTTGTAGGAACTGACCTCGTAATCCTGGGTATCCCGGTTTGAGAGTATGACGATAATTTGCAAAAATCACACTTAGACTTAAAAACATGCCGTTAAAGGGTGAACACCCAAACCAGCCCCCAAACGACCCCGTAGGAGGCACGAACACCTCGTACGGGACCAATGTAACTGTTAGGAACTGACTGCATTATCCCGGGTATCCCGGTTTGAGAGTATGACGATAATTTGCAAAAATCAAACTTAGACTTAAAAATATGTTGTTAAAGAGTGAAAACCCTAACCAGCCCCCAAACGACCCCGTTGGAGGCACGAACATCTCGCACGGGACCAATGTAACTTGTAGGAACTGACCGCGTAATCCCGGGTATCCCGGTTTGAGAGTATTACGATAATCTGCAAAAATCACACTTAGAGTTAAAAACATGCCGTTAAAGGGTGAAAACCCAAACCAGCCCCCAAACGACCCCGTAGGAGGCACGAACACCTCGCACGGGACCAATGTATCTTGTAGGAACTGACCGCGTAGTCCCGCGTCGCTCGGTTTGAGAGTATGACGATAATCTGCAAAAATCATACTTAGAGTTAAAAACATGCCGTTACAGGGTGAAAACCCAAACTAGCCCCCCAACGACCCTGTAGGAGGCACGAACACCTCGCACGGGACCAATGCAACTTGTAGGAACTGACCGCGTAGTCCCGGGTCTCCCGGTTTGATAGTATGACGATAATTTTTCAAAAATCACACTTAGACTTAAAAACAAGCCGTTAAGGGGTGAAAACCCAAACCAACCCCCCATCGATCCCGTAGGAGGCACGAACACCTCGCACGGGACCAATGTAACTTGTAGGAACTGACCGCGTAGTCCCGGGTCTCCCGGTTTGAGAGGATGACGATAATTTGCAAAAATCACACATAGAGTTAAAAACATGCCGTTAAAGGGTGAAAACCCAAACCAGCCCCCCAACGACCTCGTAGGAGGCACGAACACCTCGCACGGGACCAATATAACTTGTAGGAACTGATCGAGTAGTCCCGGGTAACCCGATTTGAGAGTATGACAATAATTTGCAAAAATCACACTTAGACTTAAAAACAAGACGTTAAAGGGTGAAAACCCAAACCAGCCCCTCATCGATCTCGTAGGAGGCACGAACACCTCGCACGGGACCAATGTAACTTGTAGGAACTGACCGCGTAATCCCGGCTAACCCGATTTGAGAGTATGACCATAATCTGCAAAAATCACACTTAGAGTTAAAAACATGTCGTTAAGGAGTGGAAACCCAAACCAGCCCCAAAACGACCCCGTAGGAGGCACGAACACCTCGCACGGGACTAATGTAACTTGTAGGAACTGACCGCGTAGCCCCGGGTCTCCCGGTTTGAGAGGATGACGATAATTTGCAAAAATCACACTTAGAGTTAAAAACAAGACGTTAAAGGGTGAAAACCCAAACCAACCCCCGATCGACCCTGTAGGAGGCACAAATACCTCGCACTAACTAGCCCCCCAGCGACCCCGTAGGAGGCACGAACACCTCGCACGGGACCAATGCAACTTGTAGGAACTGACCGCGTAGCCCCGGGTCTCCCGGTTTGAGAGGATGACGATAATTTGCAAAAATCACACTTAACTTAAAAACAAGTCGTTAAAGGGTGAAAACCCAAACCAGCCCCCAAACGACCCCGTAGGAGGCACGAACACCTCGCACGGGACCAATGTAACTTGTAGGAACTGACCGCGTAGTCCCGGGTCGCTCGGTTTGAGAGTATGACGATAATCTGCAAAAATCACACTTAGAGTTAAAAACATGCCGTTAAAGGGTGAAAACCAAACTAGCCCCCCAACGACCCCGTAGGAGGCACGAACACCTCGCACGGGACCAATGCAACTTGTAGGAACTTACCGCGTAGTCCCGGGTCTCTCGGTTTGATAGTATGACGATAATTTGCAAAAATCACACTTAGACTTAAAAACAAGTTGTTAAAGGGTGAAAACCCAAACCAGCCCCCCATCGACCCCGTAGGAGGCACGAACACCTCGCACGGGACCAATGTAACTTGTTGGAACTAACCGCGTAGTCTCAGGTCTCCCGGTTTGAGAGGATGATGATAATCTGCAAAAATCACACTTAGACTTAAAAACATGCCGTTAAAGGGTGAAAACCCAAACCAGCCCCCCAACGACCTCGTAGGAGGCATGAACACCTCGCACGGGACCGATGTAACTTGTAGGAACTGACCCCGTAGTCTCGGGTCTCCCGATTTGAGAGTATGATGAAAATTTCCACTCATATATGTAATTTTATAGTTAAGTAAAATTTTTTTTTTGCAAATTATTGGGTTACTAATATCGTATCTTTTTTTTATCCTATTTTTTTGCAGGATAACAGTTTATCGTTGCATTTATTCACGTGGAACACACAGAGAACTCAATGGTTTACAACAAGGGATTTATTCATGATTCCATTTTTTTGTGTCATGGCCGTGCGGTCTTTTGTTGTTTTATTGTTGAGTTTTATGGCCGTGCAGGCTTTTGTAAGTTAATTGTTATATTTTGTGACCGTGCGGGCTTTATAATAGGCAGGTTTTGGAATGTCCAAAAAATAGAGGAAACTCTGCCCAATTTTTTTTGGCCATGTAAACTATTAAAGACTTGTAATATTTTGAAGTTTGTATGTACATTAATTTATTAACAACGTGCAATATTATTAATTTCTGAGTTTTGTGCTTTCAAATAATTTTTTTTTTTTATAAAAAATTTGGCACAGTTCAAAATCGTGGCGAAAGTGTATCATATTTTGGCACGATTTTGAACTGTGCCAAAAAATTTTAAACTGTTCTGAATCTGGCACAGTTAAAAACTGTGCCAAAAGTGTGCCAGAAATATCAAATTCTGGCACGGTTTAAAAGTGTGCCAGAAGTGTTCCTATTTGCCCAAATATGGCACAGTTAAAAACTGTGCCAAAAGTGTGCCAGAAATATCAAATTCTGGCACGGTTTAAAAGTGTGTCAGAAGTGTTCCTGTTTGACCAAATCTGGCACACTTTTGAGCCGTGCCAGAAAAAAATTGCCATTTTGGAACACCTGATTCTGGCACAGTTCAAAACCGTGCCAGATTTGATCTGGCACAGTTTTAAACCGTGCCAGATTCCTGTTTTTGGTGTAGTGATAGCAGCCTAAAATAGAATAAAAGAATGTACAGCTGTACTAGTAAGTTACATAAGAAATGACCATCTAATCTACAACTAACTAACTGCTTAACTAACTGACAAACTAACTGTTTGTTATATCTAAAACTCCCTCCTAAGATGGAGTGTAAATGTCTTTGACAACCATCTTGGAAAGAAGAGGTTACAAAGTAGAAGAAGGCAAAGCTTTTGTGAAAATATCAGCAAGTTGGTGATGTGATCGGATGGGCATGAGTTTGATCGAGCCTTGTGTAACTTTGTCTCAAACAAAATGGCAATCAATTTCGATGTGTTTGGTACGTTCATGAAATGTATGATTAGAAGCTATATGAACAATAGCTTGGTTATCATCAAAGAGAAGAGACGGAGAAGAATCATTGATGTGGAAATCTTTGAGAAGTTGTTGAAGCCATATAAGTTCACTGGCAGTGGAGGCTAAAACACGGTATTCAACTTCAGCAGAAGATCTAGAAACAGTAGATTGTTTCTTGGCTTTCCAAGAAACTAAGGAATCCCCAATGAAGATGCAATAGCCAGTGACAGATCTGCGTGTCTCTTTACAGGTGCCCCAATCACCAGCAGAAAATGCCTTGAGTTGAAGAGAGGACGATGAAGAGAAGAATAATCCTTGGCCAGGAGATGACTTCAAATAACGCAGTAAGTGGTGAACAGCTTGAAGATGGGGTTGCCTGGGTTGAGCCAATTATTGACTTAATTTGTGGACTGCAAAGGTAATGTCAGGTCTTGAAATAGTTAAGTATAAAAGTCTGCCAATGAGTCTGCGATATTCTGAACTATCATTAAGAAGAGGACCTTCAAGAGCATTGAGTTGAAGTTTGGGATCCATAGGTGTGGTAGAAGGTTTGCAAGCCAAAAAACCTGTGTCTTCAAGTAGCTGAAGTGTGTAGTGTCTTTGTGAGAGGACAATGCCTTAAGTGGAATGAGCTATTTCAAGCCCAATGAAGTATTTTAATGAACCCAAATCTTTGAGTTTGAAGTGACTACGGAGAAAAGTCTTTAAAGAAGAAATGAGAGACGAATTAGGACCAGTGATGATGATGTCATCAACGTAGCCAAGTAGAGCTATGAAAGAAGATCCTGAACCTTTGGTAAAAATGGAGTAATCAGACTTTGACTGATGGAAGCCATAAGCAATGAGTGATTGCGAAAATTTAGAATACCATTGTCGTGAGGCTTGTTTAAGACCATAGAGGGATTTATTGAGTTTGCATACCAGAGGTGGTTGAAGTTTGGAATGCTCCCCCTGTCTATTGTAGCCCAGAGGTAAGTTCATGTATACTTCCTCAAGTAGATCACCATTGAGGAATGCATTATTCACATCCAGCTGAATAAGAGGCCAGTGTTGAGCAGCAGCTAGAGCTAAAAGGACTTTTACAGTCACTAATTTTGCCACGGGAGAGAAGGTTTCTAAGAAATCAAGTCCTTCTTGTTGAGTGTAGCCTTTAGCTACTAATCTGTCTTTATATTTTTCAATTTGTCCATGAGAATCATATTTGATCTTGTAAATCCATTTACATCCAATTGAGTGTTTGCCTAAGGGAAGAGGCATAATGGACCATGTGTTGTTGTCTTCTAAGGCTTGTAATTCAGCATTCATAGCTTTCCTCCATTGAGGATATTTTACAGCTTGGTGGTAAAACTGGGGTTCTGAAAAAGTGGACACAATCATGGCAAAGTGCTTATAGGATGATGAAAGAGAATTGTATGAAATGTGATTGAAGTGGGATAAATTGGGGATGAAATGGTAGGAGGACTATTAGTGAGCATATTACAATGGTAGTCTTGGAGATAAGATTGGGCTTGATTGTCTCTGGAGGATCTGCGAGGTGGAGTAGGTTGAGTAATTGGAATATGGCAAGTATCTGATATGGAAACATCAGGAGGAGTAGGGGAATGGTGGATTGTATATGGAGGGGGTGAATCAAATGGAGATTTAGAATAAGAAGGAATGATATCTTGAGGAGAATTAGGAAGAACCAAAGTAGGGAATGGGTCAATGAGTGATGTAGGAGAGGTAATGGCATGAAAAGGAAAGATATGTTCATGAAACACAACATCTCTCGAAACAAATACTTGTTTTGTAGAGATATAATAGATTCTATAGCCTTTGATGCCTGGAGGATATCCCAGAAAAATACATTTTCTACATCTAGGTTCAAATTTGGTACGATGTGCTGTGAGGGTAGAAGCAAAAGCAAGGCAACCAAAGACTATTCGCAGGAACAAAATTGTATAAGAGTTCATAGGGTGTTTTATTTTGAAGTAAAGAGGAAGGGGTTCTATTGATGATAAAAGTAGCAGTGAGAACACATTCAGACCAAAAAGGAAGGGGAATTCTTGATTGAAAATAAAGTCAAAATGTTGAACCATCCAAAATTATGTTGACTCATCAAAATGTCACCAAAAAAGCGTTAGCAGCATTGTCCAAAGTCATTGAAAATAACTTTCCTTCAATCTCCCACTCTATTTTCTCATAAAAATGGATATCATGGTATGGAGGCGGCATAACTCAAAAATTAAGAATCCTCTTATGCAATTTGCAATCGTTGTCAATGAAATGGGTTGTGAGATAAGATGTCCATCAGAAACAAGTTTCAACAACTTTTAAAGATTTATCTTTTTTTAATCTCTTAAGTTGTGTGCCTAAAAACCTTAAACCATATTTCTACATGGCAATTTGAGACCCCGTGAATTGTAATTTACTATTGCCCTTATACATTCATATTCCACAAACCTAAATGGCAAATCATGTAAAATTATTGCTTCCACCACTAAGTCAACAAACACATCACAATCAAACCTATGGAGATTTTAATGAAATTGATTAGTTAGTTTGATAGGTAAATAGCAGTTGTATATCACGTGTATCATTCTTCACGCAATTGTTCATACGATTTGGCATCACCAGTAAGCACTCTCACATGTATATTCTAAATCACAATTTCTACATCTAGCTCTATGTTTTCCATCAGCAAACAATGGTAGTTTCCACAAGTACTCTCACATATATATTCTACACCACAATTACTACACCCAACTTTATGTTTTCAATCAGCATACAATGGTAGTTCCTCGGATAATGTTGAGACGTTTGAAGTGTTTTTTTCCTTTCTCTCCCTCTCTTCTCATCGGGTTTTTAAGGAATTATTGGTCCATTTTCTTGTTGGCTTTGGATTTGTTGATCCACTATTGTTTTCTACAACTATTATCCTCTTCATTTAAAGCCAGTTACAGAAGAAATAAAAAAAGAAAGAAATCATATAATCTACAGAAACAAAGTCTAATGACACAAATATCACTACTTAAAAAAATCTAATTAAGGCAGATATTTAATTTCAACCACTGATAAATTTCTCCCAGCATTGCTCCAATTTCCCCAAAACTTTACTCCATTTTGCATCATCCATATATATGTGGATACATATATTACAGCATTTGTAACTGTATATATTTATTTCACATCATTCATAATTGAAGATCACTTTTGCCATTTTTAGTCTATGGTTTTAGCCGAGACTGATTGAACTCTACTAATATGCTAACATTAGTTTAAGTGTTTAACTAATTTAACTAACAATCTGTGACGCGCAATAGCTGATGTAAGTTATTGCAACATAACAATGAGAGAGAGAGAGGTGGCGACGTCGAAAATCAGAGCTAGTGGTGTGGGTTGTCACTGTGCTGTGAAGAACGACTTACTGAATGAACGACCAAAATGAAAAACAATTTGGGGCTTCATGTTTAATTTACCCTCTTCTCATTGCAAATATACCAAAATGACCCATAAAAATTCTTAAGGTTAGTGAGCCACACCACCCAAAACCTATATTAGTAAGTTTAACAGGTCTGGTGGGTCATTAATGGGTTTTGCAAATATAAATGAAACAGATTTGTCAAGTAACGGGCTGGAGAGTCAACCAGTTTATGACCTCAACCCTTTAAAACTTGACACATACCCAATTAATTTGTGTCAATTTCGCACCGTGTTAATGGGTCACATCGCAAATTGCCACACCTAGTTTGGTTGTGTATGATGCTAGTGTATGTTTTGCAAAACTTAGATTAAGCTATTCCAGTATATTTACCATGTTTGGTGTAACTTACCATTTCAAAGTATTTACTTACCAAGAACGCTTATTTAGTTCTCTTTTTATTTTTAAAGTATTTACTTGTTAAAAATACTTATCTAGTTCCTTTTTTTCCCTCCACCAGGCGAAGGCCAAGTCTCTTAGTAAAGCTGAAGCTAAGGCACATCACTGAAGGAGAGTGAAGTTGTATTTCTGCATTCGCATAGAAATAACAATTCATTATGAGATAACTATATTTGTTTTCCTATTCTAGGGGAATGACTCTGGTTGTAACTGTTCATTTTTTATTGCAAAGTGTTTACATGATTCTGACTTTATCAGCTATGATTGTGGACCATTTTTGTTGAAAAGTGTTACATGATTTTAGTTTTATCCGTTGTGATTGTGGACCTTCATCGTTTTCATTTTATGAGGAAATGGTGGTGAAGTGGAATGATTGTAATTTTATAATTTTTCAGTATTGCTGGATGTGAAAGTCAGGAACTCTCTCTCTCTCTCATTGAATACAATGGTTGTATAGATGGCATAGTATCGTAAGCTATTGAATTGCTATGATCATTGTAAAAGTGCGAAAGAATAAATTGTAAAAGAGTAAAGTATGAATATTTTAAAAAAAATTATGCTAGGTGACAGTAACTATACAATTGTTATATTCAATAACCCATTATAATTTGGATCCATTTTCAGTTTTGAAGATACATTTTTCCTGAGAAAACGGAGTCAACCCCTGTTAGGGGTGTAAATGGATATTCGAAAATTTAAATTTGTCTGGTATTCGAGTTCGAATTTTGCAGATATTTATCCGAAAAAATATCCGAAAGAGAGGATATGGATAGTATGTTAAAATATCTGGGAAAACGAATGCGGATACAGATACGGATAATCCGTATCTGAGGTGGAGTATCCATATTTGCATTGTTTTTCCAACACACACAACAATACAAACACACACAATACCACACTGAATATCGTTGATTTCGGCAAGTTTTAGTTCTAATTTCAGTATGTTTTAGTGTTAATTCCATTAAGTTTTAGTGTTGTTAATTTCAGTAAGTTGTAGTATTAATTTCAGCAAGTTTTAGTGTTAATTTCAGCAACATACGTACATATTACCTGTTAATTTCAGTAAGTTTTAGTGTTGTCGATTTATATGGATTGAATATTGTCATTTTTCAGTAACTTTTAGTGTTATTGATTAAATTTTACTGTTGTTGATTTATATGGAATGAATATTCTTGATTTTTCAGTATGTTTAACTTATAATGATTCAACAATTTAAATGTTAGTACTTGATTATAAACATTCTCTTAAGTGTTTATATTGTCGCTTTTTTAAGTTAGTTATAGCAAAATTCTCTTGAACTTTGATCATCTAATTTTTATTCAATATGAATTTTAGTTAATTTCAAAATTAGTGTTGATTGCAATTGATAAACAATATAAACGGATACGAATATTATTCGAATTTAGAGAATCCGGGAGGATACAGACATGGATACGAATAGTGTAGTTAGATAACGGATGCAGATATGGATAGCATGGAATCCACTTTGTATCCGTCCGTTTACCACTCCTACCCCTAGTATATATAATGAAAACTCTGGTACTTAAACATGAGTAACCCAAATGACTCCTTAAACTTTCCTATTACTCTATAGTACAATGAGTCACGTGTCGTTTTATTGCTATGCAATGTTACATAAGATTTAACTCGTGGAATGGAGAAAGGAGGCCTACTTGGTCTTTGTGTATGGCTAATGGCCACATCACTAAAATGGCGCCGTCAAAATCTTGGATACAGCAGAATCAATGTTTGAGAGTTAATTTTTGGCTATTATTCATGTTTTAAGTCCACAAGGATTGATTTTGAAGTGTTTCAACTAGAGATTTAAATGGTTCCAATATTACTAATTTGCTTAGTAGTATTAGTAATGTGGTGTCCTTAGGGCCCAAGATTTTAAAGGATATAAAATCCATTGACTAGCGTATATAATTTTCTATAAAGAAATACAAGACTTTGTTTTTTATTTAAAGTTCCCCAATAATTTGCCCTCTTATATGAATATTTTCACTCCGGAATCGATTTCAAATAATCACAAAGAATTCCTAGAAAAATGAGAAAGACAATAAAGAATAAAAATAAGTTCTTGATTAATTTGTAAACATTTATGGCCTAGATTTCTAAAATCATGATGACCAGGAGGGTTATCATCAGTAGAGCCATGGAGACCAGGAGGGTCACCATTTGAATTATGATAGTTATGACGACTAGGAGGGTCATCACCCTTTTACCTTACTTAGAGGGTCAGATTCGAGATTGATGACTATTACCAATCTCCTCAAGCATATTATCATCCTTAGAAGGAGAGCACAAAAGAGAGCGATGAGCCCCAACAATCTAACCAGATCTCAAGGTTCATTGAAAACTATGAGAAACGACTTTGAGATGAGATGGCTTCTACTAGGCATCGGCAGGAGCAGAATGCTGCACTCCAGTGACAATTGGACAAGCTGGAGAGAGAGACTCAGAAGGAGAAGCGTAAATGTGGCCATTGGTCGCGTATTCATAGTCCTCAGGAGATCATAGCTCACAACCAAGAGAGGAGTGACTCGCGCCAAATGAAGGATTTCCTCGTGAGAGGTCATCAGAACGAAGATCCCACTCTGACGAGCTGTGAGGAGAGAAACATCTCTATGATTTGATTAAGAGAGAAGTGGACAGACATCATGTTCATCAACAAGCACCTAAGACCAAGGATCTCGCTAGAATAACCATTAGCATCCAGATGATATCACCGTTCAGTCAGACAATTGAGGAGTTTGAACTACCTAAGTTCACGGCTCAACAGTTCAAGATTTATGATCAGAAAATGCATCCCATTGACCATGTTAGACAATATCACCAGGCCATGACACTGTGGAACAATAACAATAGTTTAATGTGGTGCAAATTTCCCTCCAGTCTTGGAGACATTTCTTAGAAGTGGTTTGAGAAGTTATCGCACCAGTCGATCACATGTTTCAAGCAGCTCACCGAGGCCTTTACGACCAGGTTCATCACGAACATTATCCATCCTAAATATATGAACTCGATTCTTATGTTAAAAAAGAATCCTCAGTAAATGTTCCACGAGTATGCCAGGAGATATTGGAAGGTCTACAACGAAGTGGAGGACGGCACTACATTAGCTTCCTTTAAAATTGGACTACTGAGTAGTTCCATTCTTCATCAATCTCGTACCAAGAGTGGGGTCATTACCATTGATGACCTAATGGCGAGAATTAAAAAATATGCCAAATTCAAAGATGCAGTGGCTACAGTTAGCCAGGAAGGTGATCAGCTAAAACAGATGAAAAACAGAGACAAAGAAGACCCAACCAAGAAAGGAGGGAAAAAGTAGAGTGAGAAGCTAAAAGGGAGTGAAAACCAGTATCCCTAGAAGGTGTTGCCATTAACACAGTCTTCATTGAGCTGATATATAAGATATGTTAAAAGATAAAAGGTTGGCAGTATTTCAAATGGCCTGAAAAGATGATAAACGATCCCCAAAAGAGGAACATGGCGTTGAGGTGTGCATAGCATAAGGATCAAGACCATAAGACCGAGAATTGTAAGGCCTTGAAGACTCACCTGGAGGAACTAGCCCATGCCAAGCACCTCGGCGAGTTTATCGAAAAGAAATAGGGTAAAAAATAACAGGTGCATAGCCAAAGGATAGATAATGTGTTTGACGATGACACCGACAATGAATTTGAAGTAATCCACGGACGTCAAACCAAAGTCAAATCAAGGGAAACACCCTTAGAATAGAGGTGAATAAATTCACAGTAATGATGGACGCATTCCAAATTGACCCAGCCAAGCCCATAGTGGGCAAACATTGACAACCGGAGGAGATCGACTACTCCAAATATATAGTGTTCACCGAGGAAGATTTGGTCGGGGTGAGGACTCTTCACCATGATACCCTGGTAATCACTCTCATAGTTGCCAACTGGGACATGGATAAGTTGTTGGAAGATCAAGAGAGTTCCTTAAAGGTTATGTTCCTCAAGATGTTCAACAAACTCAACTTGCGAGAAAAATATCTTCAAGAAGCGACCGTAGTGTGACACCTCGTAATATTTAAAAATAGACTGATCAACTCTAAATTAAACAGTACATGAGTCTAAACAATTGAGTACCATTCTAAGCATGCAAGAAAATAAATAAACTGAAATCAATACTGAATATTCATAATGCAAGATATTTTATAACTCTGATACCATCCACGAGAATCAAATTAGTATGCCAAAATAACTAACTATTAGGTGTGGTGGCAAAAATCTCAACACAAATAATAAAGAAAGACAATCACCAGAAAAATAAGAACAGCAAAGGTCACAATCACACAACACAAAGATGTACGTGGTTCGACAAATTTCCTACGTCCACGAGAGGTCTACTGTTATATGAAGTATCTCTCGAGAGAGGTTTTCTACATGCCCCTTTGCCCCGAGTCAATATATATTCAGTTCAAAAGAGAGTGGGTGTTGATAACCAACACGTTAGCCCACTACCCCAAGAATATCTCTTCCGAGATTTTGGGAATAGAATGGGTCAAATCTTCAATTCTAACTGTTATCTAGACCTCGTCAATTTGGGTCGGACGCTTCTCTTCCTTAGTTGGGCTTTGCCCGACTACTCTTATGGGCCTTATTGATGAAATGGAAACCACAATTTCCCCTAAAATTTTAGGGCCACAATCTTGGCTCAAAAATTTTAAATGGTGACTACGGCTTCTTCCAGATGGCACTGTCGTAATTCATAAAAAACTTGGGGCGCGAAACGTCACTTTATAATATGTCTAGGCGAAAAATATTTTTTAATCATAGTGTACTATCATTGGAAGGTTTAAACTACAGAGTTGGACGATCATCAGCGTCACTTCAAACTCTTCACTTCTCAAGTCGCCTCTTTCTCTCCAAGTTTCGTCTTGTTCTCAGGCTTTATTCTTCATCGCCTTCAAGCTATTTTTCTTCCTTCATCTTCATTTACCTGTGGCTTAGCATCGTCTCAGGCTGATATTTGCTTCATAAGTTTTCAATCCTCTTATATTTCTGCATTTCTTTCTATTCTGATGTGGTTAGGGTTTGTCTATGGCAGATATAGACAAAAAATCTTTAGTTGAATTCAGAAAATTCTACAATATCCCCAACTGGGTGGATATTGAGTGTGCCCTTGTTCCTAGTAACGTTCGAGACGTTGAGGACGACCACTGGATTCATGTTCTTCTACTTTCTCATGGGGGTTTAACCTTTCCCCCAAATCGTCTATTCTTGCACTTTTTCCAATATTTTGATATAGTTCCTACTCAGTATTCTCCAAATGTCTGAAAAATTATTAATGGTGTTCATAGGATAAACCAGTTGTATGACACCAATTTAGGTCTAGCTGAAATCTATTTTTGTTACACTTTTTCTCGTACGAGCTCTGGTCTTCTTTACTTGAAAGTGAGAAGCCCAACTAGGGTATTGCTAGTGAATCTACTTGATTCCCACAAGGATTACTGGAATGAAGGCTTCATTTCGAGGAATTGGCAGGTTCCTCCCCAAGCTGAGGGGACCAGGTATAAGGGAACTCGGATCCCTTTCTACGGGGAGGAGTACGTAAGTTATCCCCTAAATTTATTGCTCATTGATTGATTTCTTTAGTATATTCTTCCTCGGATGCTTTCTTTTCTTTTGCAATAAAATCTAACAACCAGGAACCTGCTCTTCCCAAAATTCGAGTTACTGAGTTGATCAAAGCTTGGAAAATCAAAGACTTTATTGTTGAGGGTGAACATCCTAGGTCGTCTTCCTTTCTGTTGGAATACAAGAACACTACCAATAGCTTCATTGCCCATCCATATGACTATATTCCTTACCTCGATCTTCCAGATGAGGTTTTCGCTGAACCCATCCAGTTGTATGATGAGGAAAAGAGAAACTCAGAGGCTGGTAATGTTGGAGGTGACAGAGGTGATAGTGGTGAGGCAGGGTCAAGTGAGGAGGAATCCAGCGAGGAAGGATCTGGTGGTGTAAGGTCCAGTGAGGGAACTTATAGCTCAGGATCAGGTGCAAAAATTTTAAGCGAGGAAGACATGGCTCCCTCGAAAAGGAGAAACTTGATCAGTGATGATGATGAAGATGATGTTCTGTTATCACGTAGGCTAAAAATACAGAAGCCTAGGTCTGGGGATACTGTTAGTGGACCATTGTTCATGAAAAAGAGGTGGAGGGAAGAAGAGAGAAGAGGAGGAGAGGAGGGAGAGGGAGAGGGAGAAAAAGGAAGAAGAAGAGAAGAAGAAAAAGGAGGCTGAGAAGAAAGAGAGAGAAGAAGATAGGAGGTGAGGATAAAGAGGACACAGGCTTCTCTGGTTCCTGTGTCTGTCCCGACTGAGAGGGGGATCTATATCCTTAGCCCCTCAGCTTAATCTTGTGATGCTCGAGAGAGCAGTTCTAGAAGCAAACCGCGAGCGGTCATAAAAAATGGGACCTGACCAGTTAGCCCTGAAGGCAGATCAGGGGCTTGCATTGGTAAGACCATTTACTCCCCTTTTCTGTCTCTTATAATTTTTCCATACTCTCTTTACTCATATTTTATTTCTTCCTGCAGTTTTTGTTTGACTACTATCCTTAGACACAGTCACTGCGAGCTGGTGAGGAGGAACTCAGAGCTCTAAGAGAGCCTAAAGTATTTCCGAGAAGCTCAGAGGTCCTCCGAATGAGCTCTTACATAGGCTAGGGCCTCTTTCTACAAGGAGAAGGAAGAAGCATCAAAGGATTTAAAGGATCTCCGAGAGTCCTATGAGTTGGTTGTGGTGAGCAAGCTGGAAGTTACTAAGGAAAATAAGGTGCTCGCTGACTAGAAGAAAGAGCTCGATAATGAGAAGCAACAGCTCACTGAGAAGGTGAAGATGTTGGAGTTCGAGGCCACTTCTGTGAGAGAGGGTGGCTACAATACTGGATGGGTGTCTGCATATGATGACGTTGATGTCCAGATTGACTACATTAGCCGTGATAACTTCAAGAAGGGCTGGGATAAAGCCAGTATTGCTGTTGGGGTAGATGTTGACTCTCCGCTCTTCGATGAGAACGATCCAGGTCCCAAGCCCATTATTAAAGATGATGCCCCAGCTGCTCGGACTGGTGAGGACTCTGCTACTACTGATGCTCTTTCTACTCCTGCTGGCAGCCAAGGAACAAACCTTTCCCCGGTCAAGGGAGGAACAGTTGGTGCTAAAATAACTGAAGCTGCCTTAAACAAAGGAAAAGAGCCAACAGCCTCTGAGCAGGTCGATGTCACCAATTAGACTTTTTAGGATCTTCTTTGTATTTTTTCTTCTATTTCTTTCCACTTTATGTATTTGTACCTGGACTGAGCCAACTCTAATGAAATGAAGAAGTTTATTTTCTTGCACTTGTTTATGTATATACTTTGCGTGCCTTTATATTTTTTAGTCTATTGATCTTAATGAATATATCCCTGCTACTTCTCGCTTAGGCCAGATTATCGGCTCTATTGTGAGCGCCCAAGTTCATCGAGTATTTGTAAGGATCTTTAAATATCTTAAGGCAAGGAACCAGAACTATAAGGATCAGTACCAGTTAGTTGCTAAGTTGAAAGATAAACTTGAGGAGATGGAAGAGATTGGCGCTTGTGTTCAAGAAGAGGTGGATACTTTGAAGGTGAAACTCTTAGAGGCATCTGAAATTAACTTGGATGGCGAGATGTTACAACAGGAGAATGCTGCTTTGAAGAGGTAGGCTTCACTCTTAAGGTAGAATGCGTCGAGCATTGCTCCTTCCGTTATCCAAGGTTCTTCGTCGTCGGCGAGGTAGCGAGCTGGAACCAATGTCGGTAGTTCCTTGAGGTAGATTGTCAAACTGAAGGGAGATGTGCGCCGAGCATACGTGATCGCTGCTGGGCTTCAAATGGACGTCACCAGACTGAGCCATTTATTCAAAAATGGTCCTCGGCAAGTGTGGGCATATGGTTACAATCAAGGTTGGACGGATTCTCCCACAAAGTTAAAGTAGGTCGAGGATCTAGCCTTCATTAGAGGGTGGATAAGTGCCCTCAGGGAGTTGCAGGTGCCCCAAAATTTTGTCCTATGGTACAGGCATGAGATCACTCCCTCGTACTTGGCACCAAATCCGTTCAAAAGAGATGATCGTTGGATCCCAATAGATGCAATCTCAAGGCAGCTGCTGGAGTCGAGCTAGGAGGAGGTTGAGGAAGTTTTTACCCCTCATCCAGACGATGGTCAAATTGCGTAAGTAGCTAATTACCTTGCTCGGCGACCGGGTCTTCCTTAGTATCTGATTTATTTTGTTTGTACATATAACTGTGTAACTTCTTAGTAATAAAATATTTATGTCTTGGGAAATTGTCGACTAAACATATGTTGTCTGTTATTTAATTTTTTAATAACCTCTAGCTATGTTGGGCTTTTTCAGCTGACTAAATGTGACAGAGAGTTTATTATCAAATGAGTATCCCCCTAGTCCAGTATGCTTTAACCATACCATTCCACCTCATTTTATCTTTTAGGTCGTGTTGTCACACTGCATTATGCCTAAGTAGGGCAATGGCGAGGATATACCTGATTAATGGGCACTACGTAGACGACCAACTTGGGTTGGCCATATTGCCTAAGGATCCCTTGTAGGTCTCAATTTGTTATCGGGGCAACCTAGGAAGCCAGTTGTGTTCGAAACAAAGGCATGAGGAAGGTTATTATGTTTCAACCCTGCTAACTATGCTTTAACTAGTATAAACCCAATCATTGTGGTACAATCACAAGGGGTTACTCACGAGATCATTTAGCTCGAGAAAGTTAGCCAACTTACTGTAACCTGTGATCTTTATCATACATGTTAAGAGTGAAGCATGTGACTTGGAAAGGATGCATATATCAAAATATAATTGAGAAAATGAATAAACAGAATGTTAAGGCCAATCGAGTTTCATTGATCAAAGTCATGAAGAGAGAGAAACATTAATTTTTAAATAAAAATTTGCCTAAACTAATGGTGCATAGACAAAGAAATCTAGAAGTAGAATTTCTTCAGGTTGGCCGCATTTCGAGCTCTTGGTATCTCCCTACCCTCCAACGTTTCCAAGTGATAGGCTCCTTGTAGGTCGTCCCTTATCACCTTGAATGGTCCCTCCCAGTTTGGTTCTAGCTTACCAACTGATGGTTTTATAGTACTGTCAAGGACCTTTCTTAGGACATAGTCCCTGACATGGAATTTCCTTGGATTGACTTTCTAGTTGTATTGTTTGGCTATGTGTTGCTGGTAGGATGCCAGCCTAACTAGAGCCAATTATCGTTACTCGTCGGCTAAGTCAAGTTTAGTGAGCAATGCTTCATCATTGTGGCCTTGGTCGACCAATGTATACCTCATGGTACGTAGACCAACTTCTAATGGAATAACTACTTCCATCCCATATATGAGTGCAAAGGGTGTCTCTCTAGTTGCTCATCTTGGGGTGGTGTGGTAGGCCCAGAGGATGTGGGGTAATTCTTTCACCCATTATCCTTTGGCTCGCTCCAGGCGCTTCTTCAGTCCATCGATCACTATTTTTTTGAAAGCCTTAACTTGCCCATTGCTTTGAGGATGCACCACAGAGCTAAAATAGTGCCTGATTCCATGATCGTTGCAGAATATTTGGAAGAGGCCACACTCGAACTGGGTCCCATTTTTAGTAATTATCATTCTGGGTATGTTGAAGCGAGTATGATAATTCTCCATATAAACCTCAGCATATTTGTGTCCTTGATGTTCGCCAGTGGCTCTACCTCTATCCTTTTATGAAGTAGTCTGTGGCGACTAACATATACTTCCGATTGTCGGCTGCAGTAGGCAGAGGACCTACGATGTCTAGACCACACTAGGCGAAGGGCCACGGGCTAGTAAGTGATTTATCACACTTTCGGCCATAGACCCCAGCGTCCTTCTACATGTATGGCCACTAGTATCCCTCCTTCATTGCTAGAAAAGCTGGTGACCCTCCTCCTACGTGACTTCCATAAATTACTTCATGAAGTTCGTGTAGAAATTTCTCTATGTCTTATAGGTGAACGCACTGGAGGTAGGGTTCGGTGAAGGATTAATTGTATAACTTTCCCTCAGGAGATAAGTGAAATCTAGCAGCTTTGACTCTTATCTGATGAGCGATCTTCTTGTCACTCGGCAGTACATCACTCTGTAAGTAATCTACTATCGGATCCATCCAGCTGGGAGCTTTCTCAATATGGATAACATGCTTGAGATTCAGTGGTTCGGTACTCTGATTGATGTTGGGTTGTGTAAAGAAATCAATTGGGATTATTCTCCTTAAGTCAGAGTCAATTATTGAGCTTAGAGCTTCTAGGGCATCGACATGGCTATTTTTGTCCTCTGGGGAATTACTGAACACTAACTTGATCGAAGTTAGCCATTAATCCCTTCACAGTGGCGAGATAAGCTCCCATCATTTCATCCTTTGTGTTGAAATCAGCACTTATTTGGTTGGATACTAGCTGTGAGTTACCAAAAACTTGAAGATGCCTTACCCTAAGCAATTGTGCCTTGTGTAGTCCAGCGATCAATGCCTCATATTCTGCCTCATTATTGGAGGCTTCAAATACAAGCCTAATTCATTGCTCGAGCACTATATTTTCAGGAGTAACTAGCATGATGCCTACCCCTACCCCCTTGAGTTGGAGGCTCTATCAACATATAACCTCCAAATGCCTGATTCTTTTAGGACCTCTCTTAGATGTCTGGTCTCGGGCTGATCATAAGGTTGTCCTCCTGTGAAATCAGTAATGAAATCGACTAACATATGCCCCTTGACAACTGTCCTTGGTTGAAAATGAATATCAAATCTTTCAAGCTCAACCGACCATTCCAATAATCAGTGTGAGACGTCTTCTTTCCTCAGTACAACTTTGATGGGGTGTGAAGTAACTACAAAAATGTAATGGGCCTCAAAATAATGCTTCAGTTTTCTTAAGGCTACCACCAGTGCAAAGGTGAGCTTCTCCAATGGCAGGTATTTTTGCTCGGCATCCAAAAGAGTTTTGCTTGCATAGTAGACTAGATGTTGGCTCCTCTCTTTCTCTCATATACCAAGGCAGAGCTAACAACATGGTCTGATACTGCAGGATCATTCTCTATAGGGATTACGAGCAAAGGGGGCTTGCTGAGGCAGGCCTTAAGCTCTTTTAAGGCCCTCGAGCGATCCTCGTTCCACACCACGCTTTTACTTCTCTTTAATAACTAAAAGAACGACTGACACATCTATGAAGATTTAGAAATGAACCGGTTTAGGTCAACGAGCATTCCTGTGAGCTTTTGTACATCTCTTACAATTTGAGGGGGTTGCACCCTATTGATAGCATTGATTTTTTCGGGATTATATTTTATACCTCTCCTACTGACCAAGTATCCGAGGAATTTTCCTGACTGGACGTCGAAAGAACACTTACTTGCGTTAAGTTTCATTTGGTACTTCCTGAGGATTTCAAAGGTCCTTGCCTGGTCGGTGAGGTGGTCATCTTTGAACTTAATCTTGACGAGCATGTCATCGATGTAAACTTCCATGGTATCTCCCATTTGGTCTTTAAACATCCTGATGACCAACCGATGATAAGTCGCTCCTGCGTTCTATAGTCCAAAGGGCATAACCTTATAACAATATAAACCAACAGTAGTTATAAACGATGTCTTATCTTGATCGAGTTCATGTAGGGGGATCTGGTGGTATCCATAATATGCATCTAAGAAGATCATTCTCTCATGGGATGTTGTCGCGTCAACTAGATGGTCGACCTTTGGAAGGGGGAAACTGTCCTTGGGGCAAGCCCTATTGAGGTCGGTGAAGTTGATACAGACTCTCTACTTTTTGTTGCTCTTAGGAACTACTACGGGGTTGGATTGCCATTTATGGAACTAAACTTCTCGTATGGATCCTGCATCCTGTAATTTCTCGACTTCCTTGTCCACTGCTTTGGCCTTCTTTGGAGCTATTCGGCGAGCCTTCTGTGTAACTAGATTGAAGGCTGAATCCATATACAATAAGTAGCAAACAATACTGGGGTTAATCTCTGAAAGCTCGTAGGTCTCCCATTTAAAAACATCCAAATTACTCCGAAGGAGGGTGACCAATTTCTTATTCTCGCGATCGGTAAGAGAGGTTCCAATCAAAAAACTTTTCTCAGTCGCACTGCTCCCAGCTGCTACTTCTTCCAGGTCCTTAATAACCCTCTCAGGGGGGGAAGAGCCTAGGCTCCTCCACTCCCGGTCTTCCACATTTTAATTGCTATTTGGAGGGCATCAACCCCTCATGTTCTCCTTCCTTGGTTCTCGCTTCTTCCACCTTTTTCTTTTGTTTGGGGCGTATAGCCGCTATGAAACACTTTCTTGCCATTGCCTAAACTCCATGGATCTCAACTACTCCTCATTTTTTACACACTTCAACTTATGATGATAGGTCGATGGGATGACCTTCATCGCATGTCAACCACCACAATAAATTCGATCATCTTCAAGATGCTTCCTGCCCTCATCGGCAGGACGATATTTTCCAATGGTATGGTTATCTTTCCAGCAAAGCCAACAAAAGGAACAATGGCTTCCTTTAGGTCGTCAATGCTCAACTTCAGTTTTCTGAACAACTCGAGGTACATTACTTCAGATGAGCTGCCTTGGTCGACTAGTAATATATCGACGTCATAATTGGCTATCCCGAATGTAATGACCAGTTCATTATAATGTGGAGTCCTCACTCCCACTAAATCCTCATCTATGAATATGATATGCTTGGTACAATCGACGTCTTCTGGATGTCGACGCTTCCCATCTTTGGTTTTGGCTGGATCAATCTGAAAATCTTGCATCACTCATATAAGCTTCTTCACTTCCATTTGAGATGTGTTCCCTTGAATATTCTTGAGGTTGGATGCCCCATGAATTACCATGAACTCATGGCCAATGTCTTCCTCGAGAATATTATCGGGCCTCTGATCGCCATTTACACCTACCTTCTCTACTTTCTTCTCTACAAACTCATTTAAGTGTCCATCTTGGGATAACTCTTCGAGGTGGGACTTGAGGGCTTTGTAGTTCTTAGTTTTATTTTCGCACTCCTTATGGAATGCACATCTCAATGCGTTATTCTGCTTGGAAGGGTCTCCACCCATATTTTTGGGCCATTTAATAAATGGCTCGTCTTTGATCTTTGCAAGAATCTTGCAGATTGGGTCCTTGAAGACCATATTTACAGCCTGTAATGCCTTTGAGACATCATTCTTGGAGCAATTCTTGCCTCCATTCTTATTCCCTTTCTTTTGCTGCTTACTCTTCTTGGCCCCTTTACCAAGCTTGGCATGACTATCTTCCCTTGCACTAAGATGGGTCACATCCTCGACTTTGGCATATTTCTCAATGTAATCCATTAAGTCATCGATGGTTGTGGCCTCCTTCTTAATGAGGGACTGGTGCAGGAGGCAAGAGCTAGGTAAGCCTATTTTGAAGGATGCTACGACAACCTGCACCGAATAATCCTCGACCTCATTGAATATCTCCCAGTATCTCTTCGCATAGTCTCTAAGGTCGTCCTGAGGCTTTTTCTTCATTGTTAACAAAACATTCATCCTCTTCGAATGAGAGTTGCTTGTAATAAAGAGAGTTGTCATTAGCTCGACTAGAGACTCGAAGTTCCTGATGGATATATGAGGTAGCCTCTTGAACCACTTATGGGCCACATCATATAAGATCGACGGGAAAATCTAGCACATGAGTGCATCATTATGGTTTTAAAGTGTCATGGCCTGTCTGTATTGCCTGACATGGTTGATGTGGTCAGTTTTTCCATCATAAATTTTATACCTGGGCATTGCGAACTTCTTTGGGGGCTTCTTCTTCTTCTATCACACTTCAAAAAGGGGACTTCATCTGGGTTTTGAGATATCTCCTGGATAGCTCTCTTGTTGATATGTCACCACGATAAGATAGGTGTTGGTCCATCATCCTCCGGACCACACTCCGTATATCATCATTCCTTCGACCAGGACTCCTGTAGTGGAGAGCTGGTTGCAATTCCTCAAAACGATCATCATCTAACATGTGTTTCTCTGTTCTTGGAGACTCGTGCCTTGGGACCTGTAACAACTCTCGATTCTGGGAGGCTCATTTTATATTAATTTTACCGCATAAGGTAATTATATAAAATGTGGGAACTGGAGTAAATATTAATTGAATGAATTGAAAGTTAATATTTACTAGATTAATGTATATTTACTGTATGTGAAAGTAAATATCATGAAGTTGCATGTTTATAGTGTCATGTATTTAAAATGACATTTAGGTTTAAATAAGATTGGAATTCGGAATGATTTATAAAAAAAAATCGAATACCAGTTTTCAGATTAATGTTATTTGTTTTATCTTCCTGCTTAGTTATATTTTAAATTGTGTAGTTAGATAGTTATATCTCTCATCATGATTCATCATTCATAACTGTCATACTCTTTATTCATCTGGTAATCATATAGAACCGGGCCCTGACCCGTTTACATTTCTTGTTGCATATGCACCTTGCCTCCGCTCAGGTACTCCGCCGCAAGGATGCCTGTTTTGAATTCCTAATTCCGATGTCCTCGGCGAGCCGTTATGCATTGCGGGTATTACGGGATACATTTGGTATAGACATTTTCATTTTTGCATTCTAGTTCAGATCGAGTCTTTTTACTCGGGCGAAAGGCCCACGCTTTTGTAATTGTTTAATGTAATGTATTATATAAATCTATTGAAATTGTTTATCAATGTTGTATGTATCAGCGGACCGATAACATATTTGGTCCTCTTATTTTTCACTAGTTATTATAGTAATATATATACATCCCTGAGGTTTCCCCTATCTTTTCAGGTTTTGGGTTGTTTAAATTCTTTCTTTATCTTTAAAACAAATTTTTGGCAACCCGTTTTCTGAAACTTTGGGTGGTTATCCTGGATACTCTATATTTTTTTATGATGTTGAGAATGATTCCATCTATGATTCCATTATATTGGAGTATTGGGCTGGCCACCCCTTATTTTGGTGAGCGGGTTATCACAGATGGTATCAGAGCATCAGGTTCTAGAGTCCTTAGGAATCTTTGTGGAAGCCTTAAGTTTTCAGCGTTGCTTTTGATTTGACATAAAGCCTTAGGATTAAGATCGTTGATTTCTCTAGTGAGATCTCGCTCTTCTGCCATGAGGTAGAACTTATATAATCTTGTGCGCATTCGTGTGTAAACAGTAGGTCGATTGAAGAAGGGCGTCATGAGAAGGATTTTTGGGAATTGTAAATTGTGGTCGGGAATGAGGACCGCTAGCACTTCCTTGTCTTGCTACTACGACTACTAATTACAGTTGATGTAGTTTTCCAAAGTACCGCGAGAAGTAGAAAGTGGTACTAAGCTTGAGATTACAAGCGATGTTAAATTGAAGTGGAGAAGTTACCTGAAGTAGGATGGAGGGAAAATCCTTCACCCGTAGTAGTAGTATTGAGATGGTGAAAATGTGGACACCATATTCGTGGGTGCTGGAAGTTTGGCCTCTAGAGAAGCCCGGTGGATACTTGCAACAGCGAGTTTCTCTGGGAAAAAAAAAACTGGACTGATGAGAAGGTGGATTCTCAAATGTTCATAAAATGCTCGGTTAAAGACCGATGGTGAATAAAGTGTTGTACGGTTAGGGATACCATGCACCATAAAATGATAGGTTCCAGAACAAGTGTCGCTAACACTTCTGAAGGAACTGTGTTCATGAAAACCCTATGGTGAATATTCGCTATCCGCCCTGGGGAGGACTCATTGAAATAAGGAAGAGGAGGCTGAGAGCATGTCCTCTTTTACTGAGAAAGTAAGAGGGACTGCGTGGGAAATTGTCGTTGGCCAGAGTCGGAATAATGGCGATGATGTGGAGCGTAGAACCGCTCATTTTAAACTTTGTTGAGTGGAGAATGAGGGCAAGAGTAAAGTGCCTGGTTGGGGGAGTTACTGAAAATAATGTTGGTTCGTAGAAGGCTCGAATATGGAGTCTGAGAGCCATTAGTATTGACCCGGAGTGCTTGCCTTAAATTGTTGGTGGGAATTCCACCTTTTTAGTGGGTGGTGTATTCCTGAAGATACGATTTAGTAGTATTGTATATACTGTAGATTCGAGTGTGTAAATTGAGATTGTAGTAGTATTGATGCGATTATAGAAGAGTAATTATATGACTTCCGTGGTATGGAAGTTCTATCTTTTCTTCACTCGTTATAAAGCGAGTGGTGATATTTTAAATGTATATGTGTCATATGTGTTACTTGATTTGAGTGTTTTATTACTTGTTTGCATTGTATGTGGATGCTATGACTTATCTCCACGACCAACAAGGTTAAGTAGTAATGCATAGGAGGGGTTCCTTGTTTGGATTCCGCTTTTGCGGGACGCTCCACGCGTGAACCTTAACGACGTTGGGAGTGGAGAGATGCCATTTTTTTTTTCCTTTCTCTTATTTTATGTATAGAATGCGAGTAAAGATATTTTGGTTAGTTTGGAGTGATAGCATGCAACTAAATTTGCGAGGCTATTACACTTCTAGTTCAAAATGGAACTACTTATTTTATAATTTCTCTCCTAGATACGGGTTGAGATTTTATAAAGGTGGATCGAGGTTGGTAGGAGATTTTTGTTATTTGTTTAGTTATCTTGTGTGAGTGTATGATTGTTTGTTTTCTTTGTTTATGCTTGTTATGCTTTATCTCCATGATCATCTAGTTAAGTAGGCATGTGTCGGAGGGGTTCCTTGTTTGGATTTCGCTTTGCGAGACACTCCGTCGCATGAACACTTAACGATGTTGTGAGTGGAGAGGCGCTACTCTTTTTCTTTATTTCTTTTTTTTTATGTTGTGGAGAGTTGGATTGGAAGGTTTATCCAAGAATCACGTAGAAGAGTGATTAAGGGATATTAAAGTGCGAGATAGAAGCACTGTATGTAGTTCTCTCCTCTGATCGATGTGAGGGAGACTGAGTTACGAAGTCGAATTGAGACTTAGGGTTATGCCTTGATAAGAAGGCTATTTGAAAAGATGTATATATGTCATGGGATAGAATTTGTAAGACTTCACAGAAAGTGAATGTCTGATCAGTTAAAATCTTTAATGATTCTATGATAAGACGTAGAAGTAGGATTTTGTTAATAAAATTATAAGTTAGAATTTTACCGGTCCCGATTATGTGCCTTATACCGTCACATCTTAATGACTGACGATGCGAGGTAGTAGTGTAACGAGAGGGTTCCTTGTTTGGATTTCGCTTCGGCGAGACGTCCCACGCATGAACCTGAGCGAATGTCAGAAGTTGAGTAAGGTATTGGGCACTAGGGATATATTTAGTATTAGATGCCTACGATTTAGATAGTATATATGTAGATAGAATTTAAGGTTATTAGGACGTTAGGTCTTTAGGGTTTGTGATGTTAATTTAGGAAGGCGGTAAGAGTTGACCACGAAATAAGTCGTGGGTTAACTCTATGAGGGATTTGATTCCTAGGAACGAGATTATGGGGTCTCGAGAGGTTTGGTAGTTTAGGCCGAAGGAGATGAGGCCTTTATTAGATGTGGTGTTACGTGGTGACTTCACTTACGAGGAGTTAATAGAAGGGCTGACCTTCACTCCTGAGCCCATGATAGTGAGCTCGAGAGTGGGTTTAATGAATAAGTTTCTGCCAGGTTGGGGAGTAATAATACTGGAGCATAGACCCATTGTTTATGCATCTCATAAGCTTAAACTTGTGGAATGTATTATCCCATGCTTGAATTAAAATTCATCGTGGTAGTGATCACCTTAAATAGATAAGGCACTGCTTCCTGGGCAGGAAATTTGGTCTTTCTCGCAAGCAACAAGTTGTTGCAATATGTCGTGGGAGAAATCGAGTTGGTGCTCGGAGTTCAGAAGGACTAGTGATTGGATATTTTCTCATTCGCTAAGGGAATGCGATTGGGGTAGTAGGTGTGTCGAGTAGAAAACCCGTCAGAGAAATTGGTGAGGGCATAGGAGGCCAAATGAAACGAACATGACTAGGGAGACTTTGTAGTAAGAATATTCCGGTCTATGATTGACCATTTCACATACTCACGTGAAGAGGAGTAGCGGTGAAGTGAAGAAGGGTATATTCATAGACGTTTGCATTTAAGTGCCAGGACCATTTTGGTCATGATCCTATTTGAGAAAATGGTTGATCGTTTGACCAGACTGTTGCATTTCCGGCCATTATGGACGGACTACATGTAGAAGAGTACGCCCCATTCTCGATGGAAGGATGGTAGAACCGTGGGAGGTGCCTATTAAAATAGGGTGGACCGAGACTAAATATTCATGTCGGAGGTTTGGTAAAGTTTCCATGAAGGTATGGGAACCTTATTAAAGGGGATTATATTTTGCCACACTAAAGTGGATGGGTGAATGGAGGAAGTCGACTTAATACCGAGAGGCATATCATGAATGTACGCCTTAGGATACATGACTGACGGAGTAGTAGTGTGTATGGATGGAAATCCCTGTACAACCGTTAGGCTTTTGTATGGCCTTATGGATCATTTCCTAAGGCATTGGCATTGTGAGTGGCCTAGCGTGGTCGGTTGAGTAATTCGTATACTCGTTGGATGGAACCAACGGGTAATATGTTCCTTGGACTTGGAGTGGTCCCGGGACATTTCTTTAAAGATTTGACTTTTGACACATACGCAGGGAGTGAGATGTAACATGATTAGGGAGGTTTGGCTATTTTGCGCCAAGTTATGGGGGTGTTTTCTTCCGTCATAGGGAGATAGGATCATTAGTTAGAGAGGGAACGCTTTGTGCTATGCTACATCACAGAGGAGGTTGACTGATATTGATAGAATCGACCTTAGTCCGGGTCCATTTGGGATGTTACAATAACGAGGGGTTGTTTAGGATGATAGAATCCTAGTTTAGAGTAGTATACCCTTTATCAGATTTAGGTATGCCCGAAATTTGGGGGCAAAATTCACTCATAAGGGGGGGAGTATGTAACAACCCTCGATTCTGGGAGGCTCATTTTATATTAATTTTACCGCATAAGGTAATTATATCAAATGTGGGGACTGGAGTAAATATTAATTGAATGAATTGAAAGTTAATATTTACTAGATTAATGTATATTTACTGTATGTGAAAGTAAATATCATGAAGTTGCATGTTTATAGTGTCATGTATTTAAAATGACATTTAGGTTTAAATAAGATTGGAATTCGGAATGATTTATAAAAAAAATCGGATGCCAGTTTAGAGGGTGTAGTTAGTCTCGGAAGGTGCAAGACAGTCAAAATAAGTGCTATATTGTAGTTTTGTATTTCGGGCACTTTTACCTGGTTTTAGCTTATATGCGTATTTGCGAGTCATTTTAATGTGGTATTAACCTCTTAAGTTGGGAGAATTATGTTAAGCCACGATTTTGGTCTTGCCCCTTATTTCATTTCCTCATTTTATGTCTTAAAACATAGAGAGAAAAGGAGAGAAAGAAAGAAGAAGAGAAAAGAGGAGAAAGAAGAGAAAAATGAAGATTGAAGATGGATTGATGCTCCTACTCAAAGAAATCTGATATTTTCTACATCAAGGCAAGTTTTCTACTTGCTAATATGTGATTTAAGTTGAATAACTTGTATGATATTTATGTATATTCATTTTGGAGATAAACAATGGAATTTATGGGAATTAAACCATAATCTTAGTTTTGATGATAAAAATTGTGGATTATAATGGTTATTAATCATGTAGGATAAATGTTGGGTAGATAAATGTTGTTGGTTGTGGGTAAAATTGAAGAGATTGGAGGTTTGGGAGAATTAGGGCTCATAACCCTTAAGACAAATTAGGAAAATCTGCAGAACCGAATCGATTCGGCCTGGCCGAATCAATTCGCCTGGAGACAGCTTCCAGGTCTAGGCCGATCGAACCGATTCGGATGGTCCGAATCGATTCGGCAATTATGCAGAAGTCAGGTTTTCTTGACCGAATCGATTCGGATGGTCTGAATCGATTCGCTTTCCTGAGCCCAAATCGATTCGGCTAAGCCGAATCGATTCGGAAGCCCTGCATTTTTAAGTAATTTTGTTAGTTTAGTTCCAATTTATTTTCTTTAAGTCTAGGGCCTAGGAACCTTCTTTAATGAAGTAAACTAAGTGTCCTAGATTTGTAATTGAGTCAGTTACCTTCCTACACTAGGAATTGGTTATGTGGGGACTTTTCCGGGGTTATGCCTATTGATGTTAGGGCATCCTTTCTTCTAGTCAATTACTATAAAACTAAGAGTTATAATATTATGTTTGGGAGACTTTAGGAGCTCATTCGAGCTATTTTAGCCCTGATGGTTTATAATAACACCATTAAAGTATGTTGGGAGAATAAATTGGAAGTTCATTTATCCCTTCGAGGTATGATGATATTGGGGTTTTAAAATAATACCCTACAATGTTTGGAGGAAATTAGGAGTTTACTTACTCCTTTGAGGTTGTAGTAACGATATAAATTATCGTATGGCTCCGGATAATAAGTTATATTATTCACAAGAAGTAAATTGTAATGGTTTCTGATAAAATGAGACATATACATTGAAATGAAATGGAAATGGTATTGATGTTAGTAAATGATAATTTCCTTAATCATGAAACTGGTAAATGATAATTTACTTGATTTTGAAAATGATAAATAAAATGGTTTAAACACACATCTCTAAATGACATCATAAGGGAAGTCCACGCGCGAGGTGATTCCCCCTGACAAATTAACGCAAGGTGGATATAGTCCACAGGTCATGTGAGCGCTTATTGTTGTATATTTTTCTGCGATGAGTAGGAGATTCCGGGTGTGGTCTTGACTACCCCGCAGGCACATGGCCGCTTCCCGACGTCTTGCGATATAGGTGCCCAGGTTGTCTTATGATAGGCCTTGAAAGATGATGGTCATTTAGGGGCGCGCACAGTGGGGAAACCCGGACGGGCGGTCTTAGAATTCGTTATATTTATATAAATATAACAGTTCATAATCAAGTGGGACTTGATGTATTTGATATTCCATAAAGAGCATGATGAAGTGCCACAAAGAGCACATATAAATGCCACAAAGAGCATTTGAAAATGATTATTTTCCTGATAAGGAAAGGATTTTTACAAAATGTAAAAGTGAGATAAAAATGCCATAAAGAGCATAACATTGTGATTTTATCTATATTTCCTATTAAGGAAAAAGATATATGAGATAATTGTTACCCTTGATAAGTTTTCAGATTAATGTTATTTGTTTTATCTTCCTGCTTAGTTATATTTTAAATTGTGTAGTTAGATAGTTATTGTAAGAGTGGAGTCCCCGGTTTTTAATTATCTCAATTAAAGTATAATTTCCTTTTAAAATAAAACAATAGAGATGATGCGGAAGCGTTGTAAAACAGGTGATGGTTCAACTTTCAAAAATTAACAACAAGTTTTAATTTCTCAAAACAAATTAAAACATAATTCAAGTCCTAGAATTTGCCTAAGTCATAATTTCCAATTATCCAAAGTTAGGCGAAACCAATTTTAGCAAGTGACTTGAATAAACCAAATTTACCCAATATTTAATTTAAGTCCCAAATTAAATGAGTGTGATAATTAAAACAAATTTTATCTTGAATTCTACCTAAAGCATGCGTTCTAATTTTGTCCAAGATAAAATTAAACAATGTCATACTACACCGCGATGTACGAGGAAAAACCCACTAACGGGAAAAAACCTCGGGACGGCCCTAGCCTCAAATCCACTAAAAACGGTATTACAAAATACAAGACAAAATACTTACTTCCTAAACTCGAACCCTCTCAAGCCGTGATGCTTCTTCTTGTATAGACCTCCAATTAGCGGATAACCAACGGACCTCCACCGTGGTCTCGGACTCCCACCGATCGGGCAATTAGGCACACCGTCAACCACACATGACAAACCAAAACTCTCTTTGAATGGTGTAGAGAAACCGGTGCCAAAACTCCAAGCAAGATGATAGATATATATGAACTTGGAATAAACAACAATGGGTGTAAACTAAGTGTTTAAAGATTTTTCTTTAAGTTGAAGAACACTCAAACATGAACATTTTCCTTTTGTAAATAATCTCTCAAACTCTCTCTAGAAGATGTATTAGGATGGAAAAGTTGTCTTGGAAAATGTGTTTCCCGCACATAATAATGTATGAAAAAAGTTGGTTGAAAACCAAGTGGAGAAGTGGGGAAAAACTGCCAAAAAACTGCTGAAAACCGTTCCCGCCTGGCGTCTCGTTCGAACGAACTTGACTCTCGTTCGAACGAGACTTCTAACGAGCGACCAGCCTGGGCTCGTTAGAATCTCGTTAGATACCTCGTTAGAACGAAAGACTCGTTCGAACGACATATCGAACGACTGACCAGTTTAGGGTCGTTGGCAAACTCGTTCGAACGAAACTAGTTTGAACGACAAGACTCGTTCGAACGAAATCTGGTTCGAACGAAAAAAACTCGTTCGAACGACATTTCTAACGAACGACTAGAAAGATTGAAAAATTCGATTTTGGCCCAGAAACTTTTATAAACTTTTATATACTTAATTTAAAGTTTCTAATTGATTCTTTCTGAAAATAAAATGCAGTTTTTATTACACCTAACACCCAATAAACTTTGTTCCAAGCTCCTATATAAATATCATTACATTCATACCTTGGGAGCATGGAACTCTAGTTGATAACGTAGAAACGAGGCACACAAACCGGCATTTTGATGAAGCTTTACATTCTTTTCCGCTACGTCTTCAACACATACTTCATAGGCTTGAGAATATTACAATCAAATACATTCCTATGAATAAATGTTTTTGTCCGGAATTGAGCCAAAACTATATATGGACTCAATTGGAAATTTGTGTCCTTACAAATCTCCCCCTTTGGCTATTCCGGGACAAAAACCAAACAAAAATCCTAAAGGGCCGTCAAGCTCTACTAGACTCAAAACATAACCCGCCCAAACTTGACTCAACCCAAGGATCAAACGCTTTGCCATAGAAAGATGCCGCTTTAGAATAATTCCTGCATACTTAAGCAAACTCATCAAATGCATAGGGAATATCAAAATATTAAATGCAAGTAATTAATTACTCCCCCTAAATTAATTCTCCCCTTTATCAAACACATGACCTACTTAGAACCTACTTAGAAAGACGTCTCCACCTAAGATAAATCTCCCCCAAACTCCCCAAACTAGGATACGATAATAATAGGATTAGATACCATTTCTCCCCCTATAATCATTCTCCCCCTTTTTGTTCAGGAATAGGCAATGGATTAAAGAACTAATAAATAGCATGTTGAAGCTTAAAGTGTTAAGACGTGAAAGCATATGAGCAATTAAAGCAAGGCAAAGACAAACAAATATCATATATATATATATATATATATATATATATATATATATATATATATATATATACTATGAATATACCAATAAGTATGAGCATATATAGATAGATATAAACACACACATGACACAAAATACAATAAGTTTGCACACTCGTATGGCAAAAATGTGTCATATGGAAACGGAAGTGTAGGGGTGTGAACTAGCAACAATTAAATTTAGACCCAAACACTTAAGAAACGTTCACGAAGTTCTCATTTGATTGCAAACTTCATCACAGTTAAATATAACCTCATGTGACAATATAAAGATTGAACTCAATGAACAAACATACACAATGCATACAAGCCTAGCATGATGATGATTCTACAAACCAAATAGAGTCATGACATTAAAGACAACTAGGATAAACGGACATTGTGCAAACCGTTGATATACCATCCAATTCTCCCTCAAAGAGCATATATATTCTTTTGTTTTTGAATGAATATATCAAACAAACATAGGCCTTGGCAATTGATTTCTTTTTAATGCCAAATATTCTGTTTTTAGGCCTTTGGATCACGTATTTCTTTTAGATCCAATCAACGGTGGCTTACTATCACAAAGGATTTAATTCATCCTTTCGGAGCCCTTCCCCGTGCATATATTAATTTATCATGTTTTCATTTTTCGCACAAATCTCACAAGCAACGGATTTTGACATGCACTAGTCCTCCTAGGTCATAGATATGTAGATGACTAGATTGATAGGAGAACACCTCAAAAAGCTCAAATATAACATGTGACATTAAGATTTCAAAAGAGCTCGTGCATGTGTGAAAAGAGGCATATAGAAATAGAATCCATTTCAACAATACAAAATCCAACTACTCCATATAAAACATGGTAAAGAACATTTTAAGGATTGAAAATCTAAATCAAAAGTTCTATCCACGTGGGAGCGTAAAGGAAGGATTCAAGCACAAATATATGCCACATAAAGTGTGTCAAACCAAAATACACACAAAATAAAATCTTTTTGAGTTTTTAACATTTTTTAACCAAAAATAAATATATATACTCAAAAGACTAAACAAAAATCATTTGTATTTTTCATTAAGCTTAAATGAAATAAATAAAAACACAAATGATAAACAAAAATCTTTTTATATTTTTCAGTTAAATCAAACACAAAATATAATACAAAAAGATAAACAAGTCATAATTTCTAGCATGAGATATGAAATAAGGCAATGACTAGAAAATGACTAAACAAGCATACATTTAGCATATGAATATGGCATGAAGTACAAACGCTAAAGTATGCAAACACTAACACATTTATCCTATAGATTTAGCAAGGGAGGAAGCATGTGAAAGTGAATGAGAATCAAAATCCCGATTTTGTAAGGTAACCAAGTCGGATTTCCTAACCCAAATTAATGAAGAATTACTATCTTGGGGTGTAGGAACGTTAGCTATCGTGGTTACTTTACTATGGGATTTTCTAGGAATTCGTTTAAGATCTAAACAAAATTTCTTAAGATGACCTTTTCGACCACAATGTGTACAAGTAAGAAGATGTCGAAAGATTTTCTTAAGGAGTGATCTCTAATGTCTTTCCTAGACGATTCTCCTAAAACAGTGGTTTTGGCATTATAAGAAAATTCATGACAAGAATTGAAGCCTAAACCACAAGTGTCATTTTTAATTTGGACCGTTCCTAACATTTTATCAAGTTTTTCCGAACGACATTCCAAATCAAATTTGACATTACTAGAATCTTTTAATTTATTTTCCAATTCTAAAATTTTAGATTCTAGTAAAACATTACTCTCTTCAAAAGCAAGAAGCTCCTTTTTCAAGGATTCCATTAAACCCCTAAGGCTATCTCTTTCGCCTTCTACATAGTTAAGCTTCTCTTGAAGAGTCCTCTCATGTGTCCTAAGGTCTTCTATTAAAACATTTTCATCAACGACCTTGACACTCTCTTTTAAACTAGCTTCTAACTTCAAATTAGCTCTTTTCAATTTAATAGATTCAGTATAAAGTTCTTAAAAAGCATTTTGAAGTTCACTCATATCAACCTCATCTTCATTTTCACTCTCTCTTTCTTCTTCACTCTCACTATCATCAAAAATAAGAGAATCATGTACAATGACCTTGGAAGTGGCATGTGCTATAATTTCATCATTCGATGAGTTCTCACTATCACTCACATGTCTAGCCATAAAAGCCACAAAATTTTTCTTAGTGGGGGACTCGGGCTTCTCTTCCTTATCACTATCACTAAGGGTCGCATTATAAGCAGTGGATCGTTTACTCTCTTTCCTTAGTTTAGTGGGGCACTCATAAGCCCTATGGCCATAACCTTCAAAACCAAAACATTTATTAGACTCGTCCCTATCTAAATTTTCATTACTAGGTTTAGGGATCTTTTCGGCTTTAGAAAACTTCTCGCTTTTATCATGTTTAGAAGTATCAAATTTCTTTAAATCATTTTTAACTTTATCTTTGTTAAATTTAAGAAATTTTCTAAATTTATGAGCAAACAAAGCCATATCTTCCGAGTCACTATCACTATCGCTCTCTACTACTTGTTTAACCTCTTTTCGGGCTTTTAAAGGAACGCCCTTTTCGATTTTCTTTTCATTTTTAGAGGGAAACATATCTAGTTCATAGGTTTGTAAATCACCTACAAGCTCTTCTAATTTCGTAGAGGCTAAAGTGGGTAAAGAATTTAAAACAATCACCTTTGGAATAAATCTATCGGGTAGGGACCTTAAAATTTTCTTTACTACACGGTCGTCAGGTATTTTCTCTCCCAAGTTAAAGGATGAATTAACAATATCAGAAAGTCTAGCATAAAATTTATCAAAAGTTTCTTTTTCATCCATTTTGATAGTTTCAAATTGAGTGGTGAGGTTTTGAAGTTTTGAAGATTTAACGACACTAGTTCCTTCATGAGTTAATTGTAAAATATCCCAAGCTTCTTTAGCGGTCTCACACGTCATAATGCGTCGGAATTCATTCGGTGTGACAGCGCTAAACAAGGCATTTAAACCTCCGGAATTAAAGTTAGCAAGTTTAAACTCATTTTCAGTCCATCTATCGGCGGGTTCAATAACACGTTCATTTTTATCTAAATAAGTTGGTGGGGAGTACCCATTAACAACAGACATCCAAACCCTCTCGTCGATAGATTTTAGTGCCGATCTCATTCGCGCTTTCCAATAAACGTAGTTTGAACCATCAAAAATAGGAAATTTTGAAAATGGGGAAAAATCCATTTTAGCCAAAAATTAAAGGATCTTAACGAAATAATTTATCGTTTTTGGCTCTGATACCAATTTGTAAGAGTGGAGTCCCCGTTTTTAATTATCTCAATTAAAGTATAATTTCCTTTTAAAATAAAACAATAGAGATGATGCGGAAGCGTTGTAAAACAGGTGATGGTTCAACTTTCAAAAATTAACAACAAGTTTTAATTTCTCAAAATAAATTAAAACATAATTCAAGTCCTAGAATTTGCCTAAATCATAATTTCCAATTATCCAAAGTTAGGCGAAACCAATTTTAGCAAGTGAATTGAATAAACCAAATTTACCCAATATTTAATTTAAGTCCCAAATTAAATGAGTGTGATAATTAAAACAAATTTTATCTTGAATTTAACCTCAAGCATGCGTTCTAATTTTGTCCAAGATAAAATTAAACAATGTCATACTACACCGCGATGTACGAGGAAAAACCCACTAACGGGAAAAAACCTCGGGACGGCCCTAGCCTCAAATCCACAAAAAATGGTATTACAAAATACAAGACAAAAGACTTACTTCCTAAACTCGAACCCTCTCAAACCGTGATGCTTCTTCTTGTATAGACCTCCAATTAGCGGATAACCAACGGACCTCCACCGTGGTATCGGACTCCCACCGATCGGGCAATTAGGCACACCGTCAACCACACATGACAAACCAAAACTCTCTTTGAATGGTGTAGAGAAATCGGTGCCAAAACTCCAAGCAAGATGATAGATATATATGAACTTGGAATAAACAACAATGGGTGTAAACTAAGTGTTTAAAGATTTTTCTTTAAGTTGAAGAACACTCAAACATGAACATTTTCCTTTTGTAAATAATCTCTCAAACTCTCTCTAGGAGATGTGTTAGGATGGAAAAGTTGTCTTGGAAAATGTGTTTCCCGCACATAATAATGTATGAAAAAAGTTGGTTGAAAACCAAGTGGAGAAGTGGGGAAAAACTGCCAAAAAACTGCTGAAAACCGTTCCCGCCTGGCGTCTCGTTCGAACGAACTTGACTCTCGTTCGAACAAGACTTCTAACGAGCGACCAGCCTGGGCTCGTTAGAATCTCGTTAGATACCTCGTTAGAACGAAAGACTCGTTCGAACGACATATCGAATGACTGACCAGTTTAGGGTCGTTGGCAAACTCGTTCGAACGAAACTGGTTTGAACGACAAGACTCGTTCAAACAAAATCTGGTTCGAACGAAAAAAACTCGTTCGAACGACATTTCTAACGAACGACCAGAAAGATTGAAAAATTCGATTTTGGCCCAGAAACTTTTATAAACTTTTATATACTTAATTTAAAGTTTCTAATTGATTCTTTCTGAAAATAAAATGCAGTTTTTATTACACCTAACACCCAATAAACTTTGTTCCAAGCTCCTATATAAATATCATTACATTCATACCTTGGGAGCATGGAACTCTAGTTGATAACGTAGAAACGAGGCACACAAACCGGCATTTTGATGAAGCTTTACATTCTTTGCCGCTACGTCTTCAACACATACTTCATAGGCTTGAGAATATTACAATCAAATACATTCCTATGAATAAATGTTTTTGTCCGGAATTGAGCCAAAACTATATATGGACTCAATTGGAAATTTGTGTCCTTATAGTTATATCTCTCATCATGATTCATCATTCATAACTGTCATACTCTTTATTCATCTGGTAATCATATAGAACCGGGCCCTGACCCGTTTACATTTCTTGTTGCGTATGCACCTTGCCTCCGCTCAGGTACTCCGCCGCAAGGATGCCTGATTTGAATTCCTAATTTCGATGTCCTCGGCGATCCGTTATGCATTGCGGGTATTACGGGATACATTTGGTATAGACATTTTCATTTTTGCATTCTAGTTCAGATCGAGTCTTTTTACTCGGGCGAAAGGCCCACGCTTTTGTAATTGTTTAATGTAATGTATTATATAAATCTATTGAAATTGTTTATCAATGTTGTATGTATCAGCGGACCGATAACATATTTGGTCCTCTTATTTTTCACTTGTTATTATAGTAATATATATACATCCCTGAGATTTCCCCTATCTTTTTTAGGTTTTGGGTTGTTTAAATTCTTTCTTTATCTTTAAAACAAATTTTTGGCAACCCGTTTTCTGAAACTTTGGGTGGTTATCCTGGATACTCTATATTTTGTTATGATGTTGAGAATGATTCCATCTATGATTTCGTTATATTGGAGTATTGGGATGGCCACCCCTTATTTTGGTGAGCGGGTTGTCACATGACCCTTCCTCGGTTGTGATACTTGCTCGCTTGAGGGCTAGGAGTCTGATTGTGGCATTGCCTCGTGCTATGATGGAGTTCCATTTCCATCCTTTCCAGTCGCCTTTTGAGGTGAGCATTCTCAGCTTCCTACTTTCGAGTGGTCTCCTCCTGCTCTTGGAGCCTATCCTCATAGGCGTCTATTAGCCTGGAAATCTGTGTGGACCTAACTGGTCCCTATCTTTCTTTGGAGCTTGCCTCTATTGGCGAAGCCTTGGGTTTGACTGATGAATTTCAGACCTTACCCTATGAGGGATAGGCTGCTCTTGAATATCCCCTTCTTGAGGGGAGTTGCTACTGTGATCAGACATTGTAGGTCCTTGTTAGTGAAGGCTTTCTCAGAGGAAAAACAATCGTTTCTCACAGACAACACCAATTGTGGTGACAAAAATCTCAACACAAATAATAATGCAAGACAATCACCAAGAAAATAAGAACAGCAAAGGTCACAATCACACAACATAAAGATGTACGTGGTTCAAAAAATTGCTTACGTCCATGAAGAGGTCTATTATTATATTAAGTATCTCGAGAGAGAGGTTTTCTACATGTCCCTTTGCCTCGGGCCAGGGGTATAATATATATTTTCAGTTCAAAAGAGAGTGGGTGTTGATAACCAACACGTTATCCCACTACGTACTGAATATCTCTTTCGAGATTTTGGGGATAGACCGAGTCAAATCTTCAATTCTAACTATTATTTAGACCTCGTCACTTTGGGCCGGACGCTTCTCTTCCTTAGTTGGGCTTTGCCCAGCTACTCTTATGGGCCTAATTGATGAAATGGTACCCACATTAGGCTATAAAAAATGTATGAATATAAATATTTATCTCTCTCTACAATAACGAAAATCAAATGAACTGATATAACTGGCATATAGTCCAGTGACACCAACATCCTAAATTAGATCCTCAACCAAAGGATGACTGACATCAATATTATCTCTCAAGGCTGCGAAATGGGTGATCTCGGTACTCAAACTTTAGATCCACAACGTTAACAAGTTTAAATAGAATAAAAGTATAAAAAAATTGTAATAAATCATAACTATGCATCTGGCTCTAGCTTTTTAACGTATTTTAGGAATACCACACCATGCAGTCCTAATATCATGCGCATTTAAGATTCCAACTCCCACACAACCACATGGTTAAGTTTTATTCTAACATATGAAAATAAAACACTAAAATTCAAGATAACATTACATTAATCCAAACATGTGTTATGAATCAATTAAGATAGTCTTAGAGTATAAGGATCACATAATTAAATCAAGTAATAAAGGTCTACTTCTAATGTTGTTGGGGATCACTCGCACATACTAAGTATACTCTTAGGTCGTTTCGAACCTAATACCTCATCAAGGCAAGGAATAAATCACCAAGTCTACCCATCAATCATCTAACCTACCATACCCAAGGTTATATAAAATAAATCTACCCACAATCCCTCTCAGATATGGGTACCTGGACGTGTGATCTAGGGGTAAAATTGACTAAGGCATCTCATCTAGTCACCGAGGTACCTTAAAAGTCCGAGTCATATGTGCCCCTTTTTAATGGAATTCCCCCCTTAGTACATTCGTGACTGGTACTCAAGCATGGTATGCATCACATAAAGAACACAACAATTAATAACCATTTTAACCAGGAAATTCGAGTACCAAACTATATTGATCCACTTTTATTCCAATTAAAAAAGATTAAAGAATCCACTCCTTACATTATATTTAATTCATCAAATTCATACTATAAACAATTATAATATGTATCAATTTAGGTTAGGAGTTATCCTAAAATAACCCATAAATTTCGATTTCTAAATAAAAATATAATAAGAGATAATTATCAAATAACTAAAGGCACCGATCGACCACATGGGTAGTGTGGGTTGACAGTGTGCTTCAGTGTTTGAAGGTTTACCCCTTATGGGATTTTTCTTCTCCAACCCAACCAAATCTATTTCAATCCTCCATTAAAGATCAGAAAAACTTCATGTATGATCCATATAACATTACACAATGTATCTACATATAAATATGACTCGAACCCAATTATAACATCAAAATCCTAATAAAAGTTCAAGAACCCAATAAAAAATTATTTTCTCTCTCAATAACCCTAACATTATTCTCAACCATTTGATTTCAATTATCTACATATCTTACAATGAATCCTAAGGTTTCGAATGGATTATAACAACAAATCAAAACCTGTTCAAAATCTAATCAGAAAATAACAATTATTGGTAAGATTCAATCAAAATAATGTTAAATCAATCCTAATTACTTCCTAAATATGTTAATTACGAAATCACTAAATTAAAATCATCTAAATCATATTTTAATTAGTTAGTTAGAGTTTTTATTCAAATTAATAGGCGTAATTTACAACAAATTCAATTATACAAGAATTTAAATTAAACATGCCTCCAATTGTGTAGAACCAGGGCTCAAATCTCCAAAATCTCCTCTATTCCTTTTATTCTTCTTATCTTCAAGATCTTAGATCCCCAATTTGTATTTTGTGTTCAAATGAGCCTCATAATGGTTAAATACTAACTATTAAAAGCCTACTTCGTCTTTTGGGCCAAATTTAGGGTCTTAAGTAGTTAATCCCAAAATGCCTCATTTTAAATAATCTTAACTCTCATAGTCTATCATCCTCATAACCAATAATAGAAAAAGAACACATATTTGATTATTAGCCCCATTAGTCAAAGTTTTTTAAAATCATAATTAAAATATTTATTAATATTTTTACTGGCTCTAAATTCTAAACTTTATTTATAGAGGACTAAGTGAGTTGTCACACTACTTGTCACTCAAGCACAAGTAATATTCTATTTATTATATAGGAAAAATATGGGGTATTACACATGCCATTGGTCATTTTCAAAGGAAGGATATAAATGCCCATTAGGAAGGTCATTCTCCCTGTCAGGGCAATAGGAATATCCAAACTCATAGAATTCCTTGTAATAGTCATATATTCCCCGTATAATGCTTGTAATGCCCTAAACCCTGATTAGGTCTGTCAATAGGATATGTGGTTAAATGTATCATAAAGTACGTTTTAAATGCATTGTTTTATGTTTATAGAAGTAAACCGGGGTGTTGGTGCGAATTTGGTGAGGTTCAGTTGCCAAATGTCTAAGTTTTGAAAGTTTGGGCAGATTGTTGCATTCCTATTTGAGCCGAGTTTAAGCATAGAAAAGTTATGATTTTAGAAGAACATTAAATATAAAAGTTGTACATTTTCTACTAACAAGGGATGAATCTATCATAAGTTGAAATGTTTTTATTGGACCTTTGTTTCACCCAATCATACACCACCACACTAAATATGACCACATGACCACATTTTTACTGGTTAGAAAGTAGGTCTTTACCTTATTCTTCATTACATAGCATAAGGTTTTGAAGAAATAAGCTTGGAGAGAGAGAAAAGATGAGCTAAGGAAGGATTTCTTTGAAAAAATATCATAAATCAAAGGGTTCTTATAAGTGGAATATGCAACAACACATAGAAACATTCATAGACTTCAATAATAAATTGGACTCTAGGTGAGTGACATGGCTTATGAATTGTGGAAGCTTACAAGTTTACACATAAATATGTAGTTAAGATGATTGTGTTGGCATGCATATATTATGATGTTGTGTTTATGGTACTCATGCTTATGGTTAAAAATGTTAAGTAAAGATTATTCGATGATATGGAATGTGATGGATCCTACGAGATGTGGTGGTCTCGTGCTGATAAGATAATTAAACTTTAGGTCTTGTGAACTCGGGTCAAAAAGGGATGTGGTTGTCCCTATTAACTATGGTGGGTTAATTGGCATGTGGCGGGTCTAGAACCGCGAGAGGCCACAATTACTATTTGTGTTATTTGAATTAAAATTATTTATCAAATTTTTCTATATAAGTGTGGGTGTGGGTGTGCGTAAGGTCATTCACTAAGCTTATGTAGCTTACACCCCTATAATATTTTTTTATTTCAGGTATGCCTATCCTTTGGATATCATTTCTAAATCTAGGATGCTGGGATCGAGAGTGTAGAAAACGTTATACGTATCAGATAAAAAGGTCAGTGAAGGAAATGTTGCATGGTTTGAATATAAATAAACATTTTCTACAAGTTAAACAAATAAAGTTCTTTATCTAAATAGCACTATTATTAGTAAGTTAAATTTAAATGTGCTTATGTTTTCATATAAAGATGCCTTTGGAAATAAAAAATAACATCTTATTTTCCAAAAGTAATAAAATTTAATTGATATATACGGGATATATGTATTATGAGGATGATTTTGGCTTAATTAATCCGGGGTGTGACAATGCTAGACTTGCTAGAGGGTGGTTGCATGCCATGAGGGCAGTGCCTTACACCTACCACCAGAAGCTAAAGTGCATCACTGAGAAAGGGATAATGGAGATCAAGGGAAACCAGGCATTAGCTCAGTAGTTCTTCTTAGTTTCCATCCAACCAAATATGGAAAAGAAAAAAGAGAAAGCTGAGGAGCCAGCAGAGGTCTCTGTGCCCTCCAAGTAGAAATTAAGGTATGGGCGATCGGGTGTCGAGGAAATTAGGGTTCCTCCTTCCGATTGGGTCATAGATCCCCTCCAGGAGGTGGTTTTTGACAAAAATAAACATGAGGATAAGTTCTTGATCGACAATACTCTTACGGAAGAGAAAAATGAATAATTGGTTGCTTTCCTCAAAAGCAATCAAGATGTTTTTGCTTGGCAACTATATGACATGCAAGGAGTTGACCCGGAGGTTATGTCATAAGATCCACGTTGACCTTTCACACCCACCTGTGACCCAAAAAGCATGGAGAACTTATCCCGAGAAAGGTTAGGGTAGTAAAGGAAGAATTGGGGAAACTAATGGATGCACGATCCACCGAGGAAGTTCAACTCCCCAAGTGGCTATTAGATCCTGTGGTCGTTAAAAAGAATAACGAAAGGCAAAGAGTATGTATAAACTTCATTGACCTCAATAAGTCTTGACCCAAGGATAGTCTTCTTTTGCCCAAGATAGACCAATTGGTTGAGGCGACTGCTAATCACCACCGTATGAGTTTTCTCGACGCATACTCAGGGTACCACCAGATCCACTGTTCGACCCTGACTAAGAGAAGACCTCTTTCATCACCGCATTAGGATTGTTCTGCTACAGGGTGATGTCGTTTGGACTAAAGTACGTTGGGGTAACTTACTAGAGGCTCGTTAAGAAAATGTTTATGCATTAGTTGGGAGAGACAATGGAGGTATATATAGATGACATGTTCATGTAGATTAGGAAGAAATGAGATCACCTTGTCGACATAGTAAGGAATTTTAAAGTCCTTCGCTACTACAAAATGAGGCTCAATGAGACTAAGTGCTCCTTTGGGGTTCAGTCGCGAAATTTCCATGGATACCTAATCAATTAAAGGGGGATTGAGGCAAACCCTGACCCGATCGAAGTGATAAGAAATGTGCAACCTCCAAGAGCCGTGTGAGGTGCTGAAGCTGACTGGCATGCTCGTTGCACTAAACAAGTTCATATCAAGATCTTTAGAGAGGCGCCGACCTTTCTTTAAGATATTGAGGATAGAAAGGGAAGAAATATAGAACGATTAATGCATTTAAATCACTCACATAAAGTGAAGAATTTTTTAACCAACCGCCACTCCTAATAATCCCTGAGTTAGAGGGCCCTAGTAGTTGTACCTAGAAGTGTCCAATCACGAAGTAAGCACAACTCTAGTTTGTGAAAAGAAAGGGATCCAAGCTCCCATCTATTATGCGAGAAAAACTTTTCTCGACTCTAATAAGAGATACCTCCCATTGGAAAAACTTGCATAGGCACTCGTACTAGCCTCTCACAAGTTAAATCATTACTTAGAGGCACACGTAATCATCGTCCTGACCTCCGTCCCTCTAAAGGCAGTGCTCCAAAAGTTCAAATTATTTGGACGAATGTCCAAGTGGTCGGTGGAGTTAGGGAGGTTCGATATTCAGCTTCACCCTAGGTAGTCAATCAAGGGGCATGTTCTAGCATATGTTATCATTGAATTCTTTATAAACTAGGCACTAGTGGAGGATAACACCGGAAGTAAATAAAATGTTCAACAGTCAAATAAAAAAGAGGAGAGATGGACCCTTTATATGGATAGAGCCTCCAATTACAAAGGAGAAGGGGTGGGGATAATGTTAGTATCCTCGGAGTAAAATGTCCTCGAACATGAAATATGTGTGGGATTTGAAGGCTCGAATAATAAAGGAAGTATGAAGTATTAATATTTGGCTTGAACAAGGCACTCTCTTTGGGTGATCGTCACCTTGATGTCTTTTGTATCTCAAGTCTGATATGAAATCAGATATCAGGAGATCACAACGCCAATGATCAATGCATGATTGCTTATCTGGAAGAGTAATAGAGTTTGGTCACTCAGTTCAAACATGTGCAAGTGTAGAAGTTCTCGGGGGGAAAAACATTCACACATATGCCTTATCCACACTCGCTTCAGCAATTAAAGGAGATATTAAGAGAACAATTCAAGTGGAGTATCTTGACTAACAAAACATCAACAAGGGGAAACTGTACGAACTTTTTATAGTCATCAACAGGGACCTAAGTTGGATGGATCTAATAGTTCACTATCTGAAAGAAGATATTTTTTTCCTGATGATAAGAAGGAAGCACACAAGATTCGAATAAATGTTACTCTCTTATATTTGTTATCAAACGAAAAGCATTATCAAAGCTCCTTTTTAGGACCATATCTTCAGTGCATTGACCCATACAACATCGACCAAACCCTCTATAAGTTGCATGAGGGGATATGTGGAAGCTATGCAGGGGAAGATAACTGGCATTCAGGGACATGAAAGAAGGGTACTGGTGGTCGTATATACAGTAAGATGCGGTCTCATACGTCTGAAAGTGCAAAAACTACTAACTCTTCTCACCTTTAGTGCATCAGCTTATCAGTAACCTCAAATCCATTATGAGTCCTTGGCCTTTTACGCAGTGGGACTGGACATTGTTTGTTCACTACCCCTTGCGTCTGAAAGAAGGAAGTTTCTTTTTATTGGCACATATAAGTTTCTTTTTATCTGCACATACTATCTCTCTAAATGGGTTTGAGGAGAACCACTGGAAAGCATCTGAGGTTTCAATATGACCAGATTCATTTGGAGGAACATCATAACACATTTTGGCATTACTCGGACCATTATAATGGACAACCAGACTCAGTTTGAGAGAATCCTCTTCCAAAGTTTTTGCGATGAGTACAATATTAGGCACTACTACAGTTCGATGACCTATCCCCATTGTAATGGGAAAGCATAGGCTTCCAACGAGCTAGTCCTCGATAGGATAAAGAAAAGGTTAGAAAAAGTAAAGGGTGCATGGGTTGACCAACTTCCTCACGTTCTCTGGGTATATCGAACTACATCCAGGAGATCTACGGAGGGAACACCCTTTACCTTATCTTATAGGATGGAAGCTTTCATTCCATTAAACATTGAGCTATCGACCATGAAGTCCTCCATGATTACAAGATCTGAACAACGAATCAATCAAAGTTGAGCTTCACCCAATTGATGAAAGGAGAGAGTTGGCCGTTATAAAGCTTGCCTCCTATCTGCTGCAGTTGACTAAGCAATATAATAGGGGAGTCAAGGCGTGAAGCCTCAAGGTAGAGGGTAACGTTCTAAGGAAGATTATGGGAAATGCCAAGAATCCCTCATACAAAAGCTCGAGCCTAACTAGTAAGGTCCATTAAAAGTGTCAGAGATAACTTTCAGGAAGCCTACCACTTAGAAACAATAGAGGGTAGAGAAGTCCCTCGAGCATGGAATGAAGCCAACCCTAAGATATTTTACTTTTAGTTATAATTTATCTTAGTTTTGAATTGTTTTCTAGCTTTATGGAAAAAATTTGTTTGTCAAAGCGATAGTTCAGAATTTTATTTCAGAGACTTATGTTTTTATTTTTCATTGTTCTAAGTGGTAGACAATGAATATTTAGTAAATAAGATATATTAAGTATAATGGATTGTGATTGGTGTATTATCTATCACACTAGATGTTTATTTTCTTTTAAATGTATTCTTCAAGACTACTCAGTCGACGAACGACCACCATCTGGTCCCCGAGTAGGGATACTTCTTTTAAATGTCTTCTTCAAGACTTGTTGATTGTTTGACTAATGACCACCATCTGGTCCCCGAGCAGGGACACTTATTTTAAATATCCTTTTTCTATACTGATCAGTTGGTTGACCCATGACCACCATCTGGTCCCCGAGCAGTGATACTTTTTTTAAATATCTCCCTTAAGACTGATAGGCTGGTCGACTAATGACCAACCAAAACCTAATGGTTTTGACGATTAACAAAACATAAACAATTGCTCATAGCCAATGAAAGGCCTGTAGGGAATCTCGAGGCAACAAGTATCAAACAGGTGCATTCTTATTTTTCTAGCTCTAGGCCTAAGGTTACATATGATGACATCACTTAAAAGTTAAGACTAGAGACCACACAAGTATTAAAAAAATCAAGATATGAAAATTTTCCATTAATACTAAAAGTAATTACAAGGAAATCAAAACTATGAATAATTCATAATGAGAAGGTAAATTATAGATGGGTCACTTATGTGACTGGAGTGATTCATCCTCTGAAGGTCCAGTGGTAGCCAAAAATTCTAACGGTGTTATCCAAATCACTAATTATTGATGGCCCTCCTCGAGTCACCCTGTTAACCAAGTTTAGAGGACGGTAGAGTTCATCATCCCCATAAAGTGCATGGTTACCCAGATACTTCCTTATCGACCTTAATATAATGGCGTCTGTTAGGATCTACGAAGCATCAAGCTTATAATGGAGCTTTCGATAATCGAGGAAACCAAGATCATACCAGTACCATAGCTAGAATCCTTAGGCACCTTCATAATAACTAAGGAATTCAAATAACCATTTTTTTAAGAAACATTTAGAGCATCATTTAAAGCATCATCAAAGCTCAGAAAAGCCTCACCGTAGACATTATTCCACACTTGGCGAGGTTGCTTGTGGAATATGAATCTAAGACGATCAAGTTTCTCGAATAAACTTTTGGTGTTATCCGCCTTGTCATGAAAAGACTTTTGGGCCTTCTACAGCTCTTCCCTAAGTTGACCATTCGACTTTTCAACGAAGAAAGCTCCCTCTCCAGCTTTCTTATCTGGTAGAGACTTTTTGGCTCTCCCAATAGCATCCCTCAAATCATTATTATATTTCTCAAGAAGATTAATGACCTCCCTCGCTCCTAGGAAATCGGCTTACAGAATAAAAGTGTTTTCGGCATGCATAGACTAAATTTTGATCTTTTGATCAAATCCTCCATCTTTAGCCAGTTCATCCATTTCCTTGTCAAACTTAGGCTTTAGATTGGCTAATTTTTCATTATGAATTGCTTAGTTTCCACGAATCATGTCATGATATATACCATTGGTTGTCATAACCTGATGGAAAAGATGACGTAGATATGAGTAGGCATCTTTTACTCACGAAGATGAATTAGGGCCAAATATCTAGTCGAGGTCATCAACATCATCACAAATGACAACAAGGAGTCTTTCATGCCTCTTTTTAATGTCGCGATGAGAACTACAAGACTTGCATCAAAATGAAAAGTTCAAGGACAAGTGGTCGGTATGAGAGAATGTGATTTCCTCTAAATATTCCTAATTTCAAAATTCTTACAAAAATGCCCAAATTTTAATTTCTTCAAAATTAAAATGAAATTGAAACAAATATTAAAATTTTCTCTTAAACGAAATTAATTCAAGTTCTAAATGAAGCCAAGTAAATTAAAATTTACCCAATTAAATTAGCACCAAATTACACAATTGTTGTGATTAAACCGATTTTTATCTTGTTAAACCTAAGCATGCATCTACGTGATATTTTGCAAGATAACAATTAAACACAACCACCATGCCGCGATGTACGAGGAAAACTCACAATGGGAAAAACCTCGGACGACCCAACCATAAGTACACTAAGTATGGTATTACAAATGACACAATGAAATACTTACACAATGACTCGACGCCCTCGCAAGCCTTGATGCTCTTCGTTGCTTCCACCTTCGCTTAGTGACAACACAAGAGTCCACCTGCGCCTCGGAATCCACCGATGGGGCAAAGCTACCATGTGGAATCCACTTCCGTACGAAAAATCACCGCAAACCAAGAACTCAAAATCCTCTACAAGAAACTATCTCTTTTGGGTATAGAATGAAACCCGGTGCCAAACCAATTATCTGTAAAAAATATTATGTAGAAACTTGGATCATGTAAACTATATGGGTGTAGACGTGTGTTGAAATTAAAACATTTTGATTCACAAAAACAAAAGGGACTTTTTGGATAATTGTGTATACTCTTAAGGCTCTTGAAAATATTGAAAAAGTCTTATCAAAATTGTTCTCCCACACTTTTAAAAGTAGGAAAGAAAGATATGGAGTAGTGGGAAGTTTTTATAAACTGTCAGAAACACTGCTCGAAACTTCAATGTCTTTCGAACGATATACCAGAGTCGTTCAAATGACATTCGAATGAGAATGCAGAGTTCTGACACACGAAGTTCGTTCGAACGATCATGTTCAAATGATAATTCCAACGATATTTCAGAGAAAAACTCATTAGATATCTCATTCGAACGACCTGAAAATCTCGTTCGATCGACCTTATCAGACGACATTTCAGAAAAAATAAAAAAAAAAGGATTTTTAAACTATGATTACTAAAAATATGACACCCAATAAAAATTTCGAGTCTCTATATAACAAGTTCATTCATATCTGAGAGATCTTGGAAAGTTAAAAAGTTGATGACGTTAAACAAGGCATGAAACGCGGTAATGATGTGGGATCTTCTTGGCCGTTGCGTCTTCAACTTAATTGTCATAGGCTTAAAGGTCACAAACTTCTATCCTAAGACTCAAATATTTTTATCCAAAATTAAGCGAACACTTACAAATTGACTAAATTGAAAATTTGTCCTTACAAATCCCCCCTTTGGCTATTCCGAGATAAAACCAAAATAAAAACCTATGGGCCTTCAATCTCATCTAAAAGACACATATCCCACCCAAAATAAAAAAATATAGACGCTTGACAAACATATATGTTGAGAAGCTTTGCATTAAAAACTTTTTCGCAAGGATGAAAACTTGCACACTTAAACACTCCATCAAACGCGTAGGGAATATAACAATATAAATTGCATAATTAAATTCTCCCCCTTTTTCTAATATTATCTACCTAAGAAAGACATCTCCTCCTAAGTTAGATCTCCCAAATTAAAAGAGTTAGATACCATTTCTCTCCCTTTTTTCAGGAATAGAGAAAGATAAACATGCATAAAATAACCCATTTCTCCCCAATTAAAACAAAGTATCCCCTAAATGAAACAAGGGATGAGCGTAAATGTGAAACAATTATTTCATACAATGGTAGTGTTACAAGTACAACAAAGCAACATGGCAACACAACAACAACTAATCCACCTAGAAAACACTATATACCAACAATGATGCAATAGCAAAATGATATCAACTAGAATGATCTAAATGAGCATGGGATATCTATGAAAAATCGCAACAAGATAGGTATATATATAACAAAAAGCATACATGGACTAGATGTAAAAGTAAAGACTCAAAAATAAATGATACCATTGACAAATAATAAAAAATATCAATGAAGTACAAGAACATATATATAGGTATAAATACCACAGAAGATACAAAGCACAATAAACTTTCCACACTCATATGGCATACATGTGTCTAAATAAACATGTGGTAAATGAAGTGAGGGGGTGTGAATTAGAGACAAAATAATTATGACCCATTAACTTAAAAATGTGCAAGGAGTTATATTTGATTGCAAAACTTTATCAAACTTAGTTTTAGCCTCATGCGATAAAATAAAGTGCACTTAAAGAAAACAAGCACAATGCACACAGGCCTAGAATTTTGATGATTCTACACATCAATAGAGTCATGAAAAAATAAGCATAACTATGATTCATTTTCATTGTGCAAACCCGTTGATATTTCCATCCAAACTCCATTATAAATAATAATTATTTTATTTTCTTTTGAATGAACATATCAAACTAAACTAGGTTGGCCTTGGCTACTTTTTACAATGCCACACTTTTTTAGGCCCTTGCCAATGGTGGCTTTCACGCAAAGGAGATTTTCTCCTTTCGTAGCCCTTTCCATGCACCCTCATTTATATCTTTTATACATATTAAATAAATTTCACGATCAACAGTTCTTATATGCACAAATCCTCCATAGTCACAAAAGATGTAGGTGGTAAAATTAATGGGAGAACATATCACAAATCCCAAATATATATGTGAAGTTAACGTTTAAAAGAGCTCGTGCATGTGTGTGAGAAGCATATGAAAAGAGAATCCATTAAGGAAATCAAAGTCAAACTACTTCATGCAAGCCTGATAAAGAACACTTTAAGTATTGAAACTCATAACCAAAAGTTCTAGCCACATGGAAGGTGAGTGATATAGGATTCAAACACAAGGATATGCTACATAAATGTGTAAAACTAAAACACACAAAAATTAGTTTTGAGTTTTTATTTTTTAAGGACAACTCAAACGACAAACAAAATCTTTTTGTATTTTTATAAAACATAATAAATGATAAAAAAATACAAAAGATATACATGTCTTAATTCTAGCAAATTATATATGATGAAGCCTAGACTAGAATATGATAAACAAATATACAACTAGCAAGAATATAGCAGGTAGCACAAATGCTAGTGTATGTAAACATAGCTAACACAATCAAACTTTAGATTTTGCAAGGTAGGTGTCATGTGTAAGCAAATGAGAATCATAAAGCCTATCATGTAACACCTCAAAATCGAATCTCCTAACCCACATAAGTGAAACGTGATGCTCTCGAGTTTTGGTGACCTTAGTGACTCTACCCTTGGACTTCCTAGGACAATTTCTAAGGTTGAAACAAAACCTCCTAAGGTGACCCTTCCTACCACAATGTGTGTAAGTGAAAACACGGTGGGAAGTATTACCTAAGGATTGAGTTTTTCTAGAGTTTCTAGACAATTCTCTCAAAATCATGGTTTTATCTTTATTAGCGGAAGCATTTTTTGTTTCGAAACGAATACCACATATGTCATATTTGATTTGGACGGTGCTTAAGATTTTATCTAATTTCACTGACCTACACTTCAAATCAAATTTGATCCAACTTGAGTCTCTCAATCTCTCTTCAAGCTCCACTATTCTAGACTCAAGTAGACACCTAGACTCTTCAAACTCAAGAAACTCTTTCTACATAGCCTCCATTAAACTTCAAATACTCTCTCTCTCACCTTCAACATACTCTAGCTTCTCTTGAATAGTTCTCTCACGTGCCTTAAGATATCACTCTCATCATTTCCTAATACACGTTCTTTCATTTTAGCTTATAACTTCAAGTTAGCCATTTTTAATTTCAATGATTCTACATAAAAATCATGAAAGGAAACTAGGAATTCATTCTCCTCCTCGTCCTCCTCCTCTTCATCCTCCTCATCCTCCTCCTCTTCTTCTTATTCATTCTCACTCTCTTCTCCATCAAACTCATGGGATTCATAAACAATGGCCTCAGAAGTGTCATGTAAAGGAATATCGTCATCGAAAGATTAATTACCAATGCTCTCATGACTAGCCATGAACGCAGTGTAGTTGCGCTCAATAGGGAAAACGGGTCCTTCTTCCAGTTCACAATCACTAAGGGTGGCATTATATGAAATCAGTTTCTTTCCCCCATTACTTAGTTTAGTGGGACACTCAAATTCCCTATGGCCATAACCCCCATAACTAAAACATTTATTCGACTCATCTCTATTAAAATCATCATTCCAATTTTTCGGGAGTTTCTCCACTTTGTTATACTTAGGCTTCTCAAATTTCATATAATCATTTTTAAGATTCTCTTTATTAAACTTAAGAAATTTTCAAAACTTCCTACCAAACATAGCCATTTCATTGGATTCTATGTCAAACTCATCATCTGAAGCAGGTGTTTCCTCCTTTCGAGCTTTCAAAGTTATGCCCATATCTTTCTTCTTCACATCCTTAGAGGTAAACAAGTCAAGTTTATAGGTTTGTAAGTCACCTACAAGATCTTCAAGTTTTGTAGAGTGTAAAGTGTTTAAATAATTTAAAATAGTCACTTTTGGAATAAACTTATCGGCTAATGACCTCAAACTTTTCTTTATGACACGGTTGTTGGGTGTCTTTTCTCCCAAATTAAAAGATGGATTCATAATATCGGAAAATCTTGTATAGAACTCATCAAACGTCTCCCTTTGTAACATCTTAATGGTTTCAAATTGAGTGGTGAGGTTTTGGAGTTTAGAAGCCTTAACGACACTTGTAACTTCATGGGTGAGTTAGAGTATGTCCCATGCCTCCTTAAATGTTCCACACGTCATAATCCGGCGAAACTCATCCATTGTGACCGCACTAAAATTTTCTAGTTTAAGCTCATCCTCACTCATATTTGAATGGGTTTAGGAGTACTAACTCCTTCTTCTAGACACATTTATGGGGACCACCCTCTAACAATCGATTTCCAAACCCGCTCATCTAACGATTTAAGTGCCGACCTCATACGCGCTTTCCAATAAGCATAGCTGGAACCATCAAAAACAAAAAAAATTGAAAAGGGCATATTTTCCGTACTTAAACCCAAAAATGATCTTAACACAATAATTTAGCGTTCCCGCTCTGATACAAATCTGAGAGAATGTGATTTCCTCTAAATATTCCTAATTTCAAAATTCTTACAAAAATGCCCAAATTTTAATTTCTTCAAAATTAAAATGAAATTGAAACAAATATTTAAATTTTCTCTTAAAGAAATTTAATTCAAGTTTTAAATGAAGCCAAACATGAAATTAGATAAATTACTTGAATAAAAGTAAATTAAAATTTACCCAATTAAATTAGCACCAAATTACACAATTGTTATGATTAAACCAATTTGTATCTTGTTAAACCTAAGCATACATCTACATGATATTTTGCAAGCTAAAAATTAAACATAACCACAATGTCGGGATGTAAGAGGAAAACCCACAACGGGAAAAACCTCGGACGGCCCAGCCAGAAGTCAACTAAATATGGTATTACAAAGGACACGACAGAATACTTACACAAAGACTTAATGCCCTCGCAAGCCTCGACGCTCTTCGTTCCTTCCACCTCCTCTTAGTGACAATGCAGGAGTTCACCTATGTCTGGGAATCCACCGATGGGGAAAAGCTACCGTCAATCACACAGAATCCACTTTCGTACGAAAAATCACCACAAACCAAGAACTTGGAATCCTCAGCAAGAAACTATCTCTTTTGGGTAGAGAATGAAATCTGGTGCCAAACCAATGATCTCCAAACAAATGTTATGTAGAAACTTGTATCATGTAAACTATATGGGTGTAGACGTGTTTTTGTGTTGAAATTAAAACATTTTGATTCACAAAAATAAAAGGGATTTTTTGTATAATTGTTTACGCTCTCAAGCCTCTTGAAAATCTTGAAAATTCTTATCAAAAACTTGTCACACCCCGCTAAATTCTGGCATTGGCTGCCACAAAAACTAAGCCGGGCGTGAGTAAATAAAATACCATTCTTCACATGAGACATATAAAATTAATTCACAAGATAAATGATAATCAATCTCAAAAGATAAACCATCTAACTAAGCGATAAAAGATCTATCTCCATGCTAAACTCAAAGTAAATCCAAACTCTAATAATATGAAACTGAATAATCTCAAACTGAATCCAGTGAAATAACTAAATAAAACCCATAACAACTTTGGAACCGAATGGACCATTTAAAACCATAAATTGTGTCTCAAAGTAAATATGAAGTAATGGAAAACTAAACTAAATCAATATGCATAAGGTAGAGCAACTCCAACTGCGCCTCCAGGAAAATCTTCAAATAATTTTATGCAGCTTCTCCAAATACTATTTCCTAAAAAGTTAGTCAACGCACGAGGTTAGAGCCCTGAGCATGAATACACACTACTACCCTCAAATAGGATCCTTGAATCCAAACAGTAGCATTATACGAGATAAATATCACAATATAATATTTTAATAAATGAGATAATTAAACGTAAATATAAATCACTAACTACCCTCAGAAATTTCCATTTCAAAAAGCACACCAATATAATTTTAAATCCCCAAGCCCTACGATGTTAATTTAATTAAATTAAACCAATTTATCATTATTCTCACTTTTATTAGGTGGTCCTCCCGCCCCGGATGGTAATTTCCACTAAAGTTTAACACTTTCCCTTGCCAAAATGCCAGCTGAATCCGTTTAAACTGTCGATCCCGCGCAATTTGACAAGGTTCCACACACGACCTTCCATAAATCGTCAGCCGGCCCGTTTATACTGTCAGTCCTCGCACATTATATCGCCATAAATTTTAATACCCATTTTTATCTTAGGCATTAATTCTCATTTTCTCAATTTCACAATTTATAAATTACCCCACCCTTTTAATCGATGTGAGATCCTCAAAATACTCCTTAGTCCCATACCTGAGGGTTCCCAAGTACACATACGTCCTATCCTACATATAGGATGAATCACCAATATAAAACACGTCCTAGTCTCATGCCTAGGCTAATGAAATGACGATATAACGTAAAATTCTGACCCACCCCGAAATATGAAATCCCCACGAATTTATACTAACTAGTCTCATACCTAGCAAGTATAAATTTTAAACAAGGCCTAACCACTAGTCCCATACCTAGTAAGCATCCTAAAAAATAGGGTTGAGAAAAATACTACCCAAAAGACCCTCGTCCCCGCGATGGCAAAAGTGACTAAAGAAATTCATACAAAGCACAATTCAATATGCACAACATTGCAATTTAATCAAAAAGATCCCAATTTAATTTAAATAAATTAATAACACCGACGTTGATTTCAACATGATTAATTTCATTCAATAATGTTAAATCAATTAACATACAATAATCTTCAATAAGACATAACCGTTTTCTTTTATAAATCATCTACTTTTTATAAGTGTGAGCGCGTCCCAATAACCATATAAATAATTCCATAAAAATTCTACATGAGAACCTACACCCAAAACCATAAAAACCCACAAATCTAACCTACGCACCCAAGGGTTTCAAAGATTAAATCATATTTAAAATTTTCATAAAAATAGTCCCAAAATTTAAGTGTCAACTTTCTCTAATTAAGTTACTAATTTATTTTAATCAAAAATACATGATTAAGGGTTTTGGCAACACTTAAAACACATAATACTAAAGGAAAAGAATAGACTATTCATGCCTACAAAAAAGTTGAATTAGAAATATGATATTGAGTGTGTATTCCTCTCCAAAAAAATTGACAAAGATTCGTTCTTGACGCATCTTGAGAAAACCCGATTAATCTTGATAAAACTTCTATTGAAAGTTATGTTGAACAGAGCTAGGGTTTGGAGGTTGAAGAAGATGAAGAATATGAGAGGTTTGTGATTTTTGAGAAGGCTAAAGTGCGTTTTAAAAGACCTAAACTCGTCACTTTATGTTTATATACCAAAAAGAATTAGAGTCCTAATCAGATAGAAACATTAAAAAAAAACATTTCGGATGATAAAAAACATTCATAATGATCGAACTGTCAGAATGGCTTGAAATTTTAGTATGTTGTAGCGAATGGCGAGACAGAGATGCTATGAAAAATTTAACTCGATCAGACGGTCCAATTTTTAAAAATATTATTTTTATCCTCCTTAGCTCGGATCCTCCCCTCATTTTTATACAAAAAGTTATAATTTCCAAATTTTAATCCCGATTTAAATTCCACTCAAAACCTTATTTTTATATATAAACCAACATATTTAATTACTAAGAATAATTAAATCCAAAATTTTATTTTTTCTCGAATTTTCCAATTAGTTAATTTAATTAAATATTAAAAACATGGGGTGTTACATACTTCCCCACTAGCAAAGGAATTTCGTCCTCGAAATTAGACGAAGCGTAAACATCAAACGTAAATCGCAAAAGATAAAATAAGGCTCACATACGCCTACTCGTTGAATGCCATAATTGGGTGCCCATACACCCAATCCTACGCGCACCTACCCCATGAATAATAAAATAATATATATCGCTATATATATACACCTAACTATGAAAGTGATGACGTACCACGCGCTCTCGCAAATCACCACTCGATTCTATCTTCGATAATCACCGCAACCCTATATTCTCAAATCTAACGACCGTGCTGCATTAATAGAAGACATACCCAAAATTCATACTAATGATCTCCATCATAAAATATCGTCTCCAAAAATCAACTCTAAAGTTCCTCACATCAAGCTTACTAATTCTAAACTCAATGCCTACAATGTCCTTAATACCAAACTACATATCTCCAAGAAACACATCTAACACGTATGTTATACCCTCTACCTTAAGGAGTACGAATAAATAAATGGAATCAAAGATCGGTAATGCGAAAGCTAAATGGACTCACAACCTACGAGACCTAAGACCATGCTCTGATACCATCTGTCACACCCCGCTAAATTATGGCGTGGTCCGCCACCAAAACTAAGTCGGTGTGAGTAAATAAAATACCGTTCTTAGCATGAGACATATAAAATTAAACCACAAGATAAATGATAATCAATCCCAAAAGATAAACCATCCAACTAAGCGATAAAAGATCCATATCCATGCTAAACTCAAAGTCAATCCAATTTCTAATAATATGAAACTAAATAATCTCCAACTGAATCCAGTGAAATAACTGAATAAAACCCATAATTACTTTGGAACCGAATGGCCCAATCAAAATCATAAACTGTGTCTCAAAGTAAATACGAAGGAATGGAAAACTAAACTAAATCAATACGCAAAAGGTAGAGCAACCCCAACTACACCTCCAAGCAAATCTTCAAATAATTCTATGCAGCATTTCCAAATACTATTTCCTAAAAAGTTAGTTAACGCGCGAGGTCAGATCCCCGAGCATGAATACACACTACTCCCCTCAAATAGGATCCTTGAATCCAGACAGTAGCATTATACGAGATAAATATCACAATAGAATATTTTAATTAAACGAGATAATTAAACTCAATAAATATAAATCACTAACTACTCTCGAAAATTCCCGTTCTAAAGAGCATACCAATATAATTTTAAATCCCCAAGTCCCACGATGTTAATTTAATTAAATTAACCCAATTTATCATTATTCTCACTTTTTATTATGGCGGTCCTCCGGCTCCGGGTGGTAATTTCCACGAAAGTTTAACACTTCCCCTTGCCAAAACGCCAACTGAATCCATTTAAATTGTTGATCCAACGCAATTTGGTAAGGTTCCACACACGACATGACATAAATCGCCAGTCGGCCTGTTTAAACTGTCAGCCCCCTCACATTATGTCGCCATAAATTTTAATACCCATTTTTATCTTAGGCATTATTTCTCATTTTCTCACTTTCACAATTTATAAATTACCCCACCCAAGGGTCCCCAAGTACACATACGTCATATCGTACATATAGGATGAATCACCAATATAAAACATGTCCTAGTCTCATGCCTAGGCTAACGAAATGACGACATAACGTAAAAATCTTCCCCACCCTGAAATATAAAATCCCCACAAATTTACTCTAACTAGTCCTATACCTAGCAAGTATAAATTTTAACCAAGGCCTACCCACTAGTCTCATACCTAGTAAGCATCCTAAAAAATAGGGTTGAGCAAAATACTACCCAAAAGCCCCTCGTCCCCGCGATGGTAAAAGTGACTAAAACAATTCACACAAAGCACAATTCAATATGCACAACATTGCAATTTAATCATAAAGATCCCAATTTAATTTAAAAAAATTAATAACACCGACGTTGATTTCAACATGATTAATTCCATTCAATAATGTTAAATTAATTAACATACAATAATCTTCAATAAGACATAACCGTTTTATTTTATAAATCATCTACTTTTTATAAGTGTGAGTACGTCCCAATAACCATATAAATAATTCCATAAAAATTCTACATGAGAACCTACACCCAAAACCATAAAAACCCAAAAATCTAACCTTCGTACCCAAGGATTTCAAAGATTAAATCATATTTAATTTTTTTATAAAAACAATCCCAAAATTTAAGTGTCCACTTTCTCTAAATAAGTTACTAATTGATTTTAATCAAAAACACATGATTAAGGGTTTAGGCAACACTTAAAACGCATAATACTAAAGGAAAAGAATAGAGTAACCACCTCAACACTGGCAGACTTGTCGCTGAGCAATCCCTCACCATTATCCTTGTCATCACCATCTTCATCATCAATTAGAGGAGGGAAACCTTCATTATGATCCTCGTATAACTTGGATCCCTCAGTAAAGCCAGACTTGCCAAGGTATTCATCCCAACCATTTTTAAAGTATACCTTCTGAAGGTATTCAATTTGCGATTGGGCTTTGGCCATGGCCTTGTCTTAGCCGCGAGTGTAGGCATCATATTTGTCCTCTACAACACCATGCATGACCTTCTTTTCTTTGGCTCTTTCCTCATATCCCTTACCCTTGGCCTTCTTGGCATCAACCTCAGCCTTGTCAGCAGCAGCAACCAGATTTGTACTCTCAAGTCTACTTATGGAGGTTGGAATTGGTATCGTCCAATACTTGGACCTTCTGCTCAAGCTTCTCCTTCTTAATAGCATTAGCTTCACCAGCCGCCCGAGAAGCTTCTAAAGCCTTGGTCACCTAGTCCATGGTCGTCTCCACATTATGGGTGGATTATTTCAAGACGATGTCTCTATCTAACAATTAGTCATAGTCAACCAAGAATTACAAGACGTATGGGGATGAAAATGTCAGTAGTTTACAATTAAAAAAGTGCTGCAATAGGAAATACATGAAAAGAATAAACTTATGAGAGAAAGTTTGTGGTCGGCACTTTCCACCAATCGATCATGAGTCAAGCCAGCAACAACTGCCATTTTAGTAGGAGGGCAAGTCGATCTAATCATTCCACATGCCAATTTGGGGTGAGTAGTAACAGAGTGGGCAATGTATTTGCCTTTTTCAGGAGTATTTTTTTCCACAATAGAAGTTGGGGGAGGAGGAACTTCATTCCTTTTTGTCTTCTTATAAGGAGGATCCACATCCTTGGTTCCACAATCCCCAATATCCAAGGGGTTAATAGGACCCCCAACTTCATATTTCGCACTCGTAGGTCAAGAAGCTTATTCTATTTTACTTGTTAGGTGAGCAATACTAGACCTTAGGCCCAAATTGGTTACGATCAAGTTCATCACTTTTCTATTGGGGACCATAGAACCTGGAGAGAATTCGTTAGCATGAATGGATGAGATATCAAGTGACTCAAAGGAGGAGGATGTTACCTCCTCGTCCGAACCATTAGAAATGGAGGCCTCCAAATCGTTCAGATCAATCGGGATTATCGGAGTCTGATCGATTGGCCTTTCTATGAAAGAAGTGGTCAAACACTTGTAGCGGAGAAGAAAAGCAGCCAACCTGGGATGATCATCAAATCTAATCCTTTGCTGTATCAATGAGACTTACTGAAGATGAGAAAAATTGATGTCTTCCTCACGAGGAATTTTCCTCTTGTTATTTCCTATCAAGAAAGAAAGAAAGAAACAATAATCACAACCAATGAAATAAAAAGGAAAATGCAAAGCATAAACATGATGGTAACCTAACTTATTCCTTTCCCTTCCTGAGGGCACTTTGGCCCTTCATATTTTTTCCCTCGGGAAGGGGTGAGCATTGCTAGTTCTTCACAATCACTACATACTCCCAATACTCTTTGTTAGAATCAGGAAAGTTTATTACTAGGGCTCAATTGGCTAACCTCGTTTTCCAATAATAAATATTTTCATGGGCCGCCTAGTGATAAAAGTATATGATATCTATGATACCTAGATTGGTCACGTACAATTCGTTAATTCGGTGAACCCCATTAATGATCCTCCAAGTATTTGGAGTGACATGGGCTAGGACCACGTCAAATATTAAAAAAAGTCAAGAAAAGGATGATTTGGAGGAAAAGTTACCCCACACTCAGCAATGCAAATCAAAGGCATCCAATGGCTCTCATCAAGTTTGCAAATTTTACATGGGCATTTAACATGTTCTACTTTGACCTACTATGGTATATAGTCAAGTTTGAACTTGTCTATGATGTTTTTATTTATTATGTACACCATTGTTGAAAAATGATGGAAACTCAAAGAAAGAACTAAAGAAAAGAGATTTGACAATGCAGAAAAATGAGATAAATGAAGTTAGAGTTCTTTCAACCAAATGGAAGAAATGAAATTCCTTATTCAAGTGCTCCATTTTGAAATGAAAGGTAAAGAGAGGGAATGGTTTTTTTTGGCCAAAAATTACTTCACGGTTCCCCAAAATGATGACCCAATATGGGATATTGTCAAGTTTGAATGTCTATGGAGTTTTCATTAATTACGTACACCATTTTTGAAGAAAGATGGCAACCCAAAGAAAGAACTAAAGAAAAGAGATTTGAAAATACATAAAAATGAGATAAATAAAGTTAGAGTGCTTATAATGAAATGGAGGAAATAAAAGTGATTATTCAAGTGCTCCGTTTTGAAATGAAAAGGGAAATAGAGGGAACGGTTCTTTTATGGTTAAAAATGACTTCATGACTCCCCAAAATGACTACTATACCCACGGAAGTCGAAACAATATGTGATGTCTATCGAAATGATGACTAAGTAAAGACCCTAGAATTATGAGCGTTACCCTAGGGAACTCAAAAGACTTTTCACTACCCGGGGCATTTATAAAATTTCCTTTCGATCAACGCATAAAAACTTCACACAGTTATCAACATCTGACCAAAGGAGGAATCCAATAATCCCTAAAGAAAAATAATAGTTGTCCAACATCAATATCCAAACAAAACAAAAAGCCCAAAGACCTTAGTGAGCCCTTGGACTTTAGGTAGAATTGTGGGGTCAAGTATTCCGCTGGCACATGTTCGGCCACGCGAGCCTGAAACACATACGCCTAAGATTAATGAAGACTCCTAGTGAGAGAAGAATTATTCCACTCTATCACTTGTAACAACTGATTATGACCAAGGATATGTTTGTACTCTCAGGGATAGTTATTAAGAGGGCTTAAGATTCTCCTAAGCTACCTTGTAAATATAAACTCACCCCATACGAATGGGGCATGCATGATTGTAACATCGAGCAGTACTACAACTCTCTCAACCTGAGGTTTCAATTAATAAGAGAACAAGCCCTATCACCCCGTAGACATAGGCAAGTTGCCGAACCACGTACAACTTGTGTTGTGTGTGTGATATCATTATTTTATGCAACTATTCTTGTTATTTGGCTTGTGTGCATTGAATATAAAAACCTCTAGGATATTACTACCTACAACACCAATTTTATATATATATATATATATGTGACAATTTGTATGGAATAAGTGTCGATTTACGTGTAAATTTCCATAAAATAGGTGTCAGTCACGTGACATTGGTGTTATGATGAATTGTTTTTAAAAGCTAAGGATTATGTCAAATATCGTATTATCAAACTATGAGTTTTATAGAAAAGACTTGATTTAATTTTGAGAAATATTTTATATTTTGACCTTGGTACAAGGTGATCCATATAACCATTGTATTACCAATTCACCAAAAGTGAGAAGTCTTGAGAAATCCAACTTCTAAAGAGAAACACTAAGGGATTTTCACATACATTAGTGATGATGAGGAGCTAAGAGCTCTTGTGAAACCTTCCAAGGACATTTAGTGGATATTTGGAGAGGAAATCTTACATCATTTCTTCATTTTCTTAAAAAAAATTCAAGATCTTTTATGTATAATTTTATTAACTAGTTTTGTAAAGTAAAATGAACATGTCATTGAACAATATTAATGATATAAACTAACTAATCTTAAGCATGAGTGATAATTTTGTACAATGTAACATATTTTTTTGAGATTACCAATTATAACACGATACGTGATATAACTAATTAAAAATGATCATTCTAAGTTTATTAGTATTAGGAACTAGTACTACAACCAAGATCAACATAATTTGATTATGACACGACTAACTCAAATTTCCACACTTACTATTAAATATATTTGTATGCGAATTTATGTACAAATATTGCTCATGCGTTGAAGTAAAACTTTATTAATGTATGTAAGTGAAAAAACCTCATGAGTATAAACCAAATAATCATATAAACCAAATAATTAACAACAAAGGAGTTAAGAACAACCAAACACACAAAGAGAAGACACACATATGTACATGGTTCAACAAATTGCCAACATCCATGGGAGCATAGAGATCCTTCTTATTGAGTATTTATTAAGTACTAATTGATAGAGATCTAAGGCTCTAAAACTCACATCTCCCCACTGAGGGAGTTTCTATAATATGAATAGCCATGGGTAGTAAATTCCCCACAAAGATGGACTATCCCCTTATCACTTATGTCTTAGATTTTGATAAGAAAATCTAGATTTATCCTCGATTATTTGTGAATCTCCTCAACGTTTGTTTAGAAACTCTTTAGAAAAGTTATCAGTCAATAATCTTGGGTCTCTAAGATGTTGGGCCCCACGTGGGCCAATAATGTGAAACAAAGATCCCAGAATTTCCCATAAGGTCTTGTGGCCCTTGGGTAGCTAAACCTTACTTTGGTCGGAGTGCTCTTTCCATTTCCTCTCCAGTTGCTTTGATGCCATTTCCATTTTGCTATCTATATAAGTTCTTTTTCCCTTTCCTCTTCATTTTTTTGAGTTCTTATTGTCTTTCATTTTCAAATATGATGGATATTATCAATGAGTATACTATTGAAGAGTTTAAGAAAAAATATATTCTGAAGTGGGTCACCATTGAGTTACCCACAATGGGAACCAATTACTATCACCCTGATGATGGTCAGTAGTTGTCCTTTACCATGGTCGTTGAGTCCCGGATCATCTTCCCCTCAAATCAATTTTTTCTCTGCTTTTCTGAGTATTTTAGAGTCGTCTAAACTCACCCAATGTTTGGAGGATTATAAATAATGTTCATCATTTAAATGAGTTATATCACATCGATTTGGGGATCACTGAACTCAAATACTTTTATAAGTGGGTTTAAATGACCAATAACGTGTATTATTTGAAGGCGAGGAGGGAGGAACGTGCCCTGTTTTTAAATCTCCCTGATTCTAACAAGGACTATTGGGATCATGGGTTTTTTATCAAGAATTTGGAACACTTAGCCATCCTAAAATATCAAACCCCTTATAATGGGCTCATCCCCTTCTTCTATAAACTTGTGTGGTTTAATTCAATTTTCAATTCCTTGCCTTTGTTGCTTTGATGTTGATTATAAGAAAAATGAACACCATCCAAAGGAGGTGAAATTTGTCGATCGTAAAAGAATTTAGTCAATCAAGAAGAGTTTAGGCGAGGTCGACCATCTAAGAGTTGTTGATGTCTTGCTAAATTACACCTCCACTTCCATGTTTTTGTTGCAAAATCAGTAGATAAGGAACCTGATATACCTAAAGGGTTTGTCAAAAAAATTATAGTCGTAAGTTCTCTTGCTGTTAGCATTGTGGGTTTATCTGGTTCTTAATTAGACTAAGAATTCGTCTGCTTAGAATCCTTGGACATCGAACATATCCAAGTCACTGACGACCTGTTTCTTTAACCCAACACCATGGCCACTAAGAGGGTGATTCCCAAGATTACAAGGAAAGTCATGGACAACACCCCCCCCCCCCCCACCCCCCAAAATAAAATCCTAAGGGAAAAGTAGAATGAGATAGAGGGTCCTTCCAACCTTATCAAGGCGAAGGACTTTCCATGGAATCAAATTTTGAGGAACAAGCCTAAAAAAGATTAATCCCGACAAGGCACCGAGAAACCTCTTATTTGAAATAGGGGAGGTGATGCCTCCAAAAATGGGAAGGGCAACATCGAACCCTTGTATTGTTCATTTGACTGATCTAACATAAAGCTACACAATTATGTTACTCTCTCTTGAGATCAGGTGATGATCACTTAGCTGATAGAATGATGAGCTGGTCAGCTATGAAACCCCCACTCTCTCCTTGGTAAGTAGTTATTAGGATCCCTTTGTCCGTTTCCCCTCTCCTACTTTTTTATATGCATTTTTTTTGCTTCTATTAAATTAAGGACTTTTCTTCCATGCTGGGAAAGAACACTGGGTAGATCAAGGAGACCTCTCAGTTTGATCAAGCCATGTTGGCCTTGAAAAAACTCCTCGAAATGGTCCGTATGCAACTAGTTGATAATAAGAAGGATCACAAGGAGGATCTTGCTAAGGATGCCGAGTAGAAGAAGTCAACAAAGTAGGATAACAGAAAGTTAAAGGCCGAGCTTGCTCCCTCGACTGAAATTTGAAGCCAAGATTAGAGGCCAACAAATAAGGGATGGGAGGCCACCTTTAAGAACACCAAAAACATTTGTAGTATGATATGAAGTACTTCATCAAACAAGGGTGGGAAGATACCCTTGTGAGGATTGAGGTTCCTTCATCCTCTTAACTCTTCAACGAGCACTATCCCAGAGATTTCCAACTACCCACCAAGGAGAAGGAGTAGAAGCTAAGGTGGAAACTAAATTGTGTGCCACCCAATATCCCCTACCCATTTAAAACATAGGGCATACATTTCTCTTTTAATTTGTTATTTCTCTTTTTGATATGCTTGTAGGGCTTATGCCCCCTTTTTGGATGAACAAATGAAAATATTTTCTCCTATTTAACATTATTTCTTTCATTTCATGTTTGTATGTGTGTTTTCATGATTAGTTTCCCTTACACATCTTTCCAACTAGTTTCTCGCTTCACTACCATAATTAAACTAGTCCTTTGTCTCTTTTGTTGGTCAGGAAAAAATATGATGACTTGAATTTCAGTTTTAGTGTTGGGGCATCTAAGAGGGCAAGGCTTGCCTATTTTGTTATTCGGCAGGCTTTTTAATGCCTTTGCCTGGTCAATGTTGACCATGTCAAGACCATCATAAAAAGTCGCTCTAGGCTTAACGGATCTCTTAAAATGGAGTCTTTTCTAGAGGTTGAGAATGTTACTCTTCGGGAGGAGGTGGAGAAAGTTTGTGTCGACCTAGTCAAATGCTGTCAAATCAATAGGGGATTGAATGAGAAGTACACAAAGCTGTAGTGGCAATTTCGCAAGGGATTGCGAAGTCTTGATGGATAGGTATTATGAGGATGTATTGACATTAGATCATAAGCCTATAAACAAAGTTGGTTGAACACCCTATGGGTCTTAGGGACCCACACGGATTATGAGCTTCGGTACTTGTGGGAATGAGCAAATCCGAGCATGTGGGAGATGGTGTGGAGTCCACTCGGGAAAGGATAAGCATCATTAACTATATTCGATAACATCAATGAGAAGATAACGGATCAGTTAGTCATGATCGATAAAAATAAGTCCAAGAAGACAGGGACTCTCCCTTATTCCATATAATAATATGAATCAAACCCCCTAGCGAGGGGCATGTATGAATAAAAAATATTACTTTGTGAATTAATAAAGAAACAACGAGCTCCTCATGGACATAGGCAGATTGCCAAACCACGTATATCACGTCTCCTTCTATGGGGGGTGGGGTTCAATTATCTCTCTTATCAATTTATTTTGTTTGACTTGTGTGATTGTTGAAACTAAGATTAGTAAAAAATACTTTTAATCTATGGGAACGATTTTCATAAATCCCACTAGCAAACACTCAGTCGCATTATGTTCGACACATGAGAAGAATATCAAGAACCCCATGACAATCATGAGAATGGACATACAACCCACATGTCCCCTAGGATCAAATATGTGGTCCAACTACAATAGAAAAAACAACCCCAATTCTCTTTATCATCCCTAGGGGAAAAACTGATCAGAGCAACGAGAGACCACGTTCAAGACAAATCTCATGGCATATCAATGCTTATGGGCAATGCCTCTACGAATAAGACAGACATACCCTCTTATAGCAAGAGGATAACAATCACCTCAAATGCCGTCTTAACAAGTTGGAGTGTGAACTAAGCAAGGAGAGTTGCAAGAATCATGAAGTCTCTCGCACTCCTAGTCCTCAGACGAGTATGACTCAAACCACATGGATATCAATCCTCAGGAAAATCCTATGAGAAATACGCTCGGTAATATCTTGCCTCAAGCAATTGGACCTTCGCAATTTTATAAAAAAAGAGTTTAGTGAACATCTGTTGCACCATGGGGCTCGTACGATGAAAGAATTATCCACCAGGGCCCTTATAAGCTAGATGAAGGCACCTTTCACTCAGACAGTTGAGGAATTTGAGCCACCAAAGAAAATTTTGTCAACTAAGTTCAATATTTATGATGGGGAAATGTATCCCACTGCTCATGTTCGTGTTGGTATTTTATTATTAAAACCATGTATGTCGTTTATACATTAATAAAGGCGTCTCAAATTCATTTTAGAAAAAGAACTTATATTTGTTTTAAATATATTGTATTAATATCGATCAATTGAACTTAGTCGGACTTCTGGTGAGTTGGTTTCAGCTTGATCACAGAAGATAAGAATTATAGTTCTAGTTCAGTTAAACAGTTCATAACCTAGATATGAATTTGACATCGTATTGATAGTTGTGAGTACGATCTTAGTAGGTTATCTTGACTACGAGAACCTGTTTGATGGTTTGGGAACTTGTTTGATAGTTCAAAGAGGATCGCACTGGTACACTAAGAATGTATTGAATGGAGTAATGGTGAGATTCAAGTCTAGGTGTTGATTGGACTAGACTTTCACAATCTCACATCATTTGCAAAGGGTGCATAGATTCTTAATCCCTAATGTTATGGGAATTGGAATGTGAATAAAATTATGTCTTTAATTGCGTGATCTAATTTAGGTCCAAATCTCTTCTAGTTGGACAATCATTGTATGTACTTTTCTGAAATCATATTCCAGAGGAATATGCGTTTGGGAGATATCCTATATTGTGATACCTCATTGATAAACTTATAAGTTTTTATTCTACTACTAAAGTTAATTAGTGGATTATTTATAATCCGATAGAGTATCAAATAAGTTATGTTTGTGATTAAGGTATCAATAAAATGTTGGTGAAAGAAAATATATTACAAAGGTAATATCGAATTTTCATATTTTCCTTGTAAGCCAATTTAATTATTAATATTGGGTCCCTAGTATAGTCCATCACCCAAGTAGTAGGCATAAACTCTCTGCAAACCCTAATTGTCCCTAGTCCACTTTGTGTACCTATATATATGGGTCTAAGGTAGGGTTTTAAACTGCGTGACGCATCCTAAGGGTTAGAGAGAGAGCTCTCGCAAATCATCAATTTTTCATATTCGAGATTGTCCACAAACTAGGCTTAATTTGGGAGGATCATATACTAGAAGATTAAAGGCATTTGGGGAATTTTATCAAGCTTTTGGAGGGTAGAGAAAAACACCTCCTCATCTTCTACAAATCATAAACCTCCTCATTAAAATCACTTACAAGATCCGCAAAGGTACCCTGATTCGAAACCCCGTGCTTTTAAACCTAGTTTTTATGTTTCTTCCTATTGCATAATCGATAAAAGATTTTTGGGCAATAAATTTTTTTATTATATCAATCCTCAATAGTTTGGTTGTATCTCCAAGCAATGACATTATCGAACAATAATTAACCATTGATGTGCCAAAAGTTTCCCTCTATTTTGGGAGACATGGCCCAAAATTGGTTAAATAAACTCCCTTCTTAGTCAATCCCTTTGTTTCAAATAGATTGTTGAAGCCTTTGCAACCAGGTTTTATTATGATTAACTCCCACCCAAAGATAATGGACTCCCTTATCATGGTAAATAATAAACCACATGAGATTCTACGAGAATATACCCATGGAAAGTTTACAATGAGGTAAAGGAATGTACCGAGCATGTCGCAACTGTTTCCTTCAAAATTGGTCTCTCGAATAAATCCATGTTGTAATAGTTATCTACCAAGAGATAAATAGTTATCATTGATAACCTCATGTCAAGAATGGAGAAATATGCCAAAGTGGAGGATGTGGTCGCAGGGACGAACCAGGACAAGTTAAAGCAATACTTTGCCAATATGAGCATTATTTGTTGCCTCTCATTCCCACAAACTCATAAATGAAATGACATTGTTAAACATTATCATTAACACGTCATAAAGAACGATATTTCCAATTTATGTCAAGGATATCTCCCTAAAAATATTATCATTATGCCTTTGAAGTTTGAATCAATTGTCTAAGTTTGAATCAATTGTCTATCTTATCAATCGAAATCCATCTAAATATGTTCATTACTCCAATATTGATCATTGATTTCTCAAAGTCTTTGGTTATTTTTTATTCTCCTTTCTTCTCCCATACAGTATACAAAATATTCACTATCAATGACTCCTTGTACCTTCTTAGGCTATTATCTTAACTGCCACTAATATCGAGGTACAAATCTCTACACCATTTACAGGTATAGGGATCGTCACATGTATTTTGATGAGTTTAATCTCATTTCACTTGAACCTAAGCTCTTGGTCCACCACTAACCCATTTTTAACCTATAATTCCCTATGATTCATTTCTTCTTTAGATGTTCATGATACCCAATTACCCCACCACCACCCATTTTCATTTACATAACCCACCCATTGCATTACTACCCATTATAACTCGAACACAAAATTCTAATTCAGTTCAACCCCACACAACTCTTAATTCCAATTCACCCCCATCATCACCCACCTTTAATTTATCTCCAAATTTAAGTTTTTAGACACATATAACATGTAACACCCCACATATATTAATATTAGAGTTGATAAATCCCGAATACTCAAATATGCAAAATGTTGTAATTTGAAATATCATTCTTAGCATGTGACAAAAATATGAGACATTTAAAACCTTTTCCAACAATAAGATGTGAAAAATAACAATAGAATGATCACCATGAATAAAGTTCAGCTACAACATCCTCTAATAATCAATGGTATACAAAAGTCTCAGTACAATCCCAAATAAATCTGTCGAGTCACAAGCGACTCATAAACCAAATATTGGCTCGTATAAAATTTACAATGAAAAGGAAAACTACACCATGCATAAGTAAATATCCAAAATCATCCAGCTATCCAATATCCAATCTGATCCTAAACGCTTGAACCTATCATGAGAGGTTAGTCAACGTAACGGGTCAGGGACCTTTACAAGAATACTAGTTATGTTTCCCAAAACGGTTAACATAATCTAATAGAAGTACTAAATAAAATAAATACCACAGTAGATTGTTTTAAATATCAATATCAATAAATCTTATTATCCTTAACAAGGTTCGCCAAGTAGTATAACAAGATTTATTAATTGAACCACAATAGGATTTATCAATGTTCTATAATATCAATATTATAAAGAGATAACTAGTAAAAACATGCAATATAAAAACTAACCATATACTATCAATTCAATCACAAACTCATTAATCAATGTTAATAGCATCTCATAATAAAGGAAGATCTCATCAAACTATCGGTTTATCAATCAATAAAAAAAGGCAACCGGTAATGTTCAACTTATCAATATATTTACAAGTCTTTTTATCCACTTCATGATTTCATATTCTTTGATTCCATTATTGTACTTTTAATATATCACATCATTTCATATATCATTACTATTTTAGCCAAGCAAACTTATCAATATCATGTTTAAAAAATCATTAACCATTTACATCTTTCTTATCTCATTCATCCCAAATTTATCTCATTAATTTCATTCTAATTAATCGGCCTCCCTCATGGCCCCTAATGTCACAATACATTCAATTAACTCAATAGTGTTATCAATTAATTGTTCTCTTAATTAATTAAACTGTAAACTACATGCACCCCTTCTCCCCGGCCATCTCAAGAGCATGTGGTACACCAATATAAATTTGTCACACAAATTTGTCTCTTTCTGCTACGCGGTGTCCAAAAACCCATCGCCGCCTGCTACGCAATGACAATAAGGAACCGTCACACAAATCGTATGATATATAAATAAATCAATCGCATCCATATGCCACCTCTTATTCTCATGGTCGTAAATATCAATGAAGCGTGTAATACCTAAATAAATCTCATCACATCCAGATGCCACATGTTATTCACATGGTTGAAAATATCAACAAATCATTACATCGAGCCATAGCCACCTATTTCACAGTGTTAAAATACTCGTCACTAGCTGTTACGCAGTGTCAACCCATATAAAACCATCACACCAAAAGTTCATATCAAACCGTGCTCCTTGAGTACGCCAACATAAAAGTGTCCTCTCTCACGGTACACACCTTATATACATGTTCAACACGGCTTAGCCAAGATACATTTATTCATCCCTAAGATCCTAACTTCTAAACTTATCTAGACTCCATGCATAGGATGTCTCAAAAATGAAATCAAATAAGGAATCCCTCCCCCTGATACACTACCGTCCAAATTAGGTCAGTGGTTTAGAGCAAGCAACTACTAACTCACAAATTCAAATACCGAGGAATTTATCTCAATTTACTAATTTCATATTTTGTGAAAACTACAGAAGAATCACTTCGTTACATTATCTATATATTTACTAGTAAGGAACTTCACATTTTCCTCACGCAACTCATCAATCGTGAACAAGGTATACTCACAAGTCATACTTTTCCTAATAAATCCACAAATCAGACACTTCAATATTTAATCCCACAGGTTATACATTTCAATAACTAATCCCATAAGTCATACATGTCAACAACCATCTCATAAGTCATACAATAACCACTTACCCAAATATGCACACCCTCACTATTAAAATTTACTCACGAAGATTACTAATCCTAAATTCTAAACTCCTACCTTCTTTAGAATCCTTGCATGGGACATCTCAAAAAATGAAATCCAAACGAGGAACCCCACGATACACTTATGTTTAGATTAGGTAATTCTTAATAGTAAACAACATTAAACCTAACCTTACCTATATCTCCTTAGCTTCAATCAAACCAAAACATACACCAATGACATGAAACTCCTAGCTAATTGTATGATTACCCGAGCACCTCATTACAATCCTCACAAATAGAAACTACTACATTAAAGTCTTAGTTTAATTTCTTATGCTAATATAATCATCCTCAAGCACTATCTCTCTCAATTCGTCCCTATAGGTACAAAACCCATATATTATAAATTAAAATTCAACAATATAAAACCCTGAGTATCATAACTCTTGAAGATAAATGCCCTAAGCCAACATCATTCTTCACCTCTTCAATAACACAATCATAAAATGACACTACACCAAAAGGACGAAATTGTCACTTTTGAGCTGGCCACCCTTGTCACTGTCAATGGCTATGATAAAAAAAAAATATGCATTTTTTGTCATGGTCATTGACCGTGACAACCTTATAAACTTGTCACGGTCAATGGTCGTGACAGGTTCGTGACAAGTCTGTCAGTAAAAAAAAACTTCCCTCTTCTTTTTTACCAACGATTTCTATTCCCTCCATTCTCTCTCTCTCTCTCTCTCTCTGTGACTGCTCTCTCTCTCTCTACCAGGTATTTTTTCTTCTCTCTTTCTCTTTCATTTGTATATATTTGTATATGTGTATATATGTTCGTGTGTGTGTGTATGTGTGTACATGGGTGGGGGTGTGTGTGAGTGTGTATGTGTGGTGGGCGGGAGGGGGCAGGGGGTGGTGGGGCGGGTGGGTTTGTGTGTGTGTGCAAGTGTGTGTGTGTGTGTGTGGTAGGGCAGGGGTGGTGGTGGTGGGGAGGGGGTGGTGGGGCAGGGTGTGGGGTGTGTATGCATGTGTGTATATATGTGTGTTGAAATTAATTGGTGTTTAGTTTAGGACTTAAAATCAATTGTTAATGTTGATTTAGGATTTGAAATTAATGCTTAATTTAGGACTTGAAATCAATTGTTAATGTTGATTTGACATTATAAATATTGTTTCTTTATTTTTATTTAGGTTTGAAATTGTCATTGTTAAATTAATTGACTAGATGAATTAGATGGAGTACGGGATACACATTTATTGTTTTGTTGTTGCTGTTGGATTATATTGGACGAAGGTGGTTGGATATGGAAGTTGGTTGTTAAATTTTTTAAAAATACTTAATTTAATTCACACAAATAAATCTGTAAATAATTATATTGTCATAATTTGTTAAGTTGGTTAATTTTGGAAGTGGCACGACCACTGGATTATTGTCAAAATGGGGGGAGGGGGAGCTTTCGACTTTTTTCTAAAATTACTTTCTGTCACTACCCGTTCGAGAGTGGCACAACCACGGACTTATCATAATTAAATGAAACATACCTACAATTACACATAGTGCGCATAGATACTAGCCTTCTAGTTCTTATGCATATACATTCAATAGCCCTTAGACGCGTTCGAGAGTCATTACCCCTGTAATGAGATCTTTCTAATTGTTCCATTTGGACAGTTTAGGACTGCATAATTTCTATATAATAATATTCTTATTGGCTTAAAGTTGTTACTTTTGGAGGAAGTTATGCAGTCATATCCTAATGTTCTCTGAGTACATACTAGATTGGCAAGTGTGAGTGTTATTTCAATTGATCAATTGAAATTACACTCACACTTGCCAATCTAAGTCGTGTATTTGGAGAACAATCGGGATATGTGTAACACCCCATATTTTTATGGCTTTTAAATTTGGGGAGTTATTAAATTTAATTTGAGATATTAATTTAATATTAATTCGGAAATTTACTTTAAATATTTACTAGTGTGATGAGAGTTAGTAATTATAGGGAAATTATTGAATATTGCATAATGAGCCAAGTAATATGTAGAATTGAATTTATTAAAATTGGCACGAGTGAATAAAATGACAATTATGGAAATTAAGTCAGGACGCGCCTGTGTCGTGTCGAGACTAAATTATTATTATTATAATGAGTGAATAAACTATAAGTCACTTGTATGATCATTTTGAGTGCGCCAACGTGTCCGGAAGGGTCGAGATAGTCAGAAAAGTGTACCCATGGGTTTAGTTTGGGTCTCAGGGCATTTTTAGGCCTAATTGACATCCTGGGAGGGTATTATAGACATTTCGTATTTTTGGGTAATTAAACCCACGAAATTTCTTAAGGTATATCAGCCATTAGAGGTTATCTTTTAGGGTTAACAATCACAGAACATAAGAATGGCCATTAGATAAGAAGGTAGGAAGGTTTCCAAGAAATGTTTATATATATGGCCGTGTGATTGTGCATATAGTAAATATTATTTGTGAATAATCATACCCGCGCTACTTGCTATCACGGAGGTTGCCGCACCGGGATAGTCTTATCTCGATGGGACCTTTATTGGGGATATTGAATTGTACCCTAGAACATAGGATTCCTTGGTACAGGCTATCTAAGAATGATAGTCATACGGTCCTAAGATACGTGACGGGTAAGTGCTGACCTCTTAGTGACTTGTAACTATGTTTCGCCTCCATTTTGTGTGTATTGTGTTAATACAGTTCGAGAGTGATTCCGAACTAGTATTTCCCTTAGTACGAGAGATACAGGGACTTTATAGTAGAGTATTCCAGCACCATAGATTTTATGTGGGGTACCGATAGTATATATATATATTATGAGTGATTAGTTTATATATATACGAATATATATATATATATATATATATATATATATATATATATATATATATGGAAACCTTCTACTGTGTGTTTAAGTAGTTAAGTATTTAATAAATGCTCCAAACTTGCTAGTAAGTATTCGGGAAACTTTGTAACGATACTGTGTTATCCTAAGTAACGTAAGTAATCATGAAGAGATTGATCTGTAAACTAAATACCGTAGCCTTGATTAATTCTCGAAACAAAACTTAATGGGAATAAGTTAGATAGACTTATGAGATTTATTAGTACGGTAGGCGTGCACACTAGATGAGAGGTGAGAATTCTCAAGAGAGTGTCGTATACTAACATGGTTGTTACATTAGCCAGTAAGCACTATAAATACTTGCTAAACTATTTTAAATTGTTTTACACTCCGGCTCTGACTCGTTTCCGGTCATTTTTCTCTCTTGTATATATATATGTACGTATTATAGGTGCCCAGCCACAGGGGCGTCATGCATAGGTTCTTTGGATTGAACGTGTTGTAGCTTATGTAGGAGTTGCAGGCCCTTTATTTAGACGACCTCTTCATTGATTATGTCCTTACTTTAGTTCTGTTTAGTTAGGGCATGTGTCACCCATTTTCCTATTCCGTTTGGAATTGTCAGAGATTTATGTTTATTTATATTTCTAGTATTTGGTACTCTTTGGGAATTAAATCTTGTCTGGATGATTTCATTTATAGTTCGTAAACTTGGTTTGGTTTATCTAGATGGTTTAATTTTTGTGTGTTAATTGCCATCCTTATTATTTGTGTGATTCTTATACTGTTGTTTATTAAAAAGGTTTTTATATTGGAATTTAATAAAATGAAAATAAGACTTTAAATTGTTTTAACACTTAGCTTAATTATTTAGGGTATTTAAATGGGAAATTTTATTTTGTGACAGTGATGCTAAGAATGGACCAACCGTTCACCTTGATTTTAATTTAATAAAGGATTGATCACCCGATATTTAATTAGGTGGGGTGTCACATGTGGTATAAGAGCATCAGGTTCAAGTGTCCTTAGGATCTATACATCTCATTTCGCTTTTATCTTAGCGTCTTTGATATAGAGCCCTATTTTTAGGACTGTTGTATTCTTGTGTTTACGCTTACGTCTTCAGCTATTTGAGATTTGATAATAAATATAGACTAATAAACTTACTTCTCATTTTAGATGCCTTCGAGATGCGCACCCCGAGACAGGAATGCCCAACCCGAGCATCCAGGAGCTCCGTCTCATGGAATGATGAATGTAACTGAAATAGCCACCATTGTTGCTCAGGCAGTGAATGTCGCATTAGCGGTGGTGCAGCAGGATCTACCCTAGGTTTAGGCAGTAGCGCCGGTACCAGAACAGCTTCCCACTGCATGGGAACGGGTCAGGGATACCTTTCAGAAGGCACATCCCTGGAGTTCTCGGGTAGTTCGGACATCGTGATCGCCAACCAATGGAAGAAGGATATATAGAGGCATCTATGCATGTATGAGTGCACTTACATGCAGAGACGGTTATTGGCATCCTTCAAGCTAGTAGGTTCCGCTTTGCAGTGGTGGGAGTCCACCACCACCTTGGAGGAGAGGGTCAGTATATCAATTCAATCATTTTGGGCACAATTTGACCGCAAGTATTTCCCATCCGTCGTGCAGACTGAGATGAGGCGGAGGTTACTGAATCTCAAGCAGGAGAGTATGACCGTTGCTGAATACAAGGAGGAATTCACTAGACTCCTCACTATAGTTCCAGATGAGGCATCCGCTGAGGAGAAGAAGATATTGTTGTTTTTAAATGGATTAGCCAGGAGGTTTCATTAGCACCTTATAGGAAATCTATCGTTGGGTACTTACACTGACGTACTCAATGCTGCTTTGTTGCACTGTCAGGATCACCGCTTCCATCAACAAGGGAGAAAATGAGCATGGGAGTCCATCCAGCAGGGCAGGACAGGGGGCAGTAGTAGTGGTGGGACACCAGCATCCCAAGGGCAGACCCGTCACAGTGAACAGAGTTCCCATCAGGGGGACCCTGCCAAGAGATTTCGATCCGGTGACTCCAGGAAGGGAGTTGGGGGATTCAGACAGGGCCAACAGGGCCAGTCCAGTCAGCATGGTCATCAGGCCCAACACCGTCAGCCGCAGGGTCAGCAACAGGGCCAACAGGGCCAGTAGCGGGGTGGTAACGGCCAACAGGGTCGTGGTCAATAGGGGCAAAGGGGAGGAAACTTCAGGGGCAGATGTTTTGGATGTGTCAAAAATGGCCATAAGTGTCAAGATTGCCCACAGGGGGATAGGGCCCCATAGCAGCAGGGTGCCCATAATGAGCCGCAGAGGCCACTCTTTCCATCCGCCCTCCCAGCGCCAGCTCAGATGCCAGCTCTACTATCCATCCCAGCAACCCCAGTTCAGCAGGGGCAATTATAGTATGGATGAGTCTATAACTTCCACTAGGAAATTACACCTCAGGCACCACCCGTGATAGAGGGTATGTTTCCTATACATGGCACTATGGGTCGAGTTTTATTTGATACTAGGGCGTGGCACTGTTTTATAGCTACTCACTTTGCACGGGTCTTAGGATTACTAGACACTGTATATAGTACAATGTCATACATAGACTCACCACTAGGGAATGGGTCTTTGATTTTCTTTAGATGCCAGGGTGTAGGTATAGAGACTGGTAGATTAATTTTACCTGTAGACATGCTAGTTTTAGATATGCATGAGCACGACATCATTATTGGCATGGATTGGCTAGCCGCGTACAGAGCCATGATAGATTATTTCGGTAGGAGTATTATCTTTGCCATTCTGGGGTAGGATATGTTTTTGGTGGCGATACCTCGCCCAGAGGGAGGATCTTCCACCCATTTATATTACATAGAGGAGGACACCTCTAAGGATATTGTGATTCCCCTGGATTCAATTACAGTCATTTGCGAGTTTTTAGATGTATTTCAGGAGATACTGGGCCTACCCCTCAATCGATAGATAGATTTTGTCATAGACTTGATGCCAGGCACTCGACCGATAGCAGGTGCACCGTACCGTATGGCTCTAGCGGAGATGAGGGAGTTAAGGGATCAGATAGAGCAGTTGTTAGGTCAGGGATTCATTCGTAGGAGCACCTCTCCTTGGGGAACTCCAGTGTTGTTTGTGAAGAAGAGAGATGGTTCACTGAGGTTGTGCGTGGACTATCGGGATCTAAACAAGGTCACAATACAAAATAAATATTCATTGCCTCGAATCGATGACATATTCGACCAGCTGAGAGAACCAACCCTCTTTTTGAAGATAGATTTGAGATCAGGATACCATCACCTACAGATTAGGGAGCAGGATGTGTCGAAGACTGCTTTCTTGATGAGATATGGGTCCTATGAGTTCAGAGTCATGCCGTTTGGGTTGACAAATGCTCCAGCCATGTTCATGGACTTGATGAACCTAGTGTTCAGAGAGTTCTTAGATTAGTTTGTCATTGTCTTCATAGATGACATCCTGATTTATTCGCCGACTGAGGAGGAAAATGCCGAGCACTTGAGGCCGGTTCTTCAGACTCTACGAGAGCATTAATTGTATGCTAAGTATGATAAATGCGGATTTTAGTTATGGGAGGTACAGTTTTTGGGGCATATAGTATCGGAATTGGGGATATCGATTGATCCGAGTAAAGTGTCGGCAGTGAGGGAGTGGGGACGGCCCACGACACCGACCGAGGTGCGTAATTTCTTGGGGTTAGTCGGGTACTACAGGCGGTTCATTCGAGGCTTTTTGAAGATAGTGGGTTTATTGACAAATCTGACTCGTAAGGGAGTACCGTATGTATGGGATGATGCTTGTCAATTGGCTTTTGATGAGCTGAAAGATAAGTTGACTCCAGCGCCAGTTCTTACTTTGCTCAAGCCAGGAGTGGAGTATCTAGTGTACACTGACGCCTCTTTACGAGGACTCGGGGAAGTACTTCAGTAGGAGGAGAAGGCTATAGCTTTTGCCTCCCGTAAGTTTAAGCCTCATGAAAGGAATTACCCCACCCACAACCTGGAACTTGCAGCGGTCGTGTTTGCATTGCGAATTTGTAGACATTACTTATTTGGGGAAAAGTTTCACTTGTTCATAGACCACAAGTCACTGCAATATTTGTTCACTCAGCGAGAGTTGAACATGCGTCAGCACAGGTGGTTGGAGTTTGTGAAAGACTACCAGTTCGAGATATAGTACCATCCAGGGAAGGCCAACATAGTTGCTAATGTGTTAAGCCGTCGACCGGTAGGTGATGTAGAGGAACTATGGAGAGCGAAGTGAAAAGAATTCGGTCACCAAGATGCAGTAGCCTGTTCCTTTATGTCTTTCATGTCATTCACACCCGAGATTGTCGTGAGGGTGATACAGGCGCAAGCAATAGATACGTTTTTCCAGGAGCATATTGTACGGCTCTTAGGAGAGGGTGATGAGTCGTATTTAGTGAGTTCTGATGGGGGTTTGAGGTTTAATGGGAGATTGGTGGTCCCGGAGGGAGAGGACTTACATCATGCAGTTATGACGCAGTCGCACGGATCCAGAGTTGTGGTACATCTCGGAGGGGATAAGATGTACCAGGATATGAGACGGCGGTACTAGTGGAATGGAATGAAGAAGGACATTGCAGAGTTCGTGTCCAAATGTTCTACCTGTCAAATGGTAAAGGTGGACCACCAGAGACCGCCAAGGTTACTCCAGCCATTGGAGATACCTACATGGAAATGGGAGAGTATTTTCATGGACTTCATTACTGGATTTCCTACATCACAGCGGGGTCACGATTCCATCTGGGTTATAGTGGATCGATTGACCAAGGTAGCTCATTTTCTGCCAATGCGGACAGACTACACCACGGGCCAGTATGCAAAGTTATTCATTACTGAGATCGTTAGGCTACATGGGGTGCCCCCAAATATTGTGTATGATAGAGACAAGATTTTTGTGTCGCGCTTCTGGGAGAGTTTTCAGGAGGCCATGGGTACAGAGTTGATATTGAGTTAAGCTTATCACCCACAGATGGATGGATAAATATAGCGTACCAATCAGATGCTGGAGGATATGCTACGCATGTGTGTCCTTGATTTTGGAGGAGGTTGGGAGCGTATCTTCCACTGGTGGAGTTCTCTTATAGTAACTCCTATCAGTTCACGATCGGTATGGCCCCATTTGAGGCATGTATGGCAAGCCTTATCGTTCTCCCGCTTGTTGGATAGAGGTGGGGGACAACAAATTTCTCGGACCAGAGGTAATTCAGGAGACTTCAGCTAGGATTGAGCTCATCAGGAGCCGCATTTGGGTAGCCTTGGACCAGCAGAAAAACTACACCGATGCAAAACGGTTCTTTTGAGAGTTTGATGTGGGGGACCAAGTATTACTGCGTGTATCTCCTATGAGAGGAGTAATGAGATTTAGGAAGAAGGAAAAGTTGGCTTCGAGTTACGTGGGACCATTTCCCATTATCAAGAGGATTGGGCTGGTGGCATACATATTGGGGTCGCTAGAACACCTACACCGCATTCACGATGTATTCCACATCTCGTCGTTGAGATGATATCTTCGGGATGATATGGTCCACACTCATATCGCGATAGAGGAGATTGACTTATAGCCCGACAGCACTTACGAGGAGAGACCAGTGTCTATATTAGACCATAGCAAGAGAAAATTGAGGTCGAAGGTGGTTCCACTTGTGCGGATTCAGTGGCAGCATCATAATATGGAGGAGTCCACTTGGGAGCGCGAGGCAAATATGCTCGAAAAATATCCAGATCTATTTTTACCAGGTATGCCTTTTTTCTGAATTTCTGGACGAAATTCATTATTAGGGGGAAATACGTAATACCCCGTATTTTTATGGCTTTTAAATTTGGGAATTTATTAAATTTAATTTGAGATATTAATTTAATATTAATCCGAAAATTTATTTTAAATATTCACTAGCGTGATGGGAGTTAGTAATTATTGGGAAATTGTTGAATATTGCATAATGAGCAAAGTAATATGTAGAATTGAATTTATTAAAATTGGCACGAGTGAATAAAACGATAATTATGGAAATTAAGTGGGGACACGCCTATGTCGTGTCGGGACTAAATTATTATTATTATAATAAGTGAATAAATCATAAGTCACTCGTATGGTCATTTTGAGTGCGCTAACGTATCCGGAAGGTTCGAGATAATCAGAAAAGTGTACCTAAGGGTTTATTTTGGGTCTCGGGGCATTTTTAGGCCTAATTGACATCCCGGGAGGGTATTAAAGACATTTCGTATTTTTAGGTAATTAAACCCATGAATTTTCCTAAGGTATATCAGCCATTAGAGGTTATGTTTTGGGGTTAACAATCATAGAACATAAGAACGACCATTAGAGAAGAAGGTAGGAAGCTTTCCAAGAAATCCAAGGCCAAGAACCCATTCGATCGGACCATCACCACCGCCAAAAGGTAGATCGTAAGACAAGGAACGTAGCCATATCCTCATCATCATCAAATTAGACATTAAAATCCCAGGCAAGTATCTATCTTGCTTTTCTTTTAGTTAATTTTTCACCCATATTAGATTAGGATTGTTAAACTCATGTTTTATGGAAGAATTGGATGATTTAGAAAATTTAAATCACATGTTTTAGAGAAAATAGATATATTCTGGAAATCTCAACATATGTAGAGGATTACCCACGAAATTTTATTGTTTTAGAAGTAAGAAATCTGGAAAAGAATTAGAAGAATGGAAGTTTAATGGAAAATTAGGGTTCTTGATAATTACGATGATTTACCCTATTAATTCAAAACCTTTGATGAATTTGAACATGTTTCACGTAGGAAATTATTTATGTAGGTATATATAACTCGTAGTAGCTTTGTTTGGGAGTTTGGGAATTGTTAATGGAGATTTGGTTGAGGTTTGAGAAGAAAACCTGTAGTTAACAATGGCAGAATTTGAAATACCTGCTTGATCGATCGATCGACCCAGTAGCATCGATAGATCGAATGATCGATCGATCGACCCCTTTCATCGATCGATCGACCCCTCCAGGAAAACTACATATTTTTCTCCTTTTTGGTTTAATCCATATAAATAAGTAGGAACCCTTGAATATTATTTAGAGAGTATAATGGGTCATGAAGAGGACCAGTAGGGTCTAATTAGACTCCGTTGAGTGGAATTTTACATGGGATGAAATTGTGGGTTAATAGGGGGTTTGGTTACACGTTAGGAATTGGGCGTACGTTCACTACAGAATTGTGAGACTCGTGAAAGACTTAGACCAGAAGGTTAGAGAGGGTATACCTACTGAAATTATAATTAGTAAGAGTGAATACTTCGAGAGATGAGAAGTAAGTATGAAATGATTATAAGTGAGAATATAAGAGATAAATCCTTTATGTGATATAATTGGGTAAAATTGTACTAAGTACGGTTAATAATAATTAGTATGGGTCATGAGCGAACCTAACTAGAAAATGTAATGTTTATATATTTGGTCGTGTGACTGTGCATATATTAAATATTATTTATGAATAATCATACCTGCGCTACTTGCTATCACGGAGGTTGCCGCGCCGGGACAGTCTTATCTTGACGGGACCTTATTTAGGGATATTGACTTGTACCCTAGAACATAGGATTCCTTGGTACAGGATATCTAAGAATGATAGTCATACGGTCCTAAGATACGTGACGGGTATGTGCTGACCTCTTAGTGACTTGGAACTATGCTTCGCCTCCATTTTGTGTGTATTGTGTTAATACAGTTCGAGAGTGATTACGAACTAGTATTTCCCTTAGTACGAGAGATACGGGGATTTGATAGCAGAGTATGCCAGCACCATAGATTTTATGTGGGGTGCCGATAGTATATATATATATATATATTATGAGTGATTAGTTTATATATATATATATATATATATATATATATATATATATATATATATATGGAAACCTTATATTGTGTGTTTAAGTAGTTGAGTATTTAATAAATGCTCCAAACTTGCTAGTAAGTATTCGGGAATCTTTGTAACGGTACTGTGTTATCCTAAGTAACGTAAGTAATCATGAAGAGATTGATCTCTAAATACTGTAGCCTTGATCAATTCTCGAAATAAAACTTAATGGGAATAAGTTAGATAGACTTATGTGATTTATTAGTACGGTAGGCGTTCACACTAGATGAGAGGTGAGAATTCTCAAGAGAGTGTCGCATACTAACATGGTTGTTACATTAGCCGGTAAGCAGTTTAAATACTTGCTAAACTATTTTAAATTGTTTTACACTCGGGCTCTGACCCGTTTCATGTCATTTTTCTCTCTTGTATATATATATATATATATTACAGGTGCCTAGCCACAGGGGCATCATGCATAGGTTCTTTGGATTGGACGTGCTGCAGCTTATGTGAGAGTTGCAGGCCCTTGCCTTAGACGACCTCTTCATTGATTTTTTCCTTACTTTAGTTCTGCTTAGTTAGGGCATGTGTCGCCCGTTTTCCTATTCCATTTGGAATTGTCAGAGATTTATGTTTATTTATATTTCCAGTATTTTATGCTCTTTGAGAGTTAACTCTTGTCTGGATGATTTCGTTTATAGTTCGTAAACTTGGTTTGGTTTATCTAGATGGTTTCATTCTTATGTGTTAATTTTCATCCTTATTATTTATGTGATTCTTCAACTGTCGTTTATTAAAAAGGTTTTCATATTAGAATTTAATAAAATAAAAATAAGACTTTAAATTGTTTTAAAACTTAGCTTAATTATTTAGGGTGTTTAAATTGGAAATTTTATTTTGCGATAGTGATGCTAAGAATGAACCAACCGTTCACCTTGATTTTAATTTAATAAATGATTGATCACCCAGTATTTAATTAAGCGGGGTGTCACAATATGCTGCCGAATTTTTTTAATTCGTAACAATGTGCATGAGTTGTTAAGTATATTACAGAAATATGCGGTCTTGAATGGGATATGACCACTCCCCCTTTAGAGGAGATGGAGTAAATATGCGGTCTTGATAATCGGGAAGGAGAATACCCCATTGTGGTTGCGCGAACAATGCGGCGTGATCCATATTCAGGGGTGTCTCAATGCGTCTGTTTTGTGGCCTTACTTCCTCCTCAAACCTACCACATGACAATATTTGTATCTATTTTATTTGGACACTCGGATTATATTTGTATTGTTTTGATTTGTTACATTTTCGTTTGGATATGGAATTATATATGCAATGATTTGGTGCATTCTTTCTATTTTATTTGGATATATGATGTTTAAACACGTACAATTTTGCTATAATAGGAACAAATATACTGCTGGGCAGTGGCACTGGTCAAACTTCCCAATATATTTTTTTTAAATTTTGCTCAGATTTGTCGCGGTCATTGGCCGTGATAAGTCCATGACAAATCAAACTTGTCATGGTCAGTGACCGTGACAATTTCTTAAAGATTGTCACGGGTTTGTCAAGGTAAAAGACCGTGACATGACCGTGACAACCAAAGTTGTCACCCCCAGAATTTTCAAGGTCAATGGTGGTGACAATCCGATAGATTTGGTGTAGTGTGAGTCATATCTAAAACCATCCGTACCTGGTAATAAGAATCTCACCAATGTCAATTTTCACCCAAACATCATAAGTACCATCTATACTTTAAAATTAAGGTCTATCAACACAAGTCTAACCATAAAAACCACCCAACAAACCTATGTCACATCAATAACTAATGATAACGGTCAATAAATATGCATCCTTTATTCAACAATACCCACATCCCAATTTCAACAATAATACATCCAATATCTTTTCAACGTACAAAGATATCAAATCACTAATAATATAACCCATACAAGGGAAGTCAAATAACTCACGAAACTAGATGTTTACAACAAAAATTAATCAAATACAAGTCCCAACACTAACAACGCAAGGCTAAATTAATAATCTCTCGATAAATACATACAATTCATAATTTCAAATAGTACTTTCTTCATTGTAAGGACAAAATTCCAATTGAGTCAATTTGTTTATAGTTGACTTAATTCTAAAAAAACATTTGAGTCAGAGGTCAGTCTTTGTATTGTCAATCTCGTAAGCCTATGACATGTTTGAGGAAGACATAGCGTCCAAGCTTCAAAGTCGATATACATCATGCCGTGTTTTACGTGCCAATTTTGCCTTCACATTTATCGAGGATCTCTTAAGGTATGGATACATTTTGAAATGGTCTTTGGATATATTTATGGGTGTCTATTTTTAAGCAAACAACGTTTGGAACTTTAAAGTTTTGAAGATTCTTTTTATTGGAAGCTCATTGGAAGTCTATTCGAACATGCATCTAACGAACATCAAACTCTCATTTCTATCAACATAAGGAAGCTCATTGGAAGCTTGTTAGCAGTCCGTTTGAACGAAAAAGCCTCTTCGTTAGAAAGAAATGGGCCTTTCGTTCGAATGAACTATGCAGTTTACTTCGATGATTTTTGCCGCCTCAAAATTCGTGTTTTCTCTATTTAAGGCATGATGTACTCAGTTTTTAAAAATTTTTATCGAAAATCAATTCCCTAAACGTTTACAAAAGTTTCAAAACCCTATTTTCACGCATTCAGTTTATAGATCCAAGTTTTCATATTCATATGCTTTGAGATCTTTATGTTGGGCACCAAAGTTTATTTTCTCTTCATCTTGGGAGAAGAGGTTTCATGTTGTGGACTCCGTACAGGTTTGTTGTGTTGCGGTAAAGAAGCGGTGTTTCGTGTTCTAATTCCGCATATAGTTGTTGAGCCTCATCGATGGATAAAGAGGCGTGCATGGATTCGTGAAATGTGGTACATTGCGTGGATGGACTCCCACATTACACTATGGAGGAGAGGTTAAAGATCGAAGAGCGTCAAGGCTTGTCAGGGGGACGAATCGTTAAGTAATAATACTGTCTCGTCTATGTAAAACCTTATCATAGTGATCTGTTTGGGTGGGTCGTCCGAGGTTTTCCCCTTTATGGGTTTCCTCATATATCAGCGTGTTGTGGATGATTTATTTATTTTATCTTATTATCACCTACATGTATATTTTGGGTTAAAAAGATAAAATTAGATAAATGGTTTTTTCACAACAAATGACTTATTTTGGTAAACAAGTTTTATTGGGCTTAATTGGTTTAAAGCTTTATTCTTTAAATTTAAAAAATATAAAAATAGAATTTTTGTTTGTGACCATCCCTGCCTAAGCACCGAAGGCCTTCTCTTTTATTTACAATGTTTATTATTGCCCATACCTAACAAAAATTATCCCATTTTCTAAGGGATACAATTTTAATTTCACATGTCAACGAGTTATACATATCGCAAGTGGAAATCAATATTTTTCCAAAAAAATAAAACATCGTGGGCCAAGTGTAATTTTACCTCATATTTTGACTCTTCAAGTTCCGAGGGCACATGATTCAAATATTTGTCATTCAACATATTAGTATTCTCAAATTTATAACAAACACGTTAATTTAATTCACGTAGGCATTTTCTAAGCATTTGTCATTTTATGAGAGGTTTCAATCAATTTCAATATCTCAAAATAACAATGGGAAATTTATTAGGTTTATCTCGCCTTAATTAAATTATTAATCATTTTTATTAAATAATAAACATAGTTTTGGCAACATTTAAAACCTTAAGTAATAATGGAGAAAAGTAGAGTATTATTGTCTTGAACCATTTCTGAAATCTAACTTTATTTTATTAATATCCTAAAAAATATGAGCAACTTTGCCTCTTTAAGCATCCACAAATTCCAAATTTTGAGTTCTCAAATGAAGGTCTAAAGTTTGGGCATTAATGGGATTTTAGGGTTTTATTTTTGGGTGCTGTCAGCGCATAAAAAAGGAAATTATGTAAGCTGGAAACCGATTCGATTTTTGAGCGAATGGGTTCGGTTTTCTAAAGAAACTTTTTTCATGTTTTCTCATTTTCCTTGAAATTTTCACGTTCTCTTAGGCATGGGTGATGGGCTTCCTAAAAATCTCCCGAGATTCAACCTAAAATCTCTTTTATCGATCGAATTTCATCAAAATCACTATGGACTCATTGGGTGCTCTCGGGACGGAGATCAAAAATTAAAATCATCCACTCTCTCTAAAACACACACGACCAACTCCTACACACATGACACACTCACACGACTCCTAAATGTAACTAACACTTACCTCATACACGTCGAGGGTGTGACGACCTCTCTCCAAATCTTACTCATCCCCATACTCAGGTTTCGATAATAGAATTATCTCCACTTTCCCAATGCATGCCTTTAGATATGGCTTTAGGCATTGTCTATGTACCTTGATCATGATCCCATATTTCGGGTATTCCACCACTATTGCACCATGTGGGAACACTTATTTCACAACAAATGATTCGGACCATCTTCACCGTAACTTTTCAAAGAACAAATGTAAGCGTGAGTTGTAAAGGAGCACCTTTTGTCCTGAATGAAACTCTTTACGATTTATGTTTTGGTAATGGGGAAGTTTCACCCGTTCTTTTACAAAAGTGCTCTCATACGTATCATTGCGTATCTCTTCTAACTCATTTAATTGGAGCTTTCGTGTTTCATCAGCTTTATCAAAATTGAAGTTCAACCTCTTGATTTCCCAAAACTCCTTGTGTTCTAACTTGACGGGAAGGTGTAAAGTCTTTCCATACACAAAGCGAAATGGGGACATCCTAAGGGGGTTCTTGTAAGCGGTCCGGTTAGCCCATACCGCATCGAGTAATCGGATAGACCAATCCCGATGATTTGGATCTACGATATTTTCAAGTATATTTTTTATCTCGTGATTAGCTAACTCGACTTGTCCATTTTTTGCGGGTGGTAAGTTGTACCAACCTTGAGGACGACTCCATACTTTATTATTAACCTCTCGAACGACGTATTTCAAAATTGTGAGTCGATGCCACTAATGACGGCTTTGGGAGCACTAAAATGAGAAAGTATGTGTTCATGAATGAACTTTACCACCACCTTACTGTCATTCATGAGGATATGGGTCAATGGAATCATATCGCATCTAGTAATAGCGCCCATATTTTGATATCTCTCACATGATCGACAAAATATGCTCACATCTCGAAACATAATGGGCTAATATAGACCGTATTGAAGAATCTTTACAGTCATCTTCATCGTGGAAAAGTGGCCTCCACATGCTTCCGAATGACATCACTGAATGAAACTTTGAACCTCATCAATCAGTACACACTTTCGGATTATTTGGTCTGTGCAATACTTAAATAAATAGGGATCATCATAAAAGAAAATGTGCGACCAAGTGAAAAACTTCCTCTTCTCTTACGGAGCCCAATCGAAGGGAACGACCCCGTCACTATATAGTTCACAATGTATGCAAACTAAGGTAGAAAAGAAGTGGAAAAAAAATTCATTCGAAAATCTTTTCCTTTTGGTATGGGATCTTGAGGCACGTCGGATGAAATCCTAGACAAGTAGTCAACTATATGACATTTTTTACTCCCTTCTTGTCTTTGATGGAAATGTCAAATTCTTGGAGTAGCAAGATTCACTTAATGAGGCGTAGCTTGGCATCCTTTTTAGAAATGAGGTATTTTAGTGATGCATGGTTGGTAAAGCATATAATGGGTGACCTGATAAGATATCAACGGAATTTATCAAGGGCGAACACTACCGCTAGCAACTCTTTCTCCGTGATGGAGTAGTTTAATTGGGTCCGATTAAAGTTAAGCTAGAATAGTATATGACATGGGCCTTATTATCTCTCTTTATCCCTCAAACAACCCCTACCCCATTGTCACTCGCATCACACATTATCTCGAATGAAAGAGTCCAATCCGGAGCTTGCATGATGGGAGCGTAGATGAGCATACTTTTTAATTTCTCAAATGCTTCTTAGCACACTTCGCTCCACTCAAATAGGGCATCCTTAACGAGTAAGTTACTTAAGGGCCTAGCTATGGAGCTAAACTCCTTAATAAACCTACGATAGAACCCCGCGTGTCCCAAAAATGAGTGCACGTCTTTGAATGACTTGGGTGGGGGAAGTTCGGTAATGATGTCAATTTTTCCCTATCCACTTCTATCCCCTTGGATGAAACTATGTGACCTAGAACTACTCCTTTGGTAACCATGAAATGTCATTTCTCCCAATTTAACACTAGGTTCTTTTCCACTAATAAGGCTAGTACTTTCTCAAGGATAGTAAAATATGGGTCAAAAGAGGGGTCGAAAACGTTAAAGTCATCCATAAACACCTCAAGGCCTCTCTTAACCATGCCACTAAAAATACTTAACATGCCCATTTGAAAGGTCTAGGGCACATTACATAATCCAAATGGCATCCTCTTGTAGGCAAAAGTGCTAAAAGGACATGTGAAGGTAGTATTTTCTTGATCAAGTACATCCACCTCTATTTGGTTATAATCTTAATAACCGTCTGAAAAATAGCAAAATGGGTGGCCCAACACTCTCTCGAGCATTTATTCCATGAAAGGCAAAAGGAAGTGGTCTTTCTTACCGGTATTGAGTTTCCGGTAATTAATACAAATGCGCCACTTGGTGGTGGTACGTTTTGGAATAAGTTCTCCCTTAGCGTTCTCAACCACGTTCATCCCCGACTTCTTAGGATTGACTTGGATTGGACTAACCCATTTACTATTCGAGATGGGATATATGATGCCCGCATCCAATAACTTTATAATTTCCATTATCACCACGTATTTCATGACTGGGTTCAATCTTCTTTGCATCTCCCTAGAGGGCTTCACATCCTCCTCTAGATGGATTTTATGGGCAAATCAAGGGACTTATACCTTTCAAATTCCAATATACCATCCAAAATCACCCTTGTGCTTCCTCAATATCGCCAAAAGCTTCCCTTCTTGCTCTTTATCTAGGATAGAGGAGACAATAACAGGATATGTCTCATCCTCCCCCAAATAAGCATATTTAACATTAGAAGGTAGCTTATTCAATTTGAGTTTAGGGAATTTAATATCGTAGGGAACCTCGTAGGATTCCCTCGGTTGTAATTCCTTGAATCGTGAGATTTAACTCACATCTAACACATCGTCCTAAATCTCGCCCTCACCTAGCATCTCCCTCATCCTACTCAACTCATGATCGAACTCGAAATACTCCCTCTCACTCTCGCTAGCCGTCACTAAACACGCCTCAATTGGATCCTTAAAATTATTACCCTCAAAATTATCGTGTACTACCTCCTCGATAAGATCTATGTCACGTAAATCATTCTCATCACCCATTTGTTTGGTGATGTTGAAGATATTCATTTCAAGTGTCATATTCCCAAATGTTAGTTGCATTTTCCCATCACGCATATTGATCAATGCATTAGCCGTAGCTAGGAAAAGGCATCCAAGAATGACAGGAACATGATGGCTTGATGGGGGAGGAGGGCTCCATGTTCCAAATGACAAAATCTACCAGAAAGTAGAAAGTGTGAACTTAGACAATCACGTCCTTAACTACCCCCCACGAGGTACTTTCACGGAACAATCCACCAGTTTGAGAGTGATTTTTGTGGGATTAAGATCTCCCAAATCGAGTTTTTTATAGATGGAATAGGGTAGAATATTGACACTCGCCCCTAAATCTAATAAATCTCTCTTTATTTTACTGTATCCAATAATGCACAAAATGGTGGGGGCTCCCAAATCTTTATACTTTGGTGGGAGGTCGCTCAAAAGTACCGAGCTCATATTTTGTGCTAGGAAAACCTTCTTCTTCACCTTTAATTTTCTTTTCAACATGAGCAAGTCCGTTAAGAACTTAGTTTACGCGGGAATTTTCTTTATAGCCTCGATAAAAGGTAGGTTTAGCTTCACTTGCTCCTTTAGGAGGAGGGACAAATCATTGAGGGTATGGTGCGGTGTGCTATTGGGGGTTTTACTACCACTTCAGGCTCAACTGTGTCTTCTTTCTCACTCTCGTCCAAGGGGGCATCTTCGGCCTCTTGCATGCCCAAAAAAACCTCCTTATCTTTTTGTACGTCTTGTGGAGGAGGTGACAAGTCAACAACTCTTCCACTACGTAGAGTGGTTACCGCTTTACATTGGTCTTAATTTTCATCGGGGATAGATATTACACAATTTTGACCCTGGGGAGGTCGTTGGCCTTAAACGGGAAACTTCCCCTTCTCTTAGACACTCAAAGAGGATTACAACTTAGATAGAGATGCCTTTAGGTCTGTAAAATTTTGAACATTTAGGGCATTGATAGCTGACTGAGTTTGCATAATTGGGCAAGAGTGTCCTCGAGACTCTTTCGTCCACTACACCAAAAATACCCCCTTGTCACGGTCAAAAATTGTGATGAGGCAAACTTGTCAAGGTCAAAGACCGTGATAAGTTTGGGGTGACAAAGGTAATTATCATGTACTTGTCATGGTCAAAGTCCGTGACAAGAATTTAACTTGTCATGGACTTTGATTGTGACAAGCCCGTGACAAATTAAAAATTATCACGGTCAAAGTCCGTGATAAATCTAGGCAGAATTAAAAAAACAGTTGAGCTCATCGCTCACATGTTCGTTGATATTCAAGTTGGACAAGTCAACCATTATAAAATAGGTGCCATGATCAACTTTACATTCATTTTTATCCTCAACTCTTACCCAGCCACAGTAAAACACAACCTTTTTGAATCTTATATAGTCCAATTCAAATATATTTAAAATTACCTCATAGTAAGTCATTTCATTTTTAACGAGGTTTTTATCTTTCGCGCTCGCTCGAAAAAATATGTAAGATCCTTGTATGAAATGCCCGAGTTCTGTACATTTGTAATTTCCTCATATACCCTTGCACCAAATATGTAACCGTTCAATCAATACTTTTTGTTCCCTTGTGCCATGAACAAGGGTCAAGTGGCTAGACGAGTAAGCCTTGATGTAGCATCTCCCGTCTTTAAGAGCTGAGAATATAGATAAATTAATTAGGTTAGTTTTAAAGCTTTCTTATAATGTGACATTTAATAAGATACATTTTCATTATAATTACCTCATGTGACAACCACAGCCTAAATTCGTTGTCGGATTGTACCATCATTTTTCGTCTTTTATTATTCCCACAAGCATCATATTTTCTGCATTGATAGTGACGAACGCATTATGAAATTAATCATGTATAAAAACTAAAATAATGTAAAAGTTAAAATAATATAAAGTTACTTTTTCCATTCTTCGACATCTTCATGTGTGTCAAATAGATAACGATTTACTTGTTCATGTTGTAAACTCGTTAATTTTACTTGTTTGCCCATCACCTGACCACCCTCATCGACGAACTCATCACTGTTATCCACACTACTCGGGTCAGGCATATATTCCAGAGTGTATATTGATGACTCCATGGTGATGTATTCCTCTTTAATTGATCCTGCAATGTATCGTGTATTCTTGACGTAATCTATGAAAAATTTCATCAATCTTTCAAACGGATACATCTGCCGATATCTAACTGGGCCTCAAAGAAGTGCCTCGTCGCATAGGTGTACCAACAAGTGAACACTTATGTCAAAGAATAATGGGGGAAAGTACTTGTCCAACACCCAAATCGTTTTTGTTACCACTACTTTTGCGGCCACTATATGATCTCAATTGACTACCTTCTCACATAAAAGTGTTAAGCAAATGCTAATTTGCATAATAGCCCTCCGTAAATCCTTATGGTTGGAGAAACAATGCTTAAACAATATAGTAACCAATTATATGATCATTTTCCAATCGTGGGACTTACACTTATGTAAATCATGGGTAGCATAATTCACAATCCTTTGCAAGTTGGACGAAAAATTAAATGGAACCTTCAAATTATATATTGTGTATATAAGCACCTTCCTTTCATCACTCGTCAAAGTAAATGCACCAGGGGGAATTATTTTCCCTCCCCTACTATCTTCTTTCAACCATAGTTGTGGATTAAGTTTCAATGATTTAAGGTCTTTTCGTGTATTTTCTCCATCCTTCAAAAGACTCCCCCCAAGTCGTGTGCCGAAAATATGTTCAGTGATGCTCTTCTGTGCGTGCATCACGTCCAATACTTGGTGCACCAGGTTATTCTTCTAATAAGGCAAGTCCAATAAAATTGACCTCCTAGACCATGCCTTTCTTGTCTCGATTTCATTCCAAGTTGGAGTCTTCTTATGCTTGACATTCTTAAATTTAGGATTCTTACCTGGAAAATTAGGGCCACAATCAGAAGATTGACTATTAATTTTTGAATCTGAAAGTTTTCTCAGAGGTAGCCTATGTTCAATCCTGCACGGTAAAAAATTGGAACCTTTCTCAAATCTAAAACTATGAGCGGGGGGTAAAAACCTCCTATGATAATGGTATACATTTTTTGAGCTAGACGTGAGATGCGGAGATTCAGTATCCTCTCCACAAATAGGACACCCCAAATAACCATGTATTACACAATCGGATAATGTTCCATACGATGAAAAATCATGAATTGCCCACATCAACATAGTTTTCAGCGTAAACTCTTCTTTTTTAAAAGATTCAAATGTTTGCACACCCTCTTTCCACAACTCATTTAATTTTTCTACCAAAGGAGCCAGGTAGACATCGATGTCCTCACTTGGTGCCTTTGTCCCAGGTATTAACAAAGACAGCACTGTGAAGGAGGGAGTTTAAGTGGGGCTAGGATCACTGGCCATACACTCTGATTGGTTCTTAAATTTTCAAATGGATTGAAACCATATGTTGGTATTGCCAAACGAATGTTACGTTGTTCTCGAGAAAAATTGGTATATTCATAACTCATCCTCTTCCAAGTTGTAGAATCAATACGATGACCCATGAGATTATCCCCTACTTCTGCCCTATCATGCCAAGTCTTTGCCTCCGCTATCCATGGTACTGTGAAAAATTGCTTTAATCTAGGACCAATAGGAAAATATTTCAACACTTTTTACGGCAATTTTGAGCTTGTACCTTCCTTGCTAGTAGATTGGAAATATCTAGGCTCATCACATATCGAACACTGATCGAGATTTTCGTACTCCTTTAGGTATAGTATACAATCATACACATAAGTAATAATTGATTTATACTTCATTACCAAACCTTTCAAATTGTTCTTCATAGTAGGATAGTTATTTGGAAGCGTATTCTGCTTGGGTAATAAGCCCTTCACCCAATTCAAAATCCATATCACGCTACTACCAGACAAACCATATTGGGTCTTCAAACTATGCAAACCAATCATGGCATGTAAATTTGTTTGATCTTTCTCACAGTCAGAGTACAACGATTGGGTTGCCTTAAATTTTAAACTTTGGCAGTCATCGCCAAGGTTTATCCCGATATCTTCATGAGAACTTGAACCTTTTACATCCTCACACTACACCAAAACTGGCGAATGGTCACGGCCAAAATCCCTTACCAAGACTATGGTTCGCAGACTTGGGCCATGACCATTTTGGGCGCGACCAATTTCATGGGTTGTGGCTGAAGTGCGTGACCAATATGGGGTCACGGTTCTGAGAGGGTCACGGCAGATGGTCGCGAACTTGGACCGTGACCCTCATCGTGACGAGGAAAAAAATGGTCATGCCCAAAGTCGGTGACCCCTAACCGTGATGAAAAATGGTCGCGGCCAAAGTCCGTGACCCACAACGCGACGAAGAAAAAAAGGAAAACAATGGTCGCGAACAAAGTCCATGACCCACACCGCGACGAAAAAAAAAAGGAAAAAATTGTCCCAGCCAAAGTCCGCGACCATTTTTCATCACGATTGGGGGTCATGGACTTTGACCGAGACCATTTTTAAGCGCTACGAAAAAAATAAAAATGGTCATGGACAAAGTCCATGACCATATTTAACTATAATAAACAAAACTTATATTTTTTTTGGGTCCAATCCATAAATTGGGGGTCCCCTGACTGCGCGGCCGGTTGCTACCTGTAATTGTGGACGCGCGCGAGGTGTTTCAAATATTTATTATTGGCAAAATAATAAAAAAAATCATAAATTGATAATCGGGAACGTTGTTAATAAACTAATATACATACAAATTTAAAAATATTATAAGTCTTAATAATTCACAGATCAAAAAAAATTGGGCATAGTTTCCCTTGTTTTCTAGACATTCCAAACCCTGTTAATATAAAACCTGCTAATTATAAAGCCCGCACGGTCATAAAATTTAACAATCAAACAATAAAATCCCGCACGGACATAAAACTAAACAATAAAACTATAAAAGCCCGCACGGTCGTAACACATAAAAAATATAATCCTGAATGTTAACATCATATAAACAATCTGCATGTTGTAAACCATTGCCTTCTTCATGTGTTCCATGTGAAAAAAGCAAACGATACAATGTTATCCTGCAAAAAATAGGATACAAAAAAAATGATATCAGTAACCAAGTAGTTTTAGAAAAATAGTATTCAAGTTGAAAAATTGCATATACGCGTTACCATTGCCATGTTTTTAAGCCTAAGCCCCGATATATGCAAATTATCCTCGTACTCTCACACCGGGAGTCTCGTGATCGTGCGGTCTATTCGTACGAGTTACATTGGTCTCGTGCGAGGTGTTGGTGCCTCTCACGGGGCCGTTCGAGGACTATTTCGAGTTTTTGCCTTTAAAAATCACGTTTTTAAGCCTAAGTCAAGAAATATTCAAATTACCATCATATTCTCAAACCGGAAGTCCCGTGGCTCCGCGGTCAGTTCCTACGAGTTATATTGGTCCAGTGGGAGGTGTTAGTGCCTCCCACGGGACCGTTCGGGGGCTGTTTTGAGTTTTTACCATTTAACACCATGTTTTTAAGCCTAAGAATAGAAATATTCAAATTATTGTCGTATTCTCAAACCGGGAGTCCCATGGCTGCGCGGTGAGTTCCTACGAGGTACATTGGTCCCGTGCGTGGTGTTAATGCCTCTCACGGGGCCGTTCGGGGGATGTTTCACGTTTTTACCTTCTAATGCCATGTTTTTAAGATCAAGTCTAGAAATATTCAAATTACCATCGTATTCTCAAATCGGGAGTCCCGTGGCTGTGCGGTCAGTTCTTAAAAGTTACATTGGTCCCGTGGGAGGTGTTGATGCCTCCCACGGGGCCGTTCGGGGGCTGTTTCGGATTTTTGCCTTTTAACGCCATGTTTTTAATCCTAAGACTAGAAATATTCAAATTATCATCATATTCTCAAACCGAGAGTCCCGTGGATATGCAGTCAGTTCTTACGAGTTACATTGGTCTCGTGCGACGTGTTGGTGCCTCTCACAGGGCCGTTCGGGGGCTGTTTCGCATTTTTACCTTCTAACACCATGTTTTTAAGCCTAAGTCTATAAACATTCAAATTACCATAGTATTCTCAAACCTAGAGTCCCGTGGCACTACGGTCAGTTCCTACGAGTTACATTGGTTCCATGTGAGGTGTTGGTGCCTCTCACGGGGTCATACGGGGGTTGTTTTGGGATTTTGCATTTAAACGCCATGTTTTCAAGCCTATGTCTAGAAATATTCAAATTACCATTGTATTCTCAAACCGGGAGTACCGTGGTTGCGCAGTCAGTTCCTACGAGTTACATTGGTCCCGTACGAGGTGTGGTGCCTCTCACAGGGTCGTTCGGGGGTTGTTTCGTGTTTTTACCTTCTAATGCCATGTTTTTAAGATCAAGTCTAGAAATATTCAAATTATATTCGTATTCTTAAATTAGGAGTCACGTGGCTACGCGGTCAGTTTCTACGAGTTACATTGGTCCCGTGCGAGATGTTGGTGCCTCTCATGGGGTCGAACATGGGATGTTTGGGGCTTTTGAGTTTAAACGCCATGTTGTAAGCCTATGTCTAGAAATATTCAAATTACCATCGTATTCTCAAACCGGGAGTCTCGTAGCTGTGTGGTCAGTTCTTACGAGTTACATTGGTCCCGTGGGAGGTATTGGTGCCTCCCACGGGGCTATTTCGGGTTTTTGCCTTTTAACGCCATGTTTTTAAGCCTAAGACTAGAAATATTCAAACTATCTACATATTCTCAAACCGGGAGTCCCATGGCTACGCAGTCAGTTCTTATGAGTTATATGGGTATGTACGACGTGTTGGTGCCTCTCACAGAGCCGTTCGGGGGTTGTTTCGCATTTTTACCTTCCAACGCCATGTTTTTAAGGCTAAGTCTAGAAATATTCAAATTGCTGTCGTATTCTCAAATCGGGGGTCCCGTGGATGCGCGATCAGTTCCTACGAGTTACATTGGTCCCGTGTGAGGTGTTGGTGCCTCTCATGGGGACGTTCGGGGGATGTTTTGAGTTTTTGCCTTTAAAAGCCACATTTTTCAACCTAAATCTAGAAATATTCAAATTATCGTGGTCAGTTCCTACGAGTTACATTGGTCCCGTGCGAGGTGTTGGTGCCTCTTACGGGGCCGTTCGGGGGCTGTTTTGAGTTTTTGCCTTTAAAAGCCACGTTTTTAAGCCTAAGTCTAGAAGTATTCAAATTATTGTTGTATTCTCAAGTTAGGTGACCCGTGACTGCGCGATCAGTTCCTACGAGTTATATTGGTCCCGTGCGAGGTGTTGGTGCCTCTTACGGGATAGTACGGGGGTTATTTCGAGTTTTTGCCTTTAAACGCCATGTTTTTAAGCCTAAGTCTAGAAATATTCAAATTACCCGCGTATTCTCAAATCGGGAGATCCCTCATTTATGTAGTTCATTGCAAGCAATCGATTCTACAAGAAATGGTCAATTAAATACTTGTAAGACACATAATTGTAAATGATGCCCAATAATTAACATTAGATAATTTTAAAAACTTTGTTATTTAAGTTAAATATAGTAGTAGAATGTAAACAAACTTACCTAGACAGAGATCTGGAGATCCGATCTTAGGATAAATCTACTTTTGAACACATTTGGGCATAGCAGGAAGTAGATTTCACAAAATGTCAATATGAAACCATAAACCACGTAAATAATTTCAAATACAATAAACGCATAACAAAACTATTAATAAATAATCAAAACTTTACCTCGATGAATGTAGTGGTTCAATTCAATCCAACATCTTAGTACTGGAGTTTGGAAACCCTACATTTAAATTAGTCAAAAGGTTAATAAAACAAATCAAGATAAAAATTTATACTCAACTTCTTAATAGAGAAAATAATTAAAACCTCAATCGTAATAATTGTCCACGTCTGAAATACTCTCTCTTTTATTCGGTCTCTGAATGCCATCTCAGTTTGTTAAAAAAAGAGGAGTGTACAATTTTATTTGTATGTTTAGCATTAGTCTTTCGAAAATGTGATGAAAAAATGAAAATTCTTATCAACGTAATATATGAAAGGAAAAACAGTAAGATAAATGATGGTATAATTACATCGCAGTAGCCTTGAATGAGTGAGTGAGTGTCTATCAAGAAGAGAGAAAAGAGATGAAACTACTGTTGATCCCTTGGCAAGATCAGAAGTCATGCTCCCAGCATCAGTTATGACCTTCTCAGTACTAACCAGTATGAAAAAAGTATTAAAAACATCACCCATTCTATGCATATATGTTGTATGAATATATGCAACATATATGCATTCAGTAGCATATATGCTGCATATATGCAATAACTATATGCATATATGCACACAACAACATATATGCATACAGTAGCATATATACGTACATATATGCAATAACTGTATGCATATATGCAGTAGCATATATGCACACAGCAGCATATATGTTGCATACATGCATACAATATCATATATACACTCATTTTAGCTTTGAAAGGTGAAAACAATCAGTTAGTTAGTGAAACAATCAGTTACATCATTCACAACCATGGGCATTGCGAACTTGTCAAGCACCGCTAAAGCATCCTCAAGAACTTTATTGTAAGCTGCAAAAGCACAATAATTTGTAATGGTAGAGCATCCTCAAGAAGTTGCTTTGTGGTATGAACATATAAAATCCAGTGGGGTTAGTAATGGTAGATTATGAAGTGTCCATTACGAAGTGTCCATTTGTTGATCAACATATTCTCACTCGATAAACCATCAGAAAATCTTATCAACTTTGCACCAGGGTATTTATTAAGCCCGTTACAGACACACTGCCTCAACTTCTCTATATTATGATGTGGATATTGGCACCTGCTGCTGATCAAGCATTTAGGAGATAAAGAATACAAGAACCAAATATGTTTCATAATAGAAAAAATAGATGAAGTTGATTTTCACAGTCTAAGAGGCCCTAACACTAATTGGAATGCGAAACGAGACCAAGATCCACGTGTTGAAAGTGGAAATACCATAGTTCCCTGGAGAACAACAAGAAGATTATATGATCATTTGAACAAATTCTACATGATCACATACCACGAACTATCACTGAAGTCGTTCCATATCCTAACTTATTAATCATGTATGCATCTTAATTCAATCATGGGTTGCCACTGCATATAAAAAGGCAAGAATAACAGATAATGTTCCGAGCACAAAAATCACCGAAGAGTAAACAAAATGATATTGAAAAGAATATGACATTGTAAGATTTGATATTATGTATATCGGGAATAAAGATATTAGTGAATGACATAAAAATAAGAGTGAAACCCAAATAAGGATAATCGATTAGATTAGAAACCCATGTATTCAATGCAATGCGTAATAGGAACATTATACCTTTGCAGTTGGGTGATCAAGATCCAACTCACGCAGAATTTTATTATCGGCATTCGTGACCACAATTCCTACAAGAACTAGATAGCAGTGATCACTGATAAGGTAAAAAAGGAAGCGTAAAGAACAACCAAACAAAGCAAATCGTGCTTCTTTCATCCGGACAAAGCAAAAAAGAATCGTAAAATATAAACAAACAGTAGTTGTTTCTTATCAGTATATATGTGTGTGTATGTGCGCTCGCATGCAATTTGTTAATTTTACATATCTCTATACACTCTATACAGTACTTGATATATACAAATATATATTAAATACAACATTCTACACACACATAGATATATCCAATTATGCACACCCGCGCACGTGGTATATTTAACCTATTAATTGAGAATCAAACTTGCGCATGCAATCGGGAACATGTTATGACATGTTTGTAAGGTGATAGTCCGTTATCTTCGAATTTTCTATCCATTCTTAAGAGATGAAATATCTATCTTCGAAACGAAGACGGTTCTTATTATATCTACAAACCCAGCATCAATTTTATATAAACAAAATGTTAACACAGATAGTTCAGACTCGGGATCTAACGTTCTAAACAGTAGAGATTAAATATAAAACCAGATCAGCAAAAAAAATGTTCAACACAATATAAACAAAATCAAACGATTTTTGTAAGATCTATACAAAAACTTAATCAATATGGTTAATTAAGAAATCATACCAAAAAATAAATCAAGCCAAAATATCATAACCGGGTTGCGTTTAACACTGGGTTTCCTTAGTCCATGTAATCCAAATCTCAGCTCAAACCACCCGAACAACAACTGTTATGTCATGAAGAGGTCTTCTTGGGTACTAAGAAAATAACATCGTGCTTGTTCCATGCCCTCGGTCTCGTTGACCACTTCCCACCATCGGTAGTTATGATTATTACGCCTATAATATCAAGGTAATTGTGATTATTACTCCGCCATTTTAAGGCTTTAAAATACATATCCAATCAATTTGATCACAACAAATCTCAACTAAAACATAACTGTATGAAATCAACAGAATTATGGCATACATGTCAAGTTAAAATATGAATGAACGGAATCAGGTTTCCTTTGTTCCATCTCAAGTTGTAGCCTCCTAATATCTTTATGTAAACGTCAAAAAATACACATTAATTGTAAGATATGCGATATACTTTTTCATAGGAAAATCAAGAACACACCCAACAAATTTAATAACATGTACACTTATAGACACTATCGTAACAAATTTACTAACATTTGCAGAAACACCTACAAATAAGATTGACAATTATATAACTACTTTAGTTAAAGTAAAGAATACCTGGTAGGATACAAATAAGACTGACAAGGATAAACATTCGTAAAAGTAACTAAACATTCATACATCAAAGTAAAGTGTTAATACAATGTCAATATAATAATAGGATACAAATAAGATTTTGACAAGGATAATCAATCATCACTGTATAAAGAGTGCATGTGGGTCACTGTATGAAGAGTTCGTGTACAAATAAAAAATGTTTGCATCTGTTAATAACTTCTCCACGTGTCAATCGGTCATGTTAGGGAATTAAATTATTGTAACATCGTGTATCAAATTATCCATACAATATTAAGATAATAGAAGCACTAGTAAGTCACCTAAGGTTAGTGATGATAAGGCGACGAAATGGTGAAACAGATTAAAATTTTCTAACCAAACCATCAATTTCAACACATGAGCACATTATGACTATTTAGAAATCCATTTTATTATGCCCATGTGAGCATCACAGAGTTGCCCGTGTCTAAGCAATTTTGTGAACATTTTCAAATACTTGAAAGAGAAAGAATCGCACTGGTATGATCATTTAACACCCAAACAACAACTAACTCGAACTATTCTAAAAAATCGATTGGAAAAAAAGATTTACTTTGATTTACAAACAGAAATATTACTACAATTACCTCGACAGATTGATGTGTGTTAGCCTAAAAGTGTCACAAAAAAAGGCCTCCATAACATTATTATCAATTTTATCACCACCTACGGGACAAACAACAGACAACCAAGTAATGTATGACGTTAGTATAAAATTCCAAGATATAACACCCCAAATGTTTGATCCTACAGTACAAACAACAAACACTGCCAAGTAATGTATGATGTTAGTTTAAAATTTCAAAATATAGCACACCAAATGTTTGATGAAGTGATAAAGAAAATTATAGCACACCAAATTTTTTGTCGATGGTATGAAAATGAATAGAAAATTACAACAACTGAAATCTTCCTAAGAAAAAAGAAGAAACAAATTATGAAAACAAATTTTTAAAATCGACAATACCTATACCCACTGTGTTATACCTCCATCTCCCAAACCCGGTTTGGTCCAAAAAAATCAACCCACCGGACTTAAACCGGGTAGAATTCTGACCTCAACCCAGTCGAAAATTGAGACCCAGACCCAAACCCCAGTAATTTCGGCCACCATCCTAAGCTCTTGCGAACAAAACCAATACCTGAGATACCCATCTCCTAAAACCCGAATCTCCCCTGCCTCAATAACCCTCATCGAACCAACCAAATGCTTTTCCCTCTTGAAAAACTCGTCGAACCTCCATACATAGACATACGAACCCTTTAAAAACCGTAACCCATACCCCAGCATTTAGGGAAGAAACCTCGCACCTGCTACCAGCATTTGGGGAAGAAACATCTCCTTACTCCATCGCTACCCACCGCACCTGCTACCCACCGCTCCATACTCCATACCCAACACTGCACCTTTTCCACAGTTTGGGAAAGAAAAAAAAACAAAATGAGTGGTGAAATAAAAATATGAGGCGCTAGGTTTTGTTTTAGGATTGACAGTTGTCACGGCCTAGAGCCATGAACTACCCACCGCGACCCACTAATGAAGCTAAGGCGCAGGTACACCGCCTATTGGTCACGGCCCATAGTCGTGGCCCATGCAAATAAATGGTCACGGCTCCCAGACGTGACCACATATATGTGTGTTTTGTGCTTCGTCATGCCTATGGTCATGACCCAAGTCCGTGACCCATCCGCGACCAAGCTTGGAGGGAATTTCGGTGCGAATTTGGCGCCAAGATGGTCATGACCTGATCACAGCCCAAGTCCGTGACCCACAGTGGTCAGGTACTTGGGTTGTGACCACTTCCAGACCTTCCATTATTAAGTGTGGTAATGAATATGGTCACGCCAAAAAATGAGATGGTCGCGGACTTGGGCCGTGACCAACTGGGCATGACCATTCGTAGGATTTGGTGTAGTGTCAGTGACCTCATTCTCTTCCATTTCATGAACTCCATACGCTTCATCAACTAAATCCTCTAGCATATTATGATCTACATTGTCCTCCTCCCCTTGTACATATATCCTACTTGTTGATGGTTGTTGTAAAGGTTGTTCGAGGACAAAAGGAACTTTGGATTCCCTGTGAAAAATCTAAAATCGAAAACTATCTTGCATACCCCATTGATAGAGAGGGTTTTCGTCACGGCGCGAGCGTCACCTACGCGTCAGTCATTTATTTTCAGCTCACCAACTCAGTACAAAAACCTAAACTATGACTACACTCTTTTAAAGGAGTATAGCGGTCAGTCCGTGGTATCGAATCCACAGAGACAAGTTGTTAGAATATTAATTAATTTAATATTTCAGGAATAAAAGTGTAAAAGATAAATGTTAACATAATAAAAGTGTAAAAGGTAACGATAATAAAAGGTAAATATTCAACTAGACATGTATTGAACCTACGATTAATAAAATGAATAAACAATATAGGTTGTGACAGATATTCCTCACCCCCAGTTAATTGGTATCAGTGGTTACATGGGTTCACAAGTTATTAAGATTGAGTCTCATTTCAACAGTTAATTAAATCAAGAGTTGTCACACCCCTAAATTCGCAAAAAAGCCTAATATGATTTTGGTGTCAATAAGTACCCCGAAAATTACACACGTAACGTCATAAATACAGAGCATACATGATATACCCCGTTATATATCCTAGGCATAAAAACTAGGACCACCCAATCAAAATAAACTCATGAAAACCCATCACCATAGCAAAGCAACCAATCAACCCTATGTGAGTTCAGTCCAACACAACCTAATTTAAATTATCCACAAATCATGATGAACAACATAAATTAAATAAGTTAAGACAAATAATTAATTAAAGCAAACAATAAATAAATTATCTCTAACAATTATCTAGGCATGGAAATTAAATACAAAAAGAAACAAAGCGTAAAATAGATCTATGAGATAATGAATAGTGGCAACTTACATTAAACGGATGTAAACCCCAAAGAAAATGGAGGAGAGGGGAACTCCACAACAAAAACCCCAAATATTACTAACCCTATGTACAAATTAAAAGAGAAGAGAAAAAACAAGATGTCTATAAATAAAACAAGCTCTCCCAAATATACAAAGTGGGAAACAAAAGAGAAAAAGGAAAAGGAAAAAAGAAAATAGAAAAGAAAGTAACAGGTAAGGCGTCGAAAATAGCAAGATCGATCGACCGGGGGTGGTGACCGATCGACCGGCGAGAGTGGAAAAGCCACTATAAAACACGCAAGGAAAAAATGAAAAACTCGATCGACTGGTGGGGCTGGGTCGGTCGACCGCGGGTAGCAGACCTGCTCTCCTTGCTTTCTAATCGAGACCTGCTAAGGACATAGACCAAAGCCCCACTTCTTTAACAACCAATCCAAAACCTCCACCTGTTTTCATGGAGACATGCTCACATTCATGAGATGCCAAAGGCCATTTCCCTAGCCACACACTTGTTATGAATTGATAAAGACCTCCAACTCCAATTTCTCAATTCACGGTCAAAGCTCCAATTGGGTTAATTTGAGACCCGAGCCAACTCGTAGAAACCGTCGTAATCGATTTTAGACCCTTTTGCTGCAAAAGAGAAAAGGGACATGGTGGTCGTTTATTCAATTGTTAGTTATTAAATTGTTTTCCTTTTTAATAATTCCCTTATAATTCTTCCTCCGCTTAAAGGCCCGTACAATCTTCAATAGGGCTCGGATTCACACACCTTTTATGGCCACGCGAAGCTTGGCCCAAGATTTTCAACTTTCAAGAAGACTTTGGGCACAAATACCAAATTTTGAATTTACTAAATTGCCCCTGAACTTGCGATTTATGACATTTTTTACCGTAATGCACCAAAACTTTACACTAAGCACCGTAACCCCAACAAAAGCTCAATAATACCTCAAATGACATGTTAGCATATAAAACATAGTTTTTCTGGTTAATAAGGATAATTATAGGCATTAAAGTATCCGAGGGGACTAAAATGCATAAGTAAAAATGGTATATATGTGCAATATTCGGAACGAATCACACCCTCTAACTTACACATTGCTAGTCCCTAGTAATGAAATTAAAATCAAGAAGAAATAGAAGAAAACCACAAAATAGGAGAAATATACAAAAGAGATAAAATCCACTTTTGCGGGCAAACGATTGAATTTAGCATATGCAATAAGCCTTTAAACCCTGAGGTTACCCTAGTGGACGAGTGTCGTCTCGTGAGGGTTTTTAGGGATGAAACCCACAAACATCAAAAGGTTTCCTCAAAATGTTCCCAATCAACATGCGGCAAGCCTAATAATAACGAAAAAGATTTCGAACACGTTATTAGCAAAGTCAATGAATTCACACACAAAGTTCGTATTATTGACATTTAGAATGAACTTCATAGAATTAAAACGTTAAAAGTGGGAGGGGAGCGAGCACATGAAAAGTATGAGTTGGAAAAAGCTTTTATAAATCGAATAATAAACATTAAAGTGTGGATATATCAATCCTAGACGGGAATTACACTCAAAAAATGAAATCACTATGAATGGAAGGTAATACACGGGACAAGCGGGCATAAAGAGTAAATGTAAACGGAAACAAGGCCGCACACAAGTCACAAATGAAGAACGCTATATATAAAATGAAAAACATGTAATCTCAATGAAAGATATCGCTCCTTAAAGGAGGCGAAATGTATTTTCACAGATTAGCAAAACTATTTAAACTTTTAAATTGAATTCACCCTACGATCACATAGGACTTTATAGGGTTGTAATGTAGGTTAGTCTCAGGTTATGAAATGAAAGGACTATGTACGGATTTAAAGTTTTCGGAGATGAAACTCGAGAAAATGGAAAATTGCGAGCAATTTCAAAATTGGAAAATAACTTCCATAAAAAGCATTGAATATAACAATGGGGAGAGTAAACAAATCTTATTGAACATTATACACAACATATAAAAATTTCTCTTTCTTTTCTTTTCTTTCACTTTTTCTTTTGTCTTCTTTTGTTTTCTACTTTCTCTTTTTCTCTTCTTTTTTTCACTTTTTCTTTTCTTTTTTACTCTCACATGCCTAATTGCAATCACCTAACAAAAACATCATTCAATCCCAAGTAACATTCCAAACAAAGGTATGTGAGGTAATATGTATGGTTTATAACTCCAATATGGAGTTAGTTATGGGATTTTGGGTTATGAAACCAAAGGTTATATTAAGGTTCAAAGGGGTTAATGAGGAAAATATATAAGGTGAGGTCAAGGATAATATGGGTGATATAAAAAAGATGGCCTATGACCATTTCCTAATGTTTACGCAATTCTCGAGTCAAAATAAACTTTGAAAATCATGCTCAAGTAACACATTTCAAAAATGAACTCAATTAATGAACGATCAAATCAAAGAATAGAGAGATTACCAATGATTGTCACGTTTTCAAGGAGGAAAGAGTAGTGTATAACACTCACAAATGAAGTTATGTCGGAAGTATCACTAGGTGAAAGTCTATACAATGCAACAAAACATCACTGAGTTATAAAAATCTTAAACCAAATCAATAAAGCAAGAAAAGTGCATGTGCTCATGGGATTAAAGTTTAATTCATGAAGTTATTCATAATATCAATGATAGGAGACTAAGGTCTAATAACTTCTAAAATCAAGAACATGCATCATTGAATTGGCTATTGGATCGGGCAATTATTAAAATTTATCATCGAAAACAAAAGCAAAATGCCCAACAAAGGAGAAAAAAGAAAGAAAATCTTTTTTGAAATTTTTAATATTTGACAAGAAAAGCATGCTTGGAAAGAACATATAATAAATCAAAGAAACTCTCAATGAATGGATAGAATATCCAACACACCCCCTAACTTAAAACCTGACATTGTCCTCCATGTGAATTAAGAACCAAGCTAAAGAGAGGAAAATAGTGATATTACCCAAAATGTAGCAATAACGTGAAATTACAAGAAAAACATTTTAGTACCAAGCATTGAAAAAACAAATAACAAAAAAGTTAACTAATTACACTAGACAATAAGTAAGAATAAAGCAAAATAAAAACTAACTATTTACAACCTACAATTTTAACTTTTAACTAGTTATACACGAGAAGTTAAAATTTTTTAGGGTCCACCCAAAATACGATTTGACTTTGAGGGACAATCGGTGTACCCTCATTTACATGCATACCTTTCGAAAAATAGGAATTTCGTTCAAACAGTGTAAGGCATGTGTAAGGCGGAAGAAATGAACCATCCCCAATTAAAAAATTTGGAGGAAGGATGGGGGATTTCGATAAAACGGGTGACAAAAACACATGAGGGCCAAGAAAAATAGAATTTTATCCAAAATATTTTGAAATTAGAATGGGAAGTGGTGCACATAGAGGCACATATGCCGCCACGGAAGGCAACTCGAGCGAGTACTCCTCATCGGTTAAAAGGTTTGAAACTTTAAAGTTTGGAACCGATTCATCGGGTACTAGGGTCGGTGTGACAGTATAGAATAAGGATGGGGACGAGAGAAATTCAAATTCAAGATATGAGTTATCACTGCTTGAAGATTGAATTTCGAAGGAAATAGGATCATTTTCAATAAAACTTTCTTCTTTGGGAATAAAGGAGGAAATAATTTCATTGCAAATGGATATTACATCTATTTATTCCTCATTTTCATTCTCTACTATACCAAGGGCCAAGTCAAGAATGGTTTGTTCCAAAGCAGGCACAAAATCCTCATTTGATTCAAAACATTCCTCGACTTCGAAAGTCACGAAAGAAATATCGTCGTCGGATTCAAATAATAAATCCAACTCATGCTCCCAATAACGATTTTCTTCCCGATAACGGTTTTTAATTTTCTCATTTTCAAGAATATGCAAGCCCTCACTGAAAGTCATAGGTCGAGGCGCGGATTCTTGCAAATGAGAACTTTGAAAACTATCGTCGGAACTACAATCAAAATCATTAACATAAGAATTTTGAAAGCTATTGCAATTTGTTTCAAATTTCTTATCATAAGGATTTTGTGACCCAAAATCAAAATGATCATTCCCAAAATTTTCATAATCCATATTTTGACTTTCGTAATACTCACCAAAAGACATTTTAGTTGTTTCATTTTTTTGGGTTTGTAAGTATTGATCAAAAGTCATAGGGGTAGGGGGATTTTGAGAATTATCACTACGATTATCGAAAGAATTGGAATAAGACATGCTTACCCCTAAGAAGGCTCGAGATGAAAAATTCCACAAAGTGATGTGCGGTCGAAAAATTAAAGCGTTTCTTAGCGCTCAAATGTAGAAGTTCTACAAAAAAATTTAACAAAAAATACAAATAGAAAGAAAGTTTTACAAAATATTAAATCAAATAAATTCTAAAACAAATAAGTCCCCGACAACGGCGCCATTTGATGGAGAGAGTTTTCATCGCGGTGTGAGCGTCACCTACGCGTTGGTAGTTTATTTTCGGCTCACCAACTCAATACAAAAACCTAAACTTTTCCCAAAGAATTACCATGATTACCCCCTTCCCGAGAGATCAAATTTAGTATAAATCTTTATCCGAATACTCTTCCTATTTCGATACCTCCGTATCGAATGGCTCTTTTATAACTTCGAGAACTTCGTACCTAATTAGATGATCTTCTTGAAAAAAAAATTATTTTCCTGAGCTCATCTCCTTGGGGAGCTCTTGTATTATTTGTCAAGAAATAGGATGGAAGCTTTAGATTATGCATAGATTATTGTAAACTGAACTCAGTAAATATTAAGAATAAGTATCCTCTACCCAAATTAAATATCTATTTAATCAAATTTGAGTTGCAAAGTCTTTTTAAAAATAGATTTACGATCTGGTTACCATCAATTTCGAGTCAAAGAAGAAGATATTTCAAAAACTTCTTTTCGAACTCGTTATGGACATTTCAAATTTACTATCATGTCTTTTGGATTAACCAATTCATCCACAACTTTTATGGATCTTATGCATAGAATTCGTAGACATTTTCTTCACCAATTCGTTATCGCTTTTATTAAAGATATTATTGTTTATTCCCAAAATTTAGAAGAACATGCACAACATTTAGAGACAGTATTAGGTACTCAAAAGCATCAGTTATATGCTAAGAAGAGTGAATGTGGTTTTTCAATGAAGGAAATAATTTTTTAGGACATGTGATTTCTGAGAATGGAATCCAAGTCGATCCTACCAAAATTTCATCCATTTTGGAATGGAAAAATCTTACCAATATTACCAAGGTTAAAAGTTTCCTAGGATTAGTTGGCTATTATTGTCATTTTGTGGAAGGATTTTCTCATATCTCTCTTCCCCTCTTAAAGCTGACTAGGAAGGAAGTGCCATTTGTATGGATGGATGAATGTAGTCAAGCATTCCACATTTTGAAGGACAAATTAACTATTGCACATGTCCTCACTATTCCTTCTAGTAATGTAAGCTATGATATATATACCGACGTCTCATTGTAAGGTATAGGACGTGTTTTAATGAAAAATGAGAAAGTTGTTGAGTATGGGTCACGAAAACTCAAAACTCATGAACGAAATTACCCTGTCCATGATCTTGAGTTAGCAACTATAGTTTTGTCTTTAAAAATTTGGCGTTGTTACCTTTATGGTGAAAATTTTCAAGTCTTTTCTGATCACAAGAGTTTGAAATACATCTTTACTCAAAAGGACTTAAATTTAAGACAATGATGCTGAATAGAATTTTTGAAAGATTATCGATTTAAATTAAACTACCATCTAGAAAAGAAAATGTTGTAGTCAATGCCTTAAGTCGTAATCCAATAGGAAGACTCCATACTTTGATTTCTAACGATATTGCTGCTACCATAGATCAATATGATCTTCAATTAATACCCCCTCTCACAAAAATTTCTAACATTATTGCATATCCCGAATTGAGAGAGAAAATCTTTGTCCAATCATTTCAAGATCCTTTTATACAATCTCTTCAGGATAAGAATCACGACTTCTCATATGATAAGAAAATAAGATTACAATTTAGAAATATATTATATGTACCTGATGATTTATCTCTTTGTGAGGAAGTATTGCAAGAAACCCATCGTTCTAAGTTTATGATTCATCACGGAATCTCCAAAATGTAGCATGCTCTAAAGAAACAATATTGGTGGCCAAATATGAAAAAACATATAGAGAATTTTGTAAGGAAATGTCTTACTTGTCAATAAGCAAAGATATAACACCAGCATCCTGGTGGACTCCTCCAACTCTTACCAATTCCTGAGTGGAAATGGGATCATATTACCATGTATTTTAGTAGTGAACTACCTCCTACATCCCAAGGATATAACTCCATTTGGGTAATAATGGACCGACTTACCAAATCTGCTCATTTTCTACCAATGAAAACCGCTCATTCGTTCCAAAAGCTCAGTAAACTCTACGTTCGAGAAATTATGCAATTATATGGAATTCCTTTATCCATAGTGTCAGGAAGAGATTCCCATTTCGTAGGAAAATTTTGGCAACCACTTCAAACCGCAATGGGTACCAAACTTCATTTGAGTACATCATTCCACCTACAAACGAATGGACAATGAGAATGTACAATTCAAATATTAGAAGATATGCTACGAGATTGTACATTAGATATGGGCGAAAATTGGAACAAACATTTACCCTTTGTTGAGTTTTCTTATAACAATAGTTATCAGTCAAGTATTAAAGTTTCCCCATTTGAAGTTTTATATGGAAGACCTTGTTGTTCGCCTGTATGTTGGATAGAATCGGGAAATAATAAACAATTTGGTCCCAAGATAATCAAAGAAACCACTAAGAAGATATAATAGATTCGAAAAATACTGAAGATAGCCCAAGATCATCAGACACGTTATGCAGACCAGCGTCGGAAGCCCTTAGAATTTCAAGTTAATTACCGAGTATTTTTTAAAGTTTCTCCTCGAAAAGGAATTTTACACTTCTAAAGGAAAGAAAAATTATCCCACGGATATGTTGGACCTTTCACTATTTCTAATCGTGTAGCCTATCAATTTTATTACCTGTAGAATTATCCAATACACACAATATATTTCATGTGTATTCTGATCCCTCTCATACCATCACATGGAAAGAAATCTCCATCGAACCAAACCATTAATTTGCAGTACGCCCTATTAAAATTTTGGATCGCCAAGTGAAGCGTCTCAGGAACAAGGAAATCCCCTCAGTCAAAGTACTTTGGGAAAATCAAAATCAATAAGAAGCCACGTGGGAACCAGAGTAGACTATGAAATATCAATATCCTGATCTCTTCTAAGGTAAATTCGAGGATGATTTTTTTAGAGAGGTAGATAGTAATATTAGCACCTAAATATATAAATTCAAACATATTTAAAAGAAGGATTAAACCACTCTATAAGACCTACAAAATTTCCAAATTAACCAAAGATCCCTCAAGTTTCAATAAATACAAATTAGACCCTAAAAACTTGAAACTATCATAACTTAACCTATACTTAACCCCTAGATTCAAAATTTATATCAAATTGATCCTCTAGACTTTAATTTTTAAAAAATTATAATTCCATCCCTATAACTTTCTAAAATTATAAAAATACCCCTTAACTTTACTAAAATCACACTTTTGAGGCTATATAAGCACAAACATTATCAACCAATGACTAAAAACCAAATATATGTTATTTACCCACAACCCCCTGTCCACCTAAGCTTCAATATAAGCACTAAATGCCAAATAGCACATGTTTAAACCATGCAAACATGTGAGGTTCAATTACTAAACTATGAAACTCTCTAAAATCAGTTCAAATCCACCACCCTTTGGCCAATCAACTCCCCTGCTCTAAAACTATAAAAATCCCACGAGTACACCCATAAAAATTCACATCATCACTAGTTCCAAAAAATTGGTTTTTCCATCAAAACAGGTAACCCATCATTTTATGAATTACATTCAGTTCTTTCAATTCCGAATGATTTTTGTGTTGTTATAATGCTTGAATACATCAAAACGATAGAAAGTTTACGTGTGAAATAGGCCCTCGGTGAAAAATATGATAATTCCACCATTAAAACTTGAGCTTTAATGGTGAACTTTAAAATAATGCTTAGAACTCAAGTTTAAAGCTATGAATATCTTCATTAGAACCTTAGAAACTCTAGTGTAATGATCAATGCCCATGAATTTGCATAACAAGCTCTAATTGATTGAAAGTGTTTTCTGAACGAGAAAACTCAAAATCTCAAATTCTGTGTATATAATCCACCTCAAACCTTGAAATAAAAACCAAATTACTCCTTAACATAGCATAAACTAAACTATGTTCATAATAATTCCTTCCATATTCTTGAAAGCCATGAATATTAAGTCAAAAAATTGGCAAAACACATAGTTATGGAACTCACTAGGTACTACATCTCAATCCATAAAACCTATATATTTCGATTCCTTATGAAATTTTAGGTTGATTTTATTTATAAACCATCTCAAAAGGTTTAGAAATGAAGTATATATCTGTGGTCAAAAATCTAAAACCTAAAGTAAAAAATCGAGAGGTTGAAGATGAACTGTTTGACCAAGAACCTTGACCTCGCGCGTGAGGGCGCGTAGCCAATCAAATTTTTTGAATTTTTTTTCAATATTTTTATTTTATTTTTCTGGTCAAAATGGTATAAGGTAAGGCTAAGTTTGTCCAAGCCTAGCCAAATTTATGGGAAAATTAGCTTTTAAGTTTGAAATATTTATCCTAAATTATAATTTGACCCCTCCTAACTTTTTCAACTTATGAATTTGTACCCCAAACTTTGCCTATAAGTATTTTAAATTATTTTTAGTCAAAAATTCTTTTACACCAAAGTTCAAATATAACCTTAAGTCCAAGATTTTAAAGTCCCAAGATATTTGCAAATAAACCCCTAAAACTTTAAAAGATTCAGTTTTTTATATAAACTGACCAAACCCAACCCCAATTCCAATAAATACTTATTTACCCAAACATTGTATACAGAGAATCAAGTACCAGCTCCTCCCGATATCCTCTTTTGATCCATAAGCAGTTCGAAATACCGAGCAAGTAGGTTTCTTTCACCTCTTTAATAGTAAATTTTACGTATTGTTAACTTCTATTGATATCATTCAATGATAGCCAAATTTGATTCCAAGTATGTGTAGAAATTACCATACTCATATGTTATTATATCAACTGATTATTTTAATTATTATCATTGGGATCAAATTTAACCCTTCTCACCTAATAGTTGATATCATAACAATTCGTTGTAACAATTCAGTTTACCCAGCACTTTTGTGCATTATTCTTATTGAAAAAGCATCAGTGTTAACTAGGGAGTAGACTGTCGTGTTATCCCACAGAATTTTTCTACTTAGCCTATGGTCTCCGATGTTAAGAGTCGAATTTATTGCTACATACATATGAGTGTCACTTTAATTGTGTGCATAGTGAGTTATTATCCAAATGTTTTGTATTATTTATTATTTAGTTTTATTTATGGTTAAGTTATTTCTATACCCCTTAGTGAGATGGTAGGTATGGGATTATCAGTTCAAAGATCCTTGATTTTCTTCACGGGCCCCCAAATAAACTGATAAGTATGGGATTATTAGCTTTAATTCTATAGCTTTGTTATACAAACACTGATTTCTATACACACTCCACCTCTCATCTATACACATATTTGTTAAAAAAATTAGCAAAGCCTGTTTAGCATATTTGTGCAAATTCCTTTTTCCTCCAGGTGGCTCATGACAAAGAAGATATTATCTCTTCCCCTTTAGAGACATATACCAGTCACTTGTTTGCCTATGTGACTGTATGGGTGAAGACTAAGTCAGATAGGATCAACTAGTGGCACTTTTCGATTTTCTAATTTATAGTTCGTGTTGACAAATAAAATGTAACTCGCCCCTACGGTGGTAATACACTATGTGTACTATTTTCATAACGAATAAAGTTATGTTTTTCGCCGTAACTTTAATTCATTGCTTTATATATACTCTCTTGTGCATTCATACCAAAAATCAAGGTGTAACAGTTCGGTTCAAACCGGTTCGATTTGAATCATGGGTTCAGTTTTCTGCGGGATTCTTTATCTTTTACTATTTTGTAGCTAGAGTTATTGGGGATTATGTTTAGCACTTTGGCCATTTTTGGACCTTATATAGAGATATTAGGAGTCTATATAAATATACTTTACACATTATTAAGCACGGATTTCATTTCTAATCATTGAAGATTCAAGAATTCATCATTACACATCAAGTTTGTAAGAACATTGTCCGTCACACTTTAGTTATGTCGTATACTGCTACAAGTTGTCAAAGAATTGAGAAAGATATCATCTACAAACTCCGAATCCGAATTACAAGTGCTCTTCAACATTCAAGCTCCAACGGGATAATTTTGATAAAAATATGTTTAAGTTTCACTTGCACTTTATATTTAAAGTATTGGGATCATTTTTAAAAAGGTTATATCTTTTATTTATAATAATTCTTTTGAATAAAGGAAGTTTTATTTAATATATAATAAAAAAAGGTGAAAACAAAGTTTTTTTTAATCAAAATCAGTTGGCTTTTAAAGAATATTATATAAAATAAGTTTTTTTAAAAGAAAAAAAAGAGGTTGTTTCGTTCAAAAATTAGGCCAACTCGTCTATTGATAAAAGTGTTGGATAAAAGAGGGGTCTAATCTTTTGTTCTTTCTTTTTCAATCATCAGCATCATGATTACTTATCTTTGGTGTTAAAAGAATGAGGTGGTTTCAAATATCAAAAAGTATGTGGTTTTGGTTTAATAAAAAAAACGGGGGAAGGAGTTTGCATCCAAGGTTTCCATTTTTAAAGTGGGCGCCACCTTTTTTTTAAAATCATTGGCATGATGATTATGATTTCTTTTAACAAAAAAAAAACTTGGTGAGTTTTGTTTTCGTACAGATGGCTTGGCTTCCAAAAAGCCTTAAAGGCATTTCATGTTTTCTCACCTTATAGGCAGCTGCCACGCGCACCTTTAGTGAAATTTGTATAGGGCGCCTCTTTTTGTTGTTTAAACTAATATTACGCTCACCTTAAAGGCAGTTAAATTCATCTTCATGACAATGATTGCCATGAAGAGAAAATAAAAAAAGGGGGGCGCATTCGGTTTTTTTTCTTAGGGAAGAAGTAGTTGCTTCATGTTTAAAGGCAACACGGTTCTTTGTTTTTGGATAACATGCGTGCCAAGGTTTATCACCTTATTCCAAATCTTCTCTATAAAAAAAAAACCAGTTGAAAAAAAATTAAGAAGAAAGAAAACTTTTCAAGAAGAAAAAATTATGTGTTCTATAATTTTTTTACTACATCTTCTTCTCACTTTTAAGCGTTCAAAATCTTTTGTCTATTTAATTCATAATCCCAATTATTTTTTATGAATTGTTTTGTGAAATTCAAGACATATTTTTCTGAAATATTATGCTGCTGATTTTAGTACTGTTCATGTTACTAATCGAAGACTGCAGTCATTAAGGTTCGATGCGTGTGGATCCTTGCTGAAGATAGAATTGCGTGTTCTTGTGGAGTAACTGCGGTTGTTCAATTGCTGACGACGCCGACCGACGCCTGCGAATATTCGTGTGTCAAATTATTTCATTGTAATCCGTGTAAGTTATGAGTTACAAAATTATAGTGAAATAAATGGTTTTTCTCTTCGGGGATTTTTTCCTCATTTGTGACTGTCTTGCATGCTTAGATTAATTTTTTCAATCACGTTTATTTGCAAGTGTTAAAAAATTATTGGGTCTGGAATTGGAATTTAATTAAATAATTAATTCATTTGAACGTACGCGCACTCTCAAATTGGTATCAGAGCCAATTACACAATTATACCGTGTAATTTTTCGCAAAATTTTTAAGATATCAATTTTCTGAATAATTGATTTTTGAAAAAGGGCATGTTCAAAAATGGAAAATTATATAATAAAATGTCAGTTTTTGACAGGACAAATTATGCTTACTGGAAAGCCCGTATGAAATCTTCTCTAAAAGCCATAGATGAAAGAGTTTGGATTTTAGTTGAAAGAGGGTGGACACCTCCCTCCATCACCATTGACAACGTAACAAATTTAAAATTTGTGACTGCATGGACTGAAGATGAATTTAAATGGTCATCTTTTAACTCTAAGGGTCTTAGTTCTATTTCTGGATCCGTCACACTCGATGAGTTTCGGCGGATAATGACGTGCACCAAGTCAAAAGAGACATGGTATCTTTTATAGCTTACCCATGAAGGAACTAATGCTGTGAAAGAATCAAAATTGCAAAACTTAACAACTCAATTTCAAACTATCCCTATGCTTGAGTCTGAATACTTTGATGAATTCTATGCTAGATTATCTGATATTGTAAACACTAGCTTTAATCTTTGTGAACACATTCCTAATACAAGAGTTGTTAAAAAGATTCTAAGATCACTACCTAAGTACTTTATCCCTAAAGTCACTGTACTAAATTTTATGGGTAATTTAAACACGCTTAAATTAGAGAAATTAATAGGATACTTACAAACATATGAAATTGATATGTTTCCTAAATCTGTCAAGACTAAAGATAAATGGATTGCACTTAGAACCCATGCTAGGCGTGGTGACAAGAGTAAAAAGAAAAAGAAAGAGTGTGTTTGTGAGTTCGACTCTGAGGGTGATTTTAATTTTGACGACATGGCCTTATTTGAGAAAATTTTTAAAAAGTTTCGGAAAATTTCTAAAGAAAATTCTTCCAATAAAAAGAGATTTCTTGAGAAAAATAAAAATAAAGGAAAGGCCAAAGAAAGCGGTGAGAAAGAAAAATAGAATGACTCAGATGAGGAGTGTGAGGAGGATTTTGAGGACGTGACTTGTTTTTAATGTGGGGGTAAGGGGCATAAGTCGTTTGAGTGTCCTACGTGGCTTAGAAAGAAAGGGAAGAAAGTAGCCATGCCCGCCGCACTTAGTGATAGTAGTGAAGGTGAGGGTGATGTGACTAGTGGTGAGAAGTTTGTTATTTTTTAGCAAGTCGTGTGAGCACACTCACTTTGTCCCGCAATAGTGCAAACGAATGCGACGGTGATGATTTGAGCGCTTCAAGTGAGGGCGCCTCTTTACTAGCGATTGAGGTTTGACTTGTTTACTAGCATAGGATGTTTTCTATGATGACATTATTTGCCTATTACTAGTATGTATCATTTTTTTATGTTTTCCATTTTTTTGAAAAATTTTGAAAAATCCAAAAAGATTTTATTTTGATAAAATTTTTGAAAAATCCAAAAAGAGTTTTGTATTTTGTTTACACCATTTATGAATAAACGCTTAAGGTGACCAAGTCACAACTTCATGCCATATCCATGTGACTGTTTGATAGTGATTTGAGACAATATGTTATGTCATTCATGTGCTTTACAAAGTTTGGAGTCTTTGAGTTGCTATAGTGTTGCTACCTACATGATTGACTCACTTTGTCCTTTATTGCACACATGCACGAATTTGTTTGATGTTGTTCTTGACAAATCACATGTTGGTTACGTGTTTTCATCTCAATTCTGTCTATTACAACGAACCAAATGCGATAAAACAAGATAATAAAAGGTGTTCCTATTTTCACCGTTGTACCGTAAGTTTGTGTGATTTTTTTTATAAACGGTGAAGGGTTACAAAAGGAACTTATATATCCTTTGCTATTAAGCCTCCATTTAAATTGGACAAAAAAAATGAGGAATTTTAATTATCTGGGGTCTAAAGAGGTTTAAAAGATCCCAAAAATATTGAAAGGCAATAAAAAGAAATACATGCCAATAATGGGCCATTAGGTTTATTCGCCAATTCTCCAATGTTTAAGAATTTAGATCACCTCGAAAAGCAAATATATGAGGGAGTTTGGTTGGAGAATTAAAACGGCTTTGCACATCTTTAAAAAGTCTTGAAAAAGCATGAAATCGTTTTGGACATTATTGGTGTGAAAATCATGTTGACTTTGATTTGTTGATTTTGCTTTAAGACGATGTCATCTAAATTCAATAATTTTACACCAAAGGACTATTTTTTATGTTCATTCATTAGGAGTACACTTATGCATATTGCACATATGATATGTTTGAGTTGATTTTCCTATCGAATTAGTTCACACCCATTCATTCTGTTTCCATGATTTGGTTGTCTTAGTATAAATTCATGGTGTGCGATTATTTTGTAACATTTTTTTTATCAAAAATTAAAAAATAGTTCGTTTGCTTGGTTTACCGTGACACCCCAACTTGCTTTATGTTACTTATTCTTTACTTTATCTATTTCAGATAAATAAAAAGGGGGAGAACGAATTATGATATTATGGGGGAGTTTTAGTATGGGGGAGATTTGATTATGCTAACATTGATTATGTTTATATCATTTCAAACTCAATACGTCACAAGGGTTTGTTGCTTTATCTCATGTGTGTAGGTACGAAGATTTAAGATCAAATTGTTGCACACCCTGATGAGAAAAGCTTGGAGTTTTGAAAAATTGATTGTTGAAGTCAAGTTTGAAAGTTTGTGGACTTGTCATTTTAACTTTCCATAATTGTTTTGGGAGGGTAGATTTGTATAGGTCATTCTTGTGATTAATAATTCGGATTTTTTATTTTGTATCGGCATAGACATAAGGGGAGATTTGTAAGGACATTGTTCATCACAATTTAATTATGTCGTATACCGTTACAAGTAGTCAAAGAATTGAGGAAGATATCATCTACAAACTCCGGATCCGAATTACAAGTACTCTTCAACATTCAAGCTCCAACGGGATAATTTTGGTAAAAATATGTTTAAGTTCCACTTGCACTTTATATTTAAAGTACTGGGATCATTTTTAAAAAGGTTAGATCTTTTATTTATAAAAATTCTTTTGAATAAAAGAAGTATTATTTAATATATAATAAAAAAAGGTGAAAACAAAAGTTTTCTTTAATCAAAATCAGTTGACTTTTAAAGAATATTTTATAAAAGAAGTTTTTTTAAAAGAAAAAAAGAGGTTGTTTCGTTCAAAAATTGGGCCAACTCACCTATTGATAAAAGTGTTGGATAAAAGAGGGGTCTTGTTGATGCAAAAAACTGGACCGAATCCCATTTTTATGATCACAGATAAATAGATGAAAGCAATCCAATCAAGAACATGAGAGACAAAGATTTTTAAAGTGGTTCGGCTATAAGAAAAAGCCTACGTCCACTGTTATTTTATTCCCAGGGGTTTACAATAGCACAATGTGGTGTAGAGAGAGAAAAAGGGTGTATCTTGTGTATGGTCTCTCATCGTTGTCGGATCTCTCGGATCTCCTCCGGATCTTTCTTTTGGCTAAGGGGATACATGTATTTTATAGTGATGGAAGATAAAGAGATTCATTGTATGTAGACATTTATGTCTATATTCAACGAATCTAATTGTTGAATTGCTTGGTATGCTATGTGTTGTCATCTATTAATGCAGTATAAATGTACATTAAGGCTCATTAAATGCGCTGCCATCTTCATTAATGCACATTAAATGCATAGTTATCCTTTGATCTTCCTGGTTGGTATGTCGACCAACTCTCCTCGGGTGCCGACTAACTCTCCTCGGGTGCCGACCAACTCTCCTCGAGTGCCGACTAATACTCCTCGGGTACTGACCAACTCTCCTCGGGTGCCGACTAATACTCCTCGGGTGCCGACCAACTCTCCTCGGATGTTGAATATTGCCACGTAAGATGACATGTGTCCTTTTCTGATTGGTCCTTGTAGATGGAGAATTTTTACGTTAACAGAAGCCCCCAATGCTCCATGCTTGATGGTTTACTTAAAAGGATGGAGTATTTATTCTGCAGTGTTGCTCGGTGCTCGTGAAATTCTTGATCTACCTTCTTGATTTGTTCAACATAAAGTGAATTATCTCCTGGACGACATATGATGCAGGCTGATCGATGGTTGCTAATCTTTCTTTTGAGGGACTCCGTGTGCTATGTATCACCCCTGGGAATTTGGATGCAGTCATTCCATAGTATGCAACTTGTAGATTATCATAATCTTCAAGTATGTTGATTGGTTTGCTAGCCGACCAACTGTCTCCTGTGCCAAGCAGCTGAGTGCTAACTTCACGTGCTTGATTTTTCTGATTTATGATCCTCTGAATACTTTGTTGAGTAACATACTAGCTTTTGAACCCAACTCTTCAATCTGATTAGTACCAAGCTAGTGGTAGACTTCGAAACATTTTCATACAACTTCTTCTTCAATGTTAGTCGGGACAGTAGTAGTAAAGATCTCAGTGCTGTAGATGCTAAATTTGACTTCTGAACTTCAATAGTATGTGCATAATAACTCGTGAATATGCCTCCTGAACTTCTGAATGCACCTCTTGAACTTCAGAATACGCCTCCGTGTGAGTTTGTGAAGTTGAATTTGGTGCTCGACTGCATGATGTTATAAGAATGTGCCACCAAATGAACAAATATATCTGTAATAGAAGCCCCCAAATGAACAAATACTTTATCGATCACCTCCTAGATCGACCATCCGTGATGAATATCAGGATGCTCAAAGATCTTAACTTCATAAATTCTCCTCCTGCTTTAAATGATCCACCTGCTGGCGAGGAACCTGTTTCAAAAGCAGAGGGGAAGAAACTAATAGAATGGGAATATTGATGTAATAAATTTGTATTTCATTCCTGATGTATTTTGTTTTTGATTTTAATGAAAGACTTTCATTTTTGTTCGCAATCTTAATTTCTATTGTCTTGTAAAATACTTTACATCTGTGCATATGTATCTGTTAAAAAAAATAACAATATTGTGTTGTTTGTCGATCAACTTATTGTCGACTAGTTTAAATTTGTGGTAACCATTTGATAAAAAATGATGTCTTGTTTGTCGACCAACTTAGTAAAAAAGTTACGAGTATCAAAAATGTTGCTAGATCACTTAATAATAAAGTCACGAGTGTAAAAATGTTTAAAATGTTTCCAACCAACCAAGGTTGTTAAATTCTGCTTGTCGACCAACTACGGTTAGTGAGATTTATCCCCGACTAACCATACTTGGTAAATTTTTGCCTTTTTCATAAAATGTGTCCGACCAACCAGGGTCGATAAATTCTCCTCGTCGACCAACTACAGTTAGTGGGTTTTTATCCCCGACCAACCATACTTGGTACAGTTTGGAATATTTCTCCTCGTCGACTAACTACAGTTAGTGGGTTTTTATCCCCGACCAACCATACTTGGTACAGTTTGGAATATTTCTCCTCGTCGACCAACTACAGTTAGTGGGTTTTTATCCCCGACCAACTACACTTGGTACAGTTTGGAATATTTCTCCTCGTCGACCAACTACAGTTAGTGGGTTTTCATCCCCGACCAACTACACTTGATACAGTTTGGAATATTTCTCCTCGTCGACCAACTACAGTTAGTGGGTTTTTATCCCCGACCAACCATACTTGGTACAGTTTGGAATATTTCGTTGAGTAGTCTGTCGAGCTTTGCCGAGTAGTGCGTAGCACTAGTATTCCCCGAAAAATTTTCAATAAATAGAGAGACTTGCATAATATTTTCATTTTATTCATACTGATGGAATAAAAACCGATCCACTAATTTAATAAAATCGTGATTTGCAATATTTTGCAGATTTGATAAATGAAAAATTGGACAACTAATTTATGTTTATAATCATAAAAAGCATGACTGAATAAAAAGATGTATGTATGTATGTACAACATATAATTGATTATTCATATATTGATAAAATTGATCGTATCAACACAATTACATAATATGATTATTTGTGCAGAGAACATAGTTTTCTTGAAGAGAGAGAAAATGGGTCTGATTCAATTCATGTTAATATCGGAATGGAAAATACATAATCGTTCTTAATGCTTATCCCTGTCCTAACATATTTGTTCAGAAAATCTTCAAGTGGATCCATAGATGCAAGGATTTGTATAATATTTATGAGTATAAAATTCAGCAGATCCCCAAATTGAAATCGATCACACAGTTAGTGCATATAAAAATTATGACTAAATTAAAAGATTTCCAAATGAATCAAATTTGTATATACTCACATAAAAGAGATTTATGAATATAGAGAAATTATTTAATCTCCTTAAAGAAGAAATAATATAATATGTACACAAATTTCTCAAACTTTGTGATTATGAAATGTACATTTATCTAGATTTGTAAAATTAGATTCAACAATTTGTGAATATAATAGGCCCTGAAAGGCGAAGGAAGGCTGGAATGCCAACAGGCGTCTATTATTGAATATTGAATTCACCCGACCCGACAGTACCCATTTTGGGAACGTCCAGTGCTGATTGAATTAAAAGATGTATGCACAATATATAATTGATTTGATCTCTAAGTTTATGGATATAAACATATGAAAATCATGATTTGAACAAAAATATAATGGGAATTTGAATAGTCATCAAAGATCTTTCACAAATTATTTCAAAATCAACAAAGAAAATTATCAAATCTTATCATCATCGTATATATTGGTATATTTAATCATTTAAAATATTTATTCCATGATATAAAATTGAAACTTGAGAATCAAGCAAAAAGTTATGATTTATGAAATCCACTATTTTTCAGATTTCTAAATAAGCATTAATCTAACAGTTATGATTTTAAAATCATGATATGCAATATTTTGCAAATAAAAATTAGACAATTAATTTATGTATATAAACATAAAAATCATGATTGATTCAACAGATGTATGTATAATATATAATTTATTATACATATAGAAAATAAAAACTTAACTTTTGATGGAGAACAATGCTTGTAACACGTTCCCACAGACGGCGCCAATCTGTTGATGCAAAAAACTGGACCGAATCCCATTTTTATGATCACAGATAAATAGATGAAAGCAATCCAATCAAGAACATGAGAGACAAAGATTTTTAAAGTGGTTCGGCTATAAGAAAAAGCCTACGTCCACTGTTATTTTATTCCCATGGGTTTACAATAGCACAATGTGGTGTAGAGAGAGAAAAAGGGTGTATCTTGTGTATGGTCTCTCATCGTTGTCGGATCTCTCGGATCTCCTCCGGATCTTTCTTTTGGCTAAGGGGATACATGTATTTTATAGTGATGGGAGATAAAGAGATTCATTGTATGTAGACATTTATGTCTATATTCAACGAATCTAATTGTTGAATTGTTTGGTATGCTATGTGTTGTCATCTATTAATACAGTATAAATGTACATTAAGGCTCATTAAATGCGCTGCCATCTTCATTAATGCACATTAAATGCATAGTTATCCTTTGATCTTCCTGGTTGGTATGTCGACCAACTCTCCTCGGGTGCCGACTAACTCTCCTCGGGTGCCGACCAACTCTCCTCGGGTGCCGACTAATACTCCTCGGGTACTGACCAACTCTCCTCGGGTGCCGACTAATACTCCTCGGGTGCCGACCAACTCTCCTCGGATGTCGAATATTTCCACATAGGATGACATGTGTCCTTTTCTGATTGGTCCTCGTAGATGGAGAATTTTTACGTTAACAGGTCTAATGTTTTGTTCTTTCTTTTTCAATCATTAGCATCATGATTACTTATCTTTGGTGTTAAAAGAATGAGGTGGTTAGGTGGTTTTGGTTTAATAAAAAAAGGGGAAAGGAGTTTATATCCAAGGTTTCCATTTTTAAAGTGGGAGCCACCTTTTTTTTAAAATCATTGGCATAATGGTTATGATTTTTTTTAACCAAAAAAAAAAAACTTGGTGAGTTTTGTTTTCGTACAGATGGCTTGGCTTCCAAAAAGCCTTAAAGGCATTTCATGTTTTCTCACCTTATAGGTAGCTGCCACGCGCACCTTTGGTGAAATTTTTATGGGGTGCCTCGTTTTGTTGTTTAAACTAATAATTGGCAATGATTGCCATAAAGAGAAAATAAAAATAAAAAATAGGGGGGGCACATTCGGGTTTTTTTTCTTGGGGAAGAAGCAGTTGCTTCATGTTTAAAGGCAACACGTCTCTTTGTTTTTGGATAACCTACGTGCCAAGGTTTATCACCTTATTCCAAATCTTCTCTATAAAAAAAAGACCTGCTCGTACAGTTGAAAAAAAATTAAGAAGAAGAAAAGTTTTGACAGAACACTTTTCAAGAAGAAAAAATTATGTGTTCTATAATTTTTTTAGTATGTCTTCTTCTCACTTTTAAGGGTCCAAAACCTTTTGTCCATTTAATTCATAATCCCAACTACTTTTTATGAATTGTTTTGTGGAACCCAAGAAATATTTTTCTGAAATATTATGCTGCTGATTTTGGTACTGTTCATGGTATTAATCGAAGACTACGGTCATTGAGGTTTTCTGTGTGTGGATCTTTGCTGAAGATAGAACTGCGTGTTCTTCTGGAGTAGCTGCAGTTGTTCCATTACTGACGACGGCGACCGACGCCTGTGGGTATTCGTGTGTCAAATTATTTCATTGTAATCCGTGTAAGTTGTGAGTTACAAAATTATAGTGAAATAAATGGTTTTTCCCTTCGGGGATTTTTTCCTCATTTGTGACTGTCTTGCATGCTAATATTAATTTTTTCAATCACTTTTATTTGCAAGTGCTATAAAATTGTTTGGTCTGGAATTGGAATTTAATTAAATAATTAATTCATTTGAACGCACGCTCGCTCTCAAAGTTAATTAAAGTCTTGTAATTTTTGGATTTTCCCATTTCGTGTGAAGTTCTTCATTCTTGCAATTTACTTTCTTCCCAATTCGTATCAAATTCTCAATCATTTCTTCTTGATATTTGAATATGAATGCTTGCATGATTAGTATTATTAACGTATAATTAATTTCCTTGTCTAGCTAAATTATTCGTGGGTTGGGGAACATGAACCCAACCTAGAATTTTCGACTTTAAATGTATAGTTCGACATAATTAAATAAATAATTTCTCTAGTTTGATATATTGATCGGGACTATTAGTGTAGGCCTATTAACTCAGTTTGTTAAATGTAATTCGAGTGTTTGAGGATGCATTATATGTATCGGTGAATATATCTTTTGCGCTAATTAATTTGTTGATCAATTATCGTGCGGGTTAATGCCCAAACATATTTGGTGCTTCGAATTGATTTGTTGTCTTTCTTTTAATTAATTAATTTATAGAATTTTATTTTTATCGTAGGGACTCTACGGTTTGGGGGATTGGATGCCAACCTCATTTTCCAAAATTGTTTTAAAATCAAAATTTAGTCTTTGCTTTCATTCGTTAAATTTGCAATCTCATAGCTTAATTTGCCTAGGTAATTTGAAATCATTTTCATGTAAGAATCATTACCTTTTCTTTTCTTTTTACGATTCAAAGCTTAGATTTAAGAAGTCAAACCTACTTTCGTCATTAGCGACCTATTCCCTAAGGATTCGACCCCGTCTTACGGAATTTATTACTTAAGCGATCGACTTGCACTTGAGTCGTAGATACACACATAGTACACACTCTTTGTTTCTCGTAAAATATTTGGTATTGTCGTCGGGGAGTAGATAGAGATTAGGTTAGGTTAAATTAATCTTAATTTGACTCTAATTCCTAAAAAGCCAAACAAAAATCATAAATACTAAAAATCCAAAAAAATCATAAAAGCGAAATTAAAAATAATTTCACCCAAGTCCTTAAATGAAAAATACACAGCTCATTCCAACTCCCAAACTAATAGTGAATCTCCCATCTTCTAGTAATAACATTCCGAATTTGTGGGTACCACCATCAATTCCTCCTACACCGAGTAGCCATACCACGAGTAGAACATCTAGAAAATTCGGTGAGGGTAGTGATTCTTTGAGTGTGAGTGCGATGTCAGACAATGCTAGTTTCAAAATGGGATAGGGTGAGATTTCGTACCGTCCTATAAGAAACTTCTTATACACGAAGAGAAACGTCGCTCTGGGATGCATTATATTCCCGTATAATGCACTGCAATTTCACTTTAGGAATGTAATGATACAAATTCTTCCTACTTTCCATGGTATTAAGTGGGGGAATCAATATCTCCTCATCCATGAGTTCGAGGATGCATGCGAGATGTTCAATAATCAAGATTTCACCCAAGACGTCGTACATCTAAAACTTTTCCCCTTCTTGCTTAAGGACAAGGATAAGACTTGGATTTAGTCTTTAGCACTGAACTCTATCGGTACGTGGAGAGACATGAAAGCTTATCCAAAAGTTATTTACTGCCCATTGGACTAACTCTATTAGGGCTCAAATTCAAACATTTAAGCAAAAAGATAATGAGAGGTTCGACGAGTTGGTTAACATGTGCCCACATCAGGGTTTTGAGAAGTTCAGATTCATATCCTACTTCCATCATTTGCTTACATTAAGCTCAAAGCAACTCATAGAAACAATGTGCCCGGGAGAGTTCTTCGAGTTAGATAAGGATGATGCGTAGGCCCACTTCAATTATGTCACTGAGACTACTTAATCTTAGGACACATTGGATCTGAACACCCAACCCAAGGTTAGAATCACGTTAACAACTCCTTCTGCATTCGAACTCTACCAATTGGACAAGGAAGCTGAGTTGAGGCATCAAATTAATAAATTATCCAAGAGGCTAGAAGACGTGCTAGAAGCTAGGGGGAGAGATACATCCGGCCTATATCGAGCTTTAAAGGAGGATATTTGTGCTAGTTGTGATGCGGGATATTTAACGAAGGAATGTCCAACTATTTCCACCTACAGAATTATGATTCAAAAGCAAGTTAAAGCGGTGGGATCTTATAAAGGTAAATTTAATTCCCCTCACGGGAAATCTCATAATCCATCCTGGCGAAACCATCCTGATTTCAATTATGGGCAACTGAATGCGTCATTAAATCCTACTCAATACATTGCCCCACAACCGCCACCACTCTCACCTTTCCAACAAGTGCCACAAATGCAAGCGCCTACTCTCGCGCCTTATATGATCCCACTACCACTACACCAAAAAGGATAAAATGGCACCCTTGACCCGGCTACCCTTGTCATGGTCAAAGACCATAACAAATAAGGTTGTCACGGACGTGTCACGGTCACAGACCGTGACATGTCCGTGACAACCTTAAAAATTAAATTCCCTAGCCGCTTTAGTTTTCATTCCCTCTTTTATTTCTCTCTCTCTCTTTCCTTTGTGTGTGTGTGTAGTGTGGTCAATGTGTTTGGGGGTCAGAGTGTGTGAGTGGGTTAGTGTGTGTGTGTGTGTGTGTGTGTGTGTGTGTGTGTGTGTGTGTGTGTGTTTGAAATTGAAATAGGCACTTGAAATTGGTATTAAAATTGAAATTGATATTTGAAATTAAAATTGAAATTAAAATTGGTGTTATTAATTGAAATTGGTATTATAAATTAAAATTGAAATTGGTATTATAAATTGAAATTGAAATTGCTATTTGGTATTTGGGTTTTGGTATATAGTATGTATTTGATTTTGGGTATAAATTAAAATTGGTATTCAATTCTGAAATTGAAATTTGGTTTATCTCTCTAACTGCAGCAGTGACCACCATTTCTCTCTCTCTACATACATTTTGGTATATCTCTCTATCCACCTCTCTCTATATATATACATATATATCTCTCTATTCTTTGGGATTCTTGAGTTGTTATTAACTAGTGGATTTGAACATTTAGATGGCCATTGAGTTGGTTGGCCCTAGGAATTTATAATATATCGCATTATTATTTGCATTGTTGTTTGGGATTCTTAAATTGTCATTGACTGGTGGATTTGAACACTTAGATGACCATTGATTTGGTTGGCCCTTGGCATTTCTAACATTTAGGGTTGTGATTAAACCGAATATAAATAAGACATAATTAAATAAAACATACTATAAATTTTAAAATCTTGTTGTTAAACAATTAGTAATGCGAAATGAAACATAATTACGTATAAATCATCACTATAAACATTATTACCAAATAAGTAATGAGGGTAAAACGTAATAAGTAATCATGCATTCAAATGAGAATACATGCATTCACAAGAGAATTCATGTATGTATGCATGCACCCCAAAAGCAAGTGTTATATAATAATTAACGAGGGTAAAAGGTAATAAGTAATCATATACAAGTTGATTTAGTGTAAATTTACACATGCCTAGATTATAGTAACGAGAACCGCAATAGATAGCCATTGTATATCTATTGAGGTTCTCGTTACTATAATCTAGGCATGCATGTGTAAATTTACATTAAGTCAACTTGTTATATAACACTTGCTTTGGAGGGGTGCATGCATGCATGTATTCTCATGTTAATGCATGACAAAACGGTTCTGTAACATTTATAACTACTTTAAATTACATATTGTGCACATAGATACTAGCCTTATACTTCTTATGCATACGCATTCAATATTCCTTAGACCAGTTCGAGAGTCATTACCCCTGTAATGAGATCTCTCGAATTGTCCCGTTTGGACAGTTTGGGACTGCATAGTTTCTGTATAATAATATTCTTAGTAGCTTAAACGTGTTACTTTTGGGGGAAGTTTTATTGTTTTATCTTAATATTCGCTGGGTACATACTAGATGATGCAATGTTAGGTGTTATTTCAATTGATAAATTGAAATAGCACTTACCCTTACGAATCTATGTCGTGTACTTAGAGAACTATAGGGATATGTTGTCGAATTTTCCTCAAATTGGAACAATGTGCATGAGTTGTTAAGTATATTATAGAAATATGCGGTCTTGAATGAGATAGAACCATTAACCCTTTAGAGGAGATGGAGGATATAGAATTTATATTATTTTTATAATACGACACTGAAAGATGAAATGTCAATATTACAGTAAATTATTTAATGGGAACTAAATGATCACACTTTTATTTATACTAATCAATGAATATACGCTTTTTACCCATAATAGTGATTGTTTCTAGCAGATGTGATGGGATATCCTATATACAAAGAGTGGGTGGGTGAGACAAATAGACAAGGGGATGTGTTTCGCAGAAGTGCTAATGAATTTCTGAAATACGCAAAGAGATGTCGTAATGATGAAGAGTTCTCGTGTTCGTGTGCTAAGTGTAGGAATAGTAATGTATTTGAGTGGAAAATAGTTGAACTACATTTGTTAAGATGGGTGATTCGTTCCGAATATTGCACATATATACCCTTTTTACTAATGCATTTTGGTCCCCTCGGGTGCTTTAATGCCAATAATTATGTTCACTAACAAGACAACCTCTGTTTTATATTCTAGCATGTTATCTGAGGTATTATTAAGCTTTTATCAGAGTTACGGTGCTTAGTGTGAAGTTTTGGTGCATTACGGTAAAGGTTCGTCGCAAATCGCACGTTCAGGGAAAATTTAGTAAATTCACACTTTGGGATTTTTGCCCAAAGTCTTCACAGAGGTTGAATCTCTCGGTCCAACATTTGCGTGGTCATGAATGGTACGCAAATTCGAGCCCCGTCGAAGATTGTACCGGCCTTTGAGCGGAGGAAGAGTTAAAAGGGAATCATTAAAAAGGAAAACAATTTAATAACTTACAATTGAATAAATTACCACCATTTACCTTTTCTCTTTTGCAGAAAATAGGTCTAAAATCGATTATGGAGATTTCTACGAGTTGGCTCGGGTCCTGGGTTAACCCAATTGGAGCTTTGACATTGGTTTGAGAAATTGGAGTTAGAGGTCTTTGTCAATTCATAGCAACTGTGTGGTTAGGGAAATTGCCTTTGGCATCTCACAAATGTGATCAGGTCTCCATGAAATCAAGTGGAGGTTTTGGGTTGGTTGTTAAAGAATTGGGGTTTTGGTCTATGTCATGGCTATAAAGGAAGGAGAGCAGGTCTGCTACCCGCGATCGACCGCATTTTCCATTTTTGTCGTGCGCATTTTACAGTGGCTTTTTCCCTCCGGTTGACCAATCCTGTTATTTTCGATGCCTTACCTATTACTTTCTTTTCTATTTTATTTTTTCCTTTTTCTTTTTCTCTTTTATTCCCACCTTGTATATACGAGAGAACTTGTTTTATTTGTAGATACCTAGTTTTTTTCTCTTCTCTTTTAGTTTGTACCTAGGGTCAGTCATATTTGGGGTTTTTGTTGTGGAGTGCCCCTTGAAAAAATACCACTTAAGTCGTTTATTTCAAGATTAAACTATCTAAATGGTTTCGAGAAGTTTGTTGAAGAAACTCTTTTCTTAAAATGAATTTTAAACACAAGATGTGTATAACAGTTATGAACGAGTAATTTCAGTTATAGGTTTACCAGTTTTGGAAAACAAAACTTTAAGAAAATAAACCAACACAGCCGTAAGAAAGGGGTGAGAGGAAGAGGAAGTATACACAAGCAATTTTAACGTGGTAAAACCCCACCCAATTGGGTAAACATCCATGGAGGTATCTTGATACGCCGTAAATATTGCGTATTTCACCCGTTAATCGACGCGTTATTAGCCCCCTCGGGTATCTTAATCCCTATATTTATGCTCGTTAACCAGACAACCTCGGATTTCTATGTTAACATGTTTTGCAGGGGTTAATTGAGCTTTTGTAGGTATTTGGATGCTTAGTATGAAGTTCGGATGCATTCCGCTCGAGTTCCGTACACTATCGCACGTTCGGGGGCATTTTAGTCTTTTCACAGCTTGGGTACCTAGCCCGACATCTCACGGAAGTTGTAGCCCTCCTCGCTAGCTTCGCGTGGCCGCGAACGGTGCGCGATTCCGATACATAACGAAGAAGTTACGGCGATTTCAGCGGAGGAAAACCAAGGAAGCAAAAGAGGAGAAGGAGAAGAAGAAGAAAAGAAGCAGGGGCTGCTGCTGCATTTTTCTGCCCTGCTTGATCGATTGATCGATCATAAGGATCGATCGATCGACCTTTCAGAATTGTCGAAGTTTTGCCTTGATCGATCGATCGACCAAAGGGGTCGATCGATCGATCCCCTGTTTTCTGCAGATATTTTTCTTTTCTTTTCTTTCTTCTTTTCTTTTATTCCAACTTACTATATAAGCCAAATTTTGGTTTTGTAATAAGGGGCAGCCACAAATACGATTTTAGGTTAGATTTTAGTTAGGGTTTGGGGTTTTGGATTGGTTTTTCTTCCTCCTCTCTTGGATTGACACACTAATTGGTTATAAGATTGACTATTCATCTTCCCTCTCCATTAATGTAGTTGTATTTCATTCTTTCCTTGCTTTCTAGATAGTTATCATGCTTTCCTAGATAGTTTTATTGCTTTAATTATTGCTTTCTAGTTTAATTAGTTTAATTTAGTTAATTTCATTATGCGTCCCTAGATAAATAGGGTCGGGATTGCGTTTCCGCCATTTTCGGGTTCGGACCTCGAAAATTAGGTTTCGTGTAAAATCGCATTTAATTGAAACCTCGCATATTAAAGTCGGATTATTATGCGTTTAACTTTCTTTGTCATGCAACGTTAGTGTTTATAGCGATTATCCGAATTTAATCCGCGTGTGATCATTTTTCAGTTAAATGTTTTATCTCGCAACTTTGGGTTAAATTCCTTCTTGCGTGATGTTTATGCTTAGTTGAAAATGCTCGATTAAATTGCTTTCTAGCCTTAATTCTAATTAGTAGTTGTCTCGATACGTTTGGTAGAATGCGATCCCGATCCTCGCTTTATTTTATTTAGCGTTAACTTATTCTTTTCTTTATTCACGATAACCACCCTTTCACCTTTTCTTTTATTTATTTTACACTTTTATTCCTGAAGTAATTAAAACAATTAACATCTAAAATTCAATCACTCCCTGTGGATTCTCGACACCCGACTTACCGCTGTGCTTGCTTGTCAAGTGTAGCCGTAGCTTAGGTCTATTCTTTTGCACGTCGAGCGGGAGCCGAAATCAACGATAGTGTCCCTGCACGAGCACTCGGTTCCCCTCGCGTCAAAATGGCGCCGTTGCCGGGGAGTGTGTTTTAGATAGTAATTGCTTTATTATTTCGTAGTATTTTTCCTTTTGTATTTGTATTCTTTGTTTTAACCTTTTCTGCAGGATTTGCATACTTGAGCGCTAAGAAACTTTGATTCGCAGTTGCTCACTTTCTTGCTCGGATTCTCCATCTACAAACAACGAGGTAACCATGTCTTTCTATTATAGTTATTACGGTCATTCTAATGATTCTTACTTTGGGGATAGTTTTCAAGTTTTCCATTTTCAAGATTTTCTTGAAAATGAAAGACTTGAAAACATTTATCGGAATGAAAATCGTTATTGGGAGCTTGAGTTGGATTCATTATTCGAATCTAATGACGATTCTTATTTCATTACTTTCGAAGACGAATTTCAACCAAATGAGGAATCCGAGGATCTAGAGCCGAGGAAGCCTACTTTGGAAGAAACTTTTCTTCTTTACTCCCAAGGTTTGGAAAGCCTAAATGGTGCTGGAATGAGACTTGGTTCACTTTGCGATGAGATGAATTCTTTTGCACAAAACAACGAGGAGGTGGAAACTTGTGTTTCACCTCACTTTTTCAGAGAATTTCTCATCGAATGTGAATCTTTCTCCTCCGAAATTCAATCTCCTTCCGACGATGAGTCGATTGAGATTGAATTTGTTTCATCACCATATACGTTTTCCGTGATCGAACCATTAGAATTACCGGTTGATTCCTATGAGTCGGTAGAAACTTTTAAAATTTCTACACTTTTTGCCGACGAGGACTCTTTACCGGACTTGTTTTCGATGGATCCTATCCCCGTGTGTGCACTATCTCCCATTCCATTTTAAAAATCTTTGGGAGATGAATCGATTTTTCTTGGTTCTCTAGTGTACCTTTCCCCCTTGTTATCCAAATCCCCCATCGTCCGCCCAAAATTTCAAATTGGCGATGGTTCACTTTTTTCACCACCCACATGCCTTCCGTTGTTCAAACGGAATTCATATCTTTCCGGAGGCATGTTCGCTTTGGAGGGTCCACCGTTGATCTTTCAAAGTCAAATCCCTTTTTGGGTGGACCCTCAACTATTTAGACTTCTAGTGTATAGTTAGTGTGAAGCCTAAATAGTAGGTTGTATATAGTTAGCTTTTTAATTTTCTTTCTTTCCTATTTTTCTTTCCTTTTAATTTAGTCTAGTGTAATTAGTTAACTTTTTGTTATTTGTTTTTGCTATGCTCGGTACTAACTTGTTTTGTAGATTTCATTGGACTCGTGCTTATGGAGATCGCTCCAATTTTGGGTAATATCATTATTTTCCTCTCTTTGTGTTGTGTTCTTAATGCGCATTAAGGACAATGCAACATTTAAGTTAGGGGGTGTAGGATATTCTATCCATTTCATGTGTAGTCCATGGATTTTCTCACATTTAGTTACTAAGTATGCCTTTTTGTGAAAAATTTAAAAATTTTCAAAAATATTTTCTTTCTTTTTTCTCCTTTGTTGGGCATTTTGCCTTGTTTCCAGGGATAAATTTTAATAATTGCCCGATCAAATAGACAATTCAACTATGCATGTTCTCGATTTTAGAAGTTATTGGACTTTAGTCCTCAAATCATTGATATTGTGAATAACTTCATGAATTAAACTTTATCCCATGAGCATATGCACTTTCCTTGTTCTATTGATTTGGTTTAAGATTTTTATAACTCGGTAATCTTTTGTTGCATTATATATACTTACACCGAGTAAGCTTTGTACCTTTAGTCGTTTGTGAGTGTTATACACTATTCTTTTCTCATTGAAAACGTTGAATTCGTTGGTAATCTCTCTATTCTTTCATTTGATCGTTCATTAATTGAGTTCATACTTGAAATGTGTTACTTGAGCATGATTTTCATATATTGTTTTGATTCGAGAATTGCGTAAACTTTTGGAAATGATCATAGGCCATCTTTGTTATATCACCCATATTGAACTTGACCTCACCCTTATATGCTTTCCATAGTCAACCCCTTTGTGCCTAAATACTAGCCTTTCGTTTCATTACCCAAATTCCCATAACCAACTCCAAATTGGAGTTTTAGCCCATACATACACTTTCCATACCTTTGTTTGGAATGTTACTTGGGATTGAATGTTGTTGTTATGATGTCGGTTGCAATTTAGGCATATGAGAGTGTGATGCAAAAGAAAAGAAAGTAGTGAAAAAAGTGAAGAAAAAGAGAAAGAAAAAAAAAGCAAAAAGAAAACAAAAGAGAAAATGAGAAAAAGAAGAAAAGAAAAGAAAGAGAAAGTTGTATATGTTGTGTATAGTTCAATAAGCTTTGATTACTCTCCAAATGATACATTTAATGCTTGTTTTCCAATTTTTGATATTTCCCGCATTTTTCCATTATCCCGAGTTTTCATCCCGAACACTTTGAATCCGTACATACATTCCTTCATTTCGCACCCTAGCCTATCCTACATTACAACCCTATTACAAGTCCTATGTGATCTTAGGTTGATGTAATTCAAAAGTTTAAATAGTTTTGATAATCTGTGAAAATGCATTTCGCCTCTTTTAGTGTGCGGTATCCTTTCATTGAGATTACAAGTTTTTCATTTCCTATATAGCGTTCTTCTTTTGTGACATGTGCGCGGCTTAGTTTCCATTTACATTTACTCCTTATGCCCGCATGTCCCGTGTGTTACCTCCCTATTTCAAGTGAATTCATTTGTTGAGCGTAATGCCCGTGAGGATTGAATATATGCATGCCTTTATGTTTATCCGGTTTATTTAAGTTTTCACCAAATCATATTTTGCATTTGCTCTCCCCCCTCCCACTTTTAAGTTTCAATTCTATGAGGTGCATTCAACTTGTTAATAACAACGGACTTTAGCTTGAATTCGTTCAATATGCTAATAACATGTTTGAAATCTTTTTCGTTGTTGTTGAGTTTGTCGCATGTTGGGTTGGGCATATTTTGAGGAAACCATGTGATGTTTGTGGGTACCATCTCTGAAAGCCCTCACGAGACGACACTCGTCCACTAGGGTAACCTAGGGGTTTAACGGCTTATTGCATATGGTAAATGCAATCGAATCGCCCGCAAAAGTGGCCTTATCTTTTTATTGCTTTTATACCATACTTTTGTACTTCTCCTGCTTTTGGTTTACTTGTTTTTCTTGTTGTTTCCTATTTCATTGCTAGGGACTAGCAATGTGTAAGTTAGGGGGTGTGATACGCCGTAAATATTGCGTATTTCACCCGTTAATCGACGCGTTATTAGCCCCCTCGGGTATCTTAATCCCTATATTTATGCTCGTTAACCAGACAACCTCGGATTTCTATGTTAACATGTTTTGCAGGGGTTAATTGAGCTTTTGTAGGTATTTGGATGCTTAGTATGAAGTTCGGATGCATTCCGCTCGAGTTCCGTACACTATCGCACGTTCGGGGGCATTTTAGTCTTTTCACAGCTTGGGTACCTAGCCCGACATCTCACGGAAGTTGTAGCCCTCCTCGCTAGCTTCGCGTGGCCGCGAACGGTGCGCGATTCCGATACATAACGAAGAAGTTACGGCGATTTCAGCGGAGGAAAACCAAGGAAGCAAAAGAGGAGAAGGAGAAGAAGAAGAAAAGAAGCAGGGGCTGCTGCTGCATTTTTCTGCCCTGCTTGATCGATCGATCGATCATAAGGATCGATCGATCGACCTTTCAGAATTGTCGAAGTTTTGCCTTGATCGATCGATCGACCAAAGGGGTCGATCGATCGATCCCCTGTTTTCTGCAGATATTTTTCTTTTCTTTTCTTTCTTCTTTTCTTTTATTCCAACTTACTATATAAGCCAAATTTTGGTTTTGTAATAAGGGGCAGCCACAAATACGATTTTAGGTTAGATTTTAGTTAGGGTTTGGGGTTTTGGATTGGTTTTTCTTCCTCCTCTCTTGGATTGACACACTAATTGGTTATAAGATTGACTATTCATCTTCCCTCTCCATTAATGTAGTTGTATTTCATTCTTTCCTTGCTTTCTAGATAGTTATCATGCTTTCCTAGATAGTTTTATTGCTTTAATTATTGCTTTCTAGTTTAATTAGTTTAATTTAGTTAATTTCATTATGCGTCCCTAGATAAATAGGGTCGGGATTGCGTTTCCGCCATTTTCGGGTTCGGACCTCGAAAATTAGGTTTCGTGTAAAATCGCATTTAATTGAAACCTCGCATATTAAAGTCGGATTATTATGCGTTTAACTTTCTTTGTCATGCAACGTTAGTGTTTATAGCGATTATCCGAATTTAATCCGCGTGTGATCATTTTTCAGTTAAATGTTTTATCTCGCAACTTTGGGTTAAATTCCTTCTTGCGTGATGTTTATGCTTAGTTGAAAATGCTCGATTAAATTGCTTTCTAGCCTTAATTCTAATTAGTAGTTGTCTCGATACGTTTGGTAGAATGCGATCCCGATCCTCGCTTTATTTTATTTAGCGTTAACTTATTCTTTTCTTTATTCACGACAACCACCCTTTCACCTTTTCTTTTATTTATTTTACACTTTTATTCCTGAAGTAATTAAAACAATTAACATCTAAAATTCAATCACTCCCTGTGGATTCTCGACACCCGACTTACCGCTGTGCTTGCTTGTCAAGTGTAGCCGTAGCTTAGGTCTATTCTTTTGCACGTCGAGCGGGAGCCGAAATCAACGATAGTGTCCCTGCACGAGCACTCGGTTCCCCTCGCGTCAAAATGGCGCCGTTGCCGGGGAGTGTGTTTTAGATAGTAATTGCTTTATTATTTCGTAGTATTTTTCCTTTTGTATTTGTATTCTTTGTTTTAACCTTTTCTGCAGGATTTGCATACTTGAGCGCTAAGAAACTTTGATTCGCAGTTGCTCACTTTCTTGCTCGGATTCTCCATCTACAAACAACGAGGTAACCATGTCTTTCTATTATAGTTATTACGGTCATTCTAATGATTCTTACTTTGGGGATAGTTTTCAAGTTTTCCATTTTCAAGATTTTCTTGAAAATGAAAGACTTGAAAACATTTATCGGAATGAAAATCGTTATTGGGAGCTTGAGTTGGATTCATTATTCGAATCTAATGACGATTCTTATTTCATTACTTTCGAAGACGAATTTCAACCAAATGAGGAATCCGAGGATCTAGAGCCGAGGAAGCCTACTTTGGAAGAAACTTTTCTTCTTTACTCCCAAGGTTTGGAAAGCCTAAATGGTGCTGGAATGAGACTTGGTTCACTTTGCGATGAGATGAATTCTTTTGCACAAAACAACGAGGAGGTGGAAACTTGTGTTTCACCTCACTTTTTCAGAGAATTTCTCATCGAATGTGAATCTTTCTCCTCCGAAATTCAATCTCCTTCCGACGATGAGTCGATTGAGATTGAATTTGTTTCATCACCATATACGTTTTCCGTGATCGAACCATTAGAATTACCGGTTGATTCCTATGAGTCGGTAGAAACTTTTAAAATTTCTACACTTTTTGCCGACGAGGACTCTTTACCGGACTTGTTTTCGATGGATCCTATCCCCGTGTGTGCACTATCTCCCATTCCATTTGAAAAATCTTTGGGAGATGAATCGATTTTTCTTGGTTCTCTAGTGTACCTTTCCCCCTTGTTATCCAAATCCCCCATCGTCTGCCCAAAATTTCAAATTGGCGATGGTTCACTTTTTTCACCACCCACATGCCTTCCGTTGTTCAAATGGAATTCATATCTTTCCGGAGGCATGTTCGCTTTGGAGGGTCCACCGTTGATCTTTCAAAGTCAAATCCCTTTTTGGGTGGACCCTCAACTATTTAGACTTCTAGTGTATAGTTAGTGTGAAGCCTAAATAGTAGGTTGTATATAGTTAGCTTTTTAATTTTCTTTCTTTCCTATTTTTCTTTCCTTTTAATTTAGTCTAGTGTAATTAGTTAACTTTTTGTTATTTGTTTTTGCTATGCTCGGTACTAACTTGTTTTGTAGATTTCATTGGACTCGTGCTTATGGAGATCGCTCCAATTTTGGGTAATATCATTATTTTCCTCTCTTTGTGTTGTGTTCTTAATGCGCATTGAGGACAATGCAACATTTAAGTTAGGGGGTGTAGGATATTCTATCCATTTCATGTGTAGTCCATGGATTTTCTCACATTTAGTTACTAAGTATGCCTTTTTGTGAAAAATTTAAAAATTTTCAAAAATATTTTCTTTCTTTTTTCTCCTTTGTTGGGCATTTTGCCTTGTTTCCAGGGATAAATTTTAATAATTGCCCGATCAAATAGACAATTCAACTATGCATGTTCTCGATTTTAGAAGTTATTGGACTTTAGTCCTCAAATCATTGATATTGTGAATAACTTCATGAATTAAACTTTATCCCATGAGCATATGCACTTTCCTTGTTCTATTGATTTGGTTTAAGATTTTTATAACTCGGTAATCTTTTGTTGCATTATATATACTTACACCGAGTAAGCTTTGTACCTTTAGTCGTTTGTGAGTGTTATACACTATTCTTTTCTCATTGAAAACGTTGAATTCGTTGGTAATCTCTCTATTCTTTCATTTGATCGTTCATTAATTGAGTTCATACTTGAAATGTGTTACTTGAGCATGATTTTCATATATTGTTTTGATTCGAGAATTGCGTAAACTTTTGGAAATGATCATAGGCCATCTTTGTTATATCACCCATATTGAACTTGACCTCACCCTTATATGCTTTCCATAGTCAACCCCTTTGTGCCTAAATACTAGCCTTTCGTTTCATTACCCAAATTCCCATAACCAACTCCAAATTGGAGTTTTAGCCCATACATACACTTTCCATACCTTTGTTTGGAATGTTACTTGGGATTGAATGTTGTTGTTATGATGTCGGTTGCAATTTAGGCATATGAGAGTGTGATGCAAAAGAAAAGAAAGTAGTGAAAAAAGTGAAGAAAAAGAGAAAGAAAAAAAAAGCAAAAAGAAAACAAAAGAGAAAATGAGAAAAAGAAGAAAAGAAAAGAAAGAGAAAGTTGTATATGTTGTGTATAGTTCAATAAGCTTTGATTACTCTCCAAATGATACATTTAATGCTTGTTTTCCAATTTTTGATATTTCCCGCATTTTTCCATTATCCCGAGTTTTCATCCCGAACACTTTGAATCCGTACATACATTCCTTCATTTCGCACCCTAGCCTATCCTACATTACAACCCTATTACAAGTCCTATGTGATCTTAGGTTGATGTAATTCAAAAGTTTAAATAGTTTTGATAATCTGTGAAAATGCATTTCGCCTCTTTTAGTGTGCGGTATCCTTTCATTGAGATTACAAGTTTTTCATTTACTATATAGCGTTCTTCTTTTGTGACATGTGCGCGGCTTAGTTTCCATTTACATTTACTCCTTATGCCCGCATGTCCCGTGTGTTACCTCCCTATTTCAAGTGAATTCATTTGTTGAGCGTAATGCCCGTGAGGATTGAATATATGCATGCCTTTATGTTTATCCGGTTTATTTAAGTTTTCACCAAATCATATTTTGCATTTGCTCTCCCCCCTCCCACTTTTAAGTTTCAATTCTATGAGGTGCATTCAACTTGTTAATAACAACGGACTTTAGCTTGAATTCGTTCAATATGCTAATAACATGTTTGAAATCTTTTTCGTTGTTGTTGAGTTTGTCGCATGTTGGGTTGGGCATATTTTGAGGAAACCATGTGATGTTTGTGGGTACCATCTCTGAAAGCCCTCACGAGACGACACTCGTCCACTAGGGTAACCTAGGGGTTTAACGGCTTATTGCATATGGTAAATGCAATCGAATCGCCCGCAAAAGTGGCCTTATCTTTTTATTGCTTTTATACCATACTTTTGTACTTCTCCTGCTTTTGGTTTACTTGTTTTTCTTGTTGTTTCCTATTTCATTGCTAGGGACTAGCAATGTGTAAGTTAGGGGGTGTGATACGCCGTAAATATTGCGTATTTCACCCGTTAATCGGCGCGTTATTAGCCCCCTCGGGTATCTTAATCCCTATATTTATGCTCGTTAACCAGACAACCTCGGATTTCTATGTTAACATGTTTTGCAGGGGTTAATTGAGCTTTTGTAGGTATTTGGATGCTTAGTATGAAGTTCGGATGCATTCCGCTCGAGTTCCGTACACTATCGCACGTTCGGGGGCATTTTAGTCTTTTCACAGCTTGGGTACCTAGACCGACATCTCACGGAAGTTGTAGCCCTCCTCGCTAGCTTCGCGTGGCCGCGAACGGTGCGCGATTCCGATACATAACGAAGAAGTTACGGCGATTTCAGCGGAGGAAAACCAAGGAAGCAAAAGAGGAGAAGGAGAAGAAGAAGAAAAGAAGCAGGGGCTGCTGCTGCATTTTTCTGCCCTGCTTGATCGATCGATCGATCATAAGGATCGATCGATCGACCTTTCAGAATTGTCGAAGTTTTGCCTTGATCGATCGATCGACCAAAGGGGTCGATCGATCGATCCCCTGTTTTCTGCAGATATTTTTCTTTTCTTTTCTTTCTTCTTTTCTTTTATTCCAACTTACTATATAAGCCAAATTTTGGTTTTGTAATAAGGGGCAGCCACAAATACGATTTTAGGTTAGATTTTAGTTAGGGTTTGGGGTTTTGGATTGGTTTTTCTTCCTCCTCTCTTGGATTGACACACTAATTGGTTATAAGATTGACTATTCATCTTCCCTCTCCATTAATGTAGTTGTATTTCATTCTTTCCTTGCTTTCTAGATAGTTATCATGCTTTCCTAGATAGTTTTATTGCTTTAATTATTGCTTTCTAGTTTAATTAGTTTAATTTAGTTAATTTCATTATGCGTCCCTAGATAAATAGGGTCGGGATTGCGTTTCCGCCATTTTCGGGTTCGGACCTCGAAAATTAGGTTTCGTGTAAAATCGCATTTAATTGAAACCTCGCATATTAAAGTCGGATTATTATGCGTTTAACTTTCTTTGTCATGCAACGTTAGTGTTTATAGCGATTATCCGAATTTAATCCGCGTGTGATCATTTTTCAGTTAAATGTTTTATCTCGCAACTTTGGGTTAAATTCCTTCTTGCGTGATGTTTATGCTTAGTTGAAAATGCTCGATTAAATTGCTTTCTAGCCTTAATTCTAATTAGTAGTTGTCTCGATACGTTTGGTAGAATGCGATCCCGATCCTCGCTTTATTTTATTTAGCGTTAACTTATTCTTTTCTTTATTCACGATAACCACCCTTTCACCTTTTCTTTTATTTATTTTACACTTTTATTCCTGAAGTAATTAAAACAATTAACATCTAAAATTCAATCACTCCCTGTGGATTCTCGACACCCGACTTACCGCTGTGCTTGCTTGTCAAGTGTAGCCGTAGCTTAGGTCTATTCTTTTGCACGTCGAGCGGGAGCCGAAATCAACGATAGTGTCCCTGCACGAGCACTCGGTTCCCCTCGCGTCAAAATGGCGCCGTTGCCGGGGAGTGTGTTTTAGATAGTAATTGCTTTATTATTTCGTAGTATTTTTCCTTTTGTATTTGTATTCTTTGTTTTAACCTTTTCTGCAGGATTTGCATACTTGAGCGCTAAGAAACTTTGATTCGCAGTTGCTCACTTTCTTGCTCGGATTCTCCATCTACAAACAACGAGGTAACCATGTCTTTCTATTATAGTTATTACGGTCATTCTAATGATTCTTACTTTGGGGATAGTTTTCAAGTTTTCCATTTTCAAGATTTTCTTGAAAATGAAAGACTTGAAAACATTTATCGGAATGAAAATCGTTATTGGGAGCTTGAGTTGGATTCATTATTCGAATCTAATGACGATTCTTATTTCATTACTTTCGAAGACGAATTTCAACCAAATGAGGAATCCGAGGATCTAGAGCCGAGGAAGCCTACTTTGGAAGAAACTTTTCTTCTTTACTCCCAAGGTTTGGAAAGCCTAAATGGTGCTGGAATGAGACTTGGTTCACTTTGCGATGAGATGAATTCTTTTGCACAAAACAACGAGGAGGTGGAAACTTGTGTTTCACCTCACTTTTTCAGAGAATTTCTCATCGAATGTGAATCTTTCTCCTCCGAAATTCAATCTCCTTCCGACGATGAGTCGATTGAGATTGAATTTGTTTCATCACCATATACGTTTTCCGTGATCGAACCATTAGAATTACCGGTTGATTCCTATGAGTCGGTAGAAACTTTTAAAATTTCTACACTTTTTGCCGACGAGGACTCTTTACCGGACTTGTTTTCGATGGATCCTATCCCCGTGTGTGCACTATCTCCCATTCCATTTGAAAAATCTTTGGGAGATGAATCGATTTTTCTTGGTTCTCTAGTGTACCTTTCCCCCTTGTTATCCAAATCCCCCATCGTCCGCCCAAAATTTCAAATTGGCGATGGTTCACTTTTTTCACCACCCACATGCCTTCCGTTGTTCAAACGGAATTCATATCTTTCCGGAGGCATGTTCGCTTTGGAGGGTCCACCGTTGATCTTTCAAAGTCAAATCCCTTTTTGGGTGGACCCTCAACTATTTAGACTTCTAGTGTATAGTTAGTGTGAAGCCTAAATAGTAGGTTGTATATAGTTAGCTTTTTAATTTTCTTTCTTTCCTATTTTTCTTTCCTTTTAATTTAGTCTAGTGTAATTAGTTAACTTTTTGTTATTTGTTTTTGCTATGCTCGGTACTAACTTGTTTTGTAGATTTCATTGGACTCGTGCTTATGGAGATCGCTCCAATTTTGGGTAATATCATTATTTTCCTCTCTTTGTGTTGTGTTCTTAATGCGCATTGAGGACAATGCAACATTTAAGTTAGGGGGTGTAGGATATTCTATCCATTTCATGTGTAGTCCATGGATTTTCTCACATTTAGTTACTAAGTATGCCTTTTTGTGAAAAATTTAAAAATTTTCAAAAATATTTTCTTTCTTTTTTCTCCTTTGTTGGGCATTTTGCCTTGTTTCCAGGGATAAATTTTAATAATTGCCCGATCAAATAGACAATTCAACTATGCATGTTCTCGATTTTAGAAGTTATTGGACTTTAGTCCTCAAATCATTGATATTGTGAATAACTTCATGAATTAAACTTTATCCCATGAGCATATGCACTTTCCTTGTTCTATTGATTTGGTTTAAGATTTTTATAACTCGGTAATCTTTTGTTGCATTATATATACTTACACCGAGTAAGCTTTGTACCTTTAGTCGTTTGTGAGTGTTATACACTATTCTTTTCTCATTGAAAACGTTGAATTCGTTGGTAATCTCTCTATTCTTTCATTTGATCGTTCATTAATTGAGTTCATACTTGAAATGTGTTACTTGAGCGTGATTTTCATATATTGTTTTGATTCGAGAATTGCGTAAACTTTTGGAAATGATCATAGGCCATCTTTGTTATATCACCCATATTGAACTTGACCTCACCCTTATATGCTTTCCATAGTCAACCCCTTTGTGCCTAAATACTAGCCTTTCGTTTCATTACCCAAATTCCCATAACCAACTCCAAATTGGAGTTTTAGCCCATACATACACTTTCCATACCTTTGTTTGGAATGTTACTTGGGATTGAATGTTGTTGTTATGATGTCGGTTGCAATTTAGGCATATGAGAGTGTGATGCAAAAGAAAAGAAAGTAGTGAAAAAAGTGAAGAAAAAGAGAAAGAAAAAAAAAGCAAAAAGAAAACAAAAGAGAAAATGAGAAAAAGAAGAAAAGAAAAGAAAGAGAAAGTTGTATATGTTGTGTATAGTTCAATAAGCTTTGATTACTCTCCAAATGATACATTTAATGCTTGTTTTCCAATTTTTGATATTTCCCGCATTTTTCCATTATCCCGAGTTTTCATCCCGAACACTTTGAATCCGTACATACATTCCTTCATTTCGCACCCTAGCCTATCCTACATTACAACCCTATTACAAGTCCTATGTGATCTTAGGTTGATGTAATTCAAAAGTTTAAATAGTTTTGATAATCTGTGAAAATGCATTTCGCCTCTTTTAGTGTGCGGTATCCTTTCATTGAGATTACAAGTTTTTCATTTCCTATATAGCGTTCTTCTTTTGTGACATGTGCGCGGCTTAGTTTCCATTTACATTTACTCCTTATGCCCGCATGTCCCGTGTGTTACCTCCCTATTTCAAGTGAATTCATTTGTTGAGCGTAATGCCCGTGAGGATTGAATATATGCATGCCTTTATGTTTATCCGGTTTATTTAAGTTTTCACCAAATCATATTTTGCATTTGCTCTCCCCCCTCCCACTTTTAAGTTTCAATTCTATGAGGTGCATTCAACTTGTTAATAACAACGGACTTTAGCTTGAATTCGTTCAATATGCTAATAACATGTTTGAAATCTTTTTCGTTGTTGTTGAGTTTGTCGCATGTTGGGTTGGGCATATTTTGAGGAAACCATGTGATGTTTGTGGGTACCATCTCTGAAAGCCCTCACGAGACGACACTCGTCCACTAGGGTAACCTAGGGGTTTAACGGCTTATTGCATATGGTAAATGCAATCGAATCGCCCGCAAAAGTGGCCTTATCTTTTTATTGCTTTTATACCATACTTTTGTACTTCTCCTGCTTTTGGTTTACTTGTTTTTCTTGTTGTTTCCTATTTCATTGCTAGGGACTAGCAATGTGTAAGTTAGGGGGTGTGATACGCCGTAAATATTGCGTATTTCACCCGTTAATCGACGCGTTATTAGCCCCCTCGGGTATCTTAATCCCTATATTTATGCTCGTTAACCAGACAACCTCGGATTTCTATGTTAACATGTTTTGCAGGGGTTAATTGAGCTTTTGTAGGTATTTGGATGCTTAGTATGAAGTTCGGATGCATTCCGCTCGAGTTCCGTACACTATCGCACGTTCGGGGGCATTTTAGTCTTTTCACAGCTTGGGTACCTAGCCCGACATCTCACGGAAGTTGTAGCCCTCCTCGCTAGCTTCGCGTGGCCGCGAACGGTGCGCGATTCCGATACATAACGAAGAAGTTACGGCGATTTCAGCGGAGGAAAACCAAGGAAGCAAAAGAGGAGAAGGAGAAGAAGAAGAAAAGAAGCAGGGGCTGCTGCTGCATTTTTCTGCCCTGCTTGATCGATCGATCGATCATAAGGATCGATCGATCGACCTTTCAGAATTGTCGAAGTTTTGCCTTGATCGATCGATCGACCAAAGGGGTCGATCGATCGATCCCCTGTTTTCTGCAGATATTTTTCTTTTCTTTTCTTTCTTCTTTTCTTTTATTCCAACTTACTATATAAGCCAAATTTTGGTTTTGTAATAAGGGGCAGCCACAAATACGATTTTAGGTTAGATTTTAGTTAGGGTTTGGGGTTTTGGATTGGTTTTTCTTCCTCCTCTCTTGGATTGACACACTAATTGGTTATAAGATTGACTATTCATCTTCCCTCTCCATTAATGTAGTTGTATTTCATTCTTTCCTTGCTTTCTAGATAGTTATCATGCTTTCCTAGATAGTTTTATTGCTTTAATTATTGCTTTCTAGTTTAATTAGTTTAATTTAGTTAATTTCATTATGCGTCCCTAGATAAATAGGGTCGGGATTGCGTTTCCGCCATTTTCGGGTTCGGACCTCGAAAATTAGGTTTCGTGTAAAATCGCATTTAATTGAAACCTCGCATATTAAAGTCGGATTATTATGCGTTTAACTTTCTTTGTCATGCAACGTTAGTGTTTATAGCGATTATCCGAATTTAATCCGCGTGTGATCATTTTTCAGTTAAATGTTTTATCTCGCAACTTTGGGTTAAATTCCTTCTTGCGTGATGTTTATGCTTAGTTGAAAATGCTCGATTAAATTGCTTTCTAGCCTTAATTCTAATTAGTAGTTGTCTCGATACGTTTGGTAGAATGCGATCCCGATCCTCGCTTTATTTTATTTAGCGTTAACTTATTCTTTTCTTTATTCACGATAACCACCCTTTCACCTTTTCTTTTATTTATTTTACACTTTTATTCCTGAAGTAATTAAAACAATTAACATCTAAAATTCAATCACTCCCTGTGGATTCTCGACACCCGACTTACCGCTGTGCTTGCTTGTCAAGTGTAGCCGTAGCTTAGGTCTATTCTTTTGCACGTCGAGCGGGAGCCGAAATCAACGATAGTGTCCCTGCACGAGCACTCGGTTCCCCTCGCGTCAAAATGGCGCCGTTGCCGGGGAGTGTGTTTTAGATAGTAATTGCTTTATTATTTCGTAGTATTTTTCCTTTTGTATTTGTATTCTTTGTTTTAACCTTTTCTGCAGGATTTGCATACTTGAGCGCTAAGAAACTTTGATTCGCAGTTGCTCACTTTCTTGCTCGGATTCTCCATCTACAAACAACGAGGTAACCATGTCTTTCTATTATAGTTATTACGGTCATTCTAATGATTCTTACTTTGGGGATAGTTTTCAAGTTTTCCATTTTCAAGATTTTCTTGAAAATGAAAGACTTGAAAACATTTATCGGAATGAAAATCGTTATTGGGAGCTTGAGTTGGATTCATTATTCGAATCTAATGACGATTCTTATTTCATTACTTTCGAAGACGAATTTCAACCAAATGAGGAATCCGAGGATCTAGAGCCGAGGAAGCCTACTTTGGAAGAAACTTTTCTTCTTTACTCCCAAGGTTTGGAAAGCCTAAATGGTGCTGGAATGAGACTTGGTTCACTTTGCGATGAGATGAATTCTTTTGCACAAAACAACGAGGAGGTGGAAACTTGTGTTTCACCTCACTTTTTCAGAGAATTTCTCATCGAATGTGAATCTTTCTCCTCCGAAATTCAATCTCCTTCCGACGATGAGTCGATTGAGATTGAATTTGTTTCATCACCATATACGTTTTCCGTGATCGAACCATTAGAATTACCGGTTGATTCCTATGAGTCGGTAGAAACTTTTAAAATTTCTACACTTTTTGCCGACGAGGACTCTTTACCGGACTTGTTTTCGATGGATCCTATCCCCGTGTGTGCACTATCTCCCATTCCATTTGAAAAATCTTTGGGAGATGAATCGATTTTTCTTGGTTCTCTAGTGTACCTTTCCCCCTTGTTATCCAAATCCCCCATCGTCCGCCCAAAATTTCAAATTGGCGATGGTTCACTTTTTTCACCACCCACATGCCTTCCGTTGTTCAAACGGAATTCATATCTTTCCGGAGGCATGTTCGCTTTGGAGGGTCCACCGTTGATCTTTCAAAGTCAAATCCCTTTTTGGGTGGACCCTCAACTATTTAGACTTCTAGTGTATAGTTAGTGTGAAGCCTAAATAGTAGGTTGTATATAGTTAGCTTTTTAATTTTCTTTCTTTCCTATTTTTCTTTCCTTTTAATTTAGTCTAGTGTAATTAGTTAACTTTTTGTTATTTGTTTTTGCTATGCTCGGTACTAACTTGTTTTGTAGATTTCATTGGACTCGTGCTTATGGAGATCGCTCCAATTTTGGGTAATATCATTATTTTCCTCTCTTTGTGTTGTGTTCTTAATGCGCATTGAGGACAATGCAACATTTAAGTTAGGGGGTGTAGGATATTCTATCCATTTCATGTGTAGTCCATGGATTTTCTCACATTTAGTTACTAAGTATGCCTTTTTGTGAAAAATTTAAAAATTTTCAAAAATATTTTCTTTCTTTTTTCTCCTTTGTTGGGCATTTTGCCTTGTTTCCAGGGATAAATTTTAATAATTGCCCGATCAAATAGACAATTCAACTATGCATGTTCTCGATTTTAGAAGTTATTGGACTTTAGTCCTCAAATCATTGATATTGTGAATAACTTCATGAATTAAACTTTATCCCATGAGCATATGCACTTTCCTTGTTCTATTGATTTGGTTTAAGATTTTTATAACTCGGTAATCTTTTGTTGCATTATATATACTTACACCGAGTAAGCTTTGTACCTTTAGTCGTTTGTGAGTGTTATACACTATTCTTTTCTCATTGAAAACGTTGAATTCGTTGGTAATCTCTCTATTCTTTCATTTGATCGTTCATTAATTGAGTTCATACTTGAAATGTGTTACTTGAGCATGATTTTCATATATTGTTTTGATTCGAGAATTGCGTAAACTTTTGGAAATGATCATAGGCCATCTTTGTTATATCACCCATATTGAACTTGACCTCACCCTTATATGCTTTCCATAGTCAACCCCTTTGTGCCTAAATACTAGCCTTTCGTTTCATTACCCAAATTCCCATAACCAACTCCAAATTGGAGTTTTAGCCCATACATACACTTTCCATACCTTTGTTTGGAATGTTACTTGGGATTGAATGTTGTTGTTATGATGTCGGTTGCAATTTAGGCATATGAGAGTGTGATGCAAAAGAAAAGAAAGTAGTGAAAAAAGTGAAGAAAAAGAGAAAGAAAAAAAAAGCAAAAAGAAAACAAAAGAGAAAATGAGAAAAAGAAGAAAAGAAAAGAAAGAGAAAGTTGTATATGTTGTGTATAGTTCAATAAGCTTTGATTACTCTCCAAATGATACATTTAATGCTTGTTTTCCAATTTTTGATATTTCCCGCATTTTTCCATTATCCCGAGTTTTCATCCCGAACACTTTGAATCCGTACATACATTCCTTCATTTCGCACCCTAGCCTATCCTACATTACAACCCTATTACAAGTCCTATGTGATCTTAGGTTGATGTAATTCAAAAGTTTAAATAGTTTTGATAATCTGTGAAAATGCATTTCGCCTCTTTTAGTGTGCGGTATCCTTTCATTGAGATTACAAGTTTTTCATTTCCTATATAGCGTTCTTCTTTTGTGACATGTGCGCGGCTTAGTTTCCATTTACATTTACTCCTTATGCCCGCATGTCCCGTGTGTTACCTCCCTATTTCAAGTGAATTCATTTGTTGAGCGTAATGCCCGTGAGGATTGAATATATGCATGCCTTTATGTTTATCCGGTTTATTTAAGTTTTCACCAAATCATATTTTGCATTTGCTCTCCCCCCTCCCACTTTTAAGTTTCAATTCTATGAGGTGCATTCAACTTGTTAATAACAACGGACTTTAGCTTGAATTCGTTCAATATGCTAATAACATGTTTGAAATCTTTTTCGTTGTTGTTGAGTTTGTCGCATGTTGGGTTGGGCATATTTTGAGGAAACCATGTGATGTTTGTGGGTACCATCTCTGAAAGCCCTCACGAGACGACACTCGTCCACTAGGGTAACCTAGGGGTTTAACGGCTTATTGCATATGGTAAATGCAATCGAATCGCCCGCAAAAGTGGCCTTATCTTTTTATTGCTTTTATACCATACTTTTGTACTTCTCCTGCTTTTGGTTTACTTGTTTTTCTTGTTGTTTCCTATTTCATTGCTAGGGACTAGCAATGTGTAAGTTAGGGGGTGTGATACGCCGTAAATATTGCGTATTTCACCCGTTAATCGACGCGTTATTAGCCCCCTCGGGTATCTTAATCCCTATATTTATGCTCGTTAACCAGACAACCTCGGATTTCTATGTTAACATGTTTTGCAGGGGTTAATTGAGCTTTTGTAGGTATTTGGATGCTTAGTATGAAGTTCGGATGCATTCCGCTCGAGTTCCGTACACTATCGCACGTTCGGGGGCATTTTAGTCTTTTCACAGCTTGGGTACCTAGCCCGACATCTCACGGAAGTTGTAGCCCTCCTCGCTAGCTTCGCGTGGCCGCGAACGGTGCGCGATTCCGATACATAACGAAGAAGTTACGGCGATTTCAGCGGAGGAAAACCAAGGAAGCAAAAGAGGAGAAGGAGAAGAAGAAGAAAAGAAGCAGGGGCTGCTGCTGCATTTTTCTGCCCTGCTTGATCGATCGATCGATCATAAGGATCGATCGATCGACCTTTCAGAATTGTCGAAGTTTTGCCTTGATCGATCGATCGACCAAAGGGGTCGATCGATCGATCCCCTGTTTTCTGCAGATATTTTTCTTTTCTTTTCTTTCTTCTTTTCTTTTATTCCAACTTACTATATAAGCCAAATTTTGGTTTTGTAATAAGGGGCAGCCACAAATACGATTTTAGGTTAGATTTTAGTTAGGGTTTGGGGTTTTGGATTGGTTTTTCTTCCTCCTCTCTTGGATTGACACACTAATTGGTTATAAGATTGACTATTCATCTTCCCTCTCCATTAATGTAGTTGTATTTCATTCTTTCCTTGCTTTCTAGATAGTTATCATGCTTTCCTAGATAGTTTTATTGCTTTAATTATTGCTTTCTAGTTTAATTAGTTTAATTTAGTTAATTTCATTATGCGTCCCTAGATAAATAGGGTCGGGATTGCGTTTCCGCCATTTTCGGGTTCGGACCTCGAAAATTAGGTTTCGTGTAAAATCGCATTTAATTGAAACCTCGCATATTAAAGTCGGATTATTATGCGTTTAACTTTCTTTGTCATGCAACGTTAGTGTTTATAGCGATTATCCGAATTTAATCCGCGTGTGATCATTTTTCAGTTAAATGTTTTATCTCGCAACTTTGGGTTAAATTCCTTCTTGCGTGATGTTTATGCTTAGTTGAAAATGCTCGATTAAATTGCTTTCTAGCCTTAATTCTAATTAGTAGTTGTCTCGATACGTTTGGTAGAATGCGATCCCGATCCTCGCTTTATTTTATTTAGCGTTAACTTATTCTTTTCTTTATTCACGATAACCACCCTTTCACCTTTTCTTTTATTTATTTTACACTTTTATTCCTGAAGTAATTAAAACAATTAACATCTAAAATTCAATCACTCCCTGTGGATTCTCGACACCCGACTTACCGCTGTGCTTGCTTGTCAAGTGTAGCCGTAGCTTAGGTCTATTCTTTTGCACGTCGAGCGGGAGCCGAAATCAACGATAGTGTCCCTGCACGAGCACTCAGTTCCCCTCGCGTCATATCTACACCTCAAAAGTAAAAAGTCCACTAAAAACGAGTAACATATTACAAGCTATATAATAATCAAGACACACAAACAAACCTAAACTAAGTTCAGAATTTGTACTAACTCCTCTGGCGTTTTGTGACATCTCCCAAAGTTCTGATGTTGCTGATGTTCTCCCATCTTTGTAACTTTACTCCTTTTAGCTTTACGTCGACTCTAAAGTCTATTATCTTAATACCAACACTTTTCAGTGTAGTAGTGTGAAGGTGTATGTGGTGATGTGCTCTAACTCACATGCATGCAACTCACACGCACTTAAATATAGACTGAATTAGTAACAAATTACAAACAGATCACTAAACAAGCAAGATTTCCAAAATCAATGTAGTCAAACTAATCAGACTTTGGATCTTTAAAATATCCGTAGATCAAGAGGGAATATTGCTATAAAAACTGGCCAAGATCCTATGAACTTTCTCTGTTTGAAAATATGTACTTATTTCACAAAACGTGAAATATTTGAAAGTGAAATCCCCAATTAAGATCTCAAATATATCTAAATCTGAATATTTGAGTAAATTGAATTTAGAAAAGATTTTGTTGGTTTAGGGTTTGAAAACAGTTTGAAAATAACCAACAAAAATAAGATTTCTCGAAATAAGAAATCTAGACGAAGATCTATCTAGTGAACTGTATCACAGAGGCTTAATCTCTAGATTTTATGAAAAGAAACAGAGATTTAACCAGCGTCATTAAGTTGGGAAAGAGATAAAGAACTATAGAGGATAAACTTCTCAAATTTCAAACTAATTTACACTCAGAAAAGGGTTTTCTGGTAAGATTTGGACTGAGTTATGTTTAGGATTTCATTTTTCTCTCTAACTCTTTCTCTCTCTCTCTAACTCTTATTCTCTCTCTGGTTTGGACGAAGGAAAATGTCTCAAATGGCTGAGGCTTAGGTTACTTATATAGTGCGCAAGGAATGATCGCGAAACTCAGAGGCAATCCAATGGTTGGTATTAGATTTGACCATTTGACTATTAATCTAATGGCTAATATAAAGCGGTGCAAATAGCGGACATTGATTGGTTAAAAAGGGATTCACTTGTATTAAGTCTAAACACATGCAGATCATTGATAACAATTATCCAAGGGTTCTCAAAGAAACAGAAGTCTGTGAGAGGGAAGAAACACATAAACAACCAACGAGATAGCAGCACGTGTTGGAACAATACATGCTGTAAAACGCGTACCAAAATAATTAAATTCCCACCCCTGAAGTCTCTAGCGCTTTCGATTTCGACCCAAGCCAATTTTAAGCCCTAAACAGAAATTGCACAATAGCCCCTAATGTTTATATATAACCAAAATTAATTTCTAAAAATCATTTAAAAAACTTAGAAATTATTTAACACATCCCAAAAATAGTAGAAAAGTAATTTTAAGGGATTTAACTCACACACAACAAAATATAGCATGATATAATGTATGTATGCAGTCCTAGTGTATGGTGTTGGTATACTACCTTTAGGAATTTGTAGAGGAATTAAGTGTAGAGTCTGAGGTTCTTATGTAAACTAGGGTTGGACTTAAATTTTGTCACTATTTCCAAACAAGATGAGCACCTATATAATATAGACTCAAGTAAGTCAAAGATATAGGGTGCTTCAATCTCCCCCTTTGGAAATATGAGACAAAATCTCCTTTGAGTCAACGAGGACTCGTAGGGATACAATAGAAATAAGAAAATCCTATTCCTATATAAAAATTCTATCTACCCAATATCCTAGAAAGATAAAATTACATAACTCAACTAGATACAAACCAATACCCTAACAAAATTTTGTTGCAACTGAAGGTACTAATTCCTGAAAATAAGATAACTAAGATCAAGCTTTTTAGTTGAGAATACACCAAAATGTCCAAGGGGACTCAAATTTCTTCCCCATTTTGTCTTAAATGGACAAAGGGCAAAGAAAACTAGTAGAAATAATAAATCATTGCTCTGCCATGACCATACCAATAGAATTGCGTAAAGATTCAAATCGAATAAAGTCTAAAGGTTTAGTAAATAGGTCAGTTAATTGCAATTCAGTAGGAAGGTAATTTATTTCTAACTCCTTAGATTCAACTAACTCGCGTATGAAATGATATCTGATTTTAATATGTTTGGTACGAGAGTGCTGAACAGGATTTTTAGAAATATTAATCGCGCTTTGATTGTCACAATAGAGATGTAATTTATCTTTAGTTATACCGTAATATTTCAGCATTTATTTTAGCCAAAGTAATTTAGCACAATAGTTTCCTGGTGTAATATATTCGGATTAGGCAGTAGACATGGAAGTGCAGTTTTGTTTCTCACTACTCCATCCTACCAAATTGTTACTAATGTAGTAACATGCTCCTGAAGTACTCTTACTATCATAGAAACAACCGGCCCAATCAGCATAGGTGTAACCTACAATAGTACTAGAAGTGTCTTTAGTGTACCAAAGTCCTAAACTTAGACTGCCTTTAATGTATTTGATAATTAACGCACAAAAGGTGACTCTCTTTAGGATTATTTTGATATTGGGCACACACGTAAATATAGTACATGATGTCAGGACGGGAGGCAGTAGGATAAAGTAAGCTTCCTATCATGCTACGGTATAAGGTGGTATCAATAGATTTCCCATTCTCATCTTTAGAAAGTTTGACAGTGGTATTCATAGGAGTCCTAGCTTCTTTAGTTGTTTCTAGACCAAACTTCTTGATAATTTCTAAAGCGTATTTAGATTGTGATAGAAATAATCCTTCTGGATTTTGTTTAACTTGGAGTCCTAAGAAGAATTGTAACTCCCCCATAAGTGATATTTTAAATTCTTTGTGCGTAATGTTCGAGAAGGTCTTAACTTCTAAAGGGGAGGTGGATCCAAAAATTATATCGTCAACATAAACTTGAGCAATAGTAATATTTTTGTCAAAACGTTTGACAAACAAGGTTTGGTCATTCCCTCCTCTCCTAAATCCATTATCTAAAAGAAAGGTGGATAGATACTCATACCAATCTCTAGGAGCTTGTTTTAACCCATAAAGTGCTTTTTTAAGACGATAAACATAATTTGGGTGCTGAGGGTCAATAAACCCTTTGGGTTGTTCAATATAGGTCTCCTTAAGTGAAATTTTGTTAAGGAAGGCTGACTTAACATCCATTTGATATAGAGTGAAATGAAAATGGCATGCTATGGCAAAAAGTACGCGAACAAATTCGAGGCGAGTGACAGGAGAAAAGGTTTCCACGAAATCAATTCCTTCAATCTGAGAGTAGCCCTGGGCAACTAATTTAGCTTTATTTCGAATAATCATCCCAGATTCATTAGTATTATTTTTAAAATCCAACGTGTGCCAATAACCATTTTATTTTCGAGTCTAGGTACAAGATACCAAACATCATGAATGACAAATTAAAGAAGTTCCTCCTGCATAGCACTTATCCACGAAGTGTCATTCAAGGTTTCATTTATAGTTTTTGGCTCAATAAGAGACACAAAACATGCAAAATGAGAAATGTTACGAAGTTGAGATCTTGTACGAACAGGCTCAGTAGGATTACCGACTACATTATCTAAAGGATGATCTTTAGAAACCCAGTTAGGTACTTCATGGGTCTCAGTTGGTAAAGATTCAACTATTTCTGAAGAGTCATAATTTAAAATGTTTTCAGACTCATCCATAATAATTGGTTCTTTGGTCTTACTTTCTACATTAGTGTCACTTACAACCACATTAATGGATTCCATCATTGTTTTGGTACGAAGATTGTAGACACGATAGGCTCTACTATTTGGAGAATATCCTAAAAAGATGACTTTATCACCTCTAGTTTCGAATTTAGACAGATGTTCTCTGTCCTTACAGACATAACAGGTACTACCAAAGGTTCTAATGTATTTTAGGTTAGGTTTCTTTCCATACCAAAGCTCATAGAATGTTTTTTTTGTATTCTTTCTTAAGTAGGCTCGATTGATTATATGGCAGGCATTACGAATGGTTTCTACCCAAAAATATTTTGGTAGGTTTTTTGCATGAATCCTCACACGGGCCATTTCTTGAAGATTGCGATTTTTACGTTCAGCAATTCCATTTTGTTGAGGTGTCTTAAGAGAACAAAATTCGTGTTTGTAACCATTATAGTCACAATATTCTATCATGCCTGAATCTATGAATTCTCCTCATCTATCACTACGAATTCTATCTACTTGGGATTCCTTTTCGTTCTTTATACGAACTAAGATTTTTAAAAACTTGCGAAAGGTTTCTGATTTATATTTTAAGAAGGCAACCCAGGTAAATCGAGTGAAATCATCAGCCATAACAAGGATGCAATTGTTTCCACAAAGACTAACAATACGAGAATGACCCATTAGGTCCATATGGATGAGTTCTAGAGGTTTAGTGGATATAACTTCATTAACTTCCTTATGGGGAGCCTTAACAATTTTTCCTTTTTGACATGGACCACAAATAATATTTAAAATTGGTTTAATCTTGGGAACACCTCTAACTATCTCTTAGGAACACAATTTTCCAAGACTATCATAATTAATGTGACCCAACCTATTATGCCATATCTCATTGTCATCCATTATGGTAATATTACAGACCTTTGTACTTTGATTGACTATGTAACAGTTTTCTGGAGTACGAAGTCCTATAATAATGCAGTCACCTTTTTCATTTAAAATTTTGCAATTGTTCTTTGAAAAAGTAATAGTATGGTTTGAGTCACAAAACTGTGATATACTTAGTAAATTGGCTTTAAGTCCTTTTACCAAGAGAACATTCTCAATAATGGGTAATCCTTCTTCATGGAGTGTTCCTTTTACCAATGATTTGGGTTGATACACCATCTCCAAACAAGACTTTTCCTTCGAAGAAGGTAGTTTTGTTTGAAAATTTGGAATCATCCCCGATCATATATTTGGAACATCATGAGTCTAAAAACCATCTAGGTGTAGTATGTTCAGCTCTAAAAGAACTGATCATTATGTTGTATTTTAACTGGGGTAATAGATCATCTTTTCTAACCCAAATTGCTCTAGTTTTCAATTTCCGCTTATTAGCTCGTATTTGATAAAACTTGTGAGCTTCTGTCTTTTCTTTAAAAGATTTTTGTACATTCTTATTATTATTATAAACAGTTGGAGCAATTGATCTAGAATAGAGTCAAGGATTCCTTCTTGTAGATTTCCTTTTATTATTATCCATTTTCCTTCTATTACTATAGTTAGAATTCTTTCCTGGCTGTCTAGGAAGGACATAGTTGTTTCGGCTTCTCCTAGAATAGTTAAAGTTATGGTAAACAGGAGAGTTATAGACTCGATTACATAGACGTTTGGAATAGCAACCGTCAAGGGAATGTCCATATACATCACAATAGGAGCAGTAAAGATGGCACGTAGAACTCACAACCTTAGGACAGTTTTTATTCAAAGGTTTGTCTAGGTTTTTAACTCTAGTCTTGTTCCTAGGTGGCACAGGATGAAACGTCGAATCTGCTTGTCGAATAGGGCGGAGGACATATTTAGTCTTTTGTTCAACATTATGCTTAGAGTTACTTGATTCACCAATGTCTAACTTCAGTTGTTTTTTATCAAATTCATTTTTTAAACCTTGAAAATCTGGACAAGTTTCAATAGGCCTTTTGCCACCAGACACAAACTTTATAGTTTCAACATTTTTAGTTTGTGTATTAGAGCTGGGACAAAATCCTATTCCAGTTCTGTCATCAGAATTGGTTTTGCTTTCCGCAACACAATCTTCAAAACATTTAGAATTATTTTCAAATTTTGTGAACTTTTTTAAGACTGTGGATGTCTTTTCTTTTGTTTGTTCCAATTCTAACAACGTTCCTTTGTACTTCTTTTCCAGAATTTCATTAGAGTTAGACAACTCTTTCAGTTTTTGTTCAAAGTTTTTGGTTTCATTATCATGAGTTAGACATTGAGTAGTGTACTCTTCAACATTTTGTTTAATCATCAGACTTAAGGTTTCTATCTTCTGGGTAAGATCCTTGACTATCTTTTCAAGCCTAGTGCTTTTCTTGAGAGTTTTTGTGTATAGTGTGTGAATGTCAGGAAGGTCATCATTTTCGGAGTCACTAAGTGTGCAGTGTGCATTGTCCCCTAGCGATTCATTTTTTGGACTCACACGCCCATTGGCATCAATAATAGAGCGTTCCCTTTGACTCACACACACGGCGTTTGAAGCATTATCAACATTCTTAAGCAATAAAGCAGATAAACCAGTACGCACAATATCGGTCATAGTAGATCAGATTCCTCATCATCATTATAGATTATCTTAGCAAAGAATGACATACAAGGGTCAAATGTGTTAGATGACTCAGGTTCATCTTTTTCAGAGTCACTTGAGTCATCCCAAGTCTTGCTTAAATGAGCCCTATTATGTTTGTGAATTTTGTCTAAGTTAACTCTACAGTCACTATCCATGTGTCCTAACTTTCCACATCTATAGCATTCAACATTTTTAAGGTCTTTCCTAGGTCTCTTGTAATTATTAGACTGGTATTTGTCTTGTCTTCTCTCATGAGGCCTGTTGTTGGATTGATTTGGATAAGTAGGTTTGCCTTATCTTTTTGCTATTTTATTTCAAAAGTTCATAATTTTCTTAACCTATTTTAGACATTAAGGCAATCTGATTATCCAAGGTATGCTACATTCAGGTGTGGTCAAATTAGATAAAATAAGATTGGAGGCAGACTGTCTCTTTTGGGACTAGGTTAATTGTTTCTTAAATTCTAATTTCATTTCCATGGTTCTCAATTTGCTACTGAGGGGTTCAGGTGAAAGGTTTTGATCATCCATCTCCTCAATTGCATATCTTTTATTATTAAATTTTTGTAGAAGTGATCTTAGAATTTTATAGACAATTTCCTTGCTATCATAAACAATCCCATTAGCATGCAATTTTGTCACAATGTTTGTCAGACTAATAAAGAAGTCATCAAATGACTTAGTCTCAGTCATGATTAAGGAGTTATACTACTAGATTAACATTTGAGTTTTAGCAGCTTTAACTCTAGTATCACCCTCATGATCAGTCACTATGGTGTCCCATGCTTCTTTAGAGGTAAAACAGAATGATATCCTCTTAAATTTATGTTCATTAATAGACATGAATATGGCATTTTTGCCTTTATTGTAATTAAGTGAACCCTGTTTCTCTTCTTTAGTGAATTCACTTAGTAACTTTCTAATCCTCACAGTACTTCCTTCAGCGGCCGGTTTAGTAGGAAAAGTGTAACCATTTTCAATAACTTCGCAGACATCATCTCCCAAAGTCCCTTGGATAAATGCAACCATCTTTACCTTCCAGTAAGGAAAGTTGGTTCCATCAAAGAGGGGGGCCTAGACAGGTTACCTAGTCTCTCAAATTTCTTGACCATAATTTTTTTTGAGAAACCAATTTCAAAAACTCAAGATCTAAAGATTTTTTGAATAACCAAAGCTCTTATACCAATTGAAAAAATACCACTTAAGTCGTTTAATTCAAGATTAAACTATCTAAATGGTTCCAAACAGTTTGATGAAGAAACTATTTTCTTAAAATAAATTTTAAACACAATATGTGTATAACAGTTATGAACGAGTAATTTCAGTTATAGGTTTACCAATTTTGGAAAACAAAACTTTAAGAAAATAAACCAACAGAACCTTAAGAAAGGGATGAGAGAAAGAGGAAGTATACACAAGAAATTTTAACGTGGTAAAACCCCACCCAATTGGAAAAACATCCACGGAGGTATCTATACCTCAAAAGTAAATAGTCCACTAAAAACGAGTAACAGATTACAAGCTATAAAATAATCAAGACACACAAACAAACCTAAACTAAGTTCAAAAATTATACCAACTCCTCTGGCGTTTTCTGACTTCTCCCAAGGTTCTGATGTTACTGATGTTCTCCCAGCTTCGTAACTTTACTTCTTTTATCTTTACGTCGACTCTAAAGTCTATTATCTTAATACCAACACTTTTCAGTGTAGTAGTGTGAAGGTGTATGTGGTGATGTGCTCTAACTCACATCCATGCAACTCACACACACTTAAGTACAGACAGAATGAGTAACAAATTATAAACAGATCAATAAACATGAAATATTTCCAAAATCAATTTAGTCAAACTAATCAGACTTTGGATCTTTAAAATATTCGCAAATCAAGAGGGAATCTTGCTATAAAAACTAGCCAAGATCCTATGAACTTTTTTCATTTGAAAATATATACTTATTTCACAAAACGTGAAATATTTGAAAGTGAAATCCCCAATCAAGATCTCAACTAGATCTAAGCCTGAATATTTGAGTAAATTGAATTTAGAAAAGATTTTGTTAGTTTGGGGTTTGAAATCAACATAACAGTTTGAAAATAACCAACACAAACAAGATTTCTCGAAATAAGAAATCTAGACGAAGATCTATCTAAGTGAATTGTATCACAGAGGCTTAATCTTTAGATTCTATGAAAAGCAATAAAGATTTAACCCACGTGATTAAGTTGGGAAAGAGATAAAGAACTATAGAGGATAAACTTCTCAAATCTCAAACTGATTTACACTCAGAAAAGGGTTTTCTGGTAAGATTTGGACTGAGTTAGGTTTAGGGTTTGATTTCTCTCTCTAACTCTTTCTCTCTCTCTCTCTCTCTCTCTCTCTCTCTCTCTCTCTCTCTGGTTTGGACGAAGGCAAAAGTCTCAAATGGCTGAGGCTTAGGTTACTTATATAGTGCACGAGGAATGATCGAGAAACTAAGAGGGAATCCAATGGCTAGGATTAGATTTGACCATTTGACTATTAATCTAATGGCTAATATAAAGCGGTGCAAACAGGCAACGTTGATTGGTTAAAAAGGGATTCACTTGGATTAAGTCTAAACACATGCATATCGTTGATAACAATGATCCAAGGGTTCTCAAAGAAACACAAGTCAGTGAGAGGAAAGAAACACATAAACAACCAACGAGATAGCAGCACGTGTTAGAACAATACACGTGGTAAAACGTATACCAAAATAATTAAATTCCCACCCCTAAATTCTCTAGCGCTTTCGGTTTCTACCCAAGTCAATTTTAAGCCATAAACAGAAATTGCACAACAGCCCATAAGGTTTATATATAACAAAAATTAATTTCTAAAAATCATTTAAAAAACTTAAAAATTATTTAACACATCCCAAAAATAGTAGAAAATTAATTTTAAGAGATTTAACTAACACACAACAAAATATAGCATGAGATAATATATGTATGCAGTTCTAGTGTGTGGTGTTGGTATACTACTTTTAGGAACTTTTAGAGGAATTAAGTGTAGAGTCTAAGGTTCTTTGGTAAACTAGGGTTGGACTCAAATTTTGTCACTATTTCCAAACTAGATGAGCACCTATATAATATACACTCAAGTAAGTCAAAGATATAGGTTGCTTCAATCCCCTCTCCTCCATTTTCTTTGGGGTTTACACCCATTTAATGTAAGTTGTCGCTATTCATTCTCTCCTATCTCTATTTTATGATTTGTTTCTTTTTTGTATTTAATTTCCATGCCTAGATAATTGTTGGAGATAATTTATTTATTGTTTGCTTTAATTAATTAGTTGTCTCAACTTAGTTAATTTATGTTGTTCATTATACTTAGTGGCTAATTTAAATTAGGTTGTGTTGGATTGAACTCACCTAGGGTTGATTGGTTGCTTTACTATGGTGATGGGTTTTCATGAGTTTATTTCGGTTGGGTTGTCCTAGTTTTTTGGCCTAGGAAATTTAATGTGGTATATTACGTATGTTCCGTATTTATGACCTTGGGTGTGTAATTTTTGGGGTATTTGTTGATGCCAAAATCATATTAGGCTTTTATGCAAATTTAGGGGTGTGACAACTCTTGATTTGATTAACTGTTGAAACGAGACTCAATCTTAATAACTTGTGAACCCATGTAACTATTGATACCAATTAACTCGGGTGAGAGATATCTGTCGCAACCTATAATTTTTTTTCCTTTTGTTAATAGTAGGTTCAATACATGCCTAGTTTAATATTTACCTTTTATTATCGTTACCTTTTACACTTTTATTCCTGAAATATTAAACCAATTAATATTCTAGCAACTCGTCTTTGTGGATTCGATACCCGGACTCGCCACTATACTCCCTTAAAAGAGTGTAGTTATAGTTCAAAAATTCTTGTGATTAACGAAGAATTTTGAATTTGAAAACTTGATGGTTCAGATGGACCTGATCCTTGAAATTTAAAGGAACAATTTTCTTCATTTTGAAAATAAATTTTCTTGGCATGACAATCGATATAACAGAATGTCTTGATAGAGCATCCATTTCGATAATAATGTTGAAATCGCAAATATCTAAGATTATATCAAGTCCACAAAGAGTATACCTAAAACAAGATGAATTTTACAATTGCTATAACCTTTTGTTGATTTCACCCGTAGGTAATTTAATATCCAATTGAATAGTTAAATTTATAGGTAATAATCGTAATAATTTAGCTAGTCTAAGACTGATAAAGGAACGTGTTGATCCTGAATCATATAAAATATATGAGGGAAAATAATGAAAAAGTATCGTACCTTCTATCACGTCATGGGAGTTTCGTTTAGGCAATATCGCATAGTGCTTTCAACGACTCGGGACTGACTCAATTTTCTTAAGGGGTTTTTATCAATTAGTCCCGTTTACTAAATATGTAGTTCAATGGTTCCTAACATTTTTTTTTTTGCTCCATCAGGTCCCATGAAATAAGATTTTTGTTCCAATAGGTCCTATTTGTAAACATACAGTGAATATTCACTGTATGTAAAAATAGGACCTATTGAGGAAAAAATATTGTGATAGGACCTATTAGGAAATATCCCCTTCAAACAGGACTTAATAGGTAGATCCCCTTTTCTTAACTGGATTTAGACTAGGTGGATTTTGGATAAGACAGGAATTTGGATTTTGTGAGCAATTATTTAACTGACGACGGACTGGAAGAGATCTTAATTTAGAACACTGTGGTCGAATATATCCTAATTCTTGACATTTGTGATAACGAATCACTCGACGGGTTATGTTATGATGAATCTGGGAATAAGCTTGTTCACTTGAATTGTCATAAGGTTAGGGTCGAGATTGAGGTAAAGTCCTAATTACATGATTATTTCTAGTAACAGGGGGACAATATCGTACTACGGTGGAAGAATTTTGTTCCACAATTGTCGCAAGGTCGATAAGTTGAGAATACTCGTGCATCGGTAAAGGAGGGACAAAATTCTTAATCCTCAGATGTAGTCCTCTTTTAAACTGCTTGAATTTATTTATATCAGTATCCACATACTCAATGGCGTAACAAGATAGCTCGGTAAATTTGGCTTCATGCTGGGCTACAGACATGCTTGTTTGTTATAACTTTAAGAAATTTACAGTTCGTTGATCTCGTTCAGCTTCGGGAAAGTAATTTTTGGAGAAGATATCTTCAAATTGCTCCTAAGTAAAATTCACAATAGTCTAGTTACGTGACATCACTTGCCACCAAAAATCGGCTTCACCTTCGAACATATAAGCCGCTAAAGTTACTTAGAGATTGGTTGCTATTCCTACTCCATTCATAATTTTCACGATTTGACGCATCCATTTATCAGCTTCATTGGCAACTATCTTTTTAAGGAATGACGGAGGTAGTTATCTCAAAAATTCTTTGAAAACGTTCATCCTATGGATTTTTCTAAGGTTTCCTCTGCAGCAGAGCGATGAATTTGTTGTTGTCGAGATAAAGATATTAATTCCTAAAGTCATCGCATGATTCCTTCGGTGTGGGTCTATTCAGTTTGAGTTCCTGTGGAGGGAATTCGAGTACTAACTATCCTAAAATATAATAGAATAGCCATAATAATAAATAAGAACATAAAATAGGATTATGTCACAAGCCAATTATATTATATAAGATAGATTTCAATGGTACATTAGAGTTATATCACATTAATTTCTTGATATCAGTAGCTATGAAACAACAGTTAAAGTTAATCAACCTCCTAAAGATTAGTATGACACACCATGCACACTACTTTATTTTGCTATATAATATTAGGAGAGATGAGTTTCTTTTAAATTTGGATTTTCCTCAGGCGGGAACAGTAGCACCATTTTTTGAAGAGTCGAAAAGTGGTATATAAAGGTAATCATCTGGTTTGGGGGGATCATCATCTGTGGAATCACTCGTATTAGAAGACACGTCAATTATGAGTTCACCATTAGAAGTAGCATCTGGGTACATCGGTGGAGTTAGTGGTGCATCGACTAAGGCAAGATTTATGGCTTCCTGAAGTATTATTGGATCATTGACATAATCATACACTTTCCTCATCACTTGAATTTATCCCAACACTCGATTAGTCAACACAAGTCATTTTATATCACTACTGGAACCTACCCAATCCTCCTCTACCGCACGAATCATTTCTTTAAGCTTTGTGAGTTCTCCTTCTCGAACTGTATTTCCCATCGGTTCGTTGGTCCAATATCCATATTAAAAAGAAATAAATCCCATGTATCCATGCTTCAAAATGGAATTACCATATAATAGTAATAAAAGAAGTTCCGAAAAGATAAAATAACTAATATCTTATAAACTTTCACCGTATAAAATGATAACCCGACGATATGTTAAATTTAAAACATGCTATGATACCAACTTGTCACACCCTGCTTTTTGGTATGAATACACAAGAGAGTATATATAAAGCAATGAATTAAAGTTAGGGAGGAAAATAAAACTTCATTCATTATGAAAATAGTACACATAGTGTATTACCACCGCGGGGTGAGTTTCATTTTATTTGTCAACACGAACTATAAAGTAGAAAATCAAAAAGTGTCACTCCTTGCTCCCGTCTAGCATAGTCTCCGCTCATACAAACACATATGCAAATAGGTGATTGGTATTTGTCTCTAAAGGGGAAGGGATACTATCCTCTTTCTCCTGGTCCATCTGGAGGAAAAAGGAATTAGCTCAAATATGCTAAGCAGGATTTACCAATTTTATAACAAATATATATATAGATAGATGAGAGGTGGAGTGTGTATAGAATTCAGTGTTTGTATAACAAAGTTAAAGAATTAAAGCAGATAACCCCCTACTTATAAGTTTATTTAGGCTCACATAAAGAAAATCAAGGATCTTTGAACTGATAATCACATACTTACTATCTCACTAAGGGGTATAGAAATAAGTAATCTATTAGTAAAACCAAATAATAAATAATCCAAAACCTTTGGATAATGACTGGCTAGGCACACAATTAAAGTGGCACTCATACGTATGTAGCAATAAATTCGGCTCTCAACATCGGAGACCATAGGCCAAGTAGAAAATTTTCGTGGAATAACACGGCAGTCTACTCCCTAGTTAATAATGATGTTTTTTTAATAAGAATAATTCACAAAAGTGCAGGGTAAACTGAATCGTTACAACGAATTGTTATGATATCAGTTATTAGGTGAAGAAGGTTAAATTTGATTTGAATGATCTTAATTAAAACAATCAATTGATATAATAACATATGAGTATGGTAATTTCTACACATACCTGGAATCAAATTTGGCTATCATTGAATGATATCAATAGCACTAAACAAATACATAAAATTAACTATTAAAGAGGTAAAAGAAACCTACTTGCTCGGTATTTCGAACTGCTTATGGATAAAAAGAGGAATCGGGAGGAGCTGGTACTTGATTCTCTGTATGCAATGTTTGGGTAAATAAGTATTTATTTGAATTGGGGTAGGACTTGGTCAGTTTATACAAAAAAAACTTTATCTTTTAAGGTTTCAGGGGTAAATAACTTGGGACTTTAAAATCTTGGACTTATGATCATATTTGAACTTTGGTGTAGAAGACTTTTGACTTAAAATATTTTAAAGTACTTATAGGCAAAGTTTGGGGTTCAAATTCATAAGTTGAAAAACTCGGGAGGGGTCAAATTATAATTTAGGATAAATATTTCAAACTTAAACCTTATTTTTCCATAACTTTGGCTAGGCTTGACCAAATATGGCCCTACCTTATACCATTTTGACCAGAAAAATAAAATAAAAATATTGGAAAAAAATTCAAAAAAAATCGTTTCGCCATGTGCCCTCACGCAAGGGATCAAAGTTCCTGGTCAAATAGTTCATCTTCAACCTCTCGATTTTTTACTTTAGGGTTTCAGGTTTTTTACCAAAGATATCTCCTTATTTTCTAAACCTTTTGAGATGATTTCTAAATAATCAACCAAAAATTTCATAAGGAATCCAAATATATAGGTTTTATGGATTGAGATGCAGTATAAAGTGAGTTCCATAACTATGTGTTTTGTTGAATTTTTTACTTAACATTCATGGCTTACAAGAATATGGCAGGGATTCTTATGAACATAGTTTAGTTTCTACTATGTTAAGGAGTAATTTGATTTTGATTTCAAGGTTTGAGGTGGATTGTATAAAGAGAATTTGAGATTTTGAGTTTTCTGGTTCAGAAAACACTTTCAATCCATTAGAGCTTGTTATGCAAATTCGTGGGCTTTAATCATTGCACAAGATTTTTTAAGGTTATAGTGAATATATTCATACTAAGCATTATTTTGAAGTTCACCATTAAAGCTCAAGCTTTAATGCTGGAATTTTCATATTTTGCACATAGGGCCTATTTTACACATAAAGTTTCTACTGTTTTGATGTATTCAAGCATTATAACAACACATAAATCATTTGTAATATCCTTCTCTAATCTTTCATTTAAATCTTTGTGTAAATTATATGGAAGTGGGGTTAATGATTGAAGAATCGCTACAGCGGAAATATTGCGACTTCTCAAATAAAATCCAATTTTAATTAATCCCAAATTTTAGTTAAACCCTAAAACATGCATCTAGATGATTTATCAAATAAAATATAGCATGCAGGATAAAACAAACAAATTCAGGAAAAATCCCCCAAAGGGGCAAAACCTTTTATTTCACTATAATTTGTAAGAAAGCGGCTTACACGGATTACAATGAAATAAGTGCGACATACGAAATACCCTCAGGCGTCGGTTTCGATGTCTCGGCTGAAATCTCCCGCAGGAACTCCAGGTGGTCAGCAATGAAGAAGAGAAACGGCTTCTCCATAATTTTGTCGGCTGGAATTTTCCCTTTCCAGGAGGGCAGCAATGAAGAAGAACGACGGATTCTCCACAAGGGTTGAACATAAGCAAAGTTGTGTTCTTGAGTTACCAAAAAAAATTCACAAAGGTTTGGCAATTGTGTGAATCAAAACATGAGTCTTGGGACTCAAAAAATATGAAGACTAGAGTAATTGGGACTCTCAAAAACGTCTTCCAAAGTCTTGCAAAACAACTCCCCCGAAGTTGGTATTTATAGGAAAACAGATGAAGAGATCCACGTTCTTAAAACTCTAAAATTCTATCCAGCGTACAGGTACCCCGAACCGGTTTGGGGTACCTCATGCGGTTTGGGGTACATCTCTGGTTTGGGGTACCTTTATGGTTTGGGGTTAAAAAAAAATCAACATTCTTCAAGGAATTTTCTCCAACTTCAAAAGGTCATAACTCCTTCAACGTAGCTCGGATTGAGGTTCCGTTTCTTCTAGTATCTTCGTTGTGGAGAGCTCTTCAACTTTCCAATTGACCAGACCTCCGGACTAAGGCTGTAAAATTACGAAAATACCCTTGAAGTCTCCTATCGTGCCTTTTTTCACTATTTTGACTTCTCTTGCGTACCACTTGCATTAAGTCCCTAAAATCAAGGAACGTGAAGTCGTTGAGGCAGATGAGGGACACATTAATGGAGATGTTGAATGCTTGATTCCTAGAATTCGGATAGAGGCCGTCATGTGAGATCGTGAGGTGACGTGCCAAATGTAGCGGCGTACGACATACATAAATGTAACATGTTGGACATGAGAAAAATGTCCTTACAAATCTCCCCCTATGTCTATGCCGGTAGATACATAAAAATCCGAATTATCAAATAACAAAATTGCCTATACAAATCTACCCTTCCATGAACCCAAAACTGGAAAGATACAAATGAATAAGTCTTCATCATTTGTTCTTCAAATCTTCAATCTTCAAAATCTCAAATCTTTTCTCATCAGGGTGTGCAATGCAGTGATCATCAATGTAGGACCTACACACATGAGATAAAGAAAAAATACCAAGTGACGTATCGAGTTTGAAATGAGATAAACATAGATACCAATATATGATAAGCATAAGTCAAATCTCAAACCCCCCCCAAAATTCAAACTTCCCCAAAATTAGATAATTCTTTCTCCCCCTTTTTATGATGTCTCCAAATAGACAAATAAGAAGAATGAATCAAACAAGCAAAATCGGGGTGTCACGGTATACAAATCAAGGCATCAATCAAATGGCAAACGTGCTCTTGCAAGGAGTTGCTAAAAAAAACTTCACAAACTATTTTTGAATTTTTCAAATTTTTCATACAAAACAAAAAAAATAGATACCATTTAAAAAAAATATGATACAAAAATCACACCATGGATATAAACTCAAACAACCAAGTCATGGAAATGGAATGAATGGGTGTGAACACATTCGATAGGTAAATCAACTCAATCAATCATATGTGCACGATACATATGTGTACCCCTAACGAATGATCATCAAAAGTATCCTTAGGTGTAAAAAATTTGTTGAATTTAGATGACATCGTCTTATGCAAACCAACAAATCAAAGTCAAAGTGATTTCCACACCAATAACGTCCAAAACATTGTAGCGCTTTTTCAAGATTTTCAAGGACGTGCAAATCCGTTTTAAATTCTCCAACCAAACTCCCTCATATATATTTTCTTTTAGAGGTAATCTAAATTCTCAAACTTTGGAGAATTGGTGCAAAAACCTAAATGGCCCATAATTTGGCATGAATTTCTTTTTATTGCCTTTCAATTCTTTCGGGCTCTTTAAACCTCTTTGGACCCCGGATAATAAAATTCCTCCATTTTTTAGGTCCAATTTAACGGTGGCTTAGTATTCGCAAAGGCTAAAGAACCTTTCGCAGCCCTTCCCCGTTTTAAAATAAAGCACACAAACTCACAAAACGGTTTTTATATGCAAAATTTCCTTATCAAAATTTATCGCGCTTGGTTCGTTTTAAGGACAGGATTGAAGTGAAAACACCCAACCAACATGTGATAAGACAAGCACAATAATCAAACAAATCCGTGCATGTGTGCAATAAAGGAAACATGAGTCAAACATGTAGGAAATGACACTTAATTACATCTTAATGACTCCAAACATTATAAAGCACATGGATGAATTGACTTATTGTCTCAAAACACTATCAAATAGTCACATGAAAATAATGAAATGATGTTGTGACTCGGTCATCCTAAGTGTTCATCCATAAATGGTGCAAACAAAACACAAAAATCTTTTTGAATTTTTCCAAAAAATTTCAAAAACAAAAAAATTATACAAAAAGTACAAGTCATCACACTAGCAAAAATATATCATGAAACCACAACTAGTGTATGACAAACATGCAAACACAATCAACCAAAAGATTTCACATGGGATGAATCACGTGCAAGCAAACGGGAATCGTGGACAAATAAACCATAATCCTCTAAATCCGATTTTCTAACCCCAAATAGATGTGTAACGGAGTGTGGGGGTTTTGGGAATCGAATTTATTATTTCATTAACCTTCCTAGGTCCATTTAAAAGCTGTAACAAAAGTGCCTAAGATGACCATGCCTACCGCAATGTGTACAAGAGTAAATCGGGCGGTGTGTGTTACCTAAAGGTGGCCCTCTCCTCAAATTTCTCGGTTGCTCTCTCCGAATTTGCCTAGGTGGGTCTCTCCTAATGATCCTAGGAGGTTCTCTCACGATGTTCCTATGGGGTGCTTTCCTAACAAACTTAGGTGCCTCTTTCTTAACAATCCTAGGAGGCTCTCTCACACGTGTGGGAATGTGTGCAGCATATTTTTCAAAACCAATTCCACCCCTATCCTTTTTTATCTCGATAGTGCCTAAAATCTTATCAAGTTTTTCAGACCTAGACTCCAAATCAAATTTCACCTTGCTCGAATCTCTCAAACTTTTCTCAAGTTCACCTATCCTACATTCAAGTAAGCGCCTAGACTCCTTCAACTCAAGAATCTCCTTTTTCATAGATTCCATCACGCCTCGAAGATCATCTCTCTCACCCTCGACATATCCCAGCTTCTCTCTCAAAATTTTCTCTCGTGCCCTAAGTTCTTCAATTAAAACATCATTATTTTGTAAGGCACGCTCTTTCAATTGAGCTTCAAGTTTTAAGTTTGCCTTTTTTGTCCTTAAACATTCAAAATACAAATTATTGTAGGCAACTTGAAAAAACTCAATTCTTCTTCTTCCTCCTCACTCTTTTCACCCTCACTCTCATCACTAATCACACGGATGGGAAGCTCTCGCCTAGAAGCATAAAAGACTTCTTCTTCCGAACCGCTATCACTAAGGGTAGAAACATGAGAAATCGGTTTATTCAATTTCTTCTTTAAATTTTTGGTACACCCATCTAACGTGTGACCATCACCCTCACAACAAGAACACCTCTTTGATTCGTTTTCAACAGAAAATTTAAAACAAGAGTTCGTGTGAATTTTTCAATTTACTTTTTCAAAAATTTGACATCGAAGATCATCAAAATCCATTTTTGTGCAAAATCAGGATCAAAACACAATAACTTAGTGCAACAGGATCTGATACCAATTTGTAGACGTGAGTAGACAAATTGTATCAGAAAGTAAATCCTTGAAAAAAAATCAGGATCACGCGATAAATTAGCGTAACCCACTCTGATACCAATTTGAAGAATCGCTACAGCGGAAATATTGCGACTTCTCAAATAAAATCCAATTTTAATTAATCCCAAATTTTAGTTAAACCCTAAAACATGCATCTAAATGATTTATCAAATAAAATATAGCATGCAGGATAAAACAAACAATTTCAGGAAAAATCCCCCAAAGGGGCAAAACCTTTTATTTCACTATAATTTGTAAGAAATCGGCTTACACGGATTACAATGAAATAAGTCCGACATATGAAATACCCTCAGGCGTCGGTTTCAATGTCTCGGCTGAAATCTCCCGCAGGAACTCCAGGTGGTCAGCAATGAAGAAGAGAAACGGCTTCTCCACAATTTTGTCGGCTGGAATTTTCCCTTTCCAGGAGGGCAGCAATGAAGAAGAAAGACGGCTTCTACACAAGGGTTGAACAAAAGCAGAGTTGTGTTCTTGGGTTACCAAAAAAAATTCACAATGGTTTGGCAATTTTGTGAATCAAAACATGAGTCTTGGGACTCAAAAAATATGAAGACTAGAGTAATTGGGACTCTCAAAAACGTCTTCCAAAGTCTTGCAAAACAACTCCCCCGAAGTTGGTAATTATAGGAAAACAGATGAAGAGATCCACGTTCTTAAAACTCTAAAATTCTATCCAGCGTACAGGTACCCCGAACCGGTTTGGGGTACCTCATGCGGTTTGGGGTACATCTCTGGTTTGGGGTACCTTTATGGTTTGGGGTTAAAAAAAAATCAACATTCTTCAAGGAATTTTCTCCAACTTCAAAAGGTCATAACTCCTTCACCGTAGCTCGGATTGAGGTGTCGTTTCTTCCAGATCTTCGTTGCGGCGAGCTCTTCAACTTTCCAATTGACCAGACCTCCGGACTAAGGCTGTAAAATTACAAAAATACCCTTGAAGTCTCCTATCGTGCCTTTTTTCACTGTTTTGACTTCTCTTGCGTACCACTTGCATTAAGTCCCTAAAATCATGGAACGTGAAGTCGTTGAGGCAGATGAGGGACACATTAATAGAGATGTTGAATGCTTGATTCCTGGAATTAGGATAGAGGTCTTCATGTGAGATCGTGAGGTGACGTGCCAAATATAGCGGCGTACGACATACATAAATGTAACATGTTGGACATGAGAAAAATGTCCTTACAATGATGATTATAGGAAAATCGTGGGTCAAAATTGAAGGAAATAAAAGAAAATAGAAAAAGGGGTCATTTTAATGACAAAGGGATGTTGTTAGAATCGAGATAGGGTTGTCGCACGAAGGTCGCGCGAAGAAGGTCTTCAAACGAGATCACACTGGATTACAGTCCTAAGTCGCGCGAAAGTCTCGCAAAGACACCCATCGAACAAGGTGGACATGTCGCTCGAACGAGATAGGCATGTCGTTCGAACGACGTGTATCAAAGTATGTGAAAAAGGGGTTAAAAGTGTGTTAAGTATAAAGTTGCAAGACTACTTGAAATGATAAAAAGGAAATTGTATTTTCTTATAAAAGTAATCTTAAGTGTAATTACATTTCTTGAATAAAGAAAGTTAAGAAATGTCTAGTTTGGAAAAATGATGGATAATGGTGTTGAATAAGTTTCAATGGTTAAACATTGGGAAGTTGGTGTGTATAACTTAATAATGTTGTAAAAGATTAACACTTACGAATTTGAAAAGAAAATAATGAAATAAAGATGTTTCCAATTAAGAAGAATATTACTCCAAGGTTAAAAGGGTGTTAAGGTGTTAAAACACTTAAGAAGTTAGTGTGGGTAACTTAATAGTGTTTGGAAAAATTAACACTTGCGAAAATGGAGTAAAAGATGAGTTTAAAAATAAATGGATAAAATGGTAATTTTACTTAAAGTGGAACATTTTTATGAAATAAAAATGTTGGAAAAGATGTTACACAAATTGGACTTAAATGAATATGATTTTTGGAATAAAATCAAGGTTAAAGTGTAAAGGACATGAAATGGTAAATTTCAAAGTGTAACACAAGTTGGGTTAAAATTCTGGGTTTTGGCAGAAAAGGTGGAATTATGTGTACAGTTGTAAAATATTAAAACACGTGTAAAGGAACTCAAATGACACCGGGATAATTAAGGAGGGACCGAAGCCCTGGGGTAAAAGACCCAAAACAACTGGCTAGAGCATATGGTGTGCATAGCTGGTGGTGTGGGGTCCGTTAAAGTATGCGATTATTGAAAGATTCCGCAAAAAGATAAATGAATAAGAAACATGTCAAGAAATGAGTTGTGAGGTGAAATGCGTTAATACAACCTATCTTGAATGAATTAATAAATGTGAAATGGACAAGAAAATGTGTGAATTGATTAATGTCCATAAGGTAAAGAAAGGGTAAAGTAAGTGGGAAAATGGGTGGTTAAGCAACCTAGGTGGTTAAACCCATAATTAACACAAGAATGTGTTGTAAAAGGTTTTCAAAGGCTAAATGAGTATTTTCTAACACGGTGTTCGCGTGTGTTGAAATGGTGATTTTCAGTCAAAATACTAATGTGGATTGGTTAAAATAAAAAGGGTAATTTCGATAAAGAAATGGTTTTCGGTCAAACCAAGTGTAGTTATTTCAAGTATTTAACCGTGTGTGATAAATAAGGTGAGAAATGTCAAGATGAGAAAAACGAAGTCTTTATAAGATTAAGGTAAATTAATCTGGATAAATAAGGTTTTTGGAAGTAATTATTTCATGCATTAAATATGTGTACATATGTATATAAGGTAGTTGCCTATGCACGTAGACATAACGTGTTAGAGTCTTCTTTCTGTCGTTCGATTCTATATTGTATTTGTATATTTCCCACTGAGCATTTGGCTCACACCCTTGCTTTGTTATGGAAGGTTGGGAGCGATTTCATATTTTGAGAGCGTTATACAGGTAAGTACCTTCATTATTGTTACATTAGTAGCTCTGTATGCTTGGACTTCGGGGTACTCCCCATGGGTCCCTCGCGTAGTTTAATTTCAAATTGGAATCGCATTCTAAACAAGTGAAATGCTAATTAAAATTAAACTGGACTAGCAGTATTATATAGGTTTTTCCATTGCACTTCACACCTAACGCTCGGATCGGATCGAGTTGACCATGGGTAACCCATAATTCCGAGCCGACGCGTTACAAATTGTGACAAACCGCCTACTAAAATAACAGGTGGCCAGCCCAATACTCTAATAATCACAGGAATCATAGATGGTCCATTCTCAGCATCACTGTCGATTAAAATAATAGTAAGAGATAACCACCAATCATTTTAGAAAACGGACTGTCAAATTTAAAATTTTGTAAGTAAAAGAAAAACACTTAGACAATCCAATTTGCAAAAACGGTGGATACCAAAAATCAACGGATAAAAGAATGACAATATAATAAATAATAACCGAATAAGCTGTTGGTTAACAGACCAATACAAATAGTTACACTGAGTATTACAATTTAATATCATAGTAATAATAAATGATTACAAAGCATGGGCAACACGCCCGAATAAATAAACTGAACATAACTAGAGTCCAAAGGATAGAGGCGTCTAAAACAAATATCCTACAACATACACAATATGTTATAGCTCCACGACAACTGAAATGGAGAGTCAATACGGGTGTCCTTGTGGTAGAGCACCTGAACGGACAAAGAGTTGCATGCAAAATAGAGAAATATAGACGGGTCAGGGACCGGTTTGATATAATTACCATGTGACTAAAATGCATGACAGTTAAGTGCGTAATTCTCTCGCAATTAACATGATATTTCTCACCTCTCAATTCTAAAATCACAACCTAGCGCAATATCAATGAAATGCTCAATGATCAAATATGAAAGGGGAGAACTCATCTACAATACTCAAGGAGTCATCAAATCAATTATTCACAATCTAAATACACAATTCCTTTCCTTATTAGGAAATACAAAAATGGCAATTCATTTTATTAAATGTTTACCAATAAATCTCATTTCAAAACTTTCTTTAAAAATTTTATTTCCTTGCCTCGATCCAAGAAAAATACTCAAGGAGTCAGCAAGTTTTATTATCATAAAAATGCTTTATCATTTTCATATCATCCCATTTCCCTTCTTCCATCCGGGAAATGTAATCAACTTTCCATTTCCTTTCTTCCATCCAGGAAATGTAATTTAAATCCATTTCATTATCATAAAATGCTTTAATAACAATAATGTCCCACATTCTTAGAATAGTAATATATATCATATAACGCATCTAAGACCGCCCGTCAGAGTTTCCCCACTGTGCACGCCCCTAAATGGCTATCATCTTCCAGGGCCTATCACCAAGACAACCTGGGATCCTACCGAAACGTCGGGAAGCGTCCATATGTCTGCGGGAGAGTCATAACCACACCCAGAATTATCTCACCATCGCAGAAACATACAATAAACGCTCATATGGCCTAGGGATATATCCACCCTGCATTCATTAGCCAGGGGGCTTCACCACACGCGCGAACTTCCCTTATGATAGCGATTTAGAGAGGTGTGTATACATAAATTAACATTAATAAAAATCATTTTTCTTCCCATTTGAAAACATCCATTTTTACATTCTCAAAATCATTTGTACTTAACCATTTAGTACCACATTTTAGAATATGCATTTCTTATTCATTAAGTCATATTTTATTAATGACCTAAGACCCGAAGTGTCATTATCCTCAAAATAGTCTCCAAGAGTTCAACACAATATCCTAAATCATCAAAGTGAGTCTCCCTCAATAATTTCCTCCCAAAAGTCTCAACATTAACATTTTATATTCGATAGATTTTCGGTTAACATCCTATATCAAACGAAAGATTTAACCTTTATAACTACCCCTTGGGATAAGCCTAAATATCCCCATGCTAGCCTAGGATGTTTGTCTACCCAAAACAACCCTCTAGGACTCCTCATTACTTACCAAAGGAAGGTTCCTAAACCTCAAACCTAACAGAAAAGGGATAAAAACTAAGCTGGAACAACATCTTAAAAATGCAGGATTTCTGAATCGATTCGCCCTGGCCGAATCGATTCGGTCTGAAAAGCGAATCGATTTGGATAGGCCAAATCGATTTGGTCAAGAAAACCTTGACATTCTGCAAACCCCGAATCGATTCGCATGGTCCGAATCGATTCAGTCAACTCAAACCTAACACCTTCCCCATGGGCGAATCGATTCGCTAGGGGCAAATCGATTCGGCCCTGCAGAAAACCCAAGTTTGGGCTACGGGTTGTTTGAACCCTAAAACCCCAAAACCCTCAAATTCTTGATTTCTTCCAACATCAACAACAATTATTTATACTACATCATTTCTATACTACAACTAACTTATATTTTCTCCTCAAATCAAATCAAAACAAAGATTAAGGGATTAAACACCAAAAATACCCAAAACCCATAAATGGTTTAAATCTCCAAAAACTTAACTATACATGCAATTTATCACATTAAATCAATATTTAGCAAGTAAGAAACTTGCCTCGAGGTTGTAGTCTCGGATCCTCTTCCGGTAGCAACGGATTCTAGCCCAAATATTCCATTTTTCTCTCTTTTCTTCCATTTCTCCCAACCCTCTCTTCTCTCTCTCTCTCTCTCTCTCTCTCTCTCTCTCTTGGCTTCTAACATAAGATAAGGGGAAAAAAAGGATTGGGAGACTTATACGGGTCTTAAACATAAATTCCACTCTTTTAAATGTTAATACACCACTAAAATGACTCGTAACCACATAATTGAGTCATAATCCGTCAAAAGTGCCCGAAACTCAAAAATACAACTTGGCACTAATTTTGACTATCTCGACTATTCTAAAAACAACCGCACCCCCTATTTTGGAATTCGGAATATCGTGAACTATTTTTGTGTTCCAAATTCATTTTATTTCATTAATTATACTCCAATTTACATATGAGTCATAACCGTCGTTTTACATATAACGACGTAATAAAACACAATATAATGCTATTTACCTTCTCATAACGGTAAATAGACAAAACATAGTAAATATTATCCCTTAATATCATGGGAAGTAATATTTACTCCAACTTCCCCTATTTTATAAAATTAGCCCATCAGGCAAAATAATATAAAATAGTCACTCAAAAGCCTAGGTTGTTACATACTCCCCCCTTTAGAAGGGAATTTTGCCCTCAAAATTCAGGCGTACCCCATAATCATACAAAGGGTATACTATTCCAAACTATCGTTTCATCATTCTTAGCAAACCCTTCGGCAGTGCGGCGTCCCCATTGGACTCGGACTAAGGTCATCACTATTCGATATTAGTCTACATTCTTCGTGCTCTAAAATAGCACTAAATCGTTCCTCATGAACTATCGATACTACCTTTCTACTACGGAAGGAGATACCTACATATCTCGGCACATATTGCCTTTCTTCCCTAATCACATTATACCCTTGCCAGGGAATAACTACACTAACATATAATCGCTCAACCCCAACACTACTTACTTCTATTTGCATTGGCATAGCCCTTAAAAGTATGCGGCTCAATGAGCCCAATCATTAAAGAAATATTCTCAGACCACTCCAATCCCAAGGAATATATTGTCCGCCGGTTCCATTCCAATGAACAGGCAAATTACTCAGCCGACTACACTAGGCCACACACAAGGCACCATACTTGTAGAAAATGATTCGAACTATTATACGGAAATTTCGATCCAATAAAGCTATTACTCCTGTCCTTCCTTTAAGTCGAACCCACCCATCCATTTATGGGTGGTAGGATATATCCCATATCCATACAGTTCCCATTTCTCTCTCGAAACTTTACCAAAATTGTTACACGAGGATCTAGTCTCGGTCCACCGCTATTCGGGTAGGCACCTTACACAGTTCCATAACTTCACCATAAATAGTCCGCCCCGACACATAGTACAACACCCTGTTGTTCGTGAAAAGACTAAATTTCCTGCCCAGGAAGTAGTGCCTCTATTTCTTTTAAGGCGAGTACTACCGCTATGAACTCTAATTCAAGCGTGGGATAATACTTCTCACGAGATTTAAGTCTGTGAGACGCATAAACAGTGGGTTCATGCTCCAGTATTAATACTTCCCATTCCTGGCAGAGACTCGTTCGTTAAATCTACTCCCGATCTTAACAACACGAGTGCAAGAGTAAAAGTCAGCTCATACTCCAATTCCTCGAAAACTAAGTTACCAACGTAACTCTCTATCAATGAGCGGCCCCACCTTCTATGGCCTAACATTCTGAATCACTCAAGATCCTATACCTCTTCGTTATAGGGACCTAATCCTACTTAGAGTTAACCCACAAACCTATTGTGGTCAACTCCCTACCGCCTTCCTAACACAACGTCACATATCCTAAGGGCCTTACGTCCTAATAATCCTAAGGTCAATCTATACCCTAATCGATTCGTATAAATATTATCCTAATTATATCCCTAGTGTCCAAGACCTTTCCCAACTTCCGACATTCGCTTGGTTTCATGCGTGGGACGTCTCGCCAAGGCGAAATCCAAATAAGGAACCCTCCCGTTACACTACTACCTCGCATCATCGGTCATCGAAATATAACGGTCAAAGACACATGATCGGGACCACTAAAATCCTAACTCGTAACCCTACTAATGCACTTCTACTTCTATGTCCTACCATCTCAATTAACTAAAAATTTAACTAACCTGGCATTTACTTTCTATAAGATGCCACAAATGTTTTATCCAAATATACATACATACATTATTTTAAATGGCCTTGTCATTAAGGCATAACCATAAGTCTCAATCCGGCTTTCTTATCTTAGTCTCCCCCACATCGATCAGAGGGAAGGACTATTACAGTGCTCCTATATCGCACATCAACTTAGCCCTTAAATCACTAAATCACGTGATTTTTGGCTACAACCCCTCAGAACCAACATCTTAACAATAAAGATAAAATAAAAAGAAAGAAAGAATGGCATCTCTCCACTTCCAACGTCGTTAAGGTTCATGCGTGGAGCGTCTCGCAAAAGAGAAATCCAAATAAGAAACCCTCCAATGCATTACTACTTAACTTTGTTGGTCGTGGAGATAAGGCAACATCATACATAAGCAAAGCAAATAAATAATTAAACAAGACAAACAAAACAAATAATGAAAACTTCCTACATACCTTAAACCACCCCTATAAAGCCTCAATCCTATATCCAGATGAGATATTATAGAACAACTAGTTCCACTTTGAAACTAGACATAGGATAGCCTCGCGATTTATTCGCTTGCTATCGCTCCAACCAAACCAAGGATATTCCCACTCGTAAAGCACATATAATACGAGTAGTACATACCACACATATACTTCTAAAATATCATCACTCGCCTTATATCGAGTGAAGAAAGAAAACATATAACCTCCCTACCATGGAAGTCATATAGATATACTTCTATAATAACGTCGATAGTGCCACAAACTCAATATACACACCCGAATCTAGAGTAAATACAATACTACTCCATCTTATCATACAAAAAGCACCACCCTTATCTATGGTGGAATTCCCGCCAACATTCATGCCAATCTCTTTGGCCACTACTAATGGTTCTTAGACACATTATTCTAGTCTTCACCAAACCAAACTACTTCCATTTATGTCCCAACTAGGCACACTATTCTTGTCGGTTGTCTTCAATCGACAAGATCAAAACGCACTGTTCCACATTTCACGTCAGAATCGTTTCTCCATCTCTAACTACCAGACGATTACCCTCATAGTTCCCTTAACCTCCTCAACAAATAGAACATTCTACTAGCCTCCCATCCTTAGTTCAATGAGTCTTCCCCGAGTGGAGGTCCACCAATGGGGTTTCATGAACACTACTTCTCTAGAAGTGTTAGAAACACTTACTTGTGAGCCTATCATTTCCACTGAAGGTCTCTCTCCTCCTTGTACCAACCTACTTAGATTCAAGGTTTCCTTAACCCTGCAACTCTTTATTCACTATCGGCCTCTGACAGAACCTCATGTGAACACTTGAGAATCTACTTTCTCATCTTTCCTAATATCCCAGAGAAACTCGCGGTTGAAAACATCTACCGGGTTTCTCTATGGGCAAACCTCCTGCTCCACCAAAATATGGCGACTACCCTTTTCGCCATTTCAACCTTACTCCAACGGGTGAAAATTTTCCTCCATCTTTCACATCTGGGCACTTCTATACCCCTCTCTAGGATAAAACTCTTGGGCCTTATACTTCTACCTAATGAGGTTACACTTCCTCCATCCGACCAAGCTTCAACATGGGGTCCTCGATAAGGACCTCTCAATCCCAACTTAATGTTGCTTGGAATCCCAAGCTTAGTACCACTATCTATTGGCAGCGGTACTTGAAAAACTATATCTACTATACTTAGTAGTCGCGGTAGTAATATATAAAAATGCTACAAAGAGAGAGACCTCTAAAGCGGTCCTCATCCCCGACTACAGCTTACAGCTCTTAGTAATCCCATCTCATGGCACCTTCACAATGTCCTTCCTTAACAACCTTCCTCGGTCGACTTATGAGTCTCACACGAACGCGCAAGAGATTTTCGGGGTTCTCATATCATAGCAGGAGAACAAAATCTCACAAGAGAAATAAACAATCTTAATCTTAAGGCTCTATATCAAATCAAAAGTAACGCTGGAAGCGAAATATGTCCGCACAGATTCCTAAGGACTCTAAAACCTGGCTCTGATACCATCTGTGACAACCCGCCTACTAAAATAATAGGTGGCCAGCCCAAGGAATCATAGATGTTCCATTCTCAGCATCACTGTCGATTAAAATAATAGTACGAGATAACCACCAATCATTTTAGAAAATGGACTGTCAAATTTAAAATTTTGTAAGTAAAAGAAAAACACTTAGACAATCCAATTTGCAAAAACGGTGGATACCAAAAATCAACGGATAAAAGAATGACAATATAATAAAAAATAACCGAATAAGCTATCGGTTAACAGACCAATACAAATAGTTACACTGAGTATTACATTTTAATATCACAGTAATAATAAATGATTATAAAGCGTGGGCAACACGCCCGAATAAATAAACTGAACATAACTAGAGTGCAAAGGATAGAGGCGTCTAAAAAAATATCCTACGACATTCGTAATATGCTATAGCTCCACGACAACTGAAATGGAGAGTCAATACGGGTGTCCTTGCGGTAGAGCACCTGAACGGACAAAGAGTTGCATGCAAAACAAAGACATATAGACGGGTCAGGGCCCGGTTTGATATGATTACCATGTGACTAAAAGGCATGACAGTTAAGTGCGTAATTCTCTCGCAACTAACATGATATTTCTCACCTCTCAATTCTAAAAGCACAACCTAGCGCAATATCAATGAAATGCTCAATGATCATATATGAAAGGGGAGAACTCATCTACAATACTCAAGGAGTCATCAAACAAATTATTCACAATCTAATAAATCTCATTTCAAAACTTTATTTACCAATTTTATTTCCTTTCTTCCATCCAGGAAAAATATATATTTTAAAGAAAGTTTTATTATCATAAAAATGCTTTATCCTTTTCATATCATCCCATTTCCCTTCTTCCATCCGGAAAATGTAATCAACTTTCCATTTCCTTTCTTCCATCTAGGAAATGTAATTTAAATCCATTTCATTATCATAAAATGCTTTAATAACAATAATGTCCCACATTATTATAATAGTTATATATATCATATAACGCATCTAAGACCGTACGTCCTGGTTTCCCCACTGTGCGCGCCCCTAAATGGCTATCATCTTCCAGGGTCTATCACCAAGACAACCTGGGATCCTACCGAAATGTCGGGAAGCGACCATATGCCTGCGGGAGAGTCATAACCACACCCAGAATTACCTCACCATCGCAGAAACATACAATAAATGCTCATATGGCCTAGGGATATATCCACCCTGCATTCATTAGCCAGGGGGCTTCACCACACGCGCGAACTTCCCTTATGATAGCGATTTAAGAGGTGTGTATACATAAATTAACATTCAGAAAAATCATTTTTCTTCCCATTTGAAAACATCTATTTTTACATTCTCAAAATCATTTGTACTTAGCCATTTAGTACCACATTTTAGAATATGCATTTCTCATTCATTAATTCATATGTTATTAATGACCTAAGACCCGAAGTGTCATTATCCTCAAAATAGTCTCCAAGAGTTCAACACAATATCCTAAATCATCAAAGTGAGTCTCCCTCAATAATTGCCTCCCAAAAGTCTCAACATTAACATTTTATGTTCGATAGATTTTTGGTTAACATCCTATATCAAACGAAAGATTTAACCTCTATAACTACCCCTTGGGATAAGCCTAAATATCCCCATGCTAGCCTAGGATGTTTGTCTACCCAAAATAACCCTCTAGGACTCCTCATTACTTCCCAAAGGAAGGTTCCTAAACCTCGAACCTAAAAGAAAATGGATAAAAACCAAGATGGAACAACATCTTAAAAATGCAGGATTTCCGAATCGATTCGTCGTGGCCGAATCGATTCGGTCTGAAAAGCGAATCGATTCGGATAGGACGAATCGATTCGGTCAAGAAAACCTTGACATTCTGCATAACCCCGAATCGATTCGCATGGTCCGAATTGATTCGGTCAACTCAGACCTGACACCTTCCCCATGGGCGAATCGATTCGCTTGGGGCAAATCGATTTGGCCCTGCAGAAAACCCAAGTTTGAGCTACGGGTTGTTTTAACCCTAAAACCCCAAAACCCTCAAATTCTTGATTTCTTCCAACATCAACAACAATTATTTATACTACATCATTTCTATACTACAACTAACTTATATTTTCTCCTCAAATCAAATTAAAATAAAGATTAAGGGATTAAACACCAAAAACACCCAAAACCCATAAATGGTTTAAATCTCCAAAAACCTAACTATACATGTAATTTATCACATTTAATCAATATCTAGCAAGTAAGAAACTTGCCTCGAGGTTGTAGTCTCGGTTCCTCTTCCGGTAGCAACGGATTTCAGCCCAAATCTTCCATTTTTTTCTCTTTTCTCCCATTTCTCCCAACTCTCTCTTCTCTCTCTCTCTCTCTCTCTCTCTCTCTCTCTCTTGGCTTCTAATATAAGATAAGGGGAAAAAAAGGGGTGGGAGACTTATACGGGTCTTAAACATAAATTCCCCTCTTTTAAATGTTGATACACCATTAAAATGACTCGTAACCACATAATTGAGTCATAACCAGTCAAAAGTGCCCGAAACTCAAAAATACAACTTGGCACTTATTTTGACTATCTCGACTATTCTAAAAACAACCGCACCCCCTATTTTGGAATTTGAAATATCGTGAACTATTTTTGTGTTCCAAATTCATTTTATTTCATTAATTATACTTCAATTTATATATGAGTCATAACCGTCGTTTTACATATAACGACGCAATAAAACACAATATAATGCTATTTACCTTCTCATAACGGTAAATAGACAAAACATAGTAAATATTATCCCTTAATATCACGGAAAGTAATATTTACTCCAACTTTCCCTATTTTATAAAATTAGCCCATCAGGCAAAATAATATAAAATAGTCGCTCAAAAGCCTGGGTTGTTACACAAATGGTATCAGAGCTCTAGGTTCAAGGTTCCTTTTAGGAGTGATGTGGTGAGGTCGGTATTGGATCTTTTGACGTCGGTGTTGGTTTGGGTCGGTCATGCTAGTTTGGTGACGGTTGAGTTCGTGTCCTCGACGGTTAAGTCAAATAGGCTAGCATGACAATAAGTTAGTGCCAAGTAGCATGCGATCAAGTTGATGGTTATTAATCGCTTTCGCACTTCTGATTAGATTTGTTAGTAATTTACGGGTGTTCGTGCAAATAAATAGTGGAGACACCGTGGTTGTTAGTGTGAGGTGCCTATGTTCCAATCCTTGATGATGTAGAGCATTCTGAGATGTTAATAGAGTGAGATGATGCCCATTGGGCAGGTGGCACAAATTGCACATGGCCAATGATAGAGGTTGATGGTTAGGGTGTCGTGACTAAGAACCTGTTGATTTGTGATTAAAAAGTATATAGCCCTTGGGTACGGTGCTTACGGGTAATTAACGTCGGTAATGTAATTAGGAAAATTCGATCCTCGGGGTGATATCGCACTTGATGTTAGTCTGGTGAGTATATGAAGTTGTGTAGGCTAATAGTGGAAACACCGTGATCATGTGCATGAGATGTATTGTGTGATAACTTTGATTATGAAAGTAGCCTTGGTAGTGGCAACAGTAAGTAGTGTTCGTTGCGACCTAGCTCTAAAGGTTGTATATTTCATATATGGAGGTTAGGTGACTGAGTGGCATTCATAAGTATTGATTATATGGTGATAACGTATTGGGTCCCTTGGTTGAGGACTTGGTTTAGTGTATCTTGATTATAATGTGGTATTGAGGAATAGGATCTCACGTGGTGCCCGTGGTGTAGGCCTTGGTATTTATAGGTAATACCCGACATCAAGTATCCTACCAAGATCTATATAGTCGTGTTGGCTTGCAGGTTAGCACATGGCATGATGTTCACATAGTGAGACAATTTAGTTGTCATGGTTGAACATTAATTGAGGATTAGGTGAGACAAAACTTGAAGTTTATAGGTGCAGGCGACGTCCTGTACACTGCCATAATTCGTAGTAGCGTTGGTTGTAGTTTGTACGTGGCCTATGGTCAAAACCATTCGGGTGAAAGATAAGAGTAGTATCCAAGTGTGAAGACTCATTTTAGCCACCGATGTGAAGGATAAATGCGAGGTAATCTTAGTGTGAGTGTGGTTTAAAGGAATTTTGAGGTGCCCATAGGACAAATTGTGTGTTGCGTCATTGGGGATAGAGATCAAATGTTGTGACTCCTTGAGGTGTTTGATGGTTAAGTGGCATTATAGGTAGAAACTCGTAGACTAGTGTATTTTCGATCACCGATTAATTTCGATATGAATATTGAAGGGTTTATAGAGCTCACGTACAATGATAAAGGTACGGATGATGAAATCTTTTCGGGTCTAGAGGACGGTTACATAAAATGTGTTTAGTGCCCTTAGGAGGCCAGTTAGTCCGGTGTGAAGGACCATTATCATCCTAGCAATGATTGTGTTGAGGGTCTGTGATGATCCCAGATTGTTGGTCGTATAGCGTGCGTGTAGGGTGTGGCTTCCCAAATTGGCACAGATGGGTAGTGTAATCCCTAAGATATGGTGATAGCTTGTTTCATTATAGGAGTGGTGCTCAGATGTCATGGAATGACTAGTATGGGTGTGGTGATACTCGATTTCGGGATGTACTAGAAAATGTATTCAAGACTTAGAGTGATGGTGCCATGTGGAGACTTGAAGATGGAAACTGGGGTGGGGTAACATCGAAACATGATTATAACGTTGGCGTGTGTCGAAGGTATATGCTAGGGTAGCCTTAGCAATGTAAGGACTAGTTCTTGGCACGTCGTGCCAAGCCAGTACGAAATAGAAGATGTAGCCCTGTGTGATATTGACTAACCTTAGAAGGCCAATGGAGGTTGGTGTGGTCGCCATGTAAATTCTGAATGGGTATAAACAGAAAGTAAGTTTGGTGGAAACCTTGTGCGGTTAAAGGACACGATAAGGTGAGTTCCTCGCTTAAACTATGTAATGCCTACAGGAGTTTAGTATTTCAATCACGATATGATAAGCCAGATAACAGCCTAAGTGTAGACTGTTGGTGATGTCATCACTAGTAATTGGACAAGGTCAATGTAGACAAAGGCGTGAGGTATCCTCCAATCGGAATGGTTCATGTATTCCAAGGATATGAAGAGTAGGGCCTCACTCCCAAGGAGGGAAGTCGGGCATTGACTTCCTAGAGGACAACCGATTCATATATCACTTTCGTGTTGTGAGAATGAATGGTTGTGATTCGATTCGTCACGGCTAGTGACCCAAGCCAGGGTATGTGGCAAGGATTAGTACTCATGAGAACTTTAGGAATGAGTGGTATGACTTCAAGAATGTGGCGTAGGTTCGATTTCGTAAATCATAGTCGAACGCTTATGAGCAAAATTTCTTATCACGATTGCTTGTTCCTTCTGACTCTTCATGTTTCTCTTTTGGTTTCGGTAATCGAGGATCGGTATTCTCACATGCATGATAACTCGGATTGGTGCCATGCCATGGCACGACACGGTTGGGCCTAGTAGAGCGTGATGGACTGGGTATGGTCAATATTGCTCAGTAACTGGGTGCGCCATATCTGAGGTATTCTTGCTATTGCATAAAGTTATGTGTATGGGTGGTTGCACTTTTGGCCACACAATTTTGCTCGTGGTATTGATCGTTCTTAGGATTAGTGACCTTTTGACTGGCTGGCATGGCAGTCAGTGGCTATGGTAGCAAAGAGTGGGATGATAACTTGAGGATATGTCATAGTGTTAAAAATCGAGGAGAACTTAGCATACGATATTGCTTTGCCACAATGAGTGGATTAGAGCGAGGCTCTTACGAGTACTCAAAGGTGAGACACCTAGGGTAGCACTGGGTTCATCAGAGTGACACAGAAGAAGGTGTAAGTAGGGTGCACAGTGATGACTTGATAATAATATTACTTCTTGGAGTGAGAGAATAACATAGTTTGGTCATTTGCGAGCTTATACGAGTTGTGTATTCAGGATAACCTGAAAATTTATGGGACACGGGATGTGAAATCCTAAGATGTAATTGACATTGGTGATGAATACGAAGATTAGTTATATTACGGTTCACGTTGGGTGAGTGTTGATCGCTAGAAAGGGTCACCCGTGGAGGCGCCACCATGCCTTGGGTACTAGCTTGGTTGGTACTTGAAATTGTTTGAACATGATCATCAAGTGAGTGACGACTCGGAGTCGATTATGAGACATTCATGGTTGGCGGGATGGTGAGCATTAGAGCATGTTGCATGTTGCATGTTGATTATTTGGTGACAAACCCCGTATGGAGGCACGTAGGGTAACCTTAGTGTTGACAACTTCGATGAATTTGTCTTTGAGGATTTCTATGGATTAGAATAAAAGTTGGTGAACCTCATACGCTTAAGGATTAACGGATCGAGAATTTCAGGGATGAAATTTCCCAAGGAGGGAAGTTTGTAATATCTTGCTCTAATCTTTCATTTAAATATTTGTGTAAATTATACTGAAGTGGGGTTAATGATGATTATAGGAAAATTGTTGGTCAAAATTGAAGGAAATAAAAGAAAAAAGTGGTCATTCTAACGATAATGGGATGTCGTTAGAAGCGATATGGGATTGTCGCGGTAAGGTCGGCGAAGCATGTCTTCAAACGAGATCACACTACATTACGGTCCTAGGTCGCGCGAAGACAACCATCGAACGAGATAGGCATGTCGTTCGAACGATGTGTCTCGAAAATGTTTTAATCAGATTGTCCTTGTGCTCTTTCACATTTATGACCCTTGATTTGGTGTGCTGTCAAGCTCAAATGAGCCCAAAATGGGCAAAACGGGATTTTTAGTCTTTAAGGGGATTTTTAAAAGGCATGTTTGGTTCAATTGTTGGGGGAAAATGCAAAGAGAGAGAGAGAGAGAGAAGGGTGGCCTTCCACCATTGTTGGGTTGTTCTTCCACCTCTTCCCACCACAAACCACCACTCCTCCACCATACATCAACCATAAACCACCATTTTCTTAGTGAATTCCACCATATTTGAACCATGCACACCCATTTCCACCATTGTTGAAGAAGAGCTGCAAATTTGTAAGGTGTTGTTGGGAGTTTTTGGAGAAGATAAAGATGGAACTTTCATGGAGTTTGAAGTGATTTTTGAAAGGGTTTTGCTTGGAAGCTTGAATGGAGCATTTTGGAGGGTGCATTTGGTAACCCTTTGAGGCCACCTTTGGGGTGGGGATTGCTCCTCCTACACCAACCTTTCTACCACCATTGGAGTCTTTAGAGGTGGAAAAATATTACTTTTAGTATTAAGACTCTATTTTGTATATTTGTAGTCTTGTTGTTAGATTATATGAGTAGAGTGCATTTGATTAAATGATGAAATTCATGTGTAGTAAATAATAAACATTTTTATTGAATAAAAATGTTGGTAAAATGTTATTTTGTTGAAAATAAAGAATGAATATATATTTCAAAGTCTTGAAATATTAAAATTTTGTATTTTATGAAAATGGTGTATTTTCTAAAAAGATTGATGTTAAACATTTTATAAAATAAAATGTTTGGAAATAATTATTTATTTTGTTAAACATTGGTGAAATAATGTTTTAAAGTTTCTTGAAAAAATGTAAAGTTCATGAAAAATGGGTATTTATTGAGTTTGAAGAAATAAAATGTCTTTTATGCCTTGAATGTATATTTTTGCAAGTATGATGAATTTCTAGAATGAAAAATATATTTAACCCAGTTGACAGGCTTTTAAGGTTTAAAATTGATCTTCTCGTGCATGTAAACTTGTAGTATTTTGGCAATAAATGTATAAACAAGTTTAAAGAAGATTTTGTTGGGTTTAGGCATGGAACAAAGAATAGTAGAAATTATTGTCTTCAAAGTGTGTTAAAAGGGGGTTAAAAGTGTGTTAAGTACAAAGTTGCAAGACTACTTGAAATGAGAAAAAGAAAATGGTATTTTCTTATAAAAGTAGTCTTAAGTGTAATTAGATTTCTTGAATAAAGAAAGTAAAGAAATATCTAGTTTAAAAAAATGATTATTAATGGTGTTGAATAAGTGTTAATGGTTAAAGATTGGAAAGTTGGTGTGTATAACTTAATAACGTTGTAAAAGATTAACACTTATGAAATTGGGAAGGAAATAATGAAATAAAGATGTTTCCAATTAAGAAGAATATTACTCCAAGGTTAAAAGGGTGTTAAGGTGTTCAAACACTTAAGAAATTAGTGTGGGTAACTTAATAGTATTTGGGAATATTAACACTTGTGAAAATGGAGTAAAAGAAGAGTTTGAAAATAAATGGGTAAAATGGTAATTTAACTTAAAGTGGAACATTTTTATGAAATAAAAATATTGGAAAAGATCTTACATAAATTGGACCTAAATGAATATGATTTTTGGAATAAAATTAAGGTTAAAGTGTAAAGGACATGAAATGGTAAATTTCAAAGTGTAACACAAGTTGGGGTGAAATCCCGAGTTTTGGCTTCGGCCAAGTAAAAGGAAAGGTGGAATTATGTGGAAATTTTTAAAATATTCAAACACATGTAAAGAAACTCGGATGACACCAGAATAATTAAGGAGGGCTTGCAGTCCTGGGGTGAAAGACCCAAAACAACTGGCTTGAGCATATAGTGTGCATAGCTGGAGGTGTGGAGCCCGTTAAAGTATGATGTTATTGAAAGATTCCGAGAAAAGATAAATGAATAAGGAACATGTCAAGAAATGGGTTGTGTGGTGAAATGTGTTAATACAACCTATTTTGAATGAATTAATAAATGATCCGATAAAGATGAAATGGACAAGTAAATGTGTGAATTGATTAAAATCCATAAGGTAGAGAATAGGGTAAAGTAAGTGGGGAAATGGGTGGTTAAGCAACCCAAGTGGTTAAACCCATAATTAAAACAATAACGTGTTGTAAAATGTTTTCAAAGGCTAAATGAGTATTTTCTAACACGGTGTTCGCTTGTGTTAAAATGGTGATTTTCAATTAAAATACCAATGTGGATTGGTTAAAATAAAAAAGGTAATTTCGGTAAAGAAATAGTTTTCGGTCAAACCAAGTGTAGTTATTTCCAGTATTTAACCGTGTGTGTTAAATAAGGTGAAAAATGTCAAGATGAGAAAAAAGGAAGTCTTTATAAGATTAAGGTAAATTAATCTGGATAAATAAGGTTTTCGAAATTAACTATTTCATGCATTAAGTATGTGTATATATGTATACAAGGTAGTTACATGTGCACGTAGGCATAATGTGTTAAGAGTCTTCTTTTTGTCGTTCGATTATATGTTGCATTTGTATATTTCCCATTGACCATTTGGCTCACACCCTCACTTTGTTACGGCAGGTTGGGAGCGGTTTCGTATTTTAAGAGTGTTATACAGGTAAGTACATTTTTTATTATTGTATGCTTGGACTTTGGGGTACTCCCTATGGGCCCCTCACGTAGTTTAATTTGAAATTGAAATCGCATGTTAAACAAGTGAAACGCTAATTAAAATAAAATTGAACTAGCAACATTATATAGGTTGTTTCATTGCACTTCACACCTAACGCTCGGGTCGGACTGGCTTGACAATGGGTAACCCATAATTTCAGATCGGGTCGTTACATCATTTGGAATTGAAAGAACTGAATGTAATGCATAAATTGATGGGTTACCTGTTTTGAAGAAAAATCAAGTTTTTGAAACTACTGATGAGGTGAGTTTTTATGGTTGAACTCGTGGGGTTTTTATAGTGTTAGAACAAGGGAGTTGATTAGTTCAAATCGGTGGTGGATTTGAACTAATTTTAAAGAGTTCCATAGCTTGGTAATTGAACCTCACATGTTTGTATGGATGTGTATAAATAACAAATATTAAGTATTCAGTCCTTGGTTGATAATTTTTGTGCTTATATAGCCACAAAAGTGTGATTTTAGTAAAGTTTAGGGGTATTTTTGTAATCTTATAAAGTTACAGGGGTTGGAAATATAATTTCTAATAAATTGAAGTCTAGAGGATTAATGTGATATAAAGTTTGAGTTTAGGAATTGAGTATATGTTATGATAGTTTAAAGTTTTTAGGGTCCAATTTGTCATTATTGAAACTTCAGGGATCCTTGGTTAATTTGAAATTTTTGTTGGTCTTATAGAGTAGTTTAATCCTACTTGTAAATATATTTGAATTTATATATTCTGGGAGAATTAAATTGAGAATTAAGGCCTCATAATTCGGGTGTGGATATTACATGAGCCCTCATGGCAAGCGAACCGGTTCGATTTTTGGGACTGTTTTTTTGCATGTGTAAATGGTGTATTTCCACTATTTGTAGTTTTTTCCCCCGAAACTTTTCTCTGATCTTCAAATCGTTGTAACTTCTTCACCGTAACTCGGATCGAGGTGTTGTTTCTTCCTATGTTCTCGTGAACTCTGGATCTTCAAGTTTCATGTTGGCTCCTTCTTTGTGTTTTGGATGAAAAATTACCGTGTTGCCCTTGACTTTCCTTTCTCGCATTGCTTTCATTGTTTTCGCTTTTCTCTTATGTCCAATTGCATGATTTACTTGTAAAACACATGAGAAATATACAAAGCACGTGCCAAAAAGGTTGGTTGCAATAAATATGAGATAAATCTGGGATAAATGTGATATTCGGGAATGTAAAAACACCATACTTATAGGGATAAATATGGAATATTCGTGCCGAATCAGTTTTTCGTGTCAAGTTAGTCTTCACATTTATCAAGGATCTCATAAGGTATGGATTCATTTTGAATATGGTCCTTGGATATATTTATGGGTTTTTGCTTTAAGAAAACAACGTTTGGAACATTTTTTTTTAATTTGAAGAATTTTTTTTGGTTAGAAGTTCGTTAGAAGTCTCTTTGAACATGCATCTAATGAACGTCAATCGAGCTTCTAACGAACATCAAACGAGAATTTTTTTTCAATGGAAGGAATCTCATTGGAAGTTCGTTCGAAGTCCGTTTGAACAAGAAAGTCTCATCGTTAGAACGAAATGGACCTTTCGTTCGAACGAGTTTCTCTGCCTCAAAATTCTTATTTTCTCTATTTAAAGCATGTTGGACTCGATTTTTTAAGAAATTTTGACGAAAATCAATTCCCTACAGGTTTACAAAAGTTCCAAAACCCTAATTTCACTCATTGAGTTTAAAGATCAAAATTTTCATATTCATATGCTTTGAGTTCCTTGTGTTGGGCATCAAAGTTTTGTTTCTTTTCATCTTGAGAGAAGAAGTTGTGTGCGGTAGACTCCATAATGGTTTATTGTGTTGCAGTGAAGAAGCGGTGTTCCGTGTTTCGACTCCGTAGACGGTCGCTGAGCCTCATCGGTGGATACCGAGTCATGCATAGATCCGTGTATTGTGGCAGCTTGCGTGGGTGGACTCCTACGTTGCATTGTGGAGGAAAGGTTGAAGATATAAGAACGTCAAGACTTGCGAAGGAGATGAGTCGTTGAGTAAGTCTACTGTCTAATCTTTATAAAACCTTACCATAGTGATCTATTTAGTTGGGTCGTCCGAGGTTTTTTCTATTGTGGTTTTCCTCGTACATCAGCGTGTTGTGAATGATTTATTTATTTTATCTCCTTATTACCTAGATGCATATTTTAGGTTAAAAAATTTTAATCGGGTAAATCGATTTTTCACAGCAAGCGGTCTATTTTGGTGAACAAGTTTTATTGCGTTTAATTTGTTTAAAGTTTTATTCTTTAAATTTGAAATATATAAAAATAGATTGTTTGTGACCATCCATGCCTAAGCACCGTAGGGCCTTCTCGTTCATTTACAATATTTATGATTGCCCATACCCAACACAAATTATCTCATTTTCTAAGGGATACAATTTTAATTTCATATGTCAACGAGTTATACACGTCGCAAGTGGAACTCAATATTTTTCCTACAAATAAAACATCGTGGGCCAAGTATAATTATACCTCATATTTCGACTCTTCAAGTTCAGAGGGCACATAATTCAAATCTTTGTCATTCAACGAATTAGTATTCTCAAATTTACAACAAATACGTTAATTTAATTCACATAGGCAATTTCTAAGCATTTGTCATTTCAAGAGAGGTTTCAATCAATTTCAATATCTCAAAATAACAATGGGAAATTTATTAGCTCTATCTCGCCTTAACTAAATTCCTAATCATTATTATTTAATAATAAACATAGTTTTGGCAACTTTTAAAACCCTAAGTACTAAAGGAGAAAAGTAGAGTATTCTTGCCTTAAACTATTTCTGAAATCTGACTTTATTTCATTTATCTCCTAAAGAATCTGACTTTGCCTCTTTAAGCGTCCACAAATCACAAATTTCGAGTTCTCAAATGAAGGTCTAAAGTTTAGCCATTAATGGAATTTTAGGGTTTTATTTTTGTGTGTTGTCGAGGCAAAAAAAATGAAATTTTGTAAGCTGGGAACAAAGGGTTTAAAAACCCTGGCGTGCATAACTTTTAGCTACAGCCGTTATAGCGACTGGGGGCGACCGCTATAGCGTCCTCGACCCTTGCTATAGCGGATAAGGTCCACCGCTATAGCGGCGCCTTTCCCTCTTTTCTCTTTCGTTTTCCTTTTATTTCTTACATCTCTTCTCCTATATTTTCTCATCTCTTTTGTTTCCCTTTTCCACCAAAATTCACCCAACAAAAAAACTATAACTCTAATTATCTAAACCTTTCTTGGTCACCAAGGCACACAAAAATAACCTTGTGCCCCTAGGATTTAAATCACACTCCCACAATATTACATATTTAAATAACTAATTTATTTTCACAATTAATTAGAGCAAAATTACCAAAAAAAATATAAATTCAATTTCACTAATTTAATTCAATTTATAGTTCATATAAAATTATCTCAATTCAAACACTCTCCATTAATAATTATAAATAATTATTAATCATTTGATAAATTACTTTAAAATTTTGGGATATTACACAACATCTACCTTAAATAATATCTGAAAGTTCTTCCCAATGAAACAAATGTCATCAGCATCGTCTATGACCTGTTTTAAGGGCAAATATGCAAATTTACCTCCCAAACAACTCCTTAACAACACTAAACAACCTTTATTCAATCCAAATACCCACCCAAAAAAAAAAAACACCCAAACAACTCCCCCCCACCCCCTCCCCCCCCCCCCCCCCCCCACACACACACACACACAACTCTCACCTCTAGCAAAACAAAGTTTCGCCAAATAGAAAAAACCCTTTATCGCTACCTCTATTAGGCATCAGTCGACGCTACCACCCTTAGCCCTCGCTTCCATCGTTGCCATCACCAGCATTATAATCCACTGCTTCCGCCACGCCCATCCAGTAGCACCACTAAACATCCCGCAATCGACCCAACATATTCCCCCCTTCACCATCAAAATTTAAAAGTCCCACCAGCATAAAATTCTAGCTTAACACGCACGCACACACACACACACACACACACACACACACACACACACACACATATATATATATATATATATATATATAGATAGAGAGAGAGAGAGAGAGAGAGGCTCATGTGCACACTAAGTTTGCACACATGCTGGCGCACACCCATTTTTTTAAATATTAAAAAAAATGAGTTGATTTTTTTATGTGATACTTAAACATTTCAACGGACCCACATAAAAAAAAATCAGCTCAAAAAAAGTTTTTTTGCTTTTTTAAAAAAATTGGTCAAACTTTTGTTGCTTTTAAGTGCTTTAAAAACTGCGAAAGTTTAACCGATTTTTTTAAAATAGCAAAAAAACTTTTTTGAGCTAATTTTTTTTATATGGGTCCGGGAAATATTTAAATATCATATAAAAATAATTAACTCAAATTTTTAATATTTTAAAAAAATAGGTTTGCAAACTTGATGTGCACAGAAGTCTGTATATATATATATATATATATATATATATATATATAGAGAGAGAGAGAGAGAGAGAGAGAGAGATGGGGGGTTTGCAGTGGGTGGGGGTAAATTTTAGGTCGGAAGAGAGAGGAAGGGATTTCGTGTTGTGAGGTGGGGGGGTGGTGTCTGGTTAAGAGGTTGAGGGTGAGTAATTTATTGAGAAAATTTATACAAGCATCTTGCTTGTAGCCTTTAATGAAGGATTAATTCTCACTTTCCCCTTAGAATAGGTCATGTGCGATGCACATGATTATTTTCCGTCATAGTTAACAGATAAAATTAACGAAAAGGCCTTATCAAATCTATTTCCATTATTTGAGGGCTTAATTGTCACTTTTAATAGTTCAGGGGCAATTTTGGAACAATTATGATAGTTTAGGAGCCAAACGAGTAATTTACTATTTCCTTTAACACCACGCCTTCATTGGATCTAAAACTGACAAATCTCTTTTTATTTTTCTCTACAACCCATGTATCCTATGTTTGTCACGATGACGTACTCCTTATCAGCAAGAATATTTCTCACATTCACTCACTGCTTCATACTTTAGCCTTCGGAAGTAAAATTTCATGCTCATGAACTTCATCTCTCTCAAAATAAGTACCTTAACAACATCTAAAACCAAACAGACATGTCAAATTCTAGCGTTGTTTCAACTTCCATTTCAACTTTAACTCATCTCTCCATAATCACTATCAAACTCTTCATAATGCTAACAAATTTGTCATTACACATTCAAAGATCTGCATAGGTACTGTAGGCTTTAAGAGGATCAAGCAAGCAAACACAACTATCATTATACATTCATTAATAACGATTCATGGGTCAAAAATCTAATGCAACTTCTACTTGCCTTGCTGTCAACATCTATTCACATACCAATTTGGAGACGGCTTCTATTGGATATACATATATCAACCCAAAACATTTAAGAAACCGTAAAAACCTACAGAGTACAGAGAAGCAAAACAAAATTGTAAATTTCAGAAACGGTTATGTGGTTGAGGCGTATATGTTTCAGATGGCAACAAGAAATCAGCAGATATACATAAAACTTCACCCTCGAGATAAACACCTCTATGCTCCATGAAGTATAGCTCTGTTATCAAATCACAATGTTACGCATATGGTAATGGTAAAAACTCACAAGACAACAACGGCGATCAATGTAAACAAGTAATATCTTTGTTCATAGAAACAAATTCGTATATATGAATTTTTTCATCAAATGTGACCCACACATTTTTTTCATCAAATGTGTACTTGATTTTGAGTTGGCATTGAAACAACATTCCTATGTTGTGTGTGAATGTTGTGTGTGAAGATTAGTTGAATCACTTATGGATATGGGTTCACGCCAGCGAAATTAACCAATTTGACATGCCATGTAAACATGCGTTTTCAATCGGGTTTCATAATGCGGTTCATTTCGAGTGAATGACATCATTGTAATTGTTAGTTGTATGCTCAGCATGAACTTCAATATTCTCTGGATGATTTGATTTTGTGTTTTTGTGTTTTTTTTTATGTATTTATGTAAAATATTATGTTTTGATGTATAAATAGATAAAATCAGAACACAATGCTAATATACTGAACATGTTTTAAGACCAATTTTATTTGTGACACATTTCTATATGGCATTGAAACCGCGTGCCTACATGGTTGTTGAAATTAATTAGTTCTCTTATGAACGTTGGTCCGCACCAGCGGAATTACACAATCTCGACACACCATGTAAGAATGCTATTCTCTGAATGATTTGATTTTATATTTTTTTTATGTATGTATGTAAAATGTTGTGTTTTGATGTATAAACAGATCAAATCAAAACACAATGCTAATCTACTGAACATGTTTTAAGACTAATTTTATTTGTGACACATTTTTAGACGACATTGAAACCGCTACCTGTGTGGTTGTTGAAATTGTTTAGTTACCTTATGGACGTTGATTCGCACCAGCGGAATTACACAATCTCGACACACCATGTAAGCATGCCATTTCAATGTTGTCTCAAAATGCATTACGTGTAGAATTATTGATGTTTAAGACTAATTTTAAGTGTACTTGGTTTTGACTTGGTATTGAAATAGCTTTTCTATGTTGTGTGTGAAGATTAGTTGAATCACTTATAGATATGGGTCCGTGCCAACGGAATTAACCATTTTGACATGCCATGTAAATATGCGTTTTCAATCGGGTATCAGAATGCGGTTCATTTCGAGTGAATGTATGCACTGGATGAACTTCAATATTCTCTGAATGATTTGATTTTGTGTTTTTTATGTATTTATGTGAAATGTTGTGTGTTTTGATGTATAAATAGATAAAATCAAAACACAATGTTAATATATTGGGCATGATAAAATCAAAACACAATGGCATTGAAACCGCATGCCTACCTAAGACACGTTGTTCGACCAGTTATAAACCAAGATTCTTTGTTCTTAACATATTCAGAAAAGAAGTGATACAGCAGATCCATGCTAAACGCGCCAGCATTTTCAAAACCTCTTAAGCAATATTGCTCAATTGGTTTTGCTAAATCATTCGCTTTCGATTTAGTTACCTGAAGTTTTTGTACATCAAAAATACACTTAATGTCTTCATAGTAATAATGAAAAAAACAAAGTAACATTTTCGCTCTATCATTGATGCGAATGAGAAAATGAATTTCGTCATCATAAGTAGTATTGACTATCAATGTGAAAGGTTTTGTGTTGTTAAGATCTTCAAAGGTGCAACCACTAATTTTGTAGTTGAACATGTTGATGGTATGATTACTAAACAATAACACAACCATAATACTTTTTACAAACAGTGAAATATCATTCAAATGCCATTGGCGAGGACCACAATAACATATGATCTATTAAATATGGAGATTGACATATATACTACATAGAGTACATGCATATTACATAAAAGTACACGCACAATTGATTGAACTAAATCAATTTCATTGTGCGTGTACTTTATGAATTCGCGTGTACTGTTTGAAAGTACACGCAAATTCATAAAGTACATGCAGATAATACAAGACCTATAGAAATACAGGACCTAAATTCATAAAGTACATGAAGTCCTAAATAAAAGCCGCTAGCGCGGACCACAATTAATATAGGACTTATACAAATACAAAGAGTGTGTATATATTACAATCATGTATATATTTTCAGTCCTCAATAAATTATGTATACATGAGGAAATGTACAGTGGTAAAATACATAAATGTATAGTTCTCAACATGCAAAAAGTGTGTTTTGCATTTAAAATCAGGACAACAAATGTATTTTTTTCATATCATGAACAAGAATAATGTGATTTCACCAGTCCATGTATAATGTCTACAAATTTATACATATGAGAACACAAAATACATAATAAAATTAGAAAAAGTTACATAAAACCTAAGGACAGAAAAATAGTGCATGGAATACACAACATAATACTCAAAATATAAGGATAAACAGGTGATCTCAAAAACAAAATGGTAAGAACACAACATATACAGAGTGTATAGTATAATCTTAAGAACAAACATTTAATTCATAATATATTACATCAAATACATATATATGAGCATGTATCCATACTTGTTAGTGTTGTTTGGAAGAGTTTGATTGAGAATGTGAAATATTTGTTAAAACTTCCACGATTAGAATTTTGATCGCTTGAATATCTGTGAAGTGCGTTTGTTTTGGAATTCAAGGGTATTTATAGGTTGTTGTTGGACCAAAATTTGATTGAGAATGAGAATCGTTTTGGGATTTTGATCGAAGAGACAATACACAGTTTTTAGCGCTTGAATTTATGTGAAGTGTGTGTTTGTTTTAATTAGGAGTATTTATGTGTTGGACCGAATCGTTTAAAATTTGTTGGGCCCGATTTTTTTATCTAAAATTATTAATTCAAGGACTAGACCATAAAAGACCCTTTTTATTTTACCTCGTTCGAACGAAATGGCAATTTCGTTTGAAGGCTCATTTGAAATTTTCTTCGAACGAACATCTAACGATGGTGTTCTGTTTGAATTCGTTTGATGCTCGTTACAAGCTTATTCTAACGAGATTGGAGTTTCGTTCGAACGAACTCAGTTTTCGTTCCAACAAAATGACACTCTCGTTCGAATGACTTCTACTTTCATTTGAACGAATTTCCTCGCCTCGAAATTTTTGTACGACCTATAAATACATGTTTCGTAAAGATTTTATTAGAGACTTTTGATAGAACACAAACTGCATATTTGTTGCAAAAGTCCTCATTCTTTTTAGGTTAAAACACCCTTTTGATTCACAAAACAACCTCTTTAATATACTTGTGAATCCTTGTGACATGTGGGATCATTACTGAAAAGAAGACTGAAGAAAGGATGATCGGTGGATATCGAGAGTGGACCGCCACCTGCAGAATGCTCTGGATCTGAGTGGTTTTCTTTAGAGAGTTTTGTAAGTAAGTTGTCTTGTAAAACTATGTAAAGTAAATAAATAAAGATTTTGCTCTGAAAAAGGGATTTTTCCTCATATTTGTTCATGCGTAGTTTATTTTATATGTTTGGAACGATCATCACATGCAAACCTAATTTAATCAAAGATAAAAATTTGATTAAAAAAAATGGATTTGTGTTTGGAGGCATTTAATTAATAAATTATTCCATTAAGATCGTGCGCACTCTCAGGTTGACAAAGCGAGATATTTTTTTTTTGAAGTACCTAAGCATATCTAGAAGAAAATAAATAAAAGCAAGATCAGATTTTTACACCAAAAAAAAAAAATAAAAGCAAGATCAGATTTTTACCCTAAAAAAATCAAAACGGGATTTGAACATACAGAATAATTAAATCAAAGCAAGCAAGTTCAGATTTTTACACGGGGGAAAAAAATCAAGTTAAAAGTTTTACAAAAAAATAAAATAAAAGCAAAATGAGATTTTTACAATAAAAAATACGAAGCAAACTCAGATTTTAACATACAAATATTTAAATCAAAGCAAGTTCATATTTTTACACTGAAGAAAAAAAAATCTAGTTCAGGTATTTACACCAAATAATAAAATAGAAGATGAGAGTTTTACAACAAAAAAAACAAAGCAAAGTGAAACTCTAACAAATAAAAAACTAATTCAAACTAAGCTAACCTTGGACAAGAACACCACACTACTCTCTCTTTACGCAAACAGCCCAGCTTTTCAATTATTTAGAGAGTAATTTTGTGATTCTCTCAATCTCTTTCTACAAAAAATTACTTTATCTTGTAGAAGATGCCCACCATGTGTTCTTCTTGCCTCCGCCCCTGGCCAGTAGGATAATTCAAGTACTGAAGTAGTCAAGAGATAGCAAGTACATTTTGTATAAGGATACTGGGATCAAGTAAATCATTAAGAAAAGCAAGAGGATGCCTCAACAAACAAAATGTATATCACCAGTGGCTTTACCTAGTCTTGATGGAACGAAGCAAATTTATTAAGGATAAAGGACTAACCGATGAGGTAGCTAAGTCACCAAACCCATACTCAAGTTTGAAAAGCATTATGCTGAGCAAGTGGGGGAAGAACTACTTCACATAAATAATGCCTTCATCGTCAGGATCGTCGCTCTCCCAATCCTTGTCGTCCTTGGGTAGGTCAGATGATTCCCGTTCGTCATCAGGATTTTCAGTAACATTTTTCTCATTCTTTAACCTATCTAAAATTGCAATAACCTGAAAGATTGTTAATCAACAAATCAGTAAGGATGAAATTTTACAGAAAACATACATTCCACAACTTTTTAACCAAACAAAATTACTTGGAAATTGAAATGTATTGATTGTCAAAGAATCATATTTATTTAATATAGGGCATTTTAGCCATGCCCTTATGTGACGTAACACGACAAATGAGACACAAAAGCAAGCATAAAATAGAGGCTCGATAATTTCATTGCCAATAAACTCCTCAAATTGGTGAACATTTAAGCTCCAGAATTTTTCAGGCCGAAATAAGTATTAAATGGGTCTATTAAAATAACTTGCACAGGCCCAAAAATATTCCTTTTTAAATAAAAGAATAAGGACCAAAAGGGCAGGGCTGCATTTTGTTCCTGCTATAACGAAAATTGGGGAGGCCCGAGAAAACTTCCATAGAAAATCCCTTCTGAATCAAGCCAAGATGCATATGTGGGCTGAATTCTTGCTGGGTTCCAACGGCTTGTAAAGTTCCATTTCCCTTTTAAAATTAAAACCCAGTTCAGCCCAACAAATTAAATATTAAAATAAAATCAAAGGAATTCTGGTCCAAATTACTTCAGCCCATCTCATCCCTTCAGAACCCTAGCAATTGTCAACGCAAAAAAATAGGGCCTGCGAGCTGCTTGACACCGCAAAGCCCACCGCCATCACTGCCGAAGATCGGACGAGACCTTCAGCCCCTCCTCTTTCGACAACGGCTCTTTCCTCGTCGACCTTTCAACAGTCACTGTCGTAGGTAAAACCAAGCAGGTCTGCCACCATCAACAAAGGTTGTAGCAGCCTTACTGCAACCATCGATCCTTGCGAACGGCACCGACTCCCCATTTTTTTTCCTCTTCGAACTTAATATAAATAGCTTCCTCCGGGTCGAAAAGCAACATAGGGCTAAAAAACCTTAGGTCGCACACTTTGGGCGTCGCTGAGTTCCATCAGGCTCACCATAAGTCTCATACAGTGGTGGTGGTTCCCAAGGCCTTACCGATGGTGCTACGGTTTCTCGAGCCTTGCTGGGGTCCGATTTCTCCCTTCAGTTTTGTCCTCGCTTCGCCGAAGTCTTAGAGGTGTCCCACGGTTACGATCGTGAAGGTTTCACCCCTTCCTTGTGAAAATGGAAGTGTGTGTTCACTCTAAATAACCTAGAGGGGAATGAATAGGTTATTACAACAAATTTGCCCAAATTTTAAATTTCAATTTCACAAAATCTAGATCTAGGTCAACTTTTCAAATTTCGAAGTGATCTAATGTAATTGCAACCAAACAAGCACAATTGAGCAATCAAAAGTAAAAAGCAACCACATAAAAACACATGACACTGGGTATACGAGGAAAAACCCCAACCTGTGGGCAAAGCATCTCATTAAATTTAAAAAGTCCCTTTACACGACACAAGAAGATAAATCAATCAAGTGCACTCACAAGAATTTACCGATGAATATCGCGACTCTCTCCCGTTTCAATGAGAGATCCAAGTGAACTCCATCACTCGAATACGGAAGTTCAATCTCCGTCCTAATGCTCAACATCTTCATAGCTTGAACACCTCCATTTTAGATGTCAGAGATCATGTGTAGAATCAGAAATAGATGTAAACTTCGCTAAATTGTGGATTGAAACCCTTCAAATCAACTCTCAATCATGGATCTCATGATATATCCCAAAAACTTTCAAACTCTCAATTGAAATCAATGAATTTGAATTAGAGATAGAAATAAAACCTCACAAAGACCAAAAACTCTTCCGAGAGAATATTCAAAAGTGTGTAAAAGAGTTCTACTTAAATGGAAGGAAAACAAGGCAATTTATAGCGAAATTTGAATTTCCAGCTCCGTCGTGCACACGGTTGAGTTTTCTCCGTGCGCATGATGTTGGGCAGTGGGTCCCCAACTCGATTATGAGCCAGGGTCGTGCGCACGGTGATAAAAGAATGTCGTGCGCACGATTCACACTTACCATGCGAACGGTTAAAGATCCAGTCGTGCGAATGGCTAAAATCAAAATCCTTTAAAAAAACACTTTCAAAAAGGATTTTCCAAAATCAGCCTTGGTCCCATTTTATAAAACAAATACACAACACAAAAGATATTTTTCAAAAAACAATTTTGTGAAAAATTCCCTCATTTTCAAAACCGTGTGTGCAATAGCCAAAGTTTAAACCAAATTCTGTAAAAGGCCATACTTCCAGTTTAGCAACGGAAGGCTTCAATATCGAGTGGTTTTCATGTCTTCAAATCACGACCTCCATCGGTAAAGGATAAAGACACTCTCACTCATCTATATGAATCAAACTTTTAGGCTCAACGTATTGCATAACTCAATGTTTTGACACGAGATAGCCAATTTATATATATTACAAATGTTACATCGGTAAAGAATTGATCAACACTTGCCGAGGGAGTTTGTCAAATAGAGTAGACCTTAAGGAAAAACTCATGATCATATTGCATTTTCCATTTTTAAGCGCATGCAAGCTCATAAGAAGGCTTACTTTTGTTATGTTTCAAATGTGAACTGAAAATGTTTAATTTGCATAACATTTGTAAACAATTTCGATGTTGCAAAACTCTAGTGATATTACATTATAGACTATGTGATCTTGTATGATTTGCATGATTGTTTGCTTTTGTGATTTGACCTTGTGTTTTCCATATATGTTAGTATTTTTGGTTTGTGCTAATGATCTTTCTGTGATCTTTAGTATTTATGCATGTTGGTGGGTGCATATTTTGGTTGGTATGGTTGAGTTGCGTTGGCTTATGCAATGAGGGTGTTTTGTGGTAGTTTGAGATTAAGGGGGAGAAATTTCGTTCAAGGAGTGATAAAGTTGGAGACAGTCTTGTTTTACAAGTGTTGTGGTTGAGAAAGTCAAAATTTCAGTTTTTGAAAAGTTTTGCTGGGTAGGTCGTTCAACGGCTCAAAACAAGCCCATTCACACGGTTGCTTGAATGCTTGGTGTTTGGAAGTTTCTGCATCGTTTCGTGCGCAAGGCCAAAAAGGGCCCCGTGCGTACGTCGTTCGTTCCCACGGCTCAGTACAGCCCCGTTGCACACGATCCCCTGCTTTTTTTTCAGGAAGTTTGTTTGATTCCCCGTTGTTTCTTAAATTATCTCTTTATGTTTCCTGCTCATATATCTCCCATAACCCATGTTTTATGCCCTGATTCTATTTCTCTTATGCTCAGTTGTTTCATGGTTTAATTTGTCTTATTCTGTGACAAAAAAGGGGGAGATGATTTTGATATGCTATTTGATAGTATGGGGGTAAGGGAAATTTCAGGTCATGTTATTCTCATTTTGTTGTTTTCTTTATGATGGGGGGAGATGTTTTGATATAGGGGGAAATGCTTGATGCTTTCATGACATATCTTGATTACACTGTGATAATTGTATGCTTGCTTGTTATATGCTTTGATTATAATCTTTAGGGGGGGGGGGTTGTGTTGTGAGTTTGTTGTTTGTGATTGAGGGGGAGCTTTATTGCATTATGATTCATTTATCATATATCTTTATCTCATTATTTATGTCCTGCGTAATTGTTTCTTGTTGTTTGAGATTTTGCCGGATTCCTCTCATTGACATATGACCAAAGAGCTTACATTGGAGTATTGAGTCGGTCATATGGATATATGTATTGCAACAAACCTCTCTCAATATATGGCTAATGTGGAGTGAGGTTTGCTTATCATAATCAAGTCATTTTAGGTTTTTGGAGGGGTTTACCATAGAATAGCCAAAGGGGGAGATTGAAAATGTAACATTTGTAATATATAATAATTGACTATCTCCTGCGTCAAAACATTGAGTCATGCACTACGTCGAGCCCAAAATCTTATTTCACACAGATGAGTGAGTGTCTTTTTCCTTTACCGATGGAGATCGTGATTTGAAGACACGAAGACCACTCGGTTTTGAAGCCTTCCGTTGCTTTAGCTACTGCACACACTCACGGTTTTGAAAATTGAGAGAATTTTTCATAAAATTATTTTTTGAAAAATAATTTGTGTTGTGTATTTGTTTTATAAAATGGGATCAAAGCTGATTTTAGAAAATCCTTTTTGAAAGTGTTTTTTAAAAGGTTTCTTAAAAGGTTTCTGATCTTAGCCATAAGCATGGCTAGATCTTTGACTGTTCACATGGTAAGTGGTGAATCGTGCGCACGTGTCACTGTACGCACGACCCTGGCTCCTAATCGAATTGGGGACTCACGGCCCAACATCGTACGCAAGGAGAAAACTCAACCGTGTGCACAGAGGCGCTGAAAATTCAAATTTCGCTATAAATAGTATTGTTTTCCCTCCATTTAAGTAGAACTCTTTTACTCACTTCTGAATATTCTCTCTGAAGATTTTTTCGTCTTTGTGAGATTATATTTCTCTCTAATTCAAATTCATTGATTTCAAATGAGAGTTTAAAAGTTTTTGAGATCTATCATAAGATCCATAATTGAGAGTTGATTTGAGAGGTTTCAATCCACAATCTAGCCAAGTTTAGATCAATTTCTGATTCTACACATGATCTACACTCCGAGATCTAAAATGGAGGTGTTCAAGCTATGAAGAGGTTGAGCATGGTGTGGATCTAGGGCAAAGATTGGACTTTCGTGTTCGAGTGATGGAGTTCACTTGGATTTCTCATTGAAATGGGAGAGAGTCACAATATTCATGGGTAAATTCTTGTGAGTGCACTTGATTGATTTATTTTCTTGTATCGTATAAAGGAACTTTTCAAATTTAATGAGATGCTAGGTCACACCAAGGTTTTTACCCATATGTTGGGGGTATTCCTCATATACCCGGTGTTATGTGTTGTAGTGTGGTTGCTTGTTACTTTTGATTGCTCAATTGTGCTTGTTTAGTTACAATTACATTAGATCAACTTTAGATTTAAGAAGTTGACCTACATCTATGTTTTGTGAAATTGAAATTTAAAATTTGGGCAAATTTGTTGTATTAACCTATTAACCCCCCTCGAGGTTATATAGAGTAAACACACTTGCATTTTCACCTTGCGTTTCGTATCAACCCTAGGGCCAGACAATGCTGGGGGTATAGGACGATGGTTTTGAGGGTGCACAATGACTGAGGGTGGTGGTTGGGGATGAGGTTGATTTGTCGATTGGTCGAGTGATGTGGTAATATACGGAGAGGTGGTGGCTGCCATTGGCTAGTGGTGAAGTTAGGGGAGCAGAGCATTTGGAGGACTACTCTATGAGGCTATCCGAAACTGAAGGGAAGGGGCAAAGGAAAAGTGACCGAAGTGATATCTTCATGCGAAAGAACTGAAATAGGGGATGTGATACCTCATAATAATTGGTAAGTGACATTCGACGTGAAAAAAACATTGCAGGTTGAACATCTAATCCTCATATATTGCTCCACACCTCTGACGATTCTTACATATGATTTTTTTCGTGAATACTACATTAGTGATCTACGACTATCCTTTCTTCTTGCAAAAACTCTAAATTGAAGGCTGAAAGTGTCTTCTCCGACACGAAGAGGCGTCGTTCGAGCCTAATTTGTCTTGATCTCCTGGGCGATTTATGCTTTACTATAATAGCAACAACTTGGGATCACTCATGGCTTTGATATCTATTAGACGTAACAAGATAAATGGCACAAAAGTGCAATAACAAATTAAATAAACTCTCTCTTTTTAAAACAAGGTTTTAAAAGGCGCGAGGCGTGATCGAAGCGTAGAGGTCAAGCCTCAAGCCTTGGAAGCCTAGGAGCAAGTCGCGCGAGGCGTGATCGCACCACTTGCTCTTATCACGCTTGTGAGGGGGGGGTCTCAGCTTCTCTGGCCATCTCAGAGATCGGTCATCTTTGATCTCGTTCAGTATCATATCTGGATTGGCCGTCAGCGAACTTGTCGTCCGCCGACCTCTTCTTATCTTCCTTTCCTTTGGATTTTTGGGACTTGCTCCCACTCGCTCCTTTACCTTCTTCTCCCTTGGTAGCCATGGCCTCCTCCGCATTCATGACTCTCCCGGACGTGGCCAGGAGTTCTGCCATGGTCTTTGGAGGATCTTCGGCCAGCTTCCACAGGAGTTTCCCCTTCTGTAATCCACTCATGAGGGTAGTCATAACGATGCTTTCCTCTCAGTCTTCTACTTCTAGCTTTTCTTTGTTCAAACGGGCCATATAGTCACTCAGAGACTCATTTTTCCGCGCCTTGACGTACAACGGATGGGTGGTCTTCTTCCGAGGCTTCACTCCGAAACAGAAATTGTCGATGAACCTCTCGGCCAACTGTTTAAAATTCTCAATGGAATTCATGGGGAGAGAGGTGTACCATACATATGCAACACCAGTAAGGGTGCTTGAGAATGCTCGGCATTTAATCTCATCGGAGACCGAATAGATGTCGATTGCCGACTGGTACATTTCCACATGATAAACAGGGTTTGTGCTCCCATCATACTTCGACGTAACAACTGGCGGCTTGAACTTGGACGGGGTCGGATTGCTTACTATTCTAGCAACAAATGGAGACCCTTCCACGTAGACCCTCTGCATGGGGTCTCGGCTCTTCAAGATATCACCGATTTTGTCTTCAAGCCTCTGTATGGAGCTATTACATGGCTTGTCGACCGTTGTTGCACCTTCTCCCTCGGTTGCGGGAGCATTATCTCCAGCCCCTTCTCTGTCGGTTGGACATTGCACAAGCTCTCTGCCTTTTGTTCTTTGGCGGCTGTTAACCTCCCTTTGTTCCTCATCTCGGCCTCGTGGAAGCCAACGGTTCGCACATCCTCCATTTCCCCTGGAGCCTACAATACTGCACGACCTAGAGAGTCGGTCTCGTAGGTCATCAATTGGGCCAAGTCTATCAAAGGTCGATCCTCTACTCAATTTGTCAAGCGCTGAAGCTCGTGGTTGACCATCTCGGCTCGGCCTACAACTGTTTCCTCTGCTACCTGGGACAGGACGCACTGTATTTCCAGAAATTTCGTATGGCTCCCAATACTCGTCCTCATCACAGCACTGGTCGTCTTGGAATTCTTGGCCTTAACTTCCCAGGTGCAATCACCTAGGGTCGGCCACATCCCTGCGCCTTTGTTGCCGGGGCACTTCTTTGTGTGGGGCTGGGGGTGGTCCCCCTGTCACCGGATCAACACCCTCTCTGGCGGCCGGAGTTATTACCTCCGCTACAACGCCGGTGGGTCTAGTATCACATTTTGGCTAAAAGCAACAAGTTGCTCCTGTATTTTCCGCTAGCTGGCCGCCAGTGAGCACAACGTCGCCGCGACCTCAGCCATCTCTAACTGAGGAGGTGCCTGGCTGGAGTTGGCGCCAAGAGGCAAATCGAAGGCCATCAACTCCGGCGAATGAACAGCACAAAGGATGAACTGGATGAGCTAAATGAGCTGGAGAAAAGATTAAAGATGAAGAATCTTCGTTCCCACAGACGGCCCCAACTGATGATACCAGATTTAGTATCACCAAGTAAATCAGATATGAGCTCAATCCAGTAGAACCTTGGAGGTGCAATAAGGGTGGAAATCAGATATAAAGTGAAAAAGAAGGCGAGGCAATGGAGAAGGAGACTATAAAGTAAGTGGTTCAAACGTCTGGCCTAATCCACTATGCAAGGGTGAGTGAGTTTCACTACGAAGAAAGGGCACTAATGGCCTCAGCGATACAATCCTCTACACTCTCTCTCTAATGTGTTTGTAACAGAGTTCTGGCTAGGGTTTCAATTATCGATCCTTTACATTGTTGGAGAAGACAAGTATATATAGTGCCTGAGGGGTGTACTGTACCCCCAAAGCATGTAATAAGCATGTGTAGAATGTTCTAGCTAATGAGGTTGAGCCACCTGTCACTGTCACACGTAGATGATGATGATGAAATATTCCCTCACGTGTGAGGGAGATCTGGTCATAACGGTTTTGTACACGTGGGATCTGCAACCCACGCGCACTCTTCCATGCGTTCCCCAATCCACGCACTCTGCCAGCTATTAACTGTCGGTCGTCCGGTTCAGGCCGAGGTCGCCGAGTTGGCAAGCAGGATCCTCTTACGATATGATAACTGTTGTGCTGAGCTATATTCATTTGTCCCCGTCGTCCAGGTTATGGCAAAGGCTGAGAGGTTTAGTCACAAGAACGCTGATGTTTATGATATTGATTGTGCTCTGGGACGAGGACGAGACCTCCTGTGATGAGTTTTTGGCCGAGGACGAGACCCTTCATGCCAGGTCCACGGCCGAGCCATAACTCTCTGTTTGACGGTCTGGCGCTGGTCGCCCTGGCCGAGGGGAGTCAAGTCCAGGGACGAGGCTATACTTGATATATCAGGCGTTTTCCCTTGTTTTATCATTTTAATTAATCTAACGCTAGTATAATAAAATAATACATACCTTGAATTTTAAAAATATATCTTTATATTTGGTAGCCGTCTTTCTCATATGCATGGTCCATAATCAATATACAAAATGTATTTCTCAACATTTAATAAACAATGTACAAAATGTATTTTTCATCATTTAATAATCAATATCAATAATCGATAATCAATACAAAATGATTCAATATAAGCAATGTAATTTTCACCTTTCAAATGAAACAAATAGACTTTTGGTCGAAAGTCGATATGCAATGTTAGGCTTTTTTTTTAGACGAGAGGCAGAGAGGTTTGGAATAATGTTTATCTTTTGATTGTTTTGGACGAGATATTGGTCCTATTTGTAAAAATAAGTCTTTAAAAGGTGATATCATTTCACTAAACTGTTTTTTTCCAAAAAAAAGTGTGCATTAAGCCTTTACTAAGAATAAGGCGTAGGTGAGGCATTTCTCCCAAGCCTCCGCCTAGGGGCACCTTATAAAACACTGCTTCAAAATATTAGGTGGTTATGATAGTTGGCTAAAGGCCTTATTCATAGGCTTAGTTATCTTGCTAGCCAAGACAATCCAAAAAGGTAAAAAGATTAAAGAGAGCAGGCACATTAATAGCAATGAATATTGACCCCTAACCTAAAATACTAACCCAAAATAAAGAAATTCAATGAAAGCTAGACAATTAAAAGAGTACATTTCAACCATATTACAATTCAGCCGCAGAACTCCATTCTCTACACTATGTTGTAAACATGTGGAGGGACACCTCAGCAGCCCATGACCATTGGCAACGTCACTGGGTCAACTTTGGCATTAGAGGCCACGGCCCAAGGATCCCTAGCCCAACCTTGTCGAGGCCTTAGACACGTAAGGAAGATCACACGAACTTGCGATTATGTGCATGGGTCGCGGATCAATGGCTCACAACACTGAATATTCTTCACTTCTCACGTGACCATGGCAAGACTTTATATCCATAACTATAAATACAAGGTTGTGTACACCGCCTATGGGGGCCTAAAACCATTTCTCCAACAGCGATGTAAAGAAATACTGAAAGAGAGGAAATGTAGTGAGAGTTGATCTTGGATGTGCTTCCATGACATGTTATATTAACATAGCAAAAAACGTAAAAATAAAAGAACTATCCTTGAATTCACAGGGCATACACTTAAAAGAGAGGAAAACTCAGTTTATAATTGAAGATGTGATGATTTGAAATACTTACAAGCTTGCTCTTATATAGTGAGCTACAATTATTAAAATTCTAGCCCATTTACTAAAGGGAAAACACACTTTCAGCATCTTAGGGGGCATAAGTGAGAACAACTTATTAATATAATGCTAATGGGAGACATATGTAATACCCCGTATTTTTATGACTTTTAATTTTGGGGATTTATTAAATTCAATTAGAGATATTAATTTAATATTAATCCGGTGATGAGAGTTAGTAATTATTGGAATTTTGTTGTAAATTACTTTATGGGTAAAGTAAGAAGTGTAATTGAATTTAGTAAAATTATCACGAGAATCTAATTTGATAATTTTGAAAATTTATCGGGAGGCGCCTGTGTCGTGTCGGGATTAAATTTGAACTATTAAAAGTGAGTAAATTATAAGTCACCCGTATGGCCATTTTGAGTGCGTCAATGTGTCCGGAAGGGTCGAGATAGTCAAAATAATGTACCCGGGGGTTTAGTTTGGGCCTCGGAGCGTTTTTAGGCCTAATTAACATTCCAGGAGAGCGTTTTAGACATTTTATATTTTTGGGCATGGAAACCCACGATTTTTCTAAGGTTATATCAGATGGTAGGAGTCATCTTCTAGGGTTAGAACAACCATAAACCAAAGACCGCCATTGGAGAGGAAGAGGAGAAGCTTTCCAAGGAGTTCTAGGCCAAGAACTCCACCGTTTACACCACCGTCGCCGCCAAACTTTAGATCGCGCAACGAGGATCACAACCACACCAATCTTCTCCACAAATCTAAGCCAAATAATTCCAGGCAAGTATCTATCTTGCTCTATTTCAGTTAATGCTTCAATGATATTAGTCTTGGGTTGATTAGGACTAGTTTTTGTGAAAGAAAAACCTATTTTGGAGACTCGAATTTGCATGATGTATAGGTAAAAGACGTATTCTGGAAATCAAATTCACATGTAAAGGTTGAACCATGAAATTTCATTAAATTAGGAGTATAAAATCTGGGAAAAGAATGGGAAGAAACTAAACAAAGAAAATATTAGGGTTCTTGATATTTTTATGGATTGTGCCCCTTTTAATTCGTTATACATGATGAAAATTCGCATGCCTTACGTAGAATATCAATTAACTGAGGATATAACACTTGTAGTATAAATTGTTGGGAGTTTGGATGTCAAATATGTTGGTTTGGATGATTTTGGAAGAAGATTCCCGTAACTGGTATTTCTGCAGTTTCGCCATAACTGCTTGATCGATCGACCCCTCCTGGCAGACTCATACTTCTTTTTAAATGGTTTACTTCAATTTAAATGAGTAGTAATCTTTGGACATTCTTATTAAAACATTTTGGGAGATAAAGAGGACCAGTAGGACTTGATAAAAATGGAGCATTTCAAGTAAGACTAAATTAGGGTTAACGGGGAGTAAATTACACTTAAGAAATAGTGGGAACATGTGTTTAAAGGGTGAGACTCGCAAGGAAGTTACATCGTTAAAATAAAAGAGTACCTATTGAAATTACACTTATGAAGATTGGATTTCACGAGTGTTACGAAATAAGTCGGAATAATCCCATAAATAAGAATAAAAGAGACGAACCATTATATAGGATAATCTAGTAATGTGCAATAAGAATAACTATCATAAGTATGGATCGTGGGTGTACCTAAATTTGAAATGAGAATGGTAGTATACATATATGACTGTGTTTATGCATATACTATATACGTGTAAAAATCATGCCCGCGCTACTTGCTATCACTGAGGTTACCGCGCTGGGACAGTCTTATCTCAATGGGACCTTTATGGGGAATATTGACTTATACCCTAGAACATAGGAATCCTTGGTACAGGCTATCGGATCGATAGTCAGACGGTCCTAAGAGACGTGAGGGTATGTGCTGACCTCTTAGTGACTTGGAACTATGCTTCGCCTCAATTTGTATGTGTTTTGTGTTAATACAGTTCGAGAGTGATTCCGAACTAGTACTTCCCTTAGTACGAGTGATACGGGGACTTGATAGCAGAGTATGCCCGCACCATAAATTTTATGTGGGGTACCGATAGTATATATATATATATATATATATATATAAACTTGAAATTTGGGAACTATCTATTGTGGCTAAAGGTAGGTAAATAATGAATAATTATTTCAACTTCGATATAAGTGTTTGAAAAGTTTGAGGCAATACTGAGAAACTTTATAATTAAATGAGGCTTATGTGAGAACTTTGCTTTTAACAATTTATTTCCTTAACACTAGAAATTATCGGCTTGAAAATTTTGCGAGTAACTTAAGATAAGCTAAACTGTTGGGATTAGTAGTGCGGTAGGTGTGCACGTTAGAAGAGAGGTGAGAATTTCTCGAGAGAGTGCCGCACACTAATATGATTGTTGCATTAGCCGGTAAGCATTTTAAATACTTGCTAAACTAAATTTTAAACTGTTTTACAATCGGGCTCTGACCCGTTTCCTATTTTCTCTTCTCTCTTGTATATATATGTATATATTACAGGTGCCCAGCCACAGGGGCGTCTTGCATAGGATCCTTTGGAAGGAACGTGCTGCAGCTTAGGTGGGAATTGCAGGCCTCTTGATTAGACGACCTCATTATTGATTCCACTTCTAGTTCTATTTTATCTAGTTGGGCATGTGTCGCCCTTTTCCATTATTCAATTAGTTTTATCAGAGATTGTGATTCGTTTACTTCCAGTATTTATACTTTGGGATTTTTACTGTCAGGATGTTTTCCTTTGAAGTTTTAAAGTTGGAATTAATTAGTTGGATGCTTAAATTGCTTGAATTATATTTTCCAGTATAATTGTCGTGTGATTTTTAAACCATGGATTATGAAAGGTTTTAAATATTGGTTTTAAATTAAATTTGATGTCTGAAAATGGTTTTGTCACTTAGCGTAATTATTTAGGGTGTTTAAATTGAAAAGTTATTTTGCGACAGTGATGCTAAGAATGAACCAACCGTCCACCTTGGTTATAATTTAATAAAGGACTGATCACCCGGTATTTAATTAGGCGGGGTGTCACAGGTGGTATCAGATCATCAGGTTCTAGTGTCCTTTAGGATCTGTACGGCTTATTTCGCTTTCAACTTAGCGTTCTTGCTATAGAGCCCTATTTTTAGGATTGTTGTATTCTTGCTTTTATGCTTACGTCTTCAGCTATTTGAGATTTGATAATAACTGTAGACTAATAAAATTTCTTTACGTTTCAGATGCCTCCGAGATGCGCACCCAAGGATAGGCGTGCCGAAGCCGAGCAGCTCAGGGAACGATGAACGCAACCGAGGTAGCCGCTACCGTTGCTCAGGCGATGAATACCGCGCTAGCGGTAGTACAGCAGGCTCCACACCAAGTTCAGGCAGTGGCGCCAATACCAGCACAGCTTCCATCTGCATGGGAGCGAGTTAGGGATGCCGAAGGCGCATCCCCCAGAGTTTGCAGGTAATTCGGATATCATTGTAGCCAGCCAATGGAAGAAGGATATCCAGAGGCATCTGCGCATGTACGAGTGCACGGACGTGCAGAAACAGTTGTTGGCTTCCTTCAAGCTAGTGGGGGCCGCTTTGCATTGGTGGGAATCCACCACCACCTTGGAGGAGAGGGATATTATCACTATTCAGTCATTCTGGGCGCGGTTTGACAGCAAATACTTTCCATCCGCCGTGCAGACTGAGATGAGGCGAAAATTACTAAATCTGAAACAGTAGAATTCGACTGTTGCTGAGTACGAAGAGGAGTTCACAAGAATTCTCACTATAGTGCCAGATTCGGTACCCACTGAGGGAAAGAAGATACTGTTGTTTGTGGACGGGTTGGCCTGGAGGATCCGTCAACACCTCATAGGCAATCTGTCACTGAGTACCTACACAGACGTACTCAATGCTGCTTTATTACACTACCAGGATCACCGTTTCCATATGCAGGGAAACAAGCGAGCAGGAGAGTCCAGCCAGCAGGGCAGGACAAGGGGTAGTGGTACTAGTGGAGCACCGACATCCCAGGGGCAGACTCGTCAGCATGAGCAGAGTTTCCATCAGGGGCCCCCTGCCAAGCGGTTCCGATCAGGTGACTTCAAACAGGGATTTGGGGGATTTAGGCAGGGCCAGTCTAATCAGCAGGGACAACATCGTCAGCCGCAGGGCCATCAGGGCCAACAGCATTTTCAGCAGGGCCAGCAAGGCCAATGGCGGGGTGGTAACGGCCAGCGGGGCCGTAATCAGCAGGGACAGAGGGGAGGAAATTTTAGGGGCCAATGCTTCGGGTGTGGTAAAAATGGCCATAGGCGCCATGATTGTCCAGAGGGAGATAGGGCCCCACAGTAGCAGGGTGCCCGTAACGAGCCGCAGAGGCCACTTTTTCCAGCCGCCCTCCCAGCGCCAGCTCAGGCACCAGCCCTACCAGCCATCCCAGCAGCTCCAGTGCAGCAGGGGCAGTTACAGTACGGACGTGTCTATAACGTCCACCAGGCAGCAGCTCCACAGGCGCCACCCGCGATTGAGGGTACGTTTCCTATCCATGGTACTATGGGTCGGGTTTTATTTGATACTAGGGCGACACACTGTTTTATAGCTACTCATTTTGCGAAGGCCTTAGGGTTATTAGCCACAGCAGAGAGCACTGTGACATGCGTAGACTCTCCACTGGGAAATGGATCATTAATTTTCTTTATATGTCGAGGTGTGGGAGTAGAGATTGGTAGCTTAATCTTACCAGCAGACATGTTAGTCTTAGATATGCATGAGCACGACGTTATTATTGGTATGGATTGGCTCGCAGCGTACAGAGCCATGATAGATTGTTTCGGTGGGAATATTGTCTTTTCCATTCCGGGGCAGGAGATGTTTGTAGTGGCGATGCCTCGCCCAGAGGGAGGCTCTAACGCTCATTTGTATTACATAGAGGAGGATACCTCTAAGGAGGTCGTGATTCCCTTAGACTCGATCCCAGTTGTTCGTGAGTATTCTGATATATTTCAGGATTGTTCGTGAGTATTCTGATATATTTCAGGAGATACCAGGCCTACCCCCAGTCGAGAGATAGATTTTGTCATAGATTTGTCACCGGACACTCGACCGATAGCACACGCTCCATACCGTATGGCTCCGGCGGAAATGCGAGAGTTACGAGATCAGATAGAGCAGCTGTTAGGCCAGGGCTTCATTCGTAGGAGTACCTCACCTTGGGGCGCTCCAGTGTTGTTTGTGAAAAAGAGAAATGGTTCACTGAGGCTATGTGTGGACTACCGGGAGCTGAATAAGGTCACAATACGGAACAAATATCCGTTACCTCGAATCGATGATCTGTTCGACCAGCTGAGGGGAGCAACTTTCTTTTCGAAGATAGATTTGAGGTCAGGATACCATCAGCTACGTATTCGGGAGCAGGATGTTTCGAAGACTGCTTTCTTGATGAGATATGGGTCCTATGAGTTCAGAGTGATGCCATTTGGACTCACAAATGCTCCAGCCGTATTCATGGACTTGATGAACCGAGTATTCAGAGAGTTCTTGGATCAGTTTGTTATCGTCTTCATAGATGACATCCTGATATATTCACACTGAGGAAGAGCATGCTGAGCACTTGAGGCAAGTTCTTCAGACTCTACGAGAGCATGAGTTGTATGCTAAGTACGAGAAGTGCGGATTCTGGTTACGGGAAGTGCAATTCTTGGGAAATGTTGTCTCTGAACTGGGGATAGCGGTTGACCCGAGTAAAGTGTCAGCAGTGAGGGAGTGGGAACAGCCCACGGCACCGACGGAAGTGCGTAGTTTCTTGGAGTTAGTCGGGTACTACAGGAGATTCATTCGAGGGTTCTCCAAGATAGCGGGTCCATTGACGAACCTGACTCGCAAGGGGGTATCATATGTTTGGGACGATACTTGTCAATTGGCTTTCGATGAGCTGAAAGACAAGTTGACTTCGGCACCAGTCCTTTCTTTACCCAAGCCGGGCGTGGAGTATCTGGTTTATACCGACGCCTCCTTACGTAGACTCGGGGGAGTACTTCAGCAGGAAGAGAATGCTATAGCTTTTGCTTCCCGCAAGCTTAAGCCGCACGAGAGGAATTACCCCACTCACGACCTGGAGTTAGCAGCGGTCGTCTTTGCATTGAGGATATGGAGACACTATTTATTGGGGGAGAAATTCCGCTTGTTCACAGACTACAAGTCCCTGCAGTACCTGTTCACTCAGCGAGAACTGAATATGCGTCAGCGCAAGTGGTTAGAGTTTGTGAAAGACTATTAGTTCGACATTCAGTACCATCCGGGGAAGGCCAACGTAGTTGCTGATGCGTTGAGCCGTAGACCGGTAGACGATGTAGCGGACGTCTGGAAAGCAAAGTGGAAAGAATTGGGTCACCAGGATGCGGTAGCCCGTTCCTTCATATCTGTCATGACAGTGACACCCGAGATTGTTATGAGGGTAATACAAGCACAGACAGCAGACTCATTTTGCCAGGAGCAAATTGTACGGCTTTTAGGCGAGGGTGCTAAGTCCTATTCAATTAGTTCCGATAGAGGTTTGAGGTTTAATGGGAGATTGGTGATCCCAGAAGGAGCAGACTTACGTCATGCAGTGATGACCCAGTCTCACGGGTCCTTTTTTTGCGGTGCATCCCGGGAGAGATAAGATGTACCAGGATATGAGATGGCAATACTGGTGGAGTGGGATGAAGAAGGACATCGCTGAGTTCGTGTCCAAGTTTTCTACTTGCCAGATGGTAAAGGTGGACCACCAGAAACCGTCGGGGTTGCTTCAGCCGTTGGAAATACCCACGTGGAAGTGGGAGAGTATTTTCATGGATTTTATTACTGGGTTGCCTACATCACAGCGGGGCCACGACTCCATCTGGGTGATTGTGGACCGTTTGACCAAGGTGGCTCATTTTCTGCCAGTACAGGCAGACTATACCACGGGCCAGTACGCTCAGTTGTTCATTGCTGAGATTGTTAGACTACATGGGGTGCCCCTGGATATTGTGTCAGATAGAGACAAGATTTTCGTGTCGCATTTCTGGGAGAGTTTTCAGGAGGCCATGGGTACAGAGTTGAGGTTGAGTTCAGCTTATCACCACAGACAGATGGACAAACAGAGCGTACCAACCAGATGTTGGAAGATATGCTACGCATGTGTGTACTTGATTTTGGAGGAGGTTGGGAGCCACATCTACCTCTAGTGGAGTTTGCTTATAATAACTCTTATCAGTTCACGATCGGCATGGCTCCATTTGAGGCATTGTACGGCAGGCCTTGTCGTTCCCCAACTTGTTGGCTAGAGGTGGGGGACAACAAGTTGCTCGGACCAGAGGTGATTCAGGAAACCTCCGCTAGGATTGAAATTATCAGGAGTCGCATTCGGGTAGCCCAGGACAGGCAGAAAAGCTACGCCGATGCAAAACGGTTCTTCCGAGAATTTAATGCGGGGGACCAAGTATTGATACGTGTATCTCCTATGAAAGGAGTGATGAGGTTTGGGAAGAAAGGGAAACTGGCCCCTAGGTACGTGGGACCATTTCCCATTGTCGAGAGGATTGGGCCGGTAGCATACCGATTGGGACTGCCAGAACATTTACACCACATTCATGATGTATTCCATATCTCGTCGTTGAGATGATACCTTCGAGATGACATGGCCCACACCCACATCGCGATTGAGGAGATTGACTTACAGCCCGATAGCTCTTACGAGGAGAGACCAGTGGCTATTCTAGACCATAGCGAAAGGAGATTGAGGTCGAAAGTAGTTCCACTTGTACGGGTCCAGTAGGAGCATCATAATGTGGAGGAATCCACTTGGGAGCGTGAGGCAGACATGCGTGAGAAGTACCCAGAGTTATTCTTACCAGGTATACCTTATTTTTTTCGAATTTCGGGACGAAATTCCGTTATTAGGGGGGAAGTATGTAATACCGCGTATTTTTATGACTTTTAATTTTGGGGATTTATTAAATTCAATTAGAGATATTAATTTAATATCAATCCGGAAAATCATTTAAATTCTTACTAGCGTGATGAGAGTTAGTAATTATTGAAATTTTGTTGTAAATTACTTTATGGGTAAAGTAAGAGGTGTAATTGAATTTAGTAACATTATCACGAGAATCTAATTTGATAATTTTGGAAATTTATCGGGACGCGCCTGTGTCGTGTCGGGATTAAATTTGAACTATTGAAAGTGAATAAATTATAAGTCACCCATATGGCCATTTTGAGTGCGTCAATGTATCCGGAAGGGTCGAGATAGTCAAAATAATGTACCCGGGGGTTTAGTTTGGGTCTCGGGACGTTTCTAGGCCTAATTAACATCCCGGGAGGGCGTTTTAGACATTTTATATTTTTGGGCATGGAAACCCACGATTTTTCTAAGGTTATATCAGATGGTAGGAGCCATCTTCTAGGGTTAGAACAACCATAAACCAAAGACGGCCATTGGAGATAGGGGTGGCAATTCGGGTTAGTCGTGTCATTTTCGGGTCGTGATGATTTTGATTTTATTATAAGTTTTAGGTAATCTTAAATCTATACAAGCTAATCGTGTCATGTTCGGGTTATTACCATAAACGGGTTATCGTGTCAAAAATTGTCAGCCCTAATTGGAGAGGAAGAGGAGAAGCTTTCCAAGGAGTTCTAGGCCAAACTCCACCGTTTACACCGCCGTCGCCGCCAAACTTTAGATCGCGCAACGAGGATCACAACCACACCAATCTTCTCCACAAATCTGAGCCCAATAATTCCAGACAAGTATCTATCTTGCTCTATTTCAGTTAATGCTTCAATAATATTAGTCTAGGGTTGATTAGGACTAGTTTTTGTGAAAGAAAAACCTATTTTGGAGACTCGAATTTGCATGATGTATAGGTAAAAGACGTATTCTGAAAATCAAATTCACATGTAGAGGTTGAACCACGAAATTTCATTAAATTAGGAGTATAAAATCTGGGAAAGGAATGGGAAGAAACTAAACAAAGAAAATATTAGGGTTCTTGATATTTTTATGGATTGTACCCCTTTTAATTCGTTATACATGATGAAAATTTGCATGCCTTACGTAGAATATCAATTAATTGAGGATATAACACTTGTAGTATAAATTGTTGGGAGTTTGGAAGTCAAATATGTTGGTTTGGATGATTTTGGAAGAAGATTCCCGTAACTGGTATTTCTGCAGTTTCGTCATAACTGCTTGATCGATCAATCGACCTAAGAGCATCGATTGATCGATGGATAGATCGATCGAGCCCCTGCCATAGATCGATCGACCCCTCCTGGCAGACTCATACTTCTTTTTAAATGGTTGACTTCAATTTAAATGAGTAGTAATCTTTGGACATTCTTATTAAAATATTTTGGGAGATAAAGAGGACCAGTAGGACTTGATAAAAATGGAGCATTTCAAGTAAGACTAAATTAGGGTTAACGGGGAGTAAATTACACTTAAGAAATAATGGGAACATGAGTTTAAAGGGTGAGACTTGTAAGGAAGTTACGTCGTTAAAATAAAAGAGTACCTACTGAAATTACACTTATGAAGATAGGATTTCACGAGTGTTACGAAATAAGTCGGAATAATCCCATAAATAAGAATGAAAAAGACGAACCATTATACGGGATAATCTAGTAATGTGCAATAAGAATAAATATCATAAGTATGGGTCGTGGGTGTACCTAAATTTGAAATGGGAATGGTAGTATACATATATGACTGTGTTTATGCATATACTATATACGTGTAAAAATCATGCCCGCGCTACTTGCTATCACTGAGGTTACCGCGCTGGGACAGTCTTATCTCGATGGGACCTTTATGGGGGATATTGACTTGTACCCTAGAACATAGGAATCCTTGGTACAGGCTATCGGATCGATAATCAGACGGTTCTAAGAGACGTGAGGGTATGTGCTGACCTGTTAGTGACTTGGAACTATGCTTCGCCTCAATTTATATGTGTTTTGTGTTAATACAGTTCGAGAGTGATTCCGAACTAGTATTTCCCTTGGTACGAGTGATACGGGGGGACTTGATAGCAGAGTATGCCCGCACCATAAATTTTATGTGGGGTGCCGATAGTATATATATATATTATATGAGTGATTAATATATATATATATATATATATATATAAACTTGAAATTTGGGAACTATCTACTGTGGCTAAAGGTAGGTAAATAATGAATAATTATTTCAGCTTCGATATAAGTGTTTGAAAAGTTTGAGGCAATACTGAGAAACTTTATAATCAAATGAGGCTTATGTGAGAACTTTGCTTTTAACAATTTATTTCCTTAACACTAGAAATTGTCGGCTTGAAAATCTTGCGAGTAACTTAAGATAAGTTAAACTGTTGGGATTAGTAGTACGATAGGTGTGCACATTAGAAGAGAGGTGAGAATTTCTCAAGAGAGTGCCGCACACTAATATGATTGTTGCATTAGTCGGTAAGCATTTTAAATACTTGCTAAACTAAATTTTAAACTGTTTTACAACCGGGCTCTGACCCGTTTCCTATTTTCTCCTCTCTTGTATATATATGTATATATTACAGGTGCCCAGCCATAGGGCGTCTTGCATAGGTTCCTTTGGAAGGAACGTGCTGCAGCTTAGGTGGGAGTTGCAGGCCTCTTGATTCGACGACCTCATTATTGATTCCATTTCTAGTTCTATTTTATCTAGTTGGGCATGTGTCGCCCTTTTCCATTATTCAATTGGTTTTATCAGAGATTGTGATTCGTTTACTTCCAGTATTTATACTTTGGGATTTTTACTGTCAGGATGTTTTCCTTTGAAGTTTTAAAGTCGTAATTAATTAGTTGGATGCTTAAATTGCTTGAATTATATTTTCCAGTATAATTGTCATGTGATTTTTAAACCATGGATTATAAAAGGTTTTAAATATTGGTTTTAAATTAAATTTAGAAATTGATGTCTGAAAATGGTTTTGTCACTTAGCTTAATTATTTAGGGTGTTTAAATTGAAAAGTTATTTTGCGACAGTGATGCTAAGAATGAACCAACCGTTCACCTTTGTTATAATTTAATTAAGGACTGATCACCCGGTATTTAATTAGGCGGGGTGTCACAACATAAAAGGGAATCCTAACTAAAGGGGAAACACACTTTTGAAAACTTTAGGGAAAGAAGGAACAAAAGGAATACAAGGGATGTGGAATCCAAAGGTAATCCAAGGGAGGATCCTAAGGGTTGTTGGATACTGTACGTATGAACAGTACAAACGAGATTGTTTATGTATACAGTTACTGTTCACATATACATTGATTTTACCCTTTCAGTCTCCCCGACTTGCAAAGATCCTGTGTAACCCATATATTCTTATGATATTTGTTCTACATCAGTCTCCCCTTCCTGAAAAGAATTCGACACTGAGTTACTAGAGTCCGGGGGATAATACTCATGTATGTCCGCCACATTGAAGGTTGAAGAAATGGACATATCAACTAGTAAATCAATCACGTAAGCATTGTCATTGATTTTCTATAAAATTTGATATGGCCCATATTTCTTAGCCTTCAGTTTGTTGTATGTCCCCACTAGAAACTTCTCTTTCCTTAAATACACCATAATAAGGTCCCCTTCTTCAAAGTTTTTTTCCTCCGCTTCTTATCAGCGACAACATTGTACTTGGCGTAAGTCTCCTCTAGGTGCTTCTTGACACCTTGAATGGCCTTAACGTGCTCAGCCATTTTCTCAGCAACAACATTGTTCCCTGGTAATTTTGGTAATGATACCAAATCTAAAGCCATCGTTAGAGGACAACAATACACAATAGCAAACGAAAATTTTTCTGTGAACCGGTTAATCATGCAATTGTAAGCAAACTCTGCCTGAACAAGAGCAAGATCCCACTGCTTTAGTTTCTCTATTGAAATACATCGAATCAGATTTCCAAGTGCCCTGTTTACCACCTCCATTTGGCCGTCAGATTGGGGGTGACCGGTGCTACTGAAGTTAAGAGATGTGTTGAATTTCTTCCATAAAGTTCATCAAAAGTGGGACAATAACTTGGTGTCATAATCTGAGGCGGACTGCGGGACATCATGTAAACGAACCACTTTTTTAAAGAATAGATTGGCCATTTGGATTGTATCGTTTGTCTTCTTGCACGCAATAAAATGGACCATCTTGGAAAATCGATCAACCACCACAAAAACAGAGTCTGCTCCTCATTTCCTCGGCAACCCTAGAATAAAATCCATTGATGAATTCTCCCACAGCGCATCTGGTATAGGCAGTGGTGTGTAAATGCATGTATTCTATCATTGGGCTTTTTTGCTAGTTTGGCAGACTATGCACTGTCGTACATAGTTCTCCTTGTCTCTATTGAGCCTTAAAGGTTTGTCCCTGTTTACAAAGTCTCCATGCTTGACCAAAATCTTCAAACAGTCGAATCCCGTGATCTCAGCTCTCATAATTATCAAACAGGTTGCTCTAAGGCTCAATGCATCTGCCACTTTATTTTGCTGACCCGGCTTGTATTTCAGCGAGAAGGTGAATCGTTGGACATAAGCCACCCATCGCACGTGCATCCGATTAACGTTGTTTTGATTGTTAATGGATTTCAGCGCTTGGTGATCAGTAAACACCACCAAATCTGGCTGGATAAGATAATGCCCCCACGTATGCAAAACTTGCACCAAAGCATAGAATTCCAGCTCATAAGTAGTCCACTTCCTGCGCGCCTCACTCAGCTTCTCATTGTAAAATGCCACTGGCTTCCCTTCCTATGACAAAACTGCTCCTATTCCCAACATTGAAGCATCACACTCCACCTAGCACAGTTTCTCAAAATCTGGAAGAACCAATACTGGTGTTGTTGACGGCTTCTCTTTGATCAAAGTAAAATGTATTTCAGCTTCCTTTCCCCATTGAAACTTCCCTCTTTTTATGCACTCGGTGATGGGGGCCATAATGCTACTGAAAGTTTTTTATGAACCTTCGGTAGAACGTAGCTAGACCATGGAAACTGCGTACTTCACTCACATTCTTCGGCGTGAGCCATTCTCGAATGGCTTTCACCTTCTCTTCGTCTACTCGAATACCATCACCACTAATCGCAAAACCCATGAACAATAGGCTTGAGGTAATAAAATTGCATTTTTTCAGGTTCACATACAACTTATTTTCCTATAAAGCTGTTAGTACCTCCCTCAAGTGCAAAAGGTATTCTGCTTTTGTTTTACAAAAAACCAGTATATCGTCGAAATAAACAACTACAAATTGACCAATAAATAGTTTTAGTACCTGATTCATTAACCACATGAAAGTGTTAGGTGCGTTGGATGATCCGAATGACATAACTAGCCACTCGTACAGTCCTTCCTTTGTTTTGAACGATTTTTTCCACTCATTCCTAAGGAGAATTCGAATCTGATGGCATTCGCTCTTAAGGTCCACTTTGGTGAAAACTTGTGCTCCTGTCAACATGTCCAACATATCCACTAATCGTGGGATGGAAAATCGGTATTTGATGGTGATTCGGTTAATTGCACGGTTGTCTATACGCATTCGCTAACTGTCATCCTTCTTGGGCACTAGGAAAATCAAAACTGCACATAAGCTCATATTTTCCTGTATTAATTCCTTTTGCAGCAACTCCACTACTTGTTCTTGCATAATTTGGTCTTCCCTGGGATTCATCCTGTAATGGACCCGGTTTGGCAGGTTCGCCCCTGGCACGAAGTCAATGTGGTGCTGAACATGCATTATGGGTGGAAGACTGTTAGGGAGGCTTTCCGGTACTAAATCATTGAATTGCTTTAATAGAGGTTGTACGACTGCCAGTATAGTAACAGGAGGTTGTTCAACCACTTCTCCTTTAAGCAAAACAACAAAGATCTCAAGAGTTGTCTTCACTTCCGCCCGAAATTCTTCTCGGTTGATGAGCATAACTGAATTTCCTTTCGTCAGTGTTACCTTAGGGAATTCCTCCTCCTTTAATGGTCCAAGAACGATCTTTTGACCATTCTTGTATAGACATAAACATTGTTTCTACCACGGTGAGTGGCATCGACATCAAACTGCTAGGACCTCCCTAAGATCATGTGACGAGCATCCATATTAACCACATCACATCGTATCTCTTCTGCATCGACCTTCCCAATCGAGAATGGGACAAGGCAAGTTTCAGTCACTCATGTTTCTAAACCTTTCTTGATTCATCCAATTTTGTAAGGGTGGGCATAGTTGTCAAAATCGTAAGATTCGCGATTCGAATCGTACTATTCAATTCGATTCTCACATAAAACGATTCGAATCGAGTTGAGAATCGTATAGTCAAAAAATCGGACTGAATCGGCAATTCACGATTCAAATCTTACGATTCGAATCCGATTCGGGTCCGATTCACGATTCAAGTCCGATTCACTTTTTTTTTTACCTTGTAACCATACGTGTGTTTTAATAAAACAAATAAAAAAGAAGCAAACAACAAAGGATACCGTTAAGAAACTGAGTTTTCGAGAAAAACATGTTCTCTTGGCTCGGTTATTATCAGCTGACTCTTCTTGTTTATTCTCTTGGCTGAGTGTCTTTTATCTTTTGCTTCTTTTTTTTGTTATAAAACCTTTGTACTTGTTATAAAATCTTTGAAGGTATATTTGTTTTGTTGTTTTAAATTAATATTGTTTTATAATTAATCTTAGTGTTTATTTTATTGTTTTAAATTAATATGGTTTATTGTTTTAAATTAATATGGTTGTAATTTTGTAGGTTGTTTTAAATTAATATTGTAAATCTTAGTAGGTAGGCCGTTTAAATTTGTATGGAAGTATTTGTTTTACAGTTTTATTGTTTTAAATTAATCTTAGTATTTATTTTATTGTTTTAAATTAATATATAAGATGTTTTAAATTAATATGTACGTTGTTTTATGATATATTTTTGTTTTTTACATTTTTAAGCTTAAAATGAATGAGAACATGTGCTACAGTTAATTTTTGTGATATATTTTGGAATATTATCATGTGCTACGATTAGTTTGTCATATTATGCTTAATTACCAATTCTATACTGTTAAATGATTAAATCCCATTTACGTATGTTTTACTACATTTTTATAATTTGGTTCCGATTCGATTCACGATTTGCGATTCGGGGGGTAAACGATTCGCGATTTGACAACTATGAGGGTGGGAATGCTTTTTCGTCTTCAATCCCAACTTTCGAACCATTGTTGAGGAAACAATATTCTCACTACTGTCACTATCAATGATAACGTCACATACCTTTCGATTGACTGTGCATTGTGTACGAAACACGTTATGACGTTGCGGGTGCGGTGCTCCTCTTTTTCGAGTGTGTACATCAACCTTCTTACTACTCAAGAATGGGACAACAACTCGCGGTCATCCCCCTCAATCACCTTGTCGTCCTCGTAAGTGGGAGCAAAATCAACTTCTTCATTCCCGTCTTCTTCGTGTTCGACCAAATTCAAAGTGTTCATTTTGGAAAAAGGTTGGAATTATGGCCTTGCTCTCCACACCGATAACACTTGCTCAGGCCTGAGCGTGCATATGTATTTTCTCGTACTGTAGGGTCTGCGGGTACTACACTAATTGCCCTTGATGGACCCATTCCAGTGTCTCATCCTATTGCATGAGGAGAAATTACAATGGCTCGTTTACCTTTGCCTTGTGTAGGACATGGGGTATACGAGCCATGGCACTCTCTTCACCACGTGGACGTAGGCTGTTTCTAGCAGACCCTCGGAAATCATTGTGTCCTTTACTTTTTGCTTTGCAATTTACTTCATGGTGTATGTGTTTATTCAATGATTTACCAACACCATCACCACATACCACAGTTTTGATTCACCGCTTTCATCTGAGTTGTCACTAGACCAAATCCAAAAGTACAGTTTCTTAATTGAGAGTATAAGCATATGTTACAGGCATAATTCTATCATAATATGTTCGCATGTTCATATATATGTGTGCAGAAATGCAAATCTTAAGGTGGATGTGTGGTAAAATAAGAAATGTTAAAATTAAATGTGCTCCACCTCTAATACGCTCAATTGATCGAACCTCACAAAGGACGACCCACATTCATAAATCTGGGATTCCCTACTGCACAGTTTTTGCAGGTTTGGTCATGTACCCTATAGATTAGTTGAAAGGGGTCTAGACACTCCGGGCTATACCTCCCCCCCACCCCCACCCCCCACCCCACCCAAAAAAAAGTAGCCCTCGTAGGAGATAATAGATGGAAAATCAATTTTGATAGACAAATAAGAGGTCCAATAATGAAAGGTGTTGTGATCAAGATCGATGTCTGGACACATCAATATTTGCATTCAGGGAAGAACATTGGCCAGATACGTCTAAAGTACACAAGTTGCACGGTGCACAAGATTTTAAAAGCAGTCCGGACCATTGTTCCTCAATCCTCACCTTTGTGATCTCTAAAATTAACTACAGAAAAGTCGACCACATAATTTCCAAAATTCTTGGAAACACAGGAATTTCCAAAATTCTTGGAAACACAGGCAATAACTATGCGAAATAGAAGTACAAAATAAATCCAATGTAAGAGCTTGAAGAGTATAAATGAGCATCAAATAGTTGCTTTAGTCTTCTTTGTATTGCTAAGAATAATATTCTAGAAAACGTCTTTTAAGTCAAGTCCCATGAATATAGTGGACACATGTAATCAACAACTGTCTCAACTTGCAAGTGTAAAGCAAAAAACTTCGGTTCGAAGAATTGAAAAGGTGTGAGAGGAATCTGCTTAAATGTCAAAACATGAAACATAAAAGAAAAGGAAAATAATAAAGGACAGTGTTTTACCCTGCTTCCTCTCTCTAAAGACTCATCTTCCAAAAAGCGTATTTCAGGAGTCAGCCGCAACTTCATACGCCTTCCCAACTCACTACGGACATATTTTGCTTTTGACTTCAACCCGGTAATGGCTACATCCTTTCCTCTTTCGTCACCAAAAACGGATACATACACTTTAACAACCTATACCAATTGAGAAAAATTGTAACTTAAGGAACCAAGACAACAACATTATCCAATCAGACATATTATTATACATTGATGAAACATTTAGAAAAGTAAAATAATATTATAGTGAACCTTCATTAGAGTGAAATCAAATTCCCTTTTTGACTCATATCTGAAACACTGTACATGCAAAGTTGCAAAACCCATAAATTGTTTGCAGTGATCTAAAAAAACCGAGCATAGGACTACCTAGGCCCCACCTAGGTGCTATGCGGTGATATGTCATCTCGCCTAGCCCCATATATATCCGGCTACTATTTTGGTGTATGTATTGTAATTAATACACTGATTTGCCTCTTTAGATTGTGTTGAATTGTTAAGATTATGCTAATAGTTGATTTTTTATATTAATATAATTAAAAATAAACATAAAACCGTTTAAGCGACCGCCTAGGTGCTACGCAATCTCCCGTCTAGTGCCTTTTAGAACATCGATATATATATATATATATATATATATAGAGAGAGAGAGAGAGAGATGTGCACGGGTCCCACATTGGGGCCTACCGCCAGCTAAAAAGAGAACTATTATTTTCTTCATTGTGTTGTTAGTTTTGTTTTTTAATATGGATTTCAATCATAATTAGTCCTACCCTACCCGCAGCTGTTATTCACCGCCTAATCCACCACCTCGGCTGCCCTTACCTATGTAGTTGCCATAGGGTCAAACTCAGGAAACCGCCAAAACCGTGGCCTACATCACCCACAACCTTGCTGCTGCTGCAGATTCTTCCCCTCAAGTGGGCTCGTCACTTTTGTCAGGTTATGAAGCGCGGACACTACAACTAGAGCCCGAATTCTTATTTGACACGTGTTGGACCCAGATTCGCTGGGGGGGAACGCAAGCATGCGTGTCAATAGGTTATTTTTTCTATTTCATTTAATGCTGGACGGACATGCTCAGGATACACTGGACACCCCCAGGATATGATAGGGCGCACAAAAAAAATATGTTTTTGGACACGCGGGACGGGAGTAATTTTAATATTTTGAAACATAAAATGGGGTCAAATGTTAAATAACACAATGTATCTGCTTTATATAAACAAAATAGGGCTCAAATCACACAATTCGTTGGGTGGGTTTTTGTCGGGTTGTCCCTCTCAATGGGTTTTCGTCGGCGGAGCTTCTTCGCAACTGTTCTCTTCGAGTCTCCCGCCGTTAATGGTGTGATGCCAAAGTTTCAAAACAGAGATATGGTAATGGTGTATGTGCATCGAGTTGATAACAAATTTCAGATGCGGAAAAGTCGAACACTTCCCATCAAACATTGTTGCGAGAAATCCCATAACCCATGTCCCTAGTTGTGTCGTATCCTGTATCGCGTGTTGAGTCCGTGCTTCAACAACCCCTTTGCTTTTGTCTTATGACCTCCATTGCAACGACTGCGAGCCCCCAGTTGCAAATTCACTCTTGCCGCAAGACTCAGTAATGGAGTCTCCCGCCATTGTTGTGTGATGCCAGTGTTTCGAAACGGAGATATGGTAATGGCGTATGTTCATCAAGTTGATAACAAATTCCAAATACAGAAAATTGAAACGTTTCCCATCAAATATTACCTGCGAGAAATCCCGTAACTCGTGTCTCGAGTCATGTCTTGGTATTACGTGTCAAGTCCATGCTTCGTAGCTATTAGGTGACTCCAACAACCCCTTCGCTTTCTTCTAGTGGGCTCGCTTATGTGTCGACTTTGAGCCCCTTGTTTTCAAAATCACTTTGACGCAAGCACTTGCGATGGAGTCTCCCGCTTAGTATGATGTCAAGGTTATATGGTAATGGCATATGTGCATCGAGTTGATAAAAAATTCCGGATGCAGAAGATTGGAACGTTTCCCATCAAACATTGCTTGCTGTGAGAAATCCCATTATTATATAGATCTCGCACCCGACATCCAAGTTGGTGGAAATTTTAATTCTGCAGTTTGATCTCCCACCCTCCTTCACGTCCAGTTCCGTGATTGAGGGAGTTTTTGATACACAACTGCAAAGGAGGGGGATATATTGCAGATATCTCAGCAAGCACGTGTCGTAACAAACCATTTAGCGGAATCTCTTAGGCTGTGTTTAATAGGCTACTTTTGCCATGGCATATGTGAATGATTCCATATTTTCCAACTTTTGAAGTGTTTGATTGCACAAATTTTCCTTGAAAATATTTTCCACCTACCAAGAATGTACAACTATTTAAAGCATGAATTTTTGCCTTTTCGAACTTTTATTTTCTAACCACCCACCCAAATATCTCAGGAAGCATTAGCGGAATCTCTTAGGGTGTGAGAAATGTCAAACTATGTGAGAAAGTCCTCAAGGATGATTTTTTTTTGTAGTTTTATTTTATATTTCTTTGTTATTTTATTTTTATGGTTTTTTTAGTATTTTTTTAATATTATTTTGCTCTTTTCTTCCCTTTTCGGTGAGGCTTACGCCTCAAACGCCTCGAGGCTTACGCCTCGCCTCGCACCTTTTTAAACATTGATATCTACGTGAATTCATTGCATTGCAAGTCAATTAGTTGATGGTGCTGCGTTTCATGATTAATGGTGTACTCTTCCTTTGATGGTTGCAACTTGCAAGTTTTAGTCTTCATGGTTGCAAGTTAAGAAGAAGGCCGACAATTGCATTGTTTGGGCGTGGAAGTCTTCTACCACCTCGCCTTAAGAGGCGGAATCCCGCGTACGTTAAGTATACAAACAGACAAACAAAAGGAAAAGAAAATGGGAGAGACTGCAAAAAAATTATACCTTACAAGAGTTCAGAGTAAAAGCAAACCTACTACTCTCTTCGCCGGAACTCATCCAAAAGATTTAGAATTAAGATTATGAAATCAACGACAGAAAGTCCTCTTTGAGCTAAAAATGCTAAGTGCTCAAGAAACACAACGCAATTTGGCCAAGTCTGCCTCAATACCATATATATAAACAATAATAATAATAATAATAATAATAAATAAATAAATAAAAACACATGTTCCATGCCCTCCACATAACCCAGAAAATACAAAGAGGGGTTGCCTCCCATAACTATGAATGTGCATTCCTACAACCCTACCCTCCACCCCGTTAACATCTCCAACACCCTAACTTAGTAGAAACCAAAGACCGAGTAAATAACATCCCATCCCAGAGGCTCCTCGCTACCCAATAAAGCAAAAGTAAATGGTCCACCAACTCCTCTTTTGCATTACAAAATCAGCATCAACTAGCCATTTGCCTACCCCTTCTCTTCAAACTATTAGTTGTAAAAATCGCTTACTTAGTTGTTGTCCATGCAAAGACGGTAATTTTGGCAAGGGCCTTCGTTCGTCAAATTTGTCTCCATGGGTACAAACCATCACACCTCCACATCAACCCTAAATAAAATCCTTTTAAGGAATCTTCTCCCCCAATAGGTAAGCCCACCTCTCCCAACTTGCCAAAAGACTCATCTACCTCCTATTACCTCAAACCAGAAAAGGTTTGTTAAACCTCGGATTCCACCTCCTTGCTTCTGATGTGTTAAATCTCAGATTTCACAATACAAAAAAGCCCCAAAAACATTTCCTCAAAAAAAACTTCCTCACAGTAAATTGCCGTTAAAATCTCACCCACTGCCCACACGTAGTTTATACATGAAGAACTTAAGTATGGCCCCAACGATAAACTTCCACAACCCCACATCCTACGGAAGGCGTGTGGGGCAGAATCCGACCCATTACGACCAAGGGTGAACCTCACGACAACCAATCGCCTCCACAAACGACCCTCCTCCAAGAGAAATCCCTGCAAACACTTTCTCAACAATACATTATCAAAACACGCTATATTCTTAATGCCCACTCCCCCCTCCTTGACCGGTTTACATACCTCACCTCAGCTCACCAATGTAGCACGGACACGGGTGTCGTGTTCGACACGACGGACACGCCGACACGGCAAATCTAAAAAAATAAGGACACGACACGGCGGGGACACGGTATTAAATAAATATTTTTTATAATTATTTTTATATATAAAAAATATGAAATATCACATTAATACTAATCTCATACTAAGAACAACATTAAACATATAAGCATTAAGAGTATTAAATCCATTCTACACATCAAACATCACAATGATACTAAATCCCATACTAATAATAACTATCAAAATGCATATAGCTGATGCAATTTATTAAACAGAGATTTAAAAAAAAAAGATTAAACAGTTGAAAATAAACAGGTGAGAAAAAGGAAAAAAAAAAACATATGTTTCCTTCCCCCTTTTTTCAAAGTTATTATATATTTATGTCAGCCGTGTCCCTTACATGTCCCAGCCGTGTCCAACTATTTTTAAATGCCTTTTAAGCGTGACACGCCACGTGGCGTGTCCAAGCCGTGTCCCTTGTGTGTCCGTGTCCGTTGAGTGTCCGACACTCGTATGCGGCCTTCGGAGAAGTGTCCGTGCTTCATAGCAGTTCACTAAACAATATTTGAAGCTCTCCTCATTAACCCTGCACAAAAAGTCTCCCATAGCCGTCTCAAGCATTTTTATGTCGATGCAGTAAATGATAAGATCGAAAAATAAAATATAGGCAAGATCGACAAAAGTACTCTTGATTAGTGTTAGCCAACCACAAGATATCCCATCTTCTATCGAACAAGCCTCCTACCAAACTGCTCAGCAATTCACATGATCACATGCCTTCTCGATGTTGAGTTTACCTATCAGTCTTAAGGAATCACTCATCAAGACACACTCATTATCCACAAGAATAATATCAAGAATCTATCTCAACCACACTACTCTGGTTCTCAATCTAACTCCAACTTTGGGTCTTCCACTCAAAATTCAAGTTCCAGTTCACACACAGGTGGCTCATTTAGTTGTTGTGGTAATAGTTCCTCTCGTCCCACTTGTCAAGTTTGTTGGAGTCGTGGCCATTCAGCTATTGACTGTTATTAACGCATGAATCATGCCTACGAAGGTGGTGTTCCTACTCAAAAGCTTGATGCTATGGCAGCTTATGCGTCGTTTCCCAACAATGGTTCTATTTGGTACTCCGACACTGGTGCTTCAAATCATATCACTTCTGATCTTGCAAACTTGTCTATTCACAATGAGTTTCGTGGATAGGATAAAGTTGTTGTGGGTAATGGTGCAGGTTTGGATATCGCCCATATTGATTCCTGTACAATTTCTAATGATTCCTTTTCCTTTAATATCAAAAATATCTTACACTGCCCATTTGTTGTTGATCTTCTTTTTAATCTTCTTTTTGTTCACCAATTTACACGTGATAATAATTGTTATTTTATCTTTTTTCCTAATTATCTCTATGTGAAGGATCAAAAGACGGGGAGGACGTTTTTCCACGGGAAGAGTGAGAATGGTCTCTATCCATTCCATTTTCACTATCAGATTTCTACCAAGTCATGTCATCCGTTTGATTTTTTTGGTGATCGTGCTGGTGTTTAAGTCTCGCATTCTAGATTGGGTCATCATGTCTCTCCAATACTTTCAGAGTCTTATCTCCAACAAATGTTTTTTTGTCATTCGTATCCTTTGGAAAATAGTACTAAATTACCATTTCATTTGTCATATTCAACTACTAGTTCACCTTTGGAATTAATACATTGTGATGTTTGGACGTCTCCTATTGTTTCTGTTAAAAAATCCAAATTTTATGTGTTATTTGCGGATGATTTTTCTCGTTTCTTGGATTTTTCCTACGCAATTTTAACATGAAGTGTTTGATATCTTTGTCCGCTTTAAGTTTCATGCTGAATATATGTTTTCATCTAAAATTAAATTCTTTCAATCTGATGGAGGTGGTGAATACACTAAACATGCCTTTCAAACATTGTTTGCAAATAATAGGATTGATTTTTGTTCCTCTTGTCCAGGACATCCGGAACAAAATGGAGTAACCGAACGCAAACATCAGCATGTTGTTGAGACGTTGAGATTGGCCTTACTCTTCATGCTCAGTCTTATATGTTAATTCATTATTGAGTTGATGCATTTGACACGTCTGTTTATTTAATTAATCGCCTTCCGACACGGGTTCTCCATTACATTAGTCCTTGCGAAAAACTGTTTCACTAATCTCCTAAGTATGACACACTTCGAGTGTTTGGTTGTGCATGTTTTCCTTACTTACGTCCATATAATACTGATAAGCTCCAATTTCTCTCTAAGCTTTGTATGTTTTGGGGATATTCTCTTAATCACCAAGTGTATGGTTGTCTTGATCTTGCTCTGGTCGTGTGTGTACGTGTCTCATCATGTTGTGTTTGATGAATCCTCTTTTCCATTTCAAGAGACTACTACATCACTTCCTGCTGCGAACGTTTCCCCCTACTCTTTTGTACCACTACTAGAAATGACCATAATGCCAAAATCCACATATTCTACCCACCCCCTTGATAGCGGTCCTTTGTCCAACCCATCTCCCTCCTCTTCTCATGATTCAACCCATAGTACTCCTCCAGACCCTCCACTCTTAAATACCCCCTCACAAGGCCTATCACCTTCTCCCCTTCCTACCCACCCCATTCATAGTCCTTCCCAGATGCATTTTCCCTTGCCTAACCAACCTTCTAATATTCTGGTCCAATGGGTTTTCCCCTCAACAAGACAGCCTCCTTTAACCTCGCAACATTCCATGATCATCCTTGGCAAAGATGGTATTCGTCTTCCAAATACAAAATATGTTCTCAATTCAATACATGATAATGAGGCTAAGTGCATTGAACCTACTAGTTTCTGATGTGTAGTGGGTGGTGGAAACGAATTAATTACACTACACAACAACAATGATAAAATAGAGAAAACTCTCACTCTAATTCTTCATTTATAAAAGTGATGTTGTGATTACAAACGTGGGCCAAGGGCCTTCTTTATAGGGAGAGGTTAGCTTGCTAGAGAAGCTAACCCTAAAAGCTAAACGACTGAAAAGGACGAAATAAACAAAAGACAAAAATAAACTCTAGCTATACTTGGAGACCAAGTAAAGACCCTAAAAGACTAAAATACCCTAACCTAGAATATTCCAAGGAATATTCATTTATTTTACTAATAAAAAAAAAATCAAAATACACATAAAAATCAAAATTTTGGTACTGGTTCCTCCTCGATCTGATATGAATATATTGCCCACAAATGGGATAAAACGCAAGTCTGACGATTCAATTGAGCGCTACAAGGCACGCCTTGTGGTAAATGGTTTTCATCAACAAGACAATCTAATTATTCAAATTATTTTTGTCTTGTGGTTAAACACTCCACTATTCGCATTATTGTTGCTTTAGCCCATCATCACTGGCCTACTAGGCAATTGGACGTCCAAAATGCTTTTCTCCATGGATTTCTACCTGACGATGTTTATATGCGCCAACCTTCTGGCTTCAGCAACCCCAATTTTCATCATTATGTTTTCAGGCCCCACAAGTTTCTTCATGGTTTGATATAAAGCCCTGCGGGCTTGGTTTCAACGCATCTCTGATTATTTGGAAGCACTTGGATTTCTAAGTTCAAAAGCTAACTATTCTCTTTTTACGTTTCATAATATCACCGTTATAGTGCTTATTTATGATATTCTTATTACAGGAAATAATTCTTCTCATATTTCCCAACTAATCTCTAATTTGGGGAAATTATTTTCTATGAAAATTTTGGGCCCTCTTCATTTTTTTCTTGGTATTGAGGCCACTTATAGCTCGTGCGGCTTACATTTGACCCGAACTAAATATGTTCTCGATTTATTACATCGTATGAAGTTTCGGGCCTATTTCCTCACCAGCATTGAGTGATATGAAATTGTCCTTGTACGATGATGATCCGCTTCCTGATCCCACTGAATATAGGAGTATTGTGGGCTCAATAGAATATTTTAAGAGTACTCGTCTGGACATTTCGTTCTCCTTCGACCAGGTTTGCCAATTTATGCACCAGCCAATTACGGTCCACTCGCCAGTCATTAGGCGCATTTTACATCATTTGAAGTCCACACACGATCATGGTCACTTTTATCAGTCGAGTTCTCTTCGTTTGGAAGCTTACCCGAACGCTGATTATGCGGGCAATTCTGATGACCACCTCTTTTTAACCACTTATCAATTATTACGAATGCGAATATAGGGTGGGAGAAAAGTTGCTGAGTTGTGCAATGCATTAACATTAGCATTAGCATTACATAAATAAAGTTAGACATTAAAAGGGTACCTGCAAATCAGTGGAGACTTCAACATCGGTTATGGTGGTGAGGGACGAAAGGTAACGATCGGCACCCAAAGCGGCCTCGGGGAGGACAGCGAATTGCAAGACCTTGTCAGTGAGGAGCATATCCGAAAGCTCTCTCATTATTTGTTTGGCCACCATTTTCACCCTCCGTGGATTGGCCATGCTCCGTATAATACTTAACTGCTGTGGTATTCTCATTTTATCCACACCCTTTTCCTTTTCCTTTTCCTTTTCCTTTTCCTTGGGTAAGTAAATGGAGGGTAGTGTAAATCTTTTCCTACTGACCCAACGTCTTTCAACAAAATTGGTTACGAGTGGTGTCTGATGGTACTGTGGCAAAGGGATTACAAGCTGCGGCATTACACTTCTTCTTCTTCTTCTTCTTCTTTGTTTGATATGTTGGATTGCAGAGGATAAGAGCCGCAATTCGACTTCTTTTTCTGGGCCTCACTCTCGTGTACGGAGGATGTGTTTAATTTTGGGCCACCGCAAACAACAATTTCTATCTACCGCCTCATCAAAGAGGACCTTTTGGCCTTTGTAAGGGTTCGTTTGGTTAGAATGATGCAAAACAAAATGTTCTATTTCAAATTAAGTTTTTATCTTTTGTATGTTTATTGTAAAAATGAAAAAGTCATTAAAATGAGGGTCAATTAATGTATAGTCTTCAAAATAAATACATATAAAAAAGACTTATTTTTAGTTGAGATAAATATACTTAGGTCCTTCACAAGCAAATTTATTACTCTAAAATCAGAATAAAAAAATTAACACTTAGGAGCTCCGATGAAGGGATGTTGAAGCTCCCGCAGTGGGGGAGCCGCTAGGGAGACTTTTAAAAATAAAAGTGTAGTGGGTAAATAGGTGTCTCGGGGATCTAGTTGTTTAAAATTAGGCCCCTCAAACACTCATTTATTCAATACTCTCTTATTTTTAAAGGTTCACGTTAGCGGCCCCCACCCATCCTGCCCTCACCGGAGCTCTGGCAGGGGTGGGGGGAGGGAGGGAGGGAAGTGGGTAATGAGTTTGTGTGTGTCCCTGTTTTAAATGTTTTTATGTGGTGAATGACTTTTTAAAACAAAATAGAAAAATTTGGACTAAATATTTATTAACAAATATTTGAGGGACTATTCGTCGATTGCCCCTTAAAGTAAGATTTTTTTCACATAACCTTTTGCAATAATGTCATATTTTGACATAACCCCACAAAAGATAAAAATTAGACATAGCCCCTAGTACATGATAGACGTTATTCTCCATTTGAAAGCCCTCATGTGTCGTATGCCTTACCCCACTTGTAACCAAAAAAATAAGAGTATGACATGGACTAATAAGAGTGTGACACCTATCATTGGGCCCTTTCCCATGATATTATTGTGATCGGCAAAATGGTTGATCGCCCTTAAGAAGTCTAACTGTGAAGGGGAGGTATGAATGCTCCGACACCACTTAGAAAGAATGGAAAACACTTATACACTATAGAATGCGGAAACAAATATGCTCAATAAAAATTTCAATTTGAGAGTGCGCAATTAATTTTATCTTTATGTCCTAAACATGCATATATGTGATAAAACAGATAAATTAAACCAGACATTTAACAAAGGCAAAGTTTCAAAAAAAATCCTTGCAGGGAAAAACCTTTTATTCACTTTATGAAATTTTCAAATCGCAACTTACAAATTCTATAAAGGAATCAATCAACAATGATTCTCGCAAGAACCACAATGATCGCAGTCCACCTTCAGAAGCCACAACCTTCATCTTCAGCAGTGAATCTCCTCAGGTATTACAAGTCAGTCATGGAGATGCCTTCTCCACAAAGGTGTATGAAAGTATACAAAAATTTCTATCGTTTAAACGAATTCACAAAACTAAATATTCAGGGTGTTTTTTGTGAATTAAACAGTGTTTTTGCAACACAAAAACTGAAGAACTTTCGCAAAAGTTATGCATAAACGAATCTGACAAAAGTCTCAAAAAATCTGAATACAAAATAGGTATTTATAGGACGTTCACAAAATTCGAGGCGGTGGCGCCGTTCGAACAAAAATACCATGTCGTTCTAACGAGATCTTTATCTCATTCGAACGATATATGTCTTGCTTCTAACGACATCTAAAAAATCAACACAGTACGCTCTCGTGAGAACCTCGTTTCAAAAAACACATTGAACGACCTTCAAACGATATGTAATCTCATTTGAACGAGATGTCCATCTCGCTTGAACGAGATTTAAAAATAAAATATTTTTATTTTTGAAGTAAAAGAACTCATGTTCGTTGGTGGTAAAAAATAAACATCCTAAAAATTAATTCTATAAATTAATTTAAACTCTAAATTATTTTATATCTTTACGGGATATCGGAAAGTTTTCAAACTTGGAGATGCTCGAGTTCGGTTCATCTTGACGGTGCGTAACTATTTGTAACGGGATACGCCAAACTACTCTAAAACTATGCTTATGAACAATGTTAGAAAAATTGCTCCTATAAATCTCCCCCTTTGGCTATTTCGGTACAAAACAAACAAACATTATCGAACACCAAATTAAAATAAAAAAATCTCCTATGACAAAAATCCTAACACCCTTCCTAACTCTCTAAAACGGAATGGCATATGTCTCTTTGTCTTCAAACTTCTTCTTCTTCGCTTTCACACAATTTGTCTTCATATGTGTGTCTTGAATTCCGCTTTAAGTGCCTACGCACATGAAACAAAAATATATATCTCGTGATGCCTCGAGTTTGAAATAAAGTAAAACTCATAAATAAACTCTCCCCCATAAAGCAAACTCATAAAAAATTATTTTTTAATTTGCTCTCCCACTTTATTTTTATCCGAAATAAACAAAGAAGTAGAATTATAGGCATGAAATACGAAGCATCACGTAGAAGATAAGATATCATTACAAAAAGGTATAAATCAAGCACATGTAATGGTAATCTCAAAGGCCATCAACACCAACTACTTTTGAAATTTTTTCAATTTTTCCAAAAAAATAAATAAATTTAACAAATACAACATACAATGAGATATATAATATATGCAAAATATATCAAAGAAAATACGACGCACGTATATAAGTATAAACGACCACAAAAATATGACACAAACATATAAGTTTTACACACTAGCATAGTATCGATGTGTTTAAACGTGTGGAATGTAATGAATGGGTGTGAACTAGTAACAAAAGAATTATAACTCAAACACTCAAATATGTTCAAGAAGTTCTAATTGACCGCAAAACTATATCAAACTAAGCTTTAGCCTCAAGTGATAAATAAAGTTGAACTTAATGAACAAAACAATCACAATGCATACTAGCCTAGATTATTAATAGTTCTACAATCAATAGTGTCATGAAAAATTAAGCATACTAGGATTCATTATGCAAACTCGTTGATCTTCAACTAAACACCCTCAAAAGATAAACATAATCATATTTTATATTTTATTCTTTTTTTAAGTGATTTCTTTTTCAAGATCAAACAAACTAAACAAATTTGGCCCCTTTTGGGCATATTTTCTTATTTTTATTACCTTTAGTTTTTCTTGGACTTTTTTCAAATGGTGGCTTTCACGACGAGTCAACCTGTCTCTCGCAGCTCTTTCCCGTTTTCACTCATATTTTTTTCAATAATAAACAAATTCTCACGGGCAACGATTTTTACATGCACAAATCCCCCTAAGTCACATAAACATGTAGATGACAAAATTGATGGGAGAACATCTCACCAAGCTCAAATATACATGTGAAGTCAAAGTTCAACAAGCTCATGCATGTGTGTGCGGAGGCATATACAAAGTCGAATCTGTAAAGCAAATCAAGTTCGAAATAACTCCATAAACATAGTTAAGATCAATCTAAGTATCTAAAGTCATAAACAAATGTCTTAACCACTAGAAAATTGCGTAGTGAATTGGATTCAGACACACTAATATGACATACCAAATGTGTAAAACTAAAATAGACAAAAATTGAAAAATCTTTTTTGTATTTTTCAAAAATTTATCAAAATAAAATCTTTTTGTATTTTTCAAATATGACTCGATAAAAGAAAAATATAATACAAAAGATACACATGTCACTAGCAAACATATATGTGAAACATCATATGCAAACATGCGAGAATCAATCAGTCTAACATCTAGCTCCTCTAAAATAGATTTACTAACCCAAATAGGTGTAAACTTAACGTGTCGAGTTTCGGGAACCAAGGGAACACTAGACTTCAACTTCCTAGGACCTCTTCCAAGATCATAAAAAAAATGCCTAACGTGACCTTTCCTACCACAATGTGAATATGTGTAAACTCGAGGAATATTACCTATGGGTTGACCTTTTCTAGCATCCTTGGATGCAGTTGACCATCTAAAATAAGTAATGTCCTTGGCTTTAACACAGGAAGTATTAGAAATATGTGAGCCAGTAACATTACTACTCAAATTACTCGAGTCTTTTAAATCATCTTTTAACTTCAAAATTTTAGACTCAAGCAAAGAACTAGACTCTTTCAATTTTAGGGACTCCTTCTTCATATTTTCAATCATTCCTAGAAGGTTATCTCGGTCCCCATAAATGAAAGCAAACTTATCCCTAAGAGTCTTCTCTCGTGCCTTAAAATTATTAATCAAAACACTTTCTTCAACGGCACAAACATTAACCATAGAATTTTTAAAGTCCTTTATTTCTTTATCTAAACCTAGGACTCTATCATCACTCCCTTTCTTGGACAATTATAATTTTCTAAAATCACAGTCCATGTCCCTAGTTTTCTCACGAAATAAATCTCTTTGATTTTGAACAGTTTGCAAAAGATCCATAGCAAATTTAAAACGAGAATTTTCCTTTTTAAGAATTTCAATTATTTTAGCAAACTTCAAATTCAAACGATTTAAGTCGTCAAAACTATGAGAATCCATCGAGAGAAAAACTAAACACCAAAAAATCACTAAATAAGGATCTAACATAATAACTTAGTGCAACCTGCTTGATACCAATTTGTAAAGGGTAGATACGAATGCTCTGGCACCACTTAGAAAGAATGGAAGACACTTATACCACTATAGAATGCGAAAACAAATATGCTCAACAAAATTTCAATTTGAGAGTGTGCAATTAATTTTATCTTTTTATCCTAAATATGCATCTATGTGATAAAACAGATAAATCAAACCAGGCATTCAACAAAGGCAAAATTTCAGGAAAAACCCCCGTAGGGCAAAACCTTTTATTCACTTTATAAAATTTACAAATCGCAATCACTACACCATAATTGTCTTGCCCAAAATTATCACGGTCAATGACCGTGACATAACCGTGATAAAAAAAGTTGTCTCGTCCAGAATTGTCACGATCATTGACCTTGACAAGTCTAACTTGTAAAGGTCAATGACCGTGACAATTCGGCAGATTTGGTGTAGTGAACTTACAAATTCTATAAAGGAATCAACAATGATTCTCGCAAGAACCATAATGACCGCAGTCCACCTTCAGTAATGATTCCCGCAAGAACCACAAGAACCACGGTCCTCCTCCTTCAGCCTCAGCCTTCATCTTCAGCAGTGAATCCCCTCAGGTATCACAAGTTATCCATGGAGATGCCTTCTCCACAAAGGTGTATGAAAGTGTACAAAACTTTCTAGGGCTTAAACGTGTAAGGACATTTTTCTCATGTCCAACATGTTACATTTGTGTATGTCGTACGCCGTTACTTTTGGCACGTCACCTCACAATCTAACATGACGGCCTCAATCCGAATTCGGGAATCAAGCATTCATTATCTCCATTAATTTGTCCCACATCTGCCTCAAGGACTTCACGTTCCACGATTTTAGGGACTTAATGCAAGTGGTACGCAAGGGAAGTCAAAACGGTGAAAAAAGGCACGATAGGAGAGTTCAAGGGCATTTTAGTAATTTTACAGCCATAGTCCAGAGGTCTGGTCAACTGTAAAGTTGAATATCTCGCCGCAACGAAGATACTGGAAGGAACGGCACCTCAATCTGAGCTACGGTGAAGGAGTTATGACCTTTTGAAGATGGAGAAAATTCCTTAAAGAATGTTGATTTTTTCTTTATCCCCAAACCGCATGGGGAACCGGTTCGGGGGGGAACCGGTTCGGGGTACCCCAGAACCGGTTCGGGGTACCTGACGCTGTAAGAGTCCCCAAGTTTTAAAACTCTTTTGGTTTTCTTATAAAAGCCAACTTCGGGGGAGCTGTTTTGCAAGACTTTGATAGACGAATTTGAGAGTCCTAATACCTCAAGTCTTCATATTTTTTGAGTCCCGAGACTCATGTTTTGATTCACATATCCTTTCCAAATATTTGTGAATCCTTTTGCAACCCAAGAACACAACTTTGGTTTGTTCAACCCTTGTGGAGAAGCCGTCTCTCTTCTTCATTGCTGACCACCTGGAGTTCCTGCGGGAGATTCCAACCGACACTGTTTCTAGCCGTTGCTTTGAAGGTTTGTCGAAGACACCGTGCGTTACACTTGTGGGCGATTATCAGGTTGTATGTAAGTCAATGGTCTTATAAATTATTCAAAGTTCTAGAAATAAAAGGTTTTGCCCTGCGGGGATTTTTCCTTAATTTTGTGTCGCATGCTTTATATTTGATGGGTTGATTTAGATGCATGTTTAAGGGTTAATTTTATTTGGTTTAAAAGTAGACGCTAATTAAATAAGGGTTACTAAGAAACTTGCGAAATTTAATTTAAATCAATTATCACACAGTCACACTTTTCAAAACGAATTCACAAAACTAAATATTCAGGATATTTTTTTTATGAATTAAATAGTGTTTTTGCAACATAAAAAGTGGAAAATTTTGCAACTGTTATGCTGAAACGAATTTGGCAAAAGTCTTAAAGATCTTAATACAAAATAGGTATTTATAAGACGTTTACAAAATTTGAGGCGGTGGCGACGTTCGAATGAAAATTTTATGTCGTTATAACGAGATATTTATCTCGTTCGAACGAGATATGTCTTGCTTCTAACGGCATCTAAAAATTAACACAATACGTTCTCGTGAGAAACTCGTTTGAGAAAACACATTGAACGACCTTCAAATGACATGTAATCTCATTTGAACGAGATGTCCATCTCGTTTAAATAGGATTTAAAAATAAAATATTTTCCTTTCTGAAATAAAAAAACTGATGTTCTTTTTTTTTTGGTAAAAAATAAACATCCCAAAAATTAATTATGTAAATTAATTTAAACTTTAAATTGTTTTATACCTTTACGGGATGTTAGGAAGTCTTCAAACTTAGAGATGCTCGAGTTCAGTTCGTCTTGACGGTACGTGACTATTTGTAAAGAGATACGCCAAAGTAGTCTAAAACTATGCTTATAAACAATGTTAGAAAAAAATTTCTTACACTAACCATCAACTGATTAAAACATGCACATGTGGGAATATCTACAGTCACCAATGTACATGCATGTAAGGTCATGCAGCTCATGCTTAGTTATTGTATATAATGTAAAAAGGTATAAATGCCTGATATATATAAAGGCATTCCACCTCTTCTTCTTCCCCCTACTATAAATAGCCCACTACATCCCTCAGTTTGGGGACATGTGCAAAACGGCATGCACTCAACCCTAGAGAGTTTCTTGAGAGTTTGTACTCAAACCTAATACCTAGTAACTTAGTACCCATGGATATAGACACCTCATTGGGCTGAACCACGTAAAAACTTTTGTCTCCTTCTTTGTCTCCCATCTCTCTCTAGTTTATAACATATTATTCTATATCTATGGTATATTATTGATATTACTCAGCTAAGACATATAATTATAACCATACCAATTCTAGACACCAACAGATTGGCACCATTTGTGGGAACTCGACAATTAATTATTGTTTCCTACTTATTCTCAATACCAAAGTAATTTACCAATCACTTGCTTGCAAGTACTGAAAAATGGCAGACAGTACAGAAAGTAGTTGCGCAGCTGAAACCATGATATCCTCCGCCCCTCCAAGAGCAGAATATCTCCAAGGAATTTTGGTGACATAGCCAAAGGTTAAGATTCCATATAAGATATTGTCAAAAAATTTACTCAGATGCTCCAAAATAGGCATGTGGCGAGCCCCGTCATGCCGTTTGAATGGGAACCACCCAGCAGGAGAGGAGAAATGTTGCCCCCTGCCCTATATGAAGATAGGCAACTTGAAAACCCAGCAGGAATGAATGAGAGGAGCAATTCTAGGTACTCTAGATCAACTGACGACTGAACCTACCTCCCCGGTGCCACCTCATCCCTATGGTCCACTGATTATTATGACGGGAAATCATTCTCCAATGAAAGGTAGAGCGTGCTGGAAAGGTTGAGTAGAGGCTCAAAATTTGATCACTTAGGCCCCCGAGCAGTCAGGGATCATCATCACAAATAGCCCAGAGGATCCAGAGATCGTTGAGAAGGATCCATCAGGTCAAGGATTAATGTATGAGGGTCAGTGCATACCGAGCAGACTTCTTAGGAAGAAAGCTCAACACAAAACCATGGTCGAGCGGCTAAAATTATCTCCATCAAAGATGACCCAAACGAGTAGCCATGGAAAGGCTCAATTCAATGATTAGAAGACTGTTTGGGGGAAATAGGAAAGTCAGAAAATCCCTTACACAAAAGTTTCATAAAGTGATCACCCTTCACGCCTGCAATTATGGATTACCCAACACTTGCCAAGTTCAAGACACCCGTAGTAACCCCAAAATACGATGGTAAAACCGATCCAGTACTTCACGTGTAGCAATATCAAGTTGCCGCCAACACCTATTCAGTTCTCGATGAGCGACAAAAAGTGTGTGCTACGTGTGTACCTACGTCTCAAGTGCAAGTCAATCGCTCAAGTAACTACTCGATAAGATGAGGTTGAATCTTCACGGAATAGGTCGCTAAACGATGACGGTTAGATTGGCTTCTTAGATCTATGATTCTACTCGGGGAAGAAATAAAAAGATGATGAATTTTTGAGAAATTTCTCATTATCTAAGCAAATTTAGCTACGCAAATGCAAATTAAACTACTTAAGAAAATACGTAAACTTTTCGTTTTAAAAACACTTTTGGGAAAATGGGGCTGGAATTCAATCCCCCAAACCGTAGAGTATATCCAATAAATGCAAGTTATATAAAATTATTTAACTAATTAGAAGAAAAGCACAAACTAATTCGAAGCACCAAATATGTGTTGGGCGTTAACCTGCGATAATTAGTCAACAAATTAATTAGACGGATGATAAATTTACCGACACATATAATGCATCATTAAACACTCCGGTTACTTTCAACAAATGGAGTTAAGTGGCCTATAATATTAGTTTCAATTAATGTATCAAACTCTAAGAATTGATTATTTAATTATATAGAATTTTACATTTAACATTGATAACTCTAGGTTGGGTTCATGTTCCCCAACCCACAAATAACTTAGTTATACGTGAATTTGAATTCTACACTAATCATCTTCATCATGCAATTGTTCATAATAAAAAACAAGAGTAAAGAGTTGGGAATTTTATACCACGTATGAAGAAACAAAGTTGCAATAATAAAGTTTCACACCAATGAGAGATTTTCGAAAAAATGCAAAACTTCAATTAATTTGATGTAGAAAGGTCAATCATTTGTTCTCTAATGATTATTGGTTGATTACTTGCATAAAAAAGTGTAAAGTATTAACTATTAGACTCCTAAGTGACTTATACAAGTGCAAAAAAATTGCCAAAGAAGTAAACATTGACCCTAACTACTCTAGCTAAAATGTAGAAAAAGATAAAAAAATCTCGCTGGAAACTGAACCCTCATACCAAAGCGAACCCTCAAGGGTAAGTGAACCGGTTATCTCAAGGAACCGAACTAGTTCGGTCTCTAGTTTTGAAAATTCATCTTTAGCTTGCTTATATTCCTTATTTGCAGTTTTACCCCTCAGACTTCTCTTCAACTTCAAATTGGCATAACTTCTTCACCGTAACTCGGATTGGGGCATCGCTATGTTCTCGTGAACTCGAGATATTCAACTTTCATGTTGGCATCTCCTCCGAGTTCTGGCTAAAAGTTTACCATTTTGCCCTTGACTTCCCTTTCTCGTAAAATTTTCATTGTTTCGGCTTTTCTCTTCCATCCAATTGCATGATTAACCTGTAAAACACATGAGAAATACAAAATAATTGCCAAAAAGGTTAGTTGCGATAAATATGAGATAAATTCGGAATAAATGTGATGTTCGGGACCGTAAAAATACCGAAATTAGAGGGATAAATATGGAATGTTTGTGTCGAATCAAACCTCCCTAACTTAAAACGTTGCTAGCCCTGAGTAATGTAAAGGATTCAAAAATAGGTCTATGAATACCACTTATAAACTATGGTATATAATACCTTTTTTTCGGGCACGCGATTGTATTTAGCATATGCAACAAGCCGTTAAACCCCTAGGTTACCCTAGTAGGACAAGTGGTGTCTCGTGATGGTTCGCAGTGGATTTACCAACAAAATTCATTTTGTACCATACGGTACTACACAAAGAAAAATAAAATAACTAAAAACCACACAATTTAAATTTCATAAAAATAATCACAAAATTTTATTTGAATAATCTCAATTCATAGTGTGTGTGTGTGTATGTGTATGAAGCCGAAAATTAACCGTTAACTTTCACCTATGAAGCCGAAAATTAACCGTTAACTTCCACCGATTGATCATTACGTTACTTTCTGAAAATTCACTTTGATTCAATTTCTCATGGGATGCACTCACAAGCGAATCACTCGAATAGTGGCTTTTTCTCTTGGTGTGCGTGAAATTAACAGTAAATATAATGGACACGAGTTCACTCACACAAATTGAAAGACAATTTTTTTATGGTGAAAAGATCTCACGAATGGATTACCGTCATTAAAAAACGGGAAAACATCATTCTCTATTCGTATCGTTTATCTCTTTATTATATATTTGTATTTTTAGCTCTCCATGCGGTGATTGACTTCGTTATTCGGACTTGGTTAGGATTTTTTTTTGTTAAGGTATTTTGGGTACTAATAAAAATTTTGGAATTTTTCGGAGTTGGAAAATTTTCTTGTGAATGTCTGTTGGAACCTTTTTCGTACTTTTGCTCATTTTTCCTTTTTTTCTTTTCATTTTCTTTCTATTTTTCTTTTTTTCATTTTATTTTCTTTCTATTCTCACATTCTCATTTTTTTGCTTTTTTTATTTCAACATTTTTTTTTATTTTTCTGCCCCACTTTTCATGTACCGTATGGACTTAATTTCTAAATTTTCAATTTTCACAACTTCGGGCCAATTTGGGTTTTATGGGTTAACAAACGAAAGTAATATGATCTTTGGCTCAAGTTGGCTTTCAAAAGTTGGATAATTTTTTGTAATTTTTATGGCTATTATTTTTAGGTAAACAAACGATGGCCTAACTTCATATGTCCAAATTATTAATCAAATTACCAATCAAATCTTGAGATTAATTTTTATTTTTGAGACATTTTTAGGTGCATTATCAAAACAACATCTCCACTCGTTTTTCGTAACCGATTAAACGGTGATTTAAAGATCAACGACAAATTTACCACTGAAGGAAAATTTGAGTTATTTTTAACTCGGATTGATTTAATTACTCGGAAAGGAGGAATGGCACAAAAATCTCACCGGGTTAAAATCTCCACATTTATTCGTATAAGTCGTCAATTTTCGTTCAATTTTCGTTTTTGATCAATTTCGGCTTAGAGCATGGAAATTTTACAAATTTAGACTTGGAACAAAAATTTAGGGATAATTTTAAGGATTTTAAATTCCAGTTTTTATTCAATCTAGAAAAAATATTTTTGACTTTTTTGAAAATTTTCAATTTTTTTGGAGTTTTTGACATTTTTTCAATTTTTTTGGCCATTTTCAAATTTGTGAAGTCTTTAAAAGATGCACTTTTACCCCCCCCCCCCCCCCCCCAAAACTTTGACCTTGAATTGTCCTCAATGTAAAGGATTAAAATCCAAATAAGAAAATAAAACGGGTGTGAAATATAAGAAACGAACAGTCTTTTAAATGCACTAAGAACACAATATAACATCAACACAATTTTGCATTCATAACAAGAGAGGTTAATTCATAGTTTCTTTGAAAGATAATACAAGTACATATAAAGAAACTACATAAAATGCGCATATCCTGAGTAGCTCAATGGGAGGGACCAAGCGCATTGGGATCCCGGGCATAGGGATACATGAAGTATGAGGGCATGTCGGCTCCCGAGCCTAGGCTAAGGTGGTAGAGGTCGGCTTAGAGCCACATCATTATGGAGGTGTCACGGTGATAGTCGACTCTAAAGTCATCCCTATGTTGGCAGTACTCCGCTAGGAAACCGTTGAGACGGAACTCAAGTTGGTCCATGCGATAATTTATTACCATCATTTCATAAGCACACTCATTGAAGTTGCCCTCGAAATTCAGGTTCGTAGGATCATCATCCTCTTGCCCCCCATGATCAAAGCCCCCTTCTTCCTCCTCTTATTCTTCTTCTTCTTCTTCCGTTCCCTCCTTCTCTTCACCCCCTCCCTCATCTAAACATCTTCAAAAATTGGTTCGGGATGAGGGGTTGTGTTGCGAGCTTCCTTTATACTTCAGTTCATCGACGTGGCATTTATGGGCTTTGGCACTCGGGTCTTGTCGCCCCACGGGATAACCCCTACTTCGAGGCATAGAGAAGTGATGAAGCGGACATAAGGAAGAGAAATCGTATCGGTGGGGGCAATAAGCCGCACTTGTGATCTTGTCTAAATAAATGTGTACAAGGCTTGTTTTGGACACCATGTAGAACAAGAAATATATAAATATTATGTACCGCAAGCAGATTACGGAATCGTTCTTAGTCGATAGGATGGTTCCACATGTGATGAGGTTCACCAACCGATTATGGGATAGGAGTCACCCGGATAGGAAGGTCTCACTCGTCTAAGGAGTGTTTAGGGCCCAACGGCTAGAAAGTTCGAGACGAGCGATGTCCTTTTGGCGGTAGGGGTAGCTGTAAGACTTGAAATACATAACCCCGTTGCTTTTATTTTTTGTTTGACAATTTGAAGTGAGAAAGGAATCACCACCCAATCAATGCACGCTTCGTACTTTCCATCGGAGGGGTGAACGAGGGACCCGTAAAATTGTTTAGCTATGGGTTCGTAAACGGGGCCCTTGTCATTAGCAAACCAATTCTTCCACCCGAAATGCGAGAAGAGAGAGATGACATTATTAGGAATGTCGTTCCAAACGATTTTTCTTTCAATGAACAAAGTGCGACGAGTGCCAAAATAGGCGTTACACCAATTTCGTTCTTATGGAGAACGAAAAGTTTCTCGATCGTCGCCTTTGGTTACGTTGGTGGACTTGTACTTCTTCAAGTATAGCTTGGGGGCCATTGGATAAAGGATGGAACTTTGGAAGAAATATGAGAATTTTATGAAATGAGAGGATTTTGAAGGTGTGAGGAAGAATGGTGAAGGGGTGGGGTATTGATTGGTGGGAAATGGTGGGAAAATGAAAGGTTGGGTGGGAAATGAGAAAACTAAGAAGAACATTCGGATTTCCCCTTCAAAAAAGCGAACCCGTTCTCTCCAGGGGCCGAACCGATTCGGTCAGCGAACCGATTCGCTCCAAAATCGAACCGAATTGAAATTAATGTCTTCCTTTCTATAATCCTTTTGCTCCGAGGTTCGGTTTTGGGACCAAACCCCTTCCTAAGGGTTCAGTTTTCTGAACATATTTTTTTTCGTGTTTTCTCATTTCCTCCCAAATTTCAAGCTCCCCCGAGCATGGATGAAGGATTTCCTAAAAGTCTACCGAGTTTCAACCTAAATTCAACATTTTTTACCAAAAAGCATCAAAATCACCGCGGACTAATTTTGCGCTCTCAGGACTGGTCTTGAAAAACCAAAAAAATTCCAATCTCGCTAAAAGGCACACGATACTCTCCTAAACACACGACTCACTCACACGATTAAAATATATAATAAAAATGCACTCACACTCACTCACCCCATACACGTCGAGGGTGCTACAACCTCTCTTTAAAAGCAACTCATCCCCGTACACGGGGTCCGATAATAAAATCATATCCACTTCCCCGATACAAGCCTCTAGGTATGGCTTTAGGAGTTGTCCATTTACTTTAAACGTGCTTCCATCCTTCGGATCTTCCAGTTCAATTGCACCATGTGGGAACACTTCATTCACAACAAACGGTCCGAACCATCTTGATCGTAACTTTTCGTGAAACATGTTTAAACGTTAGTTGTAAAGGATCACTTTTGTACCTGAATGAAACTCTTTGCGATTTATGTTCTGATCATGGTTAAGTTTCATCTGTTCCTTTGCAATACCGGTGCTCTCATATGCATCACTTCGTATTTCTTCCAACTCATTTAATTGGAGCTTTAGTGTTTCACCAACGTTATCTAAGTTTAAGTTCAACCTCTTGATCGCCCAATACGCCTTGTGTTCCAACTCGACAGGGAGGTGGTAAGGTTTTCCATACATAAAGCTGAATGGGGACATCCTTAGAGGGTTCTTGTAAGCGGTCCGGTAAGCCCATAGCGCATCGAGTAATCGGGTAGATCAATCCTAATGATTGGGATCAATGATCTTTTTGAGGATATTTTTGATCTCTTAATTTTCTAACTCGGCTTGTTTGTTCATTTGCGGGAGGTAAGTTGTCCCAACCATATGGACAACTCCATACTTTCTCATTAACTTCTCAAACGGCCTATTGCAAAAGCGTGTGCCATTGTCACTAATGACAGCTTGAGGAGCACCGAAACGAGAAAGTATGTGTTCATAGATGAACTTTACTGCCACCTTATTGCCATTCATGCATGTAGCTATTGCCTCTACCCATTTAGACACATAGTCTGCCACAATAAGGATGTATAGAAAATCGAAAGAGGGATAAAAGGGTTCCATAAAGTCGATGCCCCAATAGTCGAATATTTCAATAGTGAGGATAAGGGTCAACGACATTATATCGCATCTAGTAATAGCACCCATCTTTTGTCATCTCTCGCAAGATCGGCAATATACATTCATATCCCGAAAGATAGTGGGCCAATAGAGACCGCATTGAAGAATCTTTGTTGCCGTCTTCTTCGTGGAAAAGTGACATCCACACGCTTTCGAATGACAAAACTGGATGACACTTTGAATTTCATCATCCGATACACATTTTTGGATTGTTTGATCCGTGCAATACTTAAATAGATAGGGATCGTCGTAAAAGAACATGCGCAACCAAGTGAAAAACTTCCTCTTCTCTTACGGAGTCCGATAAGAGGGAACGACCCCCATCACTAGATATTTTATGATATCAATAAACCAAGGTAGAGAGGAACTAGTAAAAAATCTCTCATCCGAAAAATACTAATATATGGGTCCGGGATTTGAGGCACGTCGGACTAGAGCCTGGACAAATGGTCAGCTACGATGTTTTTTACTCCTTTCTTATCTTTGATGGAAATGTCAAATTCTTAGAGTAGCAAGATCCACCTGATGATGCACAGCTCTGCATCCTTCTTGAAAATGAGGTATTTGAGTGTCTCGTAGTCGGTAAAGCATATAATAGGTGACCCAATAAGATATGGATGAAATTTGTCAAGGGCGAACACTACTGCTAGTAATTTTTTCTCTGTGATGGAGTAATTTCATTGGGGACCGGTTAAAGTCTAGCTAGCATAGTATATGATATGTGCTCTATTATCTTTCATTTGTCCTAAAACATCCCCTACCACATAGTCATTCGCATCACACATTAGCTCGCATGGAAGAGTCTAATCCGGAGCTTGCATGATGGGAGAGGAGATGAGCATGCTCTTCAATTTCTCAAAATCCTTTTGGAACACTTCGCTCCACTCAAATGGGGCATCCTTAATGAGTAAGTTACTTAAGGGCCTAGCTATGGAGCTAAAATCCTAAATAAAACTACAATAAAACCCCGCGTGTCCTAATAATGAGTGCACGGGTGGGGGAAGTTCGGCAATGATGTTAATTTTTGCCATATCCACTTCTATCCCCTTGGATGACACTGTGTGGCTTAGAACTACTCCTTCGGTAACCATGAAATGGCATTTCTCCCAATTTAGTACTAGATTCTTTTGCACATATCAGGCAAGCACCTTCTCAATATTAGAAAGACATTGGTCAAAAGAGGGGCCGAAGATGCGAAAATCGTCCATGAACACCTCAAGACCTCTCGCAACCATGTTGCTAAAAATACTTGACATGCACCTTTGAAAGGGCGCGGGCGCATTACATAATCCAAATGGCATCCTTCTGTAGGTAAAAATAATAAAAGGACATGTGAAGGTAGTCTTTTCTTGGTCAAGCACGTCCACCTCTATTTGGTTATAATCGGAATATCCATCTAAAAATATTAAAATGGCTGGCTTGAAACACTCTCGAGCATTTGGTCCATGAACAACAAAGGGAAGTGGTATTTCTTAGTGCCTATATTGAGTTTTCGGTAATCAATGCAAATGCGCCACCCGATAGTGGTACGTTTTGGAATAAGTTCTCCCTTTGCATTCTCAGTCACGATCAATCCTGACTTTTTGGGAACGACTTTAATAGTATTAACCTATTTACTATCCGAGATGGTATAGATGATGCTCGCATCCAACAACTTTATGATTTCTGTTCTTACCACATTTTTCATGATCAGGTTCAATCTTCTTCGCATTTCCCTATAGGGCTTCATGTCCTCCTCTAGGTGGATTTTATGGGTACAAATTAAGGGACTTGTATCTTGTAAATCCGCAAAAGACCAACCAAAATCACCCTTATGCTTCCTCAAAATCGCCATAAGCTTCCCTTCTTGATCTTTATCTAGGCTAGAGGAGACAACAACATGAAATGTCTCATCCTCCTATAAATAAGCATATTTGACGCTAGAAGGTAGCTTTTTCAATTCGAGTTTAGGAAATTTAATATCAGAGGGAACCTCGTAGGATTCCCTCAGTGGTAATTTCTCAAATTGCGAGACCCAACTCACATCTCTCACCCGCCCTCACCTAGCAACTTCTTTATCCAACTCACCTCTTTATCGAACTCGGAGTACTCTCCCTGGCTCTCGCTAGCCGTCACTAAACACGCCTTAACTGTATCCTTAAAATTATTACCCTTAAAATGATCGTGCAATACCTCCTCGATAAGATACGTATCATATAAATCGTCCTCATCACCCTGTTTCTTGGTGATGTTGAAGATATTCGTTTCAAGTGTCATCTTTCCAAACGTGAGTTACATTTTCCCACTACACGTATTAATCAACGCGTTATCCATAGCTAGGTAGGGCGGCCAAGGACGACGGCAACATGATGGCTTGAGGGGGAGGAGGGTGTGACACCCTGCATAATAAAATACCTCGTGATCAGTCCTATATCAAATTAAAACAGGAATCTCAAATGGTTCATTCTGAGCATCACTGTCGAAAACCATTTAATTACTAATAACTAATTAGGCTCGGCGTCAAATTTGAAACTTTATAATCTTTTTAACTTAAAAACATAATCAATTCATCCATATAATTAATATACACAACAATTTAATTAAATAAAAGAATAACCGATAACTTTCGGTAAAATTTTTACAACCATATCGAATAGGCGTAAAATAAAATAAATGACAACAGTTGGGCATAGGCCCGAATGCAACTCACAATACCTCCTATCTAGTTCACAGGGATAAAAACGTCTAAAAATATCCTTGTTAGCATCCACAATTTCTGCAACAACGTCTGACCCAAAGGAATAATATCATCAAGGCGTCCCTGTGTCTATACACCTAAAAAGGTTTTGAAGAAAGAGAAAAATATATACAAGCGGGTCAGATCCCGATGTTTAAAAATATTTTAGCAAGTGTTTAAAATACCTTAACTTATTAAATATGATATTCTCCATATTTAAACTGGTTTCGCACTTACCTAAGATACCCCTTACCTCTCATCTAACAGTGCACACCTAACGCATGCCTTTTAAACACCATAGTTACGCTACCCAACCTAACTAGCACCTCTCACAACTTCCACTATACGGTATCTCATACCCCGTGTATATAATGTTCTAAGCATTCTCCCGAGCTTATGCATAATAGATTCTCACTATTAATTTATCCGTTAATTATGAATAACTTTCCCTAGTTATAAGACACTATTCACGCTTTAGTGTTATTAACCTCGTATATAATATTCTCATCTTTATATACGTATATCACATTTTATATTTCCGGATGCAACCATTTATTTCTCACTTTATTCTTCGTTTGTTCGTATATATATATATATATATATATATATATATATATATATATATATATATATATATATATATATATATATATATATATATATTATACACATAAAGTATATCAATACTTATATATCACACACTATATAAGTATATAACCATCCCTCAGAGCTTTAACTCATTAGATGCAGTCTCTTAATGCTATCATCTTCCAGGGAATTGCTCACATACCATCCCGGGTTACCAGCGGTCAGACTCTCACACCTACTTGGTAAAAAATAAATCACAACGTATGGGAAGCGGTCATAGTTCCTAACCTGCAAGTGAGCCCGAATCATACCCAAGACGTCTCACCCATAATAAAATCACATAATATAAAAATGGACGCTATGACCTGGGGACTATACGCTCCCTGCTCCTCAAGCCAGGGGCCTCACCCACATCGCACAACTTTCCATGATAGCACTAGAGGGGTATGTATCACACAAATATATCATTCACACACAAATATATTTATAATCATAACACACACACACACACACACACACACACACACACACACACACACACACACACACACATATATATATATATATATATATATATATATATACTGTCTCTATACCCGTATATATGTAAATATCAAATCCGTCTATCATGCCTATCACCTATGGCATTAGCTTGTAAATCCCGAATATACCAATTCGTAATAATATATAAGTGTTCACGCATTTATATTTTAATCCCAAGTATTCACTCACTTGTGGTACAATTATTGCATTTATTTCTCCCGAATAGTAGCTTATCACATCTAGCTAGTATTCTAATTTCATTCTACTCACACATTCGTATACTCATATATAATCGGCATATATATACTCTACACGTATAAATATATACATACGAACCCGCCGAAATAATTCATCGAGGGTCGTTCGTCCCAAACATTCCTAAAATTCATACCCCGGATTTAATTCCCACTAACCCAAGGTTATATAATGTTCCTTAATATTTCTCAAAGTTCTTTACTCATCCACGTACATCCCCAAAATAATCCAGATTTGATTTCCCATCAAAGATTTTGGTCTTAACTACCCCTCCGTAATAAATTCATAACAAATAAAAAAATCAGAAATATATGCGGTCGGCGCCCATGCGACCGTATCAAAAAGATCTAAAAATTTTATTTTTTGGAAAGCGGCAAAAAATGAACTGATCCGACCTCAAAAAATGAATCGATCTGGCCTAAAAAAAGAACCGGTCCGGCGTACAGATATGAGAAACTCCTTCTTCTCCAAATCTCCAACAAGCACACATCCAACCCAATTTCAATGGTTTCTACCTTCACCAACCAATAATATAACATCTACCCACTTAGTTATAACCATAACAACAATTAATTTTGGATTTATACCCCTTTTTCATAATTAAGCCCTAACTTTCATTTCTTCCCATTTCCATCAAATTTACACCATTAATCTTGGATTCAAGCTTAGATTTCATATGGAGTTTATTATCACATCAAGTTCACATGAAATCATTTTTAAAAACACCATTTTTGTGCAAGAATACCAACCCAAAAATCAAATAGTTTTACACCAACTATAATATGAACCATAAACACACTTAAACTGTTAAAGCAAGTTAAACACTTGCCTCGTTGGATAAATTCGATGACCTATTGCTGGGATCCGCCGGAGCTTGGCCGAAAATCTCCTCTTTATCCGTTTCCTTCCTTCCTTTATTTTCTTCTTTCTTCTCTTTCCTTTCTCTCTTTCTCTCGTGCCCTTATAAGAGAGAATAAGGGTTTATTCCTTATTAAATCTAAAATTGACTCGTATACACAATTGTGAGTCCTTACTAGTCCAAAAAGTCTCCGGAATCGAAACACTACCCCCGGGTACTCTATTTTGACTATCTCGGCCCATCTAAGACCAACCGTGTACTCGAAATCCTCATCCAAGTCACTTATTAAAAATTCACCTTTTAAGTCCAATACAACTGTGCACTTATTTTTCGAATAAATAATATCACTTGTCGTTTTGCCCAACTGCGACATGATATAAAATAATCCAACTTCATTTACGTATTCCTGCAAGTAAAATATAGAACACATCAACAATAATAAAAAAAATCGCTAATTAATATTTAACCCACACTTCAAATTCTCTTTCACTTAAAATTCTCAAATTATTAAATTGCACCCACTCATGTAATTTAAATATCCATAAAAGTACGGAGTATTACATACTTCCCCCTTTACAAAGGAATTTTGTTCTCAAAATTCAGATACAATCGGTACTAATACTGAGGATTAACAACACAACATCCTCTAATAAAGGTTACCCCACTATACATCTACTAGTGGTACCCACCTGTCCACAGGGTTAATCATTATAGTTCCAACTTCACGACAAGCTTGTTCAATACACTTCATACTAATATACTCCGTCACTCACAAGCTCTCACCTCAATAACTCCCATCACACATTGTGTTTCTATCAACGACATTGAATAAAACAAGCCAACATATCACTGGCTCTTTCACCTCAATACTATTGGAAGACTGCACATCACTCAGTGTCAGCTTCCCGTATCCATTCCAACATAAAAATCCCATCCAGAGAAAAGCCACAATATCATCTGACTACGCCTGTCAGTCCTTCAAATCTTGGTTCATGGCGATGTAACTCCTACAATGCTCAAAAGTCACCCCACAATAGTTTGTAGTTAATTCCCCTCTCGGCAAAGGACTCTAAATCACGTCCGATCCAAAATTCTAATTATTCGCACACCTCTAAACAACCAGAGGGAGAATGAACAGGCTTTCCCACACAAAACATTAATAGACACCTTGTCCACGACAAACAGGTATGAGTAACTACACACTACTTTGCCAATTGGTAATTTCTCCTCCTAATTATCGTACCATGCTCTACTTAAATAAAAAGCTATGACAGTTACAGAAGTAAAATTAACCGCAATGACTCCAGAATCATATTGATTCTGCTTTACTAGTCGTCAATCACCTCTCGTCTATGCATCAGGCTATAGGTGACATGACTTGCCCAAACTAAAACATCATACCCACTGCTTCCTGAAACCTTTATCGGAGGTGGGGTTCAAGGATCTCATCATGATTCACAATAATATTGGGCAGTACATTGGCCCGTCTACCCATTCCGTCACTGGAATCGTCGGCTTGATACAAAATTTATGGTCGGTCATCTCGAACCAACCTATTTCCATCTAGAGTGGTGCATCCGGAGACAAATTCAATATGTTTTGCTTAACACCGACTTCCACTTATAACGTCTCACACTAAGTGGTACATTATACTCCCTATAACTCATACATATTTGTATAAACACTGCAAGAGTCACACGTTTCTCTCAATATTTCCCCCCGCACTCTCGGCATGCTATAACACTTGGATATTATCAATAACCCTGTAAATCGTAACTTAATCCTTCTCGACATTGTTCCTCTCTTCAACCCCTGATGAGAAATTTTTTCATGCTTTGTCATAGCACTACAGGCTTCTCTAGCCTAAAATCGTAATATAACTTTTAACTCACAGTTATGACCACATACTTGTATAATGACCGAGGTACCAGACCTGGTGGACTAAAGACCAAACATCTCCCCACTTCTAACGATGCTCTAAGTTTCATGTGTGGAAAGTCTCGCAAAGCAAAATCTAAATAAGAAACCCCCATGATACACTACTACTTTGCATTGTCGAAACATCAAGATCCGTTAGGCCCTTAGTCTATAGCATGTACCCCTAAATTCCCATCTCTTGACATAAAAGCTATATCTCCTCCCACAATCTCGTTTAAACAAGGAACTTTCCCCAAATGCTCTATCACTCGGCATTGGCGGTAATCACATTCCATAAACTCCCAAAATCCTGTCCCCTAACATATAAATATTAATCTCAACTCCCACGTCTCTAAAGGAGTGATATGACAATGCGCTCTTCCTATCACCCAGTCCCGATCGCTAAACATAATAACGAGCTCAATCTCTCTGCTCGACAGTAAACCCAACATACTTCGAATCATATCAGTAAAGTCCTTACACACCGGGATCAAATATCTCGGGACAACCATACCCTCCAAAGTCTTTATAATAATATAATATAAATGGAAGCCCAACCCTCTCACATGTGAGGCATCACCAAAATAATACATCATGTCCTAGAGCAGCAACCCTGATAGCCTTGCAATATTCGCCCACTATTGGTCTAACCATTACAATAAAACCATATCCAAGATAATAGTATACTCGTATAACACACCACTAAAATGAGTAATCTCAATAAAAATATATACCACTATTAATACACCTGCTCGCTCGCGGATGACACCATGATAACCCCGCTATACCAAGGAAACATACACATCATAATTAGGTTATCGATATATGCTCTAAACTTATCTCTTACGTAAATCTAGCAGTAATCATAATACAGCGACTCGCTCATGCCTCATTTTTTTAGGATAAAACTCATATTTCCACCTTAACAATCGCCCTGACTATTCACGCTTGTCTGATCAAAACCAAAAGCTACTTTAATCATTGCCCTTGCTAGGCACCATACCCTTGTCCATTTACTCGCTTCGGGCAAAATTTATGCATCTGGTCGTATTCTCCGCAAACACTTCTCTATAATTCCCTATCCCTGGCCACACTGACCATATTTAGAGTTGTCCTTCTCTCGGACCCTGGTAATCTCAACCCTGATGACTACCCTCATTGTTCCTTTAGCTCCGGTGGCCCTAAGGAACACACTATTGGCCTTACTAGCCTTGACTGAATTCACCGTCACTCGGTAGGAATTTCAGCTATCTAAATCATTTAAACGGGTCCCTTGATGGGTCTCCCCCTACAGTGTTTCCCTAACACTATTACATCCAGTCTTACTCCCTGACTAAATCCTTCAACTCTTTTAGCTCCTTTTACATAGAAGCATTAATATCCTCATTGTCAAAACACGACATTATCTTCATCTACATCAATCGACCAAGCAGAATTTCCTTCACATCTATTTCTGAATAATATATGAAGGAACTTGTGGTCAAACCGTACTAAAGATCATTCCATTGGCATAATACCTCACTTTTTGAATATGGTGATTGACTCCCACCATTTCAACATTGCTCCTACGAGCTAACAAAATTTTTATACCAATTTTCACTTCCGGGTATACTACACTCTACCATATGCCAAAGTCTCTAGATATTCTACTTACATTGGCTAACACACCAAGTCTCAGCATTTCTAAAATTCTAACGAATGGTCCTCTTCAAAGACCCGTTTGACTCTCTCCCATTCTAACCATACCGGTTGAGTCTAACTTGGCACTACTTTCTCCTATAGTGGTACTTGAATAATATATACTGCACTCTAGCAGTCCTTACAGCCTCAACTTCCTGAGCAGCAATAGGGGTGACCTCAATTACGGTCATTGTCCCCAAAATTACTCCACAACTTCCACTGAGCCCCGTCTCCTGTTGTCCTCCTAATGACCCTTGCATGTCATCCTTTATTGTTTGGCACACGAACACACCCGAACGCATATAAGATTCACTATAATTATTCACTATAGTAGGAGAACAAAATCTCACCATAGGAATCAACAATCCTAAGTATAGGGCTCTATATTAAACAGAAAGCAATGCTGAATGCGTAGCACGTCCACACAGATTCCTAAGGACACTAGAACCTGATGCTCTGATACCACCTGTGACACCCCGCCTAGGGTTGTGTTTCGGCCGGATCGGATCGAAAAATGCCTATTCGAAAAAAATTTCGATTTTTTCAGAAATAAAATAACTATTCCGATCCGATTTTTTCGAAAAATTAAAAAAAAAATCGAATTCGGAAAAATCGGAAAATCGGCAAAAATCAGAAACAATTAGAAATTCACAAAATATATTAAAAATCCAGAAATTTCGAAAATTCCAAAATTTCAAAAAAATAAATTATGGATTTTCGATTACTCGAAATTCTCACTTTAAAGAAACAAAGAGAATAGCTTAACCCAACATGTAAATACACGAGGATTTGCCCATTGTTTCATTTGTGTAGAAGTTAGGGGGATGCTCTCCTTTTATAGAGCATATTTTGGAGCCCTCTCCCTCTCCCAACCGATGTGGGATATGGAAAACTTTCAAAAAATTGGAAAAGAAATCGAAAAAATCGAAAATCAGAAAATAATTCCGAAAAAATCGGAAATAATTTGGAAAAAAATCGGAAAAATCGGATCGAAAAAATCGGAAAATTGGAAATTCAGAATTATTTCTGATTTCCGATCCGATTTTTTTCGGAAAAATCGAAAATCGGAAAACTAAAATTTCATTCCAAATTCGGAAAAATCAGATCGAAAATCGGAAAAATCGGAAAGTTCGAAAAAAAAACACAGCCCTAACCCCGCCTAATAAAATACCGGGTGATTAATCCTATATCAAATTAAAACAAGAATCTCAAATGGTTCATTCTCAACATCACTGTCGAAAACCATTTAATTACTAATAACCTATTAGGCCCGGCTTTAAATTTTAAACTTTCTAATATTTTTAACTTAAACACATAATCAATCCATCCATATAATCAATATACACAATAGTTGAATTAAATAAAAGAATAACCGATAACTCTTGGTAAATTTTTTACAACCATATCGAATAGACGTAAAAATAAAATAAATGACAACAGTTAGGCATAGGCCCGAATGTAACTCACAATACCTCCTATCTAGTTCACAAGGATGGAAGCGTCTAAAAATATTCCTGCAAACATCCACAGCTGCTGCAGTAACGTCTAACCCGAAGGAATAATATTATCGAGGCGTCCCTATGTCTGGACACATAAAAAGGTTTTGAAGAAAGAGAAAAATATATACGAGCGGGTCAGAGCCTGAGGTTTAAAAATATTTTAGCAAGTGTTTAAAATACCTTAACTTATTAAATATGATATTCTCCATATTTAAACAGGTGTCGCACTCACCTAAGATATCCCTTACCTCTCATCTAATAGTGCACACCTAACGCATGCGTTTTAAACACCATAGTTACGCTACCCAACCTAACTAGCACCTCGCACAACTTCCAAGTTACTATACGCTATCTCGTACCCCGTGTATATAATATTCAAAGCATTCTCACGAGCTTATGCATAATAGATTCTCACTATTAATTTATCTGTTAATTATGAATAACTTTCCCTAGTTCTAATACACTATATACGCTTTAGTGTTATTAGCCTCGTATATAATATTCTCATCTTTATATACGTATATCACATTTTATTTCAGATTTTATATTTCCAGATGGAACCATTTATTTATCACTTTATTATTCATTTGTCCGTATATATATATATATATATATATATATATATATATATATATATATATATATATATATATATATATACTATACACATCAAGTATATCAATACTTATATATCACACACTATATAAGTATATAACCATCCCTTAGAGCTTTAACTCAATGTATGCAGTCTCTCAATGCTATCATCTTCCAGGGAATTACTCACATACCATCATGGGTTACCAGCGGTCGGATTCTCACTCCGACTTGGTAAAAACCAAATCACAATGTATGGGAAGCGGTTATAGTTCCTAACCTGAAAGTGAGCCCGAATCATACCCAAGACATCTCACCCAGAATAAAATCACACAATATAAAAATGGACGATATGACCTGGGGACTATATGCTCCGTGCTCCTCAAGCCAAGGGCCTCACTCACATCGCGGAACTTTCCATGATAGCACTAGAGGGGTATGTATCACACAAATATATCATTCACACACACACGCACACACACACACACACATACATACATACATATATATATATATATATATATATATATATATATATATATATATATATATATATATATATTGTCTCTATACCCGTATATATGTATGTAATATCAAATTCGACTATCATGCCTATCACCTATGGCATTAGCCTATAAATCCCGAATATACCAATTCGTAATAATATATAAATGTTCACGCACTTATATTTCAATCCCAAGAATTCACTCACTTGTGGTACAATTATCACATTTATTTCTCCCGAATAGTAGCTTATCACATATAGCTAGTATTCTAATATCATCCTTCTCACACATTCGGATACTCATATATAATCCGTATATATATACTCTATGCGCATAAATATATACATACTGCTGACGCAAAAAATTACCCTTTTACGTGGACCAGTCAGAAAGGAACACATGTCATCCTACATGGTAATATTCATAGTTGCTCGGCACGAAGACACTTGGTCGGCACCCGAGGAGAGTTGGTCGGCATATCGACCGACCAACCTACAGAAGACAAACCATGCAGAAGGCTAAAAGTCATTAGAGAAGAGCAACCAACAGTTATTGCACCCTAGAAGGTCAACCGTCATATTTATTATAAATAGATGTAAATGTCTGAAAATATAAAAACATTCCATCTCTTGGACTCCCATCACTATAAATACAGCCCCTCCCTTAGCTAAAGGGGCGACTAACTGATTCTAAGCAAGTAATTCATTATATTTCTCTACACACCATGTTGTGCTATTGTAAACCCCTAGGAATAAAATAACAGTGGACATAGGCTTTCTTCAACAGCCGAACCACTATAAAAATCATTGTCTCTTATATGTTTGATGTGCTTGTTTATCTTTATTTCATCTTCAATCTCATCCTCATAACTTTATCTGCAACATACGAACCCGCTAAAATTATTCATCGAGTGCCGTTCATCCCAAACACTCCTAAAATTCATACCCCGGATTTAATTCCCACTAACCTATGGTTATCCAAATTTGATTTCCTATCAAAGATTTCGGTCTTAACTACCCTTCTGAAATAAATTCATAACTAATCAAAAAAATCATAAAAATATGCGGTCGGTGCCCAGGCGACCGTATCGAAAATATTTAAAAATTTCATTTTTTGGAAAGCAACAAAAAATAACCGATCCGGCCTAAAAAACGAACTGATCCTAATTAAAAATAAAATAATCGGTCCGGTGTACAGATATGGGAAACTCCTTCTTCTCCAAATCTCAAAAAAATACACATCCAACCCAATTTCAATGGTTTCTACCTTCAACAACAATTAATATAACATCTACCCACTTAGTTATAACCACAACAACAATTAATTTAGGATTTATACCCCTTTTTCATAATTAAACCGTAACTTTCATTTCTTCCCATTTCCATCAAATTTACACCATTAATCTTGGATTTAAGCTTAGATTTCACATGGAGTTTATTATCACATCAAGTTCACATGAAATCATTTTCAAAAACCCCATTTTTGTGCAAAAATCCCAACCCAAAAATCAAATAGTTTTACACCAACTATAATATGAACCATAAACACACTTAATTGGTTAAAGCAATTTAAACACTTGTCTCATTGGATAAATCCGACGACCTCGTGCCGGGATTCATCGCAGTTGGCCGAAAATCTCCTCTTTATCCCTTTCCTTCCTTCCTTTGTCTTCTTCTTTCTTTCTTTTCCTTTCTCTCGTGCCCTTATAAGAGAGAATACGGGTTTATCCCTTATTAAACCCAAAATTGACTCGTATACACAATTGCGAGTCCCTACTAGTCCAAAAAGTCCCCGGAACCCAAACACTACCACCGGCTACTCTATTTTAACTATCTCGGCCCACTTGAGCCCAAACGTGCACTCAAAATCCTCATTCGAGTCACTTATAAAAAATTCACCTTTTAAGTCCAATACAACTCCGCACTTATTTTTCGAATAAATAATATCACTTGTCGCTTTGCTCAACTGCAACATGATATAAAATAATCCAACTTCATTTACTTATTCTTGCAAGTAAAATATAACACACATCAACAATAATAAAAATTTCGCTAATTAATATTTAACCCGCACTTCAAATTCTCTTTCACTTGAAATTCTCAAATTATTAAATTACACCCACTCATGTAATTTAAATATCCATAAAAGTACGGGGTATTACAGAGGGCTCTGTGTCCCAAATGACAAAATCTACCAGGAAGTAGAAAGTGTCAACTTGGACGATCACGTCATCAATTACCACACAAGGTACCTTCACGAAACGATTCGTAAGTTGGAGAGTAATTTTAGTGGGCTTTAGATCTCCCGAATCTATCTTATTATAGATTGAATAGGGTAGAATGTTGACATTCACCCCTAAATTTATTAAAGTTTTCTATATTTTGCTATCTCCAATATGGCATGAAATGGTGGGGGCTCCCAAATCTTTATACTTTGATGGGAGGTCGCTTAAAAGTACCGAACTAACGTTTTGTGCTAGGAAAACCTTCTTCTTTACCTTTAATTTTTGTTTCACTGTGGTAAGTCCTTTAAGAACTTAACATAGGTGGTAATTTGCTTTATAGCCTCGAGAAAAGGTAGGTTTAACTTCACTTGCTTAAGCACCTCTAAAACGTCATCACGGGAGGCCCCTTTAGGAGGAGGAACCCACCGTTGAGGGTATGGTGAGGCTATCGGGGGTTTTAATACCACTTCGGGCCTAACTGTGTCTTCTTTCTCACTCTCTTCCAGGGGGCATATTTGGTCCCTTGCGGGCCGAACGAAACCTCCTTGTCTTTTTGTACATCTCGTGGAGGAGGTGAAAAGTTAACAACTCTTCCACTACGTAAAGTGTTTATCGCTTTACATTACTCTTGATTTTCATCGTGACTAGGGCTTACACAGTTTTGACCTTGGGGAGGTCATTGGCCTTGGGCTTTCCCTTCTCTTGGACACTTAGATACAATTACAACTTAGATAATGATACCTTTAGTTCGACAAAATTTTGAGTATGTTGGGCATTGATCGCTGACTGATTTTGCATAAATTAGGTAAGAGTGTCCTCGAGACTCTTCCGTTGTGGGATGACATAAGGAATAAGAGAAGGAGCTTGCATTTATGGTGCTTATTGGAAAGGTGGCAGTGGTGGAGGTTATTGGACAGTGGGTTTATTTGGATTAAACGACGCGATCGGTTGCCCATAATTGAAACTGATTCTAGCATGAGGGATTATAAGAATTCCCATCAGGGGAGTTAAAGTTCCCTTTATAAGCTCCCATCGCTTTAACTTGATCTTGAAGCATAATTTTATAGGCGGGGATAGTTGTACATTCCTTCATTAAATGTCCCGCCTCACAAATAACGTAAATCTCCTCTTTTAAAGCTCGAGATGGGCTGGATGTATCTCTCCCCCTAGCTTCTACCACATCTTCTAGTTGCTTGGCTAATTGATTAATTTAAAGCTTCAACTTGGATTCCTTGTCCAGTTGATAAAGTCCAAACGAGGAAGGAGTTGTGGACACAATTTTAGCCTTGGGTTGGGTGTTCGGATCCTATATGTCACAAGATTGAGTTGTCTCGATGACATACTTAAAGTGGTCCTCTGTATCGTCCGCATCTAACTCGTAGAACTCTCCCGGACACATTATTTCTACGAGTTGCCTTGAGCTTAGTGAAATCCCATGATGAAAGTAGTAGATGAGTCTCCACTTCTTAAAATCGTGATGTGGGCACATGTTAACCAACTCTTTGAACCTCTTCGAACACCTATAATAGAGTTAGTCCGGTGAGCGAGAAAGAATTTTTAGAGAAATTTATCTTGCATGTCTCTCCACATACTGATATATTTCGGTGCTAATGACCAAAGCCAAGTCTTGGCCTTGCCCTTAAGTGAGAATGGAAAAAGCTTGAGACGTACGATGTGTTGGGAGAAAGCTTGATCGTTAAACATTTTGCACGCCTCCTCGAACTCAAGGATGTGGAGATAAGGAAATTCTAACCCCATGCCATGAAAAGTTGGAAGAATTTGGATCATTCTGTTCCTAAAGTGAAATTGTCCCACATCATATGGGAATATAATGCATCCCGGAGTGACGGTTCGCTCCGGATATAAGAAGTCTATAATAGGGCGATACGACATCTCACCATATCATGTTTCGAAACTAGCATTTTCTGACATCACACTCACACTTAAATAATGACTACCCTCACCGGAGTTTCTAGACGTTTTACTCGTAGTGTGACTACTCGGTGTAGGAGGTGTTGTAGGTTGTACCCATAAATTCAGAGTGCTATTGCTAGAATATGGGGGATTCACTATTGGCTCGGGATTTGGTGTGGGCTGTGTATTTTGCATTTAAGGACTTGAGACAAATTATTTTATTTTTATTTTTCTGATTTTTCTGATTTTTTTGAATATTTGATTTTTATTTTTTTGGGATTTTTGGGAATTTGTGATTTTTTTTTCTTTGGATTTTAAGGAATTAGAGTCAAATGAAGATAAATTTTACTTAACCTATAATATACATAATCCCCGACAACGGCGCCAAAAACTTGACGAGCAATAAAGTGTCTGTTATGCGTGTACCTACGGCTCAAGTGCAAGCCTATCGCTCAAGTAATAACCCGGTAAGACGGGGTCGAATACTCAGGGAGTAGGTCACTAAATGATGACGGAAGTCTTATTAGATCTAGACTTCGACTCGAGAAAGAAAGAAAAAGATGATGATTTTATATTTTGAGAAATTTCTAATTATCTAAGAAAATTTAGCTACGTAGATGCAAATTAAACTACTTAAAGCAAGAAGTAAACTTTTGGTTTTAAAAACACTTTTGGGAAAATGGGGCTGGAATCCAATCCCCCAACCCGAGAGTATCTCCAATAAATGTAAAGTTCTATAAAATTATTTAATTAATTAGAAGAAAAGCACAAACTAATTCTAAGCACCAAATATGTTTGGGCATTAACCCGCGCGATAATTGGTCAACAAATTAATTAGCGCGAATGATAAATTTATCGACACATATAATGCACCCTCAAACACTCCGGATGCTTTCAACAAATGGATTTAAGAGGCCTACAATATTAGTTTTGATTAATGTATCAAACTCCTAGAATTAATTATTTAATTGTGTTGAATTTTACATTTAATATTGAAAACTCTAGGTTAGGTTCATGATCCCCAACTCACAAATAACTTAACTAGACATGGATTTGAATTCTACACTAATCATATTCATCATACAAGTGTTCGTAATTAAATAACAAGAGTAAAGAGTTGTGAATTTTATACCAAGTATGAAGAAATAAAGTTGCAATAATAAAGCTTTACACCAATGAGAGATTTTCAGAAAAATGCAAAACTTCAATTAATTTGATGTAGAAAGGTCGATCCTTTATTATCCAATGATTATTGGTTGATTACTTACATAAAAAAAGTGTAAAGTATCAATTATTAGACTCCTAAATGACTGATACAAGTGCCAAAAAATGGCCAAAGAGGTAAACATTGACCCTAACTACTCTAGCTAAAATGTAGGAAAAGATAAAAAAATACCACTGGAAATCGAACCCTCAGACCAAATCGAACCCTCAATGGTAAGTGAACCGGTTCACTCCAAGAACTTAACCGATACGGTCTCTGGCTTTGAAAATTCATCTTTAGCTTGCTACTATTCCTTATATGCAGTTTTACCCCTTGGACTTCTCTTTAACTTCAAATTGACATAACTTCTTCACCGTAATTTGGATTGGGGCGCCACTTCTTCCTATGTTCTCTTGAACTTAAGATATTCAATTTTCATGTGGATTATACTACGGGTTATGGCTAGAAATTTACCATTTTTCCCTTAACTTCCTTTTCTCGCAAAGTTTTCATTGTTTCGGCTTTTCTCTTTTGTCCAATTGTCTGATTAACCTGTAAAACACATGAGAAATATAAAAAACACGAAATACTTGCCAAAAAGGTTTTTAATAATTAATATGATATAAATTCGAATAAATGTGATGTTCGGGACCGTAAAAATACTGAAATTAGAGGGATAAATATGGAATATTCGTGTCGAATCAGCGTTGCCAAGCATTTTCAACGCCCTTTCCTTTGTCATTTGTCGATGGCAAACTTGGGACTTAGTAATGCCTCCATGACCTAGTCACGTGGTTTATAGAAGAAAAGGAAAACATGAACTCTATTTCCTCGTCGATCTCGGGTTGTTCGGCTACCTTGTTGATTTCTTCGAGTAGCTCCTCAAATGATATCATCCCACATATGTCGGCTACCGGGCTAGTCTTTTCTGAATTTTGCCCTTTATCTGAATCTTTGAATTCTTCCCCTCATTTGGTGGCAATAATATCGTCCTTCCATGAAAAGTCAACGCACTCTACGACTTCAATGGCTTCTTCGTATAGATTTTCCCATTCAGCGAGGAGGTGTAAGAGTGAAGGGACCAGGCGCCTGATAGACATGATTTTGTCGCGGAGAAAGAGTCACCTACGCGTCGATCGTTTTTTATATTCATCTCACCAACTCTATATAAAAACCTAAACTATGACTACACTCTTTTAAGGGAGTATAACGGCTAGTCCGGGTATCGAATCCACAAAGACAAGTTGCTAGAATTTAATTGGTTTAATATTTCTAAAATAAAAGTGTAAAAGATAATTGCTAACAAAATCAAAGATAAATAAAGGAAAAGATTAAACTAGGCGAGTGTATTTAAACTACGTTAACAAAGCGAATAAAAATTATAGGTTGCGTCGAATATCCCTCACCCCGAGTTAATTAGTATGAAATGGTTACATGGGTTCACGAGTTATTAAGATTGCGTCTCGTTTCGTTAATTAATTAAATCAAGAGTTTTCACACCCCTAAATTCGCATAAAAGGCTAATAAGATTTTGGCGTCAACAAATACTCCGAAAATTACGCACGAAAGTCGTAAATACGGAGCATACATGATATACCCCGTTAAATCTCCTAGGCGTAATAACTAGGATAACACACTCGAAATAACACACGTAAAACTCCATCACCAAAGTAAAGAAACATGTCAACCCTAAGTGAGTTCAATCCGTCACAACCTAATTTAAATTAGCCTCTACACATAATTAAAGCATTAATTAAATTACTTAATTAATTAAAACAACTAATTAAATTGACACTAAAATTATCTAGGCAAGGAAATAATAAATAAAGCATAAAAAAGGAACAAAGCTTGAATAAAAGGGAAGAAAATGAATAGTACACTTACATTAATGGGGGGATTATACAAAGTGGTAGGAGAGGGGAAACACTCCATAAAAATCCTCAAATGAGCTCTCAAACTCTAGGTCTAAAACTAATTAAAAAAATGATGCTCCTAATTTCATGTCTCACAAAAAATACACCAAGTTGTGTATTTATAGTAGGCTATGATAAGAGATGAAAGAAAAAGGGAAAAAGAAGGAAAAACGGGATAAGTTTTCATTTAAGAAAAAAAGGAAAAAGAAAAATAGAAAAAAGAAATGGGCAACAGGTCGTGGCAAAAAATACAGAACACCGGTCGATCGCCGGAGCAGGGTCGGTCAACCGCGGAAAAGGAGAGGAGCACACTGCCAAACTTCGAAGGCAAAAACCAAAACACCGGTCGACTGCCGGAGCATGGACGATCGACCCCGGATCAAAACTTCACTGCTACCAACACCAAACCAAAGCCCTTGCCTACCAAAGCCACAAATGGGAATCACGCTGCAACGTGAACACACATGGGGCAACCATGCCAAAAATCGAGCACAACCCCGATGCAAAATGGGTTACCCAAGTCAAAAGCAACCCCAATCACCTCCCATTGCCAAAGACCCACCACATTTCCGTTAATGGACAAAACTCAAAAATGGGTATACTCCGAAACGCAAATTCGTGTCCCAAAACGATATTCATTCAAAATCCATGCTCAATTTCGGACGAAAGCTCCGAATTTTGGGTTAAACCAAAACTCGAGCCAAGGACCAAAATCGCCCATGGAGTTTCTGGCCAAAAACGAAGTGAGGACAAGGATGGAATTACTGGATTTGTTATTAAAAGAGAAAAGGGACACAAGGGTAATTAATTAAATTGTTATTTTTCTTTTAATTCGTTTCCGATTAAAGGTCCGTGTTTCCTTCGTTCGGACTCTGATTTGAGCACCGTTCACGGCCACGCGAAGATTGGCCCGATACCTACAACTTCAGTGAATGTTTGGGGAAAAAATCTTGAAGTGTAAAATTACTAAAATGCCCCTGAACGCACGAATCGCGACAAAACTTTATCGAAACGCGCCCAAACTTCACACTAAGCACCGTAATACCTATAAATGCTCAATAATAACTCAAATAACATGTTAGCACATAAACGGAGGTTTTCTGATTAACGAACATGATTATAGCAATTATGGTACCCAAGGGGGCCTAAAAATGCATAAATTAGCGGGTGGAAAATACAATATTCGTGACGTATCACACCCCCTAACTTAAACATTGCTAGTCCCTAGCAATGAAATTCAAATAAAAAAGAACTAAAGGAAAACCGCAAAATAAGAGATATATACAAAAGCGATAAAAACCACTTTTTCGGTCGAACGATTGCATTTAGCGTATGCAATAAGCCGTTAAATCCCTAGGTTACCCTGGTGGACGAGTGTCATCTCGTGAGGGTTTTTAGATATGAAACCCACAAACATCATATGGTTTCCTCAAAATATGCCCAAACCAACACGCGACAAGCCCAACAATATCTAAAAGGATTTCATACGCATTATTAGCACAATGAACGAATTTAAACAAAAGTTCGTATTAGTAACATTATATAATGCACCTCATAGAATTGAAACCTTAAAATGTAGGAGGGGAGAGAGCACATGCGAAGTGTGAGTTGAAAAAAACTTAAATAAATCGGATACTAAATATGAAAGCATGCATATAAGTCAATCCTCACGGGCATTACACTCATCAAGTGAATTCACTCGAAACAGGGAGGTAACACACGGAACATACGGGCATAAAGAGTAAATGTAAATGGAAACTAGGCTGCGCACATGTCACAAATGAAGAACGCTATATATAAAATGAAAAATTGTAATCTCAATGAAAGTTACCTTACATTAAAAGAGGCAAAGTGTATTTTCACAGATTATCAAAATTATTTCAACTTTTAAATTAAATTCACCTTAAGATCACATAAGACTTGTATAGGGTTGTAATGTAGGTTAGGATAGGGTACGAAATGAATGATATATGTACGAATTCAAAGTGTTCGGAGATGAAAACTCGGGATATTGGGAAAATGCGGACAAAATCAAAATGGGAAAATACAATCCATAAAAGGCATTGAATATAACAATGGGGAGAGTAAACAAAGCTTATTGAATACTATACACAACATATACAAACTTTCTCTTTCTTTTTCTTTTCTTCTTTTTCTCACTTTTTCTTTTATTTTCTTTTCTTTTGTTTTCTACTTTCTCTTTTTCTCTACTTTCTTTTCTTTACTTTTCACACTCTCATATGCCTAAATTGCAACCACAACACAACATCATTCAATCCCAAGTATCATTCCAAACAAAGGTACGGAAGGCAAAATATGTATGGCTTATAACTCCAATGTGGAGTTGGTTATGGGATTTTGGGTTATGAAACGAAAGGCTATATTTAGGCTCAAAGGGGTTGACGAGGGGAAACATAGGTGAGGTCAAGGCTAATATGGGTGATATAACAAAGATTGCCTATGATCATTTCATAAAGTTTACGCAATTCTTGAGTCAAAATAATATATGAAAATCATGCTCAAGTAACACATTTCAAGAAAGAACTCAATTAATAAACGATCAAATGAAAGAATAGAAAGATTACCAACGACTACAACATTTTCAAAGATGAAAGAATAGTGTATACACTCACAAATGATGAAAGGTACAAAGCTTACTCGGTGTAAGTATATACAATGCAACAAAAGATTAACGAGTTAAAAAAATCTTAAACCAAATCAATAAGACAAGAAAAACGCATGTGCTCATAGGATTAAAGTTTAATTCATGAAGTTATTCATAATATCAATAATTAGGACTAAAGTATAATAACTTCTAAAATCGAGAACATGCATCGTTGAATTGTCTGTCGGATCGGGCATTTATTAAAATTTATCATCGAAAACAAAGGCAAAACACCCAACAAAGGAGAAAAAAGAAAGAAAATCTTTTTGAAATTTTTTAAAATATTTCTAAGAAAACATACTTAGTAACTAACATGTAATCAAATCAAAGAAACTACCATGAATGGATAAAATATCCCACACCCCTAACTTAAAACCTGACACTGTGCTCAATGTGAATTAAGAACCAAGTTAAAGATAGGAAAAGAGCGATATTACCCCAAAAGGAGCGATCTCGGGAAAGTACAAGTCCAAGGATTCTACAAAACATGTTAGTACCAAAGCATAACAAAAACAAATAACAAAAAGTTAATTAATTACACTAGACTAAATTAAAAAGGAAAGAAAAGATAAAAAGAAAGAAAGAATAAAAAGCGAACTATGTACAACCTACTATTTAGGCTTCACACTAACTATACACTAGAAGTCTAAATAGTTGAGGGTCCACCAAGATCCACGGCGGGCCCTCCCACTCATGTATGCCTCCCGAAAAATAATAATTCCGTTTGAACAATGAAAAGCATGTGTAAGGCGTAAGAAATGAACCATCCCCAATTAAAAATTTTGGCGGGAGGATGCGGAATTTGGATAAGACGGGTGACAAATACACATGGGGGCCAAGAAAAAATTAATCATCTCCTAAGTATTTTGAAATTGGAATAGGAGGGGGCGCACAAGGAGGCAAAGATGCCTTCATGGAAAGCAACTCGAGCAAGTACTCCTCGTCGATGAATGGGTTGAACATTTTAAAGTTCGGCACCGATTCATCGGGTACTTGTAATGGTGTGATAATGGAGAATGAAAAGGGGGAGGAAAGAAATTCAAACTCAAGAGATGAGTTATCATTGATCAATGTTGGAATTTCAAAGGAGATATAACCATTTTCAATGAAACTTTCTTCTTTGGGATCCAAAGACGAAATCATTTCATTGCAGATGTATACTACATCCATTTCATCGTCACTTTCATTCTCTATTAAACCATGGGCCAAGTCAAGAATGGTTTGTTCCAAAGTAGGCATAAAATCCTCATTTGGTTCAAAACAGTCCTCGACTTCAAAAGTTTCGGAAGAAAAATCGTCATCGGATTCAAATAATAAATCCAATTCATGTTCCCACAAACGATTTTCTTACCAATAACGGTCTTCATACCTCTCATTCTCAAGCATGAGAAAACCCTCGTCGAAAGTCATAGGTCGAGGTGCGAATTTTTGGAAATGAGAAGTTTGAAAATTATTATCGGAACTATACTCAAACTCATTATTATAAGAATTTTGAAAGCTATTGTTTTTAGTTTCAACATTCTTATTATAAGGAATTAGAAGCCCAAAATTGTTATCATCATCCTCAAAATACACGCACTCCAAAGCTTGACTTTTGTAATACTCGCCCAAAGTCATTTTTAAATTTGCAATTTTTTGGGACTCTAAGTATTGACCAAAAGTCATAGGTTTACGGAGATTTTGAGAATTATCATAATGATTACCGAAGGGATTGGAATAAGACATGCTTACCCCAAAGATGGTTCGAAGTGGCGAATTCCACAAAGTGATACGTGCGCGAAAAATTCAAGTGTTTCTTAGCGCTCAAATGTAGAAGTTCTACAAAAATGTTAGGCAAAAAATACAAATAGAAAAAAATACTAAGAAATACTAAATCAAATAAATTCTAAAACAAACAAGTCCCCGACAACGGTGCCATTTGATAGACAGGGTTTCGCCGCGATGCGAGAGTCACCTACGCGCCGGTCGTTTGTTATATTCGGCTCACCAACTCTATATAAAAACCTAAAGTATGACTACACTCTTTTAAGGGAGTATAGCGGCTAGTCGGGGTATCGAATCCACAAAGGCAAGTTGCTAGAATTTAATTGGTTTAATATTTCTAAAATAAATGTGTAAAAGATAATTGCTAACAAAATCAAAGATAAATAAAGGAAAAGATTAAACTAGGCGAGTTTATTTAAACTACATTAACAAAGCGAATAAAAACTATAGGTTGCGTCGAATATCCCTCACCCCGAGTTAATTAGTATGAAATGGTTACATGGGTTCACGAGTTATTAAGATTGCGTCTCGTTTCGTTAATTAATTAAATTAAGAGTTGTCACACCCCTAAATTCGCATAAAAGGCTAATAAGATTTTGGCGTCAACAAATACCCCGAAAATTACGCACGAAAGGTCGTAAATACGGAGCATACATGATATACCCCGTTAAATCTCCTAGGCGTAATAACTAGGACAACACACTCGAAATAACACACGTAAAACTCCATCACCAATGCAAAGCAACACGTCAACCCTAGGTGAGTTCAATCCGACACAACCTAATTTAAATTATCCGCTACACATAATTAAAGCATTAATTAAATACCTAATTAATTAAAACAACTAATTAAATTAACACTAAAATTAACTAGGCAAGGAAATAATAAATAAAGCATTAAAAATGAACAAAGCTTGAATAAAAGGGAAGACAATGAATAGTACACTTACATTAATGGAGTAATTATACATAGTGGTGGGAGAGGGGAAACACTCCACAAACATCCCAAATGAGCTCTCAAACCCTAGGTCTAAAACTAATTAAAAAAATGAAGCTCCTAAATTCATGTCTCACAAAAACTACACCAAGTTGTGTATTTATAGTAAGCTATAATAAGAGATGAAAGAAAAAGGAAAAAAGAAGGAAAAAAAGGGATAAGTCTTCATTTAAGAAAAAAAAATCGAAAAATAAAAATAGAAAAAATAAATGGGCATCAGGTCGTTGCAAAAAATTACAGAACACCGATCGACCGCGGGAGCATGGCTGGTCAACCGCGGAAAAAGGGAGGAGAACACTGCCAAACTTCGAAGGCAAAAACCAAAACACCGATCGACCGCCGGAGCATGGCCGATCGTCTGCGGATCAAAACTTCGCTGCTACCAACCACAAACCAAAGCCCTTGCCAACTAAAGCTACAAATGGGCATCACGCTGCAACCTGAACACACATGGGGCAACCATGCAAAAAATCGAGCACAACCCCGTTGCAAAATGGGTTACCTAAGTCAAAAGCAGCTCCAAACACCTCCCATTGCCAAAGACCCACCACACCGACATTAATGGACAAAACTCAAAAATGGGTATACCCCGAAATGCAAATCCGTGTCCCAAAATGACATACATTCAAAATCCATGCTCAATTTTGGACGAAAGCTCCGAATTTTGGGCGAAACCAAAACTCGAGCCAAACCCGGGCCAAGAACCAAAATCGACCATGGAGTTTCATGCCAAAAATGAAGTGAGGACAAGGATGGAATTAATGGATTTGTTATTAAAAGAGAAAAGCGACACAAGGGTAATTAGTTAAATTGTTATTTTTCTTTTAATTCTTTTTCGATTAAAGGTTTGTGTTTACTAAATTCGAACTCTGATTCGAGCACCGTTTGCGGCCACGCGAAGCTTGGCCCGATACCTACAACTTCTGTGAATTCTTCGGGCAAAAATCCTGAAGTGTGAAATTACAAAAATGCCCCTGAATGAGCGAATCGTGACGAAACTTTACCAGAACGCGTCCAAACTTCACACTAAGCACCGTAATACCTATAAATGCTTAATAATACCTCAAATAACATGTTAGCACATAAAACGGAGGTTGTCTGATTAACGAGCATAATTATAGCAATTACGATACCCGAGGGGGCCTAAAAATGCATAAATTAGCGGGTGGAAAATGCAATATTCGTGACGTATCAGCTCCCTTGTAGTTTCAGAGCATCAAGCAACTTAGTCATACTGTAAATACTGTTGGTCTGTCGAAATATTTCTTCCATGATCTGGACAATGTCATGTAGGCTAACTTTATCGATCGGTACCACCCAATTGTCTGACTCTCAGGCTCATTTTTGTTCTTATAAGAATAGCATACTGAATCTCTAGCAATCAATGATCATTTATGAGGGCAATTTCAACCCAAGCTGTAGGAGTTGGCTTAACACTTTTGATAATTTCGTACTTCTATCTTTAGAATGGGTGCGAGCAGCGATGCATGCTCTGGTAAGGAGTGATAATGCCTGATCGGTGAGGCTGGTAGGGTGTAGGAGGAAGTATGGGCAAGTTTGGAGGGGTTTAAGAGAGTATATGGGCGTGATCCGGGTTGATGGGTCAAATTATGGGTTCTCTTCTAAGAAGACGACATTAGTATGATTTGGAAGTGGATTGCGAATAATGTTTGGCTTAGGATTGGCTGGTGGGGCAATGGTTCCCCGGTCGATCAGACCCTAGATTATGTTTCGAAGGTGAAAACATTGGTCGGTGGTATGACCAACAGTTTGGTGTAAGTCGCATTGGGCATCTGCCTTGAAGTTTTTGGGAAGTGGATTTGGTAATGGATTAGGGTCCAATGGTTTGATAAGATTTAGGCTCACGATGGCCTAGTAAACTTTACAGAGGGGAGCATGGAGCTTGATATATTCCTTTGGGACTGGGATAAGGCGGTTTTCTGGTGCCCGAAAGTGGTTGGCTAATAAATGTTATTGATGGTTAAGACAGAGGTACTGGCAGACTTTTTATACTTTTTGGGAGTAAATTGCCCGGGCACCTTCTTTGGATAAACTTCTGCTTTAGCAATACCTTCCTCGATTTCTACTCCTACATCTCTGAGAGCTTGAAAGTGGGGATAGTATTGTCCTTCCATTGTCGCTCGAATACGGGGTTAGAAATTCTTCTTCATAATGTTGACTTGTTCTTCCTTAAACGATCGATTGGTCATGATGGTTGCTCTTTCTCTCCATCAATCTATGAAGTTACTGACTGATTCCCCAAAGTTTTGTTTGAGCATCTTTAAATCACGGTGGGTGACTTTTAGCTCTTCATTGTATTTATATTGTGACATGAATACTCGTGCCACATCTTCTCAACTACGGATTTTGGACTCCTCGAGAGATAAAAACCATCAGAGGGTGCTATCCTTCAAAGTTTGTTGAAACATTTGGGCCATTATTTCTTCAGAAGCCCCTAGGAGAGTCATGGAGTGGTGGTAACTGCGAAGATGAACAATTAGGGGTCCAATTCCTTCTAATTTCTTAACGTTTGGGATCTTGAACCCTTCGGGTAACCTCGCTTTAGGGTAGGGAGACATATGGGTGTAGTTCACGTAATTCCCAGAGATTCTGACTTGGTCAAACTTCTTGGTCAATATTTTGAGATCTTCCTTGACTTTGTTCAATTCTTCCCCTTTGGATCAACGATTATGGGCAGATTAGCCCCTGGCTGGGCAAGGTTCAGCATAGTGAGATGGGCAGGTAGCGGCCCATTAGTAGGAGGGGCACATGGAGTGGGCTGAGATTATTTCGGAACCCATATAGGCTCAGGTGGACCCATAGCGCAAGGGAAAAGGACCTCGGGCTCTTTGAGAATAGGGACCCAGTTTCGTTGCGTCTCATAGACCTCAGTTTGGAGGTTGTCAATCTTGGACATGAGATGAGCTAAGATTGCCATCAGATCTGGGTTCACAGTCGGTACTTGATATGTGTTCTCTATGGAAAGCGGATGAATTATGGACTCGAAGGAAATAACAAGGGAACTGGTGGGGTTTTGGGGTGACTTGACTGAAGATCGAAGCTAATAGGGAGCCATGCCAAGGGTATGCGATCGTCTTGAGTGGGGGAAAATTGGATTTATTTTTGAAAGGGAATGAAATTTTTTTTGACATTTTATTTTTGAAGAATGGAGGATAAAATATTTTTGGTATTTTTGTTTTTAAAATGGGAAGACAAAATATTTTTGGTATTTTTTTTTATAAAGGAGGGAAAATGGTATTTATATAAATCAGGGAGAATACGAGAGACGGGTCTCAGCATGATTATTATTATGAGGTTTTATTATGTTATTAGTTTTATCTAAATGCTAAGAGAAAAGTCGAACGGGACCCGAGCCTGGGAAAGTTTGGGTTTGAAATAAAGCACGCAAGACATGGTTTAACTTATTGCCAGGCTCATGGAGAGGGCCCTGTTTTGAAAAAGACAAAATTGAGCGAAAATTTCGGTGGCATGCCGACTTGTCATTTCGAAAGAGTTTCGGTTAGAAACCGATAAATTAACACGAGTGCCCTACGTCTGACGCCTATATGCGGCTATGTAGTTTTGTTGGGTTAATTGGAAAAGGTTCCCCCATTTGACGTGACTTCCATGATATACGTCTTCCTTTTGAGGTCAACTGGTACGTGTGGACAAGCCATTTGATATACCTGAGTGTACGTGAATTGCCTCATTATATACCTCATGGGGATAGTACATGTGAGAGAGAATTTGATATAATCGATGTACGTGAATGAATTCCCTGTGATATACCTCCCGTCATGACTTCGGTCAAGCCAGTATGATGCAAGGGGAACCGTTCGATATACGTCAAAGGTACTTGCCCAAAGGAAGTTGAGAGTCATATCGCTTAGGCTAACTGTGACCTTCCGGACCAGCGCCCATCATGAAGTGACCCTCCATTTGCGGGACAAAACTTGGTCAATAGAAATGCTCTTCGGTGATGTAGTGTGAAAAAATTCATGATTCTTTTATTAATATCGTATGGAGAGAGTATTTTTTATTGATGAGCATGATGCTAAGTAGGGAATAAGTATAACTATGAGAAGTAAATTTATGCTAAGCATAAATAAATGCAAATGTGATAAGAGGTGTGTGCTAGTGAGGAAAAGGGAATACATATGTAGGCACACAATAAAACAAAACACCCATGTAAACAGAGTCTAGTCCTCAAAATAAAAATCCCCAGCGGAGTCGCCACTGTGGCCATCCCGATCCCCTAAAAATTCCTTCTGTGGGATTTCGGTCCCGCGTTCCCTCTCGAGAGCGCTTTAGTCATCGTCGGTGGGGGGTGAATGTAGAGAGATGGAATCGCCAGTCTATTTTACTCAAAACAGACAAAAGAAGATGGAGCCGCCCCGAGAGATTGCATCTAAGACAAACTGATACATACGAAACCAATAATTCGAGGGGTCCGGAGGCTAAGTTACAGAATAGGAAGGTGTTAGGCACCCATTCCGCCTTACGGTCTCTCATGGGCTAGTGTTCTTGTTTTCCTTTATTTCTCCGTGAAGCGTGTGCGTGTGTATTCATAATGGAGATAGGAATCGTTCAACTCGTATCATGGAGAAGATAGAGTCATCCGTAGGAATATTCTCGAAATTATATGTAAAAATATGATTTATGCATATCGTTATAATGGAACGAGGATATGTATGAGATGAAATGATAATACACATATATATATATATATATATATATATATATATATATATATATATATAAGTATGATCAAGGAGGCATTCAGAGAGATGAGATAATTTAAAAATTAAGAAATTAGGAATTTGGGAAATTAGGAAATTAGGAATTAGGACTCGAGTCTTGGATTTTACTCCGAGATGCCTACGTAGCCTAAAGAGGCATCAAAGTCCACGTAGTTCGCATTCGCTATAAAGGGTGGGGTTTATCCCATAAATTCGACCTAGGATTTCTCTTATATGTGTGTGTGTGTAGAAAAGTGTTTTAGTGTGAGAAATGTATGATAATTCCTGTTTGGAATTTATAAGCAAACCCTTTTTTCTGGATTTTTGGTTTTTTTATGTGAAAAATAAAGTATGTGCAATAATACTAATAAAAGAGTATGTTAAGATGTATGATCTAAAGGAATAAAATGCTAAGTAATAAAGTAATCTAATGCAAAAATTAAGAGAATTTAGAGAGAAAGTGAGAGATTTGGACCTTCTTGGAGATCTTGAGCTTGATATTAGATGTTGAAGGGGTTGCCCTTGAACTTGGATGAAGATGATGGGTAGTTAGTTTACCAAGTTTGGAAAAATGATGATGGGAAAGGAATGTTGGAAAGGGATTTGGATATGGAAATCGCACTAATTTCGAGAGAATGTTTGCCGAGATCAGTGAAGTTGATGTGTTCGAGCTTCAGGTGTGCTTGGTAATGAGGTCATGCCCTGTTTTTATAGGTCCAAGGGGTTTCTGATCAGCATAGCCCTGGTCTTGCCAATCGGCAGGTGTCCCTAGGCATACTGCCAATAGGCAGGGTCTTCGACCTGCCGATTGATAGTCTCGTGCATATTTCCTTGGAAAAACGATCGTAGAACGTAATTCGTTGATCCAAATCGTGCACGGGGCATACCATTAGAAAGGTAGTTCATAGACCTCCGATAGTCCTTCGGACTAATCTCTGGTCCGGGAGTTGACTTTGGGTAAAATATGGCTTGAAAGCGCACGTCTGTCCTTTGGACGGGAGATTGTCAGACGCAAACGAATCGTTTGTCTTCATGGTAAGTCAGAATCGTGCATGGGGTGGATTGATGGAAAGGTTAGGAGATGTACTTCGACATTCCAAAGATTTTTTCTTAGTTTGGAGAGTTGACTTTGGTCAACCGGGGCCCAAAAGTACTTGGTGACCTGTTGGAGTAAAAACAATCATTCGTCCGCACCGTAAGTCAGAATTGCGCACGGGGCAGATAGTTGGAAAGGGGTTTTAGTGACCTTAGAGGATTCATTTCGTATTATTCGAGCTGAAGAGTTGACTTTGGTCAAACAGAGCCCGGGAGATCCTGGTGGCCTCCGGATCAGTCTTTGGGGGAGAACGGGTCGTTCATCCGCACTATAAGTCAGAATTGTGCATGAGGAGGACCATTGAAAAGGGGTTTCAGTTACCTTCGAGGTTTCAAAGAGATTTCACTCTATCAAGGGAGTTGACCAGAGTCAAACGGGCCCGAGAGCGCCTGATGGCCTCTAGATCAGTACTCAGAGTATGATTTAGGGTTTGTAGTGGTTTGAGAGGGTGCTAGGGTCTTAAGGAAAGGCTTATGAGGTCTAGAATGGGGTGTCTATAGGATGTTCAGATGACAGTAAGAGTACATCTGGCGCCTGTTACTATGTAGTTAATAACCTAGTAGGCTGGAGTAGTAAAAAAAGAGCTGCTTATCCTTTCAACAGCTGAAGCTGAATATATAACTACGAGAAGTTGTTGTACCCAGCTGTTATAAATCAAGAAGATGTTAAGTGACTATGGTTCCATTGAAGAAAGAATGACTATGTATTGTTATAACCAGAGTGTGATAAATATATCTAAAAATTCGATACATCACTCACGCGCTAAGCACATCAAAATTAAGCATCATTTTATTCGTGAGCTTGTAGAGTGCAAAGAACTTAATATCGAGTATTTAAACACTAAAAAGCAATTAACTGATTTATTCACAATTAATTTGGACAATATTAGGTTTGAATTCCTTCGAAGGGCCATACGGATGATAATACTCACGTAATCAATTCTGCATAATTGTCATAACCTCGATATTTTCACGCTAGTAACTGGTTTATGAGGGTTTAGGATAAGAACGTTTCACAAATGACTGAAGACGCCTCCTTAATACATTTAATGTAGGAGACCCTTGAATCTGTCCTTGTTTATGACTTAATTTGTGTAAAATAATTTTTTTATATATTCCTATTTTATATATATATCTTTTTCCCCGTTGTATATTTGAGAAAAATTGGGGGAAAACTACTTGAGTAATTGGCTTTATCTTTACATATCTTAACTCAACTAATATGTCCATTGAGTGTTCTTATTTCGGGTATTTCAGATTATATTGTACAACTTTCAATATTTAGGGTAATGGTCTGTAAGATAGTTGAGTTATGTATTTTTCTCTCTCTTATTTTCGATTCTAGGATGGGAAAGGGTAAATAACTCTTTTGTAGAGGAAATTTTGGATTTTTTTACCCACGAGTACAGGTTACTCAAGGGAATTTTATCTCTAATATCTAAAGGAGGAGATTGAGAACACACTATATAGTTGACTTACTTGAGTCTGTACCATATAGGAGTTCCAACTAGTTTGGATATGGTGATAAAATAGGTTAGATTTTCTTAAACAATCTTCTTCATGGTTTGCAAAGATTTGTCAATAATGATCATGTCCAAGACATCCTATTTACCAAAAAGGGAAGTAAAATATTGCACTGAACATACTATAGGACACAAGTCATGCATATATGAGTGTGAGTGTGTGTACATGTGTTTAAATAATTTTAAGAATTTTTAAAACATTTTTAAGCATTTAAAATGCTTTTTAAACATTTAAAATATTGGTTTTAAAATGTTGTGGGATAAATATGAATTAGTTTAATTCCTTAAAAACTTCTCAATGTAGAATCTCAAGACGACAGAGAATTGTGGGGGAGCAAATGGGTTTTTTTGAAGTTTAAAAACACGCATTTTTTCACTGTCCTTTTCACTCCACGTGTTGCCTAGTGATTGTCCCATTTTGTGTTTGTTTGCTCTCACATATTAGCTAACCCTTTGATCAAGTCTAATTAACATATTGCATGTGTTCTAAGTCAATCCAAGTGAGATCCTTTAGAGCCAATCAGAGTGAGAGTTTGTGTGGTCGCTTTATAACCCTCGGATTTGAATTCTAAATGTTGCAAGGATCTCAACCATCCATTTGAACTCGAACTTCCAGACCCTTCCACAACCTGTATAAATACCAACCAGAGTTGAAGATTTTGAAGACTTTGGAATTTTGTCCATTTGAAAGGAAAAAAAAGAGAAGGGAGAGTAGAGAGAGAAAAGAGAAAGGAGGGGGAGAGAGAGAACCATAAACCATTAGAGATATTATCTTAGTTTTTTCTCATACCAAACACCTGATTCATTCGTATAAACTAAAACTAGAAAAACCACCACACTTGAGTGATTAGAAGTTAGGTTTTCTAGGAGATTTCTGGGATTTGGCAGTCTTAAAGAAACTCTTCAGACATTATCTCTCTTAGGAACACGTTCTCTAAGAGTTTTTCACATCTATTGTGAGAAGCTCACTTGAGGAAATTTTTCCAGAATATTCTTAGTGTTTCTATTCCTGTTCTTTTTTAACATAGTATTATTTTGTTATCTGTTTAAATCATCTTATCTTGTTTAGATTTCTTGAAAAGGAGACCTTTAAAACGTCTGATTTTTAAAAATCTGAAGTTTAAGTCCGTAATAGTATTTTACAGTTTGTGAAACATATTTTTTATATAAATAGGTTCTTGTGACTTAGATCTAGTTTTTAAAAAGATTTAGAACTTCAGATCTCAAAACCTCATTTTCTATATGCGAAGTTTGATTTTCTTGAGAATCCAAATAGTTTCATGGCATATAGATTTTTGTAATTTTTTAGTATTTGTTTGTATAAATCTATTAAGAGAAGTGAGTTGCATATTTGCATTTTAGACAATTCACTGTCACATACACTCTTACACGATCACTTAGTGAAAAGTGTTGTTCCTATTGAGAGATTTTGTGTTGACTGAGTCCATTAGAGCAAGGAGCAAGGATTAACGCAAAGAAACAACAAGAGAGATCAAAGTCAGAATAGAATTACCATGGAGGAGAAAGCTCAATAAGTATATTTCTATTCTTATCTTAGGATCTTATGTACTTGTAATCTTGTATATCTTGTTCCGTTATAGTGGATTTTTATTGTGTGGTGTAGAGGTCACCGTGGATGTTTTACCTAATTTGGGATTTTACCACGTTAAAAAATATGGTGTCAAACTTTAAGGACTTTAGTGATAGAGTTAAGCCAACGTCGCTTCAACATTGCTCTTACTGCAATGTCTACGAGCACACCATTACTGATTGCTTTCAAAAGAGACTGTATACACCTACTTATTTGAGAAAGGGGCTAAGGGTGATGGTTCACACAATATACCAACTTTTAATTTTTCAAAAATTATTTAATTTTCTCTTCTTCACAATATCAAACAAACAAATTCAATTAAAAAAATATTTGAATTTCACTTTAAAAAAATTTAACCCAATTCAAGTTAAACAAACTAGGCATGAAAATTGACATGTCACATTAATGTCGTCTTGAATTAAAGTAACTTAAAACTTACCCAATATTAAATTTGCACCAATTTAAACTAAGTAGTGATTTAAACCAATTTTTATCTTGATTAACCTAGCATGCATCCAATTGATATTTTGCAAGATTAAAATAAACAATCACAAACCATTACGCCACGATGTACGAGGAAACCCCACAACGGGAAAAAATCTTGGACGACCCTTACTACAAATCCACTAAGTACGGTATTTTTACAAAGAATACGACAAGAGGACTTACAACAACGACTCGACTCCCTTGAAGCCTTGAGTCTCCTTCGCTCTTCAACCTCCGCCTAGTAGATAACTCCAGAGTCCACCGAAGTCCCGAAACCTTCCGATGGGACACGGCTACAGTCAACCCACACACGATGCCTTTCACCATATGAGTACTCCACAACACAAACAATCTCCTTTTGGGGTAGAGAAGAAACCCAAACTTCCTCCTTTTTGGGATGATCATGAACCCGGTTCCAAACAATCTCCAAGTATATATATATATATATATATATATATATATATATATATATGAACTTGGATTTAAACCAGCATATGGGTGTGAATTTGTGTTTTCAAGAAATTAATCCATGAAAATCACAAACACAAAAATGAACTTTTTCTCCTAAGAATATTCTAACTTTTGCTCTTGGAGGGAATGAAAAAGTTATGGAAAAATGTTTCTCCCACACTTTTTATGTCTGAAAACAAGTTAGTGGGGGTAGTGGGTGAAGTGGAGAAGGTTTTTGAAAAAACTGTCAAAGGGTCATTCGAACTACTATCCAATGTCATTCGAACGACATGGTTTGAACGAGATTGCAGCGACGAGGTTCGTTTGAACGAGACTTTAGAAACTTATCGTTCGATAGTTAGTTCGAACGATCTCGTTTGAACGACTTTGTTCTAATGACTTTCCAACGAGATTTTAGAGATGACTCGCTAGAAGTTCGTTCGAACAACCTGTGATTTTCATTTAAACGAGAGTCTCGGTTCATTCGAACGACTTTTCAGAAAATAAAAAATTCGATCATTAAGCCCAAAACTTTTATGATATGGTTTAAAAAATATTTTCTGAGAAAAAGTACAAAGTCATTTTTATATAAAAAAGAACACCCATTAATATATCGAAGTCTCTATATATATTAAATGCATTCATACCTTTTAGAGACCTTGAAATCCAAATGTTGATAACGTGAAGCTTTGGCACGAAAACTGGCAAGGATGAGATCTTTAAATTCTTGTTTGCTATGTCTTCAACTATTCAAGTGTCATAGGCTTGAGGTACAATACTCTATCCTATGACTCAATTAGTTTTGTCCGGAATTAAGCCAATACTATAAATTGACTCGATTGGAAATTTGCTATTACAAATCTCCCCTTTTGGCTATTCTGGGACAAAACCAAACCAAAAATCCTAAGGGACATCAAGTTCATCTAAAAGGACACAAATTTGCCAAAAAATAAAAAATACATTTGCTTGACTCGACACATAGGATGAAATACTTTTCTCTTTAAAAGATTGCCGAAAACTAAAAGCATACATGGACTAGTTAACAAGGCAAAGACTCAAAACAAAGAACAAGAAATATATACATATGCTAAATGTATCAATAACGCACATGCATATATACATAGGTATAAACACCAAAAAAGACACAAAATAAATAATTTTTTTTACACTCATATGGAATCAATGTGTCTAAATATCATGTGGTAAATGAAAATGAATGGGTGTGAAACTAGTAACAAAAGAATTTAGACCCAATCACTTAAACATGTTCACGGAGTTCTTATTTGATTGCAAAACTTTATCAACTAAGATTTAGCTTTATGTGACAAGATAAAGTGAACTCATAGAACAAACAAGCACAATGCATACAAGCCTAGAATTTTGATGATTTCACAAATCAATAGCGTCATGACAATATACGCATAACTAGGATTCATTATGCAAACTCGTTGATATTTTCACCCAAACTCCTTGATATATAATATTTATTTTCTTTCCTATGGAATGATCTTATCAACCTCAAACTACTTAGGCCTTGGCTAATTTTATATAATGCCACATTTTTAAGGCCATATTTCAATGGTATTTTTCACGTAAAATAATTTTTGCTTTCGCAGCCCGATTCCATTGATAAACAACTACACCGGATAATATATTTTTTATTTTTTTAAATCCGGGAAATGGTTATTACATGCACAAATCCCCCATAGTCAATAAAATTATAGATGACAAAATTGATGGGAGAACATCTCACTTAGCTCAAATATTCATGTGAAGTAAGCGTTCAAAAGAGCTCGTGCATGTGTGTGAGAAGGCATATAAAAAGCGAATCCATTAAGCAAGTCAAACTTAAACTTCTCCATGCAGGCATGATAAAGAACACTTTAAGGATTAAAATATTAACCAAAAGTTATAGCTACATGGAAGCGTAATGAATTAGGATTCAAACGCAAGGATATGCCACATAAAATGTGTAAAACCAAACTACACAAAAAATAAAATATTTTTGAGTTCTTTAAATTTTTAAGCAAACAAAAATAACTCAAAAGACAAACAAAAAAAAAATCTTTTTGTATTTTTCGTATAACACCAACAAAAATGAAAAAGATAAAATACAAAAGATAAACAAGTCATAATTCTAGCAAGGCATATATAATGAAGCATGGACTAGAAAATGACAAATATACATACGACTAGCAAAAATATATCATGCATCACAAAAGCTAGTGTATGAAAAACAACGCTAACACATTTAACCTTTAGATTTAGCAAGGGAGGTATCACGTGCAAGCAAATAAGAATCATAAATCCTATCATGTAAAGCTACTAAATCGGATATCCTAACCCAAATAAGTGATGTGTGATGCTCTCAGGTTTTGGTGACCTTGGTGACAATGACTTTGGACTTCCTAGGACCATTTCTAAGGTCGAAACAAAACTTCCTAAGGTGACCCTTCCTAGCACAATGTGTGCAAGTGAAAACACGGTGGGAAGTATTTCCTAAGGATTGACCTTTTCTAGTGTTCCTGGTTTATTCTTCTAAAACAATGGTTTTGGCTTTATTAGCAGAAGCATTTTGAGTATTGAAGTCAATTCAACACATGTCATCTTTAATTTGGACGGTGACTAAAATTTTATCTAATTTCTCCGACCTACATTCCAAATCAAATTTGACCCAACTTGAGTCTCTCACTTTTTCTGCTAACTTTAAAATTCTAGACTCAAGTAAACACCTACTCTCTTCAAACTAGAGAAGCTATTTCTTCATAGCCTCCATTAAACCTCTAAGGCTATCTCTCATCACGTGCCCTAAGGTCATCAATTAAAACACTCTCATCATTTTCTAAGGAACGATCTCTCAAACTATCTTCTAACTTCAAGTTAGCCCTTTTTAATTTAATTAATTCCGCATACAACTCATGAAAGGCTACATGAAGTTCACTCTCCTCAACATCCTCCTCATTCTCATTCTATCCTCCACTCTCTTTACCATCAAACTCATAGGATTCACAAACAATGCCCTCAGAAGTTTTATGTAAAGAAATATCTTCATGGGAAGATTCACTATCACTACTCACATGACTAGCTAAGAACGCAATGAAGTTACGCTCAATGGGGGAATCAGGTCCCTCTTCCTTATCACTATCACTAAGGGTGGCATTATAATAAATTGGTTGTTTGCCCTCCTTCTTTAGTTTAGTGGGACACTCATATGCCCTATGGCCATAACCCTCACAACCAAAACATCGATTGGACTCATCCCTATTAAGATCTTCATTTTACTCTTTAGGGAATTTCTTGGCTTTGTTATTTTTAGGTTTATCAAATTTATTATAATCACTTTTAAGATTTTCTTTGTTAAACTTAAGAAATTTCCTAAACTTCCTAAAAAACATAGCCATATCCTCGGAGTCGCTATCAAACTCATCATTCGAAACTAGTTTTTCGTCCGTTTGGGCTTTCAAAGCAATGACCTTATCTTTATTCTTCTCAACTTTGGAGCTAAACATGTCAAGTTCATAGGTTTATAAGTCACCTACTAACTCTTCAAGTTTCGTGGAGTTTAAAGTGGGTAAAGAATTTAAAACGGTCACTTTTCGAATAAACTTAACGGGTAATGACCTAAAAAATTTATTTACTACACGGTTGTCGGCTATCTTTTCTCCCAAGTTAAAAGATGAATTAACAATGTCAAAAAGTCTAGCATAGAATTGATCAAAAGTCTCACTTTCAAGCATTTTAATGGTTTTGAATTGAGTGGTAAGGTTTTGGAGTTTCGAAGCTTTAACGACACTTGTTCCCTGGTGGGTGAGTTGGAGAATATCCCATGGCCCCTTAGACTTTTCACACGTCATAATCCGCTGGAACTCATCCGGTGCGACCGCACTAAAGAGAGCATTTAAACCTCGAGAATTAAAGTTAGCAAGTTTAAGTTCATTCTCACTTCATAAATCAATGGGTTTAGAAATACTATCTCCACCTTCTAAACACATCAGTGGGGACCGCCCTCTAACTACCGATTGCCAAACCCGCTCATCTAAAGACTTAAGTGTCGACTTCATTCGCGTTTTCCAATACGCGTAGTTTGAACCATAAAAAATAGGAAATTTTGTAAAACATATATTTTCCATAATAAAAGCCCAAAATGATCTTTAACACATGTAGACACCCCATTTTAATACCCCCTAACCTCTCCTTAGGTCCCTAGCACCTCCCTTCATAATTACAAACCTAGGTCATACCCCAGGTACTGATTTAAAGGCCATCGGGCACTCCCAAGTTCCATTTGACCGAAAGTCAAACTCTTCAGCTCGATTGAGACTGAATGAATCTTCAAAGGGCACTGAATCCTCTTTCCTAAGGTCCATCCCGTGCGCAATTCTGACTTACGATGCGGACGAACGACCCATTATACCCCGAAACTTGATGAAGAGGCCATCCGATGCTCCCAGGCTCCATTTGACCAAAGTTAACTCTTCAGCTCGACTGAGACTGAATGACTCTTCTAAGGGCACTGAAACCCCTTTCCAACGGTCTACCCCGTGCGCAATTCTGACTTACGGTACGGACGAACCATCCATTTTACTCCAAAAGGTCACCGAACGTTTCCAGGCCCCAGTTGACCAAAGTCAACTCCTTGAGCAGAGTAAAACTCTATGGAATGTCAAAGTACATCTCCTAACCTCTCCAACGGTCTGCTCCATGCATGATTCTGACTTAACATGCGGATGAACGATTCGTTTGCATCCGACGATTCCCCGTCCAAAGGACCGACGAATGCTTCCGAGCCACATTTGACCCAAAGTCAACTCCCGGACCCGGGAGCAGTCCCAAATACTTTCAAAGGTATCTGAAGTACCTTTCCAACGATTCACCCCGTGCACGATTTGGATCAATGGTTTGCACTCTACGACCTATTTTCCGAAGGAACTTGAAAGAGACTACCAAAGGGAAGGTTCCAAACCCTACCTATCGGCAGTGTGCCTAAACACACCTGCCGATTGGCAGGACCAGGTCTATGATGATCGGCAATGCCCCGGGCCTATGAAAAGGAGGGCCTAACCTCATTTCAAAAAGAGGAAAAAATCTGAAACCCATCACTCTCAGCGAGCTTAGAAAACCCCTCTCTAAGTCAGCGTGATTTCCACACTCAAATCCCTTTCCAACCTTCACTTTTCATCATCCTTTTCATCAAACTTGGTGAATTAAGTACCCTCCATCATCACCCAAGTGCAAGGGCTTCTCTCTAACATTCAAGATCAAGCTCAAGATCTTCAAGAAGATCCAACTTTCTCAACTCTCTCTTTAAATTCTCCAAAATTCGCATTAATTTGTTTTATTACTTAGCACTTTTATTCTCTCATCTCACATATCCTAATATACTTTTTATTTAGTATTATTGTACATCTCTTATTTTCATATAAATAAAACCCAAAAAATAAGAAAAAGAGGGTCTGCTCATAAATTCCAAACGGGAATTCTCACACCTTTCTCACAACTAAAATAGTGTTTTACACACACACACACACACACATATAAGAGAACTCCCCGATTGGATTTATGGGATAAACCCCACCCCTCATTTTGCATACGAACTACGTGGACTTTGATGCCTCTATAGGCTACGTAGGCGTCTCGGGGTAAAACCAGACACTCGAGTCCTTTTCCTACTTTTTTCTTATTTTTTCTATATTCTTTAAACTTAACTCTCTTAAACTCTCGCTCTCTATATATTTCTTCTTAGTGGCGTATTATCCCGCATGCGTTATCGTTCCCTTATAATGATCAACGTTAGGATAATCGCGTAAATCCTATTTTCTAATATTACTTTTAGGAACATTCCTACGGATGACTCGCTTTGTCTCTTCCATGATACAAGTTGATGTTTCCTATCTCCGCTACATATACACATGCACACATATCACGAGGAAATAAAGGAAAATAGCAATAACCCATGAGAGACCGTAAGGGCGGAATGGTTTCATAACACCTTTCCATTTCGTAACTTAGCCTCCGGACCCCTTTCGAATCATTTTGGTTTTGTATGTATCAGTATGTCTTTGAATGTTGTCCTTCGGGATGGCTCCCTTTTCTTTTGTCTATTTTGAGTAAAATAGACTGGCGACTCTATCACTCTACATTTTTCACCTCATCACCGACGCCGGCCGAAGCGCTCCTGAGAGGGATGCACGGGACCAAGATCCTCTCGAGACGAAGGGGACATCCCCCCTCTTCTTCGTCTCTCCCGCCACGAGGATTGGAAGGGATGGCCACAGTGGCGACTCTACTGGGGATATTTTATTTTTTTATTTTGAGGGCTAGACTCTATTTACATGGGTGTTATATTTCTTTATATTTTCCCCTATTTTGTATGTTCCCCTTTACCATTCATGTGTACCTCATGCTTATGCTTCTATTCACACATTTATAGAAAATTCTCCATGTACACTTCACACCACGTGCACCTAAGATCACATATATCTCCATATTGTACGCATCACCCGCCTATACTTGGTATACCATTGATACTCGTACTTTGCTCCCTGTTAGGCATGATCAAGAAAGATAGTCTCATAAGATACTAATAAGAGAATCATGCATGAATCACACGATATCACCAAAGAGAATTGTGATTGACCAAATTTTGTCTAGTAAGTGGAGGGTCACTTCGTGATGGACGCTGGTCCGGCAGGGTGCAGTTAGACTAAGCGATATGACTCTCACCTTCCATTGGCCAAGTAACTTCGACGTATATTGAACGGTTACCCCGCATCGTACCGCTTGACCGAAGTCATGAAGGGAGGTATATCGCAGGGAACTCATTCACGTACGCCGAGTATATCGAATTCGCTCTCACGAGTATCGTCCCCACGAGGTATTTAGTGAGGCCATTCATGTACACTCAGGCATATCAAATGGATTGTCCACACGTACCAATTGCCCTCAAAAGCAAGATGTATATCGTGGAAGCCACGCCAAAGGGGGGAACCCTTTCAGATTCACCCAACTAACTGCATACCCGCATATAGGTGTCAAACCTAGGACACATATGTTAGATTGCCGGTTTCAACTCGAAACCCTATCAAAATTCCGGGTCGGCCTTCCGCCTACATTTTTGCACATTTTTAAAACGAGACCCTTCCCGTGAGCCTGGTCACAAGTCCATCCATAGCTTTGCATATATTATAAACCCAACTTTTCCAGGCTCGGGTCCCGTCCGGCATTTCATTTTTTCATTTAGGAGAATTTAATACAAGTGAGAACATAATAATTATAATAATAATCATGTTGAGATCCGTCTCCCGAATATTTCTCCCTTCTTTATCAAAAATCCAAAAACATTTCTCCTTCCTTTGTAAAAAATCCAAAAACATTTTTCCTTTCTGTATCAAAAATCCAAAAATATTTTGTCTTTCAATCTCAAAAAAGAAAAAATATCAAAAATATTTTTATTCTTTTTCTCAAAAATAAATCCCATTTTACGCCTTCTCAGGTCGGTTGCACGCGCTTGGCCTGGCTCCTTATTGGCTTCGGTCTTCATCTAAATCACCCCGGAGCTCCATCCGTTCCCTTGCTACTTCTTCTGAGTCCGGTATCCATCCACTTCCCATGGAGAACACATATCAAGTACCAGTTGTGCATCCAGATCTGACGGAAATCTTAGCTCAGCTTGTGCCAAGATTGACAACCTCTAGACTGAGGTTCGATAGATGAAACAAAACTAGGTTCCTATTCCTCAAGAGCCTGAGGCCCTATTCCCTCATGCTATGGGTCCACCCGAGCCTATTTGGGTTCCTAAAGAGTATCAAAATGCTCCACGTGCTCCTCCTGTTAATGGGCCGCCGCCTGCCCAACTTCCTATGCCAAACCTTGACCAGCCTAGGGCTAACTTGCCTATGATCATTGATCCGAAAGAGGAAGAATTGAACAAGGTAAAATAAGATCTCAAGATGCTAACTAAGAATTTCTACCAAGTTAGAATCTCTGTAAATTACATGGACTACACCCACATGTCTCCTTATCCTAAGGCAAAGTTACCCGAGAAGTTCAAGATGCTAAATATTGAGAAATTCGGAGAAAGTGGACCTCCGATTGTTCATCTTAGCAGTTATCACCGTTCTATGACTCTCCTAGGGGCTTCTGAAGAAGTGATGGCCTAATTATTTCAGTAAACTTTGAAGGATAGCGCCCTCCGATGGTTTTTGTCTCTCGAGGAGTCCAGAATCCGTAGCTGGGAGGATGTTGCCTGAGAATTCATATCGCAGTACAAATACAACGAAGAGCTTGAGGTCACCCACCGTGATTTAGAGTTTCTCAAACAGAACTAGGGGGAATCAGTCAGTAACTTCATATCCCGATAGAGGGAAAAACAGCCACTATGACCAATCAGCCATCCGAGGAAGAACAAGTCAACATAGTGAAAAAGAACTTCTTTCCCCATGTTCGAGCAACCATGTGAGGACAATACTATCCCCACCGCCGAGCTCTTATAGAAGAAGGAGTAGAAATCGAGGAAGGTCTTGCTAAAATAGAGGTTGAACCAAAGAAAGTGTCCGGACAGTTCACCCCCAGAAAATATGACAAACCTGCCAGTGCTGCTGTCTCAACCATCAACAACATCTCTCAACCAACCACTTCGTGGGCACCAGAAAGCTGACATGTCCCGTCTAAAAATAATACACCGATCTCCATGCACCCCTCTCCAAAGTTTATCAACTCCTGTTAAGCCGAAACCTTATCAAACCCTTGGACCCCCGTCCATCGCCAAATCCACTTCCAAGAAACTTCAAGGCAGATGCCCATTGCGCCTTTCATCAAACTGCTGGCCATACCACCAACCAATGCTTTCACCTTCGAAACATAATCCAAGGTCTAATTGATCGAGGTACCATTGCCCCACCAGCCAATCCTAAGCCAAACACTACTCACAACCCACTCCCAAATCATACCAATGCTATCTTCCTAGAAATGGACCCAGAATTTGATCCCTCAACTCAAATCACACCCATACACTCTCCCAAACCTCTCCAAATTTGCCCATATTTCCTCCTACACCCTATTAACCTCGCTGCTCAGGCACTATCACTCCTCACCAGAGCATGCATCGCTGTCCGTACCCGTTCTGAAAATGAAAGTATGGAATTATCAGAAGTGTTAAACCAAATCCTAGAGTTCGAGATGAAACTGCCCTCACAGATGATCATTTATTGCCAGAGGTTTAGCACGCTGTTCTTGAAAGCACGGAAATGGGTCCGAGAGTCGGACAGTTTGGTTGTATCGACCGATGAAGTCAGCATAGATGATGTTATCCAGATCATGGCAGAATTATTCAGGCAAACCAATAATATTTGCAGTTTGACCGAGTTACTTGATACTCTAAAGTTACAAGGGCGCCTGGTCCCTTCACCCTTACTCATCCCCACAGAATGGGAAGACCCGCATGAAAAAACCATTGAAGTTTTGGAATGCATTGACTTTACATGGAAAGATAGAATTATTACCACCGGATGGGGGGAGGAATTTAAAGATTCGAATGAAGATCAAGCTTCAGAAAAAACTGGCCCAGTAGCCGACATGTGTGGGATGATATCATTTTAGGATCTCCTCAAAAAAATAAACAAGATGGCAGAACAACCCGATATTGACGAAGAAACATGGTTCGTGTTCTTCCCTTCTTCAGTAAATCACATGACCAGATCAGGGAGGCATTACCAGATCCCAAGACCACTACAAGCCAATGACAAAGGGAAGGGGGTTAAAAACCTTCCTATGCCAGAAATGACCCTCGAGGAAAGCAAGATCCTCGATCAACTGAAGAAAACTCAAGCTAACATCACTCTATGGGGACTTTTCATGTCTTCCTAGCTCCACATAAATGCTTTGATCAAGTTGCTCACCGGACCCACAGTTCCTCCTTCAACCACACCAGAAGAAGCGATAAATTTAGTCGGATCCTTGACCTCTACCCGATTGCTATCCTTTTCTGAAGAAGAAGTCCCCAGAATTTGGCCAAACCACAATCATGTACTCAACATCTCCGTCGAAGTTATGGGGAAGATTGTACCACTCCTTCTTGTCGATAATGGATCCGCCTTGAATGTATGCACATTAAGAACCTTCAAATGCTTAGGACTGAAAGAAAGTGATCTCGCTCCAACTTCCATTACTGTACGCGCCTACGATAATACTCTTCGAGAAGTAATGGGATCCAAAAAACTTGTAATAGGGGTTAGCCCTATAAACCCTATAATTGAATTCCAAGTTATTGACATCCTAACTTGTTTCAACCTATTACTCGGATGACCTTGGATCCACTGTATCAAGGGTGGGTCTTCCTCGCTCCATTAGAAATTAAAATGCTTCACGGACGGACGAGTCATCACCATTTTGGGCGACGACGATAATACCGAGGGTTCAAGCACCAGCAGTCCAATCCTTGAGATACAACATGAGATAAATGATATGCTCCTATCAGGATTTTGAGTTGAGCCACTTCTACTCCCGGCGGGGGATGATTTCAAAGAAAGTGTTTGTCGGGAATACAACCCCCATAGCAATGTCAATGTGATTCAGATATTCAAAAACATTCACTTCATGCCCGGACTGGGGCTAGGGCAAAGACAACAAGGGATACTTGAGCCCATTGAACTGAAGAAAGCTTTCCCTCCTTGTGGTTTGACGTATCAATCATCAGAACATGAGCACAAAATGATCCTCCAGTCCCGACCAAAGAGAAGACTAGATTACATCCGGACTATCCCAGGTGACTCCTTGAATGGATGATTCATGAAAGAGGGTGAGGACTTCCCCTTTTGCGACTTTTGGGAACCCTGGTATGACCATACAGATAAGAAGATGAAACTTGGAATGGAGATCTTTTTCCAGGACAACTACCCATGGGTCGAGAGTTACCAAAACCATATACAACCGCTTATCAAAGATACCGAAGAGACTGAGGAAAGTGACTCCGAAGACTCCTTCAACTTACAAACACTGGGCCTGACACTCTGCATGTTCATTCAAGCACTACAACACTGAATCCCTCCCACCTGATTAAAGCTGCTGATATATCTCTCCTCAACTGGCATGTTGCGCTAGTTATACCTGTTGAAATCCCACCTAATCCCAATGTTTACACCACTTCTTCTTCTTCTTCTTCTTCTTCTTCTTCTTCTTCTTCTTCTTCTTCTTCTGTTGTCTATCCTTACTCAAATGTAATCGATACCTCATTTGATGAGGTTCTCAATGCTACGTTTCCTATCAATGAAATAAACGAAGATTTTGAGTATCTTGCTGTGCCTTACATTAATTATTTAGATTCCAATCAAACTTTTGATGATGGTGATTGTGCAAATGAATAACTGATCTAAATACGGTTAATAATAATCAACATAACCGCATTCAAGTTAATAAAGAAGAGACTGTTATCATTAACCTCGGTTCTAGTAGCCAAATGCATGAGATTAGGATAAGGGCTACCCTTAACGAGCATGAGCGCGCACAACTCAAAGAATTACTGAAGGAATTCGTGGATCTCTTCGCATGGTCCTATGACGATATACTCGGCATTGATCCCAAAATTGCACAACATGAGATCCCCACTCTTCTAGATTACAAGCCAATTAAACAAAAGTTGAGGAAGCTCCGCACCGAATGGTCACTCAAAGTCAAAGAAAAGATGGTTAAACAACTGAACGTGGGTTTCATTCGTATGATCGAATATCCTACATGGCTAGCCAACATAGTGCCTGTGCCAAAAATAGGAGGGAAAGTTTAGATGTGTGTGGGCTATCGGGACTTGAACAAAGCCTCTCCAAAGGATGATTACCCGTTACCCAATATCGAAATAATCATGGACAACACAACCAGTCATGCTCTCAAGTCATTCGTCGACGAGTTTGCCGAATACAACCAAATTAAAATGCACCTAGATCATCAAGAAAAAACCGCGACATCACCCCATGGGGAACCTTTTGCTACACTGTTATGCCATTTGGTCTCAAGAATGCTGGGGCTACTTATTAGAGGGCTACCACAACCATCCTGCACAATCTGATTCACAAAGAAGTCGAGGTCTATGTGGATGATATGATTATCAAATCCAAAACTAGAGAAAGTCATGTATCCGCTCTTCGAAAGTTCTTCGAACGATTGCGACGAAATCAGATGAGACTCAATCCACAGAAATGTGTCTTCAGCATTACAAAGGGAAAACTCTTGGGATTTATGGTCAGTGAGAAGGGGATAGAAGCAGATCCTGTCAAACTAAAATCCATACTTGAGATGCCACCTCCCCGAACGAAGAAAGAAGTTCGTGGTTTCCTGGGGAAATTGCAATACATCAGCCGGTTCATCAGTTAGCTAACCTCCATTTGCGAACCAATCTTCAAACTCCTCCGAAAGGATTCCACAAAGATTTGGAGCGAGGCCTGCCAAGAAGCTTTTGACCAAATGAAATAATATCTTACCCAACCCCCGGTACTCATGCCACCACAACCTGGTCTTCCCTTGGTCCTATACCTAACCATATCCGACACTGTAGCTGGGGCTTTACTAGCCCAATACCTTGAGTATTCCCGCAAAGAAATATCCATATATTACGCCAGTCGTAAATTAGTAGGGTACGAAGTCAACTACATTACTTTGGAAAAAGCATGCATCACGCTTGTTTGGGTCACCCAAAAGTTGCGACACTACATGCTTATATTCCCCATTAAACTTGTATCCCGAGTGGACCCCATCAAGTATCTACTTGAGAAACCTGCCTTATCCAATCGAATGGCTCGATGGTTGATGCTATTAGTCGAGTTTGATATCGTATACGTTACGCAGAAAGCCATGAAAGGACGGGCCATCTCTGACTACCTCACTAACTACCCCATGGAAGAAGATGATGTCCGGATCTCTGAATTCCCAGATGAAAACATCCTCTGCACTGCTCAAGATGACCTTCGATGGAAAATGTTCTTTGATGGCGCGACCAACAAAAAGGGATATGGCATTGGGATACTTCTGATCGCCCCAGATGACTCCCACACTCCCATCACCATCAAGTTGGATTTCCCCTGCACCAACAACATGACTGAATACGAGGCGTGTACGATAGGCCTCAAAGTTCCTATAAAAAAAAGGTATTCAATGCTTAGATGTCTACGGAGACTCTACCCTCATCATTGGTCAAGCGCTCAGAAAATGGAAAGTCAAGGATGAGAAACTCCAACCATTCCATGCCCACCTAGAAGAACTAGCCTCCTAATTCCAAGACATCACCTTCCACTACCTACGTTGAGCAAAGAATAACCTAGCCAATGCCCTTGCTACCTTGGCCTTCGTGGTCGACATGCTCGAAGGAATAATAATGTCCCCCTTCCTAGTTCAAAAGCAAGACAAACAAACCCACTATTACCACATTGAGCTCATCACCAAAGAAGATCTCGATCTAGCCAATTGCTGGTATTATGACATCTGGCACCTTCTCAGGCATGGTAGGTATCCCGAGGGATCCAACAAGAAAGATCGGGCAACCCTCCGAAGACTGGCCGCCCAATACATTATCTATCACAAATCACTGTTCAAGAGAAACTTTGATGGAACCCATCTACTCTGCATCACAGGGGCTGACATTGCAGAGGTGATGCAAAGAATCCACAGCGGGGAATACGAACCCCACAAGAACGATCATATGCTTGCCAAGAAGATCATCCGACAAGGCTACTACTGAACCACCATGATCCAGGATTGCACCGCCTATGTCTGGAGATGACTCAAATGCCAACAGTTCTCCAACCTACAACACTTGCCTCCGCGAGAATTATACAACATGACTTCTCCCTGGCTGTTCTCCATGTGGGGTGTCGACATCATAGGGAAAGTTACACCCAAGGCCTCCAACGGGCACGAGTTCATCCTGGTTGCCATTGATTACTTCACCAAATAGGTCGAAGTTGAGTCATACGCAGTTTTGAATGCCAAGAAAGAGGTCAAATTCATCAAGAAAAACATCATCTGTCGATATGGGGCCCCGCACGAGCTAGTGTCAGATAATGGGTTACATTTCGAGGCAGAAGTCACATAAGTGGTCAACGAGTATGGAATTCAGAGACACAAATCTTCTCCCTGCCAAACTGAGACTAACGGTGCAGTCGAAGCCGCCAATAGAAACCTCAAATTTATCATCAGTAAGATGATCGAAAGCTATCGAGATTGGGCCGACCGAATCCCATACGCCCTCTGAGGCTACCGCCCTCAAACCTAACCTCTACTAGGGCTACCCCTTACTCTCTAGTATATGACATGGAAGCAGTCCTAGTCGTGGAGCTGGAAATACCCTTGTTACGCATCATGCTTGAAAGCAAGGTCAGTGAGGAGGACTGGAATCAAAGCCGCCTCGACGAGCTGTCACTCTTGGATGAAAGGAGACTGAAGGCGTTGTATCACATACAAGGATACTATCGCCGCATAATGCGTTCACTTAATAAGAGAGTCAAGTACCGCGGTGTTTGATAAGGGAATTTATCCCTCAAAGAAATAATAGAGCCTATCTGGGACTCCAGAAGGAAATTCAAGCCCAATTGGAGTGGCCCATACATTTTCAAGAAGATCTTATTCGACGGTGCCGCCATGCTCACCGACTTGGATGGAAAAGAGATGGCTCGCCCAGTCAACCTGGACCGTCTCAAGAAATTCTACCCCTAGTCTGAAATCTCAACACACTACGACTCTTCTCATATCCCTTTTATTCTTAAAAAAAATCTCTTCATTTCCCTCTACCCAAAACTCCATGGGCCTGATCCTCTGCAAAAACCATTTTTAGAAAATTTAAAACTTTTCAAAACCCCCAGAGGTACGTAGGCAGCTCATACATCTTACATGAGCACGACCCCTTCCTTTTTCACACAAAAAAACTGTTATTTTCTTACCTCCGAGAACAGCAGTTCATTCTAACATATATTTGATCAAAGGGTTATGCATGCCTTAGCGATCGGTATAGATAATTTAAACTACAAAATTCATCAAAAGTCACATCTGGATGATCAAAAACTTGTTTATTTCATTAATAAGAAATTACAGTGCAATTACATAAAGGAACGGATGACTCCCTTCCGCCTACCTTCCTAAAAAAGCCAAATAAATTCCTAAACTTACTCCCCAGTACAAAATAAACTCCCCCAAGAGTCCTACCCACAGATACCAGAGGAGCCCGCTCTATCATCATCATCATCTACATCCTGGGGTCCCCAAGCTTCCCCTGCCTGAATGGAGTGCCGCAGATGCTCCATGGACCGATAAGCTCGAACCAGCCTCGAAAAAAACTACCATACCTCCCTCCATGGTATCAGATAAGACAAGCCACCTTTGTCTAGTCTCCACTGCCAACATCTTGCTGACTACTTTTTTGCACAAGCACTTCATATAATCCCTAAGGATGTGTCAAACTCTCCCAACAGACTAAGAGGGACGGGTCGATAAACGCCGACTCTCCCACAAAGAGCCAAGCCAAATGCGCAGATGCTCTGTTAAATATTCTACCGGAAATAAATCTAGTGTCCGAGGTGGCACGACCTGCTCCCAGCCAAATTGTCATAGAAGCCGCCAAGGAAAATAGAAAGAGGTCTGTCTGAGACCAACCAGCCGAACGTACGGGTATTCTCCCAGTTCTAGAATAGGTAACAACTATCCCCACCAAGGCACTAACCAGTATAGATTTAGAGCCCCATGCTCCACAAACCAGTTCTCCCAGCTCTCGATGTCCAGGCCCACACTGATGAAATGGCGTGAAAATAAATTGGGTACAACCGATAAAGGGTATTCAGGAGGAGTCACCAAGCGGAATCTTTCAGACAACCACATGAATAGCATCACCGGACTACCCCTCAGAAAGTCAGAACGACCTTCTCGCCAGGTATCCAGGCCATTTAGAGTCTCTGTTAGTATTACCATCGTAGGATTGCGATGGTAGGACATCCATGAAGTAATAGCTGTAAGTTGTGGGTCCACTAGCAGTTCTCCGATCACCAGTAGAAATTTCAAAACCAAGCCTAGAACGACGACTCCGGCATATCCAGCATCACCAGCCTCCTGCAAATGCACGGACTGCAACACCATCGAAAGGGAGATCATACCTCCAGCCACCCGTAATCTGGCCACCGAGAATGAAATACAAAGAAGCCCGGCCAATAAATCCCTAGGAGAACTGGAAAACTCAGGTAGAGCCGCACCAATGCTAGGATTTATCCCCAGCATGGAAGAAAATTCCTCGTAGGAAGGACAAATATCATCCAACCCAAAGCGGAAGACATGATCCTCGGGGTACCAAAACTCGACAGCCGCCATCAACATATTCCATTCCATGGGCTGATTACGCCATAAAGAAACTCGACGCATGTTGAAGGCATCGTAGTCGACGTTATAGGAGCACATCGCCTCCAAAGTCTCGAGGTAGTTAGGAAACTCAATGCTACCAGGGAGAGCCATCTCACAGAATACAAAAGTCAGGATGAAAGGTGTGAGGAAAACACTCCATCCTTACCCCTATTTTATACTTGAAAACCCTCACAAAAGACATAACCTCTGCAGAAATCGGAGGAAATCCTACCCCATAAGGTACCAAAGGCTGAAGAAGGTACCAATCAAAGCTTTGAATTGATGGGACTGGACTGACGTGTCAATAGGCAGGACAAGGTGCTTGCTGATCGGCAACCCCCTACTTTTGGAAATTTTCCTTTTTCCTCTTTTGTCAAAATTCAGAAAAAATAAAAACAAATTGATATTCTCAACAGAATTTCAAAAAATCCCCTTTTCATCTTTATATAATTCCTCATTGTAAATAAAAAATTTCTTCAAAAATAACAAAATTTTTTCTTTTTACGGTCTTAGCAGCAAAGTAAAAAGCGCATGTGCCTGCATTCATTCATTCATCACTAACACAAGATAATAAAAAAAATCCATTGCATTGCATAGATATGTTTCTGTGTTACATAATTTTTACAGGAAAATAAAGAAAAGCAAAAACAACGGGACTCAGCCCAAACACACATTCTTTCTCTCTCTCTGACTTGCCCTTTGTCTCTCCTAAGAGCTTTCACCCCTACGACGCGCTCTCTTTCCCTTGCGATGAGATGACGCACCACCGCTACCCGAACCATACTCCTCCCCAGATGAAGCAGACGATATCAAGCAAGAAGGAACAGGAACGGCGTCCCGAATATGGGCAGTCGCCGAAGATATCCAGTCCCTAATATCCCTCAGCCAAGTGGTGGACACCCGGACATGCTGCAAGAAAAGGCAAAATCAGTATCAACCAGAAAAGATAAAAAGAAATCAAAAAGAAACCAAGAGAAGAACATAAAGATATACCAAAGGACGAAGAACCTCCTTTGTCAAGCCCAACTCCTCCGGGTCCATCGCAAGAGGACGATGCAGCATAGGAACCATCCCTCCATCAGCTCGTCGGATGTTGTATGAAGGAGTATGCAATCGCACAAAGGGTACCTCTGAGGTCGCCACCACCACAGATGTCGTAGGACTGCCACCGCTGTGGGAGGACCCCACTGGCCGACTCGAACCCACAGGAGGGAAGGGCAGTGCATCATATATGCTGGGCGCCATCAGGCAACTCGTCACAAATTCCATATAATCATACGGCACAGCCGTATCGATGTACAACAGGTAGCACTTGCCAATCATCGTCGCGATCATCGCATCCTATGGCAGCAGTTTCTCCCGCCTCATAGATATAGGGGGCCTCGCAGGTGGCACCACCACCTTCTCCTCAGCAATCTGTCGGACCACCCTCTCTCCGAGATACCAAGAGTGACCAAACGCATGCGCCAGTAAGCGCCTTATCTGCGCATTCACTCCAGTCAACCCCGTGTCTTGAACGGTCGTCCCCCAAGGATAAAAAGTCACCTGAAAAATACCCAGCAAAATATAAGGAAATATGGAATCAAAGCACCCCAAGGGTTTTAGAGTAAAGAAGAAAAAAAGTCTTACCCTATCACTGGTCAGGCAATTCAAGACCTGACGCACCGCCTCCAGAGAGAGAGACCTCCTCGACTGTCGATTGGCCTTTCGCCATCGATACAACCGACAAAAGTCCCCAATGGTCTCGTCCTTCAAAGTGATCAGTTGGGTATTACACCCAATCACCTCATAGAACCACGTCTGCCAAAGATAAAAATTTGCAATAAAAAAGAAACGCATAAGGAAAATGCGAATGCATGCGAGAAAAATGCGCAAATTAAAGAATACCTCAAGAAGAAACATGGCTCCAGTGAAAGACTGCCGACAATACCGGCTGAATGCATCCAGAGAAAAATAAAGGGTCGCCAAAGTCAGGCTTCCCCAATCATAGAGAGGGATGTTCGAAAACATCCTCAAGTATGGTAAAAAACCATAAGTGGAAAACGTCACCGCTCAACGCCACCAAAAATACCCACAGCACCAGCAAAATAAATAACCGGGCCATCTGCCTCACTTGCTGCCCATCCTCCACATCAATAACCCGGCCCAGCAAAACATCCTTCAGTAGAGACAGCCGAATGGATTCCCAGACACTATCCTCCCCACATCACCAAGCCTCGCTCGCACCGCCTCTGGCCTCGCCCACAAAGAGCGATCCACCTCTATCTTATCTCCATCACAATCCAATCCCAGTAGCTGCTGCACGTCTATGGGAGTCACAGTCGTCTCCCCAAAACCAAAATGGAAGGTGTGGGTAGTATTCCACCACCTCTCTCCCAGAGCGCATAAGACTACCGTAGAATGAGGCGTCTCATCCATCACAGACGCCAACCTCCTAAAGCTTGCTGATGATACCACCCAACGCACCACATATGAAAGATTCTCCCAGACATCCTTAAGCCCCGTCATCCCGCAGGCACGCATAGTCGACAAAGAAACATCAGACTGCCATAAGAGAAAAACCTTGTCAAAATCCAAAAAAAAAAAAAAGGAAATCACCAAAAAAGAATGCCAAAGGTCATTTTACTTACATAACCTCAAGGGTTCACCACTCGCGAAGAACGATGATGCGACGACTCCCGCAGTAAAGTCCGCTCGTCCGCAACTGGCTCGAATGCATCAAAAGAGTTCTCGCTCCCCAAAGTAAGAGGCGCCCTGGCCCTCCACTCCACGTTTGCCCAGTCGTCAACAGCCAACCACTCCCTGTGTACTGCAGTGCTCACAAAAGCAGCCATTTTTTGGATTGCGGAATGATAAAATGATTCGCAGAAGAAAATTACAGAAAGAGAGAAGGCAAGAAGCCGTGAAAAATGAGGGGAACCCTCCCCTTTATATAGGATGCCAAGGGTCATGCAGATCGGCACTGTACCACCACCTACCGATCGGCACTGAACTTCCACCTTCTCGAGGCGCTCAAAAGTCTGTGCCACTGCCGAATGGCACCCTCCACACCATGTCGACCGGCACCCCCCTTAAATTTTTGTTCGAAAATTTCTAGAAAATACCATAAACTCTGAAAAATCCTCAAAATTTTTCTAAAAATCCCGAAAAGGATTTAGAACATTTTCACCAAAAAATTTTGCACTTCCTCAAGAGGAACCCCTATTTCCCAACAAAACTCTCAAAAGCCAAGTGAATCACTCCCCGGCAACGTCCCCAAAGGACCTCTAAAGTATTTCACACTTCAGGATCATCTCCTATTCCCCGAGAAATATCCAAACCTTAGACCACCTTCTGAAAAACGTTAATAATGCCGTTTAATACAAAGATTAAACTGTATAAGCAACTCCGAAAAGTTTATTGAAGAAACCCTTTTCTTTTGAAAATAAAAATGATAAACAACAAGATGTGTTTACAAAAACTTATGTATGAGAATAACCAAGACATTGTAATCAGTTTTAAAACTAAGATAGTTTCAAAATATCAGCACACTATAGAATGAGATGAGGAGATGAAGATAATCAGAACACACTATTTTTAACGTGGTAAAACCTCTCCCAATAGAGGAAACATCCACGGTGACTTCTAAGTTATAAAAGTAAAAATCCACTAAAAACAAATAGCAGTTACAAACAATACAACATACATGCACACAAATCAGCCTATACTAAGTTTAGGAATATACCCCACTTGGTGTCCTTCTAACTTCTTTTAGATCTGATTGTTGATGATGTTCTTCCAGTTTGATAACTTCCCCTTTGCTTTAGCTTTCCTTGTGTCGACTCAATAATATTTGATCTTATACCCAACACTTTCAGTGTGGTAGTGTGTCAAGTGTTTGTGAAGTGATTTCTATTCACATGCATGAACTCACACACACTTAGTTTTTACAGACAATCCTAGAAAATTACACATAAAGACTATATGCTGTGATTTTCTTTTCTTTCTTTCTTACAGAACTTGAAACCTTTTTGACCTTTTAAACTGTCCCAGATTCCACGGATATCTTGCTTCAAAATCGGTCAAGATCTTAATCAATCTCTATTTTTAAAAATATTTTCGAGGTCGAAAATCTCCAAGTGTGAATCCAACTAGGTCAAGGTTAAGTTTTATAAGATCAGAAAACATAAAATATTTACAGATCTAAATCAACAAATATTTTCTTAAAACGAGAATCAAATATGCAGATCTAGTGATATGTGACATGCAAAGTGTAGATATAAGATTTCTATGATAAAGAAATACAGATCTCACCAAAAATGTCTAAGTTGGTAACAAGATCATAGATCAAGAGGTTACAGCTACAAACGATCAAACCAGTAACACCAATCTCTCTCAAACACTCAAGGTTGTGTTTGGGGTTTTGAATATACGAAAGTTTGAGGATGGTTTGAAGTTGTTTTAGGGTTAGGGTTAGGTTTTCTCTAACACAGTTTCCCTTTCTCTCTCTTATCTTCTCTCTTTTCTTTTCTCTCTTCTCTCTCACTTCTCTCTTCTCTCTTTTTTTTCTCTCAATTTGGACGACTGCCAAAAGTCTTGAAATGTTGAGAATTAGAGGGTTTATATAGGAGCCAAGGAAGGTTCTGGATCACAGATAGGAATCAACGGTTGAGATCCGGTCTTCCTTATATTGACTTGATCCAAGGGTGGTAAAATAGCGGTGGTTAAAAAGAAGGTGATTGGTCCATAGTGATAGCACATGGATAAGCTTAAAACACATGCAGGCCATAGATAACATTTGATCTAACGATCCACAATACACCAGGCAGTTCTCTCACAAAACAAACACAAAATGAGATAACAGGAACATGACAAGTGTTGGCATTTCATAGGCTGGCAAACGCGCGTCCTAAAATAATTACATGCAACACCCTGAAGTCTCTAGCGCATTGATATTCTACCCAATCAAACATTCTAATGAAAAACTAATTTTTCATAATATCATTTTAACCCCACAAAGTTTATAAACACACTTTTATTAAAGAAAACATTATTTTAAAAATGTTTAAAAATTCCCAAAAAATTATTAAATCAACATTTTAAGGGGAATTTAACACACAATCAATATGAGCAATATATACACATGTATGCACTTCTAATGTGTGTAGTGTGATTCAATTTATACCTTGTTTGGATCATTGAGGAGGATTAGAGAGTGAACAATTCTGGGGTTCTTTGGATTCTAGGTTAGACAACCAATTTTGTCACTATTTCCAAATTAGTTGAACACTTATACAATATAGACTTAAGTAAGTCAAAGGTATAAGGTGCTTCAATCTCCCCCTTTGGAAATATGAGACAAAATCTCCTTTGAGTTAGCTTAAACTCTTAGGGAACAAAACAAAATAAAACCTAGTCCTATACAAAAGATACTATCTACCCATTTCCTAGAAAGTCAAAAATTACATAACTCAACTATTTACAAATTTGTACACTAGAGAGAAATGGTAGAAAATCGGTAGAAGAGGTTCCTGCAAAATTGTACTAAGATCAAGCAGTTTAGATGTAATGTGAACAAAACATTGAACCCGTAAGACTCAAATTTCTCCCCCATTTTGTCTCAAATGGACAAAGGGTAAAAAAATACGATCTTAAGAGGTTAATCAGCACATACCATACCTATAGAATTACGCAAATACAGAAATCTGTTATAGTCTAAAGGTTTAGTGAACATGTCTGCGAGTTGCAAATCAGTAGGTAGGTAATGAATTTCTAACTCCTTAGTCTCAACAAGTTCGCGTATAAAGTGATGTCTTATTTTAATATGCTTAGTTCGCGAGTGTTGAACCGGATTTTTAGATATGTTAATGGCGCTTTGATTGTCACAATACAATTGTAACCGATCTTCTTTAATCCCATAGTCGCTTAACATTTGTTTTATCCCTAACAATTGAGCACAGCAACTTCCTGCTGCTATATATTCGGACTCAGCCGTAGATAAAGATGTGCACTTCTGTTTTTTGCTACTCCAACCTACTAAATTATTGCCGACATAATAACAGGCACCTGATGTACTCTTACTGTCATCAGTACAACCGGACCAATCAGAATCAGTATACCCTATGATGGTGCTGCAGGTATCATTAGTGTACCTAATTCCAATATTAAGAGTGCCCTTTATGTACTTTATTATACATTTTACACAAGATAAATGGCTCTCTTTAGGGTTATTCTGGTAACGAGTACACAGATATACAACATACATTATATCTGGTCGTGAGGAAGTTAGATAGAGTAGGCTACCAATCATACTACGATAAAGTGTGGAATCAACTGACTTCCCATTTTCATCTTTACATAATTTAACAGTAGTACTCATAGGCGTTTTGGCAACTTTAGCATTATCTAAACCAAATTCTTGACAAGATCGAAGGCATACTTAGTTTGAGAGACAAATAATCCATCAGAATTCTGTTTCACTTGAAATCCTAAGAAAAGCTGTAGCTCCCCCATAAGGGACATGTAAAACTCCTTATGCATAATAGCAGAAAAAGATTTAACTTCAGATGTTGAAGTAGACCCAAAGATGATGTCGTCTACATAGACTTGGGCTATAATAATGTTTTTGTCAAAATGTTTGACAAAGAGGGTCTGGTCATTTCCTCCTCTCTTAAAACCCTTATCCAACAAAAAGTTGGATAGACGTTCATACCAAGCTCTAGGAGCTTGTTTTAAGCCATAAAAAGCCTTTTTTAGACGAAAAACATGGTCTGGGTATTTTGGGTCAATGAACCCCTTGGGTTGTTCTACATACGTTTCTTCTGACAGAATTCCATTGAGGAAGGCAGACTTGACATCCATTTGATAAAGTGTAAATTTTAAGTGACACGCTATGGCGAAAAGAAGTCGAACAGATTCAAGACGAGTGACGGGGGCAAAAGTCTCGCTAAAATCTATCCCTTCTATTTGTGAGTAGCCTTGAGCAACTAGTCTAGCTTTGTTTCTAAGGATTACCCCATTTTCATCAGATTTGTTCTTAAAGATCCAACGTGTGCCAATAACATTTTTATTTTGAGGCCGCGGTACAAGATACCAGACATCGTGAATGACAAATTGTAAAAGTTCTTCCTGCATAGCAGAAATCCAGTGTGTGTCATTCAATGCTTCATTTACATTTTTCGGTTCCACAAGGGCGACGAAACATACGTAATTAGCACAATTTCTTAACTGGGATCTAATACGGACATGCTCATTAGGATTACCGACCACGTTGTCAATGGGATGATCTTTAGAGACCCAGCCAGGTACTTCTGGACTCTCAATAGGTAATGAGTCATCTATTTCGGGTGAATCATTTTTTGAAATCATTTTCAGATTCAACCACAATAGGTGATTCAGATATCTTATTTTCGACAATAGTGTCGCTTACAATTACATTTATCGACTCCATAAGGGTCTTAGTACGCAGATTGTATATACGATATGCACGACTGTTTGGGGAGTATCCTAAGAAGATGACTTTATATCCACGCGTCTCGAATTTGGACAAATGTTCTCTGTCTTTACAGACATAACACTGACTTCCGAAAGTTCTTAGACATTTCAGATTAGGCTTCTTACCGTACCACAACTCATAAGAGGTTTGTTTAGTGTTTTTCCTAAGGTAAACACGATTAATGATATGACATGCAGTTCTAATAGATTCTACCCAGAAGTACTTAGGTAGAGATTTGGCATGCAACATGACACGTGCCATCTCTTGAAGAGTTCGGTTTTTCCTTTCGGCAACACCGTTCTGCTGAGGTGTCTTAGGGGAACTGAATTCGTGTTTGTAACCGTTGTAGTCACAATATTCAACTATTCCTGTGTCTATGAACTCTCCCCCTCTATCACTACGAATGCGATTGACTTATGTGTCCTTCTCATTTTCAATTCTTAGTAAAATTTTCAAAAATTTCTGAAACGTGTCAGATTTATGTTTCAAGAAGGCAACCCAAGTGAATCGTGTAAAATCATCAACCATGACTAGGTTATAACTGTGTCCACAAAGACTAACAGTTCTAGAGGGACCAATAAGGTCAATATGGATGAGATCTAGAGGTCTAGAGGAGAGAATGTCTTTAACTTTTTTATGCGAAGTCTTAACTATTTTTCCTTCCTGGCAATGACCACAAACAACACTGGAAATAGGTTTAATTTTAGGAATTCCTCTAACAGTCTCTTGACTAGACAATCTACTAAGAATATCATAACTTAGGTGACCCATACGATTATGCCAGATTTCATTGTCATCCATTCTGACAATGTTACAGGTTTCAGAACTATTCTTGACAGTATAGCAATTGTCAGGTGTTCTAAATCCGGTAATAATGCATTCACCTTTATCATTTAGAATTTTGCAATTGTTCTTTGAAAAGGTAACAGTATGGTCTGAGTCACAAAATTGTGATATACTTAGGAGGTTGGCTTTAAGGCCTTTAACTAAAAGTACATTTTCTAGAACAGGCATTCCCTCTTCTTTTAGGATTCCTTTTCCTATGATCTGGGATGAAACTCCGTCGCCAAAAACTACTTTGCCTCCAGCAAATCTGGTTTTGTTTAAGAGTTTGGTTTCATCTCCAGTCATATGTTTGGAGCATCCTGAATCTAAATACCAACCAGATGAAGTGTGTTCAGCTTTTAAGGCAGTGATAACAATATTACACTTCATTTGGGGTAAAAGATCATCTTTTCTAACCCAAATAGCTCTAGTTTTATTTTTGCGCGAGTTTACTCTCATTTGATAAAATTTTCGAGAAGCAGCTTTTTGTTGAAAAACATTTGGCGCAACAAACTGATTTTTGTGGAAAAATTGAGCTTTTGGTTTAGGAAAGTTTCTGGGAGCCTTTCTCTTAAATGAACTCTTAGTTTTGGTCTTTCTATTCCTGTAGTTAGAGTTCTTGTCAGGTTGTCTTGGAAGGACATAATGGTTACGATTTTGCCTAGAATAGTTAAAGTTCTTGTAAACAGAAGTGTTGTACACATGGGTGTTTAGACGCCTAGCATAACAACCTTCAAAGGAATGACCATAAACGTCACAGTATGAGCAATATTGATTACTTGAGGGATGTACTTCCTTAGGAAAACTTCTAAAGATGGGTTTAACAGGATTCTGTTCAGAAGTCTTATTCCTAGGAGGTATAGTTCTAAAGGTAGATTCAGCCTTTCTGATCAAAGGACAGACGTATTTAGTCTCAAGTGTAGTGTCAGCCTTAGAGTTACTAGATTCTCCAATGTCTTTCTATTGTTGCTTTTGATCATATTCCTTTTTAATAAAATGAAAATCTGGACATGTTTCGATTGGTCTTTTGCCCCCAGACACAAACTTGATAGGTTCAAAATTTTTAGTTTGTGGTTTATTCTTAGGGCAGAAACCAATATCGGTTCTATCATCAGAATTGGTCTTAGAATCAGCAACAAAGTCAGTGAAACAATTTGAATTATTTTCAAACTTAGAATTTTTTTTGAAAACAGTTGCTGTCTTTGTTTTTGCTTCTTCCAGTTCTAATAATGTTCCCTTGTACTTCATTTCCAGGGTTTCATTAGTTTTAGTCAACTCTTTTAATTTTTGATCAAAAGTTTCAATTTCGGATTGATGTGTCAGACACTGGTTAGTGTACTCTTCGGCATTCAGCTTCACAATAAGACTTAGATCATCTAATTTCTTAGTCAGGTCTCTAACAGTCTTCTCCAGTCTAGTGCCTTTTTTAAGAGTTTTAGCATACAAAGTATGAATATCTGGGAGGTCATCTGTGTCTGAGTCGCTGAGTGAAGTGTGTGCAGTGACCCCTAACGATTCAGTTTTAGTACTCACACACCCATTTACATCGTCGTTATCGAGATCACTTTGACTCACACACACGGAACTAGAGCTAGCAACATTTTCAGATAACAAGGCATCTAGGCCAGTCAAAGTAGTATTCACAAAAGCATGAGTAGAGGTATCATTATCACACACAGGCATATCATCATTGTAAATGATCTTAACAAAAAAGGACATGCAAGGGTCAAGTACATTTGATGACTCAAGTTCCTCTTCATCAGAGTCACTTGAATCATCCCAAGTTTTACAGACATTGGCTCTATTGTGTGTGTTGGTTTTATTCAGATTAACTCTGCAATCATGAGCAATGTGACCTAGTTTCCCACATCTAAAACATTCAATCTTTTTAAGGTCTCTGTTAGATCTGAAGTTGTTGTCCTTAGGATGTTTGTCAAGACCTCTCTCATGAGGTTTGGGATTAGACACAATTGGATAATTAGACTTGCCTTGTTTAGATGCCTGTTTGTTTCTAAATTTAACAATTTTCTTAAATTGTTTGGACATTAAGGCAATCTGATTATCTAGTTTGTCTATATCACACTCCTCATCAGAGTCACAGTTGGTCAAATTAGTCTCAAGTTTAGATATCTTAGAAGAAAAACTCAAGTTAGAGTTGGGCTGTTTTCTTTGAGACTGATTTAATTGTTTCTTAAAGTCTAATTCCATTTCCACAGTCCTAAGTTTGCTACTGAGTAACTCAGGGGTGAGGTTTTGATCACTCATTTCCTCAATAGCATACCTCTTGCTATCAAACTTTTGTGGTAATGATCTTAGGATTTTAGAAACAATCCATTACTATCATATGTTATACCATTAGCATGCAACTTAGTAACTATATCAGTTAAGTTCATGTAAAAGTCATCAAAAGACTCAGAGTCAGACATAATCAAAGAGTTGTACTGCTGGGTAAGCATTTGAGTTTTAGCAGCTTTAACTCTTGAGTCTCCTTCACGGGCAGTGATTAATGTGTCCCAAGCTTCCTTAGAAGTGGCACAAGATGAGATTCTCTTGAACTCATACTCATTAATAGACATAAAGATGGCATTCTTGCCTTTATTGTTATTTCGAGAAATTGTTTTCTCTTCTTGGGTAAACTCACTTAAGATTTTCTTTACCCTCTCATCACTTCCTTCAGTGGCTGGTTTAGTAGGATAAGTATATCCATTTTCAATAATGTCCCAGACATCATCTCCTAAAGTCCCTTGGATGAAGGCAACCATTCTTACTTTCCAGTAACCAAAGTTGTTTCCATCAAAGAGTGGAGGTCTGGACAGATTACCAAACCTTTCATTCTTCTCGTCCATAGTTAAGATTTTCAGAAAACGATTTCAGAAACACAAGATCCTTTTTGAAATAAAAGTTTACAGGGCCCTGATACCAATTGAAAAATGTTACTAATGCCGTTTAATACAATGATTAAACTGTATAAGCAACTCCGAAAAGTTTGTTGAAGAAACCCTTTTCTTTTGAAAATAAAAATGATAAACAACAAGATGTGTTTACAAAAACTTATGTACGAGAATAACCAAGACTTTGTAATCAGTTTTAAAACTAAGATAGTTTCAAAATATCAGCACACTATAGAATGAGATGAGGAGATGAAGATAATCAGAACACACTATTTTTAACGTGGTAAAACCTCTCCCAATAGAGGAAACATCCACGGTGACTTCTAAGTCACAAAAGTAAAAATCCACTAAAAACAAATAGCAGTTACAAACAATACAACATACATGCACACAAATCAGCCTATATTAAGTTTAGGAATATACCCCACTTGGTGTCCTTCTAACTTCTTTTAGATATGATTGTTGATGATGTTCTTCCAATTTGATAACTTCCCCTTTACTTTAGCTTTCCTTGTGTCGACTCAATAATCTTTGATCTTATACCCAACACTTTCAGTGTGGTAGTGTGTCAAGTGTTTGTGAAGTGATTTCTATTCACATGCATGAACTCACACACACTTAGTTTTTACAGACAATCCTAGAAAATTACATATAAAGACTATATGCTGTGATTTTCTTTTCTTTCTTTCTCACAGAACTTGAACCCTTTTTGACCTTTTAAACTGTCCCAGATTCCACGGATATCTTGCTTCAAAATCGGTCAAGATCTTAATCAATCTCTATTTTTAAAAATATTTTCGAGATCGAAAATCTTCAAGTGTGAATCCAACTAGGTCAAGGTTAAGTTTTATAAGATCAGAAAACATAAAATATTTACAGATCTAAATCAACAAATATTTTCTTAAAACGAGAATCAAATATGCAGATCTAGTGATATGTGACATGCAAAGTGTAGATCTAAGATTTCTATGATAAAGAAATACAGATCTCACCAAAAATGTCTAAGTTGGTAACAAGATCATAGATCAAGAGGTTACAGCTACAAACGATCAAACCAGTAACACCAATCTCTCTCAAACACTCAAGGTTGTGTTTGGGGTTTTGAATATACGAAGGTTTGAGGATGGTTTGAAGTTGTTTTAGGGTTAGGGTTAGGTTTTCTCTAACACAGTTTCCCTTTCTCTCTCTTCTCTTCTCTCTTTTCTTTTCTCTCTTCTCTCTCACTTCTCTCTTCTCTCTTTTTTTTCTCTCAATTTGGACGACTGCCAAAAGTCTTGAAATGTTGAGAATTAGAGGGTTTATATAGGAGCCAAGGAAGGTTCTGGATCGCAGATAGGAATCAATGGTTGAGATCCAGTCTTCCTTATATTGACTTGATCCAAGGGTGGTAAAATAGCGGTGGTTGAAAAGAAGGTGATTGGTCCATAGTGATAGCACATGGATAAGCTTAAAACACATGCAGGCCATAGATAACATTTGATCTAACGATCCACAATACACCAGGCAGTTCTCTCACAAGACAAACACAAAATGAGATAACATGAACATGACAAGTGTTGGCATTTCATAGGCTGGCAAACGCGCGTCCTAAAATAATTACATGCAACACCCTGAAGTCTCTAGCGCATTGATATTCTACCCAATCAAACATTCTAATGAAAAACTAATTTTTCATAATAGCATTTTAACCCCACAAAGTTTATAAACACACTTTTATTAAAGAAAACATTATTTTAAAAATGTTTAAAAATTCCCAAAAAATTATTAAATCAACATTTTAAGGGGAATTTAACACACAATCAATATGAGCAATATATACACATGTATGCACTTCTAATGTGTGTAGTGTGATTCAATTTATACATTGTTTGGATCATTGAGGAGGATTAGAGAGTGAACAATTCTGGGGTTCTTTGGATTCTAGGTTAGACAACCAATTTTGTCACTATTTCCAAATTAGTTGAACACTTATACAATATAGACTTAAGTAAGTCAAAGGTATAAGGTGCTTCACCTTCCCCAGCATCAAATTGGTTGTTTCTCGAGTAAAGTCTCTAAAAGACACAAGGATTTCCCCAGCAATCAGCTCCCCAGCTCGAATCAAACTCACGAGGTAATTTTTCCGGTATAGTTACCCGAGAACATCTCAATTTAAGCCCCGCAGAATTGGCCATCTCAACTTAAGCCCGCGGAATATGCTTTGACTTTCAGAATTGGTCGTCTCAACTTAAGCCCGCAGAATTGGCTTCGACCCGCAGAATTGCTCATCTCAACTTAATCCCGCAGAATTGGCTTCGATCCGCAGAATTGGTCGTATCAATTTAAGCCCTCAGAATTGGTCATCTCAATTTAAGCCCGCAGATATGGCTTTGACCTATAAAATTGGTCTCCCCAACTTAAGCCCACGGAATTGGCTTCGACCCCCAGGATTGGTCGCCTAAACTTATGCCTTCATAATTGGCTTCGACCCACAAAATTGGCCATCTCAACTCAAGCTCGCAGAATTGGCTTCGACCCACATAATTAGTCATCTCAATTTAAGCCCTCAGAATTGGCTTCGACCATAGAATTGGCGTAAATCCTGTTTTCTAATATTACTTTTAGGAACATTCCTACGGATGACTCACTTTATCTCTTCCATGATACAAGTTGATGATTCCTATCTCCACCACGTATACGCATGCACACATATCACGGGGAAATAAAGAAAAACAACAATAACCCATGAGAGACCGTAAGGGCGGAATGGGTGCCGAACGCCTTCCTATTTCGTAACTTAGCCTTCAGACCCTTTTTGAATCATTTTGGTTTCGTATGTATCAGTATGTCTTTGGATGCTATCCTTCGGGATGGCTCCCTTTTCTTTTTTCTGTTTTGAGTAAAATAGACTGGCGACTATCTCTCTACATTTTTCACCTCATCCCTGACGCCGACCGAAGTGCTCCCGAGAGGGATGTGCGGGACCAAGATCCTCTTGAGATGAAGGGGTCACCCCCTGTCTTCTTCGTCTCTCCCGCCGTGAGGATCGAAAGGGATGACCACAACACAATAATTTAGTGTTCCCGCTTTGATACCAATTTGAGAAAGGGTCTAGGGGCAATGGTTCACACAATATACCAACTTTTAATTTTTTGAAAATTATTTAATTTTCTCTTCTTCACAATCTCAAACAAACAAATTCAATTAAATAAATATTTGAATTTCACTTAAACAAAATTTTAATCCAATTGAAGGTAAACAAACTAGGCATGAAAATTGACAAGTTACATTAATGTCGTCTTGAATTAAATTAACTTAAAACTTACTCACTATTAAATTTGCACCAATTTAAACTAAGTAGTGATTTAAATTAATTTTTATCTTGATTAACCTAGCATGAATATGTGTGATATTTTGCAAGATAAAAATTAATAATCACAAACCACTACGCCGCGATGTACGAGGAAAACTCACAACGGGAAAAACCTCGAATGACCCTGCCTACAAATCCACTAAGTGTGATATTTTTACAAAGACTACGACAAGAGGACTTGCAACAATGACTCGAATCCTTTCAAGCCTCTACGCTCCTTCGCTCTTTAACCTCCGCCTAGTAGATAACTCCGGAGTCCACCGAAGTCTCAGAACCTTCCGATGGGACACGACTACGGTCAACCCACACACTATGCCTTTCACCGTATGAGTATATATATGAATTGGATTTAAACAAACATATGGGTGTGAATTTGTGTTTTGAAGAAATTAATCCATGAAAATCACAAACACAAAAAGGAACTTTTTCTCTTAAGAATATTTCTCACTTTTGCTCTTGTATGGAATGAAAAAGTTACGCAAAAATATTTCTCTCGCACTTTTTAAGTCTAAAAACAAGTTAGTTAGGTAGTGGGTGAAGTGGAGAAGCTTTTTGAAAAAACTGTCAAAACTACCGAAGGGTCGATCGAACGACTTTCCAATGTTGTTCGAGCGACATGGTTCGAATGAGATCGCAGTGACCCGGTTCGTTCGAATGAAAATTCAAAAACTTCTCATTCGAACGACCTCGTTCGTACAACGTTCGAACAACTTCGTTCTAACGACTTTCTAAAGAGATTTAAGAGATAACCCATTAGAAGTTCGTTCGAACGACCTAGGATTTTCGTTTGAAGGAGAATCCAGGTTCATTCGAACGACTTTTCAGAAAATAAAAAATTCGATTGTTAAGACCAAAACTTTTTTGATAAGTTCTGAAAGTACAAAGTCATTTTTATATAAAAAGATCACCCATAAATATATCCAAGTATCTCTATATATTAAATGCATTCATACCTTTTAGAGACCTTGGAATCCAAATGTTGATGATGTGAAGCTTTGGCACAAAAATCGACAAGGATGAGATCTTAAAATTATTGGTCTCAACGTCTTCAACTCTTCAAGTGTCATAGGCTCGATGTACAATACTCTATTCTATAACTCAATTATTTTTGTCCAAAATTAAGACAATACTATAAATTGACTCGATTGGAAATTTTCCCTTGCATTAGCAAAAATTTAACTATTCAAGAAATAATAGGAATACGTATGTTCTCCCAAAGCAGGCCACACATAACTTTAACTATAAAAATAAAAAATGGGGACCTAAGACTAAGATTAAATCATTTAGAAAGACCCCTTAGTCCTTTTCTAAATCTCAGGGCAATAAAAAATTTAAAACCAGGCCCATTTGGATAAGAAAAGACGACTTGTTACCCTAGCTCAAGTGCAATATGGTGATAATAGCTTTTAAGTCCCAACACACCTCAGCTGGTTAGTACTTGGATTACGGGTGTTCCAAACATATAACCGCAAATGAAATAAAATTGAAGAACAAGACAGACTTTCATGGAGGTAGTGTCCTGTTTAAGGATGTCGTTTCATCTTAGATCATAGGTAAGGGAACACTGTGTGAAGAAGGGCTCCCTATTTAGAGTAGGTCTTATTAGTTAAAGGTCTTAAGGCTAACCTATTAAGTATATCTCAATTTTGTGATTCCAATCATACTGTTACCTTTTTACAATCCAACTGTAAAATTTTGAATGAAGAGGGTAACTCTATCCTTTCAGGAAACTGGATTGCAGATAAATGTTACACAGTGACTCCAAAGACCGGATCTTGTAAGATTGCCTGATTAGAGGATTCTGATTTATGGCATAATTGATTGGGACACACAAATTTTAATAACCTTCGTAGGCTAAGCTCCCAATAAATAGATAGAGGTTTACCGAAAATCAAAAATTATTTTAACACTATTTATGGTCCTTGCTAAGTGGGGAAGATGAGTAAATATGCTCATAAGAGATTTAAAGACATTTTAACCTCCAAGACTCTTGAACTTATCCACATGGACCTTATGGGTCCCTCTAGAACTGTCAGCCTATGTGGTAACAGTTATATATTATTTATGGTGGATGATTACACACAATTTACACGGGTCGCTTTTATGAAAAACAAGCCTGACACCTTCCATGAGTTCTTAAAAATTCTTTTAAAATTGAGGACTAGAAGGATAGCCAGGTATGTCGTATTAGAAGTTATAAAGGGGGAGAGTTCAAAGATTCATGTGTCACAGAATATTATGTTGAAAACGGGTATAAACACGAGTTCAGTGCACCTAAGACACCTCATCAGAATGGCACTGCTGAACATAAAAATAGGACTATACAAGTGATAGCTAGGGTGATGTTGCACATAAAAAGTCTGCCAAAATACCTTTGGGTTGAGGCTATACAGACTGCATGTCACATCATTAATCGTGTATACCACAGAAAAAATACCAAAGAGACGTCATATGAACTATGGTACAATCGAAAGCCTAACATAAAATATTTTCGAACCTTAGGGCGTGTTTGCTATATTTGGAAAGAGAGAGAACAACTTTCAAAATTCGATAGCCTGGGTTATAAAGCTATTTTTCTAGGTTATTCCCAAACAAGTCCGGCTTATCAATAATATAACCTTCGTACAAAGGTCATTATGGAGCCTATTAATATAATTGTAAATGACACTAACATAGAGAGTCATGATAGTCAAACAGTGGTCCTGGATGAATCTGAAAATGTTTTTACCCCTGACTCTCCTAAGACGTTGATTCACTACCACCTGAGGTCCCTCCAGTATCGGCCTGATTTTCTAAGGACCACCCTCTTGAAAAGGTTGTCGGTAACCAGTCTGAACCAGTGAGAACGAGATCCCAACTTCAACATGTGGCTAATTTTGCATGTTTTATTTCTCTAGTAAAACCTGAAAATGTAAATGATACTCTATCTGACTCATTCTAGATTAATGTTATGCAAAAAGAGCTTGTCCAGTTTCAAAGTCATGATGTTTGGTATCTCATCCCGTGACCTCAAGATAAGAAGGTTATATGCACCCGTTGATTTTTAAAAACAAAACTGACGAGAATGGGGAGGTAATTAAAAATAAAGCTAGGTTACTAGTGCAAGGATATTCTCTGATAGAGGGAATAGAATTTTACGAGACTTTTGTCCCTGTCACAAGACTCAAGTATGTTTATCTCCACCTTACCATATACTATCATTTATAATTCAAACCTTTTCAAATGGATGTTAAGTCCACTTTTTTGAATGATATTTTGACAAATGAAGTATACGCCGAACAGTCAAAAGGCTTTGTAGATCCCTCATTCCCTAACCTTGTCTTTAGGCTTAAGAACACTTTATATGGCTTAAAACAAGCTCCTAGAGCCTGGTATGAGCGCCTCTTGGCCATTTTAGTCAACAAAAGGTTTGAGCGAGGTGGCAATGACCAAACATTATTTGTTTGGAAGATAGAACACGATGTCCTAATTTCATAAATTAATGTCGACGATATCATATTCTATTTAACCTCCATTAGTCAAGTCAATGACTTTTCTGATATTATGCACGCTGAATTCCAGATGTCCTTAATGGGGGAATTATAAATGTCTTAGGATTACAAGTCAGACAGTTTAGTGATGGCCTATTTATCACATTATCAACATATGTTACTAATCTAATTAAGAATTTTGGGCTTGAACATTCAAAAACAACACGTACACCCTTGAGCAGGTTAACAAAACTATCTAAGGAATAAAAAGGGAAAGACATTGATCCAACTTTGTATAGAAGTATGATAGGGAGTCTGTTATACCTTACTACCCCTAGACTGAACATTTCCTTCTATATGTATGTCTGTGCATGATACTAATGCATGCCTAAATAAGCTAATATTCTATGTGCTAAACGAATAATTAAATACGTTAGAGGCAATTTAAATTTTGGTATTTGGTACACAAAGGAAACCACTAGTTCCATAGTTGGATGTCGACTGGGCAGGATGTTCAGACGATAGTAAGAGAACATCTGGCTCCTATTACTATGTAGTAAACAACCTAGTAGGTTGGAGTAGTAAAAAATAGAACTGCATATCCATTTTAACAACTGAAGCTGAATATATAACTGTGGGAATTTGTTGTGTCCAGCTGTTATGGATCAAGCAGATGCTTAGTGACTATCTAAATGAATCCTAAAAGGGCACTGAAACCCCTTTCCAACGGTCCTCCCCGTGCATGATTATGACTTACGATGCGGATGAACGATCCGTTTTACTCTGAAAGGTCATCGGGCACTTCTGGGGCCCAATTAACCAAAGTTAACTTTTCGAACCGAGAGAAAATCTTTGGAATGTCGAAGTACATATCCTAACCTTTCCAAAAGTCTGCCCCGTGCACGATTCTAACTTACCATATGGATGAATGATCCGTTTGCGTCCGACGATCTCCCGTCTAAAGGACCAACGTGCACTTCCAAGCCATATTTGACCCAAAGTCAACTTTTGGACCCGGAGTGGTCTGAAGGACTCTTGAAGTTCTTTGAATTAACTTTCTAATAGTATGACCCGTACACGATTTGGATCGATGAATTGCGTTTTATGACTGTTTTTCTGGGAAAATCTGCACGAGACTGCCAATTGGCAGGTACAAAACCTTGCCTGTCGTCAGTGTGCCTAGGGTCACCTATCGACTGGCAGGACTAGGGGGTTGCCTATTGTCACCTCCCCTCACCTTATAAAAAGAGGGCCTGAACTCATTGACAAAACACCTCAGACCCATCACCCTTAGTGATCTCAGCAACATTCTCTCGAAATCAACGCAATTTCCCTATCCAAATCCTTTCCAACATTCCTTTTTCATCATCCTTTTACCAAACTTAGTAAACTAACCACCCATCATCTTCATTCAAGTGCAAGGGCAACCCTTAAACATCTAAGATCAAGCTCAAGATCTCCAAGAAGGTTCAAATCTCTAACTTTCTCTCTAAATTCTTTTAATTTTGCATTAAACTACTTCATTACTTAGCATTTTATTCCTTTGAATCACATACCTTAATATACTCTTTTATTAGTATTATTGCACATACTTTATTTCCCATATAAAAACCCAAAAATCAAGAAAAATAAGATTTTCTCATAAATTCCAAATGAGAAATCTCAAATTTTTCTCACACTAAGACACCTTATTCTACACACACACACACACACACACACACACACACACACATACAAGAGAAATCCCTGATTGGATTTATGGGACAAACCCAACACTTCATACCGTATGTGATCTACGTGGACTTTAATTCCTTTATAAGATACATAGGCATCTCGGATTAAAACCCGAGACTCGGTTACTAGGTTCCTAATTATCTAATTTCTCTAAATCCCACATTTGTCACCTTTGCATATATATATATATATATATATATATATATATATATATATATATATATATATATAGAGAGAGAGAGAGAGAGAGAGAGAGAGAGAAAGAGATTCTTTTTGTTAATGTTTCATCCCACACATATTATCGTTTCGTTATAATGATCAATATTACGATAAACTCATAAATCATATTTTTTGCATATAATTTTGGGAACATTCCTATGGATGACCTCACTCAATCTCTTCTATGGTATGCGTTGGTCAATTCCTATCTCCATTATATATACACTCACACACATTTCACAGAGAAATAAATGAAAATATTAACACAAGCCCATGAGAGACCGAAAGGGCGGGATGGGTGTCTAAAACCTTTCTATTTCGTAACTTAGCCCCCAAACCCCTCGAATATTGGTTTTGTATGCATCAGTATATCTTTGATGCAATCTCTCGAGGCGGCCACATGCTCTTTTATCTGTTTTGAGTAAAATAGACTGGCGACTCCATTTCTTTACATTCACCCCACACCGATGACGATCGAAGCGTTTCTACGTAGGGTGTGGGACCTTTTGGATCCCCCCTTCCCTCTTTTTCTTTTTGATCGGGATGGACATATTGGCAACTCTACTGGGGATGTCTGTTTTTATAAGAGGGCTAGACTCTATTTTTTGCATGGGTGTCTTATTTTTTCTCGTGTGCGTCTGCACCTACTTGTATGTTCCCTCCCTTTTTTTCTCCTCTATTATCCCTTGTATATATTTGCCTCATGATTATGTCACTCACACACTTATCCCTTGTATATATTTGATGGGCGCTGGTTTGATAAGTCGTAGTTAGCCTAAGCAATATGACTCTCACCTTCCATTGGATAAGTACCTTCGACGTATATTGAACGGTTCCCCGTGCATCGTAACGCTTGATCGAAGTCATGACGGGAGGTATATCGCAGGGCACTCATTCACATACATCGAGTATATCAAATTCGCTCTCACACATACTGTCCCCATGAGGTATATAGTGAGGCAATTCACGTACACTCAGGTGTATCAAATGACTTGTCCACACATACCAATTGCCCTCAAAAGTAAGATGTATATCGTGGAAGTCATGCCAAAGGGGGGAACCCTTAAAATTAACCCAACCCTTAAAATTAACCCAATAATTGTATATCCTCATCTAAGCGTCAAACCTAGGGAACTCATATTTAATCTGTCGGTTTCCATCTGAAAATCTACCGAAATGATGGGTCGCCATGCCACCCAAATTCTCGCTCGATTTCATCTTTTTCAAAACGGGACCCTGTTCGCGATATACCATCCTTAGCTTCTTATGAGAGGGAGTATGAACGTAAAAGTATGAATACGACGAGAATATTAGTAATAATAATACTACGCATGTCTATGATATTTGGGTTGCGTGAATACCGATTAATTTATTAGGTTGTGTGTATACCTTCATGTGATTTATTATGTGTATAACATATCTATGCTACTTGCTATCGATATGGGGGTTTTCGCGTAGTGGACAGTCGCATCCTATGTTGCCCATTAAGGGGATTATTGACTTGTACCCAGAACATATGAACTTGGACACGTGTTATCTGAGATGTACGATATTTTGATGGCTGAATGGGAGCATAGATATGTGTGTGACCCATTTGACTGGTGAGTATATTCTCCTCTACTTTCTTGTGTATTGATATTTATGGTTCGAGGGATATACCGAACCAATTGTCCTTATTGAGTACGAGAGGTACATGGACTTGATAGCAGAGTATGCATTGTACCGACGTGTAGCCTTTGAGGTGAAGGAATTGTATATATATATATATATATATATATATATATATATATATATAGATAGATAGATAGATGTTAGGAGGTAATTTAGATAATGGAATCGTGAAATAACTTAAGTTGTGAATCTTAACTACAGTGTGATAACACTTAACTGAGATAATGAAGGCCATAACAATTAATACAAATATTCGGGAACAAGGGATACTACGATGAGATAATTAGGAGTATAAGTCTATGACCTAGTTGGCAGTATTATATAGTTTGCTAGGTTGGATTAGATGTAAGTTAGGCGTGCACAATAGTTGAGGGGTGATAATCTCATGTGAGAGTTCAAAACTAATATGCACATAATACTTGCTTTATTGAAAATTTTAAATACTTGCTAAAATTATTTTTTGAAAACCTCAGGCTCTGACCCATCTCTTGCATATTCTCTTTTCTCTTGTATTATTTATACCAGGTGTCCAGCCACAGGGACACTAGGCTTAGACGGTCAGACAGGTTGACGTGTTGTAGCAGTTGTGGGAGATGGAGGTCTTCGTGCTTAGACACCTCCACTTTCATTTCATTCAGTTATATTTAGACATTTCGTTTAGGGCATGTGTCACCCATTCTCAGTCGGTTTATATGAGAGATTATACTCAGTTTACTTTAGTATTTCATTTCAGTTGGGTTTAGTATTTTATAGTTATTGGTTTGAGATTTTGAACTGGAATGTTTTATCCAGTCTTATTTAATTCAGCAGTTGATTCATGTCCAGTATTTTTATTTATGCGTGTGGTAACTTGGTTTGTGTCTTAATAATTGGAATTTATATTAATGGATTTTTTAGGTATAATTTAAAAATGGAAAATGTTTTGACACTAGCTTAATTATTTATTAGGTGGTTAATAAGGTTAAATGTTTTTGACAGTGATGCTAAGAATGAACCAACCGAATATTCTGTTTTAAATTTAATAAAGGAGTGATCACCCAGTATTTAATTGGGCGGGGTGTCACAGGTAGTATCAGAGCATCAGGTTCTAGAGTCTTTTAGGATCTGTGCGGCTTATTATGCTTTCAGCTTAGTGTTCTTTGATATAAAGCCCTATGATTAGGATTATTGCATTCTTGATTATGTGATTACGTCTTCATCTATTTGAGATTTAATAACTGTGGACTTATAAATTCCTTCTCATTTTGGATGCCTCCTATACGTGCACCAAAGGCGAAAAATGCCCAACCCGAGCCCCAGCCAGCACATGCTCAGGGTACGATGAATGCTGCAGCGGTTGCTGCCATTGTCGTCCAGGCAGTTAATGCAGCACTAGCAATTGTTCACCAGGCTCCACCACCAGTACAGGTTGAAGCATTATCTCTAGTACATACGTTCCCTTTTACTTGAGAGCAAGTCCAAGATGCCTTCCAGAAGGCACACCCCTCAGAGTTTCAGGGGAGTTCAGATGTGGTGGTAGCGAGTCAGTGGAAGAAAGACATCCAGTGGAACTTGTGGATGTATGAGTTCCCCGATGTTCAGAGGTAGATACTAGCTATCTTCAAGCTAGTGGGAGAATCGATTCAATGGTGGGAGTAAACTACTACTGCAGAGGAGCATGACAGGATGAGTATTCAGGACTTCTGGGTGAGATTTGACCATAAATATTTTCCCTCCATCGTTCAGACTGAGATGAGGTGGAAATTACTTGATCTCACCTAGGAGGGGAAGACTGTAGCAGAGTATAAGTAGGAGTTTACTAGGTTTGTAAACTTATTACCATCTGAGGTGCCCACTAAAGAGAAGAAAATACAAATGTTCATGGATGGCTTGACCTGAAGGATTCGACAACATCTTCTGGGTAACCTTTCCTTGCAGTCCTATACAAATGTACTTAATACAGCCTTACTACACTGTTAGGACCACCACTTCCATGTTAAGGGAGGCAAGCGAGCTGAAGACTCCAGCTAGTAGGGTAGGACCAGGGGAGGTAGTTCCAGTGGGGCACCATTAGCTCAGCTGCAACAGAGGCAGAGTGAGAAGGGCTCTTAGCAGGGGGAATCTACTAAGAGGTTTAGATCATGTGGATTACATCATGGGCAGGGAGGTTTCAGGCATGGTCAGTAGGGGCAGCAGGGCCACCAGGGTCAACAAAAGTTCCATCAGGCCAAGGGAAAGGTGGTAATGCCCAGCGGGGTCGAGGACGGAAGGGTCAAAGGGGAGGTAACTTTATCAATCGATGTTTCTCTTGTGGCAAGACTGGACAAGGGAAGAAAGATTTCCCCGATAAGGGGAAGTATCCTCAGTAGCAGGGTGCTCACCAGGAGCCCCATAGATCGGTTTTCCCAGCTTCTCTCCCAACACGAGCACAGATTCCAACTTTTCCTACCATTCTAGCAACCCCTATTCAGCAAGGACAGTTACAGTACGGACGTATGCACAACGTCCACCAGGTTGTAATTCCACAGGAGCCAGTCATAGTTGAGGGTATGTTTTATATACATGGGGTTATGGGATGTATTTTATTTAACACGGGGGCCTCACACTCATTCATATCCTCTAGATTTTCATGGGCCATAGGGTTATTAGACACGGCCGAGAGTATAGTGACTTGTGTAGAATTACCGTTGGGTAATGGGTCGTTGATTTTCTTTATATGTCGGAGGGTGGGTATAGAGATTAGGAGTCTTATTCTACCTATCGATATGCTTATTTTAGATATGTCTGAGTATGATGCCATTATTGGCATGGATTGGCTAGTCTCGTATAGGGCCATGATTGACTGCTTTAGTAGGAGCATCATTTTCGCTATCCCTGGTCAGGAGATGTTTATTGTGGTGATGCCTCGCCCAGAGGGAGGATCGTCCACTCACCTATTTTATATAGAGGAGGAGACATCTATGGGAGTCGTTGTTTCCCTAGATTCGATTCTAGTAGTTCGCGAGTTTGCTGATGTGTTTTAGGAGATACCGAAGTTGCCGCCTGGCAGGGAGATAGAGTTTGTGATTGATTTAGCACCTGATACTCGATCGATAGCTCGTGAACCGTACCGTATGGATCTTATGGAAATGAGGGAACTACGAGATCAGATTGAGCAGTTATTGGGATAAGGTTTCATCCGCATGAGTACCTCACCTTGGGGTGCCCAGTCCTATTCGTGAAAAAAAGATATGGATCTTTGCGGCTAGGTGTGGATTACTAAGAATTAAACAAAGTCACGATAAGGAATAAGTATTCGTTGCCCTGGATCGATGACTTATTCGACCAATTGAGAGGAGCGGCCTACTTCTCGAAGATAGATTTGAGATCGGGATACCATCAGTTATGTATCAGAGAGCATGATGTGTCTAAGACTGCCTTTCTGATGAGATATAGGTCCTACGAGTTTCGGGTTATGCCGTTTGGGATAACTAGTGCATCGAATGTATTTATGGACTTGATGAACCGGGTGTTCATGGAGTTCCTAGATCAGTTTGTTATCGTCTTCATTGATGACATATTGATTTATTCACAAACCGAGGAGGAGCATGTCGAGCATCTACGTAGGGTTTTGTAGACTTTACGTTAGAATAATCTGTACTCCAAGTTTAAGAAATGTGGATTCTGGCTATGAGAGGTACAGTTCTTAAGGCATATCATTTCAGAGAGGGGAATACCAATGGACTCGAGCAAAATGTCATCGGTGAGGGAGTGGGGATAACCCATGATATCGACGGAGGTGCGGAGTTTCTTGGGGTTAGCCGGTTATTACAGACAATTTATTCAAGGATTCTCAAAGATTGCGGGTCCGATGATTAATTTTACACGTAAGGGCGTACCATTTGTTTTGGATCATGCGTGTCAGCTGGCATTTGATGAGCTGAGGGACAAGCTGACTTCAACACCCGTACTAGAACTTCCCAGGGCAGGAGTGGAGTACCGTGTCTACACTGATGCATTGTTACAGGGGCTTGGTGGAGTATTACAGCAGGATGATCAGGCTATAGCTTATGCTTCCCATAAGCTTAAGCCTCACGAGAGGAATTACCCCACCCACGACTTAGAGTTGGCTGCAGTCGTGTTTGCACTTTGGATTTAGAAACATTATCTTTTGGGAGAGAAATTTTGCCTCTTCACAGATCATAAGTCATTACATTATTTGTTCACTCAGAAAGAGTTGAATATGCGTCAGCGCAGGTGGCTTGAATTTATAAAGGACTATCAGTTCGAGATCCAGTACCACCCGAGGAAGGCTAACGTAGTAGCTGATGCGTTGAGCCATAGGCCAGTAGTTGAGTTGGTTGAGGTGTGGAAGGCAAAGTGGAAGGAGTTGGGACACCAGTATATGGTGGCCCAATCTTTTATGTCAGTTATGACCATTACACCCCAAATAGTCACGAGGGTTGTACATGCTCAGATAGTCGATCCATTATAGTAGGATCAAATTATACAACTTTTAGCCGAGGGAGCTGAGTCTTATTATGTGGGTTCAAATGGGGGCTTGCACTTCAATGGGCATCTGGTGGTTCCATAAGAGGAGGAGCTACGACATGCGATGATGTCAGAGTCGCATAGATCACGTATTGCCGTACATCCCAGTGGGGATAAGATGTACCAGGATATGAGGCAACAGTATTGGTGGAGTGGGATGAAGAGAGACATTGATGAGTTCATCTCAAATTGTGCTACTTGTCAGTTGGTGAAGGTGGATCATCAGAGACCATCAGGGTTACTGCAGCCATTAGAAATTCTTATGTGGAAATGGGAGAGCATTTCCATAGATTTCATCACAAGGTTGCCTACTTCACAAAGGGGTCACGATTCTATATGGGTGATTGTGGATCAGTTGACTAAGGTATCCCATTTTCTGCTAGTCCGAACGGATTACACGACGACACAGTATGCACGAGTCTTCATTGCAGAGATTGTGAGATTACATGGAGTACCTCTAGATATTGTGTCCGACTGGGATAAGATTTTTGTGTCTCACTTTTGGTAGAGTTTCCAGGAAGCCATAAGTACAGAGTTGCGTTTAAGTATGACCTATCACCCATAAACGGACAGGCAGACCAAGCGAACTAATCAGATGCTGGAGGATATGTTACATATGTGTGTATTGTGGACTTTGGAGGAGGTTGGGAGCAGTACCTTCCGCTGGTAGAGTTTGCATATAACAACTCTTATCAATTTATGATTGGCATAAACCCATTTGAGACATTATATGATAGACCTTATCGTTCGCCTACTTATTGGTTAGAGGCGGGGGACAACAAACTATTAGGACCATAGGTGATTTAGAAGACTACGACCAGAATATAGATGATTCGGGGTCATATACGGGTAGCTCAGGATAGGCAAAAAAGCTACGTCGATGCTAAGCGATTCTTTAGAGAGTTTGCTGTGGGGGACCAGGTTCTGTTACGAGTATCTCCTATGAAGGGGATAATGCAGTTTGGGAAGCAAGGAAAATTGGCACTGAGGTATGTAGGGGCATTGTCTATCATCAATAGGATTGGACCAGTGGCATATAGATTGGGAATGTCGGAGCACTTGCATAGGATACATGACGTGTTCCATATTTCGTCTCTTTGATGATATCTTCGGGATGAGTTAGCCCACACTCACATTACACTAGAGGAGGTGGACTTATAGCCATATAGTTCATATGAGATGAGCCCGATGGCTATCCTAGACCATATCGAGAGGAGACTGAGGTCGAAGGTAGTTCCACTTGTGCGTGTTCAGTGGGAGCACCACAACATCAAGGAGTCTACTTAGGAACGCGAGGATGTGATGCGCGAGAAATATCCAAATCTTTTTTACCAGGTACACTTTTACTTTTCTAATTTCGGGATGAAATTCCGTTGTAAGGGAGGAAGTATATGACACCCTGTATTTTTATGATGTTTAAATATATATGATTAATTGGATTTAATTTGAGAAATTAATTAAGAATTAATCCAGATTAAAATAAATATTAACTAGCGAGTTAAGGGTTATTATTTATTGATGTGTATTATGATCAATATTACTGATTGAAATAAAGTAATATATGATTGTGAAATTATTATAATTGTCACAAGTGAGACATACAGCAATTTCAGTAATTAAGTTGGGGCGCGCGTGTCAATCGTGTCAAAACTAATTTAAAGGAGTTAAAAAAGTAAATTAATTATAAGTATTCTGGATAGTCATTTCGAGTGTCCCAACGTATCCGAAAGGGTTGATATAGTCAGCAAAGACTACTCGGGGGTTTAGTTTGGGTCCTGAGTCAGATTTAGGCCAAATCAACATCCCGAGAGGGTGTTTTGGTAAATTACATTTTTGGAGTATTATAAATGGTGAAATTTGGAGATGAAATGTAAGTACATGTTTTATAAATGTCCAGGGTGGAATCTAGAAATTTTCCAAGTGTCCTAGATCACAATTAAGTATGTCTGATACCGTTACATTCGGCACGTCTCCACGATCATCCACGATGGCCTTGATTCGAATTTTCATACATCCATTATCTTTGTACGTGTATCATGGCTCAATAAACGTACACTTCAACAGTTCCCACTACTCCACGTACCTATGGTAAAAATAATTTTTAATTGGAGTTTTTAATTATTTGCATAAATAGTTGGGAATATTTTTTAAAAATAAATTTTGAAGTCTGGAAGATGATAAACACGCAAGATCCTTTTAAGCAGTTCTTTTGAGGCACGTCACTGATGTCGTTCGAACGACATCGTATATGGTTCAAACAAGATGCCATCTCATTCAAACGACATCGTATTTCGCTCGAACGACCACCGCCTCAACCTGCCTATTTAAACGGTGTTTATGCTTCACGTTTTTCTCAAGTCTGCATACCTCTACTTTAGCAAAAGAGTACATCTTTCCTGACTTCATATTTTAAGGTTTTCATAATTTTTTATGATTCACAAATATTTCCCAATACTTTATGTGAATTCTATAAACCCCAAGGAAGATTATACTACTCATCTGGAGTACACTTGTGGAGAAGACGAAGCTTTTCCATTGTTGACCTTTTGGAGCTCTTGCGAGAACTCTAGCCAACGACATCGAAACCGATGCCTGCGGGTATTTTGTATGTCATTTCTTATATTTTCATTGTAATCCGTGTAAAGCGAACTTTACAATTTATAATGAAAATAAGATGGTTTTGCCCCTATGGGGAATTTTCCTCAATTGTGATTGTCTTGCATGCTTAGATTATTTCTTTATTCAATCACGTTTGTTTGCAATAGTTAAGATTTGTTGGGACTAAAATTGGAATTTAATTAAATAAGTTTGACAATGATTCCTGGCGCACTCTCAAATTGGTATTAGATCCATTTACACAATTTTACCGTGTAATTTTTTTCCACAAAATTTTTCTGGATATCAATTTTGTTCTAAAAATTGATCTTTGAAAAAGTGCAATTTCAATGGAAAACTTATATAATATAGTCATAATTTTTTACGGGTTTAATTACGCATACTGGAAAGCCCGTCTGAAATCTCACTTAAAGGTCATAGACGAATGTGTTTGGGTTGTGTATGAAAGAGGGTGGACGCCTCCCACTGTCACTGTAGATAATGTTACTACTTTAAATTATGCGACTGCATGGACTGAGGATGAATTTAAATGGAGCACATATAACTCACGTGGTCTTAGTGCCATTTCTGGAGCCCTCACACCTGACGAGTTCTGACGCATCATGATGTGTACCATGTCTAAAGAGGCATGGGATGTTCTGCAACTTACCCATGAAGGCATAAATGCAGTGAAAGAATCTAAATTGTAAAACTTAACTACACAGTTTGAAACTATCTCCATGCATGAAAATGAGTTTTTCGATGAATTTTATGCACGCCTATCTGATATCGTGGACACTAGTTTTAACTTAGGAGAACACATTCCTGATGCTAGGGTAGTTAAGAAAATTTTGAGATCATTGCCTAACAGATTTATCCCCAAAGTCACTGTGTTAAATTCATTAGGTAATTTGAGTAGGCTGAAATTAGAGGAGTTAGTTGGAGACTTACAAACCTATGAAATCGACATGTTCCCAAAGAGGGTAAAATCTAAAGACAAAGGGGTTGCTCTTAAAGCCCACTCCAGAAAGAGTGAGGGGTCAAAGAGAGGTGAATCGTCTAAGAAAAGAGAGGAAGAGATGTATGATTCTGATTCTGATTTTGACTTAGATAATTTGGTCCTTTTTGCTAAAAATTTCAAGAAATTTCTTAAATTAAAGAAAAAAGGAAATTTTAAAGATAAAAAGAATTTTGAGAAAAATAAATCTGCAAAGAAATTTGAGAAAGATAAAAAGGACACCTCTAAGAAAGAAAGTGAGAGATGTTTTGAGTGTGGCGGTCGAGGTCATAGGGAGTTTGAGTGTGCAATAAGGTTGAAACGTCAAGAACAATCCAAATCTGCGTTAAACACCACCCTTAGTGATGATAGCGAGGTTGAGTCGATAGACTCTGGAGATGAGTCACCTCATGAATGTAACTTCACCGCATTCATGGCTAGTCATGTGAGTACTGACAGTGCTCCTCACGACGATGAGGATGCAAGCTCACAGGGACACCTCGATAGTGATAGCAGTGTGAGCGAGGGGGAGGAAGAAGCAAGTGAGAGCGAGAGTGATCTTCGACGCGTGTACACTGATTTATATGCAGATACCTTCAAGACCAAAAAGCGTAACAAAGAGTTAGCTCTTAGGATAGAAGCTCTTGAGAAGGAATTAGGAGAGATGAGGGGGAGAGAGACCTCCATGTCCACTGCGTTGAGAGAAAGAGAGACCACATGTGTTGAGTGAGAGAAAGTTTTTGGAGAGAGAAAAAGTGTTTTTCAAAAGAAAAAGGGAACTTGACTAAGCAAGTGGTTGATCTGACGAGTGAGATCCATTCCTTTCTGGACACTCGAAAGAAACTGGAAGCCCTTGTAGCCCAACACACTCATGACCTTGAGAGATCCCGGCAAGTCAAGGTAAGAATTGAGGATCGATTTGGTAAGATGGGAAAGATGCTCCTCTCCCCTGCTTTGGGTTTAGGTGAGAGGTCGGGAATAGGTTTTGATGGCACATATACGTCCCATACTATATTGGAACCGGTTCTCTAGTTTATTATAAATCCTTATGGCCACCCTTCTAAAAATCAGAAGAGAGTTCGGCCAAGAAAAACAAACCAAAGTCGGCCTAAGTCTACATATTTTTGTACTTACTGCAAAAGAAAAGGCCATCTTCCGAGTATTACTATAGTTTGGGTCGGATACGACGTACTTTTGCTCCGTCACATGCCAGTACTGATTTTAAGAGTCTTAGAGAGCGAGTTGAGTTTTTAGTCCTCACATATCAGAGTATAGTGGAAGAGTTCCAATGGATTTCTATGCCGTCAGTGGACACTTCTAAAATCCCTACTAGAGTCAACAATCACAATGGCATATAGAAGGTTACCACATCTTTGGTGCGTAAACACAATGCAAAATCCCTTATTGTTCATGTTGCTCTTAAATCACATAATACTCTACAGTGGTACTTTGATAGTGGGTGCTCTAGGAACATAACTAGTGACGTCTCTCTATTTACCTCCCTCGAGGATCGTAAGGAAAGTAAAGTCACTTTTGGAGATTGGAGCAAGTCTAGAATAGTAGGACGAGGTACAGTAGAGTTACCAGGATTTACTAAGCTAGAGAATGAGTTATGCGTTAAGGGATTGAAAGCAAATTTACTTAGCATTAGCCAGTTGTGCGATGCTGACTTTGCAATAAAGTTTGACCAGAATAAATGCCACGTTTATGATAAAGCGGGTAAACTTCTATTACAAGGGGTGAGGACTGAAGACAATTGTTATAGGATCATGTCTGAGTCCTCAGTTATCTGTAACAGCACCACAGTCACTTCTAAGGACCTGTGGCACCAACGTCTAGGTCATGTAAACTTTCGAGATTTGGAAAAATTAGTTAAAAAGGACCTAGTACATGGCTTACCATCGCTTGGAAAGCCAACTTTCGTAGTTTGTGGACCCTACCAATTGGGAAAGCAAATTTATAGCCCCATCGAAAGTTGAATTCCATTACCACCTCTCGCATCCTTGAGTTGATACATATAGATCTCATGGGTCCTACTCGTATTGAGAGTTTAGGTGGTAAAAGGTACATTCTCTTGATGGTAGATGATTTCTCACGCTACTCGATTGTAGGTTTTCTACGAGAGAAATTCGATGATGTGGACTTTCTTACGTCCAAGTGTCGTGTCCTATAAAATCAACACGGTGTCACTATCAATAAAATATGTAGTGATAACGACACTGAGATTAAAGAAGCAAAAGTAGATATTTTCTGTAATAGCCTCGGAATCAAACATGAATTTTTGGCCGTTAGGACTCCTTAACAAAATGGGATTATTGAGAGGAAGATTCGGACGATTCAGGAAATGTCTAGATCTATGATTTCAGGTCGTAAAGTTGCAAGAAGATTTTTAGCAGAGGCGGTGTCTATTGCATGCCACACGGTGAATAGGGTATATCTTCGTCCACACACACTTATTACACCCTACAAATTGTGGACTGAAAATAAACCCAACCTTTCCTTTTTTCGTGTCTTTAGGAGAAAATGCTACATCCTATGGGATAGAGAGAAATTAGGAACGTCACCGTACAAGATGACGAACCACCGACGTTTATTGATTCTAACCTTTTGGGTGAGGATGACACACTTTCTACTGATGATCCTGTTATGCTTACCATACACAGAGTGGATCCCATTCCTAAGTTAGGGGACACTCCTGCTAGGGTTCGCAAGAGTCATAATCCTTCTACTATTCTCGGAGATCCCACCCTAGGGGTCAAGACTCGTGCTCAGCTGGAGAACGTTATTATCCATGTTTGCTACACGTCCAAAGTCGAGCCCAAGAACTATAAGGAAACACTGAAAGATAAACACTGGACATGTGCTATACAGGATGAGTTGCTTTAGTTTAGAAATAATGATGTCTGGGAACTAGTCCCCCAACCTAGTGAGAAAAATGTGATAGGTACCAAGTGGATCTTTAAGAATAAGGTGGATGCGACTGGTACTATTATTAGAAATACGTCTAGGTTAGTCGCTCAAGGCTACACACAGATTGTGGGTGTAGACTTTGACGAGACATTTTCTTTTGTTGCGAGGCTTGAGTCCGTTTATTTACTACTCTCCATCGCATATTATCTGCGCTTCAAGTTATAGCAGATGGATGTCAAGAGTGCCTTTCTAAATGGAATTCTACAGGAAGAGGTTTACATGGAACAACCAAAAGGTTTTGAAGACCCTAAACACCCTGATCACGTTTACTATCTGAGGAAAGCCTTGTATGGTTTGAAGTAAGCACCCTGTGCTTGGTACGAGAGGCTTACTTCCTATCTTTAGCCTGTGGCTTCAAGAGACGGGGAGTTGATATGACATTGTTCGTCAGGAGAGCTAAAGGTGCTATTTTTGTTGCCTAGTTCTATGTGGACGACATAGTCTTTGAATCCATGTGCTCCCAACATCTCAACACTTTGAGGAGGAGATGAAGAGTGAGTTTGAGATGAGCATGGTTGGCGAGCTTACTTTCTTCCTTGGTCTCCAGGTTCCTCATCTAGAGGATGGGGTGTTCATCTCCCAATCCAAGTATGCTAGAGACCTTGTGAAGAAATTTGGTCTAGACTCCGCTAAGTACGCACGTATAGCGATGAGTACCTCAACTAAGCTTAGTAAGGACACTTCAAGCAAGTATGTAAAGAAAACCTTGTATCAGAGTATGATAAGTAATCTTCTCTACTTGAATTCCAGTGGTCCAGACATAGCCTTTAGTGTTGGAGTCTGTGCACGATATCAAGCGTCCCCAAAAGAGTCACACTTACTCGCTCTTATACGTATTATTAAATACGTGAGTGGGACTATGCCACTTGGAATTTAATATTCCTTTGATACTAGTGATCGTTTATCCTCCTATTCGGATACCGATTGGGTCGGGGATGCAGATGGATGTAGGAGAACTTCTGGTGGGTGTTTCTTCTTTGGTTATCCTCTTGTGTCTTGGTTGAGCAAGAAGAAAAACTCCATCTCTTTATCCACTGCGAAGGCTGAGTACATAACCACCGGGAGATAATGCGAGCAACTTCTGTGGATGAAGCAGATATTGGAGGATTAGGGGATATCACAAGACACCATGACTATTTCCTGTGATAACACGAGCGCGATTCACATATCCCGTAATCCAGTCCAGCATTTGCGCATAAAACACGTTAGGATACATGAACACTTTATCCGTGAGTTTGTAGAGGAAAAGGTCGTATCCTTGAGTTTTGTATCTACCGACCTCCAGTTAGCCGATATCTTCATGAAGCCTTTAGATGCCCTTAGATTGGAGAGTTTTAGGAATTTGCACAATTGACTGAGGGGTGGTCACCAGGTCTAGAGTAGGATACATTTTTCTTGATCATATCATTTGATTCCTATATCTAGATTGTATCATTTGTATATTTATTTGTTTGTTTTTTTTAAATCCAAAAAGATTTTATTTTTTTTAATTTTAGAAAAAGCCAAAAAGATTTTCTTTTGATAATTTTTTTTTGAAAAATACAAAAAGAGTTTTTTATTTTGTTTACATCATTTATGGATGAACATTTAAGATAACCATAGTCACCACTTCATTCCATTTTTCACGTGACTATTTGACAGTGATTTGAGATGCTACATCATTTCATCCATGTGCTTTACATTGTTTAGAGGCTTAAAGATGTGATGTCTTCTATATGTTTGGCTCCTTATCTCCTTTATTGCACACATTCACAGTATTATTTGAGTATTTTACTTGTCTATCACATATTGAATTGAGCGTTTCCATCTTAATTCTGTTTATACAATGACCAAAATGCGATAAAACTTGACAAGATAGTAGTGCATGCAAAAATTATTTATCGTGAGGACTTAATTGTAACAAAATATGATGAGTGAATCACGGGAAAGGACTACAAGAGTTTAAAGTTAACTCATTGAGAAAGCCACCGTTTGAAAAAGATCCTCAAAAAATTTAAATGGCAATAAAAAAGAAGATCATGCCAACTCAAATGGGACAATAGATTTTAGTTTCATCACCTCAAAAGAAAAATATAATGTATAATTATTTTATGAGGGTTTTTGGATGGAAAGAAATGAAACACGGGTTTGCACATCCTTGAAAGTCATGAAAAACCGTTTAACAGTGGACATTATTGGTGTGGAAATCACTTTGAGCTTTGATTTGATGATTTGATTGAGTCAATTTGTTTTAATTCCATAATTTTTACACCTAAAGAAGATGTTGAGTTCATTCGTTAGAAATATCAAACATTCATCGTGCACATATGTTATGGTTGTATGTATTGATTTTCCTGTTGAATTTGTTCACCTCCCTATATTTCCACTATCACTGACTTAGTTGTTTTGGTGTTCTTTCATGGTGTGATTTTTTTTTGCTTTAAACATTTTAAAAAATTCAAAAAGAGAAAGTTTATTTCCTTGTGACATTCTACATTTGCATTGCTTATGTTCTTCATATCTGTCTATTTGGAGACATCATAAAAATGAGAAGAACGAATTATGGGGGAGAATTGCTTATTTTATAATGATTTCCTTGCACATAATTGACATTTATCTCCACTTATCATTATATTTCAAAATGTTGCGCATCATGGGTATCTGTTTCTTGTCTCATGTGTGTAGGTATCAAAATGGAGAATCATTTTTGCACACCCTGATGATGACAAAGAAAGTTTGAAGAGTTGAAGATTTGAAGATGATCGAATTTGTGAAGACACACATTTAGTATTTCCAGTTTTCGGGTATAATGGGGTTATTAAAATTATATGTTAGTTTGTTTATTTTGGGATGCATAATTCGTATATTTTTATGTATGTACCGACATAGACATAGGGGGAGAATTATAAGGACATGTTTTATAAATGTCCAGGGTAGAATCTAGAAATTTTCCAAGTGTCCAAGATCACAATTAAGTATGTCTGATACCGCTACACTCGGCACGTCTCCACGATCATCCTCGAAATCCTTGATCTGGATTTTCATACATCCATCATCTTTGTATGTGCATCATGGCTCAAGAAACGTTCACTTCAACAGTTCCCACTACTCCACGTACTTATGGTAAAAATAATTTTTAATTGGAGTTTTTAATTATTTGCATAAATAGTTGGGAATATTTTTTTAAAATAAATTTTGAAGTCTGGAATATGATAAACAAGCAAGATCCTTTTAAGCAGTTCTTTTGAGGCACGTCACTAATGTCATTCGAACGATATCGTATATGGTTCGAACGAGATGCCATCTCATTTAAACGACATCGTATGTCACTCGAACGACCATTGCCTCAACCTACCTATTTAAACAGTGTTTATGCTTTACATTTTTTCTCAAGTCTGCATACCTCCATTTCTGCAAAACAGTACCTCTTTTCAGACTTCATATTTTAAGGTTTTCAAACCTTTTTTTGATTCATAAATATTTCCCAATCCTTTATGTGAATCCTCTAAACCCTAAGGAAGATTATACTACTCATTTGGAGTACAATCGTGGAGAAGACGAAGCTTTTCCATTGTTGACCTTCTGGAGCTCTTACGGGAACTCTAGCTGACGACATTGAAACCGATGCCTGCGGGTATTTCGTATGTCACTACTTTTATTTTCATTGTAATCCGTGTAAATCAAACTTACAAATTATAGTGAAAATAAGATGGTTTTTCCACTGTGGGGGATTTTTCCTCAACTGTTATTGTCTTGCATGCTTAGATTATTTCTTTATTCAATCACGTTTGTTTGCAAGAGTTAAGATTTGTTGGGACTAAAATTGGAATTTAATTAAATAAGTTTGACATTGATTGTTGGTGCACTCTCATGAAATAGATCTGATACGTAAGTCCAATTAGGGTTTTCATTCTCAAATTCCAAGGGAGAGACACAGAGAGAAAGGGAGAACAAATCCTAGAGGTCTAAGTTCAAGAACCACCTTCTTACACCATCACCATCACCATCACCACTGTGTAGATCGTAGAACGAGGAACACAACCATATCATCCACACCCGTGGATCAGACCTTCTAAATCAAGGAAAGTGTTTATTACTTTCTTCTTATTAGCAATAATTATGCTCATGTTAGCATAGGAATCAAATCCATGATTTAGAATTAAATTGGGTGGATTTAGAGAATTTAAATCATAGATTAAGAGCTATCTTGATGAATAATTAAATTCCTATGCATGTAGATTAGGAAATCCCGAAATTATATGTTGTTCTTGAGAAACGAATCTGGGTTTATGATGTAATTACTCTTAAATTGATGAACTAGGGTTTTAATGATTTAATTTGGGGATTTCGTAAATTATTGATGTATTATAAAGATTTAATGATCCTAAGTTGCTAGAAATCATCTAAAAATGTTAGGATATGAATTAGGTTTGTTTTTTTGGTGTTTGAGATTGAATAGTAAAGGTTTTAGAGTTGTTAATGGTGGAAAAACACAGATTTTTAGAGGTTGAAGACGAATAGGTCTGGTCGAAGTCTCATTCGAACGAGACTGTATCTCGCGTGATGTCGTTCAAGTGAGATAGAATCTCGCGTGAAGCTGTCGTTCAAACGACAGTGGATCTCATTCAAACGAGATTGGGTTTCGTTCGAATGACATGAACATTTTTTTGGTGAGAATTTCTGATTTTAACCCTTAAGTGCCACATAGTTAGTTCTAGCGATAGAGAACCCAAATTGATGAAATCAGTACTGACTAGTAATATTGGGATTACTTAATTGAGGATTTTTGAGCGATACAATATCTTTAGCTTCTTACGAGAGAGAGTATGAACGTAAAAGTATGAATACGACGAGAGTGTTAGTGATAATGATACTATGTATGTACTACGATATTCGGGTTGTGTGAATACCAATTCATTTGTTAGGTTGTGTGTATACCTACATGTGATTTATTATGTGTATAACATACCTATGCTACTTGGTATCGATAAGGGGGTTTCGCGTAGTGGACAATCGCATTTTGTGTTGCCCATTAGGGGGATTATTGACTTGTACCTAGAACATATGAACTTGGACACGTGTTATCTAAGATGTACGATAGTTTCGACGGTTTGAATGGGAACGTAGGTATGTGTGTGATCCAATTGACTGGTGAGTATGTTCACCTCCACTTGCCTGTGTATTGATATTTATGGTTCGAGGGATATACCGAACCAATTGTCCTTATTGAGTACGAGATGTACCTGGGCTTGATAGCAGTTTACGCATTGTACCGAGGTGTAGCCTTTAAGGTGCAAGAATTGTATATATATATATATATATATATATATATATATATATAGTAGCGTTGGATATATATGTATGTTTGTGATATTATCTACCGTGAGATGTTAGGAGATAATTTAGATAATGGAATCGTGAAATAACTTAAGTTGTGAATACGTAACTATAGTGTGATAACACTTAACCGAGATAATGAAGGGTGTAACAATTAATATAAATATTGGGGAATAAGGGATAATGCAATGAGATAATTAGGAGTATAAGTCTATGAACTAGTTGGGAGTATTATAGTTAGCTAGGTTGGATTAGATGTACATTAGGCGTGCACAATAGTTGAGGGGTGAGAATCTTATGTGAGAGTTCGAAACTAACATGCACATAATACTTGATTTATTGCAAATTTTAAATAATTGCTAAAATTATTTTTTAAAACTTCGGGCTCTGACCCGTCTCTTGCATATTCTCTTTTCTCTTGTATTATTTATACCAGATTTCCAGCCACAGGGACGCCAGGCTTAGACGGTCAGACAGGTTGACATGCTGTAGCAGTTGTGGGAGCTGCAGGTCTTCATTCTTAGACGCCTCCACTTTCATTTCATTCAATTATACTTAAACATTTCGTTTAGGGCATGTGTCACCCATTCTCAGTCGTTTTATCTGAGAGATTGTACTCAATTTACTTTAGTATTTCATTTCAGTTGGGTTTAGTATTTTATGGTTTTTGATTTTAGATTTTGAACTGGAATGTTTTATTTAATTCATCAGTTGATTCCTATCCAATATTTTTATTTATGTGTGTGGTAACTTGGTTTGTGTCTTAATAAGATTTTATATTAGTGGATTTTTAGGGTATAATTTAAAAATGGAAAATGTTTTGACACTAGCTTAATTATTTTTTAGTTGATTAATAAGGTTAAATATTTTCGACAGTGATGCTAAGAATGAACCAACAGAACATTCTGTTTTAAATTTAATAAATGACTGATCACCCGGTATTTAATTGGGCGGGGTGTCACAGTAACATGCTGCTTCGCAAGGCATATCTTGCTGAAGGAACTTCCAGCTCCACTGGCAGAATTGCCTCGACTCCAAACCAAAGTGAGAATGGGTATACCCTGTAGGCTTCCTCTTCATCATTCTATAGGGCCATAGTACTGCTGGAATCATATCATCACACAATCTCGGGAAGTCTTCCATCGTCTTGGCTAAGATGTTGACCAAGGTCTTGTTAGTCAATTCGGCTTGACCATCGCCCTTAGGATATGCCACCATTGAGGTATAATGGATGATGGAGTATTTATCTCTAAGCAACGTTACTTCTTTGTTGATGAATGGGGTTCTGTTATTAGAGAGGATAACCTTTGGAATCCCAAACCTGCAAATGATGCACTTTCTAATAAAATTGGCCACCACGCCTGCAGCTGCTGTGGTATCGCCTCAGCCCACTTTGTGAAACATTCTGTTGCCACGAGTATCCAGATCTTTCCCCTCGAGGATGGGTGTATTGCCCCTACCAGGTCAAATGCCTAAGTGTGGAATGGGTAAGGTGTGGCTAAAGAGTGTAAGTCCACCGACGGAGCATGGATTATGTTTCCATGTAGATGTCACTCCTTGCATTTTTGTACAAACTCAGCAGAATCCTTCTCCATAGTTGGCCAATAATATCCCAATGTCATTAACTGGTCATATAGCTTTGCCCATCCAATGTGAGCTAGATCGTGAGCTTATTTCAAAACCTCTGTTGCCTCTTCCTTCATGGTTCATCTTAATGGTATGTTGAAGTATCCTTTACGATAGATCTTCTCATCTTGAACGTAGAACCATGGGGCCCTTCACTTGAGTCCCATCACATCCATTTTCTTCATAGAGATAACTCCATCTTTGATAAAATCAATGTACGGATGCCTCCAGTATATCTAAGTCTCAACGAAGTGGCATTCAGCTACCTGAAATAAGAGTTGACATTTATCGTACCTTCATTGTGACTCTGTTGTATCATGCTTCTTCATCGTCCAGAAGTATCCCTCCATCTGAATTATTCTATATAGAGGGATCTCCGGTGTTTCGCAGTGTTCATCATATGTCTTTTTCAATCTCCGCTCTGCTTCTTATGGATCGATTCATCTTGACAACCATCCTCCCACGTTCCTGTAATAGAGATTTCCTTGGTTGGAAAAGTATTGTGCTAGTTCTTTCGATTCCGTATTTCCTTCCCCAGACTCCAATTGCTTTCTGATCTCGCCTCTCCAATTCGAATCGCGTTCCATCGACAAGATCGATTACACCACCGAGGGGGTTGTTCTTCATTATATCACCATGGTAGTCGTGTCGGTTTACATAGACAACTTCTGAGCAATAGTGGCATAGGCATCAACATGTCTGTTCATCGTTCTGGGATGACTTCTTATCTTGACTTGATGGAACTAGTTGATCAGCCGTTGGATGATTGTTCTGTAAGGTGCTAGACTGAGGTATTTCAACTCATATTCCCTGTTTACTTGTTGGAACACCAAGTTTGAATCGCCTTTGATTCATAGTGAACGGATGCCCTTTCAGAGGGCCTCTAGCAACCCCAGTGCCAATGCTTCATACTCTGCTTCATTATTGGAGCAGGGGAAATCTAGCTTGTAGGAAAGAGAAAATGATTTTTTCCCTTAGAAATGATAATCACTGCCCCCTTCTTTTATGCCGAAGAATCATCAAACTGTATCGTCCATTCTTCAAGGTTGGCATCCAGAAAATTCACCTGTAAATCATCTCCGGGAATGCTTTCTCGTGGTGGCTCAAATATGCCATATGGAAAGATTGCCAAGAAGTTTACGTATGGTTGGCTCTTAACAGCGCCAGGGACGGCACACTTAAAGTCATATTCTAAAAGGATGAGGAACCATCTAGCGTCCCTTATAATCAAAATAGTTCTTTCCAACAAAAACTTAATTGGGTCACATCACTTCACAATGTGAATTGTGAAAGATAGCATGTAACGTCTAAGTTTTTGTGCTATAAATACTAAGGATAAATAATGTCTCTCTACGCTACTATACCTTTCTTCTGGTACATATATGATCCTACTCAGGTAATAAACTATCCTATCTTTCCCGTAGATTTTTTGTGCCAGGAGAGCTTCAACAGACCTTGTAGTAGACGTCAGGTAGAGTTACAACGGTATCCCTGCCCTCGGAGGAATCATCGTTTGTGGATAAGTGAGCAGCTTCTTCATCCTGGTCAAGGATTCCTAGTGAATCTCTTCCCATTTGAACTTCATTCCCTTCTGGATCCACTCCATCCGCGGGTGAGTTATTTTGGCTAGCCTGGAACAAGTATCCTAAGGTAGGAGACCTTACCTAGGAAACTCTTGAGCTCCTTCGTCCTTCTTGGACACGGCATCTCCATAATCGCTCGCTGCTTGTCCTGGTCAATCTAAACTCCTTCCCGATCTACCACAAAGCCCAAGAACTTTACACTTGTAACTCCAAAAGCACATTTGAGCAAATTTATCTTTAGTTTGTACTTTCTGCACCGTATGAACACTTTTCTTAGATCATCTAGATGTGACTTCTCCTTCTTCGACTTGATGACCAAATCGTCCACGTAAAATTTCAAAAACTTGTGAAAGAAGTCATAAAAAATGGCCATCATCGTTCTTTGATACGTAGCCCTGACATTTTTTAACCCAAAAGGCATCACTGTATAAATGAACTTACCTAACAGAGTCCTGAATGCCATTTTCTCCGCATCCACTGGGTCCATCTTGATCTGGTAGTACCCCACGTACCCATCCATAAAACTGTACATCTCATGGCCGACAGTTGCATCGATCAATCTGTTAATGGAGGGAAGAGGGAAATCATCCTTTGGGCAAGCTCTGTTCAAGTCTCTGAAGTCCACGCAGATCCTTATCTGGTTCTTGTCCTTCTTTCCCATGGGGACGATGCTTGATAACTAAAGGGGTTGTTGTATAGATTTGATAAACCCCATCACTAGCAACCGTTCCACCTCATCTTTGATCTTCAAATCCATCTCGGTCTTGTGAGTTCTTATGGCTTGCTTCATTGGTATGGATGAAGGCATAACGTTAAGCTTGTAGAAACTTATCTCTTCATCCAGCCCCTCCATTTATGTGTATTTCCACACGAAGACATCTTTATACTCCCAAATTAGCTCCACTAAGGCCTTTTTTTCCTCTCGCTCATATTTTTTAAAATGAATATGGGCCTTGGGTCTTCTCCCTCATCGACTAAGTCCAACTATTCCAGATCCTATACTTGTGTATTTGGCCGAACGATCATGTATTCTGGTTCTTCAGCTACTTCTTCTACAAACTCTTGGATACTGGAGTTGTCTATGACCATACATTGCCCCTGTTAGTCTACCAGGAAACATTCATACATCGGGTCAAACTCTTTATCAAATCCTAAAGCAGCTCCTTCGACCTCCCACTCACACCCTCAGAATCACCCTTCCGTCTTCCGTAATCTTCTTCTTGGATTGCCTTCCAGTTATTACAGCTGACTTCCTCTTTCTTTCTTTCAAAACCTCTGATAATCTGTTCCCAGAGAACCTACTCAACACACTCTGTCATTGGGCCTCATTCTCTATCGGGTCCATCTTGGGCCTCATTCTATCTCTGAGTTATTTTGAGATATTTTGAGGTTTAGGATCAGTGTGATGGGCTTCCTCAGTTGCTTTCATTTTCCTGCTCCCTTGCCACTTTGAAAATTTATAGTACCCATTCGTTCCCTAATAAAGTAAACTCTATCTCCCTTTATTCTTCTCGTTAGGACCCTGGAATCTTCCTTTAGCTCTATGTAGAACGTTGCATCCACTAGGTGAGCTTCTTTGGTGGCAAAAGAGCTTACTATTGCTCGTACAATGATTTCTGTCCCTCTTATGTTTGCCTTCACGCATTGGTGATACGTCGAAGGGAATAAACCATGATTGTGCATCAACACCCTGCCTATCAGAAGGTGGTAAGAAGTGTCATGCTCAATCACATGGAACTTGATATGTGAACGGAGATTCCTCATCACAATTCCAACATTCACATACCCAATAGACTTAGAGGACTTGTTATCATAACCTGAGATCACCAAAGGCATTTGTATCAGCCTTGCCTCAGGAATGTTAGCATCATGGAACAATTTGATGGGCATGATGTTTATGAAATCTCCCTCATCCATAAGTGCTCTTACGAAGCTTACACCTTTAATACTAGTAGTCACATACAAGGGCCCATTATGTGGGAACCTTACAACTCTGTTGGCGTTGCTAAAAGTTACTTTAGATAAGAACTTCCTTACCAATCTATCCATGGCCCCCTTCTACCTCAGTGAGGGAATCGAATTCTTTTGTGCGATGTCCAGAATTGCCCGTGTTACCTCTAACTTGCTCTCTTTTAGTAACCCCAATTGGTCGAAGAACCATGAGAACTTGGGTGACTGAGATACATCCTGGTATTCCAGCCCCTAGTCCATCTCTTTTTCTTCCAGATTGTACACGTATTCCACGTCCCTGGAACTAGCTTCATCGTAAGCTATGGCTACATTGTCCATTCCCCTTGTGTAGTCTTTCAATGCTCCTTCAAATTCTTCCTGTTCGGTATCCAGCTTCCTCGCTTCCCACTCAGCCTCCTCATCATAAACAACTATCATGTTAGCCCTATATACCAACATGGGGTTGTTGTTGACATTCTCTTAAGGGATCTACAGAGTCCCCCCATCTTCATATGCTTGCTTATAATCTTCCTTAGCATGAAGCAGGTCTGTTGGATGACCCACCTTCCAATGGATCTGGAAATATTTGGGATCGTCTCTCGTTGCTACATATAGTTCCACGATTAGGATGCCCTTGGGTTCATACACCGTTCACCCTTGGACCATAGCATTATAACAACTGACAACTTCTTTAATGGTGCAGGGTAATGGTGGTGGATCCTCCATGTCCTTACCGAGATTTCTCTTGTTATCCTTCTTCGGTCGATTTTCCCCTTCTCTTCCATCGACATACCCCACTCGTGGGGGTTGGCCCCATGCCATAATGGGGCATCATAGTCACCACAACGGGATTTGGCCGAATGACCAACGATATATTTCTTGTTGCCATCAGAAATGCCGTGAAAGTTCCTTCGCGCGTCTCATTGATGAGATGGCAGATATATTCTGGGAGTAAACCTTCAACAAAAATTTGAATCAGTTTGGACTCCTTGGCCTCTTTCCTTACATCGAGGGACCTTTCTCTGAACCTTCGAACATACGCCACAACTTCCTCCCCGGCTGTTGCTTTTCCCTACCTAGCTGGGTCAGTGTGAACCCATCTTATGCCAGAAAGAACTTTTGGACAAACAACACATGCCTTTCCTCCCACGTCGAGACACTTTTTGGCGCTAAGTAAGAGTACCGGGTATAAGCTTTATTGGTTAAGGATTTGGAAAATTCCCTCAACCTAAGGTTTTTATTGTTATTGTGAGCCCCCAAATGTTCAATGAAGCGCTTGATATGGTCTTTCAGGTTCCCTCCCTTTCCCGTGTACTTATCAAAGATGGGAGGGATACAATCCTTTTGGTAAGGTTCATCATTGTAGTCCTTAGGGTAAGGAGTACAAAAATCATCATACACCGATGCTATCTCGCCAGCTGATTGCGAGGAAACCACCATGATCTTCAGCATCTCCTTTTACATATCGTTCCTCATTTCTGCCAAGGTAGATGCAGGTGTAGGTGTTTTCTCAGTCATTCAAGCATAGTCACCAAATGTAAGAGGGTTGTTTAAGTATTCCTATAGGTATAGTGATAGAAGTTAACCTAAATATCCTCGATGATCATAGGATAAACGAACAAACACAATATAATGACAACTCAGATTGGACTCATAAATCTCTCGTGTATAACTCAAATAGTAATGAAGGAAACTCATAAGTAACTCATTCGAAGGGAGAGATAAGTAAGCACTCTAGATACACCTTGACAGGCATCTAACACCCTAATAACCTCTGAAAGATCTCTAATGAGCTACTAAAAGCTTCACAATAGATGATAATGGTGGGTGAGTAAACTATGGTTTGCAATAACTTTCTCTCATTCTATTCTCCAAAAAGGAACGTCTGTCTCTCAAAAGTGGTTGAGGGTAATAAATATCCCCCTAGATCATTCCCGAGATGCCTCAGTCCTTCACAGCTGTGAAAGACATCCCCTCTTACTTTACATCACAAACATTAAATGCCTGATGGGCCAGCCTGTTGTGACACCCCGCCCAATTAAATACCGGGTCATCAGTCCTTTATTAAATTTAAAACAGAGTATTCGGTTAGTTCATTCTTAGCACCACTGTCGAAAATCATAGACTTTACTAATCACCTAATAATTAATTAAGCTAGTGTCAAAAAAACATTATTTCCCAAATTAAGTTTTAACCCTTTAAACCATTAACTTATCCCATTAATTTAAAATAATAAAACATTCACCATACTCATACACAATTAATATTGAATAGAAACTAACAACTGAAATAAATAAGACTGGATAAAACATTCCAGTTCAAAGACTAAAATCCACAAATATATATAAAACTGAATCCAATACTGAATACTAAATACTAGAACGAAAAGAGTACAATCCATCTGATATAAATAAAACTGAAAATGGGAGACACATGCCCAAACCGAAAATGTTTAAATTGAAACAGAATGAAATGAGAGTGGAGGCATCTAATCACGAGGATCTGCAGCTCCCACAACCGCTACATCACGTCAAATCGTCCGATTGTCTAAGCCTGGCGTCCCTGTGGCTGGACACCTAAAAGATATATATATATATATACACACACAAGAGAAAAGATATTTGCAAGAGACGGGTCAGAGCCCGAGTTATAAAATATTTTTAGCAAGTATTTAAAATTTGCACTAAAAAAAATATTGTGTGCATGTTAGCTTTTTCGAGCTCTCACATGAAATTCTCACCTCTCATCTATTGTGCACACCTAACGTACCTCTAAACCGATCTAGTTATCTGCCGCATCCAATTAGGTTATAAACTAACATCGCTAACAATCTCCCATTTTATTAGCCCGTACATCCCATATATTATCATTAAATATCTTCGTATTTAATTATTCGTATAGTAGTCTCGTATTAAAGTTAGGTGTTCACATACTTGAACTTATATAAGAATTTACCATCTTTCGTATATATAAATTTCACACCGTAGATATTAACATAAGCATATATATTCATTCATCTATATATAATATATATACTAATATGGAACCCCCAAGGCTACACCGCGGTGTGTGCATACTCTGCTATCAAGTTCAGGTACATCTCGTACTCAAATAAGGACAATCGGTTCGAAAATCTCCCACGAACCATAAATACAAATTACACATATTGGAGGCGAACATAGTTCCAAGTCTATGGGTTAAGCACATACCTATCCCACATGATCGTCAACACTATCATATCTCGAATAACCCATACCAAGGTTATATGCTCTGAGGTACCAAATCTAAAATCCCCCCGAAGGCTCATCAGGATAAGACCGCCCTATATTACTTTCAAAACCTCCCGCGATAGTAAGTAGCGAAGGTATGTCATACACATAATTAATCACTTATAGTAGACACACAACCTATCAAAGTATATCGGTATACACACAACCCGAATATCATAATACATACATAGTATTGTTAGCAATAATACTTAGATGTATATGTAGTTTACAATAACTCTCTCTCTCTCTCTCTCTCTCTCTCTCTCGCGTAACATCCAAGGATAATTCATCACTCGAGAATCCTTAATTATAAAATTCCAACTAATTAGAATATTTTTGGTCATCTCTGATTTCATCGTAGGATGTTCCATATCTCTCGAACTAACTATGTCGCACTTGAAGGATTGAAATCAAAAAAATATTCAAAACTGAACATGTCGCTTGAACGAGATCAACAGTTCGCTTGAACGACTTAGCACGAGATGCCTATCTCGCTTGAAGTCACTTCGCGCGAGATCTATGTCTCGCTCGATCGAAACTTCATGCGACTTCGCGCGACCTGGGCTGTTTCGTCTTCAACCTCTAACAGTTGCATTTTTCTCCATTTTCCAACCCTACACCTCTACGGATTTATTCCCAACACCCATTAATCATCTCCAATCCATATTCCAACGTATATAGATGATTTCCAACAACTTAGGTTCATTAAATCATTGTAAAACATCAAGGAAACATGAAATCCCCAAATTTATAAACACAAGACCCCTAGTTCATCAATTTTCAATTTAAACATTCTAATCCCAGAATTAACAACCCATAATCATCATAAATTCATGGTTATTCTACTCACTATATGAACGAATCAATTTCCTATAAATTTCAATCCCAATTTATGCATTAATAATCAACTGTACATCAAATTAACATATAATTCAAGGGTGTTTATTTCCTACACTAACATGAACATGATTATTGCTAAAATAAAGCAAGGTTTAAACACTTTCCTCAAAAGTGAAGGTCTGATCCATTGGTGTTGTTGGTACAATTGCGATCCTCGCTCTCCGATCTACGCGGTGGTGGTCTCCGTGGTGCAAGACGGTGGTTCATGGACTTAGACTCCTAGAATTGGCTCTCCTTCTTCCTCTGTGACTCTCCCTTGGATTTTGTGAATCAAAACCCTAACTTCCATTATGTATCAGATATATTCCCTCTAATAATTTCGTAGGTAATTAAATCCCAAAAATAAAAATTACCAAAATTCCCTCCCGAGATGCCGGTTTGGCCTAAAATTGCCCCGGGACCCAAACTAAACCCCCGGGGAGACTTTTCCGACTATCTTGGCCCTTCCGGACAAGTTGGCGCACTCGAAATGACCATTTGGGCGATGTATAAGTATTTTACTTTTTCTTCCATTAATTTAGTCCCGACACGACTGACACGCGCGTCCTGACTTAATTACTATAATTGTCGTATTTCTCACTCGCGATAATTTTCATAAATTCTCAATCATATATTATTTTATTCACTAAGTAATATTCAATATAATTCTCACTAATAAATACTAACCCTTATCTCACTAGTTAATGTTTATTTTAATCCGGATTAATTATCAATAAATTTCCCAATTTAATTTAATTAATCTTATATTTAAAATCATTAAAAATATGGAGTGTTACATACTTCCCCCCCTTACAATGGAATTTCTTCCCGAAATTTAGAAAATAAAGGTATACCTGGTAAAAATAGCTCTGGATATTTCTCTCACTCCCAAGTAGACTCCTCGATATTATGGTGCTCCCATTGAACACGCACAAGTGGCACTACCTTTGACCTCAATCTCCTCTCGTAATGGTCTAGGTAGCCACCGGTCTCCCCTCATATGAACTATCTGGCTATAACTCAATTTTCTCCAGCACTATGTGAGTGTGAACCAACTCATCCCGGAGATACCGTCTAAGTGAGGAAATATGGAACACGTCATGTATATAATGAAAGTGATCTGGCCATCCCAGTCTATATACCACCGATCCAATCCTCTCGATGATGGAAAATGGTCCCACGTATCTCGGTGCCAACTTCCCCTTCTTCCCAAATCACATGATCCCCTTCATAGGAGACTCTCTTAGCAGAACTTGATCCCTCACAGAAAACTCCCTAAAGAATCGCTTGGTACCGACGTAGCTTTTCTGTCTATCCTGGTCTACCTGTATGCGACCTCGAATCATCTCAATCCTAGCCGACGTATCCTGGATCACCTCTGGCACGAGTAGCTTGTTGTCCCCCACCTCTATCCAATAAGTAGGAGAACGACAAGGTCTACTATACAACGCCTCAAATGGGGCCATACCAATAGTAAACTGATAGTAGTTACTGTATGCAAACTCTACCAGCGGAAAGTACTGCTCCCAACCTCCCCTAAAATCCAGAACACACATTTGTAGCATATCCTATAACATCTGATTAGTCCGTTATGTCTGTCCATCTGTCAGCGGGTGATAAGCCGTACTCAATCGCAACTCAGTGCCCATAGCTTCCTGAAAGGTCTCCCAAAGATGAGACACAAAAATATTATCTTTCTCGAACACAATATCTATGGGTACTCCATGCAATCTCACAATCTCTGCAATGAAGATTTTGGCATGCTGTGCCGTCGTGTAATCTGTCCGGACTAGCAAAAAGTGGGATACCTTAGTCAATCGATCCACAATCACCCATATAAAATCGTGACCCATCTGAGAAGTAGGCAACCTTGTAAAAAAGTCCATGTAAATGCTCTCCCATTTCCACATAGGAATATCTAATGGCTAAAATAACCCTGTCGACTTCTGGTGGTCCACCATGACTAACTGACAGGTGGCACACTTTGAGACAAACTCAGTAATGTATCTCTTCATATCGCTCCACCAATATTTTTGCCTTATATCCTGATACATCTTATCCCCATCGGGATGTACCGTAAATCGATATCCATGCGACTCCCTCATCACTGTATGTCGCAGATCCTCCCCCTCTGAAACAACTAGACATCCATTGAAACGCAAACCCCTATCTGGATTTACAAAATAAGACTCAGCTCGCTCGACTAGAAGTTATACAATCCCATCCTGGTAGAATGGATCTTCTGTCTGGGCCTGTACAACCCTCGTGACTATCTGGAGTGCAACTATCATAACTGACATGAATGATCGGGCAACTGCATCCTGGTTTCCTAACTCCTTCCATTTTGCCTTCCACACCTCAGCCACCTCACCTTCTGGCCTCCGGCTCAACGCATCAGCTACTACGTTAGCCTTCCCCGGGTGGTAATGGACATTGAACTAGTAGTCCTTTACAAATTAAAGCCACCTACGCTGACGCATATTCAACTCTCTCTGAGTTAAAAAATACTGTAGTGGTTTGTGGTCTGTGAATAGGTGAAACTTCTCCCCCAACAGATAGTGTCTCTAGATTCGAAGAGCAAACATAACTGCTGGTAACTCCAAGTCATGGGTGGGGTAATTCCTCTCGTGAGGCTTAAGCTTGTGGGAAGCATAAGCTATAGTCTGGTCCTCCTGCTTTAATACTCCTCCAAGACCCTGTAACGACACATTAGTAAAGACAAGGTACTCTACACCTGGTCTGGGGAGTGCTAGTATGGGTGCTGAACTCACTTGTCCTTCAGCTCATCAAATGACAACTTACCCGCATCAAACCAAACAAATGGTATGCCCTTAAGGGTCAGATTAGTCGTAGGACTCGCAATCTTTGAAACCCCCCAAATAAACCGTCTATAATAGCCTGTTAACCCGAAGAAACTCCGCACCTCCGCCGGTGTTGTGGGTTGTCCCCACTCCCTCACCATTGACACCTTGCTGGGGTCAACCAATATCCCCCTATCTGATAAGATATGCCCCAAGAACTGTACCTCTCATATCCAGAATCCACATTTCTCGAACTTGGCGTACAACTCATTCTCCCTTAAAGTCTACAAAACTCTATGTAGATTCTCGATTTGCTCCTCCTAGATCTGTGAATAAATCAGGATGTCATCTATGAAGATAATGACAAACTGATCTAAAAACTCTCTTAGCACCCTGTTCATTAAGTCCATAAATACCGTCGGTGCATTGGTTAGCCCAAATGGCATAACCCGAAACTCATAGGATCCATACGTCGTCAAAAACGCAGTCTTAGACACATCCTGCTCCCTGATCCTCAATTGATGGTACCCTGACCTCAAGTCTATCCTCGAGAAGTAAGTTTCTCCCCTCAGCTGGTCGAATAAGTTATCGATTCTAGGAAACGAATACTTATTTCATATTGTGACTTTATTCAACTCCCGATAATCTACGCACAGTCGTAAGGATCCATCCCTCTTCTTCACAAACAGAACTGGGGCACCCCAAGGTGAGGTATTCTGGTGGATGAAACCCTCTCCCAACAACTGTTCAATCTGATCCCTCAGCTCCACTATCTCCATAGGATCCATACGGTAAGGTGAACGAGCTATCGGCCTAGTGCCCGACGTTAATTCAATCACAAACTCTATATCTCTACTCGGTGGTAGTCCCGGTATATCCTGAAATACATCAGCATACTCGTAAATGACTGGAACCGAATCAAGGGGAATCACAACTCCCATAGAGGTCTCCTCCTCTATATAAAACAAATGAATGGACGACCCTCCCTCGGGGCGAAGCATCACCACTATAAACATCTGTTGACCAGGGATAGTGGAAATAATGCACCTACTGTAGTACCCCGCCTAATTAAATACCGGGTGATCAGTCCTTTATTAAATTAATTCAAAGTTTCTGGTTGGTTCATTCTTAGCATCACTATCGAAAAACAAATTTCATTATTAATCACCTAATAAATAATTAAGCTAAGTGTCAAAACATTTGTCCCAATTAATTATACCCAATTAATCCATTAATAAATTCCATGCTTTAAGATATAGGCCATTCCCATTCCATAAGAATAAATACTGAACATAAATCAAATACTGATATAAATGAGACTGGATAAAACATTCCAGTTCAAAGTCTAAAACCAATAGAATCATAATACTCAATCCAAAAGGAAAAGAAAAGGTAATAAGAAATAAAATCTCTGAAATAACTAAGCTGGAAACGGGGGACACATGCCCTAACTGAAATGTTTGAACTAAGAACTGAATGAAAAGATAGAAGCGTCTAATGTCAATGACCTACAGCTTCCACAACGGCTGCAGCTCGTCAAAAGATCCACGTGTCTAAGTCTAGTGGTGACCTGTGGCTGGACACCTGGTGTAATATATATATAGCAGAAGAGAAGAGAAATAGCAAGAAACGGGTTAGAGCCCGATTTGTAAAAATATTTGTTTTAACAAGTACCCGTTTCTTGCTATTTCTCTTCTCTTCTGATATATATATATATATATAGCAGAAGAGAAGAGAAATAGCAAGAAACGGGTCAGAGCCCGATTTGTAAAAATATTTATTTTAGCAAGTATTTAAAACAACATTAATGCACTTATTATGTGCATATTAGTTCCGACCTCTCGCTTGAGATCCTCACCCGTCTACTAATGTTCACACCTAGGGTATGTCTACCCCAACCTAGTCATCTATAATATTCCCAACTAGGTCATTGACATGAATTCCTAAATATATCTCAAGGGAGTAACCCGTGTCTCCCATACAATACGCTAATAATATTTTTTTATGCCAGGTACCCATTTTATATTCACTATTTTCATAGGAAATCTTTTATCCACTGGAATTACCTTACTTACCCATACTTATACATTTTCTAATTTCACACATTAGAATCATTCATTCTCAAGTGTATATATATATATATATATATATATATATATATATATATATATATAACATGTGCCCCTTGGTTAGGACCACTTGGCGCAATGCATACTCTGCTATCCCGTCCCGGTGCATCACTTGCTGCATAAAGGACAATTGGTTCGACGTCTCTCACAAATCGTAAATCTCATAATATAAATATTGGAGGCAAGCATACTCACTAGCCAAATGGGTCACACATATACCTACGCTCCCATTTAGCCGTCGAAACTATCCTACATCTCGAATAGCACGTATCCAAGTTCGTATACTCTGGGTACAAGTCAAATATCCCCCCATTTGGGTCACCCAGGATAAGACTGTCTGCTGCGCGAAACCTCCTCTCGATAGTAAGCAGCGTAGGTATGTTATACACACAATTATAATAAATATACTAATAATAGGCATTCTCCACTTCCTATTAAAATTTCAGGTTATCATCCAACTCATATATATATATATATATATACACAGTATAATCCTTGTTCCTACCCATTATGGAATTTACTCTCTTATTCCCACTCTCGAAAGTTTCTAAGGTTATCTCACCTAACAAGTCCCTAATTATTATCCTAGAAATGTTTTTACAAAATTCTGCATTAAGCTAATATCTGAAAAGGGCAGTTTTCCTCACTAGACTAAATGTGTAACACGATTTGGGGAAGAAAATAAAAATCTGGATTTTTTTGGGGGGAACTCTCATTCGAACCAAAGGGAACTCTTTCAAACGAGTTTGGCAGGCCGTTTGAAAGACTCTGCATCTCGTTCGAACTATAAGGCATCTCGTACGAACGAGATGTCGTCTTCTCCATTCTGAACACTTTTACGTTTTCTAACCTTTTTCCAATCCAAAAACCTCTACATATTTAGCCCAAACTCCCATCAATCGTTACCAATCATTAATATAACATGTATGGCAAGTAACTAACTCTTTAGAATCATTAAATCATGAATAATTCTTGATAATCCCTGAAAATTCCCAATTTATGAACTAAACCCTAGTTTCTCAAATTTCTATACATGGTCATAAAATAAAATTTGTCTAGCACCTTTATTCATCAATTTGGGATTTCTAACCTATCTACATGAGGGATTCATCCTAATTCATTTTTCAGATTTCAATTCATATCCTTCAATCTCCAATTTCATCAAAACTCATAAATCAAAAGTGAATATAATCTACCTATGCCAATATGAACATATTTATTGCTATGAATCGCAAGTAATAAACACTTGCCTTAATTTTGGCGGTCTGATCGACTGTTGATATGCGTATGAGTGCGTTCCTTATCGCGCGATCTACATTTTGGTATAGTTTTTGGTGTGTGTTCTTGAGTTAGGCTCCAAAACACCAATAGTCTCTTCTACTTTTTTCTGTGCCTTTCTCTTTTCTCTCTCGTAGGTTTAGAACTGACAAATCTTATCTAACCTTAGTGCATCCATCTTTTATTTCCCAATTCTCATCCATATTATTACTCCAAAATTCCATAGGACAAAATTCCATAGGCCTAAAACTATCCCGGAGTCCAAATAAAATGTCTGGGTAGAGTTTTTTTACTATATCGACCCTTTAGAACTCAATGGCGCAATCAAAATTACCATATGAGTTATACAAAAATAATTTATCTTTTTATTCCATATAATTAGTCCCGACACGACTCACACGCGTGTCCTGACTTAAAATACCAAACTGTCGTATTTCGCACTCCGACAATTTATAACAAATTTATATAATTCCATATTATATATACTCACAGTAATAATCAATTATTCCCATTAATAAGTATTAACCCTTGCTACGCTAGTTAATAATTATTTTAAATTTGGTTTAATTAACAATTAAATTTCTCGACCTTTTTAATTTAATTAATCTAACAATAATAATTAATCCCATAATTATTTAATATCATAAAAGTGAGAGTAATACACCTACTAAAGCAGTCAATCATGGCCCTATATGCAACTAGTCAATCCATGCCAATAATGGCATCGTACTCAGACATATCTAAAACAGGCATATCAGCAGGCAAAATAAGACGCCCAATCTCTATACCCACACCCCGACATATGAAGAGAATCAACGACCCATTACCCAACGATGAGTCGACACAAGTCACTATATTGCCGGTTGTGTCTAACAACCCTGTGGCCCGTGAAAAATTAGTGGCTATATCAATAAAATACGTCCCATAGTCCCGTGGATAGAAAATATACCTTCAACTATGGGCGGTGCCTGAGGGACTGATGCCATATGGACGTTGAAACACGCCCATACTATAACTGTACCTGATGAATCGGGGCTGATAGAATGGAAGGCAAAGTTGGGACTAGTGTTGGTGTTGGGAGGGCGGCGGTAAACATCGGTCGATGTGGCTCCTGACGAGCACCCTACTTCTTATGCAAGCCCCTATCCTTCTGCGAGCAGTCTTGACATTTTTAACCAGTGTTGCCGCAAATGAAACACCTATCGACAAAGTTTCCTCCCTTCTGACCCTTCTGACCTCGGCCTTGTTGGCCGTTACCACCTTTCCCTTGGCCTCGATGGCCCTACTGGAACTGATGCTAGCCCGGGTGGCCCAGCTATCCTGGATAGCCATGCTTACCCTGATGGCCATGCCTGAAACCTCCCTGTCCATGAAAAAAAAACCCTGATCTGAATCGCTTAGAAGAATCCGCCTGCTGGGAACCCCGCTCCCCCTGTCTCTGCTGATTCTGAGCTGATGCCCCGCTGGCACTACCTCCCTCGATCCTGCCCTGCTGGCTGGACTCTCCAACTCGCTTGCTCCCTTTGACATGGAAGTGGTGGTCCTGACTGTATAGTAAAGCATCATTAAGTACATTTGTATAGGACTGCAGGGAAATCTTACCCAAAAGATGCTGTTGAATCCTCTAGATCAGGCCATCCATAAACAAATGAATCCTCTTCTCTTCAGTAGGTACCTATGTCGGTACCAGGTTTGTCAATCTAGTAAACTCCTCCTTAATACTCAGCTACGATCTTCCCATCCTAGGTGAGGTCCATTAATTTCCACCTCATCTCAGTCTGAACGGAGGAAGGGAAATATTTGTGGTTAAACCGTACCCAGAAGTCCTGAATCGTCATAACATCCCGCTCCTCTGGAGTAGTAGTGGACTCCCACCAATGTAATGCTGCCTCGACTAACTTGAAAGTAGCTACTATCTGCTTCTACACCTCCATGCACTCATATATCCTCAGATGCTCCTGGATATCTTTCTTCCATTGGCTCGCAGCTACCACATCCGAACTCCCCTGAAACTCTGGAGGATGTGCCTTCTGAAAGGGATCCTTATCTCGCTCCAGAGTATAAGGGAACGCATGAACTGGTGTTAGAGCCACTGCATGTGCCTGTGCTTGTGGTGGGGCCTGCTGGACCACTGCTAGTGCTGCGTTAACTGCCTGAGGAACGATGGCAGTAACCTCGACAACATTCATTGTACCCTAAAATGGTGTTGGTTGTGGCTCGGGTTGGGAATTTCTGTCCCTTGGTGCACGTCTGGGAGGCATCTGAAAATGAGAAATTTTTTATAAGTACACTGTTTTTAAATCTCAAATAGCTGAAGACGTAAACACATAATCAAGAATGCAACAATCCTAATAATAGGGCTCTATATCAAAAACGCTAAGCTGAAAGCATAATAAGCCGCACAGATCCTAAAAGAATCTAGAACCAGATGCTCTGATACCACCGGTGACACCCCCCCCAATTAAATACGGGGTGATCATTACTTTATTAAATTTAAACCGAGTGTTCAATTGGTTCATTCTTAGCATCACTGTCGAAAATCATAGACTTTATTAATCACCTAATAATTAATTAAGATAGTGTCAAAAAAACATTTTTTCCCTAAATTAAGTTGTAACCATTTAAACTATTAGCTTATCCCATTAATTTAAAACAATAAAACATTCTCCATACTCATGAATAATTAATACTGAATAGAAACTAACTAGTGAAAAAAATAAGACTGAATAAAACATTCCAGTTCAAAGTCTCAAATCCACAAATATATATAAAACTAAATCCAGTATTGAATACTAAATACTGGAAAGAAAAGAGTACAATCTCTCTGATATAAATAAAACTGAAAATGGGTGACACATGCCCTAACTAGAAATGTTTAAATATAAACTGAATGAAATGAGAGTGGAGGCGTCTAATCACGAGGACTGCAACTCCCAAAACCACTACAACACATCAAATCGTCTGATCGTCTAAGTCTGGCATCCCTGTGGTTAGACACCTAATATATATGTATACACAAGAGAAAAGAGATTTGCAAGAGACGAGTCAGATCCCAAATTGTAAAATATTTTTAGCAAGTATTTAAAATTTGCAGCAAAACAAATATTATGTGCATATTATCTTTTCGAGCTCTCACATGAGATTATCACCTCTCATCTATTGTGAACGCCTAATGTACCTTTAAATCGATCTAGTTATATACCGCATCCAACTAGGTTATAAACTAACATTGCTAACTATCTCCGGTTTTATTAATCCGTACATCCCATATATTATAATTAAATATATTCGTATTTAATTATTCGTATATTAGTCTCATATTAAAGTTAGGTGTTCACATACTTGAATGTATATAAGAATTTACCATTTTTCGTATCTATAAATTTCACACCGTAGATATTAACATAAGCATATATATTCATTCATCTATATATAATATATATACTAAAATGGAACCCCCAAGGCTACATCACGGTGTGTGCATACTCTGCTATCAATTCTAGGTACATCTCGTACTCAAATAAGGACAATCGGTTAGAAAATCTCCCACGAACCATAAATACAAATCACACATATTGGAGAAGAACATCATTCCAGGTCTATTGGTTACGTACATACCGACGCACCCACATAACCGTCACTATCATATCTCAGATATCCCTTACCAAGGTTCTTTGCTCTGAGGTACCAAATATAAAATCCCCCCAAAGGCTCATCAAGATAAGACCGTCCAATATTACTTTTAAAACTCCCGCGATAGCAAGTAGCGTAGGTATGTCATACACATAATGAATCACATATAGGTATACACACAACCTATAAAAGTATATCGGTATACACACAACCCGAATATTATAATACATACGTAGTATTGTTAGCACTAATACTTAGACATATATGTAGTTTACGATAACTCTCTCTCTCTCTCTCTCTCTCTCTCTCTCTCTCTCTCTCTCATAACATCCAAGGATAATTCATCACTCGAGAATCCTTAATTATATAATTTCAACTAATTCTAATATTTTTGGTCATCTCTGATTTCATCGTAAGATGTTCCGTATCTCCCAAACTAACTATGTCGCACTTAAAGGATTGAAATCAGAAAAATATTCAAAACTGGACACGTCGGTCGAACCAATATGGCATCTCGCTTGAACGAGCTCAACAAGTCGCTTGATCGACGTTGCGCGAGATGCCTATCTCGCTTGAAATCATTTCGTGCGAGATCTATGTCTCGCTTGAACGAAACTTCGCACGACTTTGCGCAACCTGGGTTGTTTCGTCTTCAACCTCTAATAGTTGCATTTTTCCAACCCTACCCATTAATCATCTCCAATCCATTTTCCAACGTATATAGGTGATTTCTAACAACTTAGGTTCAAATAAATCATTGTAAAACATCAAGGAAACATGAAATCCCCAAATTTATAAACACAAGAACCCTAGTTCATCAATTTTTAATTTAAACATTCTAATCCCAGAATTAACAACCCATAATCATCATAAATTCGTGGTTATTCTACTCACTATATGAACGGATCAATTCCCTATAAATTCCAGTCCGAATTTATGTATTAATCATCAACTGTACATCAAATTAACATATAATTCAAGGGTGTCTATTTCCTACACTAACATGGACATGATTATTGCTAAAAAAACAAGGTTTTGTGACACCCCGCTTATTAAAATAAGAGGTGTCCAGCTCGCTACTCCAATAAAACATGAATCTTAAATGACACATTCTTAGCATCATTGTCGCATAGAAGATAATATGATACGACCACCCAACATTTTAAAACGAATGTCAAAATATTTACCTATTTAAAATGAACTATTTCAATCAACTACTTCCATAACAAAAGGGGTTAATATACAAGTAACAGTTTGATAGCATTTACAAAACATAACCGAATAAGCTGTCGGTTAACAGACTGATACATAAAAGTCGCACCAAATATAACATTAGTTATGAGATATAAACTTGGGCAACATGCCTGAATACCACTGACGAATCATAACTAGAATATCCAAAAAGAATTTGATACGTCTAATACAAAAATCCTACAACATCCGCAATATGCCGTAGCTCCTTAACACTGAAAGGGAAGGTCAGAACTAGCGCCCTTATGACGGGACACCGAACATAAACAATAACCACACCAAGAGACAAGATATAAACGGGCCAGGGCCCGATTTGATATGATTTAGAAGTGAATAAAATGCGTAACAAATATGAATACCGGATTACATAAACAGGTTAGATTTACTCTCCGCTTGAAGAATTATACTCACCTCTCTTCTACAATGCACATCCTAACGTGTACAAATCATTGTTAAGTTAGACTACCCGATTACTTAATAGGAATAACCTAACTCTATCTAATATGCCTGGTTTACCAATTTATCATTTAACCTCACAAGTCAATTAATCATTAATGATCTCATATAATCAGAATTTATCCATAATTCCATTTAATCATTTGCGTTAAAACACTGTTTAAAATGAGAACAATTATATTCATGTAATAATATTTCTAAGACCATCCTTCAGGGAATCACCCCACTAGAAGTGTTCCCTAATTGTTATCATCTTCCAGGGCCTAGTTTCATGACCACCTGGGTACCCTAAATCACAACGCATGGGAAGCGTCCATATACCTTTGACAGTGAGGCGTAACCATACCTAGAATTACTTCACTTCGAATAAACAATCTCACAACATAACAGCTGGAGCTATGGCCTGAGGACTATACTCTCCCTGCATTCATTAGCCAGAGGATTCACCTCTTTCGTGTAACTTCCCTTATGATAGGATTTAGAGAGGTATGTGCATATATGCCAAAATCACAAATGTATGTATAAATGAATTAAAACAATAATTCTTATACCCAAGCGCATAGATGTATAATAAATTAAGGCTACAGCGTATAAACACTATTATACTAGCCCTCGAAATCCAAAACAACAAAGTCCTACTATACACTAGTCCTACTATCATTTTCTTAACCAATTGAGGTATTATACTATCGTTTCTAATCCCCAAAATAGGCCCGAATGCCCCCTTATCATCCTAAGGTATTAATATCCTCATATAAGGTCACATGTATCTTTAATACATCCTATAATAAGGTTACAAATCTTTAGACCCAAAAGAAAAGGAGTTAAAACAAAGTTAGAAAACTTTTGTAAAACAACACTATTTTCGAATCGATTTGCCCTAGCCGAATCGATTCGCCCTTAGAACCGAATCGATTCGCCCCAGCCAAATCGATTCGATCTAGAGAACCAAACATTCTGCTAACTTTCCGAATCAATTTGGTTTGCCCAAATCGATTCGCTAACTCAGACCTGTAGCCTACCATTTTACCCAATTAATTTGCCATGGGCGAATCGATTCGCCTGGGTCGGACAACCCAATTTTGGTTACGGGTTTATATGAGCCCTAAATCCCCAAAACCCTTATTCTTCCATCTAAACCCAACATCATCAACCAACATCATCTAAAAATCATTCCTACATGATAACCCACCATTAAGAACCCCTCAATCATGTTTACATCATATACATAAGGGTTTAAACATCAAACTCACAAAAATCCCCAAATGGTTTAAACTCAAGAACCCTAACAATTTATACAATTTATTCGCACACAATCATACATTTATGCAATTTTGAAAACTTGCCTCAAGATTAAAGTCTCGGATTCCTCCTCGTTGAAACGATTCCAAGCTCAAATCACCAATTCCTCTATTTTTCTCTTCTTTCTCTCAAGCTCTTCTCCTATCTCTTTCTCTTTTTTGGTTAAACACAAATGAGCTTTAATTGCTCTTGCAAGACTAAATACCCAAAATATCTTAAATACATTTAAGTCTAACATTAAATGCTACTACATACTTAAAATGACTCGTAACATCATATTGAAGTCATAACTAGCCAAAAGTGCCCCAGAACCCAAAAACACACCCGACACTTATTTTGACAATCTCACCGTTCCTGGACTAACTGTGACCTCTAAACTAACATCTGAGATATCGTTTATAATTTCCTATCCCAACGTCATAAATCTTACATAACCGTTGCTTTAAGCCATAACCGTCGCTTTAAAGCGCAACGACGCAACATAACATAATATTACACTATTTACATTCATGTAACCGGAAGTATGAAATACTCATAAATATTAACTTTTAAATCAAACAAATTAATATTTAATTCGATTTCCATTTATTTTAAATGACTAATCCACATGGTAACTAATATAAAAATAATTACCCAAAAGTAAGGGGTATTACAGGCTTAAACACTTACCTCGAACGTGAAGGTCTGATCCATTGGTGTTGTTGGTATGGTTGCGATCCTCTCTCTCTGATCTATGCGGTGGCGGTCTCGGTGGTGGTCTCGGTGGTGCAAGATGGTGGTTCTTGGCCTTAGACTCCTAGAATTGGCTCTCCTTCTTCCTCTGTGACTCTCCTTTGGATTTTTTGAATGAAAACCCTAACTTCCCTTATGTATCAAATATATTCCCTCTCCTAATTTCGTAGGTAATTAAATCCCAAAAATAAAAATTACCAAAATTCCCTCCCGAGATGCCGGTTTGGCCTAAAATTGCCCCGGGACCCAAACTAAACCCCCGGGGAGACTTTTCTGACTATCTTGGCCCTTCCGGACAGGTTGGCGCACTCGAAATGACCATTTGGGCTATGTGTAAATATTTTACTTTTTATTCCATTAATTTAGTCCCGACACGATTTACATGCGCGTCCCGACTTAATTACTATAATTATCGTATTTCTCACTCGCGATAATTTTCGTAAATTCTCAATCATATATTACTTTATTCGCTCAGTAATATTCAATATAATTCTCACTAATAAATACTAACCCTTATCTCACTAGTTAATATTTATTTTAATCCGAATTAATTATCAATAAATTTCCCAATTTAATTTAATTAATCTTATATTTAAAATCATTAAAAATACGGGGTGTTACACATGTCCTGTGTTATAAACATTAGATGCCAATACATGCCTTTTGCCCAGCCACTGTGTGTCAGAGGACTGTCACCACAGAGGTGGCTCACCAAACTGTCTGACAGCCCCAATACCATAATGGGTTACTCAAGTACGGATTGGACAATGCTCAGTTGGCTAATGACATCACCTAAAGTAGATGTGACATTTGGTAGAGGGTTGTTTGGTTCGAAACTCAATCTCCGATTGCAACTCTATATGCGATGGGACTCAATGCCTACTCAACACAAGCTTCCACGATCTAAGATCTCTCGGCGTTTTACCAGGTGTATCTAAGGTGGCCAGGACAAGTTCTAACGTTGCCTCACTTCTCAATCCTCCAAACCAAGTCCCTCTGAAGTTTTCACAACGAGGTCATTCGATAGAGCATGTAATCTCTCCCAGACCCTGCCAAGTCTGGTCTTTCACAAGTACCATTTGAACTCTCACTGAATATTACAAGTGTTACAGCGTTACAATCAGTGTTACAGGCATAATTTAACTGAATAAGAAACAGACGATAAAGGATGAGCTTTGAGCTGAGCTGCCACGCTGAGTTTTCTCACTGCTTCCATGATGCTTCCTTCTTTTAAGTCACTTCTATTAGCTGGGGAGGCTTATCTCCAATTTAGAGATAATCTTCAAGCCCCTTACAACGTTTGATAAAAAATTATGAAGTTACTCATTATTCCCTCATTTAAAATACATGTAAACCTACTCCCCTCTCTCTCTCACACCCGTTTGTTTGGGTTTGTCTATGTGATTTTGCAGTAAGTGTATATATATGTTGTGTGTGTTATTGTTATTATTATTATTATTATTATTATTAGTCTTAAAAATATCTACACAAAATTAGTCATTATACTCTTTAGTAATTTATTCTCTTAAGTTATTTAGTTATACTCTTTTGTATTATTTTTTATAAATTTAATAGGATACTTATTTATAAGAATGATATTTAAAAATAAAAAACTTTTCGTAAAAAATTCCCATAATTCCCATGTAAATAGTATATATTATACGTGTGTGTATATATATATATATATATATATGAGATTGGAAATTTACACACTTTAGTTGATTCATAGAAAATTTTAATCTCTGACATGTTATGTGATCCTTTTCCTTTTTTTAATTCCCATGATTACTATGTACTGATTTTTTATATAATTATTATAAAAATTGTTTTGATAAATAAAAAAGGTTAAATATTGTTTTTTATAATGCTATTTTTTAAATAATTATTATTTTGTATAAAAAGGTAAATATTGTCTCATAAACCATTTTTTTCACAACTTTTATCATATCTTTTTATAAATAAAACTATTTTTAATAAATAAATAAATTGCTTTATAAAAAATGTTATGAAAATGATTTTTTTAAAAAATAAAAAGTCGGTTATTTTATATGGAAAAACCCATGAATTTCTTATATATATATATATATATATATATATATATATATATATAGAGAGAGAGAGAGAGAGAGAGAGAGAGAGAGAGAGAGAGAGAGAGAGAGAGAGTTAGGCTCTCATACATACCAACTATACATACCGTTCGAGCGGAACCATTTTTATAAATAATTTTGAGTTGAGTTTTTTTATGTCGTATTTAAACATTTCAATGGACCCATGTAAAAAAATCATCTCAAAATAACCCTTTTTGCTATTTTAAAAAAAAACGGTCAAACTTTTATAAAAACTTTAGTTCCTGCTTCTAACCTAGTTAATCCTACTAATCCTATAACTATTACTCATAAATGCATAAATTCTAAGTTTATTTTAGTTAATTATTTTGTAGATTCTTCAGTAATTAGGTTTAAAATTACTTCACTATTGACGACTGTTATTTTTCTTTGGCTAGTGTGATTATATATTTTATTATTAAATTCTAACATATTCTTTTTATATAGCTGTTGTCCTTTAGTTTTCTGAATACCCATTTCTATTTATTTTTTAGTGTCTTCTTCATTATTATATAAATTTTCTATCCTATATATTTCTTTATTTTTGCTTGTAGATGTCATCTTTAGAATAAAATAAATTTAGTTTTGTTTTAACTTTTTTAGTGTCTGTTTTAATTTGTTTAAATCTTTTGATTAATTCGTTTATTTCTGGTGTTTCTTGTTCATATAAAAACTTAGTAAGTTTTTCTAGTTCAAATTTTATATTATGTATCCTAGTATTTATATGATCTAATTGATCTTTAATAAAGTCTTGATTATCTTCTAGTTTTTTAATTTTTTTTAATATAATATTAATACTAATACTCATATAGTTATCCTAGTCTACCTCTTTCTATTAAGACTCCTAACTTAATTTCTAAAGCTATTAATGTTTTTCTTGTCTATATATAAATTTACTACTATCAGTTATTGCGTTATGGTCGTTAAATTCTTTTGCTATTTTTATAAATTTATACGTAGTTGTTATTAATTTTCTTCTAAATTCTATAGATTTTTTAATTTTTTGTTTTTCTGTTAGCATTAATTATCCTAATCGCCCTTTTTCACTTAAAATTTCTAATTCTAACTTATATTGGTTAATTTTTGCTTCTATAATCCTAATTGTCCACTTAATAATAATTAAATTTATATAATCGTTTTGGTTCTTATATTCTTTAGCTCTTATTATAGTGTTATCTAAAATTCTATATTCGGCACGTAGTCTTGCTTTTAAAAATTCTTTTTCGCTTAGCATATATATTTTTTAATTTTTATAAGTTGTAAATTTTAAGTTGTAATTCCACTCTTTTCGTTAAATAATATTTCCTATTATATAAAGATATATTATTAAAGCAGATCTGATGCCATTATTTTTTATGGATGAACAGTGACATGAACAGTAACTTTTAAATAATCCTCAAGTCCACAATACTACAGACAAGTGTAGCAGCCCAGTCAAGCTTAAAAACGCCAACATAACGGCAACAACGGCGACAATGACAACTCACAGGACACCGGAAAATTTAAAAATTTAAGATCATTCTAGAGTTCAATCAAAATATTTATATCAATATTTTCTATAAAAACAAATCCTCAAGGATCCTTTAATGATATATCAAAACATAATAAGAATATTATCTAAGTACTTAGAGTGGTTAATCTGGAAGATATAATAAAACTTTTAAATTTTATTGCTGTAAATAAACATGCGATTACAAGCTTAATTTACAAGTGATAATCTAAAATACAAGCCATAATTTACAAGTAGTAGAAAGACTTACTATTATAAGATAATTTATAATGCTATTACTTCTAGAAAAGCCAATCGGAAAGTAGAACGAAAATTTAAACTGAGGTTGAGAGAATTTGGTTGCTTGAGAGGAATGTGTTTTTCTTCTGAGAGATGTGTTTGAGAATGAAGAGAAGATACCTTTTTATAGGTAGAAAAAGAGAGATCGGACTTAAGAACTTATGAATTTTATTTTTTGACAGAGGAAAACATGGGCGGCTGATGGAGAATCTTTGTAGCTTTTTCAAAGGTGACACAGTAATTTTTGTGCGTGATCTGAATTCGTCAAAAAGGTGTACAGTAAAAATATGTACAGTTGTTTTTGTGACGTCATTGCATGCATCTGATCTTTGTTTGTAGTGGCTGACGTAATGCAGGCGTAAACGATACGTTATCTTGTGCTACTTTTAGGGTTCCATCATATTGTCAATATTGTGCTTGGTAACTGAGTCCATTGAGTCGCTATCTGAGTCGGTGTGGGTATATGTATTATATACATAATTAGTTTCTTTTTCTTTTTCTAGTGCTTCTTCTACTTCAGAAGAGTTTTGAGATTTATTAAAATAGTTTATATTATGATTAAAAGGGTGTTTTGGAATGAAGATGCTCATATTAAAAGTTTCTTTAGTTATATGAGATAGACAAAAAAAATCTGCAATGGTGTTAATACTATTTTGATGGTGTTAATACTCTAATAAAGCCAAATTTTTTTTGATGGTGTTAATACTCTAAAATCTGCATTAGTTATATGAAATAGACAAAAAAAATTAAATTATGAGTTAAGATGGTGTTAATACTCTAATAAAGCCAACTATGGGTGGTATATTTGCAAGCTTTGCATAAATAATCCCCTGTAAAGTGAAAGAACCAAGTTAGATCACAGAGATATGTAAACCACAATAATATCTATTCAAACCGTGTGAGATGAACAATAAAAAAATAAAAGAAAGAGAAGTCTATATAGACCGATATCGTCCACACGACACCGGAATAATCCACACCACAAATCAATACACCACACACCCGAATATGTATACCACAATGGTACAAAATCGAAAATCATAACTCCTAAAATGCAAAATGCAAAATGGAAAAAGAGAGTATTAAAATATTAGAGATATAAACATGTACCTTTGTTTGAACTGGAATATTTATTTGTAACTTCGCATGAGAAGAATTGTACAGAAAATGATTGGGAAAAAATTTAAATTTTGGATGGATGTCTTAAAGAGGGAGGTGGTAGTGGTGGAGATGAAATAGAAGACATGGGTGAAGAATTTGTTTCCATGGTAGTGTGCTTAAGGCTACCTGAATCTAAGCAGTTGCATTCAGATCTATATTGTAACAAAATTAATATTGGACAACATTATATCACACAACAACTATCATTAAAGTTTTCGAAAACCTTGGGAATCATCCAACAAACCCAATCCCCATACAAATAGATTTTCATAATGCATTACTATTTAAGTAGAAGTTGCATCATTGTTTAACTGATACATCTTAATACAAATTTCAGAACCTGAAATATTTTCATACAAATTTCAGAACATGAATCCCAATATTAAACTAAACAATATTACCGTGGGGTGAGCTTCCAAATTTGTCTTCCCAAACTTATCAATATAGTTTGGGGGATTGAAATACATCACGAAACAATATTACGTGTTTATGCCCAAACATGTATCGGGGGTTGAAATACATCACAAAATAATAGATTATATCGAGCATATGTCCTGCTATAAATTGAACATGACTGATTACGATGAGTAGTTAGAACTACTGATTGTTTGAACTACGGTATTACGTGTTCGAACTACTGATTACGATGAGTAGTTAGAATTAAAAAATATCATCATTTAAGTTAAAAACATAACACTTGCATTTAAATTGAACATGACTGTTTAACACAAAACATCATCAACCCAATTGAAATATCACTTGCAAGTTTAACTAATGATACTAACGCAGCCAAATAGATTTAAATAAGTGGAGTGAACTATCGCATTTCCCTAAGATTATATGTCAGTGCTCTGAACTATCACTCCTAATATTGTTGAACTATAGCTCCTAAATTAAGCTGATTCCTCAGAAAGTACCTCGAGGCTGAACAAAATCAAGCCAACAACAGTAAATTGAATACCAAAAAATAACTTATCACTAAATAAAAGATATTACTCATGAAGACCAAAAATAACCATCGGTTCCAAAAAATAAGTAAATTGAAGCTTGACTAGGTTTTTGATTAATGACCAACAACAACAAATCAACAAATAATAAATTGAAGCTTGGATAAGAATATACTTGCAATAAATTGACTATTCGAAGTGATTACACCAAAATATGAACCTGATTATGATAAAGAAAGAACGTTAGATCCAAATCCGGAAGTCGAAATCATAAAGAAAACACAAATAGTAAAAAATTATACTTCATAGTTGTAGAACCGAACCCGAACTCGAAAGGCTCTCCTCAATCCATCTTCAACACTTGATCTATTAATGTATCTGTAAAAAGAAAATTGGAAAGATAATAAAAAATGCAGATCTATTAGAGGTGGGTACAAAAGGTACTTATTAGATTCAAATGTAAGAGTTTCAACATTGGTGGAAGATTGAGGCGGTAGGCAACATCAGCCGCGGAAGAATGGACGGTGGAAGATTAAGGCAGCGGCTGACTGAGACGGGAGGCGGTAGGGTTTCGAATGGGGTGGATTTGTGAGAATCGGTAGAGAGAGAAAATGAAGGCATATTAGGGTTTGTCTTTTGGGGTTGAAGTGTTTGGCTCATTGGTTCACGCGTGTTGAGCCAATGTCAAAATGCTTAATCTTTGACATGGGAGACTCTCGCACGTTGGATTATGCGTGTGGCAAAATGTAGACCCTTTGATTACATTGATAAGATAAGATAAGATGTTACTATTCATAACACCATTGTCCCATATTTTATATATATATATATATATATATATAGAGAGAGAGAGAGAGAGAGAGAGAGAGAGAGAGCAACACTCCTATACATCATGCTTCCTATATCCCCCATACATTACACCTAGTTCTAGGCCCTAAATAATGTTTTTTCAATTTTTTTATTTTATCCAAGGAGTTAACCTTTCAATCAACGCATGCTAAAAAAAATTAAGTCAAAATACAATTTCTAGCTATTTTTTAAAAATTGAATAAAATACTGCTAAAAATATCTTAATTATGAGGGGCTGCTCTAGCAGAATTTTGTATTTTTTTAAGATAGCTAGAAAGTTTATTTTGAACTATTTTTTAAAACATGTGTTTATTGAAAGGTTAATTTCAATAAAAAAAATAAAAAAAAGGTTTCTTAGGGCCTAGAACAAGGTGTGATGTATATGTGCATGCAACATGTGTTATATCACAACATATATATATGCATGCAGAGTGTATATATATGTTGTGTGTGTATATGATTTTGTTATATATCAGTCTTTTGGAAGCTTGGAGGAGAGAGAGAGAGAGAGAGAAGAAGCTTAGGTGGGGTGTAAGAAGGGTTGGGAATGACAAAAAAATGGGTATCTCGATAATTTTCTGTTAAACATTAACGGACTGTTGAATGGAGTCTCTAGTTTGAAATAAATTACATAGTTTGGGGACTAACTTGAGGCAAATAAAAGATTGGAGACCATTTAAAAATCGAGGAGATAGTCTAGGTACTAAAGTGCATTTTACTATATTATTCTTTAATCATGCACATCACGTGTTTTAAAACTGTTATGAAACATTGCATAAATAAATTTAAGAGAAAATTAAGTATAATTACCAGGAAAGAAAGAATCTAATAGTCATATTTACCTTGTCTATTTATTCTCTCTCTAGCGCACATTACTCTTTCGACAAAAAAATAAATCTACAATAATATTTTTTATTTGTTAGGAGTTGTAGATCTCAACCACACATGTCACAATAATAAGAAATTGTTTTATGTTTAAGTGCACATTTACTCAATTATAAAAAAATGACAATCCATTCATATAAATACTTCTGTAATTAGAAAAGAAGCTATGAAATGCATCATAATGTATTGACTCTAAGATATAATATATGTGTTAAAATAGATACTAAATCTCATCTTCGTTTTTTATATTATTTAATATTTGAATCTTTTTTGTACTCCCAACATTTGAAAAAATGTTGTACATATAATATATTTGGCAACTTATTAAAATGGTTTCTTATGTCTTTGAGTATAAATTATACATGGTTTTGCATTCTCTATCTATGAATATTGATTTGTTTTCCTTGTGAGCGTTTTATTAAGCAAACTACAAAAAAGACAAAAAAAAATTTATTAATATGTGTAATTGTTTGTTATTAATCCATTAGGTAGTGTTTTGTTTGACGTGTGCAACAAGGTTTTTATACTCTATAATAAGAAAATATACAAATGAATACAATGAAAGAAATAAAGAAATAGGTCGCAATTTGGACCAGAATGTTTGATGTTTTCTAAGTTGACAGTGGCTTCCAACGAAAGGTTGAACTTGTTGAAATGAAGAAGTCATAGTGTGCTCTAGCGAAGGACCCTAATGAGTGAAAATGGGTTTTAGTAGAGTAATTTTAGGCATTTCATCCCTTAGGATTCCCTTGCATAAATATCAAGTCATGAGTCATTTAACCTAAGTTAATTGAGAAATTATTCATCATTTTATTACGCTTGTATAGACATTGAGAGGGGCGGTGAGGGTTGAAAGAAGTTGTAAACCCTTTTTGATTTAATCAAAGAAAGAAAACCATCACTCTATCTGAATGTAGCCAAATTTATCAACCACGTACATCTTGTCTTATGCTTTCTTGATGTGTGATTTCTCTTTACTTTGCATTTAGTTTTTATTTTATCTTTGAATCAATGGAATTTTTTTAATTCTTGGAAATTGGGTGTGCATGAATCAATTTTCACTACTAATTAGATTAAGAGATTTGATTTGAAGTGCCTTTTTTTTACATCCAAGATCTTAAATAGAATTCCTAATTGGAATTTTGGTCTTAGCCCAGTTGTTTCTTGTGGAGAACTCGTTTTGGATATTAGAGAATGATGACATCTAAGGTTCCAAAGTTATCAATACTGAAGTTTGACTTATAAATGTTTGATGGTGAAACCATTAATTTTGGCATGTTGCAATGTCATATTAAAGGTGTTTTAATCGTATAAGGTTTACATAAGGCATTTCAGAGTATTACGGATAAACCTGTCGCTATGTTAGAAGATGATTGAAAGGATTAAGACTTGAAAGACTATAGCACTATCTGATTAAATCTTGCATATAATGTGGAATATTATGTAATTAATGAATAACAGACGGAGAAAATATAGTAGAGATTGGAAGATAAATACATGGAGAAGAAAATAGAGAATCGTCTCGATCTTAAGAAGAAGTTGTTTCGATTTAATTATATTGAAGGTATGTCGACGTCTGAACATATTGATGAGTTTAATTAAATTATCTTCGATTTATCAAGCTTAGATGATGATATTGGTGATGAAGATAAAGTTTTTTACTTAGAAATTCACCTATTAATTCTTATAAGCACTTATTATTGCTATAAAGGAGGAATGAAGTGAAGTTTAATAATGTATCTTCGGCACTATTCGAAAGTTAGAAATGTAACAAGGATGATAGTGATTCTTTGACAAAAGCATTGGTTGTGCAGGGTAGGACGAAAGAGAGAATTCAAGGTGCAAGAGGAATTTCTAGATCCAAATCTCTAACCAAAGGCTTGAAAAATGTTATATGTTGCACATTAAAGAAGGGACCATTCAATAATGGTTTACTTAATATATAGACAAGATATGCTAAGAAATCGGTAGTGGGGTTTTCCAATTCTATTACTTTAGAGGACAATGAATTTAGGAGCACAATGATAGTTTATTTCCATGAGGAAACTCTTCAAATGAGTGGATTCTAGAATCAAGATGATCTTACCACATTTGTCAGGATAAATATTTATTCCATAACTTAAAATAGGTGGATTAAAGGAAAGTATTTATGGTCAATGACCATGTTTGAAGTTAAAATGGTATTGGCATAATCAAATTGAAGATGCTTGATGGAGTGGCTAGTATTCTCATGATTGTTCGACATGTTCTAGATTTGAATAAGAATTTTATTTATTTTGGTGGTTTATATTCCAACAGGTGTAAGAATGTACTCAGGGTGGATTATTAAAGGTTTTCTTAGGTGCCTTGGTAATGATGTGGGGAAATAAATAGGGATACCTACATTTTCTTTAAGGGAGAATGGTAACATGCCATGCATCGATCGTTAATGATAAATAAAAGGCAAAGATTAATTCCACTAGGCTTTCGTATATGCATTTAGGACATGCTGATGAGAATGTAGTGATGGTGCTATATAATCAAAGGTTTCTATAGGGTGAAAAGAGTTGTAAGTTTGGATCGTGTGAGAATTACATGCTTGTGAAGCAAAGTAGGGCAAAGTTTAGTATTTTAATTCAATTCATAAATTTCATACTTGATTACATGCAAACGAATGTTTGGGGTCCTTTTAAAATAATATATTTGGGAGGTAGTCAGTGTTTTGTGACATTTATTAATGACTACTCACGAAGGACTTGGGTTTATACAATGTTACATGAGAATAATGTTTTTGGGGTGCTTATTAAATGGAAGAAGACATATTGGTAGGTAGATAAAGTTGCTTAGGTTGCATAATGATTGCGAGTAACAGTATGATACCTGAACTATTGTTAAGATAAGGGCAATGTTCAAAATTTTATGGTTTGGAATATAACACAGTAAAAAGGTGTAGCGGAATGGATGAATAAGACCTTAGTTGAAAATGTGAGGTTTACATTATCTAATGTGAGGGTATTATTCATCACTTTATCCTGTGCTGGATTCATTGTTAATATTTTATCATCTATCTTAATTGACTATAAGACTCCTATGGAGGCTCTGCCAAGTTCACATCCTACTTATGAGACAGTGCATGTATTTGGGTTCTCGATATATTTTCATGTTAGTGAAGGAAAAATTGATCCCAAATCTTGAAAGGAAATTTTCATGGGTTCAAGTAGTTGGGGAAAAGTGATACAATTTATGGTGTCCAAAAGATTAGAATATGGTGGAAATTAAGGATGTTACTTTTGATGAGGCATTTATGCTCAATATGGAAAAAGTATTGAAAAATGGATTATCATATGAATAATGAGAGTGAAAAGGTTCAAGTGGAGGTGGCTACTTCGATTAAGTCTTGAGTTTGGAAGAAGTGGAGATTCTGGATGAGAGACCTAGTCAACAATAACAAGAACAACCATATTTGGCTAATGGAAGGAAAAAAGTGTTTGAGACACTAAAAGGGGTATGGATTCAACTATAACACGAATGCATATGTGTGGTGATGAACCGTGTATGTACCTTGAGGCAATGAGTGATACTCATTATAACGAGTGGGAGGCGTGCATGGGTAAGGATATCGATTCTCTTCATAAGAACCAATCTTCGAAACTTGTAAAATTTCCCAAGGGGAAGAAAATTAGAAAATGCAAGTTTTTCTTTGTTTTGGATTTAGACTCTTGGAAATGAAAATGGGCCTTGCGTCACTGTAACAACCCCTATTTTCTCACATAAAGTTTGATCAGGCACGATACGCCGAAGATGGGGCTTGTTTTTCAATTAATACCATTCTCAGGATCAACATAATATAAAGCATATATTAATAGCCAATAATCGAGTTTAAATCAACACTCCAATAATGATAAAATCCAATCCAATACAAAGAGTATGATAAATCCAACATAATTGTAAATATCTCAAACTAACATAAAGTAAATAAATCTCGGGCTTATACCCATACAAATATCCCAAATGAAATAAATAAACTAAAGCTGAATAGCACCTAAACTAGAATCAACAAGTCTAGAAAATTTGATGAGCAAAAGTAGACTGGAAGGCTGATACGTCAATAGTCCTGCTATCCCTGTCTAGGAGCACCTCTGGGAGAAATTTTTTAATTTGAGTCAAAGCCTTAAAGTTGCTAGAATTAACTTATTCAATTTAAAGTGCAATAAATACAATCTATTCAAAGTAAATATCCCCCATCATCACTAACATGCAATTAACATCTCACCCCTTAACTAAGTGCAATATTACCCGCATCCAAACAAGTCCCAAAATAATATATGACAATCGTGCCAATTTAATATTAAATGAATTAGTTATAATCAATGGCTAACACAAAGCTGACTATATTCAATTTTCAAAGTCCAATGTATCGCAGTCTTATATATCTCATGAAAGTGACATAAACATCAATTATGCACACGTAGTAAGGGTATGTGATTTACTGTCTACATTCTTAGACGAGTTAAACAATCTCATTTAATTTGGGTAATTTATTTATATGTCCTTCATATATGCGACACACAAAGGCATCTACCAGTGGTTTCTCGTTCGTCTCTATCGGTAAGATCGAAGGAAATCTTTCTCCAAGTTAGACATCACAAAATACACATAAGTGGAGCGGTCCTTACGCAGTACACCAGTTCACGTCCTGTACCCAACGGTGACAAAGGATCCCAGCATCAATAAGTACTTCTCATAAATGGCGCTGCTAGGTAGTACCTAAAATGACCTACATAACGTCTAGCCCACCTATGCCGACGTGTGCTACAGTCCCGAACACGCAAAACCCCAAGTCAATAGGACCGTCCACGAACATTGGTATGTCTACATAGATACACAAAAATACATATTATTATTCCCATATATTATGTGTAGATAACTACTCTATAATTACCTAAAGTATCCCACATGATGTCCATAAATATTCATCCATTAATAATTGACTTGCTAGTTAATTATTAACCCTTCGTCTTTTAAAGATTATTTAACTATGTAGTTAAATATAATTTCCCAATAAATATATGTGCCACATTTACATTTTTAATAAATTCATTGTTGACTCAAACGTCATCCCACCAACTCATATGTGTGACAGCCCGCCTAATTAAATATCGGGTGATCAGTCATTTATTCAATTAAAATAGGATTTCCAAATTGCTTCATTCTTTGCATCACTGTCGAAAACCATATTAATTACTAATCACCTATTAGTTAATTAAGTCGGTGCCAAATTTTATCTTGCATTAAACAGTTAATAATATGCGAAAAACTGAATTAAAACATTCACATAATACTAGAGTCTAAATCACCTCAATTAATTAAATTAATAAAGTCATGCCGAATAAACCATCGGCTAATCCCAAACCAAATAATGAATCCAACTGATAAAAAATAATTTGAATACAAGTCTGAACTGAATACTGAATAAGTAAAGTCTAAATGGGGAAATATGCCCAAATGAAAATAATGAAATACTGCTAAGAGATCCTATACTAGGAATGAAGAAATGATGCATCTAATTCAACTCCTGCATGCATCCACCTGTGTTGCAGTTGCGTATCCCTAGAATAAAATATCAAGGCTGGCGTCCCTGTGTCTAGACACCTAAAAGTTTTTGAAAATATTTTTACAGCAAGGGTTAGAACCCAAAATATTTTGGAAACATTTAGCAAGTATTTATCACAATTTAAAAATCAGTTATTGATTACACATGTTAGGTTCACGTACACTCTCTTGAGTTTCCTCACCTTTGAACTATTGTGCACACCTAACGTTATCTACTTAGCCCACCTAGATGTACTACCCAATCTAACTAGACATAAGTATCTATCTGGACTATCGACATCTATAAATCCCTGTACCGCCCATACAGTACGCGATCCGAATTAACACTTCTCATATGTTGTCAATATCATTGGTAATATTCTACACTTTACCATTTTAACCATTTAATTAAGTTTCACTACTTAATTCATTTATTTATAAGTATACTCTTTAACTGTCTATTGTCACACGTAAGTAGAATATTCAAATAGGTATATATATTAATCTCACCAATATATATAAGCACGTCGTCTCTCAAAATGACCACCATGAAATAGGCATACTCTACTATCAGTCCAAGTACCTCTTAAAGTAAAATAGGGACTATTGGTTCGGTAAGTCTCCTCGAACCCAAAACCAAACAACAAGCAATGGAGGCGAACATAGTTCTAAGCCTTTGGGCAACGCACATACCTAACATATCCAAAAGACACACCGATCCCACTAATACATGACACATAGTGAGCCGCCCTAAGTTTTACGTTTTGGGGCATAAATACAGACCTCCCAGGAATGGGCAAGATGGGATCGCCCACTCCGCGGGAACCTCCGTTAGCGTAAGTATGTTCACGCAAAACAATCAATCATATAATATGTGAAAAATACCACTTAAGTTGTTTAATACAAGATTAAACTATCTAAGTAGCTCCGAAATGTTTTTTGGGGAAACTCTTTTCTTTAAATCAAACTCTATAAACACAAGATGTGTATAATCAAATTATGTACGAGATATGTCCAAGATTATATAACTAGTTTTGAAAAACAAAACTTAAAACAGTTTAACTCAGCACACCAACTAGAAGAGGATGAGAAGATGTAGAAAGATTAAGTGCACATAATTTTTTAACATGGTAAAACCTCACCAAACTGAGGAAACATCCACGGTGACTTCTAAGTCACAAACCAAAAATCCACTAAAACAAAATATTCAAGTCACAAGATATTTAACACACAAGCAAGTAAATCAGACCTATACAAGTTTAGAATATATACCAACTCCACTGGATTGATTCCAACTTCTCTACAGTTCTGATGTTGCTGTGGCTTTCCCAACTTTGTAACTTCTCTGATTTTGTTCCATATTTATGTCGACTCTTGAAGTTCAAGATCTTAAATCCAACACTTCTTGTGTAGTAGTGTGATAAGTGTTTTATGACAGTGTTCTAACACATGCATGTACACACACACACACACTTATTTATACAAACAGATCCTATCAAATTACAAATCAGATCTAAATGATGTTAGGATTTCTGTTTCTCTCTTCTTTAAAGAATAAATGACTTCTTTATCATTCAATATATCCCCAAATCCAAGGTTACCTTGCTCAGAAGACGGTCAAGGTCTTAAAAAAATTTAGAGTTTTTGAAAATGATTTTTGAAATTGTAAACCACCGATTGCGATTTAAACTAGAATAGAAGTCTTGTTTTGTAAGAACTAAAAACAGAAATAAGATTTGTTGATTATGAAGTTTTCAAAAAATATTTACAAATCGAAATAATCAACAATTATGATTTCTCAAGATGAGAAACAAAATAATGCAGATCTAAGTGATATATGACATAAAATAATTAGATCTACGAATTCTAGAAGAAGAAATAGAAATAAAACCAATATGACTAAGTTGTAATGAAAATCTCAAACAACAGAGGATCAAACCACGAACAAGCTTCAACCAACCCAACAACAACTCTCAAAACACTCAGGTTTTGGTTTAGGGTTAAAGATATATAGTGTTTGATCGAAAATAGGTTAGGGTTTGTATGAAAGAAAAAAAGGTTTGTTCTCTCTCTGTAAGACTCTCTCTCTATATTCTATCTCTCAAAAAATGAGGAAACCCTAAAAAGATGAAAAACTAAACTCAAGCAAAGGGATATAATCCTTATATATGGATACGATTTCACATGGATCGTAAAAGAGTAACATGCAACCGTTTATTAACACAAATGAACAAACCAGATTAAATAAAGGGATATGAGTCTGTGAAGAAACACAAATCGGTTCACTATAAACTCAACACATGGATGGACAAGATCTATTTCAAATGCGTATTTTTAGAGTTTTAAAAATACAAATTGAGCCCACATAAGTTTGTGTCAGTTTTGGTTTCTACCCAGAGCAATTTTATGGAGAAAAATGCAATTACAAATCAACCACAAAACTTTATTAAGAATAGATTTTAATTTCCAAAAAAATCATTTAAATTCTTAGAAAATTTAAATAAATCCCAAAATTATTTAAAACACATTTTAAGGGAATATAACTCACGCATGATTATATCATGACTAAATCAATATATGAATGAAGTCCTAGTGTGTGATGAGTGTGTTATACATTCTTGAACTTGTAGAGGAATATCAATAAAGCTTATGAAAGTTCTGAGGCTTTTTGGTTTAACTAGGGATAGACACAATTTTGTCTCTATTTCCAAACTAAATGAGCTCCTATATAATGTAGACTCAAGTGAGTCAAAGATATAGGGTGCTTTAATCTCCCCCTTTGGAAATATGAGATACAATTCCCTTTGAGTCTTCTACAACTCTTAGGGATACGAAAGAAAAACCTATTCCTGTACAAAATTCTATCTACCCAAGTCCTAAAAAGAGCGAATTACATAAATCAACTAATTACAAACCAATACACTATCAAAATCTGAAGTATAACGAATCAATTTTGATACCTGTAAGATAAACAACTAAGATCAAGCATTTTTAGTTCAAATAGATTTAAGATAGACTCAAACATCTCTCCTCCATTTTGTCTCAAATGGACAAAGCAAAAGCAAATATAACATGTATAGTAAACAGTTTAATCAAGAGCAGTCATGCCAATAGACTTGCGTAAGCACTCAAACCTAATATTATCAAGAGGTTTGGTAAATAAATCACCTAATTGTAGTTCAGTAGGAAGATAGTTGATATGTAGTTCCTTATTTTCAACAAGCTCTCATATAAAGTGATGACGTATTTTAATATGTTTAGTACGAGAGTGTTGAAGAGTGTTTTTAGATATATTGATCGCGCTTTGGTAATTTTTCTTCAAAAATGCCATAATTACTTAGCATTTGTTTTAACCACAGTAATTGGGCACAACAGCTACCAGTGACGATATATTTAGATTTCACAGTAGATAAAGAAGTACAGTTCTAGTTTTTACTATTCCAGCCCATCAGGTTATTACCAAAATAGTAGCAAGCTCCTGAGGTGCTTTTACTATCATCTGAGTAACCTGCCCAGTCAACATCGGTATATCCTATGATGGTACTAGACGTATCTTTAGTGTACCATAAACCTAGGTTGAGAGTACCTTTCACATACTTAATGATTCTTTTCACACAGATAAGGTGGCTCTCTTTAGGATTACATTGGTATCGTGCACAAACACACGGGGCATACATAATGTCAGGTCTGGAAACAGTAAGATATAAAAGACTTCCTATCATGCTGCGATATACGGTGGAATCGGTAGGTTTCCCATTTTCATCTTTAGATAATTTCACTGACGTGCTCATGGGAGTCCTGGATTCTTCAGAATTTTCTAATCCGAACTTTTTTACTATCTCTAGAGTGTACTTAGATTGCGATACGAACAATCCTTCTGAGTTTTTCTTAACTTGAAGTCCTTAGAAGAGCTGTAACTCCCCCATAAGCGACATTTGAAACTCATTATGCATAATATCTGAAAATGTCTTAGCTTCAGAAGGAGACGTGGATCCAAAAATGATGTCGGCAACGTACACTTGGGCTATTATAATATTTTTGTCAAATGTTTTAACAAAAAGTGTTGAGTCATTCCCTCCTCTCTTAAAACGTTTATTTAACAAAAAAGACGAAAGACGCTCATACCAGGCTCTAGGAGTCTATTTTAAGCCATAAAGTACCTTCTTTAGACGATACACATGTTTTGGATGGTGTGGATCTATGAATCCTTTTGGTTGTTCTACATAGGTCTCCTCAGTTAAAATGCCATTAACAAAGGCTGATTTAACATCCATTTGATAAAGGGTAAATTGATAATAACAGGCTATTACAAAGAGTAGTCGGAAAGATTCCATACAAGTGACAGGTGTAAAAGTATCATTGAAATCTTCTCCTTTAATCTGAGAATATCCTTGAGCTACTAATCTAGCTTTGTTTCGAATTACCATCTCGGTCTCATCAGTTTTGTTTTTAAATAACCAACGTGTTCCAATAACCTTTTTATTATTGGGCCTGGGTACAAGATTCCAAACATCATGAATGATAAATTGATTAAGTTCTTCTTGCATGGCAAGTATCCACATAGAGTCATTCAAAGCTTCATTTACATTCTTTGGTTCCAAGAGGGAAACAAAACACGCGAAATGAGCTAAATTACGAATTTCGGTTCTTGTCCGCACAGGCTCAGTAAGGTTACCAATAACACTATCAACAGGATGGTCTTTTGAAACCCAGTTAGGTACTTCAGGAATTTCAGGTTGTAAAAGATCAACTATCACTAAGGAGTCAAATGTTAACAAATTTTCAGACTCATTCACGATAGTTGGCCTTTTATTACTACTCTCTACATTAGTGTCACTTACAACTAAATTAATGGATTCCATAAGAGTCTTAATGTTAAGATTATACACACGATAAGCTCGACTGTTAGGATAATATCCTAAAAAAATAGCTTTATCTCCTCTAGATTCAAACTTAGATAGGTGTTCTCTATATTTACAGACAAAACATGTACTACCAAAAGTCCTAAAGTATTTCAGGTTTGGTTTTTTATTGTACCAGAGTTCATAAGGAGTATGTTTAGTGTTTTTTCGGAGATATACTCTATTGATTAAGTGACAGGCTGTTCGAATTGATTTTGTAGACACCTCATTCTGTTACCCCCTAACTCTCCTTAGGTCCCTAGTACCTCCACTCATCACTGTAAACCCTGGTCACGTCCCGAGTACTGACCTGAAAGCCATCGGGCACTCCCCGGCTCAGTTGGACCCAAAAGTTAAACTCTTCATCTCGATCGAGATTGAATGAATCTTCGAAGGGCAATGAAAACCCTTTCCAACGATCCACCCCGTGCGTGATTCCGACTTACCATGCGTACGAACGATCCGCTTGCGTCCGAAGCCCAACCTAGAGGCCACCGGGCACTCCCTGGCTTTGTTTGACCTAAGTGTGACACCCCGCCTAATTAATCCCGGGTGATCATTCCTAAATCAAGTTAGAACAGGATTCTCATTTGGTCCATTCTTAGCATCACTGTCGTCATATTAAATTACTAACCACCTAAGTGAGAAAATAGACTGGTGCCATTTTTATATCTTTTATTATTTAAACAAAAACCCATGCGGAAAATAAAACTATATAACAATCACAGATAACTGATTTAATCATCCACAAGTAAAAATAATTGACCGAATAAACCAACGGTCCAAATAATAAATCCCATAAAGACAAGAATAAACTCCCAACAAGTCTAATACAAATAAATGGAAAGTGAGCAACATGCTCGAATACTAATCATGAACTTCGACATTAAGAATGAAGAATGATGCGTCTATCAAAACCCCGCAACATTCACATATGCTGCAGCAACGGATCCCTGGAATATGGTCAAGGCTGGCGTCCCTGTGGTTGGACACCTAAAAGGGTTTTTAAAAGTTTTTATAACAAGGGTTAGTACCCAAAACATTTGAAAAACATTTAACAAATGATCAACTTGCAGTCATAAATAAATATGCATGCTCTTCATATTTTTAGTTAGTATCGCACTCTCTTGAGGACTTCCTTACCCTTCCTCTATTGTACACTACTAACGCTTTAATTAAATTGCCTAGTTATTCATCTCATGACTAGATAATTAACAAAGTTCCTTTATACCCACCCTACTCTAACTGAGTATGTAGTGATTATGATTTTTAAGTTATTAGTAACATCAACTTAACTAAATCATTTCCCCTTTTAAATTCATATAACTTCTACACTTGTTATACATGTGAAATAGCTCATATCTTTCATTAATAACCCGTATATAATTAATTATCCAATTATATACTTATAATCATATTTCAGCATTCACAATCATACTGTAATATATATAACAACTTGCATCCTTCCGAGCAAAATACTCCCGGAATGTAAATTTTATAAAGTGCTATCCCACTAGGTAAAATCACATAGCCTAGTTATCCCAAGTCAGAATTTTCACACCAACTTGATAAAAATAAATAATTGGAGGCGGTTATATTCCTTCCCTGAAAGTGAGATGTCCCTCACCCATATAATGGACGCTATGACCTCAGGAATATACTCACCCTACTCCTCAAGCTAGGGGATTCATCGACTACGCGCAACCTCCCCCTATAGCACTATAGTATAAAATATCTAATCACTGATATTAATTGTGCACACCATATATATATACTATCGCCTCCGTATATATAAATATAAAAGTCCCGGCTATACCGATAGCTAAATCCGTAACATAAGCCTATTAAAATTATTAAGAGTTTATGGTCCAACTCTAAATATTAATTAAATTGCACCTTAATTAATTAAGTTATTTTTGGTGTCGCCCCCACCATAAATTTACCCGAGTCAAAATCCCCGACTCTAATTTATTAGCCTCAAACCCTAATTAATTTATCTACCATTAATTAGATTTAAACTCATGTATTTAATTTCTCAATAATTAATCACATAAGATTTTTATATGAATTTTCCCCTCTTTATAACTAACTGGCGAAACTGCCAAAATCTGGCGACCGTCGATCGATCGACCCCAGACCGTCGATCGATCGATCGAACAGGTCTTCGTCTTCTTCGCGAAGACAGGGCAGCCATGGACGGAATTTCTTAAACCCTAATCTCTTCTAACATGAATTTTAAGCCTTCTTAACACCAGTACATATCAGAAACCTTATTCGGATTCCCCAGAAAGTCCACAACAATCATCAATTCGTCCATAAACTACTGATTCAAAAATTTGGGGAAAAATCTATCTTTATCCTTAAACACATTTACACTCCAAATTTCTTCATCAAACTCGTTCTAATTTATCCGGATATCATTCTAACAGATACACATCAATATTCCAATATCATATTTTACATAAATCCTCATAAATTCTGGCAAATCAGATTAATGTTTTCTTTTGTATTATCAAAACCCTATGTTTATGCCATGAAACCCCAAAACGAATTTTAATTCATTACATCACACAAATATGAATTGAAAGACAGATTTAATGCTATTGCAAGTTATTCACTTGCCTTAGGTTTCGTAGTGTCTGAATTTGCGATGGATTCCAAGGTTGAAGATGACCTTGTTGGCTCTTTTGAGATCCCCAAATGGCTTTGGCTGCTGCTAGGGTTTCCTAACCCTTTAATTCTTTTCTCTAATTAAGCTCAGCCATGCCCTTATTTCTTTTTATTAGGTTAATTATTCAATTCCCGTTTTTTGACTAATGGGCCAAGCCCAAGTGACCAAAATGCCCCCGAGTGGGCCCGACTATGTCTAAAAACGTCCCGTGACCCGTTTACTACCCCCGGGTACACTTTTCCGACTATCTCGGCCCTTCCGGACTCAACTGTACACTCATAATTTGCATCCGAATTAATTTATAAAAATACTTATCCCCCACCCAATATAGTCTATACCGACTTCCGGATGTGATAAGTACATACCTCGTCATTAATACTCGAAACGACGTAATTACATTATTACTATTCACTTAGTAAATAAGTTTTCCCTAAATATTAACCATTCAATCCCAGATTAATATTTATATATTATTCTACCATAATTAATTCATTAAATTACAACACACTAGTAATTTAGAATTTTCGAATTAATTAAATTTTAAATGTACCAAAAATACGGGGTGTTACACTAAGTCAACTCTTTGTCTCAACCGAGACTGAATGAATCTTCGAAGGGAACTTAAAACCCTTTCCAATGGTCCATCCCGTGAGCGATTCCGACTTTCCATGCGGACGAACGATCCGTTTGACTCCGAGAGGTCACCGAATGCTTCTCGGGCCCAGTTGACCAAAGTCAACTCCCTAAACCGGGTCAAACTCTTTGGAATGTCGAAGTACATCTCCTAACCTTTCTAACGGTCTGCCCCATGCGCGATTTGGACCTACCATACAGACGAACGATCCATGTGCGTCCAAATAAACTCTCGTCCAGCGGACCGAAAAACGCTTCCGAGACACATTTGACCCAAAGTTAACTCCCGAACTCGGGAGCGGTCCAAAGGACTTTCTAAGGTCTCTAAAATACCTTTCCAACGGTATGCCCCGTGCGGGATTCTGACCAACGGTTTGCCCTCGGCGGCCAATTTTCTGAAACAGCCTGAAGCGCAATACCAAATGGCAGGTCCCAAACCCTGCCTATCGGCACCTGTCGATAGGTAGTGACATGACAATGCCGATCGGCAGACCCCTGGGCCTATATAAGGAGGCGTTGGCCTCATTTGCAAGGAGAGCCCAGATCTGATAAAAAATCTCTCTGAACGAATTCCAGAAACCTCTCTCGAAGGCAGCATGATTTCAACTTCCAAATCCCTTTTTTACTTCCACTTTTCATCATCCTTTTCATCAAACTTGGTGAATTAACCACTCTGCATCATCATTCAAAGTGCAAGGGCTGCTCTCCAACATTCAAGATCAAGCTCAAGATCTTCAAGAAGGTCCAACTTTCTCAAACTCTCTCCTAAATTCTCTTAAATTTGCAATAACTTATTTTCTTACTTAGCACTTTTATTATCTTATTTCACATATCCTACCATAATTTTATCTAGTATTATTGCACATCTCCTATTTTCATATAAATAAAACCCAAAAAACAAGAAAAAGAGGGTTTGCTCATAAATTCCAAATAGGGATTCCCACACTTTTTTCACACTCTTCGCACAACTAAAACACTTTTTTTAACACACACACACACACACACATTTACAAATAAGAGATTTCTCCATTTGGATTTATGGGTTAAAACCCAACCCTCATTTTGTATGCGAACTACGTGGACTTTGATGCCTTTATAGGCTACGTAGGCGTCTCAGGGTAAAACCCGAGACTCGAGTCCTTTTCTCACTTTTTCTCTTATTTTCTCTCTTCTCTTTATCTCATTTCTATTATATTCTATACATTCGTTCTTAGTGGCGTATTATTCCACATGCGTTATCATTCCCTTATAACAATCAACGCAAGGGTAATCAAACAAATCCTATTTTCTACATTAATCTCACATTCCTACGGATGACTCGCTTTATCTTTTCCATGATACAAGTCGATGATTCCTACCTCTATTCTATATATACACATGCACACATATCACAGGGGGAAATATAAAGGAAAATAGCAAATATCCATGAAGACTGAAAGGGAGGAATGGGTGCCTAACACCTTCCCATTTCGTAACTAAGCCTCCGAACCCTTCTCGAATCATTTTGGTTTCGCATGCACCAGTATGTCTTTGGATGCCATCCTTCGGGGTGGCTTCCCCTTTTTCTTTTGTCTGTTTTGAGTAAAATAGACTGGCGACTCTGAATCTCTCTATATCTTCACACCTCATAAATCGACGCCAGCCGAAGCGCTCTCCCGATAGAGGGGACGTGCGGGACCCGAAGGATCCTTTCTCCCTCTGCGGCGGGGATCGGGGATGGCCACAGTGGCGACTCTGCTGGGGACAAGTGTTATATTTTGAGGGCTTGACTCTGTTTACATGGATGCTATATTTGTATATATTTCCCCCATATCTGCATGTTCCCCTTTCTCACATGTGTATCCCATGCTTATGCTTATATTCACACACTTGTAGAAAATTCTCCATATACACTTCACACCACGTGCACCTAGGATCACATGTATATCCCCACGTTGCACGCATAACCCATCCATACTTGGTATACCTTTTGGGGTACTTGTACTTGGCTCCCTGTTTTGGCATAATCAAGAAAGGCATTCTCATCATAGATACTAATAAGAGAATCATGCATGATTCACACGATATAACCAAAGAGCATTGCTATTTACCCAGTAACTGGAGGGTCACTTCGTGATGGGCGCTGGTTCGGCAGGTCACAATTAGCCTAAGCGATATGACTCTCACCTTCCATTGGCCAAGTACCTTCGACGTATATCAAACGGTTCCCCCGCATCGTACCGCTTGACCGAAGTCATGACGGGAGGTATATCGCAAGGAATTCGTTCACGTACGCCGAGTATATCGAATTCGCTCTCACGCGTACCGTCCCCACGAGGTATATGGTGAGGCAATTCACATACACTCAGGTATATCAAATGGCTTGTCCACACGTACCGATTGCCCGCAAGAGCAAGACGTATATCGTGGAAGTCACGCCAAAAGGGGGAACCCATGTCGATTCACCCAACCAACTGCATACCCGCATATAGGTGTCAAACCTAGGACACGCACTTCACATTATCGGTTTCAACCCGAAACTCTGCCAAAATTCTGGGTCGGCCTGCCGCCTAATTTTCGCGCATTTTTTAAAACGGGACCTTATCCGCGAGCCCGGTTACAAGTCCAAACGTAGCTTTGCATATATTAAGACCCCCCACTTTTTTAGGCTCGGGTCTCGTCCGACATTGCATTTAGGAGAATTAAATACAAGTGAGAACATAATAATCATAATAATCATGATGAGTTCCGTCTCCAAAAAAAAAAAACATTTCTCCCTTCTTTATTAAAAATCCAAAAACATTTCTTCCTTCTTTATTAAAAATCTAAAAATATTTCTCCCTTCTTTATTAAAAATCCAAAAATAGTTTCTTCCCTTTTTTTTCTCAAAAATAAATCTCATCCTACGCCTTCTCAGGTCGATTGCAAGCCCTTGGCCTGGCTCCCTATTGGCTTCGGTCTTCAGTCAAATCACCCCGGAGTTTCATCCACTCCTCTACTACTTATTCTGAGTTCGGAACCCATCCATCTTCCATGGAGATTGCAGATCAAGCACCAGTCATACAATCGGATCTGCCGACAGTCCTAGCTCAGCTCGTGGACAAGATTGACAACCTCCAGGATGAGGTCCGAGAAATGCAACGAAACCAAGTCCCTATTCCTCAATAGCTCGAGGCCCTGTTCCCTCGTGCTATGGGTCCACCCGAGCCCATCTGGGTCCCGGAAGAATATCAGCACGCTTCACGTGCCCCTCCTGCTAATGGGCCGCCGCCTGCCCAGCTTCCAATGCCAAACATTTCCCAGCCTGTGGCTAACCTGCCTATGGTCATTGATCCAAAGGAGGAGGAGTTGAAAAAAGTCAAAGAAGATCTTAAGATGCTCACTAAGAAGTTCGACCAAGTCCGAATCTATGGGAATTACATGGACTACACCCATATGTCTCCTTATCCTAAAGCAAGGTTACCCAAGAAGTTCAAGATGCCAAATACCGAGAAGTTCGGAGGAAGTGGACCCCCAATTGTTCATCTTCGCAGTTATCATCGTTCCATGACTCTCCTAGGGGCTTCGAAAGAGGTGATGGCCCAACTGTTTCAGCAAACTTTGAAGGATAGTGCCCTCCAATGGTTTTTATCTCTTGAGGAATCCAGAATTCGTAACTGGGAGGATGTAGCCCGAGAATTCATGTCGTAGTACAAATACAACGAAGAGCTCGAGGTCACCCGCCGTGATTTAGATATGCTCAAACAAAACTCTGGAGAATCCGTCAGTAACTTTATAAGCCGATAGAGGGAAAAAGCATCTACCATGACCAATCGGCTATCTGAGGAAGAACAAGTCAACATAGTAAAGAATAATTTCTTGCCCCATGTCCGAACAACCATGGGAGGACAATACTACCCCCACTTTTGAGCTCTCAGAGAAGCAGGAGTAGAAATCGAGGAATGTCTTACCAAAACAGAAGTTGAACCGAAGAAGGTGTCCGGACAGTTCACCCCTAGAAAGTATGACAAGCCTGCCAATGCTACAGTCTCAACCATCAACAACATCTCTTAACCAACCACATCATGGGCACCAGAAAGTCGCCCTGCCCCCGTCCGAAGGGAATACACTAAGCTTCATGCTCCTCTCTCCAAAGTTTACCAAGCCCTGTTAAGCCGAAACCTCATTAAGCCCTTGGATCCACGGCCATTGCCAAATCCACTCCCAAGAAACTTCAAGACTGATGCTCATTGCGCCTTTCACCAAATAGCTGGTCATATCACCGACCAATGCTTCCACCTTCAAAACATAATCCAAGATCTCATCGATCGGGGTACCATTGCCCCACCAGCCAATCCTAAGCCAAACACTACTCATAACCCCCTACCAAATGACACTAATGCCATCTTCTTAGAGGAAAACCCAAATTTCGATCCATCAACCCAAATCACACCCCTATACCCTCCTAAACCTCTTCAAATTTGCCCATATTTCCTCCTACACCCTACTAGCCTCGCTGATCAAGCACTGTCACTCCTTACCAGAGCATGCATCACTATCCGTACCCGTTCTGAAAGTGGAAGTATGGAATTGTCAGAGATATTGAATCAACTCCTAGAGTTCGGGCTGAAATTTCCCTCACAGATGATTATCGATTACCAGAGGTTCAGCGCGCTATTTTTGGAAGCACAAAAATGGGCCCGAGAATCAGATAGTTGGGTGGTACCAACCGATGAAGTCAGCTTAGAGGATGTTGTCCAGATCATGGCAGAAGCATTCAGGCAAACCAATAACATTTGCAGTATCACCGGGTTACTTGACACTTTGAAGCTACAAGGGCGCTTGGTCCCTTCAATTACACATATCCCCACAGAATGGGAAGGCCTATATGAGGAAGCCGTTGAAGTTGTGGAATGCATTGACTTTACGAGGGAAAACATAATTGTTGCCACCGGATAGGGGGAAGAATTCGAAGATTCGAATGAAGAACAAACTTCAGGAAAAACTGGCCCAATAGCCGACATATGTGGGATGATATCGTTTGAAGAACTCCTCGGAGAAATAGACAGAGTGGTAGAGCAGCATGAGATCGATGAAGAAACTGGATTTAAGTTTTTCCCTTCTTCAATAAATCACATGACCAGATCTAGGAGACATTACCAAGTTCCAAGATCGCTACCAGCAAATGACAAGGGGAAGGGCGTTGAAAACCTTCCTATGCCAGAAATGACCATCGAGGAGAGAAAGATCCTCGATCAACTCAAGAAAACTCAAGCTAACATAACTCTATGGGGGTTTTCATGTCTTCCCAGCTGCACATAAATTCTTTAATCAAGTTTCTCACAGGACCCATAGTTCCTCCTTTTACCACACCAGAAGAAGCAGTAAATTTGGTCGGTTCCTTGACCTCCACCCGAATGCTATCATTTTTTGAAGAGGAAATCCCTAAAATTGGGCCGAATCACAATCATGCACTCAACATCTCCATCGAAGTTATGGGGAAGGTTGTACCGCTTTCTCTCGTTGATAACAGATCCGCTTTGAATGTCTGCCCACTGAGAACCTTCAAATGTTTAGGCCTAAAAGAAAGTGACCTCTCTCCAACCTCCGCTGCCGTGCGTGCCTACGATAATACTCGTCGGGAGGTGATGGTATCCATAAAACTTACAATAGGGGTAAGACCTATAAACCCTATCATCGAATTCCAAGTCATTGACATCCCGACCTGTTTCAACCTGTTGCTCGGACGACCCTAGCTCCACAGTATAAAGGGTGTCTCTTCCTCATTCCATCAGAAATTGAAGTTCTTCGCCGATGGGCGAGTCATCACCATTTTGGGCGACGACGAAAATGCCGAGAGTGCAAGCACCAGCAGTCCAATTCTTGATATACAGCATGGGTCAAATGATATGCTCCTATCAGGATTCCGAGTTGAGCCATCCCTACTCCCGGCAGGGGACGGTTTCAAAGAAAGGGTTTGTCCAGAATGTGACCCTCATGGAAATGTCAATGTGATTCAGATGTTCAGAAACATGCACTTTATGCCCGGACTGGGGCTAGGACAAAGGCAGCATGGGATACTTGAGCCCATCGAACTGAAGAAAGCTTTCCCTCCTTGCGTCTTGGGGTATTAACCATCAGAACCAGAGCTCAGAATGATCCGCCAGATTCGATCAAAGAAAGGGTTAGACTGCGGCCGAACTATCTCGGGAGACTCTTTAAATGGACGGTACATCAAAGAGGGTGAGGATTTCCCCTTTTGCGATTTTCCAGAACCATGGTACGACCACATAAACAAGAAGATGAAGCCTGGAATGGAGATCTTTTTCCAAGATAGCTACCCATGGGCCAAAAATTTCCCACACTGCTCATCAAAGATACCGAAAAACTGAGGAAAGTGATTTTGAAGATTCCTTCAACTTGCAGACACTGGGGCTGGAACTCTGCATGGTTCATTCAGGCACCACATCACTGGACCCCTCTCATCTGATCAAGGCTGCGGATACACCTATCCTCAACTGGCATGCTGCGCCAGCTCTACCTCTTGAAACCTCCCCTAACCCCAATATTTACCCTGTTTCATCTACTGTTGTCTATCCTTGCTCAAACGTAATCAAGACCTCTTTTGATGAGGTTCTCAATGCTGTTTTTCCTATCAATGAAATAAACGAAGATTTTGAGTATCTTACTGTGCCTTATATTAATTGTTTAGATTCTAATTAAACTTTTGATGATGATGATTTTGCAAATGAACATTTCTTAACTGATTTAAATAAGGTTAATAACAAACAGCATAACCGTGTTCAAGTTAATGAAGAAGAGACTGTTGTTATTAATCTCGGTTCTAGTAGCCAACTGCGCGAGATTAGGATAGGGACCACCCTTGACGAGCATGGGCACGCACAACTTGAAGAATTGCTAAAGGAGTTCGTGGATGTCTTCGCATGGTCCTACGGCGATATGCCCGGTATTGATCCTGAAATAGCTCAGCATGAGATCCCCACTCTCCCAGATTACAAGCCAGTTAAACAAAAGTTAAGAAAGCTCCGCATCGAATGGTTGCTCAAAGTCAAAGAAGAGGTGGTCAAACAATTGAACGTAGGTTTCATTCGAGTAATCGAATATCCCACGTGGCTAGCCAACATTGTACCTGTGCCGAAATCAGGAGGGAAGGTTCGAATGTGTGTGGATTACCGAGATTTAAACAAAGCTTCTCCGAAGGATGATTATCCGCTACCCAATATAGACATGATCGTGGACAACACAACCAGTCATGCTCTCAAGTCATTCGTCAACGGGTTTGCCGAATACAACCAAATCAAGATGCACCCTGACCACCAAGAGAAAACCACATTAATCACCCTATGGGGGACCTTTTGCTACACCGTTATGCCATTCGGCCTCAAGAATGCTGGGGCTACTTACCAAAGGGCTGCCACAACCATCCTTCACGATCTGATTCACAAAGAGGTCGAGGTTTACGTGGATGATATGATTATCAAGTCCAAAAAGAGAGAAGGTCATGCTCCTGCTCTCCGAAAGTTCTTAGAACGACTGCGGCAGTATCAGATGAGACTCAATCCACAGAAATGCGCCTTCGGCGTTACAAAGGGAAAACTCTTAGGATTCATGGTCAGTGAGAAGGGGATAGAAGCAGATCCCGCCAAGCTGAAAGCCATACTTGAGATGCCACCTCCCCGAACAGAGAAAGAAGTCCGAGGTTTTCTTAGGAAATTACAATATATCAGTCGGTTCATCAGCCAACTAACTTCCACCTGCGAACCTATCTTTAAGCTCCTCCGAAAGGATTCAACCAAGGTGTGGAACGAGACCTGCCAAGAAGCTTTTGACCGAATCAAACAATACCTGACCCAACCTCCAGTTCTCATGCCTCCACAGCCTGATCTCCCTTTGCTCCTATACCTAACCATAACTGACACTGCAGCTGGGGCTTTGCTAGCCCAATAACTCGAACACTCTCACAAAGAGGGAGCCATCTATTATGCCAGTCGCAAATTGGTCGGGTATGAGGTCAACTACACTGCTTTAGAAAAGGCATGTGTCGCCCTTGTCTGGGTCACCCAAAAGTTACGACACTATATGCTCGCCTTCCCCATTAAGCTTGTATCCCGAATGGATCCCATCAAATACCTGGTCAAGAAACCCACCTTATCCAGCCGAATGGCCCGATGGTTGATGCTCCTAACCGAGTTCGATATCGTGTACGTCACACAGAAAGCCGTTAAAGGAAGAGCCATCTCTGACTACCTCGCTGACTACCCTGTAGAAGAAACAGATGTATGGATCTCCGAATTCCCAGATGAAAATATCCTCTGCACCACTCAAGACTGCCTCCGATGGAAAATGTTCTTCGATGGCGCTGCCAACAAAAAGGGATATGGCATTGGGATACTTCTGGTCGCCCTAGATGACTCTCATACTCCCATCGCCATCAAGTTGAATTTCCCCCGCACCAATAACATGACAGAATACGAGGCATGCACAGTGGGCCTCAAGTTCTCTCTCAAGAAAGGTATTCAATACCTTGATGTATTTGGGGATTCTGCCCTCATCATTGGTCAAGTTCTCAGAAAGTGTAAAGTCAAGGACGAAAAGCTCCAGCCCTTTCATGCCCAATTAGAAGAGTTAGCCTCCCAATTCTGAGATATCACCTTCCATTACCTACCCCGAGCAAAGAATAACCTAGCCGATCCCCTCGCTAAATTGGCCTCCATAGTCGACATGCCCGAGGGAATAACAGTGACCCCCTTCGTAGTTCAAAAGCAAGACAAATCGACCCATTACTACCATATTGAGCTTGTCTCCACAGAAGACCCCGAACTAGCCGGTTGCTGGTACTATGATATATGGTGCCTCCTCAAACATGGTAGGTATCCCGTTGGTGCCAACAAGAACGACCGAGCTACTCTTCGAAGGCTGGCCACCCAGTACACCATCTGTCATAAAGCACTACTCAAGAGGAATTTCGATGGAACTCATTTTCATTGTATCGCAGGGGCTGACATTGAAAAGATAATGCAGAAAATGCACAGCGGGGAATACGTCCCCCACATGAACAGTCACATGCTTGCCAAGAAGATCATCCGACAGGGATACTATTGGACCACCATGGCCCAGGATTGCATCGCCTATGTTCGGAGATCCCCTAAATGCCAACAGTTCTCCAACCTCCAACACCTACCTCCGCGGGAATTATACAACATGACTTCTCCCTGGCCGTTCTCCACCTGGGGTATCGACATCATAGGGTAGGCTACGCCAAAGGCTTCAAATGGGCATGAGTTCATCCTAGTAGCCATTGATTACTTCACCAAATGGGTCGAAGCTGAGTCATAAGTAACATTAAATGCCAAGAAGGTGGCCAAATTCATCAAGAAAAATATCATCTGCCGATATGGGGTCCCGCACGAGCTAGTGTTAGATAACGGGTTACACTTCGAGGTAGAAGTCACATAAGTTATCAACGAGTATGGGATTCAGAGACACAAATCTTCTCCCTACCGACCTCAGACCAATGGTGCAGTTGAGGCCACCAATAAAAACCTCAAAGCCATCATCAGCAAGATGATCGAAAGTTGTAGGGATTGGGCTGACCAGATCCCGTACGCCCTCTGGGGCTATCGAACCTCAATTCGAACCTTTACTGGGGCTACCCCTTACTCCCTGGTCTACGGCATGGAAGCAGTCCTACCTGTGGAGCTGGAAATACCCTCGCTACGCGTCATGCTCGAAAGCAAGGTTAGTGAAGAAGACTGGTGCCAAAGCCGTCTTGATGAGCTAGCCCTTATAGATGAAAGGAGATTGAAGGCTCTATACCACATACAAGGGTACCATCGTCGAATGGCGCGTTCATTCAATAATAAAGTCAAGGACCGCGGTGTCCGGGAGGGGGATTTAGCCCTCAAGGAGATGATAGAACCCATCTGGGACCCCAGAGGAAAATTTAAGCCCAATTGGAGCGGCCCTTACATTGTGAATAAGATCTTGTCTGGCGGTGCCGCCGTGCTCACTGACCTGGATGGGGAAGAGATGGCTTGTCCAGTCAATCTGGACCGTCTCAAGAAATTCTACCCCTAATCCAAAATCTCGGCGCGCTACGACTCTTCTCATCCCCCTTGTATTCTAAAAAAAAAAATCTTCATTTCCCTCTACCCAGAACTACGTGGGCCTGATCCTCTACAAAAACTATTTTAAAACTTTTTCAAAAAAAAAAAACCGCGGAGGTATGTAGGCAGCTCATACTCCCCACATGAGTGCGGCCCTTTTCTTTTTCACAAAATACTATTCTTTTCATACCTCCGAGAACGTTGGTTCATTCTAAACATCTACTTGAACAAAAGGATTATGTATGCCTTAGCGATCGGTATATATAATTCAAAATACAAAATTCATCGAAAGTCACAGCTGGATGATCAGAAACTTGTTTATTTCATTAATAAAAAACCACAGTACAGATTACATAAGAAAAAGGAACGAATAACTCCCTTCCCCCTACTACCATAAAAACCAGATAAAATCCCCCACATCTGTTACACAAATAAACTCCCTAGGAGTCCTACCCACAGCTACCCGAAGAGCCTGTACCCTCATCATCTGCATCCTGAGGACCCCAAGTTTCCCCTGCCTGAATAGAGTGCCTCAAACACTCCATGGACCGATGATCCTTAACCATCTTCGAAAAGACCACAACACCCCCTTCCATGGAGTCAGATAAAATAAACCACCTTTGACCAATCTCTACTGCTAACATCTTGCTGACTACTTTCCTCCACAACCACTTCATATAATCTTTGGGGACATGGTAAACCTTCTCGACAGACTGAGAGGGACGGGTCAACGGACGTCGATTTTCCCACAGAGATCCAAGCAACAGACGCAAGCGCTCAGTCAAATCTTCTACCGGAAAGAAATTTGAGGTCCGAGGGGGTACGACCTGCGCCCAGCCAAATTGACGTAAAAGTCGCCAAGGGAAATAAAAAGAGGTCTGTCTGAGACCAACCAGCCGCACATATGAATACTCTCCTAGCTCCAGAACTGGTTGCAACTGTCCCCACCAAGGCACTGACCAATATAGACCACGAGCCCCATGCTCCACAAGCCAATTCTCCCAATTCTCAACATGCAGGCCAACATGAATGAAGTAGCGCGAAAAGAAGTTGGGTACAACCGACAAAGGATATTCTGGAGGAGTTGATAAGTGGAATCTTTCAGACAACCACATGAACAGCATCACAGGGCTACCCCTCAAAAAGTCAGAACGATTTTCTCTCCAGGCATCCAGGCCATTCAGAGTCTCCGCCAATATCACCGCCGCGGGATTGCGACGGTATGACATCCATGAAGTAATGGCTGCAACTTGTCGGTCCACTCGCACCTCCCCAGTCACCAACAACAATTTTGAAACCAGGCCCAGAACAACGGCTCCAGCATAACCAGCATCACCTACTTCTCGCAAATGCACGGACTGCAACACCATCGGGAGGGAGATCATTCCTCCAGCAACTAACGATCTAGCCGTCGAAGGCGAGATATGAAGAAGCCCGGCCAACAAATCCCTAGGAGAGAGAGAAAATTCGGGTAAAGCCGCGACAACACTGGGATTCATACCTAGTATGGCGAAAAATTCCTCGTAGGTAGGACAAACTTCTTCCAATCCAAAGCGGAATACATGGTCTTCGGGGTACCAAAATTGTACTGTCGCCATCAGCATATTCCACTCAATAGGTCGATTACGCCACAAGGAAACTCGGCGCATGTTGAAAGCATCATAGTCGACATTATAAGAGAACATGGCTTCCAAGGCTTCAAGGTAATTGGCAAACTCGGTGCTACTAAGGAGAGCCATCTTGTAGGGGAAAGAAATAGTGGGCAAGTAGATAAGGATGCAAAGGTGTGATGAAAATACCCCACCCTTCCCCTTTTTTATACGTGATAACTCTCACAAAAGACATAATCCCTGCAGAAATTGGAGAGAATCCTACCCCACAAGGTACTAAAGGCTGAAGAGGGTACCAATTAAAGCTTTCAATTGATAGGACTGAACTGAACTGCCGATAGGCAGGCCAGGGTGCTTGCGGATCGACAACCCCCTATTTTTAGAAATTTCCTCCTTTCCTCTTTTGTCAAATCAGAAAACTCAATAAAAATAAATTGATATTCTCAAAAGAATTTCAAGAATCATGTTTTCTCCTTGTGGGATTCCTTTTTTTAAAAATAAAACAGCTTTCCTTTGAAAAATTCCAAAATACTCCTGTTTTTACGGTCTCAGCAACAAAGTAAAAAAGCGCATGCATTCATTCATCATTAAAATAAAAGATAATCAAAAAACTACATTGCATTGCATATATCTGTTTTCTGTGTTACATCATTTTTGCAGGAAATAAAGAAAAAGCCAAAAACAACGGGACTCAGCCCAAACCCACTCTCTCTCTCTCTCAAGAGCTTCCACCCCTGCGACGCGCTCTCTTCCCCCTACGACGAGATGACGCACCCCCACTACCCGAGCCAGAGTCTTCCCCGGACGAGGTTGACAACACCAAGCAAGAAGGAACAGGGACAGCATCCCGAATATGGGCAGTCGCTGATGATATCCAATCTCTGATGTCTCTTAGTCAAGTGGTTGACACCCGAATTTGCTACAAAGAAAAGACAGAATCAGTATCAAGCAAAAGAAGTCAAAAAGAGGAAAAGGACCGAAAGGTTTACCGCAGGATGAAGGACCTCCTCTGTCAAACCCAGCTCCTCCGAATCCATCGCGAGGGGACGGTGCAGCATCGGCACTATCCCTCCATCAGCCCGCCGGATGTTGTACGAAGGAGTGTGCATCCGAACAAAAGTGACCTCCGATGTCGTTGCCGCCGCAGGTGCCGACGGACCACCACCACTATGGGAGGATCCCACCGCCCGACTCGAACCAGCAGGAGGGAAAGGCAGAGCGTCATGTATGCTGGGCGCTACCAACCAGCTCGTCACAAAGTCCATATAGTCATATGGTGCAGCCGTATGAGTGTACAACGCATAGGACTCGCCAATCATAGCCGCGATCCTCTCATCCTCCAACAGCTGTCGCTCCCGCCTCATAGACATAGGAGGCTGTGCGGGAGGCACCACCACCTCCTCCTCCGCAATCTGACGAATCACCCTATCCTCGAGGTACCAGGAATGGCTGAACTCATGCGCCAACAAATTCCTCATCTGCGCATTCACCCCAGTCATCCTCGTATCCTGAATGGCTATCCCCTAAGAATAAAAGATCACCTGAAAATCCCCAAGCAGACATGAGTCAATACAAGATCAGAAGGTGCCAAAAACTAAGACTGAAAAGGAAAGGACCTTACCCGACCACTGGTCAGGTCATTCAAGACCTGACGCATCGCCTCCAGGGAGAGAGATCCCTTCGACTGCCGGTTGGTCTTACGCCATCGATACAGTCGGTAGAAGTCCCCAACGGTGTCGTCCTTCAGAGAAATCAGCGGGGTGTTGCACCCAATAACATCATAGAACCACGTCTGAATTCACAAGCAAAAAGAGACGCGTAAGGAAAATGCGAATGCATGAAAGGAAAATGCGAATGCATGAAATGAAAATGCGCAAAGTAAAGAATACCTCAAGGAGATACGTGGCTCCAGTAAAGGTTTGCTGGCAGCACCAGCTGAATGCATCCAAAGAAGAGTAAAGGGTCGCCAAGGTCAGACTCCCCCAATCATAAAAAGGGATGTTCGAAAACATCCTCAAGTACGGCAAAAACCACAAATGGACGACGTCGCCACTCGACGCCACTATGAAACCTCCCAACACTAACAAGATAAGCAACCGGTCCATCTGCCTCACTTGTAGCCCGTCCTCCACATAAACCACCCTGCTCAGCAAAACATCCTTCAGCAAGGACAGTCGGATAGAATCCCCAGAGACTATCCTCCTCACATCACCAAGTGCCGCATGCACCGCCTCCGGCCTCACACGTAAGGAGCGATCCACCTCTATCTTCTCCCCATCACAACCCAGCCCCAACAGTTGCTGCACATCTATGGGAGTCACCGTCATCTCCCCAAAGCCAAAATGAAAAGTGTGGGTGGTGTCCCACCACCTCTCCCCCAAGTCACACAAAACTGTTGTCGAACGAGGCGTCTCATCCAGCGCAGTCACCAACCTCCCAAAACCCGTTGATGATACCATCCAGCATACCACGGGTGGAAGATGCTCCCAAACATCCTTAAGCCCCGGCGTCCCGTGGGCACGCATGTTCTTCAAAGAAATATCCGACTGGTAAAAGGAAAAATTCAGTCAAAGGTCAAGAAAAAGGAAAAATCACCCAAAAAAGAAAGGAATACCAAAGGTTAGGTTACTTACATAACCGCCGAGAATCACTCTCGAAGAGCGATGACGTCACGGTTCCCCCAGCAAGGTCCGCTCATCCGCAACCGGCTCGAATGCATCGAAGGCATTCTCGTTCCCCAAAGCAAGGGGCACCCTATCCCTCCAATCCACATTCGCCCAGTCATCAACGGTCAACTACTCCTGGTGGACATCAATGCTCACAAAGGCGGCCATTTCTTAAAGAGCGGAACGTTAGAACAATTCGCAGAAAGAAATCGCAGAAAGAGAGAAGGCAAGAAGCTGTGAAAAATGAAGGGAATTCGCCCCCTTTATATAGGAGGCCAAGAGCCATGCCGATCGGCACTGACCCTAGCCATACCGATCGACACTATCTCCTCACCTTCCTGAGGCAGTCCAAAAGTCCGTGCCACTGCCGAATGGCACCCCTCAGTCCATGCCAGCCGGCACCCCCTTGAAATTTCGTGCAGAAATTCCCAAAAAATTCCAAAAAGCCTCGAAAAATCCCCAGAAAAATCCTAAAAATCTCAAGGAGGATTTATAACGTTTTCATCAAGAAAATTTTGCACTCCTTCAGGCGAAACCTCTTTTTCCCCAACGGAACCCTCAAAATCCGAGCGAATGAGCTCTCAAGCACTGCGCATGGACCACCTAATCACCTCCTCAGCAGAGTTCACGACCACAAACCGGTTATCTCCCCAATAATCAGCTCCTCTGCTCAAATCAAGGACACAAAGCCTCCCCAGCCATCGGCTACCCGGTGTAAAACAATATCACATGGTATTTTCCCCAGCGGATTTTAGATGAATCACTCACCCCAGGCGATCTCTCCCAAAGGACGATCCAAATCTTCTCCATCTCATTCATCGTTCCCCAGCGGAACTAGGGCTGGCAATTTTTGACACGATAACCCGTTTATGGTAATAACCCGAAATGACCCGATTAGCTTGTATAGATTTAAAAGTACCCAAAACTTATTCTCAAATAAAAATCAACGTGACCCGAAAATGACACGACTAACCCGAATTGCCACCCCTGAGCGGAACCTCAAATCCAATTCTTATCCCCAGTGGAACTCTTTTCTTTTCCCAAAGGAAATGCACTCCCTCTTGGGTCAGAATTGGCCCCGGTCTTGGATCGTCACCTGAGTTAGGTCAGAATTGACCTCGGTCCTTAGTCGTCACCACTCTTGGGTCATATTTGACCCCGATCTTGGATCATCACCTGAGTTAGGTCAGAATTGATCTCGGTCCTCGGTCGTCACCACTCTTGGGTCAGGATTGGCCCCGATCTTGGATCGTCACCTGAGTTAGGTCAGAATTGACCTCGGTCCTTGGTCGTCACCACTCTTGGGTCAGAATTGGCCCCGGTTTTGGATCGTCACCTGAGTTAGGTCAGAATTGACCTCGGTCCTCGATCGTCACCAATCTTGGGTCAGAATTGGCCTCGGTCTTTGATCGTCACCTGAGTTAGGTCAAAATTGACCTCGATCCTCGGTCGTCACCACTCTTGGGTAAGATTTGACCGTGGTCTTAGATCGGCACCTGAGTTAGGTCATAATTGACCTTGGTCCTCGGTCATCACCACTCTTGGGTCAGAATTGGCCCCGATCTTAGATCGTCACCTGAGTTAGGTCAGAATTGACCTCGGTCCTCGATCGTCACCACTCTTGGGTCAGAATTGGCCCCGATCTTGGATCGTCACCTGAGTTAGGTCAGAATTGACCTCGATCGTCACCACTCTTGGGTCAGGATTGTCCCCGGTCTTGGATCATCACCTGAGTTAGGTCATAATTGACCTCAGTCCTCGGTCGTCACCACTCTTGGGTCAGATTTGACCCCGATCTTAGATCGTCACCTGAGTTAGGTCAAAATTGACCTCGATCCTCAGTCGTCACAACTCTTGGGTCAGAATTGACCCCGGTCCTGGATCGTCACCTGAGTTAGGTCAGAATTGACTTCGGTCCTCAGTCGTCACCACTCTTGGGTCAAAATTAGCCTCGGCCCTCGGTCGTCACCACTCTTAGGTCCTCAAAATCGACCTTGGCCCTCTGAATTGGTCATCCTCGCTTCCTTAGGTCCTCAAAATCGATCTCGACCCTTTGAATTGGTCATCCTCGCTTCCTTAGGTCCTCAAAACTGACCTCGACCCTCTGAATTTGTCACCCTCCCTCCTTAGGTCCTCAGAACTGACCTCGACCCTCTGAATTGGTCACCCTCGCTCCTTAGGTGCTCAGAATCGACCTCGACCCTCTGAATCGGTCATCCTCGCTTCCTTAGGTCCTCAGAACCGGCCTCGATCCTCTAAATTGGGCATCATGCGGTGTCTAATCGACGACCATCTTTTGTTCCAAACTCACCCGTCGAGGGGCTCTATAGACACCTCATTCTGTTACCCCCTAACTCTCCTTAGGTCCCTAGTACCTCCACTCATCACTGTAAACCCTGGTCACGTCCCGATTACTGACCTGAAAGCCATCGGACACTCCCCGACTCAGTTGGACCCAAAAGTCAAACTCTTCATCTCGATCGAGACTGAATGAATCTTCGAATGGCACTAAAAACCCTTTCCAACGGTCCACCCCGTGCGCGATTCTGACTTACCATGCGGACGAATGATCCGTTTGCATCCGAAGCCCAACCTAGAGGCCACCGGGCGCTCCCGGGGTCTGTTTGACCTAAGTCAACTCTTCGTCTCGACCGAGACTGAATGAATCTTCGAAGGGCACTGAAAACCTTTTCCAATGGTCCATCCCGTGCATGATTTCGACTTTCCATGCGGACGAACGATCCGTTTGACTCCGAGAGGTCACCGAATGCTTCTCGGGCCCGGTTGACCAAAGTCAACTCCCCAAACCGGGTCAAACTCTTTGGAATTCGAAGTACATCTCCTAACCTTTCTAACGGTCCGCCCCATGCATGATTCGGACCTACCATGCGGACGAACGATCCATTTGCGTCTGAATAATCTCCCGTCCAACGGACCGACAAACGCTTCCGAGTCACATTTGACCCAAAGTCAACTCCCCAAATTAGGAGGGGTCCCAAGGACTTTCGAAGGTCTCTGAAATACCTTTCCAAGTTATGCCTCGTGCGCAATTCTGAACAATGGTTTGCCCTCGGCGGCCAATTTTCTGAAAAAGCCTGAAGCGCACTGCCAAATGGCAGGTCCCAAACCCTACCTATCGGCACCTGCCGATAGGTAGTTCCATGGCAATGCCGATCGGTAGACCCCTGGACCTATATATGGAGGCCTTGGCCTCATTTGCAAGGAGAGCCCAGATTTGATAAAAAATCTCTCTGAACGAATCCCATAAACCTCTCTCGAAGGCAGCGTGATTTCAACTTCCAAATCCCTTTTTTACTTCCACTTTTCATCATCCTTTTCATCAAACCTGGTGAATTAACCACTCTCCACCATCATTCAAAGTGCAAGGGCTTCTCTCCAACATTCAAGATCAAGCTCAAGATCTTCAAGAAGGTTCAACTTTCTCAAACTCTCTCCTAAATTCTCTTAAATTTGCAATAACTTGTTTTCTTACTTAGCACTTTTATTATCTTATTTCACATATCCTACCATACTTTTTATCTAGTATTATTGCACATATCCTATTTTCATATAAATAAAACCCAAAAAACAAGAAAAAGAGGGTTTGCTCATAAACTCCAAATAGGGATTCTCACACTTTTTCCACACTCTTCGCACAACTAAAACACTTTTTTTTTACACACACACATTTACAAATAAGAGATTTCTCCATTTAGATTTATGGGTCAAACCCCACCCCTCGTTTTGTATGTGAACTATGTGCACTTTGATGCCTTTATAGGCTACGTAGGCGTCTCGGGGTAAAACCCGAGACTCGAGACCTTTTCTCACTTTTTCTCTTATTTTCTCTCTTCTCTTTATCTCATTTGTATTATATTCTATACATTCGTTCTTAGTGACGTATTATTCCACAAGCGTTATCGTTCCCTTATAACAATCAACGCAAGGGTAATCGCACATATCCTATTTTCTACATTAATCTCACATTCCTACGGATGACTCGCTTTATTTTTTCCATGATACAAGTCGAGGATTCCTACCTCCATTCTATATATACACATATCACGGGGGGAAATATAAAGGAAAATAGCAAATATCCATGAGAGACCGAAAGGGCGGAATGGGTGCCTAACACCTTCCCATTTCGTAACTAAGCCTCCGAACCCTTCTCGAATCATTTTGGTTTCGCACGCACCAGTATGTCTTTGGATGCCATCCTTAGGGGTGGCTTCCCTTTTTTCTTTTGTCTGTTTTGAGTAAAATAGACTGGCGACTCTGAATCTCTCTACATTTTCACACCTCACAAATCGACGCCGGCCGAAGCACTCTCCCGAGAGAGGGGACGCGCGGGACCCGAAGGATCCTTTCTCCCTCCGCGGAGGGGATCGGGGATCGCCACAGATTTAACCCAAAGTATTTAGGTAAATCTTTGGCATGAAGCATGACACAAGCCATCTCCTGAATAGTGTGATTCTTACGTTCAGTAATTCCATTTTGTTGGGGGGTCTTAGGTGCACTAAACTCATGTTTGTAGCCATTATAATCACAGTATTCAATCACTCCTGAATCAATAAACTCACCGCCTCTATCATTTCTAATCTTATTCACTTGGGATTCCTTTTCATTTTCAATGCGAAGTAAAATTTTTAGAAATTTACTAAAAGTTTTAGATTTCTATTTTAGGAACGCAATCCAAGTGAATCGAGTGAAGTCGTCAACCATAACAAGAACATAATTGTTTCCACAAAGGCTTATAGTTCGAGAGGGACCCATTAGGTCTATATGGATGAGTTCTAGAGGTCTAGTGGAGAGACGATCCTTAATCTTCTTATGAGGAGCCTTAACCATTTTTCCTATTTGACATGGTCCACAAGTTACATTGGAAAAAGGTTTGATATTAGGGATACCTCTAATTATCTCTTGAGAAGAGAACTTGCTTAGGCTGTCGTAATTTATGTGACCCAATTTGTTGTTCCATATCTCATTGTCATCCAATCTGGCAATGTTACAAACTTCAATACTCGACTTAACAGTATAAAAATTTTCTGGAGTACGAAGTCGTGTAATAATGCACTCACCATTTTCATTCAAACTTTGCAGTTATTCTTTGAAAAGGTGACAGTATGATTTGAGCCAAAAAATTACGGAATGCTAAGTAAGTTGGCTTTGAGACCCTTAACTAATAGCACATTTTCAAGAACAAGAAGACCTTCTTCATGGAGTGTTCCTTTACCTATGATTTGGGCTGATATACCATCTCCAAACATGACACTTCCATCGGAGAAATTATTTTATTTGAAAGTTTGGTATCATCCCCAGTTATATGTTTAAAACAACCAGAATCCAAATACCAACTAGATGATGTGTGTTGGGATTTTAAAGCATTAATAACAATGTTACACTTCATCTGAGGTACTAGATCACCTTTCCTAATCCAAATTGCTCTTATCTTCAAAAGCTTGCGCTTATTTGCTCTCATTTGATAAAACTTACGAGCATGAGGTTTTTGTTGAAAAATGTTTTGCGCATGCCTTTGTATTTTACGAAAAGGTTGATAATATCGATCAATAGGTTTAGTTAAGAATTTGGAATTCCTATTTGATTATGTACTTTTAGTATTGAATCTTCTCTTCCTATTACGATATTTAGAATTCCTATCAGGCTGCCTAGGTAAGACATAATGGTTTCGATTCTTCCTAGAATAGTTAAAGTTCTAGTACATAGGAGAGGAGTAAAATGGTTTATAGATGTGTTTTGAAAAACATCCTTCAAGTGAATGTCCGTAGACATCACAATATGAACAGTATAGGTTATATGTAGACTAATTTTCCTTAGGAAATACGTTTGAAATCTAGGTTTGTTTTTATTAACCATTGGCTGAAATAGAGGTACGAAACGTCTTATAGGAGGACAAATGTATTTGGCCTTAGGCTCAACTTTTTCCTTTGAGTTACTTGACTCACCAATGTCTATAATTTTATGTTGTCTCAAAATCATTTTCTTAAGACTAAAAATCTGGACAGACTTCCGTAGGTCTTCTTCCCTCAGATACAAACATAATACTTTTAAACATTTTGGGTTGTTTGTCATCTTTGGGACAAAATCATATTCCAGTCCGATCATCAGAACTGGTTTTGCTATTAGCAATAAATTCCTCAAAGCATTTTGAATTGTTTTCAAACTTAGTAATTTTTTTTAAAATAGTTGAGGTCTTTTCCTTAGTTTGTTCCAATTCCAACAAAGTAGCTTTATATTTTTCTCCAGAATTTCATTCTTTTCGGACAATTCCTTGAATTTTTCAACAAAATGTTTTGTTTGATTTTCATAAACTAGACATTGGGTGGTGTACTCTTCAGCATTAAGTTTAACCATTTAGCTCATGTCATCTAGTTTCCTAGTGAGGAGGTCTTTGACAATTTTGTCAAGTTTGGAGCTCTTCTTTAGAGTCATAGCATACAGTGTGTGTATATCAGGGAGGTCTTCATTATCTGAATCACTGTGTGCATAGTGTGTAGTGTCCCTTGGATATTCAGTTTTAAGACTCACACACACATTAGCATCAACATTATCGCTTCCCATTTGACTCACACACCCCGTATTGGCATCAATAGTATTCTCAAGTATTAAAGAGTCCAATCCAGTAATATGATTATTCACTATAGCATGAGTAGAACTAACAGTATCAAGTCCAGTCGGAGACACATGCAGATCATCATTGTAAATGATTTTTGCAAAGAATGACATACAGGGGTCAATAGTGTTAGGTGACCCAGGCTCATCATTTTTAGAGTCACTTGAGTCATCCCATGTCTTGCATAGGTTAGCCCTAGTATGATTATGGTTCTTATTCAAATTTACTCTACAGTCTTGTGCCATATGTCCTAACTTTCCACATCTATAGCATTCAACATTCTTGAGATCTCTCTCAGGTCTCTTGGGATTATGGGTATTATGGTTCTCACATCTCTTCTCATGAGGTCTGCTACTGGAAGGATTGGGATAATTGGGCTTGCCTTGTCCATTTGCTATTTTATTTCTAAACTTTATCAGTTTCTTAAATTGTTTAGACATCAAGGCAATCTGATTATCAAGACTATCCAAGTTACATTCCTCATCAGATTCTAAGTCAACATTAGGTATAGACAATTCAGGTTTTATCAACTTAGAGGAGAAATTCAAATTAGAACTGGACTGTTTCCTATGGGACTTAGTTAATTTCTCCTTGAATCATAGTTCCATTTCCACAGTTCTCAATTTTCTACTGAGGAGTTCATGGGTAAGATTTTGATCACTCAACTCCTCAATTGCATACCTTTTGTTGTCAAATTTCTGTGGTAATGATCTTAGAATTTTAGATACAATTTCACTCCTAACATAAGTAATACCATTTGCATGTAGTTTGGTCACAATATCAGCTAATTTGATATAGAATTCATCGAATGACTCAGAGTTTGTCATAATCAGTGAGTTATACTGCTGAATGAGCATCTGTGTTTTAGCAGCCTTAACTCTGGTATCACCTTCATGTGCAATCATAAGTGTATACCAAGTTTCCTTATAAGTGGTACAAGATGATATCCTTTTGAAGTTATGTTCATTTATAGACATAAAAATGGAATTCTTGCCTTTGTTATTGTTCAGAGAATCTTACTTCTCTTCTTTAGTGAATTCACTTAAATTTTTCTTAATCCTCTCAGTATTTCCAACAGTGGCTAGTTTTGTAGGATAAGTGTATCCATTTTCAACAATGCCCCAGACATCATCTCCCAAGGTTCCTTGTCTGAAAGCAACCATCCTTACCTTCCAGTAAGGAAAGTTATTTCCATCAAAGAGGGGGGATCTAGACAAGTTACCAAATCTTTCAAATTTCTCGTCCATTATTTGATTTCAATAAAACAATTTCAGAAACACAAGATCTTTAAAGAAAAATTTCCTAAGCTCTGATATCAATTGAAAAATACCACTTAAGTTGTTTAATATAAGAATAAACTATCTAAGTAGCTCTAAAATGTTTTTTGGGGAAACTCTTTTCTTTAAATCAAACTATTTTAACACAAGATGTGTATAATCAAATTATGTACGAGATATGTTCAAGATTATATAACTAGTTTTGAAAAACAAAACTTAAAACAGTTTAACTCAGCACACCAACTAGAAAAGAGGGTGAGGAGATGTAGAAATATTAAGTCCACACAAATTTTTAACGTGGTAAAACCTCACCCAACAGATGAAACATCCACGGTGACTTCTAAGTCACAAACCAAAAATCTACTAAAACAAAATATTCAAGTTACAAGCTATTTAACACACAAGCAAGTAAATCAGACCTACACAAGTTTAGAATATATACCAACTCCACTGGTTTGATTCCAACTTCTCTGCAGTTCTGATGTTGCTATGGATTTCTCAACTTCGTAACTTCTCTGATTTTGTTCCATCTTTACGTCGACTCTTGAAGTTCAAGATCTTAAATCCAACACTTCTTGTGTAGTAGTGTGATAAGTGTATTGTGACAATGTTCTAACACATGCATGTACACACACACACACACACACACACACACACACACACACACTTATTTATTCAAATAGATCCGATCAAATTACAAATCAGATCTAAATGATGTTAGGATTTCTGTTTCTCTCTTCTTTAAAGAACAAATGACTTCTTGATCTTTCAATATATTCCCAAATCCAAGGTTACCTTACTCAGAAGACGGTCAAGGTTTTAAACAATTTCAGAGTTTTTCAAAATGATTTTTGAAATTGTAAACCATCTATTGCGATTTGAACTAGACTAGAAGTCTTGTTTTGCAAGAACTAGAAACAGAAATAAGATTTGTTGATTCTGAAGTTTTCAAAAAATATTTACAAATAGAAATAATCAACAAATATGATTTCTCAAGATGAGAAACAAAATAATGCAAATATAAGTGATATATGACATAAAATAGTTAGATCTACAGATTCTATAAGAAGAAATATAGATCAAACCAATATGACTAAGTTGGAATGAAGAGGATCAAACCACGAATAAGCTTTAACCAACCCAGCAACAACTCTCAAAACACTCAGGTTTTGGTTTAGGGTTAAAGATATATAGTATTTGATCGAAAACAGGTTAGGATTTGTAAGAAAGAAACAAAAGGTTTCTTCTCTCTCTGTAAGACTCTTTCTCTCTCTTTTGTCTCTCAAAAAATGAGGAAACCTTAAAAAGACAAAAAACTAAACTCAGGCAAAGGGTTATAATCCTTATATATGGATACGATTTCACATGGATAAAAAAAGAGTAACATGCAATCGTTGATTAACACAAATGAACAAACTAGAATAAATAAAGGAATATGAGTCTGTGAAGAAACATAAATCGGTTCACTATAAACTCAACACGCGGATGGACAGGATCTGTTTCAAACGCGTGTTTTTAGAGTTTTAAAAATATAAATTGCTCCCAAATAAGTTTGTGCCGATTTCAGTTTCTACCCAGAGCAGTTTTATGGAGAAAAATATAATTACAAATCAACCACAAAACTTTATTAAGAATATATTTTCATTTCCCAAAAAAATCATTTAAATTCTTAGAAAATTTAAATAAATCCCAAAAATTATTTAAAACACATTTTAAGGGAATATAACTCACTCATGCTTATATCATGACCAAATCAATATATGAATGCAATCCTAGTGTGATATGAGTGTGTTATACCTTCTTGCACTTGTAGAGGAATATCAATGAAGCTTATGAAAGTTCTGAGGCTTTTTGGTTCAACTAGGGATAGACACAATTTTGTCTCTATTTTCAAACTAGATGAGATCCAATATAATGTAGAGTTAAGTGAGTCAAAGATATAGGGTGCTTCAATAGGTACACCCATGACCTATATATATACATATTCAGTAGGTATTAACGCAACTTAATCATCATTATTCTTACGTAGTATATATCACTCGAGTACTCACCGTACTTTCAACTTACGATTTTTCTCACTATCGCATTCAATTGAGTATTATTCTCTACTCTAAGGTCCCTAGTTACCCCTTATTATTTCGGTATCTAAGTCTTCCTTACCCTACTGGTCTATACAATAATCTCACTCATGATTTCCAGTAATTTAATTCTCATTCTCTCGAATTAAATCATGTTACAATTTAAGCGTGTTTAATTATCACTTTAATCCTCTCGATAAATCTAAGCACGTAACCCCATCATAGGCGCCTATTGTAATATAATTAATCTCTCATTATATTATAACAAAGTCCCCAAAGTTTCCCCGATAACAAATTAGAATTTTGAGGCTTAAAAAGAGAAATTTTACTTTTTCTGAGAAACCGAATTGATTCGCCTCTCGACCGAATCGATTCGAATTTCGTAAAATCGTCTTCTTCCTTATGGACTTGCGTTTTTCACCATTTTCATTCCCATAACTTACATGTTTCTCCACCAAACTTGAAACCAATTGTCCCAAACCTTTTCTACATATGTTAGGACAGTCTCTAAAGTAATTTTAACATCAAAACATTACTATTATCATTCAAGAACGGATTAAATCATCTAATCCTTAAAAACCCTAGATTTCTATGTTCTTTCTTCATATCCAACATAAAACTCAGATTTAATTCATTGAGATTATCATATATCATCTGATTTCTTGTCCTCTACAGATGTGAAATCAAACTACATGCAATTCCTACCCAAATATGAGTTTTAATCATTCTTTTCATCCAAAAATATCAATTTAATCAAACTGATAATGAAACCCTCACAACATGGGTATTATAAGCTCAAAAGAATTTGCAATAAACACTTACCTTGATCAGTAGGGTCTGATTTCGTGGTTGGGATGGTGGATTGATGGTCTCCTCTTCCAATCTTTACCCCCACGTAGTTTTTGGTGCAAGAACAAGATGAAAGCTCCAAGAATTTTTTCAAAATCTCCAAGAATTCTCTCATTTTCTTCTCTAATGGTCTCCCTTTGTTTTCAACACTCTTAACCCTAACCCCTTCTACCTAACATCTGATATAAGATTGGTAAATTAGTAGATCCCTCTACCCTAAGCTACTAAGAGAGTAAATTACCCTTATACGATCTCGGTTTAGTCTAAAAATGCTCCAGGTTCCAAACAATACCGTCGGGTATACTATTTTGATTATTTCGCCCCTTTCAGTATCATTCGTGACATCAAAATCATCATCTGAGTCACGTTACACCAATATACTATCTCAACCTCAATTAGTCTACACACGACTCTCAGTTGAGATAAAATCCAATTACGTCAATATCACTCGCTATGACGCGTAATAATTTCCATACGTTATTTACTATTCACTTAGTAAATCTTATTCATAGTAATAATCATCATCTCCCTCGATTAATATTTAATAAGAATATTATCATTCGATTCAATTACGTCCCTCGTGTAATTTAAAATAAAACGAATTAATTAAATTCGAAATACGCAGAAATACGGGGGATTACATACTTCCCCCTTACAAAGGAATTTTGTCCCTGAAATTAGAACATACATGGGGTGAATAACTCGGGATACGGCTCTCATATGTCATCCCCTAGCTCCCAAGTAGACTCATCAACACTATGGTTTCCCCACTGAACTCTGATGGGTGGCACCACCTTAGACCGCAGCTTACACTCACTAGGATTCAGAATAGCCACGGGCCTCTCCTCATACAAGACATCTAGATGTAAGTCAATCTCCTCAAGTGGAACATACCAGAAAGACCTATAGCTCCTCCTGTATTTCTTCAGTAATTCCACGTGGAACACATTGTGTATCCGATGAATATGCTCCAGTAAACCCAGTATATATGCCACTGGTCCCACTCTCTCAATAATCAGGAAATATGCCACATCGAACAATCTCCATAAAGGCTCAAATTCAAGCGTTCATACAATCTAAAAATGAGCCATTTCATCGATGTTACGAGCATTTCAATGAGTTAGTTACCTCATGCCCCCATCATGGATTTGATTTAGCGCAAATAATTTCTTTTATCTATAATGGGCTGAACCTTAACTCCAAGCAACTCGTTGAAACCATGGGTAGTGGTCCGTTTGTCGACTTAGACGCCTACGATGCTGAGCTTCACCTGAGGTATGTCGCTGAGACTACCCCATCCTTGGATACATCTGACCCTATTGCTCAAAATCGAAATCGTCAAGTGAACACCACTCCATCGGCGTCCGACCTATTTCATGTAGAGAAGCGTTCTATAGCGGACAGTCGAATCGATATACTTAAGAAAGAAGTGTGAGACCTACGTGGGATATGTGGAAGAAGACCAACTGGATCCATACCAAACCCCGTTGAAAAAGTGTGTGCAATTTGTGAGGCGGGTCATTCAACTGAGGAATGCCCGACTATACCCGCCTACAAAGTGATGCTTTAAGAGAAAGTTAGTGGTCTAGGAGGATTTAAGGGTAATTTTGGTGCGCCGCACGGAAATTCTTACAACCCTTCTTGGAAAAACAATCCTGGTTTTAGCTATGGGCAACACCATGCTGCAATGAACCCTACTTAACATGTTTCCCCTCCTCCACCACAACACTTTCAACAAACTCCACACATGCAAGGACATGTGCAAGCACCACCACCTCCAGGAGCATATATCCTGCCACCACGGAGAACTCTCGAGGATACCATGAATCAATTTATCACAAGCCAGACTTCAACCAATGCTAAATATGATCGTCTGATTAGCGACATAAATGCAAGTCTATCAAAGATACAATCCTCGTTGAGTGTCCAAGATAAGGGCAAGTTTCCTGCCCAGGGCTAAAGACCTCCCCAAGGTCAAACTAGTGTTAGCTCCACTTCTACTGAACATCAGGAGTCGTAGTGGGAGAGTCGTTGATTTATCACCTCCCCCACACAACACAACGAAAGATAAGGGGATTTCCCCCGGCACGAAAGTGGCCGAAGATGTCCCCTTAAATGAGAGTGACAAAGAAGACACTAGTGAGCCCGAGGTAGTTGTGAAACCACCCTCCGCGACACCATTTCCTCAAAGGTTGATTCCTTCCCATAAAGGAAACCCACGTGAAGACGTGATAGAAGTGCTAAAACAAGTAAAGCTGAATTTACCTTTCCTTGATGCCATTAAGCAAATTCCAGCTTATGCTAAAGTCATCAAAGACTTGTTGACGGTAAAGAGAAAGATGAAGGTAAAGAAGAATGTCTTTCTAGCCCAGAACGTGAGCTCCATTCTACTAAATGATCTCCCGCCTAAATTCAAAGATCCCGGTGCACCCACCATTTCCTCCATCATTGGATAAAACAAAATCGATAAGGCCTTACTTGACTTGGGAGCAAGTGTTAATATCCTCCCTTAATCCATATATAGGAAACTTGATTTAGGCGACCTCAAGCCCATAAATGTCACTCTCCAATTAGCAGATCGAACCGTGAAGATCCCAAGAGGCATAGTCGAGGACGTGATCATCCAAGTTGACACTTTTTACTTCTCGGTAGACTTTGTCATTTGGGACACGGAGCCCTCCTTTAACTCGAGTAACCATGTTCCCATCATCCTTGGGTGCCCATTGTTAGCTACGGCTAACGCAATCATCAATACTCGAAATGGGAGAATGCAACTCACCTTTGGGAACATGACCTTAGAGACCAACATCTTCCACATAGCCCAACATACGGGGGAAGAAGATGATCTTCACGCGATGAGCCTCATCGATGAGATAGTAGAGGAGTACATTGAGGAGAATTATTACAGAGACACCTTAGGGTCCTGTTTAGTGGCGAGACATGAGAGTGAGGGGATGTACACCGACTTCGAGAGGGAGGTTAGGGAGTTGAGAGAGTTACTCGAGGAGTTACCACCGAGGGATACACGCATGGTTCCCTCCAGCGACAAATTTCCAACCCTCGAATTGAAGAAACTCCCCTCCCATATTAAATATGCATACCTAGGAGAGGTTGAGACATTTCCTGTTGTTGTCTCCTCTAGCCTAGACGAAGAACGGGAGGGTAAACTGTTGAAATTTCTAAGAAAGCACCAAAGTGCTTTTGGTTGGTGCATTGATGATTTGAAGGGCATAAGTCCTTTGATTTTCACTCACAAGATCCATCTCGAAGAGGATGTTAAACTCTCAAGAGAAATGCAAAGAAGGCTAAATCCCAATATGAAAGAAGTAGTGAGAACCGAGATTATCAAGTTATTGGATGCTGGGATTATCTACCCAATCTCGGATAGCAAGTGGGTGAGCCCCATTCAAATCGTCCCGAAGAAGTCGGTTATGATAGTGATTGAGAATGCTAAGGGAGAGCTAGTTCCCCAACGTACCACCACCAGGTGGCACGTTTGCATTGATTACCGGAAACTCAATGCGGGAACTAGGAAAGACCATTTCCCCTTACCATTTATTGATCAAATTCTTGAGAGAGTAGCGGGCCACCCTTACTATTGCTTCCTTGATGGTTATTCCAGATATAACTAGATTGAGGTAGATGTACTTGACCAGGAGAAAACAACCTTCACTTTCCCTTTTGATACGTTTGCCTACAAACGTATGCCATTCGGCTTGCGTAATGCGCCCGCGACCTTCCAAAGGTGCATATTGAGATTATTTAGCGACATGGTCGAGAGAGGACTCGAAGTGTTCATAGACGATTTCAGCGTTTTTGGCTCCTCTTTCGATTGTTGTCTAGAACAACTGGAAAAAGTACTTGCCCGGTGTGTGGAAAAGAACTTAGTGCTGAATTGGGAGAAATGCCATTTCATGGTCATCGAGGGAATAGTTCTTGGCCACATAGTATCATCCAAGGGAATAGAAGTTGATAGGGAAAAAATAGATGTCATAGTTGATATTCCCCCACCAAAATCGCTTAAGGACGTGCGCTCTTTCTTGGGCCACGCGGGGTTTTATCGAAGGTTCATTAAGGACTTTAGCGCCATCGCTAGACCCTTAAAAAACTTACTCGTGAAGGACACCCCATTCGAGTGGACGGAAGCATGCCAAAGCTCATTTGAAAAACTGAAGACCATGCTTGTGTTCGCTCCCATCATGCAAGTTCCGGATTGGTCTTTACCATTCAAACTTATGTGTGATGCTAGAGATTATGCGATAGGGGATGTTTTGGGCCAAAGAAAAGATAAGCAGGCTCATGTCATCTACTACGCTAGACGGACTCTTACTGGACCACAACTCAAATACTCTACCACGGAGAAAGATTTACTAGCGGTAGTCTTTGCCCTTGATAAATTCCGGTCATATCTTATCGGTTCTCCCATTACTTACTTCACCGACCACGCGGCATTGAAATACTTACTTGCAAAGAAAGATGCCAAGTCGCGCCTCATAAGGTGGATCCTACTCCTACAAGAGTTCAATCTCTCCATTAAAGATAAGAAAGGGGTAGAAAACGTTGTTGCCGACCACTTATCACGGATTGAGTCCGACATACCGAGTGATCCCATACCCATAGACAAATGCTTTTCGAATGAGCAACTTTTTGCTACCTCTCCTTTGCCCTGGTTTGCGGATATAGTGAACTACCTTGTCACGGGAGCCGTCCCTCCCGATTGGACACCGCAAGATAAGAAGAGATCTATTACTTGGTTGCACATGTTTTTCTATGACGATCCCTTCCTTTTTAAATATTGCGCTGACCAAATCATCCGACGATGTGTACTGGATGACGAGATCCCCAAGGTCATCTAGTTTTGTCATTCGAAAGCTTGTGGAGGCCACTTTTCGACGAAAAGACGGTCGCTAAAATTCTAAAATGCGGCCTCTATTGGCCCACAATATTCCGGGATGTAAACGATGCTTGCAAATCTTGCAATAGGTGTCAACGGATGGGAGCCATTACTCAACGAGACATGATGCCTCTTACCCCCATACTCATCATTGAGATCTTCGACTGTTGGGGTATTGAGTTCATGGGTCCCTTCCCCCTGTCCTTTGGTTTCCTATACATCCTTGTCGCGGTAGATTATGTTTCTAAATGGGTGGAAGCTATAGCTACCAAGACGAATGAAAACAAAGTGGTGATAAAGTTCCTGCAGGAACACATACTTTTTCGCTTCGGTGCACCGAAAGAGATAATCAGCGATAATGACACTCACTTTTGCAATAGGCCATTCGAGAAGCTAATGAGAAAGTATGGTGTCGTTCACAAGTTGGAATGATTTATCACCCACAAACGAATGGGCAGGCCGAACTAGTAAATCGGGAAATCAAGAACATTCTTGAAAAGACCGTCAATCCTACCCGGAAAGATTGGTCACTTAGATTGAACGATTCACTATGGGCCTATCGCACCGCATATAAAAATCAACTCGAAATGTCCCCTTTCCGCTTTGTGTACGGAAAACCTTGCCATCTCCCCATGGAGTTAGAAAACAAGGCATATTGGGCAATCAAGGAATTAAACTATGCCTTGGATAAGGCCGGTGAAGCCCGCAAGCTTCAATTGAATGAGTTAGAAGAACTACGCAATGATACGTATGAGAATGCTAAAATTTCCAAAGAAAGGATGAAACTCGCTCACGATAACATCATTCGATGCAAAGAGTTTCTTCCCGGGCAAAAATTTCTTCTCTATAAATCTCGGCTTCATCTCTTTCCAGGCAAGTTGCGATCACGATGGTCTAGCCCGTTCGTTGTGAAGAATGTTTTCCCTCATGGAGCTATTGAATTAGACGATTTAAAAGGGGGAAATACATTCAAAGTGAATGGACAACACCTAAAGCCATATCTAGAGGCGTGTGTGGAAGAAGTCGACACCGTCTGGTTGTCGGACCCCGTTTACGGGGGAGAGTGAGTTGTTACAGCGAGGTCGTCGCACCCCCGACGCGTATGGGGTGAGAGTCATGTGTGTAGAGAGAGTCGCGTGTGTAGTGAGCGTCGATAGGATTAGGGTACATTCGGGAAAGAGCATTCGCATGTTTTGAGAATATTGAGTCAAGTCGCGTTGACCATTGGTATCGAGAGGTTTTAATCTAAAATTAATCGGGAGTATGTTGTGAAAGTGAAAATTTTCGGAGAAGAGCGTTCGAAACCAAGTTAGGGGAAATCCAACTCAGATATCTGGGCTGGACCGGTTCCTTTATTTTAAGGTCGGACCGGTCCGCCCCGGACCATTTCCTTTAATTTTGAGGCAGACCGGTCCGCTAGTCGGATTTGCCTAAATATTAAAGGACCGAACCGGTCCCCAGGCGGACCGGTTCGCCTTCTGCAGGTCTATTTTTTCCCCTTCCCTAGATTCACCCCCTTCTCTCCAATCCCATTCATTCCATCCAATTCGTTTCCCTAACTCCCAACCCTAACCTTTCCCTCCCAAATTCATCCCTTTTTCCCTCCAACCCTTTTCCCTCCAAATCCAACCCCTACCCCCACCCTTTCACCTATAAATACACACCCAAACCCTCCCTTCCCTCCACACCTTCAAACAAACTCCTCTCTTCTCCCTCCCTAATTTTCCAAGGAAAAATCTCTCTTGTTCTCATGGCCAACGCGCCGCCCCCACCAAGTATGACTCCACCGATATCCTCCTCTCCGGTCATGGCGAATTTCGTTCCCGCCAAGAGGAACGTTGGTGCCATCGATTTTTCGGCCCGGATCGCAAACTCCATATGGAGCGCACTGTCAAATGGGTCGGGCTGCTCAACTCCGTCACCGCCCTATTCATGGCCTGGGGGTGGTGTCGATTCCTCAATGAACCCTATCCAGCAGTTTGGGCGGCCGAGGTCCGATCCTTTTATGGCACCCTTGTTCGGACGGGCCAATTCGAGGCTCAAGCGTACGTGGATGGTACCATCATCCCATTTTCATTGGCCCGTCTCACGGCTAAGTTAGCCGACTACGATGTTTCGAACGTCCTAGAATTCACCTATCCACAGAACGTCCCCCCGATCGCCAAAGACGTGATCATGGAACGCATTGCACCGGATATGGCTTGGACGGGGCAAATCATCGCCGTTGGATGCCTTAATGAGAAGGCGCGCCTCACTTTTCAGATTATGTGCGCCAACATATTGCAAACGTCCAATGATTCAGCCATGCGGCCCCGGCAAGCCACTTTGACCTACCATCTATTCGACCCACACACTTCCATCCACTTCGCCCGCACCTTATACGCCGATATCATCAACGCGTCCTTGGATGAGAAAGGTGCTGCCCCACTGCCCTATGCCCGTTTGATCACTTCTATCCTCAAAGACGCTGGCATTGCAGAGCCGCTCGACTGAATTCGCATTCCCGGTACCTTTGGCCAGGGGACCCTCACTAAAAGCGCCAAACAGCTAGCTGTCCTACGGGCCCGGTGGGGAAGTGATAGTGAAAAGGAGGCTGCCTCGAGCGAGAGCGACAAAGAAGAAGAGGTCGCCGGTGCGGATGTCAAAATGGGGGATGTCGGTCCGGAAGAAGAGTCGGCGGACGAAGAAGACGACTCGAATTTTAAGTGGGCCGGTAGCGACCTCACAAACGTATGGCGGTGCTTGAGACGCGCTTCGACACCTTTATGACTGATTATCATCGCGATACGAGCTTGATGTTCCGTTTCCAAGCGGACATATACCGACGCCAAGGGGATCCCAATGAGCCATTGCCCTCCTATTTCTATGATCCCTATGGCCCCGATGCGCCCGGTTCCTCCCAACCCCTGCCCCAATAAAGCTTGATGTGGTTATGACAGTTTTTATTTCTTTTTCCTGTTCACATGTTTGTATGCTTTTCCTTGTAATTGTACCACAGTCTTGTTTGCTATAAAATTTGCATTTTTCTCCATTTGTTTGTTTTATTTCTCACACTTATTATTTTGCCTTGTTTAGATTTTAGTCCTTTTTGCTTGAGGACAATGCAAAAGTCTAAGTTAGGGGGGGGGGGGGGGGGGCACAAGTGTGTATTTCTAAAACTTCACAAATTTTCAAAAATGCCCAAAAATCTAAAAAAAAAAATCATAAAATTTTGAAAAATCCAAAAATATTTTTGTTCAAAATAAATAAAAATTGGTAATCAAATTTTTCAAAAATATCATTAAAAGTCGGTTCAAAGTCTAAAGTTGTAAAAATTCAATATACACAAAGCCGAAATTGACTAAAGATGAAAATTGACGACTTAACGAATAAGTGTGGAGATTAACAAACCCGGTGAGATTCGAGCCTATCACTTTTGCGAGTTTTTAAATCAATCCGAGTTAATTGTTAACTCAAAGTTCTTTTCAGCGCCTAAAAACTCATCGAGGATCTCAACACTTTCATTTTGATCGGTTATGAAAAACGTGTGTGATATTGCTTTGAAAAACGTGCCAAAATTGATCTCTAAACTTAAATTCATCTCGAAACGCATATGGTAACGCAGTAAGTAATTCGGACAATGAAGTAGGCCCTCGTTTGTTACCCAAAAATATTGGCCAGAATAAGATGTGAAAAATTATCCTTTTGTAACCCAAATTGAGCCAAAAAAATTTCCCTTTCGTTTGACAACCCGAAAAACCCCAAATAGCCCGGAATTGTGAAAAATAGAAAAACTCAGAATTTAAGTCTGAAAAGTGCATAAAAAGGGGCAAGAAAAAAATAGATATGCTAAAAAAAAATAGCAAGAAAAGAAAAGAAGTGAAAAACAGAAGAAAAAAAATAGAGAAAAAGAAGAAAAAAATGAGCAATAGCCCGGAAAAAGCACAAATGGACATCCTAAATGACTTTTCGAATTCCGAATTTCCCAACCATTTCCATGTTACCCAATATACCTTAAACCCCGAAAAAGTCCTAACCGAGTCTAAATTGCGAAATTGGTTACCGCGTGGAGAGCTAATACACCAAAAGATAATAAAAGAGATTGAATGTATGAAAAAGAGGCAATGTTCCCGTTTTTAAAATCGTAATCCGTTGATGAGATCCTATCACTATGAAATTTTCATCTTTCTACTTGTATGGTGGACTTTGCGTCCATTACATTTACCCTTTATATCACGCATACCGAGAGAATAGCCACATTCCGAGTGATTCATTTGAGAGAGCATTCCGTGAGAATTTGAAATCAAAATGAATTTTTGGATAAGTAACGTAATGATCAATCAGTGGAAATTGGCGGTTATATTTCCGGCATCGCACACACGCACTATGATGTGAGACTATTGAGTATGACTTGATGATGACTATTTTCTGGAAAAGTTTGAATTACACAATTTTTGCGTATTTTGAATCATCTTTGAGTCGAATTTTGTGGGTATATTCACTGCAAACCCTCACGAGACACAACTCGTCCTACTAGGTTAACCTAGGGGTTTAAAGGCTTGTTGCATACGTTAAATGCAATCGCTTGCCCGCGAAAAAGGTATTCTATCTTAATAAAATGTTTTTCAAGAGTTATGCCGTGCTAGGATTCTTTTACATTGCTCGGGACGCGTAAAGTTCTAAGTTAGGGGGTTTGATTAGGCATAAATTCTTCCCAATTTATCCCTTAATTTAGCTACTTTTAACACCTCGAACAACGTAATTGATTTGACTTTATCTCATAATCTTTCTACTGACTTCTCCTAACGAGTACACCGAGTTTCTGGTATTTCGTATTGCTTTTACAGGTATTTGATGTCAAGAAACGAAAGAAAGAAACCGAAAGAATCAAGAAAGATAAGCAGGAAATTCAAAAGGGCAAAAGTGTAATTTTTACCCAGAATTCGGATGAGGTACCTAAAGAGAAGTTGAAGATATCACATTCATAAACACATAGGAAGAAACGGTACCTCAATCGGAGTCCCAGAACAAAAGATATGAGCAGTCAAAATTGAGAAAAAAAAGTCAAACAGGCAGACCGGTCCGCCACTACCCCGGACCGGTCCGCTGTGCCATACTCCAGAAGACCCCAGATCTAAAGCAAACCGAAGAAGGATGAAAAATAAAAGAACCAGCCCGCCCTGGACCGGTCTGCCAGAAAATAAAAGGAACCGATCCGCATGGAAGGTAGACCGGTCCGCCTAAAGCCCGAACCGATCCAGCTATCGAGATCTTAAAATCTTATCTTCTCCTAAGAAGAGTCCTAGTGCAGCTGAAACTCCTGAATTGTTGTAAGGTATAAAAACCCGTTTTATTATCATTATTTACACGGAGAATTTTAGTTAATTTTCCATTTTTTTCTAGAAACCCTAGTTAGATACAATTTACAGTTTTAATTCCAATAGTGAAGATCAGTCAGAAATTATTTGATTACAAGTTTTATTAATTGTTGCTATTACTGCTTGGGTGAGATTAGTGAGTTATTTCCTCTCTTAAATTCCTTTCTAGATCAATTCACAAGTTTTCTTTAGATTAATAATGGTTTTCTGCACATTAAACACCGTTTTCATTACTTTCAGCATGTTAGGCTACATTTTCTAAGGCCGGGATACATGAACCCAACCTGATGTGTTAGTTGCATGTGTATAACATTAATCCTCTGAATTTAGTGGTTGATTACGACCGTATTGCGTAGGAACACAAAAATTGTAGATCTTTATATCTCGTTTGCCTCTGGGTAACCAGGATGATTTAGAATGCAATTCTAGTGTCACTATCGCGATACCGATTTACTCGTCCTCAGATTAAGTATGATGCGGGCTTGAACCTCATATACGTAATGCTTGGGAGTACTAAATTCTGGGTCAAATTAATCAGTTAAATTTACGATTAATATTATAACTGCAATACACTAGGGTTGGGGGATTGTATTCCCGTCCTCTTTTTCTCATCACATAGTTTAAAGTTTCAACACATTCTTCATTAATAATTTGGGTAATTTAGTCTAATTGCATCTTTTTATAATTTCATAATTGCACTTAGTTGTAGTCAATTCTCAAAATCAAATCATTTTTTCTTTCTTTTTAGAGTCAAAGTTAGGATTCCTTCGTCTTTTCCCGTCGTTACAACTTCGTTGTCTTAGTTCCCTGTGGATACGATCCCGAATTACCGGGTTTATTACTAACGCGACAGGCTTGCACTTGATCCTAGAGTGAACGCACATTAGAGACACTTTCTGAGTCGCGTCACTACCATAGCCAAAATCCACACTTCTAGAATTTAGCATACAACTGATGGTCCCGTAACATCTGCAGAACCATATGTAAATGCTCAGCGTGCTCCTCCTCAGTGCGTGAATAAACCAGAATCTCATCTATCAACACGATCATGAAATGGTCCAAAAACTCCCTGAATACTATATTCATGAGATCCATGAACACTCTTAGCGCATTAGTGAGCCCAAACGGCATCACCCTGAACTCGTATGACCTATACCGCGATAGGAAAGCGATTTTAGGCACATCCTCCTCCCGAATGTGCAACAGGTGATATCCCGATCTTAAGTCAATCTTGGAAAAGTATGTCGCCCCTCTCAACTAATCAAATAGGTCATCTATCCTCGGTAATGGATACTTATTTCATATCGTGACCTCGTTCAACTCCCTGTAATCCATGTACATGCAAAGCGAATCATCCCTCTTCTATACAAATAATATCGACGTACCGCACATCGATGTACTCTGCTGAATAAAACCTTAGCCCAAGAGCTACTGAATCTGCTCTCTCAACTCACGCATCTCTGAAGGGGCCATATGGTAAGGTGCTCGGGCAATCGGTCTCGACCCTAGAGCTAAATTGATCACAAACTCGATCTCTCGACTGGGTGGTAACTCGAGTATCTCCTGAAATATGTCCTCGAAATCCTTTACAACTAGAATCGCGTCTAACGAAATGACTATCTCCTTTGAGGTCTCCTCCTCAATATAATGTAAGTGTGTGCGTGACCCTCCCTCAGGAAGAGGCATTGCCACAAAGAAAATCTCATGCCCCTAAATGGAGAATACAATGGTCCTCTCATAGCAATATACCATCGCTCTATACCATGCCAACTAATCCATACCCAGAATCACATCATAACCCTCCATATCTAACACAAGAAGGTTTGCTGCTAAGCTCAGTCCCCCTATAACGATATCGACTCCTCTATAAATTGAGTGTATTAGTGACACACTACCCAACGGTGACTCTACACACATAAGGAGACTATCGGATGTCTCAAATAAATCGACAGCTCTAGTAAACCTGGCATTAGTAAATGGATGTGATTCCCTAGTATAAAAAATAATCTTACCCTCGAGCCTATAAATAGTAAACTTACCCTCCATTGCTGGCGGTGCCTGATGTGATGGTGGTATAGGTATATCCCGGACAATATACACATGCCTATAATTCATATGGCCTTGTTTCTGCTGTGGGGATGTGGGTGCTAGTGCTGGTGATATCGGAGCCTACTGCCCATGTTGGGCACCCTGCTGCAGTTCCCCACCCTGCTGTAAGAAATCTCTCCTCTTTTGACCCTGGTGGACACATATAAATCACTGCCCCAAAAACTCCCTCTGCCCCCTGCTGGCCTTGATGTTATCCCTGGTGACCCCAGCCTTACTGGCCACATCCATTGTATCCTTAGCCCAAACGGCCCTGAGGAACCTGATGCTGCTGATTAGGGCCTGCTGACCCTGCCTATAACCCTACCCCTCTGATTGATACCCTCTAGACCTGAATCTCTTCGCAGAGATCCCCTGTCAGGAATCCTTCCCCTGCCGTTGGCCTATCTGTTAGTACAGTGCTCTATCGGCGCCACTACCATTTTCCTTGCCCGGCTAGCTAAGCTCCACACCTCTCTTGCCCCCTATGCATGGAAGCGGTGATCCTGATAGTGTACAAAAGTGGAATTGATGACATCAGTATATGTCACCAATACGGGATTACCGATCAAGTGCTGCCTAATCTTCCAGGCCAAACCGTCCATAAATATTGCTTCCTTCCGCTCCTCATTGCTCACCTCATCTGGTACAAAGTTAGCTAGATGGGTGAACTCTTCCTCGTACTCAGCTACCATGCGATCACCCTGTTTTACCTCCCCAAACTTCTTTCGCATCTCTGACTCGACTGCAGGAGGAAAGTATTTGTGGTCGAACCGCACCCAAAATTCGATAATGGTCATCATATCTCTCTCCTCAGCAATGGTCACCGACTCTCTCCACTATAAGCCCGCTCCATCCAGTCTGAAAGTAGCTAACATATGTTTCTGCACCTCATTACACTCCACCATGCGCAGATGGTGTTATATGGTCTTCTTCCATTGGCATACCGCAATTACATCAGTACTACCTTGAAATTCAGGCGGACGGACCTTCTAGAAGGTCTCCCTGACTCTCTACTGAGTAGATGGCCCTTCCTAGGCTTGGATCGCTGGTGCCACCGGTGGCTGGGCCTGGGGATGAGGGAAATGAACTGTCATAGCTGCATTGACCACCTGGGCAACTATCTCTACCACATGTGCAGTCGAAATCATCTCCGATGGTGGTTGTGCATGTGGCTCCTTTTGAGCCTCCATCAACCCTTCACTGGATTCTGCCCTCTCCACTCGCTCTCTCCTCGGTGGAATCTGAAAATAGATCGAATTTTATGAGTTCACAGTCAATACAAAATTTAATAGCAGAAGCAAGATATCTCAAACACGTAAAGGTAAAAGAAATAGTCCTAATAATAGGGATCTATCTCAAAAGAACGATATGTTCAAATCATAGTAAGTCGTACAGATCCTACGGACACTAGAACATTATGCTCTGATACCATCTGTGACACCCTGCCTAATTAAATATCGGATGATCAGTCATTAATTAAATTAAAACAGGATTTCCAAATTGTTTAACATCAGTGTCGAAAACCATAATAATTACTAATCATCTATTAGTTAATTAAGCCGGTGCCAAATTTTATCTTGCATTAAACAGATAATAATATGCGAAAAACTGAATTAAAACATTCACACAATACTAGAGTCCAAATCACCTCAATTAAATAAATAAATAAATAAATAAATAAAGTCTTGCCAAATAAACCATCGGCTAAACCCAAACCAAATAATGAATCCAATTGATAAGAAATAATTCGAATACAAGTCTGAACTGAATACTGAATAAGTAAAGTCTAAATGGGGAAATGCGCCCAAATGAAAATAATGAAATACTTCTAAGAGATCCTATAATATAAATGAAGAAATGATGCATCTAATCCAATTCATGCATGCATCCATATGTGATGCAGCTGTGTATCCCTAGAATTGAATATCAAGTCTGGCATCCCTGTGGCTGAACACCTAAAAGGTTTTGAAAATATTTTTACAGTAGGGGTTAGAACCCAAAATATTTTGAAAACATGTAGAAAGCATTTATCACAGTTTAAAAATCAGTTATTGATTACACATGTTAGGTTCACGTACACTCTCTTGAGTTTCCTCACCTCTGAACTTTGTGCACGCCTAACGTTATCTACTTAGCCCACCTAGATGTACTACCCAAGCTAACTAGACATAAGTATCTATCTGGACTATCAACATCTATAAGTCCCCATACTGCCCATACAGTACACGATCTGAATTAACACTTCTCGTATGTTGTTAATATCATTGGTAACATTCTACACTTTACCATTTTAATCATTCAATCAAGTTTCACTACTTAATTCATTTCTTTATAAGTATACTCTTTAACTGTCTACTGTCACACGTAAGTAAAATATTCGAATAGGTATATATATTTATCTCACTAATATATATAAGCATGGCATCTCTCAAAATTACCACCATGAAACAGGCATACTCTGCTATCAGTCCAAGTACCTCTCATACTAAAAAAGAGGGACTATTGGTTCGGTAATTCTCCTCGAACCTAAAATCAAACAACAAGCAATGGAGGCGAACATAGTTCTAAGCCTTTAGGCTATGAACATACCTAACGTACCCAAAAGACACGCCGATCCCACTAGTACATGACACATAGTGAGCCGCCCTAAGTTCTATGTTCTGGGGCACAAATACAGATCTCCCTAGAATCGGCAAGGTGGGATCTCCCACTGTGCGGGAACCTCCGTGATAGCAAGTAGCGTAGGTATGTTCACGCAAAATAATCAATCATATAATAGGTACACCCAAGACCTATATATATATGTACATATTCAGTAGGTATTCGCACGGCCTAATCATCATTATTCGTACATAGTATATATCACTCGAATACTCACCGTACTTTTAACTTACGATTTTTCTCACTATCGCATTTAATTGAGTATTACTCTCTACTCTAAGTTCCCTAGTTACCCCTTATTATTTCAGTAGCTAAGTCTTCCTTACCCTACTAGTCTATACAATAAGCTCACTCATACTTTCCCATAATTTCATTCTCATTCTCTCGAATTAAATCACGTTACAATTTAAGCCTTTTTAATTATTGCTTTAATCCTCTCGATAATTCTAAGCCCATAACCCCATCATAGGCGTATTGTAATATAATTAATCTCTCATTATATTATAACAATGTCCCAAAAGTTTCCCCGATAACAAATTAGGAGTTCGAGGCTTAAAAAGAGAAATTTCACTTTTTTTTAGAAACCGAATCGATTCGCCAAGAGGCTGAATCGATTCGCCTCTGGGCCGAATCGATTCGAATTTCTGTAGAATCGTCTTCTTCCTTACGAACTTGCATTTGTCACCATTTTCATTCCCATAACTTACATGTTTATCCACCAAACTTGAAACCAATTGTCCCAAACCTTTTCTACATATCTTAGGATAGTTTCTAACATAATTTTAACATCAAAACATTACTATTATCGTTCAAGATCGTATTGAATCATTTAATCCTCAAAACCCCTAGATTTCTATGTTCTTTCTTCATATCCAACATAAAACCCATATTTAATTCGTGGAGATTATCATATATCATCTGATTTCTTGTCCTCTACAGATGTTAAATCAAACTACATGTAATTCTTACCCAAACATAGGTTTTAATCGTTCATTTCATCCAAAAATATCTATTTTATCAAACTTATAATGAAACCCTCACAACATGGGTATTATAATCTCAAAAGAATTTGCAATAAACACTTACCTTGATCAATAGGGTCTGATTTCATGGTTGGGATGATGGATTGATGGTCTCCTCTTCCAATCTTCACTCCCAAGTCATTTATGGTGCAAGAACAAGATGAAAGCTCTAAGAATTTCTTCAAAATCTTTAAGAATTCTCTCATTTTCTTCTCTAATGGTCTCCTTTTATTTTCAACAATCTTAACCCTAGCCCCTTCTATCTAATATCTGATATAAGGTTGGTAAATTCGTAGATCCCTCTACCTTAAGCTATTAAAAGACTAAATTACCCTTATACAGTCTCGGTTTAGTCTAAAAATGTTCCGGGTTCCAAACAATACTGTCACGTATACTATTCTGACTATTTCGACCCTTTCGGAATCATTCGTGACATCAAAATCATCATTTGAGTCACTCTACACCAATATACTATCTTAGCCTCAACTAGTCTACATGCGACTCTCAGTTAAGATAAAATCCAATTACATCAATATCACTCGATATGACGCATTATAATTTCCATACCTTATTTACTATTCACTTAGTAAATCTAATTCATAATAATAATCATAATCTCTCTCGATTAATATTTAATAAGCATATTATCATTCAATCCAATTAAATTACGTCCCTCGTGTAATTTAAAATAAAAATGAATTAATTAAATTCGAAATACGCAAATACGGGGTATTACAAACTTATAAAAATACCTTGAAACTAACCCCAGTCCCAACTCATTCTGCCCCTAGGACCGAATCGATTCAGTTTCCTGGTCAAATCGATTCTTTTCTAGCCGAATCGATTCGCATCAAGTTCGAATCGATTCGAAATGGGACAGTAGCCCAGATCTGACAGTTTTCTTTATTACGGAATTTCTTATTTTCCCAAGATCCATTCTAATTGTGATTTCCTTTTTATAAACATGTGAATAGGTCCCTACTACTTAGTTACACCTCTTAGAACAATTAATTTCATATAGCAACATCAATTTCTTTCCCCAAATCCCAAAATTTATATGAATAAATCAAGACCTTTAACCCAGATTTTCTACCACAATATCAACTTTGTATAAATCAGATTTTGGGGACTATAACATGGTTTCAAAGTTACTAATTTCCAAATCATAAACATGAATCAAAAACCTCTACATGTGATTCCAATATTCTTCAAATTCATCCCAAGAACCCTAAGGCATCTATCTTCCAATTCAAGATTTCGATTATCCAAGATTTATGGGTTAACACCCTATGTTCCAATTGATCCTCTAATTGCATAAGATTAATTCCTAACATTAAATCATCAAATTATAAACTAAAACCCATAAATCATATGGGGTTTACTTTGATTAATCAAGAATCACATTGAACATTAAATTCAGCAAGAAAATTCTTGCCTGGATACGCGGCTGATGATTTTCCCTTTGAATCTCCCTCTTCAATTCCTTGTTGTTTCTTCTTGCCTTCTTTCTCTCTCAGTGGTATAGGCTAGGGTTACTATATGTAACCTCCAGGGAGTTATTAATTCTTTTAATATAGGTAATTAGATCATTAATCTCGAGTTGGGTTTAATTCCTAAGATTTGGACCCCCAAATGGGCCCGAACCCATAATCAGACTAGCCTAAAAGTCTCCTAACTTATATACCTATACCCTGAGACCATTTCTAAAGGTTTAAAACACCTAAACGATCCCATATGAAGCCCTGAAATACGTACCAATTATTTTATCCCAAAATTATATTTATAAGCGAATCGTATATCATACATTAATTACTTAGTACACATGCAATTGTTTTCTATTTTAATTATTAGTATATAATCAATCACACATGATTATGACATAAAAACAAGTTACTAGTTCACGAATAATAAATTAGATTCACCTATTAAATTTAATTTCCATAAATTTTTATTTTATTCCAAAAAATATAGTATTATTTATTCTAGAAAAATACGGGGTATTACATTCTTCCCTCGAATAACAGTATTTTGTCCGCAGAATCTAGAAAAAAATACGTACCTAGCTAGAAGAGTTCAGGATATTTCATGCGCATATCACCGTCCCTCTCCCAAGTCTACTCGTTCTCCCGATGGTGTCCCCACTGCACCCGAACTAAAAGAACAACCTTGGATCGAACTCGGTGCTCCCGACGGTTTAGAAGAGCTACATGTCTCTCCTCGTAGGTATTGTTTGGCTGGAGATCCATCTCATCAATATCAATGTGTTGGTATGCTATCTTATCTCGAAGGAACCTTCGCAATGCATATATATGGAATACGTCGTGCATCCGTTGCAAGTGGTCCGATAATCCCAACCGATATGCCACGAGCCCAATCCTCTCAAGAATATGGAATGGTCCCCACGCATCAGGGAGATAGCTTCCCTTTCTTCCCAAACCTCATCATACCTTCATGGGAGACACTTTAATCAACATCTTATCTCCAACATCAAAGTCTAAGTGTCTCCATCCCACATCCATGTAGCTCTTGTGCCTGCCTTGGGCAATTCGTATCCTGGACCAAATAATCTCTACCTTTTGTGAGGTGTCTTGAAAGAAGTCTGGACCAAGTAGATTGTTCTCCCCAACCTCCAACCAACATGATGGTGAACGAAAAGTCTCTCGTAAATTACCTCAAACGGTTCAATCACAATCGTGAACTGGTAGTTATTGTATGCAATCTCCACTAAAGGAAAATACTGCTCCCAGCTCCCCTTAAAATCTAAAATGCACATCCGTAACATGTCCTCCAACATCAAGTTCACCCTCTTCATCTGCTCGTCTGTCTGAGGATGATATGAGGTGCTCAATCTCAACTCTGCCACCAAAGACTGCTAAAAGCTCCTCTAAAAATGGGACATAAACGTCATGCCCCTGTCTAACACATTGTTGAGCGGTACCCCATATAAATTTATAATATCTCTAAGTAAAAGTCTAGCGTACTTCTCTAAGTTATAATTTGTTCGGATCGATAAAAAGTGAGCCACCTTTGTCAATCTATCGATGATCACCCAAATGGAGTCGTGCCCCTTCTGTGATGTAGGTAGCCCAGTGATGAAGTCAATGGATATGCTCTACCATTTCTACATAGGGATATCCAAAGGCTATAACACACTCGCAGGACGCTGATGGTCCACTTTCATCAGTAGACACATAGCACACTTGGACACAAAATCTGATATGTCCCTTTTCCATCCCGGCCCACCAATACTGACGTCGCATATCATGGTACATCTTATACCCTTCAGGATGTACCGTAAAGCGTTAACCATGAGTCTAAGACATAATGGATTGCCTCAACTCCTCGTTATCTGGGACAACTAATCTGCCCTATAATCTTAATTCTCCATCCAACCCAATGGAATAATGGTTCGCTCCCTTGGCTAACAGCTATCTAACTCGCTCCTGGCAATGCTGATCTCCTGCCTGTGCCTTCACCACTTGAATAATGATCTCGGGTGTGATGGTGAGAATTGCTATAAATGCATGGGTCAGGTTGTCATCCCCATGAAGTGATTTCCACTTCTCCTTCCACACTATCGTTAACTCCAACATGGGCTTACGACTCCAAGCATCTACTACAACCTTTGCCTTCCCCTGCTGATACTGAATGTCGAACTGGTAGTCTTTCACACACTCTAGCCACCTCATCTGCCTCATATTCAGCTGTTGTGTGAACAAATACTGTAGGCTCTTATGGTGTGTGAAGATCTAAAACTTCTCCCCCAGTAGCTAATGCCTCCACACTTGCAGTGAAAAAACTACGGCTGCTAACTCCAAGTCGTGGGTTGGGTAATGTCATTCATGAGGCTTAAGTTTTCGTGAATCATAAATTATCATCCTCTCCTCCTGCATCAAACCCCCTCTAAGTCCCCTCAAGGACGCATTTATGAAGACCTTATAGTCTATTCCTGCCCGAGGTAGTGCCAGATGCGGTATTGTAGTCAACTTAATCTTCATCTCATGAAACACCTGCTGCCACATGTCATCCCATAAAAATGGCATTCCATTCCTTGTCAAATTCGTTAGGGGTTCGGCTATCTTGGAGAAGCCCTGAATGAATCGACGGTAGTATCCGGCCAATCCCAAAAATCTGTGTACCTCGGTAGGTGTAGTGGGTTGTCCCCACTCCATTACTATAGAAACCTTCCCTGAGTCCACTAATATCCCCCTCTGTGACACAATGTGGCCCAAGAATTGCACCTCTCTCAACTAAAAACTACATTTCTCGAACTTAGCATATAACTGATGGCCCCGTAGTATCTATAAGACTACCCGTAAATATTGTGCGTGCTCCTCCGCAGTCCGAGAATAAATCAAGATATTGTCGATAAACACTATGATGTACCGATCTAAATAATCTCTGAACACAGGATTCATCAAATCCAAAAATACCATCGGTGCATTAGTTAGCCCAAAAGGCTAACCAAAAACTTGTACGACCCATATCTCGTAAGAAATGTCATTTTCAATATGTCCTTCTCTCGGACTCTCAATTGGTGATAAACCGATCTCAAGTCAATCCTAGAGAAATACGCAACACCCCTTCAGCTGGTTAAACAAATTATCAATATGGAATAACGGATATTTATTCCATATGGTGACCTTGTTCAACTCCTTGCAGTCAATACAAAGTCGCAATGATCTGTCCTTCTTCTTGATGAACCAAACTGGAGCATCCCACGACGAAGTACTCCTCCTAATGAACCCTTGTACCAATAACTGCTCAATCTGATCCCGAAGCTCCCTCTTCTCCAGAGGAGTTATCCGATACAGTGTATGTGCAATGGGTCTTGTGCTCGAAATCAAGTCAATCACGAAGTCTATCTCCCGACTAGGTGGTAACCCTGGGATCTCCACAAACACATTCGAAAACTCGCTAACTAACCGGGATGGAATCTAGTGACACCACAACCTCCGAAGATGTATCTGAGAACACACTATATGGTTGGCTTATTTGAGTACGTGCCATATGTAAGGACATTTTTCTCATGTCCAACATGTTACATTTATGTATGTCGTACGCCGCTACATTTGGCACGTCACCTCACGATCTCACATGACGGCCTCTATCCAAATTCCGGGAATCAAGCATTCAACATCTCCATTAATGTGTCCCACATCTGCCTCAACGACTTCACGTTCCACGATTTTAGGGACTTAATGCAAGTGGTACGCAAGAGAAGTCAAAATAGTGAAAAAAGGCACGATATGGAAGTTCAAGGGAATTTCATAATCTTACAGCCATAGTCCGGAGGTCTGGTCAACTGTAAACTTGAAGAGCTCGCCGCAACGAAGATACTGGAAGAAACGGCACCACAATTCGAGCTATGGTGAAGGAGTTATGACCTTTTGAAGATGGAGAAAATTCCTTAAAGAATGCTGATTTTTTTTTATCCCCAAACCAGAGAGGTACCCCAAACCGCATGGGGAACCGGTTCGGGGTACCCCAAACCGGTTCGGGGTACCTGTACGCTGGATAGAATTTTAGAGTTTTAAGAACGTGGATCTCTTCATCTGTTTTCCTATAAATACCAACTTCGGGGGAGTTGTTTTGCAAGACTTTGGAAGACGTTTTTGAGAGTCCCAATTACTCTAGTCTTCATATTTTTTGAGTCCCAAGACTCATGTTTTGATTCACACATCCTTGCCAAATATTTGTGAATCCTTTTGTAACCCAAGAACACAACTTTGGTTTGTTCAACCCTTGTGGAGAAGTCGTCTTTCTTCTTCATTGCTGCCCTCCTGGAAAGGGAAAATTCCAGCCGACAAACTTGTGGAGAAGCCGTTTCTCTTCTTCATTGCAGCCCTCCTGGAAAGGGATATTTCCAGCCGCCGACTACAGATCCGACACCTGAGGGTAATTCTTTGTCACTGTATTTTCATTGTAATCCGAAATTGTATGTTACAATATTATAATGAAAATAAAAGGTTTTACCCCTTTGGGGGATTTTTCCTGAAATTGTTTGTTTTATCCTGCATGCTATATTTTATTTGATAAATCATCTAGATGCATGTTTTAGGGTTTAACTAAAATTTGGGATTAATTAAAATTGGATTTTATTTGAGAAGTCGCAATATTTCCACTGTAGCGATTCTACAAATTGGTATTATAGTCTATTGCACTAAGTTATTGTGTTTTGATCCTGATTTTGCACAAAAATGGATTTTGATGGTTTTGATGATCTTCGATGTCAAATTTTTGAAAAATTTAATTGGAAAATTAACACGAACTCTTATTTTAAATCTTCTGTTGAAAACGAATCTGAGAGGTGTTCTTGTTGTGAGGGTGTTGGTCACACGTTAGATGAGTGTACCACAAATTTAAAGAAGAAATTGAATAAACCGATTTCTCATGTTTCTACTCTTAGTGATAGTGATTCGGAATAAGAAGTCTTTTATGCTTCTAGGCGAGAGCTTCCCATCCGTGTGATTAGTGATGAGAGTGAGGGTGAAAAGAGTGAGGAGGAAGAAGAAGAATTGAGTGAGTTGAAAGTTGCCTACAATAATTTGTATTTTGAATGTTTAAGGACAAAAAAGGCAAACTTGAAACTTGAAGCTCAATTGAAAGAGTGTGCCTCAAAAAATAATGATGTTTTAATTGAAGAACTTAGGGCACGAGAGAAAATTTTGAGAGAGAAGCTGGGATATGTCGAGGGTGAGAGAGATTATCTTTGAGGCGTGATGGAAGCTATGAAAAAGGAGATTCTTGAGTTTGAGGAGTCTAGGCGCTTACTTGAATCTAGGATAGGTGAACTTGAGAAAAGTTTGAGAGATTCGAGTAAGGTGAAATTTGATTTGGAGTCTAGGTCTGAAAAACATGATAAGATTTTAGGCACTATCGAGATCAAAAAGGATAGGGGTGGAACTGGTTTTGAAAAATATGTTGCACCCATTCCCACACGTGTGAGAGAGCCTCCTAGGATTGTTAAGAAAGATGCACCTAAGTTTGTTAGGAAAGAACCCCATAGGAACATCGTGAGAGAACCTCCTAGGATCATTAGGAGATACCCACCTAGGCAAATTCGGAGAGAGCAACCGAGAAATTTGAGGAGAGGGCCACCTTTAGGTAACACACACCGCCCGATTTACTCTTGTACACATTGCGGTAGGCATGGTCATCTTAGGCACTTTTGTTACAAGCTTTTAAATGGACCTAGGAAGGTTAATGAAAGAATAAATTCGATTCCCAAAACCCCCACACTCCGTTACACATCAATTTGGGTTGGAAAATCGGATTTAAAGGCTTATGGTTTATTTGTCCACGATTCCCATTTGCTTGCACATAATTCACCCCATGTGAAATCTTTTGGTTGATTGTATTTCCATGTTTGTCATACACTAGTTGTGGTTTCATGATATATTTTTTGCTAGTGTGATGACTTGTACTTTTTGTATAATTTTTGTTTTTGATAAAATTTTTTGAAAAATACAAAAAGATTTTTATATTTTGTTTGCACCGTTTATGGATAAACATTTAGGATGATCGAGTCACAACATCATTTCATTTTTTTCATGTGACTATTTGATAGTGTTTTGAGACAATAGGTCAATTCATCCTTGTGCTTTATAATGTTTGGATTCATTAAGATGTATTTAAGTGTTACTTCCTACATGTTTGACTCATGATTTCCTTTATTGCACACATGCACGGATTTCTTGATTATTGTGCTTGTCTTATCACATGTAGGTTGGGTGTTTTCACTTCAATCCTGTCCTGAAAACGAACCAAGCGCGATAAATATTGATAAGGAAATTGTGCATATAAAAACCGTTTTGTGAGTTTGTGTGATTTGTTTGATAACGGGGAGGGGCTGCGAAAGGTAATCATCTATCCTTTGCACAAAAGCCACCGTTAAAAAGGACCTAAAAAATTGAGGAATTTTATTATCCGAGGTTCAAAGAGGTTAAAAGAGCCCGAAAAAAATTAAAGGCAATAAAAAGATATTCATGCCAAAATATGGGTCATTTAGGTTTTTGCACCAATTCTCCAAAGTTTGAGAATTTAGTTTATCACCTCTAAAAGAAAATATATATAAGGGTGTTTGGTTGGAGATTTTAAATGGGCTTGCACGTCCTTGAAAATATTGAAAAAGCGCTAAATAGTTTTGGACGTTATTGGTGTGGAAATCATTTGACTTTGATTTGTTGATTTGCATAAGACGATGTCATCTAAATTCAACAATTTTTACACCTAAGGATACTTTTGATGTTCATTCGTTAGGGGTACACATATGCATCGTGCACGTATGATTGATTGAGTTGATTTACCTATCGAATGTGTTCACACCCATTTAATCCATTTCCATGACTTGGTTATTTGAGTTTAAATCCATGGTGTGATTTTTGTATCATATTTTTTTTCAAATTGGTATCTTTTTTTTGTTTTGTATGAAAAATTTGAAAAATAAAAAATAGTTTGTGAAGTTTTTTTTAGCAACTCTTTGCTAGAGCGCGTTTGCTATATTGTTTGATGCCTTGTTTTGAATACCGTGACACCCCGATTTTTCTTGTTTGATTCATTGTTATTATTCGTCTATTTGGGGACATCATAAAAAGGGGGTGAAAGAATTATCTTATTTTAGTGGAGTTTGAATTTTGGGGGAGTTTTGAGATTTGACTTATGCTTATCATTTATTGGTATCTATGTTTATCTCATTTCAAACTCGATACGTCACTTGGTATTTTTTCTTTATCTCATATGTGTAGGTACTACATTGATGATCACTGAATTGCACCCCTGATGAGAAAAGATTTGAGATTTTGAAGATTGAAGATTTGAAGTTTTGAAGATTTGAAGAACAAACGATGAAGACTTATTCATTTGTATCTTTCCAGTTTTGGGTTCATGGAAGGGTAGATTTGTATAGGTAATTTTGTTATTTGATAATTCGGATTTTTTATGTATGTACCGGCATAGACATAGGGGGAGATTTGTAAGGACATTTTTCTCATGTCCAACATGTTACATTTATGTATGTCGTACGCCGCTACATTTGGCACGTCACCTCACGATCTCACATGACGGCCTCTATCCAAATTCCGGGAATCAAGCATTCAACATATCCATTAATGTGTCCCACATCTGCCTCAACGACTTCACGTTCCACGATTTTAGGGACTTAATGCAAGTGGTACGCAAGAGAAGTCAAAACAGTAAAAAAAAGGCACGATATGGAAGTTCAAGGGCATTTTCGTAATTTTACAGCCATAGTCCGGAGGTCTGGTCAACTAGAAAGTTGAAGAGCTCGCCGCAACGAAGATACTGGAAGAAACGGGACCTAAATCCGAGCTACGGTGAAGGAGTTATGACCTTTTGAAGATGGAGAAAATTCCTTAAAGAAAGCTGATTTTTTTTTATCCCCAAACCAGAGAGGTACCCCAAACCGCATGGGGAACCGGTTCGGGGTACCCCAAACCGTTTCGGGGTACCTGTACGCTGGATAGAATTTTAGAGTTTTAAGAACGTGGATCTCTTCATCTGTTTTCCTATAAATACCAACTTCGGGGGAGTTGTTTTGCAAGACTTTTGAAGCCGTTTTTGAGAGTCCCAATTACTCTAGTCTTCATATTTTTTGAGTCCCAAGACTCATGTTTTGATTCACACATCCTTGCCAAATCTTTGTGAATCCTTTTGTAACCCAAGAACACAACTTTGGTTTGTTCAACCCTTGTGGAGAATCCGTCTTTCTTCTTCATTGCTGCCCTCCTGTAAAGAGAAAATTCCAGCCGACAAACTTGTGGAGAAGCCGTTTCTCTTCTTCATTGCAGCCCTCCTGAAAAGGGATATTTCCAGCCGCCGACTACAGATCCGACACCTGAGGGTAATTCTGTGTCACTGTATTTTCATTGTAATCCGGAATTGTATGTTACAATATTATAATGAAAATAAAAGGTTTTACCCCTTTGGGGGATTTTTCCTGAAATTGTTTGTTTTATCCTGCATGCTATATTTTATTTGATAAATCATCTAGATGCATGTTTTAGGGTTTAACTAAAATTTGGGATTAATTAAAATTGGATTTTATTTGAGAAGTCGCAATATTTTCGCTGTAGCGATTCTACAAATTGGTATCAGAGCCTATTGCACTAAGTTATTGTGTTTTGATCCTGATTTTGCACAAAAATGGATTTTGATGGTTTTGATGATCTTCGATGTCAAATTTTTGAAAACTTTAATTGGAAAATTGACACGAACTCTTGTTTTAAATCTTCTGTTGAACATGAATCTGAGAGGCGTTCTTGTTGTGAGGGTGTTGGTCACACGTTAGATGAGTGTACCACAAATTTAAAGAAGAAATTGAATAAACCGATTTCTCATGTTTCTACCCTTAGTGATAGTGATTCGGAAGAAGAAGACTTTTATGCTTCTAGGCGAGAGCTTCCCATCCGTGTGATTAATGATGAGAGTGAGGGTGAAAAGAGTGAGGAGGAAGAAGAAGAATTGAGTGAGTTGCAAGTTGCCTACAATAATTTGTATTTTGAATGTTTAAGGACAAAAAAGGCAAACTTGAAAATTGAAGCTCAATTGAAAGAGTGTGCCTTAAAAAATAATGATGTTTTAATTGAAGAACTTAGGGCACGAGAGAAAATTTTGAGAGAGAAGCTGGGATATGTCGAGGGTGAGAGAGATGATCTTCGAGGCGTGATGGAAGCTATGAAAAAGGAGATTCTTGAGTTTGAGGAGTCTAGGCGCTTACTTGAATCTAGAATAGGTGAACTTGAGAAAAGTTTGAGAGATTCGAGTGAGGTGAAATTTGATTTGGAGTCTAGGTCTGAAAAACTTGATAAGATTTTAAGCACTATCGAGATCAAAAAGGATAGGGGTGGAATTGGTTTTGAAAAATATGTTGCACCCATTCCCACACGTGTGAGAGAGCCTCCTAGGATTGTTAAGAAAGAGGCACCTAAGTTTGTTAGGAAAGAACCCCATAGGAACATCGTGAGAGAACCTCCTAGGATCATTAGGAGAGACCCACCTAGGCAAATTCGGAGAGAGCAACCGAGAAATTTGAGGAGAGGGCCACCTTTAGGTAACACACACCGCCCGATTTACTCTTGTACACATTGCGGTAGGCATGGTCATCTTAGGCACTTTTTTTACAAGCTTTTAAATGGACCTAGGAAGGTTAATGAAAGAATAAATTCGATTCCCAAAACCCCCACACTCCGTTACACATCAATTTGGGTTAGAAAATCGGATTTAAAGGCTTATGGTTTATTTGTCCACGATTCCCATTTGTTTGCACGTAATTCACCCCATGTGAAATCTTTTGGTGGATTGTGTTTCCATTTTTGTCATACACTAGTTGTGGTTTCATGATATATTTTTTGCTAGTGTGATGACTTGTACTTTTTGTATAATTTTTGTTTTTGATAAAATTTTTTGAAAAATACAAAAAGATTTTTGTATTTTATTTGCACCATTTATGGATAAACACTTAGGTTGACCGAGTCACAACATCATTTCATTTTTTTCATGTGACTATTTGATAGTGTTTTGAGACAATAGATCAATTCATCCTTGTGCTTTATAATATTTGGAGTCATTAAGATGTATTTAAGTGTTACTTCCTACATGTTTGACTCATGATTTCCTTTATTGCACACATGCACGGATTTCTTGATTATTGTGCTTGTCTTATCACATGTATGTTGGGTGTTTTCACTTCAATCCTGTCCTTAAAAAGAACCAAGCGCGATAAATATTGATAAGGAAATTGTGCATATAAAAACCGTTTTGTGAGTTTGTGTGATTTGTTTGATAACGGGGAGGCGTTGCGAAAGGTAATCATATACCCTTTGCGCAAAAGCCACCGTTAAAAAGGACCTAAAAAATTGAGGAAATTTATTATCCGTGGTCCAAAGAGGTTAAAAGAGCCCGAAAAAAATTAAAGGCAATAAAAAGATATTCATGCCAAAATATGGGACATTTAGGTTTTGCACCAATTCTCCAAAGTTTGAGAATTTAGTTTATCACCTCTAAAAGAAAATATATATGAGGGTGTTTGGTTGGAGATTTTAAACGGGCTTGCACGTCCTTGAAAATCTTGAAAAAGCGCTAAATAGTTTTGGACGTTATTGGTGTGGAAATCATTTGACTTTGATTTGTTGATTTGCATAAGACGATGTCATCTAAATTCAACAATTTTTACACCTAAGGATACTTTTGATGTTCATTCGTTAGGGGTACACATATGCATCGTGCACGTATGATTGATTGAGTTGATTTACCTATCGAATGAGTTCACACCCATTTATTCCATTTCCATGACTTGGTTGTTTGAGTTTAAATCCATGGTGTGATTTTTGTATCCTATTTTTTTCAAATTGGTATCTTTTTTTTGTTTTGTATGAAAATTTTGAAAAATAAAAAATAGTTTGTGAAGTTTTTTTTAGCAACTCTTTGCTAGAGCGCGCTTGCTATATTGTTTGATGCCTTGTTTTGAATACCGTGACACCCCGATTTTTCTTGTTTGATTCATTGTTATTATTCGTCTATTTGGGGACATCATAAAAAGGGGGAGAAAGAATTATCTTATTTTAGTGGAGTTTGAATTTTGGGGGAGTTTTGAGATTTGACTTATGCTTATCATTTATTGGTATCTATGTTTATCTCATTTCAAACTCGATACGTCACTTGGTATTTTTTCTTTATCTCATGTGTGTAGGTACTACATTGATGATCACTGAATTGCACACCCTGATGAGAAAAGATGTGAGATTTTGAAGATTGAAGATTTGAAGTTTTGAAGATTTGAAGAACAAACGATGAAGACTTATTCATTTGTATCTTTCCAGTTTTGGGTTCATGGAAGGGTAGATTTGTATAGGTAATTTTGTTATTTGATAATTCGGATTTTTTATGTATGTACCGGCATAGACATAGGGGGAGATTTGTAAGGACATTTTTCTCATGTCCAACATGTTACATTTATGTATGTCGTACGCCGCTACATTTGGCACGTCACCTCACGATCTCACATGACGGCCTCTATCCAAATTCCGGGAATTAAGCATTCAACATCTCCATTAATGTGTCCCACATCTTCCTCAACGACTTCACGTTCCACGATTTTAGGGACTTAATGCAAGTGGTACGCAAGAGAAGTCAAAACAGTAAAAAAAAGGCACGATATGGAAGTTCAAGGGCATTTTCGTAATTTTACATCCATAGTCGGGAGGTCTGTTCAACTGTAAAGTTTAAGAGCTCGCCTCAACGAAGATACTGGAAGAAACGGCACCTAAATCCGAGCTACGGTGAAGGAGTTATGACCTTTTGAAGATGGAGAAAATTCCTTAAAGAATGCTGATTTTTTTTTATCCCCAAACCAGAGAGGTACCCCAAACCGCATGGGGAACCGGTTCGGGGTACCTGTACGCTGGATAGAATTTTAGAGTTTTAAGAACGTGGATCTCTTCATCTGTTTTCCTATAAATACCAACTTCGGGGGAGTTGTTTTGCAAGACTTTGGAAGCCGTATTTGAGAGTCCCAATTACTCTAGTCTTCATATTTTTTGAGTCCCAAGACTCATGTTTTGATTCACACATCCTTGCCAAATATTTTTGAATCCTTTTGTAACCCAAGAACACAACTTTGGTTTGTTCAACCCTTGTGGAGAAGCCGTCTTTCTTCTTCATTGCTGCCCTCCTGGAAAGGGAAAATTCCAGCCGACAAACTTGTGGAGAAGCCGTTTCTCTTCTTCATTGCAGCCCTCCTGGAAAGGGATATTTCCAGCCGCCGACTACAGATCCGACACCTGAGGGTAATTCTGTGTCACTGTATTTTCATTGTAATCCGAAATTGTATGTTACAATATTATAATGAAAATAAAAGGTTTTACCCCTTTGGGGGATTTTTACTGAAATTGTTTGTTTTATCCTGCATGCTATATTTTATTTGATAAATCATCTAGATGCATGTTTTAGGGTTTAACTAAAATTTGGGATTAATTAAAATTGGATTTTATTTGAGAAGTCGCAATATTTCCGCTGTAGCGATTCTACAAATTGGTATCAGAGCCTATTGCACTAAGTTATTGTGTTTTGATCCTGATTTTGCACAAAAATGGATTTTGATGGTTTTGATGATCTTCGATGTCAAATTTTTGAAAACTTTAATTGGAAAATTCACACGAACTCTTGTTTTAAATCTTCTGTTGAACACGAATCTGAGAGGCGTTCTTGTTGTGAGGGTGTTGGTCACACGTTAGATGAGTGTACCACAAATTTAAAGAAGAAATTGAATAAACCGATTTCTCATGTTTCTACCCTTAGTGATAGTGATTCGGAAGAAGAAGACTTTTATGCTTCTAGGCGAGAGCTTCCCATCCGTGTGATTAATGATGAGAGTGAGGGTGAAAAGAGTGAGGAGGAAGAAGAAGAATTGAGTGAGTTGCAAGTTGCCTACAATAATTTGTATTTTGAATGTTTAAGGACAAAAAAGGCAAACTTGAAACTTGAAGCTCAATTGAAAGAGTGTGCCTTAAAAAATAATGATGTTTTAATTGAAGAACTTAGGGCACGAGAGAAAATTTTGAGAGAGAAGCTGGGATATGTCGAGGGTGAGAGAGATGATCTTCGAGGCGTGATGGAAGCTATGAAAAAGGAGATTCTTGAGTTTGAGGAGTCTAGGCGCTTACTTGAATCTAGAATAGGTGAACTTGAGAAAAGTTTGAGAGATTCGAGTGAGGTGAAATTTGATTTGGAGTCTAGGTCTGAAAAACTTGATAAGATTTTAAGCACTATCGAGATCAAAAAGGATAGGGGTGGAATTGGTTTTGAAAAATATGTTGCACCCATTCCCACACGTGTGAGAGAGCCTCCTAGGATTGTTAAGAAAGAGGCACCTAAGTTTGTTAGGAAAGAACCCCATAGGAACATCGTGAGAGAACCTCCTAGGATCATTAGGAGAGACCCACCTAGGCAAATTCGGAGAGAGCAACCGAGAAATTTGAGGAGAGGGCCACCTTTAGGTAACACACACCGCCCGATTTACTCTTGTACACATTGCGGTAGGCATGGTCATCTTAGGCACTTTTGTTACAAGCTTTTAAATGGACCTAGGAAGGTTAATGAAAGAATAAATTCGATTCCCAAAACCCCCACACTCCGTTACACATCAATTTGGGTTAGAAAATCGGATTTAAAGGCTTATGGTTTATTTGTCCACGATTCCCGTTTGCTTGCACGTAATTCACCCCATGTGAAATCTTTTGGTGGATTGTGTTTCCATATTTGTCATACACTAGTTGTGGTTTCATGATATATTTTTTGCTAGTGTGATGACTTGTACTTTTTGTATAATTTTTGTTTTTGATAAATTTTTTTGAAAAATACAAAAAGATTTTTGTATTTTGTTTGCACCGTTTATGGATAAACACTTAGGATGACCGAGTCACAACATCATTTCATTTTTTTCATGTGACTATTTGATAGTGTTTTGAGACAATAGATCAATTCAGCCTTGTGCTTTATAATGTTTGGAGTCATTAAGATGTATTTAAGTGTTACTTCCTACATGTTTGACTCATGATTTCCTTTATTGCACACATGCACGGATTTCTTGATTATTGTGCTTGTCTTATCACATGTAGGTTGGGTGTTTTCACTTCAATCCTGTCCTTAAAAAGAACCAAGCGCGATAAATATTGATAAGGAAATTGTGCATATAAAAACCGTTTTGTGAGTTTGTGTGATTTGTTTGATAACGGGGAGGGGTTGCGAAAGGTAATCATCTATCCTTTGCGCAAAAGCCACCGTTAAAAAGGACCTAAAAAATTGAGGAAATTTATTATCCGAGGTCCAAAGAGGTTAAAAGAGCCCGAAAAAAATTAAAGGCAATAAAAAGATATTCATGCCAAAATATGGGACATTTAGGTTTTGCACCAATTCTCCAAAGTTTGAGAATTTAGTTTATCACCTCTAAAAGAAAATATATATGAGGGTGTTTGGTTGGAGATTTTAAACGGGCTTGCACGTCCTTGAAAATCTTGAAAAAGCGCTAAATAGTTTTGGACGTTATTGGTGTGGAAATCATTTGACTTTGATTTGTTGATTTGCATAAGACGATGTCATCTAAATTCAATAATTTTTACACCTAAGGATACTTTTGATGTTCATTCGTTAGGGGTACACATATGCATCGTGCACGTAAGATTGATTGAGTTGATTTACCTATCGAATGTGTTCACACCCATTTATTCCATTTCCATGACTTGGTTGTTTGAGTTTAAATCCATGGTGTGATTTTTGTATCCTATTTTTTTTCAAATTGGTATCTTTTTTTTGTTTTGTATGAAAATTTTGAAAAATAAAAAATAGTTTGTGAAGTTTTTTTTAGCAACTCTTTGCTAGAGCGCGTTTGCTATATTGTTTGATGCCTTGTTTTGAATACCGTGACACCCCGATTTTTCTTGTTTGATTCATTGTTATTATTCGTCTATTTGGGGACATCATAAAAAGGGGGAGAAAGAATTATCTTATTTTAGTGGAGTTTGAATTTTGGGGGAGTTTTGAGATTTGACTTATGCTTATCATTTATTGGTATCTATGTTTATCTCATTTCAAACTCGATACGTCACTTGGTATTTTTTCTTTATCTCATGTGTGTAGGTACTACATTGATGATCACTGAATTGCACACCCTGATGAGAAAAGTTGTGAGATTTTGAAGATTGAAGATTTGAAGAACAAACGATGAAGACTTATTCATGTGTATCTTTCCAGTTTTGGGTTCATGGAAGGGTAGATTTGTATAGGTAATTTTGTTATTTGATAATTCGGATTTTTTATGTATGTACCGGCATAGACATAGGGGGAGATTTGTAAGGACATTTTTCTCATGTCCAACATGTTACATTTATGTATGTCGTACGCCGCTACATTTGGCACGTCACCTCACGATCTCACATGACGGCCTCTATCCAAATTCCGGGAATCAAGCATTCAACATCTCCATTAATGTGTCCCACATCTTCCTCAACGACTTCACGTTCCACGATTTTAGGGACTTAATGCAAGTGGTACGCAAGAGAAGTCAAAACAGTAAAAAAAAGGCACGATATGGAAGTTCAAGGGCATTTTCGTAATTTTACATCCATAGTCGGGAGGTCTGTTCAACTGTAAAGTTTAAGATCTCGCCTCAACGAAGATACTGGAAGAAACGGCACCTAAATCCGAGCTACGGTGAAGGAGTTATGACCTTTTGAAGATGGAGAAAATTCCTTAAAGAATGCTGATTTTTTTTTATCCCCAAACCGCATGGGGAACCGGTTCGGGGTACCTGTACGCTGGATAGAATTTTAGAGTTTTAAGAACGTGGATCTCTTCATCTGTTTTCCTATAAATACCAACTTCGGGGGAGTTGTTTTGCAAGACTTTGGAAGCCGTATTTGAGAGTCCCAATTACTCTAGTCTTTATATTTTTTGAGTCCCAAGACTCATGTTTTGATTCACACATCCTTGCCAAATATTTGTGAATCCTTTTGTAACCCAAGAACACAACTTTGGTTTGTTCAACCCTTGTGGAGAAGCCGTCTTTCTTCTTCATTGCTGCCCTCCTGGAAAGGGAAAATTCCAGCCGACAAACTTGTGGAGAAGCCGTTTCTCTTCTTCATTGCAGCCCTCCTGGAAAGGGATATTTCCAGCCGCCGACTACAGATCCGACACCTGAGGGTAATTCTGTGTCACTGTATTTTCATTGTAATCCGAAATTGTATGTTACAATATTATAATGAAAATAAAAGGTTTTACTCCTTTGGGGAATTTTTCCTGAAATTGTTTGTTTTATCCTGCATGCTATATTTTATTTGATAAATCATCTAGATGCATGTTTTAGGGTTTAACTAAAATTTGGGATTAATTAAAATTGGATTTTATTTGAGAAGTCGCAATATTTCCGCTGTAGCGATTCTACAAATTGGTATCAGAGCCTATTGCACTAAGTTATTGTGTTTTGATCCTGATTTTGCACAAAAATGGATTTTGATGGTTTTGATGATCTTCGATGTCAAATTTTTGAAAACTTTAATTGGAAAATTCACACAAACTCTTGTTTTAAATCTTCTGTTGACCACGAATCTGAGAGGCGTTCTTGTTGTGAGGGTGTTGGTCACACGTTAGATGAGTGTACCACAAATTTAAAGAAGAAATTGAATAAACCGATTTCTCATGTTTCTACCCTTAGTGATAGTGATTCGGAAGAAGAAGACTTTTATGCTTCTAGGCGAGAGCTTCCCATCCGTGTGATTAATGATGAGAGTGAGGGTGAAAAGAGTGAGGAGGAAGAAGAAGAATTGAGTGAGTTGCAAGTTGCCTACAATAATTTGTATTTTGAATGTTTAAGGACAAAAAAGGCAAACTTGAAACTTGAAGCTCAATTGAAAGGGTGTGCCTTAAAAAATAATGATGTTTTAATTGAAGAACTTAGGGCACGAGAGAAAATTTTGAGAGAGAAGCTGGGATATGTCGAGGGTGAGAGAGATGATCTTCGAGGCGTGATGGAAGCTATGAAAAAGGAGATTCTTGAGTTTGAGGAGTCTAGGCGCTTACTTGAATCTAGAATAGGTGAACTTGAGAAAATTTTGAGAGATTCGAGTGAGGTGAAATTTGATTTGGAGTCTAGGTCTGAAAAACTTGATAAGATTTTAAGCACTATCGAGATCAAAAAGGATAGGGGTGGAATTGGTTTTGAAAAATATGTTGCACCCATTCCCACACGTGTGAGAGAGCCTCCTAGGATTGTTAAGAAAGAGGCACCTAAGTTTGTTAGGAAAGAACCCCATAGGAACATCGTGAGAGAACCTCCTAGGATCATTAGGAGAGACCCACCTAGGCAAATTCGGAGAGAGCAACCGAGAAATTTGAGGAGAGGGCCACCTTTAGGTAACACACACCGCCCGATTTACTCTTGTACACATTGCGGTAGGCATGGTCATCTTAGGCACTTTTTTTACAAGCTTTTAAATGGACCTAGGAAGGTTAATGAAAGAATAAATTCGATTCCCAAAACCCCCACACTCCGTTACACATCAATTTGGGTTAGAAAATCGGATTTAAAGGCTTATGGTTTATTTGTCCACGATTCCCGTTTGCTTGCACGTAATTCACCCCATGTGAAATCTTTTGGTGGATTTTGTGTCCATGTTTGTCATACACTAGTTGTGGTTTCATGATATATTTTTTGCTAGTGTGATGACTTGTACTTTTTGTATAATTTTTGTTTTTGATAAAATTTTTTGAAAAATACAAAAAGATTTTTGTATTTTGTTTGCACCGTTTATGGATAAACACTTAGGTTGACCGAGTCACAACATCATTTCATTTTTTTCATGTGACTATTTGATAGTGTTTTGAGACAATAGATCAATTCATCCTTGTGCTTTATAATGTTTGGAGTCATTAAGATGTATTTAAGTGTTACTTCCTACATGTTTGACTCATGATTTCCTTTATTGCACACATGCACGGATTTCTTGATTATTGTGCTTGTCTTATCACATGTAGGTTGGGTGTTTTCACTTCAATCCTGTCCTTAAAAAGAACCAAGCGCGATAAATATTGATAAGGAAATTGTGCATATAAAAACCGTTTTGTGAGTTTGTGTGATTTGTTTGATAATGGGGAGGGGTTGCGAAAGGTAATCATATACCCTTTGCGCAAAAGCCACCGTTAAAAAGGACCTAAAAAATTGAGGAAATTTATTATCCGAGGTCCAAAGAGGTTAAAAGAGCCCGAAAAAAATTAAAGGCAATAAAAAGATATTCATGCCAAAATATGGGACATTTAGGTTTTGCACCAATTCTCCAAAGTTTGAGAATTTAGTTTATCACCTCTAAAAGAAAATATATATGAGGGTGTTTGGTTGGAGATTTTAAACGGGCTTGCACGTCCTTGAAAATCTTGAAAAAGCGCTAAATAGTTTTGGACGTTATTGGTGTGGAAATCATTTGACTTTGATTTGTTGATTTGCATAAGACGATGTCATCTAAATTCAATAATTTTTACACCTAAGGATACTTTTGATGTTCATTCGTTAGGGGTACACATATGCATCGTGCACGTATGATTGATTGAGTTGATTTACCTATCGAATGAGTTCACACCCATTTATTCCATTTCCATGACTTGGTTGTTTGAGTTTAAATCCATGGTGTGATTTTTGTATCCTATTTTTTTCAAATTGGTATCTTTTTTTTGTTTTGTATGAAAATTTTGAAAAATAAAAAATAGTTTGTGAAGTTTTTTTTAGCAACTCTTTGCTAGAGCGCGCTTGCTATATTGTTTGATGCCTTGTTTTGAATACCGTGACACCCCGATTTTTCTTGTTTGATTCATTGTTATTATTCGTCTATTTGGGGACATCATAAAAAGGGGGAGAAAGAATTATCTTATTTTAGTGGAGTTTGAATTTTGGGGGAGTTTTGAGATTTGACTTATGCTTATCATTTATTGGTATCTATGTTTATCTCATTTCAAACTCGATACGTCACTTGGTATTTTTTCTTTATCTCATGTGTGTAGGTACTACATTGATGATCACTGAATTGCACACCCTGATGAGAAAAGATGTGAGATTTTGAAGATTGAAGATTTGAAGTTTTGAAGATTTGAAGAACAAACGATGAAGACTTATTCATTTGTATCTTTCCAGTTTTGGGTTCATGGAAGGGTAGATTTGTATAGGTAATTTTGTTATTTGATAATTCGGATTTTTTATGTATGTACCGGCATAGACATAGGGGGAGATTTGTAAGGACATTTTTCTCATGTCCAACATGTTACATTTATGTATGTCGTACGCCGCTACATTTGGCACGTCACCTCACGATCTCACATGACGGCCTCTATCCAAATTCCGGGAATTAAGCATTCAACATCTCCATTAATGTGTCCCACATCTTCCTCAACGACTTCACGTTCCACGATTTTAGGGACTTAATGCAAGTGGTACGCAAGAGAAGTCAAAACAGTAAAAAAAAGGCACGATATGGAAGTTCAAGGGCATTTTCGTAATTTTACATCCATAGTCGGGAGGTCTGTTCAACTGTAAAGTTTAAGAGCTCGCCTCAACGAAGATACTGGAAGAAACGGCACCTAAATCCGAGCTACGGTGAAGGAGTTATGACCTTTTGAAGATGGAGAAAATTCCTTAAAGAATGCTGATTTTTTTTTATCCCCAAACCAGAGAGGTACCCCAAACCGCATGGGGAACCGGTTCGGGGTACCTGTACGCTGGATAGAATTTTAGAGTTTTAAGAACGTGGATCTCTTCATCTGTTTTCCTATAAATACCAACTTCGGGGGAGTTGTTTTGCAAGACTTTGGAAGCCGTATTTGAGAGTCCCAATTACTCTAGTCTTCATATTTTTTGAGTCCCAAGACTCATGTTTTGATTCACACATCCTTGCCAAATATTTTTGAATCCTTTTGTAACCCAAGAACACAACTTTGGTTTGTTCAACCCTTGTGGAGAAGCCGTCTTTCTTCTTCATTGCTGCCCTCCTGGAAAGGGAAAATTCCAGCCGACAAACTTGTGGAGAAGCCGTTTCTCTTCTTCATTGCAGCCCTCCTGGAAAGGGATATTTCCAGCCGCCGACTACAGATCCGACACCTGAGGGTAATTCTGTGTCACTGTATTTTCATTGTAATCCGAAATTGTATGTTACAATATTATAATGAAAATAAAAGGTTTTACCCCTTTGGGGGATTTTTACTGAAATTGTTTGTTTTATCCTGCATGCTATATTTTATTTGATAAATCATCTAGATGCATGTTTTAGGGTTTAACTAAAATTTGGGATTAATTAAAATTGGATTTTATTTGAGAAGTCGCAATATTTCCGCTGTAGCGATTCTACAAATTGGTATCAGAGCCTATTGCACTAAGTTATTGTGTTTTGATCCTGATTTTGCACAAAAATGGATTTTGATGGTTTTGATGATCTTCGATGTCAAATTTTTGAAAACTTTAATTGGAAAATTCACACGAACTCTTGTTTTAAATCTTCTGTTGAACACGAATCTGAGAGGCGTTCTTGTTGTGAGGGTGTTGGTCACACGTTAGATGAGTGTACCACAAATTTAAAGAAGAAATTGAATAAACCGATTTCTCATGTTTCTACCCTTAGTGATAGTGATTCGGAAGAAGAAGACTTTTATGCTTCTAGGCGAGAGCTTCCCATCCGTGTGATTAATGATGAGAGTGAGGGTGAAAAGAGTGAGGAGGAAGAAGAAGAATTGAGTGAGTTGCAAGTTGCCTACAATAATTTGTATTTTGAATGTTTAAGGACAAAAAAGGCAAACTTGAAACTTGAAGCTCAATTGAAAGAGTGTGCCTTAAAAAATAATGATGTTTTAATTGAAGAACTTAGGGCACGAGAGAAAATTTTGAGAGAGAAGCTGGGATATGTCGAGGGTGAGAGAGATGATCTTCGAGGCGTGATGGAAGCTATGAAAAAGGAGATTCTTGAGTTTGAGGAGTCTAGGCGCTTACTTGAATCTAGAATAGGTGAACTTGAGAAAAGTTTGAGAGATTCGAGTGAGGTGAAATTTGATTTGGAGTCTAGGTCTGAAAAACTTGATAAGATTTTAAGCACTATCGAGATCAAAAAGGATAGGGGTGGAATTGGTTTTGAAAAATATGTTGCACCCATTCCCACACGTGTGAGAGAGCCTCCTAGGATTGTTAAGAAAGAGGCACCTAAGTTTGTTAGGAAAGAACCCCATAGGAACATCGTGAGAGAACCTCCTAGGATCATTAGGAGAGACCCACCTAGGCAAATTCGGAGAGAGCAACCGAGAAATTTGAGGAGAGGGCCACCTTTAGGTAACACACACCGCCCGATTTACTCTTGTACACATTGCGGTAGGCATGGTCATCTTAGGCACTTTTGTTACAAGCTTTTAAATGGACCTAGGAAGGTTAATGAAAGAATAAATTCGATTCCCAAAACCCCCACACTCCGTTACACATCAATTTGGGTTAGAAAATCGGATTTAAAGGCTTATGGTTTATTTGTCCACGATTCCCGTTTGCTTGCACGTAATTCACCCCATGTGAAATCTTTTGGTGGATTGTGTTTCCATATTTGTCATACACTAGTTGTGGTTTCATGATATATTTTTTGCTAGTGTGATGACTTGTACTTTTTGTATAATTTTTGTTTTTGATAAATTTTTTTGAAAAATACAAAAAGATTTTTGTATTTTGTTTGCACCGTTTATGGATAAACACTTAGGATGACCGAGTCACAACATCATTTCATTTTTTTCATGTGACTATTTGATAGTGTTTTGAGACAATAGATCAATTCAGCCTTGTGCTTTATAATGTTTGGAGTCATTAAGATGTATTTAAGTGTTACTTCCTACATGTTTGACTCATGATTTCCTTTATTGCACACATGCACGGATTTCTTGATTATTGTGCTTGTCTTATCACATGTAGGTTGGGTGTTTTCACTTCAATCCTGTCCTTAAAAAGAACCAAGCGCGATAAATATTGATAAGGAAATTGTGCATATAAAAACCGTTTTGTGAGTTTGTGTGATTTGTTTGATAACGGGGAGGGGTTGCGAAAGGTAATCATCTATCCTTTGCGCAAAAGCCACCGTTAAAAAGGACCTAAAAAATTGAGGAAATTTATTATCCGAGGTCCAAAGAGGTTAAAAGAGCCCGAAAAAAATTAAAGGCAATAAAAAGATATTCATGCCAAAATATGGGACATTTAGGTTTTGCACCAATTCTCCAAAGTTTGAGAATTTAGTTTATCACCTCTAAAAGAAAATATATATGAGGGTGTTTGGTTGGAGATTTTAAACGGGCTTGCACGTCCTTGAAAATCTTGAAAAAGCGCTAAATAGTTTTGGACGTTATTGGTGTGGAAATCATTTGACTTTGATTTGTTGATTTGCATAAGACGATGTCATCTAAATTCAATAATTTTTACACCTAAGGATACTTTTGATGTTCATTCGTTAGGGGTACACATATGCATCGTGCACGTAAGATTGATTGAGTTGATTTACCTATCGAATGTGTTCACACCCATTTATTCCATTTCCATGACTTGGTTGTTTGAGTTTAAATCCATGGTGTGATTTTTGTATCCTATTTTTTTTCAAATTGGTATCTTTTTTTTGTTTTGTATGAAAATTTTGAAAAATAAAAAATAGTTTGTGAAGTTTTTTTTAGCAACTCTTTGCTAGAGCGCGTTTGCTATATTGTTTGATGCCTTGTTTTGAATACCGTGACACCCCGATTTTTCTTGTTTGATTCATTGTTATTATTCGTCTATTTGGGGACATCATAAAAAGGGGGAGAAAGAATTATCTTATTTTAGTGGAGTTTGAATTTTGGGGGAGTTTTGAGATTTGACTTATGCTTATCATTTATTGGTATCTATGTTTATCTCATTTCAAACTCGATACGTCACTTGGTATTTTTTCTTTATCTCATGTGTGTAGGTACTACATTGATGATCACTGAATTGCACACCCTGATGAGAAAAGTTGTGAGATTTTGAAGATTGAAGATTTGAAGAACAAACGATGAAGACTTATTCATGTGTATCTTTCCAGTTTTGGGTTCATGGAAGGGTAGATTTGTATAGGTAATTTTGTTATTTGATAATTCGGATTTTTTATGTATGTACCGGCATAGACATAGGGGGAGATTTGTAAGGACATTTTTCTCATGTCCAACATGTTACATTTATGTATGTCGTACGCCGCTACATTTGGCACGTCACCTCACGATCTCACATGACGGCCTCTATCCAAATTCCGGGAATCAAGCATTCAACATCTCCATTAATGTGTCCCACATCTTCCTCAACGACTTCACGTTCCACGATTTTAGGGACTTAATGCAAGTGGTACGCAAGAGAAGTCAAAACAGTAAAAAAAAGGCACGATATGGAAGTTCAAGGGCATTTTCGTAATTTTACATCCATAGTCGGGAGGTCTGTTCAACTGTAAAGTTTAAGATCTCGCCTCAACGAAGATACTGGAAGAAACGGCACCTAAATCCGAGCTACGGTGAAGGAGTTATGACCTTTTGAAGATGGAGAAAATTCCTTAAAGAATGCTGATTTTTTTTTATCCCCAAACCGCATGGGGAACCGGTTCGGGGTACCTGTACGCTGGATAGAATTTTAGAGTTTTAAGAACGTGGATCTCTTCATCTGTTTTCCTATAAATACCAACTTCGGGGGAGTTGTTTTGCAAGACTTTGGAAGCCGTATTTGAGAGTCCCAATTACTCTAGTCTTTATATTTTTTGAGTCCCAAGACTCATGTTTTGATTCACACATCCTTGCCAAATATTTGTGAATCCTTTTGTAACCCAAGAACACAACTTTGGTTTGTTCAACCCTTGTGGAGAAGCCGTCTTTCTTCTTCATTGCTGCCCTCCTGGAAAGGGAAAATTCCAGCCGACAAACTTGTGGAGAAGCCGTTTCTCTTCTTCATTGCAGCCCTCCTGGAAAGGGATATTTCCAGCCGCCGACTACAGATCCGACACCTGAGGGTAATTCTGTGTCACTGTATTTTCATTGTAATCCGAAATTGTATGTTACAATATTATAATGAAAATAAAAGGTTTTACTCCTTTGGGGAATTTTTCCTGAAATTGTTTGTTTTATCCTGCATGCTATATTTTATTTGATAAATCATCTAGATGCATGTTTTAGGGTTTAACTAAAATTTGGGATTAATTAAAATTGGATTTTATTTGAGAAGTCGCAATATTTCCGCTGTAGCGATTCTACAAATTGGTATCAGAGCCTATTGCACTAAGTTATTGTGTTTTGATCCTGATTTTGCACAAAAATGGATTTTGATGGTTTTGATGATCTTCGATGTCAAATTTTTGAAAACTTTAATTGGAAAATTCACACAAACTCTTGTTTTAAATCTTCTGTTGACCACGAATCTGAGAGGCGTTCTTGTTGTGAGGGTGTTGGTCACACGTTAGATGAGTGTACCACAAATTTAAAGAAGAAATTGAATAAACCGATTTCTCATGTTTCTACCCTTAGTGATAGTGATTCGGAAGAAGAAGACTTTTATGCTTCTAGGCGAGAGCTTCCCATCCGTGTGATTAATGATGAGAGTGAGGGTGAAAAGAGTGAGGAGGAAGAAGAAGAATTGAGTGAGTTGCAAGTTGCCTACAATAATTTGTATTTTGAATGTTTAAGGACAAAAAATGCAAACTTGAAACTTGAAGCTCAATTGAAAGGGTGTGCCTTAAAAAATAATGATGTTTTAATTGAAGAACTTAGGGCACGAGAGAAAATTTTGAGAGAGAAGCTGGGATATGTCGAGGGTGAGAGAGATGATCTTCGAGGCGTGATGGAAGCTATGAAAAAGGAGATTCTTGAGTTTGAGGAGTCTAGGCGCTTACTTGAATCTAGAATAGGTGAACTTGAGAAAATTTTGAGAGATTCGAGTGAGGTGAAATTTGATTTGGAGTCTAGGTCTGAAAAACTTGATAAGATTTTAAGCACTATCGAGATCAAAAAGGATAGGGGTGGAATTGGTTTTGAAAAATATGTTGCACCCATTCCCACACGTGTGAGAGAGCCTCCTAGGATTGTTAAGAAAGAGGCACCTAAGTTTGTTAGGAAAGAACCCCATAGGAACATCGTGAGAGAACCTCCTAGGATCATTAGGAGAGACCCACCTAGGCAAATTCGGAGAGAGCAACCGAGAAATTTGAGGAGAGGGCCACCTTTAGGTAACACACACCGCCCGATTTACTCTTGTACACATTGCGGTAGGCATGGTCATCTTAGGCACTTTTTTTACAAGCTTTTAAATGGACCTAGGAAGGTTAATGAAAGAATAAATTCGATTCCCAAAACCCCCACACTCCGTTACACATCAATTTGGGTTAGAAAATCGGATTTAAAGGCTTATGGTTTATTTGTCCACGATTCCCGTTTGCTTGCACGTAATTCACCCCATGTGAAATCTTTTGGTGGATTTTGTGTCCATGTTTGTCATACACTAGTTGTGGTTTCATGATATATTTTTTGCTAGTGTGATGACTTGTACTTTTTGTATAATTTTTGTTTTTGATAAAATTTTTTGAAAAATACAAAAAGATTTTTGTATTTTGTTTGCACCGTTTATGGATAAACACTTAGGTTGACCGAGTCACAACATCATTTCATTTTTTTCATGTGACTATTTGATAGTGTTTTGAGACAATAGATCAATTCATCCTTGTGCTTTATAATGTTTGGAGTCATTAAGATGTATTTAAGTGTTACTTCCTACATGTTTGACTCATGATTTCCTTTATTGCACACATGCACGGATTTCTTGATTATTGTGCTTGTCTTATCACATGTAGGTTGGGTGTTTTCACTTCAATCCTGTCCTTAAAAAGAACCAAGCGCGATAAATATTGATAAGGAAATTGTGCATATAAAAACCGTTTTGTGAGTTTGTGTGATTTGTTTGATAACGGGGAGGGGTTGCGAAAGGTAATCATATACCCTTTGCGCAAAAGCCACCGTTAAAAAGGACCTAAAAAATTGAGGAAATTTATTATCCGAGGTCCAAAGAGGTTAAAAGAGCCCGAAAAAAATTAAAGGCAATAAAAAGATATTCATGCCAAAATATGGGACATTTAGGTTTTGCACCAATTCTCCAAAGTTTGAGAATTTAGTTTATCACCTCTAAAAGAAAATATATATGAGGGTGTTTGGTTGGAGATTTTAAACGGGCTTGCACGTCCTTGAAAATCTTGAAAAAGCGCTAAATAGTTTTGGACGTTATTGGTGTGGAAATCATTTGACTTTGATTTGTTGATTTGCATAAGACGATGTCATCTAAATTCAATAATTTTTACACCTAAGGATACTTTTGATGTTCATTCGTTAGGGGTACACATATGCATCGTGCACGTATGATTGATTGAGTTGATTTACCTATCGAATGAGTTCACACCCATTTATTCCATTTCCATGACTTGGTTGTTTGAGTTTAAATCCATGGTGTGATTTTTGTATCCTATTTTTTTCAAATTGGTATCTTTTTTTTGTTTTGTATGAAAATTTTGAAAAATAAAAAATAGTTTGTGAAGTTTTTTTTAGCAACTCTTTGCTAGAGCGCGCTTGCTATATTGTTTGATGCCTTGTTTTGAATACCGTGACACCCCGATTTTTCTTGTTTGATTCATTGTTATTATTCGTCTATTTGGGGACATCATAAAAAGGGGGAGAAAGAATTATCTTATTTTAGTGGAGTTTGAATTTTGGGGGAGTTTTGAGATTTGACTTATGCTTATCATTTATTGGTATCTATGTTTATCTCATTTCAAACTCGATACGTCACTTGGTATTTTTTCTTTATCTCATGTGTGTAGGTACTACATTGATGATCACTGAATTGCACACCCTGATGAGAAAAGATGTGAGATTTTGAAGATTGAAGATTTGAAGTTTTGAAGATTTGAAGAACAAACGATGAAGACTTATTCATTTGTATCTTTCCAGTTTTGGGTTCATGGAAGGGTAGATTTGTATAGGTAATTTTGTTATTTGATAATTCGGATTTTTTATGTATGTACCGGCATAGACATAGGGGGAGATTTGTAAGGACATTTTTCTCATGTCCAACATGTTACATTTATGTATGTCGTACGCCGCTACATTTGGCACGTCACCTCACGATCTCACATGACGGCCTCTATCCAAATTCCGGGAATTAAGCATTCAACATCTCCATTAATGTGTCCCACATCTTCCTCAACGACTTCACGTTCCACGATTTTAGGGACTTAATGCAAGTGGTACGCAAGAGAAGTCAAAACAGTAAAAAAAAGGCACGATATGGAAGTTCAAGGGCATTTTCGTAATTTTACATCCATAGTCGGGAGGTCTGTTCAACTGTAAAGTTTAAGAGCTCGCCTCAACGAAGATACTGGAAGAAACGGCACCTAAATCCGAGCTACGGTGAAGGAGTTATGACCTTTTGAAGATGGAGAAAATTCCTTAAAGAATGCTGATTTTTTTTTATCCCCAAACCAGAGAGGTACCCCAAACCGCATGGGGAACCGGTTCGGGGTACCTGTACGCTGGATAGAATTTTAGAGTTTTAAGAACGTGGATCTCTTCATCTGTTTTCCTATAAATACCAACTTCGGGGGAGTTGTTTTGCAAGACTTTGGAAGCCGTATTTGAGAGTCCCAATTACTCTAGTCTTCATATTTTTTGAGTCCCAAGACTCATGTTTTGATTCACACATCCTTGCCAAATATTTTTGAATCCTTTTGTAACCCAAGAACACAACTTTGGTTTGTTCAACCCTTGTGGAGAAGCCGTCTTTCTTCTTCATTGCTGCCCTCCTGGAAAGGGAAAATTCCAGCCGACAAACTTGTGGAGAAGCCGTTTCTCTTCTTCATTGCAGCCCTCCTGGAAAGGGATATTTCCAGCCGCCGACTACAGATCCGACACCTGAGGGTAATTCTGTGTCACTGTATTTTCATTGTAATCCGAAATTGTATGTTACAATATTATAATGAAAATAAAAGGTTTTACCCCTTTGGGGGATTTTTACTGAAATTGTTTGTTTTATCCTGCATGCTATATTTTATTTGATAAATCATCTAGATGCATGTTTTAGGGTTTAACTAAAATTTGGGATTAATTAAAATTGGATTTTATTTGAGAAGTCGCAATATTTCCGCTGTAGCGATTCTACAAATTGGTATCAGAGCCTATTGCACTAAGTTATTGTGTTTTGATCCTGATTTTGCACAAAAATGGATTTTGATGGTTTTGATGATCTTCGATGTCAAATTTTTGAAAACTTTAATTGGAAAATTCACACGAACTCTTGTTTTAAATCTTCTGTTGAACACGAATCTGAGAGGCGTTCTTGTTGTGAGGGTGTTGGTCACACGTTAGATGAGTGTACCACAAATTTAAAGAAGAAATTGAATAAACCGATTTCTCATGTTTCTACCCTTAGTGATAGTGATTCGGAAGAAGAAGACTTTTATGCTTCTAGGCGAGAGCTTCCCATCCGTGTGATTAATGATGAGAGTGAGGGTGAAAAGAGTGAGGAGGAAGAAGAAGAATTGAGTGAGTTGCAAGTTGCCTACAATAATTTGTATTTTGAATGTTTAAGGACAAAAAAGGCAAACTTGAAACTTGAAGCTCAATTGAAAGAGTGTGCCTTAAAAAATAATGATGTTTTAATTGAAGAACTTAGGGCACGAGAGAAAATTTTGAGAGAGAAGCTGGGATATGTCGAGGGTGAGAGAGATGATCTTCGAGGCGTGATGGAAGCTATGAAAAAGGAGATTCTTGAGTTTGAGGAGTCTAGGCGCTTACTTGAATCTAGAATAGGTGAACTTGAGAAAAGTTTGAGAGATTCGAGTGAGGTGAAATTTGATTTGGAGTCTAGGTCTGAAAAACTTGATAAGATTTTAAGCACTATCGAGATCAAAAAGGATAGGGGTGGAATTGGTTTTGAAAAATATGTTGCACCCATTCCCACACGTGTGAGAGAGCCTCCTAGGATTGTTAAGAAAGAGGCACCTAAGTTTGTTAGGAAAGAACCCCATAGGAACATCGTGAGAGAACCTCCTAGGATCATTAGGAGAGACCCACCTAGGCAAATTCGGAGAGAGCAACCGAGAAATTTGAGGAGAGGGCCACCTTTAGGTAACACACACCGCCCGATTTACTCTTGTACACATTGCGGTAGGCATGGTCATCTTAGGCACTTTTGTTACAAGCTTTTAAATGGACCTAGGAAGGTTAATGAAAGAATAAATTCGATTCCCAAAACCCCCACACTCCGTTACACATCAATTTGGGTTAGAAAATCGGATTTAAAGGCTTATGGTTTATTTGTCCACGATTCCCGTTTGCTTGCACGTAATTCACCCCATGTGAAATCTTTTGGTGGATTGTGTTTCCATATTTGTCATACACTAGTTGTGGTTTCATGATATATTTTTTGCTAGTGTGATGACTTGTACTTTTTGTATAATTTTTGTTTTTGATAAATTTTTTTGAAAAATACAAAAAGATTTTTGTATTTTGTTTGCACCGTTTATGGATAAACACTTAGGATGACCGAGTCACAACATCATTTCATTTTTTTCATGTGACTATTTGATAGTGTTTTGAGACAATAGATCAATTCAGCCTTGTGCTTTATAATGTTTGGAGTCATTAAGATGTATTTAAGTGTTACTTCCTACATGTTTGACTCATGATTTCCTTTATTGCACACATGCACGGATTTCTTGATTATTGTGCTTGTCTTATCACATGTAGGTTGGGTGTTTTCACTTCAATCCTGTCCTTAAAAAGAACCAAGCGCGATAAATATTGATAAGGAAATTGTGCATATAAAAACCGTTTTGTGAGTTTGTGTGATTTGTTTGATAACGGGGAGGGGTTGCGAAAGGTAATCATCTATCCTTTGCGCAAAAGCCACCGTTAAAAAGGACCTAAAAAATTGAGGAAATTTATTATCCGAGGTCCAAAGAGGTTAAAAGAGCCCGAAAAAAATTAAAGGCAATAAAAAGATATTCATGCCAAAATATGGGACATTTAGGTTTTGCACCAATTCTCCAAAGTTTGAGAATTTAGTTTATCACCTCTAAAAGAAAATATATATGAGGGTGTTTGGTTGGAGATTTTAAACGGGCTTGCACGTCCTTGAAAATCTTGAAAAAGCGCTAAATAGTTTTGGACGTTATTGGTGTGGAAATCATTTGACTTTGATTTGTTGATTTGCATAAGACGATGTCATCTAAATTCAATAATTTTTACACCTAAGGATACTTTTGATGTTCATTCGTTAGGGGTACACATATGCATCGTGCACGTAAGATTGATTGAGTTGATTTACCTATCGAATGTGTTCACACCCATTTATTCCATTTCCATGACTTGGTTGTTTGAGTTTAAATCCATGGTGTGATTTTTGTATCCTATTTTTTTTCAAATTGGTATCTTTTTTTTGTTTTGTATGAAAATTTTGAAAAATAAAAAATAGTTTGTGAAGTTTTTTTTAGCAACTCTTTGCTAGAGCGCGTTTGCTATATTGTTTGATGCCTTGTTTTGAATACCGTGACACCCCGATTTTTCTTGTTTGATTCATTGTTATTATTCGTCTATTTGGGGACATCATAAAAAGGGGGAGAAAGAATTATCTTATTTTAGTGGAGTTTGAATTTTGGGGGAGTTTTGAGATTTGACTTATGCTTATCATTTATTGGTATCTATGTTTATCTCATTTCAAACTCGATACGTCACTTGGTATTTTTTCTTTATCTCATGTGTGTAGGTACTACATTGATGATCACTGAATTGCACACCCTGATGAGAAAAGTTGTGAGATTTTGAAGATTGAAGATTTGAAGAACAAACGATGAAGACTTATTCATGTGTATCTTTCCAGTTTTGGGTTCATGGAAGGGTAGATTTGTATAGGTAATTTTGTTATTTGATAATTCGGATTTTTTATGTATGTACCGGCATAGACATAGGGGGAGATTTGTAAGGACATTTTTCTCATGTCCAACATGTTACATTTATGTATGTCGTACGCCGCTACATTTGGCACGTCACCTCACGATCTCACATGACGGCCTCTATCCAAATTCCGGGAATCAAGCATTCAACATCTCCATTAATGTGTCCCACATCTTCCTCAACGACTTCACGTTCCACGATTTTAGGGACTTAATGCAAGTGGTACGCAAGAGAAGTCAAAACAGTAAAAAAAAGGCACGATATGGAAGTTCAAGGGCATTTTCGTAATTTTACATCCATAGTCGGGAGGTCTGTTCAACTGTAAAGTTTAAGATCTCGCCTCAACGAAGATACTGGAAGAAACGGCACCTAAATCCGAGCTACGGTGAAGGAGTTATGACCTTTTGAAGATGGAGAAAATTCCTTAAAGAATGCTGATTTTTTTTTATCCCCAAACCGCATGGGGAACCGGTTCGGGGTACCTGTACGCTGGATAGAATTTTAGAGTTTTAAGAACGTGGATCTCTTCATCTGTTTTCCTATAAATACCAACTTCGGGGGAGTTGTTTTGCAAGACTTTGGAAGCCGTATTTGAGAGTCCCAATTACTCTAGTCTTTATATTTTTTGAGTCCCAAGACTCATGTTTTGATTCACACATCCTTGCCAAATATTTGTGAATCCTTTTGTAACCCAAGAACACAACTTTGGTTTGTTCAACCCTTGTGGAGAAGCCGTCTTTCTTCTTCATTGCTGCCCTCCTGGAAAGGGAAAATTCCAGCCGACAAACTTGTGGAGAAGCCGTTTCTCTTCTTCATTGCAGCCCTCCTGGAAAGGGATATTTCCAGCCGCCGACTACAGATCCGACACCTGAGGGTAATTCTGTGTCACTGTATTTTCATTGTAATCCGAAATTGTATGTTACAATATTATAATGAAAATAAAAGGTTTTACTCCTTTGGGGAATTTTTCCTGAAATTGTTTGTTTTATCCTGCATGCTATATTTTATTTGATAAATCATCTAGATGCATGTTTTAGGGTTTAACTAAAATTTGGGATTAATTAAAATTGGATTTTATTTGAGAAGTCGCAATATTTCCGCTGTAGCGATTCTACAAATTGGTATCAGAGCCTATTGCACTAAGTTATTGTGTTTTGATCCTGATTTTGCACAAAAATGGATTTTGATGGTTTTGATGATCTTCGATGTCAAATTTTTGAAAACTTTAATTGGAAAATTCACACAAACTCTTGTTTTAAATCTTCTGTTGACCACGAATCTGAGAGGCGTTCTTGTTGTGAGGGTGTTGGTCACACGTTAGATGAGTGTACCACAAATTTAAAGAAGAAATTGAATAAACCGATTTCTCATGTTTCTACCCTTAGTGATAGTGATTCGGAAGAAGAAGACTTTTATGCTTCTAGGCGAGAGCTTCCCATCCGTGTGATTAATGATGAGAGTGAGGGTGAAAAGAGTGAGGAGGAAGAAGAAGAATTGAGTGAGTTGCAAGTTGCCTACAATAATTTGTATTTTGAATGTTTAAGGACAAAAAAGGCAAACTTGAAACTTGAAGCTCAATTGAAAGGGTGTGCCTTAAAAAATAATGATGTTTTAATTGAAGAACTTAGGGCACGAGAGAAAATTTTGAGAGAGAAGCTGGGATATGTCGAGGGTGAGAGAGATGATCTTCGAGGCGTGATGGAAGCTATGAAAAAGGAGATTCTTGAGTTTGAGGAGTCTAGGCGCTTACTTGAATCTAGAATAGGTGAACTTGAGAAAATTTTGAGAGATTCGAGTGAGGTGAAATTTGATTTGGAGTCTAGGTCTGAAAAACTTGATAAGATTTTAAGCACTATCGAGATCAAAAAGGATAGGGGTGGAATTGGTTTTGAAAAATATGTTGCACCCATTCCCACACGTGTGAGAGAGCCTCCTAGGATTGTTAAGAAAGAGGCACCTAAGTTTGTTAGGAAAGAACCCCATAGGAACATCGTGAGAGAACCTCCTAGGATCATTAGGAGAGACCCACCTAGGCAAATTCGGAGAGAGCAACCGAGAAATTTGAGGAGAGGGCCACCTTTAGGTAACACACACCGCCCGATTTACTCTTGTACACATTGCGGTAGGCATGGTCATCTTAGGCACTTTTTTTACAAGCTTTTAAATGGACCTAGGAAGGTTAATGAAAGAATAAATTCGATTCCCAAAACCCCCACACTCCGTTACACATCAATTTGGGTTAGAAAATCGGATTTAAAGGCTTATGGTTTATTTGTCCACGATTCCCGTTTGCTTGCACGTAATTCACCCCATGTGAAATCTTTTGGTGGATTTTGTGTCCATGTTTGTCATACACTAGTTGTGGTTTCATGATATATTTTTTGCTAGTGTGATGACTTGTACTTTTTGTATAATTTTTGTTTTTGATAAAATTTTTTGAAAAATACAAAAAGATTTTTGTATTTTGTTTGCACCGTTTATGGATAAACACTTAGGTTGACCGAGTCCCAACATCATTTCATTTTTTTCATGTGACTATTTGATAGTGTTTTGAGACAATAGGTCAATTCATCCTTGTGCTTTATAATGTTTGGAGTCATTAAGATGTATTTAAGTGTTACTTCCTACATGTTTGACTCATGATTTCCTTTATTGCACACATGCACGGAGTTCTTCATTATTGTGCTTGTCTTATCACATGTAGGTTGGGTGTTTTCACTTCAATCCTGTCCTTAAAACGAACCAAGCGCGATAAATATTGATAAGAAAATTGTGCATATAAAAACCGTTTTGTGAGTTTGTGTGATTTGTTTGATAACGGGGAGGGATTGCGAAAGGTAATCATCTATCCTTTGCGCAAAAGCCACCGTTAAAAAGGACCTAAAAAATTGAGGAATTTTATTATCCGAGGTCCAAAGAGGTTAAAAGAGCCCGAAAAAAATTAAAGGCAATAAAAAGATATTCATGCCAAAATATGGGTCATTTAGGTTTTGCACCAATTCTCCAAAGTTTGAGAATTTAGTTTATCACCTCTAAAAGAAAATATATATGAGGGTGTTTGGTTGGAGATTTTAAACGGGCTTGCACGTCCTTGAAAATCTTGAAAAAGCGCTAAATAGTTTTGGGCGTTATTGGTGTGGAAATCATTTGACTTTGATTTGTTTATTTGCATAAGACGATGTCATCTAAATTCAACAATTTTTACACCTAAGGATACTTTTGATGTTCATTCGTTAGGGGTACACATATGCATCGTGCACATATGATTGATTGAGTTGATTTACCTATCGAATGTGTTCACACCCATTTATTCCATTTCCATGACTTGGTTGTTTGAGTTTAAATCCATGGTGTGATTTTTGTATCATATTTTTTTTCAAATTGGTATCTTTTTTTTGTTTTGTATGAAAAATTTGAAAAATAAAAAATAGTTTGTGAAGTTTTTTTTAGCAACTCTTTGCTAGAGCGCGTTTGCTATATTTTTTGATGCCTTGTTTTGAATACCGCGACACCCCGATTTTTCTTGTTTGATTCATTGTTATTATTTGTCTATTTGGGGACATCATAAAAAGGGGGAGAAAGAATTATCTTATTTTGGTGGAGTTTGAATTTTGGGGGAGTTTTGAGATTTGACTTATGCTTATCATTTATTGGTATCTATGTTTATCTCATTTCAAACTCGATACGTCACTTGGTATTTTTCTTTATCTCATATGTGTAGGTACTACATTGATGATCACTGAATTGCACACCCTGATGAGAAAAGATTTGAGATTTTGAAGATTGAAGATTTGAAGTTTTGAAGAACAAACGATGAAGACTTATTCATTTGTATCTTTCCAGTTTTGGGTTCATGGAAGGGTAGATTTGTATAGGCAATTTTGTTATTTGATAATTCGGATTTTTTATGTATGTACCGGCATAGACATAGGGGGAGATTTGTAAGGACATTTTTCTCATGTCCAACATGTTACATTAATTTATGTATGTCGTACGCCGCTACATTTGGCACGTCACCTCACGATCTCACATGACGGCCTCTATCCAAATTCCGGGAATCAAGCATTCAACATCTCCATTAATGTGTCCCACATCTTCCTCAACGACTTCACGTTCCACGATTTTAGGGACTTAATGCAAGTGGTACGCAAGAGAAGTCAAAACAGTGAAAAAAGGCACGATATGGAAGTTCGAGGGCATTTTCGTAATTTTACAGCCATAGTCCGGAGGTCTGGTCAACTGTAAAGTTGAAGAGCTCGCCACAACGAAGATACTGGAAGAAACGGCACCTAAATCCGAGCTACGGTGAAGGAGTTATGATCTTTTGAAGATGGAGAAAATTCCTTAAAGAATGCTGATTTTTTTTTATCCCCAAACCAGAGAGGTACCCCAAACCGCATGGGGAACCGGTTCGAGGTACCCCAAACCGGTTCGGGGTACCTGTACGCTAGATAGAATTTTAGAGTTTTAAGAACTTGGATCTCTTCATCTGTTTTCCTATAAATACCAACTTCGGGGGAGTTGTTTTGCAAGACTTTTGAAGACGTTTTTGAGAGTCCCAATTACTCTAGTCTTTATATTTTTTGAGTTCCAAGACTCATGTTTTGATTCACAAATCCTTGCCAAATATTTGTGAATCCTTTTGTAACCCAAGAACACAACTTTGGTTTGTTCAACCCTTGTGGAGAAGCCGTCTTTCTTCTTCATTGCTGCCCTCCTGAAAAGGGAAAATTCCAGCCGACAAACTTGTGGAGAAGCCGTTTCTCTTCTTCATTGCAGCCCTCCTGGAAAGGGATATTTCCAGCCACTGACTACAGATCCGACACCTGAGGGTAATTCTGTGTCACTGTATTTTCATTGTAATCCGAAATTGTATGTTACAATATTATAATGAAAATAAAAGGTTTTACCCCTTTGGGGGATTTTTTCTGAAATTGTTTGTTTTATCCTGCATGCTATATTTTATTTGATAAATCATCTAGATGCATGTTTTAGGGTTTAACTAAAACTTGGGATTAATTAAAATTGGATTTTATTTGAGAAGTCGCAATATTTCCGCTGTAGCGATTCTACACCATATATGAGTTCCAACTAGTTTGGATATCGTGACAAAATAGGATTAGATTTTTTATGAGTTACTCTATTTCTCAAAGCATCAAGCCTCATCAAAGATCCCAGTCCAAGAACTCCATTGCCTCAAGTTGCACTTCAAAAAAAGGGAAGTATTATTTCTTGAACCACAACTAGAACACACACACACACACACACTATATATATATGTTATTATGTGTGCACAAAATTAATATGGTGGTTAGGACTCTTCAAACATTTTTTTAATTCATTAAAACATTTTTTTAATCATTTCAAATAATGTTTTGATTAATTAAAATATGGTTTAAAAATGTTTAGGGTTTAAATCTAAATTACTTTTTAATGTTGAAAAAAACTTTTGTGGTGCAAATTGAATTTTCAAAACCTTTTTACTCGCGTTTATTTCTAGCCGAGGGTGTGTTGGTTTAAACACAGCTATGTGTGTTTCATTTTAATCTGAGATGTGAGGATAGTTTCTGACTCTTGCAGTTGGATTTAATCGAAGGTCTCCCCGATCTAAATGATGTCCTCCTAGTTAAAGATCTCAAGGCTAAACTCCTTAGCATATCTTAATTTTGTGATTCCAATCATACTTTTACCTTTTCAAGAACTGATTGCAAAATTCTTGATGAAAAGGGAAGCTATATTTTAACAGGAAACAGAAATGAGGATAACTATTACATAGTCAATCCTACGTCTGAATCTTGTAATATTGCGAGATTAGAAGATGCTGATCTTTAGCACAATAGATTAGGACATACAAAATAATCTTCGAAGGTTAAGTTCCCAAGAAATTATTAGAGGATTACCTAAAATCAAAAATTCGTTTAATCGGTCCTTGTCAGGATGGCAAAATAAGTAAATCTCCTCACAAGAAAGTTAAAGATGTTTTAACTACAAAACCTTTGGAATTAATCCACATGGACCTTATGGGTCCCTCTAGAACTATCAGCTTCTGTGGTAACGATTACATACATGTTATTGTGGATGATTACACACGATATACATGGGTAGATGTTTTAAAAAATAAATCTGATACCTTCGATGAGTTCTTAAAAATTCTTTTACAAATAGAGAACGAGAAGGAGACCCAAGTATGTCGCATTAGAAGTGACAGAGGTGGAGAATTCAAAGATTTTGGTGTTGCAGAATATTGTATAGGCAATGGATATATACATTAATTTACTGCGCCTAAGACACCTCTGCAGAATGGCGTTGCTCAAAGGAAAAATAAAACTTTACAAGAGATGTCCAGGGTCATGCTCCATGCGAAAAATCTACCAAAGTATTTTTGGGCCGAAGCTGTTCAAACGGCTTGTCATATCATTAATCGTGTATACCTTAGGAAGAATTCTAAACAAACTCCATATCAACTGTGGTTCCACAAAAAGCCTAACTTGAAATATTTTAAAACTTTCAGGAGTGTCTGTTATGTTTGTAAAGACAGAGAACACCTCTCAAAATTTGACATCTGAGGACAGAATGGAATCTTTATTGGCTATTCACAAACAAGTAGGGCTTTTCCTGTTTTCAACTATCAAACCAAAGTGATTTTGGAATCTTTAATGTAATTGTAAATGATACTAGTGTGGAGAGTAGTTTCAATCAACCAGTTGTCCTGGATGAGGAAGAAATAAATTTTACTTTAGACTCTCCAAAAAAAATTGATTCACTGCCACCTGAGAGTCCTTCTGTACCAACCTGGGTTTCTAAAGACCATCCCATTGAAAAGATTGTTGGTAATCCTTCTGAACCCGTTCGAACTAGATCACAACTTCAAAAAGTGGCACAATTTGCATGTTTTGTTTCTCTTGAAGAATCGAAAAATGTAAATGATGCCCTTTGCGACTCATTCCGGATCAATGATGTGCAAGAAGAGATTGTCTAGTTTCAGACTCGTGATGTTTGGTATCTTGTTCCTCGGCCAAAAGATAAGAAGGTTATTGGCACTCGATGGATTTTCAAAAATAAAACTGATGAGAATGGGGAGGTCATTAGAAATAAAGCTAGGTTAATAGCACAAGGTTACTTTCAGATAGAGGGAATTGATTTTGACGATATTTTTGCACCTGTTACTCGTCTTGAGTTAGTTCGTCTCCTCTTAGCCATATCATGCCATTTACAATTTGAACTTTTTCAGATGGATGTTAAGTCCGCATTTTTAAATGGGATTTTAACTGAGGAAGTATACTTAGAACAACCTAAAGGTTTTAAAGATCCCTCTTATCCAGACCACGTGTTTAGGCTTAAGAAAGCCTTATACGGTTTGAAACAAGCTCCTAGATCTTGGTACGAGCGTCTATCCACATTTTTAGTCTCTCACGGATTTATTCGAGGAGGTAACGACCAAACCTTATTTGTTAAGAAATCAGAGAAACATGTTCTGATTGCCCAAGTTTACGTAGACGATATTATTTTCGGATCAACCTGTCCTAATCAAATAAAAGACTTTTTCGATATAATGCATTCTGAATTTCAGATGTCGTTAATAGGTGAATTACAATGTTTCCTAGGTCTACAAGTCAAACAATTTAATGATGGTCTTTTTATTACTCAATCTAAATATGCCTCTGATCTCATTAAGAAATTTGGATTAGAACATTCTAAACCTTCACGTACACCTATGATCTCGTTAACTAAACTATCTAAAGAAGAAAATGGTAAAGATATTGACCCGACCTTATATAGGAGTATGATAGGGAGTTTGTTATACCCTACTGCTTCCCGACCCGATATTTATTTCGCCGTTTATATTTGTGCTCGATACCAATGTGCTCTCAAAGAATCCCACTTGTTATGTGTAAAACGTATCATTAAATATGATAGGGGTACACGAAAGACACCACTAGTGCTATTGTAAGATACACTGATGCCGATTGGGTAGGGTATTCGGACGATAGTAAGAGTACTTCCGTCACCTACTATTACGTAGGAAATAACTTAGTAGGTTGGAGTATCAAGAAACAAAATTGTATCTCCCTTTCTACAGCTGAATTCGAGTATATTGCAGTCGGTAGTTGTTGTTCCCAGTTATTATGGATCAAGAAAATGCTTAGTGACTACAGTATTATTGAAGAAAAAATGACTATGTACTGTGATAACCAGAGTGTTATAAATATATCTAAAAATATATTCCAGCACTCTAGAACTAAGCACATAAAAATTAGACATCATTTCATTCATGACCTTGTAGAGTCTAAAGAATTAGACATTGAGTATCTTAATACTGAAAAATAGTTAGCTGATTTGTTTACCAAACCGCTTGATAATATTTGACTTGAATATCTTCGTAATGCTATTGGTATGATAGTTCTTCCTTAAGTCACACATCAATAATAACCTCGTTAGTTACACGCATTTAGGGCATGGGCATTTCTCAAATGATAAAAGACGCCTCCTAATATCTATTTATTGTAGGAGACCTTTGTATCTGCCCTTGTATATGTTATTGCTTGTGTTGACATATTATATCATATTCTCCTGATTTATATTATTTTAACCCCGTTGTATATTTGAGCAAAATTGGAGGAGAAGAAGTTGAGTACCTATGCTTCGATTTATATCTTTTCTAGTACTAACTCAACAAATGTGATATTTAGTGTTTATCTTTTTCAGGCATCTTTCGGACCCGGTGGTATATCTAGTCCTATTTATTAGGGTATTAATCTATATTGTAGTTGAGTAATGTATTTTCTTCTCTTATTTTCAATTTTAGGATGGGAATGGGTAGTTAGAGATTTTTGTATAGGAAATCTATGATTTTTTTATTTTCACCCACGAGTACAGGATAATCAAGGCAATTTTGTCTCTAATATCCAAAGGGGGAGATTGAGAACACACTATATGGTTGACTTATTTTTGTCTGTGTCATATATGGATTCCAACTAGTTTGGATATCGAGACAAAATATGATTAGATTTTTTATGAGTTACTCTATCTCTCAAAGCATCAAGCCTCATCAAAAATCCCAGTCCAAGAACTCCAATGTCTCAAGTTGCCCTTCAAAAAAAATGAAGTATTATTTCTTGAACCACAATTAGGACACACAAACACACTGTATATATGTGTTATTATGTGTGAAAAAAATTTATATGGTGGTTAGGCCTCTTCAAACATTTTTTTAATTTATTACAACATTTTTTTAATCATTTTAAATAATTTTTTGATTAATTAAAATATGGTTTTAAAATGTTTGGGGTTCAAATCTAAATTACTTTTTAATGTTGAAAAAAACTTTTGTGGTGCAAATTGAATTTTCAAAACCTTTTTACTCGCGTTTATTTATGGCCGAGGGTGTGTTGGTTTAAACACAGTTATGTGTGTTTCATTTCAATCTGAGAGATGAGGATATCTTATGACCCTTGCTGTTGGATTTAATCGACGGTCATCCCTGATCTTCACTCGATCTTTTTACCTTCATATCAGCCAATCAGCGTCGCTCCTTCTTAGCCGTTAGATACAGCGTCGAACAGATCTATACCCTTTTACTTATAGCCATTTTTTTGTGCCGAATATATAAAAAAATATATTAGGGTTTCTTTTCGTAGTGGTTGAGAGAATATAGAGCAGCGGCGTTCCTTTAGAGAATCAGAGAGAGAAGAGACTTCGTCTCTAGAGAGAAAACATAGAGAGAGAGCTGTATAGATAGATCGCATCCAAAAGAGAAAAATAGAGAGATTAGAGAGAGAAGAGAGAACCCAAAACCTACCTCATAACCATACACGGTTTTTTATCCAAATAAACACCAAACCTTCATTGTGTGTTTAAACACCAAACTGAGATTTTAAGAAGACAATATGTTTGGGGGTTTTGTGAGTGTTCTTTGCTGGTATGATTCATATTGAAGACCTCTTCAATTTTATATCTCTCGAGGAACCATATTTTTCACACAGATTATTTTTTTGGTTCTTTATATCTATTTTTCATGGATCATTGTTTTTTTCTTGTTAGATCCAAGATTGTGGTTTTAAATAAATTTTGAAGCACAAGACTTGTGATTACGTATATATTCAGATTTGTGAAAAGTGATTTTTCTTGTTTCAAAAATTAATTTCATAATTTGGTGAAATAAGTTGGAACATAAATAAAATTTTGGAACATGTCTTGATTTAAAAAGATTTTATTCCAAATCAGAAAATTTTGAAGTCTTGTATTCAAATTCAAAGCATATTTGAGATTATTTACGTATCATATAGAATAATTTGTAATTCGTAGGAATTGGTTGTATAATTTATTGAGAGATGTGAGATGCATTTATGTATTTAGTTTAATTCACAAACACTTTCACTCTCACACGAACACAAACACAAACACTTAGATTTTGTGGTTTTTGGAGAGATATATTGTTTGTTGAGTTGCTATAATCAGTGGACAAGGATAAAGCAAGGAAACTGCTGGAGGGAGATCAAAATAGAGTCAGAGACCTTTGAGAGTGGATTAACTCGTGTAGGTATAAATCTCTGAACTTAGTTTAGGATCTTGATTTGCATGCTTAGTGTTGTAACTTGTATTGTAATTATAGTGGATTTTTTCCTTGCTCCGTAGAGGGGGCGTGGATGTTTCCCTTATTTTAGGGTTTTACCAAGTTAAAAATTTCATGTCAAATTTTCTTGAATGTTCTTAATTGATTTTGTGAACATTATCTCACTCAAGACTTAATTGAAGGTTTTAGTTTTAAAAACCTAATCAAACAAACGAATCTAGAGAACATATTCAAAAAAACTTTTAACACATCTTGTGTTGTATTTTGAAAAGAGTTTTGTTCAAAGAGTTTGTTTCGAAGTTTACTTAATCTATAACATTTTGTTATTAACTTAGTAAGCAATTTTTCAGTATCCTTCTCGATATAGTGTAAGTGCGTGCTCGACCCACCCCCAGGGTGCGGCATCATAACCAATACATCTCCTGCCCCAGAATGGTGAAGACGATGGACCTCCCGTAACAGTTAACACGTGCTATGTATGTAGCTAGCCAGCCCATCCTTAAAATAACATTGTACTCGTGCATATCAAGTACTGATAAGTCGGATATGAAAGTGAGTCACCCTACCCAATCCCTATACCCCGACATACTGAACGTATAGGTGCCCCTCTACCCACCAGTGAATTTATGTGTAGTACGATATCGGAAGCAAAGTTTACCATCCCAGTCTCCCGTGCAAAACCCGTGCTAATAAATGAGTGAGATGCCCCGTGTCAAATAAAATACGACCTACGTGTCCAAAAATAGGTAACATACCCTTAACTCTACAGGCGTAATGTGATAAACCCATTCGTACTGTAGTGGCGGTTGTCCCTGAGGTGGGGAGACGGGTGCTGCAGCGGCTGGTGCAGCAACTCCTGGAGTTGGTAATGATGGGCGTTATCCCAGTGGTGCCTTATGTCCCCTCTGACCTCCCTTCTCCTGAGCTGCCTTATTACCCCGAGGACATTGCCCCAACGTATGGCCTCTCTCCCCGCAAGTGGAACAATTCCCGTGAAACGACCGTCGCTCTGTCTGCCGACCCTGCCGGCCTCGACCATGATGGCCTCTATGTTGTTGGCCCCGTCCTAACTACCTTCTGGCCCTGTCTATTTTGATCATTGAAACCCCTGAATTTCTTATGTTGATCTGCGGACGAAGTACCTCTGAACTGTTGGGTCCTGGGTCCGCTACCACCACTCGTCTTGCCCTTCTGTCTCGATGACTTGACTCCTTATCTCTTCTCTCCCTTGTTCTTCTGGAATGCCCTATGATCCTGATAATGGAGAAATACGCCATTCACCAACTGATTATACGTGATAAAGGTTGGGTTCCCCAAAAGAGCCTTCCTAATGTGATAAGATGAACCTCGCTATGAATTTTCCCATCTTCCTTTGTTCAGTATTCACATCCTCCTTTATAAAGTACAAAAGGGCAGTAAATTATTCCTCGTACTCAGCTACAGTGCGTCCCTCCTGCCTTACCTCCATAAATCGACTCCTCGTCTCAGACTGCATAGCCTGGGTAAAGTACTTCCCCTAAAATCTCTCCTAGAACTCATCAATCCTCAAGCTATCCCTCTCAGCAACCAACGTAACCAACTCCCACCACTAGAGTGCGGCCCCCACTAACCGAAATTAAGCTAACATCTGTTGTTGCACTGGTGTACACTCTACTATCCATAAATATCTCTGTATGTCTTTCTTCCACCTACTAGCCACTAGGATATCTGGACTGCCCGAGAACTCTAGAGGTTGGCCCATCATGAAGGCCTCCCTAGCCCTGTCCTAAACTAACCCTGGTGCCTGGACTGGTACGGCCACCTGTTGTGGCGGTGGCGGTGGTTGTGGCTATTGTTGTGACTGTTGGGGTGGAAAGTGTTGGAGCATGGACACCATGGTAGTGGAAACTGCCTGGGTCACAATAGTGGCGATCTCTGTCAGAGTGATAAACTTTGGAGCTGGTGGGGCTTGTGGCTACTGCTATGGCTCCAACTGAGCCTCCTCCTCTGGAGTGGGTGCGACTACACGTATAGGTCTACCTCTCCATCCATTTTCCATCTAAAAGCAAACGAGGTTCGAATTAGTACAATCGCAAGAATGCAATGAACTCTAAGCATAGGCTCTACATATCACATGACGCAACGCAGAACATAATGAACGCAATACGGGTCCTAAGGACACTAGATACTAGATGCTCTGATACCAACTATAACAACCCCCATTTTCCCACGTAAAGGCTAGCCAGGAACAATACGTCGAAGATGGGACTTGTTTGTCAATTAATATCATTCTCTGCATCAACATAATATAAAGCATATATTAACAACCCATAATTGAGTTTAAATCACCACTACAGCAATGATAAAATCCAATCCAATACCAAGTGTATGATAAATCCAATATAAATGTAAATATTTCAAACCAATATAAAGTAAATAAATCTCGGGCTTATGCCCATACAAACATCCCAAATGAAATAAATAAATTGAATCTGAATAGCACCTAAACTAAAATCAATAAGTCTGGAAAATCTGATGAGCAAAAGGAGACTGCAAGGCTGATACGTCAACAGTCCTACTATCCCTGTCTAGGAGAACCTGGGGGAGAAAACATTTAAATATGGGTAAAAGCCCTAGAGTTCTAAGAATTAATTTATTCAATTTAAAGTGCAATAAATACAATCGATTCAAAGTAAATATATCCCCCATCATCACTCACATGCGATTAACATCTTGCCCCTCAACTAAGTGTTATGTTACCCGCTTCCAAACAAGTTCCAAAATGATATATGACAACCATGCCAATTTAATATTAAATGAATTAGTTATAATTAATAGGTAACACGAAGCGGGCTATATTCAATTTACAAAGCCCAAGGTATCCCGGTCTTATATGTATCATGAAAGTGACATAAACATCTATTATGCACTACATAGTAAGGGTATGTGATTTAATGTCTACATTCTTAGACAAATTAATTAATCTCATTTAATTTGGGTAATTATATATATGTCCTTATATACGCGACATGCAAAGGCATCTACCAGCGGTGTCTCATTCGTGCTCTATCGACAAGTCCAAAGAAAATCTCTATCCAAGTCAGACATTACAAAACACACATAAGTGGGACAGTCCCTACGCAGTACACCAGTTCACGACCCATACCCATCGGTGACAAAGGATTCCAGCATCAACACCTACCTCTCATAGATGGTACTGCTATGCAGTACCTAAAACAACCTACACAACGTCTAGCCCGCCTATGTCGACGTGTGCTATGGTCCCGAACGCGCGAAACTCCAAGCCGATAGGACCGTCCATGAACATTAGTATGTCCACACAGATACACATAAATACATATTATTATTCCCATATAATATGTGTAGGTAATACTCTATAATTACCTAAAGTATACCACATGATTTTCACAAATATTCATCCATTAATAATTAACCATCTAGTTAATTATTGATCCTTTCATCTTTAAAATATTATTTAATAATGTAGTTCAATATAATTTTCCAATAAATATATGTGCCACATTTGCATTTTTAATAAATTCATCTTTGACCCAAACATTTTCCCACCAACTCGTATAGACTTCTAAAAATACCTCAGAACTAACCCTGGTCTCAACTCGTTCTGCCTCCAGGACCGAATCGATTCGGTTTCTTGTCCGAATCGATTCTCTTTCGCCGAATCGATTCAAAATGGGACAGTAGCCTAGATCTGACAGTTTTCTTTATTACGAGATTTCTTCCCCAATATCCATTGTAATCGTGATTTCCTTTTTATAAACATGTGAATAGGTCCCTACGACTTAGTTACACAACTTATAACAATAAATTTCATATAACAACATCAATTTCTTTCCCCAAATCCCATAATTTATATGAATAAATCAAGACCCTTAGCCCAGATTTTCTACCAAAATATCAACTCTGTATAAATCAGATTTTGGGGCATATAATATGGCTTTAAAGTTACTAATTTTCAGATCATAAACATGCATCAAAAACCTCTATATGTGATTCCAATACTCTCCAAATTTATCCAAGGAACCTAAGGCATTTATCATCTGATTCAAGATTTCGATTATCCTAGATTTCTTTGTTAACACCCTATGTTTCAATTAATCCTCTACATGCATAAGATTAATCCCTAACATTAAATCATCAAATTACAAAATAAGACCCAGAAATCATATGGAGTTTACTACGATGAATCAAGAAGCACATTGAATGTTAAATTGAGGAAGAAAATTTTTGCCTGGATACGTGGTTAATGATTTTCCTTTTGAATCTCCCTCTTCAATTCCTTGTTATGGCTTCTTGCCTTCTCTATCTCTCTTAGTGGTGTAGGCTAGGGTTCTTATATGGTACCTCAAGGGAGTTATTAAACCTCTTAATATAGGTAATTAGATCATTAATCCCGAGTAGGCTTTAATTCCCAAGTTTTGGACCCCCAAATGGGCCCGAACCCATAATCAAATTAGCTTAAAAGTCTCCCAACTTATATACCTACACCTCGAGACCATTTTTAAAGGCTTCAACACCTAAACGAGCCCATATGATATCCCAGAATACGTCCCAATTATTTTGTCCCAAAATTATATTTATAAGCGAGTCGTATATCATACATTAATTACTTACTACACATTCAATTTCTTTATATTTTAATTCTTAGCATATAATCAACCGCACATGATTATGACATAACAAGAAATTACTGGTTTGCAGTTAATAAATTAAATTCTTTGATTAAATTTAATTTTCACGAATTTTTATTTTATTCCAAAAAATATAGTTTTATTTATTCTAGAAAAATACGAGGTATTACAGTCACCTCCTGCCACTCCCACATTTATTGCTTTCAATTTTTGTAGTTTCTTGAATGGATAAATTATGGAGCTTCATCTAGTTCTTAGATATGATCCACATTGTGAGATTAGTCCGCTACAAAGAATTGTGTAAACAGGTCCAAAAATTCATCCCAGAATGCTACCCCTTCACACTATTATAAATGGTATATCACTTTACCATTTAGCAACACAACTTTCTTACAACTTGTCACATGTTTAACCGTTGCTTTACATTTTCTCTTGTTGTTTTTTATCCTTCCTCATTCATTACCAGTAGTCCTATTCTCTCATGGGATGACTTCCTCATTGAAGAATAATGGTTTATTGTTCCTAGTCACAAATATTTCTAAGCACAAATACATGCTTTTATTTCCTCGTTTAATTTTGTGTAAAATGCCACATCTACCATATGAGCCTCTTTCTTTAAAAGGGTTCTCAAAGGCCGTTATAATGACTTTGGTTTCTCACATGTTGGCTTTAGCGAATTAATTAAATATGGAAGGTACAATTTCGTGAGAACGCATCCAAACTCTCACGATCAAGAGTTGGCAGCTCGTCTCTGTGTTGATGACATGGAACTTAATGCCGGGAGTGAACTTTTCCCAAATTTATCCCTACATTCACCTATCCAATGGATTTCATTCCAACATTATCAAAACATGATATTACGAGTGGGGTTGTCACGATCTTGTCTTCCTCGTTCACCGTTCTTTACTTTACCATTGCTTTCAACATAAATTACGTGTTGTTTTCGTGGGACCTTAGATCCCCCTCATTAAGGAACTACATGAGGTCTCCAACTTTGAAGCGTTGGTTTAATTATCATATCAATGTTTGTTTGTTGCTCGTGTAAACGCTTTAAACATGCCCTCTTGAGTTTCATTGACTATATGAACCTTATATGCTTTTATCATCCCTTCAATAAAAAAATTGAATAACTTAGCTTTTATATCTTCCTCGTGTACCTCCAAAGGCCTCTCTCAAAAACATTTTATGTACTAAATCATTTCTTCTCATGGCTTTTGAGTTTCTTGAGCCAAGTGTCTAAACTCATCTTCGTCCAAAGGGAACTTCTGAAGGAACTACTTCTGCATCAATTCCTAAGTCTAGATGCTGTTGGACGTAAAATGTAAATACCACGAGAAAGACTTTCTTGTTAAGGATTTTAAGAACTCTCACAACCTCAAGTTCCCCTTATTGTAATAGACTCCGAAGTATTCCACAAATAGATTAAAATGCTCCTTTGGGTTTCCATCCTTACCATTGAGCTTGAAGACTTTGGAGAAATGTACCCCTCTGGGTAAAGCACATTATTGATATGCTCGGGGAAAGTTTTTTCAGTTCCTCATACAAGGAATATGTAATACCCCTTACTTTTATAGATATTTAAATTACATAAGTGAGTGTAATTTGATAATTGGAATAATTACCGTGAATAGAAATTTTGGAATTTATGAGTATTAGATAATTACCGACGTGTGTTACATCTACTTTTGGGACTAAGTAAATGAGTCAAAATATTTTTATGTCTTGTCACAGTTGGGTAAAGCGATGGGAAATATTTCACGTTAGAGAAAACGCGTGTTGAGAAGTGTTGGATCCGATTAGTGAATTTTAGTTAAGTGGCTTGGATAGAGATTTTGAGTGCACAACTGGTTTCGGAATGGTCGAGATAGTCAGGATAGAGTACCCGGGGTAGCATTTGGGTTTCGAATACTTTTGGACTAGTAGGGACTCGCAAGTGAGTAAACGAGTCATTTTGAGGTTTAATAAGGAGATAAACTCCTTTTCTCTCTTATAAGGCACGAGAGAGAGAAAGGAAATAAAGAAAAGAGAGAAAATAAGAAAGAAAGGAAGGAAGACAGAAAAGGGAGAAGAGAAAGGAGATTTTTGCCCAAACTCCGCGGGATTCGACTCGAGGTCGTAGGATTTTATCCACGAGGCAAGTGTTTACTTGCTTTATTCAATTGAGTGTGTGTATCTCATATTATAGTTGGTAAACTATATTATTTTTGGGTTAAAACCCTTGAAATAAATTTGGGAAATTTGATTTTGAGTTCACAAATTGATGTGTTGTTAACTCTTTATGAATTCTAGTGTTAAACACATGTTAATGGTGTGTATATATGGATAGAAATAGGATGAAATGAGAAATGAGAGTTTAAATGGTTTTAGGGTTTAAATCTAAAAAAAATTGTTCTATCCCATAAAATAATTGATGTGTTAGTTATAAATCAGTGATTAGATGATTATATTGTTGTTGGTTGGGATTAGAAACCACAAAAATGGAGGTTGGGATGATTTTTGGGATTTTGGAGAAGATGAAATCGCACGAACTGTAAGATCTGGTTCGAGCAAATCGATTCGCATTTTGGGCGAATCGATTCGCTGAGGAAGACCTTTAGGACTGTCTCATATTGAATTGATTCACATTTGGAGCGAATCGATTTGCACCTGAAAGACCTGAGTACTAATCCTATTCGAATCGATTCGGATCCAGACCGAATCGATTTGCTTGGCCAAATCGATTCGCAGTTGAGGCCAATCAATTTGCAGCAGCAGGAATTGAAAATTTCTCTTCCTGAAGTGTAAGGGGAGTTAAATCATAAATTGGAGATTATTGTATGGGATTCTAGATGTGATATTAGGACTCCTAAATAATGGAATGGGGGGTGAGTAAACCTTGGGTTGAAAGAGAGAACCTTGGATTGGTTGAGTGTACAATCTGGGGTATAGACTTAATGAATGTTTAGGATGAGTAACATTCGAGAGAACTCTTCGACAAGTGTGTTTATATATTCACGTGTAGAGAGTGAATATGGGTCGATTACATTTGAGTGAATCCTAGGATGCGAGGAGGATGGAATTTAGGATATGGACTAGAGAGGACTAAGCTGCTATCTGGTAAATCTATATTGATGATTATTATCATTGGTGATGTGATATCTGTGGAATTTAAAACAAGTCGCGTGTACACTTATTTAATTATTAAATCGGTATATTCGGGTTTATATAGAATCCTTAAGAGTGATTAAAGTGTGAGTTAAATCTTAAGTAAGATAATACTTATAGGTTTAGTATTTTAAGTGTGTGAATACTTATATACTATTATGAATGGGAACATTCGGGATTTTGGCTATCGCTTTGGCAATTATAGCCAGGGTATATTGAGAAATGATATATATTATATACGGGTGTTGTTACAGTATATATATATATGATTTGGTTATAAATATATCGGTATGTGAATGATATATTTATGTATACATATATCTCTAGTGCTATCCAGGGAGGTTGCGCGATGTGGGTGAATCCCCTGGCTTGAGGAGCAGGGAGAGTATAGTCCCTAGGTCATATCGTCCCGCATATGGCTGCGATGATGATTCCACTTTCAGGAGGGAATATGATTGTGACCACCCCGATATAATTATGATAAATTATATTTAAATCATGATTATCTTATGTGATATGAATAATATGTTATTAGTATATCTAATGTTAAGTGATTATGTTTAGTCTAATCTTACTTTCATAAATAGTGAAATGTCGAGTTATGTACGAACACAAAATTTTGTTAATTTCGGTAGAAATGTTCGTGTTTAAGACTAGTTTTGACCTTTATAACATAACAATTGACTTGAGGTAAAAACTAGATAGTTGTATACAGGTGAGTTAGGGTTGTAACAAAACAAACAGTACATCAAACGGATGTCCGAGTAAGAAGTTATCCCGAATTTACGAATAAGGGAAAAATTTGTCCATTCCCTTTAAGTGGTAAATTGTCCTTTAGTAAACCAAATGGTATAATTTAATTGGTTGGAAAGGGAGGCATCCTTGGACGACTTAAAACTCTTCTTCTAACATATTTCTTCATCCAATTTAAGCCTAAGTTCAGTTTGAAGGGTTTTAGCTTGAGGAAAGAGAAAGTAGAAGTTAAGGAAGAAAGGGTTATATTAAAAGCTAGGAAAAAATTCCAACAAAATCCTTAAGGTGTTTCCAATGTATAATTATATGTTAATATTGTTTTAATCTTGTATTATACTTATTTCAAAGTATATAAATCGTGAATTATTGATTAAAATTCCATTATCCTTTGTGATAATATGTATTGGTTCATATGTGAGATAAGTAGTGTTTATAGGCCATATTGCTTTGTATTGAAACCCCTTGTATTCAAACTTGCATATCGTTTTGTGTGCTTACTATAATTGAGAAATTCCAATTGGATATGAAATTAGACTCATATATTAATATCATATTCAAAAATTAGAATTTATCTCCTTGTGGTTAGGCCTTAATGATGATTTCAAGTTGGTACATAGTTGTTGTTTGTATATTTCATTTCGGTATGCCCTGAGTTTGGTCAAGCTTTTGACATAGCAAATGGAGTCAAAAAATTATGAAACTTTAATTATGTACTATTCAGTATGTGTACTGAAAATTGGTTGAAAAACATAGAACGTTATGCTAGAGAAAAATTAAAAAATTCTTGATAGTTGAAGGAATAATATAGGAGCTTGTAGGGCAGATTTCTTGTGTTGTAAAGAAATGGTCATAACTTGATCCAGGAAGCTTGAAAAATTACACCGTCACTTGTACTGGAAAGTATATTCATATATGTTTTCATATTTATAAGTTTGGACACCTGTATTTATACAATTTAGTAATATGTGATGGTCAAGTATGGAGGACAATAATTTGAAGCCATACTAGATACCCCGTGAAAGAATGTTTTTATCTGCTCTTTCCCGAGGGTATTTTGAGTACATGTTTTATATGTATATACATTGAGAAGTATACTTTTATGTTTACTTGATTTTAGTTATAAATTCCTTACAAGGTATTTTCTATTGTTGAATGTTCATAACTATATCAATATATATACCATTGTTTCGTTTTTACACATGTTTCATGGAATGTGACTTGAGTAGAATTATATTGTTGTTGTATAGTCATTGAAAGTTACATAAATATATTAAGATAATACTTATGATTGAGATTCAGTACTGATTTAGTTGGATTAACAGGTATAAGGCCAAATCAACCCAGTTGAGCTCCACCCTAAGGAAACGTGAATACATAGTTGACAACCTAATGTGAGTGTACTTACTGATTTGATTATGGATATGACGTGTATGTATTATATGTTGAGATGTTATGGATTATTAAAAGTTAAGAGATGTTAAGATGTTATGTCTTATTAAAAGTCAAGAGATGTTGAGATATTATGGCTTTATAAAAGTCAAGATATGTTGAGTTGCTATGCAATTCAGGAGATGTCAGGTTATTAAAACCTATGGATATGATTATTGCCTATGGGCAGGAGATGTGGGGTTTATTAACTCCGGATATGTATATGGAATAATTTGGCACAGAGATGGATATATTGATAGGTTGAGGTGTTAATATAGTACTTTTACTATATAGAAATGTAGTACATTCACTGAGTTTTTAAACTCATGGTTTTATATGTTTACATTTTTAAGTTTTGAAGCTGCCACTGCTAGGTCTAGGAGGTTGAGTGAATAGTAGTAGGGTCTCTTCAGTTTTGTTTTATACATTGTATTAGTTGTAATTAAGTTAAATGGTATGGGAGTTTTGTATAAATTATGTCTCCTTAAAACGATTGGAATTTTAGTAATCCGCATTTTAACCTTGAAGTTGTTTTAATGTGTATTACAAAATAAATAAATAAATAATAAATGTGATTTGTGAACTATTTAGTTAATTATATCCTAATAGGGTTAGGGTGTGATAATGACCGCCTCCATCGTTTAGTATTTTTACTATGATCTTGAATGAGTCAAACTTGGTACCTGGGTTAAGTTATGAATACCCGGATGATGATAGCACTCTGAGACTGCATCCTCAAGTTATAGCTCGATGGGATGGCTATTATACTTATGGTTGTGATATATGTATAAATATACTTATTGCTTATAGTATATTTCATGTATATGAAGATGTGAAATCATATAATTTAGACTTGTGTAAAGAATAAGAGGAATAAGATTTTATTCTCATTATGGGAGACTTTTATCCGAATTTAAACTGTGATTTGTATATTAAAGTGAAAATTATATATACGGGGCTTTATATACTAAAGTGAAAGTGATATTTTAAACTAGTGAAAGTTTTGGAATATGAACGGTATATATATATATATATAATAGCTTATGTGATAGCTTACGGTGTAAATTATATGATATCACGCTGGGTAAGTGATAGTTATGGGAATTCAAAGGATGGGTGGAAGAGATTAGTTATGCAGGGTAGCTTAACTAGGTTGTTTAAATGTATACGATAGGTGAGCACTATTTAGAGGAGGGGTGAGGTGTATCTCATGGGAGTGCGATACCAGTTTAAATGAGAGATTTCATATTTTAAAAATATAGCATTTGATGCACTTGCTAAATATTTTCAAAATTCGGTCTCTGACTCGTTTCTCTATTTTCCCTCTCTTGCTATATATGTATATATTTTAGGTGTTCAATCACAGGGACACCTGGATGATGCTTCTTTCGAGTCAGACGTTGTTGCAGCAGCTGTGGATATATGCAGGATTATTTTAGACGCATATATCCTTGTGATCTAGATATGAGGTATTGTAGTAGCATTCGGGATGATGGCCCAACTGTATTCATTTATTCATTTACCGCGTTTTAGTTTGCAGCACTTCGATTTGGTTGTATTATACGTTGTACCGAGAGTTCGGTTATCTTATTTCATTTCAGTTCTGTATATATAAACTATTGTGATGGTTTTTCTTATGGTTGGTTTGGTTAAAAAGATTAGTTAATTAAAATTTTGACGTCAGGCCTAATAGGTTGTTAGTAATATATTAGTTTTCGACAGTGATGCTGAGAATGGACCATATGAGATTCTTATTTTAATCTGGTATAGGATTGATTACCCGGTATTTTATTAGGCGAGGTGTCACGGAAGATTCCAATGCTTTTGGTGACCATTACTTTTGGCATCTTGGCTAGTGAGTGAGTGGTTAGTTGATTAACAACTGTAGCTTTCGAGGGAGGTGTTGGTATATCTTTCTGTGTAATGATTCCAACAGTTGGAGTAACCAAGGACTTCACATCCTAGACTTGCCATATCGACATTATGTTTCTTAGGAATTCAAAGAATAATCCCATAATATTCAAGTCCGTTAATTATAGAGTTGTTGTCATGTTACTTTCTTGTCCATTGGAAGGTACGAGTTCTCAAGTGATAACTACCTCCTCTTGGAGGTCTTTTCATTATTCTCTTAACGATTGTCTTGTGTATCTTTTGTCTTGTGTATCTTTGAAGATAAGATGCTTGGAGATGTTATGGCCTTATTCCAGTTTTCATGATAATACTTCCCCAATGAAATCGCCAAATGTAGGATGGTAGTGAAACTAGGGTCTATAAATATTGTGTAATGAGGAGGTATGACTCGTGACAATGGAAGAATGTGCTAAGACCAAGAAAATAAATGTGTGTAATAAACTAACTTTAACTTACTTCTACAATAACTGAGAATCGCGCAATGAGAATATAACAATCATGGGCAATACCTATGACAATAGCTATAGATGTTAACAAACTTCCTTTCGTAATACTTTCGTAATAACTGCAATCTTTAAAGGGTCTAAGAGTTATAATTTTAATGATGAAGTAAGCACTTCAATAAGGAGAGAAAAAAATTAAGATCTTTGTGCCTATGTATTATTGGCAATTGAATGCTCTCCACTACATGTAATCAAAATAGCAACTCTAAGTTATGCACTATGTGACGTGAATGTGCAAATGATGTCTACTATTTATCAAAGAGTATCACTACACTTACTCACTTTGGTACTCACTTTCATATCCGCCTAATAAGACAAGGTAATAAAAAGTTATACTTATACCCTGACGGAACCCACAACAATAAGGTATAATATTTTAATGCATTAGGTATGAAAAATGAGTATCAAAGTGAGTACACCTAGCTTTATTCTTTATCAAAACATCCGATAAGTTGGGTTGTTCTATTGTGAATTAAATGCTACATACTATGTTTCAGGTGCATTAACGACATGTCACACTTTGTCCCCCACTCCTTGCGATCAAACCACTACTGTACAAACTGTTGTGATAGTGACCGAGAAGGCATATTATCAATGTCACTCATTTGCCTGCAAAAGCGTTATGGTACCATAAAACAGACTGCACATATTTAAATGTTGATATGAAACTTGTTGTGCAGGTGTTTTAAGTGTGATCTTTTGCGAGTGACTAGATTGTTCACTCGTTCGATAGAGGGGTGGCCGTGGCCCAGGCCTGGGCAGGCCCGGTCGGGCTCGGGCCGGACTTGAAAAATTAAGTGTTATCCCAAGCCCGCTCAGGCCTAGATCGAGCCTTATTATGTAATCACAAGCCCGCCCAGATTTGAAAGCTCTTTACCCAGGCCCGCCCGATCGGGCCCTATTATGTTAATTAAAAGATTTTTTTAAATTAAAATACCTATTTTTTTATTTAAAGACCAATTTTTTTAATTAAAAATCTGTTTTAAACTCCATATATTACAAAGTCCATATATAAAGTTTTCCACTTTACATGAAAAGACTTGGTATACGTTTTTATATTTATAAAAGTTCCCCCCCCCCCCCCCCCCCACATATATATATATTTCGGGCCTCGGACCGGGCCGGACCTCATCGGGCTTAAGAACTCATGCCCAAGCCCGACCGAAAAAAAATCGGGCCTATAAAATTTTGCCAAGCCCGCTTTGCGGGCCTATTCACCTTACCCAAGCCCTATTTTTTTTATTGGGCGGGTTGGGCGGGCTTGACAGGGCTCGGGCCTATGGCCACCCCTAATTATACTACTTGTGACAAAATAATACTCTACGAGGGGCTTGGGCCTCCTCACAGGTTTGTAAATGCAATCTTACGAGCATACTTTTTAGTCCCACTATCTGTTCTTGTGCTATCGCACGAGTGACCTTCGTGGTGTCTCACCACTTGGGCAATGTGTCCTTTGACATAGTTATCTTAATATTTTTCCCTTTTGAAACACATTTAGAAGTCTCAAACATATCAGTCTATGGTGATTCTTACCATTTATTCCAAATACAAAATGCTTAATCCTCTCCCAATCATCTAACTTTAAAGATACACAGATAGCCTTTCACAGGCAAATAATCAAATATGAGCTAAGATCACTAAAGTAGGATTTTTCATCTCTCTGATTCCATTATAAAGAAGCAAAATTTATAAAGAAGGTAACTATAAATGTTACTCTCCCAAACAGTGAATGCAAAAAAAAGGATGATTTTCACGCCTCGGGTTGCATTTTCTCACACTCTTCACGGATTGATTGAAAAAGAACTGTTGACAGATACCGTTCTCCAAAGCTAGGAAACACAACCTGCAAACATTTATATATTTCAATTGAGTTTAAACTAAAGGCATCTAAAATATTTATCTCAAACTGCAGAATCTGAATCTCATATGGTTTGCTAATGATCACAAACAGTGTTCAATTAAACAAAAGTAATATGCACGTTTTGGCTTAGGAATCAAAGCGATTACAGTTTTAATGACTTTTTATGAATTTAGTCAATAAGAAACACAAGTCGTTAACGTTATCTTAATAAAAAATATTTGTCAAATAACAAATAAAATAAACTAAATGCCAAAAAATATATAGTTATAATATAATGTGTATGACAATATTAAGAGTTAATTATTCCCAACTCCTTTGAGGGCATGCCTTAAATACAAGGAACTCCTCTAGAATTTATTACTTTACACTCCCCTTTGCTGCCATGTTAATTACAGGCATCTCATTTTAGCCCCTAGGACAGAACCTGGGGTTTATATAAAAAAAGCTAAAAATATCTACCAACGGAGACGATTCGAAGGGAATTGATAGGACGAATTCTCAAGTTGAATAAAAGGGATGACGCTAATCCCAAAAGTCAATGTCATCATGTCCTATGATTCATTGCAGATTATAATACTCGTTTTGATACGCAATACGATACACAATTTTAACAACTATGCATATTACACATTTGAGAAAACTTGCAGAACCCCATCGCCGATTCACCACCTTAGCTTATATATATATATACACGTGTGTGTATAGATTTAAGATTTATGACTATAAATTTGAACATGTGTACAACTATAGCTATAAATTATTCCTTGAAAGAAGAAGAAGAAGAAAAAAAGAAGTGGGTGTAGTATGGTGACGTTAGTTTAGAGCTGATGGTGGCCGTGGGACGAGATTTGAGTTAACAAAGGTTTTACAGTAAAGATGCAAGGATTTTAGTTTTTTTCCATGGCTGAGTTCTGATGTGTGTGTGTGTGTGTGTGTGTGTGTGTGTGTGTGAGAGAGAGAGAGAGAGAGAGAGAGAGAAAGAGAGGAGCTGCAGTAATGGTGAAATTGCAATAATATCCATTGTTTGTGGGAAGCAAAAGGAGAACTTGAGGTAAATTTGACTTTACAAATGTAATAGTGAGGACAAAACTGTAAAAAAACAACTTATGTCAACTTTGTCTAGTTGACAACCCTGATGTGAAGTAATTTCAAGGTAGGTCCTTGTGTTTATGACATACCCCAGGGGAAGTCATCATTCTAACTATTCTTTTTTAAATGAATGGTGAATGAAATAAAAAAATTAAAAAAGAGGATGATACTACTTTTTAATTTATTTATCATTAAAGGCCTGAATTTTTTGATGACTATTTCTAATGCTTAAACAATAACTTGATTTCGAATCTTAAAAGTTGCCATGCTCGGCATCTCCAAAATTGGGATAACAATATTACAATTTACTATTTTGGCTATTGTTGATAATAATGTAGCTTTTATTTTATATAGGGCTGCAAATGAATCGAGTTGAGCCTAATCGAGCTCGATTCTTATACGAGCATGAGATCAAGTTTAAGCTCGGTTTATTTGCTTGATGAACGAGCCGAGCCCAATTAGCCTGGTTTCAAGGGGTCTAGTCGAGTTCGTTTTAAGCATTATCAGAGTAAACGAGCTTAGCTCATCAAGCTCAATTTTTTAAACAAGCTCAAGATTGAGATCAAGCTCGATCTTCAAACAAGCCGAGATCGAGTTGCTCGGTTCATTTGTTGCTCTAATTTTATATTATAGAAAGGAAAAAAAAGAGATCACGGCCAAAAAGAAATATTCACAAGAATTATTTATATATTCATATCAATATACGAGAATTATTGTGCACATTCTTAGTAAACCTTCCTTATTCCTCAAGTAAATGTTTATGTGAAAATATACTTCTAGACCCAAGCAACCCCAAGAATAAGTCTAAAACAACAATATACATACCGCTATAAGCTTTCCTGCATTTTCAGGTCTTTTTCCAACCTTGATGGCAGCAGCTGCTGCTGCTCCAGAAGAAATGCCGACCTGATAAGAAATTTTAACGACATAAAACAAGAGAAGGATCTCATATATATTAGAAAGAAGGAGAGCATATGGTTTTGGAAGATAAATATAATTGTGTGTTGTATACACATAATATATATATATATATATATATATATATATATATATATATAGAGAGAGAGAGAGAGAGAGGCAGGCTCCTGTACATACCATCTGCCAAGGTTCTAAAAAACGCGAGACGTGACCGAGGCGTAGAGGCCAAGCCTTAAACCTAGGGGGGCCTTAGGCGTGAAAAGGCGTTTAGGACTTTTTTTAATATATTTTAACATTTGTAACTATAAGAAGGCTATTAAAAATACTAAAATGGTACATACCTTAAAATATGTCTAAATATATGCAAACTAAAGTACTATTTTTTTAAATACTAAAAAAAAAACAAAAAAAAACACGTATTTTTTTGAATGAGAGGCAGAGAGGTTTGGGATATCATTTGTTTTTGATTGTTTTGAATGAGACATTGGTCCGGTTTTTAAAAAAAAAGTCTTTAGGCTTTATCGTTTCACTAAAGCGTTTTTGTTTTTAAAAAAAGTGTGCCTTAAGCCTTTTACCAAGAATAAGGCGTAAAAAGCTTAAGGCGGGGCGTTTCGCCCAAGCCTCAAGCCTAGGCGCGCCTTTTAGAACACTGCCATCTGCAGACCATTTTTTTTTTTAAAGTAAAAAAAACATAGTTGATTTTTTTGTGTGCGCGCATTTCAAGGAACCCCACAACAAAAATCTGCTCAAAATGAATTTTTTTGCTACTTCAAAAAAATCAATCAAAATATGTCGGATTTTAAATAGCTTTAAAACTGACATATTTTGTCCGATTTTTTTAAAATAACAAAAAAAATTATTTTGAGCTGATTGTTTTTTGTGGACTATTTAAAAAAAAAAATGATCCGGACGGGAGGTCCCCATTTAAGGACCTCAAAGAAGAGACTTTTTGTATATATAAATGCCACATACTGTTTATAATCTCCTTGGGTACAGGAAAAAAAGGTGATGCATTAGATATATCTGTTCTGGTTTCAACTCTATTTATATAGTTTTATCACGTACCTCTTCCAGCATTTTTAAGGACACATAAATAAAGACAGGCCTTATCAGGACACTGACTATTTTCTTATTCTTATCATATTAATAAGATATTTCATTCTCAAGATAGCACTTCCTAAATGAATCTTCAGTTTGAAAATGAAATATCTTATAAATAAAGACAGGCCTATAAAAAGGCTGATTTCTTTCATGCGTGTACCAATTAATTAAAAAAACAAAAGACAGAAATATCAATATATAAGGGTGTGTTTGATTGCAAACAATGAAAATGTGTGAAAAATAGTTCATTTAGATGAGAAGTTGAAAAATGAGTGGAAAAATATACGAGTTTTTTGCCTTACTTTTTCTATTTTTCATGGAAACCAATTTTTTGGTGGGTAGATAAGAAATATTTTCCACTAAAAATGAGGTTTGAGATGGAGCACTTATTATGTGAATGAGTATTTTTCTTATATGAAGTATTCGCAATCAAGATACTACAAAGGCAAAACATTAGTCAAAAACAACTTTTTTCCATAGAAAAAATTTCCATGTCAATCAAACACACCCTAAATGAATCTTCAGTTTGATTTTGCCTACATTTAAAACATCGAAGTACTTTATATGTAAGAACACTAACCAACAAGCCTTCTTGCAATGCTAACTGCTTTGCAGTTTCAACAGCTTCGTCACTAGAAATCTGGAAAGAAAAATAAAATAGAATAATATTCAACACCCCATTAGTGTGGTAAACAGAACTAACTGCAGTTCTCACATTAATCCGAAATATAGAATGGAAGTTGAACTAACAGACCATGGTCAAGAAGGTACCCTCCCTCGTATATTTGAACAATAGTCAAGAAGATTTAGTTAATATTTATATCGAATTATAAAGTTTTTTTTCTTTGCCCCCTGAGATAATTGCACAATTAGACTTACCCCTCTAGATGTTCAAAACGCATGCACATTAGGGGTGGTCTAGGTTTGAATTTCTACGGAGGTAAATCTAATTATGCAATTATCTAAGGGGGGTAGTCAAAAAAGATTCCCTCGGCATATCTATAAAAGATTCATTAGTAAGTGTGATCATATCTTTGTACTTGTTCATGTTGACAGAATTCTGAAGCACTTTAGTGTAGCAAGTTATGGTGTGTTGTTTGTTTGCGTCCGTACTTAGTAGACAAGGAGTATCTATTTCAACATGTTTTGGTAATATATTATATTTTCATATTCCTTAAAAATTAATGTTTATGAAAGAATTTAGTTACCAGTTATACATACACTCAGATTACTTATTAATATCGAAAGTAAAACATACAGACACCAAAGAGATAAGATGGAAAAAGAAAAAGAGTTGGACCTCTATAACTTCATCCATCACGTCTTGATCTAAGTTCGTTGGTACAAAACCTGCTCCAATTCCTTGAATTTTGTGAGGGCCTGCACTTACAAATGAAAATAAAAAAGGACAAAACTAGAAAGATATACAAAAAAGCTATATGAAATTAAAAATGCACGTGAACTTTCAGTAACCTTACCTGGCTTTCCACCAGACAATATGTTGCTTTCTGTGGGTTCTATACCAATAACCTGATATAATATAAATACACAAAACAAATCGAAAGAAAATGTGAGGAACAATCCCATTCTTTTAGATTCAAAAAAAAAATCTTTACCATTCAGTACACTCAAATGTTTGCATAAATAATTTCATTAGTTTACTCCATTATACATATACTGTGGGAATCCATTATATTCAGGGGCATGTGAAAAAAAATCATTTTAAATTTTCAGTTTTTGCAAGAAACCACCTTGAACTATTTCTAATGCAATATAGAATGGAACTTGAAGTAATAAGTCAATAAAAATAGTTATTGCAAATAGCCCCCCCCCCCCCCCTCTCTAGGGACTTTTTTGACATTTTTTGCGACCCATCTATGCAACAAAAATGCATAGTTAGGGGGTGGTCTTGCATTAGAAGTAGATTAAGGGGGTTTCTTGCAAAACGATAAAAATTAAGGTGTTCTTTTTTTTTTTTCACTTTAGCCTTTACCAATATGGGTGCAGAGATTGGTTCAAATATCATTTCCTGGTTGATCTCTTTCTTGAAGAAAAATAAGTTACCTTAATGCTCGGATTTTGCTGTTTGAGGAACCGCCCAACACCTGAGATAGTTCCACCAGTTCCAATCCCCGCAACAAAAATGTCCACCTTACCTTTGGTATCTTCCCAGATCTCTGGACCAGTTGTCTCGTAGTGTATCTACACAACATGTCAACCATATTCTTCTGTAAGGACATACTAAATTGGTAATAAGAAAAATCTACCACCCAGACTTGACCATAATATCTCCGATGATGTCATCGCTTTATATTCATCATAAAAATTAAAATGGGATTTTTCGACATAACACCCTGTAACAATGCCATATATTGACACAACCCCCCAGAAAAAGAAAAATTAACATAACCCCCCAAAACTGGACGGACGTTACTCTCCGTTAAAAAAAACATTAATGTATAATTTGACTTAACCCCTTGCTATTTTTTGGACGAAGATGCGCTTTTCTTATTCACTTCATCTTCTTCCCCAAATTCCAAATCAAAAACCATAATTTTTTGCTACCATCTTTTAGTTGATGATGTCTGAATAAAAAATAATGTAACAGTTCTTTACTCATTATCTCCATTTTATAATCAATCACTATTTGATTACCCATTTCTTTACTCCGAACTTTGGTCTAAACGCATCTTTAAGGATTTGAGGTACTATAGTTGTGAAATGGAGAAGATTGTTCCTGGTATGAATAATAATGTTAAGCTTCTTTTCTAGAAGAACACAACTACTCCCAACAGTTACAAACAGGGTTTTACTTATCAACCTATTCTTTTCATCCTTACCATCAGAACTTCCCAGTGATACTAACAAAAAATCAGATCTTGTTCTTTCCATTTTCAAAAACCATGGATTCCCAATCATCAACTAAAATATGCCTACGTTTGGATTCCAAAAATCAGATCTTGTTCCCCTGCAATAACGCCTATGTTTGAATTCCGAAAAGTACTTGACTGGTTGGGTGGTTTGTTGGTGGTATTGGTTTGGGCTAGTGATGAGCGTTCTGGGTTTCGCGGGGTAGTACTGGGTTGGATTAAGTGTGCAGTTTTATGGTTGATGTGGTATTGATTTGGGCTGTGGTGGTTGACGGTAGTGGTCGGATGGTGTTTGACACTGTTGGATGGTTGCAAGGTGGTGTTTGTGGTGGCATGGCTTGACAGTGCTGCTTGAGTTGTTGGTTTAAAAAGTTCACTGAAATAATTTTGATTTGTTGATTTAATTTGTTTGAATTTTTAAGGTTTTAAAATTAGGGTTCTTGAATGAGGATATTGGGAAAGACGATGACATGGGTAGAACAAAAGGGCATTTTTGTCCAAAGAGTTCAAGGGGTAAGTCAAAATACACATTAATGAGGGTTTTCTAATGGAGACTAACATCCGCTACGTTGTGGGGGGTTATGTCTAATTTTTCAACTTCCGGGGGGTTATGTCAAAATATGGCATTATTGCAGGGGGTTATGTCAAAAAAGCCCAAATAAAAATGGGTTATTCCGAAAGAAAATTAAATTAAAATTGGGAATGTAACTCAAAAATCACACTAAAAATGTAGGGTGGGGTTATTCCCTAAAAAGTGGCGTTATTCCCAAGGCATAAACAGTGAATGTTAAGACAGTTGATACAATTATTCAATTTGTCCCTTTACTTCCGATTTCCAGATTTTCTGAAATTTCCGATCTTGGGAAAAAATTTCGATTTCCCAAAAAAATGGGAGGAAATAAAAATTCCGAAAAAATCGATTTTTTTCCCGGAAGACCAATTTCCGATCCGATTCGGCCAAAAGACACAGCCCTATCAAAAGCCAATGAATTATTGCAAGAAAATCGTGAATAAAAACCTTCGGATTTGCAGGGTTGTCAAATTGTTGAAGCAGGTAGGCATTTGGTGTGCTATTCACTATTTCTTCAGCTTTCTGAACTGCTCCCTTCATGCCCTTCGCGGAATCTGTTAAAACAAGCTCAGCTCCAAATGCTTTCAAGAGAACTCTTCTTTCCATACTCATTGATGCTGGCATTGTCAAGATGAGCTTATACCCTTTTGAAGCAGCTATAAATGCAAGGCCTATGCCTGTGTTTCCACTTGTTGGCTCCACCAAAATACTCTACACGGAAAATAAAATAAATTAGAAGAGAAGTATAATGAGAATAATGGAGAATATAAGCACCAGCTGTACTCCTTCTCTGGAAATAAGCACCAGCTGTACTCCTCTAAATAGTCATCACTACTATAATAATACTGAAAAAACAAAATTGCATCGATGTACTCCTTCTCTGAAAACAAGGACATTTTACTAAGTAAACCAAGTCTGAAGGGTCCAGAACTAATTGTCCATAAGTATTTCACAAGTTATCAAATATTCATGATATAATATTTTGGCAATGACAAACATTGATATGATAACATGAAGCTTTTAATTTACGAGTAATAATAATCATCTGTCACTTGAACAAACATAATATATATATATATATATATATATATATATATATATATATATATATATGAATATGCATGTATATTTGTCAATAAATAATTATGTATATGTAAATATACAATATATACACATAATTATGAAGATTTCTCCACTTTTTAGTTTAATCTCCGCTGCCTACTTTAGCTGTCAGTATAAGATAAAGCTTGATTGCTCTGCATGCTAAAGAAAATTAAGAAGTGTCGACCACAGGTGTCTCCTTCATACAAGTTGTTGTGCTTCATTGCAACATTCGCTATGGCCTAAGACACATTTGGAGTGACATAAAAAAGTTCGCTTACTGTTAATCTAAGCATGAGTTCCCTTCTAGGTAGCCTCAATTTCCCTCCAAGAAGGGAATGCCATAATTTTCAATGAGTCACATTTAGGGGTGGCAATTTTAGAAACGACATGATAACATTGATTGTCATGTTCGTGTCAAAATTATGACTCGTATTAGTACTGCTATTTGTGTCTTGTCATGTTTTCATGTCTTGTTATGTTTAATTGTGTGAAAATTACAAATCGTGTGGTGTCGTATTTTAAATGGGTCGTGATCATGTTAGGTTGAAAGAATTATATTGTGTCGTGTTCGTGTCTTAATGGTTTTTGTCGTGTCGTGGCGGGTCAGAACATGACCCAAAAACAAGAATTGTCACCACCAGTCACATCCTCACAATTGAGACTGCTTACTATCATCTCACGTACAATAAGAGATATATAATATCCATATCTGTGAACATCATCCTGCTCAATAAAAAATAAAAAATAAAAGGTGGTACCCAGTGCACAAGGCTCCCCGCTTAACTGCAGAGTCCCTGGGGAGGCGGATGTCAGCTGGCCTTACCCCCATATATGGAGAGGCTGCTCCCGTGTCTCGAAACCCGAGACCAACCGTAGTTTGGGTGAAGGCATTTGCCATCGCACCAAGGTACAACCTCTACCATCCTGCTCAATAATGTATCAAAAAATTTGATACACCATAACGTATATATTACACTTGCTGCAATTTTTAATGACCAAATCGTTGCGATATGGAAAGAAACAATAGAGAAACAAGTTTAGAATATGCATTTGGATACAAAGGTACAAGATGGATCTAACATCTTCTTACCTTCCCTGGTGTTATAAGTCCCCTCTGCTCAGCATCAGTTATCATACTGTATCCTATCCTGAAATCAGTAGAGTTTTGTGAGAATATAAGCTATCATCTCCCAATCTTAATCACATCTATATGACCCATGCTCGATATCACCACAATATAATCAGAATCATGTGGAATTGTAAAATTATATATCTCAACGAGTGTCATGATATTGAGCCTCAGATTCAATAAGTGGGGTTTAGAAACACTGGGTAAAATAAATATGAAATGTGAACTGGAATACTAGTCCAAGTTATGTTAAACCCAAGCATGATCAATTGATCTATAACAACATAATATGAAGAATTCTCTCCTGCAAAATAACATACAAGACAGTGCCAAAAGATAATCTATAACCCAAGTAGGGATGGCAACGGGGCAGGTTTGGGGCGGGTTTTCAAAAATCCTAACCCGCCCCATTTAATAAACGGGGCGGGGCGGGGCGGGTTAGGATTTTTGAAAATTAACTCCTAACCCGCCCCATTTAATAAACGGGGCGGGTCGGGGCTCCTACGGGTTGCGTTAATTTTAAAAATAGTAAAATTAAAAATATTACATTATAGTCTTAGAGGTATACAATGGCTCGTATTCCAATAAGTGAGACAATCCCCCAATTGTCAATTCATATTTTCACTTAAATCTTTTACAAAATTAACATACATATAAAGATTTTTTTTTTAGTGTGTGAGTGTGTGTATATATATATATATAATTTAATTATAATTAACATACATATAAAGGATATTTATATAAGCATAAGTTAAACGGGGCGGGGCGGGGCGGAGCGGTTTTATTTCAGCTAACTCCTAACCCGCCCCATTTAATAAACGGGTTTTTTTCTTAAACCCATACCCGCTCCTAATTCATTAATCGGGTTTTAAAACCCGCCCCATTAGGGGCGGGGCGGGGCGGGACTCCTACGGTTCGGGTTAAATTGCCATCCCTAAACCCAAGTACTAGTCGATAGAGATCTCTAAAAGTGGTCCTGTAAAATCATGTTAAAGCCATTCCTTTTTTTAAAATTTTATTTTTTGATAAATGGGTCATCAAGGCATCATAAAGCACCTGACTAGTCCCTAATGGTACATTTAAGGCCCTTCAATTCCTACACAACAGGACACACTATGGGTAGCGGCCCCAGGGTCAACCCTAAAATTTTAGGGCCCTAGCCCAAGTCTTGAGTGCGGCCACTTATAACTAATACGTTACGTGGTGTCTCGCATTCAATGGACACTAGACACGAATAAGTTACGGTCTCATTTCATCTGAATTCTGTCTACATTTAGGACATGCAGGGGCCTGGCAATACCTGTGTCACGTGATTATGCGCGAGGCACCATACGGATACAACACATGGTTCCTTTCATGCACCAAACTTTTCACAAAAAGGGCTATTACACCACAATCTTTTTACCAGAGTAAGATTACAATGATGAAGAAAATGAAAAAGGGCAAGAAATAAAAAATCTGCACTTGTGGCTTTATATATAGCATGATTAAATTCATGTTACGAAAACAGCATTGAAAAAAATTTCAACCACGAAAAAAGAATGTGCCTGAGATAATGCCGTAATTAGACATAATCCCCCTGCTTTTCAAAAAATTAGACTTAAACCACCCGCACGTGCATCATCCCGCTTGTACCTTATGCATTCACTTGCTTGTACCTTATGCATATGAGGCTTTAAGTCTAATTATTGAACATCAAAGGGGGTATCTCTATATACAACATTATTTCAGAGGGTAAAGTTCTTACTAAATAAGAGTTATAATAAACTTAAAACTTGTATTGAGGCCGCTAAGAAATTTCAAACCCTTGACATGTCTAAAAGCCATTCTGATCCACAATTATCTATTCCTCACCTGTCCTTGACACTGCAACATGGCTCCATGATCTCAAGCTTGGCAGCTATATTGGCAACAGAGCCCTTTACAATGTTATTCAAATACACCATTGGTGTATTACCTATAAGCTATCACAAAGGAAAACAGGCAAAAAAATAATAATAAAAGAGACGTTAAGGAAGTTTCAGTTTCATAACATGTATAACTAGAAGAAAAGGCACATAACATTATAAACTCTAATTGTCTTGGCATACAAAAAGGTTGACTGTTTATTGAGAAAAATGATCATATTGATTTTGCACAAGGCGAAATAATATCCAAGTGTCATCAATAGCAAATTATTTGTTTCCTTACAAGAGAAGGTCACACCATTGATGAACCGAATTCTTTTCCTAATACCAGGGAAAATGGCAACATGCATGCCTATCACCAAAAAAGTTTACTGCTAGTAAAGTTCCAAAAAGATTTGAAGTGTATATGATTGCTAGAATAGGCTCACAAATAGATATGTTAAAATTCCACTAAAAACTTTCATTGCAAAATAGTACATGATCTTTTCATGATTTGACTCGTGGACCAATAAAACTCCAAGACCCTAGTTTTGGGAGGCTCAACAAATTTGGACTTCTTCCTCGCGCTTAAAAGTTCTTGGGGTGTATTTAGGAACCACAATTCCCTGCTTTGGAATTGGAATTTTGAAGTATTTTTAGTTCAAAAGTTTATGTGAGCTCTTAATGTTCCAACTCCAATACAGGACATGGAATCCAGATACCATATTGTGAACTGGGAATTAAAACTAACAGAATGTATGTATGGTATCTGGATTCACATTCTTTGTCTATCTATATATTAAAGGATCAATTACCAAAAAGTCCCTCAAATATATTTTAATTCACATTTAGTTCAAGTCTTTTATTTTGTTCCAAAAAGTCCCTCAAACACCCATTTAACCAATATTCTCTTATTTTCAAAAAAGTTTTTGTATATCATACCTAACTTGTAAGGTATACATTAAGGCAAATATTGAAATATTTTTTTAAAATAGTAAAAAAAATCATTTTTTATGAGTTATCAGAAATGTTTAAATACACATACCCTACAAAAAAAAAATTAACTCGAAATAATTTTGTTTACATTTTTAAAAAAATTGATCCGTATCCTAATTTACAATTCTATCATTATAATTTTAGGTATTCTTTTGTTATTATAACAAAATTCCTATTATTATACCAAATGTACCTACACATAATTTTGTTTACATCAGGTGAAATTCCTATTATTATAACAAGAATTGACTTCATCAAAAGTTGTATCAATTACCAACTACCCAAAATGTCAATAGAATCATAAGATTTTCTTAAAAATTCCTTTCAATTATTACATTTCTTAAAAGTCAACGACTTTCAAGAATGCGGTTTTTTGAGATTCCAGGGGTATGTCTATATGTGATGTTAAGTCAAATAATCCAAATAAATGCGGGTTTTTTGGCTTAACTCCCTAGTCGGTAATTTTTTTAGGGGGAAAGTACTCTTATGTCCCTCGCAAATAAATTTTAAACACTTAGGTCCACTAATTCTTTTATTACAGAAGTCCACGCTAGTGGCATAACAAGTCGACCTAATAGTAAATTGTCCTTAAATGTTTAAAAATTGTCAACAACGTACCTAATTGTAAATTGCCCTTATTTTTTTGCTGAGTCTACTAACATACTATTTGAGCGACCTTAATGTATACCCGATTTTCAGTATGTATACAATAAATTTTGTAAAGTATGCGTTAATTTTTTTTTGAAAAAAAAATGCAATTTGTGCGTGGAATTTTTAACATATACATAAAAAATATAGATGCTTTAAATTTTTGTATACCTAACTTGTTACATATACGTTAAGGGCAAAAAAATGGGCATCATTAAACAAGAAGACCAACATATACATTTTATTTAATTTTTAGTTCAATATATTTTCCCCCACACACTGATTTAAACTCCCGACATATATTGACCTATTTTTTTCATAATAAAAAAATCATTTTGAGTTAATTCTTTTATGGGTTACCTGAAATTTTTATGGGGCATATACCGAATAGTCCATCTAACATTTTTTAATACACGTTTAGTCCAAGCGTTTTTATTTTGTTCCAAAAAACCACTCGGCTCACCACATAAAGACACTAAAAAAAAACAAGGACACACAAAACCCATTTACTCACCTCCCTCCACCCTTCACCCTCAACTCCCACTGCCGGAGCTCCGGCAGCCCTCGCCGAAACTCCAGCGACCACCACCGGATCTCCGGCGACCATCACCAAAGTTCCGATGAGGGTCGCCGAAGGACCGGCAAGGGCTGCCAGAGCTCCAACGAGGGGGGTCCGATCTTTTGCAGTGGGAAAATAAGTGTCTTTTTTAGAAAATATGTATTTGTAATGGGACTATTCGCTGATTGATTTAATTTTTAAGTACACATATCCTAAAAAAAATTAACTTCAATAATTCTGTTTAGTGTTTTAAAAAAGGGACTTTGTAAATTTAGGACATATTATAATATGAATTTTGAAAATAGGACATCAAACATTTTATTTTCATTTTTAATCCCTATTTTTGAATAAAACAGATGGCGCGGCCCCATATCCATAAAACGTCAATCAATTACAACATGCCACGTCAGTCGATAATTTAAAAATAGAGACTAAAAATAAAAACGAAATATTTGTCGTACTATATCCATAACCAATATTATTTTAAGTTTTAAAAGTGCATAATCTATTTAAAAAAATTGATCCGTATCCTATTTTGATATGTGTCCAGCTGTGATAATGTCTGTCAGTATAAGGACTAAAAATCAATTTTAAAAGTATGTTGGACTAACACTAAATGAAACATTTTTGAAGGGACTAAACACTAATAAACCATAAAAGTTGGGTATCTTACCTGAGTAACATTTTCAGCAATATTGAGGCCTTCAATTTCAGTTTGTGGCTTAACGGGGACAGCTTTGCAAATGATTTGAGTAGATGACTTTTTGAGAGTAGGAGAAGTGAAGCCGATGCGACACCGTTTAACCAACTGAGGTTTTGGGCATAACTCAAACTTGGAGTTGTAAAGAGATTGCAAGGGGTTGTTCATCAAAGAAGCCATTCTTTGGTCTATCTCTTCCTATCACCAAAGGCCAGATAGGGAATGCGAAATAATGGAGCAGTACCACCGTTATCGACTTTTGTAGTGCTTTATAGTCTTCCAAGTGATGGTGTCACGCCAAAAATGTAATAGGAAAATAAAGAATAAAAATATATAAGACCATTGACCACCACCGCCAAAAAACTTGCATTCAACATGCATTTTCAAATTAAATAAAAGATTTACTCATTTTATGCAAATTAGGTGGATTTTGATTTATTTATTTATGTGGCTTGTACCCTGACGGGACCCACATTATAGTACAAATCATATAAAGCGTATTTGGTACTAAGTACTGGTGTATGTAACATTATACAATTTTTTTTGTTATGTAGGCATCGTGAAATTAATTTTAGGGTTTAAGTCCGTATTTATTTATTTGCTTTAGTTTATTCCGCATTTTTATCAATTAACTCGTTTATTTAATTCATTTTATTCACGTAGCTGGTTCTTTCACTTTCATTACTCTTTTAGGGGTTTCATTTATGCATACTCACTTTTTCATAGCGAGGTTACGATTGCGGAACGTCACTCACATTTGTATTCATTTTATCCATTTTTTCATCACTTTATTACTCATGTTTAGCTAGTTATGTCACTTTATTATCCTTTTAGCGATCTTGTTTATGCGTACTCGCTACTCTATAGTGAGATTATTGTAACACCCCGCTTAAAATAATAACGGGTGGTCAGCCCTATACTACATTAAATCAGGAGTTTCAGATGGTCCAGTCTCAACATCAACAGTCGGTACCATATAATATAGGACTAACTACCCGATATCATATAAACGAGATGTTAAAATTTTATGAAACATAAAACAGACAACAAGCTAACACTACTAATAAAGGAAAGAAAGATGCATGAAAGAACTATGAGAAAAGAAATGCTAGAATAAAATGAAATAAATGACTACAACTGAACATACTACAAAGAAGTAGACCCGAATAAGTTGTCGGGTCACAGCCAATACAATAACTGAAATGGAATAAGTATGAACATGTATATAAATATCCCTTGGGTACAACCCGATATACAACATGAATCCTACCTAGAATTTTCAAAGTAGGAAGCGACTACATTCTACATCCCGCAACAGTCCGCACCTGTCGCGGCACCCAAGACTATGGATAGAAGGTCATCCGGCATCCATGCGGTAGGACACCTGTATATATATATATATATATATATATATATACAAGCAGGAGAGAAAAGTAAACAGGTCAGAGCCCGAGTTGTGAAAAATATTTACCAAGTGTGTTAACCGTGCATAATAAATATTGGTGCACTTATTTCATAATTAAAAGTGAAATCGCACTCTCGTGGAACCCCAACTCACCTCTCATCTAAGAGCGCCAACCTATTCGTGTCCTCAAATTTTAGTTAGATTACCCCCATTTATAAGGACAACCTAACTTATCATAGGCCCAGCCTATACCCACGAGAATTTGCCTTCCTATCTTAACCCAAGAATCCATCCCTTTTCTAATCATACTAGATTATGTTTACAAACAATTATGCCAAATTAGGATTAATGGATTCTGGTTTATAATTTAATTAATTAAAATTCTTAATACGTTACCCATTTATATTTGGGTTGAATCATAAGATTTACTTTCTAATTGACATGCATACAAATTATTATTGACAAAACTTCTCTCCAATCACAGCGTTGCGCTACGTTTCGTGCGTGGGGTGTCTCGCAAAGCGAAATCAAAATAAGGAACCACCCCGTTACACTACTCCTTGACAACGTTGATCCTAAAGATCCATAATGCCACACATAAATAATTGACAGAACTTTTCTCCAATCTCAACACTGCATTATGTTTCATGCGTGGGGTGTCTCGCAAAGCGAAATCCAAACAAGGAACCACCCCGTTACACTACTCCTTGACAATGTCGATCCTAGAGATCCATAATGCCTTACATACCATATAATACTACCACTACTACTAAATTTTAGACTACAATATGAAAACAACTAAAAATCTCCAATAATATCCTTGGGATGATGTAACCAAAATATTCCTTAAATGCGATACATCAACCCCCAACAATCTAGTACACCATAATCATCCAAGATGTACTCCACAAAGATTCCATATCCATTTATCTATAGGATATATAAATATATATATAGGCATTTTATTCTAACCATATATATATAAATCATCATCCATACCCATGACCAAGAGTACATATCATATCTGATGTACAATGGCCATGCACATATAATATACCCGGCAATATATATCATCGATAAAACTGCATCATGCATCATCTTCCCAGTGCCCAGCTCACGTAGCAATACTGGGGCCACCATGGTGGGACTAAACGACACCCATCTCGTGGTAAACACACGCACACGACGTCCCGCGAAGCGGTCATAGCTCCTAACTGGCAATGAGACAAAACATACCCACCACGTCTCATCCCAAAAAAAATGCAAATCACATAATAACACACGGGACGACTATGACCTGGGGAATATCCACACCCTGCTTTTCTAGTCAGGATGCTCACCCTCTGCGCGGAAACTGCCCAATGATAGCATGAGCGATGTATGCTTAACCACATAAGTATATATATATCATTCACATGCACAATATATATACATTCATATGATCCAATCATATAAATAAACCATCATATAAGGTTTAAATATCCATAACATAAATATATCCATATTTTCATATCTATACAGATATATATCCACACATATATATACACACTACCTCTCGTTTGTATGTATGATATTTATAAACTCGGCTTAAAGTATACATAAACCTCAATGTATTAGCCGTCACCCCAAACTCATTTAATTTACCTCGATATGTGAGTACAATTCCTCACTTAAAACATATTCATTCCTTTTTCCTATGATGAATAGTCTCCCAAACATATACGTTTATTTCCAATATTAGCGTTATCACCCAAAGTTGAGTATAGGTAACAATCACTACCTATCGTATCGATATCCGAAAGTACCTCAATATCTCATTTACTAAGGTAGCCTATTAGTATGCATATAACTAATAGCCTACGAACCTCAAACTCATCTCGGATTCATTTAAATTATTGGAATCCCAATTGTTACTTCCACTCAATTATATATAAACTATCCTGACTAGAATTTATGCTACCACTTATTCTAGTCGATAGTACGATCTAATCGTTCCCAAATTTGCCTAAGGTTAAATTGTTCTTAATAACCCTCACTCCTATCACGTTACCAATTGTCCCTTAATTTAAACGTTTCTATGGGTACATAACCCCTCTCTTTCGTTAGTCCCCAATTATAACTTAATAAAATCCTATTGCTATTCGGATTCAACATGAATATCGGCCTATACTTTCCCAACTTACCCTCACGACCCTCTCTAAGAGTTCTTAACCTCTTGTCATATCTATACATACTTTTGATCTATAATTAGGATTCTCAGCTCCAATGAGGTTTCCCACTATCTCCATAAACACACACAACTCCAATGAGTACATATAAACATATACCCTCCTTAAACTATTTAAAGAAGTCCCCATAATTATAATAAGTGAGAAACCCCTTTATAAATCTCCAAAATATATCTCTTACTTCATATAATCATGTCCTTAATTAATGAACCCAACCAAAAAGGGTTAGAAATCACCACAGAGAAAATTACTCCAAATGCCCTGTTTCCGAATCGATTCGGCCCTATTCCGAATTGATTCGGCCCAGCGAATCGATTCGGCCTCCAAGGCGAATCGATTCGGGTCCAAAGACCTAGGCTTCTGTCTCAGGCCGAATCAATTCGCCTTGGGTCCGAATCGATTCGGTCAGTGCAGACCTGCCAATTTGCCTAGGCCGAATCGATTCGCTTAAGGGGCGAATCGATTCGGGTCTGCAGAATTTGAAGGGTTCATCTTCTTCATGAAAACCCACGAATCCTAAACCCTAAAATTTCACTTCCAACCCCTCAACCTTCATCCCAAAATGATTCTAAGCCAACAAATCAACCCAAAGTTGATCCCAACTATTTCTACACCATTTAAACCCATATGTAAACATTGATTTCAAGATTTAAACCCAAAAATCTAGGTTTTGATATTTATACCCAAAATCCATTTCTTTAACCCACAAATTATGAAATGAAATACACAAATAACTATTTAGCAATATTAAACACTTGCCTCAGATTTGTAGAGGTTGGATCGTCCTCGATGTCGCGGTTGGGCCGGAATCTCCAAGCTTTTCTTCCTCTCTCTCTTCCTTCTTCTTCTTTCTTTCTTCCTTTCTCTTTTCTTTCTATTTCTCTCTTCTCACAAATGAGAAGGTTTGATCCGTAAGACTTTCAAATCCCTTAAAACAATAAACCCAATTTAAATGTTAATACACACTTTAAATGACTCGTTTACTCCAATTCGAGTCAAAACGAATTAAAACATTCCGGAGCCGAAATAAAACTCAATGACAGTCATTTTGACTATCTCGACCCTTCCGGGATCAATGGTACCCTCAAAATCGTCATCCGGAATACTTTGAAATGTCCTCTATTTTTGGACTTCAATTCCCAAATTTAAAATTCTCCAAGTTAAATAAATTTTATTTTCCCAAAAATTTAAATTCTCAGTCTCCAAAATCGTGGGGTATTACATACTTCCCCCCTTACAAAAATTTCGTCCGCGAAATTTAAATCATGCCTAGGACCTCAATCTTATCTAGTCCTTACATCAACCCTCAGGATCACTATACCGATCCTTTCTAGTTCTCATATCAAACCATAAAATTTTTAAAACAAACTACTACCCAGGGCGCCCATACACCCCGTACCCAAGCTTCCACTCGCAAAATTATAATCAGGCTCTATTAGCCTTAAATCGTAATATACTATCACCAATATAATCCATAATAACATATCAATTATATAAAGGTTTGAAAATTCCCAATGGTTGAACTCTCCTCAATTCCTGACACTAGACACCTTCATGCGGGGGAGGTCTCGCAAGTGAAATCCAAATAAGGAGCCCTCCCAATACACTACTGTGTAGCTAGGTCCGGGATTGAGATTAGTTGAACCAGGGTTAAGGTTTTACAAAAGGTTTTCATATTTTAGATACTGCTCGAAGGCCTATGTAACAATATATATAAATAAATAAATTCCGCGTCTTTCGACACGCCAATCAAACACCTCATGTTTAAGACACAAGGCCTCAATAAATACAAAACTCTAAGCAATACCTAGTCCTCCAACTAGCACAACTATAAGCTAAATTATCAGCTCAACATAAGTCTACTAAACTCTGAACCTCTCAGTTATAAAATTCCTTTACATCCCATCAACACCTTTCCATAAGACAATAGTCTTATAACCACTACTCAACAAACTCCATAATTCCGCACTTCCGGAACTCAATGGCACAACTTCCTGCTATATCTTTACGAGAAGGTGTATTATCTCAAAAGACACCATACTTACTCACTTTTTCCTCTAAGGAAATTCTGTACATCCTAACGGTGTAGCGGCTACTACTCATCCGACCTTACGCGCGACGTTCCCAATATCGCACAAAGCATGGCCCAATCCCAAAGAAAGCTATTCTACCTTATACTTCCATAATCCAATTGCTTTACTTCATCCTTGGACACTTATTTAAAGTCCTCTACTTCTTCCAGGACAATCATTATTCCTAAACCTATTTCTCCACACGAGAAACATCTTCCTCAAAATCCTTCCTAACCATTTTGAAGGACAAAACGTAATTGCAACTACCGGAAACTCCCTCAGTCCTACTCAACAAAACTGAGTCTCCAATTTCTTTCTCCCTCATCCCAGAAGGCGATAATCCTGATATTGGAACAACTCCACCTACCTCACATCGGTAAGAGTTACCAATACCAGGTTTCTTAACGAAAGTTGACGGGTTTCTTAACCTAAACTTCCCAAGGACTACACTAATCTCTCCTCAGACTTACCTCCCTAAGACCAAGATTCGCCATTCGAGTAAATTTTCCCTTTCTTACCCAACCATCGACAAATCACTTTGAACCACCGCTAGAAATCTCCTATATATCTCCGTCGGAATTGAGAAAAACCAATACCCCCGATTAAAGTGTACCCAAGATATGCTATGGGTATTGTATCTCTAATCTTGTCCTTTCCTAGACAACATAATCTAGGCGACGTCTGAAATAAAATGAGAGCAACTGTTATCAGAACGTCAATCAAGTGAATACACTTCACAGAAGAAGATAAACGCAGGGAACACAATAATCCTAACAGTAGGGCTTTATCTCAAGAACGTTAATGGAAGAACGCAGAAAACCCGCACAGAACCTAAAGACTCTAGAACCTGATGCTCTGATACCATCTGTAACACCCCGCTTAAAATAATAACGGGTGGCCAGCCCTATACTACATTAAATCAGGAGTTTCAGATGGTCCAGTCTCAACATCAACAGTCGGTACCATATAATATAGGACTAACTAGCCGATATCATATAAACGAGATGTTAAAATTTTATAAAACATAAAACAGACAACAAGCTAACACTACTAATAAAGGAAAGAAAGATGCATGAAAGAACTATGAGAAAAGAAATGCTAGAACAAAATGAAATAAATGACTACAACTGAACATACTACAAAGAAGTAGACCCGAATAAGCTGTCGGGTCACAGCCAATACAATAACTGAAATGGAATAAGTATGAACATGTATATACATATCCCTTGGGTACAACCCGATATACAACATGAATCCTACCTAGAATTTTCAAAGTAGGAAGCGACTACATTCTACATCCCGCAACAGTCTGCACCTGTCGCGGCACCCAAGACTCTGGATAGAAGGTCATCCGGCATCCATGCGGTAGGACACCTGTAGTAATATATATATATATATATATGTATATACAAGCAGGAGAGAAAAGTAAACGGGTCAGAGCCCGAGTTGTGAAAAATATTTAGCAAGTGTGTTAACCGTGCATAATAAATATCGGTGCACTTATTTCATAATTAAAAGTGAAATCGCACTCTCGTGGAACCCCAACTCACCTCTCATCTAAGAGCGCGCACCTATTCGCGTCCTCAAATTTTAGTTAAATTACCCCCATTTATAAGGACAACCTAACTTATCATAGGCCCAGCCTATACCCACGAGAATTTGACTTCCTATCTTAACCCAAGAATCCACCCCTTTTCTAATCATACTAGATTATGTTTACAAACAATTACGCCAAATTAGGCTTAATGGATTTTGGTTTATAATTTAATTAATTAAAATTCTTAATACGTTACCCATTTATATTTGGGTTGAATCATAAGATTTACTTTCTAATTGACATGCATACAAATTATTATTGACAAAACTTCTCTCCAATCACAGTGTTGCGCTACGTTTCGTGCGTGGGGTGTCTCGCAAAGCGAAATCAAAATAAGGAACCACCCCGTTACACTACTCCTTGACAACGTTCATCCTAGAGATCGATAATGCCACACATAAATAATTGACAGAACTTTTCTCCAATCTCAACACTGCACAATGTTTCATGCGTGGGGTGTCTCGCAAAGCGAAATCCAAACAAGGAACCACCCCGTTACACTACTCCTTGACAATGTCGATCCTAGCGATCCATAATGCCTTACATGCCATATAATACTACCACTACTACTAAATTTTAAACTACAATATGAAAACAACTAAAAATCTCCAATAATATCCTTGGGATGATGTAACCGACATATTTTTAAATGCGATACATCAACCCCCAACAATCTAGTACACCATAATTATCCAAGATGTACTCCACAAAGATTCCATATCCATTTATCTATAGGATATATAAATATATATATAGGCATTTTATTCTAACCATATATATATAAATCATCATCCATACCCATGACCAAGAGTACATATCATATCTTATGTACAATGGCCATGCACATATAATATACCCGACTATATATATCGTCGATAAAACTGCATCATGCATCATCTTCCCAGTGCCCGGCTCACGTAGCAATATTGGGGGCACCATGGTGGGACTAAACGACACCCATCTCGTGGTAAACACACGCACACGACGTCCCGGAAAGCGGTCATAGCTCCTAACCGACAATGAGACAAAATATACCCACCACGTCTCATCCCAAAAAAAATGCAAATCACATAATAACACACGGGACGACTATGACCTGGGGAATATCCACACCCTGCTTTTTTAGTCAGGATGCTCACCCTCTGTGCGGAAACTTCCCAATGATAGCATGAGCGGGGTATGCTTAACCACATAAGTATATATATCATTCACATGCACAATATATATACATTCATATGATCCAATCATATAAATAAACCATCACATAAGGTTTAAATATCCATAACATAAATGTATCCATATTTTCATATCTATACAGATATATATCCACACATATATATACACACTACCTCTCGTTTGTATGTATGATATTTATAAACTCGGCTTAAAGTATGCATAAACCTCAATGTATTAGCCGTCACCCTAAACTCATTTAATTTACCTCGATATGTGAGTACAATTCCTCACTTGAAACAAATTCATTCATTTTTCCTATGATGAATAGTCTCCCAAACATATACGTTTATTTCCAATATTAGCGTTGTCACCCAAAGTTGAGTATAGGTAACAATCACTACCTATCGTATCGATATCCGGAAGTACCTCAATATCTCATTTACTAAGGTAGCCTATTAGTATGCATATAACTAATAGCCTACGAACCTTAAACTCATCTCGAATTCATTTAAATTATTGGAATCCCAATTGTTACTTCCACTCAATTATATATAAACTATCCTGACTAGAATTTATGCTACCACTTATTCTAGTCGATAGTACGATCTAATCGTTCCCAAATTTGCCTAAGGTTCAATTGTTCTTAAGAACCCTCACTCCTATCACGTTACCAATTGTCCCTTTATTTAAACGTTTCTATGAGTACATAGCCCCTCTCTTTCGTTAGTCCCCAATAATAACTTAATAGAATCCTATCGCTATTCAGATTCAACATGAATATCGGCCTATACTTTCCCAACTTACCCTCACGACCCTCTCTAAGAGTTCTTAACCTCTTGTCATATCTATACTTACTTTTGATCTATAATTAGGATTCTCAGCTCCAATGAGGTTTCCCACTATCTCCATAAACACACACAACTCCAATGAGTACATATAAACATATACCCTCCTTAAACTATTTAAAGAAGTCCCCATAATTATAATAAGTGATAAACCCCCTTATAAATCTCCAAAATATATCTCTTACTTCATATAATCATGTCCTTAATTAATGAACCCAACCAAAAAGGGTTAGAAATCACCACAGAGAAAATTACTCCAAATGCCTTGTTTTCGAATCGATTCGGCCCTATTCCGAATCGATTCGGCCCAGCGAATCGATTCGGCCTCCAAGGCGAATCGATTCGGGTCCAAAGACCTGGGCTTCTGTCTCAGGCCGAATCGATTCACCTTGGGTCCGAATCAATTCGGTCAGTGCAGACCTGCCAATTTGCCTAGGCGGAATCGATTTGCTTAAGGGGCGAATCGATTCGGGTGTGCAGAATTTGAAGGGTTCATCTTCTTCATAAAAACCCACGAATCCTAAACCCTAAAATTTCACTTCCAACCCCTCAACCTTCATCCTAAAATGATTCTAAGCCAACAAATCAACCCAAAGTTGATCCCAACCGTTTCTACACCATTTAAACCCATATGTAAACATTGATTTCAAGATTTAAACCCAAAAATCTGGGTTTTGATATTTATACCCAAAATCCATTTCTTTAACCCACAAATTATGAAATGAAATACACAAATAACTATTTAGCAATATTAAACACTTGCCTCAGATTTGTAGAGGTTGGATCGTCCTCGATGTCGCGGTTGGGCCGGAATCTCCAAGCTTTTCTTCCTCTCTCTCTTCCTTCTTCTTCTTTCTTTCTTCCTTTCTCTTTTCTTTCTATTTCTCTCTTCTCACAAATGAGAAGGTTTGATCCGTAAGACTTTCAAATTCCTTAAAACAATAAACCCAATTTAAATGTTAATACACACTTTAAATGACTCGTTTACTCCAATTCGAGTCAAAACGAATTAAAACATTCCGGAGCCGAAATAAAACCCAATGACAGTCATTTTGACTATCTCGACCCTTCCGGGATCAATGGTACCCTCAAAATCGTCATCCGGAATACTTTTAAATGTCCTCTATTTTTGGACTTCAATTCCCAAATTTAAAATTCTCCAAGTTAAATAAATTTTATTTTCCCAAAAATTTAAATTCTCAGTCTCCAAAATCGTGGGGTATTACAATTACGATTTCGGTATGTCGCTCGCATTATTACATGTGTTTATTGATATGTTCTCACTCTTTCTAGATAATATCATTATTGTTTTGCCTCTTAGCAGCCTCACTCATGCGTACGCATTCTTCATAGTGAAGTTATGATTTTGAGGCTTCAACCATATTTGGACTCCTTAGGAGCATACATACCCACATTTTCCATGGCGAGGATAAGATGACTCTTCTCTTCACATACACACACATGCACATCCATGTTGTAAGGACAAAATTTTCAATTGAGTTTATTTGTAGTTTTGACTTATTCCTAGAACAAAACATTGTTTGTATATCGTAGATAGTTTTTGTATTGTCATGATCTCATACCGTCTATGACATGAAGTTTAATGAAGACGTTGCGACAAATCTTCAAGGAATTATTATGCCGAAGGTTTATTAGTGCAAAGTTTATTCGTCTTTAGTCAAATTACATTCCGAGATCATACATGTATGAATGCTTAATGTTAATGGGACTCGGAATATATTTTTATAAAGATAAGGATGTTATTTTATTAAAATAAATATTTTAAAATTCTTTTATGGTGTTTGAAAAGTTTTACGCTTCGTTTTATTCTGATAAGGACATTTAGAGTTATTTGAAAATTAAACTCTATTTTCGTGCGTCGCTCAAACGACTTGACCAGTCGTTCGCGCGAGATGGACTTGTCGTTGGAACGACATAGCCATCTCGTTCGAGCAATAGGCCAATGTCTCTTGAACGAGCCGTCGCCTCAAGAAATCTATTTAAGGTGTGTTTCCTTCAGAATTTCATAAATGTGCATTCTGCAAAAACAGTTTATGAGCAGTACAAGTTTTGCACATATTTTCTAAGGTTTTCTAAAGCTAAAAACATCCTTAGATTTTCAAGGATCCGAGTTATCATTCACATATGTTATTGTGATATTTCTTTGCACTATTGGAGTTGTTTGTTCTACACTTTGAAGAACATAGTTGGGTTTTACGGTGAAGATTCGGTGGAGTTCGTTTCAACATCGTAGACGTTATCAAGCCATATCGATGGACACCAAGACATATGTGGACGTGTGTGTTGTGGACGAGCATCGTAGAAGACGGAATTTCTGCGTGGGCACTGTTGAGGAGCGATTGAAGAGAAGAAGTGCGCCAAGGCTTGTGGGGATCGAGTCATTGTATAAGGTTGTCTTATTCTCTTTGTAATTTTCCGTATCATAGTTATTGTCTGGATTGGGTCGTCCGAGGTTTTTTTCCTTTAGTGGTTTCCTCGTACATTCGGCGTTGTGAGTATTCTTTACTTTATTTTATTTGCTTTAATCACTAGATACATGTTTAGGATTAATCAAGATAAATTTTGGTTAAGTTAAAATTGGTTCACAACTTGGTGCGGTTTAATTAAAAGTTTGAAAATTAATTTTTGGAAAAAATTGGGTTTGGTTTGAAACACACACGAAAAGGGTCCTACACATGCACACATTCATCTTTATTCCACCTTTATCCACTTTACACACAAAAAAAAATTGTTTGTCGCATACACATACATGCACTAAAGAGAAGGAAAACATATTATCAAGACCATTAGAGACCGAAAGGATGGAGTGGGTGCCTAACACCTTCCCACTCCGTAACACAGTCTTCGAGCTCATATCTCATTAGTTTTGCATGCACTAGTTTTTTTTAGCTGCCTCTTTTGAGGTTATTCCTTATGTTGTCTGTTTTTAGTCAAATAGGATGGCTAGTCTGATTTTTACACATGCCAACGAATGTCGTTTACGTCTTCTATACCCTGAAGGTTTTCATCCTCTCTACTCGCCTCATAGTTCTCAGGCACCCTCGATTATGTGTCTCGACACACTAAAGGATCAATGAATCTCATAGGCATATGAGCGGGATTCGATACATGTCGAGCGTCGCGTGACCCCCCATCCCCCACGCACGCGCACAGGATCATCATTTTCGGCATGTCGCTAAATCCGGATGGCCACAGTGGCGACTCCTCTGGAAGCAATTCAAGGACTAGACTCTGTGTTAACATCTAAAAATGGTATTTGAATCATGTCCTTAGATTAAATACACAAATCTTAAACAATAACAGATAGAGATAGGTATATCCAAATTATAGTAATATAAAGCGATTATTGTAGATAAAAGATGAGAGAGAAATATGGAAAATGAGTTTACGTGGTTCGGTCCAAAATGTTACCTACATCCGCAGGTGTAGTTTCGATTGTGTTAGTTTCATTGGGAAAAATTCATAGATGGAGGATAGCTCAAGCTCTCTTGTTCACAGTAATACCCGTGCCCTCGATTTTATCCCTTCTTTATAAAGTTATAACTATGTATGAATAATGAGATTTGATCGTCGTTGTAGCCTTCGTGCTTATCGAATCGCAATTTCTATAATGCAAAGTTTAATTCAAGAAAAATATAAGCCGTTTGAACGAGGGGTTATTATCACTCGAACGAGTCTTTCGAACGAGGTTCAAACGGACTTCTGACGACTTGAGTTTGATCAACTCCTCACGCGCTCTAGAACCTCGTTAAAAGGGTTGGTTCAAGTGAAGTGGCAATCTCATTCGAACGACCGGACCTGAATTTGATTATTTTGAGTTGCTCTTGTGTGTTGTCACGTTTTGAGCCCTTAGATTGATGACGTGTCAACTTCTGGTGAACCAATATGATCAAAAATGTGTATAACATGTGTGGGGGAGTTTTTAATTCATTTTTGTGGGTTTCTTTGGGTTATAAGAGGAAAGAAGGGGTGAGTCATCTCCCCACCATTTTCCTTCAGCATTTTTCTCACTCCCTCTAAGTTCCAAGAACCCATCTCGTTCCCCAAGCTTTTTCCACCATAGCCACACCTTGGCACCACTTTGACACACCATTACACACCACTTTCAAGCTTTATTTATCATTTGCAAGCTTCTATCAAGGGTGGAAGTGGGTAGAGCCAAAGCTTGTAGGAGGAACTTTTGAGTTATTTTAAAGAGATTTTGGAGTCTTTGGAGCTAGGAACTTCCATCTTCATCCTCTCAGTTGTCTCCCCTTCAAACTATAAGAAGAAATGTAGAATAAAATATGGATTTTGAAAGGGGTTTTCTTAGAGCATTCAAGGAGACAAGCTTAGTGGAGTTAGGTAACCTCTTTAAGGCCACCTTAGGAGGTGGGAGATTGCCATCTTCATCTACATTCATCCTATCATTTTGGAGCTTCTTTGAGGTGGGAAAACTCCACTCTTAGCTTAAGAATTCTATTTTTCATATCATTGGTATTGTAGCTAGAACTTGTTAGAGTAGAATGCATATATGAATAAGAAGGTAGTTTCTTAAGGTTTTGTGAAAGAAAAAGATTATTTATGAAAGGTCCCAAGAGTTTTAAGAAAAATGATATATTTCAAGAAGTCTTAATATCTAAACATTTTATGGAATAAAATATTTGAAATGATATTTCTCTTGTTGAAAATATTTTATGAACAAATGTCTTAAAATTTTCTTATAAAAAATGGGATTTTGGTATAAGTAAACATTTACTCAAGTTTTGAAGAAATAAAATGTCTTTATTGAAAGGTATGTTTATGCTAATATTGTAAAATTTCTAGAATGAACCATATGTTAGACCCATTTAATAGGATTTTTGGATTTAAAATCCATCTTCTCATGTATATAAACTTGTAGTATTTTGATGATGAACTTATAAACAAGTTTAATGAAGGTTTTATTGGGTTTAAACATCAAAATAAAGAAAATAAAAATTTCAGCCCTTAAAGTGTGTTAAAAAGTGTGGAAAATGTGATAAATGAATATTTTAAGACTACATGTGAAAATAAAGGAAAAATGGTATTTTCTTGTAAAGTAGTCTCTAAAAGGCCAAAAGCGTCTTCTTAGTAAAGAAAGTAATGAAATGGAGAGATTTTCAACTTGAAAAGTATGTTACTCTAAAGTTTTAAATAAGTATTAATGAGTTAAAAATATTCAAGAAGTTATTGGGTGTAATTCAATAATGTTTTGGGGAAATAACACTTGTGAAATGGAGGAAAAGACAAGTTTGGAATAAATGGGTAAAATGGTAATTTTACATAAACTGGAACATTTTTATGAAATAAGAATGTTAAAAGGGTGTTACATAAAATGATCATAAATGAAAGTGATTTTGGGGATAAAATCAATGCAAGTGTATAAAGGACAAGAAATAGTTAATTTTAAAGTGCAACAGAAGATGGGGTGAGATCCTCGAGTTTTGGCTTCAACCGGTAAAAGGTGGAATAATGTGGACGTTCGAAAAATGTTAAAACCCATTAATATGAACTCAGATGATATCAAGAATAATTAAGAAGGGTCCGGATCCCTAGGGTGAAAGACCTAAAATCACTGGCCAGAGCATATAGTTGCATAGCCGACGGTGTAGAGCCCGTTAAAGTATGTGGATATTTGGAGAATTCCGAGAAAAGATAATAAAAAGCGAAACATGTCAAGAAACGGGTTGCATTGTGAATATAATAAAAGACAACCTAACTTGAATGAAATTAATATGTGTTCCGGTTGAAAGACAATATGGACAAGTAAAGTGAGAAATTGACCAATGTCCATGAAATAAAAAAAATGGTAAAGTGAAGTGATCTATGGGGTAATTAAGTAACCTAAGGAGGTTTAGTCCATAACTAATCCAAGAATGTGTTTATGAAAGTTTTCACTTAAAAATAAGTATTTTCTAACACGTTGCGTGCGTGTATTGAAAGGCGATTTTCAGGGGATATACTAATGCAAATTTGGTATTAGTGAGGGGTAATTTCGGTGAAGAAATATTTTCCTTAGTCAAAGGGTATTTGTTAAAAGTGTTAAACTGGGTGTGTTAAATCAAGAAGTAAATGTCAAGTCATGTAAGAACATGTTCTTTGTAAGATTAAGGCAAATTAATCGGAATAAGTAACGTTTTTGGAATAAAAACAGTTTCATGCATTAAAGTATATATATGTATATATATAAAGTAGTTGCATATGCACACAGATATAACGTGCTAGAGTCTTTTTTCTGTCGTTCGATTCTATATTGCATTGTTGTATTTTTTTCACTGGGTATTTGACTCATTCCCTCATCTTTGTTACAAAATGTTGGGTGCGGTTCCGTATTTTGAGAACGTTGTGCATGTAAGTATCCTTTTTATTTTACTTTAGTAGCTTTGTATGCTTGGATTCCAGGGATGCTTCTCACGGGTCCCTCACGTAGTTTGATTTAAGTGGAAATCACATGTTAAATAAGTGAAACGCTAATTGAATAAAACTGAACTAGTAACATTATTTAGGTTGTCTCATCGCACTTCGCACCTAACATTCAGGCCGAACCGAGTTAACCACGAATGACCCATAAATCCGAGCCGGGGTTTTACATTCACTATAGGTTTTAGCAGCATAATAATAGAAATAACGTATCTCAATCCCTTTTACAGGGGATTTCGTTCCATATTTATATGTGTAGTTAGTGGAGACAAAAAGAATGTAAAGTGATAGGAATCATACCTTTATAGGTGAGGTAGGTACACATTTACATGCATTGGAGAGAGGATAAACATGATCCATGTTTTCTGCCAATATTGGAGGAATAAAAAAATATATGTCCCATATGCATGTCTGGTCAGTGGTGCTGACATCATCTTATCCTCTGGCTCATGTAAACCTTAACGGTGTTAAGTAACAGTACTCAAATAGTTGAGGATATAACTAGGTCGAACTCCCTCATACTATAGTCGACCTCCCTATATATAGCTGACCATATGTTGGGTTAGGTCGACCACATTATCTGCCCCTAATGGGGATATATGTCGCCTTCAGAAAGGCCTACCAGATGTTCCATATTTAGGGTATAAAAAAAGCCCCCAATACTTCATTCATAATCGGAGTGAGTAGCTGGTCCCCTAGCGTATTTGATCTTTAGATAAGTTTGTTAAGTTAAGTGAATTGATGGATTACTTAAAAGTATGATGTGTTCATCTTTAAATTCTGCTCAGTGCGTATCGAGCAGATCCGCTTGTAACATTTTGGTTTTAAACAGCGGACTTCCACGTGTTAAATGGCTTGGATCGACGCTTGAGTCAATCATCACACGCGTTTAGGAAAGTGCCTGTTTCTATCCTTTATACATGCAGTGTCGGTTGCTTTTGTAATATGACAGCATGTGTCATGATTAAACAAACTTGCTACTGAAAGAAAAGTATTTAAATGTCACAGATCCCCATCGTTTGAACTCTCATAATGTTTCAATCTTTTGAGTGTTTTTAAAAAGAGAAAAATATCATCTCGCTTCCATAACTTCTTTATCTCTTGTAAGTTTCCTCCATTCGCGGTGTGAAGTTCCCGCTTTCTCCCATCTGTATTCAACCCTTTTAGGATTTAAAGGTACGTAACTACTTCACCTCTTATGTTTTTAGGGTATTCTCCCATCTTCTACAAGTTCGTCATAGTTATCTTTGTCCACTCTTCCTCTATTTTTAAATCGAACAACATTTTGTGTTAATATTTGGAAGGTTAATCATTTATGTGGCTATTGAGTTGGTTGACCTAAGATCCCACCATTTTTAGGGCTTTTTTAGTTTTAGTCTTTATGCGAGAACCTTGACTTTATCGTTCCTATATCCCAAAAACTTAACAATACCCTGATTTTATTGAGTGTTAATGAGTTACGAACCCCGCGTACGTAAGTGGCTAAAGTATTTACCTGAGTTAGGGGTTGATTATCCAGGTATCCTTGCGAGAAGGTTTCCAAAACTCCTGTAATTTTTCTGCCCCAAAGACGAGCCTAGGCACCCAAAATATACCCTTAGGGTAACCTATTCTGGTAGTTCTGTCCCATTACCGATTGGAGTAGCATTCAAGGGTCCTAAATTTGAGGGACCAGAGGCAGCAAATCCAGCGGGGGTTGAGAATTTAGTGAATACCGTGTCAATGTCTACCACAGATTTGGATTCCTCTTCTGAAAGAGCTATGTCCGATAGAGTAGTGTCTGTGAGGCCTGTCCTTTCCCCTTCCCCTATCGAGGAACCAGATGGTGAAGAACCTGTTTATGAGGAAAGTGCTTGAGGGGAATCTTCGAACTCCTATGAACCCTAAACTACTGACACCAGGTGGTATACATGTGATGTTTTAGATGACAAATTAAACGACCTAAGGAAAAAATATAGTATTCCCATTAGCATCTGCACTAGGTTGCCTACTAGTCAGGAGATGTATGACACCTCGTGCTCGGATGAAATTTTACTTCCCCTATAGTCCCTTCAACTTGAACTCCGTTTACCTTTACACTCAATTATTAGATCCATTTTAAATAGGTATGGTGTCACCTTTACCTAGCTCCCCCTAATGCTTATAGGACTTTCCCGGGAGATATGATGTTTTGGAAGGCCCAAATTGGGTTTGACCTTGTTCCGGAGATATCCAAATATGTTCATGGCCTGAAAGACAATGTTAAGGCCCCCAGGTTCTATTACTTTTCTCCCTGGAGGTCACACCCAAGAATGGTTAAGGTCATACAGGACATTAATCATAGTTGGAAGCGTCAGTTTGTGTTCGTAAGGGGTGATCGGGACTTCAGGAGCCACGAGAAGGATAGGTCTTGTAAGGTTCCACGTGAGTGGAATGGGCCGAACAAAATAGGTAAATTTTTGATTTTTTCTTACATATTTCTTCTCTTTAAATTGAATTATTCTAATGCATTTGCTATCCATTTCAGTAAAGAAGGATCTAAAGCTTCCAGCTGTAGTCCAGGACCTAGATGAGGCGTATTGTGTACCTAAGCTTTCCACATTTGAGGATTTTTTTTATGTTTCCAAGCTCATAAGTGTTGGATATCATACCCCTCCAGGTGGATTTCCTCCAGTAGAGGTAGTAGTCCCCTTAGAAAAAGGGGTTTTGTGTGAGACAAACCTAGAGATATAAGGTTCCCACGATTTTGAAGCTGACTCTGAGATAGGTAATAATTTTTTTTATTTCTACTCATCTTTACTAGGTTTTTATCACTTTGTTAACTATTCATTCGCGTAGTTCCTTATTCCACCTCTTCAGAGAAACCTTTTAAATCTTAATTTAGAATAGCTCCCAGATAACTTGATCGGACCCAAATGGACCGGGCTCTTTGGAAGAAAATGGAGGTTGAGCAGAAAAGAAAGGTTGATTCTTAGGTCAGGGCCAAGAAGAAGTTGGATGCCCAAAAAAGAACTGATGTTGAGGATCGAAAGCAGGCAGAAAGTGTTGCTCGATGGACTACTGAGGCTGAGGTTGCTGTAAGGGCTAAGGAAAAGGGAAAGCATGTGACACCCCGCTTAATTAAACTTTGGGTGATCAAGCCTTAATTAAATTAAAACAGGTTTCTTAAATGGTTCATTCTTAGCATCACTGCCGAAAGCTTTTTAATTTACTAACCACCAAAGTGAAATTATATGAGTGCCAAATTTTATCTTCTTTAAGCAAAACAAATAATCCATACCAACACATTACAATTCTAGTAATAATAAAACAGTTGCATAAATAACTAAATGCAGGTAAAGTCTTGCCGAAAATAACGGCCAATAAAAGACATCTCAAAATCCAGAATTAGAGTAACTGTAAAAGTAACTATAGGACAACATGTCCCAACTAAGAATACTAAAACTGAGATCCTGCACTAGAACTGAAAAAGAGGAAGCGTCTAAAAAATCCCTGCAACATCCACATGTGCTGCAGCTCCCAAATCTCTGGAATGAAATCATGCTGGGTGTCCCTATGGCTGGGCACCTAAAAGGTTTTTAAAAATTTTACATAGCAAGAGTTAGTACTCAAAATATTTGAAAATATTTTGCAAGCAGTTATCACAATTGAGTTATTGATTACACATATTAAAGTTTCGCACAACTCCATAGAACTTCCTCACCCCTCTTCTATAGTACATGTCTAACGAGGACACTTAGTTCACCTAGTTATACTACCCATAAGCGTAGGCAACTTATTTACTGCTCGTTGTCCTTATTCTTGTAATAATTACATCACGCTATAAATTATTACTAAGATATTTACAATTCATTTAATTATCTACTATTTTCAATCTGTAGATTATGCATATAGAATACATTTTATCACACAATAATATATTTAATATCAGTTATCACTAACATATCCTTTTACCACACATAAAGGACTCTTGGTTCGGAATGATTCATCGACCCCAAGTAAGAGTTGGTTTGGAATGATCCATCGACCCCAACTATTTAAAAATATAAATATATATACACATATTCTAGTTCGAGACTCTTTCATCGCGACACCAGTTTAAGGTTTGGTTCGGCATTTCACATCGATCCCAAACATATAATAACTTTATGTTAGTTCGGAATGTCTCATCGACCCTAACATAATTAATTTAGGAAAAATTCTCTTAACCCAAACTTTTATATAATATAGTAGGTACACACCCGACCTATCAAATCATGCCCGTACGTAATATATTTTACTTATATTCATCGTACTCATTAATTACAATTTATTTCGCTATTGTATTTATTCGAGTATTCACGCAACTCTAAGGGCCCTAGTTACCCCTCCCTTAATTTAGTAGTTAAGTTAACTTTAACCTACTGGTATTTTTCCGGAATTAAATCTCACTCTTTCCGTAATTAAATTCTCACAATCTCAACATACGGCTCAATCGATCATTCTCCCGTCGGTCCATTTCTCCAAAATTCCCACTCAATCATTTATGAAGAAATCGAATGGTACACCTACTAGTAGTTATAAAGTCTCCTCATAGGTAAAATATCATTACTAAGGTTCCCATTAAGCGACGGTAATTAAAAAGAAATTTATTCACAAAATTCTCTAAAGTCCAGATAGGGTCGATCGATCGAGGGGATATGGTCGATCGATCGACTGCTCGATCGATCGACATTCAAGGGTCGATCGATCGATCAAGCAGTGACAGACCCAGTTCATCTTCTTCATACGGGTTTCACCATTTTTATCTATCTATCTATCTATCTATCTATCTATCTATCTATCTATCTATCTATCTATCTATCTATCTATCTATCTATCTATCTATCTTTCATGATAATTCACCATATTTGCAACCAACAATTTCTAATCATTCCTACATGTCCTGGGATGATTACTAACGATTTAAAACAACAAAATCATTATAAACCTTGGCCAAATTAACTAAAAATCTTTCTAATATTCAAGAACCCTAAAAATACATTCTTTACATCTTTCATCATAATTCCATATTTTTAGTTCGATTTAATCATCTAGTTTTCTATGATATTAGAATATTTGGAGATCCAAAAACGTCCTACATGCAATCCCTACCAATCATGGATCATAATCAATTGTTTTTCTCCCAAAAATATCATAAAAACCATGTTCTTCATCAAGCTTAGATATGGGTATTATAACTCAATTTATTTCGCAAATAACCACTTGCCTTATGATTTGTAGGGTCTGATTTCGTGGTTGTTGATGATGGTTGATGATTTTGATCCTTCAATCCTCCTTCCCAACAACTTTGTGGTGAAATCTCCTTAAAATTTCCCCTCCTTCCTTCTTTTGCCTTAGGAAATTGTCTCTCTCTCTTCTCTAATGGCTATAGTGTATTTTCTTGCTTTCTAACCCTAGCCTTAACTCTTATAATCTGATCTAGGGTTTCAAAATTCGTAGGTCTACTTACCCATAAATGTAAAGAGACCAAAATGCCCTCGAATGGTCCCGGTTTAGCCCGGAAATGACCCGACACTCAACTAGTACCCCCGGGTACACTATTTTGACTAATTCGGCCCTTTCGGAATCATCCGCGGACTCTAAATTATCGTTTGAGTCTCTTAAAATATTTTTCTAATCTCATCTTAAATTTTTGTCTACGCGTGACACTCGGTTGAGATAACTCAGGTACGTCCATATAATCCCTAGACCGTACATATCAACATTCAAAATTTACTACTCACATTTAGTAAATATTTAATCGTCATATTAATATTTATTAACATTATGTCACATTAAATTACTCTTCTCACGTAATTTAAATAACACGTATTTCATTAAATTACTCTACTCACGTAATTTAAATAAAATGAATTTTATAACATTAAATTACTCTACTCACGTAAATTAAATAAAACGTATTTTCCTAATTAAGCAGAATTACGGGGTATTACATACTTCCCCTCTTACAAAACTAATTTCGTCCTCGAAATTAGACAATACCTGCTGTGAATAATTCTGGATATTGTTCTCGCATATCCTCCTCCCGTTCCCAAGTAGACTCATCCATATTGTGATGTCCCCACTGTACTCGTACTAAGGGTACGACCTTGGATCGTAGTTTGCGCCCACTATAATCCAAAATAGCCACGGGTCTTTCTTCATATGAGACGTCTAGCTGCAAATCGATCTCCTCGAGTGGAATGTGCCAGAAGTCTCTCTCACTCCTCTTGTATTTCTTCAGCGATGCCACATGGAATACATCGTTTATTCGCTGAAGATGCTCAGGGAGTCCCAATCTGTAAGCTATCGGTCCCACCCTCTCAATGATAGAAAATGGCCCCACATATCTCGGTGCTAATTTCCCCTTCTTGTGGAACCTCATAATCCCTTTCATAGGAGATACCCGAATTAACACCTGGTCGCCCACATCTAGTTCCACGTGTCTCCTACCGACGTCAGCATAACTCGTCTGCCTATCCTGAGCTATTCGAATATGTCCTCGAATCAACTCTATTTTGGAGGAAGTCTCCTGTATCGTCTCTGGCCCCAATAGCTTGTTATCCCCCACCTCTAACCAACAGGCGGGCGAACAACAAGGCCTCCCATAATTCCTAACCTCCACCAAAATCTAGGACACACATCCTTAGCATATCCTCCAACATCTGGTTTACCCTTTCAGTCTGGTCGTCCGTCTGTGGATGATACGCCGTACTCAACCGTAAGTCGGTGCCCATGGCCTCCTGAAAGCTCTGCCAAAAATGTGACACAAATATTTTGTCTCGGTCCGACACAATATTAATAGGAACTCCGTGCAGCTTAACAATCTCTGAAATGAATAGTTGCGCGTACCGCATCGTATCATAATCTGTACGAACCGGTAAGAAATGAGCTATCTTAGTCAGCCGATCCACTATCGCCCATATGGAATCGTGACCCTTCTGTGATGTTGGTAACCCAGTAATAAAATCCATCGAGATACTCTCCCACTTCCACACAAGAATCTCTAGGGGTTGTAGCATTCCTGAAGGTCTCTGATGGTCAACTTTTACGAGCTGACATGTAACACACTTTGAGACAAATTCTGCAATGTCTCGTTTCATACCTGACCACCAATACAATCGTCACATGTCCTGGTACATTTTATCCCCACCTGGATGTATCGAGAATTTTGACCCGTGTGACTCCTTCATAACGGCCTGCCTCAATTCATCATCTTCGAGTACTATCAGCCTACCATTGAACCGTAGTCCCCCCTCTGAGCTGATGGAGTAGGACTCTGCCCCCTCGGCCAGTAACTGTTGTAATTTGTCCTTACAAAATGGGTCTTCGGCCTGTGCCCTCACTACCCGCATAACACTCTCGGGAGTGATAGCTAAAACTGCCATGCATGCTCTCGCCATCTCATCCTCGTGTCTAAGTTCACTCCACTTGGCCTTCTAAATTTCTGCCAACTCCCCGGTAGGTCTTCTGCTTAACGCATCTGCCACCACGTTAGCCTTACCAGGATGATACTGTATATCAAATTGGTAGTCCTTCACGAATTCAAGCCACCTTCTTTGACTCATATTCAGATCCTTCTGAGTGAACAGATACTGTAATGACTTATGATCCGTGAATAGAGTGAACTGCTCGCCCAAAAGATAGTGCCTCCATATCCTTAATGCAAAAACGACCACTGCCAACTCGATGTCATGGGTGGGGTAATTCTTCTCATGTGTCTTAAGCTTTCGGGACGCATAAGCTATAGCCTTCTCCTCCTGCTGTAACGCACCCCCAAGCCCTTGTAAGGACGCATCAGTATAGACTCGGTACTCCACTCCGCTCCTAGGCAAGGCAAGAACGGGTGCTGATGTCAACTTGTCCTTTAATTCATCAAATGCTAACTGACAACTGTCACTCCATACGAAGGGCACTCCCTTCTGAGTTAAGTTTGTCAAAGGTCCGACAATTTTTGAGAACCCCTTGATGAAGCGACGATAATAACCGGCCAACCCCAAGAAACTGCGAATTTCGGTCGGTGTCGTGGGCTGTCCCCATTCCCTCACCGCCGATACCTTACTCGGGTCAACCGTAATGCCTCTGCTAGATACAACGTGACCTAGGAACCAAACCTCCCGAAGCCAAAATCCAGACTTCTCAAATTTAGCGTATAACTGATGGTCCCACAATGTCTGTAGAACCATTCGTAAATGTTCAGCGTGTTCCTCCTCCGTGCGAGAGTAAATCAGAATGTCGTCTATGAATACAATCATAAACTGATCCAAAAACTCCCTGAATACTCTGTTCATGAGATCCATGAATACTGCCGACGCATTAGTTAGCCCAAATGTCATCACTCTGAACTCGTATGACCCGTACCGCGACAGGAAAGCGGTCTTGGGTACATCCTCTTCACGAATGCGCAATTGGTGGTAACCCGATCTCAAATCGACCTTTGAGAAGTATGCAGCCCCTCTCAACTGATCAAACAAGTCGTCAATCCTCGGTAACGGATACTTATTACGTATCGTCACTTTGTTTAGCTCTCTGTAATCTACACACAGACGAAGTGAACCATCCCTTTTCTTTACAAATAACACCGGCGCACCCCATGCGATGTACTCCGTCGAATGAAACCCTATCCTAAGAGCTGCTGAATCTGTTCTCTCAGTTCTCGCATCTCCGAATGAGCCATGCGATACGGTGCTCTGACAATCGGTCTCGTCTCCGATGCTAGGTCAATAACGAACTCTATCTCCCTGTTGGGTGGTAAACCTGGTATCTCCTGAAAGACATCCTCAAAATCCCCCACAACCAGGATTGAGTCCAGAGAAATGGTAACCCCATGTGAGGTCTCCTCCTCAATATAATATAAATGAGTTCGCGATCCTCCCTCGGGGAGTGGCATTGCCACAAGGAACATCTCTTATCCCGGGATGGAGAACACGATAGTCCTCTCATAACAATCAACCATTGCCCTATAATGCGGCAACCAATCCATGCCTAGGATGATGTCATATCCCTTCATATCCAGCACTAGGAGGTCCGCCGCTAGACTCAATCTCCCGACCGTAACGTCCACACCCTTACAAATCGAGTGTATAAGGGACCCACTACCCATCGGTGACTCCACGCATATAAGATGAGTGTCAGATGTCGCTAATAGGCCGGCTGCCCATGCAAATATAGTGGCAATAAACGAATGCATCGCCCCCGTGTCTAACAAAATACTACCCTCAAGTCCATGAATAGGAAACATACCCGCGACTGCCGGCGGTGCAGGAGGTGCTGGTTGAAAAGGAATATCACGGACGTTGAACACACGTCCGTACTGCATCTATCCTGGCTGTGGGGCCTGTTCTACTGCTGGGGTTAACGGAGCCTGCTGCCCCTGTTGGGCACCCTATTGTTGTGCCTTGTCTGGTTGTGGACAATTCCTGCTCTTGTGACCCTGCTGGCCACAAGTGAAACACTGACCCGAAAACTGTCTCTACCCTTGGCCCTGTTGGCCCTGACGTTAGCCCTATCAACCTTGGCCTTGCTGTCCTCCATTTTGGTTCCCTTGGCCCTGTCGGCCCTGAGGGACTGGTTGCTGGGGACCTTGTTGGCCCTTTCTATCAAAGCGATGCCTCCCGTGCTTAAACTTCTTGGTAGGGTTCCCCTGTCGAGAATCCTGCCTTGACTGGCCCACTGTTTGCTGCTGTGGTGCGCTGCTGCCACTACCTCCATCCACCTTGCCCGATTGGCTAGGCTCACCTCTCTTGCTTCCCTTCGCATGAAAACGGTGATCCTGACAGTGTAGTAGAGCAGCATTGACGACATCTGTGTAGGTTACCAACGCCGGATTACCGATAAAATGTTGTCTGATTCTCCAGGTTAGGCCCTCCATAAATTTTGACTTCTTCCTCTCCTCATCGCTCACCTCGTTTGGCACAAAGTTGGCCAAGCGGGTAAACTCCTCCTCATAATCAGCAACTGAGCGATCACCCTGAACCACTTCGCTGAATTTCTTCCTCATCTCTGACTCCACTGCTGGAGGGAAATACTTGCGGTCAAACCGCACCCAAAACTCAGAAATTGTTAAAGTGTCCCTTTCCTCGGTGGTGGTAACTGACTCCCACCACTGTAAGGCCTCTCCCGACAGATGGAAAGTGGCTAGCATTTGTTTCTGTACCTCGGTGCACTCTAGCATGCGCAAGTGGCGTTGGATATTTTTCTTCCAGTTGCACGCCTCTACTACATCGGTACTACCCTGAAACTCGGGTGGATGTCCTTTCTGAAATGTCTCTCTGACTCGCTGCCAAGTAGATGGTCCTGCTGGAACCTGAACTACCGGTGCCACGGGAGGAGGTACTTGGGGCTGAGGAAAGTGGGCTGCCATGGCCCTCATAGCTGCCTCGACTGCTGGAGCCACTATCACTGTAACCTGAGTAGTGGAAATTAACTCAGGTGGGGGTGGGGGTATCGGCACCTGTGGCTCTTGATGAGCCTCCCTCACCTCATTTCTGGCTTCAACCCTCTCCGCTCTCTGTTTTCTCGGTGGCATCTGAAATAAGATCAAGTTGTATAAGTACACAGTTTATACAAAATTTAAGAGCAGATGTACAATAACGCAAAAGCGAGTATTGAATCAACAGTCCTAATAGTAGGGCTCTAATACAACCAAACGTTACGCTAAAACGCAGTAAGCCGTACTGATCCTATGGACACTAGAACCTAATGCTCCAATACCATCTGTGACACCCCGCCTAATTAAACTTTGGGTGATCAAGCCTTAATTCAATTAAAACAGGTTTCTTAAATGGTTCATTCTTAGCATCACTGCCGAAAGCTTTTTAATTTACTAACCACCTAAGTGAAATTATGCGAGTGCCAAATTTTATCTTCTTTAAGCAAAATAAATAATCCATTCCAACACATTACAATTCTAGTAATAATAAAACAGTTGCACAAATAACTAAATGCAGGTAAAGTCTTGCCGAAAACCACGACCAATAAAAGACATCTCAAAATCCAGAATTAGAGTAACTGTAAAAGTAACTATAGGACAACAAGTCCCAACTAAGAATACTAAAACTGAGATCCTCCACTAGAACTGAAAAAGAGGAAGCGTCAAAACAATCCCTGCAACATCCACACGTGCTGCAGCTCCCAAATCTCTGGAATGAAATCATGCTGGGTGTCCCTGTGGCTGGGCACCTAAAAGGTTTTTAAAAATTTTACATAGCAAGAGTTAGTACTCAAAACATTTGAAAATATTTTGCAAGCAGTTATCACAATTGAGTTATTGATTACACATATTAAAGTTTCGTACAACTCCCTTGAACTTCCTCACCTCTCTTCTATAGTACATGTCTAACGAGGACACTTAGTTCACCTAGTTATACTACCCATAAGCGTAGGCAACTTATTTACTGCTCGTTGTCCTTATTCTTGTAATAATTACATCACGCTATAAATTATTACTAAGATATTTACAATTCATTTCATTATCTACTATTTTCAATCTGTAGATTATGCATATAGAATACATTTTATCACACAATAATATATTTAATATCAGTTATCACTAACATATCCTTTTACCACACATAAAGGACTCTTGGTTCGGAATGATTCATCGACCCCAAGTAAGAGTTGGTTCGAAATGATCCATCGACCCCAACTATTTAAAAATATAAATATATATACACATATTCTGGTTCGGGACTCTTTCATCATGACACCAGTTTAAGGTTTGGTTCGGCATTTCACATCGACCCCAAACATATAATAACTTTATGTTAGTTCGGAATGTCTCATCGACCCTAACATAATTAATTTAGGAAAAATTATCTTAACCTAAACTTTTATATAATATAGTAGTTACACACCCGACCTATCAAATCATGCCCGTACGTAATATATTTTACTTATATTCATCGTACTCATTAATTATAATTTATTTCGCTATTGTATTTATTCGAGTATTCACGCAACTCTAAGGGCCCTAGTTACCCCTCCCTTAATTCAGTAGTTAAGTTAACTTTAACCTACTGGTATTTTTTCGGAATTAAATCTCACTCTTTTCGTAATTAAATTCTCACAATCTTAACATACGGCTCAATCGATCGTTCTCCCGTCGGTCCATTTCTCCAAAATTCCCACTCAATCATTTATGAAGAAATTGAATGGTACACCTACTAGTAGTTATAAAGTCTCCTCATAGGTAAAATATCATTACTAAGGTTCCCATTAAGCGACGGTAATTAAAAAGAAATTTATTCACAAAATTCTCTAAAGTCCATACAGGGTCGATCGATCGAGGGGATATGGTCGATCGATCGACTGCTCGATCGATCGACATTCAAGGGTCGATCGATCGATCCAGCAGTGACAGACCCAGTTCAATTTCTTCATACAGGTTTCATCATTTTTATCTATCTATCTTTCATGATAATTCACCATATTTGCAACCAACAATTTCTAATCATTCCTACATGTCCTGGGATGATTACTAACGATTTAAAACAACAAAATCATTATAAACCTTGGCCAAATTAACTAAAAATCTTTCTAATATTCAAGAGCCCTAAAAATACATTCTTTACATCTTTCATCATAATTCCAGATTTTTAGTTCGATTTAATCATCTAGTTTTCTATGATATCAGAATATTTGGAGATCTAAAAACGTCCTATATGCAATCCCTACCAATCATGGATCATAATCAATTGTTTTTCTCCCAAAAATATCATAAAAACCATGTTCTTCATCAAGCTTAGATATGGGTATTATAACTCAATTTATTTTGCAAATAACCACTTGCCTTATGATTTGTAGGGTCTGATTTCGTGGTTGTTGATGATGGTTGATGATTTTGATCCTTCAATCCTCCTTCCCAACAACTTTGTGGTGAAATCTCCTTAGAATTCCCCCTCCTTCCTTCTTTTGCCTTAGGAAATTGTCTCTCGCTCTTCTCTAATGGCTATGGTGTATTTTCTTTCTTTCTAACCCTAGCCTCAACTCTTATAATCTGATCTAGGGTTTCAAACTTCGTAGGTCTACTTACCCATAAATGTAAAGAGACCAAAATGCCCTCGAATGGTCTCGGTTTAGCCCGGAAATGACCCGACACTCAACTAGTACCCCCGGGTACACTATTTTGACTAATTCGGCCCTTTCGAAATCATCTGCGGACTCTAAATTATAATTTGAGTCTCTTAAAATATTTTTCTAATCTCATCTTAAATTTTTGTCTACGCGTGACACTCGGTTGAGATAACTCAGGTACGTCCATATAATCCCTAGACCGTACATATCAACATTCAAAATTTACTACTCACATTTAGTAAATATTTAATCGTCATATTAATATTTATTAACATTATGTCACATTAAATTACTCTTCTCACGTAATTTAAATAACACGTATTTCATTAAATTACTCTACTCACGTAATTTAAATAAAACGAATTTTATAACATTAAATTACTCTACTCAGTAATTTAAATAAAACGTATTTTCCTAATTAAGCAGAATTACGGGGTATTACAAAGCCCTTATATCCCCCACTCCTACTAAAGTAGGGGATAAGATACCACTTGAAGACCCAAGGCCTCAAGGTGATACCAAGTTTCTAAGAGTTGGAGTCGCTACTGAGAGAATGCGAATTGAGGGTCGACCATCTCGTCATTTATTTCGGAGTATAGGGTTGTCCTCACGTTACGAGGAGGTTAAAGATTTTAAATTTAACTCCTCTAGAAGACCTCAAAAAGGACCTTGATTCCATTTGTTAGCACCTAAATAATGCCATTGGCCTTTATGATTATCATGGTCATAGTAAAGATTTTAAGTTTTTAAGGGACTATAATCTGAATGCTCCGTGGAGGCTGGGTCAGCATCTTCTTATAGTTGTAAGCTTACCAAATTTTTTTTTGTCTTGCATGTTCCTCGTTTTATCACTTTTCAGGACTCCCTATTTTATTGACAGAGATCTATGGCCACCACCATTTTGAGAGAGAAGGCTGGCACAAATCATGTGGCATACGAGGAGCAGAGAAATACCATAGTGGCACTGACCTAGGAGAACCCTGATCTTAAGACTAGCCTGCAAAAGACATCAAATAACCTGAAGAAAAACTGTTATGAGTTGGAACAGAAGGATGAGGAGGTCGTCACTAAGACGGTTTCTCTTAGTCAAGCTCAGGAGGAAGTCTGCAAGTTGAAAGAACAAGCCAGCACATATACCGTTATATTGAAGATCTTAGAGGAGGCCTTGAAAAAGGCTAATGACAACCTGGCATCTTTCAACCAAGCTTTGGACATGTCTAATCAGAGGCTTGTGCAGGCTGAAGTGGTTTTGGGAAAAGGTTGATGAAGCAGCAATGGAGAAGTACAAGTCCTTAACTGATTATAACATGGATAGTTTGGCCTTCTTTCTTGATTGCTATGAAGAATTAAAGAAAAGTGTCATGAAACACTACCCTGACATAGCTTCCGAAGTCAAAAAATAGGAGGGTGATGATGCAGAGGCTATGAGCCTTGTTATTGAAGAGTTATATGAGGAGTCCTCTTTCGAAGCTGATAAAATTGATGAAACTGGCCAAGTCCCTACTGAGGATAATCTCGCCACCATTCTAGCTCAGGATATAGTTGTTGCTGATAATGTCCCCATGGCATTATCCTCAATGTCTGTATTGAATGTTTTTAGCTTAATTTGTAATGAACATTTTTATTTGGCACCTTGTAATTAATACTTGCATTTATGCTTGTTTGACTTTGAAATCAAATTCATTTATTGCCTTCACATATGCATCTTCTGGCCATTTATTTTTCTCGATCAAATTGTTAATCTACTTGTTTCCAAGTAAATGTGATTGTACTGTGTCAACCTTCTAGCTGTCGATTTTGGATTTAATCGAGTTATTCTGACTTAGGATCTGCCAATGCTTGTGCTAACTTACTGGTCGTATGAACGAATCTTATTGTCCTGACCAAGTGTCAGCATTAGTTACAAGAGTCGATCGAATTTACTAGGATATATCCTTGCATTAGTTAGTTATGGTCGGATCTTGTCATCCATAAGACTGCAATGAATTTCCCAGACTAGTTGAAGCTTCTTAATCGTGACCCGTCTAGAGGTGAGATCATAAATGAAGCATATTTTTTTTATTATGAGTCTTGATGTGCTCGACTCTGAGGTATATTCGACTTAGGCTTCTTGCACACATCTCATACCGATGAAATCATCATTGAGTAATGTACAAAAGCTTAAAATGACTACATATGTAGATGATGAAGTTTTGGTTCTCATTAACCATTGAGTTGAATTACAAGAAAGTAAAAAGAGGTTTACATGTGATTTTCTCCCCAGTCTTCCATATGTTGTCATTGTTACTAGTAGTACCTCCTCAGGTGCTCGAAGTTCTAGGGATTCTTAAACTACTCACCTTCTAGAGTCTCGATCCTGTAAGTTCCCGATCTTATAATAGTAGATACTTTGTATTGACCGCACCAGTTGGCTTCTATCTTGTTCATTTTTTAAATTACCTTTTTTAGCACGTAGTCTCCTTCCTTTAAAATGCTCGGTTCTATATTTTTATTAAAAAACTAAGAAGTCATCTACTGATGGGAAGTAACCCGCTGTGTTGTGCACTCCCTGACCTTTTCTATTAGGTTTAGATCAAGTTTTCTTATTAAATCGGTATTTGGTGAGCCTAGGTTAAGCACCCGATATCTAAGGAGGCCAATCACAGTGGGTGATACTGCTTCAATACCAAATGCTAGTATGAACGGAGTTTTACCCATCGTCATTCTTAGTGTTGTTCTGTATGCCCAAAGCATGATCTGCAGCTCATTGATCTAATTTACCTTGGCATCATTTAATCTTTTCTTCATTCCGCTGAGTAGACTTCTGTTTGTTATCTCTGTCTGTCCATTGCACTGTGAGTGGACAGGGACTGAGTGTAATTTCTGGATCTTTGAACGTATACAGTAGTTTTCGAATTCTTTGTTGTCAAACTGGGTACCATAATCTGTGATGAAAGCATATGGCATTCTATAGTGGCAGATGTTGTTCTTCCATATAAAGTGAAAGATTTTTTTCTCATGGCATCTTAACCAAAGGCTCAACCTCCACCCATTTAGTGAAGTAATCTAGTCTATGACCAGATTCTTGAACTTACCCCTTGTCTTCGACAGGGGACTAACCAGATTTATCCCCCACATGGCGAAGGGCTAAGGTGATGTGATCAATGTTAGTGTTGCTCCTGGATTTTTATGAATTGCGGCGTACTTCTGGCATTTATCGCACCTCTTCGCGTAGTTCGTGCATTCTTCTTTCATAATAGGCTAGTAGTATCCCTGAGTATCCACTCGTTTTCCTAATGATCTGCCCACTGAGTGGGATCCGCAAAACCCCTCGTGCACTTCTTTTATCAAGTCGTTTACTTTGGTAGGGTGGATGCATCTGAGTAGCGATATAATGAGTCCTCTTCTGAATAAAATTTCGTTTTCCAACACGTACCTTGCTACCTTATACCAAATTCTCCTCGCCTCTTTTAGATCCGTTGGAACTATGCCGACCTCCAAATACACTCGGATGGCATCCATCCAAGATGGCCCCAAGTCTAACTCCATCACCAATACACATTTGTTATATGTACTGTGGTGCATCAAGACTTATATCCGCACTGTTCTGTGTAATTCCATTCTGGTTGCTGATGCCAAGCGAGCAAGTGCATCGGCTTATGTGTTTTCTACTCTAAGTATTCTGATCATCTGAACAATAGAGAATTTTAATAACAATGTCTTTGCCTTTTCTAAGTATTTCATCATTAATTCTTCGCTTGCCTCATAGAATCTAAGGACTTGGTTAACTATAAGCTGAGAATCATTATGCACTGATAGCTGCTCGGTGCCTAGTGATGATGCTAATCCCAGACCTACTATGAGGACTTCGTACTCTGCCTCATTGTTGGAGGCCTCAAAGTGGAATCTATGGGCATATTCGACATTATCCCCATCTGGAGCCGTGATTATCAAACCTACCCCACTATTGTTAGCACATGATGAGCCATCTATGAATAGTTGCCAAACTTGGGGTTCTTCTTCAAAACTTCCTTCCACTTAAAACCCATTCTTAAACATTTTCTTCATTTAATGCAGGTCGCGGGCCCTTTCTTCCTGCTAAGCCAATGACTCCGGTTCGTTGGCGATCTAATCGGTTGTATTTCTTTTCGAGTTCTCTTTCGCATTAGTTTGCTCGGTTGTCTAAACTACTAACATCTCTTCTATAGAAGTCTACTCGATAGCTGAATTCAGTTCCGTAGAAACTCGCTCTTTTTTTATATTTTTTATTACTGAACTCTCTTCTGTAGAAGTCTACTTACCAGTCTTTTCTTGGTAATTAAATTATGGATAAATTCAACCACTTCTTGACTTTAATTATTATTCTAGGTTCATACTGAATGCCGTACTCTCCTAGTTCTACTGCCCAAGTCATCAGTCTACCTGATTTCTTGAGTTTATAAATAGCTTGTCGTAGAGGTAGGTCTTTATACACGATAACAGTATGTGCTTGGAAGTACGACTCGATTCTTCGGGAGGCTTCAATTAGGGCCAAGGCTAACGTCTCATACCTAGGGTACCAAATTTTTACGCCACAGTAGGCCTTGCTAGTGTAGTAGACCAATCTTTGCACCCCAGATTCTTGTTGGACTAATGCCAAATTGACCTTCAATTCTGAAACCGCCAAGTACAAATAGAATTTTTCACCAACGATCGCCCTAGATAATAATGGGGCATATCTCAGGCATTTTTTCAGCTCCAGAAAGGCTACTTTACATTCATTGTTACATTCAAAGATTTTTCTCAGCACCTTCTAAACACAACCCTATTTAGTTCTACCACACGTCCTGCCCATCTTTGAATGTCCTTTTTGCTCGCAGGAGGCTTCATGTTGATTAGTTCTTGGATCTTATCCAAGTTAGCCTCTATACCCCTCTGGTTAACTATGAAACCCAGGAAATTTCCATCATTGACCCTAAAAACAGATTTCATGGGGTTGAGCTTCATTTGGTGCTTTTCAAGTTAGTTGAAAGTTCGCCCAAGGTCACTAATATTGTCGAAATCTTTCTTGCTCTTGGTCAGCATATCATCGACATAGACTTCAATGGTTTTGGTAATATGATATTTGAAGACCTTATTCGCTAGCTTTTGATATGTTGCTCTAGCATTTTTTTATCCCCAAAGGCATAACTTTGTAATAGTATGTACCTCGTCTAGTGATGAACAATGTTTTCTCCTAATCTTTCGACTTCATTTTTATTTAATTTTACCCTGAATAGGTGTCCATAAAATTGAGTAGTTTGTTCCCCGCTGTAGCATCGACCAGTTGGTCAATCATGTGCAAAGGATCATGATCTTTTGGTTAAGCTTTGTTGAGGTCAGTGAAATCAATGCACATATGTCAATTATCGCTCTTCTTTCTAACAATAATAACATTCGAAAGCCATTTTAGGTACTTCAAGTCTTTATCGAATTCTGCCTTTTGTAATTTATCTACCTTTTCCTGGATTAGCACTTTCTTCTCCTGACTGAAAAGATGACATTTTTGTTTTACTGTCTTAGCATCCTTCATTATGCTGATATCGTGGCAGAGGAATTTTGGATCTATACCTGACATGTCTTCGTGGCTCCAAGTGAACACATTATTTTTCCTTATCAAGAACTTAGCTAGTTATTTCTTGAGAGTTGGATTCAGTGATGAGCCGATCTTGGTTGTACGTTTGGGGTGTTTATTGTCTAGCGTCATTAGCTCTATCTCTTTAATTACCTGGATTTGACTAACTTATCTTCATCTCGAGGATCCAGCATCTCTATCTGATAAGAGGTGGTCAATTTCTTCTGTTCTTCTTATTCCTCCGATGTGTATAGCACTCGTGGGCTTTTACTTGATTTCCTTTTACCACGTTGACCCCTTAATTAGTAAGGAATTTCAGGCACTGGTGAACAATAGATGGAACAACTTCGAACTTCTTTATTCTGACCATTCCAAATATAATGTTGTAGGGTGAAGGGACGTTCTCGTCTAAGATGAAAAATTGAATCCTTTATGTTCAGCAGGTCATCCAGTCTCCAGCCATAACTTCCAACTCAATAGTTCTTAAGGGGAACACCTTATCCCCCAAAAATACGAGTGAGAGGCCTATGATATGCCTCTAACTTCCTCTCCTTCAGCCTTACGTTCTTGAAATAACTATAGAACAAGACATCTGTTGAGGTGTTGTTGTCGACTAGGATTCTTGCCACCCTGCTCTCATGTACCATCATGCTGACGACCAGAGGGTCATCGTGTGGATAGAGTACACCTGACAAGTCATCTTTAGAAAAACTAACTATAAGATTATCTTTATTTATCTTTTTAGAGCGAGTTTTTATGACTTCAGCTAAGCTGATCTGTCTAATATGAGCACACATTTTTGTCTCATTTAGGTAGGCTTTACTCTCTATCGGTTCATCTCCACCTCCAGCATCTCCTCCTGCTATGAATTTACACCCAAAGGAGATCATCTTGACCTCATGTACTGGCTCCTTAGGTCTCTTAGGTAGGCCTGGATCGTGTTTTGAATCATCTTTCCTAGTTTGCCTTCCTACAATGGGGCTCTTATCGGCTTCTTCTTGGTTTTTTCATCTTAGTTCCTATCGCATCGACCACCTTTGCCAAAAAACTTTATCAATTTTCCTTGCCTAATGAGAATCTCAATCTCATTCTTCAGAGCCAGGGAGTTTTGGTTTCATCCTCCTATTAAGGGCAACCTTCAACTTTCTCGACCACTTCAGGTCATTACTTTCTTAAATATCCTCTAAGATGTGGTGGACCCCTACAATCAACATGGTATATTCATCAAACTTCTTTAGTCTATCTGCCTTTTTATTATCCTAGGACTCTTTTTCTTTTTTGATCTCTTACCGGTATCAGCTTAGAATAGCTTGACTCCTTCGCCGATATAGCTTCTTCAGCGATCATAATTTTATTAACTTTGGCTAGCAACTCGGATATTATTCTTGGTGGCTCCTTAGATAATGCCCAAGATAACTTTCCAGGTAATAGACCACTTATGAGTGTTATGATCGTTGTCTTCTCTTTGTAGTCAATGACCTCCATCTTTTCGGTGTTAAATCGGGTAATAAACTCCCCCGTTATCTCGTTCCTTATCTGATGATCATTTAATATATGGGCCACCTTTTTGCCTGGCTTTGAACCAAAATAGAAATTATTGACGAAGAGATCGACCAGATGTCATAAGTTTAAGATTTGACCTCTTGGTAAACCATTGTACCAAATCTGAGCCGAACCAATAATTATACTGGAGAATGCTCGAAAATGCATCTCATTGGGGATGGAGTAAATATTTGAAGCAACTTGGCATTTCTCTATATGCAACATTGGATTTGAAGTGCCATCATTTTTTAGGATGATGACAGGCAGTTTGAACTTAGTGAGCGTTTGATAACCCGTAATCGATGATGTGAATGGGGACCCTTGCACGAAACCTCTCTGTAAAGGGTTTTTAGTCTTTATGATCTCGACCAGAATATACTCCAAGCATAGGGTAGACCCTTTCCAAGGTTGTTCTTCCTTATCTACCTTAACCCCCTCTATCTTTCCTGCTATTCCTTGGCTTTCGGATGAGCTTTCTTCATGGAGGTCTGCTCGACTTTAGATGATCCTCACATGCTCGATCTAGACATGTTTGATAATTTAGACATTTTGGATGCATTTTTCCTCTTTGTTCCTCTCTACGCTCCCTAGCCCCCCTATATTACTGGGATCTTATAGCTCTTAGTACTAGTCAGTCAAATGGGATCCCTCTTCTAAGTCTATCTAAAATGATTGGGCATTCAAGAGAGTAAGTCTGTTCATCATCATATCCATTCGTTCTGATGGTAGATGTGCCTCCTAGGCGACAAGATGTATCGTCACGTTCGGATCCAGAGTACCTGGACTTGTTACCTTCCTCATGCGAACCCAAATTTAATCATCTGCGATTTTCCATAGCCCTCACGCGGTTATCTGCCTCATGTGTCAGTATGGGACTGGAGGAGGATTTTCTTGCCTCTAATTAGGGTTTTCCCCTTACTGGGATAGGGGGTTCTCTCTGAGCCTCCTTTGCCCAGTTGGGATGCTTTGTGTCAACTACCTAACACTCTATTGCATAACCACTTGGCCTCTAGCCAAGTGCTGTAATATTCCCAGCAGGTCAATCATGCCCACAGGCGTGCAAGGCGAGGCTTCGTCAGCAGTTCCACCACTTTTTTGAATTTTTGTCCATTTTCACGAATTTCCCAGGAAAATAGAGTATTTTGGCCCAGAGAATGGAGCAATAGCAAGAGTTACAGTAGAAATGGATCTTGAGTGGAAAGAACTAAGCTCGATGATGGACCCAAGGGATGAAATAGGATCAAAATGAAGTTTGTGAATAATGGATCAGAACTCAATGAGATAGAGGCGAATTAGATATGGGTGTCCTGGAGTTTGAGAGAAAAATATCGGTAGAAAGCAACAAAGGGGTTGATACATTTCCCACAAACGACGCCAATGTGTTAACGTCGAAAAATGGTGTATGAATCAGGTCCTTAGCTTAAATACACTAATCTTAAATAATAACAAATAGAGAGCGGTATATCCAAGTTATACTAATTTAGAGCGAGTATTATAGATAAAAGATGAGAGAAAAAGATGGAAAATAATTTTTCATGGTTCGACCCGAAATGGTTCCTACGTCCACAGGTGTAGTTTTGATTATATTAGTTTTAGTGGGCAAAAGCCATGGATGGAGGATAGCTCAATCTCTCTTGCTTATTCTAGTTTTTGGCAGCATAACAATAGAAATAATGTATCTCGATCCCTTTTATAAGGGATTTCGTGCCATATTTATATGTGTAGTTAGTGGAGACAAAAATAATGTGAAATGATATATGTCATGCCTTTATAAGCGAGGAATGTACACCTTTACATGCATCGGGGGGAGGATAAACAAGATCCATATTTTCCGCCAACAGTGGAGGAATAGAAAAATATATGTCCCACGTGCATGTCTGGTTAGTGCTGGTGATGTGAACTTATCTTCTGGTTCATGCAGACCTTAACAGTGTTAAGTTACAGTACTCAAACAATCGAGGATATAACTATGTTGAACACCCTCATACCTGAGTCGACCTCCCTGTATATAGCCCACCAGATGATGGGTTTGGATGACCATATTATGTGCCCTTAATGAGGACACATGTTGCCTTCAGAGAGGCCTACCAAATGTTCCATATTTACAGTATAGCACTCTGTTTATATGGATTTTGTTTTTCTCCTCTTTATTACTCTCATATTCTCTTTTTATATGTTTATATGTCTTTTCTCTTCTTTTCACTTGTACATCTACTACTTTTATATTCTCTTTCCATTTCTTATACATATATACTTGTTCCATATGCCTTTTGTCATTCATTTTATATCACTCATATATATCCCTCTTCATCTCATATACATTATTACCCCTTTTACCACTTGTATATATTTATCTCATTTTTTCACTTTCATATATTTACATCTTTATCACATGTATATCCTCCCATTTATCACATGTTTTACTTAACATGTACATGTTTTTATGCTTCATGTAACTTATACATATTCACATGCTTCATTTCACTTATATATATTCACAATCTTCACTTCACTTGTATATATTCGCATGATTCACTTCATTTGTACATATTTATATACTTCACTTCACTTCTACATTTTTATATGCAATTCACTTGTATGTACTCATGTGTTCTCACTTCACTTGTATATTCACATGGTTATTCCATTTATATATACTAGTTCTTTATTACATGTCACTTGTGCATGCTTCCCTTTTAATTTATGTTCGGTAGTTGTACATTCTTTCTTAGCCTACATAATACTTTACATAAAAATACTAATAAAACTCATGCATTTCACTCTCCATTGCATGAGCATTGAGTTTTGACCTTATATTTGTCAAATACTTGGGGTCACTTCTTGATGGGGTGTTGATCTTGCGGAGCGCAATTAGAATAATCAATAGACACCCACCTTCCATTGGCCAATGACCTTCGACGTATATCGAATGGTTCCTCTGCATCGTACTGCTTGATCTAACTCACGGCATGATTTATACAGTTGGAACTTGTTCACTACGTCGAGTATATCGAATTCTCTATCACATGTACTATCATCATGATGTATATAGTGAGGCGGTTTATAAACACTTGGGTATATCAAATGACTTTTCCACATGTGCCGATGAATGATTACCCCAATATGCAAGATGTATATCGTGGAAGTCATGCCAAATGAGGGGAAACATACCACAATTTCCCTTGCATAACCCTCGTATAGATGTTTTCCCTAAGATACTCATATCTAGATTATCGATTCCAACAAGAAACTCTTCCAATATTATATGACAACTTACCGATCGATTTTATGCCTTTTCACCCATTCTTAAAATAGGACCATGTTTGTGAGTCTGAAAACAAGCTTAAATTTTTTCTTTCACTTGAACCCTAGACAAAACATTATATAAGTGGAACTTAATAATAACAACTACATTGAGGCCCTTTTTTCTTCCATTCACATTTTCCCTACATTTCAAATATACCAAAAACAAGATAAAAATAAAATATTTTTTTTTCCAAAAAACGGCAAACAACCTTTTTAGAAAATGAATCCATTATCTCTCAGGGTTAATCTCATTCTCCCAAGCTTATCCTAGTGACATACTAGTTATAATTTGTTATCCAAGTACCTCAGAGTTCTATCTTGGGAGCTTCATTTTTGCTTTCACTCTCTTTCGAACGAATGAAATGTTCATACCGCAACTACCTCATGGAATATCCGAACCAAGAAGTCAACCTTCAACGGATATGATAATTATGTTAGCTCATATCAACACTAAGATCTACCTTCTACAATAAGATAGTAACAAACTACAGAGGACTATGGTCCATGTGTCAAGGGATCTCGATCCCGAAATACTACCAAATTAAAGTGTCTTCTTTCCTCCCGTTTGAGTTAGGGTGTGCACGAACCTATGTAGGCTTCCGAAGAGTATCATCATACCTCGAGGAATCTTGCTCAACCCATTGGAGTGCCTTTACTAACTCCACATGTTAATGAACCTTTGCCTACTCATATACCTATGACCAACTTTCTTCAATTAAGGGATAACATGTTTGTACCTATCCTAGTAGATCCTAAATATGAAGAACTCAATCTAGTAAAGGAAGAACTCAAAATGATCTCTAAAAAATTCGAACATGTGAAGTTGTCTACAAATTATGTGGACTACACTTTTATGTCTCCTTACCCTAAATCTTGTCTCCTTGATAAATTCAAGATGCTCAATATTGATAAGTTTAGAGGTGAAAATACCTAACTAAGTTGTTTAACACAAGTTAAAGCTGTCTAGTAGGCTCCGAAACTATTTCTTGAAGAAACTCTTTTATAAAACAAACCAAGAAGAACACAAGGTGTATTTGAAGGCAATAGGATGAATTATTTCAGAAATTGGTTACAAGTTTTGAAAACCAAAACTAACTTATAATTAAAGCAATAATAGATCAGTAGGTATGAGAGAATAAGTAAACATGCACGTAACACACGGATTTTAACGTGGTAAAACTCCACCCAACTAAGGAAACATTCATGGAGGTGTCTACACCTCAAAAGTAAAAATACACTAGAATGAGTATAAGGTTATAAACAAGCAATGGATATTAAATACACAATACAGACCTCATCTAAGTTAAGAAGTTACACCAGCTCCGTTAGGCAACTCCAACTGTTTCTTAAGGCTCTGATTTTGTTTCTCTTCGTTAAGTAGGTCGTCTTCCTTTAGCTCCTTCTTTATGTGGACTCAAATAGTCAATATCTCTCCACAAACACATTATTTCGGTGTTTGTAATGTGCTAAGTGTCATGAGTGTTGTGCCTAACACATGCATGAATCACACACGCTTATACAGGCCATTTTCCTAAAAATTACAAATATTTCTAATAATGATATGTAGCGATTTTCACAATATTAAAATCGTGTTTGATCTTGAGGTTTGTAAAAACTTCAGATCTGAGTTCTTTTAAAAATCTCTTTAAAACCAGACTCTTCGAATCTTATTTATAAACAGGTTTTTCAAAATGAAAAACTTAGATCTGAAAATATGAAAGCACAATTTTCAGTTTTGTAAGAAGAGATTTGTTGGATTCACAAAAGAATATAAAAACGTCTTGTTTTAGAACAGATCCAACAAAGAGAGGCAAAGATTTCTTAATAAACAAATCAACCTAACTACGTGACTGTTTGCACTTAGAAAGATAGACCTACAAGTGTCTATTTATTATAAACGAGTTCTGATTTTTTGAAAGGTGTTAGGAGAGAGATAACAACCAAAGAGGGGTTGAACTTTGAATGCTAGAAACTCTCAAACTATATTTTGGAAGAATTTTACCAGAGTTTGGTTTAGGTCTATGAATTTATCTCGAATTTTCTCTCTTTCTTTTTCTCTCAAACCCTTAGGGTTCCAAATATTGTAAAAGCTGGGACGAAGGTATCTATTTATATAAAACATTGGAAGGATTTGGACATAATTCTCAAATCAACGACTGGGATTAATTCGACTGTTCTAATACTGATCTAATGGCTCAGGATGGATCTCTTTTAAAACAACTTTGATTGGTTAAAAAGGGTGTCACAAGGATTGATTTAAATAACATGCAGACCATAGATTAAAACGATCGAACGTCTCATGATGCAACTTAGGTATGTGAGAGAGTGAAAACACAAATTCGATCGATATAAATGCAACACGTATATGACTCAGATTACTTAACTCACGCGTGTTTTAGGAGTTTGTTTAATCTCAATTTCCACCCCAGAATTCTCTGTTGGATTTGGATTCTGCCCAAGCAGGTTTTCAGGAACTTTTGAATATAACAAATCAGCCCGAAACATTTTTAAAACCCTAATTTCATTTCTTTAAAAAGTTTTTTAAATGTTTGAAAAATTCCTAAAAATTATTTCAAAAATTGTAGAAAATCATTTTGATCTAATTGTTAACACACACACACACACACACACACACTTAATATGATAAGTATGCAACATAAATCATGCAATCCTAGGTGCAGTGTGTTTGTATTCTACCTTTAGGACCATTAAAGGAGCAATATGGTTGATGTAGTCTCTGAGGTTCTTTGCTAAAAATAGGGTGACTCTAATTTTGTCTCTATTTTCAAACTAAATGAGCACCTATATAATACAAACTCAAGTGAGTCAAAGATATGGATGCTTCAAGAGGAAACTGACCTCCCATTGTGCATTTGTGTAATTACAACAGGAACATGACTTTTTTGGGTGCGATAGAGGAGATTATGTGTTAGATGTTCCAATAGACCCTCAAGGAGAGTGATATTTGATAGTTTTTATCCTTTGCCGAGTCTCCTATTTGGAGTTGGCAAGATGTTTCCTAAGATTTCATGGCTTGGTGAATATATATTGATTAACTTAAGGTAACATATCGTGACCTCAAGTTACTCAAGCAAGACCCTGGACAATCTATACAAAGTTTCATAGTCACACGGAGAGAGAATGTCGCAACTATGACCAGTCACTCGTTGGAAGAAAAACAAGTCAATATTGAATAAATTTTCTTTGAACACATAAGGAACACCATGGGTAATCGGTATTATCCTCACTTTAGAGCTCTTCAAGAAGCCAGGGTATAAATTGAAAATAATGATGTCGGTCAGAATATGAGGACAAAGTTAGAAATAAAAAAGTTAGCTAGTCAGTTCACTCCTAAAAAGTTTGAGTATCCAGCCGCTACTATCAATAATATATCTTCTAACCCAACAACTTCAGGGTCACCTGAAGCCCGTTCCACTCCCATCAGAAGAGACTACACTGATATCCATGCTCTTCTCTCAAAAGTTTATTAATCTCTAATCTCTCGCTCCTCATCAAGCCTTTGGAACCTCATTTATTGCCTGACCCACTTCCAAGATACTTTAAACATGATGATTATTATGATTTCCACCAAACTTTTAGTCAAACAACCGATAATGTCACAATCTCCAAAATGTCATAGAAGGGCAAATCTATAAGGGAAGCATCGCCCCTCCAGCCGTCCCAAAACAAAACTCTACTAAGAATACTTTACCTCCATATTACCTTGTATGAATTCTATATTAATAGATGTTGACCCATAATTTATCCCCTCAACACATATCAAACTCGCAAACAACCCCCACTTTGCCTACTTACTGTAACACCCCACGATTTTTGAGACTGAGAAATTAAATTTTGGGAAAATAAAATTTAATTTAAATCGGAGAATTTTAAATTTGAGAATTTAAGTTCAAAAATATAGGATGTTGTCAAGTATTCCGGATGAGGATTTTGAGGGTACCAGTGATCCCGGAAGGGTCGAGATAGTCAAAATGACTGTCATTGAGTTTTATTTCGGCTCCGGACTGTTTTTAAGTCAGTTGATTCGAATTGGAATAAACGAGTCATTTAAAGAGTGTATTAACATTTAAAATTGGGTTTATTGTTTTAAAGGATTTAAGGCTTACAGATGAAGCCTTCTCTTTTGAGAAAAGAGAGAAAAAGAAAGAAAGAGAAAGAAGAAGAAAGAAAGGGAGAGAGGGAGAAAAACTTGGGGATTTCCAGCCAAATCGCGACATCGAGGACGATCCAACCTCTACAAATCTGAGGCAAGTGTTTAATCTTGCTAAATAGCTATTTGTGTATTTCATTTCATAATTTGTGGGTTAAAGAAATGGATTTTTGGGTATAAACATCAAAACCTAAATTTTGGTTCAAATCTTGAAATTGAAGATTTAAATTGGGTTTAAGGGATATAAATTGATGAGGTTAAATTTAGGATGTGTTTTGATGTTGGAAATTATGTTGGGATTGAAGATTAAGTGTTGTAAGTAGTATAAATCGAATTTTGGGGATTTTGGGTTATAGAAAAACAACCATTTTCGTGGCTTTCTGAACTGGCCGAATCGATTCGCCCCCACCGAATCAATTCGCCAGGATGCAGAAGTCTCAGGTCTTTAGGACCGAATCAATTCGCCCATAGCGAATCGATTCGGAGGGTTGCAGAATCTCAGGTCCCTTGGATCGAATCGATTCGGATGGGCCGAATCGATTCGCTGTTGGGCCGAATTGATTCGGAAAGGCCGAATCGATTCGAAAACAGAGTATTTTGAGAAATTTCCCTTTAGTGAATTCAAACCCTTTTTGGTTAGGTTTATTGATTTGGGGTTTTCTCTTATGCAGTAAGAGATATCTTTTGGAGACTTATAGGGGGGGGGGGGGGGGTCTCTCACTTAGTATATGAGAGTGGGGACTTCTTGGAATAATTGGAGAAGAATATATCCATGTATGTGGTGAAATTTCTAGGCCGACCTTTATGTCAAATCCTTATAAGGATAGGATATTGTTAAGATACAATTTGGGGCCAAATGGAAGAGAGTGGTCGCATACTCTTAAAGAGTGAGGGGTCTCATATCCTTAGAAATGTTTAGACTAAGGAACAATTGATAACTCAATAGGAGTAAGGGTTCCTTAGATTTATTTGAACCATAGGTGAAATTGGGAACGTTTGGGATCGTACTATCGACTAGAATAAGCGGTAGCATAAATTCTAGTTAGGATAGTTTACACGTAATTGTGGGGATATGACCATTTAGATTCCAATACTTGAAACGAGGTTGGAATAATTTGAGGTTTTAGACTATTAAGTCATTGATGTGCCTATGGTTAAATAGTACTAAAGGAAAATATGTACTTTTAAATATGGATGAAATGTGTAGTGATGGATTCATACACAAACTCTTGGGTGATAACCCAAATGTTGAATATATATGTATAGATGTATACATATGGTTTTGGGAGACTATTCTTCATAGGAAAAATGATTGAATATGTTTCAAGTGAGGGATTGTATTCACATATCAAGGTAAATGATATGAGTTTGTGGTGACGGCTTGTATATTGAGGATTATGTATACTTATAGCCGGGTTTATATACCTTATACATATGAACGAGAATTATTTTGTATATATGATGATATAGCGATGTGTGAATATATGTACGTATATCTATATATAAATATGAATATATGGATATATTTATGATGTGGACATACATGGTATGGATATTTAAACCGTATATGATGGTTCACTATTTGGTCATATGATGGGATCATATGGATGTATGTATATTGCGCATGTGAGCGATATATATACTTATGTGGTTAAGCATACCCCGCTCATGCTATCATTGGGAAGTTTCCGCGTAGAGGGTGAGCATCCTGGCATATAGAGCAGGGTGTGGATATTCCCCAAGACATAGTCGTCCGGTTTGTTTTTATACGATATATATATTTTTGGGATGAGACGTGGTGGGTATGTTTCGTCTCATTGCCAGTGGAGGTATGACCGCTTCCCGGGACGTCGTGTGTGTGAGTTACCACGAGGTGGGTGTCGTTGATCCCCACCAGGTGGTCCCCAGTTGCTACGTGAGCCGGGCATTGGGAAGATGATAGCATTGATGCAGTTTTATCGGCGATATATATAGCCGGGTGGATTATGTGCATGTCCATTGTACATCAGATATGATTCGTACACGGGGTCATGGGTATGGATGATTGGTATATGTATATATATGGTGAGCATAAAATACCTATATATATATTTATATATCCTATAGATGAAAGGATATAGAATCTGTGTAGAGTACATCTTGGATGATTATGGTGTACTAGATTGATGGGGGTTGATGTATCGCATTTAAGGAATATTTCGGTTACATCATCCCAAGGATATTATTGGAGTTTTGGTAATAGTGGTAGTATTATATTGTATATGTGGCATTATGGATCTCTAGGATCGACATTGTCAAGGAGTAGTGTAACGGGGTGGTTCCTTGTTTGGATTTCGCTTTGCGAGACACTCCACGCATGAAACACAGTGCAGTGTTGAAATTGGAGAAAAGTTCTGCCAGTTATGGTATGTACGGCATTATGGATCTCTATGATCGACATTGTCAAAGAGTAGTGTAACGGGGCGGTTCCTTGTTTGGATTTCGCTTTGCGAGACACCCCACCCACGAAACGCAGAGCAGCGTTGAAATTGGAGGGAAGTTGTGTCAATTATAATTTTGCATGCTTGTTAATTAGAAATTTAATCATATGTTTCAACCCAAACGCATATTGGGTAACTTAAATTATAAATGGTTAAAGTATAAACCGGAATCCACTAAGCCTAATAAGGCACACATGATTGAAAATAATTACTTAACTGTGGATATAAAGGGGTGGATTCTTGGGGTATGATAGGAAGGTAGATCTCGTGGGTATAGGCTAGCCTATGATAAGTTAGGTTGTCCTAATAAATGGGGGTAATTTAACTAAAAAAAAAAATTGAGGACGCGAATAGGTGCGCGCCTTTAGATGAGAGGTGAGTCGGGGCTCCACGAGTGTGCGATCCCATTTTAATTATGAAATAAGTGCACCGATATTTATTATGCACGGTTAACGCACTTGCTAAATATTTTCACAACTCGGGCTCTGACCCGTTTACTTTTCTCTCCTGCCTGTATATATATATATATTATTACAGGTGTCCTACCGCATGGATGCCGGATGACTTTCTATCCAGAGTCTTGGGAGCAGTGATTGGTGCGGACTGTTGCGGGATGTATATGGTAGTCGCCTCCTACTTTCAAAATTCTAGGTAGGATTCATGTTGTACATCGGGTTTGTACCCAAGGGATATTTATATACATGTTTATATTTATTCCATTCCAGTTATTGTATTGGCTGTGACCCGACAGCTTATTCGGGTCTACTTTTTGTAGTATATTCTGTGGTAGTTATTTCTTTCATTTTTTATTCTAGCATTTCATTTATTTAATTCTTTCATGCATCTTTCTTTCTTTTATTAGTAGTTTAGTTGGTTATCTGTTGCACATTTTATTTAATTTTAACATCTCGCCTATATGATGTCGGGTAGTTAGTCCTATATTATATAGTACCGACAGTTGATGTTGAGACTGGACCATCTGAAACTCCTGATTTAATATAGTATAGGGCTGGCCACCCGTTATTATTTTAGGCGGGGTGTTACAGATGGTATCAGAGCATCAGGTTCTAGAGTCCTTAAGATCTGTGCGAGTTTTCTGCATTCTTCCGTTAACGTCCTTGACATAAAGCCCTACAAATAGGACTGTTGTGTTCGCTGCGTTGTTTTCTTCTGTGAAGTATATTCACTTGATTGGCGTTCTGATAACAGTTGCTCTTGTTTCGCTTCAGACGTCGCCTAGATTTTATCGTCTAGGAAAGGATAGGATTAGAATTACAATACCCATAGTATATTTTGGGTACACTTTAATCGGGGGTATTTGTTTTCCCCGATTTCGGAGGAGATATGGAGGAGATTTCTCGTAGTGGTGTGAGGTGATTTATTGGCAGTTGAGTAAGAAGGAAAAATTTACTCAAATGGCGAACCTTGGACTTAGTAAAGTAAGTCTGATGAGAGATTAGTGTAGTCCTTGGGAGGTTTAGGTTGAGAAACCCGTTAACCTTCATTAGGAAACCTGGTGTTGGTGACTCTTACCGAGGTGAGGAAGGTGTAGTTGTCCCAATATCAGGAGTATTGCCTTCTGGGAAGAGGAAGAAAATTTGGAGACTCGATTTCGTAAGTAGGACTGAGGGAGTTTTCGATTGCCGCAATAGCGCTTTGTCCTTCAATATGGTTAGGAAGGATTTATGAAGAAGATAATTCTTTGAGGAGAATTAGGCCTTGGGGAGGAGTGAGCAAGTGTGGTATTTGTGCGACATCTTTTGGAATAGTAAAACGTCTTATAATGAGCTAGTAGAGAGTGGCTCTATTGATTTTGGGAATGTAAATTGTTAAGGTTATTGGTTCAGAGTTAGTAGATTTATGCTGAACGGATAATTTCGCTCCTAGTTGTGCTAGTTTTGAGAACTAGGTATTGGTTAGAGTGTTGTATTTGTGGAGACCTTGTGTCCTAAACATAAGGTGTTTGTTTGGCGTGTCGAAAGACGCGGGATTTATTTATATTATATATTTCTACCTGGGCCTTTGGGCTGTATCTAAAATATGAAAAATCTTTTATAAAACCTCAACCCTAGTTCAACTAACCTCAATCCCCGACCTAGCTACACAGTAGTGTATTGGGAGGGTTCCTTGTTTGGATTTCGCTTGCGAGACCTCCCCCGCATGAAGGTAGCTAGTGTCACGAATTTGAGGAGAGTTCAACCATTGGGAATTTTTCGAACTTATATATATTTAGTATGTTATTATAGATTATAATGCCGAGGGTTATGTTGCAATTGGAGGCTAATGGAGCCTGATTATAATTCTACGAGTGGAAACTCGGATACAGGGTGTATGGGCGCCCTGGGTAATTAGTTTGCTTTAAAGGCTATATGGTTCGACATGAGAACCAGGAAGGATCGGTATAGAAATCCTAAGGATTGATGTGAGGACTAGATGATATTGAGGTCCTATGTGTATTTTAAATTTCGCGGACGAAATTTTTGTAAGGGGGGAAGATTGTAACACCCCACGATTTTTGAGACTGAGAAATTATATTTTGGGAAAATAAAATTTAATTTAAATCAGAGAATTTTAAATTTGGGAATTTAAGTCCAAACAATATAGGATGTTGTTAAGTATTCCGGATGAGGATTTTGAGGGTACCTTTGATCCCGGAAGGGTCGAGATAGTCAAAATGACAGTCATTGGGTTTTATTTCGCCTCCGGACTGTTTTTAAGTCAGTTGACTCGAATTGGAGTAAACGAGTCATTTAAAGAGTGTATTAACATTTAAAATTGGGTTTATTGTTTTAAAGGATTTAAGGCTTACGGATGAAGCCTTCTCTTTTGAGAAAAGAGAGAAAAAGAAAGAAAGAGAATGAAGAAGAAAGAAAAGGAGAGAGGGAGAAAAGCTTGGGGATTTCCAGCCAAATCGCGACATCGAGGACGATCCAACCTCTACAAATCTGAGGCAAGTGTTTAATCTTGCTAAATAGCTATTTGTGTATCTCATTTCATAATTTGTGGGTTAAAGAAATGGATTTTTGGGTATAAACATCAAAACCTAAATTTTGGTTCAAATCTTGAAATTGAAGATTTAAATTGGGTTTAAGGGATATAAATTGATGAGGTTAAATTTAGGATGTGTTTTGATGTTGGAAATTATGTTGGGATTGAAGATTAAGGGTTGTAAGTAGTATAAATCGAATTTTGGGAGATTTGGGGTTATAGAAAAACAACCATTTTCGTGGCTTTCTGAACTGGCCGAATCGATTCGCCCCCACCGAATCAATTCGCCAGGTTGCAGAAGTCTCTGGTCTTTAGGACCGAATCGATTCGCCCATAGCGAATCGATTCGGAGGGTTGCAGAATCTCAGGTCCCTTGGACCGAATCGATTCGGATGGGCCGAATCGATTCGCTATTGGGCCGAATCGATTCGAAAACAGAGTATTTTGAGAAATTTCCCTTTAGTGAATTCAAACCCTTTTTGGTTGGGTTTATTGATTTGGGGTTTTCTCTTATGCAGTAAGAGATATCTTTTGGAGACTTATAGGGGGGTCTCTCACTTAGTATATGAGAGTGGGGACTTCTTGGAATAATTGGAGAAGAATATATCCATGTATGTGGTGAAATTTCTAGGCCGACCTTTATGTCAAATCCTTATAAGGATAGGATATTGATAAGATACAATTTGGGGCCAAATGGAAGAGAGTGGTCGCATACTCTTAAAGAGTGAGGAGTCTCATATCCTTAGAAATGTTTAGACTAAGGAACAATTGATAACTCAATAGGAGTAAGGGTTCCTTAGATTTATTTGAACCATAGGTGAAATTGGGAACGTTTGGGATCGTACTATCGACTAGAATAAGCGGTAGCATAAATTCTAGTTAGGATAGTTTACACGTAATTGTGGGGATATGACCATTTAGATTCCAATACTTGAAACGAGGTTGGAATAATTTGAGGTTTTAGACTATTAAGTCATTGATGTGCCTATGGTTAAATAGTACTAAAGGAAAATATGTACTTTTAAATATGGATGAAATGTGTAGTGATGGATTCCTACACAAACTCTTGGGTGATAACCCAAATGTTGAATATATATGTATAGATGTATACATATGGTTTTGGGAGACTATTCTTCATAGGAAAAATGATTGAATATGTGAGGGATTGTATTCACATATCAAGGTAAATGATATGAGTTTGTGGTGATGGCTTGTATATTGAGGATTATGTATACTTATAGCCGGGTTTATATACCTTATACATATGAACGAGAATTATTTTGTATATATGATGATATAGCGATGTGTGAATATATGTACGTATATCTATATATAAATATGAATATATGGATATATTTATGATGTGGACATACATGGTATGGATATTTAAACCGTATATGATGGTTCACTATTTGGTCATATGATGGGATCATATGGATGTATGTATATTGCGCATGTGAGCGATATATATACTTATGTGGTTAAGCATACCCCGCTCATGCTATCATTGGGAAGTTTCCGCGCAGAGGGTGAGCATCCTGGCATATAGAGCAGGGTGTGGATATTCCCCAGGACATAGTCGTCCGGTTTGTTTTTATACAATAGATATATTTTTGGGATGAGACGTGGTGGGTATGTTTCGTCTCATTGCCAGTGGAGCTATGACCGCTTCCCGGGACGTCGTGTGTGTGAGTTACCACGAGGTGGGTGTCGTTGATCCCCACCAGGTGGTCCCCAGTTGCTACGTGAGCCGGGCATTGGGAAGATGATAGCATTGATGCAGTTTTATCGGCGATATATATAGCCGGGTGGATTATGTGCATCTCCATTGTACATCAGATATGATTCGTACACGGGGTCATGGGTATGGATGATTGGTATATGTATATATATGGTGAGCATAAAATACCTACATATATATTTATATATCCTATAGATGAAAGGATATAGAATCTGTGTAGAGTACATCTTGGATGATTATGGTGTACTAGATTGATGGGGGTTGATGTATCGCATTTAAGGAATATTTCGGTTACATCATCCCAAGGATATTATTGGAGTTTTGGTAATAGTGGTAGTATTATATTGTATATGTGGCATTATGGATCTCTAGGATCGACATTGTCAAGGAGTAGTGTAACGGGGTGGTTCCTTGTTTGGATTTCGCTTTGCGAGACACTCCACGCATGAAACACAGTGCAGTGTTGAAATTGGAGAAAAGTTCTGTCAGTTATGGTATGTACGGCATTATGGATCTCTATGATCGACATTGTCAAAGAGTAGTGTAACGGGGCGGTTCCTTGTTTGGATTTCGTTTTGCGAGACACCCCACCCACGAAACGCAGAGCAGCGTTGAAATTGGAGGGAAGTTGTGTCAATTATAATTTTGCATGCTTGTTAATTAGAAATTTAATCATATGTTTCAACCCAAACGCATATTGGGTAACTTAAATTATAAATGGTTAAAGTATAAACCGGAATCCACTAAGCCTAATAAGGCACACATGATTGAAAATAATTACTTAACTGTGGATATAAAGGGGTGGATTCTTGGGGTATGATAGGAAGGTAGATCTCGTGGGTATAGGCTAAGCCTATGATAAGTTAGGTTGTCCTAATAAATGGGGGTAATTTAACTAAAAAAAAAAATTGAGGACGCGAATAGGTGCGCGCCTTTAGATGAGAGGTGAGTCGGGGCTCCACGAGTGTGCGATCCCATTTTAATTATGAAATAAGTGCACCGATATTTATTATGCACGGTTAACGCACTTGCTAAATATTTTCACAACTCGGGCTCTGACCCGTTTACTTTTCTCTCCTGCCTGTATATATATATATATTATTACAGGTGTCCTACCGCATGGATGCCGGATGACTTTCTATCCAGAGTCTTGGGAGCCGTGATTGGTGCGGACTGTTGCGGGATGTATCTAGTAGTCGCCTCCTACTTTCAAAATTCTTGGTAGGATTCATGTTGTACATCGGGTTTGTACCCAAGGGATATTTATATACATGTTTATATTTATTCCATTCCAGTTATTGTATTGGCTGTGACCCGACAGCTTATTCGGGTCTACTTTTTGTAGTATATTCTGTGGTAGTTATTTCTTTCATTTTTTATTCTAGCATTTCATTTATCTAATTCTTTCATGCATCTTTCTTTATTTTATTAGTAGTTTAGTTGGTTATCTGTTGCACATTTTATTTAATTTTAACATCTCGCCTATATGATGTCGGGTAGTTAGTCCTATATTATATAGTACCGACAGTTGATGTTGACACTGGACCATCTGAAACTCCTGATTTAATATAGTATAGGGCTGGCCACCCATTATTATTTTAGGCGGGGTGTTACACTTACTTATGCAATCCTTTAACTATCCTGCAAATATATCCGACTAAAATACTCCACCCAGAAACTACTTTTTATCGAGAATTTTATTTGAAAACTCAAGCCTTCATATTAGTCAAAACCAAATATAAAACATAAAGAGCTAATATATTTATCGTATTTTAATAATTGATGGAATTTGGAATGAATTCCCGCCTAACTTGACCATTGAGGATAAAGATTATGAGAGAGTCGGAAACTTTTACATAAAACCTTACAAGTGGGCATGTCAATCCCATGACTGGTTCGTATCTCCTGATGAGTTGTTTTAGATACTATATTTTAGATTTTATTAATAAGAAGGCCTTAAGAAAGGGATGATCTATGAAGCTTTTGGCCTCCTCTTTACCATGCGAATCAAAGAATATCATGTCCCATCTCATAATTACTTATCGCCGGCATGGGATGATATATACCTCACAGCTCTTGAAGTCATTGAATGCATATATTTTTTGGGTAATAACATGATGACTTCCATAGGATGGAACGATGACTCTGACCTCTTGGATGAATCAAATGGTGAATCCAACATTGAAGTTACTAACACTCCCACCCAATTTTATAGGATGATTTCTTTTGAAGAACTCTTTTTTTAGATCAATGAGGTTTACTACGCCTTTGAAGTTGATGAAATAAAGGGTTATGTATTCTACCCATCATCAATGAACCACATGACTCGTTGGGGTTAATATTATAAAGATTCAGTTTCTCTCACAGATAATGTGCCTATCGACAAGGGAAAATATGTGGCTGAAGAATTATGAATGTTGGCAATGACTATAGAGGAAATAAATATCCTTGAACAGTTAAAGAATACCTAGTAAAACATTCTTTATGGGCTCTATTCATGTTCTCACAACTCCACAGGAATTCCCACATCAATTTTCTCACACAAGATCAAGTTCATCCCCCTACATATCTCGTTGAAGTTATCTATATAGTTACTACTTTGAGCATCATACCTTTGTTAACGAAAAAATTCCCAATTTCGACCCTGACTATAACCATCCCTCTAGTATTAGTTGATCATGGTTCTGATATAAATGTATGCCCACTTAGAACACTCCAATACTTGGTGTAGCAAGTCAATAACCATAATTTAACATCATTTTTTGTGGGTGCTTATGATAATACTCACTGATAATTCGTGTGATCAATCATTTTCACATTATGGGCTGGAAAGATTTTTCCCAGAGTTAATTTTCAAGTGATCGACGTTCCATCATGCCCTAATCTACTGTTCGGTCATCTATGGCTACACAATATCAAATATGTATCTTCCTACTTTCATCAGAAACTCAAGTTCCTTGTAAATAATTATATTATAATGATTATTGGAGATGAAGGAAACTTAGACAATGTCATCACTGGCGACCTGGTTTTAGAGATTCAGCATAATACCAACAACATGTTACTTTTTAGCTTTAAGATTGATCCATTACCACTCCTAACAAGGATCAACTTAAAATAAAATGTGAGCCTGAAAAATATTCCACATGAAAACGTAAAGTTAAATAAGTTTCACTTTATGTTCGGAATAGGTCTCGATCGTAGATAAAATTGGATCACCAAACCAATCACTCAAAAATTGCTTACCCGCCTAATGGATTGGGGTATCAACCAATGCTAACAGAGTTTATGGCCATATGTTATCCATAAAAGAATAAGACATTGTAAATAAAAGAGGTCATTTTAAGGGATTTCCTAAATGACTGTTTTGTTAAAGCAAACAAAGACTTCCTTTATTGTGGTTTACCTAAGCTATGGTATGAGCCAATTGAGAAAAAGATGAAACCGATGCTTGAAATATTATTCGAAGACATAATCACATGAACTTAAGGGTCAAAAGATGAGGTGAATCTGTTAGCCATCAAGCCTTCTAATGCAACCTCTTTTGACAGTGACAACACTGAAAGGACCGATAGTGAAGAGTCATTTGGCATTATTGATACAGGGATGGATGTTTGCATGATCCAAACTAAGTTATACATATTAAATCCTATTAGAATGATCACTTCCTCTAACAAGCCTTTATGCAACTGGTGGATAATTTAGGAGGATTCGACCCTTCAAATTAATAACCCCGTGGTTTGCTAACTTGAGACTGAACATACTCATGAACTTGTTATTCCCAGATTTGATGGAAACGAGACCTCATTTTAAGAGGTCCTCACTATTATATTTCCTTAAAATATTGATAATGAAATAAACGTTGATTCTGAGTATCTTATTATGCCTTATATTGATCACCTTGATTCTATTAATCAAATAATTTATGAAGACTACTTAATGAAGGAACACTTATTAACTAGTCTCAATAAGGAAAAAAATAAGCAACATTACTGTGTACAAACTAATGATGAAGAAACTATTATCATTAATCTTAGTTATAGTAGCAATCCGCATGATATCAGAATAAAAATGGATCTTAGTGAACAATAACACCCACAGTTTGAGGAGCTTCTAAAAGAGTTTACGGTCATCTTCACATGGTCTTATGGTGACATGCCCAAAATTTATCCCAAGTTAGTATAACATGAGATCCCTTTATATCTCGAATGCATGCTCATTAAGAAAAAGTTAAGGAAACTTTTACCTGGATGTTCCTTCAAATTCAAAGACGAAGTAGTCAAATAACTTAATGTAGGTTGTATTTGCGTGGTCCAATACCCAAATTGGATCGCCAGCATAGTTTCAATGCTGAAGTCTAGAGGAAAGGTCTACATGTGCGTTGACTATGAAGATTTAAACAAAGCCTCTCCAAAGGATGACTATCCTCTACTTAATATCGACATGATCATTGGCAATGATTCCAATCATAACCTCAAATCATTCGTCGATGGGTTCTCCAGATACAACCAAATTAAGATGGACCCTGATTATCAGAAGAATAATAGCTTCACAACCACGTGAGGAACTTCCTTCTACGCAATCATAACTTTCGATCTTAAGAATGTTAATGCTACGTAACAATGACAAAAATTAGCCAAAACTATATTTCATAAGCTTATACCCAAAGAAGCCGAGGTCTATGTGTATGACACGATCATTAAATACAAGTTTGGAGAAGGTTACATCCATGCCTTGAGGAAATCATTTGAATGGCTGTGATAATACCAAATGCATCCCAACCCACAAAACTTCATCTTTCGTGTCACTAAAGTAAAGCTCCTAGAATTTATGGTCAGCATAAAAGGAATTGAAGTAGAACCTGCCAAAATCAAAGTAATTCTCGACTTGTCACCGCCCCAAATCAAAACGAAGTTGCATGGTTTCTTAGAAAAACTTTAATGCATCAGTAGATTCATCTTCCAACTCCTTTCCATCTACAAGTCAATCTTCAAACTTATTCGGAAGGATTCTACCAAGGTTTGAAACGGACAATGTCAAGGGATCTAAAAAAATGGTATCTTACCCAACCGTCGATGCTTATGCCACAATTTTATGCATATGTCTTACATGCCTTCACTCATAATAATAAAATTTGGTTAAATAAATAATATAAAAGTGTCACTCTATGATCCAAAAATAATATGACAATTCAATTGTATACTCGACCGCATTCTACAAGTAAATAATAATATTCCATTACATTGTAATCTAAAATATTCAACTAAATGGTAAAAAATATGTAAGCGATAATAATCTAATGTAAAAACATTTTAAGAGAAATTATATCTTACTTATCATAGAAATTATACCTCCCAAATATTTGCGAGTCATCATATATTCTTACTTAGGAGTTTGAAAGAGAGATTATATTCTAAATTCAATAAAGAGAAAATTTGATTGTCATTATAAAGCAAAACGTTTCAATTAATTAGTACACGATGATTTATATTGTACTTAGTAGACTAATTAATATAGTTAAAAAACTTTTCAATGTTAATTTTGTACTAGATGGATATAAGTCATTACAGAGCAATTGACTAGCTAAAAGACTAGGTAAATTATTACTATTCGAGAAGCTAAACTGCCTTCCAAAGAGTGAAAATAAACATCAATATTGCACCTAAAAATATAATACGATTAAACGATTATTTAAACCATAAAATTATATAGTTACACAACCCATAAGCTTGCACCAAATTGAGTGCACAAATTGAAATACTAAACCAACAAATTTTATCCACAAAACAACAAACAAATGATTCTAAATGCGCAACACCCTAATATTATTAAAAGGGTATAAATTATATTTTCTCAATATTCCCTTATTATTATAGGTATCATAACTACTCTTGTAACAATTATCCAACAGTTTAGTGTAAGGAAAAAACTATGGGGACTTGGTATTTTTGTAAAAATACCAAGTTGGCCATATTTTTGCTTCTTTAAGGCTTCCTATTTAAAAACTCTCTAACCTCACTATTCAAGATGTCCAACCTCGAAATCAGCGCATCAACTTTCATTACATCACTCTCAAAACATTCTCTATATTCACCTATATCATCCATACCACAACTAGACACCACTCCACCACCATTATTAACACTCAAAATCAGATTGCAAAAGTTTCAAAAACATAATTCAAGTAGCTTTGAAGGTCTAAATTCTCTTCATTCCAATGTTTCCAATTACTTCTTATTTCACATACTTTGTCATTTTTAGCATATTATTAGTTGCATTTTATTTCTCTCATCACTAATATCTCCCTCTTTATTATATATATAACTTCAAACTTATTTTTATGATTCAAAAAACCCAAAAATGGGTTTACACCATAATTCCCAAATTAAAGTTTTCTCACATTTTTATCACACCTCGCACACTTCTGCATAAACAAAAGGAGAAACTTTAATTTTGGATTATGGATTAGACCCCAACCTCACCTTCTCTACGAGCTACATGGACTTTGATGAAGTTTTCGGCTATGTAGGCATCCAGAAATCACTTTTGGGATTTGAGTTATATTTATGTGTTCATATTTACATGACGTTATTTTATATACTTAGTCCATATTTGTTCATATGTTTAGTCACTATTTAACAATTTTGTGACACGAGGGCTCACTTTTCTATAGTGCCGTTATGATCCAATACACCGCTCACATGATTAGTTATTTTCACTCATTTTATTTATTTGGTTAACTTTTTTATATTTGTTAACTCTTATCGGTTCCATGACATACGTTCTCACTTTTCTATAGTGATGCTACGATCTGGTATACCATCCACATTTTAGTTATTTTTACTCATCTTTTTTATTTAGTTAGTTTATTCATGTTTGTTGTTTCTTAGTGGTTCTGTGACACACGTGCTCACTTTTCTATAGTGGTGAAGAAGTGTGTTATGTACATTAGTAAAACACCTAAAATAAACTTGTAGGGGGTGAATAGGTTTGAAGACATCTTATGACCAATTTTCGATTTCAAATGATTTTGCTTGCATAATCAAGTTACTCAACACAAGTATTAACAAATTTATTATTCAATGACTTGATTAACTCATGCAATAATGTACTTAGGCGAATCTAGATGAGAAAACTAGATCTAACATACCCAAGTCAATTTTAGTACAGTTTACTAGATTCAATTTAGATATAAGTGATATTTGTGTTAAAATGTGTGCATGTGAGAATAAATCATTCACAATCAATTAGAAGGCAATGTTTATGAGGAAAACCCCCACCTAGGCGTAAAAAAAACTCGACGCATTCCAATTCTCATTTATAATTGAAAAATAATTTTACAAAATACAAGAAGGTACATCTCACACAATCTTTATCGTGTTGTTACCTATGAACCTTTCCATTTTTTCCTATATTTAATGAAAGTCCACCGCAAGCTCCATGTTCTGAACGAAGAAGTTCATTCTCTTTCTTTGAAGTCGCGCCACACTCTAGGAGTAGATGATCATAAAATTCAAAGGTAGATTTATTTGAACTGAATATGTTATGAGAAGTCTAAACCAAAACACTCTCATTTCTCTTTCAAAAGTATAGATCAAGTATAGATATAAGTTTTAATAATTTTTAAGGGAATAAGTGAAATTGAAATATGAGTAAGGGATAAATTCTTTGAACCTTGAAAATTCTGTCAGAAATATATTGGAGTTATGAGGTTTTCAGATCTATTTAAATGGGGCCAAAAATGCCCTATTTATAAAGAATTTTCAAATTCCAACACCATCATGTGCACGGTGCACATTTTTTCGTGTTCACGATTCCAGACAGTATAGAATCTTAACCTTGGCCATGCACACGGGCACAAAATAGTGACGTACAAATGCCTCCATTCGCACAGCTCAAAATAGAGTCGTGTGAATGGTTAAGGAAAAAATATTTTTTTTCCTAAAAGCCTTTAGAGGTTCAAACACTTAAGCCAACTCTCAAAATATTTTACAATTGTTCTCCAAGCGAGTTGTGAAAACCCGCCTAATAAAATACCGTGCGATCACTCCTATATCAAATTAAAACAGGAGTCTCATATGGATCATTCTTAGCATCACTGTCGAAAATCCATTTATTTACTAATAACCTATTAGGCCGGTGTCAAAATTTTAACTTTACTACTCTTTTTAACAATTACTAAATTAAAACATCCACACAGTTTTGCGGAAATGAAACTGAATGAAATAAAATAACCAAACACTCGGTCAAAATATACAACCATATCGAATAACGTGCAAAGGATAAATAAAATTAGTTGAACCATTGGCCCGAATGTTTGTACAATACCTCCTATCTAGAGTACAAGGAAAGAAGCGTCTATCGAGAACCCGCAAGCATCCACGACTGCTGCAGCAGACGTCTGACTCGAAAGAAGTTTCCATCCAGGCATCCCTGTGTCTGGACACCTATATAATATATAATATATAGCAAGAAAGGAAAAGTAGATAAACAAGCCAGAGCCCGAGTTTTGAAAATATTTAGCAAGTGCATAAATGCCTTATTATTTTAGAAAAGGTTTTATCTCATATTTAAGTTTGGTATCGCACTCCCATGAGATACCCCTCACCTCTCCTCTAACAGTGCACTCCTAGCGCATCCCTCTAAACATCTAAACGTCCTAGTCAAGCTACCCTGCTAAACTAGTCTATCACCCAACCACTATCTACCCTAGATAGTCCAAGAAATGTACTAAGGGCTAAACTTCACCCTAGTCTCAACGCTATGCCATGTTCGTGCGTGGGGTGTCTCGCAAAGCGAAATCCAAACAAGGAACCCCCCGATACACTACTATGCGGTAAGGTCGATCGTCGAGATCCGCCAGTCCCTCAGTACAAAATATATATATAAATAAATATGTATGCCACAAGAAATACTAATATTAGAGCACTAAGGATTAAACTTCTCCCCAGTCTCAACACAGTGCCATATTCGTGCGTGGGGTGTCTCGCAAAGCGAAATCCAAACAAGGAACCCCCCCGATACACTACTATGCGACACGGTCGATCGTAGGGATCCATTAGACCCTCGGCACTCGATTTATACATATACATTCATTTTACTATATACATCCGGATCTATCTCCTGGAATGAGAATACATTTACAAAGTATTTATCAATACTTATCATTTTTATCTCAGAACCTTCCATTTCCCTTCTCATATCCCGGAAATGTATTTAAAAGCCAATTCATTATCATGAATTGCTTTAATAAATCATATACCTTTTTAAAAGCCAATTTTATTATCATAAAAATGCTTTTCCGTTTCAAAATATCACATTTCCCTTTTTATATTCAGGATATGTATTCAAAGCCATTTTCATTATCATAAAAATGCTTTGATCATATCATATGCTTCCACATCCCTTCTTCCATCCGGGAAGTGTTACCGAAGCCAATCCATATAACCCATTTCCCTCCTATATCCAGGAAATGTAATTAAAGCCAATCCATTATCATGAATTGCTTTAACATAACGCGTTCTAAGACCGCCCGTCCGAATTTCTCCACTGTGCGCGCCCCTAAATGGCTATCATCTTCCAGGGCCTATCATCAAGACAACCTGGGATCCTACATCGCAAGACGTCGGGAAGCGGCCATGTGCCTGCGGGATAGTCAAGACCACACCCGGAATCTCCTAACCAGCGCAGAAAAATATATCAACAAACGCTCACATGGCCTATAGGACTATATCCACCCTGCGTTAATTTGTCAGGGGGATTCACCATACGCACACAACTTCCCTTATGATAGCGATTTAGAGAGGTGTGTATCCTCATTTTTATTATTTATGAAAATCATTTGTCTTTCCATTTTGAAAACATTCATATTTTATTTTCAAAATCATTTACATCATATCATATATACTGTAATCACATAGTATATACATATACCGTATATTAATCCTCGAATGTACATAAATGGCCATATTTGCCAACTATATATAGCGATGACCATTAATCCCAAATATTCCCTCGAGGAATCATAACCATGCTTTCATAAAAGCATGATACTAAACCCAAAGTATTTCCTTACTTTGTTCAATACTAATTACCTCAATCATCTCTTAAAGGTTTATTTATCCTAAAAACCCTTATTTAGGAATCCCCATAAAAATCCCAAATGGTAATTCAAATCCCCATACTCTTAAAGGGAGAAAATTAGAAATTCTGACCTAAGCGAATCGATTCGCCCCTTTAGCGAATCGATTCGGGTGGGCGAATCGATTCGGTTCCCAATCCGAATCGATTCGGAAAGTATTCTGCAAACAGGTCTGTAAATGGAGAATCGATTTGGTCTGTACCCGAATTGATTCGGCCCATTGTAGAAACCCAATTTCCTTTAGGCGAATCGATTCGGCCTGTACCCGAATCGATTCGGCCAGTTCGAGGGCTACAGTTTGGGCGATTTTTCAATCTCCAAAATACCCAAAATTCAATCCAATATCCATTTAAATCCTAACTTGGTTTTATTACTACAAACCCAAAGTTTTTATATCTCCTCAAATTCTTTAGAGGTCCTAACAATCCTTTTGAGAACCCCTAATATCTATCTCCAATAAGTTCTAACTAATGATTTTGATCTCGGACAGCTTTCCGTAGAAAAATCACTATAAATCCAAAAAAAATCAGAAAAATACGCGGTCGGGCCCACGAGACCGCGTCGAAAAGATCTACAATTTTTATTTTTTGACCAAGATCCGAATCGATTCGGATCAGGGCCGAATCGATTCGGAAAGACCACTACTCACTATTCATCATCATCTCCAACGATCCCAAACCTCCATTAATACCCCTCCAAGCTTTTTATCGCCTCACCCAATGTCCTACAACCTCAACCAACTATAGATACACATATATTAGGGGTTCTAAACATCCTAGAACCCTAAATCACCAATTAATTTTAGGTTAAAACCTAAGTTCCACAAATCGAAACATTATTGGGATTTAGTTGTTTTAACTCCCCAAAAGCCGTTTTATCCACGAAAACCCAACCCAAAACATTTAGGGTTTGTTTATACCAAACTACGATATGAGATTTATGCTCAAAAGTAAATAAAGCAAGTAAACACTTGCCTCGTGGATATAATCCGACGACCTCGAGTCAAATCCGACGGAGTTTGGCTCAAATCTTCCTTTTTCTCCTCCTTCCTTCCCCCTCTCTCTCTTTTCTCTCTCTTTTCTTTCTTCTTTCTCTTCTCTTTTCTCCCCCTCTCCCTCCTTTTATAAGGAGAAAAGGGTTAAATCCCTTAATACCCCCAAAACGACTCGTTTACCCAATTACGAGTTACTTTTACCTCTAAAATTCCCCGAAACTTAATTTCGACAATCGGACACTCTTTTCCGACTATCTCGGACATTCCGAGACTCATGGCGCAGTCGAAATTTCCATCCGAGGTACTTGACCGCAAATCACTATTCTCACCCAAAATAATTAAATGCGGGTTTTCTACTCATAATCTTACCTCTTTTGTCGCTATACTCCACCGCGACATATAAATAAAATATTTCGACCTACATAGTCCCAAAATAATTTATAACCCCCTTCGAAAATTATTAAATCCTCGAAAATCCCAAAAATTACTATTTCGAGAAATTCTCCAAATTCCAAATTATACTTAATTATGGAATTTAATTGTCTCCAAAAGGGCGGGTTATTACACGAGTTTAAACCGTTTAAAACACTTATTCCATAAAATTTTAAAATCCTCACATATTTTAAAATGGTTGTGCACGTCTGTGTGTTTAGCCATTATCATTTCATAATCTCTACAATAAAGGATATAGTCTTCACGTCAATGTGAATGCATGGCAACAAAAGTCTTCAATGAGCTACTTGCTAAATCTTCAATCTACAAAGTCTCATTATAAGTCAAATAAGAGCACGTAACTCATCGAATCAAGTATATGTGGCTTGAAAGACTCAATGACTCGAATTTTTTGACATGATAATAAGCCAACTAATATTAATTCCAAAACTACATTTTCAATCTCTCCCTTTGGTTATTCCATAGCAAAACTCCCCATACACAAAAATGATCTTAATACCCTAAAAAGATTCACAACTTACTAGACATATAGTGGGAGTAGTAGAAAATGTATTGTATAAGAATCCATAAGGCTGCTGACGAAGAAAAAGTCAAGTCTGAGTAATGGGTTGGAGTCGGAATCATCAATGTTAAGCCAGTGTTGGGATTCCTAGACCCCCAATTTTAAATTTTTAAATATAAAATCAATTTCCTTTTTAAATGCGGAATAAAGATGGTTTAACACAACAATTTAATTTTCCAAATTTTATTTGATTTTCTTTTCTTAAAAGGATGAATAATTAAATTAAACACAAATTTTAATTTCTAAACACAAATTAAAATTAAACTTAAATAGGTGAATTATGGTGAACACACACACAACCAAAATTAACACAAACCACATCAATTTAATTATCAAGTTTAAAAAAATTAGGCCAGACAAATATCCAATTAATTTATTGCCGACTTGAAATAAATTAACGTAAACTAAAGTTACCCAAATAATTAAACATGCACCATTTTAATCAAGATTGAGAATTATACATATTTATCTTTTTGCCTTAAGCATGCGTTCTTGGTGATTTTTGCAAAACATAAAATAAATTCACAATCCCATAACGTCGCGATGTACGAGGAAAAACCCATAACGGGAAAAAACCTCGGACGGCCCTAGCCTTAAGTCCACTAAGTACGAAATTTTACAAGTACAAGACAAATGACTTACTCAACTCGACTGGACTCCTTTCAAGCCCTTTACGCGTCTTCTTATACCAACCTCTGCTTAGTTGACAATCCCGGAATCCACCGGAACCTTGGGATCGACCAATGAAGCTTTAGGAACCCGTCAACCACACATGGTGCCTTTCATCGTATGAGAATGCCGCAGCCAAAACCAAACTTCTTCTTCTTAAAAGGATGTAGAAGTAAACCCAAACTCTTTTCTTCTTAGGTAGAAAAGTGAACCCGGTGCCAAACAAACTCCAAGCAAATATATATATATATGTGTTACTTGGAATAAACTAATATGGGTGTAAACAAAGTGCTTTAGAATGATTTTCTTGAAAAACAAACACTTAAAACATGAACTCTTTCATGGAGGAATTAAGCTTTCAAAACTCTCTCTTGTTGATTGTAGAAGATGAAAAAGTTAGTTTTTCAAAAGAGGTTCCGCACTTAATAATTCTGGAAAAGTTAGTGGGAACAAAAGAGTGGGATAGTGGTGAAAAATTGCCAAAGGATTTTCCCGCCGGAAATCTCGTTCGAATGAGATTTTCGTTCGAACGAAGTCTCGTTCGAACGACCCTTCTAACGAAGTTCCAGAGGCCAATTGGGAAAAGTCGTTGGCAAACTCGTTCGAACGACAATATCAAACGAACTGACAAATTCTTTATATTTCGATTCTAAGCCCAAAAACTTTAGTTTAAAATAAAATTACACCCATTAAAAAAAGTTTCAAGCTCCTATACATATATGTAATGCATTCATACCTTAGGAGAGATTGGAACTAAGTTGATGACGTGAAACGAGGCACATGTAAACCGGCAATGATGTTCTCTTGATAAGTAGGCCGCAACATCTTCAACTCAAACTTGTCATAGGCTTGAAGTATACACAAGAACACTATCCTATGAAACGCTTCTCCGAAATTGATCCAACACTACATTAAGACTCAATTGAAAATTTGTGTCCTTACAAATCTCCCCCTTTGGCTATTCCGGGACAAAAATCAAAACAAAATCCTAAAGGGCCGTCAAGCACTGCTAGACTTAAAAACAACACCCCACCCAGAATAAAAAATACAAGCTTGACTCAAAACCCAAGGATGACTATCTTTGCCGATGAAGGTTGCCGCTAGAATAATTCCTGCACACTTATGCAAACTATCAAACGGATAGGGAATATCAAGAATATTAAATGCATATAAAATTAAATACTCCCCCTAAATTAATGCTCCCCTTTTAATCTAATAATGACATACTTAGAAAGATGTCTCCCCTAAGATAAATCTCCCAAACTCTAAGATACGATAATAATAGGAATAGATACCATTTCTCCCCCTATCATTCTCCCCTTTTTTGTTTAGGAATAGACAAAGGATTAGGAATTAATTAATTACTCATTTATCCCCCAATTTAACTAAGTACCATTTCTCCCCCTAAAACTGCATAAGGGATATAAATATGGGAAAACAAGTAAAACATGATGATGCTTAAGGAAATAGGATCATTAAGGCATACGGGTAACAATAGAATTCAACTAATCCACATAAAAGACATGAATATCAACTATGATGCGATAACAAAAGATATCAATAGATGTGTTAATCTAAGAATGTGATATCAAACCAAAATACGCAACAATAATAGATACCAATTATGAATTAAAGCATAAATGGACTAGCTAACAAGGCAAAGACTTAAAAACAAACAATATCTTATATTTACATACTCTAAATATACCAATAATGCACACGCACATATATATAGATACAGATATAAACTCACAAATGATACAAAATTAAAATAACATGAGTTTTCCACATTCTTATGGCATTAATATGTCATATGGAAATGGAAGTGATGGGGCGTGAACTAGATACTAAATAATTAAAACACAATCACTTAAACATGTTCACGAAGTTCTCATTTGATTGCAAAACTTTATCACATTCAAAATTAGCCTTATGTGATAATATAGATTGAACTCAATGAACAAACAAAAACAATGCATACAAGCCTAGCATGTTGATGATTCTACAAACCAATAGAGTCATGACATTGAAAGTACAACTAGGATAAACGGACATTGTGCAAAACCGTTGACAATCCATCCAATCTCCCTCAAATAGTCATATAATTCTTTTGAATAAATATATCAAACTAAACAAATTAGGCCTTGACAAATTATTTTTTCTTTTAATGCCATTTTTTAGGCCTTTGGACCACATTTCTTTTAGGTCCATTCCAAACGATGGCTTACTCGTAAAGGATAATGTATCCTTTCGGAGCCCTTCCCCGTGCACATTTATATATATATATCATTTTTATCTCTCAATTCTCACGTGAAACGGATTTTAAGATGCACTAGTCCTCCTAGGTCACATAATCTGTAGATGACTAGATTGGTAGGAGAACACCTCACAAAGCTCAAATATACAAGTGAAGTTAAGATTTACAAGAGATCGTGCATGTGTGCGAAAAGGCATATAAAAGCGAATCCATTAAGAAGTCAAACTTAAACAACTCCATCTAAGCATGATAAAGAACATTTTAAGGATTAGAATTTTAACCAAAAGTTCTAGTCACATGGAAGCGAAAATTTAGGATTCAAACACAAATATATGCCACAAAAGGTGTGTCAAACTAAAATACACACAAAAAAAATCTTTTTGAGATTTTGAGATTTATAAACCAGCAAAAATAACTCAAAAGACAAACAAAAACCATTTTGTATTTTTGATTAAGTCCAAATAACTCACAAAAGTTAAATATAAATGATAAAGAAAATCTATTTGTATTTTTCATATATTGCAAACAAAATTGAAAAGAATATAATACAAAAGATAAACAAGTCATAATTCTAGTAAGGCATGGATAATTAATCATGGACTAGAAAATGACTAAACATGCATACAACTAGCAAGGATATATGATATGAAGCACAAATAGCTAGAGTATGCAAACATGCAAGCAGTCACCCATAAGATATAGCATGTGGGGGGTCATGTGCAAGCATGCGAGAATCAACAAGTCTAACATTTAGTTCCTCTAAAAGAGATTTCCTAACCCAAATGGATGTGTATCTATAATGTCGGAATTTGAAAACCAATGACATACTAGATTTAAACTTCCTAGAACATCTTCTAAGATCAAAACAAAAGGACCTAAGATGACCTTTCCTACCATAATGTGAACATGTGTAAACTTGAGGAAAGTGACCTAAGGTGTGATCTTTTCCAACGTTCTTGGACAAAGTTGACCCTCTAAAACAAACAATGGTCTTAGACTTAAATAAGGAAGCATTAGAATATGATGAGCTAGAACCATTACAACAACCACTCGAGTCCTGTAAATCATTTTTTATTTTTAAAATTTCGGACACAAGTAATAAATTATACTCCTCAAATTTACGGGACTCCTTCTTTAAATTTTCTATAACTCCTAGAAGGTTATCACACTCCCCCTCAATGTGAGAAAACTTGTCCCTAAGAGTCTTTTCTCGACTATCACTCTCTTTCTTGGACATTTCTAAAATATTAAATTTGTAATTTTTGTCCATTAGCTTTTCACGAAAAGTATCTTTTTGAGATAATGAGGTTTGCAAAAGTTCAATTCTAGATTTAAAACATAAATTTTCATTTTCAAGAAACTTAATTCTTTTTGCAAATCTCAAATTTAATTCTCTTAATTTTTCAAAAGGATGAAAAATTACATTAAACACAAATTTTAATTTCTAAATACAAAATTAAAATTAAACTTAAATAGGTGAATTATGGTGAACACACACACACCCAAAATTCACACAAACCACATTAATTTAATTATCAAGTTTAAACAAATTAGGCAAGACAATTATCCAATTAATTTATTGTCGACTTGAAATAAATCAACGTAAACTAAATTTACCCAAATAATTAAACATGCACCATTTTAATCAAGATTGAGAATTATACATATTTATCTTTTTGCCTTAAGCATGCGTTCTTGGTGATTTTTGCAAAACATAAAATAAATTCACAATCCCATAACGTCGCGATGTACGAGGAAAAACCCATAACGGGAAAAAACCTCGGACGGCCCTAGCCTTAAGTCCACTAAGTACGAAATTTTACAAGTACAAGACAAATGACTTACTCAACTCGACTCGATTCCTTTCAAGCCCCTAACGCGTCTTCTTGTCCAACCTCTGCTTAGTCGACAATCCTGAAATCCATTGAAACCTTGGAATCCACCAATGAAGCTTTAGGAACCCGTCAACTACACACGGTGCCTTTCACCGTATGAGAACGCCGGAGCCAAAACCAAACTTCTTGTTCTTTGAGGGATGTAGAAGTAAACCCAAACTCTTTTCTTCTTAGGTAGAAAAATGAACCCGATGCCAAACAAACTCCAAGAATATATATATATATATATATATATATATATATGTATGTGGTACTTGGAATAAACTAATATGGGTGTAAACAAAAGTGTTTTAGAATGATTTTCTTGAAAAACAAACACTTAAAACATGAACTCTTTCGTGGAGGAATTAAGCTTTCAAAACTCTCTCCTGTAGATTGTAGAAGATGAAAAAGTTATTTTTTCAAAAGAGGTTCCCGCACTTAATAATTCTGGAAAAGTTAGTGGGAACAAAAGAGTGGGATAGTGGTGAAAAACTGCAAAAACTACCAAAGGATTTTCCCGTCGGAAATCTCTTTCGAACGATATTTTCATTCGAACGAAGTCTCGTTCGAACGACCCTTCTAATGAAGTTCTAGAGGCCAATTGGGAAAAGTCGTTGGCAAACTCGTTCAAATGACAATATCGAACAAATTGACAGATTCGTTATATTTTGATTTTAAGCCCAAAAACTTTAGTTAAAAATAAAATTACACCCATTAAAAAAAATGTTCCAAGATCCCATATATATATGTAATGCATTCATACCTTAGGAGATATTGGAACTAAGTTGATGACGTGAAACGAGGCACATGTAAACCGACAATGATGTTTTCTTGATAAGTAGGCCGCAACGTCTTCAACTCAGACTTGTCATAGGCTTGAAGTATACTATCCTATGACTCAAGCATTTTTGTCCGAAATTGAGCCAACACTACATTAAGACTCAATTGGAAATTTGTGTCCTTACTGCATGAAACCACTTGAAAGAACAAAAAGCATCACGCACACAATAACATGAACAAAGAGAGACCCCCTGCTTGGGAGTCCTCTGATAAGACGAGAACATATGGATGAGATAAAAACATGTGATAAAGCATGTGATCATATGAAATAACAACATGTGAAATAGCAACATCATCTAATATCAAGAGACCAATACCAAAGTGATAAAGCATGTGAATAAGACAATGTAACAAAGATGATCCCCTTATATAGAAAATCCCAAAGAAAATAAAATTCTCCCTCTCATAGATATTTTTCTCCCTTTTTAACAAAGTGAGAAATAACTTTCTCCTCCTTGATAAGTGAATGGAAAATTCAACCGCTCTTTTTGACACAAATGACAAGTAAACGAAATAAATGTTTCTCCCCCTTAATCTCAAGAATAAGGTTGTCTCCCTTTTTTCCCACGAAAAATCCCAAAAGAAGAACATACTATAGACAATGGTTATAGCAAGGCAACAAGAAAAGTCATATAAGAAAGAAAGACTAGCAAAGCAAATCTAGTAAAACATGTGAACAACCAAGCTATAACATGGAAATCAACAAATGAGAATATATATATATATATATATATATATATATCTGTGTGTGTGTGCGTGTGTGTGAATAATAATCTCATAACATGAATATAAAAATAAGAACTAGTAGATGAAATATATCAATCAATAAGCATACAATCAAGATATGTGATATACAAACAGTCTAACTAGAATGGTATCATATAACAAGCGTAGATATAACAATATAAACACAATAATCGCGTGATATCAAAAACCAAATCATGCAAGAAACAAGATGATAGAAACAATGAAAAAGTAGCATAACAAGATATCCACAAATCAAATGACATCTTAACAAGAACATGTAAAATCAATAAATACTAAGCATACTCCCCCTAAAGATATGCATGTATGAAGCAAATCATGAAGAACATGACAAAGCATGGTAGATGTAGCATGTGAAAAACATATGAGAAATGATAGGAGAGTAAGTATCGCAACAAATAATCAAGAGATCATATGACAAGATCAAGTGAACACATAGACATGATAAAGATTAGGAGTAAGTGCACAAACAAGATATCATGAAATCATATGATAGAGAAATATGAGCATGGAACATGTGAAATGGCATGTGAGACAATGACAATAATCAAATATGTCAAAATAATCAAGAAAAATGATATCTAAAAGAGATATCCCAAATCATATGAGCTCACAAGAGATAATCAATAAGATATAGTACCAAACAAAGTACATGAATCGAACTACCTAGGCCATACAAAGAACAATAAATAGTAGCCAACAATAATCCTTGAGAACATAAAAGCCTCAAAGGAATAATAATAAACCAACCATTTAAGTGACCTAAGCTCTATAAAGATAACACAATCAATGTACAAGCTCAAAGGCAGAAGGTACAACAAAACTGATAAGCACCCAAAAGTGTTATATTTATACCTCAAATAGACGTATTTTAATTGGTAGTTCTCGGTAAAATTTTCCTTATGTGGGTATTTTGTTTATCTTGTAGGTAAAAACATACTTGCCGCTTCAAACGCATCAATTCAAGGCATTTTGAGCAAAAATGGATGCATATGCATTTTCAAGGGCAAATTGATAAATTTAGATGACTAAATTCAGGCTCGAACAAAACACACAAATTTTAGTCCTTGAATTAAGGGACGTCTGGGTTCAAACAACGAGTCAATCGGACTCCAAATGAAGAAGTTATGACTGTTCAAAGTTCAAAACTGAGGAAAAGTCAAATTTAAATCCCCGAGTCATACCCAAAGTCAAACCCCATGACCCAAGCACTTATGAAATATTTTCGGCATCAAAATTAGGGTCACGTCGGTTCTTGCGGTGCAATAATTGGAGGTCGTATGTGAAAGTTATGAAGTTTGGGGTTTATAGTGTAATTATTGGAAACTGTTTTCAAATAGGTGTTTTATATTAATTGTTGCATATACATAATGTAAACCTGCACAGACCAGATGGTTAGTATAGTCACGCATGTGGGGGGTGACTCAAGTCCGAGTCTTCCCCCTCCATATAAGAAATGGGTTTTGCTGAAAATACTCTGCATGCCACGTGGCACCATCTTGGTGCGCCACATGGCATCGCCTCCACCTTTCAATTTTTTACGTGTCCACTCCCTTACCACGTGCCCACGTGCGCGCTACAGTTCCCTGTTCAACCAGTGGATTCGATTATTCCCACTTTACACCCTTAAACTCTTAATTCTTTAATAATTCATCTCCTCATTATTATTTTTTATTTCTTTTCTAAAAAGAAACCAAATTTAGTACTTTATTCCACACATATTTTATTATCATCCAACCCCTTTTAACAAACTATTCCATGCCCATAACCCTTTTTATTATTCTATTAAATAGAATATAATTTGGTAAAATTCCTAAAATGCCCCCAAACCCTAAAATCCAACTATTTAAGGGGTATTTGGTCTTCATTCTTTGGGTACTCATATTAGGAGAGTTCAATCTTTTTTAGTGTAGGTTAATTTAGTTTAGTGTAGATTAATTTTTATTTCTTTCTTTTGTAAAGAAATTATGTGAAATTAATTGTATTCTGAGAAATAAATCGTGAGTTTTTTAGATATGTTCAGAGAGGTGATTATTATCATAAACTCCAGATTTATGGGTGTTCTTCATGTCCTAAGCTTGGAGGTTCAATGATGATTCAAGGAAACTTGATTTATAATTTTTTCTCTTCATCTTTAATTCATTCTTTTTCACCGCTCGTAAATTATTTTTACATTTCATTTGTAAAAGTGATTTATATTTTAGGCTAAATACCCCCTTTGAAGGGGAGAGATGAAACTTTTACATTCTTCATTTATTTATTTTAGTTTTGTAAATTTTAATTTTGTTATGTTCCTTTGAAAATGAATATTGGATTTTACATTTCAAAGTGGATTTCGAGAGAAACCATTCGGTTCTAGTCATGCTTCAAGAGAAGGTGATGTATTTTTAATGAATCGAAAAATTCCCCTCCCATGGGAGATGGGGTGATATTGTTATTAAGAAAGAACCCAAAATTCTTATTACATCATTTTCTTTAAAATCAAACTAAAGATAGGCTTTTCTTAAGTTAAATGATGTTTTAATAATTTCTAACTCTGAAACTAAATTGTAAAGACTTAAAAATAATTTTAATAAATGATCCCTAGTGGGTAGTTTATTAGAAAACTTTTATTATGATTTTTGAGAGTTTAGTGAAAGTGTAAAATTAATTTTCTAAGAAAGATTGTGCGTAAATTACTTTTGCGATGAGAGTCGATTTGTAAATTAAACAAATCTTGGAATATTCTAAAAGTTAAAATTACTAATGAAAAAAATATTTGAATTGTAGAGGTGGATTCTCCTCCCTTATTAGTCCTCATAATTATTTAATTAATTAATTTCTTATTTTTGGTTTTTATTAATTAGTAGTTTAAATATTAGTTCATCATTAGTTAGTTAAAAATCCCTTTAAAAATTGTTTTTAAAACCCGCCATTTACATAGACTTCACTTCGCTTTTATCCACATTGAAGAGCACGAATTGGCCCCTTACTTGTCGGTATACATATTTTAGTGTATTTGTAGGTATAAAAGGAATTTTTTATTAATGACCGTTTATTCAACAACGATATACACCGAAAATGCATAATATCAAAAACACAAGAAGAAAATTCCAAAACCAAGTGTACACTTAACACAGAAGATGTCTAGAACGAAAATAATGTACCAAGAACAGAGAAACATGCACACGGTAGAGAATCATAACCTTGCGAACGGGAACACTTTCAAGTCGTTCGAACGAAAATAGGGCATAACTCATAAAATGTTCAAAAACTCTAGAAATTCTCAACAAAAACTTCTTAATTCCAGCACTCTAAATCTCAGTGATATGAATTAATGCAAATTCATTGAAAAACATTCAATTTGACTTTAATTACACCAATTTGGGATAAAATGCATGGAATAAAAAAAAAACAACTCACCCACACATATATACAAATACAAATGCAAATCATGTAGAGTGTGAGAGGTTAGGAAACATATGACAATTTAATCTGACAAAGTGATTTCATTTAAATCTTGATTAAAACATGAATTAAAAACATGAATAATCCAAATCTCAATCAATTCAAAATACAAGGCTCAAAATTCTTACCGAATCAATATTTTGTAACTTTGTAATATTAATCAAGGTATGATTCATGTGAAAAATTATAGATACAAAATTAACATGAATACACACAATCATTGCAAATGATGCTTAAAAGACAATCAATACATCAATATCCTTATGATCTCAAATAAGGTTTTTTCAAGCCATTAACTCCCTCGAGCATATATTGATTAAAATATTTTGAATGTCAACTAAATATCAAACTTCATTTTTAAATGCTAATCCTATCTTATTTTTCATGCCATTTCAAGCTCTTGGCTTATGGTTCTTTTTCAACATATTTTGGCTTTTTCCATCGATTGGGTTTTCACAAGCCTAGATGACATATATAAAAAAATATTTGAATTTATAAAATTGGTGTAATAACTCTAACGTTAGTCCTTATCAGTGCTTTTAAAAACGGTCCCTTTTTAACTCCTTCATAGTAAGAAACTCACAAAATCTCACATATGGACCAACGAAACACCAATACGATCTTCGGATTTGATCATGAGAAAGTTAATCAATAATCACATAAGTGAAATAATACGAATAACAAAAGATATGGACGTACTCAAGTAGTATGAAATCGATACCATATACTTCAACAAATTTGTCAATCATAATTTATTGAATGAATTTTAACCTAACAGTTAAATTAACCAACATTTTTTATCAGATGATTTAAAATTCACTTTTAATCACCATTCAAGTTAAATCAATCATCAAATCAATAATAATCAAAGACTTAACCACATTTCACAAAAATAATAAACATAAAATCTTTTTGAATATTTTGAATAATATTGACGCATGAGTATTTACAAAATTATGTTTAGTAGAAAAATATATCATATAAAGCAAATGCATGAAAATCTTACCAAACCACGACAAATGACACCAAATGAGATGACTCACCCATAAATATTTGTTTCCCCCACAAATCAAGAATAAATTAGGAAGGGAAACCTAGAAAACTCAGTCATCCAAGCAAACTATCTGCCTAGATAGTAATGGGTGTTCTATCTCTTGAATCAATGGGAGGAACAAAGGCAATATCTTTCTTCACAAACTTCATTTGTGGAACAATAACCTCTAATTTCTTCCTTGGCGCATTCCTAGTCATCCCACTATCAACTTTTAGAATCCATCTCTCATTCCTCCTAGGATTATTATGCCTAGTCCTTTAAATTTGAGCATATAGTCTAGGTCTAGGTCCAGGAAACTCTCTTATAGCCTCGCTTTTATCATGCACTATGAAATCCATCAAGCTTACCAAAAAGTTCATTGATAGGATTCCTATGGAAAACTTGCCTACTATTTCCTACAAACCTATTATTTCTCTCTCTCAAGCACCTATAAGCTTGATTTGGTTGGCCTTGTACCTTACAAAATGCGCAAAAAATGTACATTTCTTCTAACAACATTCTTCACATTCTTTTTCAACTCCTTTCTCTCATGTTGAGCTTTCAAATAAAAATTTTCAAATTCTTTTTATTTTAAAGAAAAAATGCACAACATGATTCGTCTTACCACAAATGACCATTTAACACCGTTTTCTCAAACTCGAATTTAAGCACAACCTCTTTATTTTTCAATAAAGGAGTTTATTCCTTATCATTGTTGTCAAGAATAAAACCTTCAACTTTCAATTTTGAAATTTCAATATTAAATCCAATGCCATGATTATTTGGTTTCAATTGAGCATTACTCAATAAAATACTATCTATAACACTTGTTCTATCAAGCATTTTGATTTTTAAATCATTAGAAAGTTGCAATTCGATTTGCAATTTTTCAAAATCAACTTTAAAAATTTCATTGTGAAGTTATATCTCTTATTTTTCTTTCAAAATAGATGCATTTTTTGATTTCAAAGAATCACATTCATTTTTAAACAAGTCAACCTCCTTTTTTAGTTCCAAATATTCCAATTGAACTCAATATTTTTTGTCCTTTTCTTTATATTCACTTTGAAAAACTTTCATTTTGTTCAAAAATTTAATGTTTTATTCTTTATGCCTTAAATATTATCCATAAAGATCATTAAAAGCTTTATGATTATCTTCCACATCATCATCACCATCATCTTGTGGCCTAAGAATAAAAGTGCATAAATCTTCACTACTACATGATGAAGAATCATTAAGCGGCATATTTATAGAAGTTTCTCTCTAAAGACATCATTTCATAACTAACCTTATTATCGTCATCTTTCTTCACCATGAAAGCAATCTTTCTTTTGTTTTCGTTCAAAATCATAGGATTAGTTTCCTTTGAATCATATGATGAAGATTCACTTAATGAGTCAGCTTGAGAAGAACAAAAATTATATTTCAAAATTTTGACTCAGTTAAATTAATTTTGCAAAGACTCAAATATCTTCTCAAGTTCATTTTTAAAACTTTCACAAAGATAATTTCTTCCTTCACTTTTTCAAGTTCATGTGGCAATTCATTTTTTTCTTGTTACTAAACTTTGAGATTTTTGAAATCCACATTTTTGAACTTGTTAATCTTCTCAAAATGAATTTTTGTAACTTCAAAGCTTGATTATCTTGTTACAAATCACAAGTCAATTCTAACAACTTATCTTTCTATTTTTCAATCGATTTCAACCTTTCACTTATAGATTGACTATTCATTTCAAACTCTATAAAAACTTCTTTTCTTATTAATGGAGTTTGAATTGATTAGCCAAATTGACATTCATCTTTTTAATTTTGAGAAGTTTAACATTCAAAACTTCATTCTTTTGACTAAAGGATATGTCAAAATCAATAGATTTTTATAAGAATGAGAAGATTTATTTATCATCCTTTTTCATTTTGGATATAAAATGTTCTATTATTTCCTTATGACTCAAAAGCATAGGACAATTCACACTCAAACTAATACTAGAAGGTAAATTAAAATCTAGTATCTGTTGTATGTAAAAATTACTCCCCTACGTGGACCAATGAAAAGTAGACACAAGTCCTCCTATGTCGCCTTTCATCTATCTTGGTCAACTTCATAAACACTTAGTCGGATAGCATGCCGAAAAATGCCAAAAGCGTGAACCGTCAGGAATAACAAAGGTTACTTGGGTGGAATAGTGACCAACACTGAATATCAAAAGTCTCATTTATTGTATATAAATGTAAATGCCTACAAATATAAAGGAATTTCATCTCTTGGTTTCCTAACCAGTATAAAAGCATATTATCCCTTAGCTCAAAGGGACGATCCAACTAAGCACAAGCACACCCCATACTGAGCTATTGTAATCACTTCGAAATAATACCAACAGTGGACATAGGCTCTTGTTATAGCTGAATCACTTTAAAAACCTTGTTTCTTGTGTGTTTGTCTGGCTCGCTTATCTTTATATATCTATGATTATAAATTTGGACCCCATCCATTTTTAGACATCAACAGATTGGCACCGTCTGTGGGAATGACTTTTTATCATTGTTCTCTACCTCTTTTATTTCTTTTGTTCATTTTAGAATTTCTTTGAAGAATTACAACCGTTCCTGAGAGAAGCCTTGCGGTTGCCGGTAACAATCCTGATCCATCTGCTACCCCTATTGTGGCAGTTCTTCAGGGAATTGTACTCAACCTGTCCAAGGGACAAGAAGCCATACATGAATCAGTCAGGTAATTAGCTCTCACTTTGAAAGACAAGTCTAGAAATGAACCTTCCACGAGGGACATGATACCTACGCCAGCCAAGTATGAATGAAGTCGCCAATCCAGGTCTTCCCGTGACAAATCATACAATTTTGGAGCAACGTCATCATTCCAATCAACATATTATTACGATGGTCAATCTTTCTCCAACGAGTGGTCGAGCGTGTTGGAGAGGATAAGTAGGAAATCTGCCTTTGATCGTTTGGGTCCCTGAGCAACCGTAGGTTATCACAGGGAGAAAGATCATCCTCGCGAGCACAGAGATGGATTCGTGAGGTTTAGGGTTAGTATGAGAGGCTCCGTGCATGCTGAGTAGACTTCTCAGGAAGCGAGCTTAGCACATGTGCATAGTAAATCCACCAAAGCTGCTTTAGCCAAGTCTAAACCAGAGGATATGTTGAGGGTAGGTGTGTAAGATTAATCTGACTAGGGATTATGTTAGGGATAAGAGCGTAATATCAATCCTGCTGGGGTTTTCGAGAGTTTGTAAGGGGTTTAGTGCTCTAAAAAAATGTTTTTCTTGATGAGGAAATGTTCCAATATTTTTATGGTATTTTTAGGAATCTTTCGTGTAATTGTTGGATTTTTTTGGCATTTTTGTACAAAATTTGCAGGGGTTTGCTGATTGGTATGCTGGAGGGGTTAACGTTTGGCAATGGTATGGACTCCTGGGCTTCCTTGGGAAGAGGAATAGGTAGGTGTCGATCGGTATGTGTAGGGCGATGCCGATCGGCATGTCGCTTAGTCTCTTATAAAAAGGGGGCGATCCCTCCTCTTTTTTCACTCTTTCAAGTGTTTGAATCTTCTGCTTCCTCTCTTTAAAAACCATTCCTAAGTCCTTTTTCCTTTCAAGACTTCAAATGGAGGGTTTTTCTAGTGAGGAATACAATTTAGAGTGGCTGGGCATTGATGATTGGGCTGGCTTGGAGTGGCAGTCTAGGGCGCCCCCGCCTTAGGCAACGATAATGCTTTCGATCTTTTTGAGCCGGTAGCTGAAGAGCTCTTCCTTTTGCGTAAGCCTTCACACCACCATTCGTCTAGGGTAAGGAACCCTAGTGGCTATGTAAGTAGGGTGGCTTTTGGTATTTTATTTCCTTTTTCTCTTTGTTCTTTGTGCCGATGAAAGTTTTTTTCCTTTTTTGATTTAGCAGACTAATATAGCTCCTTCAAGCATGCATTCTCGAGGGGCGACTGGGTTGAAGGATGTTTGGGTGCATCTCTTAGCGATGGTGCACTGGGTGGTTTCTTCTGCTGGTTTTGTCCATCTGGCACAAGCCTTGGATGAGGCACTGCGTTCTACCGCAGTGTTGTACGCTTTGGGAGAGAGGCGGTGGGACACTACCCACACCTTCCATCTGGGCTTCGGGGAGGTGTTGTTACTCCCATCGATGTTGAACAGTTGCTGGGTATTGACTGTGAGGCTGTCCAAATAGATGTGGATCGCACAATGAGGGTGACGCCAGAGGCGCTTCAAGCGACGCTGGGGATGTGGGTAGGATCATTTTTGGGGATTCTATCCGCATTTTTTCTCTTCGGGAGGTGCCTTTGAGTTGGAGAATAGACGAGACTGATGGGCGGCAGGTGAGACAGATGGCCCGGTTGTTCATTTTTTTTTCTTCGCCGATTTCTGGTGGCGATGAGTGGCGACGTAATTCATCTCTAGTTCTTACCATTTCTGAGGACGTTTTTTGACGTCCTGTTTTATGATTGGGGGACCCTTAATTTGGAGACCCTTTATCTTCTTTGGATGCATTTAGTCGATGCTGCTGACAGACCTTTACAGGAGCCGCGTACCTTTTGGAGGTAACTTCATACTTATTTTTCTTCTTATGTATTTCATTGCATTCTTCTTTAGTTTCTTCTTTGTTGATTCCTGTCTTTTGCAGACGCGGTTCTACGAGGTGATTAGGCTTAATGTGAGGTTGATAGCCCCAAAGGATGAGGATTTAAGGGACTTCTGTCGGATGTTCCGGTGGAAAAAGTCAAATAGGAGTTTAAATAAGTCTTTATCCTTGGCGGCAGTACAACAAGCTTTGAACACTTTAACGAATGATCAGGTTATTTCGTGTTTCTTCTGAGTCTTTCCTTTGGCATTTTTCTTTCTTGCATGAATACTGATTCTTTGCCGGGGATTGCAGGTGACCTTTTACCCTTGGGGGACGACTCCTCAGCATAGGGGGGGTGACGGGTATGCACGAGAAAATGCGGCGGTTAATGGTGCACGAGTTTGGGTACGTTTGGTACCTAGGAGAGAGATATAGTACCCCGTATTTTTATGGCTTTTAAATTTGAGGATTTATTAAATTTAATTTGAGATATTAATTTAATATTAATTCGGAAATTATTTTAATATTTACTAGCGTGACGTTAGTTAGTAATTATTGGAAATTTATTGAATATTACTAGATGAGTAAAGTAATATATAAAATTGATTTTATTAAAATTGTCACGAGTGAATAAAATGGCAATTATGGAAATTTAAGTAGGGACGCACCTATGTCGTATCAGGACTAAATTATTATTATAAAAGTGAATATATTATAAGTCACCCGTATGGTCGTTTCGAGTGTGCCTAAGTGTCCGGAAGGGTTGAGATAGTTAGAAAAGTGTACCCGGGGGTTTAGTTTGGGTCTCGGGGCATTTTTAGGCCTAATTGACATCCCGGGAGGGTATTATAGACATTTTGTACTTTTGGGTAATTAAACCCACGAATTTTCTTAGTATATATTATCCATTTGGAGCTCTCTCTTAGGGTTAACAAACACAAAACCTAAGCCCAGCTATTAGAGAAGAAGGTGAAGAGATTCCAAGCAATCCAAGGCCTAGAACTCTCCCGATTGCACCGCCGCCACCACCAAAACGTAGATCGCACGACGAGGAACGTAACCACATATTTTTCATCAACAAATCAGACCCTTGAATCCCAGGCAAGTATCTATCTTGCTGATTTCTAGTTAGTATTCATTCCATGTTAGTCTAGGAATGAAAATCATATGTTTTAATTGAATAATTATATGTTTTGGAAGAGAATTTGTATGTGTTGTAGGGAGAATCCATGTAGTCTGAAATCTTGATCATATGTAGAAGATTACCCACGAATTTATTATGGTATTCGGGAAGAAAATCTGGATTTAAAATAGAGGTTTGTGATTATTCATGCAAAATTTGGTTTTATAAATAAATATGAGATTAAACCCCTTTTTGATTGATTCGTTGGGGATTTATTGATGTTGTTACGTTAGAACTCATTTATATATATTGCTTATACATTTGGATAACTTTAATGGGAGTTTGGGATGAAATTATAGAGGTTTGGAGGGGTTAGAATGATTGAACCTATAGGTTGAAATTTGTAGAAAACTGGGCAAGAATTGCTTGATTGATCGATCGACCAAGAGCATCGATCGATCTACCCCATTCCTCGATCGATCGATCCCTCCTAGAAAACTGCATGTTTTCCCCTTTTTGTTGAATTCGGATAAAATACGTGGGAACCCTTGAATATATTTTAAATAGTATAATGGGTTATGAAGAGGACCAGTAGGGTCTAAGTAGACTCCGTTGAGTGAAATTTATATGGGATGAAATTGTGGGTTAGCGGGGAGTTATTCATACATTGGAAATTGTGCGTACGTTTACTAAAAGATTGAGACTCGAAAAGGATTTAGACCAGAAGGTAAGTGAGAGTATACCTACTGAAATTATACTTAGTGAGATAGAATACTTCGAGAGATGAGAAGTAAGTCTGAAATAAATTATAAATGAGAATAAAAGAGACGAATCCGTTGTGCGAGATAATCGAGTAATTTGTGCTAAGAACGTATAATTATAATTATGGGTTGTGGGCGCACCTAATTTAGAAAATGTGAATATTTATATATATGACTGTGTGACTGTGCATATATTATGTATCTGTGTAAAAATAATACCTGGGCTACTTGCTATCACGAAGGTTTTCGCGCCGGGACGGTCTTATCTTGATTGGACCTTTATGGGGGATATTGACTTCATACCCTAGAAGATAATATTTCAGATACAGTCTATCTGAAAATGTGTTAATATAATACACATTTTAGGATTCGGAACTATGCTTCGCCTCCATTTGTATATGTATTGTGTTAATACAGTTCGAGATTGATTCCGAACTAGTATTTTCCTCAGTATGAGTGAAACGGGGACTTGATAGTAGAGTATGTCAGCACCATAGTTTTATGTGGGGTGACGATAGTATATATATATTATATGAGTGATATATATATATATATATATATATATATATATACTTGTATATGGAAACTTTCTACTGTGTGTATAAGTAGTTAAGTAATGAATAAATGCTTCAGCTTTATAACAAGTGTTCATGAATTTTGTAACGGTAACTAAGTGGTTCCAAGTAACGTAAGAATATGGAAGAGAATGATTTTCTAAAACTAAATATTATGGCCTTAGTACTTCTCGGGATAAAACTTTATGAAAAAATAAGTTATATAGACTTATGTGATCAGTAGTACGGTAGGCGTGCACACTAGATGAGAGGTGAGAATTTTCAAGAGAGTGTAGCGCACTAACATGGTGGTTATATTAGTCAGTAAGCATTTTAAATACTTGTTAAAATATTTTTAAAACTGGTTTACACTCGTGCTCTAACCCATTTTCTGTCATTTCTTTCTCTCTTGTATATATATATATATATATATGTATTACAGGTGCCCAGCCATAGGGGCGTATTGCATAGGTTCTTTGTACTGGACGAGCTGCAGCTTATGTGGGAGTTTCAGGCCTTTGCTTTAGACGACCTCACCATTGATTCTGTTCTTACTTTAGATCTCCTTAGTTAGGGTATGCGTCGCCCGATTTCCTAGTCCGTTTGGATTTTTTCAGAGATTTATGTTCATTTATATTTTCGGTATTCAGTACTCCTTGAGAGTTAACTATTGTCAGGATGATTTCATTTATGGTTCTTAAACTTGGTTTGGTTTATCTATATGGTTCAATTCTTGTGTGTTAATTGCCATCCTTAGTATGTATGTGACTCTTAACTGTTGGGTATTAAAAAGGTTTTCATATTGGTATTTTATAAAATGAAAATAAGACTTTAAATTATTTTGACACTTAGCTTAATTATTTAGGGTGTTCAAATTGGAAATATTATTTTATGACAATGATGCTGAGAATGAACCAACCGTTCACCTTGATTTTAATTTAATAAAGGACTAATCACCCGGTATTTAATTAGGCGGGGTGTTATAAGAGAGTGGTGCTGCAGATTATGGAGTATGAGGTGTTGATCCCACCGTTAGTTCCCTCGATGTATATGAGGCGAGTGGGGGAGAGGTCTATCGAGGCTTGGGCGATAGCGTTGGTTGGCGAGTCCTACACGCTCTATATGGACAGAGTGGTGAGTTATGATTACCTGGATTTCGTGACGAGCTGGTTAATGCCCCTTGCATTTATGATGTGGTGAATATGACTCCGCCTCTTATGTCTTCGGGTATAGGTACCAGTAGGCCGGTGGGATCTGCCCACAACATGGGTGGTGGTGGTTTGTTAGTGGCATCGGCAGTGGCAGAGGAGGCTCCTATTATTTAGGTTACTCCCCCTTCTTATAATTTTCGTCTGACTAGCGGGGGGTCGTTGATCTTGCCGCACCATCCTAATGCATCAATGTCGGGATTGATGGGACTTATAGATGATGTCCTTCAACCTGAGGTATATTCTTCCTTTTTTGTCTCGTCTCTTTTGATTCTTTCTTTGATTTTTACTGACTGATTGGTCTTTTGTTTTCGTTTCTTTGCTTGCAGTATGTTCGGGTGCCGACCACTTGGTTGAAGGATATTAAGGACTTAGTGGCCTCTGTGGCTGCTTATATCAAGGATTCCGTTCCTTCCTATTTAGTTCCGTCTGCCTCCTTAGACGAGGAATCTAGTTCTGGTAGTGGAGGTTCGACTGCTCGTCGCCAGGGAAAGCATTTCCGCCGTAGGGGGTGAGGGTTTGAAAGAGAGAGTGAGGGGTTGTGGGTTCGGGCCGAGTCTCGTTGTTTTGTATTTTTCTGTTTTTCTTATTTTCTTTTACTTACAAAAATGTAATCATGCAATGGCAATACATATATATGCCTTTTTATTTTTTCTTCTTTAATGACTTATCTTATATGCACTTTACTTTTCTATTGAGATTGCAAAGATGGTAGGAGGTTTAGGAAAAATAGAGTAAATTAACTCAGGGAAAAGATTTATTGTTAAAATAATAAGTAAAAATGGACAATTAAGAAGAAATGCCCCGAGGGTTTCCAAAATACGAATTTCTTTTTGAGATTTTAATTTTGACAAAAGAGGAAAGATGGATTTCTCCAAAATATGGGGTTACCGATAGGCACTTTCCTGTAGATCAGAGCACTTTGTAGGGATGAAATTTACTCGGATTTTTAGATCCTTTGTCTTTATCCAAGTCTTTTATGTATAAAAGGAAGGTAAGGAATGTGATTCTTCCATCCATACCCACTTTTTAATTCTTACTTCTTGCTTTATTATTCCCAAATGGCCCTTCTGGTGCATACAGAATTTTCCTCCCACCTTGACGCTCTAGAGGCCATATGTTTGTATAATGTGGACTACGAGGCTTTCAACCTATGTCGAGTCTCTCTGTGGCGTAATCGATCCATTGAATGGAATATACTAGCGGCGACGGTACAGTTTTGGTACCCCAAAGACCATGCTTTCCATTTCGGCCTAGATGAGGTATGTTCAACTTATGAAGAATTCTAGGCCATGTTGGGAATCAATCCCAGTGTAGCGGAAGCTATGCCTAAATTTTCTCGTTCTCCCCATGAATTGTTAGTGGAGTTGCCTCGTATTTCCCCTTCAGTAGCTCGACCGTTGGTTACTAGGGGGATGATTTCCTTTCAGGATGTGATGCATTTCGTGTGCTGGAGGGATTTTAATGACGCGGGTTATGCCAGAGCTGTTGCCTTGGGACTTACTTCTAGGCTTATGTTGGTGACGGGAGACTTAATTGTTGATCCCCAGTTGGCTGCGATAACAGCGTGGATGTCTTACCGTCATAGTCATACGGTGGTGATATTGGCTGAGACTTTAAATGGTCTTGACGTTTGGAGAGAAGGTGGCTCTAATTTTTTGAGGGGGAGCCCGACGATGTTGTTCATGTGGATTGCTGAGAGGTTCCACCTGGAAGCTCTTATTGAGTACCCCTTGATGGCTGTGCTAAATTTCTTCGCTTGGTACTTTTTCAATTTTATCCCATAAGTAGAGAACTGGGTCAACTGGTTTGTAGAGCATGGACCTCGATGCCTTCGTTGGTCAGTGCCATGGTAGGGAGAATTGTAGCCTGTTCTAGTGTTCGAAGAGTATCGATATGTATGGTTAGTTAGCCTGTGGCAGACTTCGTTCTATTTCCCTTGGCGTCTTTATCGCTAAGTTGGATTGGAGAAAATAGTGCTCCTCGCACTCTAGACTTCTTTCCGGGGGAGGACTTGACTGAATCCCGGTGCATGAGGCTGGGTTCTTTGTGGGAGAGTCATCGATCGTCTACCCATCCATATCAATATGTGGGAAGGGTTTGGCATGTGTTCGGGTACTATCTGAAGTAGTTGTGGAAACGAGTAGTAGCGCAGATCCTGGCAGAAGAGACTAGTCAGAGGTGGTTTGTTCTTTTCGACACCATGGAAGGGGAGTAGTGGTTTTTTCCAGACTGGTCAGGGGGTACTATTCTATGGAGCGCATTCAAAATATTAACTAGGTAGGGGAAATCTAGGTACCTCCGGGGGCTGATGTGAGGCTAGGTCTTTTAGCAGTTGTGGATAAGATTTTAAGAAGCCGGGGAAAATTTGTGTGAAGTTTTTATGAAGTTGAGAGAATTTGTGTGTCTTTCTGGTTTTGAAATTAATTTGGTGTAGCTTGATAAGGTTGTTTTAGGGCTGGTTTTGAGTCAGTGAAAGGGGGTGGATTGTTTTAACTCCATTCGTTGATACTATATGTAATGACACCATATTTCCTTATTTGAAATAAAAAATGATTTTGATCATATCTTGTTATGCCTCTTGACGAGTTTTGCATTTGAGGTATCTATACCAATCGCTAAGGCATGCATAATCCGTTTATCCATATAATTGATAAAATGAACAGCCGTTCTCGGAGGTTAGAAAAGAATAACTTTTTCTGAAAAAGAAGGGGACCATGCCAATGTATGGCGTATGGGATGCCTACGTACCTGTGGGGGTTTTGAAAATTTATGAGTTCCATTTTAAAAGAAAAAAGTTTTTGGGAGGATCAAGCCCCACATAGTTCTAGGTAGAGAAAAATGAATAGTTTTTTATAATAGAAGGGGGATGAAAAGAGTCGTAGCGTGCCGAGATTTCAGACTAAGGGTAGAACTTCTTGAGATGGTCCAGGTTGATTAGACGTGCCATCTCCTCTCCATAGTGGCGTTACCTGACGGGATCTTATTCACTATGTAGGGGCCACTCCAGTTCGGCTTAAATTTCCCTCTGGGGTCCCAGACAGGTTCTATGATCTCTTTGCGGATCAGTTAGCCTTCCTGGACACCACGATCCCTGACTCTTCGATTGAATGATCATGCTATCCGGCGATGGTATCCCTATATGTGGTATGAGCCTTCAGTATCTTTTCATCCAAGAGTGATAGTTCGTCATAGCGGCTTTGATTTTAGTCTTCTTTGCTAACTTTTCTCTCAAGCATAACACATAGGGAAGGTGTTTCTAGCTCAACGTGTAGGACTGATTCCATGCCGTATACCAAAGAATAATGGTTAGCCCCAATAGACTTTCTAACTGAATTGCGGTAGCCCCAGAGGACGTAAGGGATCTGGTTGACCCAATATCTGTAACTCTCGATTATTTTGCGGATGATGGCTTTGAGGTTTTTATTGGCGGCTTCGACTGCACCATTGGTCTGGGATCAGTAGGGAGAAGATTTATATCTCTGAATCCCATACTCATCAACCAATTATGTGATATAGTCTTCTAAGTGTAACCCATTATCTGATACTAGCTCGTGGGGAACCCCGGATCGGCAGATGATGTTCTTTCTAATAAACCTGGCCACTTTCTTGGCATTCAGCACTGCGTATGACTCAACTTCGACCCACTTGGTGAAGTAGTCAATGGCAACTAGGATGAACTCATGTCCATTTGAAGCTTTGGGTGTGACCTTACCTATGATGTCAATGCCCTAGGTGGATAACGTTCAGAGAGAAGTCAAGTTGTATTACTCTCGAGGGGATAACTATTGGAGATTTGCAAACTGCTGGCATTTGAGGCATCTTCGGATATAGGCAGTGCAATCCTGAACCATGGTGGTCCAATAGTACCCCTGCCGGATGATCTTTTTGGCAAGAATGTGACCATTCTTGTGGGGCCCGCATTCCTCATTGTGGATCTTCTACATCATTTCTTCAACATCATCCCCTGCAATGCAGTGCAAATGGGTTCTATCGAAGTTTCTCTTAAATAGTACTTTATCGCAGATGATGTAATGGGAAGCCAGTTTGTGAAGGGTCGCATGGTCTTTCTTGTTAGCGTCTTGGGGATACCTGCCGTGCTTGAGGAGGTTCCAAATATTATAGTACCAGAACCCGTCCATATCGGAATCTTCCTCAGTGATGATCTCAATGTGGTAGTAATGGGTTGACATAGCTTATTTTTGGACTAAGAAAGGGACCATTATTATTCCCTCGGGAATGTCGACCATGGAGGCCAGGGTAGCAAGGGCATCGGCTAAGTTATTCTTTGCTCGGGAAAATAATAAAAGGTGATATCATGAAATTAGGAGGCCAACTCTTCTAGATAGGCGTGAAAGGGTAAGAGCTTTTCATTTTTAACTTTCCATCTTCTAAGGACTTGTCCAATGATGAGGGAAAATTCCCCGTAGGCATCTAGGTTTTTTATACCTTTCTTGAGGGTGACTTTAAGGCCTATAATGCATGCCTTGTATTTAGTCATATTATTGGTGCAAGGGAAGTCTAATTTGAGGGCGATAGGAGTGTGAGAGTCATCAGGGACGATCAGGAGTATCCTAATACCGTATCCTTTCTTGTTGGTATCTCCATCAAAGAACATTTTCCATCTGAGGTCTTCTTGAGAAGTGTAGAGGATATGTTCATCTAGGAATTCTGAGACCCAAACTTCGGTTCCCTTCATAGGGTAGTCAGTAAGGTAGTCGGAGATGGATCTCCCTTTCATGGCTCTCTACGTGACATAAACAATATCAAACTCATCTAGCAACATCAACCACCGGGCTATTTGGCTAGATAGGGAAGGGTCTCAAATAGGTACTTGATAGGATCCATTTGGGACACAAGTCTGATGGGAAAAGCGGGCATATAGTGCCATAACTTTTGAGTAACCCAGACTAGGGCGGCGCATGCTTTCTCCAAGGCAGTGTAGTTGACTTTGTACCCGACCAATTTTTTACTAGCGTAGTAGATGGCCCTTTCCTTTTAGGATTCTTCGATATATTGGGCTAGCAAAGCCCCTACCATAGTATCTGTTACGGTTAAGTATAAGAGAATGGGGAGACCTGACTGAGGAGACATAAGTATCAGAAGTTGGGGTAAAGTATAACTTGATTTGGTCAAAGGCTTCTTGGCAGGCCTCATTCTAGACTTTGGTAGAATCCTTATGGAGGAGTTTAAAAATGGGCGACTCACAAATAAAAGTTAGTTGGCTGATGAATTGACTGATGTACTGAAGTTTACCCAAGAATCCCCGAACTTCCTTCTCTGTTCGGAGTGATGGCATCTCAAGTATTGCTTTCAGCTTGGCAGGGTCTGCTTTGGTTCCCTTTTCGCTAACCATAAATCCTAAAAGCTTTCCTTTTGTGATGCTAAAAATGCATTTATATGGGTTTAGTCGCATTTGTTATCGCCGTAGTCATTCAAAAAACTTTTGGAGGGCGAGAATGCGACCTTCCCGAGTCTTAGACTTAATAATCATGTCGTTTATGTATACTTCGACCTTCTTGTATATCTAATCATGAAATATGGTTGTGACAACCCTTTGGTAGGTAGCCCCAACATTTTTTAGCCCGAATGGCATAATTGTGTAGTAAAAGTTTCCCCATGGGGTGATGAATGCGGTTTTCTCCTAATGGTTAGGGTGCATCTTAATCTGGCTATATTCGGAGAATCCATCGATGAATGATATGAGGGTGTGGCTAGCTATGTTGTCCACAATCATGTCGATGTTGGGAAATGGGTAATCGACCTTTGGAGAGGCTTTGTTTAAATCCTAGTAGTCGATGCACATGCATACTGTTCCTCCTAATTTCAGCATAGGGACAATGTTGGCGAGCCATGTGGGATATTCGATCACCCAGATGAAGCCTAGGTTCAACTGCTTGACGACCTCTTCTTTGACCTTGAGAGACCATTCGCTCCGGTGTTTTCTTTGCTTCTGATTGACCAACTTGCATTATGGGAATATCGAGATCTAGTCATGAGCTATCTTGGGATCGATACTGGGCATGTTGTCATAGGACCATGCGAAGACGTCCACAAATTATTTTAACAACTCTTCGAATTGGCGCTCATGGTCGTAAAGGGTGGACCCAATCCTAATTTTGTGTTGTTGACTAATAGAATCAAGATTAATAACAATAATTTTATCCTAATTAATTTGAACACGGTTATGTTGTTTGTTATTAACCTTATTACGATCAGTTAAGAATTGTCCATTTGAAAAATCATCATCATCAAAATTTCGATTAGAATCAAGACAATTAATATAAGGCAAAACAAGATACTCAAAATCCTCATTTATTTCACTTTCAGGAAAAACAACATTGAGAACCTTATCAAAATAGGTCTCGATTACATTGATATAAAAAAAGAGAAGCAACAATAAGTGAAGAGATAGGGTAAATAGCAAGGTTGGTTTGAATCTCAGTAGGTTGGACTGGTATAGCATTCTAGTCGAGAAGAGGCTCATTAGCATACTTGATTCGAGTGGATGGGTTCGAAAGTGTAGCGTCTGAGTGGATCATACAGAGAGTTAGCCCCAGTGTCTATAGGTTGAATGAGTATTTGAAATCATTTTCCTCAGAGACCTCGATAATTGTTACGGGTTCCTGGGTGAGAGGTTACACTTTATGCTAGCAGTTTTTAACCCAAGAGTAGTTATCTAGAAAGAAGATTTACATCCCCAGTTTCATCTTCTTGTCGACGTGGTCATACCATGGTTCATGGAAGCCACAGAAAAGGAATTATTCACCCTCCTTGATAAATCTTCCGTTCAGAGAATCTCTCAAAACAGTCTTTGCATATTTTAAGCCCCTTTTCAGCTGTGGTTAGGAGAGCGCCTTGAGTTATTCTGATGAAGGCTGATAACCTAGGCCACCTGGGGCAAAGGTCTCTTTTAGGGTTATGGGCTCAAGTATCCTTTATTGACACCGCCCCAGCCCCAATACGGGCATGAGATTCATGTTCTTGAACATTTGTATCACATTAACATTATCGTGAGGGCTGTGTTACCGATTGACCCGATCTTTGAAAATATCTCCTGCTGGGAGGTGAAGTGGATCAACTCTAAAGTCGGAGAGGATCATGTCATTCATCTCATGCTATATTTCCAACATCGAATTGCTGGTGCTGGCATTTTCTGTACCGTCGTCATCCCCCAAAGTAGTGATGACATCTCCATTGGCGAAGAATTTTAACTTCTGATGAAGGGAAAAAAATACCCCCGGATGCTATGAAGCCATGGTCGACCAAGCAGCATGTTGAAACATGTGGGTATGTTAATAACTTTGATCTCACTGATAGGGTTGATAGGGCCAACCCCTATTATGAGTTTTATGGATCCCATCACCTCTCCATGGGTATTATCGTCAGCACGAACTGGGGCGTAAGTAGGATTAAGGTCACTGACTTTTAACCCCAAGTAATTGAAGGTTCTAAACAGACAAACATTGAGAGTGGATCCATTATCAACGAGTTAGAGTGGGACTGTCTTTCCCATTATTTCAATGAAGATGTTGAGGGAAGGTTGTGGTGTGGGTCGATCTTTGGTATCTCTGCTTCGAAAAAAGAGAGGAGTTTGGAAGAAGTCAAGGATCCAACCATGTTCACGGCTTCTTCGAGAGTGGTGGAATGTGGGACCGTGGGCCCGTTGAGAAGTTTTATCAGAGGATTCCAGTGTAATTAAAAAGATATGGAGAGACACCATAAGATGATGTTAGCTTGAGTTTACTTGAGTTGGTCGAGGATTTTACTCTCTTCAACAGTCATTTCTAGCATAGAAGTTCTTTGGCAACTCCCTTTCCCTTATTTATTCCCAACGACTGAGGATTCAGATCCTTGTAGTGTCTCCCTGATCTAGTTATGTGGTTTGCTAAGGCGGGGAAGAACAAGAACCCCGTATCTTCATCTATTTCTGGCTGAATGGACACTTTATTGATTTCCCCTAACAGGTCTTCGAAGGATATCATTCCTCATATGCTGATTACTTGACTGACTTTTCCCTGACTCGGTTCATCATCTGAGTTGTGAAATTTGCCCCCCATCCGGTGTCGATGATGTCTTCTTGCCAAGAGAAATCAATACAGTCAATAACCTTGACGGCTTCCTCTTATAAATCTTTCCACTCAACGGGGAGGTGAAGGAGTGAAGGGACCAACTACCCTTGAAGCTTCAAAGCAGTGAGTAGCTCAAAAATGCTATAGATCTCCCTAGTTTGTCGAAATATATTGGCCATGATTTGTACTACATCGTATAAATTAATCTTTTTGGCAGGTACCACCCATTTTTCTGATTCCCAAGCCTATTTTCGGGCTTTCATAAATAGGCCACTGAATTTGTGATAATCGATGGCCATCTTGGTGGTTAATTTCAGCCCGAACTCTAAAAGTTGGTTCAATATGGCTGATAATTCCATATTTTTTCCCTTAGACCGGGCACGAATGGCAATACAACCCTTGTGAGGAGTGACAAAGCTTTGTCAGTGAAGTAGGTAATGTGTAAGAGGAGATACGAGCAACTTTGAGCGATTTGGGTGAGATTACAGGTATGATGGGTGCTTTACTGGGCACAATCTGAGCAGAGGGATCGAATTCTAGATCACTTTCTAGAAAGATGGCATTTGTGTGAGTTAGAAGTGGGTTATGATTGGTGTTGGGTTTGGGATCTTTTGTGGAGCGATGATACCTCGGTCAATCAAGCCTTGAATCACGTTTCTGATATGGAAGTATTGGTCGGTAGTGTGGCCCACAGATTGGTGAAAGTCACAGTGGGCATCGATTTTGAAGTTCTTGGGGAGTGGGTTTGGTAATGGATGGGCATCCAAGGATATGATGTGGTTTCGGATTACCAAGGCTTGGTAGACTTTGGATAAAGGAGCATGGAGCTCGGTGTATTCCTTTCTGACGGTATTAGGGCAGATTTCTGGTGCCCAAGAGGTAGCAGGTTGGGAGATATTGTTGATGGTTGAGACTATAGCACTGGCAGGCTTCTCATACTTTCGGGGAGTGAACTGTCCGGTTACTTTCTTGGGCTCAACTTCTACCTTGGTAACATTTTCTTTAATTTCTACACTCGCTTTCCAGATAGCTCGAAAGTGTGGATAATACTGACCTCCTATAGTCGCTCGGATATGGGGCAAGAAATTCTTCTTTATGATACTAACTTGTTCTTATTTATAGGGTCGGTTAGTCATGGTATCAACCTTCTCTTTCCACCTCCCTATGAAGCTACAGACGGTTTCCCAGGGTTCTGCTTAAGAATCTGTAGATCACGGCATGTAACCTCTAGTTCTTCGTTATACTTGTACTGAGATATGAATTCCTGGGTGACATCTTCCCAAGTACGGATTCTGGATTCTTCGAGGGATAGGAACCAACGGAGGGTGCTTTGTTTCAAAGTCTGTTGAAACATTCGGGCCATTATCTCTTTAGAGGCACTAAGAAGGGTTATGGCTCGGTGATAACTACGAAGATGCATAATTAAGGGCCCGCTGCCTCCCAATTTCTCGATGCCTGGCATTTTAAACTTTTTTGGCAATCTTGCTTTGGGATATGCAGACGTATGGGTATAGTCCATGTACTTCCCGGATATCCTGACTTGGTCAAAATTTTAAGACAGCAGTTTAAGGTCTTCCTTGACCTTGTTCAGTTCTTCCTCATTGGGATCAATAAGCACTGGCAAGTTAGCCCCTGGTTGGGCAAGGTTTGGCATAGGGAGTTGAGCTGGTGGCGGCCCATTGGCAGGCAGGGCATGTTGACATTATTCTGGGACCCAGACAGGCTCGAGAGTGGGTGGACCGATGGCACGAGGAAAAGGGACCTTGGGTTTTTTGGGAGTCTGAATTCAGTTTCGCTGCATCTCATGGACCTCAATTTGAAGGTTGTCAATCTTGGCACTGAGTTGGACTAGGACTGCCATCAAATCAGGTTGAACATTCGGTGCTTGACCGATGTTTTCCTTGAAGAGCTGGTGAAGGTAGATTCCAAACTCAGATGAAGTAGCAGAGGAACTGGCGGAGCATTAGGGCGGTTTGACGGAAGATCGAAGCCAATAGGGAGCCAGGCCAAGAATCGGGTATGCGATCGACCTGAGAAGGAAAAATGGCTTGAGTTTATTTTTGAAAGAGGGAAGAGAGAATATTTTTTTTTTATATTTTTAAAGAGGAGGAAAAAATGTTTTTGGTATTTTGGATAAAAGGAGGAAAAAATGTTTTTGGCATTTTTTATAGAAGGAGGAAGAATGTTTATAGTATTTTTGATTTTTGAGAAAAAAAGAGGGAACAAATGAGAGAATAATCTCAGCACGATTACTGTTATTATTATGTTTTCACTTGTATTAGGTTTACCTAAATGCAAAAAATGCTTGACAGGACCCGATCCGGGGAAAATTGGGTTTGAAAAATATGTAAGACATGGTTTGACTTGTTTCTAGGATCATGGATAGGGAAATAACGCAAAAATTTGGGTGGCATGCTGACCCGACATTTTGCCAGAGTTTCATGTAGCAATCGATAAGCTAAATATGAGTGCCCTAGGTTTGACGCCTGTATGAGGTTTATACAGTTTGGTGGGATAGCGGTAGGGTTCCTCCCTTTGGTATGACTTCCACGATATACTTCTTCCTTTTGAGGGAAATTGGTACGTGTGGACAAGCCATTTGATATACCTGAGTGTACATGAATTGACTCACTATATACCTCATAGGGATAGTACGTATGAGAGCGAATTCGATATACTCGACGTACGTGAACGAGTTTCCTGCTATATACCTCCCGTTGTTAGTTCGGTCAAGCGGTACGTTGCGGGGGGAACCGTTCGATATACGTCGAAGGTACAAGGATAATGGAAGGTAAGAGTCATATTTCTTAGGCTAACTGTGACCCGTAGGACCAACGCCCATTACAAAGTGACCCCCCAATACGAAACAAAATTTTGGTAAATAGCCATGCTCTTGGTGATGTAGTGTGAAAAATGCATGATTCTTTAATTAGTATATTATGGAGAGAGTGTCTTTTATTTGGCATGATGAGTAAAAGAATCACTATACTAATGGGGAAGAATATAACAGTATTATGAAAAGTAAGTCTAGTGTGGAGCATGAAGACTATACTAAGCATGGATACATGTGAGTGAGTGATTATCTACAAGTGAGTGTGTCGTAGTGAGCCTAAGCACGGATCAACTACAAGTGGCATGCGATATGTGCAAGTGAGCATGGATATATACAAGTGTGATAAGTGGAGGTGTGTGCTAGTGAAGCCTAAACATGTATATTTTAAGTGGTGTGTGAAGCATGTGGGTATAAGTGATCCTATAAGTGTAGGTAATGTGAAGTATACATGGACGGTATTTACATGTGTGTGAAGTGAAAAGTGAGTGAGAAGAGATATATATAAGAATTAATAAAGGGAAAAAAGGAACATACAGATAGGTGCATACGCATATATGCACACACTAATAACACCCATGTAAAAAAAATAAAGTCTAGTCCTCTTATAACATTTACCAACGGAGTCGCTACTATGGCCATCCCTCTCCCTGGGTCGGAACGCACTCGCTCGGGTGGTCTTACACCCTACCTCAGGGCGCTTCAGCCATCATCCTTTGTGGTGATGTGTGGGTAATGTATAGACATAGAGTCGTCATCCTATTTTGCACAAAACAGGCAAAAGAAATGTTACCGTCTTGAGAGAACGACATCAAAGACATAATAATGCTTGCGAAACCAATTAGTTCAAGTGTTCGGGGACCAAGTTACGGAATGGGATGGTATTAGGCACCCATCCCCCCCTTTTGATTTCTCATGGGCATGTGTCTTTCTTCTCCTTAATAACTCCATGAAGTGTGTGTGTGTATATATAAATGGAAAGTGGAATTACTCGACTCGCGTCATAGATAAATGCAGAGTGAGGTCATCCTTAGGAGTGTTCCCAAAATATCGATTAAAAATATCATGCGTGCATTTGTCGGGTCACTGATCGTTTAGAGAAGTACGATGGTGTAGGGTAGATAGAACGCAAGTAGAAGTCACAAATATATGATACGAAAATAATATATGAACAAAAATAGGAGAGGAGGACTCGAATCTCAGATTTTACTCGAGATGCCTACGTAGCCTAAAAAGGTATCAAAGTCCACGTAGTTTGCGTATAACACGGGGTGGGGTTTATCCCATAAATCCAACCAGGGACTTTTCTTATATGTGTGTGTGGAAAAAGGGTGTTTTAATGTGAGAAAATATTGTGAGAAGTCCCTTTTTGGAATTTACAAGCAAATCCTCTTTTATTTTTATTTTTTTATAGAAAATATAATATGTTAAATACTACTAATAAAAAAGTTGGATATTAATATGTGCGATCTAATGAAAATGAAATGCTAGAATAAGAATTAAGAAACTAGTGAGAAGATAAGAGAGTTCAAAGAGAGAGTGAAAGATTTGGACCTTCTTTTGAAGCTTTGAAGTTGATTTTGAATGTTGAATGGCTTCTTTTGCAAGTGGATGAAGGTGGTAGGAGGAGGTGGAAGGGAATTTCCTAAATTGGGTAAGGAAAGGATGAAAATGGAATGTGGGGGAGTGGTTTTAATATGGAAACCACACTGACTTCGAGAGAATGTTGTTGAGATAACTGAGAGGGGTGTTTATGTGGTGCCTTTAGAAGTGAGTTCATGCTCTCCTTATATAGGGTCAAGGGGGTGCCGATTGGAATTTTCCTTGACCTGCCTATCGGCATGAAACCCCAGACACACTGCCAATAGGCAGGGAAATGGGTTTTCCATTCGACAGTCTCCTGCAAATTTTCCAGAAAAACATTTGTAAAACACAATCTGTAAGTACAAATAAGTTGGAAAGGGTATTCAGAGCCCTTTAAGAATCCATTGTGTCTCTCCCAAGTTCAGGAATTAATTGTGGTCAAACAGGGCTCGAAAGCGCCCATTGGTCTTTTGGACGAGAGGGAGATGAATCGTTCATCCTAACTGGAAGGCTGATTAGCGCACATGATGGATCATTATAAAGGTTATGCAGGGCCCTTCGATGTTTCAAAGAGCCTTTCTCATTTTGGAGAGTTGACTAAGGTCAAACAGGGCCCAGAAAGCCTGGTGACCATTTGGAGTAAAGTTGGTCGTTTGTTCGTACCGTAAGGCCGATTCGGGCACGGGGTAAACCGTTGGAAAGGGTATTCTGTGCCCTTTAAATTTTCAATAAAAATCATTCGAGATGAAGAGTTGACAGGAGTCAAACGGAGCTTGGGAGCACTAGTGACCTTCAGATCAGTTTTTGGGGTAAAATGGATCATTCGTCCGAACCGTAAGTCTGATTCGTGCACGGGGCAGACCGTTGCAAAGGGGATTTAGAGCCCTTAAAAGATTCATTGAGTTTTATCTTAGGCTAGGAAGTTAATTGGGGTCAAAATGGGGCTTGGGATCACCCGATGGCCTCCAGATAAATTCTCGGAGTATGACCTAGGTTTTGCGGTAAATGAGGAAGTGCTAGGGGCCTAAGGAGATGCTTGTGGGGGGGGGGGGGGGGGGTTAGAATGTGGTGTCTACAGTTACCATACTGGCAAAAACATTGAATGGTTTTGATGAGTGGAAGGAAGGTTGGTCGAGTTTGTTGTGAGGGAGCCATTTGATGCTATTCATGTGGTTATCGGAGAGATTTCGCTTGGAGGTTGCTCTTGAATATCCTCTGACTGGCATCCTAAATTTCTTTACACAAAGTTTCCATATCCTCATTCCTTATGTGGAAAGCTAGTTCGATTGGCTTATGGATCATGGGGATAGACATGTTTATTGTTTCGTGCCATGGTGGGGCGAGTTACAGCACATCTTTTAGTTAGATGACTACTGTTATGTTTGGCTAGTAGGTCTCCAACAAACTTATTTCCACTTCACTTGGCGACTTTTTCATCCAGTACATTGGGATTAAGTCGTCCCTCCATGCATAACCAACTTCTTTCTTGTGGAGGACTTGATCGAATTTCTGATGATGATCTTGAGGTGTTTGTTGTAGCGTCATAGGCCGTCTACGCATCCATCCAAATTTTAAGGGGAAGATGTTGTGGCGTCAGAGGATTATTTAAAGTCATTTTGGATGGATGTGATCTCAAAGATCAGTGCTGAGGAAATAGGGCAGAGATAGATAATGATGTTTGAGGCTGTGGAGGGACGCATAGTGGTTATGTGTAACCTTTTCAAGGCATACCGTCACATGGAGTGCATAAGGAAGTGTAATAAGGATTGGTGTTTCTGGGGATCTCTAAGGAATAATGGTGGTGACGGTGATAATGATGAGGCAGGGCCATCTGCTAACTGAGATGGGTTTGTGAAGCTTTATTGGTGTAGTTTGGGTTGTAAGTGTGTATATGTTTGTGTTTGGGTGTGGATTTAGGTAGGCTATGTTATTGTGGTAGGTAAGTTGGTGGTTTATGTAAGTTTTTGGGACTGCTCTTATCACTAATACTTCACGTACCATGTTTAAAATAAAAAAGAAACAAATGATTATTTTGACATATCTTAATGTGCCTTTTTCAGGAGAATTCCTTTATGCTTGAACTATCTATATGACCGTTAAGGCATACATAATCCTTTGTTCATTAAGAATGATGAGATACACCAATCTTTCTCAAAGAGGGAAAAGAATAATATTTTTCGAAAAAGAAAGGATCGTGCCCAAGGTTACTTTATGGTTTGCCTACATACCTATATTGGGGTAAAATATTATTTATAAGTTCTAGAAAAATGATTTGAGAGGATCAGGTCCTACATAGTTCTTAAAAAGGAAGGAAACTTTAAAACCTTTTTTAGAGTAGTATGGATATGAGAAATTTATAGTGCAACAAGAATTGAATCAGGGGTAATATTTCTTGAGATGGTCCAAATTGACTGAACACGCCATTTCTTCTCCATCAAGGCCTGTGAGCATAGCGATACCACCTGCCATGATTTTCTTTACTAGATATGGCCCATTCCAATTGGTCTTGAATTTTCCTCTCAGGTCCCAAATGGGTTCTACGGTTTTTTTAAGAGCGAGGTCGCCTTCTCTTAGGCCGTGGTCTTTGACTTTTCAGTTAAAGGATCACATAATGCAAAGATGATACCATTGTGTGTGGTATAAAGCCTTCAGTATCTTTTTATCCAAGAGTGAAAGTTCGTTATAACGACTTTGTTGCCAATTAACTTCCCCGACTTGGCTTTTGAGCATGACCCTTAAGGAAGGTATCTCACGTTTAATAGGTAGGATTTCTCCCATTCCATATAGGAAAGAGTATGGGTAGCCCTAGTGGGTGTTTTGATAGGCATGAGGTAGCTCTAGAGGACCTAAGGGATACAATTGGACCAAACCCTACAACTCTCGATCATCTTGATGATTATGGATTTGAGGCTTTTGTTAGCAACTTCAACAACCCCAATGGTTTGCAATCAGTAGGAAGAAGACTCGTGCCTATGAATTTTGTATTCCTCAATCACTTATATGACGTCTTCTTCAAAATGGTGTCCACTATCTAACACCATCTCGTGAGGGACGCTCTAGCGGTAGATGATATTATTTCTGACGAACTTAGTCGCTTTCCTTGCATTCAACATCGCGTATAACTCAACTTCAACCCACTTAGTAAAATAATCGATGGTGACCATAATGAATTTAGGCCCACTTGATGCTTTGGGAGTGACTTTACCAATGATGTCAATGCCCCAAGTTGAGAAAGGACATTGAGAGGTTACATTGTACAACTCACGGGGAGGTAAGTGTTGTAAATTAACAAATTATTAGCATTTGAAGCAACTTCTGACATTAACAGTGCAGTCTTATACCCCAATGGTTCAATAGTATCACTGTTAGATAATGTTATTGGTAAGAATATGACCATTATCATGGGGTACACATTCCCCATTATGGATCTTCTGTATCAGTTATTCAATGCCATCCCTGTTAAGCATTGTAAGTGGGTGCCATCGAAGTACCTCTTGAACACCTCTTTGTCATAGATGATGTATTGAGCTACAAGCTTGTAAAGGGTTATGCGATATTTCTTATCATCCCCTTAAGGATATCGGTCACATCTGAGAGGCACCAGATGTTGTAATACGATAATCTAACTTTGTTTGGGTCTCCTTATGTAGCGAGATCTATGTGGTAGGAATTAGATGGAAGATTCTACTTCTGAAATTGAAGGGGGACTTTATTATTCCCTCAGGTATGTCGACCATGGAAGCTAAAGTTGCCAAAGCATCAATAAAACTATTTCTCGAGCAAAAGAGGTAGTGAAAGGTGACATCCTTTAATTGGGAAGCGAGTTCTTCAAGATCGGTGTGAAAAGGTAGAAGATTCTTATATTTGGCTTTCCATTTTTAAAGGATTTGTCCTATGATGAGGGCCGAGTATCCATAAACATCGAGACATCAGATTCCTTTCTAGAGGGAAATCTTAAGGCTTACAATGCATGCTTCATACTCCTTCATGTTTTTGGCATAAGGAAAGTCCAACTTGATGGTGATTAGAGTGTGGGAGTCATCAGGCATGGTTAAGAATATACCAATACCATATCCCTTCTTGTTAGAAGCTCCATCAAAGAACATATGCACCGGTGCTCATCACGATAAGTACATAGAATATCTTTGTCTGGTAATTCATAAATCTATACATCGATTTCTCTCTTAGGATTGCCGACTAGGTAATTAGAGATGTCTCTCCCTTTCATGGATTTTTACGTGACATTAGTGATATCGAACTCAGCTAGCAACAGTAACCAATGGGCTATGCGAATTAATGAGGCAAGATGTTTTAGCAAGTACTTCATGGGATCCATTCGAGACTCTAACCCGATGAGGAAGTCAAGCATTTAACGTCAAAATTTCTGAGTGATCTAGACTAGGGCGACACATACTTTCTCCAATGTGGTGTAGTTTACTTTATACCCTGCTAATTTTTGACTGGTGTAGTAGATGGGTTTTTCCTTACACTATTCTTCAATGTATTGGGCTAGCATAGCCTCGAATGCAGTATCAGTGGCCATAAGGTATAAGAGAAGGGAAAGACTAGGTTGTAGTGGCATGAGCACCGAAGGTTAGGTAAGATACCATTTGATCTTGTTGAAGGCTTTTTGAAATGGTTAATTCCAAACTTCGATTGAATCCTTTAAGAGGATCTTAAAAATGGGTTCGTCGATAAAAGTGAGTTGGCTTATGAACATGCTGATGTATTGGAGCTTTTCCAAGAAACTATGAACTTTTTTCTCTAGTGGTGGTGGTGGCATTTCAAGGATTGCTTTGAGTTTGGCAGGGTCTGCTTCGATCCCTCTTTCACTAGTTGTGATGCTAAGGAGTTTATGCCAAAGGCTCATTTATATGTGTTAAGACGCATCTGGTATTGCACAGTCTCTTAAATAATTTTCCCAAGTCAAGAATGTGACCTTCTCGAGTCGCTTAAATAATTTTCTCAAGTGAAGAATGTGACCTTCTCGAGTCTTAGATTTTATGATCATGTTGTCAACATAGATCTTAACCTCCTTGTGGATAAGATCATATAGGATGGTTGTAGATAATTTTTGTTATGTATTCTCGATATTTTTTAGACGAAAGGCATGACGGTGTAGAAAATGTTACCCCGCAGGGTAATAAAGGTAGTTTTATCTTGGTGGTCGATTAGAGGGAGGTTAAAGCTCATGGTTGATCGAAATATTAATCTTGCACACCTAGGTGGATTAAAGGAAGATTGGAGGTGAAGGAGTAGAACCGAGATTGATAAAAAGAAGATTATTCACAGGCATTCCCACAGTTAGAAAGACCCCTCAAACGTACTCCAAAATGAGTAAGGTTACTCGAGAGACCTCCTCACAAGAAACAAGCTTGATTAAAGAGGCTCCCAGAAACACAATTATAATATGAACTTAGTTTATATTTCTTTCCTTTTGTTAAATGTTGGGAGCCTATTTGTAATAACATTGAGGTTTCTCGGTACCTGCGAAGGACCATGTTTGGAAGGACATGGGGGAGCTCATATGATCTATCGAGTGACCTCATTTAGGGAATCTCATAGGAATTTGGTTTGGAGGATTGAGAACAAGGCCACGTTGGGATATAGTACTAACCTTTTTGGTACAATTGGGTAAAACCTCTCTTTAATAGGGTCAATTTAGTACTCCAAAACAACTTTTCTCCCGTGGGACCTCGTCAAAATCAATTTGTTCGAAGGAACCTCATCCAAAAAATACAAACCATGTTAAGGTTGTTTGAGCAACATTCTCTCGAAGAACTTTATTTTTTTATAAGAAAACATATTTTATTCCTACTATTTACTATCTTTGTGACATCATGATTTCTAAAACTTTAGGAGCTTGATAAAGTTGGTCTTGAGTAGGTTAATTCGTTGGACCATTGGCTCATTTAGAGAGATCTCCCATCACCCCCCCACAAAATAAACCTTTGTTCCAACCTATTATATCCCAATTAATGTAGGGGATGTTCGATGGCCTAAATAGTGTTCCCGCCCAAAATAATATCTCATGCATTTAATACACTACCCTTAACATTAAATGCACAGTACTGTTGGCATTAAATAGGGTCAGAACATTTAATACGGGAGAGGTCATTCGAATGACCTTGCGTTCGTATAAATACTTTCATTAGTCATACTTATTAAGGGCTGGATTTTTTGATATCTAATTCCCCATACACGAGAGGTTCCTGAGAGTCATCATTATTAGAGTTTATCTTTCTTTCTTAGAGCTTGGATAATATTTATTATTAATCATTTGCATTTATTGTGCTAAAGAGGTTTGCTGCCTTTCCTTTATTGCACTAAAGTGCTTGTTCTTTCTCCCTTCAACCAAGTTGGTTATTGAGATTTACTTCATTTATTGATCTGAGAGGATATTTATGTTGTAAAGGTTCATTTAATATATACTCTGTGGTACTGAGACCATTTATTTTACGTGTTGGAAGTTTTCATTTAATCCGCTATTCTTCGTGCATTAAACATCATTCTAAAGGAGGTTATGCCTCGCTGAATACTAATTGTATTTAGCGAACCAACATCTTACATTTGGGAACTCTGCTGGGGATGTATTCTCTTATTAGAAGAATGACTAATGGCAACGTGGTGAAGAATATTGACTTTGATGCTATATCTCGTGAAGAATAAGGAGAGATGACTCTCCTGTCAGAGGCTAGCATGATGGTGCCAATGGAGATAGGACTGCCAGCTACTACCATATCGAAAGCTATAGGTCCGACACAAATGACAGGATTAATGAGCCTGTTCGCTGAGTTTATCAAAACCCCATGTGATCATGAATTAATGGGAGTTTTTGGAGGATCAAATTTCTTTGTGACACCACCGACAGTGTTGTGAGTGACTTTTGTTTCAGGAGGCGTTATTGCTCAGCCAAATGCCAATAATATGATTACTCCACCAATGGGGTTACCCATTGCAGTCCCTTTTGTTAATGTAGAAAATGTTGTTTCTGCCACCACACCGAGGATGGTTTTGCCCATGTTGGCTCCCATTCAAAACACTCCTCCCCCACCTAGTATGAAGTAAATAAAGAGCGAACTCCTGCGGGTGATGGTAGCCTCTAAGGTTAGGGGAGAAGCTTCCTCAATATACGATGATTTTTGGACCCCATACTAGGAGGAATACAATTATGAACCATACCCGAAAGGGTACGTTCCACCCGTCTTTGAGAAATATATGGAAAAAGGGTGAAATTCGAAAGAACATATGAAGAAGTTTATCAAAAGCTTTGGGGCACATCGTAATGACAAAAAGTTGAGGCTAAGAGAGTTTTCCAAATCATTAACTAAGCTTGTGGAGGACGTGGGAGGATCTCCATGTCCACTTTGTCAAGAAATTCTTCCTGGCAGAGGATGAATTTAATCTCACCCAGATAACACGTGAGAAACGGAATCCTGTGGAGGACGTGGTTGCATATATTAGTAAGTTTTGCAAATTATCTCTCTATGTTAGAGAAGAAACGTGAGAGATCAAGATCTTACAAGTTTGTGCGAAAGGTTTCTCTCGGAGTATATCTGCCATCTGATCAATGAGACTAGAGAAGGAACATTTATCTCATTTATAAAGTCTGTCGAGAATATCACTCTGGAAGTAAAGCCCTTACCACCTCCATTTCTGTCTAATCTGATGTTGAGACCACCAACTGCTTCGGGGAGAGGAATTCCCTCACGAGTAAATTATGTTGATGATAGAGACAGAAGGCAAGGAAATGGAAACAATGGTGGAAGAAGAGACAACAAGAGAAAGTATGAGCCAAGAGATGACCCCCAGTGCTTCCTTGCACGCTCAAACAAGCCTTAGATTATTATGAACATATGATGCACGATAAAATCTATAAGCCAATGAAGTTTAACCCGATGGAGCCGGTAATATAGGAGAAAATGAACAATACCAGGTTTTGCCACCTCCATAACAAGGTGGGCCATCCAACCAGTAAGTGTTTCACCTTAAGGAGGCTTATTTGTGCACATGTTAAGAAGGGGGACATTCAATTTCCCCAAACCAATGTGAATGATAATCCTTTGCTAAATCACGAGGCCAACATGGCCAGTGATTATGATGAAGAAGCAGAACAAAGTTTGAGAGAGTAGCGGTTCCTCAAAGAAACCTTTGAGTAATCCCTGAAGGAATATGTATTTGAAATGGCCCACTTGATCTTGGATGATGACTTATGCTCAATTGATGACTTGGGTAAATAGCTGGAAGCTTGCTCGCTGATTACTGCGAATGCAGTGATAGATTATGGAAAATCGACATATAGGAATGTTGAGGAAGTTTATGAGCTGGAGGAGGACCACGTAGATCCTTAGACGGAGTATGACGCAGTAGCGCGATCATAAAAGTTCAATTGGTTCTTTAACCAAGTCGGGCTACCAGAAAACTCTAGACTGGAGGTCATTCGAACGATCCTAAAGATCACAAAGAAGAATATGGTTCTAAATCTACATTGGAAAGGGCCTACGAAAAATTACCCTCTCAGAGGTCACATTCTCTAAAGCAAATCGTTCGATCAGGTATCCTCACAATAGACCACTTTATGTAACGGAGAGCGTGAATGGGTGTAGCTTCAATCAAGTTTTATTGGATGATGGAGCTTCCATCAATAGCCTATTAGATCCTTTTATGCCCGCAACATCTCTAAAACAAAGACTGTTCAGAATCCTTGTCCATATCAGGGTATGATAATCAATCTTCTAAATACATTGGATATGTCAATGTGGGGATCACTATGGGTAATATCACTTCCTGTATTAAATTCTATAGAATGGAATGTGAGCCGTAGGGAGGGTGTGGGGCACAACCAAGGGTTGGTGCCCTCCACTTACCATCATTATGCCAAGGAGAATATCAAAGGCAAGGAGGTGGTGATTCAAGCATCAAAGAAGTCGTTTGCACGCGAGCAAGCACATTTAGTGAATGCTGCATTTTATACCGAGCTAGCCGAAGAAGTTGTGGTGCTCACCAGATACACTGATGGCACTAGAGTTCTCAACACTAGGGAGAAGGTGAGCGTATAAAGATCAACCCGATTGAGGGAAAAGGTGCGCGCAAATATTAAATCGTTTGAAAACCTGGAGGAGCATGAACTGGATGGAGAAAAGGTGCGACATCCTAACTTGTCTCATCAATTAAGAGATATAATAACACCACGAGTTAATCCGATTGAACACCAAGTTCAGCAACAGAGTGTGCTGAGTAGATTCTCTTCGAGAGTGTTGAAGGAAAATTATAGAAAGAGGTTGTACATGAAGGAAACCTCCAGACAATGTAAAAGAGTGGTACTGACAAATAACAAGATCATTTACAAATTATAAAGGTGTGAGTGGGTAACCAAAGGTTTGGGAGATGGGGCTGACCCAGTTTATGAATTTTTTTAATGGATAACTGAGGACACTGTATGGTGATTGACAACTCCATTGTCCAAGAGTTTCTGAAGGGTGTGGAAGAAGAGACAGAGTGCATGCGTGATAGACCAAGACCCCAGATCTAAGAGCTAGAACAGGTGGACCTTGTGGGGGAAGGTAATGACCCTAGGCCAATTTTTATCTCAAAAGATTTGAGTAGGGAAGCAAAATGAGCACTGATTGAGATAATATGAGATTTCAAATATGTCTTCGCATGGAAATATACTAATATGCCTAGAATTAATAAATAGGTGAGTGCCACATGTTGAACGTGATGCCATCAGCTAACCCAGTCAAGCAGGTCACCCGAACATACAAGGCGAGCTTGACTTGAAAATAAAAAAAGAGGTCCAAAGGTTTCTCACAGTAGGCTTCATCATCCCAATACAACATCCTATATCGTTGTCTAGCATCGTACCCATAGGGAAGAAGGATAAGAACCAACTTAGGATTTGTGTGGATGTTAGGGACCTAAATAGGGCTTGCTCGAAAGATGAGTTCTTGCTACCATCCATAGATAGCTTGATAGTTGCAACTTTTAGTCACGAGATGTATAATTTTATGGATGGATGCGTGGGTTATAACCAGATCAAGATGGATCCAGATAATGCTGAGAAGATGGCCGTTCACACTCAGTTGGGCAACTTTATGTACACACTCATGCCTTTTGGACCAAAAATGCAGGTGCTATTTATCAGAGGACTATGACGGCTATATTCCACGATCTTTTTCATGATATTATGGATTTCTACATGGATGTTTTGGTCATAAAGTCCAAAAAGGAGGCTGCTCACTTGGTAGACTTGAGGAGGGTGTTCACGAGGTGCAGAAAATACAAGTTGAAAATAAACCCTCTCAAATGCACCTTTGGGGTAACTAGTGGGAAGTTCTTGGAGTTTATGGTGAATAGACATAGTGTTGGGATGGACCTAGATAAGAAAAAGTCTATTCTTAATATGCCATGTCCAAATAATGTAAAGGAATTGAAGAGCTTCTTAAGAAAGGTCTCCTACCTAAGAAGATTCGTGCCTGGACTTGCTGAGATCACCCACCCCCTGATGGAGATGTTGTGAAATGGAGCCAAGTTTATTTAGGTGCAACCACATCAGGAAGCTTTGGACAAGTTAAATAAGCTCCGCACATCACCACAAACCATGGTTTTGCTTAAAGCAAGTATACTGTTCTAAATTTATCTTACCTCCACAATTAGGCTGTTGGTGCATTGCTAGCACAAGAGGTGGAGGGAATAGAAAAGCCTGTTTATTTTTTGAGTCATATTATTCCTGGGCCCGAGTCTAGACACACTAGAATTGAAAGGCACTGTTTAGCGATTGTCTTTGTTGTTCAAAAGATTATACACTATATGCTATCTTTCATGATCCATATTGTAACACAATGTGATCCTATTAATTTTTTATTATCCCGAAATGTACTAATTGACAAGGCATCTAGATGTTTCCTCATACTCTCAGAGTATAACCTAAAGTGTGTGGTTCCTCGAGCCATCAAGATCCAAGCCGATGGAGATTTGTTGGCAATATTCCCCTCTGATGTGTTCAAACCACCACATGAAGAGCTTCTAAGCAATGATCTGCAGGAAAATTACTTGTAAACTATCTTGGAAGAATGGATCATGAAATTTAATGGTTCATTGACCGAAAGCAAAGGAGGAGTAGGGGTCATTCTAAGCAAAGGAAAAGAGGAAGTTTGTCTGTCCTTAAAGCTAGACTTTTTCTGCTCCAATAATAAAGCTGAGTATGAAGCATTAGTGCTTGGATTATTGGAGGCTTTGCGAATGGGCATGCATATACTCTCCAAGAGGGGTGACTCTAACCTAGTGGTGAGGCAAGTGAATGGGGATTAGGCTCTAAAGCATATGAGTTTGGCATGCTATCGAACAATCATCCAAACATTGTTCAGACAATTGCATAAGGTGACAATAACAATACACCCTATGACAAAGAATAGACATGCAGATGCTTACGCAATAAATACCCAAAAGATAGCCATCAAAGGTGACTAGACGGTCATTTGGATTACCAAGAGGACAAATCCATCTGCCATAATAAAATTTTTTCCAACTGATGATAGAAATGATTGGAGGGGAAAACTAAAGAGGCAACGTTATACCGGAGAAGGACCATTGAGCTTGGTGTAATTGGTTCATACTTTTCTATGGCTGGGAACTTATACTATGAAAATACAGGAGGCTGGTTGTCAAGGTACATCAATAAAAAGGAATTAAAGAAGAAGTTGAAAGAATCCCACCAAGATAGTTGTGAAACAAATGAAATCCCACAATACCGAAGAATCCAAAGAGCAGACTACTTCTGGCCCACGATGAAACAAGACGCTGCAGCAGTTCTAAAGGGTTATCAAAAATGCTGAGAGTGCTCTTTCCTTCAATCGTATAAACTTATTTAATTAAATCAAATTTTAGATCCAGTTTTAATTAAACCCTAGGCATGCAACTAATCATGATTGAAAATAATAAAGATCTAATCATGCAAGTCAATTAATCACAAACACAGTCTTGAGGAAAAATCACCCAAAGGGGTAAACCTTTTATTTCACTATAAATTGTAAATCACAACTTACAGATACAGAGAAATACATCTTTTGTTTGACACATGAATACCCTCAGGCTTCGGTTCATTGTCGTTGGAAAGAGATCCCTCAAGAACTCCAATGTTCTGCAGTGAAGATGACCTTCCTTCTTCATAAGAATTACTCCAAGCATGGGTAATATGAGTAACAAGGGTTTATAAAGATTCACATATATATATTTGGGATGTTTTGGTGAATAAAAAGAGGTTTAAAACCTAAAAGATGAAGTTTGAAAATTGCAGCAGTTCTACAGAAAACGGAGTTGTAAAGACTTGAAAAACGTGAGTAAAGGACTCTGAATTTATAAAAAAAATTAAGTCGGCGCGGTCGTTCGAACGACAAGGGGATGTCACTCGAACGATAAAATATGTCTCTTGAAGGGCCTTCGGGCGACATATCAAACGAGGCAAAATGAACAAAATAGTACGGGTTCTTTTGATGAAATGAACGAGCGAGCTTCGAGCGGCCTGATCTCGCGACATAGCTTGTCTCTTAAACAAGTCATTTAAACGACATAAGCCTGTCGTTTAAGCGACAACAACGTCAAATTTTTTTTTCTAAGATCGCCTACAGGTCTACAAAAATTAATTTTGACTTAGAAAATCCGACTTATTTTGATAAAAACATTTCATAAAAATTCCCAAATAAAATATGTAAACATTTAAAATTCCAAATTAAACATTACACTTTCAGCGAGTGGAGTTAGTGGGAATGGATGTAGACACACGTTGCACATTCCTCGATGTTATTGCACGACATACGTATGAAGATGATGGGTGCATGAAACTTAGAATTCAGATTGAGGTCGTCAAAGATGATCGTGTTGGGACATGCCGAATGTAGGGGTATAAGACATATTTAGTGTGATCTAGGATAAAAATGAAATACCTAGATGCTATGCAGACATTTATAAAATCATGTCCTTACAATTCCCCCCCTATGTCTATGCCGGTACATACATAATAATCTCCTAATTATGCTACCCTAAACAAAACCTATGACATACAATTTAATATCCCTCAAAACCCATAACTGGAAACATCTCATTACATGTCTTTAAAAATATTCAACATCTTTAAAGCTTCAATTCTCTAACTTTTCTTTGTCATAATCAGGGTGTGTAAAAATTAATCCTCAATTTGTACCTACACTCATGAGGCAAGAAACAATACCGTGATGCGCAACAATTTGAAAATAATGATAAGCATTTAATGATAAACATTAATTAGGCACAAGTAAACATAGAAATAATCCCCCATAATTAGTTCTCTCCCATTGTATGTTGTCCCCAAACAGACAACGAGAAGAAAGATAATCAATAAATCAGGAGTGTGTCACAAGGTAACAAAGAACTTTCTCTTTTCAAAATTTTTCTCATAAAAAAATTTACAACAAAGAATCATACCATGAAAAGAACACTATGATAACCAAGTCGATGATAGTGTAAATTTAGGGGTGTGAACAATATCGATATGAAGATCAATACATACATACATAACATATGTGCACGACGAATTTTGGATATTCCTAACGAATGAACTCAATATCGTCCTTAGGTGTAAAGATCATGAATTTATATGAAATTGACTCAATCTTATCAATAATCAAAGTCTAGATGATTTTCACACCAATAACGTCTAAAATTATGTAATGATTTGTCAAGACTTTGTCAGGACGTGCAAACCCGTTGATTTATATCCAACCAAACTCCTTGAATAAAATAATGTCCTTATAGATATTCAATTTGATTCTTTTGAATGATCATAGCAAACTAAACAAGGTTGGCCATGGCTACTTTTATCAATGCCACACTTTTTTTGGCTCTTTTCAAATTCTTTGGACCTTGGCTACTTTTAACAATGCCACAATTTTTTAGGTCAAATTTAAATGGTGGCTTAATCGCAAAGGATAGGTGTTCGTTTTTTAGCCCTTCCCCGTGAATATAAATCATATGAAACAAACTCCTCACGGCCAACGGTTTTACATGCACTACTTTCATTGTCAAGTTTTATCGCATTGGGTTCATTTTAATGATAGAATTGAGATGAAAACACTTCGACCAACATGTGATAGATAAGTATAATAAATGAACAAATCATTGCATGTGTGCATTAAAGGAATAGGGAGCCAAACATGTAGAAAGATATCACTAATCACATCTCAATGACTCCAAAACACTATAAAGCACAAGGATAAAATGATGTAGCATATCAATTCATTATTAAAAAGTCACATGGAACATGGAAATGATGTTGTGACTTTGGCCATCCTAAATGTCTATCCATATAACGTGTCAAAAGAAATACAAAAATATTTTTGTGTTTTTCCAAAAAAAATTATCAAAATAAAATCTTTTTGTGCTTTTCAATTTTTTTCTTAAAAAAGAAAATCTTTTTGTATTTTTCTAAAATTTTTCAAAAACAAAAATCTTTTTGGGTTTTCAAAAAATATAAGAAAAGAAAAAATAATACACAAAATGGTACAAATGATACAGTCTAGCAAAAGGAACCATATGATATGAACATGAAAAATGCGTCATATACTAGACATGGTAACAACCCCTCAGTGAAATGTGAAAATTCTTAAAGACTTCCTAAGAATCTCAAATCTAAGAGCATCTAAAGGCTTCATGAAGATATTGGTTAACTGGATGTCAGTGGACATAAAATTGAAGGATACAACTTTCCCTTCTACTAACTCACAAATAAAGTGCTCGCGTATCCTAATGTGTTTTGTGCGCGAATGCTAGATTGGATTTCAGGATATGTGTATCGCATTCGTGTTATCACAGGATATGTTCATAGTGTCTTGTGAAATCCCATAATCCTCCAGCATTTGCTGCATCCACAGAAGTTCCATGTAATAACTCCCGACGGCTATGTACTCAGCCTCCGTAGTGGACAAAGAGATGGAGTTTTGATTCTTGATCAACCAAGAGACAAGAGCAGAACCAAAATAGAAACACCCACCAGAAGTTCTCTTACATCCATCTACATCCCCAGCCCAATCTGCATCCGAATAGGTGGATAATCGATCATCGGTATCAAAGGAGTACCAAATGCCGTATGAAAGAGTCCCACTCATTTATTTGATAATACGTTTAAGATCGAGCAAGTGTGACTCTTTAGGGGACGCTTGATATCGCGCACAGACTCCAACACTAAAGGCGATGTCGGGACGATTATCAGTCAAGTAGAGAAGACTACCTATTATACTCCGATACAAGGTCTGCTCTACGTCCTTGCCTGAAGTGTCCTTACTAAGCTTAGTGGAAGTACTCATCGAGGTATGAGCATGCTTAGAGGAGTCTAAACCGAATTTCTTCACTAGGTGTCTTGCATACTTGGATTATGAGATGAACATCCCATCCTCTAACTGACGAACTTGGATACCAAGGAAGAATGTAAGCTCACTAACCATACTCATCTCAAACTCACTTTTCATCTCCTCCTTAAAGTCGTGAACATGGAGAGAGCACATGGATACAAAGACTATATCATCCGTATAGACCTGGGAAACCAAAATAGCACCATCTTCTCTCGTAACAACCAACATCTTATCAACTCCCCCTATTTTGAAGTCATGGGCTAAGAGATAGGAAGTAATCCTCTCGTACCAAGCACGGGGTGCTTGCTGCAATCTATACAGGGCTTTCTCGAGATAGTAGACGTGTTCAGGGTACTTAAGGTCTTCAAACCCTTTTGGTTGTTCCACGTAAACCTCCTCCTATATAATGCCATTCAAAAAGTCACTCTTGACATCCATATGATATAACTTGAAGTGCAGATGACATGTGATGGTGAGTAGTAGACGAACGGACTCAAGCCTCGCAACAGGAGCAAATGTCTTCTCAAAGTCTACACCTTCAATCTGTGTGTAGCCCTGAGCGACCAACCTAGCCTTATTTCAGATTATGGTACCATTATCATCCATCTTATTCTTTAACATCCACTTGGTACCTATCACGTTCATCTCACTAGGTTGGGGGAAAAATTCCTAGACATTATTCTTTCAAAACTGAAGCAACTCTTCCTGTGTAGAATATATCCAGTGTTCATCTTTGAGTGATTCCTTATGGTTATTGGGCTCGACTTTGAACGTGTAGCAGAAAAATCTAACAACGTTCTCTAGCTGAGCACGAGTCTTGACTCCTAAAGTTGAATTTCCTAGAATGGCGAAAGGGTCATGACTCTTGCGAACCCAAGTAGGTGTGTCCCCTAAATAAGGAGTAGGGCCCACCTTGGATGTGTGATGGACTAAAGGATCATCACTAAAAATATTGTCATACTCACACAAAAGGCTGGGGTCAACAAATGCCGACATTTTGTCATCTTGCACGGTGATGTTTATTAACTCCATAACCTTTGAGCTACTCAGGTTAAAAATCCATTAAGATCTACTAGTCAATGAATATCCTAGAAAAATTCCCATGACGCTCCGGGAGTCGAACTTTCCTGAGTGCTCTCTATCCCGTAAGATGTAGCATTTACTCCCCAAAACATAAAAAATATGCAAGGTTGGGCTTATTTCTAGTACAAAATTCATAAGGCATCTGAAGTGTGTGTTGACAAAGGTAAACTGTATTCACCATATGGCACGCGGTAGACACCGCCTCTGCCCAAAATCTCCTAGCAACTCTACGACCTAAAAGCATAGATCTCTCCATCTCCTGAATCATCCTATTTTTCCTCTCAACAATTCCATTTTGCTGAGGAGTCTTCCTGACTGAAAACTCATGCTTGATCCTGAGGCTATCACAGTAAAGATCAACATTTGCTTCCTTAAATTCAATGACGTTGTCACCACGCATTCTATTGATAGTGACTCCGTGTTGATTTTGCAAGACACGACACTTGGTCGTCAGAAATTCTACAACATTGGATTTCTCTCTAAAAATCCTACTATAGAGTAACGGGAGAAATCATCTACTATCATAGGGATATACCTCTTACCACCCAAACTCTCAGTTTGAGTAGTACCTATAAAATCCATGTGAATCAACTCAAGCACGCGTGAAGTAGTAGTGGAATTCAACTTCCTATGGGGACTACAGACTTGTTTTCCTAGATGATAAGGTCTAAAAATTGCGAAAGTTGGTTTCCTAAGTGACGGAAAGCCACATACTAGGTCCTTTTTAACTAAGCATTCCAGATTTCTAAAGTTCACGTGACATAGCCATTAATGCCACATATCCATAAGAGTGATCATGGTGCTGTTGCAAACAAATGAGGAATTAGGCACAATCCCATATCAATTATCTTCAGTCCTCACCCCTTACAATAAAATCTTACCGGCTTGATGATAAACATTACAATTGTCTCGGTAAAACTTTATTGCAAAGTCATCATCGCACAACTAGCTAGTGCTGAGGAGGTTTGCCTTCAAACCTTTGACGTACAAAACATTGTCTAGCTTAGGAAATCTTGGTATCTCTACTGTATCTCGTCCTACTATGCTAGATCTTCTCCCATCTCCAAAAGTGACTTTACCTTCCTTGGGATCCTCTAAGGAGGTAAAAAAAGAGACATTTCCAGTCATGTGTCTGGAGCACCCACTATCAAAATACCACTGTGAGGTATTATGAGCTTTAAGAGTACCATGGACAACAAGTTTTTTTTTAACCTTTTTTAGGCACCCAAGAAGTGGTAACCTTTTGGTTACCCTTGTTGCTAGTGGTTCTAGCTGGGATATTGGAAGTATCCACTAACGTCAAAGACATCCATTGGAATTCCTCCATAAGACTGTGATAAGTGGAGACTAGAAACTCAACCTGCTCTCTAAGACTAATAAGATCACTAGTGTGATAAGTAGGTCATGTCCAACCCAAACTATAGAAAAAATCCCTAAGGTGGCCTTTTCTCTTGCAGTAGGTATAAAAGTACACGATCTTAGTCCGACCTTCATTTGCTTTTCTTGGCCAAACTCTTTTTTAGGGTTTTGGTTTATGGCCATATAGAATCGTAGTAAACTCAGGAATCGGTTTCGATGCGATATGAGATATGGAAGAACCGTCAAAACCTATTCTCTGCCTATCACCAAACCTTAAAACGGGGTCGAGGACCATCTTTCCCATCTTTCTAGATTTGTCCTCAATCTTTACCTTGACCTCCAGGGCTCTCTCAAGATCATGAGTGAGTTGGGTTATAAGGGCTTCAAGTTTCTTCTGAGCCTCCACGGATGCAAGGAGGTCACTCGTCAGACTAGTCACTTGTTTACTCAAGTCCCCTCTTTTTTTCTCTCAAAACTACTCTCTCTCTCTCTCTCTCTCTCTCTCCAAACAAACTCTCTCTTTATCAACACAAACTTTCTCTCTCTCTCTCTCTCTCTCTCTCTCAAGGAAATAATAATTGAGGACTCTCTCTCTCTCGCGTCCAGTCATTTTTATTATGTGGGTTTTATCAGGGGTAAGACGTCTTGGGTATGGTTCGTCTTATTTCCAGTGAGGAACTATGACCGCTTACCATAAGTTGTGTTTTGTTTTACCAGGCGGTGAGAGATTTCGACTGCTGGTAACCCAGGATGGTATGTGAGTAATTCCTTGGAAGATGATAGCATTGAGAGACCCTATCCATTGAGTTAAAGCTCAGAGGGATGGTTAGTATGCATATCTTATGTGTTTTTTGTATGTGTACTTGGTAGCGATGATTTACCTTGTATAATAGTGAGATTAATATTATACAGACTTGGGAGTAATTCAAAAATCGTTATTTATAACTATTGAAAGTCATTATATCAACGCGTTGTCATATAATCATTTAGGATGAGATATTGATTATGGTTTGGGGTAAGTTGAGACTAGTGGGGGATTATGTTTAGACTTGAGGGTGAGTTATCCCTAGATGAGTTGGGTAGCTTGCCCAATCCTAGTGGGGGATTCTATTCAAACCTCGGGCTCTGACCCGTTTATATTTCCTCCTTTGTTTTTATTTATTATTATGTAGGTGTCCCACCACAAGGGCGCCAATGTTGATCATCCATCCCAGTGTATATGGAGTTGTAACACTTACGGACTGTTGGAGGATTTTTGTTATAGCCGCTTCTTATTTTTTTGTAAATTTAGTTAAGGATCCCGTGATAATTCGGGTGTGTACCCAAGGGTTAAAATTTTTGTATATATCTTATATTTCAGTTTCTTGATATTGTATGGTCTGTTACCCTACACCTTATTCGGGTATATTATTTTGTTATTCATGTTGTATATATATTTGATCTTGCTTAGTTATTACTGTTATTGTTAGTTTCTTTATTCTTTAAGTTTTGTTTTTGGCATTCGCTTATTCTGTTATGGGTAGTTTTATCCCTTTTAATCTCTTCTATAGTTGATGCTAAGAATGATCTGCTTGAGATTCCTACTTTATCTTAGTATAGGACTAGCCACTCGTTATTATTATAAGCAGGGTGTCACAAGTGGTATCAGAGCATCAGGTTCTGGAGTCTTAGGATCTGTGCGGGTTCTTGGCATTCTACCGTAGCGTTTTTGTTATGGAGCCCTATTATTAGGATTGTTGTGTTCATTGTGTACTGACGATCTTCTACTTTGATTTAATGCTTGAACTATAGACCAAAACATTTTGTTCTTATTTCAGATGCCGGCAAAATGAGGTTACGCGGCTAGGGCAAACAAATGGTTTGCGAATGTAGAACCCCAATTGCCACGGGGGACTATGACTGTAACTGAAGTTGCCAACATTATGGCACAAGCCGTCAATGCTTCCATGACTGCGGTGGAACATAGTTTCCCTAGGTTCAGCAGTAGCCTGCAGTCCTAGTGGTTCAAACCCACACGGGGACATCCAATTGGGAGAGAGAGCGAGAAGATTTTCAGAAGGGGCATCCTTCGGAATTCCAAGGGGAATCTAATGTTATCGTTGCAAGTTAATGGAAAAAGGATATTCAAAGGCATCTTCATATAGTTGAATGCAGCGATGTTTAGAAGCAAATACTCACCACTTTTAAACTTGTAGGTGCGACTCTTCAGTGGTGGGAGTCAGTTACTACCTCTGAGCAGAGAGATACAATGCCCATAGCAGAATTTTGGGTACGTTTTGATCGTAAATATTTTCCTCTGGAAGTTCAGATTGAGATGACAAGGAGATTGTTGGATGTATCTCAAGGAGACCGAACCATGGCTGAGTATGAAGAAGAATTTACCCGCCTGGCGAATTTTATGCCGAGAGAAGAAAATTCCGAGGATAAGAGAATTTTAAAATTTATGGAGGGATAAAATTGGAGAATTCGTCAACATCTGTTTGGAAATACGACCTTGTTAACTTTTGCAGACGTAATGAATGATGCGTTGTTACATTGTCAGGACCACTGTTTACATTTGAAGGGGAGTAAGAAGTTGGTGGACTCGGGCTCATCGAGCAAGTCGGGAGTAGATTGTTCCAGTGGGGCACAATAAGCACATCAACAGGGAAATAAGAAGAAAGAGCGGGACCTCCCTTCAGGAGATTCAGTAAAAAGGAAGTGTTCAGGAGGCTTCAGATTTAATGGTGGTGGTTTCATGTTAAATTTCCAAGGAGCCCAGCAGCCCCAACAACATAATGTTCCTCAGGTCCAAGCAGGTCGAGGGAACAATGGGGGTGGCCAACAAGGTTGAGGTCATCAGGGCCAGCGGTAAGGGCAACCCAAATTCAGGTGGAAGGGCCAGAGATGGGAGAACATTATAGGAAATTAACATCAGTGTGGTGAGGTGGGTCACAAGAAATTGGAGTGCCCATAACCCAACAGAGTACAGGCACCGGGAGCTCAGTAAGTTCAGCAGGTGCCTTTACCCCCTCCAGCACCTGTTCCAGTTATTCAGCCTCAGCAGGGATAATTACAATATGTACGAGTTTATAATGTCCATAATGCGGCGGTACCTCAGGGAGATCAACCTCCACCAGTAGTTGAGGGTAAGTTACCTATCCATGGGTGTATGGGTCAGGTGTTATTTGATACGATAGCTTCCCATTCTTTTATAACTATTCATTTTGCTCGAGCGACACAATTGTTAGAATCTACCGATTATCTTTTGATGTGCGTAGATTCTCCTTTTGATAATGGGGCGCTTGTTCATTCCATTTGTCAAGGAGTGGAGATCGACGTTGGTAGATTATGTTTATCTGTCGATTTACTTGTGCTAGATATGGTTGGGTATGATGTTATTCTGGGTATGGACTAGCTTGCACAATACCGAGCTATGGTGGATTTCTTTGGGAGGTCCATTATTTTTACCATTCCCAGGCAAGAGATGTTTTTGGTTGCAATGCCTCTTCCGGAGGGAGGTCCGAGTACTCATTTGTACTATATCGAGGAGGGAAAGTGGTGGTTCCTTTAGATTCAATTTCGACGGTTCGGGAGTTCGCTGGTGTTTTTCAAGAAATTCCAAGCAAACCTCCTAATCGGGAGATCGAGTTTGTTATTGATCTAATGCCTGGGACTAGGCCGATTGCACGATCCCTATACCGTATGCTTCCTTTGGAGATGGGGGAGTTACGTGACTAAATCCAACAACTTTTGGGGCAAGGTTTTATTTGTCGGAGTACGTCACCTTGGGGAGCCCTGTGTTGTTTATGAAGAAAAGGGACAGTTCTCTTCGGCTATGCATAGATTACCGAGAGTTGAATAAGGTGACGATCCAAAATAAATATCTGTTACTTAGAATTAACGATTTGTTTGATCAATTGAGAGGAGCCTGTTACTTCTCAAAGATAGACTTGCGTACAAGGTATCATCAACTTCGTATCAGGGAGAATGATGTCTCAAAGGCTGCATTTTTTACCCGTTATGGATCCTATGAGTTTTTGGTGATGCCATTTGGGTTAACCAATGCTCCTGCAGTGTTTATGGATCTGATGAATAGGGTATTTCGGGACTTCTTGGACCAATTTGTAATGATGTTCATTGATGATATCCTTGTTTATTCTCAGATAGAGGGCGAGCACGCAGAGCATTTATGGTTGGTTCTGCAGACATTACGGGACCATCAACTGTATGCCAAGCTCGAGAAATGTGGATTTTGGTTGCGAAAAGTGTAGTTTTTGGGTCACATAGCATCAGAAAAGGGTATTTTCGTGGACCCAAGTCAAGTGGAAGCTGTGAGGAAGTGGGGGAAAACCCACGACACCGATAGAGATTTAAAGTTTCTTGGGTTTGGCGGGTTATTATCATCATTTTATTAAGGGCTTTTCGAAGATTGCCGGCCCTTTGACAAATTTGACCTGGAAGGGAGTATAATTTATGTGGGATGATTCCTATCAATTAGCCTTTGATTAGTTAACAGATAGATTGACGTCGACACCCGTTCTTGCTTTGCCTAAAATGGGAGTGGAGTATTGTAACACCCCACCCGCCCGGGGAGAGCGAACGGAGAGCTAATGCGATAAAATAAATCCAAATCCACAAGTGACAAGGTATAGAGCATCTAAATAAACCCATAATAATATAAATCCACTAATCTCAATCTCTTCAATTACAACAATTCTCTCGAATAAAAATACAAATCTCCAAAGCTCTATACATCAAAATAATACAAATCTTCTCAAATGTATTAAAATTCTTCCCAAAATATCCAAGATAAAATCAATCTCCAATAATCCATAGCGCCTAAATCAACGCTAACCTGCCACTAAAAGAAAATATGGGGAAGTACACAATACGACAAGAAAGATGCTCAACAAATATATGTCAGCGATGAATAAAGCGTAACAACAAGAGTACGAATATTCAAATCGAAATGCAAATCTCAAAGCATTTATCAATATAATTTCTCAACAACACTTTAACCGGGTCACCAGGCCTCACCACATCCGTATATTCTTTATCAAGCCATAGCCCGGGAAACAGGAATCTTGACCGGTGCCCAACATCCGTGCCATATTAAAATCTCATGACAACGTGCTCATCAACAATATAATGATACCACATGAATCAAAATAATTTCAACAATTATTTTCCAGATTTCAATGAATTTATCAATTCAAATATGAGTTCAATTAATAAGAAATCAAAGAGAATGACACTCGCGATATTTAAGGAGCATATTGTGTAAAACCCCATACCTCAAACCATGATGAGAAACCAATGATCACATCCTCAAGATCAACACAAAAGATCTATAAAATATCCTCCAAGAACCTCCAACAAAATAGCCCCAAGAACACCTCTAATCTAAGGTTGGAACTCACAAATCTCAAGTGCCAATGTGTATATAAAAAGAAGAGGAATATAAAATATATTTGCTGCCAAAATTTGTGCCAAAAGTAGGTTAAAAAGGGTTGCCCACGACTCCTTTTATAATGCAAATAAATGAAGAGTTGGAATCCAAAAGACTCCTTTAAATAAGGCAAAGAGATGAAGAAATGGAAGTCAAAACAACTCTTGAAAATTACTTAATGTTCGCCGACTTAGAATTCCAAGAGTTAATAACATTTAAAAATCATTTTAAAATCCATTTTAACTCCGTTTTAGAAACCGTTTGAAATTCTCGCCTTTAAAAATAATATTCAACATATTTGAGCAATAAAAATAATTTTATCAAAAACTTTATTTTCCTCCATTTTCCAAAAATTAATTAAAATAGCCCAAAATTACGCGGGTTGTTACACTTCCCCACTAACAATGGAATTTCGCCCTCGAAATTCGCCGAATGCCTAACTCTCAAAATCAGGCCAACAATCTCCAAAATAATCTCGTCTCCAAAAATAAATTCCTCACATCTAATCTCGAAACCTAACACGAATATCACCTCAAATTTTCTATCTCCAAAAATTATTAACCACGCAATGAACCCAAAACCCAAGCCCCGAGGGTTTTCGTATACCTAAGCTCTGATACCATTTGTAACACCCCACCCGCCCGGGGAGAGCGAACGGAGCGCTAATGCGATAAAATAAATCCAAATCCACAAGTGACAAGGTATAGAGCATCTAAATAAACCCATAATAATATAAATCCACTAATCCCAATCTCTTCAATTACAACAATTCTCTCGAATAAAAATACAAATCTCCAAATCTCTATACATCAAAATAATACAAATCTTCTCAAATGTATTAAAATTCTTCCCAAAATATCCAAGATAAAATCAATCTCCAATAATCCATAGCGCCTAAATCAACGCTAACCTGCCACTAAAAGAAAATATGGGGAAGTACACAATACGACAAGAAAGATGCTCAACAAATATATGTCAGCGATGAATAAAGCGTAACAACAAGAGTACGAATATTCAAATCGAAATGCAAATCTCAAAGCATTTATCAATATAATTTCTCAACAACACTTTAACCGGGTCACCAGGCCTCACCACATCCGTATATGCTTTATCAAGCCATAGCCCGGGAAACAGGAATCTTGGCGGGTGCCCAACATCCGTGCCATATTAAAATCTCATGACAACGTGCTCATCAACAATATAATGATACCACATGAATCAAAATAATTTCAACAATTATTTTCCAGATTTCAATGAATTTATCAATTCAAATATGAGTTCAATTAATAAGAAATCAAAGAGAATGACACTCGCGAGATTTAAGGAGCATATTGTGTAAAACCCCATACCTCAAACCATGATGAGAAACCAATGATCACATCCTCAAGATTAACACAGAAGATCTACAAAATCTCCTCCAAGAACCTACAACAAAATAGCCCCAAGAACACCTCTAATCTAAGGTTGGAACTCACAAATCTCAAGTGCCAATGTGTATATAAAAAGAAGAGGAATATAAAATATATTTGCTGCCAAAATTTGTGCCAAAAGTAGGTTAAAAAGGGTTGCCCACGACTCCTTTTATAATGCAAATAAATGAAGAGTTGGAATCCAAAAGACTCCTTTAAATAAGGCAAAGAGATGAAGAAATGGAAGTCAAAACAACTCTTGAAAATTACTTAATGTTCGCCGACTTAGAATTCCAAGAGTTAAAAACATTTAAAAATCCATTTTAACTCCGTTTTCGAAACCGTTTGAAATTCTCGCCTTTAAAAATAATATTCAACATATTTGAGCAATAAAAATAATTTTATCAAAAACTTTATTTTCCTCCATTTTCCAAAAATTAATTAAAATAGCCCAAAATTACGCGGGTTGTTACAAGTATTTGGTCTTTACGTATGCTTCTCTCCAAGGACTTGGAGGTGTGCTTCAACAAGAGGAGGGGGCTATTGCTTATGATTCCCTCAAGTTAAAGCCCCATGAGAGGAATTATCCTACACATGATCTGGAATTGGCCGCAGTAGTATTTGCATTTAGAATCTGGAGACATTATCTCCTTGGGGAGAAATTCAGTCTTTTCATCGATCATAAATCGCTGCAATATTTGTTCACCCAGAAAGATCTAAATATTAGGCAGCGTAGGTGGTTGGAGTTTGTAAAAGATTATCAATTTGATATCCAATACCACCCAGGGAAAGCTAATGTACTAGCTGACGCATTGAGTCGTCGACTCGTGGGGTAACTAGCCAAAGAATGGAGAACCAAATGGAAAGAACTTAGCAAGGATAATGCAGTAGCTAGAGCATGTATGGTTGTGTTAACCGTCACACCCAAGATGGTGATGAGGGTGGTGAAGGCTAAAGCTGAAGATGCAGATTGTAAGGATAAGATACAAAAATTATTAAAGGAGTGAGTGGAATCCTATTCCATTAGTTCCGATGGTGGATTGCATTTCAACGGGAGGTTGGTAGTCCCTGATGATTCAGATTTACTACATGCTGTTATATCAGAGTCTCACGGGTCGAAGTTTGTAGTTCACTTAGGTGGAGATAAGATGTACCAGGATATGCGTCGACAATACTAGTGAACAGGTATGAAAAGGGACATAGCTGAATTTGTCTCTAAATGCACCACTTGCCAGTTGGTAAAAGTGGACCACCAGCGACCTTCTGGAATGTTACAACAATTGGAAATTCGGGTATAGAAATGGGAAAGTATTTCCATGGATTTTATCATGGGACTACTAATGTCACAACGTAGACACGATTCTATTTGGGTCATCATGGATAGTTTGACGAATTCGATACACTTTTTATGGGTAAGGACGGACTTCACAACATCACAGTATGCTCAGCTCTTTATTACCGAAATTGTAAGGCTACATGGAGTGCAAATCAATATTGTGTCTGACAGAGATAAAATCTTTGTCTCCCATTTTTAGCAGAGTTTCCAGGAGGCAGTGGGGACCGAATTGCAATTGAGTACTGCATATCATCCCCAGACCGATGGGCAAACCGAATGGGTAAATTAGATGTTGTAAGACATGCTTTGTATGTGTATGTTGGACTTTGGAGGAAGTTGGGAACAATACCCACCGTTGGTAGAATTTTCTTATAATAGTTCTTACCAATTTAGGATAGGTATGGCGCTTTAGGAGGTATTGTATGGTCGTTTGTGTCGATCACCCACATGTTTATTGGAAGTAGGTGATAACAAACTTTTTGGACCAGAGGTGATCCAAGATACGTCGATAAAGATTGAATTGGTTCGGAACTGAATTTGCATTGCGCAAGACCAACAAAAAAGTTATGCTGATGTGGATCGGAGACATGTGGAGTTAGATGTGGGAGACCAAGTGTTGTTAAAGGTATCCCCAATGAGAGGTATTATGAGGTTTTGAAAGAAAGGGAAACTTGCACTGAGGTATGTAGGACCTTTCCCAGTTATTGAGAGAATTAGTCCTGTGGCCTACAGACTTGCCTTGCCGGAGTATTTGCAACGAGTCCATGACGTGTTCCACGTTTCGTCCTTGAAAAAGTATCAAAGAAGTGAGATAGATCATTGGCATATCCCATTGGAAGAAATTAAATTGCTACCAGATATCTCGTATGAAGAACGACTAGTTGCTATATTAAACCGTAGTGAGCGTAGGCTACGATCGAAAGTAGTGCCTTAAGTTCGAATTCAATGGGGGCACCATAATGCCGATGAGTCAACGTGGGAGCGAGAGGACGACATGCAAGCAAAGTATCTTCACCTTTTTCTGTAAGGTACGCCCGAATTTCGAAGATGAAATTCCTTTGTAAGGGGGGAGTATGTAATACCCTTTACTTTTGCGTATTTATTTTTATATTAATTACCGGGTGTGGATGATTTAATATAATTGAAAATTAAATAAAAAAATTATCATAAATATTGATTTGGGTAGAATAGTTAATATTTATGCGGATTGTACATTTACTAGTGTGATGTGGTAAAAATATTTCTTTGCATGTTATTACGTCGTGTGTGTTTGTTAGCGGCAGGATTTAGTTATTTTACAATCGGGGCATATTGGAGTGAGATATAAGAGGTTGGGAGATGGTTTTTATATTCGGAGCCTCGGATGTCAATTTAGAGTGTGCGATTGATTCCGAAAGGGCAGAGAGAGTCAAAGTGACTGCTCGGGGGTTTTATTTGAGTTCCGGGGGTGTTTTAGTTAGTTTGACTCGAATTGGGGTATATGAGTAATTTTATGTGTGTATTATCATTTCAAGTTGGGATTTATGGTAAGTAAGGTTATTATGCTTAAGAGAAGCTAATATATCTCATTTTAAAGAAAACCCATTTGAGATTAATCACGTAAGAGAGAAAGAGGAGAAATCTTGGAACTTTACCTTGGGATCCATAATTTTGAAGAAGAATTCACACTCTACATCTTTGAGGCAAGTGATTAAACTTGCTAAATGTTTATGTGTGTGTTTTATTTCATAATTTTTGGATAGATTATGTTAGTGTTGGTTATATTTGTTCAACCCTAGATTCTTGTGTAAAATCTAGCATTTGATGTATATTTATGGGTATGGAAGGGGTGAAATAGTTGGAATCACACTTTGGGATGATGTATGAGGTTAAATTTAGTATAAATGGGGTTTTTGATGTTGTATAAAATCTCGGAGGAATCAAGAACTGAATAGGCCGGACCGGTTCGTTTAAGCACCGGACCGGTTCGTTTTTAAAACGGATCGGTCATTTTTAGGGGAGGTCGGTTCGATCCGGTCATCAAAATATTTATGGAAAGTTTATCGAACCGGATCGGTTCATATTTAGGGACCCTCGGTCCGGTCCGGTTATTGCATATTTTCAGTTTCATTTATTTTACTCCTTTATTTGGGTTTACAGTTTGAGGAACCATTAAAGATGATAGTATGAGTACATTTATGGGAGAATGAGGGTATATTATTATGTGAAGTTGTGGATACATCGTGATATTTAGGATCGTATAATTGGGAGTATATTATACAGATTCCTTTTGTGACTTTTCCTAGAAATATGAATTCTTCTATGGATGGGTACAGGCTATTTGAGAGAGGTCTTGTGTCCTGCGACGTATTGAAATGGGACCTAGTTGTGTCTTATGTGATGATAACAAGGGTTCAAGTGAGAGATTGTATCATGAAATGAATTGATATTTATAGTATGGTTATCGGCTAGTGTAAGGTGTGTATACACATGTAGCCGGGATTTCTAAATATATACATTCGGATATAATATGGTTTGTATACATGATGTATATATATCTTTTGTGTACGATACATATCTCTTGTGTGGACATACCCCTCTAGTGCTATCATGGGAAGTTACGCGATGTGGGTGAGGCCCCTGGCTCGAGGAGCACGTTGCGTATAGTCTCCAGGTCATAGCGTCAAATCATTTTTATTGTGTGGACTTTATCAAGGGTAAGACGTCTTGGGTATGGTTCCTCTTATTTCCAGTGAGGAACTATGACTGCTTCCCGTACGTTGTGTTTTGTTTTACCAGGGCGGTGAGATATTCCGACCGCTGGTAACCCAGGATGGTATGTAAGTAATTCCCTGGAAGATGATATCATTGAGAGACCCCATCCATTGAGTTAAAGCTCCGAGGGATGGTTAGTATGAATATCTTATGTGTGTTTTGTATGTGTACTTGGTAGTGATGATTTACCTTGTATAATAGTGAGATTAATATTATACAGACTTGGGAGTAATGCAAAAATTATTATTTATAACTAGTGAAAGTTATTATATCAACGCGTTGTCATATAATCATCTAGGATGAGATATTGATTACCACTTGGGTTAAGTTGAGACTAGTGGGGAATTATGTTCAGACATGAGGGTGAGTTATCCCTAGATGAGTTTAGTAGCTTGACTAAGATTAGGATGCATACGTTTAGGTGCGCACTATGAATGTGAGGTAAGGTTGAGTTTCAAGAGAGTGCGACACCACTTTATTATGGACTTGTGCATTCATAATAATTATGCATTTTAATTCACTTGTTAAACTGTTTTCAAACCTCGGGCTCTGACTCATTTATATTTCCTCCTTTGTTTTTATTTATTATTATGTAGGTGTCCCACCGCAAGGGCGCCAGTGTTGATCATCCATCCCAGTGTCTATGGAGTTGTAACACTTGCGGACTGTAACATGATTTTTGTTGTAGCCTCTTCTTATTTTTTTTGTAAATCTAGTTAAGGATCCCTTGATAATTCGGGTGTGTACCTAAGGGTTATAATTTTTGTATATCTCTTATATTTCAGTTGCTTGATATTGTATGGTCTGTTACCCGACAACTTATTCAGGTATATTCTTTTGTTGTTCACGTTGTATATATATTTGATCTTGCTTAGTTGTTGCTGCTATTATTAGTTGCTTCGTTCTTTGAGTTTTGTTTTTGGCATCTGTTTATTCTGTTATGGGGAGGTTTTATCCTTTTTAATCTCTTCTATAGTTGATGCTAAGAATGATCCACTTAAGATTCCTATTTTATCTTAGTATAGGGCTAGCTACCCATTATTATTATAAGCGGGGTGTCACAGTTCTTGACCTTAATTTATGTAAATAGTTATCCTACGATGAATAAGTAAATCATGGGGACCTGTTTTGATGTTAATACAAATGTATGAACTATTAGAATTAAGTTTGGAATTGATATTGGGATTCCCGTATTGAGAAAATTGTAACAGATCTAGGCTTCTGCTCAGATCCGAATCGATTCGGCCCCTGGAGGCGAATCGATCTGGCTAGGCGAACCGATTCGGACCTTGGGACAAGTTGAACTGGGACCGGGGATGGATCCGAAGAATTTTTAGGAACCTATACGAGTTGGTAGAACGATATTTGGGTAAATGGTGATTTTATTAAAAATGATTTTATGGCACAATTATTAAATGGGGAACATTCTTATAAAAAGGAAGAAAATTAATAATTAACTAGTTGGTTAATTATTAAAGTGGGATTAATTATGGTTGGCTATATGGGACATCTTAGGTAATTATAGAGTAATTACCTATGCATATTATTTGATGATAATATGTAAACAATTTATGTGTGTAAACATACCTACGTTCTTAGACGGTCCTATCGGTTGGGGTTGCGCGTGTTTCGGGACCGTAGCACACGTCGGCACAGGTGGGCTACGCATTGTGTAGGTCATAATTTTAGGTACTACGTAGCAGCGCCACTTATGAGAGATATGTGTAGATGTTGGGTTCCATTGTCACCGCTAGGTATGGGTCGTGCAATGGTGTATTGTGTAGGGACCGCCCTACTTGTGTGTATTTTTGTGACGTCCGACTTGAGTAAGAGACTCCCTCAAACTTACCGATAGAGCACGAACGAGACGCTATTGGTAGATGCCATAGTGTCACATATATAAGGACTTATATATAATCGTATAAAATGAATGAGATTTATTCACTAGTCTAATGACGTAGACAATAAATTATAGACCAAATATTATGTAGTATGCATAATGGATGTGTATGTCACTCTTATGGGTAGTATGACTGTGATACTTTGGGAAGGGATAATATAAATATAGATGAATATTCTTTAGTACATTAGATTTGCGAGATGCGTTTTTATACCTAAATTGGGATACTCATTCATTATTATCTTCGAACTTGGGTGGATATTCGTTTAATATTGCACTTAGATGAGGGGTGAGATACTTAACGTATGTGAGTGATGATGGGGAATATTTACCTTGAATTAACTGTAGCTTTGCACTTTAAATCCAGTAACTTATTTCTTGCAACTCTAGGGCGCTGGCCCAAATTGTAATTTTTTTCTCCCCCAGGTGCTCCTAGACAGGGATACCATGACTATCAAGAGATTAGCCTTGCAGTCTCACTTTGCGTATCGGATTTGAGATCATTGAGTCTAGACTATGTTGCTTCTTTATTTCAGTCTGATTACTTTTGGGATTATTTTACGGTCATAAGCCCAAATTCTATTTTATTTCAGTTGGTTTGAGACACTTATGATTATATTATGTTTTATTCATATTATGTGGATGTTGGATTTTATGATTGTCTTGGATATTAATTTAAGTTCAGTTTTAAATTCAATTGTGGTTTAGAAATAAATATTTTATATGGTTTATCTTGAGAATGATATAGATTATTTAGCAAGCCCTATCTTCCGCGTATTGTGTCTGGTCAACCTTTACGTGAGAAAATAAGGGTTGTTACATATATTTCCATATTTATGTCTCTAGTGTACCATACTTTAACATTATCATGTCATAGTTCCATACACACGTCTCTTGTATGTTTTATTTTAACATTCTCGAGTCATCGTTCCATATTTACATATGTTGTAGAATCATCACCATGTATAAGCTAATGGAAATTAACATATTCTACAATACTCGTGAGTATTCCTAACTCAAATAATGTCATATACGACTACGTACTATATGAATCCACCCATCCCCATGACTTTGGGGATCACTCGTTGCACTACTAGTTATATCTATGGATGGCCCAACCCTATAGTCTAAAAAACATCTAAGTGATATCACTACGCCATCATACCAAACGTACGACCCCACACCTAAGGCTATATAAGAGGATCCATCCTTTTTTTCCCAACTCGGAATACGAGTGCTTCAGCACGTATCGGGGTAAATATGACATGCGTATAGACCCTCTTAATCACCAGGATACCAAGCGCGATCAACATCATACGTGCCCCATCAAATCCCTGGTAGTAGGTTACTCATGAGAACTCACACACCCTTGGTATGATTCACATAATCCAAATATATCAGCAGCAACCCTAATCTCTTTTATTCATATTATTACACATGTTTTAGCATTAGCTAACTCTATCAAATTTATCATGAACCCCACTGTTCCTAAGATAGAGTTTTAGGTAACTTATTTTAATTTCTCTTAAATTCCATGTCTTTTATACCAATTTAAATCCCAATTAAATGCCCCTAAAACTATTGGGGATCGATATACACGAAAATAAAAACTTCAACCTATGAATTTTAGAATGATTATGTAATAGAAAGGACAAAAAACAAAAACTAGATTTGAAAACCAAAAACTAGGGTTACGAATAAAATAACTTTGTGAATTTGGTTGCAATCAAATATGGCAAAAGGTATTTGTTAAAGATCAAGGGGTGCCTTTTCTTGGTCCATTAAAAGCTAACTTTTGTCCACTAAAATGCTTGTATCTCTAGTGTATGATCTTCTCAAAGCTAGGTAGATGTGTGGAAACTTTTGAGATAAAACCTTTGATTTTGAGTGAGATATGGACCTCTCTATAAGCCTCTTCACAAAAACATGAATATTCTATAACCCTTAATTATGAATATGCATCATAAAACCCTAGCTTACACCAATATATATTAGTTTAATTAGCGGACTTGGGATAAACCGGGCTCCTAGATAGTCTGAGCCTAACTACTTGGGTATATGGACTATACTAGGTATCCAAGAATAATAATTGAATTATCTTCCAAATATATACTTGAAAATCCCAAATTAAAACCCTATAATTTATTTCCTTCCTTTTATTTATTCACAATTAATTCCAGTAAATAATTATGACTAAACTCCAATTTCAATATCTATAAAATCACTCGAATATAAGGAGTTTTTATTTGCAAAGTTTATTATGGTGAATAATGTGATTCCTCGCATTAAGATTACGATACCCGCTTGATCAAATTAATTTACCGCTAAACGATTTTAACAAACATCTATTAAATTCCTTAATTCTCACACTTAACTTATTTTGCTACTCCACCGGCTTATAAAATAATCATCTAGTAAAGTTTAACTGGTGGAAACCATTCTTATAAGTCTATAATGGGGGTATCACAATCCAAGATGTTTCTTGGACACAAATTCCTCTGAATTATGATTTCATACCTACTCATAAAACTGTTGCTAAACTTGCAGGGATATATTGACCCGATATAAAATCCAATCGCACCCATAGCAATCAAATTAACAATTGTAAAAGGATTCCAATCCTCAAAACTCTTGGGATTAAGAATATATTTACCCTTTGAAAATGGTGTGAGATTACCTAAGTCTAATCAAGACAAACCTCATAATTAAATCTCACGGGTAGTCATGTTCAATATATTCCTAGATGTAACGATCACAATTGTCTTTTAAGCTATCATATAAGTTGTTGAACCACCAAGAAGGTTCCTATAGTTTGAGATAAACTACTGTGATTATATATGCAACCATGATAAAAGGATGTCAACTACTTATCTAGGTTTAGAACTATTTAATTGTATTATAACCAGAATTCGAATCTCCAATGAAAAACACAATCTAGAGTGGTCCGGTTATATGGTCAAATGTAGAGTTGATAGACTAGGTCAGACTTAAGAGAAATTGAAATTATTCCAAATTTTATATTGATTAATTAGGTGAACAAAAACATGCAATATATATAGGGTCTAAATTGAATCATAACAAATAAACCACAAGACACGATATGAGGAAAAAATCTCTTTCGGGCAAAATATTTTTTTAGCACTGTTACAACTAGGCATTACAAAATGACACGGACAAACTTATAGACTTAGACTCCACTAAGTATGTAGTTATGTATTCATTACTTGTTATTAATAGAAAGTGATGCATATCCAATAGTGCCCCACAACAAGCTCTACTTATTTCAGTGTCCACAGATTAGCCTCAGGAAACTCTTTTCCTATCTTTACCAGTGAAAGATTAACTTCATAGGGATTAAAATAATAAATGTGTTCTTAAGGATTGAAAAGTGATAAAAAAAATCATCCAAGGGGTTTATTTGGATTTGAAAAACCGAAGTGTTTTGGTAAAACTCGCGTGTGGGGACCTTTTGGTATTGTGTGGAGAACTTATTTTTGCCAAAAGTCCACCCAAAAACTGATGACATGACCCCTTTATATAGAAAACATATTTTTTGAGGTGTTGTAAATTTTGAGGGCTCATTCAAACGAAAATAGGACTTTGTTGGAACAAAACTGCATATTTAGTTTGAACCAAAACCAAACTCGTTCGAACGAATAACTCATCTCGTTCAAACTAACTTCTAACGAGCTTCAAACGATATTTATTCTGCTAATAGAAAATCTTGTTTGATGTTCGTTTGAATGAACGACCAATCTCAATCGAACAAAGATTATAAAATTATTCGAACGACTTAAAAATTAAAAAAAAAATCCTTATAAAAATAGCCTTGAACATTTTTATAAAACAAACACTTTTAAAATACCCCTGAATAATATGTTAACACAAAATCAACCTCGTATACCTTCTTCGATAAAGGTATTGATGATCTAAATTCTTTGACCTTCGATTGTCGCATTGGGTCATTAACCTATTTTCGCTTAAAGTCTTTAGAATGTACATGATTGTGAAGTGGGGTGTACCGAAAAATACCAAACTAAAACATAATGAGAAATAATAAACTTGCTCTTACAAATCTCTCCTTTGGATATTCCGGTACAAAATAGAGAACCAAAAAAATTAACCCTTAAGATACGTTCAATTAATGTCCCTCCCAAACCTGAAATAGAAAAGACGCTTAAGAAATTGTCTTTAACTGAAAATTTTCATCGTGTCGTGCATGATATAATCATTGTGAAAAACATACATACACAAATGAATCAAACCAAATACCGTGACATTTGGAGTTTATAGAAAATAAAACTCCCCCTCAATATTCTCTTCCCATGAATATGTTCTCACCCTTTTTGTCCATAATAGACAAAGGGATATAATCTAATCCTCAAATGTTAACATCACGAGAGTCCAAATTTGAAATTTCATCACAAAGTATAGGCAATTATGAATAGGTGATGAAATTGCAACAAACTAACAAGCTATTTTTGATTTTTTTTAAATTTGAGAATAAAAAGTATACATATAAATACAAACAAAAATACCATGGAGTAACACAAAATATTCGAATCTTGGAATTGGAATGAAGGCGTGTGAGGTTAATGAATGGGAAAGTCAACTTATGCATACGTAGCGATGGTGCACGAAGTCAAAGAGATACTCCTAAAAAGATAACTTAATTCAACCTTTGGTGTAAAAGAGGTGAACGAAGAGAAATTGACACATCTCATACAAAATGTGATGAATTTCAATACTTATCAAATTAATAATGCCAAACTGTTTGCTGTTTTTAAAGGAATTTTATTGTGCAAACCTATTGATCTTTAACTTATAATACCCATAAAATTTCACATTTTAAGCAAAAACTCTCTGAATTTTAAAAGGAATCATATCTCTCATTTTGAATGAAGAATCAATGAAACAAAAATTGGCCTTGGAATTTCTGTTCTTATGTGTCGAATACATCTTTTAAGCTCTTTTGAATGGGGGGTTTAATTCAAAGAAAATTGCTTCTTTCGTATCCCATTTCCATTGCTTAAACATAAATTAATTTTCTGATAAAAAAATATGTGCAATGGTTTTTACATGCACAATTAATTCCTAGTACATTTGGTTCGTTATTAAGCACGATTGAGATGAGAGCATCCTATTCAACATATGACAAGCAAGAACAATGTTCAAAAGTTCGTGAATGTGTACAAACAAGTGATATAATGAGTCTACCATGAAGGAAGTAATCAATAAATAGCAATGCAATGCTAGATATGCATAATTAAGCACCAAAAAATGAACTAAAGTATCATGACACCATGGTTAAGTCACATGAATGGATGTAATGAAATTGTGATTTCAACACCTTAAATGCACATCCATATACGATGTAAAATAAAACACAAAAATCTTCTTGAATTTTTGTTTTTTTTTTAAAAAAAGAAAATATTTTTGGATTTTTAAATATATACACATAAGAATACAATCTAGTAGTATGGATAAATGATAACAACGTGAAAATCACCCTAAAATATAATCAATACAAGAACTCAATTAATGGTACAAAAATCCAAAGACTTTCTAAGATCCTTAAATCTAAGTGCATCTAACGGTTTAGTGAAAATGCCAGCCAATTGACATTTGGTACTCATGAAGCTCAATAAAATGATCTTCTCCTCAACAAGATCATGTATAAAGTGTCACAAATCATAATGTGCTTCATACCAGAATGTTAGATGTGATGAAAAATGTGGACTGAACTCATATTATCGCAAGAAATAGTCATTGTGCCTTGAGTAATACAATAATCCTCCAATATTTGCTTCACCCATAATAGTTGTGTGCAAAAACTTTCCACTTCTATGTACTCAGCCTCCGCTCTGAACAAATAAATGGAGTTTTGATTCTTGCTCTACCATGAGACAAGAGAACTCCCAAAGTAAAAACATCCACCTGATGTTTATAATCATCAACGTCCCTAGCCTAAAGGGCATTCGAAAAAGCTCATAAATGATCGTTGATATAAAAGGAATACTAAATGACATAAGAAATATTTCCACTTATGTATTTGATGAAATGTTTAAGTGCAAGTAAGTGTGACACTTTTGGATATTCTTGGTAACGTTCACTAACTACAACACTATAGGTGATATCGGGATCAGTAGAGGTCAATTAGAGGAGTCTGCTTATCATACTCTTATAGAGTGTTTACACTATGTTTTACCTAAAGTGTCTTTGCTATGATATGCCTCAGGACTCATGGGTGTGAAAGAGTTCTTAGCAGATTCCAAACCAAACTTCTTCACAAGATCCTTAGTATATTTAGATTGAGATATAAATATCCCGTTCTTGAGTTGGCGCACTTGGAGACCTAGGAAGAAATTAAGTTCACCAACCATGCTCATCTCAAATTAACTCTTCATCTCCTCCGTAAAAGTGTTAGCATGTTGGGAACATGTGAATTCAAAGACTATGTCATCTACGTAGACTTGGGTAATTATGATAGCACCACCCTCTCTCCTAAAATATAATGTCATATTAACTCCCCCTCTATTAAATCCACGAGCTAAGAGATAAGAAGTTAAACTTTTATACCAAGCATGGGATGCTTACTTCAAACTATATAAGGCCTTCTTTAGATAAAAGATGTGTCCTGGGTGCTTTGGGTCTTCAAACCCCTTTGGTTGTTCCACGTAAGCCTCCTGAAGAACTTCATTGAGAAAGGAACTCCTTACGTCCATTTGGTAAAGTTTAAACTATAGATGACATGTTATGGATAGTAGTAAGCGAACGGGCTTGAGCTTATTAAAACGAGTGAATGTATCGTCAAAGTGTACACCCTCAATTTATGTGTAACCTTGATTAACTAACCTAGCATTATTGGGGACGATGATACTATTCTCATCCATCTTATTTTTGTACACCTAATTGGTACTAATCACATTAGTCTCATTAGGTCAGGAGAATAATTCCCAAACATTGCTCTTTCAAATTAAAACATCGCTTATTGGATAGAACATATCCAATGCTCATATTTAAGTGCTTCCTTCACATTCTTGGGATTTATCGTGGAAGTGTAAAAAAGTAGATAACCACATTCTCTAGTTAAACGCAAGTGTTGACACCTAGTGTGGGTATCACCAAGTTTGTCATTAGGGTCATGACTCTTTCGAACCCAAGAGGGTGGATCCTGTATATCAAAAGCGGGATCCACTGTAGTGATGTGGGGGAACAATGATATCGTCATCGGGGGTGCATTGTTCTCACACACAAGAACATGATCAATAAATGTAGTCGATGCATCATCTCTAATCGTGACGTTTATCAATTTTATGACCTTATATCTTTTAAGGTTATACATCCTATAGGCTCTACTAATCGATGAAAATCCTAAAAACATTCCCTCATCGCTTCTAGAGTCGAATTTCTTAAATCCTTTCTATCTCTAAGGATATAAAAAGGACTTCTAAAACTAAAAAATACGATAGGTTGGCCTATCCACGAATCATATTAAGTGTGAAGTGTGCGTGGAAGAAGATAAACCCTATTCACCATGTGGTATGCGATGTTAACCTCTTCTGCCCCAAAACGTCTAGGCACGTTCCTAGCAAGAAGCATGGACCTATAATTTCTTGAATTGTTCGATTCTTCCTCTAAAATATGCCATTTTGCTAAGGAGTAGGAATGATTGAAAACTCTTGTTTGATGCCAATTTCATCATAAAAACCATAAACTCTATATTTTTTTAAATTCAGTGACATTGTCACTATGAATACGATTTATATTGACACCATGTTGATTCTATAGAACACAACACTTGAAAGTTAAAAACTCAACAACATCGAACTTTTCTCTAAGAAATCCAATGATAGAATATCTCGAAAAGTCATCAACCATCACTCATATATACTTCTTACCACCAATACTCTCCATAAATGTGGGACCCATAAGATCCACGTGTATCAACTCTAAAACACGAAAGGTGATAATGGTATGTAACTTACTGTGGGGACTCTTGATTTTTTTCCTTATTGACAAGGAGCACAAACAGAGGAAGTTGGTTTTCCAAGTGATGGTAAGCCACGAACTAGGTATTTCTTAACTAACCTCATAAGATATTTATAATTGACGCACCCTAGTCATTGATGACACAGGTCCATGGTGGAGACCTTATCACTATTGCATACTAAAAACGACTTGGGAATGATACCATAGCCATTGTCGATAATCCTCACACCTTGTAGAAAAAATTCACCGGATTAATAAAAAATGTTACATTCTGACTAGTCAAATGTTACCTCAAAGTTAGCATCACAAAGTTGGCTGATACTTATTAAATTGGCCTTTAACCCTTTAGTATAAAACACGTTCTCTAGCTTAGGAAAGCTGAAAATATCCACACAACCTTGTCCCAATATGATGGACATACTCCCATATCAAAAGGTGATTTTTCCTTCCTTGTGATCCACAAGGTTGGTAAAATATGACTTGTCACTGATCATGTGCCTAGATCACCCACTATAAAAATACCATTGTTAAGTATCTTGAACCTTAAGCGCAACGTGAACAACAAGGTTTTTTTTTCGTAGCTTTTAGGTACCAAGTGGTCGTAACCTTTTGTTTGCCCTTATCATTATTGGCACTAGATATGTGGAATGTGCTAGAAAAAGTTGTACATACTTTGAAATTATTCCATTAAACTTTTAGAAATAGGGACTCAGCTTTCTCTATAAGACTAGAAAAGTCGCTATAGTGGTGTGTGGGGCTATGTGTGAGATACTTTTCCTAGCTTGTAGCAAAACTCCCTATGGTGATCTATTTATTTCTAATGGGTACAAACATAGATTTGTTTGGGTATATCTTGCTTAAAATGACTAGTAAGATGTTTCCTTATTGGATTAGGATAAGTACCATAAGGATCCATCACAAACTTGGGAACCCGTTCGGGTGCGATATTAGAAGTGGATGCACCTTCTTAACCTATACCTTACCTCTCTTTAAACCTAAAGCAGGACCTAAGAACATCTTTCCAATCATTTTAGATGTGTCCTCTAAAGTGATCTTGACCTCCCGAGCATGTTCAAGATCTTTCTCGAGTTGGAAACATGGGCTTTAAGTTTTCACAAATCTTGAATGATGCTTGGAGATCTCTGGTAATACTAGCCACTTTGTTGGTCAAGTCGTCTTTTTCCCTCCCCACTCGAGATTTCAATCTCTCTCTAAACCTTCAACTTCTTCTCAAAACACCTTAAGAGACAAATTTTTCTTTTCATATTTGGTTTTAGTGACTCGGTGTAAAATTTGGAGTAAGTGTATTGGGGGCCACGTTCTCCCTCACTCAAATTCTCATCATCACCATCAAACTCTTTGGAATTATTTGACTCATTGCCGAGGTTATCATATTTAGAAACGTCCTCATCGTCGTGAGGCATACTTGAAGTGCTAACGTGACTATCCATAAACATAGAAAATTTACGTCCATTCAGTGATTCATGCTCAAAATCCACCAACTTAACATCACTATCGCTTAGAGTGGCATTATAGGCAGCTTTGGCTTTGCCCTATATCTTAAGACTAGCGGGACATCCATGGGCTTTGTGACCTTTTCCCTCATACTCATAGCATCTCTCAGATTCATCTTTCTTTTGATATACTCACCTATAGCATCCCTCATACTCTATAACTTTCTTTTGATATTCTCCAAAAGTTCTTACCTGCTTTGTAATTTTTATTTCTCAAAATTTTTATTTTCCACTTTGGAAGAATTTTGATTTTTGAATTTGAGAATTTAATTTTTTTTTTTGCAAACAGGGGAAGATCATCTAGTCAAATTCTGAATTGGAGTGAGAAACCTCCTTATTTTTCTTTTTCTTTTTAATCTATTCCTTTATCTTTTAGGTTTTGGGGAACGTGTCTAATTCGTAAGTTTGAAGATCACCTATGAGCTCTTTTAGCCTAATGGTGTCTAGAATTCCCAAAGAGTTAAGGATGGTAACTTTTGCACTAAAACAAGGCATAAAAACCCTTAGAATTTTCTTCACAACTCTTGTTTTCGAAATTTGCTTACCCGAATTAAAACTAGAATTCACAACATTAGACAAACAAGCATAAAATTGATCAAAATTTTCAGTTTCAAGCATGCTTATAGTCTAAAATTATGTGGTGAGGTTTTGAAGGGTAGAAGCTTTGATATCACTGGTATCCTCATGAGTGAGCTGAAGGATATGCCAAGCTTCTTTATAAGTGGTACATGTCAAGATTAAATGAAATTCATAGGGCATGATAACACAAAAATAGCATTCAAATTGCGAGAGTAAAAAATGCCGAGTTTAAAATCATCCTCAGTCCAGATTTTGACTAGCTTGTGACCAACGCCATTTTCATTAGTCATAATAGGATAAGTCCACCCCCTTTTAACAACAAGAAAACGCGCTTGTTGATTCATTTTAGAGACGACCTTATCTGAGCTTTCAATAGGGATAATTTGTGCCATCAAACAAAGGTGGTCTATTGTACGAAATCATTATATAACTACTAGGATTCATCTAAATAACTTGTAGAAATAAACTCTGATACCAATTTGAAAAACTTGATTTAGAGTGGTTCGGTTATAGGGTCAAATCCACAGTTCATTGATTTAGGTCACGCACCAGCCAAATTGAATTTAATCTTAAATAATTAGGTGAGCCTAAGCATACAAGATATATGATCTAAATTGAATAAAAATAAATAAACTACAAGACATGATATAAGAAAAAATTCCTTTTGGGCAAAACCTTTTTTCAACACTGTTACAACTAGGTATTACAGAATGATATGGACAAACTTACATAATTAGACTCCACTAAGTATTGAAGTTATATCTTCCTTACTCTTTGTTAACAAAAAGCGATGCAGATTCAATAATGCCCAATAATAAGCTCCACTTACTTCGTTGTCCACCGATCAACCTCAGGAAACTCTTTCCTGTCTTCAGCAGTTGAGGATCAATTCTGTCGGGATTAGAACAATAAATGTGTTCTTCAAGAATCGATAAAGTGATAACAAATCATTCAAGGGGTTTGCATATGTAAAGCCACCCAAAAACTAATGACCCATTTATATAGAACACGTTTTCCGAGGTAATGTAAATTCCAAGGGCTCAACTAAACTGCATATCTCATTTGAACCAAATTCAAACTTGTTCAAACGAATAACTGATCTCGCTCTAACCAACTTCTAACGAGCTTTAAACAATATTTTCTCTGCTAACAGAAAAATAAATATAATTTGATGTTCATTTGAACGAACAACCAATCCCATTCGAACGAAGGTTATAAAGTCGTTCGAATGACATAAAAATAAAAAAAATATTTTTCCACTTAAAAACATCCTTGGACATTTTAATAAAAATACACACTTTTAAAATGACTCTCAATAATATGTTTACATAAAATCAACCTCATATACCTTCTCCAATAATTGTAGTGACGATCTCAACTCTTCGATCTTTGATTGTCGCATTCGGGCAGTAACTTGTCTTCACTTTAAGTCTTGAGAATGTACACGTTGGTGAAGTGGGGTGTAATGGAAAATGCCAAATTAAAACATGATGATTAATTGTAAAACTTTCTCTTAGAGAGAACTGCTCAAATGTATTAGAATCGGAATTCCGATCTCCTATGATCAAGAAAAATTCAACTCACGAGAATTTTTAATAAGTACAATTGACTGACATATATAAAATAATATACTCCCTCCGTACCAAATTAAGAGTTCACTATTCTATTTTGGGTTGCCCAAATAAATAGTCCGCTTTTACTTTTTAGACATAATCAACGAACCATATTCTACAATAGTAAACAAGTGTTGACCTTGGTCTTTGATTGAGTGTATCCTCAATCTATGAAAAAATGAATAGGAACTCTTAATTTGGGATAGAGGGAGTATTTATAACATAAATATATAGAATTCTCAAAATATTATTCTCATTGCAAATGAACTAGACAGTCCATTAATTAGTAAATAAAATCTCATTATATGATTTTAAGAATGAAACCCCAACAATATCCCAGTTAGTGTTAAAGCCACGTGTATATGAATTTGACTCCCATTCCCTCGACATGACTCTCATAAGTCTTATCTGACAATATCTTCATAAAATAATCCATCAGGTTGTCCTGAGATGCAATCTTGGTCATGATGACATCGCCCCTCTAGACTATCTCCCAAACTAGCTGATACTTGCACTCAATATGGTTCTTCTTCTTAAGAGTTCTTTGTTCTTTCAAATTTTAAATCGGACCTCTATTATCATAATAAATTGTAATAGTAGGCTGCTGTGAAGGAACCATAACCAAGGCACTTAGGAAGTTCTGAAGCCAAATAACCTCCTTCGTTTCCTCCGCAGTGAAACATATTTGGCTTCCATGGTCGAATTAGCACTAAATGATTCCTTGACACTCCTCTGACTTATGGTTCCACCTCCTAGGGTAAACACATATCCTAAGGTCGATCTCCTAGAATCGCTATCCGATTAAAAATATTAGTTTATGTATCTAATGGGTAATAGACTTTCCATTGAGTAAACCAAAATAAAATCCCTAGTCCTCTTCAGATAGTTGTGAATGTGCTTAACATCAATTTTGTGTTTCTCATGATTAGGCATAAATTCTTCCCAATTTATCCCTTAATTTAGATACTTTTAGCACCTCGAACAACGTAATCGATTTAACTTTATCTCATAATCTTGATACTAATTTATCCTAACAAGTACACCGAGTTTCTGGTATTTCGTATTGAGTTTACATGTATTTGATGTCAATAACGAAAGAAAGAAACCGAAAGAATCAAGAAAGAAAAGAATGAAAGGTCAAAAGGGCAAAAGTATAATTTCTACCCAGAATTCGGATGAGGCACCTAAAGAGAAGTTAAAGATATCAAGTTCATGAGCACATAGGAAGAAACGACACCTCAATCGGAGTCCCGGTATGAAAGTTATAAGCAGTCAAAGTTGGAGAAAAAAGTCAAAGAGGCTGACCGATCCGTAGTAGGAGCGGACCGGTCCGCAGTGCCACAATCAAGAGGACCCCAGATCGAAAGCAAACCGAAGAAGGAATAAAATAAAAAGAACCGGTCCACCCCGAACTGGTCCACCAGGAAAATAAAAGAACCGGTCCGCTTCCCAGGCAGACCGATCCGCCTAAGCCCCGGACCGGTCCGGATGTCGAGTTTTGATTTTTCATTTCTCTCTAATGGAGAGTCCTAGTGTAGCTAAAACTCTTGAATTTTTATAGGGTATATAAACCCGTTTTATTATCATTTTTAGCACGAAGAATTAATATAATTTTCCTTTCTTTCCAGCAAACCCTAGTTTAGAGATAGTTTACAATTTTAATTTCAAAGTTGAAGATTGATCAGAATTCTGTGATTGCAAGTGTTTTTAATTGCTGTTATTACTGCTTTAGTAAGATTAGGAGTTACTTTTCTTCAGTCCAATTCCTTTCTACATCAGTCTACAAATTTTCCTTAGTTTAATCATGGTTTTCTGCACATCAAAAATTATTTTCATTAGTTTCAGCATGTTAGGCTAAATTTTTTAAGGCCGGGATACATGAACCCAGCCTGATGTGATAGTTGTATGTGTATAACATTAATCCTCTGAATTTAGTGATTGATTACAACCGTATTGTGTAGGAACACGAAAATTGTAGATCTTTAGATCTCGCTTGCTTCCGGGTAACCGGGATGCTTTAGAATGCAATTCGAGTGTAACTATCAAAATACCGATTTACTCGTCCTCGGATTAAGTATGATGCGGGCTTGAACCTCATATACGTAATGCTTGGGAGTACTTAATTATGGGTCTAATTAATCAGTTAAATTTACGATTAGTATTATACCTGTAATACACTAGGGTTGGGGGATTGTATTCCCGTTCTGTTTTTCTCATTTATATTTTAAAGTTTCAAACCTTTCTTCATCAGTATTTTAGGTAATTTAGTGTAATTGCATATTTTCATACTTTCATAATTGCATCTAGTGTAGTTTTCCACAAACCAAATCACTTTTCTTTCCCTTTAGAGTCAGAGTTAGGATTTCCTCGTCTATCCAACGTCGTTACAATTTCATTGTCCTATTTTCCTGTGGATACGATCCCGACTTATCGGGTTTATTACTAACGCGACAGGCTTGCACTTGAGCCTAAAGTGAACGCACATTAGAGACACTTTTTGAGTCGCGTCAAGTTTTTGGCGCCATTGCCGGGGTCTTAGGTAGACTTAGGATTAGATCGAGTCAATCTAAAACTTTGACCCAAAATTTCCAAAAATCCAAAAACATTAAAAAAAAATTCAAAAAGCATAAAAAGATTCATCATCATCTCTCGCAAGCTGTTAATGAAAAATTCTGAACTCACTCCCACACCCCATAATAATCCAACCCATATTCACGAAAATCCAATAGTTGAGTACGACCCCGATAGCCCTCACACTCCTAACGCCCCACAGTTCTGGATTCCACCTCCTACACCGTCACACTCAATCTCAAATAACACTCCATTCTCCTTCCTAGGACACACCTCCGAGCACACTTCGAGCACACCAAGTGAGGACACCGAGTCTTTAAGAGAGAGAGAAATGTCGTAACACGATAGTGTAGCCGCCGGTGAGGAAGAGGCCCCATACCGCCCGCTAAGAGAAATCTTATATCCCGAGCACACTGTCACTCCGGGATGAATTATACTCCCGTATAATGTCGGGCAATTTCATTTTAAAAATGGGATGATCCAGATGTTACCCCATTACCATGGTATGGATTCTGAAAAGCCATATCTCCATATCAGGGAATTTGAGGATGTGTGTGATACTCTCAATGATCAAACTTGCACACAAGAGGTGATTCGCCTCAAACTCTTCCCCTTTTAACAAAAAGATAAAGCTAAGACCTGGCTATGGTCTTTACCTCCAAGCTCGATTCCATCTTGGAACGAGTTACAATCTAGATTTCTTAAGAAATTCTTCGCACCACATCGAACAATCTCCATAAAGGCTCAAATTCAAGCGTTCAGACAATCAGAAAATGAGCCATTTCATCCATGTTATGAGCGTTTCAATGAGTTAGTTACTTCATTCCCCCATCATGGATTTGATACAGCGCAAATCATTTCCTTTCTATATAATGGGCTGAATCGTAATTCCAAACAACTCGTTGAAACCATGGGTAGTGGTCCTTTTGTTGAGCTAGACTCCCACGATGCTGAGCTTCACCTGAGGTATGTCGCTGAGACTACCCAATCCTAGGATACATCTAATCCTAATGCTCAAAATCGAAATCGTCAAGTGACCACAACTTGAAAATACCGAATAGCGACGGTGTGATAATTGATTAAATTCAATTCGCAAGTTTCCAAGAACCCTTATTTAATTTAGAGTCTACTTTTAAATCAGATAAATACAGCCCCTAAACATACATCTAAATCAACCCATAAAAAATAAAGCATGTGACACAGTAAATATGCTGAGACACAGATTTCAGGAAAAAAACTCTTTCGGGTAAAACCTTTATTTCACTATGAATATACAAATCGCAACTTACAATTACATAGAGAAATTTGCAATGGATCAACGCGCAGCCAACCCACAAAGACACGCAGTCTTAAACTCTGCAAGAGAATACACGCAGTACCCTCTAAGGACTCACAGACCAAACAACAAGGAAAGAACCGCATCTCTCCTCAATGACACGCAGCCATAACACTTTGTAGAGACTCCCTCAACAATGACACGCAACCCTCGGTTGCAAAGATCTCCCCACAAAGGTTGAACAAATACACAGTTGTGTTCTTGGGTTACCAAATGATTCACAAAGGTTTGGAAAGAATGTGTGAATCAAAACATGAGTCTTGGGACTAAAAAAATATGAAGACTAGAGAAATTAGGACTCTCAAAAACGTCTTCCAAAGTATTACAAAACTGCTCCCCCGAAGTTGATTTAAATAGGAAAACAAATGAAGAGTTTTGCGAATTAAAAACACTGCCAGCTTACAGGGTACCCGAACCGGTTTGGGTCCCCTATGAACCGATTCACCCCCCGAACCGGTTCGGGCTGGGTTCGGGGAAACTCGCTGGAAAAGGGGTTAAACACTTAGCAAAATTTCCAAGGTTTTTCTTGGAATTATCTCCATTTTCAACGGGACATAACTTGTTCACCGTATCTCGGATTAAGGTGTCGTTTCTTCCAGTATCTTTTTTGCGGCAAGATATTCAACTTTCCAGTTGACCGGTCCTCCGACGGTGGCTATAAAATTACCAAATTTCCCTTGAACTTCCCTATTAAGCCTTGTTGCACTGTTTTGACTTCTCTTGCGTACCACTTGCATTACGACCCTAAAATCATGGAACGTGAAGTCATTGAGGTAGATGAGGGACACATGATGGAGATAATAAATGCTTGATTCTCAGAATTCAGATTGAGGCCGTCGTGAGAGATCTTGTAGAGACATGCCATTGAACCGGCGTACGACATATACAAATGAATCATTTCAGACATGATAAAAATGTCCTTACAAATCTACCCCTATGTCTATGCCGGTACATACATGAAAAATCTGAATCATCAAATATGAAATTGCCTATACAAATCGACCCTCCCATGATCCCAAAATTGGAAAAGGTACAAATGAATAAGTCTCTATCGTTTGTTCTTCAAATTATCAGGAATCTCAAATCTTTTCTCATTAGGGTGTGCAATTCAGTGATCATCAATGTAGTACCTACACATATGAGATAAAGAAAAAAAATACCAAGTGACATATCGAGTTTGAAATGAGATAAACATAGATACCAATAAATGATAAGCATAAGTCAAATCTCGAAACTCCCCCAAAATACAAACTCCCCCAAAATAGGATAATTCTTTCTCCCCCTTTTTTATGATGTCCCTAAATAGATAAATAAGAAGAATGAATCAAAAAAGAGAAATCGGGGTGTCACGGTATTCAAACCAAGGCATCAAACAATATGGCAAACGTGCTCTTGCAAGGAGATGCTAAAAAAACAAATGCACAAACTATTTTTGATTTTTTAAATTTTTCGCACAAAAATAAGATACCAATCTGAAAAAATATGTAAAACATGATACAAAAATCACACCATGGATTTAAACTTAAACAACCAAGTAATGGAAACGGAATGAATGGGTGTGAACACTTTCGATAGGTAAATCAACTCAATCAATCATATGTGCACGATTCATATGTGTACCCCTAACGAATGAACATCAAAAGTATCCTTAGGTGTAAAGATTATTGAATTTAGATGACATCGTCTTATGCAAATCAACAAATCAAAGTCAAATGATTTCCACACCAATAACATCCAAAACTATGTAGCGCATTTTCAAGCATATCAAGGACGTGCAAACCCGTTTAAATTCTCCAACCAAACTCCCTCATATATATTTTCTTTTAGAGGTGTAAAAACTAAATTCTCAAACTTTGGAGAATTGGTGCAAAAATCTAAATGGCCCCTTTTTGGCATGAATATCTTTTTATTGCCTTTCAATTTTTCCGGGCTCTTTAAACCTCTTTGGACCCCGGATAATAAAATTCCTCCATTTTTAGGTCCAATTTAATGGTGGCTTAGTATTCGCAAAGGTAAAATGAGCCTTTCGTAGCCCTTCCCCGTTTTAAAACAAAGCACACAAACTCACAAAACGGTTCTTATATGCAAAATTTCTTTGTCAAAATAAAATTATCGCGCTTGGTTCGTTTTAAGGACAGGATTGAAGTGAAAACACCCAACCAACATGTGATAAGACAAGCACAATATTCAAACAAATTTGTGCACGTGTGCATTAAAGGATATTATGAGTCAAACATGTAGGAAGTAACACTTAATTACATCTTAATGACTCCAAACATTATAAAGCACAAGGATGAATTGACCTATTGTCTCAAAACACTATCAAATAGTCACATGTAAAATGAAATGATGTTGTGACTCGGTCATCCTAAGTCTTCATCCATAAACGGTGCAAAAAAAATACAAAAATCTTTTTGGATTTTCTCAAAATTTTATCAAAAGTAAAATCTTTTTGTATTTTTCAAAATAAAAAATTTATACAAAAAGTACATGTCACAACGCTAGCAAACAAAAATATCATGAAACCAAATAAAACTAGCATATGACAAACGTGAAAACACAATCATCTATATGATATGGCAAGAGAAGAATCATGTGAAAGCAAACGAGAATCAACTTGTCTAAAATCTAGTGTATCCAAAAGTGATTTTCTAACCCAAACAGATGTAACACGTCGGCACGGGGTTTTGGAAATCAACAAAACACTAGACTTCAACTTCCTAGGACTTCTTCTAAGATCAAAACAAAATCTCCTAAGGTGACCTTTCCTACCACAATGTGAACATGTGTAAACGGGAGGAATGTTACCTAAAGTGTGATCTTTTCTAACGTCCTTGGGATTAATTGACCCCCTAAAACAAATAATGGTTTTGGCTTTACCACTAGAAGCATGAGAACAAGATGATCCATTACCATCATTATCAAACCTACTTCAATCTTTTAAATCATTTTTCAACTTTAAAATATTTGATTCAAGCAAGAAATTAGACTCTTCCCAAGACAGGGATTGCTTTTTCAAATTTTCAACAATTTCTAAAAGGGTATCCCTTTCCCCCTCAATTAAAGCAAACTTTTCCCTAAGAGTCTCTTCACGTGACAAAAATTCATTGATTAAATTTTTTTTTTCATCTTTGGCACAAACACAAACCATCAAATTTTTAAGGTCCTCTAATTATTTTTCTAAAACAAGGACCCTTTCATCACTCTCCTTTTTGGACAATTTTAAATCATTAAATTCATGGTCCAAAGAAACAAATTTTTCACGATAAAAATATCTTTGATTTTGAACCGTTTGCAAAAGATCCATCGCAGATTTAAAACGAGAATTTTCTTTTTCCAAAACTTTAATTCTCCTTGCAAACGTCAAATTCAAACTATTTAAATTGTTAAAACTTTGACTCGTGCCAACAGGAGGGGGTATCAAATTAGATAAGTGCTCCATCGGAAACATTGCGATTTTTCACAAAACTGATTTAAAAAAAATCAATATCCCACAAATTTTGCGAAAAATAGGAATACGCGATGAATTAGTGTAACCTACTCTGATACCAATTTGAAAAGACCGAATAACGACGGTGTGATAATTGATTAAATTAAATTTGCAAGTTTCCAATAACCTTTATTTAATTTAGAGTCTACTTTTAAATCAGATAAATACAGCCCCTAAACATGCATCTAAATCAACCCATCAAAAATAAAGCATGCGACACAGTAAATATGCTGAGACACAGATTTCAGGAAAAAACCCCTTTCGGGTAAAACCTTTATTTCACTATGAATATATAAATCGCAACTTACAATTACATAGAGAAATCTGCAATGGATCAACGCGCAGCCAACCCACAAAAACACGCAGTCTTAAACTCAGCAAGAGAATACACGCAGCACCCTCTAAGGATTCGCAGCCCAAACAACAAGGAAAGAACCGCAACTCTCCTCAATGACACACAACCATAACACTTTGTAGAGACTCCCTCAGCAATGACACGCAGCCCTCGGTTGCAAAGATCTCCCCACAAAGGTTGAACAAACACACGATTGTGTTCTTGGGTTACCAAAAGATTCACAAAGGTTTGGCAAGAATGTGTGAATCAAAACATGAGTCTTGGGACTCAAAAAATATGAAGACTAGAGAAATTGGGACTCTAAAAAACGTCTTCCAAAGTCTTGCAAAACTACTCCCCCGAAGTTGATTTAAATAGGAAAAAAAATGAAGAGTTTTGCGAATTAAAAACACTGCCAGCGTACAGGGTACCCGAACCATTTCGCCCCCTTCGGGTTGGGTTCGAGGAAACTCGCTGGAAAAGGGGTTAAACACTTTGCAAAATTTCCAAGGTTTTTCTTGGAATTATCTCCATCTTCAATGGGTCATAACTTGTTCACCGTAGCTCGGATTAAGGTTTCGTTTCTTCCAGTATCTTTGTTACGGCAAGCTCTTCAACTTTCCAGTTGACCGGTCCCCCGGATGATGGCTGTAAAATTACCAAATTACCCTTGAACTTCCCTATCAAGCCTTGTTTCACTGTTTTGACTTCTCTTCCGTACCACTTGCATTACGATCCTAAAATCAAGGAACATGAAGTCGTTGAGGCAGATGAGGGACACATGATGGAGATAATAAATGCTTGATTCCTGGAATTCGGATTGAGGCCGTCGTAAGAGATCGTGTAGAGATGTGCCATTGAACCGGCGTGCGACATATACAAATGAAACATTTCAAACATGATAAAAATGTCATTACACCACTCCACCGGCGTCCGGTCTATTTCACGTAGATAAGAATTCTATGACGGACAGTCGATTGGATACCCTCGAGAAAGGATTTCGAGACCTATGTGAGGTATATGGAAGAGGATCAACTGGATCCATCCCAAATCCCGTCGAGAAGGTGTGTGCAATTTGTGAGGCTGGTCATTCAACTGAGGTATGCCCGGCTATACCCGCCTACAAAGTGATGATTCAAGAGCAAGTCAGTGGTATAAGAGGATTTAAGGGTAATTTCGGTGTGCCACACGGGAATTCTTACAACCCTTCATGGAAAAACCATCCTAGTTTTAGCTATGGGCAACAACATGCTGCGATGAACCCTACTTCACATGTTGCCCCTCCTCCAGCACAACACTTTCAACAAGCTCCACACATGCAGGGACATGTGCAAGCACCACCACCTCAAGGAGCATATATTCCTCCACCGCGAAGAGCTCTCGAGGAGATGAATCAATTTATCAATAGCAAGACTGCAACCAACGCAAGATATGATCGCCTGATTAGCGACATAAATACAAGTCTGTCAAAGATACAATCCTCGTTGAGTGTCCAAGAGAAGGGCAAGTTTCCTGCCCAGGGCCAAAGACCTCCTCAAGTTCAAACTAATGTTAGCTCCACCTCTACTGAACATCAGGACCAATGTCAAGCTGTGACCACTCTTCGTAGTGGGAGAGTCGTTGATTTATCACCTCCCCCACTCGACACAACCAAAGACAAGGAGATTTCGCCCTGCACGAAAGAGGCCGAAGATGTCCCCTTGAATGAGAGTGACAAATAAGACACTAGTGAGCCCGAGGGAGTAGTGAAACCACCCTCCGCTGCACCGTTTCCTCAAAGGTTGATTCCTTCCCATAAAGGAAACCCATGTGATGACGTGCTAGACGTACTAAAGCAAGTAAAGCTGAACTTACCTTTCCTCGATGACATTAAGCAAATTCCAGCTTATGCAAAAGTCATCAAAGACTTATTGATGGTAAAAAGAAAGATGAAGGTAAAGAAGAATATCTTTCTAGCACAGAACGTGAGCTCCATTCTACTGAACGATCTCCCGCCTAAATTTAAAGATCCCGGTGCACCCACCATTTCATGCATCATTGGAGAAAATAAAATCGAAAAAGCCTTACTTGATTTGGGAGCAAGTGTCAATATCCTCCCTTACTCCATCTATACGCAACTTGATTTGGGCGACCTCAAGCCCACAAAGGTCACTCTCCAATTAGCGGATCGAACCGTGAAGATCCCAAGAGGCATAGTTGAGGACGTGATCGTCCAAGTCGAAAATTTCTACTTCCCAGTAGACTTTGTTATTTGGGACACGGAGCCCTCCTTCACTTCGAGCAACCATGTTACCATTATCCTTGGGCTCCCATTCTTAGCTACGGCTAACGCAATCATCAACACTCGGAATGGGCGAATGCTACTCACTTTTGGGAACATGACCTTAGAGACCAACATCTTACACATAGCCCAACATACGGGGGAAGAAGATGATCTTAACGCGGTGATCTTTATAGATGAGATAGTAGAGGAGTACTTTGAGGAGAATTATTGTGGCGACGCCTTAGGGTCATGTTAAGTGTCAAGACATGAGAGTGAAGGGACGTACACCGACTTCGAGAGGGAGGTTGAGGAGTTGAGAGAGTTACTCGATGAGAGAGCGTCGAATGAGGACGCGAGAGATATAAATTGGGTTTCTAGATTCGAAGAGTTACCTCCGAGGGATACATGCATGGTTCCCTCCAGCGATAAATTTCAAACCCTCGAATTGAAGAAACTCCCCTCCCATATTAAATATGCATACCTAGGAGAGGATGAGACATTTCCTGTTGTTGTCTCATCTAGCCTAGACGAAGAGCAAGAGGGAAAATTGTTAAAAATTCTGAGAAAGCACTAAAGTTCTTTTGGTTGGTGCATTGTTGATTTGAAGGGGATAAGTCCTTTGATTTGCACTCACAAGATCCATCTCGAAGAGGATGTCTATCCCTCAAGAGAAATGTAAAGAAGGTTAAATCCCAATATGAAAGAAGTAGTGAGAACCGAAATTATTAAATTACTAGATTCCGGGATTATCTACCCAATCTCGAATAGTAAGTGGGTGAGCCCTATTCAAGTCATCCCGAAGAAGTCGGGTATGACAGTGATTGAGAATGCTAAGGGAGAGTTAGTTCCCCAACGTACCACCACCGGGTGGCGTGTTTACGTTGATTACCGGAAACTCAATGCGGGAACTAGGAAAGACCATTTATCCTTGCCATTTATTGATCAAATGCTTGAGAGAGTAGGGGGCCACCATTACTATTGCTTCCTTGATGGTTATTCCAGATATAACAAAATTGAGGTAGATGTACTTGACCAAGAGAAAATGACTTTCACTTGCCCTTTTAGTACGTTTGCCTACAAACGGATGCCATTTGGTTTGTGTAATGCGCCCACGACCTTTCAAATGTGCATGTTGAGCCTATTTAGCGACATGGTCCAGAGAGGACTTGAAGTGTTCATGGACGATTTCAGCATTTTTGGCACCTCTTTCGATCTTTGTCTAGAAAAACTGGAACAAGTACTTGCCCGGTGTGTGGAGAAGAACTTAGTGCTGAATTGGGAGAAATGCCATTTCATGGTCACCGAGGGAATAATTCTTAGCCACATAGTATCATCCAAGGGAATAGAAGTTGATAGGGCAAAAATAGATGTCATAGCTGATCTTCCCCCACCAAAATCGCTCAAAGACGTGTGCTGCTTCTTGGGCCACGCGAGGTTTTATCGAAGGTTCATTAAGGACTTTTGCGCCATCGCTAGACCCTTAAGCAACCTGCTAATGAAGGACACCCCATTTGAGTGGACAGAAGCATGCCATAGCTCTTTTAAAAAACTGAAAACCATGCTTGTGTCCGCTCCCATCATGCAAGTTCCGGATTGGTCTTTACCATTCGAACTTATGTGTGATGCTAGCGATTATACGACCGGGGCTATTTTGGGCCAAAGAAAAGATAAGCAGACTCACGTCATCTACTACGCTAGCCGGACTCTTATCGGACGATAACTTAACTACTCTACCATGGAGAAGGAGTTGCTAGCGGTAGTCTTTGCCCTTGATAAATTTTGGTCATACCTTATCGGTTCTCCCATTACTTGCTTCACCGACCACGTGGCATTGAAATACCTACTTGTAAAGAAAGATGCAAAGCCGCGCCTCATAAGGTGGATCCTACTCCTACAAGAGTTCAATCTCTCCATTAAAGATAAGAAAGGAGTAGAAAACGTCGTTGCCGACCACTTATCACAGCTTTCGTCCGACGTACCTAGTGATCCCACACCCATAGACGAATACTTTCCGGATGAGTAACTTTTTGCTACCTCTTCTTTGCCCTGGTTTGCGGATATGGTGAATTACCTTGTCCCAATTGGACACCGAAAGATAAGAAGAGGTTTCTTACGTGGTCGCGCATGTTCTTCTATAATGATCCCTTCCTGTTTAAATATTACACCGACCAAATCATCCGACGATGTGTACCGAATGACGAGATCCGAAAGTCATCCAATTTTGTCATTCGGAAGCCCGTGGAGGCCACTTTTCGACGAAAAAGACGGCTGCTAAAATTCTGCAATGCGGCCTCTATTGGCCCATAGTATTCTGGGATGTGAACGATGCTTGTAAATCTTACAATATGTATCAACGGATGGGAGCTATTACCCAAAGAGACATGATGCCTCTTAGACCCATACTCATTATTGAGATCTTCGACTGTTGGGGTATTGACTTCATGGGCCCTTTCCCGCCGTCCTTTGGTTTCCTATACATCCTTGTCGCGGTAGATTACGTTTCTAAATGAGTGGAAGCTATAGCTACCAAGACAAATGACAACAAAGTGGTGATTAAGTTCCTGCAGGAACACATACTTTCCCGCTTCGGTGCTCCGAAAGAGATAATTAGTGATAATGGCAAGCACTTTTGCAATAGGCCATTCGCGAAGCTCATGAGAAAGTATGGTGTCGTTCACAAGGTTGGAATGACTTATCACCCACAAATGAATGGGCAGGCCGAACTAGCAAATCGGGAAATCAAGAACATTCTTGAAAAGACCGTCAATCCTAACCGGAAAGATTGGTCACTTAGATTGAATGATTCGCTATGAGCCTATCGCACCGTATATAAAAATCCACTCGGCATGTCCCCTTTATGCTTTGTGTATGGCAAACCTTTCCATATTCCCATGGAATTAGAGCACAAGGCGTATTGGGCAATTAAGGAGTTAAACTATGCCATGGATAAGGCCGGTGAATCTCGCAAGCTTAAAATAAATGAGTTAGAAGAGATACACAATGATGCGTATGAGAACGCCAAAATCTCCAAAGAAAGGATGAAACTCACTCACGATAACATCATTCATCGCAAAGATTTTACTCCCGGGAAAAAAATGCTTCTCTATAACTCTCGGCTTCATTTCTTCCCGGGCAAGTTGTGATCACGATGGTCTGGCCCGTTCGTTGTGAAGAATGTTTTCCCTCATGGATCTGTTGAATTAGACGATTTGAAAGGGGGAAATAAATTCAAAGTAAATGGACAACGCCTAAAGCCATATCTAGAGGCGTGTGTGGAAGAAGTCGACACCGTTTGGTTGTCGGACCCCGTTTATGGGGTAGAATGAGCTGTTACAGCGAGGTCGTCGCACTCCCGACACGTATGGAGTGAATTCTTGTGTATAGTAGATGAGAGTCGCATGTGTAGTGAGAGTCCATAGGATTAGGGTATATTCGGGAGAGAGCATTCACATTTTTGGGAAATTGAGTCAAGTTGCGTTGGCCATTAGTATCGAGAGGTTTTTAATCCAAAATTGATAGGGAGTATGTTGTGAAGTGAAAATTTTCGGAGAAGAGTGATTGAAATTAAGTTAGGGGGGAAATCCAACTCACAAACAAGAGCCGGATCGGTTCCTTTAATTTTGGGCCAGACCGGTCCGCCCCGGACCGGTTCCTTTAATTTTGGTTCGGGCCGGTCTGCTAGTCGAAATGGCTTGCAAATTAAAGGATCGGACCGGTCCGGTGCCCAGGCGGACCGGTCCTCTTTCTGCAGAATTTTGTCCCCTTTTCCCAAGGTGCACCCCCTTCTCCCCAATCCCCTTCATTCCCTCCCAATTCGTCCCCCCCACACCCAACCCTTCCCTTTCCCTCCCAAATACACCCCCTTTTCCCTCCAATTCTAAACCCTACCCACACCCCTCCACCTATAAATAACCACCCATAGCCTCCCTTTCTCGCCACACCTTCAACCACATCAATCCTCTCTTCTCCCTCCCTAATTTTCCAGCAACCTCTCCCTAATATCATGGCCCAACGACCTGCCCCCACCAAATACGACTCCACCAACATCCTCCCCTCCGGTCATGGCGAATTTCATTCCCGCTAAGAGGAACGTTGGTGCCATCGGTTCTTCGGTCCGGATCGTAAACTCCATATGGAGCGCGCTGTCCAATGGACAGGTCTGCCCACCTCTGTCACCACCCTATTCATGGTTAGGGGTTGGTGTTGATTCCTCAATGAACCGTATGAAGCGGTTTGGGCAGCCGAGGTCCGCTTTTTTTATGGAATCCTTGTTCGGACGGTCCAATTCGAGGCTCAAGCATACGTGGATGGTACCGTCATCCCCTTTTCATTGGCCCTTCTCACGGCTAAGTTGGCCGAATACGATGTTCTCGATGTCCAAGAATTAACCTATCCAAGGAATGTCGCCCCGGTCGCCAAAGAAATAATCATGGATCGCATTGCTCCGGATGTTGCATGGAGGAGGCAAACTGTCGCCATTGGACGTCTTAATGAGATGGTGCGCCTCACTTTTCAAATTGTGTGCGCCAATATTTTGCAAACGTCCAACGATTACGCGATGAGGCCCCGTCAGGACACATTGACCTACCACCTATTTGATCCACACACTTCCATCCACTTAGCCCGCACCCTATACGCCGACATCATGGTCGCCGCCCTGGATGAAAAAGGTGTAGCCCCACTTCCTTATGCACGATTGATTACCTCCATCCTCAAGGATGATGGCATTGCGGCACCGCTCGATCGTACTCGCATTCTCGGTCCTTTTGGACAAGGAACCCGCATTAAGAGCGCCAAACAGCTAGCCATCCTTCGGGAAAGGCAGGGAAGAGGCTGCCTCGAGTGAGAGCGACGAAGGTGAAGAAGAGGCATCCGGTGCTGATGTAGGAATGGGGGATGTAGGTGCGGACGAAAAGTCGGCGGACGAAGAAGACGACCCTGATTTTTAATGGGCGGATAGCGACCTCACGAACCGTATGGCGGCGCTTGATACGCGCTTTGACAACTTTTTGACCGACTACCGTCGTGACATGAGCATGATGTTCTGTATCCAAGTGAACATATACCGACGCCAAGGGGATCCCAACGAGCCCTTGCCATCCTATTTTTATGACCCCTATGGCCCTGACGCGCCTGGTTCTTCTCAACCCCCGCCCTAGTGAAGCTTTATGTGGTTATGGACATTTTTATTTGTTTTCCCTGTTCACATGGTTGTAAGTTTTCCCTGTAATTGTACCACAGTCCTGTTTTATAAAAAATCTGCATTTTCGCCATTTATTTGTTTTATTTATCGCACTTATTATTTTGCCTTGTTTAGATTTTAGTCCTTTTTGCTTGAGGACAATGCAAAAGTCTAAGTTAGGGGGGGTCACACGTTCGTATTTCTAAAACTTCACAAATTTTCAAAAATGCTCAGAAATTTCCCAAAAAATCATAAAATTTTGAAAAACCCAAAAATATTTTTGTTCAAAATAAATAAAAATTGGAATTCAAAATTTACAAAAATATCATTAAAAGTCGGTGCAAAGTCTCAAGTTGTAAAATTCAACATACACAAATCCGAAATTGAATAAAGATGGAAATTGAGCGAAAATTGACGACTTAACAAATAAGGGTGGAGATTAACAAACCCGGTGAGATTTGAGCCTATCACTCTTTACGAGTTTTTAAATCAATCCGAGTTAATTGTTAACTCAAAGTTCTTTTCGGTGCCTAAAAATTCGTCAAGGATCTCAACCCTTTCATTTTGATCGGTTATGAAAAATGTGTGTGATATTGCTTTGAAAAATGTGCCAAAATTGATCTCTAAACTTAAATTCATCTCGAAACGCATATGGTAACGCAATTGGTATTTTGGACAATGAAGTAGGCCCTCGTTTGTCACCCAAAAATATTGGCCAGAAAAAGATGCAAAAAATCACCCCTTTTGTACCCCAAATTGAGCCAAATAAACTTTTCCCTTTCGTTTGACAACCCGAAAGACCCAAATAGCCTTGAATTGTGAAAAATGAAAAAATTCAGAATTTAAGTCCGATAAGTGCATATAAAGGAGCAAGAAAAAATAGATATGCTCAACAAAAATAGCAAGAAAAGAAAAAAAGTGAAAAACAAAAAAAAAATAGAGAAAAAAAATGAGCAATAGCCCGAAAAAAGCACAAATGGACATCTTAAATGACTTTTCCAATTCCAACCTTCCCTACCTCTTTCATTTTACCCAATATACCTTAAAACTCGAAAAAGTCCTAACCGAGTCCAAATTGCGAAATTGGTTACCGTGTGGAGAGCTAATACACCAAAAGATAATAAAAGAGATTGAATGCACAAATAAGAGGCAATGTTCCCGTTTTTAAAACCGTAGTCTGTTGATGAGATCCTATCACTATGAAATTTCCGTCTTTCTACTTGTGTGCGTGACTTTGCGTCCATTACATTTACTCGTTATATCACGCATACCGAGAGAATAACCAAAATCTGAGAGATTCGTTTGTGAGAGCATTTCGTGAGAATTTGAAATCAAAACGAATTTTCGAGTAAAGAACGTAATGATCAATCGATGAAAATTAGCGGTTATATTTCTGGCTTCGCACACACACACTACGGTTTGAGACTTGTAATTATGACTTGATGATGACTATTTTCTGGGAAAGTTTGAATTAGATAATTTTTGCATATTTTGAATCTTCTTTGAGTCGAATTTTATGGGTACATTCACTACAAACCCTCACGAGACACCACTCGTCCTACTAGGGTAACCTAGGGGTTTAAAGGCTTGTTGCATACGCTAAATGCAATCGCTTGCCAGCGAAAAAGGTATTCAATCCCAATAAAATGTTTTTCAAGAGTTGGGCCTTGCTAGGATTCTTTTACATTGCTCAGGAAGCGCAAAGTTCTAAGTTAGGGGGGTTTGATTAGCCATAAATTCTTCCCAATTTATCCCTTAATTTAGATACTTTTAGCACCTAGAACAACGTAATCGAATTGACTTTATCTCATAATCTTGTTACTGACTTATCCTAATGAGTACACCGAGTTTCTAGTATTTTGTATTGAGTTTACAGGTATTTGATGTCAATAACAAAAGAAAGAAACCGGAAGAATCAAGAAAGAAAAGAAGGAAAGGTCAAAAGGGCAAAAGTGTAATTTCTACCCAGAATTCGGATGAGGCACCTAAAGAGAAGTTGAAGATATCAAGTTCATGAGCACATAGGAATAAACGGCACCTCAATCAGAGTCCCGGTATGAAAGATATGAGCAGTCAAAGTTGGAGAAAAAAGTCAAAGAGGCAGACCGATCCGCAGTATGAGCGGATCGGTCCGCAGTGCTACAATCCAGAGGACCTCAGATCAAAAGAAAACCGAAGAAGGAAGAAAATAAAAAGAACCGGTTCGCCAGGAAAATAAAAGAACCGGTCCGCTTCCCAGGCAGACCGATCCGCCTAAGCCCCGGACCGGTCCGGATGTCGAGTTTTGATTTTTTATTTCTCTCTAATGGAGAGTCCTAGTGCAGTTAAAAATTTTGAATTTTTGTAGGGTATATAAACCCATTTTATTATCATTTTTAGCACGGAGAATTAATATAATTTTCCCTTCTTTGGAGCAAACCCTAGTTTAGAGATAGTTTACAATTTTAATTTCAAAGTTGAAGATTGTTCAGAATTCTATGATTGCAAGTGTTCTTAATTGCTGTTGTTACTGCTTTGGTAAGATTAGGAGTTACTTTTCTTTAGTCCATTTCCTTTCTACATCATTTTACAAATTTTCCTTAGTTTAATCATGATTTTCTGCACATAAAAAATTATTTTCATTAGTTTCAGCATGTTAGGCTAAATTTTCTAAGGCCGGGATACATGAACCCAGCCTGATGTGATAGTTGCATGCGTATAACATTAATCCTATGAATTTAGTGATTGATTACGATCGTATTGCGTAGGAACATGAAAATTGTAGATCTTTAGATCTCGTTTGCTTCCGGGTAACCGGGATGCTTTAGAATGCGATTCGAGTGTAACTATCGAAATACCGATTTACTCGTCCTCAGATTAAGTATGATGCGGGCTTGAACCTCATATACGTAATGCTTGGGAGTACTAAATTCTGGGTCTAATTAATCAGTTAAATTTACGATTAGTATTATACCTGTAATACACTAGGGTTGGGGGATTGTATTCCCGTCCTGTTTTTCTCATTTATAGTTTAAAGTTTCAAACCTTTCTTCATCAGTATTTTAGGTAATTTAGTATAATTGTATATTTTAATACTTTCATAATTGCATCTAGTGTATTTTTCCACAAACCAAATCACTTTTCTTTCCCTTTAGAGTCAGATTTAGGATTTCCTCATCTATCCAACGTCGTTACAATTTCATTGTCTTATTTCCCTGTGGATACGATCCCGACTTACCGGGTTTATTACTAACGCGACAGGCTTGCACTTGAGCTTAGAGTTAACGCACATTAGAGATACTTTCTGAGTCGCGTCACCTCACCTGAGTTAGACTCAAATTTGTTATAGCATGCTGACGACAAAGTAGATATCCGTCCTTGTACACAATATATCATTCATAAGGTTGTCCACTGTAAAATCATAAGGTATATTCCTTATTCTCTATATCAGATTAGGTGTCTTAGGATACTAACCCTTATATGAACAAATTTCATGTTTGGAAGGGATAAACACTTTCTTGGAATCATGCATGCTAAACCATGTGAGAACATCATCAATATAAGTGGCTTTGAATAAGCCCAACATCCTTTCTCCAATCACGTAAGAGCTTGATCCCATGGATATGCCAAGATTTTCGTAATCCCTTCATATCAAACTAAACAACCACATTCTTATACTATCCAATACACTAATATTGTTCTCGAGTAGGAGAATATTATCCATGTAAAGTAGTATAAGTACCACCACATTTAAGTCATGCTTCTTATAGACACAAGTTTTATCAGGGAATCGATCAAAATCAAAATATTTGGTTGCCTAATCAAAATGGATATTCCAAGACCTTGATGCTTTATTAATTCCATAAATGGATCACTTAATCTTGCTAACCTTATTTTTCTTTCAATTTAATATGAATCCATTAGTTGTATCATATAGATGCACTCGTCAAGACTACTATTCATAACCCTTAGCCAAAGCTCGAAGTCCTTATATTGAAGTGTGTCGTTATAGTTATAGATATTTAGATTGTGTTCCCCATGGATTTCACTAAAGTGTTCACCCAAATACGTTAACCTATCAGGATGATGACTGACTCTCTCATTATGATGTGGCTTCACTTGGAATGAGAGATAGGAATCCATCTTCGGTACCCTAGTGACTAGTTACAAAGTATTTGATATGAACCGTACTTATGTGGATATAGACTGTGTCCTGATTATATATATACTTGAGATGCATATAATAATTATTTATAGATATTCAATTTATATGCATAATATGTAATCATGGGGTTCACTTGGGTCTGGATTGGATGCACGTGATATATAGGATTATTGAGTTTGAGATAATTTAAAAGATACTAAAAATGAGAGGAAAATGTGTAATTATATCGTCACCCAAACTAAGTTATATTCTTATATATCTATAATACCCTGTATTTCTGCGTATTTATAATTTAATTAATTTCTGGAATTAATTGAGAAAATACTTTTTATTTAAATTGCGCGAGTGAAGTAATTTAATGAGATTTAATGATAAATGTGAATATTACTTATTAATCGAGAGATAGAGATAGAGACTTAGTAATATTATGATATATATATTTACTAAGTGTGAATAGTAAATAATTGATAATTAGTGTTATACGGCACAGCGAGCGATATGTGCGTATTTTATTTTATCTCATCGAGAGTCGCGTGTAGACTATTTTGAGATGGGAAATGAGAAATATATGTCTAGTGACTCAAATGATAATTTAGAGGTCACGGATGATTCCGAAAGGTTCAAAATAGATGAAAAGGTGTACCCGGGGGTATTATTTGGGTCCCGGGTCAATTTTGGACCAAATCGGCACCGTTAGGGGGCATTTTGGTCATTTGGCAAATATAGGGTAAGAGACCTACGAAATTCTAAGTGTTATATTTGATGTTTAAGACTTGGGTCTAGGGTTAGATACAGTTAAACCTAAAGGAAGCCATTAGAGAGAAATAAGAAATCAATTTTCAAAGCTTAAGAGGTGTTCACGAAGAATTGAACCTTAATCTTGCATCCTAAGCATCTAAGGAGTAAGGATTTGAAGAGAGAAACATCAAACCATATCCATCAACACGAAATCAGACCCTACCATAATCAGGGCAATTTGTTTATTGAATTTAATATGAAGTTATAAAACCCATGCATAGGATCTTGATGATAATTTTGATGGATAGGAAATTGCATGTAGTATGATTTATATCTGTAGAGGATCTAAAATCATTGGAGGTATAATGATTAAAATAGATTAAATATGGGTTTTTGAATGATTATATGAGAAAACCACAAAAACTAGGGTTATTTAAGAATTAGTTAACTTAATTCGTTCATGGTTGTATTTGGTATGGATTTAATGTGTTTTGGACATTTAGAATCATCCTAGTACCTATATATGATGTGTGGTAATATGGGATAAGATTTTGGTGAAGAAATATGGAGGTTGGGATGAATATTAATGGTGGAAAATGTAGAAAAATGCTTGAAGAAGACGAAGTAGGATTCAGTACCATTTCGAATCGATTCGGACACTACCGAATCGATTCGGCTACTGTGAATCGATTTGGCCTAGTGTGAATCGATTCGGGTACCCAGAAAATGTAAAATTTTCCCTTTTTGCCTTAATTTCCTAAATCTTTGTCATGAGATTTTTGAGGACTTTGATCAGGTAATATTTGGAGATATAAAATATTATAGTAGGCTTATGATGGGGATTAAGACGAGATTGAATTGGGTTAAATTTTGTCGTAATTAATTTGAGAGACAAATAAGAAATTACTGAAATTTAATGAATCGATAAGTAGACCAGTAGGGTGAGTTAGGCTTAACTACTGAAATTTATAAAGGGGTAACTAGGACCCTTAGAGTTGGGCGAACACTCGAATTAATACGATAGAGAGATAAATCGTAAAACGATAAGTACGACAAGTATGAGAGAGATATATACTACGTACGAATTTATGAATAATTGGGTTGGGTGAATACCTATAGCTTATGTCCTTAGGTTGTGTGAATACGTAAATTATTTTAATAGTATTGGGGTCGATGACTATCCGGACCAATACATTTAAGTTCGAATATGGGGTCGATGATTATCCGAACCAAATCGAACGTGGCTAAAATTTGGGGTCGATTATTATCCTGACCAAATCTAAAATAAATTATATTGGGGTCGATGAATAATTCGGACCAATATATATATGTATAACATTTACAATTGGGGTCGAGGGATATCCGAACCAATGTAAATGATAGGATAATTGGGGTCGATGAATATCCGGACCAACAATCATTATAGTATATATTATAAGTGAAATATATACTGTATGAATAATCTGCTTATGTGGGATAGTAGATAATTGGATCACATGCATACATGTAAAAAGTAAATTACCTTTAAAGTCATTATGATCTCTGTCAGCCTAGTTGAGATGATAATCGAAGTGATCATACGTGTCGGTCATCTGTGAAGTCATCCTACAAAATCATCCCGTATAAATGCAAACTATCAAAATACTCTCATAATAGCTGTTGATCATGAGGAGCTAGCAGTGGTTTTGTGCAAGGGCTGGTGCTAAGACTCGTTCTGGCTAAATGGATTGTGCAGGGGGTCCTTATGAGGTGTAATCGGTAGAGAGAGAAGTACTATCACTCAAAATATAACTAATAATAGTAGAAAACTCAACATAATAAAGGTTCAAAACACATAAGAGTATAGGTATCTGGTAATCATGCGACCATATGGCAAAGCCTCCTAAGATGCATCCAAATAGGTAGGATGCATTTCCTCGAGAATAAGAGAGGGGTAATCAATGGAATGATGATGAGCTATGTCATACATCAAATGATCAATGCCTGAGGACTAAGAGTCATGTCGTAGGGCTGTCTTTTATTTATGGGGAAATCTCTTTCCATTCTTTTAAGTCGCCTCTTAAGGCGAGCATTTTCTTCCAGTTGGAGGTGCGTAGCCTCCCATTGTTCTTGAATCCAAGCTCCATAAGCGTCGACCAACCTAGAGATCTGTGTAGACCTAGGTGGCCCTTGGCTTTCTTCAGGTGGTTGCATTTCTTAGCAAAACTTGGGGTTCGACTGCTGATGAATCTCCGATCTAACACTAGGAATAGGGTCTTCTTGTACATCTCAACCTTGGGGAATGTTGCTGCTGTGGTGAGACATCATGAGCTTTTTGTTTGTAAAGGTTTTCATAGGAGTAAAAACCGATTCCTACAGATGGTGCCAATTTTGAGTACAAAAAATATCATGATAAAGAACCCCACAAAAACAGTAACAAAGAGTAGAAAGCATAAGATTAGACATACAACAACGATATACGGGGTTCGAAAAATTGCATACATCCACAGAGAGGTTACTGATTTTATTATAATGTCTCTCAATATTTCAGGTTATATCCCCTTGCCCCGGTTCAGGGTGTATAATTTATAAGAGCATAAAAGTAGAGTTTGAGTTGAAAAAGTAACTCATTGACACGTTTGAATATATCATCAAGCACCTGAATATCTCTACTGAGATTATCGGCAACTAGATTTGAATATATCTGCAAGTGTTTTTATGTCTATCAAATACATATCTGTTGGTCAACTATCTGATTTGGGTCGGGTAGCTCTTTAGGTGGTTTGATATTGTTCGGCTACTGTCATGGACCATAATAAATAGGTCCCCACACTTACCATATTAGAAATTAAATCAGATATGTTGGACCAAAGGCAAGTGTTTATATTGCATGTTTTGATTTAGTTATAATGCCCATGTAGTGTAGGGATTATAAAATCATGATTTTAATTGTGTTCTTGAGGTTTAAAGTGAATATAACTCATGAATTGGGATAGGAATGCATGTAGAATGGTTCCACATATGTAGAGGGCCTGAAATCAGATTGTATGTGTAAATCTTATGGAAGAAATCTGGGAAATAAATTGATTAGGCATGAAGAACATGAACTAGGATTTCGATAGAAAAAACTTAAAGAAATATTAAGAATTTTAGGATTTAATGATGTTTTGATGACAAATATTCTTTAGAATTGATGTATACGCTCTTATATAATGTTAGGAAAAATTATAATGAAAATTGGGATGATTTCATGAAGGATTGGTTGGTTAAGAATGGTGAAAACGCAATTATGAAGGGGAGAAGAAGGAACCTGCTACTTTTCGAATCGATTCGCTATAGGGCGCATTGATTTGGTTTTCCATATTTGTGGAAATTTTCCTTTTAACCCTAAAATATACAAATAATTAACGGGGGGACTTTTGGGACATCTCCAAATAACAAATAGGATTATATGGAATGTCAGTAGGCTTAGGGTGAGGATTAGGTTTACACAAATTGAGATGAGATAAAGCTATGGATAATTGGGATTATATCCATAGTTCTTGAATGTTTGGGATTTTAAACGGGTCATAGGGATTTTGAGTGAACCTATGACTTAGACCAGTAGAGTATGAGTGTAATAACTACTAAAATAACTTAAGGGGAAACTTGGGCCTTTAGGGTATAGATTAATACTTAGACCAGTCCGGGAGATGTTGTGTATATATATATATATATATATATATATATATGTATGTATGTATACTTGGGTGATTTATCCTACTTGTGTGTAATGTCGGAGGGATAGATAGCGTATATCTAAAAGTGATTTAATTACGACATAATCTACCTAGTGTGTAATGGCAGTAAAGTTAGATAGCATATATCTAAAAGATGATTTAAGTAGAGTAACTTAATAATGGTTTAATGATAACATACGTGAAATGTAAATTCTGGTTTAATAATAACATATGAGGGATGTTAATTATTAGTGCTATGATAACGTACTGTATGGGCAGTACGAGGGAGAGTTAAAGAGGTATTCAACTAAGGATGTAATAAATAAAGTTTGGAATACTTTGGCGTACTCTATGGGCAGTACGAGGGAGCTACACCTGTTAGTGGTTAGATAGTTATTGATGAGACCGAGTTGGGCTAGGTAGCATAGCTAGGTAAATGACGTTAGGCGTGCACATTAATTGAGAGGTATGGAACTCAAGGGAGTGTGCATTGAACTAACATGTGTAATCAATAACTATTTTAAACTCTGATAAATACTTGCTAAATGTTTTCAAAAGTTTTGGGCTCTAACCCGTTTGCAAAATATTTTCAAAACCTTTTAGGCGTCCATCCACAGGGATGCCAAGCTTGATAATCTATTCCAGGGATGCGTAAGTGCAGCATTATGGGTGCATTCAAGATTTGGATTAGATGCTTATGTCACTTCCCTCCTAGAGTAGGATGCAGTTTAGTTATTTTATTTGGGCATGTCGCCCCTTTTGTTAGTTCATTTATTCAGTTTAGGAGATGATGTATTTTAGATTCAGTTTTATTTTCATTAGATGTTTAGTTGTACTTTTGTATTGGGAACCGATGGTTTATTCGATATTATATTTTTACTTCAGTTATTTATCTTGTGATTGGTTCATATTATTACTGCGTGGGTGGTTTGGTTATTATATTTATTTTGGCATGTTGTTGTTTAAAAAAAGATAAAAAATTTGGCACCGTATTTTTGAATACTAGGTGGTTAGTAAATATTATACATTTTTGACAGTGACGCTAAGAATGGACCAAATGAGATTCTTGTTTTATTTTTATAAATAATTGATAACCCGGTATTTAAATTGGCGAGGTGTTACAGATGGTATCAGAGTATCAAGTTCTAATGTCCTTAGGATATGTGCGGATTTTTACGTTTCTACTTAGCGTTCTTTGATATAGAGACTTATCATAGGATTGTTTTATTCTACTGCGTATGCGACTTATGTTCTCATGCTATTAATTATAGTGATGCGATTCATATACAAGTCCGGTTGGACTTGGTACAATGAAAAAAATAGGACGCACAACGAGGCCCGTTAGAAGGACTACAGGAGGAGAGTCTCAACAGAACCCATATGGTATCCTGGGAACAGTGATCGTGATAGAGGTTAACATGATTATTGTTCAAGAATATGTCAATAGGATAATCACTCGGGAGAATTAGCTTCCCCAAGCATTGTTGTGGATAACGGTGGTGCAAATTCACACTTACTCAACGTCGTCGGCAGGGGTGGGAGTCGAAAGAACTCTTTTGAAGAGTTGTCTGTAAGGATTCAGGGAAGAGATAAAGTGTGATGGCCAATGGAAGGAGATAATCCAAAGTTAATTGTGTATGGTAGAGTGCAGCGACACCTAGGATTAAATTTCGGGCAAAATTTTAGCTCATAGGAGCATCATAGAGTGGTGAGAGTCAGTCACCACATATAAAGATGCACATATTGAATTAAATGAGAAATTCGGGTGCAGTTTGATTGTAAGATCTTTCATTTGCTGTTCAGACAGAGATGCGAATGGGCCAAAAAGAGACCGATCGTGAGACAAAAGTTAACTTGTTTAGCTAACTTCATAACCGAATAAGAGGATAAAGAGAAAAAATGGTCCGCAAGTTGATAATGGACGCGTGGGTAGAATACGCAAGAATGGATAGGAAATTCGTTTAGGATGGCTAGTGCCGATGCTGTCAAGGTCATATACTACAAGTTTATATCAACACTTCCATGAGAAAGGAGCCAAGAGGGATATATAATCTAGCCGAAGGACGGGGATGAATTTAACGGTGCTAGTGGGTCACCACAAGAGGGTATACCCAGTACCGGACCCATTTAAATGATTCAAATCATTTGAATTCCTACCCAGTAACAGTGGATTCAGTCAGGGTCGTTAAGGACATCAACGAGTTCCAGAGAGTCAGCGGAGCCAAAGGGATAATGTGGGTAGCAATCGGGGCTAAGACTACCGAGTTCGAGAGAAGGACACCCCAACATGGTTAGTGGGGCCGGAAATAGGGGAATGGAACATAAAGGTTTCATATGCGTTGAACGCAGGGCCACCTATATTTAACTTGTACATAGCAAGAAAGTGAGACCAGTCGGACTGAGAAGGTAGATTGAAATGGTGCCAGTGAGTCACAACAACAACAACAAGAGGGAGATTTCCAGCAGGGAAAATAAGGCTAAGATATTTAGGCCCAGAGGTTTCCAACCCGAGAATAGTGGGTTTAGGAAGGACCAATAGGGTTCTGAACAGCAGTAGCATCTCGTTCCTCAGGGCCAAGGGAATGGCAAAAGAGGCCAGCAGGGCCAGGGTCAGAGATATGAGAATTTCTCTGGAAGTTATCTGGTGGTGGAGAAACGGGCCACAGGAAGAAGGAATTTCCTAAGTGAGGAAAGGGAAAACTACAGCATGAGATCCTGGATATATAACCATTAAAGCAAATTATGGTTCAGTTCCAGCACAAGGATTATTCCTAGGAACCTATTGACCAGGCAAAGTAGATAACAAAGGGAAATATAGATTTTGTTTCATCCTTATGAGCATAAGGTAGATATCGGGTGACATGAGTGCATCACAATATAATGTGTAACGCTAAAATTTGAGTGTGAGTCGGGTTTAGTTGGTGAATTAGAGGTATCAGCCTTATGATGAATGCGTTTACCGTTAGGTAACGGGACTCTTAGTGGCGCCCGCAGGGAGGAGCGGGTGTGGACACCAAGAGGATTTTAATATTATGTAGTAGTTGTTTATCCTTTTGAGTTCTATTAGAGTGGATCATATCATTATTATCTTGTGTAGTGACTGGATACCGAGGGTTTGAGTGGTAGCAAATTATGTGATAAGACTATCGTGAAATAGATTGCTTGCGAGGCATCACGTGAAAGAGGGTTAAGTCTGCATATATATGGTGTTGTACAGTAGACTCCGATGAATATGTTGTCATGTTATGTTTCATCCTGGTGAGTAGGGACGTTTACTGACGTGATTCAGGGTATACTAGTTTATCGTCAAGAGGAGAAATTTTAGCTCGTTATTGACTTAGCGCCAAGGACTTAGTGATAGTAAGAGCATCGTGTTGTGTATCATCTTTAGTGACGAGAGAGTGGACGAGTAGACTCAGATTTAATAGTCATATGGTGATTTAAGTCTGCTAGATCCATATAGTGTTGATGTGAGAAAACATTTTAAAATATTTACACCACGAGTAGATCGGTGGGGCAACCTAGGGAATGATTAAGCTGCGATCGTAGGGTGGTTGAATATAACCTTACAATATAGTCATGCCAAGTAATTGAGGCATAGTTTGATACAAATGTGTCACGTCTAGTATAGTTGTGCAGAAATGCATGGGGAGTAAGGTATATGGGTGCCTTAGTAAGTTGTATCTTCAATAACATTCACGAGGAGAAGATGTGAAAATGTATGAATTAAACATAGACGTATGGATAAATTTGAAGTAGATCTAGAATGAGATAAAGGGGTAAAAACATTGCTTTATGAGTTAGGTGTATCACCAGGGACCAAGAAGTAGATGGAAAGGAGGGATTATAGTGGTAGAGAGTACAAGGAGTGTATACTGTAGATTTTTGAGAAAAATCAGGAGTTACTCAATGCAGAGGAGTAATATGATGAGAGTTACGTCTTAATAAATTAAAATATTTTGAAGTCTGACGTGAGTAGTCGGGTATAATTGCAGATGTCTTCCACGAAGTAAGTTATATGATTTAAAAAGGGGGAAGTGGCACTTAGAGAGGTGGGGACCTTTACCAGTATAGTGAGTATGGTAGCCGTTAGACAGTCACCAAGGAAAAATGTGAAGAAAGATGTTGGAGTATTTCAGAGTAAGGTGGTTAGGGTGGATTGACCACTAGTTAAACGGTAGGGTGTAAACCATCGAACGAAAGTGTACCATTTGCGAAGGGGTACCAGGGACAACATAATGTTTCTAACTTTAAAAAGACATTGATACCATGCGAGGAAGTATCTGAGACCATTAGTACCAGACTTATCCTAATTTTGAGGATGAAATTTCTTTGTAAGGGGGGAAGTATGTAACACCCCGTATTTATGAGTATTTATGATTTAATTAATTCGGGTTATTTTAAATTACATGTGTGACGTAATTTTGTTGAATTAAATAATTAAATATTAATCTGGTGAGATAATGATTAATATTATGGAATAAATTTACTAAGTGAATATTAAATAATTTACGACAATCATTATACATCATAGCGAGTGATATTGACGTAATCAGATTTAATCTCTACCGGGAGTCACGTGTGGACTAATTTGAGGTCGATATAGGAAATTGGTATAAAGTGACTCGAATGATGATTTAGAGGTCACGGTTGATTTTGAATGGGTAGAAATAGTCAGAATAGTATACCCGGGTGTATAGCTTTAGTCCCGGGGCGAATTTAGACCAATCCGGCACAGTTTAAGGGCGTTTCAGTCATTTGGGAGTTTAGGGTAGAAGGAGCTCCGAAAATTTCAAGGGATAATTTTCCCCTTTGAGTGAGAGGCTATGGTTAACCCAAACATAAGAAAAGAGAGGCCATAGGAGAAGAAAACCAAAGCTTTCTACAAGAATTCTCACCTCGAACGTGACGGAATCAGAATCGGAACGAGGAAAGATCAACCTTACCATATCAGAAATGAAAATAGATCTGTTGGACCAAAGTCAATTGTTTAACTTACATATTTTGATTTAGTTATAATTCCCATGTAGTGTAGGGATTACAAAATTATGATTTTAATTGTGTTCTTGAGGTTTAAAGTGAATATAACTCATGAATTGGGATAAGAATGCATGTAGAATGGTTCCACATATGTAGAGGACACGAAATCAGATTGTATGTGTAAATATTATGAAAGAAATCTGGGAAAAATATTGATTATGCATGAAGAACATGAACTAGAGTTTGGATAGAAAAACCTTACACAAATCTTGAGAATTTCGGAATTTAACGATGTTTTGATGACAAGGATTCATTAGAATTGATGTATACGCTCTTATATAATGTTGGGAAAAATTATAATGGAATTTGGGATGATTTAATGAAGGATTGGTTGGTTAATATTCATGAAAATGCAGCTGTATAGGGAAGAAGAAGGCACCACTACTTTTCGAATCGATTCGGTAAGGCGAATCGATTCAGCTATAGGGAAAATCAATTCGGTTTTGCCAGATTTGTGGAAATGTTCCTTTTAACCCTAAAATTTGAGAATAATTAACGGGGGGACTTTTGGAACATATCTAAATAATAAATAGGACTATATGGAATGTCAATAGGCCTAGGGTGAGGATTAGATTTACACAAATTGGGATGAGATAACGCTAGGGATAATCAGGATTATATCCATAGTTCTTGAATGTTCGAGATTTGAAGCGGGTCATGGGGATTTTGAGTGAACCTATGACTTAGACCGGTAGATTATGAGTGTTTTAACTACTTAAATAACTTAAGGGGTAACTTAGGTCCTTAGTGTAGAGATTAATACCCAAAAAATTGCGATAGAAAGTTATAATCATATATCGATAGTACGTTAAGTATTTGAGAGATATATTACGTACAACTTATATTTATAGGTTGAGTGTATACCTATTCGGATTGTATTTATAGGTGGTGTGTATACCTATATGGACTATATTATAGCCTGAGTGTATACCTATATGGATTATATTTATAGGTGGTGTGTATACCTATACGGACTATATTATGGGTCGAGTGTATACCTATACGAATTATATTTATAAGTTGTGTGTATGGGTATATGCGATATATGGATAGGTTGTGTGTATGCCTATTATGTTCTTTATTATGTGTGAACATACCTACGCTACCTGCTATCACGGAGGTTCCGCGCAGAGGGTGATCCCACCTTGACGATTCCAGTGAGGTTTGGATTAGTGCCCCAGAACTTAGAACCTAGGTACATACTATCTGAGTGTATGATAGTTTTGACGGTCAAATGGGTACATTAGGTGTGTGCGTCACCCCTAGGCTTGTAACTATGTTCACTTCCAATATGTGTTCATTTGATTTTGGGTTCGAGGAGACATGCCGAACCATTAGTCTTTGATTTTGTATAAGAGGTACATGGACTTGATAGCAGAGTATGCAAGTGTGCTTCACGATGGCCAGTCCGGGAGATGTTGTATATATATATATATATATACAGTTGGGTGATTTATCTTACTTGTGTGTAACGTACGAGGGATAGATAGTGTATATCTAAAAGTGATTTAATTACGATATAATCTACCTAGTGTGTAATGGTAATAAAGTTAGATATCGCATATCTAAAGGATTATTTAAGTAAAGTAACTTAAGAATGGTTTAATGATAACATGCATGAAATGTTAATTCTGGTTTAATAATAACATACGTGGAATGTTAATTATTAGTTCTTCGATAACATACTATATGGGCAGTACAGGGGAGAGTTAAAGAGGTATTAAACTAAGGATGTAATAAATAAAGTTTGGAATACTGTGGCGTACTGTATGGGCGGTACAGGGGAGCTAAACTCGTTAGTGGTTAGATAGTTATTGATGAGACCTATTTGGGTTGGGTAACATAGCTAGGTAGATGACGTTAGTCATGAACATTAGTTTAGAGGTGAGGAACTCAAGGGGGTATGCGTTGAACTAAAATGTATAATCAATAACTATTTTTAAACTGTGATAAATACTTACTAAATGTTTTCAAAAGTTTTGGGCTCTTACCCTTTTGCAAAATATTTTCAAAACCTTTTTAGGTGTCCAGCCATAGGGATGACAATATTGATGATCTACTTTAGGGATGCGTAGCTGCAGCACTTGTGGATACTTGCAGGATTTGGTTTAGACGTTTTAGTCACTTCACTCCTATATTAGGATATAGTTCAGTTATTTCATTTGGGCATATCGTCCCTTTAGTTAGTTCATTTATTCAGTTTTATCAGACGATGTATTTTTGATTTAGTTTTATTTTCATTGGATGTTTTGTTGGACTTTTGTATTGGGAACCGATGGTTTATTCGGTATTTTGCATGGATGGTTTGGTGATTGTATTTATTTTTGCATGCTATTATTTAATAAAAAGATAAAAATTTAGTACTGGCTTTTTGAATATTAGGTGGTTAGTAAGTATTAAACATTTTTGACAGTGATGCTAAGAATGAACCAAATGAGATTACTGTTTTATTCTTATAAAGGCTTGATCACCCGGTATTTAAATAGGTGATGTGTCGTAATTGTCTTCCCATGATATTTATAGTAAAGTGTGGGGTAAATTTCTCGTCCAATTGTTTGTTCCTTGAGTTTTCTCAGTATTTTGACATGGTCACAGCCCAAGTGACACTAAATACTTGGAGTCTAGTAAATGTGGTCAATCGCATTAATAAATTATATGGAACCCACATAGGTATAACATAATTGATGTACTGTTATAGCTGGGGGGAACACTACTGATAACATTTACTAGTTGAAGATCAAATATTCCAACTTGTTGTTGGTGGCTAATTTGCCTGACTCCAATAAATATTATTGGGATTATGGATTGATTATAAAGAATTGAAAATTTTCCAATCTTCCTGACGGTGAAGAATATATTGGGCCACGATGCCCTCAGGAAGGGAATGTCCTAGGTCAGTACTTATATTATTTGCATATTTTCTTCTTGTTCTTTTCAATTTACCCATTTACTTACCAATATTCTTGTATTTGTGTCTAGCAGAGAGAAGGAAGCACATTTAACCTGAATTTGAGATGAATTTTATTGACTTGAGGCTTACACTACATCAAATTAGGCGAAAGGTCATGGACTTTGGCCTTCACCAGGCATGTGGCTCTTGGCCCAGAGCCCTGACCAAATTGATTATGACCATTTTCGTGGCTCACGAACCAAATCCCTGACCAAGAGGGTGGTTATGGACCTATGTCATCATGAAGGATGATCACATCTACCGGTTGTGACCCCAACCGCGATGAAAAACTGCCAAGGGAAAATGACGCAACATATGGTCACGACTATAGGTCGTGACCCCAATCGTGATGATAAACTGTTTGTCATGGCTATAGGTTGTCACCAAGGTGGGAATGATGAAATAGATGGTCACAACTACGATATGTGACCCCAACCACGATGAAAAGATGCTAGTCACAGTTATGGGCCGGGATCAAAGCGGGGACGATGTAATGGATGGTCACGGCTATGGTCCATGATGCCATTTTTAATCGTGATGAAAAAAAAGTGTCACGGCTAATAGTCGTGACCTTATTTAACTGCGACGAAAAAAAATTAAGATGGTCACTATTGTGTGTCAAAATTATTTATCCACGTGGACCTATGCGAAAAGGACATATGTCCTCATACATAGCTACTTTACTACTCATAATACACTTGGTTGGCTCCAAAGATACCTGGTTAGCCAACAGGCCGACCAACATCAGGAATGCGAACTACCAAGAGTAGAAAAGATCGTTCACATGGGGATATCAACATCCATTCTACACGTGCCTATGAATATCAATAGTCTCATTATTATACATTGGTGTAAATGCCTGAATATATAAAGGCATTCCATCCCTTAGTTTCCAAACCACTTTAAGGGACATGTCAATTATGCACAAGCAGGACTGCACAAAGTTCTATGTAACCACCCTCAATAGTAATACTATAATCATGGAAGTAGTCTTTTCCTTAGATGAACCATGTTAAAAATATTTGTTGTCTTGTTTATTTTCCTCCTTATTACTTACACAATTATCCGTGATTATGAAATTGGCAATTTATAGCTAAGATAATATCTATAACAATTTTGGACATCAATAAATTTGCATCATCTATGGGATTGACTGCTTGTCATCATTGCTTGTCATCGTTCTCTATCAATCCTACTCACTTATTCACATTGAAATCATTCTAAGGGATGACAAACGTTCCTGAAAGCATCCTTACAGCTGCCAATAACATTTTTAATCCATATGTTCCTCCTAGCGTAGCAGATCTTCAAGAGATCTTACTCAATATTACCAAAGGGTAAGAAGTAATGTAACAGACAATGAGGTAATTAACTTAAATATTGCAGGACAAGTCTACTACTGCACCATCCTGGAGGGTTATGCCTCCTCCTCCTAGAAATGAGAGTAGGTCCTCCTGTGATAGATCTTATCGCCCAGGAGCTATATTATCTATCTAATCTACTGATTACTATGATGGTCGGTCTTTCACTTCTAAACGGTCGAACGTTTTGGAACATTTAACCAAACCCTCTTCTTTTTATCACCTGGGTCCCCGAGCAACCAGAGGTCATCATAGAGAGCCAGTTTGGTCCCACGAGCATAGGGAAGGGTTAGTCAGATCCGGAGCTAGCATTCAAGGATTCGTGCGTGCTGAGCAAACTTCTTAGGAAGTGATCTCAGCATAAATGCATAGAAAGACCACCAAAACTGCCTCAGTCAAGTCAAAACCTGAAGAGCACTCTTTTATGGAACCAATACAAAGATTGGAAGATCGTTTGGGAGAAATGTCTAAGACCAAGAATCCTCTACAAAGGAGTTTTGTCAAAGGATCTCCCTTCATCCCGACCATTATGGATTACCCTACACCCTCCAAATTCAAACCACCGGTAGTTACACCTTAGTATGATGTCAAAAGTTATCAGGTCCTTTATGCTGAATAGTTGCTGATATTTATTTTGTTCCCGACGAGATGCGGTGTCAAGATTTCTCAAGTTCAATCACTAGTCCAACCCAAATATGGTATAATAATATACCCTGAGGAGAAATTGTCAATTTTATCAGCTCACTGAACTATTCATTAATAATTCATTCTTTATAGGAAACTCAATCAATAAGGTAGCCCATTTATTGATTGTCCACCAGCGATCAGGAGAAACTATCCGAGAGTATATTACTCGCTTCAGTAATGAGAAATTAGAAGTGGTAGATTATGAAGAGAAAACTTCCATTACAGCCTTGATGAGTGGTTGCATCCTGAAAAGATGTATTATGCTTTAGCAAAAGAACATCCAAAAACCATGACTGAACTAATTTCAAATGTTGGTTAAATCATGAATGCCGAAGAAGATATGGCTTCCAAGCAAGCCCCGGGGAAAAAATCTGATGGCCAAAAGATCTCTGATAAGAAGTAAAAAAAAGATAAGAAAATCAAGAAGCCTGAGAAGTATGAGGAATATACTCCACTTACTATAGGTATGCATCACATCTTGAAGGATATTAGGGGTAGTAAGGACTTGAAGTGGCTTGAAAAATTGAAATCACCACCCAACCGGAGGGATAAGTTTAAATACTATAACTTTTATAAAGACCATGGGCATTCCACCGATAACGACATTGCCCTAAAAATGAAATTGATTCTCTCATTCACCGAGGAAAACTGACCAAGTTTGTTGACCGAACTGAAGGTTGGGACACATGAAGAAGGTTAGAGTCCCCTTGCAAAAACAAACATGATAAGAAAAGAGGCCGAGATAAAGATTCTGAGGATGACCCTAACTTGCTAAAGAAACCTAGGGATCCTAAGCTTGAGGTAGACATGATATCTTTTAGTTGTCATTTCATTGCAGGAGGATATGCTCGTGGTGGAGATGAAGTCGTCGAGATAAAGGCTTAATTAAATGAGGCCAAAGATTGTTCTTACATTAGGCGAGTCATCTTATCAGACGAGATAAATGGTCAATCCAGAAAGTTGAATAAAAGTAAGCTTGTCATCGGCTTCTCTAAGAATGACTTATCAGGAGAGCTTTGCCCTCATGATGACCCTCTAATCGTCACCTTCCATGTGCATCAGGCAATGGTTGTAAGAGTTCTCATAGATAATGGTAGTTCAACATATGTTATGTTCTATAATTGCTTTCATAGCCTAGGATTACGAGATAGCAAACTAGAACCTTATCATAGGCCTTCAATCCGTTTCTCTAAAGAAAAGGTTTATCCTTTTGGAACTATCAAATTATAAGTCTTGATCGTCACTTGGCCAGTAAGCAGAACTGAGAAGATTCTCTTCTTCATCCTAGACAAGAATGTTCTCTCAGCCTATAATATGATCATTGGTAGATCCGTATTGAAAAAATTTGAAGCAGTGTCATCTACAATTCACACTACACCAAAAACAACAATTTGGCATGATTTAAAACTTTGTCAAATCAGATCTGGTATGGTTTTGAACTAGGCCAGAATCGTGTGTTTCAAATTGGCCTTTTTTCTGGCACGATTTAAAAGTGTACCAGATTTGGCCAAACAGGAAGGCTTCTGGATCACTTTAAAATTGTGCCAGAATTTGATATTTCTGGCACATTTTATAACTATGCCAGAGTTAGTACATTTTGGTACACTTTTGGCAAAGTTCAAAACTCTGCCAAAAATTAATACGCTTTTGGCACAATTTTGTGTTGTGCTAAATTTTTTGATCAAAGAAAAAAAAATTAATTATAAATAATATTACCCAAAACAAATCAATAATATTTCCACTATTTTTCGTACCTATTTTAGAATAAAAAAATTCAATAATAATAATAATATAAAACCAGCATGGAAAAAATAGTACAACAATAATACAAATAGTTTGCAACAACACTAATACACATACAGACAATAAGGCCACTAAAAATTAATGGTTCAAATTCCATTAATAGAAAGTTCATGTCAATACATATGCCATTCATCTCAATACATGAAGAAATTTGAATTTTATCTCAATTCATGTCAATACATAAGAAATTCATCTTAAATTCTGTGATCTTCTCTTTAAGCAGTACTAACGTGTTTAACTCCTCATTTATCAAGAAAAAAATGGTTCGTCTCTACATGCACAACCATCAAACTTCCAATGAGTTCCAACCTATAAAACAAACAAACAAAAAAGAGTAATTAATTCTTATCATTTGACAAGATTGAAGGCCAAAAATTTAATAGAGACAAACATATATTCTTTCAATCACACAAGATTTCAAATTTAATGCACATTGAAAAATGCTATGGACAATGCTATATATATATATATATATATATATATATATATATATATACTATTAAGAAAATTTTCCAAAGTACGTAACTGCAAAATGCCAAAAATTTCCAAAGTATGTAACTGGAAAACGGCAAATATTTCGTTCCCCAACAAAACAAAGTTTAGTTTAAAAAAAATCCATAAGTATTCTGAATAAGATAATAATGACTGTATGGAAGATAAAATAAGATAATAATGATGCATTACCTTGTAGGCGTAATGCCAGTTCCGACCAGTTTAAGTCAGCTTTGTTCAAAGATAATGCATAACCATTTGATATTCAAAGCTGGAGAATATCTTAAAAGCTATCCACATAAAAGATAACCAAATCATTTATATATCAACAAAAAGATACTCGATAAAGGAATAATAATGTTAGATCAATGAATTAAATACAAAAATTAGGAAGCACAATTTTTTCGTTGCCTGCACAATCTCTGCTAATACAGTACCATGAGGACCCCATAATTCTTCATCTGTTGCATCCATCCAAAACCTGCATAAATGTATCAATGGGTGACATGAATCGTAAATATAATACAGGCCCCTAATGACACATAACCAACTATAAACTACTATAAATGGTATGGGTATGGGTGATGTCAATTTTGACACAAAACAAGATAAGACATAACATGCTTATCAGGACAATGTACAACCCTAAAATTGAGCTTTGTATTATTGACACGTGAGTGAATTTATAGAAAAAGGCATGTCCTATTTGATGATTAATATATGCCATCTTTCACACACACACACACACATTTACTACCTTCTCCAAAGGTCACTATTTAAGAGAAAATATTGAACTTAGTGTATCCAACTTTTGTGCTTACTTTCTAAATTTATAATAATGATGAGATTTAGCTAGCTTATTTTTATGGTGAATGTCTAAAATTGCAAGAGAGGGTCAACTGTTAGGGAAGTATACAAAGTGGTTTAATTGGTAAGAATGGAGTGTATACCTCATCATAAAATTTAACCACAATAACTTATATGTTAGAGATAATAATTAAAAAGTCCAACAGGAAAAGGGGCCTAGAACAGATCAACAGAAATTCTCAGAGCATTAGACATGTTCAAACTTTTTTCAGTTTCTTAGTTCAGTAGACTTGTTCAAACTTTGTTAAGTTGTTTAGTTCAGTGGTTCTTGGAGCAGCTTGAAAATGTTTAGACTAATTCAAATGTTTTCAATCTCCATAGTATCTCTCAACTCTTAGTTATCAGTCATCACCCTTGTAAAACCCATGGACTCATCTATATATAGACATGAGACATGTTCAAACTTTGTTCATCTATTTATTTTAGTATACTTGTTCAAACTTTGTTCAGTTTTTTAGTTGAGTAGTTCTTGGAGCAACTTAAAAATGTTTAGTCCTTTCACATTCCCTTTAAACACCTTCAGAGTACTTTTCGTAATTCATATAGTATCAAGTTATATCCCTCTACACAATTTATTTTGAAATTAGTTTAACTCTTATGGAATCAACACCTTCAAGCTTTATAGACATGTGTGTGGTGTGTGCGCATGCACGAGAGAGAGAGAGAGAGAGAGAGAGAGAGAGAGAGAGAGAGAGAGGGATAGTAGTAGTATTAGTATTAGTCCAATTTCTCATGACTCTCCATAATTGGTTTGTATACCTCCGTGGAAATATTTTTCATCATACTCCGAACACTAAAGTTCCCTTCACTTTATGGAGCATAGGGAACTTTTCTTAACAATGCATATAATGGTTTAACTACATCATAGGTTACTGTTACTCCCTAACTAAGCCTTGATACCTACCTACCCTCTCTGCTCATCTTGTGAAAATCATAGGAAAGCCAAAACCTCAAATTAGCCATGAAAAGTGCTATTTTTTACATCAAAAGGGCACTTAAAGTCTTTGTTTCAAAACATAAAAAGTGGCAAACTGGTGTACTCATGCTAATTTTCAACCGTCAGGTCACGGTAATATACTTCTCAACTATTGTGTATCTTCTCCCAATATTATTATTATTAATGTTAATGAATCTTCAATGCATATTCTCTTAATTGGTTCCATTTCTATCGTTCTCCATTATGTTTTCTATTTATACCTAATTTGTTCTTTTGGTTTGAACATGCCTTCCATTAATCAACTTTTTCGTTTAGGCTTTAATATTGTGTTTTATTCTTATGGTTGTTCTGTTTAGGATCAAAAGTCCAATAAGCAGATTGAACGTTGGAGCACGGTGTGGAGGTCTATAAATCTTCGAGAGGTTGCTTATTCATTGGATCACAATTGTTTCCATTTTATCATCTTTTGACTAGATAATTATTTTGATGTATTTATAGCTAGGTTAAACCATTTATAGAAAAGATTAGTGATGTTTTTGGTAAAATGTTTGTAAGGAATAAATTACACTTACAGTGCATGTGAACTTGAAAAAGTGTGGGGTTATCTATTAATAAAAGTAAATACCTGTTGTGGTTATGTGTGTTAATGTCATTTATTGATAATTATAGATTTTAATGTTAAGTATATTAGTTCTTCCACTGAATAGCTAATGCTCATACGAGGACAAACCATAGTGGTAAGTTGTGTGCCTAGCTATACTTAGGCAACACTAAACCGAGGCTAAAAGATGAAAACAAACAAAAAGAACATTCTAGGTACTTATAATAGGCCTTACATCATGACTCAATTACAGGTAAAAACAAATCTAAATAACAAATGGAAAAATAAAGGAATAACTAAAAAGGGAAGACAAATATATTTAGACTAATTCAAATATTTTCAAACACCCTAGTATCTCACAACTCACAGTTATCAGTTATCACCCTTGTAAAACCCATCTACTCGTCTATATATTGACATGATTATCAATCGTAAAAACTCAGTGAAAAAATTTCAACTGAGAGTTCAAACTAGACTTTAAAATTTTCATTCTCCATAATAGTTGACAAAAGGCCCTCCAATACGACACTAAAAGAAAGATATCTTAGTCCAAATATTGCTAAAAATACACTAATAATATACTCAACTGTCAAACACCAGTGTAAGGATGAGAGTAAAGTCATTACCTTTGAAATTTGGTAACTCCCCCACATCATCTATTTATAGTCAAACTAGCAACGATCAATACTAGACAAAAAGAAAACAAAGAAGTGCAAGTGATAAAAAATACAACGATAAGTAAATTGAACATGATGTATCATAAGTTGACTTTGTGAGCATAAACGTTCCCGGGGCAACCATTAGAGATTATTTTCTAGGATGCTGACCAATGGCTACTACCCTTACCATAGGAAAAATATTAAACATATATAAATGACCAAGAAGAATGACCATTAATTTTTTACTCATTGAATCATCCAAAAGCCTAAGAGTGGAAACCGTCAATGGATCTTAAACTCTATTAGGTAAAAAATATAATATAATATGGAAATCTGAGATTAAACCATACGAGGGGAAAGCAATCATTATAATAAAATACAACAAGTGATCTACTTTCACATCCACACACTCTAACCCACACAATCTCTCAAGTGAAAATAAGTTCACACTTGTGTCATTTCACATAAAGTACTCAGATCCTCTAATACGAGAAAATATTCATTTGTTTATGAAATGCTAGGTTCTGTGTCACACCTGATTTCTCGGGGGCGAATGTTTCCTTCAAATAATACCAAATCAAAATTGAGCCCTGCATACTATACTAATTAAGAATTTATAAAAGCTAAACTATCTTACACCGTTGTTTAAAAGGCTTATTCTTTTATGATTTCTCTGCATATCTCAAACTGTTGTAGTATAATTCCTGGAGTATTTGTCATTTCCTATTGGCACCTGTGCAAAGTAAATGGAAAGAAATAAATCAACAAAATTTTTGAATAGGCTCTACCAGTTTTATATCAAGTATAAATATAAAGAGAGTTTGGAATGTGTATAGAATTCAGTGTTTATCAATTTAATAAAAAAATAAAGCTGAAGCAATTGTGTTTTCATAATAACCCTTAAGTAAAATCAAGGAATATGAACTGATAATTCCATATTTGCCAGTCCATTAAGGGTTATGTAAAGAAAATCAGTGTTGTAGAAAATGTAATGGAACAATGGTTTCTAAAACATCAAAATGTTGGAATTCATAATTCCATAATGATTAGTTTGTTTAAGAAATACGCTTAATTACCAATTTAGTTAGAATCACGTTTAAAGAAAGTCAAAGAATTTGAACTAATAATCCCATTCTTACTAGTTCACTAAAAGGTATAGAGATAATTAAACCATCGGTAAAACCATACAAAATAATCTTCAATCAACTCAAAACTTTTGGGGAAAAGTAACCGGCTAGGAATACTAGCTAAGTGGCACTCATACATATGTAGAAATAATCAAGGCTCTTAATCTTCTAAGATCAATAGGCCAAGTAGAAAGTTTTGTGGGATAACACTTCAATCTATTTCCTTGTTAATATTGAAGCTTAAGTAAAGTAACACAAAAGTGCAAGGGCAAACTGAATCAATATGGTACATGATCTCAGTTATTAGGTGAGAAGGGTTAAAATTGATTCTAAAATTAAATACTGGAGATAATTCAAATACTGATGATGGTTAACAAAATATATAGTATGACAATATAATAACATGCACATACTCAGAGTCAATGTGGCTATCACAGAGTTATATCAATAGCAGTATTTCAAATACATGAAGTATAATACTGAAGAAAAGGTAAGAAAAACCTACTTGTAAGTTTAAATACTGGTGATAAATTCAAATACTGATGATGGTTAACAAAATACGTAGTATGGCAGTATAGTAACATGCACACACTAAGAGTAAATATGGCTATCACATAGTGATATCAATAGCAGTATTGCAAATACGTGAAGTATAATACTGAAAAGGTAGGAAAGACCTCCTTGTGCTTTATGAGCTTTACGTTGTCATTCAAAGATCTTTCATTGTCGTGTTCCAATTTCTGTAGTCATTTGTACTTGAGGGTTTCAATAATGTTAGGTATATCGGTATTTGAGAATAATTGGTTGGTATGATATCGTACGTCATTTGGTAAATACTAATACAACTTATTATATATGAATCAAGTATATAATTCGAATTTCGATCTCCCATTTATGGGGTCAGATAAATATATTACGTCGACAGATAACTTACAACTTGTATGAATTCAAGTTATATGGACGATTTTATACGTAATACGTTCGAAATGGTAAGAGAGATAGGGATATAACTTTTTTTATATGTAATATCGAACTTATACAATTTTAGTAATTACGTTACTAAAATAATAATTCTTATGTATTGATGAAAATAATTAACAAGTATCTCAGTATTTGAAATAATAAGAATTTTTGAAAAATAGTTGTTTAAAAGGAATCGAATGATTCAATTTTTTTAAAATATAATTTCAATTTGAATAAATAATAATTTTTATTCAAATAAAATATTATCCCGATCAAATATTACTTTTGATTCGTCAAAAGTTGAGATTTATGGTTTTCATTTATTTCCCCGAATATATAAATATGATAATAAATTGTTCGTGACACAAAATAATTTTAGAAAAATGTTGAAAATTCTCCACCCTTATTTGGACAAGAATCCAATGGTCGCGCCACTTCCAAAATTAACCAACACAACAAAAGAAACATTCCAACGCATGCATAATCATAATATGACTCATATAATAATCTCGGGTTATCACAACGACATAACCTCGAGTCGTTTGGTATTATAAGTCGTGAAAATATATTTTTTACAGAAAAATGACACTGGGTAAATACACATTTAAAAAAAATATAATTACTCGTACATGTTTGGGGGTTTGTGTTTACGAAAATCATACGTAATCGATTATAAATAGGGATTCAAAATAACAAAAAATATCCCACTTAATATTTCATAACCTAAATTGGCAATATCCCATAAAATTACGCTGAGTCGATACCGAATTGTGACAGATTTGACTCAAAAAATAACAAATCAATGAAATTAGATGAGAATAGTTCGTGATGTGTGATGTTTGAGTATCTCTACTACTTAAAAAGAGCACAAAACTTATAAACAATCAAATTGACTATATTACCCTTAATTGTGCATGTATTTTCATTCCTATCCTTCCTTTTATGAATTCGCTGCCCATTTTCTCTCCACGTCATCATTTTCATTCTCTTTCTCAACGCACTAACTCTCTCTCTCTCTCTCGATTTACTAGTCTTTTGGTCTTCATAAATCTATACCAAATTTCAGTCCCAATATTTGAGACCAGCAAACTCATCGGCCCCCACTTCACCATCAGGCCAGCAAACCTCACTCTTTCAAACTCATCTGATTCCATTTGTTAAACCTCTCTGCAAATTCTGTCAAACTTATCATACATGATGACTGTAGTTTCATAATTCCAAAATTTTAAGGATGACATCAATGGTTACATTGGCGAATAGATCTGAAATCATCGGTTGAAATAGGGAAGATAGTTCCCATTAGAAAAGTCTCCCCGTTGTTGTCTCCGTCTCGGCGATGTTCCTGAAATGGTATGGATCGACGTCTTTTTTTCCCATCCCAGCTTCTTAATTTAATTCATTGATGAATATTTTTATATGCTTTGGGTACTATCACATGTATGTAAATATGTAGTTGTTTATTGTCTTAGGTTCTCAACTGAAAACCTTACCCTCTTTCTCTCTCTCTCCCTTTCTCATCAATATTTTTTCCTGACTCTCCATTTGTTTATATGTAAATGCCTTCAACCCTTGTAATATTGGAGTTTAATCTAGGACACTAACAACGTGGTGGTTTCCTTTTCTCTCAAAAATTTTGTGCGTTTTGAATTTGTTGGGTAATTTTAAGGTTTGACTCGTAGTTTGAGAAGACTGTAAAATTTTAAATGGTAACAGTTTTCTTTCTCGGTGGTGGTTTCAATGTTCTTAAGTTGTTTTATAAAGTTCTCCCAAGTCATCTGCCACTCTATCAATGTGCATAAGTTGTTCACTAATAAATATATGACTCTGTAAACTATTATCATATTGACCGTCCTAAATTTTATGATTTTTCAAGGAATAGCAATATACAAATCCAATTTTGTAGGTTTATACCGTGTTCGTTAAAACATATAAAGAGATCAAGGTATGCTAACTCATCTTTCAATAAGCATTTTTTCTTTACAATATAACTAATATTTACAGCGATTTTCATATGAATTTTCTTCCTCTTTTTACAAACACACACCGACACTCAGTAAATGTGTATTTATTCCCTTCACTTGTATATGATTTTCAGTTTAGGTAGAACATTAATTTTGTATTTTTCTTACAGATTGAGTGCCTCTACTTTTGACCCCATTCAGGCCCATATTTTAGGAGAGCACCTGTAATTCAAGTAAATATGTATGCATGAGTTTTATATTTTCATTTAAACATCAGTGTTTATACATTATAATAAAGTGCCAATGTTCATATAATGTTATGATTTGGCTTTCAATGCTACGTTTCTACAAACAACATATTATATTACTACCGAGCGAAATTTGCTAAACTTTAAGTGATTTCTCGGTAGGCTTAGTGGCTAATGTCTTTAATTACCGGTCATCAAGCTTCTTATAATTGTGATAAAAAGATCTTCCAATATTAGCTTATGTAGGGCATATGTGCTAAAGATTGTTGATGCCATGATCTCCTACGTTTTTGAAGTTCTTATTGTTGATTTATTACATTGACAACTTCTTAAATACTATTTTAATTTTTTAAAGCAACTACTACTTGATTGTTTGGTTTTTTGAAGGATGGATTCTCATTTTTGAATTGTGAAAATCGAATTACGCTTGATCCATACTTTTTGTGCTTTATGCATAAAACCTTTATTAGGCTGGATATGGTTTGGATGTGTGGCTTTGATTTGAATTTCTAAACAAGTGTCTTTAAATTTTGAATATTTGAACTTGGAATTTGTGTTAAAAAAATACTTAAGTGGTGCCTCTACACGTCTTCTTGATTCTTCATAAGTTAAATCATATCTTTTTCATTAGATCTAATTAGTCGAAGGACTAATTTAATTACATTAGCATAGACTTTTATGCCTCTACATGCATATACATTTATACTTTAGTGCATAATATGTAAAAAATTGTGTATACTTTTTATGCCTCTACATCCATATACATTTATACTTTACAACATAATATGTCAAAATTTATGTTATTTTAATGTTTATTTATGAATTAATATTTTTTGTGTGTTTTGGTGTAGTGATGTCCTATTAAGGAAATTTTTTGTGACTTGGATGAAGTAATTCTTTTCGATGTTTTTAAAAAAACAACAACAACTAATTCTAAGTATGTACTTTCGACAATAGTTTGTTTTCTCTTTTTAGGTTAATTCTCCATATTGTTTAATGTATCGTTAATGTAACATGTCTCAAACTTTTTTCCTTCTTTTAATTTAATAATCTTTAATTCTTATTTTTATGAAACACTTTTAATTGTATTCCGTTGTTCTCTATTCCTTGTTTTATTTTACATATATTACCCATGTCCCTCAATTTCAAAGATAGTTTCACCAAGGTTGTGTTCAATATATTAAAATTCTCTAATGGAATGAAATATATATGAAACATTAGAATTCTTAGCGACTCATATTCTTTTGAATATAGAGATTAATGATTTTATTAGTTTAGGCATTTTTTTGAGATCATGTTAGGCATTATTTTACGTACACATTTATTTATTTTTCTATTCTATATGTGTCCTATTATTTGCATTGGTCTTAAATTTATAACCTTAAATAATATTTTGGACTCTTTATAATTCGATCTACCCTGGCATCTTGCATTCACGCCCCTGTTTGACTGTCGCTGTTAGAACACCACAATATGCGTCCTTTTTCTTTTGTAGGTAATGATCTCAATGGTGAATCGATACTTTGATATCCTTTTACTTATGAGAGGATGTTTTTGGAATGGAAGAAAAGTAATGGAACCTACAATGACTATTGATTAAATTGAATTGTTGGATTCGATAGCACGTGCAACGCATATGGGAACATGTGTAACCTGACGGTGATCCTAGAAATTATCGGCTAAATTATAGGTACACTCTCTCTCTCTTTTCTGGGCTCACGTCAGGTGACACATGTCCGATCCGCACTCTTAAAATGTGAATTGATCCGCACAAGAGTAGTACTATATATATATATATATATATATATATATATATATATATATATATATAAGAAAAAAGAAATGGGTACCATCCCCCCCCCCCACCACCCCGTTGAGGGGTTCTGGCCGTCAGCCATGGCATGGAGGGTCGGGGCTTGGATTTACACACACACACACGTATGAGGTCCTACACACGCGCGCGCACAGAAGATTTAAGCTTCTCTAATGGTGGAAGGAGAGAGAAAATCGAAATATAAGAGTGAAAAACTTAAAACAAATCCGGTGAGGAGGAGGGTCGACGGGGGAGCAGGGGTTCGGAGAAGAGGAAGGTCCGACGGTTCTTGGGTCGGAGAGGAGATGGGCAAGGGTTTGAGATTTCTCCTAATGGGTTTTGTTTGATATTTGAGCAGAGGTTGGAGATTTTCTTCAGAGGTTTGGGGTGTTTTTCGTGGGTTTTGGTAGAAGAACAGAGGTTTGGTGCTCTTTGGGGTGTTGAAATAATAAGAGTAGGACTTCGTCTCTTAAATTTCTTGAGAGAGAGAGAGAGAGAGAGAGAGAATAAACTCATGTTTTAAATGAGAATGAGGTGCAATTTTTTCTCTAGGTACTTGTCGAGTATAATTTTTGAAAGTTCATCCAACTATAAATTAGTATTGGAGTGCGTAGGATACATTTCTGTATTTTTTTCGTATTGACAGTACTTTTGGATTACGTTAATTTATACACACTATAATTTAAATAATATTTTTTAAATTCGTTCTAATCTCTGTTTTATATGAAAAATATTCTATTTGGAACGAGAGAATAGGCGTGTCAACACTATTTTCAAGTTACAGAACATATGTACGGGTCGTAAATGTCGCAAAATTTATTAATAGTCTGTAAAATGCATTTTGACACAACAAATAATTCAATTAAAATAAAAATAAAAGTCAGGGTCTTACAATCTACCCACCTTAAAAAAAATTTGTCCTCGAAATTTCCTACATTTCGAGAGTTTTAATCACTCGTGGTACTCACATTGTCCACAATATGATAACACATTTGTTCGAGTTTGTATATCTATTGTATAATTTTAACAATTTTCTTCACGTCATTCTTTCGAAATTTATAAGACATCATCGTATAAGAAGTACTTGACATAGCTTAGGATTAGAACAATTGGAATTTCATCTAATTAATCAACATTTTTACAAGCTTTGCATGTGTTGTCTACTGTAATGTAGGTTTACGTAACGAAGTTTTACATAGCATTTAGTTATATAAAGTTCGGTCATATATCAATAATCTCATACTATCAATATGGTGGTATTGGTAAAATTCGTCGTAGGTTGTATATAGTTTAGGAAATAATGATATCTTACTATATAAAATATAGTGTTGACAAGAGAATATTGTAGGTTTGAAACATGGATATCGTAATAATAGTATTTAACAGTCGTTTGTATCATAGGTAAGTGTAAGTATAACTTCTGTTAGGGAGAGTAAGTCGATAGTTTACTCATCTTGAGTTGACTTATAACATAATTGTAAGTTGTGGTTCTCAATAATATGTAGGATTCTCTTACAAGGGTATCTCTTTTCTATATCAAGAGTAAAAAGTTTACTACCGGAAGTTTCAATTCCAAACTTAGTGGTAAAACGTTGATTTCTTTTATTTAAATCTTTATAAATAGCGGACAATCTGGGGATTTACTAGGGTTGTCAAATCATATGCTTATGTAATCGAAAAGAATCATCGACTATTCGATGTAGTTAATACTTCTATATGGAAGTTTTCTTAGAAGACATTACTATTTTGACGTCTGATAATTTTGAGTATTTCAACTATGCTCTTTGAATGGTGCTTAGGTTCACATTATATTATTAAGTATCATAATTGGTACGGTGTCTAATGTTGTATAATTCATCACATGGAATCTAGGATAGATATATAAAGATAACTAGTTCTTTAAAGCATGTAGAATTATTCTAGATATATTCTAAAATTTTGAGCTAATTTGTGGACTGGATATGTTGAAATGGGCCACTTAAGATAATGTGAGTATAGTTGTACAACTACAGGGAAAGTGTTGCTATCCCTGGTATTGTTTAATAGAATGATACTACTGTTTGAAGTATATGGAATCCAATTACTAATGTTTATGAAGTCGTAGCAATAAGGGTAAACTTTTCTAGAAATAATTTCTGTACTTAGGGTAGGATAACATCAGATCATATGATGTTTAATCTAAATCTATATATTCCGAAGCATGATCTGTGTGTTACAGAAGAAAGAATACTATCCTCTTTATTCCAACATTCTAGGTAACTTGAATCTTACAATGAATCCTAATACTGAGCTTTTAGAATAAATGAACAATTCCCAATTGAAGCGAACAACTGTTTGGTGAATTTATCAAATATCATCCATACATCGATTTACATCCTTGGTATACAGAATAGTTTACGAATAAAATCCATGGGGATGTGATCCTATTTCCATTCCGGGATCAAAATAAATTTAGAGAAATTCCTTAGGTATATGTAATCTATCTCAAAATTAAAGACTTGTTTCCCTATCGCTTGGTAATCATCGAGTCTAACTTTCAGTTTAAGATTGTAACACAAGGAGGTCAGGGAGTAATTATTCTAAGTTTGTCTTTCTTAAGGTTAGGTAAGAATTACTAGTTGGTTAACATAAAATTATGGGGTAGTGTAAATCATATGGTTATATGATATCAACAATAATCTAAGAAATTGAGTCGTTATATCTTCTGACAGGTTTCAACTTAAAGTGATGGCTATAGCGTCTAGTTTTTTCAAGATGATTTATCTAATTTGAATTAGTAATGTTCAAAATTATATTCACGCTTCTACCTTAAATTCAAGTTTTCTTTCGTGAAAAATGTATCTAAAATGTTTATCATCTAAACTCACCATAGGATTTCTTATCATATAATAAAAGACTTTAGGGTTTCCTATATTTATGCAAAAGATAACATAATAAAAATATGAATTTCTCTTAACTTAAATGGTTACAATATACTTCTTAGAATTCTAATGGTCATAAGGTACTATAATCCGAATATATTTATCGGGAAATAATGTAAATATATGTCTGAATTAAATAACTGTCAAATCCAAAATATTCCTTAATGAGTCTAAGAACGTTTACTGAAGGAGTTTGTAAAAGTATCATGAACTATATAAGATCAAGGACAGGATAACGGTATGGAGTAACGAGAGTCTAAAGTTCCAAAATAAGTTTAATTTCAAAATGTAGGTTGTCGGTGCAGTCATAAAGTTGATATGTATTTTGTTTATACTATATTAGCTCAACTAGAACACGTGAAGCACATGAGTGGTAAATCTAACTGATAGGTCATATAATTAATGAACTTGCAACACTAAAGGATCCAATATATATTGGTTTCCTTAAGTACTTCTCAAGTCTATTGTATCTTCCAATAGTTTCTTAGGTCATTAAATATGGGAACGAATGAATACTCTGAGGCTAAGGGTTTCTAATAATCGGGGAAAGATATATGTCTTGTTGACTAAGGTCAATAATAATTTATTCGGGATAAAAACTTTGGCGATATTAGGTATGTATAAGAATAATTCATCGGAAATAATATTTCAGAATTTATAGGATGATGTTACTAGAATTAAGATATCAGGTTCATAACGGTTAGGGTTGCGAATGGTTTCTAAAATAAGATAACCTATAATTGTTTATTCTAGAGTCTTAGGGTTAATAGAAATACAAATAACAAATCAATCCAAAACTTTTGGAGATAAATCAATCCAAATACTTGGAGATATTGTTACACGGTTAAGCTAAAACTCCGAAGAGAGATGTAAATAAAACTAGGCACTCGATAATCTGAGTCCTACATGCAAATAATATTGTTGTCGGTATAACAGTAGTTCATTTCCTGGTTATATTGTATGCTATGTAAGAAATAGATTCAATAGAATGAGGTTAACTTGAACATATTGTTCCAAGATTAACATAGGGATTTAAAATTTATATCAAGCGTAACATATTCTTAACCTTACAAAGGAGTTCATAAGGTATTGTGATCATATAATGATATAAGCATTACGCAAAATCAGAATCACCTACCATGGGTGAAATTTATATTGCTTGTTTGCCAAGATTGTCTAGATTTCAATGTAAAGTTTCTTTGAAAAGATGGTTTATAAAACCATTACACCCGTGGTGTCAAAATCATATAAAGGTTTTAGATAAGCTTCCATCTGACTGCAACTATTATAGTTGTTTATGGATAAGAAATTATGTTTCTCTATGAATTCCATACTCTTTTTGGAAATATTAATCTTTTCAGCGATATCCTGAGTCATTGTAAATTCGAAAAATAGTTGATAATGGTTACGATGTAAATGGTAGTAGTTTAATAGTAATTCAATGTCAAGGTTTTATAAAACGGTGAAAATGTTATTTGTGGAAAATAATTCAATAAGTGATACGGTTACATTCTAAAGAGTATAACGATTCAATTTAACATTTCTGATACTTCTACTTCTTATAAAGACATTTTTTCAATTCTCATAAAAGATTTATTCATAATTTATCCAATATAATCTTATTCAAGTACAATCTAACATAACTATCTAGTCTCGTAATCTAGTTGGAATAGTATACACTATAACGAGAGTACAATGCAAAAAACGATCACAAAAGGTTAATTAAAAAAGGTAATAACTTTCAACGATGAAAGTTTTTCGAAATTCCAAACGAAGTAAATCATTTCAAGAGGAGGTTAAATGAGTAATTTAAACAAAAGAACATTGATGTATATACAAACTTGCATAGTATATTGTATATAATCCCTTCCTAGGATGATTTTCTTAGTATATCTCTAAATCCTCAATAATATCGTTGACAATACTAAATCCTTAATGATTTTTCCCAATAAAATTCGAGTATCCTCAATAAGAATATGAGATAGTAGGATAATTTTCTACTATCTCAACCTTGAAACTATACTTTAACCCTTTAAAATATTTCCCTAAGAAATATCCTACTATCTCATATTTTTATCATGTAATTTGAAGATCAATATTTCCGATGCATGTCTAAGCATCGCATCCTTACTATCCTTCTAACTTTAGGGAACTTTCCTAATCTCAATCCTAACTTTAGTCCCGAATAGGCTTACTTAAGCTTTGCTTTGATACCAACTTGTCACACCTTGATTTCTCGGGGGCGAATGTTTCCTTGAGATAATACTAAATCAAAATTGATCCATGCATACTATGCTAATTAAGAATTTATAAAAGCTAAATTGTCTTACGCTGTAGTTTAAAAGGCTTATTCTTTTATGATTTATCTGCATATGTCAAACAGTTGTACTATAATTCTTGGAGTATTTTTCATTTCCTATTGGGACATGTGCAAAGTAACTGGAAATAAATGAATCAGTAAAATTGCTGAATAGGCTCTACTAGTTATATAACAAGTATAAATAAAAAGAGAGTTTGGAATGTGTAGAGAATTCAGTGTTTATCAATTTAATAAATAAATAAAGAGGAAGAAATTGTTTTTTCATAATAACCCTTAAGTAAAACCAAGGAGTATGAACTGATAATTCCATATTTATCAGTCCATTAAGGGCCATGTAAAGAAAATCAGTGTTGTAGAAAATGTAATGGAATAATGGTTCCTAAAACATCAAAATGCTGGAATTCATAATTCCATAATGATTAGTTTGTTTAAGAAATACGGTTCATTACTAGTTTAGTTAGAATCATGTTTGAAGAAAGTCAAAGAATTTGAACTAATAATCCCATTCTTACTAGTTCACCAAAGGTATAGAGATAACTAAACCATGACTAAAAACATATAAAATAATCTGCAATCAACCTAAAACTTTTGGGGAAAAGTAACTTGCTAGGCACACTAGCTAAGTGGCACTCATATGTATGTAGAAATAATCAAGGCGCTCAATCTTCTGAGATCAATACGCCGAGTAGAAAGTTTTGTGGGATAACACGTCAGTCTACTTCTTAGTTAATATTGAATCTTATAGTAAAGTAGCACAAAAGTGCAAGGGAGAACTAAATCAATATGGTATGTGATCTCAATTATTAGGTGAGAAGGGTTAAAATTGATTCTAAAATTAAATATTGGTGATAATTCAAATACTGATGATGGTTAACAAAATATATAATATGGCACATACTCAGAATCAATGTGGCTATCACAGAGTGATATCAATAGATGTATTTTAAATATGCGAAGCATAATACTAAAAAGGTAGGAAAAACCTACTTGTAAGTTTAAATACTGGTGATAAATTCAAATACTCATAATGGTTGACAAAATACATAGTATGGCGGTATAGTAACATGCACACACTAGGAGTAAATAGGGAAATCACATAGTGATATCAATAGTAGTATTTCAAATACGGGAAGTATAATACTCAAAAGGTTGGAAAAACCTCCTTGTGGTTTATGAGCTTTACGTTGTCATTCAGAGATCTTTCATTGTTGTGTTCCAGTTTCCGTAGTCATTTGTACTCGAGGGTTTCAATGAGAGTAGGTATATCGGTGTTTGAGTAGAATTTGGTTGGTATGATATCGTACGTCATTAGGCAAATACGAATACAACATTTTATATATGAATGAAGTATATAATTCGAATTACGATCTCCCATTTATGGGTCAAATAAATATATTACGTCGACCGATAATTTACAACTTGTACGAATTCAAGTTATATAGATGATTTTATACGTAATATGTTCAAAATGGTTAGAGAGATAGGGATATAACTTGTTTTTATATGTAATATCAAACTTACACAATTTTAGTAATTACATTACTAAAATAATAATTCTCGTGTCTTAATGAAAATAATTATTAAGTATCTCGGTATTTTAATAATAAGAGTTTTTTGAAAAATAATAGTTTAAAAAGAATCAAATGATTCAATTTGTTTAAATATAATTTCAATTTGAATAAATAATAATTTTTATTCAAATAAAATATTATCCCGATCAAATATTACTTTTGATTCGTCAAAAGTTGAGATTTATGATTTTCATTTATTTCCTCGAATATATTAATATGATAATAAATTGATCGTGACACAAAATAATTTTAGAAAAAAGTTGAAAATTCTCCCCACTTATTTGGACAAGAATCCAGTGGTCGTGCCACTTCTAAAATTAACCAACACAACAAAAAAAAAATAGCCCAACACCAACACAATCACAATATGGCTCTATAATACCCCGTATTTCTGCGTATTTGAAGTTTAATTAATTCGGCAATTAATTCGTTTTACTTTAAATTACACGAGAGACGTAATTTAGTTGAATTGAAGAATAATGTGTTCATTAATTATTAATCGAGAGAAAAATATGATTAATATTATGTATTGAAATTACTAAGTGAATAGTAAATAAATTATGGAAATTATTACGCGTAATAGCGAGTGATATTGGTGTAATTAGATTTATCTCAACCGGGAGTCGTGTGTAGACTAATTTTAGGTCGAGATGGGATAATTATGTAGAGTGACTCGGATGATGATTTTGAGGTCACAAATGATTCCGAAAGGGTCGAAATAGTCAGAATAGTATACCCAGGGGTATTGTTTGGATCCCGAGGCATTTCTAGACTAAACCGGGACAGTATGTGGATATTTTAGTCTTTTCGTAGCCTAGGGTAGAGGGAGCTACGAATTTCCTAACCTTATATTAGATGTTAGATAGAAGGGGATAAGGTTAATAGTTTAGAAAATAAAGTGAGGCAACTAGAGAAGAAAATGAGAGAGTTCTTGGAGGTTTTGAAGAAATTCTTGGAGCTTTCATCTTGTTTTTGCACAACAAATAACTTGAGAGTGAGGATTGGAAGAGGAGGCCATCAATCCATCATATCAACCATGAAATTAGACGCTACTGATCAAGGAAAGTGTTTATTGCAAATTCTTTTAAGGTTATAATACGCATGTTGTGAGGGTTTCATTATAGTTTGATTAAATTGATTTTCTTGGAAGAAAATAATGATTCAAATGCATGTTTGGGTGGGAATTGCATGTAGTTTGATTGAACATCTGTAGAGGATATGAAATTTGAGATTATGTATTAATGCTCACGAATTTAATCTGGGTTTATGATAAATATTAATGGAGAATATTGAAACCTAGGATTTTTAATGATTAAATGGCTTAATCCGTTCTTGAAAAGGATTCGTAATGTTTTGGGACAATTGATTTTGAATTTGGTGAAGAACCATGAGAGTTGTGTAAACTGAAAAGGGTGAAGAATGCATGAAACCAACATAGAAGACGATTTGGTACAAAACGAATCGATTCGGCCAAGAGGCAAATCGATTCGGCCCTTGGGCCTATTTAAGCCTAGAAACTTTGTAAATTTAATTGGGTGACCTTTGGGGCCTCATCAAATTATTATGAGGGACTTATGGGAATGCAGTAGGCCCATGATAGAATTGAGTAGAAGTCTTAGTGAGAGAATAAGGTTATAATTGTTTAGCTTAAATTGTAAAGTAATTAATTCGAGAGGATGAGAATAAATTACGGATAAAGTCCCTATTTGGTATGAGAGGTACTTGGACTGATAGCAAAGTATGCCTATATTTAACGGTAGCCCTTTTGAGAGACGTCATAATGATATATTTGTGAGAAAAATATATATTTATACAAAATGTGAATCATCTACTTGCGTGTAACAATAGGCTTTTAGAGATTACATTTCTAGAGAAATGAATTCAGTAGTGAAACTTAATTAATATACTAAATAAGAACATAAGGGGGAAATGTTAAATTCAACTCTTAACATGTGAGAAACATTATCTATCGGATAAAGTACTGTATGGGAAGTGTGACACCCCGCCTAATTAAATATCGGGCGATCACTCCTTTATTAAATTAAAATCAAGGTGAACAGTTGGTTCATTCTTAGCATCACTGTCGTAAAAATAAATTTCCAATTTAAACACCCTAATTAATTAAGCTAAGTGTCAAAACCATTTTTAACATTTCTTTCCAAATTTTAGTTTTAAAGAAAAATCATTTATTTATTTATTAACAACGTTATCAATAAATAAGAATCATACCACAATTATCCTGGAACATAATCCAATTAATTGAAACCATTCGTTAATCGAATCCCATCATGCAAAAATTAAAGTAAAACATCCATACTGAAATAAATCCCATAGTAACCGTACTAGAAATAACTGAAATACAAATGTCCCAATAAAACAGATAAATAATGGAAAGGGAGACACATGCCCAATAAATGAGAATGATAGATGTGGAATCAAGTAAACGAATTCGTCTATGCAAGTGGCCTGCAACTCCCACCTAAGCTGCAACACGTTCCTCCCAAAGGATCCTAAGTAAGACGCCCCTGCGGCTGGGCACCTGTAATATATACATGTATATACAAGAGAAAGAGAAATAGAAACGGGTCAGAGCCCGATAGTGTGTATGATTTAAAATTCGTTTAGTAAGTATTTAAATTGATACAGGCCAATGCAACAACATATTAGTGCGACACTCTCTTGAGAAATTCTCACCTCTCTTCTAATGTGCACACCTATCGCACTATCCTTCCCAACGGTTTATCTTATCATTTATCGCACTAATCTTCCCAATGATTTAACTTATCTTTGATTACTCGTAAGATTTCAGAACCGAACCATGTAAATGTTTAAAAAGGAAGATTTCGCTTAATAACAATGCTCTCGTTTTTACTTTATTTATTAACAAAGCTTCCCAGTGTTATATTATACTTTTCAAACAAGTATTTCCAATTTATGACATTATATCAGTCTTACTTACCATAACACAGTAGGTAGTACCAAATTTCATAATTTCATATATATATTAACTACTCGTATAATATATATATTATAACAGCACCCCAAATAAAACTATGGTGCGGGCATACTCTGCTATCCAATCCCCGTATCGCTCACACTAAGGGAAATACAAGTTCGGAATCACTCTCGAACTGTATCAACATACATATACAAACAATATTGAGGCGAAGCGTAGATTCCAAGTCTCTAAGAGGTCAGTACATACCCCACGCCTCTTAGGACCGTCTGAACTATCGATTCGATAGCATGTACCAAGGATATCTATCTTCTAGGGTACAAGTCAATATCCCCCATAAAGGTCCCACCGAGATAAGACTGTCCCAGCGTGGTAACCTCAGGGATAGCAAGTAGCGCGGGCATGGTTTTCACATGTATATAATATATGCATACACAATCATATAAATATACCACTTTTATCATATTAATAAAGGTTCCTCTCATCACCCATAATTACAACATTTATCCTTAATTTTCACATTATTAGTATTACGTATAAGAGTTCGTTTCTAACTCTAACTCGAAGGATTTTCTCATCTGAATACGTAACATGCATGGACTCTATCCTCCCAAGTATAAAATTCAGTAAGTGTCCTTTCTATATTCCAACGTAACTCTCTTACGCAACTCTCCCGTTAATTCATAAATTCATCAACCCTTAAGTAATTATCCCACAAGTACAATTCTTGTCTCATATTAAGAATCCCATAATCATTCATATGTCCTACTGGTCCTCCATATCTCCCAAAACATTTTATTAAGGATGCCCAAGAATTATTTCACATTAAATCGAATCTTAACTAATTAATAAGGGGAAACATGAGTCTGCCAGGAGGGGTCGATCGATCGATGTCTGGGTCTCGATCGATCGAACCTTCGATCGATCGAAGCTCTGGGCTCGATCGATCGATCAAGCAGGTCTGCGAAAAAATTGAAATTCTGCAGTTACGGGTTTCATCTCCTAACATCAACAATTTCCATATTTTCTAATCCCAATCGTCCCAAAATTGATGCTACTAACCTTATATCATCATATTAGGTATTATCAACGTAAAGCATGTGGATTTCTGTCATTTAATCATGGATTAACAACCCCAATTTCATACAAAGTCTCAAGAACCCTAAAATTCTCTTAAACAGGTTTCTATCAAATTTTTCTCCAGAAATTCCTTCTTATAATCATCATAATTTCGTGGTTAAATTCCTCTACATGGTAAGGGTTTCCAGAATTATCAATTAGACCAATACTACATGGATTTTCCTATCATAAATCGGGTTTTCTTCCATTAAAACTCATCCTAATTACTCCTAAACTAATATGAAAGATGCATCAACAAAATAAGAAAGATAAACAATTGCCTGGGATTTTCAAAAGTCTGGTTTGGTGATGGATTCGGTATGGTTGCGTTCCCCGTCTCGCGATCTACGCGTTGGTGGTGGCGGCGGTGCAAACGGGTGAGTTTTGGGCCTTGAATTTGCCTTGAGAGCTCTCTCCTTCCTCTCCTATGGCCGTCACTTGTGTTCAGAGTTTCTAACCCTAGAAGGTAACCTAGGTATCTGATATAACTCCTCTAATTTTTTTGGGTTTAATTACCCAAAAAGTAAAATGACCAAAATGCCCTCCCGGGTTACTATTTAGGCCTAAAAACGCCCCGAGACCCAAACTAAACCCCCGGGTACACTTTTCTGACTATCTCGACCCTTCCGGACGCGTTGGTGCACTCAAAATGACCATACGAACAACTTATAAAATATTCACTTTTATTTATCAATATTTAGTCCTGACGCGACACGGGCGCGTCCCGACTCAAATTTCCAAAATTGTCATTTTATTCACTCGTGACATTCAATATAACCCATATTACATATTACTTTGCTCATTAGTAATATTCAACAAATTTCCCATAATTACTAACTCTCGTCACGTTAATAATTATAACATAATTAATTTCCGGATTTTTATTTAATAATTAACTTACATTAAATTTAATAAATCCCCAAATTAATATAGCATAAAAATACGGGGTATTACAGGAAGTACGGGAACTGAGATGTGTTGAAAATAAGTTAGATACTTAAGTCTAGTTATCTTGGGTAGTGTAGCTAGGTGGGCTAAGTAGAAGACTTTAGGCGTGCACTGTAGATGAGAGGTGGTGGAAACTCAAGAGAGTGTACGTGACTCTAACATGTGTAATAAATAACTGATTTTTAAGCTGTGATAAATGCTTGCTAAATGTTTTCAAAATGTTTTGGGTTCTAACCCTTGTTGTAAAAATATTTTCAAAACCTTTTAGGTGTCTAGCCACAAGGACGCCAGACTTGATATTCCATTCCAGGGATACGTAGCTGCAACACATGTGGATGCTTGCAGGAGTTGGACTAGACGCACATTTATTCATATCCTAGAGTAGGATCTTTCAGTAGTATTCTAGTATTTTATTTGGGCATGTTTCCCCATTCAGATTTACTTATTCAGTTCATATATTTATTCAGATTTATTTATTACTCTTGGATTAGTATTTGGACTTGGAATTTTTGGATGATGGTTTATTCGACATGATTTTCTTTCTCTATATCGTGTGATGATTTATACATTATTATGGTGTATGGTTTATAATGGTTTTCCGCATATTATATTTATCTATTTAATGAAAGATAAAATTGGCACTGATTTAATTGGACATAAGTGATTTGTAATTAAAAAGTTTTCGACAGTGATGCTAAGAATGAGCCAAATGAGAAACCTGTTTTAATTTAATAAAGAACTGATCACTCGGTATTTAATTAGGCGGGGTGTCATAGATGGTATCAGAGCATCAGGTTCTAGTGTCCATAGGATATGTACGACTTACTATAATTTAATCATAGCGTTCTTTTTATATAGAGCCCTAATATTAGGACTGTTGCTTTTATCTTCACGTATTTGAGATAATATATCTGTGATTTATGTACTTCTTCTATTTCCATTGTATTGACTGTGAACTCAAACAATTAGATCTGTTTTCAGATGCCACCGAGGAGAGAGCGAGTAGAGAGGCCAGAGGATAGGGATGGATTGAGGGAGGCTCATCAGGAACCACATGTACCGCCATCACCATAACCTTTGGAGATGATTTTTATTGCACGGGTGGCCGAAATTATGGTCCAGGTGATCAATGCGGCTATGACAGCCATAGCAGTTCAGTTTCCTCTGCCTCAGCCACAGCCACCAATGGCACCTGTGATCCAGGCCCAGTCGGGGCCATACAAATGGAAGAGATTTAGGGAGACATTACATAACGGACACCAACTCGAGTTTTAGGGTAGCTCCGATGTGATTGCAGTATGTCAGTGGAAGAAGAAAATTCAGCGCCATTTACCCATGGTGTAGTGTACTGAGATGCAGAAATAGATGTTGGCTACTTTCAGACTGACAGGACTAGACTTACAGTGGTGGGAGTTGGTGACCACCGCTAAGGAGAGATATATGATGACTGTTACCATGTTCTCGATGTAGTTAGACCAAAAATACTTTTCGCCTGCAGTCAAGTCAGAGATGCGAAATAAGTTGGGGAAATTAACATAGGGTGAATGCTCGGTAGCTAAGTACAAGGAGGAGTTCACATGTCTGGTTAATTTTGTGCCAGATAAGGTGAGCAATGAAGAGAGAAAGAAAGAGAAGTTTATGGACAGTTTGGCCTGGAAGATTAGGCAGCACTTGATCGGTAACCGCACATTAGTGACATATATTGATGTCATCAATGCATCATTACTACACTCAGTATCATCGCTTCCACGTGAAGGGAAACAAGAGAGGAGGTGAGCCTAGCCAATCGGGCAAGGCAAATCGGGGTAATGCCAGTGGAGCACCATAGCAGTAGATATACAATCAGTAGGGGCAGGATTCCCGATAGGATAAATCTGCCAAAGGATTCATATTTGGAGGGTACCGATCAGAGGGGAAGGTTTACATACTGGTTCAGCAGGGTCCAAGTCAGCAGCAAGTTCCCCATGGCCGTCTGGGCCAAGGGAACTAGGGGGAGGCCATCAAGGCGAGTAGGTCCATACGTAGAGAGTGTTCCCAGTGAAGTGCTTCATTTGTGGCCAGTAGGGTCACAAGAGGAGAGATTTCCCACATTAGGGCAGGGCACACCAATAGGGTTCCCAGCAGGGACAACAGGCTCCTTTACCCCATGCAGCGCCATCACTACCACCCCTTCAACAACAGTAGGGATATATGCATTATGGACGTATGTATAACGTTAGAGACATAACTATATCTCCTGCACCACCGGCACCGCCGGAATTAGAGGGTACATTTTCCTATTCACGGGTTTGAGGGTAAGATTATTTTTTATACTAGGGCATCGCATTCGCTTATTAAGAACAAATTTGCTAGGTCCGTCGATTTATTAGAGACAACGGGTAGTCTCCTTAAATGTGAAGAGTCACTGATGGGTGGTGGGTCACTAATACACTCAATTTGTAGAGGAGTCGATATCCTTATAAGGAGACTAAGCTTATTGGTAGACCTTCTTGTGTTATATATGGAGGGTTACGATGTGATTATTGGTATGGATTGGTTGGCAGGGTATAGGGCGATGGTAGATTGCTATGAGAGGACCATCGTGTTTTCCCTTTCAGGGCAGGAGATGTTCCTTTTGGTGATGCCTCTTCCTGAGGTAGGGTTGTGCACACACTTATATTATATTGAGGAGGAGACCTTAAAGCAGATAGTTATTCTGTGAGACTCAATCCTAATCGTGAGGGATTTTAAGGATGTATTCCAAGAGATACCCGGATTGCCATCCAGTTGGGAGATTGAGTTTATTATATAATTAGCACTGGGGTCGAGACTGATTGCCCGAGAACCTTACCATATGGCCCCTTCATAGATGCACGAGTTGAGAGAGGAAATTTAGTAGCTATTGGGTCAGGGTTTCATTCAGTGGAGTACATCTCTGTGGGGTGCACTGGTACTATTTGTGAAGAAGAGGGATGGGTCTCTTGGCTTGTGTGTAGACTACAGGGAGATGAAAAAGGTCATGATACGAAATAAATATCCGTTTCAGAGAATCGATGACCTATTTGACTAGTTGAGGGGAGCCACGTACTTCTCTAAGATTGATTTAAGATCGAGATATCACCAGTTGTGCATTCGAGAGGAGGAAATTCCTAAGACTGCTATTCTATTGCGGTATGGGTCATATGATTTCAAGATGATGCCATTTGGGCTTACCAATGTTCCAAAAGTGTTCATGGATATCATATGTATTCAGGGAGTTCCTTGACCAGTTTGTGATCGTATTCATAGATGACATTTAGGTATACTCTCTCACTGAGGAGGAGCACACAAAGCATCTGCGTATGGTTTTGCTGTTACTATAAGACCACCAGTTGTATACCAAATTTGGGAAGTGTGGATTTTTTCTTTGGGAAGTGAAGTTTCTTGGCCACATTATGCTCGAAAGGGGCATTGCTATTGATCCAAGTAAGGTATCAACAGTGAGGGAATAAGGATAGCCCACGACACCGACTGAGATTCACAGCTTTTTAGGGTCGGCCGGGTATTATCATTGCTTCATTAAAGGGTTCTTGAAGATTGCAGATTCATTGACAAACCTGACTCGCAAGGGGGTACTGTTTGTGTAGAGTGATCATTGTCAATTAATGTGTGATGACATAAAGGACAAGTTAAAATCAACACCTGTACTTGCTTTCCCTATGGGAGGATTGGAGTATAAAGTCTATATAAATGCATCCTTATAGGGACTTGGGGTGTATTAAAATAGGAGGAGAGGGCTATAGCTTATGCGCATCGAAATATTAAGCCCCATGAGAAGAATTACCCCACTCATAATGGATAAAGCATGAAGTGTTGGTCAGCACCTAGCCGGCAAGTCGCACGAAGAGAATACGGTTCTTCATAATCGATAAGAATGTTCAATCAGCCTATAATGTCATTCTCGACAGAGTAGGGTTGAAGAAATTTAAAGTTGTGTCATCCACTGTTTATCAGTGCCTGAAGTTCCCGACTCAGTTTGGAGTAGGAGTAGTGAAAGGAGACGCGAAATTAGCTAGAGAATGTTATTATTCTTCTGCCAAGCAAGAAGACTTGGTTGATTTGAAGAATAAAACCACAAAGTATCAAGTAGATACTTGTAATACCCAGTAATTTATGGCTTTTAATTATGAGATTAATTAAATGATATTTCTTTTAATTGTGGGATTAATTAAATTAATTTGGGATAATTAATTAGAAATTAATTCGGATTTAAATAACTAACGAGACGAGAGTTAGTATTTAAATAAGATTATAATGTTGAATATTACTGAGTGATTATGGTAATATGTGATTATTGAATTTTTAAAATTGTCGTGAGTTGAAAATACGGCAGTTTCGATAATTAAGTTGGGACCGCATGTCAGTCGTGTTAGGAACCAATTTAATGAATTTTAAAGTATTTTATTTCTATATCATCCGTATGATCATTTTGAGTGCACCAACGTGTCCGGAAGAGTCGAAATAGTCAGAAAACACTAGCTGGGGTTTAGTTTGGGTCCCGGGGCATTTTTAGGCCTAACCGGCAACCCGGGAGAGTATTTTAGTCATTTTATTTTTTAATGAATAGTGACCCACGAAAATTAGGTAATATTTATCAACCAACCTTAGGGCCACTAAGGCCATTATCTGTCAAAACCAAAGAGTGGGTAACGTGAATAGAGAGGAGAAGTTCCAAGGGTTTCCATGGCCATAACCACCACACACCACCACCATCACCAGATTTATGACCGGAAAGAGAGGGATAACCAGCCAATACCATCATCAACGGATCAAAACTTCTAAACAAAGGCAATTGATTTATCTTGCAAATATTGAAAGCATATATTTTACATGATAATGTAGATTTGAAGATTCATCATGAACAATGAGAAAAGTTGTGAAATGGGAGAATTAAACATTGAATCTGGGTAGGGTTGCATGTAGTTAAAACTTCTGGCTATATATTAGATATGAAATGATGCTTCATGTGTAGGGAAGTACGAAATTTAATCAGGATTTATGATACTATTGAAGAAATTTGGAAGAACTAGGTTTAAAGGAATAATTATGACTTTTGGTCCAAGATTTTTTTTATTGAGGATGATTTAATGATTCTAATAACGTTAGAAATTATGTAAACATGTTGGTATGATGATTAGTATACTTGGTTGCGAGTTTGGGACGTTGTAATGAAGAATTATAGGTGTAAAAAGAAGAAAGCCGTAACTGTTTAAGAGAATTCTGGGAAAATACCTGGTTGATCGATCGATCGACCCAAGAATGTCGATCGATCGATCCTTTTCTTCGATCGATTGACGTCTTCTGATTGTTGGTAATTGTTTTCCCTTAAGGTTTAATGAAAATCCCAAAGCCGATAATAATTCTTAAGGTGATTAATTTAATATTGTGGGACTTAGTTAAGGTCAGTAGGGTCTTAGTTGAAGCCAGGAAAAATGGTTTACCTTATGGATTTGAATGCTATTGCTTACGAGGGTCTACCCAGTGAGGTACGGCTAGAAATCATTCGAATTGAAACTATAATGGGAATGAATGATGATGTAAGGATAAGAACAGAAACGGAGGGACTTTAAGTTACTAAGATAACATTAGAAACTAATAGAAGACCTAGTAACCTTTTGGGATAGTTTTAAGTACTCAAATTGATACGACAAGAGAGTTATCAAGATAATTATATATTACGTAGGATGTTCGGGATAAACTTAGTTCGTACGAGATTTACTTGATGCAATGTGTGAATACCTATATTTAAATATGATTACTTAGGTTGTGTGAATGCCTAGTGTACGGATTTCTTATGTGTATGACATACCTACCTTACTTGCTATCACGGGAGGTTGGTTTTGGGGGAAAAGGGCCATCTTATCTTTGTGTGCCTTCGGGGGGATTTAGATTGGTACCTTAAGGACATAGGATTGTGAATGACTTATTTGCAAGTTGATAGGTCAGCTGACCATGGGAGCGTAGGTATGTGCGTGACCCATGGGTATGTGAACTATGTTCACCTCCAATATGTGTGATTTGTATTGAGACGGTTCCTGAGTGATTTGGAACACGTGATCCTTACGTACGTGATGTACATGGATTTGATAGCAGAGTATGCGTGCACCGTAGCTTAGCCTAGGGGTGCCTTATATGTATATATGTACTGAGAGTGATTTATATATGTACTTATGACTAGTTCACTATTGCTTAGTAGATGTGAATAACTAAGATATTTGAATGGGCTAAGAATGTGAGAATTTAATTAACACTTGAGATAAGTAATTTAATGAAATTGAATATGGGTTATGAATATGATTTGTTTGGGTGTTACGAGTAGATACCTTATGTTAGAATGCGAAAGCAGGAGTGGTACAGACTAGTTAGTTAGCGGCATAACTAGGATGGGTTAAAGGTATACGTTAAGTGTGCACATTAGTTGAGAGGTGAGAAACTCATGTGAGAGTACGCAACTAACATGGTTATAATATGTGTTGTCTAATTGTAATTTTAACACTTTCTATATTTTTAAACTGTTTTCACCTCGGGCCCTGACCCATTTTCGTCTAAATCTATTTTGTTTTGTAAAAAGATTTTTGGTGCCCAGCCACAAGGACTCCAAGCATAGGAGTTCCATTCTGATGATGTGCTGTAGCAGCTGTGGAAGTTACAGGATCTCGGTATTAGACGCCTCCACATTTATCCTTGGTTCCTTCAGAGTCATTCATATTAGTTAGGGCATGGTGCCCATTCTTATCTAGAGATTGTAGATACAGACTTTCATTATTTAAGATGTTGGTTGATTTATTCAGACTCCTGTACTGGGATTTTATTTACTCTGGTATTATTATCATTGGAGTGTTTACTCCAGACTCAGTTTATTTCATTTCGTTGGTTATTGATATGAAATTATTTATGCGATTGATGATTGATGATTTAATTATTGGTTATTGTTTATTTAATTAATAAAATTTGGCATCTCTCTTTTTAAATATTAGGTGGCTAGTAATAAATTAAACGTTTTCGACAGTGATGCTAAGACTGAACCAACTGGATATTCTATATTAATTTCATAATGGAGTAGCTACCCGGTATTTAATTAGTCGGGGTGTCACAGGTGGTATCAGAGCATCAGGTTCTAGTGTTCTGTAGGATCTGAACGGATTATTATGCTTCCAGCGTAGCTTTCTTTGATATAGAGACCTATATTTATGATTGTTGATTTCTTTTGTGAGATTTCGTTCTCTTGCTATAATGTATATAATAGTGAATCTTATTTACATTTGGGTGTGTTCGTGTGCCGAACGATGCAGTATGTCAAGCGAGGACAGTTGGACGGACATCAAGAGGCAAAGCTCAGTTGAGATTATTTTAAATATTAAAGAATGATGAACGTAGTTGAGGTCAACCCTATTATCGCACGAAAGGCCAGGACGGTAAAGACGGCTAAGGCACGACATATGACTTCCAGGTACCACTATAGTAGCAAGTGGGGTCAAATTAGACTCACCCAGCAAGGTTGGAATGGGAGGGAGTCATACGAAACATTGAAGAGAACCAGCAGTGAAAATTCTAAAGAGGCGGAAATGGCGTGTGTTAGCCAACGAAGGTAAAATATCCAAAGTCTTGGGAATATGTCGGAGTATGGCTAATCGGGAGTGAAAATTTAGGGTAAATTTATTTCTTGGCTCATAAGAGCATAGTTACAATGGTGAGAGGCAACCACCAAACTTAGAAGTGGAATGTTTTGTCAAGTACGTATGGTTGGACTATAAGTTCCTTCATCATATGTTCAGGATAAGATGCGAACGTTGTTCTGAACTCACACAAGAGGGTCGGACAGAGGTCACTTTGTGAAAATAAATTTAATTAATTAATGAACCTTGCACCGGATGAAGTAGGTGCAATGGAGAAGAGGACATTAAAGGGAAAATTAACTTATAATAAGAATTGCTAGCACTTTTGGGGAATTCTGCTTGGATGGACAATACAAATGGTAAGAATGTCGCGTTTTGTTAATATGGAGGTAAACGACCCCTTACGTGGGGAGCTACAAGAATTAAAGAATTTAGATAGAGTAAGACTGGGGGAAATAGTGTTTGTGAAGCACCACAAAGGGGAGACCCATCAGGGGACCCATTTAAATGATTCAGATAGCAAAATTATTTACCGAGCGATGGTGATTTCAGTAAGATTTATTGAAGCCAGTAGCGTGTTCCTTAGGGCCATCAAAGCCAAGGGAACAATTGAGGTAGTCATCAGATTCGAGACTACCAATGTCCAAGAGAAGGACAACCCTAACATGGTTAGTGTGACCGGAGATAAGTGGAGTATGTGTAGAGGTATTTTGTGGGGAGTGAACCCCGTGCGTTAAAATTTTTCCTGAAGCAAGTATAGGGATAAGGGTATGGTGCCTAGCAAGGGCAATAGTTATTGAAATTTTTGGTTTGGTACGGACAGGAGTGTTAAGTCCAGGAACCATTTAAGCAGCCAGGGCGATTGGCAAGGTAGACGTATGAGTTATATCCTCAGACGATGATATGTGTTGTATGTGGCATGAATAAGTTACTACATTTTTATTATTTCTATATTCGCATGAGAGACGAGTTTAGTGAGTATCTTGGTAATGTTATTATTTATGTGAATATTTTTCCCTGGTATAGTGGGGTTATCTTTAGTGTTATCCGTGGAGGATGAATGGGTGTATCCATAGTGGTGTATACTTTATTTAAATTACTCATTTTAAGTGCTGTGTTATACGAGTATGATATTATCCTAAGTATGGTTTTATAATAATGATTAAACCAATAGTGTGCAATTATTGCAAGTCTATCGGGGTTACTATCTTGGTGTAGAATGTTTTGTTCTAGCGAGACCCCATCTGCGAGAGGGTCGGGCTCGCGTTTATATATTTATATATATGTATATATATATATTATCGAGACTTTGAAAGGTATAACGGCCTCAGATACTTGATCCTAGTATGTGTAGGGATTTAATTGATATGATTCAGAGTGTATTTGGTTTACTGTTCAACGAAAATATTTAGCTGGTCATTATAATCAACGCTCAGGATGTGGTAATAAGAAGAGTGCATTATTATATCAACTTTTGAGACATGGAAGTTAATACTCATAGTTGTATGTCTGGGGACGTGATTTTGAGAGCCCCGATTATAGTTGCATGATGTTTATGGAATGTGATTACCATTAATGTTAAGATACAGTGCCTTTTAGAAGAAGTTCCTTATTTAAGTGTAATCGCAGAAGGAGATGTAACTTTGTTGTCAAGAGACGGGAATATAGGGATACGTGTTATGGACTGAGGGCCTAATGGATTTCAATGACCGACAATGCTAAGTAGTAGTGTATCGGGGGGTTCCTTGTTTGGATTTCGCTTTGCGAAACATCCTACACATGAAACTTAGCATAAGGTTGGTAGTTGGGATATGATTGGGCCATTCGTCCATGAGTCCGGTACCTCTGTCAATATGGAAGTATGTAGTTATGATTGAAAGCTAAAAGGTAAATTATGATATAAGGCCAGTAGAGCCAGTTGTTTGGTGAGGAAGTACTGAAAATTTTGTTTTATTACGGTGGGTTGAAGGATGGAATGATGTTAAGGAGGATTTAGGATTTCAAATTCGGGGGGGGGGGGGGGGTAATTGAGATGGTCCAAGTAGTATAGCCACGTTGCGAATAAAAGGGCAATAAAGAATTAGGCGTATGTATGAGTGTGTATGATGTTTAAACGCGTTTGCACGATTTATAAGGGGTGTAGACACCTTGGTTTGCTGGTGTCAAAATCGCCGGAAGAAGAAACATGGAAATAGATGGGTGAAATTTATGCTTGTGGGACTCATATGACAAAATGGAAGTGGTAGAGTGGATTAAGTTCCGTGAGAAGGACGATAATTTATAGGTTCATGTGCAATCAGAGTAGCACATCCGGACTTGGTTGAAAGGTAGTGGGAAGCCATTTAAAAAGGGGGTATCCCTAGAGAAGACAAATATTTAACTATTATGGACAATTTATAGCGGAGATCCACCCAATCAAATGTTGAGGGTGGCTTATGTGTAAATAGAGTGAGGATGTCAATAAGGTATAAACAGTCCAAAAGTGCACATCGTGATGAAAAATTTTGGTATGCGCCAAGGGAAGAAGGGGGTTATTAAATATCACTTAACGGGAGGAATTATAAGTGAAAGTCGGTGTTGAAAGGGGTATAATACGTAGTAGATCGGTTAGGGTCAGATGATCAGCCAGATAATTTTGTATCAAGCCGACGATTCCAGTCATGGAAGATTCAAGTTGGTAAATTTCTTTAAGGGGTTACCAACTTATAGATAAGTAACGAGTTCCTTCAAATGCGCGAGACAGGTTCTTCAGAAGAAAGTAATTGTTATATCCTTGGTTGATTTACACTATTAGATAGTGAACGCGCCGATATGTGGTCCTACCCAGTATTATTCTGAACTAGGAGGAGATCCCCAAAATCCACTTTCAACATGGGGTATCAGTAAGTAGTGGGAATAACGTTTCATTTTGAGAAGGGTGTCTCACCTATAGCCCGAGGAGTAGGCGCAAGGGGATTGACGACTGGTGGAACTGTAATTTTGGACTCATTGCGATCATTTCATTTCCACAACGGGTATAGCTAGTAAGTGAAGTATAATATGGTAATGGGGAGGAATGTTACCTAATAGTAGAGTTGTACGAAAGCACCCGTACCTATTTATAGTGGACAAGGTGCTTATAGATCTTTTGTGTAAATAAACCTTACTATTATTCCTCTGAATGTTTATAGGTGAGCGAATTATCAAAGTATTCAGATCAATCATAAGTTAAAGTCCGATAACTATATGGGATGACCAACAACCATCTTATGTGGCTTTTCCTTTTGTAAAAGTCACACCGCCGGGAACAGAGATTCGAAGAATGGACAAGAGTAGCCAGATGTTCTATGGTTTCTCCGAGGATGGGTGTTCTGTGTTTAGATAAAGTTGATACGAAGTGAGGTGCAAACTCACAATAATATTGAGATAATGCGACCAATGATGTATAGGATATTCTTATTCGAATGTTGTTTAGTAAGACCACAACGTGAGGTGTATTTATTGAGGTGTAACCCTATAACTGATAAAGTGTCAAGAGTGTTCAACAAGCTTGTTATGAAGCGAGGGCTGTAGTGATTGAGCCTTTCTTTGTGTTTTTTTTAGTACGGGAGGATACCTAAATTTTTCCAGGTATGCCTACTTTTTCGAATTTCGGGACGAAATTCCATTATTAGGGGGAAGTATGTAATACCCCATAATTTTATGGCTTTTAATTATGAGATTAATTAAATGATATTTCTTTTAATTGTGGAATTAATTAAATTAATTTGGGACAATTAATTGGAAATTAATTCAGATTTAAATAACTAGTGAGACGAGAGTTAGTATTTAAATATGATGATAATGTTGAATATTACTGAGTGATTAGGGTAATATGTGATTATTGAATTTTTAAAATTGTCGTGAGTTGAAAATACGACAGTTTCGATAATTAAGTTGGGACGCGCATGTCAGTCTTGTTAGGACTCAATTTAATGGATTTTAAAGTATTTTATTTCTATGTCATCCGTATGATCATTTTGAGTACGCCAACGTGTTCGGAAAAAATAGTCAGAAAACACTAGCCGGGGGTTTGATTTGGGTCCCGGGGAATTTTTAGGCCTAATCCGCAACCCAAGAGGGTATTTTAGTCATTTTATTTTTTAATGAATAGTGACCCACGAAAATTAGGTGATATTTATCAGTCAACCTTAGGGCCACTAGGGCCATTATCTGTCAAAACCAAAGAGTAGGCAACGTGAATAGAGAGGAGGAGTTCCAAGGGTTTCCATGGCCATAACCACCGCACACCACCACCATCACCGGATTTGTGATCGAAAAGAGAGGGAGAACCAACCAATACCGTCATCAACGGATCAGAATTTCTAAACAGAGGCAAGTGATTTATCTTGCAAATATTTAAATTATATATTTTACATGATAGTGTAGATTTGAAGATTCATCATGAACAATGAGATAAATTGTGAAATGGGAAAATTAAACATTGAATATGGGCAAGGTTGCATGTAGTTAAAATTTTTGGCCATATATTAGATATGAAATCATGCTTCATGTGTAGGGAAGTAGGAAATTTAATCAGGATTTATGATATTATTGAAGAAATTTGGAAGAACTAGGTTTAGAGGAATAATTATGACTTTTGTTCTAAGAAATTGTTAATTGAGGATGATTTAATGATTCTAATAATGTTAGAAATTATGTAAACATGATGGTATGATGATTAGTATACTTGGTTGGGAGTTTGGGACGTTGTAATGAAGAATTAGAGATGTAAAAAGAAGAAAGCCGTAAATATTTAAGAGAATTCTCGGAAAATACCTACTTGATCGATCGATCGACCCAAGAATGTCGATCGATCGATGATCGGTCGATCGATCCTTTTCTTCGATCCATCGACCTCTTCTAACTGTTGGTAATTGTTTTCCCTTAAGGTTTAATGAAAATCCCAAAGACGATAATGATTCTTAGGGTGATTAATTTGATATTGTGGGACTTATTTAAGTTCAATAAGGTCTTAGTTGAATCCCGAAAAAATGGTTTACCTTATGAATTTGAATGCTATTTCTTACGAGGGTCTACCGAGTGAGGTACGATTAGAAATCATTCTAATTGAAACTATAATGGGAATGAATGATGATGTAAGGATAAGAACAGAAACGGAGGGACTTTAAGTTACTGAGATAACATTACAACTAATAGGAGACCTAGTAACCTTTTGGGATAGGTTTAAGTACTCAAATTGATATATATTACGTAGGATATTCGGGATAAACTTACTACATACGAGATTTACTAGATGAAATGTGTGAATACCTATATTGAAATATGATTACTTAGGTTGTGTGAATGCCTAGTGTATGGATTTCTTATGTGTATGACATACCTACCATATGTAATACCCCGTAATTTTATTGATTTTATTTAATGAGATTAATTAAATTAAATAAAGATTAATTAGAAATTAATCCAGATTTAAATACTAGCGAGACGTGAGTTGGTATTTGATTATGATGATAATGTTGAATATTACTGGATATATGTGGTAACATATGATTATTGAATTTATTAAAATTATCGCAAGTCATAAATACGATAATTCGAGAAATTTAGTTGGGACGCGCATGTTAGTCGCGTCAGGAATTAATTTAATTGGATTTAAAAGTGAATTATAATTTTACCATCCATATGGCCATTTTGAGTGCACCAACATGTCCGGAGGGGTCGACATAGTCAGAAAACACTAGCTAGGGATTTAGTTTGCGTCCCGGGGCATTTTTAGGCCAAATCGGCAACCCGGGAGGGTATTTTAGTCATTTTAAATTTTAAGGGATTTGGACCCACGAATTTTTGGGTTTATTTAACAACTATTATGAGGGCCATTATCAGCCAAAAAAAGAATGAAGTGGGCAACGTGAGAAAGAGGAGAGGTTACAGGAGGGTTACAAGCCATAACCACTACCCACCACCACTTTTGGACGGAAATTGTGATCAGAGAAAGGGAGAAGAGCAGATCAGAACACCAATTATAAGGTAAGTGATTTGATTTCATTAAGTTTCAGCAACTATATTATCCATGTAGATTAGAATTGAAGGCTAGACTTGAAAGAGTGATAATTTCATGAATTGGGAGAAGTAAATCTTAAATATGGGTAAGATCTGCATGTAGTTGAATTCTGGAACTAATAAAGATTGAAATTAAAACCTTAGTAATAGAAATCCCGGATTAAAATTTAGTTTTAGGTTGACTTGAATTGGAAGAAACTACACTAGGGTTGAACATTAAAAGTTTGATGAATATATCGATATATATGTTGTTCGTGAGATGATTTGATTGTTCTGGAACGTTAGAAATGTGGTAATTATGATGGTATAACATGTAGTATGTTTACTTTGGAGAATGGATTTATGTAATGGAGATTGGAGTTGAAACTAGGGCTAAAAACGTAGAAAAACGAGGGCTGTAACTGTTCGATCGATCGATCGACATTCATGATCGATCGATCGACCTCCCCATAAATCGTGATATTTTCCCCCCTTTTGAATTTAAGCAACTCCGACCCTTGAAAGTTATCGGTGGGGACCTTGTGAACACATTTATATTTAATGAAGACCAGTAGGGGTTTATGGGGCCCGGATTATATTATAATTGAATTGGGACTTTATGTTAGACTTATTAGAGTCCGACGAGTTAGGTGCTATTAGAGATTGCGAGTAAATGAATTAAATATATATAGTTGATAATTTATGGTTAGAGACAGAGATATGGACCTTAAGAGTATTGAATTAATATGTGGGAATAATAGGAGACTTAGTAACCTTTTTTATTAGGTTTTAAGTACTTGAAACTATACGACGTGAGACATATTGGCGGAATATATTATATATTACCCGGAAGTATGAGAGTGTACAAATTGGATTAATGGTATAGGGTTGAGAACATAACTTTAATAATATTATAAGTTATCTAAGTTGTGTGAATGCTTAGTATATTGATTATTATGTGTATGACATACCTACCATACTTGCTATCACGGGAGGACGGATTTCTGAACAGGGCCATCTAATCTTTGTGTTCCTACGGGGGGATTTAGATTGGTACCTCAAGGACATAGGGCTGTGAATGACTTATTTGTGAGTTAATAAGTCAGCTAACCATGGGAGCGTAGGTATGTGCGTGACCCATGGGTATGTGAACTATGTTCGCCTCCAATATGTGTAATTTTGCTTATTGAAACAATTCCTGAGAGTTTCGGAACACGTGGTCCTTATGTACGTGATGTACCGGGATTTGATAGCAAAGTATGTGTGCACCACAGCTTAGCCTAGGGGTGCCCTATTTCTAGATTAGTGCTGAGAATAATATACTAGTGATTATAATGTACTCCTTGTTAAATTGTGAATATATAATTGTTATAAATTAATCTTACCAGTAAAAAGGTGAATTACATGCAGGATAAGTTAGAAGGATGTGAATAAACCCCTATATTATTAATGTGAGGACAGGAAGTGGTATAGACTAGATAGTGAACAACATAACTAGGACGGGATAAGGATATACGTTAGGCGTGCACATTAGTTGAGGGGTGAGGACTCATATGAGAGCACGTAAAAATCATGTATATAATATTCACTGTTTAATGCAATTAAACACTTGTTATTTTTAAACTGTTTTCACCTCGGGCTCTGACCCGTTTGCTTTCAAATCTATTTTTCTTCTAAAACCTTTTAGGTACCCAACCATAGGGACGCCAGGCATAGGAGTTCCATTCCATTGACGTGATGTAGCTGCTGTGGAAGTTACAAGATCTCGATAGTAGACGCCTCCACATTCTACATTGATTATATTTCGGAGTCATTTATCTGTTAGGGCATGTCTCCCCTTTCCATTTAGAGACAGTTTTTTTCATACTTTCAGTTTCATTTCAGTTTTGGAGTTATTTGACTACTCAGACTTTGTATTTGGTTTTTATTCAGTATTTGGATTATTCAGAGGAGTGTTACTCCATACTCATTTATTATTCCATTATTATTTTGTTGTGATTGTGATGTGATTGTGGTATCGTTACCTAATAATTTATTTGGTTTCATGTTAATTTAATTTAGTAAAATTTAACTACTCACTTTTTAAATATAAGGTGGCTAGTAATTGTTTAAAAATATTTTCGACAGTGATGGTATGAACTGAACCAACTTGACATTTTGTATTTAATTGAATAAAGGAGTAGCTACCCGGTATTTAATTAGTTGAGGTGTCACAGGTGGTATCAGAGCATCGGGTTCTAGTGTCCTTAGGATCTATACGACTTGTTATGTTTCCGCTTAGCGTCCTCTGATATAGAGCCCTATATTTTAGGATTATTGTACTCTTTTGTGTATCTTACGCTCTTCAGCTATTTTAAGATATTAAATGTGGACTTATAATTTTTTTTTCTCATTTCAGATGCCTCCGCGATGTGCACATCGAGTTCCCAGGGGTGCCCAGCATGAGCCACATCCTGCACCAGTTCAGGGTTCTATGAACACTGTGGAAGTTGTCGCAATTGTAGCCCAGGCGATAAATGTCGCATTAGCTGTTGTGTAGCAGGCACCACCTCAGGCACCGGTGGTATCCACAGTTCAGGCTCATGCCTTCCCGTCTACTTGGGAACGTGTCCGTGATGCCTTTCAGAAAATGCACCCTTCGGAGTTTGTAGGTAGCTCCGACGTCATTGTGTCTAGTCAGTGGAAGAAGGACATCCAAAGGCACTTGAGGATGTACGAGTGTACGGATGTGCAGAGGCAGATACTGGCTACTTTTAAGCTGGTAGGAGCAGCGTTGCAGTGGTGGAAGTCTATTACCATCGCAGAGGAGAGAGATGTTCTTTCCATTCAGGAGTTCTGGGTGCGGTTCACCCGCAAGTATTTTCCCTCGGCAGTTTGCATCGAGATGAGGTGAAAATTGATGAACCTCAAGCAGGAGGGTAGGACAGTGGAAGAGTATGAGGTCGAGTTCACTAATCTTCTGAACATTATTCCCGATGAGATCCCTACTGAAGAGAAGAAGATCCAAAAGTTCATGGATGGGTTGACGTGGAGGATTCATCAGCACTTGCTAGGTAATCTCCCATTGGCCACTTATTCTGATGTGGTTAACACAACATTGCTTCACTGCCAGGACCACCTCTTTTACTTGTCAGAGGGTAAGCGAGCAGGAGAGTCCATCCATCAGGGCAGTATAGGGGGAAATGGTGCTAGCAGGGCACAATCAACTCAGGGTCAGCACATGCAGGGTGATCAGGGTCCCCAACAGGGAATTCTAAGAGATTTAGATCTGGAGGTTTCAGAAAGGATCAGGGAGGTTTTTAGTATGGCCAGCAGGGTCAGCACGGACATCAGGGACGGCAGGGCCAGCACGACTAACAACAATTTTAGCAGGGCCGCATGGTCAGGGTAGGAATGGTAACGGGCATCAGGGTCATGGGCAGCAGGGTCAGAGAGGGGAAAAATTTATGGGGGAATGTTTTATATGTGGCAAGATTGGCCACAAATGCCAGGAGTGCCCTGAAAGGGGCAGGGCCCCACAGCAGCATCAGCATGGTGCTCGATATGAGCCCCAGAGACCTATGTTTCTCGTCTCCCTCCCAACACCACTGCATATGCCAGTATTACCACCTATCCCAACAGTCCCAGTCCAGCAGGAATAACTTCAGTATGGACGAGTTTACCAGCTCCAACAGGCCACAGTCCCACAAGCTCCACCCGCTATTGAGGGTATGTTTTCTATTCAGGGGACTCTAGGGTGTATTTTATTTGACACGGGAGCCACACACTATTTTATTTCCATGAGATTTGCCCGCGCGATGGGGTTATTAGATACCGTGGAGAGCATTGTTACGTGTGTAGACTCACCGTTGAGTAGGGGTTCTGTGATTTCTCTTATATGTAGAGATGTGGGAGTAGAGATTGGGAGGTTTACTTTACCTGTCGATATGTTAGTGTTAGACATGTCTGATTACGATGCGATCATTAGTATGGATTGGTTGGTTGTGTATCGAGCCATGATTGATTGTTTCAGTAGGAGTATTATTTTTGCCATACCCGGGTAGGAGATGTTCCTATTGGCGATGCCTCATCCTGAGGGAGGATTGTCCACTCACATGTATTATATAGAGGAGGAGACCTCTAGGGAGGTGGTGATACCACTGGATCCGATTCCAGTTATTAGGGAGTTCACTGACGTATTTCAGGATATTATGAGATTACCTCCTAGTAGAGAGATAGACTTTGTTATCGATTGGACGCCGGGCACTCGACCGATAGCCTGCTCACCCTACCGTATGGCTCGAGTGGAGATGAGGGAGCTATGGGATCAGATAGAGCAGCTGTTGGGTCAGGGGATTATCCATAGGAGTACTTCACCGTAGGGTGACCCTGTGATGTTCGTTAAAAAGAGGGATGGATCTTTGAGGTTGTGTGTAGATTACAGGGAGTTGAATAAAGTCACGATACGGAATAAGTATCCATTACCCCGAATCGATGACTTATTCGACCAGTTGAGAGGATCTGCCTTCTTCTCAAAGATTGACTTGAGCTCAGGATACCATCAGTTGCGTATCAGGGGCAGGACGTCTCGAAGACTGCCTTCTTGATGAGATATGGTTCCTACGAGTTCAGGGTTATTCCTTTTGGCCTAACCAATTCCCCAACTGTATTTATGGACTTGATGAATAGGGTGTTCAGAGAGTTTCTAGACTAGTTCTTCATTGATGACATTCTAGTTTACTCCCAGACAGAGGAGGAGCATGCCGAGCACTTGAGGCAGGTTTTGCAGATGCTGCGTCAGAACGAGTTGTATGCAAAATATGAGAAGTGTGGATTTTGGCTGAAGGAGGTTCAGTTCTTGGGGCATATCATTTCGGACAGGGGAATATCTGTTGATTCAGGGAAGGTATCAGCGGTGAGGGAGTGGGGACAACCCACAACACCGATTGAGATACGTAGTTTCTTGGGCCTAGTAGGATACTACAGGAGGTTTATTCGGGGGTTCTCGAAGATAGAGGGTCCTTTGACACATTTGACACATAAAGGTGTGCCATTTATATGGAGTGGTGCTTGCCAGTTGGCATTCGACGAGTTGAAGGACAAGTTAACTTCAGCACCAGTGGTAGTATTGCCCAGGCCGGCAGTGGAGTGTTTAGTCTACACTGATGAGTCCTTACAAGGACTTGGGGGTGTATTGCAGCAGGAGAGTAAGGCTATAGCTTATGCTTACCATAAGCTTAAGCCACACGAGAAGAATTACCCCACCCACGACTTGGAGTTAGCTGCAGTCGTGTTTGCTCTTCGAATTTGGAGACATTATCTCTTGGGGGAGAAATTCTGTTTATTCACGAACCATAAGTCCCTACAGTACCTCTTCACACAGAAGGATCTGAACATGCGTCAACATAGGTGCCTTCAGTTCGTGAAGGATTATTAGTTCGATATCCAATACCACCCAGGGAAGGCTAACTTGGTAGCAGACGCGTTGAGCCGTAGGCCAGTAGGTGAGGTGTGGAAAGAAAAGTGGAAGGAGTTGGGACACCAGGACACAGTGGACTAATCATTCATGTCTGTGATGACAGTTATGCCCCAGATTATTATGATAGTGGTACAGGACCAGGCAGCAGACCCGTTCTGTCAAGAGCAGATAGTACGATTGTTAGCAGAGGGGTTCGAGTCTTATACCGTTAGTTCAGACGGGGGCTTACGTTTCAATAGGAGGTTAGTTGTTCCTGAGGGGGAAGACTTGCGACATGAGGTAATGACAAAGTCACATGGTTCACGATTCCCAGTACATCCTGGTGGGGATAATATGTACAAGGATATGAGGCGACAGTACTGATGGAGCGGGATGAAGAGATATATTGCGGAATTCGTTTCGAAATGTGCTATATGTTAGCTAATAAAAGTGGACCATCAGAGGCCGGTAGGACTTTTACAGTCATTAGAGATTCCTATGTGGAAATGGGAGAGCATTTCCATGGATTTAATCACGGGATTACCTACATCGCCGAGAGGGCACGACTCCATATGGGTGATCGTGGATCGGTTGACAAAGGTTGTTCACTTTCTGCCAGCCTGGATAGACTACACTACGGGATAGTATGCCCAGATCTTCATAGCTGAGATAGTGAGACTCCACGAGGTGCCACTCAATATCGTGTCCGATAGGGACAAGATATTTGTGTCACAGTTTTGGGAGAGTTTCCAGGAAGCCATGGGAACGGAGTTGCGATTGAGTACAGCCTATCACCCGTAGATAAACGGGCAGACCGAGCGGATAAATCATATGTTGGAAGAAATATTGCGTATGTGCATCCTAGACTTTGGAGGTGGTTGGGAGCAGTATCTTCCACTGGTTGAGTTTGCCTGTAATAACTCCTACCAGATCACTATTGGTATGGTTCCATTCGAGGCGTTGTACGGTAGACCTTGTCATTACCCAGAGTGTTGGATAGAGGTGGGGGATAACAAAATCCTTGGGTCGGGGGTGATTCAGGATACTTCGATGAGGATAGAGGTGATACGGAGCCATATTCGGGTAGCTCAGGACCGACAGAAGAGTTATGCCGATGCCAAGAGGTTCTTTCGAGAGTTCAATGTGGGGGACCAGGTGCTACTCAAAATGTCTCCCATGAAGGGGATTATGCATTTCGGTAAGGAGGGGAAGTTGTCACCTAGATATGTGGGGCCATTCCCTATCATCGAGCGAATCGGGCCAGTAACGTATAGACTTGGATTACCGGAACACTTGCATAGGGTCCATGACGTGTTCCATATTTCCTCACTAAGGAGATATCTTAGGGATGATTTGGCCCATACTCACATTGCTTTAGAGGATATCGATCTACATCCTGATAGTTCCTATGAGGAGGGGCCGGTTGCTATACTAGACCATAGCGAAAGGAAACTGAGGTCGAAGATAATACCGTTAGTACGTGTTCAGTGGCGGCATCAAAATGCCGAGGAGTCTACCTGGGAGCGTGAGGATGAGATGTGCGATCGTTATCCAGAGTTATTTTTGGCAGGTATATTTTATTTTTGAATTTTGGGACGAAATTCTGTTATTAGGGGGGAAGTATGTAATACCCCGTAATTTTATTGATTTTATTTAATGAGATTAATTAAATTAAATGGGCATTAATTAGAAATTAATCCGGATTTAAATACTAGCAAGACGTGAGTTGGTATTTGATTATGATGATAATGTTGAATATTACTGGATATATGTGGTAACATATGATTATTGAATTTATTAAAATTGTCGCGAGTCATAAATACGATAATTCGGGAAATTTAGTTGGGACGCGCGTGTCAGTCGCGTTAGGAATCAATTTAATTGGATTTAATAGAAAATTATAAATTTATCATTCGTATGGTCATTTTGAGTGCGCCAACATGTCCGGAGGGGTTAAAATAGTCAGAAAACACTAGCCGGGAGTTTAGTTTGGGTCCCGGGGCATTTTTAGACCAAACTGGTAACCCGTGAGGGTATTTTAGTCATTTTAAATTTTAAGGGATTTGGACACACGAATTTTAGGGTTTATTTAACAGCTATTATGAGGTCCATTAGGTCTATTATCATCAAAAAAAGGAAAGAAGTGGGCAACGTGAGAAAGAGGAGAGGTTACAGGAGGGTTACAAGCCATAACCACCATCCACCACCACTTTTGGACGGAAATTATGATCGTAGAAAGGGAGAGAACCAGTCTTTAACATCACCAGCAGATCAGAACACCAATTATAAGGCAAGTGATTTGATTTCATTAAGTTTCAGCAAATATATTATCCATGTAGATTAGAATTGAAGGCTAGACTTGTAAGATTGATAATTTCATGAATTGAGAGAAGTAAATCTTGAATATGGGTAGGATTTGAATGTAGTTAAATTCTGGAACTAATAAAGATTGAAATCAGAACCTTAGTAATAGAAATCCCGGGTTTAAAATTTAGTTTTAGGTTGTCTTGAATTGGAAGAAACTACACTAGGGTTGAACATGAAAAGTTTGATGCACATGTCGATATATATGTTGTTTGTGAGATGATTTGATTGTTCTAGAACGTTAGAAATGTGGTAATTAGGAAGGTATAACATGTAGTACGTTTACTTTGGATAATGGATTCATGTAATAGATATTGGAGATGAAACTAGGGCTAAAAACGCAGAAAAACGTGGGCTGTAACTGTTTGATCGATTGGATTGATCGATCAACATTCATGATCGATCGATCGACCTCCCCATAAATCGTCATATTTCCCCCCTTTTTGAATTTAAGCAACTCCAACCCTTGAAATTTACCGGTGGGGACCTTGTGAACACATTTAGATTTAATAAAGACCAGTAGGGGTATATGGGGCCCGAATTATATTAGAATTGAATTGGGACTTTATGTTAGACTTACTATAGTCCGAAGAGTTAGGTTCTATTTGAGATTGTGAGTAAATGAATTAAATCTATATAGTTGATAATTTAAGGTTAGAGACAGAGATATGGACCTTAAGAGTATTGAATTAATATGTGCTAATAATAGGAAACTTACTAACCTTTTTGGTTAGGTTTTAAGTACTTGAAACTATACGACGTGAAACTTATTGGCGGAATATATTATATATTACCCAAAAGTATGAGAGTGTACAAATTGGATTAATGGTATAGGGTTGAGAACATACCTTTAATAATATTATAAGTTATTTAAGTTGTGTGAATGCTTAGTATATGGATTATTATGTGTATGACATACCTACCATACTTGCTATCACGGGAGGTCGGCCTTCGAAACAGGTCCATTTAATATTTGTGTGCCTACGGGGGGGATTTAGATTGGTACCTCAAGGACATAGGGCTGTGAATGACTTATTTTTGAGTTAATAAGTCAACTGACCATGGGAGCATTGGTATGTGTGTGACCCATGGGTATGTGAACTATGTTCGCCTCCAATATGTGTGATTTTTCTTATTGAAACGGTTCCTGGGAGATTCGAAACACGTGGTCCTTATGTACGTGATGTATCGGGATTTGATAGCAGAGTATGTGTGCATCGTAGCTTAGCCTAGGGGTGCCCTATTTGTATATTTGTGTTGAGAATAATATACTAGTGATTATAATGGACTCCTTGTTAAATTTTGAATATAAATTATTGAGACATTTTGAATGGGATTCAAAATGAGAATTTTCTATCGTAATTGTTATAAATTAATCTTATCAGTAAAAAGGTGAATTACATGCATGATAAGTTCAAACGATGTGAATAAACCCCTATATTATTAATGTGAGGACAGGAAGTGGTGCAGACTAGATAGTGAACGACATAACTAGGACGGGATAAGGATATATGTTAGGCGTGCACATTAGTTGAGGGGTGAGGAACTCATGTGAGAGCACGCAACTATCATGTATATAATATTCACTGTTTAATTCAATTAAACACTTGCTATTTTTAAGCTGTTTTCACCTCGGGCTCTGACCCGTTTGCTTTCAAATCTATTTTTCTTGTAAAACCTTTTAGGTGCCCAGCCACAGGGACGCTAGGCATAGGAGTTCAATTGCATTGACGTGCTGTAGCTGCTGTGGAAGTTTTAGGATCTCGATAGTAGATGCCTCCACATTCTACATTGATTATATTTCGGAGTCATTTATCTATTAGGGCATGTCTCCCCTTTCCATTTAGAGACAACTTTTTCATACTTTCAGTTTCATTTCAGTTTTGGAGTTATTTAACTATTCAGACTTTGTATTTAGTTTTTATTCAGTATTTGGATTATTCAGAGGAGTGTTACTCCAGACTCATTTACTATTCCATTATTATTCTGTTGTGACTGTGATGTGATTGTGGTATTGTTAGCTAATAATTTAATTGGCTACATGTTAATTTAATTTAGTAAAATTTGACAACTCACTTTTTAAATATTAGGTGGCTAGTAATTGGTTAAAAATGTTTTCGACAGTGATGTTATGAACTGAACCAACTTGAAATTTTGTATTAAATTGAATAAAGGAGTAGCTACCCAGTATTTAATTAGTCGGGGTGTCACACCATACTTGCAATCACGGGAGGTTGGTTTTCGGGGAAAAGGGCAATGTTGTCTTTGTGTGCCTTCGGGGAGATTTAGATTGGTACCTTAAGGACATAGGACTGTGAATGGCTTATTTCCGAGTTGATAGGTCTGTTGACCATGGCAGCGTAGGTATGTGCATGACCCATGGGTATGTGAACTATGTCCGCCTCCAATATGTGTGATTTGTATTGAGACGGTTCCTGAGTGATTCGGAACACGTGATCCTTTCGCATGTGATGTACATGGATTTGATAGCAGAGTATGCGTGCATCGCAGCTTATCCTAGTGGTGCCTTATATGTATATATGTATTGAGAGTGGTTTATATATATACTTGTGACTGGTTCACTATTGCTTAGTAGATGTGAATAACTAAGATATTTGAATGGGCAAACAATGTGAGAATTTAATTAACACTTGAGATAAGTAATTTAATGAATGTGAATATGGGTTATGAATATGACTTGTTTGGGTGTTATGAGTAGATACCCTATGTTAGAAGAATTAGGCTATTCAAGAAGAAGTGGAAAAATTTTATAAGGCAAGGTTCATAGAAGATATTAAATACGCAATGTGGCTAGCCAACGTCGTGATGGTCAAAAAGAAAAATAATAAGTGGAGGATGTGTGCAGATTTCATCGATCTGAATAAGGCTTGTCCACATGATTTCTTTCCTTTACCAAGAATTAACCAGTTGGAAGATGCAACGTCTAGGCATGAGTTGCTAAGCTTCATGGATGCTTATTCTGGTTACAACCAGATTAAAATGAAGCCAGAGGATAGAGAGAGTACTTATTTTATCATAAGTCGAGGAACCTACTGCTACAATGTTATGCCTTTGGGGCTAAAAAAAGCTGGAGCCACGTACCAAAGGTTGCTTAATAAAGTGTTTGAGGAGAAGATCGAGAAAAATATGGAGGTTTATGTTGATGACATGTTAACCAAAAGCAAACCTGCTTCAGACCATATCAAAGATCTAAACCATACTTTTGATCAGTTGGAAAAGAACCAAATGAAGTTGAATCTGACCAAGTGTGTGTTCGGTGTGCATGAAGGGATGTTCCTTGGCTACATAGTAAATCAAAGGGGAATTGAAGCTAATCCAGTAAAAATAAAAGCATTGATAGAAATGCAATCGCCGACTTGCAAGAAAGATGTGCAAAGGCTTACTGGAAGAGTTTTGGCGTTAAATAGGTTTATGTCCCGAGCAACGGATAGATGCTTGCCATTCTTCAAGGTAGTACGCAAAATTTTTGAATGGAATACAGAATGTGAAGAAGCGTTCCAAGAATTGAAAAAATATATGGGATCACCACCCTTATTATCTCGACTAGTTGTGGGAGAGAGACTGTACTTGTATTTGTCCGTTTATGAGTCGGTAGTCAGCTCATCTTTAATTCAAACGGATGAAGGAGTTTAAAATCCACTTTATTACATGAGTAAAGCATTCCGAGGAGCTGAGATCCGGTACCCACACTTGGAGAAATTATCCTTAGCGCTTATTGAAGCTTCTCGATGAAAGAAACCTTACTTTCAGCCACACACAGTAGTTGTTTATATCGATTTACCTCTTCGCCAAGCTCTCCACAAATTAGAAAAATCAGGAAGATTCTTGTACTTGGCAATTGAGCTGGCAGAGTGCGATATAATCTATGAGTCAAGGTCTTCATTGAAGGGACAAGTAGTTGCGGATTTCATTGTAGAACTCACTTATCCGGAGGTAGCCGACCAACAAAGCTTGGCGGCCAAGTAGACTTCTTCAGAGGAGAGTTCAGCCCAAAGGCAAGCAAAGGTCGTGGCCGATCAATCGAAAATATCTGAAAAGAAGGATTTGGCTCAGAAATATGAGGATGAGTACAAGAAAATATTCCATTATGGAGTCATATCAACTGAGAACTTCATTAGTGACATACTAATATGGAATTTGCACGTGGATGGATCATCGTGTGCAATAGGCAGCGGGGAAGGTATAATACTTTATACTCCTGATAATATTGATGTTGAATATGCTCTTAGGTTTCAATTCAAATCTTCCAACAATGATGCTGAATATGAAGCCTTGATAGTTGGATTAGAATTATCTCACTCACTGGGTGCCGACCAAAATTATGGCGCATAATGAATCACAGTTGGTTGTAAATCAAGTGCTCTAAATTTATGGAGTAAAGGGAGAATTCATGGAGAGATACTTAGATAAAGTTCTGGAAGTTATTTTAAAACTTTCGATTGTACAAATGAGAAGGATACCAAGATTGAATAATGCCTGAGCTGATGCACTTGCGCAGCTAGCTTCAGCCACTAGGGTTGAACTTCGGCGGACCATACCCTTAGAAATTCTAGAAAAAATATGCATTGATGAAGATTTGATGGTCATTTTCGTGGGTATAGATTTGGGGCCTTCTTGGATTGATCCAATAAGGGGATACATTAAAGCTGGAATCTTGCCAAAAGATCCTAAAGAAGTCAAGAAGTTACGGCATAAAGATTTTAGGTACGCGTTGACCAATGACATCCTTTATAGAAGAGGATTAATAATCTCTTTAATACGATGTGTTCATTCGAAAGAAGTAGAAGACCTCATAAAAGAGGTTCATGAAGGTTCTTGTGGCGCACATACGGATGGTTGGACGCTACTTCAGGATTAATACACAAGGATATTACTGGCCGATAATGAAAGAAGATTGTAAAGCCTTTACAAGAAAATGTGATAACTGCCAGATATTCTCAAATATTAAGAAGGTACCAAGTGTTGTTCTGGTACCAATCACTTCTCCATGGACATTTATAATTTGGGGGATAGACTTGGTCGACCCACTGCCGACCACTAAAGGAAGGTTCAAATATCTTGTTGTAGCTGTTGATTAATTTACAAAGTGGGTGGAGGCGGAACCATTGATAGAATCGCCTTATGAAAGGGTTTACCGGTTCATTTAAAAGAACATCCTCTACAGGTATTGAGTACCTTATGCTTTCATCATAGATCATGGAACATATTTTGACAATGAATAATTTGAAGAATATTATGTTAAGTCCAAGATCCAAAAACTCCATTTCACTCCAGCTCATCCACAAAGCAATGGCCAGACATAAGTTACAAACAGAACCTTGCTTAATGGGTTGAAGAAAATACTTGATGATACCAAGGGCAACTAGATCAATGAATTACACTTTATTCTTTAGGCCTACCAAAAAACACCAAGAACTGCTACTGGAGAGACCCCATATATGTTAGCATTTGGGACAGAAGCCATGGTACCAGTCGAGTTAGGTTTACCAACGCATAGAGTTCTAAACTTTAACTGTCCATAGAGTGATTTGATGAGAAGGTTACATTTAGATATGTTCGAAGAAGTTATAGAGGATGCTGCTCTTAGGAATGCAACGTACCAAGTTTGTACTGCTTGTTTTTACAATAAAAAGGTGAAACCGACCAACCTGAAACAAGGCGCTTATGTCTTGAAGAAGGTCATACAGAAGAACAACAAACTTGAAGCAAATTGGCATGACCCATATTCTATTTCAGTAGTAGTATGACTTGGAACATACTGAATTGAAACACTTGAGGGGGAAGAGTTCAAAAATCCATGGAATGTCGAGCACCTTCGCAAATATTATCAATAAATTCAGATGTTGAACGATTGTATTCTCTTTGATTTTAAGTAAAAGTATTTCCAATTCAATAAAATGTCACCAGTGAATTTTTCACCTTTTTTAAATTTTTTTGGAGTATGGCTATATATATATACCCGACCACTAACACAAAAAATGAATTTACAATTCAGAGTTGGTTAGTATTATTAATTTACTTTATTAAAAGTTTATAAAAAGTTATATATATTCTCCTGACTAAGTTAAAGATCGTAAGACCAATAAACCATTCCTAATTGGAGTGATTACGTACTTTCCTCAATACACTTCGTCCCGATTAAGTTAAAGATAGGAAGACTAGTAAAGCATTCCTAATTGGAATGATTACATACTTTCCTCAATACACTTAATCTCCACTAATAACTAATGTTAAATTTGGATGTAAACATCTGAGGGTATTAGTAGAATATATGGATTTATCGCTGATAATTAATGCCAAAATTTGGGTTCTGAGTGCATTAGTAGAACCTATGATTATACCATAGGTAACTAATGTTAAAATTGGAATATATCCAAGGCATTAATAGAATCTATGGTCTTATAAAATACAATTTGACATTTATAGTGTTTGATTACAAAATACAAGAGCAAAATACAGGAAAATTATTCAATGGGGCATTTTCCTTGAGCCTTGGAAATCGTCTGCACTCTCTTCATGCCTGCAAGAGTGTCATCCAGTATATAAGGAGAATTAATGAAGTTGGAATCCTCCAATATATGATTGTTACTACTACTAGGCTGGTTAATCTGATGTAGAGGCCAAACAATTTCCAACTCATTATGGAGTCTATAATCTCCCAAATACTTGGTAATTAGGTAGGAGGGAATGGAAGTAAAAGGGATCCAAGATACATTAATCTTGAAGGGAGGTTTCTCGCAAGTCAAGAAACTGGGATCATTCCAGTCCCACAACTCACTGTCCTGGTCATGCTTTAATAAGGTTAGCCAGTTTTTCCATCCCCACTTGTAGCCTTCATGATTGCTTTGAGCAATTTGATCATCAATGTGACCAAGGGCTTCATTGTAGCACTCCATCCAGACTTCTCTTGGTTATTTATGGAACTGGAAGGTCAACCTCTCAATTTGCTGCTGGAGTTTTTTCAAAACGTTGTCTTTCGCTCTCAGTTGAAGTGATTAGTCAGCAATGGCCTTATTTTTAGCTTCCAATTGAATGGATGGATCAACAATGGATTGAGACTTGGCCTGAAGCTAAACTGACTGGTCGGCAAGAGTTTTCTTAGTCCTAACCTCTTCCATAGTTAGTCGATTGGATCTTGGTTTCATTGAAGTTTGACCAGATTTAGTCTTCTGCAAAGCCTCAAGTTCTTCAATCAGTTTGGCATTTTCGTCCTCCAAGAAAGAAGCTCCATCATTGGTATTGTTGGCAATTGATTTCTTTAAAGTTCCAAGCTCATTATTCAGCTTATTTTTATCCTCCTCGAGGAGTTTGGATATCTCCCTAGCTTCATCAGCTTCTCATCCAAGTAAGAACTCCTTTCTTCTGTAACGGGAGGAATATTTTTAAAGCTTCTGATCAAATCCCCAACCTTCACTCAGAGCCTTATATTTGGATTCATAATCGGCGTGGATTAAAGTCCTTCTGTTGTCGTGGTCAGCTTGCATATCTTCAATCATCTCGTAGTAGGAAACATTATTTTCTACTGCCCTGTTCAGTAAACCATACACATGAAGATAAGATTCTCTAATTTGGTCGGATGGACTTGGACCCAGAATGCCGACCAAGTCTTCTTCGGATAAGATGAAGTGCTCAGCTTCCAAAATGCTCCTATTTCGCCTAAATAGGCCGGATTCATTCAGAAGAAGAGATTTCCTAAGTCCAAACTGAATAATGCAAATACACAAGTATAATTTCAAAAAAACACAAGGCATGGGAGCTCATTTAATCAAAAAAGAAGGCATGGACACAATTAAATAAAAAGCAACATTGTTTTTAATTTATAGATAAAAGGATTACAATTTCTTAGTCCTATTGCATGGCCAAAAATAACAAAAAGAAAAACAAAGGAGTTAGACCTTCTCCTTATCTTGTGCTTGGGTGCCAGAAGGTTGGTCGGTAGGAACCTCTTCATTGACAAACTTCAAAGAAGACTCAACTGTATGAACATAAGATTCTCCAGAGCCCATTTCATCATCAAATTCCTCCTCCAAGTTACGAGGAAGACCAGGATCATGTCTAAGGAAGATCTATGAATTCTCAGCAACTTTAATCTCTTTCAAATCCTCCGACCAACCCTTCTTGAAGGATTTCTTTCGGATAAACTCTATTTGGATAGAAACAACAACAAAGGCCTTGTCCCATCCCTTATTGAAGGAATCCTATTTGGTCTTCTTATTCTTGGCCTTCTCGGCGACCAAATTAGAGCCAGGCCAACAATCTTCTCCTCAACGGACCTCAAAAGAATTTGATTGTCAATAAGTTTATTCTTGGCCAGTTTGGCCTGGTTCTCGGTGGTAGTCAGGCTAGCCTCAGCAATTGTTAACTTGGTCTCAACATTGACCAATTTTTCTTCCATAAAAATGGCCCTATCATTGGCCTTTTTCAACTCGGCAGCCCATGATTTTTCTTTATTGGCCAAGGATAGTTGACTATCAGCCAAAGACTATCTAAGAGTTTCAAAGACCTCTTCAACATCACCATTAGAGGAGCGAATTTGGTCGTCCTTCTCCAGCATCTGATTAAAGTGGCCAGAACTGCACAAATAATATCAAGATGTTAGAGAAATGACAAGAAAGAAAGAGATAAGTTATACAAAGGGAAATAAAGTACCAAGGCTAAGCTCTGGCATGCAGTTTCTGCCAACTTCAAACGTAGCAAAGAGGCAAGAGAATCCCTATCAGAATAATGGGTACCAGATTGGATTAATCTCCTAGCATCCCCATGAGGGATGATAATTGAGGATGACTCTTCAACAGTCAAGTCCTGTTGAATTTTTTCGACCAAGACTTAGTCGACAAAAATTTTCTCGACCTGTTTCTCAGGAAGACCTTTCTTTAATCTCCTAAACTGAGGAGCAGCCACGTCAATTTCCCCAGAGCTGATAATCTGGGGGATTAGCTCAGTGGTGGGGGCAGTTTTACCAAGCTATGTAGCATCCACAGCTCTGTCGATCATCTCAGCACCAACTTCCTTAGCACCACTTTTCTCAGCACCAAATTCTTTGGAAATTGGAGGAGATGAAGAGTTGGACATCAAGTTGGGAATTTTTCTCTTACCCATGGCAACCAAAGAGGACAAAGGAATGTCTAAGAGTTCAAGAGAAAAAGAGGTCCTAATAGCAGATTCCTCAGCTGAGGTATAGGGAATAAGTTATTCTTCAAGGTTTATGGGCTCAATAGTTGAAGATATGGTGGGTCGAACAACAAATGAAGTAATGGAGGTCATGTATTGCAGTAAGTGAGAGGCATCTCTAGGATGCTCAACTTCACCAAGTTTTTGTTGAAGGCCCCACAAGAATTCCATCTCACGAAGGTTGACTTCACCAACCTTAGGACACTTCTTCTTGCTTTCAACTGCAAAGATACTACAAGGAATGTTAGATGACAAATAAATAAATAGTTGGATAGCAAAAGAGGAAAAAATAAAAAAGTATAAATTGGCAACCTATGCCACGTCCTTTTTTAGGACACCTGGGTCCACCATACATTTCCCCTTCATTCAATAAAGAATATTACCAGTTCTTAACAACAATGCCATAGTCAAAGTAATCCTTATTGGAGTCCAAAAAATTAATAACTAAAGCCGTATTGACAGACCTAGACTTTAAATAATATGTGGCATCACTGGTAACCCATCTATAACAGTACATCAGCTCAGGGAGGCCAATGTGGGTTCCATAAATTTGATTAATTCTATGGATACCATTAACAATCCTCTAGGTATTGGGGGCTACTCTGGAAGGAACAACATCAAAATACTGAGAAAAATCCAAAAAGAAATAATTGGGGGGAAAAGTGAAGCCACACTTAGCTATAAAAAGTGAGGGAATCCAATGACCTCAGGAAGAGGGAAGACATCGAAAGGGGGATTGGGCAGAGTTTCTAACTCAACACAATTTGGATATTCCTTTCCCGCCTAAAATCATCTAACGAAAGAACGAAATAAACCATGGTAATGGCAGCAAAGACTGAAATTGAAGGAAAAAGAAGAAAAGAGAGCTTACAAGAAGGTAATGGCAGAAAGATGAACGCAGAAAGAACGCTTGGGTATGAAGAAAGCTTGAAAGATGGAAAGCTTGAGAGTTTAAAAGTGTTTGGTAAAGCAAATACACCAAAGTCTTGTTTTTTCTACTTTGCCTCAATAATGGTGCAAGTAATGATTAATGTGCACTAACGATTGATCTTCTGACGACTTATCATATTTAAAAGCACAAAATTACTAGCGTACCCTTTGGCGATTCAAAAAATTCAAAACATTTACAAAAATGCCATAATGGAATCAAGGAATGTAAGCTTTTCACAAGTCCTATAGATCGGCTCATGTCGACCAACCATGCAATATACATACTCCATCCTTTCATCAAAAATCCCAAGAATGAAGTATTGGGAGATTTTTTTTATACTAAAATTTATCCATCTAGGTGAACCAATCAGCAAAGGACACTTGTCATCCTACGTGGTAACTCTTCCTAGTCAGGAAGCACTTAGTCAACCTGAAGATAGTTCCTCGAGAAGAATGCCGACCAACACCAGGGATGCCGACCAACCGCCAGAATGAAAATCATCAAAATAAACGAGGAGTCTCAATACAATCAAGGGTCTTTTTAACAACAAATGAAGTGTTAAATAACACATTCATAATGTACTCACACATTCATCATGTACGGGTGTAAATGATTAATTATATAAAAGCATTCCAACCCTTGATCTTCTGATCACTATAAATACATTGTACACCCTTCATCAAAGGGCATGACATGTGAGAGAACCCAAGATTGGGATAAAACGGAGTCTAGGGAATTATCCTTAATAAAGATACCTAGTTTTCTGTAATCTCTGAAATCAATACAATAACATTGGACATAGGCTTTCTTACATAGCTGAACAACTTAAAAAACTCTCTTGTCTTTTACTTAATTGTTGTTCTACAATTCTATTTTTATCTGTGATTCTTAATTTGGATCTAGTCCATTTTTTGACATCAACATGAACGATCGCCATAAAATACTTCATAGTTGAGGAATATTATGGAAACAATTGTATTAATACTCAATATACCCATGTAGTTCATTCCAAATCCAAAGAGAAACTCACAAAATAAATTAAGCTTCACACAATTCAACACAATTATATTTTCATTAAACTATATTCAATAACTATATATATATATATTGGGATTCCAAGGAACTAATTCCTCAAGGAAACCGTCTCGCAAAAGACGGTAAGTTTCTTCAGGCACTCCTTTTTTTCTTTTTCTCGTTTTCTCATACCACACTAGTCAATGAGCACTACTAAGTCCATATATTCAGGAATAGTGTAAAAGACAAAAATGATCCGAGCATGCTTTTCGAAATTCATTTTGTGGCATGGACACCTATTTCGTGTGTTATTAGAGGATAATTTGAAGGGGTACTTTGAGAGTCTCCCACTAAAGATGTGTTTCAATGACCCGTTGACACGTGTCACATATCACAAAATTAAGTCCAAAAATCATGTCTCCCTAACATTACCGTATAAAGCTCAAAGAAAAATAAATATTAATCAACCCTTTCTATTTTTATACAGAGATTCAAATACTCGAATTGTTGCCTGACTGATGTGGCATCAGATATGGACAAAGTTAAAAATAGCTATCCAAGTTAAAACCAGTAATCTCCAGAGCTTTTCACCCCCATGTCGTTAAATTACATAACTAATTTTCTTTTTTCCTTTAAATTAAAATTTTAATCAATTGATCTCCTAAAATTATTCACTTTGCACGAATATGATTCAGTTAAAACACGACATAATTTTTTTATTACCTAATAGAAACAAGAACTGAAAAAACTCGATAAGATTCAATTAAAATAGAATATGGATTTTTTTACATAACTCGAACACGACACGAAATTTCATTTTCACCTAATACGAACACGACACGAAATTTCATTTTTCACCTAACACGAACATGACCCAAATATAGCACGTCATATGAAATCTTATTTTTTTGACTTAACATGAACATAACGCAATTAAAACACAAGCGAAACAAGTTTTAGCTAATACAACTACGGCCCAAATAAAACATAACACACCGCGTATTTGTTTTTTCCTAACACTAAAATGACCGAAATAAAACACAACATGGATTTTTTTATTACCTGGCACTAGCACTACCGAATTGAAACACGACGACCCAATTGTTTTCTACCTAACACAAATATCAACCATATAAATAGTGTCCTATTTTATTTGGGTCATGTTCATAATATGTATAAAAATACAATTTTGTGTCGCTTCATATTTTATTTGGTCGTGTTTGTGTTAGGTGAAAACACCGATTTCATGACATGTCCAATTTTAATTTGGTGGTCTTTTAGTTATAAAAATTGCATTTCGTGTCGTGTTTTAATTGAGTTATGTGTATGAATTAACACTGACAACGGGTCTCTCTAAATGTTATTATGAAATACATAATATATATTAAAAAATACATGCAGTTACGATTTTAGACATGATAAGAACTAACAAAATATGTTGCGTTCGAGTTGGGTATTCTAGTATCAAAGCATTTTCATGTCAAAAGTGTCTTATCTTATTATATATGATCTCACGAATCAAGAACATGCATCTCAATCTCTTTCTAGGTTTTCCTTACAGATTGTGTGGTTTTTGAAGATGTTTGGGAGGGCACCTAAGAAGAGGGATAACACCAAGTACTACGAGATTTTGGGTGTTTCCGAGAGCACTACCCAGGATGATATCAAGAAGGCTTATCGTAATGCTGCCATCAAAAACCATCCTGACAAAGGCGGTGATCTAAAAAAGTTTAAAGAGCTTTCCCAAGCCTATGAGGCTCTGAGTGATCCAGAGAAGCGTGAGATATATGATCAATATGGCGAGGATGATCTTAATGAGGGATTGGGTGGTGTTGGAAATGGTAGGCATGACTCATTTGACATCTTCTAGTCCTTCTTCGGTGGTAGCCCATTTAGTGGTTATGGTGGAAGAAACATAGGCAGAAGACAAAAAAAGGGATAGGATGTGGTTCACCATCTAAAGGTTTCTTTGGAGGATCTCTTCAATGGGACATCTAAGAAGATTTACCTTTCACGCAACGTTCTCTACTCCAAGTGCGAAGGCAAAAGTTCCAAGTTAGGTGCTTCAATGAAATGTGCTAGTTATCAAGGTTATGTAATGAAGGTTTTTATTAGAAACTGTTGTAACCTAAAAAATATTAGGCCATCTGGATCAATGAAGCAATGACACCTGTAAATCTCATGTCCACGTTGTCTGCAGAAAGTAAAATTTGGTCAGCTCAGGTACTTTTGATCAGCTCTTCATCCGACCACACCCGAGAATATGAACCATCAGGAACCTGAAGAGACATGCATGGGGAACCTCAACAGTCCTTATATTTATGCACGTGAATAACATCCATCTCCATTCTTATGTGTACAGGCGTAAATGTTTCACGTTATAAAATCATTCAACCTTTTGAGATTCTCGAAACTATAAATACACCATCTCCCCCGGCTGAAGGGGGGATGAATTATCCACTTATATTCAAGATATTGGAATAAAACCCTAAATACTATTGCCCCGTGGATATAGGATCCGTTCCTCGGGTTAACCACGTAAAAAACCTCCGGTGTCTTCTCTATATTTTCATTCTCTATTTTGACTGTGATTATAAATTTGGTCCTTAAGAGCTATGATACATAATTCAAATTTAGACATCAACATATTGACATCATCTGTGGGAAACATCGAGTCATTGTAGTTTCCTAACCTTTTTAAACCAACTTTTCATACCTTATGAACATGTCTTATATCTCTAAAAGAAGTTTGGCTAGAGAAAATGCTTCCAATCCTTCTCTTCCTCCTGGTATAAGAGACCTATAAGTAATTCTACTCAACGTTGTCAGGGGACGGGAGGCGATGCAAGAAACCTTACGAAAACTTTATCCTCTAGGAGGGAGACGCCACTACCCCTGCCAGAAATGATAGAAGAAAGTCAAGATACTCCAGATCTACAAAAGACTAGTCTTACCATCCCGGGGTAAAATCCTTAATCAGATCTACTGATTACTATGATGGTTGATCTCTTAAGATAGAACGACCGAGGGTCATAGAAAGGTTGAGCAAGGCCTCCGCCTTCGATCATATTGGTCCCTGAGTGCCTAGAAGACATCATAGGTATCCAGATAGATCACGTGATCTTTGTGCTAACCATCATGAAGGGTCAGGCAGGTCTAGATCTAGCATTCGAGGATTCGTGCGTGTCGAGCAGACCTCTCAGGAAGAGAGCTCAATACGAACACACAATAGGGCTACCCAAGCTACTTTAACTAAATCTAAGCCCGAAGATTATTCCTGGAAAGGATCAATACAACGACTGAAATACCACTTAGGGTAGATAGCGAAGACCAAAAATCCCTTACAATAGAGCTTTATGAAGGGATCTCATTTTATTTCAGCTTTTGTGGAATTCCCCACAACGTCCAAATTCAAGACACCAGTGGTTACTCCCCAAGTATGATGGAAAAACTGACCCCATCCTCCATATTGAACAATACCGAAAAATGGATGATATTTATTAAGTTCCAAATGAGATGCGTTGTTGAGCATTCTCAAGTACCATCACTGGATCTGACTAGATTTGGTGTAATAATCTTCCCCGAGGACAAATCTCTAGCTTCCAATAGCTCGCTGAGCTATTCATTAGCAACTTTTGCTTTGGATCCAAACTTATAAAGAGGGTAGCTCACTTACTAAGCGTTCGTTGGTGATTAGGGGAGACCACGTATGAGTATATAACTCGTTTTAACAGTAAAAAGTTGGAAGTGGTAGATTATGAAGAAAATACCACTATTAATGGTCTAATGAGTGGATTTCTTCGCGAAAAGTTATACTATGTGTTGGAAAAATATCCCCCCTAAAACCATAACTGAGTTAATGGATAAAGATGGAAAAATTATGAATGTCTAGGAAGCTATGTCCGTAAAAAAAACTCCCAGTGCCAAGTACGACCATCCTAAGAATTCTAATTAGAAGGAGCAAAAAGATAAGAAAACCGAGAAATGCAAGAAGTATGAGGAATACACTCCTCTCACTGTCGGTGTGCATCACATCCTAGAAGAAATCAGAGGGAGAAGATACCTCAAATGGCCCAGAAAGCTAAAGTCCCCTCCGAACAGGAGAGACAAGTCTAAGTATTGTGAGTTTCACAAGGACTATGGGCACACGACTGACAATTATATTCCTTTGAAAAATGAGATTGAAAGTCTAATTTTACATGGCAAGATGTCCAAGTTCGTTAATAGGTCAGAGGAACGAGAATCTAGGAGGCGATTAGAATATCCTTATAAAGGATGAGATACCAAGAAAATAAGTCAAGAAAATGATTCAGAAGAAGACCTGGATCTGCTAATGAAACCTCGAAAGACTAAAATTGAGGTAAAAACGATATCTTTTGGCTATCATTTTATCGCAGGAGGAGATATTGGTGGTGGTGATGAGATAGCTGAAATCAAATGCTATTTTAATGAAGCTAAAGAATGCTCCTATATTCGGCATATCAATTTATCCGATGATGTTGATGGTCGACCAAGGAAAGTAAACAAAGATAAGTTAGTGATCGATTTCTCCAAGAATGACATATTAGGAGTGCTCTATGCACACGATGATCCTTTGGTCGCTACCATGAGAATACATGAAGCAAGGATTTCTCTAATTCTGGTGGACAATGGTAACTTTGCTGACATTATGTTCTATAATTATTTCAATAGTCTAGGATTACGAGACAAGAAGTTGGATCCCTATCAAAGGCCCCTAATAGGCTTCTCAGAAGAAAATGTATACCGTTTGGGGACTATCAAGCTACAAGTTTTAGTCACATAGCCATCTAGCAGCACTGAAAGGATTCATTTCTTCATCTTAGACAAGAACGTTCGATCGACCTATAATATGATTCTTAGAAGGGTTGACTTGAAAAAGTTCGAAGTAGTACCATATACTGTCCACAAGTGCCTGAAGTTCCTCACTCATTATAGGGTCAAAGTCATTACTGAAAATAAATTTAAAGCTAGAGAATGACACTGCACTTCATCCCACTAAGAAGAAGTACATAAACTTACTGCAACTTACCAGATAGAATCTTTATATCCTCGTAAAGAGGCTGATTTAGTCAAAGGATAGGTTGTTGAAGCCATGGAAACAATTTTTTTGGATGACCAAAAACTATAAAGAAACACACAGATCGACTCAACCATGGAACCAACTCTCATACGAAAATTGATCAATTTTCTTAGAGAGCGAAAAAGTGTGTTCGCTTGGAGTCATGAAGATATGCCACGAATTGTTTCTGAATTTATCTGCCATGAGTTGAATATCCTAAAAGATGCCAAGTTGATCAAGTAAAAGCGGTGGATCTTCAGTCCTGAGAAGAACATGGATATCCAAGAGGAAGTGGAAAATCTACACAAGGTAAAGTTTATTGAAGATGTCAGATATCTAGAGTGGTTGGAAAATGTAGTAATGGTAAAAATAAAAAAACGAAATGACGCATGTGTGTTCACTTCATCGAAAAAAATAAGGAATTTCCTACAGATCACTTTTCTTTGCCCATAATTAATCAATTAGATAATTCCACAACATGGTATAAATTACTTTTCTTCATAGATGTATATTTGGGATTCAACCAGATCAAAATGATGCCATAAGACAAGGAACAAACATCCTTCATCATTAGTCGAGGTACTTACTACTACAATGTTATGCTTTTGGGGATTAAAAACACAAGAGCAACATACCAAAGGCTGGTCAATAAAGTTTTTGAAGACCAGATCGATAAAAATATGGAAGTTTATGTGGATGATATGAGCCGCTGACCACATCAAAGACTTAAGCCAGACAGTTGACCAGCTACAAAAGCATTAAATGAAAATCAATCTGACCAAATGTGTGTTCGACGTACAATAAGGGTTGTTCCTTATATTCATCTTAAATGAGAGAGGACTTGAAGCCAATCCGGATAAAATCAAGGCATTGATCGATACAAAAACTCCCTTGTGCAAAAAATATGTTCAGAAGTTAACAGGAAGAGTAGTTCGATTTGTCTCCCATGCAACTAATAAATGTTTTCCATTCTTGAAAGTGATCCAGAAGACATTCAAGTGGAATGACGAAATTGAGAAAGATTTCCCAGAATTAAATTTTTTTTGGGGATCTCCACCATTGCTCTCCCGACCAATTCTAGGAGAAAAATTATATCTATACCTTACTGTATCCAAGTCAGCTGTCAGCTCAACCCTCATCCAATTGGAGAATGGAATCCAGAATAATATACCAGTAAGGCTTTTCAAGGAGCTAATTCGATATCATCGCTTGAAAAAATTTTCTTTAGCTCTCATTGAAGCATCAAGAAGAATGAAAACCTACTTCCAGGCACATACCATTGTGGCATACAGATATTTTCCATTATACCAAGCTATCCACAATCCGAAAAACTCAGGGAGATTGATTATTTTGGGCTATAGAACTGAGAGAGTATGATACACTCTATGAGACCCGAACAACACTGAAAGAGTATGCTATTGTTGATTTCATAATAGAATTTACCTATAAGGAAACCATAATCGATCATAAGGGGAGAAAGGTCGAGAAAACTTCCATGGAAGAGAGATCAAAGCCGAACCAAATAGACTTCTTAGGGAGATAGCTCTAAGTCGGACAAACCAGAATCGTGCACTGGTCAAGATATTTTCAAAAAGTGTGAAGAACAGAGCAAAATATTATTCAAGTAAGGATCTCTGAATGATGGGAGATTTGATGAAGAAATCCATGTCTGGAAGTTATATGTTGATGGATCTTCTTGTTCTTCTGCAGTGGGGCAGGATTAATTTTAAATACCCATGATGATATAGATGTGGAGTACCCTCTTTGTTTTCAATTTTAAGCTTCCAATAATGAGGCAGAATACGAATCCCTGATCACCGGTTATAACTTGAATTGTCATTAGATGTCGAGTAGGTTTTCACTCATAATGATTCCTAACTGATCGTTAACCAATTGCTCAGGATATATGGAGTCAAAGGAGAACTGATGACAAAATACCTAGTCAAGGATCAAAACACTATGTCCATGTTTCGGGCAGTCAAAATAGTCAGAATTCCAAGGATTAAGAATGCTCAAGCAGATGCACTTGCTCGACTTTCTTTAACAACCAGGACATAATTAAAAAGGACCATTTCGGGGGAAATCCTAGCAAATAGGAGTATAGATGAAAAAGAATTAAACTTAATAGCACTTGATCTGGGCCCCTCATAGATGTATCCATAAAAGGGTACATTGACAAGGGATTACTAACTGAAGATTCAAAAGAGGCCAAGAAGTAGAGGTATAAATCGGCTAACTATGCATTGGAGGGAGGTGTTAAGTACAAAAGAGGATTTACTGCCTCCTTAGTTAGGTGTGTTAACACAACAGAAGTACAAGACCTGATCAAAGAAGTTCACGAAGGATCATGCGGAGCCCACTCAGCCTGATGATCGTTGGTGCAATGAGTAGACACATAAGGATATTACTAGGTGATCATGAAGAAAAATTTCTCTTCACACGCTAAAAAGTGGGCCAAGTGCCAAAAAATTGCTGCTATACATAGATGACCGTGGGCTACTTTGACACCGATCACTTCCCCTTGGCCATTTTACCTATGGGGATTCAATTTTCTTGGCCCCTTGCCAAGGATGAAAAGGAGATTTAAATACTTAGTTTTTGCCATAGACTACTTCACAAATGGGTGGAAGCTGAGTTGTTGGCTGGCATTCCTTATGAAAGGGTTTACCTGTTTATATTAAAGAATATCATAAGCTGATATGGCATGCCATATGCCTTCATTGCTGACCATGGATCCCAGTTTGACAACCAAGAGTTTTGAGGATTATTATGCTCAATCTAAAATCTAAACGGTACATTCTCCACTAGGTCACCCACAATGCAATGGTTAGACAGAGGTGACAAATAAAACATTACTTAATGGATTAAAAAACTGATTTAAGGATGCTAAGAGCAACTGGATTGACGAGTTGCATAGTATCTTACGGGCTTTTAGAACCACCTCGAGGATAGCTACTGGGGAAACTCCATACATGTTGGAATTTGGAGCAGAGGCAGTAGTCCCAACAGTGATTGGTTTACTAAGTCACAAGGTGCTCAACTTTGACTTTCCCAAAAGTGATATAATGATGAGACTTAACCTCGACTTAGTGAAAGAAGTAAGAGATAATGCCAAACTTCGGGTAGCTACTTATCAACAACCTACTGCCAAATTCTATAACAGAAGAATGAAGCCAAGAAATTTGAAAGAAGTAGACTCTGTCTTCAAAAAGGTAATCCAGAAAAATAATAAGCTGGAAGTTAATTGGCATAGCCCATATCATATTTCTACAGTTGGCCGACCAGCTAGCTATCGCATAGAAACACTTGAGGGGGAGAAGTTCAAGACCCATGGAATGACAAGCACCTTAGTAAGTATTATCAATAAGTGTGAAAGGTTTCAATGAATATGTAGATTCTATAAGCAATTTAATGAGCAATTTATTAGTTTGTCATCAATCAACTTCCATTTTATGTTTTTCTTTTTTAGGAGTATATTGGAGATATAATAATCTCAATTACAATGTCACTGAGACAAGATCATGTCACATTATGTATGTCTTCATCTTTGACAAGTCACCAAACAAAATAAAAGTTTCATGTATGATTTAAAGTCAAGAACAAGAAGTTTTACCAAACCAGGTTAGGAAAAAATCCTAATAAGCTTGGTCGCCTATGGTAACTAACTCAAATATTTAGTTTCTAAATGCCAAGATCCATTTGGACAAACATAAATGTGTTAGTAGATCCTAAGGCTGGACAACTTAGGTTCGTCCAAATAGGTAAATAGTCATGTATAATTGGTCTGCTAATAGCAGACCACATAATCTTCATACTTCACCACTGATAGGCCTAAAAAACTTATATATTCTTATTTAAGAAATTCATTACATCCTTAAACCAAAAATTACAGGATTAAAAATTTGATCAACTGGACGTTTCCCCAGCGATTTATCCATTCCTTCGGGGGGGACATCAAGAGTGAATGGTCGAGCTATGGAACCTAGATATCTAAGCCTCTTATGTCTGCTAGAACTGGTCCTATTTAACAAATGTTAAGGTTGGGTCAAAGTCTCTCCATCTTGCAGACCATAATCACCCAAGTATTTTTTGATCAAGCTTATTGGTATAGTGTTAGTAGGAATCCCACTAGAATCAAACTTAAAAGGGGGATTCAGATAGTTAAGAATACCAGGATCATACCAATACCATAAAGTATCCTTTTTGAGAACCTACAGAACTGTAAAAGAATTCAACTAACCCCATTTATAACCTTCATTCCTATCTCTCTCCAGTTCATATCCCATGTGGGTTAAGGCTTCGTCATATCCATTCATCTAAACTATTCAAGATTGTTTGTGAAATTTTAAGGTTATCCTGTGTCATACCCCTCCCTAGAAAAGAAATATGGAATAATAAATTGATGGTTTTATTCGAAGGAAAATTTTTAGGAATAAATATATAAGGGAATTACGCCAAAATGGTACGAAAACTAATTAAGGAGAAAAAGAATCTCCACGTTGCATGGTTCGCATGGATGCGCATTGAAGTCCTAATAGTCCTAGTAAGTATGTTGGTTAAGTTTTATGCAAAAATTGCAATTAATGATTATGACACGATCATAGTTAATATAAAGCGATTTTTGTCAGCATGTGTCGCGCAGGACGCGGACTTGCGTGATTTTTGTAGGAAAATTGGAGAACGATAAAAATAGTATGACTACATATTTGTGACCCTAAAAATACATATAAAAATACCATGAGGTCAAAAGTCAAAAAATAATTAAAAAATAATTAAAAATTATTTTTCGTCAAAAAAATAAAAGTGCTCAGAAAAATCTGAAAAATTCCATATTGACTTGAAATTTAATTTTGAGCAACTTTTTCTTCTTTGATAAGCCCGAGAAAAATAATTTAAACCCAATTGAGGACAATTTTCTGTTCGGCCAGACCTCCATTTTGAGGGGTATTGAGGTAGGTGAGTTAAATCTTGTTTAATTCTCAACCATTCATTGTGGCACCACCTAGTCTAGCCTAACATCTGACCAAAATAATTGTGTTCTTGAACACTCATTAAATGAGAGAATTTTGGGTTAAACAAATAAATTAATGAGTGTGTGTTGGGGTTATAAATTGTATTAACCTTTGGAGTTTGAGAGAAGATAAAGCCATCAGATCTTTGCCATCTCTCCCACTCCCTTAAGCTCTCACAAACTATTAGTAAGTTTCAAATTCGCGGTCCTCCTTTGCCACCACTTTTCCACCATCAAAACACCACATTGGAGGTCCCTAAACTCCATTAAAACACCTCTCAAAGTTGGGACAATTCATAGGAGATTTTGAGACAAGTTTTTGGAGCTCAAAGGAAGTCTTGTTGGGTGATTTTAAAAGGAGTTTATCATAGTATAAGAAATAGTAGTTCATAGATCTTGAAGATTAATTGGGATCTTGAAGAGGGGAATATTGTGACTCCCTTTAGGGCCACCTTTGGAGGTGGGGGAGTCACCCACCTTCTCTACCATTATTTAAGGACATTTTGAGGTGGGATTCTTTAACCTTGGTATAGGTTTATTATTTAGCATAATATCATATTCCTATTTACATATATTAGTTTTAATATATGAAGGATTTGTGTTGATTTGCATCAATGGAGTTCATTGGGTGGGTTTCTATGATTTCTTCAACAAGTGGGTTTTCAAAGAAGTGATTTAAATGAGTTTTGAATTTGACAAAATTTCAGAATAGTATTTTCCACCATTTGGGTGTAAATCGTGTAAGAAAATGGTTAAAACCAATTCATGGGTTTATTGGTTACACTATTGGTATTTTCTGTAAGGATGGGTATATTTTTATGAAACAATAATGAGGATTAAATGTACTAATAGACTTATTAGTATCATGCTTAATATTTTCTATGAAAATGGGTACTTACAACAAGAGGTTTAATGGGTTTTCAAATTGATAAATTTCAGCCCCCAAATCACAAACATTTTATGGAGTAAAATGTTTAAATTTCAAGTTTTAAGGTGAATAAATGATTTCTTCGGTAAAAGAACATTTGACGCATGTGTACCCTTTTTGTTAGATTGATATAGTGATTTTATGTTGATAAATCATTATAAAGTGCACAAATAAACTTTCATTTATAAAGTGTACTATTTAGTTTGTTTAAACTAAGTTTTGGGGTCAAAAGCGTAAATACGTGAAAGTGTAGTCTTCTTGAGAATTTTGGGTAAAAATGTAAATAATGAGAATATAAGAGACTAAGTTCGAAATAAAAGACTAAGTATGGGTTTTTATGCAATTTGTCATAATGAAAGTGGGTGGCACTAAGTTTGAAATTATAAAGTATCAAATGTGTAAATGTTGGTTAAAATGGAGTTTTAGTGTTAAACTCACAAAATCAAGTGCGGGAACTTTAATATGTGAAAGGCATGATTTTATATATTAAAGAGGCTAAAATGAAAATTGTGTAATTTTGACAAAGTGAGAAGTTGAATAAGTGTTTTAATGACGAAAATGCCTACGTGTCGAGAACGGGACTCAAAGAGGGTGTTTTTGTGAATAACACTTGAAAAAGAATAAGGTTGCAAGTTTTGATGAAAAAAAAGGGTAAATCGATAATTTACCTAAAGCGGAACATTTTTATGAAATAAAAATGTAAGTGAATGTTTTTATCCAAGTACGATGAATTGAATTAAGTCCTAAAATGTGAATCATTTTGGTGTAATATTAACACGTGTGTAAACAAAGGACTTAAAGAGAAGTAGTGATTTTCAAGTATAATGGGAAAATGGACGACTAAGTCTAAGTCTTTGGCTTCAGCCCAAAGGAATGTAAATTAAAGTACAAAATGTGAAAATGTTGAAAAACATTGGCAAGATAATGATAGTCGGATGATGCCGAGAGAAAATAATTAAGGGGGGCATGATGACCCTAGTGGTGAAAGACCCCAAACCAACTGCAGTAGTATATGGCGGCGGAGACCGGTGGTGTGAGGCCACGAAGTCCGTGAGTGTGTTGGCAAATCCCAAAGAAAAATAATGCTAAGTAATGAATCGAATATTCATGAAAGAGGCATAAATGAATGGCACAAATTCATTGATTTACTAATGCAAGAATAACGCATTGAATGTTTAAAGTTCATATGGAAACATGGGATGGTTTAATAAGGTGACTTAAAGAAATTAAGCTACCTAAGAACAATTGAATTAAAGTAAACATAAGCGTGTGTTACATGAGGTTTACAAGGGAAAAGAGTATTTTTCTAAACACGGTATATGTGTGTGTTGAATGGAAATCCTGAAATGGTTAAGTAACTTTGGCGTGAGTAAATGAACATCGGATAGTAAATCTCCTTGAATGTAAGAAGAATGTTTTCCAAACAAATGCCATTTGTTTAAACTGTGTGAGTTAATGGAAAACATGTATAAGTCCTAAGCATGGTAATGCTAATGACTATTTTGTAATGTCAGGGAAGTTAAATGGTATTAAATGATGTCTTTAAAATAAACGGTTAAATACATTGGCATATGTATTTTTCAAAGGTATATATGTAGATATATACATATTTTCACATGCATGTAGTGTAGCGTGTGAGTACTTCTTTCTGCCGCTCGTTTCTATACTGCATTTCTATATGATCCCACTGAGCATTCGACTCACATCCCTTCTTTTGTTACGGCAGGTTGTGTGATATTCCGTACTCTGAGAGCGCTATACAGGTAAGTAACTATTTGCATTTACGATTAGTAGTTCTATTTACTTAGCCTTCGGGGCACTTCCCTTGGGTCATATCACGTAGTGATTGTAATTTGGACTAGCATGCTAATAAGTGTGACGTTAAATACTAATAAGAATGGATTAGAAACATTATTTAGGATGTTTCATCGCACTTCACTATTAACGTACGATTAAGATCGGATTAATCCTTAATTAACCTTTAAATCCGGGTCGGGGAGTTATAGCCTGTCAGCCTTGTCAGATAGTTTCTTGATAGTATCAGTTTAGTTCTTGATTAAGGTTTTTTGGTCGGCAAGAGTTTTCTTCATTCATTTTTCTTTTACCATAGACCAAGCAACAACCAATTGCTTAGAAGATTGGCCAACTTTGGATTTTTTTAGAATCTCCATCTCTTCCCTTAACTGGGAATTTTCTTGCTCCAAGAAGAATGCACCTTCATTCTGACCAGTCCTAATAGATTTTTTCAAGACCTCTAGTTCATTTATAAGAGAATTGTTTTCATTCTCTAGTAAACCTACCATTTCCCAAGCAATGTTCAACTCACTACTCAACACAAACTCCCTTTTTCTGTAAGCCAAAAAGATATCTTGGAGCCTCTGCTCAAGACCTCTCTCTTCGCTTTGCTGAGCATACTTTGCTTCATAATCTGAATGAAGACTAGCAAGGGATGATTGTTAGTCTTCTTGTATTTTGAGATCATCTCATAGTAAATAACTTTGTTAGCTACAGCTTGGTAAAGCAATCGGTTTAGATGAAGGAATGCTTCTTTAACTTGATTAGAAGGGTACATGCCGAGCAATTCTTCTAGCTCATCCTCATCCAATTATTCATGTCCTACTCTAAAGAGATGAAAACTTCTCCTGTAAAGATCACTCTCAGCAGTGACTATGAATGATCTCCTAGAGTTAAGTTGAAGAATAAAATATGGAAAATTGGGAAACCAATACAACAAATATAGACATTTAGCAAGGTGGAGTGATGGATAAATTTATTAAACAGATGAAGAAATGACTATTGTTCTTCGTTATAGTAGAAAGAAACAAATAGTACAAAAAGATGGATAAAAGAAATACTCCCAGATAACTACACATTCTCCTCGTCACCGCCATGGAAGTCTCTGGTGCAATTAAATACTCACCAACACCCTTCTCATATTCCATTTCTTCATCAATAATGGGAGGGGTGTCAGGTTTGAACTGTTGGAAAAGGTCTGAATCAACAATAATCCTAGCTTGTTTAAGCACACAGAGTCCCAACCATCCTTAAAGAAAACCTTTTTCAAATAGTCAATCTGCACAATAGTTGTAGTAAATGCTTTATCCCAACTAGGGGCATAAGCATCCTCTTTTACCTTCTTTACAGTCACCTTTAAGTCTTGAAATTTTTTTTCCACTTCATTGGTTGCCTTCCTAGCATCTGCAGTAGCTTACTCGGCATCCTTCTTTGCCTGCTCGGAAGCCTTCAACTTATTCTTCCATTTTCCCTTATTTTTCTTTAGGGCTTACCTGTTGGCATCCAGAGATCCCTTCAAGCCTTTGAAGGCCTGCCCAACATCAGAAGAATACTCCTTAAGTTGGTCATCCCTAATTAGTAGTTGATCATAATTAACCAAAAACAACAAAATTTGAAGATCAAATGTGATGAATAAGAATAAATAGTCAGGCAGAACAAAAAGATGATGGGGACCAAGATAATTACCAAAGATAAATTTCGGTTTCCCTCTCCAACAATCTCACCATGGATATGGGGGAAGCCGTCGACCTATCAGTCGGGAGAACACCCTAAGAAATCAAACCCATGGCCAATCCAGTGTTCACTGCCACAAAAGCAACCTCAACACCAGTTTGATCAACTTAAGTTTTACGAACCAATTCTTGCTGAACAACCGAATCTTTCCTTAACCTCTTGAACTGGGGTTCAGTTCTCTTCATTTCTTCAGTAGTAACGACCCCTAGTTTCTTTGAACCATTTCCAGCAGGTTTATTTTTATCAAATGGAGGGGGAGATATTTCTCCAGTAATTAAATTGGGGATCTTTCTTTTCACCATTCTTCTCGAGGATGGGATAATTGCTGGAATAACAGTAAAATCAAGTGATTCAAATGAGGAAGACATTCCACCCAGGGCAGTATCTCCCTCTTCCAATGGGAATTCAAATGCAATAATTGGTGGGGATGAAACAGAGTCCTCTAAGTATATGGGATCTAAGGAAATATCCTCTATAGGCTGAGTTACAAAATATGTGATGGAACTCCTATATTCCAGCAAGAATGATGCCGACCTAGGATTCTCTTTACCTGCTCTCTATTGAATCGACCAGATATAATTCAAATCTTAAAAAATCACTTATGAGCCTGGGGGGAAGTCTTGTGACACCTCGCCTATTTAAATACCGAGTGATCAATCCTTTATAAAAATAAAACGGGAATCTCATTTGGTTCATTCTTAGCATCACTATCGAAAACATTTTAAAGTTTACTAACCACCTAGTATTAAAAAAGTCGGTGCCAAATTTTTCTTTTTATTAAACAACAACAACAACATGCGAAGGTAAAAATAATAACCAAACCATCCACGCAATAATAATAATCTGAACTAATCAAAAGATAAATAATAAATAGAATAATACCAAATCAACCATCGGTTACTAATACAAAAGTCCAACTAAACGTCTAATAAAATAAAACTGAATCCAAAATACTTCATCTAATAAAACAAAAAACTGAACTAACTGCAGCGGAGACATGCCCAAATGCTCTAGGAGTGAAGTGATAGAAGCGTCTAATCTAAATTATAAAAGTATCCACAAGTGTTGCAGCTACGCATCCCTAGAATAAATCATCAAGTTTGGCATCCCCGTGGCTGGACACCTAAAAGGTTTTGAAAATATTTTACAAACGGGTAAGAGCGCAAAACTTTTGAAAACATTTAGCAAGTATTTATCACAGTTTAAAAAAACAGTTATTGATTACACATGTTAGTTCAATGCACACTCCCATGAGTTCCTCACCTCTCAAGTAATGTGCACGCCTAACGTTATATACCTAACTATGCTACTCAACCCAACTAGGTCTCATCAATAACTATCAAACCACTAACAAGTTTAGATCCCTCGTACCGCCCATACAGTACGCCACAGTATTCCAAACTTTATTCAGTAAGTTCTTAGTTAAATTGTCTCTTTAACTTCTCTTGTACCACCCATACAGGATGCCATCGCAACACTAATAATTAAAATTTCGTGATATGTTATTATTAAACCAATTAACATCTCAGGTGTGTTATCATTAAACCATTTCATTAAGTTACTCTACTTAAATTATATTTAGATATACGATATCTAACTTTACTACCATTACACACTAAGTAGATTTTCTCGTAATTAAACCACTTTTAGATATACACTATCCATTCTTCCGACATTACACAAGTAGGATAAATCACCCAAGTATATATATATATATATATACAACATCTCCCGAACTGGACCCACGATGTTCACTTGCATACTCGGATATCAAGTCCATGTACCTCTCATATCAAATCAAGGACTAATGGTTCAGCATGTCTCCTCAAACCCAAAATCAAATAAACACATATTGGAGGCGAACATATTTCCAAACCTATGGGTCACGCACACACCTAACGTGCCCAATTGATCGTCAAAACAATTATACACTCAGATAGTACGTACCTAGGTTCTATGTTCTGGGGCACTAATACCGACCTTATTGGAATCGTCAAGGTGGGATCACCCTCTGTGCAGAACCTCCGTGATCGTAGGCAGCATAGGTATGTTCACACATGAGAAAGCACATAATAGACATACAGACTACCTATCAATATGTCGCATATAAGCATACATATATAACCTATAAATATAATCCGAATAGGTATACACTCAACCTATAATATAGTTCGTATAGGTATACACTCAACCTTTAATATAGTCCGTATAGGTATACACACCCCCTATAAATATAATCCGTAACTAATATATCTCTCGAATACTCAATGTACTATCGATATACGATTATAACTCTCTATCAAATTTTCCTGAGTATTAATATCTACCGGAAGGACCCAAGTTACTCCTTAAGTTATTTCAGTAGTTACTATACTCATACTCTAGTGGTCTAAGTAATAGGTTCACTCTAAATCCCCGTGACCCGTTTCAAATCTCAAACATTCAAGAACTATGGATATAATCCCAATTATCCTTAGCCTTATCTCATCTCAATTTGTGTAAACCTAATACTCACCATAGGCCAACTAATATTCAATATAATCCTTTTTATCATTTAGGGATGCCCCAAAACTCCCCCTGTCAATTATTCACAACTTGAGGGTTTAAACAAGGAAAATTGGCAATTCGGGGCAAACCAAATCGAGTTGCCCAATGGTCGAATCAATTCACCTTGCGGAATTGATTCACCCTTGGGTCGAATCGATTCGAAATGTATCAGGTCTCTTATTCTTCCTTACGCAAACACATTTTTCACAATTTTTACCCAAAATTCCTTCATGTACTCATCCCAAACTCCACTATAATTTGTCCCAACATTATATAAGAGTATATGCAACAATTCTAACGAATCTTTATCATCAAAACATCATTAAATCCTAAAATTCTCAATATTTATTTAAGGTTTTTCAACCCAAACCCTATTTCATGTTCTTTATGAAAAATTAATATTTTCCCCAGATTTCTCCCCTAGGATTTACACATAAAATATGATTTCGTGTTCTCTACATATGTGAATCCAATCTACATGCATTCCTATCCCATTTCATGAGTTATAGTCACTTTAAACCTCAAGAACACCATTAAAATCATGTTATTATAATCCCTACACTACATGGGTATTATAACCACATCAAAACATGAAGACAAACACTTGTTTGTGGTCCAATAGATTTAATTTCATTTATAAGATGACAGAGTGTTTGCCTTCCCTTGCAATCCACGATCCGATGTTGAAAGCTTCAAGAATCCTTCCTTTAGCTCCTAGAATGCTCTCCCTTTCTTCTCTTATGGCCTCTTTTAGTTTTCTAATCTTATAACCCTAGCCTCACCCAACTACATCCTGATATAAACCTTCGAATTCCGTAACTCTCTCAACCCTAGAATACCAAATGACTAAAATGCCCATATACTAAAATTGCCCTTGGACCTAAACTATACACCTGGGTACACTATTTTGACTATTTCGACCCATTCGGAATCAATAATGACCTCTAAATCATCATCTGAGTCACTATATACCAATTTTCTATCTTAGCCTCAAATTACTCTACACGCGATTGAAAATACCTAAACTAAGTTGTTTAACACAAGTTAAAACAATCTAGAAGGCTCCAAAATTGTTTCTCGAAGAAACTCTTTTAGAAAACAAACCAAGAAGAATACAAGATGTGTTTGAAGACAACATAATGAATTATTTCAGATATAGGTAACAGGTTTTGAAAACTAAAACTAATCTTAGTTAAAGAAGAAATAGATCAGTAGGTATGAGAGGATTATTAAACATTCACAGTACACAAGATTTTTAACGTGGTAAAACCCCACCCAACAGGGGAAACATCTATGGAGGTGTCTACACCTCAAAAGCAAAAATCCATTAGAATGAGTGTAAGGTTACAAGCAAGCAACGAATATTAAACACACAATACATACCTAATCTAAGTTAAGAAGTGATACCAGTTCCTTTAGGCAACTCCAACAGATATAAGCCTCTGATTTGGTTTCTCCTCATTCTTCAGCTTTGTCTCCCTTAAGATCCTTCTTTACGTCGACTCAAATAGTCAATATCTCTCAACTAACACACTATTTCAGTGTTTGTAATGTGCTAAGTGTCTTGAGTGTTGTGCCTAACACATGCATGACTCACACACGTTTATACAAGCCATTTCCTACAAATTACAAATATATCTAAGAATGATATGTATGCGTTTTACACTACTGATTTTAGGTTTTCTTTTAAAAACACAAATATCAGATCTTAAATTTCAAGAACCCTTTAAAACTAAGATTTTTCGAATCTTTATTTATATACAAGTTTTTCAAAGTGAAAAACTTAGATCTGTATAATTGATAAAACCTTTAAATCAGTTTTGTAAAAGAGACGTTGGACTATATAAACTATACGAATACTTTTAAAGCAGATCCAACAAAGAGAGGTAAATTTCTATCTAAAGAAATCAAATCTAACTATAATCGTGATTGTATCACTTTTTAGAGTTAGATCATCAAGTTTCAATGTTAAGAGATGAGATCTAAAACTAAGTGACTGTGTTAGACAAGAGATATCAACCAAACAGGGTTGAAGATGAAAGATTAACTGAGAAACCCTAACTCTCAATATTTTCTCAAGAAATTTTGAAAAGAGTTTGTGTAGGTTTTTTATTTTATCTCGAATTATTTCTCTCTCTCTTCTTTTCTCTCTCAAACCCTTAGTTTTCCAAAGATTGTAATGGCTGGGACAAATGTCTCTATTTATAATATGGATCGAAGGATCTGGAAGATCTATTCAAATCAAGGGAGGAGATCGTTTGACCGTTCAAAGACTTGATCTAAAGGCTCAAGATGGACCATCTTTAAAACAACTCTGATTGGTTGAAATGAATGTCACAAGGATTGAGTTTAAAAGCATGCAGACCATTGATAGATTTAAATAAAAGCTTTGTATCTCAAGTATGTGACTGTATGAAAACACAAATCTAACCGTTGTAAGTGCAACACGTGTGTGGCTTGGATGAGTTCCCAGATGCGTGTTTTAGGAGTTTGTGTAATCTCAGTTTTACCCACAAATGTTTCTAGCGCTTTTGGATCCTACGTAGCACAACTTTTAGGAAGTTTTGAATATATCAAATCATCCCCAAACATTTTTAAAACCCTAATTTTATTTAATTAAAAAGGTTTTTAAATGTTTAAAAATTCCTAAAAATTATTTAAAAATTGTAGAAAATCATTTTAATCCAATTATTAACACACACACCTAATATGAGACATATGAGACATAAATCATGCAATCCTAGGTGCAGTGTGTTAGTATACTACCTTTAGAATCATTTTGAAGTTTATGTAGTCTCTGGGGCTTTTTGGATAAATAAGGTATGAATTAAATTTTGTTTCTATTTCCAAACTAGATGAGCACACATATAATGTAGACTCAAGTGAGTCAAAGATATAGGGATCTTCAATCTCCCCCTTTGGAAATACGAGACAAAATATCCTTTAAGTCATTGAGGACTCGTAAGGATACAAAAAAAAATTAGAAAACCTTATTCCTATAGAAAATTTTATCTACCCCATATCTTAGAAATTAAAAAGGACATAACTCAACTAAATATATACCAATACCCTAACAATATTCTGATGAAAATAGAGGTACTGATTCCTGAAAATAAAAAATCTAAGATCAAGCATATTAGTTGAAGTATACAAAAATGTCCAAGATGGACTCAAGATTTCTCCCCCATTTTGTCTCAAATGGACAAAGGGTGAAAAAAATACAAAGAAGCATAGTATTTAGAAATATGTATCTTATCAAAGCATAAACATCAACGGGTCACATCACGAATCTCCTACATAAAATCGATATAGGAGGCGTCTTTTGTCATTTTTCAAATGATTGTACCCTATAACCTCAAAGATCAATTATAAGCATGAGTATGATCGGAGGATATATTATAAAATGATAGATACTTATTCTAGAAGTAGCATGCCAATATATTTCCTTAGATATTGAAACCATAAATTATCTAGAGGCTTTGTGAACAAATATTCTAATCGAAGTTTTGTGGGAAAATAGTTTATTTCCAATTCCTTAGATTCTACTAATTCACGTATAAAGTGATGTCGAATCTTAATGTGTTTAGTACGAGAATGTTGAAAATGTTTTTGGAAATATTGATCGCACTTTGATTATCACAGTAGAGATGGAAAACATGTTATGTAATTCCATAGTCACTTAACATTTGTTTTATCCATATTAATTGATCACAACAACTACCTGCCGCAATATATTCAGATTCAGTTGTGGATAGAGAAGTGTAATTTTATTTCTTACTATACCAACCTACCAAATTATTTCCTATGTAATGACAAGCACCTGATGTGCTTGTGCTATCATCGGAGTAGCCAACCCAATCAGCATTTGTGTGTCCTATAATAATACTAGAGGTGTCCTTTGTGTACCATATTCATAAGTCTTAAGTCCCTTTCACATATTTAATAATACGTTTGACACATTGAAGATGATTTTCCTTAGGGTTCCTTTGATAGCAAGACCAAACACATAATTCATACATAATGTCCGGACGCGAGGCCATAAGGTATAATAGGCTACCTATCATGCTTCTATAAAGGGTAGGGTCTATGGGTGTCCCATGTTCATCCTTAGAGAGTTTGATTGGCATACTCATGGGTGTCCTAGCGTATTTGGAATTTTCTAAACCAAATTTCTTTACTAACTCTAATGTGTATTTTGACTGCGATATAAATAACCCATCGGACTTCTGAGTGGTTTGAAGTCCTAAAAAGTATTGAAGTTCTCCCATTAATGACATTTGGAACTCCCCATGCATAATATCTAAAAATATTTTAAATTCAGATGGAGAGGAAGATCCAAAAATTATATCGTCTACATAAACTTGGGCTATTAGAATATGTTTGCCAAATTTTTCCACAAATTGCGTTTGATCATTCCCACCTGGTACAAATCCTTTATCAAGAAGAAAGGTTGAAAGTTGTTCATACCAAGCCCTCGGGGATTATTTCAGACCATATAAGGCTTTCTTTAGACGATAAATGTGATTTGGATAATGGGGATCAATGAACCCTTTAGGTTGTTCTATAAATGTCTCTTCAGTTAGAATACCATTAATGAATGCAGACTTTACATCCATTTGGTAAAGAGAAAATTTCAAGTGACATGGTATTGCTAAGAGAAAATGAACGGATTCAAGGCATGTTACGGGGGAAAATGTTTCCTCGAAGTCTATCCCTTCGATTTGAGAATACCCCTAGGCCATAAGTCTTGCCTTGTTTCTAACTATCATCCCTATTTCGTCAGTTTTATTTTTAAAGATCCATCTAGTGCCAATAACCCGTTTATTTTGGGGCCTAGGAATAATATACCATACGTTATGTGTTTTAAATTGGATGAGTTCATCTTGCATAGAACCTATCCAAAAAAAATCGTTCAAATCTTCATTCACATGCTTTGGTTCTATAAAGGAAAATAACATGCGAAGTGAGCTGTACTGCGTAATTATGATCTGGTTCGAATAGGCTCTTCTAGGTTACCAAACACATTATTTAAGGGATGGTCCTTAAAAACCCAGTTGGGCACTTCGGGGTTCTCAACTGGTAGAGATCTTGTATTTCTGGAGAGTCAAGGTTAAAACTACTTTCGGACTCATCCATTATAGTTGGTTCTAAATTCTTATTCTCAATATTGGTGTCAGTAACTATAACATTGATAGACTCCATCATAGATTTAATACGAAGATTATAGATACCGTAAGCTCTATTATTAGGGATAAATCCTAAAAAGATGGCTTTATTACATCGGGTTTTGAATTTAGACAGATGTTCTATGTCTTTGTATACGTAGCAAATACTGCCAAAGGTTCTAAAGTATTTTAGGTTATGATTTTTCCCATACCAAAGTTCGTAAGGAGTCTGTTTGGTATTTTTCCTAATATAGACTCTATTTATGATGTGACATGTCGTCTGAACAACTTTAATCTAAAAATTCTTGGGGGGGTTCTTGGCATGAATCATAACCCTAGCCATTTCTTGAATGGTACGATTCTTACGCTCAACTATCCTATTTTGTTGTGGTGTCTTAGGGGCACGGAATTCGTGTTGGTATCCATTACCCTCACAATACTCGGTTACACCTGGATCTTTAAACTCACCTCCTCAATCGCTACAGATTCGGTTCACTTGAGTATCCTTTTCGTTTTCTATACGTAATAAATTTTTTAAAATTTTTCAAAAGGTATCGGTTTTTTGTTTAAGGAAGGCTACCCAGGTAAAGCGAGTGAAATCATCGACCATAAGTAATATATAACTATTGCCACATAGGCTCACAATTCTACAAGGACCCATAATGTCCATATGGATAAGCTCTAGAGGTTTCGAGGTTAGAGTATCTTTAACCTTTTTGTGGGAAGATTTAACTATCTTCCCTTCTTGGCATGGCACACAAACAATATTAGAAATAGGCTTTATTTCGGGCACACCTCTAACTATTTCTTGGGAGATTTATTTGCCAAAACTGTCATAATTTATGTGACCCAACCTATTGTGACAGATTTCATTATCTTCCATTCTAGCTATATTACAGATCTCAGTCTCTGGACTTACTATATAATAGTTATCACGAGTCCTGAGGCCTATAATGATGCAGTTACCATTTTCATTTAAAATTTTACAATTAGTTTTTGAAAATGTGACCGTGTGGTTGGAGTCACAAAATTGCGATATGCTTAGATAGTTAACTTTCAGATCTTTTACTGAGAGAACGTCTTTGAAAACAGGTAATCCTTTTTCTTGGAGTGTCCCTTTACATATGATTTGGGCTGATACTCCATCTCCAAATAAAACTTTTCCTCATAAGAAATCAGTTCTATTGGTTAGTTTAGTATTATCCCCGGTCATATGTTTGGAATAACCTGAGTCTAAAATATCATAAAAAAGAAGCGTGTTCAGCTTTTAATGCACTAATCACTATATTACACTTCATTTGGGGTATTAGATCATCTTTCTTAACCCAAATTTATCTAGTTTTTAAATATTTACGCAAATTTGCTCTTATAATATAAATTTTGTGAGCATTAGATTTTTCTTCAAAGGATTTGTGCGCCTTTCTTTGAGTTTTGTCAAATCTTTGAGCATTTGGTTTAGTCATGAATCTAGGATTCTTTCTCGTTAACTTTCTTTTAGTATTAGCTCATTTATTCCTATTACAATAGTTAGAGTTCTTATCAGGTTGCCTAGGAAGGACGTAGTTATTTCTGTTATGTCTAGAATAGTTAAAGTTCTGATATACAGGTGAGCGAATGACGAGTTTAAATAGATTATTTTGAAATCATTCCTCCAAAGTGTCCATAGACATCACAATACGAGCAATAGAGATGGATGGAAGGTCTATTGACATTTTGAAGATCTCTAAAGACCGGTTTCTCCATTTGATGGATCCTAGCCTTGTGTTTATTTACAACGGGTTGAAATGTAGAATCGCCTTTCCTAATAAGTGGAATACGTATTTATCTTTAGACTCAAAAGTTTTCTTAGAGTTGTTTCCCAATACAATGCCTGACCCTTTTTGTTTTTGATTAAAATCATTTTTTATGGTTTCAAAATCTGGACAAAGATCCATGATTATTTTTCCATCATACACGAACTTTACATTTTCAAGGTTTTTATTTTGTGCCTGGATTTTCTAATAAAACCCTATGCCATATCTATCTTATGAATTTATTTTACTAGAGGCAACACAATCCTCAAAGCAGTTGGAAGTATTTTCAAACTTGGAAAATGTTTTGAAGATAGTAGAAACATTTTCTTTTAATTTTTCCAATTCCAACAGTGTTGCCTTGTATTTCATTTCTAAGATGGTATTAGATTCACAAAGATCCTTGATTTTATCAACAAAAGTTTTTGTATTACTATCATAAGCCACACATTGATTAATGTACTCTTCAGCGCTCTGTTTAACCATAAGATTTAGGGCTTCAATTTTATTAGTGAGGTCCTTAACAGTTTTCTCTAGTTTAGTGTTTTTACTAAGAGTTTTGGTATATAGTGTGTGAATGTCAAGTAATTCGTCATTCTCTGAGTCACTCAGTGTGGTGTGTGGGGTGTCTCCTACCGATTCATTTATAGAACTCACGCATACGTTTAATTCATCATTCATGCGATACTTTTGACTCACTCACACGATATTGAAATACTAGTAGTCTCAACATTAACATTATTCTCTAGGCATAAAGCAGATAAACCAGTAGGCAAAATATTTTGCGAGATAGAAGGACTAGTCATTCTATTTTCAGGTTCAGCAAGAGTTATAGGCGTATCATCACTATACACTATCTCAGCAAAAATTGACATACAAGGGTAAAATGAATTAGATAATTCAGGCTCATCATTATGCGAATGCTTAAATCATCCCAGGTCTTGCACAAATTAACCATATTATTTTTATTGTTTTTATTCAGATTAACTTTGCATTGGCTAGACATGTGACCTAATTTCCCACATCTAAAGTACTCAACATTTCTAAGATCTTTGCCGCCTTTATTGTGGGTCTCAGTCTTGTGTTTATCATTTTTTTTTCTCTTGAGGCTTATTATTACAGTATTTGGAATAAGCATGCTTGCCTTGTCTAAATGCAACATTGTTTCTGAATTTTAGAATTTTCTTAAACTGTTTAGACATCAAGGCAATTTGATTATCCAAATTTTCTAAGTTATGTTCCTCATCAGAATCTAACTCAATATTACGGACAATCAAGTTAGGTTTGGTCACTTTAGACTTAAAAACAAGATTGGAACTGGACTATTTCTTTTGACTGTTGGACAATTGTTTATTAAATTCTAATTCCACTTCCATTGTTCTTATCTTACTAGTGAGGAGTTCAGGGGTAAGATCAGGGTCATCCATCTCCTCAATAGCATAGCGCTTGTTATCAAATTTCGATGGACGTGATCTTAGAATTTTAGAGATAATTTCCTTTTTGTCATACATTATTCCATTAGCATGTAATTTTGTCACAATATCAGTCAACCTAATGTAAAAGTCATTAAACGACTCAGTCTCAGTCATTATAAGAGTGTTATAATGTTGTATTAACATTTGGACCTTAGCAGCTTTAACACGTGTGTCACCCTTATAGGCAGTGACGAACGTGTCACAAGATTCTTTAGAAGTAGAACATAAAGATATTCTCTTAAACTCATGTTCATTTATGGACATAAATATGGCATTCTTTCCTTTGTTATTACTAAGGGAGGCCTGTTTTTTTCTTTAGTATACTCACTGAGTAGTTTCCTAATTCTTTCAGTAATACCGTCTGCTTCTGGTTTAGTAGGATAAGTATAACCATTTTCTATATCATCCCAGGCATCATCTCCTAAGGTCCCTTAGATGAAGGATATCATCCTTACTTTCCAGTAAGGGAAGTTAGTCCCATCAAAGAGGGGAGGCCAGGATAAGTTCCCTAATCTCTCAAATTTTTCATCCATAGGTGTGTTTTGAACAAGAGTTTCAAAAACACAAGGTCTAAAAAGATTTTACGAAACCCAAAATCCACACTCTGATATGTGACACCCCGCCCAATTAAATATCGGGTGATCAGTCCTTTATAGAATTTTAAAACAGAATGTTCCTTTGGTTCATTCTTAGCATCACAGTCGAAAACATTAACTTTATTAATCACCTAATATAAATTAAGCTAGTGCCAAAATACCTTCCTTTAAATTGTAAAGAAAAATTATATTTAAAAAGTCCAAGAATTTAAAATAAAACCCATTCAGCATTCAACTAAATACAATAAATAATGAATCTGAATCACGTACTGAAATAAATACGACTGGATAAAACATTCCAGTTCAAAACTCTAAACTACAGATCCATAGCAAAACTAAATCCAACTACAATGAATAGAAAGTAAACTGAATACAATCTCTGATAAAATGTCTAAGGAATGGGCGACACATGCCCTAAATGAAAAGTCTAGATAACTGAGAGAAATGATAGAAGCGTCTAATGCAAAGACCTACAGCTTCCCCATCAACCGTAGCACGCCAAACAATCCAAGTCTCTAAATTTGGTGTCCCTGTGGCTGAGCACCTGATATAATACAGATATATACAGCAAGAGAGAAAAGAGATGCAAGAGACGGGTCAGAGCCCGATGTGTAAAAATAAGTTTTAGCAAGTATTTAAAACTGCCTTAAAACAAGTATTATGTGCATATTAGATTCGTGCTCTCACATGAAGTTCTCACCTCTCTTCTATTGTGCACTCCTATCGCATCTTCTATCTAGTACTAGTAATTCTACCCAAGTTAACTAGTTTAAAGTTAACGTAACACTATCTACATTCAACCGTAGTATTCCCGTATCGCTCATACAATACCTAATAAGTAGTCCATCACATTTTACTACTGTTCATGTTCACTATTAGAGCATTTAAATCTTTATCTCATTAAGATTATTTCATTTGTCCTCATTGTCATAACGTATAGTTTCTCTTAGTGGAACTTCTCATAAATACACACACACACACACACACACACACACACACACACACACACACACACACACATATATATATATATATATATATATATATATATATATATATATATATATATCATCCCTATACATATATATATATTTCAATCCTACAGCCCGGGTTGTCACCCATTAGTGCACTTATAAAAATATCCTTGCACTCCCGGGTTATCACCCATTAGTGCACTCAATAAAATATTCTTGGACCCTCGGGTTATCACCCATTAGTGCATTTAATAAATAACCTTACACCCCCGGGTTATCACCCTTAAGTGTACTTAACAACACAGCCTTGCACCCCCCGGGTTATCACGCATTAGTGAACTAAAAAAAATATCATATAATAGGCATACCCACATTCTATTAAAAAATTGATAGGTATTCACCTAACCCAAACATATATGTATATACGTATTATTCTGCCATAACTACGTATAGTATTTTTATTTTATCCCAAATAATCTACGTAGTAGTAATTCATAGTTAGATTCATTACTGAGTGCTCACGAATATTTCTCCTCACTAGAAGGGTACCACTACATTTACATATCAAGACAGTAGATAAGGTCCTTACACTATACTGGTCCAGGATATCATTCTTTCCTAACCTCACAATTTAAGATTCGAAAGGTTCTCCAAGGTTCTGCAGAAGCACTAGAAGACTGCAAAAAAATGAACCGAACCGATCCGCCAGAAAACGAACCGATCCTATTAAAATAAAAATGAACCGATCCTATTCGAAAACGAACCGATCCTATTTAAGAAAAATGAACTGATCCTGTCATGTTAGACATGTTCTTCAACAGTTACATTTTTACCATTTTTTTTGCACCCAAAACCTCATAGTTCATACCCAATCTTCAATGTAACTATTTTGATTAATAACCCAACATGTTTACATAATTTCTAACATCCTAAGATTGTTCAATCGTTATAAATCCTAAGGTAAAAAAATGAAATCCCTAATTTATATCATAAGAACCCTAGCTTCACAATTTCACATTAAAGAACTTAATTAACCCAGATTTGTTCATCAAGTTGTACTCCAATTTCGTATTAAATTCTCTCGCATACATGAAGGAATTAACTACTGAACCATCTGTCCATAATCATAAATTACTTCTCCAAATTTTCACCCAATTTCAATGTAATTCATTATCAAATTTACCTATACTAACATGAACATGATTATTGCTAAAGGAAATAAAGTAATAAACACTTGCCTCGAATTAAATGTCTGATCTCTTGATGTTGTTGGTATGGGTGTGTTCCTCTTGTTCCGATCTACACGATGGTGGTGGTGGTTGCGCAAGGTGGTGCTAATTGGGACTTCCTTCTTGGAATTTGTTCTCCCTCACACACTCTGTGGTCGTTACTTACTTTTGTATATCTTAACCCTAATGAACCTCTCGTGAGTGATATAATAAACTCCCAATTTTCGTCCATTTAATTTGTCCAAAAATTAAAATTATAAAATTACCCCTACGGGATGCTGGTTTGGCCTAAAATCTCCCGAAGTCTAAATAAAATACTTGGGTAGTGTTTTCTAACTATCTCGACCCTCCCGGACTCAAGGGTGCACTCAAAATTACCATACAAGTTACTTAAAAATAATTTACCTTTATATTCCATTCAATTAGTCCCGACACGACCCACACACGTGTCCCGACTTAATATACCAAACTGTCATATATTTCATTCTCGACAATTTTTCAGATTCAATAATTCAATATTACTTATTCACTCAGTAATATTCAATAATTTTCATTAATATGTATTAACCCTTGTCACGCTAGTTAATATTTATTTTTAAATCCGGATTAATTACCAATTAATTCTCGCATATTAATTTAATTAATCCCACAATAATAATTAATCACATAATTATTTAAGTTCTAAAAAATATGGGGTGTTACATACTTCCCCCCTAATAACGGAATTTCGTCCCCAAATTCGGAAAGTAAGGCAGGCTTGGTACAAATAAATCTGGATACTTCTCACGCATATTCGTCTCTCTCTCCCAAGTGGACTCCTCCACATTGTGATGGCGCCACTAAACCCAAACAAGTGGAACTACCTTTGACCTCAGTCTCCTCTCACTGTGATCTAGGATAGCCACTGGCCTCTCCTCATAAGAACTGTCGGGATGCAAATCGATCTCCTCTATCGCGATGTGAGTGTGGGACAACTCATCCCAAAGATACCGCCTCAGTGATGGTATGTGAAACACATCATGAATACGGTGTAAGTTCTTCGGTAACCCAAGTCTGTAAGACACTGGTCCGATCCTCTCGGTAATAGAAAATGGTCCAACGTATCTCGGTACCAATTTCCCCTTCTTCCCTAACCTCATCACCCCCTTCATAGGAGTTACTCTAAAAAAAACTTGGTCCCCCACTATGAACTCTCTAAAGGACCACCTAGCAACGGCGTAGATTTTCTGTCTGTCCTGGGGTACCCGTATGCGACTTCGAATCTCGATCCTGCTTGATGTATCCTGAATTATTTCTGGCCCAAGTAACTTATTGTCTCCCACCTCTAGCCAACAGGCTGGAGAACGATAAGGTCTTCCATATAATGCCTCGAATGGGGCCATGCCAATCGTGAACTGATAGTAGTTATTGTAAGGAAACTCCACCAGTGGAAGGTACTGCTCCCATCCTCACCCAAAGTCAAGGATATACATGCATAACATGTCCTCAAGAATCTGGTTAGTACGCTCAGTCTGCCCATCGGTCTGCGAATGATACGTCATACTCAACCGCAACTCGGTACCCATAGCCTCCTGAAAACTCTCCCAAAAATGAGGCACAAATGTCTTATCTCTCTCTGACACGATATCAAGAGGCACACTATGTAGTCTTATTATCTCTGTAATAAATATCTGAGCATATTGTCCCGCTGTATAGTCTGTCCTGACTGGTAGAAAATGGGCTACTTTTGTCAACCGATCCATAATAACCCATATAGAATCGTGGCCCCTCTGCGAAGTAGACAACCCATTAATAAAATCCATGGAAATTCCCTCCCATTTCCACGTAGGGATCTCTAACGGTCGAAGTAAACCTGGTGGTCTCTGATAGTCCACTTTTACTAGCTGACAAGTGGTACACTTGGATACGAACTCTGCGATATCTCTCTTCATCCCACTCCACCAGTACTGTCGCCTCATATCCTGGTACATCTTACACTACACCAAATATGTCGAATTGTCACGGTCATTGAACTTGACAATTTCAACTTGTCAAGGTCAATGACCGTGACAATTCCTCGGGTGACAACTTTTTTTATCACGGTCATAGACCGTGACAAGTTAATTAGAATTGTCAGGGTCATGTCCTTGACCTTGACAAGTTTGTCACGGTTAAGGACCGTGACAAGCCCGTGACAATGGTTAAAAAATTATCACGGTCAATGACCGTGACAAGTCCGTGATAAGTTTCTTTATTGAGGGCTTGTCACGGTCAATGAACGTGATAATTTTGGGCAGAATTAAAAAAAAAATCTGTTGGGCAGTTTGGCCACTACCACTGCCCAACAGTATATTTGTACCTGTTGTAGCAACGTTGTACCTGTTCAAGCATCATATATCCAAATAAAATAGAGATAATGCAAATATACATTCAAAATAGAGACAATATGCATCACGATATAATCCAAATATAATTCAAATGTACCAGCTTAAAAATAATTCAATTCAAATAATGTCACTACATGTCTTGGGTAAGGTTATCTCTGAGGAGGTGAGTAGGCCACACGATATACGAATTGACACACCCACTAATATACATCGTGCCGCATTATTCGCGAAACCACAATGGGGAGTTCTCCTTCCCGGGTATCACATGCGTGACGAGCACCTTGGAATCGATGTCATGAAGCTCACGTCCATGAGCTAGTGCACCCTGGACGATATTCGGGTCCCTCAACCCCCGCCCTATCCACTGGCCATCAAATATGTCTAGTATAAACATGCTCGGCCAACCAAGTGTCGACATCGGTCGGTCGAAGGGAGCCAAATAGGGAAGTGGATCATCAAACTCCGCACGTATCGGGGATGAAGTAGCGAGGTCCACATCCTCATCCTCCTGCACATCCTCTTCCACCACCTTCTCCTTATCCTTCCCTTTCCCCTTACGATTTCCGCCTAACAAATGCTTCATGAATGAGAACATATCTTGGACCGTCACCTACAAATCGGACAACTTCGCGTCATGCGAGTCCACCGTTCGAGCCAACCCGGTGTCACTCGTCTCCAATCCGCACCCGCGAGCTCACCCCCTTGCGATCAGCGCCAATCACTTGGCTGAGTGCGTCAGTGGACAAATATGCCTTGTCGACATCAGACTGCGACTCATGCACTTCCCTAAGCTTTGCCTGAAATGACAAAAAACACATGATTAGTCAAATAAGTAAATTAAAAAATTATAACGTAATTAATAAAAAGTAAACTGTTGGATTACTTACAATCGTGGTCGCGACGCTCGGGGACACCTCCTTATCCTTCCCTTTCTTCATCCAAAGAGCCACATAAGTATCGAGCCTATGTGGCCTACCCCCAGGGCCACTCCCTGTCCCCTGAAATAAAATAAAGTAAAATTAGTATCGTCCCCGCAAAGTAAAATAATGAAAAATAATATATTTTTGTAGTTATAGAAAAAATAAATCTTGCCATCATCCTATGGTCCACCTCGTCGTAAGACGTCCGGTCGGAGTAGTGTAGGCCTGTCAATGGGTCGGGTCTGGACCCGAACCCGACCCAAACCCGATCCGTATAATAGAGTCTGAGCATATTTTTTTGGACCCGAGACCCGAAGACCTGAATACCCGAAGACCCGTTTATTAAACGGTTAGGGTCTGGATCTTATACAAGACCCGGACCCGAAGACCCGACCCGAATTGTACATTATTATTTTGTATATATATACATATATACTATAAATTTATATATATTTATAAATATATCTTATATAACATGTAAGTATTATATATAAATATATATTTATGTATATAATAAATATAAGTAATATATGTTTTATTTATACTAATAATATTCTACAATACATTACAAAATATTTTAATTTAAGATTAAATAATAAAGAAGGGGGATAAAATGAAATAAATATAAAATAAATGTACATATTTTACCAGACCCGGACCCGAACCCGAGACCCGAACGGATCCGGGTCTGGATCCAATATTGTAGACCCGATGAAGACCCGGACCCGGACCCGAACCCGAACCCGATGAAGACCCGATTACACGGATCTGGATCTCCCTAAGCCCGACCCGTATCCGACCCGTTGAGAGGCCTAGAGTAGTGCACGTCCATCTTTTTTGCTCGATTTTCCCTCCCCGATTGGCGAGATGTCAATTGTCGCTCCCCGATCTCAATGTCAATAAACTTTTTGCCATTATGCCGATGAGATCGGCTCCTTCGGCGGGACGGATTCAAGCATTCGGATAATGGACTCTCGTGTCTTCGCAAAGTACAGGGTCCGCATATTTTTCTTCCACGTCTTATGTTTCTCCCTCAACTACTCCAAGACGGAATCGCGCATCTTTGGATCCAGGCTGAATTGTTCCTGTCCAACAAATATAATGTTAGTTGCGAATAAATATAGATATAAAATGAAATTGAAAATAAAATCGAAATTGAAATTGAAATATTCATATAAAGATAAATATAAATACATTACCTGTAGTGCCACCCAAATAGCTAACTTGAGCTCATATGGCACCTCCTTCCAACTAATGTACCCCGAGCCGATGATCGTCTTTACCATCTCGAGGGATCTCGCTAATAGCCCCGACTTGTTCTCGATGGCCATCCCCAATTTGCCATATTTGGGGAGCCTAGGGTCCGAGGAGCCCTTGTCACCTCTACTACCACCGAGCACAGACGACATCATCATAACCAACATCTTCATCCTCTCCTTAATACCTGAAAGAGACATTTGCTGTAACAAAATGTTATTAGTACAAATAAAAATGAATTATAAGAAGACATGCAAATATGTACAATTACTACAAATAAAAATGAATTGTTACTGTTAAACATCCCCACCCCCACCCCTACTGCCCACACACACGCACACTACACAAGACTGAAAATGATAAAGTGCAAATTAAAATGGATGTTTCGGCACAATTAGAATATTTATTACCATCCCTGCTCCCTCCCCCCACCCTGCCCCACTCCCACCCCCACCACACACACACGCACACACACCTAGCCCCACCCCCACCACACACACACACACACACACCCTCCCCAGCACACACAGACACACGCACACACACACATACACACACACATGCACACATGCACATATACACACACACACACGCACATATATATACACACACACATACTGTTAAACATCCCCACCCCCACCCCTATTTCCCACACACACGCACACTACACAAGAGTGAAAATGATAAAGTGTAAATCAATTAAAAGAATTAAAAATGGATGTTTCGGTACAAATTGGAATATTTATTACAAATTGAAAAATTGTTTAAAATTTGGGTTATCATAAAAAATGGATTGATATTCGGTAGGAGCAGCCAAGTCATCCACACTACTATTTAGACACTTTGGCGCGTGTTGGCCAATTGACCACATCTCGTTGTTGATATACTCCAAATAAAACACTTGGTTAACCTTTTGAAATGCACAAATAAACGGCTCATCGCTCATGTGGTCGTCGCTCTTCAACTTGGACAAGTCAACCATGATCAAATTGGTGACATGATCAACTTTAATGGTATTTTTATCCTCAACTCTTACCCAGTCATAGTAAAATACAACCTCTTTGAAGCTTATATAATCCAATTCAAATATATTTCGGATTACACCATAGTAAGTCATTTCAGCTTTAACGAGGTTTTTATCTTTTGCGCTCGCTCGAAAGAAAGTAAGAGCCTTGTATGAAATGCCCAAGTTTTGTACATTTGTACTTTCCTCGTACACTTTAGCGCCGAAAATGTAACCGTTCAATCGACACTTTTTTTACTCTTGTGCCACGAACAAGGGTCCAGTGGCTAGACGAGCAAGCCTTGATGTCGCATCACCCGTCTTTAAGATCTGAGAATATAGATAAATTAATTATATTAGTTGTAAAATTTGAGTGTAATGTAACTTTATATAACGAACATTTTCATTATAATTACCTCTTGTGTCAACCACAACCTAAATTCACTGTCTGATTGTACCATTATTTTTCGTCTTTTATTGTTCTCACAGGATTCATATTTTCTTCATATTACAAAATTAATCATGTATAAAATAATCTAAAATAATGTTAAACATTATAATAATAATCAAAACTTACTTTTTCCATTCTTCGACATCTTCATGTGTGTCAAATAGATAACGAGCTACTTGTTCATGTTGCAAACTCGTTAATTTCATTCGTTTTCCCATCACAAGACCACCATCATCGACGAACTCATCAGTGTCATCAACGCTGGTCAAGTCAGGCATATATTCCTGAGTATATATTGATGACTCCACGGTGATGTATTCCTCTGCAATTGATCCTGCAATGTATCGCGTATTCTTGACGTAATCTTTAAAAACTTTCATCAATCTTTCAAACGGATACATCCACCAATATCTAACTGGACCACAAAGAAGTGCCTCGTTGCATATGTGTACCAACAAGTGAACACTTATGTCAAAGAATGCTGGGGGAAAGTACTTCTCTAACACATAAATCGCTTTGATCACCTCCAACTTTGCGGCCACTATGTATTCTCGATTGACTACCTTCTCACACAAGAGTGAGAAGGTAATACTAATTTGCATAATAGCCCTCAACAAATCCTTGTGCTTGGAGAAACAATGCTTAAACAATAGAGGAACCAATTGCATGATCACATGCCAATCGTGGGACTGACAGTTATGTAAATCATGAGTAACATAATTCACAATCCTTTCCAAGTTAGAAGAAAAATTAGATGGGCCCTTCAAATTATATATTGTGTCTAAAAGCACCTTCATTTCTCCACTTGTCAAAGTAAATGCACCAGGGGGAATTATTGTCCTTCCCCTACAATCTTCTTTCAACAATAGTTGTGGCTTAAGTTTTAATGATTTAAGATCTTTTCGTGCATTTTCTCCATCCTTCGAATGACTCCCCCGAAGGCACGTGCCCACAATATGTTCAACGAAGTTCTTCTCTGCATGGATCACATCCAATACATGGCGCATCGGGTTATTCTTCCAATAAGGCAAGTCAAATAAAATTAACCTCCTAGACCATGTCTTTCTTGTCTCAGTTTCATTCCCAATTGGGATCTTCTTATGCTTGACATTCTTAAATTTTGGATTCTTACCTGGCATATTAGGGCCACATCCAGAAGATTTACTTTCAATTTCTGAACTTGAAAGTTGTCTCGGCGGTAGCCTATGTTCAACCCCCCGCCCAATAAAAAATTAGAACCTTTATTAAATCTGAAACTATGAACCGGGGGTAAAAACCTCCAATGGTAATTTATATACCCATATATACCCTCCAACCAGACGACCCCTTAGGGGGCCGACCCTTCATCAGGCTCCGGACGACCCCTCAGAGGGTCGACCCTTCATCAGGCTCCAGACGACCCCTCAGGGGGCCGACCCTTCATCAGGCACCGGACGACCCCTCAGGGGGGGCCGACCCTACATCAGGCTCCGGACGACCCCTCAGGGGACCGACCCTTCGTCAGGTTCCAGACGACCCCTCAGGGGGCCAACCCTTCATCAGGCTCCGGACGACCCCTCAGGGGGCCGACCCTTCATCAGGCTCCGGACGACCCCCCGAGTGTACGACAGTACGAGGCCCAAATTAGGCCAGACTCATTACCGAAAGGAACTTTGCCCTCGGCCTCATATCAAAGGCTGAGGGTGACATCATCACAGCGCGTGGTTTGGGAGACGCGTGGAACAGTGTGCGTGAGGCTCACATGGCACATGGGAGACCGTTATAACAAAATCACACCCTCACGTGAGGGAATATTATGTCATCATTTGGCATCTACAGGTGTCAACAGGAGATTGGCTAGATCACCTTTCACATGCACCATGCATACTTGGGGGTACACTACACCCCCCAAGACCTATATATACTTGTCACCTACAACCCTACAAGGGGATCGATGATAGTAACCCTAGCTAAAACTCTGCTTGTACACACAGTAGAGAGAGAGAGGAGCTTATGTGCATTGTATCCAAGGCCATTAGTGCCCATACTTAGTGGATCACACACTCACAGTGGATGTAGGACAAATTGGCTGAACCACTATACATCATTGTCTTATTTCCTCTTATACTCATCTCCTTCTCTATACTTATACACTTACATCTCTATGGCTTCCATGGTTACTATAGTTTGAGCTCATCATCACTTATCAGGTGGTGCTAAATCTTAGCATCATCAGTTTGGCGCCGTCTGTGGGAACGAGAAGACATCTCTTCCTTTGTATAGCTTGACCTCACTGGGCACTCTGGTGGTGAGCCAGCTCTCCCCCTAAGAGGAGATGTTTCACCATTGAAAGACACCCACTAAGGTTCTCAAGCTCACCAGTATTTTCTTCAGTTCAGCTTTTCATAGCTCAAACACATGGCACCTGAGATGCCACCACAACCACTTCCCCTGTCGGATGGTGGGGGAGGACCCAGTTCCAGTCAGCCGCCACCTCAGTCTGAGATGGCTGATGTGGCAGCAGCCTTAAAGTCTCTGGCAGCAAGCCAGCGGATGATACAGGAGCAGTTCACAGTTCTAAGCCAAAACATGCTAAGACCACCAGGGGTTTCACCTGAGATGATTACTCCGGCAGCAGCTCCAGGACAGCATGAGGCCAGGGGACCACCCCAGGCACCACGCAAAGAACTTCCACCCCCTCAGCGGCGTAGGGATGTTGCTGACCCCAGGCGTCTACGCCTGGGGAGGCAAGGAAACCCTTGCCCTGAGGATAGGTATGACGATCTGGAGGGAGATGAGGCCCCTATAGAATGCTGGGAACCATATGAGGTCTCCAACAATACTGTACGACCTCTCCGGGACAGTGGAGGAAAGTGCGGGAGACCAAATCCTGATGATCGCTCGAGAGGATCTGCTTTTGATCGCTTGAGCAGGGGGTCAGCCTTTGAGAGGCTAGGCCCAGTAAATGACCTGCGGGAAAAATTATCCAGTCAATGAGTGATGCGAGGTCCAGGAGGGAGGCGGCAGATGGCCACCCCAAGGACGGGATGACGGTCAAAGGGAAGTAAACAGCCAACACAGACCTGCCACAGCAGAACCCTTCGTCCACCTTAAAGAGGCGATAGGGGATAACATCGGCCAAGACGACCCTGCGAGGCCCTGGAATGACTCGATCCAGCGACTAGAGGATAAGATCGGTGATATAATGAAGATACGGGACCCTCTTCAGAAGGGAAACACCATAGGCTCACCCTTTGTGGCGAAGATAGTCAACTTCCCTACGCCATCAAGGTTCAAGCCACCTGTGGTCACCCTAAGATACGACGGGAGCACCAACTCTGTCCACCATGTTGAGATGTATCAATCAGCAACAAATATATACTCTATCTCAGATGAGATGAGGTGTCGTGCCTTTTCTGGTACCCTGACAGGGGCTGCACATGTCCGGTACACATCTCTTCCAAAAAATTCCATTGAAAACTTTAAGCAGTTGGCAGACCGGTTCATCCACAACTTTTGCTTTGGGGTGAGGCCATAGAAGAAGACCACCCACCTGCTCTATGTTAAGCAGGGGAAGAATGAGAGTTTGAGGGACTACATAACCAGATTCAATAAAGAAAATCTCGAGGTGGAAGACTATGAGGAGAGCATAGCTATGACAGCCCTGATTGGAGGACTCCAAAAGGGGAAGTTGTTATGGAAGCTTGCTGAAGACCCTCCGAGGATGATGGCTGAATTGCTGTCAATAGCAGGAAAGGTGATGAACGCCGAGGAGGCGATGGCCGCAAAATACGAAGATGAAAAAGGAGGCGCTATTGGGGGTAAATACCCTAATAAGAGCAAAGAGGGGAAGAAGAGGTCTATGGACGATAAGTTCGCTGGTTACACCCCTCTGACGGTCAGCTGTGAGCAGATACTCAATGAGATAAAGAGTGATCGGTCCCTGAAGTGGCTTGAGAAGCTGAGGGCAGCCCCCAACAAGACGAATAAGAACCTGTGGTGTGAATTTCACCAAGACCACGGCCACGTAACAGACAAATGATTTGCTCTGAAAGATGAGATTGAGAAGATGCTGAAAGAAGGGAAGCTCAGAAAGTACGTCGACAAAGGTGCCTTCAAGAGGGGCCGAGGGGACGACCCCAGAAAGAAGCGGGGCGATGCGTGCAGAGAAGGTCCTCAAAAAAGAGGGGACGACCTTTCTGAGGATGAGGACGACCCTGACCTCCCGCCGAGAGATGACCAAGGCCCTGTCAAGAGGCTTAACATGATCTCGCTCGGGGTGGGAATGATCTCCGGGGGTCTAGCAGGAGGAGGGTCTGAGATCGCTGGCAGGAAGGCCCATGTGGCTGAGGCCAGGGCAGTGACGAAGACGGTACACTCGACCTCCCTGGAGGCCAAGTCAGAAAAGAGGAAGAAGGTCGACATGGACACTCTGATAGTGGGATTCTCGAGAATGGAATTTAAAGGCCTCCTAGCCCCACACGACGATCCACTCGTCATCACATCTAGGGTGCATGGGTGTGAGCTGCCGAGGATATTGGTCGACGGGGGCAGTTCTGCAGATGTAATGTTTTGGCCGTGCTTCAAAGCCTTAGGTCTCAGCCGTGCTAGACTCATCCCATACCATCATCCATTGATTGGGTTCAGTGGGGAAAAGGTTCATCCCCTTGGGGTGTATGAGGACGATGTCAGGGTGGGGGACGAGTGGCCGAGATGGCTTACCAAGAAGGTCAGTTTCTTTGTGATGGATGAACATGTGTTTTCGTCTTACAACATCATACTGGGGCGTGTGGCCCTCAAGGGGTTTGAATCTGTGTCATCTACGGTCCATCATATGATTAAATTTCCTACCCCTTACGGGGTGGGGGAAGTTTAGGGAGACCAGACGATAGCGCGAGAATGTTACTACAACTCCGCTGAAGAAAGGGAGGCACACAAGAGGGCTACGACCACTTACAATATTGATACCCTAGACCCCAGGGACGAGACGAAGCTCAAGAAAGGAGAGGCCGCGGAAGAGGTAGAATCCATCATCCTCGATGAGGATGACCCGGAAAAAACCGTCCAAGTCGGCAAGTCTCTGAAGCCCAATATCAAGGAAGACCTCATTAAACTGTTGAGGAGAAGACAAAGCGTCTTCGCATGGAGTCATGTAGATATGCCGGGGATTGACCCTAAAATCATGTGCCACAAGCTCAATGTGGTAGAGGAGTGAAGCCGGTAAAGCAGAAGAGGAGAATTTACTCTAGAGAAAAGTATGAGGTCATTAGGGATTAGGTCAAAAAATTAGAAGACGCTGAGTTTATCAGAGAGGTCATCTACCCCGAATGGCTGTCCAATGCAGTCATTGTTCCAAAGGCCAATGGGAAGTGGAGAATGTGTGTGGACTTCACAGACCTCAACAAGCACTGTCCCAAAGACAGCTTCCCTCTCCCCCGCATTGACCAGATGGTAGACGCTACCACAGGCCATGAGCTCATGAGCTTCATGGATGCCTATTCAGGGTATAACCAGATCTTCATGAACCCTGAAGACTCAGAGAAGACAACCTTCATCACTGACAAAGGGACATACTGTTATAGGGTCATACCCTTTGGCCTAAAAAATACGGGGGTAACGTACCAGCGCCTCGTAAATAAAATGTTCAAAGTCCAAATTGGGAAGTCTATAGAGGTCTATGTAGATGACATGCTGACTAAGAGTTTGAAGGCAGAGGATCATGTGGCAGACCTGGAGAGGACCTTTAATACGATGGACAAATACCAGATGAAGCTTAATCCGACCAAGTGTGTCTTCGGGGTCGGAGCAGGGAAGTTCTTGGGGTTCATTGTCAACCAAAGAGGCATCGAGGCCAATCCTAAAAAGATAAAGGCCCTTGTTGAGATGAAGACCCCCAAGTCCATTAAAGACGTTCAGAGGCTCACAGGGAGAGTTGCTTCCTTAAACAGGTTCGTATCTAGGGCCACAGACATGTGTCTACCATTCTTCAAAATTCTCAGAAAAGCCTTCGAATGGAGTGAAGAATGCGATGAGGCCTTCAAGGAGTTAAAATCATGCCTGGGGTCTCCCTTGCTGTTGTCACGACCCGTGCAGGGTGAATGACTTTATGTGTACCTCGCCGTCTCAGAGTCAGCCATCAGTGCGGCCATTGTGAGAGACGAAGACGAAATACAGAAACCTGTGTATTTTAACAGCAAGGCACTCCAGGGGCAGAGCAAAGATATCCAAGGATGGAGAAGTTGGCCTACGCCTTGATCCATGCATCAAGAAAGATAAAGCCATACTTCCAGTCCCATGCGATGGTCATCCTCACTGACTCTCCCCTTAGGCAGGTTTTGCACAAGCCTGAAAAATCAGGGAGGTTAATGGCCTGGGCTATAGAACTGGGGGAATTTGACATAGTGTATCAGCCTAGGACGGCCATTAAGGGGAAAGCATTGGCAGACTTCGTGGCTGAGTTTACTTGGGAAGGTGATGAGGCCGAGGATAAGAGCCTCGGGAAGATAGATACCCAACAGGGTGAGCTCACCGACACGCCTACAGATAAGGCTGAGACGAGCACCGCTAGAAGGAAAGTGGTTGAAAATGAAGAGGGAAGATATCTCTTTAGACAGGGGCCACTCACCGAGGGAGGTTTCTCAGAAGAACACACCGTGTGGAGTTTCTTCGTCGACGGGTCCTCTTGCGAAAGCGGGAGCGGAGCTGGGTTAATAGTATCAGCACCCGACGGCACAGACATTGAGTATGCCCTGAGGTTCAACTTTAAGGCCTCCAATAACGAGGCCGAGTATGAGGCCTTGATAGCAGGCCTCTCCTTGGCCAGATCACTTAGTATCGGCCAAATTTTGGTTCACAGTGATTCGAGGCTAGTAGTGAATCAGATACTAGGAGCCTATGAGGCTAAGGACGAGAGGATGGCTAGGTACCTTGAGAAGGTGAGGTCATTACTGAAAGGCTTCAGAGAAGTGAAATTAAAGAGGATACCTAGGCTCGACAATGGCCGTGCTGATGCCCTTGCGAGGTTGGCCTCGACAACTAGGACAGACATCAGGAGGATGGTCCTAGTAGAAATTTTGATTCAACCAACTATTGAAGACGCTGAGGGAACACTTGGAAATTGCCTAAATATTTCTCAGGAAGCTTCGTGGATGGACCCTCTGATCAGGTACATTAAAGAGGGGGAGATGCCAGAAGCAAGGCAAGAAAGGAAGAAGTTGAGATACCGGGCTGCAAAGTTCACCGTCATTGGGGATACCTTGTACAAAAAGGGATTTTTACTCCCCTTAGTTAGGTGCCTGCACCCATTTGAGGTCTCATCCCTTTTGCAAGATGTGCACGAAGGATCGTGCTCAAGCCACATCGGGGCAGATCCCTAGCGAAGAGGGTGATCACCCAAGGGTACTGGTGGCCGACCTTGGGGAAAGACGCCGCGACATATGTCAAAAGTGCGATAAATGCCAGAGATTTTCCACCATCCCTCACCAACCCCATCAGCCTCTTACCTCCATTACATCCCCATGGACATTTGTAGTGTGGGGGATCGACCTCGTAGGACCCTTACCAAGAGAAGTCAATAACTATCGGTTCCTCATCGTAGCTATTGACTATTTCTCAAAATGGGTGGAGGCCAAACCAATGGTGACAATTACAGAGCAGAAGACCTTCCAGTTCATCTGGAAAAATGTTATATGCAGATATGGTCTCCCCAACACCCTCATCTCGAATAACGGGACTCAGTTCAAGAATACCTCTCTACAGAAGTACTGTGAAAGGGTGAGTATCAAACAATTTTTCTCCACCCCAGGCCGACCTCAGGACAATGGGCAAACAGAAGTTACAAACAGGACAATCCTATATGGAATCAAGAAGAGGCTTGAGGAGGCAAAAGGAAGATGGGTCGATGAGTTATATGTCGTGCTGTGGGCATACAAGACGACAGTGAGGACCTCTACTGGAGAGACCCCATTCATGCTAGCTTATGGCTCAGAAGCCGTCATCCCCACCGAGATTGAGTTTCCTACTCATAGGGTCCAAATGTATGACCCCCAGAGAAATACAAAAGAGAGGAGACTCGACTTAGACCTGATTGAGGAAAGGAGGGAGGACGCTGAGATAAGGCAAGCCGCCTACCAGCAGAGGACTGCAAGGTTTTACAATCAGAGGGTGAAACAGAGACCAATTGCGGTAGGGGACTTGGTCCTCAAAAAGCCTGGCAGAAGCCCAACAAGCTCCATCCTAATTGGCACGGCCCATATAGGGTCATCGATGAAGTCGTCCCAGGGACCTATAGGCTAGAAAACCTAGAGGGGGAACCCTTTTCCAACCCCTAGAATGCAGATCATTTGAAAAAATACTATCAGTAGTGTTGTAAGGTCTTGATAGACCATAATTGTAATAAGAATTGCTCCAACAGAACACTTGGAAAATTAATGAGAAATATCAGTGTTTCCCCTCATCCTGTGTTTATCAGTTCTAGTACGCGTGAAAACATCTCCAGAGAACGGCCCTCGGCCTATAATGAGGGTCAATGGAGGGGACGACCCCACCATGGTCCTCAAGACAGACGAGGGACCACTTGATTAAAAACCATTAGTTTGGTTATTGTAATCCTCGGCTATAATGAGGTCACATGGAGGGGACGACCCCACCATGGTCCTAAAGACAGACGAGGGACCACTTGATTAAAAACCATTAGTTTGGTTATTGTAACCCTCGGCTATAATGAGGTCACATGGAGGGGATGACCCCACCATGGTCCTCAAGACAGACGAGGGACCACTTGATTAAAAACCATTAGTTTGGTTATTGTAACCCTCGGCTATAATGACGTCACATGGAGGGGAAGACCCCACCATGGTCCTCAAGACAGACGAGGGACCACTTGATTAAAAACCATTAGTTTGGTTATTGTAACCCTCGGCTATAATGAGGTCACATGGAGGGGGCGACCCCACCATGCTCCTCAAGACAGACAAGGGAACACTTGATTAAAAACCATTAGTTTGGTTATTGTAACCCTCGGCTATAATGAGGTCACATGGAGGGGGCGACCCCACCATGTTCCTCAAGACAGACGAGGGAACACTTGATTAAAAACCATTAGTTTGGTTATTGTAACCCTCGACTATAATGAGGTCGCATGGAGAGGACAACCCCACCATGGTCCTCAAGACAGACGAGGGAACACTCGATTAAAAACCATTAGTTTGGTTATTGGAACCCTCGGCTATAATGAGGGCCAGTGGAGGGGACGACCCCACCACTGTCCTCAAGAAAGACGAGGGAATACTTTGTTTAAAACCATTAGGTTGGTGATTAACCCTCAGCTATAATGAGGGCCAGTGGAGGGGACGACCCCACCACTGTCCTCAAGAAAGACGAGGGAAGACTTTACTAAAAACCATTAATCTGGTAATTGGAACCCTCGGCTATAATGAGGGCCAGTGGAGGGGACGACCCCACCACTGTCCTCAAGAAAGACGAGGGAATACTTTGTTTAAAACCATTAATTTGGTGATTAACCCTCGGCTATGATGAGGGCCAGTGGAGGGGACGACCCCACCACTGTCTTCAATAAAGACGAGGGAATACTTTGTTTAAAACCATTAATTTGGTGATTAACCCTCAGCTATGATGAGGACCAGTGGAGGGGACGACCCCACAACTGTCCTCAAGAAAGAAGAGGGAATACTTTGTTTAAAACCATTAATTTGGTGATTAACCCTCGGCTATGATGAGGGCCAGTGGGGGGGACGACCCAACCACTGACCTCAAGAAAGACGAGGGAATACTGCGTTTAAAACCATTAATTTAGTGATTAATCCTCGGCTATAATGAGGGCCAACCCAGGGGAAGACCCCTCGATTCACCCTCAAGAGAGACGAGGGAGAGGTTTGTAGCATTAACAAAGATTCACAACACAAATAATGCAAAAGGCAAAACATGGAAGACAGCAAAGGAGATGATAGTATAAATGAAATATCAAGTGTTATACAAGATTGAGTACAAAAATGTTAATTACAATCAGAAGGGTGTGGGCTACAGACAGCCACCCTATGGGACAATATCAGAAGGCAGGGCCTCCACATCCACAAGAGGAGTTTCCTCAATGACCACAATTGGCTGATCTTCAGACGTGCCGACCCCCTCGACTTGCACTTGGGATTCCACCTGGGTTAGAGCCTCGGCAATCAGGAGGTCGTCCAGTTGAACGGCCTCCAGAGAGGGACGGACAGAAGAGACCACGTCGCCGAACTTGAGGACGACCCACCGACAAGCCGTCCTTATCCCTCTCTCCAAGTACTCAAGGACGAAGCCTTGGAACTCATCGGAGAGTTTATAGGCTTCCACAGCGTCTGCCTCGGCTTTATTCACAGCCTCAGATAGCTCAATCTTAAACTGGGCCTCCCGATGGGTCATGGCTTCATCCTTCTCCTTCAGAAGCAAGTCTTTGGCCTTCAGGTCCTCATCGTGCTATCTCGTCAGCTCGTCCATAATTCGTGCATGTTCAGTTCTGGCACTCTCTAGCTCAGCCTTTGCAGTATCTAAGTCAGCCTGCAGGTCGGCCTCACGCTGGATGGCCCTATCGGCCTCATAGAATTTCTCCTGATTCTCAGCCATCCATTTAGTTGCCGAGGTAAAGGCGCATACAGACTACACAGAAAAATAAACAGATGTCAAGAGGCCGAGGAAACAGTTGGTGAAAGAATGCAATTAAAGAAATGAATCAAGACCGATACCTGGGCTAGAGCGTGCGGACCATAGTCATACACTTTGGCTGGAGGCATCTTTGACAGAAAGTCATAATCAGCAGCCGAGGGGGCAAAAAACATTGATGCCTTGGCTTCCCTCAAATTTGCGATGAGTGATGAGGGCTCGGCCCTCAGAAGTGCCAAGTTTTGGGACCAGAAGGCCCCCATGCTGGATGAAGAAGCAGTCCCTTCAGATGCTTCAACCCTGGCCCTCGTTCGAGAATCTGGCTGAGGGTCAACAGGAAGCTCAGGCTCTTTTCTTTTGTGTCTATCGGCTGTCGTCTCAACAACCGTCGGCCCCACGGCCTTCGTCTTCCTCGGAGCCTGCTGAGGCTCCTTACCCTTCTTCTTTGCCAAGCCTGATAGTAAACTGGGAGCAGTCATTTCCCAGAGATAATCTGATACACCAGCAGGATGACTTGAAAAGGGTACGACACGTGAGAAAAATGCAGAGATAAAAAGGAAACACTTGAAAAAAGTAAAGAAAAGTATAACTCACATAGTTCTGTAAGGGGGCCGACCTTCAGACCAGCTTCCTTGAGGAACCGAGGGGTCATCAGATCTTCAAACTTTGGAAGTTTACCCCCTCTCCCTCGTCCTCTCAGATATTCAACAATATCTTTCTCTTTCAGGCTAAGTCCGGGGTCTGACCTGGCCTTCATTGACGGGTTAGACCATCTTCGGGGGACCCTCGGACCATCGGCTACAGGAGATGCCTCGACGGAGAACTCCCACTCCCCAGAGACGAAGAAGAATCTCTTCTTCCAATCGTGGTTGGAGGTTTGTCCACGTGGAGAAGTTTTTTCTCAGACCTCCTCGCCCCTAGATGATAGTACCCAGGTTGTTTGGACGAAGAGGTGATATTGTGCAGGCCAAGAATATGTCAGCCGAGGGATCATCAGTGAAAGAATTCTTCCACAGGGAGATGTAACCTAGTATCGTCCTCCAGGAGTTGGGAGGAAGCTGAGAGGGGGCAATACCAAGGGCTGATAGGATATCTACGATAGCAGGATACAGAGGGAACCTGATGCCAACCTTGAACATTTGTTCATACACTGCAACCTCACCCTCTTCACCCTCAAAAACCCTCTCACACTCAGAGGGAACCCTCATGGTTATGCCGGGGGGCACTCCATAGGCATGTCTCCACAATAAGAGGTCGCGATCCCTAATGGAGGAGATATACGACGAGGCATGGGAGGTGTCAACCTGGTCATCTGAATCATCGCCCTCGTCCTCAGTCCCCTCTCCTTAGGCCTCGTCATCTTCCAGAGGTCCATGGGGAAAGGCCATCTTGAAGGCATGTGGAGATAGGGTTGTCACAGGGACACCCTCGGAGGGGACCATACCCTCGGCTTGTCGGCCCGGGCTTAGGTCAGATGTCTCTATTCTACCAGAAGGTCCAGCGCCAGTTGGCGAGGATGCTCTCTCGTCCATCTCACTTGAATGACACTCGACTGGACGAGAGGATGACCCACAAGAATCAGACGGTTCAAATGGTTTTATTGTAGCTAGAGGAATGGGAAAGATGGGTCGTACCCAGTTAGGGTCGGCCCCTCGTCTCCTCTCTTCCTCTTCCTCTATTCGTCTGATCTCTGCAAAGAGCTTCTCTCTTAAGGATGGGAACTCAGATGCTAAACTATAAAGCCTCCTAAGCATTAAAGGGAAGACCCCACACTTAGATATTTTAACTAAGCTAGCTACAAACAAGTTTACAGTTGACCAGGTTGGACTTTTGGATCGAAACAAAAGAGATCAAGGGTTTTACTCAAGAAAGCTCAAGAACACTCAAAAACCAGTCGCCGAAGAAGATGCCGAAAATAATATAAAATAACCTAAGTCCGACCATACAAGCCTAAAGCAAAGAAATAAATGAAAGTAAAAGAGGACACTGGGGTAGAGGGATTACATGAGGAAGGAGAAAGAAGGTGACAAACTCTAAATGTCGAAATGTGCAGGTCTGTCTGTTGGAAATCTAGAGAGAGAGATCTTGGGCGCGAAGACGAAGAAGAGAAGGAAAGGTTTCAAAAATCTCTTAAATACCTTAGTAATGAGTGGGACCATTAACCAAGGCAGAGCACATCCCACGAGGAGGGAATCATTAGGGCACAAAGTCCTAGGTCGTGTGCAGTCGCCACACCTTAGAAACTGGAACAACAACGAGTATCTGCCCAGTGTCACTCATCCAACAGACAGTACACTTGTCTCAAAAGCAATATTATCCCTCAGCCATCTCAGCATCATCTATAGCTGAGGGCTGGGGGGTGATTGATATACCCATATATACCCTCCAACCAGACGACCCATCAGGGGGCCGACCCTTCATCAGGCTCCGGATGACCCCTCAGAGGGCCGACCCTTCATCAGGCTCCAGACGACCCCTCAGGGGGCCGACCCTTCATCAGGCTCCAGACGACCCCTCAGGGGGCCAGCCCTTCATCAGGCACCGGACGACCCCTCAGGGGGGCGACCCTACATCAGGCTCCGGACGACCCCTCAGGGGTCCGGACGACCCCTCAGGGGGCCGAACCTTCATCAGGCTCTGGACGACCCCCCGAGTGTACGAAAGTATGAGGCCCAAATTAGGCCAGACTCATTACAGGAAGGAACTTTGCCCTCGGCCTCATATCAAAGGCCGAGGGTGACATCATCACATCGCGTGGTTTGGGAGACGCATAGAACAGTGCGCGTGAGTCTCACATGGCACATGAGAGACCGTTATAACAAAATCACACCCTCACGTGAGGGAATATTATGTCATCATTTGGCCTCTACAGGTGTCAACAGGGGATGGGCTAGATCACCATTCATATGCACCATGCATACTTGGGGGTACACTACACCCCCCAAGACCTATATATACTTGTCACCTACAACCCTACAAGGGGATCGATGATAGTAACCCTAGCTAAAACTCTGCTTGTACACACAGTAGAGAGAGAGAGAGGAGCTTATGTGCATTGTATCCAAGGCCATTAGTGCCCATACTTAGTGGATCACACACTCACAGTGGATGTAGGCCAAATTGGCTGAACCACTATACATCATTGTCTTATTTCCTCTTATACTCATCTCCTTCTCTATACTTATACACTTACATCTCTATGGCTTCCATGGTTACTATAGTTTGAGCTCATCATCACTTATTAGGTGGTGCTAAATCTTAGCATCATCAGTAATGGTATACATTTTTTGAGCTAAAGGATAGAAGGAGAGATTCAGTCTCCTCTCCACAAATAGGACACCCCAAATAACCATGTACTTCATAACTGGAAAATGTCCCATAAGCTGGAAAATCATGAATTTCTCACATCAACATAGCTTTCAGCATAAACTCTTCTTTTCTAAAAGAGTCAAATGATTGCACACCCTCTTCCCACAACTCATTTAATTCTTCTACCAAAGGAGCTAGGTAGACGTCGATGTCATCACTTGGTGCCTTTGGCCCAGGTATCAACAAAGCCATCATCGAAAATTCATGTCTCATACACTGTGTAGGAGGGAGGTTGATTCGGGCTAGGATCACTGGCCATACACTCTGATTGGTGATTAGATTTCCAAATGGGTTGAAACCATTTGTTGATATAGCCAAATGAATGTTGCGCTATTCTCGAGAAAAATCGGGATACTCATAATTCATCCTCCTCAAGGTTGTAGAATCAATAGGATGACGCATGATATTACCCCTACTTCTGCCCTAGCATGCCAGGTCATTGCCTCCGCTATCCATGGTACTATGAAAAATCACTTTAATCTAGGCCCAACGGGAAAATATTTCAACACTTTTTGAGGGACTTTTGAGCTTGTGCCTTCCTTACTAGTAGATTGGACATATTTAGGTTCATCGCATACCGGACAACGATCGAGATTTTCATACTCCTTTCGGTATAGTATGCAGTCATACACACAAGCATGAATCAATTTATACTTCATTCCCAAACCTTTCAAACTGTTCTTCATAATAGGATAGCTATTTGGAAGCGTATTCTCCTTGGATAGTAAGCCCTTCACCCATTTCAGAATTCCTGTCACGCTATTGCCAGATAAACCGTACTGCGTCTTCAAACCGTGCAAACCAACCATGGCATGTAAAGTTGTTTGATCTTTCTCACATCCAGAGTATAATGGTTGGGTCGCCTTAAATTTTAAACTTTGGTAGTCATCGTTAAGGTTTATCGTGATATTTTCACGAGCACTTGAACCGTGTACATCATTAGTAACCTCATTCTCCTCTGCTTCATAAACCCCGTACGCATTATCAACTAAATCCTCTAACATATTATGATCTACATCGTCCCCCTCTACATATATCCTACTTGTTGAAGGTTGTTATCAAGGTTTGTCGGGGACAAAAGGAACATTCAATTCACCGTGAAAACTCCAAAATCGATAACTATCTTGCATACCCGATCTTAACAAATGTAGTTCAACTGTTTTCCACTCAAAATACCTTACCATTCTTACACATAGCACACGAATATGGAAACTCTTCATCATTATGACATCTCTTTGCGTATTTCACAAATTTATTAGCACCTCTGCGAAACACATCTCCCATTCTATTTGTCTCACCCATCCACTCTTTGTATTTCGGATATCCCATCACAACTACCACAACTAATCACCTATTAAAGGTAAGAAGCGTATATTCATGGATTAGTATAAACAAACTTAGATTTATAGTATGTTTCATTTAATTATGTCTTATTTATATTTGATTTTTAAATTTCAAATTCAAATTCAATTTTTAATAGAAATTTCTATTTCCTCCATCTCCTCTAAAGGGTGAGTGGTCCTATCCCATTCAAGACCGCATTTTTCTGTAATATACTTAACAGCTCCTGCACATTGTTACGATTTGAGAAAAAATCGGCAGCATATCCCCGTAGTTATCCAAGTACACGACGTAGATTGGAAACTGTGAGTGTTATTTCAATTGATCAATTGAAATAACAGTCACACTAGTCAATCTAGTATGTACCCAGAGAACATTAGGATACGACGGCAGAACTTCCTCCAAAAGTAACAACTTTAAGCCACTAAGAATATTATTATATAGAAATTATGCAGTCCCAAACTGTCCAAATGGGACAATTCGAGTGATCTCATTACAGGGGTAATGACTCTCGAACAGGTCTAAGGGTTATTGAATGCATCGCATAAGAACGAGAAGGCTAGTATCTATGCGCACTATATGTAATTTCAAGTATGTTTCATTTAATTATCATACTATATATATATATTATTCGTTATGCAAAGTAATTTTCAAAAAAGGTTAAAAAACCCCACCCTTATATGGACAATAATCCAGTGGTCATGCCAATTTTAAAATTAACCAACCCAACATCAATCCATTATAATCCAACCGCAATCTCAACAACAAATGTGTATCCCGTACTCCTTCTAATTCATCTACTCAATTAATTATTTTCATCAATTAAACTAACAATTAAAGTATACAGTTATTAATTTACTGATTTATAATGAGGGACAATCCTACTTTCATATATTAATTTACTAAAAAAATTAATAATCAATCAATTCGTTTACAAGGGACACTACTTGCATATGAGGGAAAATATCAAATAAACCAATCAAAATTTAATAAAAAAAATAAACAAGCCCCACCCCCGCCCCCATCCGCCCTCCCCACACACATGCGCACACACACGCACGCAGCCCCACCCCCCGTCACACCCCCCGCATCATTTCCCTCTCTCGTACATACGCACAAACACGCACACTACACACACATACACACATGCGCACATACACACACACACGCAGCCCCACCCCCAACCCCACCACCCACCCCATCCCTACCCCTTCCCCCTGCCCCACCCCTACCCCCACCACACACACACAAATAGCCCCTCCCCACCCCCACCACACACACACGCACACACACCTTGCCCCACCCCCTACCACACACACACACACACACAGCCCCACCCCCACCCCCTTCCCCCTTCTCCCACCACACACACGGACACACACACATAGACACACACACATGCACACACACACACACACACGCATATACACACACACACACACACACATATATAAATGGGAGAGAGAGAGAGAGAAATTAGAGGGAACGCGGTGAGGAAAAAAGGAGGGGAAAGGGCCTTTTGCTGACCGATTTTTCACGGTCATTGACCATGATAACTTTATAGAATTGTCACGGTCAATGACCGTGATAAAAAACGTGTGTTTTTTTTTTGTCACGGTCATTGACCGTGACAAGGCTAGCCGCTGAAAGGGTGCCAATTTTTCCATTTTGGTGTAGTGTTATCCCCGCAGGGATGTACCGCAAATCTGAACCTATGCGACTCCGTCATCACTATACGTTGAAGCTCCTCCCCCTCTAGAACCACGAGTCTCCCGTTGAAACGCAAGCCTCCCTCGAACCTTACCGAATAAGACTCGTCTCCACTAGCTAAGAGCTGTCTAATCCTCTCCTAGAAAAAAGGGTTTGTCGCCTATGCCTGGACCACCCTCGTCACTATCTGCGGGGTGACGGTCATAACTGACATGAATGATCTGGCCACAGCATCCTGGTGCCCTAGGTCCTTCCATTTCTCCTTCCACACCTCGGTCGTCTCCTCTACTAGCCTATGGCTCAATGCATCTGCAACTACATTAGCCTTTCCCGGGTGATAGTGTATTTCAAACTGATAATCTTTTACAAACTCGAGCCACCTGCGTTGATGCATATTCAGCTCCTTCTGCATGAACAAGTACTGCAGTGACTTATGGTCTGTAAATAGGCGAAACTGCTCTCCCAAAAGGTAATGCCTCCAAATCCTGAGTGCAAACACGATTGCAGCCAGCTCTAAGTCGTGTGTTGGGTAGTTCTTCTCATGAGGCTTAATATTTCGGGAAGCATAAGCTATAGCCTGATCCTCCTGTTGAAGCACACCCCCAAGTCCTAGTAGGGACGCATCAGTGTAGACTAGATACTCCACTCCCGTCCTGAGTAGTGCTAACACTGGTGCTGAAGTCAGCTTGTCCTTCATCTCATTAAAAGCCAACTGACAGGCATCATCCCAAGTAAATGGCACTCACTTGCGAGTCAAATGAGTCAATGGACCCGCTATCTTCGAGAATCCCCAAATGAACCTCCTGTAGTATCCTGCTAGGTCCAAGAAACTATGTATCTCCGTCGGCGTCGTGGGCTGTCCCAACTCCCTCACCGCTGACACTTTCTCCGGATCTACAAATATCTATCTATCCAAAATAATGTGCCCCAAAAATTGAACTTCCTTCAACCAAAATCCACATTTCTCATATTTTGCATATAACTCGTGCTGACGCAATGTTTGCAAAACCTGCCTCAAATGTTCAGCATGCTCCTCCTCCTTCTGAGAGTAAATCAGGATATCATCTATGAACACAATGACAAACTGATCCAGGAACTCTCTGAACACCCTGTTCATCAAGTCCATAAACACGGCTCGGGCATTGGTTATCCCAAAAGGCATAGCCCTAAACTCGTAGGAACCATATCTCGTCAAGAAGGAAGTCTTAGACACATACTTCTCCCTGATACGTAACTGATGGTATCCCGACCTCAAGTCAATCTTCGAGACAAAAACAGCTCCTCTCAACTGGTCGAATAAGTCATTGATTCGGGGAAATGAATACTTATTCTGTATCGTGACCTTATTCAACTCACGGTAATCGACACACAATCGTAATGATCCATCTCTCTTTTTAATGAACGTTACTGGGGCACCCCAAGGTGAAGTACTCATACGAATAAACCCCTGACCCAACAGATGATCTATCGGATCCCGTAACTCTCTCATCTCTGCTGGAGCCATACGGTAAGGTGGGAGGGCTATCAGCCGAGTTCTCGACGTTAAATTTATAACAAAGTCTATCTCTCTGATAGGTAGTAATCCTGAAATATCCTGGAACACATCAGCGAACTCTCGAACCACCGATATCGAATCAAGAGGTATCACGACCTCCTTAGAGGTCTCCTCCTCTATATAATACAAATGCATGGAAGATCCTCCGTCAGAATGAGGCATCGCCACCAGGAACATCTCCTGACCATGTATAGAAAAAATAATACTCCTACTCAAACAATCGATCATGGACCTATAAGCAACTAGCCAATCCATACCGATAATCGCATCATAATCGAACATCTCTAATACAAGCATGTCGACAGGTAAAGTAAGTCTCCCAATCTCTATACCCACCCCTCGACATTTAAAGAAAATCAGTGAGCCACTACCCAAAGGCGAATCTACACATGTAACAGTACTCTCTGTTGTATCTAATAATCCCAAATCACGTGCAAATCTCATGGAAATAAAATAATGTGTGGCCCTCGTATCAAATAAAATACGCCCCATAGTCCCTTGAATAGAAAATATACCCTCAATCGCGGGTGGAGCCTGTAGGAGCGCGGCCTGATGGAGGTTGTAGACCCGTCCATAGTGAAGTTGCCCCTGCTGCATCAGAGTTGCAGGCAAGGCTGGAACTGGCGCTGGAGCTGGTAGGGCGGCGGGAAAGATGGGTCTCTCAGGCTCCTGGTGAGCACCCTGCTACTGAGGGACCCTGTCTTTGTCGGGGAAATCCTGCTTCTTATGGCCAGTCATGCCACAAGTATAACATTTGCCGTAGAAATTCCCTCCCCTTTGTCCCTGGTAACCTCAACCCTGATCGCCCTGCTGTCCTCCCTGCTGTTGGCCCCGTTGCTGACCCTGCTATTGGCCCTGGTGGCCCTGTCTGAAGCCCCCGTGACCATGCCTAAAACCCCCTAAACGAAACCTCTTAGAAAAATCCCCTTCTGGGAACCCTGCCTCTGACTCTGATCAGCTGGTGCCCCACTAGCACTACCTCCCCCTGACTTGCCCAACTGGTTGGGCTCTCCCGCTTGCTTCCCTTAGCATGGAAGCGGTTGTCTTGACAATGTAATAATGATGCATTTAGGACATCTGTGTACGAATGTAGGGAAAGGTTACCCAGAAGATGCTGTCGGTTCCTCCAAGTCAAACCATCCATGAACATCTGGATTCGTTTCTCCTCAGTAGGCACCTCGTCCGGTACCATATTAGTCAATCGTGTGAACTCCTCCTCATATTCTGCAACTGTCTTCCCTTCCTGGGTGAGGCCTAAAAGTTTCCACCTCATCTCAGTCTTGATGGCAGAAGGAAAGTACTTGCGGTCAAAATGCACCCAGAAATCGGCAATCGACATCAAATCCCATTCCTCTAAAGTAGTAGTGGACTCCCACCACTGTAAGGCTTCCCCTGTCAGCTTAAAGGTAGCCAAAACTTGCCTCTAAACCTTAGTGCACTCGTACATACGAAGGTGTCTTTGTATATCCTTTTTCCAATGACTGGCCATCACTACATCAGAACTACCTGAGAACTCTGGAGGATGCGCCTTCTAAAAGGCATCCCTGACTCTTTCCCATGCAATAGGGAAAATAGAACAGGTGCTGGCGCCACTACTAGTGCCTATGGTGTTGCCAACTGTACCACTACAAGTGCTGCATTTAATGCATGTGCAACGATGGTAGCAACTTCTGTAGCATTCATCATGCCCTAAGCTGGGGCTGGCTGTGGCTCTGGATGAGCATTCATATCCCTTGGTGTACGTCGAGGAGGCATCTGAGACGAGAGAGAAGTTTATTAGTCCATAGTTATCGTTAAATCTCAAATAGCTGAAGATGTGATCGCATAAATAGGAATACAACATTGCTAAAGATAAGGCTCTATATCAAAGGACGCTAAGCTAAAAGCACAATAAGCCGCACAGATCCTAAAGGACTCTAGAACCCGATGCTCTGATACCACCTGTGACACCCCGCCCAATTAAATATCGGGTGATCAGTCCTTTATAGAATTTTAAAATAGAATGTTCGGTTGGTTCATTCTTAGCATCACTGTAAAAAATATTTACTTTATTATTCACCTAATAAAAATTAAGCTAGTGCCAAAATACCTTCCTTTAAATTGTAACCAAAAATTATATTTAAAAAGTCCAAGAATTTAAAATAAAACCCATTCAGTGTTCAACTGAATACAATAAATAATGAATTTGAATCACGTACTGAAATAAATACGACTGGATAAAACATTCCAGTTCAAAACTCTAAACTACAAATCCATAGTAAAACTAAATCCAACTACAATGAATAGAAAGTAAACTGAATACAATCTCTGATAAAATGTCTAAGGAATGGGCGACACATGCCCTAAATAAAAAGTCTAGATAACTGAGAGAAATGATAGGAGCGTCTAATGCAAAGACCTACGGATTCCACATCAGCCGTAGCACGCCAAGCAATCCAAGTCTCTAAATCTGGTGTCCCTGTGGCTGAGCACCTGATACAATACATATATATATAGCAAGAGAGAAAGTAGATGCAAGAGACGGGTTAGAGACCGATGTGTAAAAATAAGTTTTAGCAAGTATTTAAAACTGCCTTAAAGCAAGTATTATGTGCATGTTAGATTCGTTCTCTCACATGAAGTTCTCACCTCTCTTCTATTGTGAACTCATATCACATCTTTTATCTAGTACTAGTAATTCTACCCAAGTTAACTAGTTCAAAGTCAACGTAACACTATCTACATTCAACCGTAGTATTCCCGTATCTCCCATACAATACCTAATAAGTAGTCCATCACATTTTACTACCGTTCATGTTCACTATTAGAGCATTTAAATCTTTATCTCATTAAGATTATTTCATTTGTCCTCATTGCCATAACTACTAGTTTATCTTAGTAGAACTTCACACACACACACACACACACACACACACACACACACACACACACACACACACACACACACACACATATATATATATATATATATATATATATATATATATATATTTCAATCCTACAGCCCGGGTTGTCACCCATTAGTGCACTTATAAAAATATCCCTGCACTCTCGGGTTATCACCCATTAGCACACTCAATAAAATATTCTTGCACCCTCGGGTGATCACCGATTAGTGCATTTAATAAATAACCTTACACCCCCGGGTTATCACCTTTTAGTGCACTTAACAACACAACCTTTCACCACCCTCGGGTGATCACCCATTAGTGCAATTAACAAAAATATCATATAATAGGCATACCCACAACCTATTGAAAAATTTATAGGTATTCACCCAACCCAAACATATATGTATATACGTATTATTTTGTCATAACTACGTATAATATATTTATTTTATCCCAAATAATCTACGTAGTAGTAATTCATAGCTAGATTCATTACTGAGCACTCACGAATATTTATCCTCACTTGAAGGGTACCACTACACTTACATATCAAGACAGTAGATAAGGTCCCTACACTCTACTGGTCCAGGATATCATTCGTTCCTAACCTCACAATTTATGATTCGAAAGGTTCTCCAAGGTTTTGCAACTGTACTAGAAGTCTGCAGAAAAATGAACTGAAACGATCCTCCAGAAAATGAATCGATCCTATCAGAAAACAAACCGATCATATTTAAGAAAAACGAACCGATCCTATCATGTTAGACCTGTTCTTCAACAATTAAGTTTTTACCATTCGTTTTGCACCCAAAACCTCATAGTTCATGTCCAATCTTCAATGTAACTATTTTGATTAATAACCCAACATGTTTACATAATTTCTAACATCCTAAGATCGTTCAATCGTTATAAATCCTAAGGTAAAAAAAATGAAATCCCTAATTTATATCATAAGAACCCTAGCTTCAGAATTTCCCATTAAAGAACTTAATTAACCCAGATTTGTTCATCAATTTGTACTCCAATTTTTTATTAAATTCTCTCGCATACATGAAGGAATTAACTACTAAACCATATGTCCATAATCATAAATTACTTCTCCAAATTTTCACCCAATTTCAATGTAATTCATTATCAAATTTACCTATACTAACATGAACATGATTATTGCTAAAGGAAAGAAAGTAATAAACACTTGCCTCAAATTAAATGTCTGATCTCTTGATGTTGTTGGTATGGGTGTGTTCCTCTTGTTTCGATTTACACGATGGTGGTGGTGGTTGCGCAACGTGGTGCTAATTGGGCCTTCCTTCTTGGGATTTGTTCTCCCTCACACACTCTGTGGTCGTTACTTACTTTTGTATATCTTAACCCTAATGAACCTCCCGTGACTGATATAATAAACTCCCAATTTTCGTCCATTTAATTTCTCCAAAAATTAAAATTACAAAATTACCCCTACGGAATGCTGGTTTGGCCTAAAATCTTTCGGAGTCTAAATAAAATACCCGATTAGTGTTTTCTGACTATCTCAACCCTCCCGGACTCAACGGCGCACTCGGAATTACCATATGAGTTACTTAAAAGTAATTTACCTTTATATTCCATTCAATTAGTCCCAACACTCCCGACTTAATATACCAAACTGCCGTATATTTCATTCTCGGTAATTTATTAGATTCAATAATTCCATATTACTTATGCACTAAGTAATATTCAATAATTTTCATTAATAAGTATTAACCCTTGTCACGCTAGTTAATATTTATTTTTAAATCCGGATTAATTACCAATTAATTCTCGCATATTAATTTAATTAATCCCACAATAATAATTAATCATATAACTATTTAAGTTCTAAAAAATACGGGGTGTTACATGATACCAATTGAAAATACCTAAACTAAGTTATTTAACACAAGTTAAAATAGTCTAAAAGGCTATGAAATTATTTCTTGGAGAAACTCGTTTAGAAAACAAACCAAGAAGAACACAAGATGTGTTTGAAGAAAACATAACGAATTATTTCAAATATAGGTAATAGGTTTTGAAAATCAAAACTAATATTAGTTAAAGCAACAATAGATCCGTAGGGATGAGAGGATTATTAAACATGCACAATACACAAGATCTTTAACGTGGTAAAACCCCACCCAACTGGGGAAACATCCACGGAGGTATCTACACCTCAAAAGCAAAAATCCACTAGAATGAGTGTAAGGTTACAAGCAAGAAACAAATATTAAACACACAATACATACCTAAACTAAGTTAAGAAGTTATACCAGCTCCTTTAGGAAAATCCAACTGATACAAGGCTATAATTTTGTTTCTCCTTGTTCTTCAACTTTGTCTCCCTTAAGCTCTTTCTTTACGTCGACTCAAATAGTCAATATCTATCTACAAACATATTGTTTCAGTGTTTATAGTGTGAAAAGTGTCTTGAGTGTTGTGCCTAACGCATGCATGACTCTCACACACTTATACAAGCCATTTCCTACAAATTACAAATATATATAAGAATGATATGTAGGAGTTTTACACTACTGATTTTAGATTTTCTTTCGAAAACACAAATATCAGTGCTCAGGTTTCAAGAACCCTTTAAATCGAAGATTCTTCGAATCCTTATTTATATACAAGTTTTTCAAAATGAAAAACTTAGATCCGTATAACTGAAAGACCTTTAAATCAATTTTGTAAAAGAGCCGTTGGACTATATAAACTATACGAATACTTTTAAAGAAGATCCAACAAAGAGAGGTGAATTTCTATATAAAGAAATCATATTTAACTATAATCGTGATTGTATCATTGTTTAGAGTTAGATCTTGAATTTTGAATGTTAAGAAACGAGATGTAAAGCTAAGTGACTGTGTTAGATGAGAGATATCAACCAAAGAGGGTTGAACATGAAAGACTAACTCAGAAACCCTAACTCTCAATATTTTCTAAAGAAATTTTGAAAAGAGTTTGTGTAGGTTTTTTATTTTCTCTCAAATTCTTTTTCTCTCTCTCTCTCTCTCTCTCTCTCTCTTCTCTCTCTCTCTCTCTCTCTCTCTCTCTCTCTCTCTCTCTTCTTTTCTCTCTCAGACCCTTATGGTTCCAAAGATTGTAATGGTTGGGACGAATGTCTCTATTTATAATAGCGATGGAAGGATCTGGAAGATCTATTCAAATCAAGGGTTGAGATCGTTTGACCATTCAAAGACTTGATCTAATGGCTTAAGATGGACCGTCTTTAAAACAACTCTGATTAGTTGAAACGGATGTCACAAGGATTGAGTTTAAACGCATGCAAACCATTGATATATTTAAACGAACTCTCACGATTGTATCTCAGGTATGTGAGTGTATGAAAACACAAATCTAACCGTTGTAAGTGAAACACGTATGTGGCTTGGATGAGATCTCAGACGCGTGTTTTAGGAGTTTGTTTAATCTCAGTTTTACCCACAAATGTTTCTAGCGCTTATGGATCCTACCCAACACAACTTTTAAGAAGTTTTGAATATTGCAAATCAACCCTAAACATTTTTAAAACCCTAATTTTATTTAATTAAAAAGGTTTTTAAATGTTTAAAAAATCCTAAAAATGATTTAAAATTGTTGAAAATCATTTTAATCCAATTATTAACACACACACCAAATATGAGACATATGCAACATAAATCATGCAATCCTAGGTGCAGTGTGTTGGTATACTACCGTTAGAATCATTTTGAAGTTGATGTAGTCTTTTAGGATTTTTGGATAAACAAGGCATGGCTCAAATTTTGTTTTTATTTCCAAACTAGATGAGCACCTGTATAATGTACTCTCAAGTGAGTCAAAGATATAAGGTGCTTCAGCGACTCTCGGTGGAGATATAATCTAATTATGTCAATATCACTCACCATGACGTACAATTATTATTGTAATTTATTTACTATTCACTTAGCACATTTATTCCATAATATTAATCATTATCTTACATGATTAATATTTAATTATCTAATTTAACTAAATTACGTCACTCGTGTAATTTAAAATAACTCAAATTAATTACCAAATTATTTGAATTCTAAATACGCAAAAATACGGAGTATTAAATACTTCCCCCTTACAAAAGAAGTTCATCCTCAAAATTTGGATAAGTTCAGCATTAACGGTCTCAGATACTTCATCGTACGGTATCCACATCTTCCTAAAGTAAAAAACATTAGGTTGTCCCATGTACCCCTTCGCTAATGGTACACTTCCGCTCGACGGTGTAAGATTTACTGTTTAAACTGATGGTCAGTCCACCCTAATCGGATTACTCTAAAATACTGCAACATTTTACTTCACACTTCGCCTTGGTGACTACGCAACACACCACACTTCGTTCAAGAATAGTCTAATACGACGAGTCTACTTTCTAATGGATACCATACTCATTATACTGGGAAAGTTCCCCACCCCTCAAGGTGACAACTTCCCCCTTCCTAAATCATATGACTCCCTTCGTGGAAGACATCTATAATTATATTCGACTACTCAGGCCAAACTTCTAAATCTTTCCATTTATTATGACGTAACTCTCGTCATATTACTCCTCTACACGGAGTAACTCTCGATTTTCCTCAAAAATCTACAATGTACACTCCTTGTACTCTCTACCACTGTAATAATCCCTTTATGTCTACTCCTCGATCCCTAGTGATACACCTTGCTCACAATGAAACTTCGTTTCTCTTTGTCTCATTCTATTGCTGCCTCTAATTTACCGATGCGTCTACATTTATTTCATAAGTTTCCACATCTACTCATCGTGAATGATACTAAAAATTCTCAACTAATTGGGGCGCCCATACACCCAATACTTCTTACATTTCTGTACAAATCAACTAGATGAAATAAACTGGTTTGAAACTAATCCTGGCGTACTTGGGATGCCTATAGAGTAAGTTTATACTCAACCACACTATATTCGCATATTAATCATACCATAGGTTGCCCCATCGATATACTCGTAGTGTAAACGTTCAATGGCGTTTTATCATATTAACACTATATGGCTCTACCGGCCTTAATTCGTAATATAACTATTAACTCACAGTTATAACTACATATGCCTATAATCTAAGGTACTAAACCCATGTACTAAAGACCAAACCTTTCCCAACTCCCGACGTTCACTAAGTTTCATGCGTGGGATGTCTCGCAAAGAGAAATCTAAACAAGGAACCCCCCCGGATACACTACTAACTAACATTATCATTCGTCGATATTCGTTAAGACATAAGCACATAACATGTACCCCAAATCCCTGTTCCCTGACATAAGAATTCTACTCGCCCATTCTCATATTACTAAAGACGATATACAACACGACGCTCTTACTATCACTAAGTCCTCGACGTTACATCAATAACGAGTTAAATCTCTCCACTCAATAATAACCCAATATACCCTGAATCATATCTGTAAACGTCCATACTCATCGGGATCAATTATAACAAGGAATCATACTCACCGAAGTCTACTATATAACATAATACATATATATGCAGGATCAACCCTCTTTCAGGTGATGCCTAGCAAAATAATATATCTCATCCTGAAATAAATATCACGATAGTCTTATCACACAATCTACTACCGCTCAAACCTTTGGTATCTAGTCATTACCCAAGATAATCATAATATGATCGACTCTCATAACGAGCAAAAACTGCTACATAATATAAAAATCCTCTTAGTGTCCACACTTGCTCCTCTCCACAGGTGACACCAACAGTCCCACTACCGAACGGTAAATACATTCATAATAAGGCTGATAATGTCAACACACCCACTGAACCCAACTCACACTCGAATTTTAGTGTTAATAATCAAATATTGTGACTCACCCATGTCACCCAAAATGTATCCTATATTTATAAGGATAAAATAAAATTTTTATTTCCATTTGCCATCTACCTTACCTGATCAACGGGTTTCTCAATGTTACTCTTGCGTCAGAACTGGCCCATGATCTGCTGCAATGGTTGTACATCTAGAATCTTATCCTGTAATTAACGTATGCCTCTCTTAAGGCAATCATTCTTTTGGTGGACCATCTTTACATAGACGTAACAACTGCCAAATAAACTCTTTTGCCTCTGATCTTGGCCCTGCTGGCCTTCTTCGCCATTCCCTTAGCCCTGACGGCCATGAGGAACAGGATGTTGCTGCTGTTGAGGACCTTGTTGGTCCTGGCTGAACCCACTATTCTCAGGTTGGTAACCTCTGGGCCAAAATCTCTTAGCTCAATTTTTCCCCTGCTTAAAATCTCCCTCTTGTTGATTTTGTGCCTTACTGGCACTATTTCCATATACCTTCTCAGTCTAACTGGTCTCACTTTCTCGCTATGGACAAGTTTAATACATGTGGACTTAATTTCCACATATAAGACGCCTTTCTATTCCATTCCCCTATCTCCGACCCCACCGTCCATGTCGAGGTGTCATTCTCTCGGACCTGGTAGTCTTGGCCCCTATTGTTACCCCCGTTGTCCCTTTGGCTCCGCTAACCCTCTGGAAGTAGTTGTTGGCCTTGATGACCCTCACTGAATCCACTGTCACATAGTGGGAATTCAAATGATCTGAAACATTTAAATGGGTCCCCTACTGAGTAAATCCTCTTATGGTGCTTCACTAGAACTGTTAAATCCAGTCTTGCTCTTCGGCTAGATTCTCTAACTCTCTTGGCTCCCTTCTCATGGAAACGTTTATGAAAACTTGAAAACGTATGACCTTGACGACATATGTACTAGTCATTCTAGATGGATTTCCCATCCACGCTTGTGCATTATACCCACATGTCCATTATCAACTTATGGACCCTTTTTATTATTCTTCGTATCCCCTTTGTCGAGATTGGAGTTCGCTAAACAAGTTAACTTCTCTCTCCCGATCGTTATTTATCTGGACCACTTGTCATAAGTCTCAAAACTCCATTTGCATCTCTATCTGAATAGCAGATGGAAGATCTTATGGTCAAACCGCACCAAAATTTCTCATTTAATTCCATAGTTGCTTCTTTATATGTGGTGACTGATTCTCATCATTAAATGCTACTCCTATGAGCTAAAACTTTTGCCCAAAATTTAATTCTAGATGTCACTTCACTCCACCCTATATAATTTCCTTTAGATTGTCTCCTTCCACTGGCCCATCACACCTCTTTTCTTCCCCGAATCCATACAAATAACTATTCAAAAGAGTCCCTCTAACTCCCTCCCTTACCGACTACGCAAGATGAGTCTGAATTTGCACCATCGTTATATACGACGGTGCTTGGGGAAATTACCACTCTCGAGTTATTATCCTATTGTCATCTTCATGAACAATAAGCATGGCGACTTCAATCGTGAACACCATTCCTAGAATACCCTATGGCTTCTGCTGAGCCTCTCCTCCTGTAATCCTTCTAACGGGCCTCTCTGGTCGTCCTATATTGTTCAGTGTATGAATCCCAATAGAACTCGTATATGAATCACATTAAATAGACTTAAATAACAGAAGAACGTAAGTCGCATACGTAGAGGAATACAACAATCCTATGATAAGGTTCTATATCAAAGAATGCTAAGCTGAAACGTAATAAGCCGTACAGATCCTAAGGACACTAGAACCTGATGCTCTGATACCATCTATGACACCCCACATATTTAAATACAGGGTGATCACTCCTTTATAAAAATAAAACGGGAATCTCATTTGGTTCATTCTTAGCATCACTGTCGAAAAAGTTTTAAAGTTTATTAACCACCTAGTATTCAAAAAATTCAGTGCAAAATTTTATCTTTTTATCAAACGACGACAACAACATGCGGAAGTAAATATAATAACCAAACCATCCACGCAGTAATAATAATCTAAACCAATCACAAGATAAACACTAAATAGAATAATACCGAATAAACCATCGGTTACCATTACAAAAATCCAACTAAACATCTAATGAAATAAAACTGAATCCAAAATACATCGCCTGATAAAAAAGAATAACTGACCTAACTGCAAGGGCGACATGCCCAAATGAAATAACTGAAATTGCATCCTACTCTAGGAGTGAAGTGACTGAAGCCTATAATCCAAATTCTGCAAGCATCCACAAGTGATGCAGCTACGCATCCCTGGAATAAATCATCAAGCTTGGTGTCCCTGTGGTATGACACCTAAAAGGTTTTTAAAACAATTTGCAAATGAGTCAAAGCCCAAACCTTTTGAAAACATTAAGAAAGTATTTATCATAGTTTAAAAAAATAGTTATTGATTACACATGTTAGTTCAATTCACACTCCCTTGAGTTCCTCACCTCTCAACTAATGTGCACGCCTCACGTTATCTACCCAGCTATGCTACCCATCCCAACTAGGTCTCATCAATAACTATCTAACGACTAACAAGTTTAGCTGCCCCGTACTGCCCATATAGTACGCCAAAATATTCCAAACTTTATTCATTAAGTTTTTAGTTAAATTATCCCTTTAACTTCTCCTGTACCACCCATACAGGATGTTATTGCAACACAAATAATTCACATTTCCTCGTACGTTATTATTAAAACCAATTAACATCTCACGTATGTTATCATTAAACTATTTCATTAAGTTACTCTACTTAAATCATCTTTAGATGTACACTATCTAACTTTACTACCATTACACACTAAGTAGATTATCTCGTAATTAAACCACTTTTAGATATACACTATCCATTATTCCTACATTACACACAAGTAGGATAAATCACCCAAGTATATATATATATATATCCCAAACTGACCACCATGATGCACACTTGCATACTCTGCTATCAAGTCCATGTATCTCTTGTGCCAAATCAAGGACTAATGGTTCGGCACGTCTCCTCGAACCCAAAATCAAATTAACACATATTGGAGGCAAACATAGTTCCAAGTCTATGGGTCACGCACACACCTAACGTAACTAATTGACCGTCAAAACTATCATATACTCAGATAGTACGTACCTAGGTTCTATGTTCTGGGGCACAAATCCAAACCTCACTGGAATCGTCAAGGTGGGATTGTACTCTGCGCGTAACCTCGGTGATAGCAGGCAGCGTAGGTATGTTCACACATAATAAGGCACATACTAAGCATACACACAATCTATCCCTATGTCGCATTTAGGCATACACACACAACCAATAAATATAATCTATATAGGTATACACTCAACCTATAATATAGTCTTAATAGGTATACACACCACCTATAAATATAATTCGTATGTAATATATCTCTCGAATAATCAATGTACTATCGATATACGATTATAACTCTCTATCGCATTTTCCCGAGTATTAATCTCTACCCGAAGTTACGCCTTAAGTTATTTCAGTAGTTACTACATTCATACTCTAGTGGTCTAAGTCATAGCTTCACTCTAAATCCCCATGACCTGTTTCAAATCTCAAACATTCAAGAACTATGGATATAATACCGATTATCCCTAGCCTTATATCATCTTAATTTATGTAAACCTAATCCTCACCATAGGCCTACTGACATTCAATATAATCCTCTTAATCATTTAGGGATGCCCCAAAAGTCCCCCCATTAATTATTCACAACTTCAGGGTTTAAACAAGGAAAATTGGAAATTCTGGACAAACCGAATCGATTCGCCCAATGGCCGAATCGATTCTCCTTACCTAATCGATTCGCCCATGGGCCGAATCGATTGGAAATGTACCAGGTCTCTTCTTCTTCCTTACGCAAACACGTTTTTCACCATTTTTACCCAAAATCCCTTTATGCAATCATCCTAAACTCCACTATAATTTGTCCCAATATTATATAAGAGTATATACATCAATTCTAACAAATCTTTATCATAAAGACACCATTAAATCCTAAAATTATCAAGATTTCTTTTAGGGTTTTCTACCCGAACCCTAGTTCATGTTCTTGATGAAAAATTAATATTTTTCCTTGATTTCTTCCATAAGATTTCAACATAAAATTTGATTTTGTATCCTCTATATATGTGAATCCAATCTACAACATTCCTATCCCATTTTATGAGTTATAGTCACTTTTAACCTCGAGAACACCATTAAAATCATGTTATTATAATCCCTACACTACATGGGTATTATAACTACATCAAAACATGCCAGATAAACACTGGTTATTTGTAGGATGATGGATTACAAGTCTCTCTTCCTTATCCCTTCAAAAAGACAAACACAATATGTTAATAGGAAAATCAACAAATAGAAAGCAGGCATAAGTGACATAGAAACAACATAAGATGCCAACCTATTCCACACCATTCCTGGGAGCATCTGGGACCATCGTACTTCACCCCCTCAGGAAGGGGGAATGTATCCAATTCTTGACTACAATCACATAATCCCAATAATATTTATTGAAATCATGCAGATTAACTACTAATGCCATGTTGGGGTGATATGTCCTCAAATAATAAGTATTATCTCCAGTGGTCACCCTATTGTAATAATACATTAACTTGTCTATCCCAATATGGGTCCCATATAGTTCGTTGAGACAGTTAACCCTATTTACTACTCTCTAACTATTGGGGCCACTCTAGCTAGGAGAACATCAAAGTACTGGAAAAATTCCAAAAATAAATTATAGGGGGTGAAATGTAATCCCACATTCTGTTATAAAAATAACAGGTATCCAATGGACCTCATCCAAGGCACATAAGTCACAAGGCCCAGATACCATCTCAACAGTCACCCACTTAGGAATTTTTCTTTTCGTCCTAAATTCCTCCTAACAATATTCATCAATAATATATACCATCTTAACAAAGTAGAAATAATAAAGGAAGGGAAAAAAAATTCTTACAGTGGCTAACACAATGGGGAATGTAATACCCCGTATTTCAGAATATTTCTGTTTAATTAAATTGGAGAATTAAATGAGAAAATACGATTTATATTTAAATTACGTAAGAGTAGTAATTTAGAGATTCTTATTTAAAATTGTAATTATGGAATATTAATCGAGAGATAGATACCGGTTTATATTGCCTCATTATATTTACTTAGTGCGAGTGGTAAATAGTCACTTAATGCATATAGACCGTGTTGGGGTGAGAACGAGTAATATTTTTAAGTTACTCAAATGATAATTTAGAGGTCACAGATGAGTCCGGAAGGGTCAAATTAGTCAAAATAGTATACCCGGGGGTACTAGTTGAGTCCCGGGGTAATTTTGGACTAAACCGAGACCGTTCGGGGGCGTTTTGGTCTTTTAACATGAGAGGGTATGGAGACCTACGAAATTGAGAGCTTTATATCAGTCGTATGATAGAGGGGTTAGGGTTAGAAAACCCATGAAAACACACCATAGCCATTAGAGATAAGAGAGAAACCATTCTCAAGGCAAAAGAGAGAAGTGGGAAGGATTCAAAGGAGGTTTTCACTATCAACTTGTTGGGGAAGAAGGATTGAAGGATGAAGATCATCAATCATCAACAACCACGAAATCAGACCCTACTGATCATAAGGCAAGTTGTTTATTGCAAAAATTATAAAGTAATAATACCCATGTGTAGGGTTTTTGAATAGTCTTGTTTAAATCAATATCTTGATAGGAGAATGATGATATTTATACATGTTGGGATAGGAATCGCATGTAGAATGATTTAACTTATGTAGGGGATTAATATTCAGATTAGACTTGATGATTTTTCGGAATAAAATCTGGATTTTGAATGAAAATATGGGAAGAACACCATAACTAGGTTTTCAAGAAATTCTGGGTTTAATTCACTATTTCTTTAAAGGGATTGGAGTTTTAATGTATTTGACACGTTAAAAATTGTCCTAGTATATGTGAAAACATGTTAGGATCATTGGGTCGAAGTTTGGTGGACTATAATGGAGTTTGGAGATTTCTTAATGGAGGAAAAGCTTAACGAAGAAGACGAACTGCGTCTGTCCCTGTTCGATCGATCGATCTCGAACTATCGATCAATCGAACCCAGCAGTCGATCGATCGACGCAAGCTGTTTTTCTCGAATTTTTCGTGTTTAAGTCTTCGTTGATTTTCGAGAATGAATGAGTGTCCTAGGATTTACATTATACTTATATGGTAGTGAGAATAAGACCAGTAGGTATATTGTTGAGGTCCGATAAGGCCATTGGGTGTAGGGCTTGGATTGCGGACCGATGAGAATAAATCCGATTTAGTAGAGTATCGGGAAATTCGGAATTGAGTTACGAGGCGAAGTAAATTCAATTTAAGTAATAAACCAGTAGGGTAAGTAATAACTACTGAAATTATATGTGAGGGGTAACTAAGACCCTTAGAGTTGCGTGAATACTCGAATAAATGATATAGTGAAATAAATTGTAAATTAATGAGTACGGTGGATATAAGTAAAATATATTTCGCACGTGCGTGATTTGATGGGTCAGGTGTGTACCTACTAAATTATATAAAAGTTTGGGTTAAGATAATTTTACCTAAATTAATTATATTAGGGTCGATGAGACATTCCGAACTAACATAAAGTTATTATATGTTTGGGGTCGATGAGAAATGCCGAACCAAACCTTGAACTGGTGTCGCGATGAAAGAGTCCCGAACCAGAATATGTGTATATATATATTTTTTTAAATAGTTGGGGTCGATGGATAATTTCGAACCAACTCTCACTTGGGGTCGATGTATCATTCCGAACCAAGAATCATTTACGTGTGTATATAAATAATTGGGGTCGATGTATCATTCTGAACCAATTCTTACTTAGGGTTGATGAATCATTCCGAACCAAGAGTCCTTTACGTGTGTGAAAAGGACAAGATAGTAATGACTGATATTTAGTATATACTATGTGTGAAATATATACTTGATGATATTCTACTTATGTGTATTAGTAGATTGATATATATTATGTATTTAAAGATGCATACTGAACTGGTAAGTTTAGTAGTGAAACTTAATTACGAAACGTAACGTTAAATAGAGAATACCTATTTAGAAATTTAGTGGTGAAACTAAATGAGAAGTTTTGAAACATAACATAAAGAAAATGTTACTTGTGTATTAATTAGCTTTCGTGAAATGTTTAATGTAATGGATGTACGGTGGGGGAAATATGAGAACTTAAGTATAGATAAGTTCAGATGAGTGCTTAGTCCTAGATAGCTTGGAAGATATGGCTAGGTAGGCTAAGTTTAGAACGTTAGGTGTGCACAAAATATGAGGGGTGAGTAAACTCAAGAGAGTGTACGAGAACCAAACATGTGTAATCAATAACCGCAATTTATATTGTGATAAACGCCTGCTAAATATTTTCAAAATGTTTTGAGTACTAACTCTTGCTATAAAATATTTTCAAAATCTTTTAGGTGTCCAGCCACAGGGACGCTATGCATGATGATTTCCTTCCAGGGACTCGAAGCTGTTGCACAGTGGATGCTTACAGGATTTTGACTAGACAATATCTCTCATTCAGATCTAGTACAGGATCTCACACTATTCTATATATGGACTTGTGGTCCGGTATTAGTCTCAGATGTTAGTTTCAGACTGGTGGTTATTCTATTATTGTTTGGGATTTTTAGTCGATGGTTTATTCGGTAATACTTTTGTTCTATTGTACTTTTACTTTGTTGATTGGGTTATAGTACATGATTAATTTTTACTTTGTTATGCATGGTTGATTTATCTGTTTTAAGAAAGATAAAATTTGGCACCGGTCTAATTTTACTTAGGGGATTAGTAATTAAAAAGTTTTCGACAGTGATGCTAAGAATGAACCATTTGAGAAACCTATTCTAATTTAATAAAGGCCTGATCACCCGATGTTTAATTATGTGGGGTGTCACAGATGGTATCAGAGCATCAGGTTCTAGTGTCCATAGGATCTGTACGGCTTACTACATTTTCAGCGTATCGTTTGATTGATATAGAGCCCTATCTTAGGATTGTTGTACTCCTCTACGTACGTAGTTTACGTTCCCCTGCTATTTAGCAGATGTAGTGTTATATATACGAGTTCGATTAGGCATGATACGTCGAACATGGCGGTGGGACTAGCATTGGCATTGGAAGGACTACAGGAGGGAGGAGCTCGGCATGAAGCATGGGGTGTTCGAAGATGGTAATCATAGGAGAGATGACCGTTGTTGAGGTCACTCCTAGAGTGTATTGGAAGTAGATGTTGCAAGGGTTATTGAGGCATAGCAGGCATTTTCCAAGTGTCGTGACGGCAAAGGGGGATGCTAATCTAGACCTTCCCAATGCAGTGATAATGGGAGGAGGTCTAAGAAATTTTTGATGAGAACGAGCCGTGAAAATGTGATAAAATGGCGACTGTGCATGTTAACCAATGGAAGTAGTATGTCCAGAGGTTTCGGCATTAAGGATGGAGTAGAAATACTCAGAAGTGAAAATTTGAGTAAATTTTTAAAGCAACGTGGCGGGGATACCAGTCACCACATCCGGACTGAGGGTCCGTATACAAATAGAGGAACCTTACGTATAGTTCAACCGTACAGTTCTCCAATGAGGATTCAGAAGCGAAGTGAATGGGAATGTTTGAACCCCTCAAGTGAAAGCCTGGTAGAGGCCAATCGTGAGAGAGAAATTTATCCATTGAAGTGAACTTGTACCGATGAGATAGGTATAAGGGAAAAAAAAGAGCCCTTGAGAGAATGGACTCTCGAGTTGTAATTCGCAATTTTGGTAAAACTCTTCTTAAACGACTTATGTATATGAAGACAGTATGGTACTTCTTACAAGGTTGAGGTAAATGCTCTTAGGTGGGCGGAGCTAAGAGAATTTAAGGATTTAGTCAAAGAGTAAGACTAAATGTAATGGGGCTGATGCACGCCATAAGTGGAAACCCACTAGGGAATTTAATGATTAGATTCTAAGTCGGGACTGTTAAGTCCCATGGTGCGTTCCTCTTGGTCAGCAGAACTAAGGGAACCAGAATGATAGTGTTCAGGATCGAGACTACCAAGTCCGAGAGGAGGGATACCCAAACCGGTCAGTATGGCCTGGAGTCAGGGATTTTTGAAAAGATGTCTAGTGTGGATGCTAGGGCCACGCGTTTTATTTTAGCTTGAAGTTATTTGAGGAAATAATAACTCCAATAAGTTTTGCATTCCGGAGAGGACAAGCGTGTTATGTCCGGAAACTATCAGAACCACCAGAGTGATGGACAAGGAAGTATATGGGTTTTAGCCTCGAGTGAATGGGGTATATGACGATGCCTCACCAGAAAGAGGGCCGAGTTGTCATTATTCATCAATATGTGAGAGACTTCGGGATTATGAACATCTCATAGTAATTGATTCCGGTGTGTGGGAACCTAAATGACGTGAGTCAAGGTATGTAGTATGACCGCTAAGCGGAGAGATCGAGCTCGCTGTTGTAATTAGTGCTAAGGACTTAGTGATAGTATAAGCGCGGTACCACTTGACTACTTTAGAAATATTGGAGTATGGTTGCACATATTGTTGAGAAATGGAATTTGGGCCTCTCGACTGTATGTTGTTCCGACAACTCTCAGTAAGAATGCATAGGGTAGAGGTCCCTTGTTTAAGTTCGGTTGTGAAAGGGGATACGACTGAATTTTTAAGCACGTCAGGAAAAGAGACGTTGTTAGATGCTAGGGCATCAGTGGAGCCGGTAGTTTTGTTCAGGAACAATGAAAGGCTTACATCCCCATGAAGGGATAAGTGGGACTTTGTGGGCAAGGATTTGATTTTTTGTCTATAGGGGATGGAGAATACCCGCAAGATTGTAGTCACGTCGTGTAGACAAGGCTAGAGTTGAGGAAAAGCATGTTACGGGTGCGACGCTTGCAATGTTTTTACAAATGTGCACGGAGAAAAGGGTGTATGGGCTCCCTAATCAATTGGCCTTCTTAGACATCCGAGATAGAGGGATGTGGAAAATTATTTTGTACGCCGGTGGGGAAATTATAAAGTAACCAACCCCAAAAGTGCACCAATTATGAAGAGTGCACGAATTGTAAAGTATAATATACCCGGAGAGAGAGGGGAATAGAGTACCATTTAAGGAAAGATGACATGAGAGGGAAGCGGTGTTGGGGAAGGGACATAGTGAGATTTTCTCCAGACACACCACTAGTTGATAGAGAATGATAAACTCAAAATGAGCAACCGGAATGTGGTAGTGAAACTACGTTTCCAATGATGGAAAGAGGAGACAGACTTATAAATTATGGATGGGCTGTGAACATCATAATTAAGCCAACACTTCGCTGGGGTAGCAGAATGGGGTAATCGGGATGGATTAGTATATAGTTGAAAAGGGAGAGTGCACAAGTACACGGTGTCGCTCTACATGTTTGTGAATCAGGATGAAATCCTAAAATTCCACCCCGTGAGAGATGGTCAGGGAGGAATAGAGATAACATTTTATTTTGAGTATGTTATGTTACCTACGACCCAATGTTAGTGAGAAAGGATGATGATACGCCCTTATGATAGTGGAATTTTGGAGAAGCCCACTAATAAATTCGTAGGTTGAATGTATACCTATATGAGCATATTTATAGGTAGTGTGAGTGCCTATATGAACTGTACATAAAGTTTAGGTTCTTGAATACCTATTAAGAACTTATGTGTACTTTGAGGTGTGGTTCGAGGAGACATTTCGAACTTTTAGTCTTTAACGCGTGATATGAGGACATTCTATTGGAGTATGACATTTTGGTATATAGGAAGTGTGAAATATATGAATCATAAATTGTCTACTCATGTGCAATGAGATATATATATATATACTTATATTGTGCTCGAAGTGTGATTCCGAGACAATATAACCAATCACTATTGGTGATCGAGGTGGGATTCCGAGCCAATAACCCCAAAAGTGTTATAAAAGGGGGGTGATTATAAAATAAATGTTGATAGTATATGCTTTGTGTAACATATATATACCTTATGATTTCCTGCTTATGTGCGATAATAAGTATGCTTAAATTATGTATTGGGGTCGATGATGTTCCAGACCAATACATGAGGGATCGATTTGGGGTCGATAATATTTTCGAACCAAATCGATGATAAATATTGGTATCGATGGAAGGTCTGAACCAAAATATGCATTACATTTACCTTGGGGTCGAGGGAATTCTGGACCAATGTAAATGATAGGATGATTGGGGTCGATGATCTTGCCGGACCAATTTTCCTTATAGTATATATTGTGTGTGAAATATATACATTATAATATTCTACTTATGAGTGATAGTAGACACATGAATGTTATATATAGAGAGATATACATCAAAAGGGTAAATTAAGTGAGACTTAATTATAATATTTGAGATATGGATAACATGCGATAAGAGTTATAATGAAGCAAGGCACGTACTTGGGGTGACCGTTAGGATGATATTTTGAATTTTGGGTATTAGAGGATGCAGTGATGTTTAAGGTCCTTAGTCTTAATACCAGTCTTATCCTAATTTCGAGGACGAAATTCCTTTGTAAGGGGGGGAAGTAATCTGTGACACCCCACCTAATTAAACATCGGGTGATCAGGCCTTTATTAAATTAAAACAGGTTTCTCAAATGGTTCATTCTTAGCATCACTGTCGAAAACTTTTTAATTACTAATCCCCTAAGTAAAATTAGACCGGTGCCAAATTTTAAATTTCTTAAAACAGATAAATCAACCATGCGGAACAAAGTAAAAATTAATCATGTACTATAACCCAATCAACAAAGTAAAAGTACAACAGAATAAACATATTACCGAATAAACCATCGGCTAAAAATCCCAAACAACAATAGAATAACCACCAGTCTGAAACTAACATCTGAGACTAATACCGGACCACAAGTCCATATATAGAATAGTGTGAGATCCTGTACTAGATCTGAATGAGAGATATCGTCTATTAAAATCCTATAAGCATCCACTGTGCTACAGCTTCGAGTCCCTGGAAGGAAATCATCATGCATAGCGTCCCTTTGGCTGGACACCTAAAAAGTTTTGAAAATATTTTATAGCAAGAGTTAGTACTCAAAACATTTTGAAAATATTTAGCAGGCGTTTATCACAATATAAATTGCGGTTATTGATTACACACGTTAGGTTCTCGTACACTCTCTTGAGTTTACTTACCCCTCATCTTTTGTGAACACCTAACGTTCTAAACTTAGCCTACCTAGCCATATCTTCCAAGCTATCTAGGACTAAGCACTCATCTGAACTTATCTATACTTAAGTTCTCATATTTCCCCCACCGTACATCCATTACATTAAACATTTCACGAAAGCTAATTAATACACAAGTAACATTTTCTCTATGTTATGTTTCAAAACTTCTCATTTAGTTTCACTACTAAATTTCTAAATAGGTATTCTCTATTTAACGTTACGTTTCGTAATTAAGTTTCACTACTTAACTTACCAGTTCAGTATGCATCTTTAAATACATAATATATATCAATCTACTAATACACATAAGTAGAATATCATCAAGTATATATTTCACACACGGTATATACTAAATATCAGTCATTACTATCTTGTCCTTTTCACACATGTAAATGACTTTTGGTTCGGAATGATTCATCAACCCCAAGTAAGAATTGGTTTGGAATGATACATTGACCCCAATTATTTATATACACACGTAAATGATTCTTGGTTCGGAATGATACATCGACCCCAAGTGAGAGTTGGTTCGAAATTATCCATCGACCCCAACTATTTAAAAAAATATATATATACACATATTCTGGTTCGGGACTCTTTCATAGCGACACCAGTTCAAGGTTTGGTTCGGCATTTCTCATCGACCCCAAACATATAATAACTTTATGTTAGTTCGGAATGTCTCATCGACCCTAACATAATTAATTTAGGTAAAATTATCTTAACCCAAACTTTTATATAATTTAGTAGGTACACAACCGACCCATCAAATCATGCACGTACGAAATATATTTTACTTATATCCACCGTACTCATTAATTTATAATTTATTTCACTATTGCATTTATTCGAGTATTCACGCAACTCTAAGGGTCCTAGTTACCCCTCATATATAATTTCAGTAGTTATTACTTACCCTACTGGTTTATTACTTAAATTGAATTTACTTCGCCTCATAACTCAATTCCGAATTTCCCGATACTCTACTAAATTGAATTTATTCTCATCGGTCCGTAATCCAAGCCCTACACCCAATGGCCTTATTGGACCTCAACAATATACCTACTGGTCTTATTCTCACTCCCATATAAGTATAATGTAAATCCTAGGACACTCATTCATTCCCGAAAATCAACGAAGACTTAAACACGAAAAATTCGAGAAAAATAACTTGCATCGATCGATCGACTGCTGGGTTCGATCGATCGACATAGTCGATCGATCGATAGTTCGAGATCGATCGATCGATCGAACAGGGACAAACGCGGTTCGTCTTCTTCGTTAAGCTTTTCCTCCATTAACAAATCTTCAAACTCCATTATAGTCCACCAAACTTCGACCCAATGATCCTAACATGTTTTCACATATACTAGGACAATTTCTAACGTGTCAAATACATTAAAACTCCAATCCCTTTAAAGAAATAGTGAATTAAACCCAGAATTTCTTGAAACCCTAGTTATGGTGTTCTTCCCATATTTTCATTCAAAATCCAGATTTTATTCCGAAAAATCATCAAGTCTAATCTGAATATTAATCCTCTACATAAGTTAAATCATTCTACATGCGATTCCTATCCAAACATATATAAATATCATCATTCTCCTATCAAGATATTGATTTAAACAAGACTATTCAAAAACCCTACACATGGGTATTATAATTTTATAATTTTTGCAATAAACAACTTGCCTTATGATCAATAGGGTATGATTTCGTGGTTGTTGTTGATGATTGATGATCTTCATCCTTCAATCCTTCTTCCCCAACAAGTTGATAGTGAAACTCTCTTTTGAATCCTTCCCACTTCTCTCTTTTGCCTTGAGAATGGTTTCTCTCTTATCTCTAATGGATATGGTGTGTTTTCATGGGTTTTCTAACCCTAACCCCTATATCATACGGCTGATATAAAGCTCTCAATTTCGTAGGTCTCCATACCCTCTCATGTTAAAAGACCAAAACGCCCCCGAACGGTCTCGATTTAGTCCAAAATTACCCCGGGACTCAACTAATACCCCCGGGTATACTATTTTGACTAATTTGACCCTTCCGGACTCATCTGTGACCTCTAAATTATCATTTGAGTCACTTAAAAATATTACTCGTTCTCACCCCAACACGGTCTATATGCGTTAAGTGACTATTTACCACTCGCACTAAGTAAATATAATGAGGCAATATAAACCGGTATCTATCTCTCGATTAATATTCCATAATTATAATTTTAAATAAGACTCTCTAAATTACTGCTCTTACTTCTCATTTAATTAAACATAAATATTCTGAAATACGGGGTATTACAGAGAACTCCTTAGAACAATAAGGGGAACGCAATAATGGAGGGGAACGCGATAATGGAGGAAAGAGAAAGATCAAATGCAAAAAGTGAGGTAAAACGAAGGGAAACTCAACCTTTATATAGGGTTGATGATTACTCTTGATATCCCAAAAAGGGTGAATTTGAAATGGTTCAGTGTACCGACGCTTGGGTTATCAATGATGTCCCAAATCCTCACAAAAATACCAGCGTACCCCTCGACGGTATATATATATATATATATATATATATATATATATATATATATATATATATATATATATATATATATATATATATATATATATATATATATATATATATATATCAACACCCGCCTCTATGGCGAATGAAGGAAAATAAAACTCCGCTACTGCAGACAACACATAGACATACATGATATAGTGTTATCGAAACTGCCATAACTCAAATTACACACACGAGTCTAGGGCTAACGAACACCGTGACTTTATATAGCCACGCCACTTATACCTCTTCCTTCTGAGGTGAAACTCATAACAACTTCGTTTCAACCAATTCCTCGGGTGGTTGTCCACCAATGGGGTCCTCAACCTTACCCATTCTCCATAAGTGTTCGCAACACTTCTCTAGTGAGCCTATCGTTCCTCGAAAGGACTCATTATCCATTGTACCTACCTCATCTCGGTACAAGGTTGACTTCTTCACAATACTCTTTATTCACTGTCGACCTCTGACCGAACCTTATGTGAATAGTTCAGAAACTCCATTCTTCTCATTCCTGCTGAATCATGGGGACTCATAGTTAGAACTATCCGTAAGATCCCTTTCGAACCCTTATCGTCACTGGGGAAATTCAACTTTAGTACCACTCTTCCCCTACAGCAGTACTGTGGTACTCATAACTACTATTCTTTACTAGTCTCTACCAAAATCCTTAGCAATTGCCACACGGAGAGTGACCTCTACTAAGGTCCTCGTCCCCAACTTCTACCGGTTGCACCAGCTAAGCCTCACCTCCTGCTGCCATCCAAGTTCCGCACACGAATCTCAAACGAGCGCGCAAAAGATCACTATAATATTATAATATGGCAGGAGAACGAAATCTCACAAGAGAAATCAACAATCCTAATCTCGAGGCTCTATATCAAATCGAGAGCAGCGCTGAAAGCGTAGTACGCCCGCACAGATTCCTAAGGACACTAGAACTTGATGCTCTGATACAATCTGTGACACTCCGGCTAATAAAATACCGGGCGATCACTCCTATATCAAATTATAACAGGACTCATATATGGATCATTCTTAGCATCACTGTCGAAAATTCATTTAATTACTAATAACCTATTTGGCCGGTGTCAAAATTTTACTTTACTACTCTTTTTAAACAACTACTAAATTAAAACATCCACACAGTTTGCGTAAATGAAACTGAAATGAAATAAAATAACCGAACACTCGGTCAAAATATACAACCATATTGAATGTTGCTACTAAAAGAATAAATAAATGCAATTGGACCATTGGCCCGAATGTGTATATAGTACCTCCTATCTAGATTACAAGGATAAAAGCGGCTATCAAGAACCTGCACGCATCCACAGCTGCTGCAGCAGACGTCTGACTCGAAAGACGTGTCATCCAGGCGTCCCTGTGTATGGAAACCTATATATATATATATATATATATAATATAGCAAGAGAGGAAAAGTAGATAAACGAGTCAGAGCCCGAGTTTTGAAAATATTTAGCAATTGCATAAATGCCTTATTTTTTTAGAAAAAGGTTTTATCTCATATTTAAATTTGGTATCGCACTCCCATGAGAAACCCCTCACCTCTCCACTAACAGTGCACTCCTAGCGCACCCCTCTAAACATCCTAGTCAAGCTACCCTGCAAAACTAGTCTATCACCTAACCACTATCAACCCTAGATAGTCCAAGTAATTTACTAAGGGCTAAACTTCTCCCCAGTCTCAACACTAAGCCATGTTCGTGCGTGGGGTGTCTCGTAAAGCGAAATCCAAACAAGGAACCCCCCCGATACACTACTACGCGATAAGGTCGATCGTCAAGATCCGCCAGTCCCTCAGTACAGAATATATATAAATATATATATATACCATAAGAAATACTAATATTAGAGCACTAAGGATTAAACTTCTCCCCAGTCTCAACACAATGCCATGTTCGTGCGTGGGGTGTCTCGCAAAGTGAAATACAAACAAGGAACCCCCCCGATACACTACTATGCGGCAAGGTCGATCGTCGGGATCCATTAGACCCTCGGTATTCGATTTATCCATATATATACATATTACCATATACATCCGGATCTATCTCCCGGAATGAGAATTCATTTACTTTATTTCCATTTATCTCAAAACTTTTCATTTCCTTTCTTATATCCAGGAAATGTATATAAAATCCAATTCATTATCATGAATTTCTTTAACATATCATATAACTTTTTAAAAGCTAGTTTTATTATCATAAAAATGCTTTTCCATTTCATATGCTCCCATTTCCCTTCTTCCATCCAGGAAATGCAATTGAAGCCAAATCATTTATCCCATTTCACTTCTTCGATCCAGGAAATGTAATTAAAGCCAATTTATTATCATAAATTTCTTTAATACCAATAATGTCCCACATTATTGAAAATATTTATATATGTCATATCATATAACGCGTTCTAAGACCGTCCATCCGGGTTTCCCCACTGTGCGCGCCCCTAAATGACCATCATCTTCCAGGGCCTATCAATTATGACACCTGGGCACCTACAACGCAAGACGTCGGGAAGCGGCCATATGCCTGCGGGAGAGTCATAACCACACCTAAAATTACCTCACCATCGCAAAAAACATAACATAAACACTCATATGGCCTAGGACTATATCCACCCTGCATTCATTAGCCAGGGGGCATCACCTCACGCGCGAACTTCCCTTATGATGACATTTAGAGAGGGTGTGTATCCATAAATTATTAATTATGAAAATTATTTCTTTTTCCATTTTGAAAACATTCATTTTTACATTTTCAAAAGTCATTAACATCATGTCATATATATACGTTATTGGCATAGTATATACATATACCATATATTCCTCCTCGAATATATATAAATGGCCATAATTGCCAATTACATCTAGCGATGACCAATAATCTCAAAGATTCTCTCAAAGAATCATAATCATGCATTCATATATGCATGATACTAAACCCAAAGTATTTTCTTACTTTAATAATCAATACATACCTTAATCCCATCTAAGGACTTATTGGATATTTCCAATTATACCATTTCTCACTAAGCGGATATATATCTATATTCCCAAATTTCATTCTAATCCTCTCATAAGATTCACCCAACCATAATCGATGTAGTTATGTTTTCCTATACGCATAACTACATAGGCTTAAACGCCCATTAAAATTATTCTAGGGATTTATCTTTCCCGAACAACCTTAAATTTAATGGGTTAAGGATTTCATTTCCATAAACCCAAGGACTACATCTATTCCAATTAATCATTTAAAGTTCCCCACCATAATTTAGGAACCCTAAACCATCAAATTCTACAATTATTCTATTTTCCTCGAAAATATATCTTAAGAGTTATACATTTAAAACCCTCACTTAAGCCTCATAGATTTCCTTAATTAGAGGACCATATAGTCCTAAAAGGTCCCTTATGTTATCACATAATTAACCTCAAAGCAATATGAATTGGAATCTATCCCATCCAAATCATCCTAGAAAAATTGCCATCCTTCAGCAGGGGTCGATCGATCGACCCTTGGTCGTCGATCGATCGATGGCTTCGATCGATCGAACCCCCATGATCGATCGATCGATCATGGCGGGTAGCTTCTTCTCCGAGAAGCTGTTTCAGCCATGGAAGCTTCCCCCAAGCTTCCATCTCCTCACCCAACGGCCTACAACTCCAACCAACAACAAATAGACTTCTAATACGAGTTCTAAACAATTAATTTAGGTTAAAACCTAAGTTCCTCAAATTGAATTATTATTGGGGTTTATTCGTTTTATCTCCCGAAAACCCGTTTTATACACGAATACCCAACCCAAAATCTTTAGGGTTTGTTTATACCAAACTACGATATGAGATTTATGCTCAAAAGTAAATAAAGCAAGTAAACACTTGCCTCGTGGATATAATCCGACGATCTCGAGCCGAATCCCGCGGAGTTTAGCCGGAACCTCCCCTTTTCTCATCTTTTCTCTCCTCCTCTCTTTCTTCTCTCTCTTTTCTTTCTTCTCTTTCTCTTTTCTCCCTCTCTCCCTCCTTATATAGAAAGAAAAAGGGTTTAACCCCTTAAAACTCCAAAACGACTCGTTTACTCAATTACGAGTCCGTTTAACTCTAAAATTCCCCGAAATTCAATTTCGACAATCGGACACTCTTTTCCGACTATCTCGGACATTTCGAGACTCACGGCGCAGTCGAAATTTTCATCCGAGGTACTTGACCGCAAATCACTATTCTAACCCATATAACTTAATGCGGGTTTTCCAATTAAAATCTTACCTCTTTTGTTGCTATACTCCATGGCGACATATAATTAAAATACTTCGACCTATTTAATCCCAAAAGTAATTACAACACCCATCGAAAATCATTAAATCCTCGAAAATCCCAAAAATCACTATTTTGAGAAATGCTCCAACTTGCCAATTTATACTCAATTATGGAATTTAATTGTCTCCAAAAGGACGGATTGTTACAAAATAATCCAAATTTAGACATAAAGAGATACCTTCGGCCATATATAATCTAGTAGATGAAGCATCCTTGAAATGAGTGCAAGTGGCTTTGGGAGTTTATCAATGACAGAGATCGCTTCCCGCACTGCAAAGGTGAGAAGCTTGTGCAGGAGAAGAGTGGAGAAGGGTATGCAAAATGGACAGAGAATTACATTCCCTGGATAGGCTGATGATGCGCCTGACACAGTCACTGAGGATATAGTGTTTGTAGTATAACAGAAAGCGCACCCCCAAGTTCAAGTGAAAGGGTGATGAGCTATTTGTGGAACACTCCTTGACATTAACCAAGTCACTTTGTGGCTTTCAGTTTATCTTAACTCATTTAGATAGAAGGAAACTCCTTTTTAAATGCTAACCCAGAGAAGTTATCAAGCCTGATTCGTTCAAGTCCGTAAACGATGATGGAATTCCAATGTATCAGAGGCCATTCACGGTAGGAAAATTATATATTCACTTCATAGTGGATTTCCCATAATCTTTGAGCACAGATCAGTGCAAGGCCCTAGAAGAAGTGTTTCCCCTAGGCCCTTAAAGAAGATGGACAGATATGGTGGTCGATGAATGGAAGGAGACCATGCTCCATGATGTTAACATTGAGGACGATATCTATAGGAAACAACAACAAAAGGCTCAATAGGCATACAATGAAGATGAGGATGATATGCATGGTGGGGGCCAGAGGGTACAGTGTGCTAACAAATGATGGCCTCCTCTCATTTGATGATGACAATGGTGGGAAAGCTGACCTGGATCGAAGCCATTACTTTTCCCATACAAAATAACACGTTCTCCCAGTGTTTGTCATCTTATGATATTAAAGGGCTTTAGATTTATCAGTTATTATTGGGTATGAAATTTTCTTATCCAACAAACTGAAAATGTATGCAAGTTTACTTGTTGTTGACCATTTCGGGAACAAGTAACCATTCTCTATATAAAAAAAATGATAATATAAAAGAGCTTTTATCTTTTTTATTTATTTTTATATTTACTATGATTTAAATTGCAATTCTCTACATTCTTGTTGAGTTATGATTAATTTTATTTTGGTCATGATTGAGATGCCAAATTAATTCCTATTATTTTGTAGGAAAAAATGCTTTCGTTGGCTTTAAAAGTTCAAGACTTAAAAATAACTATTACCGGTACATTAGAAGCCTGTCGAAAAAATCCAGTTTCAAATCAACTGATTTCCAACGCCATTATTTTATCTCTTATCTTCCTTTGTTTTCCATGCTATCCAATTATGGTAATAAAAAAGCTCAAGTGTATAATTTCATGTCACTATGCGGAAGAAAAACGTACAAGTGTGCAAACCAAGATACTCCACACTGATGTATTTAAAGAACAAGGTTGCAGCTTGGTTGTATTCATGTCACTGCGACTACGTATTTAAAGAGCAAGGTTGCAGCTTTCGTAGTCGCAATTGGTCTGAATTAAGCTTAAACGGGGAGTTTGTGCGGCGGTGAAGGATTGGGTCGGGAAACTAAACATGAAGTTGGTGTCTACCCATTAAGAAGTTTCAGAATTGAATAGCGGTGGACAAAAAAAAGACCGACCCGAATGGACCGATTGGACCGAACCGGATCGAACAAAAAATTAAGGCTATTTTGAAACCAGTCCAAAAATCGGTTCACAAAATCTAAAGACCGATTAAATAGGTCCGGCACGGTCCACTATATTAAAAGACCGATTTGGACCGGACTGGACCGATTCCCAATATATATAATAAAAATAATGTTATTGTGTTTCTTATGTATAATTTTTGAATTAATGTATATAACTTATGAATTTAATTTGGAACATTTTATATATGTATAGACATTTTATTTGGGTTAAGAAAATCCATGTAAATATCACTTGGAGTTTCGAGTATTATTTTTTTATAAATATATTTGTGAGAAAAATAGATAAAAATATTCATAAAATGTACATATATATAAAATAGGGTCAGGACCGAATTTTACCTCGGACCGGACCGAAAAAAGCTTGGACCGAATTAGTAGGTTAACCGAATTAATCGGTCCGGTCTCGGTCCAAAAAAATTGAGGACCGAATATTCGGTCCGGTCCAAAAAATAGACAAAACCCGGACCGGACCGTGCCCACCGCTAGAATTGAAGAAGGCTGTGAAACAGTTGAGCAACTAAAAATAGGATGCACATCGAATACACATCAGGACCGAAAGAATATGGGAGAAAAAATAAAAACAGAGACGTGAATGATAATAGCCAACTAGACAGCACCAAAAATGGCGCGTGTTAACAAATAATATCTTTGGTAACTGTGATCCCAAAATAAAGTGGCAACACACACAAAAAAAATATAGTGTAACTGTTTCCTTATTTTCATATCCTCAAAATTTGTTCTTGCTTTATAGGTTTTTCCTTTATATTCCCTTCACATTTAATAATGTTCCTAATACACTCTTATATATATATATATATATATATATATATATATATATCCTTGACATCATGGTTATGTCACAACTTTAGTGTTCGTCAACACGGTCATTCGATGAAAATGATTTTTTTTCATCCAATTTATCTCCTCAGGTGTATGCCTTTTTCTTCCAATTCACAGAGTGTTTCCTTGACATGTAATCCTTGAGATGATTCAATTGTTACAACATGTCATCTCCATCTAACTCCATTGGCCTTGGTAGAATCTCCTTAATACCATCAATTTGTTTACTCTACCGTCATGTTTGGTTCAAATCCCAATACCTACTGTGGGCCATATATCCTTTAGTGCTTCCCCCAGATAAATTACCATTAACTGGAAAGTCATTTATAGTCCATAAAACATCAACATGCATTTTAAATGTCTTTACAGTGAAGGCATAGTATGTCTCCGCACCAATTTCCCTTATATCTTTTAATTCATCAATTAATTGTTGTAAATACACATCCATGTCCTTACCGGGTGCCTTAGGTCCAGGTGGAGCAATGACAATGTGAAAAAAGAACCTTTAGTATAACTAGACACATGTTGTAGTGTTGTGCATGCTACCAATTGGGTTGAACACATCACTTGATAGGATGCGCCTTACATTGCGAGGGTGTTGATAAAAACACTTGTTTCAATTATCAAATTCCTTCCAAGTATGAGAGGCAATAAGGTGTCTTACCAAACTTTCATTGGCACACTTTTCTTTTTGTCACCTCATGTCATCAGCTATTTTTCTCGACATAAATAATCTTTGGAGTCTTGGTTTTAGCGAGAAGTAATGAAGTATCTTAAATGGAATCCACTTACACATGTTGTCATTAATATTCCATCTAGACACCCCACAATTGGACATTTTTTAGTATCTTCAAACTCATTACAAGATAATGAACCATCATTTTCACAACCATGAATCGACACGTATCCTAATCCCAAGTCATGCAAAATGTTTCTCGCTTGATCACCCGACTTTGGAAGTGTTTTACCATAAGCAAAATCTTTATTTAATAGCTAAAGCAACATGTTGAGTGATTTATTACTCCAACGATTAACGACCTTCAAGTGTAGATATTAGATAAGAAAAGACATTATAGAGAATTTTGTACAATTGGGATATAGTTCACATTTTTCATCCCTCAACAATTTTCCAAAAAATTTATTTCTCAATTTGGTTTAGAAAAATAAAAAAATTAGAAAATATTATAGTATTGAGGGAATTAATTCCGATCCGATTTTTATTCAGAAAATCACCATTTTTTAAAATTATACTATTCCATTCTTTATATATATATGTTGATTAGGAGTTTAAAAAATCCATTTTAATTCAAAATTTATATTGTTTTCTTCGATGATTTCAATTTTTATTAAACACATTTTTGATGTTTTTAACATTTCTACATTTAAAAAAAATAAAACAATAGTTAATAGTAAAAATCATTGTTGACTCGATTTGGATGGAGAGTTCAAATATGATAAATGTATTGCAAATTTTCTAAAAAGTGAGTCAATTTGAAAATTGGTCATCTATGTGCGGAGAAATCTAAAAATAACCCTTAATAATATCTCACCTATAGGATGCTAAAAGCTTTAGGCCTTGTTTATTTTTGGAAAACATGCATCTTTTCTAGAAAACATGTTCGGAAAAAAATTGAAATAAAGAAAACACGTTCAAATGTTTATTTTTTCTTATCATTTTTCCACTATTACAATTTTTCACATTTAGAATGTTTTCCAAAAGGTTTCCTTTGAAGTTAAACTTTATTTTAACTCACTACCCCAAGCTCCACTATCACCATCACCACTACCACCACCATTACTATACCATTGTCGTCGCCACTACCACCACCATCTCATCGCCGCTGTGACAGCCATAGTGAGGTTGCAATGGGCGTGATTGATTAGGAAAAAAAAGATAAAATGGATTTCAATTACAATACTTTAATTAGTATTCTAATTTTGTACAATTCTCCATGAAAAATAAAAACTGGAATTGTAAAAGTATGGACAACCCTTAACATTAGGTAGTGTAAATGTGTACATTTGGCTATTGGGAACTCACAGTGGGTATCATATTGTGTATAATACACAAAAAAAATGTGTACATAGACTGTAAAATAATGTTGGGTTTACATGTTTTCTAAATGTAGGTTCCATATCTGTAATAACTCCCATTTTCTCACGTAAAGGCTAGCCAGGCACGATACGCCGAAGATTGAGTTTGTTTGTCAATTAATATCATTTTCAGTATCAACATAATATAAATTATATATTAATAGCCCATAAACGAGTTTAAATCAACACTCTAATAATAATAAAATCCAATCCAATACCAAGCGTATGATAAATCAAACATAAATGTAAATACCTCAAACCAACATAAAGTAAATAAATCTCGATATTATGCCCATACAATAATCTCAAATAAAATAAATAACTAGAGATGAAAATCACCTAAGCTAGAATCAATAGATCTGAAATGCCTGAGGAGCAAAAGGAGAATGTAATGACACTACATCAACAGTCCTACTGTCCCTGTCTAGGAGCACCTGGGGGGGGGGGGGGGGGGGGACATTTAAATATTGGTTAGAGCCCTAGATGTACAAGAATTAACTTATTCAATTTAAAGTGGAATAAATACAGTCGATTCAAAGTAAATATTCCTCATCATCCCTCACATGTGATTAACATCTCATCCCTCATCTAAGTACAATATTACCCGCGTCCAAACAAGTTCCAAAATAATGAATAACAATCGTGCCAATTTAATGTTCAGTGCATTAGCTATAATCAATTGCTAAAATGAAACCGATTATATTCATTTATCAAAGCCCAAGGCATCCCAGTCTTATATATATATATATATATATATATATATATATATATATATATATATATATATAAATTATCCGGATTAAATGAGATTAATTAATTTGTCTAAACATAAACAACTATTATGCACAACATAGTAAGGGTCTAAAATTTACTATCCACATTCTTAGACAAATTAATTAATCTCATTTAATCCGGATAATTTATATATATATATATGCCCTTTCATATATGCGACACTCAAAGGCATCTACCAATGGTGTATCGTTCGTGCTTTATCGACAAGTCCGAAGGAAATCTCTATTCAAGCCAGACATCACAAAATACACATAAGTGGGGTGGTCCCTAGGCAATATACCAGTTCACGGACCATACCCATCAGTGATAAAGGATCCCAGTATCAACACCTACGTCTCCTAGATGGCGCTGCTATGTAGTACCAAAAATGACCTACACAATGTTTAGCCCACCTGTGCTGATGTGAGCTACGGTCCCGAACGAACGAAATCCCAAGTCGATAGGACCGTCCAGGAACATTGGTATATCCACACAGATACAAATAAATACATATTATAATTCCCATATAATATGTGTAGTTAACTACTCTATAATTACCTAATGTGTCCCACATAATGTCCACAAATATTCATCCTTTAATAATTGACCATCTAGTTAATTATTAATTCCTTCGTCTTTAACAGATTATTTAACAATCTAGTCAAATATAATTTTCAAATAAATATATGTGTCACATTTGTATTTTTAATAAATTCTTCGTTGAACCAAACACCGTCCTACCAACTCGTATGGACTTCTAAAAATTCCCTGGAACTAACTCCGGTTCCAACTCAACCAGCCCCAAGGATCGAATCGATTTGCTCCAAGGTTGAATCGATTCGAAATAGGACAGTAGATCAGATCTGACAATTATGTTTATTACGAGATTTGTTAATTATTCCCCAAGATCCATTCTAATCGTGATTTCCTTTTTATAAGCATGTGAATGGGTCATTACTACTTGGTTAGACATATTAGAATAATTAATTTCAAATAACAACGTCAATTTCTTTCCCCAAATCCCAAAATTCATATGAATATATCAAGACCCTTAGCCCAGATTTCTTCCACAGTACCAACTATGTTTAAATCAAATTATGGAGTATATAACATGGAATTAAAGTCACAAATTTGCAGATCATAAACATATATCAAAATCCTCTACATGTGATTTCAAGATTCTCCAAATTTATCCTAAGAACCCTAAGACCTCTATCATCAAATTTCAAGAATTCGATTCCTAGATTTCTGGGTTAACACCCTATGTTCCAATTAATCCTCTTCATGCATAAGATTAATTCTTAACATTAAAAAACCAATTTCAACCTAAAATCTAGAAATCATATGGGATTTATTACAATGAATCAAGAAGCACATTGAACATTTACACTAAGCAATAATTTTTTTGCCTAGATACACGGTTGATGAAATTCCCTTTGAATTCCTCTTCAATTCTTTGTTGTGGGTTCTTCCCCCCATCTCCCTCTCACTATGGTGTAGGCTAGGGTTCTTAGAGATAACCTCCAGAGAGTTTATTAACTTCTATTAACTCTTTAATCCCGAGTTGGGTTAAATTTCCAAATTTTGGACCCCCATATGGCCCGAACCCATAACGAGATTAGCTCAAAAGTCTTCCAACCTATATACCTATACCCCGAGACCATTTCTAAAGGTTTAAAACACATAAACGAGCTCATATACTTCCTGAAATACATCCCAATTATTTTATCCCAACATTACATTTTTATAATCTTATCACCCATCTTTTATGAATTTTCTACTACACGTGCAATGGTTATAATTATTGACATCACAAAAATCAACCACACATAATTACGACATAACAACGAATTACATGTTTGCAATTAGTAAATTAATTTCACCGATTTAATGCAACTCCTACAAATTTTTATTTTATTCCGAAAGTATAGTTTTATTATTTATTCTAAAAAAATACAGGGTATTACAATATTTTTCGTTAAAAAAAATTAGCGTTAAGTATCTTTTGGGTGCTAAACTATTTTAAATACAAACTTTAAAAAAAATATTTCCACACTAAACAATTAAATGTGAAAAGTGGGCCCAACTTCTTCGCGCTAAATTCTTTAGCATAAGATAAAATACACATTTCCATTGGATTTTTCAGAATATGATTCACGACCTAAATTATAAAATATATATATATTTTAACACTTCTCTACCACCTTAGAATTAGAAAATAAAACTTCGTCAACCCTTGCTATTTTCATAATTCTTTTTTATAGAAATTTTATCATACCCCAATAAAATTACTGAAATTGGATGCCTACTGATGTGGCTACAGATGTGGACAATGTTAAATATAGCTATCCAAGTTAGAACCGGTTATCTACAAAGCCTTTCATCCCTATGCCCTTAAATTATATAATTAATTTTGTTTTAGCTTTTAAATTAAAATCTTAATCAATTTAGCCCTTAAAATTATTCATATAACACGAATATGATTCAAGTAAAATGTTCCTAACATGAGCAAGATCCAATTAAAACTCGGCACGATCTAACTAAAATACAATATGAATTTATTTTATGTAACTTGAACGTAACAGAAAATATTTTTATTTTTATATCACACGAACACAAACCAAATAAACATGACACAATATGAAATTGCACTTTTACATTTAATACGAACAAGACCTAAATATAACGTGACACAGACTGAAATCGTAATATTTTTACTTAACATGAACAGAACTCAATTAAAACATAACACGACACAAAATTTTAACCTAACACAACAATGACCCAAATAAAACACAACACGATGCGTGTTTTTTCTACCTAACACTAAAATGAATTAAATAAACACAACATGATTTTTTTTAATAAATAAATGCATTAGAAAAATCGTTAAGGGAACGAAACCCGTATACAGGGAGTATATAAAACATTCTACAAAAAGTAGCTAAAGAAACCAACAAACCTCAATCAAGTATTGTCTAAAAATACATAACCATTGAGCTCCTAAATAAACTCTAAAACATCCTGAGTAGTAACAGAGTAGTTCATCTTATACCAGCTAAGAAGAGTGTTCAAAAACATATAATACAATATAGGCGGCGGCGTCACAATACCGTTAAAACATCTCGCATTTCGCCCATTTCAAACCGTCCAAAAAATACAAAGAGGAACCAATTGTCAAACTCCGTAGTCACCCGTCGACCCCGACGGAGGAATTCACACTTCTAAAAACGTCCTCACCGTCTCAAGCATGACCTACGCCATTCGGCAAAGGGCAAAGAACACATCCCACAACCTTCTTATCACCCTGCAATAAAGTAAAAGATGATCGGTCTTTCTTTCGCCTCCATAAAAAGCCAGCAACGACACACCATTAATCGCCTTCTCTTCTGTAAAACCCTCGATCGTCAAAATGGCCTATCTTACCGCGATCCCCACAAATAACCTCACCTTATGAGGGGCCTTGACCTTCCAAATTTGTTTCCTAGGGTAGCCAACACTACAGTTCCCACTTCCTCTCAAAATGGAATAGTAGCCACAACCGTAACCCCCCCATGTCCCTTCCGTCGACCATTTTAAAGTGTCCTCCCTTCTAGATGGCTAAGGTGTCGTACCCAACAAGTCAAAAAACTCCTCTGCCTCTTGGAGTTCCTAGTCCCAAAACCTTCTTCTAAATTGTGGGTTCCATTTTATACACACCCTGATATAACAGACACATGGACAACCACTAAAACATCATGGTCCTCCCTTAAGTGGAAGATCCTTGGAAACAGATCCTGAAACACGAATTTTTTATTACCTAACACTAACACTACCTAATTAAAATATGACGACAATTTTTTTTCTACCTAACACGAACTTAACCCAAATAAATAGTGTCATGTTTTATTTGGGTCGTGTTCGCGGTAGGTAACAAAATACAACTTCGTGTGTTACATGTTTCATTTAGTCATCACTACACCCAAACAGGCGATTTGTAAGTGTTTTAAACACTTAAAAATTCCATTTGTAAGTATTTAAAATACTTACAAATTTGCTTGTTGCAAAAAAAATTGCAAGTGTTCAAAACCGTTGCAAATGTCATTTGCAAGTGTTTATTGGAAACGTGTCCGTTTTCGAAAATCGTTACAAAAAAAATTGCAAATGCTCTAAAAACTTGCACATTAAACTTTTGCAAGTGTTTTAAACACTTACACAATTTTCATTTGCAAGTGTTCAGAACACTTGCAAAATTCAGCAAGCATTTTTAATTTACGACAATTATAAACACTTACAAATGATTTTTTTTTGTAACTGTTCAATACACTTACAAATAGTAATAAGTAAGGAAAAAATGTTCTTTTTGTATGTGTTAAAAACCCTTACATAAATTAAAATATTAAAAAAAAAAAATTATCCATCAAAAGTCACCACCTCACATTGATAAAAAGAAGAAAATTCTTGCCAAGAATAAAAACTTTTCTTTTCTACTACAAATTTATTAATAAACGCATTAATGCAATAATAATCATTATTACTAAATCGTTACAAAACGCACTTACACAATCAAAACGTATTAACGTTACATTAAATAAAAATCATAAACTAAAATAAAAACCCGCCATCTCAGTAACGTCACCCACCATTGCCCAATGCCACAGTCTCCAATGTCATCTTTATTAATGCTACCACCACTGTATCTATCTCCTCAAGTTGTATTCGTTCCACCAGTCTCCTTGTACAACCCAATTGACCCTTGTAAAACCAGCCACCACTCTTCATGGCAACTACAAAAAAGGCATTAAAACAAAATCAGCAAATCAAAACTAGTATAACAAATAATTAATTAGTGCATGTTAATAACAACAAACTAGTATAGCAAATTAAAACTACAACTAGTTTTAAATCCGCGCGATGCGCATGCCTGATATATAAATATGCAAATTAAATTTATACAATTCGGGTTTACAATTGTGAATAGTTAATCAGAATAAAGTTTATTTGCAAAACAAAATATAATATAAAAATTAATTCTAAACACATTTTATTCGTTTTACTAATAATATCAGCAACTGATTTGTATTATCCTAACTTCCGAAGTAAAAAAGAACTTTTCACCAAACTCTGACCAAACCAGATTATGGAAAAAAACACATGTATCATCCTAACTCACCGTGCATGCCTTCGATTTCACCCATTGATTTCCTAACAGTGAATCCGTCGGTCATCCCATGCACCAAAAACGTAATCAAAATGTAAGAGATCAAATGCTGAAATTCTTGAATAGTTTTTTCCTTTAAAAAATCAGCTACGAAGACATATAACAAGATTAAGAACTATGATGAAACTATATCAAAATCAAGAACATATAACTAATCAATTTTAGATTAATATTAGAAACAAAAAGGACAATAAACTCACAAGGTCTGGCAAATTGATCCAGAGGTCCAGACATAGCTCAGAAATCTTGATGACAGATCGATCTGACAATCACAAACCCTAGGGAAGTTTAGAATATGATCAAACACTCAAAATTAATGTACAAAAAATCAAAAGTGTAATTACCTTTAAATTATGTACACTAATCACGAGGTTGATTGGGCGGTAAAGAATGCAATGCAACGACCGTTTTTATGTCTGATCTGTCAACTGCATAATGGATCGCAGAAGAAAACCAGTTTTATTTTATATTGTGAGAATAAATAAATTACGGAATATAAATTAAGATTTATCGCCAGAGACGATGATGAGAGAGAACAGAGAGGAGATAAAAGTTTATTTATTGAGAGCTGGGATGGGGTGTGGGGCCACAGAATCAGTAGATAGAAAAAAACAATTGAATTCTAAGGAGTTTATAAGCACTACATAACATATGAAACTTGGTGCAAATGCTTGTCTATTTTCCTCTTCTTGTTATCCGTTAGCACTCTCTCCACTTTTACCCAAGCTTGAGACCCGTGTGGAGATAAAACTACCACAGACAGAGGCGGAGAATGGAATCGAGCCATCCTTTTGGTTTCCCAAAAATTAAATAGATGATACAGTCAGGGAGAAAGAATAAGACTGCTTAAAGTTTTATATTTTCCCCATGCCAAAACCAATTAAGAGGTGGACTTGAAATCACCTAGTGATCCAATCATATTAATATGAACACCTGTTCTAGGTGATGCCAAACTTCAGTTGCCACCATAATAAACAATGAAATTATTGCAAATAAAAAAAACATTGTCAAGATCAAATTTGACCCAAACTGAACTAATAAAATCCTAGACTAAAAACAATACTGAATAATTTGATTTGGTCCGAAATATTGGAGAATCCAAATCAGATCGGACTGTACGAGATGGTGCCCACTCACTCCTACTGATAAGAACTCATAATTGATTATTAATTCAATCAAAACTGTTGGTGTACATGAGATAATACGATAGATTCTATCCGTAAAAATCGTTACGGAGTGGTAAATAAAAGCAGTAAAACATCTAGTTTTTGTAATCAAACAAACAATCACTGTGAAATATAATTTACAATGACCTACGTAACTAAACAAATAGCCAAAATCACCTCTCTAGTACATGTCTTGCAACTAAGAATTTATAGTGAAAAACAAAAACAAATTTTATGCAATTACGATTACTTTTAGCATGCAATTTAACATGGTATCATCGTTTAGTTTAGTCGGTGTGTATCATTACTGTAACTACGCCAGCTCTATGGACAAACTAACAATAACTTCCATTGAAATTATATGCAGTTAATGTTGGAAATTATTTTATTATAATATAATAACAATTTTAATTGAGTGAAAATTATTTTTTATAGACGAATAATTGTGTCTTTTCATGAAAGGTTGTGACTATTCATGAAAGGGTGTGTCTATTCGGAAAGGGTGCCTACCTTTCTATAAATAGAAACCCCTCCTTCATTCTTTTAAATCTAATTTTTGAAGAGTCTATTCTCTGTCAATTTTCTTCTCTCTTGAGTCAATCCATGAGAGAGTACAACATAGAATTTGGATTCGCTGAAACTTTATATATTAAAATGTCACTTATGTAAAGATGAAAATATCATTCTATCTTGGGAGACAAACGTTTATCAAACCTTAAACACCGACGAGGGGACGAATTTGTTTTAAAGAAATTGTATAAAATACAAGGCTTGATATCAATTTCCTTCGTATGGGTTGTAAGTTTTTATCTATCAATATTATATTGTTGTTTGAATTTTAATTCATATGAATGTAATTCATATTTGATTCCTACAAACACAAAAGCACATTAATTATTTATAACAGTTAAAATTGATGAATATATAATAGCAGTGAAGGAAGTTATTACTATATATATTTGTTGTTAAAAGGCATCATAGCATTACTCTTTGACATCACATTAAAATTTTAAAAATGAGAACTAGTATCATCAAGATTACTTGAAAAACTTATTCACCTAAGATGAAAGAAGTTATTGAATTATATACGACTTAATTTATGGTAAATATAAGGCTTTGCTTATAATACCATTTGTTCTGGGAGCAGCTATTAGTAATTTATAGTATACATTGGTTGTTAAAGGCACACACAATTGCTCTTTTAACATAACATTATATCTGGAAACAATTGTACATTATGTTCAAAGTATAATATATGTGGCGTTAAGGAATGTTTTTATTTAGCAGAATTACATGAAACTCAATACCCATGAGTCATGAGTTATGAAAATTCTTTGGCATGAGATAAATAATTTTTCATTAGATATGACTTTATGGAAAATATAAAATCCGTGAATGGCCTCAAGCAGTGGAATGCTGATTACAGGGGACAAGATGTGTTTTGGTGGGATCTCTTACTTTGAAAAGAAACAATGTATTAGGGAATATAATTAGTTAGATAGTTGATGACGTGTATTTTTCTTACTGGTTCATTGTTAGTTAGTTACAACTAACTCTATATATAGTTAGGAGTCTTGTAATAAGTTTATTGAATCCAATCAGTTACAGAATGAGAATAGTATTTGCTCTGTTTTGTTTCCTTTTATGAGTTTTCTCGTTTCTTCTTCTTCATCTAATATGGTATCAGAGCATATTGCTCTTTTCGCTGCCTTCCACCATTGTTAAGATTTCTGGTGTGTTGATTCTTTCGTTTCTCTTCTTTCTAACTTTGTTTTGGATCGAATGCCATGACGACTTCATCAAATTTAGATGAGTCTGTCATGAATTCCTGATCTAGGGTTCCTTCGACCGATGATCCTTCTAGTCCCTATTATCTCCACCATTCTGATGGACCTGGAGTAGTTCTTGTTTCGCAATTGCTCACAAGAGAGAACTACGCCTCTTGGAGTCGAGCAATGCTGATTGGATTATCTGTGAAGAACAAACTTGGGTTCATTGATGGATCAATCACAAAACCTGATGGTACTGAACTTGATCTCCTTAATTATTTGACTAGGAACAATAATATGGTAATTTCTTGGATCTTGAACTCAGTTTCAAAAGACATATCTTCTAGTATTATATTTACTGAATCTTGTTAAAAATTAAACTTGTTTTTGAAATTAAAATAATTGGGCTTTATTAGTTTGTATTTTTGGGTTAAATGTTTGGGTTGTCTAATTAGTTAGCATTGGGCCTCTATAAAGTTAGACCCATTAAGAGTGATATTTTGCCAAGAACATTCTAGATCCATCTTGTGTATTGTGGAGAGTGTAAGAAATGGTAGATAAATGTGGAAGGTTCTAGAGATTCAATCTTGACCCTTGATGTAAATTTAATCTCCACCATTCATTTGAGTTGGAGGATAGTATAAATAGGGGTGTTGTCTCCACATTTTGTATCAAGCAAAATTTAGTGAGTTCTAATAAAATAGTTCCTTTCACCAAATAGTTCTCCACTCTTTTTTCATATATTTTGCTCCCTCCCCTAAATATATAAACAACCTCTTCCAACAAATCTGCACATGAGATTTGGATGGATCTTAGAGATAGGTTTCAGCAGAAAAATGGTCTAAGAATTTTTCAGTTAAAGAGAGAATTGATGAATCTTACTCAGGATCACCATTCTGTTAGCAATTATTTTACAAAACTCAAAAAAATTTGGGAGGAATTGAGTAATTACAAGCCTATCTGTACTTGTGGAAAATGTACCTGTAGAGGAATTAAAGATATGACTGCACATTTTCAGATGGAATATATAATGTCATTTCTCATGGGCTTGAATGATTCTTTTTCTCAAGTTCGAGGACAAATATTGTTGATGGATCCATTACCTCCAATTAATCGTGTCTTTGCCTTGATTTCTCAAGAGGAGCATCAAAGGAAAGTTGGTGTAAGACCAGTAAAGCTGCTTCTGATGGAGAGGGGGAGGAAGAGAGAGAGTGAGAGAGTTATGGTGTTCTAAGATATGCGCAGGTGTGGGGGTTTAATAAGAATAAATTTTGGAAGGGGGGCGGGGAAAGGGGAGGCTTGGGTATTCACACGAAGATGGAATGCGGGTTATCCTCATTTCATTTTTTCCACAGGGTGAAGAGGATATTTCTAAGAAGCTCACTAAAAGAATTAAGAATTGTAATGACCACTAAAAGAATTGTAATGACGCCTGTGAAATATCCTCTTTTAATTGTAATGATGCCTGTGCAATATCCTCTTTTAATTAAAAGCTTAAAAGCTCACTAAAAACTTTTAATTAAAAGAGGAATTAGACATAAAAATTATATTTTAAGCTTTTAATTAAAAGAGACCTCCCCTCCCAAGGATAAACCAGCATTCCCCTCTTTTAAAGGAGACCTCCCCTCCCAAGGATAAACCCGCATTCCCCTCTTTTAATTAAAAGCTTAAAATATAATTTTCTCCCCTCCCAAGGTAGCAAAGCATGATTTTAATTAAAAGCTTAAAGCATATATAATTCGCTCAGATGTTTCACATTCTTGTTCAACTCTGGAACTTCTTAATGGGAAGAGAGAAAATTCCTGTTGCACCTCCACCCACGCTCCACGTTTAAGTTTAATTCGGACCAACTTGGACTACGAAAGCTGCCATCCTGTTATTTAAATACTTGTTGTTTTTCTTTTCGTTTTTCTTTTATTAAACATCAGTGGAGTATCTTGGTTTCCATTCTTGTAAGTTTGTCTTCCACAAAGCGAAGGAAGTTATACACATGAGCCTTCCTCTTGTGATAATTGGATAGCATGGCAACCAAAGATGACAAGCCAGAAAAGAAGGGCGTTGTATATTTGTTGATTAGAAACCGGCTTTTGCCGGTTAGGTTTGTAATGTTGTTTTTAAGGCTTAAACTTTTAAACCCTACAGAACACTTTGTCAATAAAAAAATTAAAAAAAAAAACACAACAGGGATTTATTGTGGCAATAAAACATAACACAACACGTATTTGTTTTTGCTTAACACTAAAATGACCGAAATAAAACACAACAGGGATTTTTTTATTACCTGACACTAATACTACCGAATTGAAACACGTCGATATTTTTCTACCTAACACAAACGTGAACCAAACAAACAGTGTCGTGTTTTATTTGGATCGCGTTACTTGGTTGTATTTGTCTTAGGTGTAAACAATGATTTCATGATGTGTCAAATTTTAATTGGGTGGTTTTCGACTAAAAAAAATTGCATCTCTTGTCATGATTTAATTGAGTTATGTGTATGAATTAACACAGCAATGGGTCTCTCCAAACATATTTCTGAAATACATAATATATAAAAAAAATACACGCGGTAACAATTTTAGACATGATAAGAATTAATAAAAGATGTTGCGTTGGTGTTGGGTTTTCTAGTACCAAAACATGTTCATGTCAAAAGTGTCTTATCTTGTTATTTGTGATTTTACAAATCAAGAACATGTAGCTCGAATGGATTAATCAAATAATATAAAAGTGCTTTGATCTTTTTTATTTTATTTTTTCTTTTTATGTTTCCTATTATTTAGTAGGCCAAAAAGTGCTTTTGTTGGCTTTAAAACTTCAAGACTTAAAAACGAGGGTTACCGGTACATTAAAAGCCGGTTTCAAATCAACTAATTTCCATTGCCATTCTTTTCTCGCTTGTCATGTTTTGGTTGCCATGCAATCCAGTTATGACAATAGAAAAGCTTTTGTGTATAATTGCATGTCACTACGTGGAAGACAAACGTAGAAGTGTGGAAACTAAGATACTCCGGGTGGATCCAGAACATTTAATTAAGGTGGGGACGAGGTCATACTGATAGTTTATACAAATATTAAGGTGGACAATATATTCTAATTTTTATATTTTTTGTAAACTTTTTACAGTTAATTACAGTAATGCAAAAAATTCTCCCAACTTAACGTGGGCAAGTGCACACTATACCTAAGGCTTGGCTCCGCCCATGTCCACTGATGTTTAATGACAGTAAAAAAAGCAATATGTATTTAAAGAACAGGGTTGCAGCTTTTGTAGTCGCGATTGGTCTGAAATAACCTTAAACGGGGAGTTTGTGTTGAGCTGAAGGATTGGGTCCGGCAACTGAACATGAAGTTGGTGTCTACGCATTATGTGTTATTTAAAATATATACTTTTGTGTTTTATCAAATTAAAATATGAAATAAATCATATTTATGTAATAAATAATAAGGTCAATAATAAATAAATAAAAACTTAGAAACAAAGAAGATGACCGAGTCGAATATTTGATATTCTCTTCTTAAGACAAAATGTGCTCCCGTTACAGTGCTTACAGCAATGAACAATGAACGTTTGACTTTCAGGATGAAACGGTTTCGACACGCGCAAGAAGCAATTCAATGTGCGTGCCTCACGAACCAATTATGTTTGATACTCTATCTTGATCGAGAATGAGCATTATTGAAAAATATTTTTTCTCTCTCATTAAAAAATGAAGACAAGTCTTGTATTATTGAAAACAAGGTGTTGTTTCATGAAAATATGTGTTGTTTCATGAAAAAATGTGTCTTTTTGAAAAACAGTCACTTTAGGGACTTTTTTCATTAACTGTCACAACTTATGGTGAACAGTCACGACCTTTAAGGACGGTTCTGAAAACCAGTCACTATGTAGTGAACAGTCACAACCTTTAGTGACAGTTACGAAAATTCGTCCCAGAAAATTAAATAAAATTTTCCAAATAATTTTCATACGTAATTAGCTCACTTTGAAACCAAATTTCTTATTCATCATTTGTTCGTTTTTATCAAATGAATATATCACGTAACTCGTCTTGCTATAAGGAATACATACGCACGTGGTTCCGTCACATTTAAAGTATGGGTCCTACTTTTATAATGACTCAAAGTTGACCAATATATTAATTTGGTCATAAAATAATTTGTGTAAAAATATAATATTTTTCAACAATCCTCCACATGAATGAAGTTTGGGTGAAGAATCAAATGAACATGAAGACCAATTAGAAGAGTATCAGTGGAAAAGAACTGCATCAGTAAAGATAGCTTTTGGCCTTTAATCTTTCCTAGTGAGAGACTATTGGGTTTACTGGTCAATCAATGAACGCGATGTCTTGAATTGATCAATCTTATTGTGTAAATCGTGATAATATAACTCATACAGTCATTCTCCAAACATTCTCATTTCTCATTGTTGTGTCCGTTTTGGCCTTGGACATCTCCTGATTTCATGAGTGTGTTAGAGAATTTATAATATAGCCGTTGGTTATTCTCATAGAAGTGTCCAGTTCTCACTCATATAGGTGAATTCTATAAAGAGTATCCCGCTAATACCCCACTTGACCCATATGTTCAAGATATAGATATCATTAAAAATAAAATTTATCCTTTTACACACGACAGATAGTGCACTAACTCATCCTAGGAATGGGAGGAAGAATTTATTTTCTTCTCAGCGGTAACAGAATCACACATAATTAGGTCGTCCCGTTGACCCTAATTCTTGGGATCTCCAGTCATTTAGATTATGTTTCCATTATGGCAATTCTTTTAGGTTTTAACCGACTTTAAGCCCATTCCCCTTGATGAACTTCTCTTACTCTCTTAGTAGTGCATCCACAATTATCTTATTAGGCCCAATGTTATCACTAAAAGAGAGCAATTTATGATCTTATGTCATGACGAATAAGTCGTGACTTGCCAGATTATTCTATGTCTTTCAAGCAATGGTTGTCAATCACATCAACATGTATTTAAATCGTTATCTAGAATCACCCGCTTTTAAATTATCAAAGGTACCTTGCTTTTACAAGAAATAAATCCATATTCCATCAATAATATTGTACAAATATTATTAAGAGGTTTGCAAACATTAGTACTTCCAATTGTGCTAACATATTCACTCGAAACTACGATCTTCAAGAATCATATATCTTATTTGAAAAAAAAATCAATCTTATCTTTGTCACCATACAAGGACATGAAACGGCTTATTCATACTTTACAGTCTTTGATCCATTATCTTCCTTTTGAATGTTCATTTACACGCTTAATCATGTTCCAATCTTGGAATACGATCAAAGTACGTAAGTACTAATTAACATTCAATTAATCATATATATATATACACATTTCTAAAGACAGATGGACATTGGAACTAGTACAATAAGATTCAATGGTTTTAATCCTATTGTCAATAGGAATCATGTCTACTTCCTATTTTTTTTATAGGAATCGATGCCTTAGATAATTACCCCTACATTTATCATAATTTATACAAAGGTTCTCAACCTTTCCCTTTGAAATTTTGTCGTGGGTTAATGTGTTGAGAATATAACTTGTAGAAAGCAATGCTTCCCCCACAATTTCAAACATAAATTTGAAATTATACAAAATTTCTCTATTTATTCTCAACATCCAAAGGATTTATTTTTCCTTCAAAATGCAATAACTTTGGCACATAAAATCATGCGTTGCTACCTTAGTAATTTCGACATTTAATGATATATTCCTTATCATCATGTAGTCCTATAAAGGCATTTATGACAATTCTTAGCATTAGACTCAAGTTGTGTCACACATATTATATATGCCTTAAATCCATTTGAATATATTCTATGATTATGGACTTTAAAAAGATCATAATATAAAATATGTACTTTGGTTACTTGCCCTTCTTTGAGTTCACTATTTGTGGAGTTTTGAGATTACACCTGAGTCTCCAATGAGACCATAGTTTGATTCCACATTCTTTAAAGCAGTTGTGAAATCGCTCGGTTCTGAATCCCTTGATCATCTCTATGAATTTATGATTTAATTATATACCATCTTTAAAGCAGTCGTTAAACCGTTCGGCTCTGAATTTTGAATCATAAATCCAATAAATAGATATGTAATCACGTCACACTAATTATTCTCCATTGAAGAACACGTTCGACAATCACATAGACAACCGCATTAATTGGAAGTATAAAATTCTTCCAAAATGAGTTTATACATTATGAAAAGGAATATATCACTTTATATCAACTAAAACTCTCATATCTTTTTCAATCTTCATCGCACTTTATAATATTCAATATAGTGTCCAATTCATTGAGAATGTAACACGTCCTAAGAAAATATACGTGCAATGCCTTGTCCACGACTATCTAAAAAATTTATCATACCCAATATATTGAGGTATACCAATATTAATTATAATCCCATATTTTTTTTACTCCCATTGAATTTTCATTGTATGATTATATCGATGATATTCATGACAATACAATGTCTATTACATAATTGTTAAATACATGAGTTAAAAGAATGCATGCACTGCAGTGTTTAACACACACACCAATATTAATGGACAATGCATTATACTTTTTCTTGACATGGGAGATGAAAATCGATATAAATGTAATATCAAGATTACATGAATTATCACAATAATGAAAATGTAACTGAATATATCACATTTTCATTCATGTAATGTCATTTAATTTGGTGCACAATACATATATGAATAACTAGTTGTGTCATCATACTCCACTAAATGTGATTTAATGGATAACCCAAAAACTATATATGACACTAAATTAGTACTGTAACATATATACATGTAGCTATACAAGAGGTCATAATATCACCGCATATATTATTTTCACATTACTTCGCGTAAAATGTAGTTAAAAGCCATATGAATAAACACATTACTAAAGATGTGACTAAATCTCAACACATAATCAGACACTTGATTATTATGTGATAACATACATGTGGCATCACATCATTATGTACTTATTTATTTTTGATGTAAGAGAGCACCGAAATTGGTATTTAATTTTGACTCTTTCCAAGTGAAGTTATCACTATTAATTCGAATGAGATCCAAAAAAAAAAAATTATGGCTTATATATTGTATCACACTCCATAAGCTATGCATATGAATTTATATGTAAAAAAAATTCTCTACCGTCAATATATAATGTGTTTAATTATACTTTTATGTTTTTATCAAATTAAAATATGAAATAAATCATATTTATGCAATAAATAATAAGATCAATAATAAATAAATAAAAACTTGCAAACGAAGAAGATGACCGAGTCGAATGTTTGACATTCCCTCCTTAAAACAAAATACGCTCTCGTTACGGTGCTTATGGCATGAACAATGAACGTTTTCCTCCCAGGATGAAACGGTCTCGACAAGCGCAAGAAGCACTTCAATGTGCGTGTCCCACAAACCAATTATGTTTGATACTCTATCTTACTCGATCGGGGATGAACATTATTGAAAAATATTTTCTCTCTTTTTTCTCTGTCTTTAAAAAATGAATACAAGTCTTGTATTTATAAAAAAATAAGGTGTTGTTTCATGAAAAGATGTGTTGTTTCCTGAAAAAAAAATGTGTCTTTTTGAAAAACAGTCACTTTAGGGACGTTTTTTTACGAATTGTCGCAACTTATGGTGAACAGTCACGACGTTTAGGGACGGTTCTGAAGAACAGTCACTATGTAGTGAATAGTCACAACCTTTAGCAATAATTACGAAAATTCGTCCCAGAAAATTAAATAATCTCAAATAATTTTCATACGTAATTAGGGCACTTTGAAACCAAATTTATTATTCATCATTTGTTCGCTTTTACCAAATGAATATATCACATAACTCATCTTGTTATAAGGAACATGTATGTGGTCCCATCACATGTAAAATGTGGGTCCTACTTCTATAATGGCTCAAAGTTGACCAATATATTAATTTGGTCATAAAATAATTTGTGTAAAAACATAATATTTTCCAACATTATGAAGTTCCAAAATTGAAGAAAACTGTGAAACAATTAAGCAACTGAAAATATGATGTACATCAAATACACATCTAGACCGAAAGAATCTGGGAGGAAAAATAAAAACAAAGATGTGAATGATAGCCGACCAGACAACACCAAAATAGCCCGTGTCAACAAATAATATCCGTGGTAACTGTGGTTCCAAAATAATGTGGCAACACACACACAAGAAATACAGTATAGAGAACACATACACACCAAGACACAATAATATACGCGTGTCACCAATTTAATTACGTCAACATGCGATTGGTGTCACTAATAGAAGAAGACTATAAATGGAAGAATAGTATGTCCATTCCTCACACATAAAATAATATATATTCTCACTAACAAATAACCCTCGCACAATATTGAAAGACATCCACAAAATCAATCTCACCACAAAAGAGCTCCGTAATTCTACCCAAAAGCTTCAATAGAGAATACCTACAATTTGTACCTCATTAAAATTCTCTACATTGGAACCAAATTGTGCCAAACAAAAAATTACCAAATTGTTTGCACCCCAAAGGGCGCAAACCAAAAATTGTTTCCCACACTAAAATGGAAAGAAAACCCACTTTCTCACACTTTCAAAATGTTGATTGCATATCCTATTTATAGGATGTCATGGCCAAAGAGAATGGGATGGGAGAGGGAGTCATAGAGAAGGATAAAAGGAGTTGGTAGAGAGTTTGGACCAAAAAGTTGGTGGAAAGTTGAGAGGAAAGGTTGGGGGTTTTCAAACAACTTTCACTTTGACAAAAAAAAATTACGCCCTCAAACTTTTGACAACAAAAAAATAGGTAACTCCACCTTGGCGAACACCACCACCACACCAAAAATGAGCCTTTCACAAAGCACAAATAAAGTGAGGGATATCACCCAAATATACGATCGCCACCAACAAAATACTAATGGAGATTTTTTACTAGTTTTGAGGCCACTTCCAACCAAACCCTCAATTTACTCTTTAAGTTTTATGGTGTGAAAAAAATCATAGCCAAATGTTTACATTTCGTTGATAAGATCTTTGGCAATGATTTTTTTTCGTAATAATGTCGTGGCCAAAGCCCCGTGGCTAAAGGTATATGAGAATGAAAATGAGTTTTGTGGCGAATAGTAAACTTATTGGCCAAGAAAAAAAATCATAGCCTATTGTGCACCTTTCGTAACGATTTTTTCTCATTGGTGTTTGTCAAAAAAATATGTAGCAGATGGTACAATTTCGTGGCAAATTGTCTCTCATATATTCTTAAAAAACCGCGACTAAATAAGTTTTCAGTTTTTGCCACCATTAAAAATCGTTGCAAATAAACTTTTCTAACACATCTGTCCACAAATAAAAATCGTGGGTAATGTTATATATTACTTTTTTAGTGGATAATGTTATATATTATTATTTTTTGTGATTAATGTTATTATCATTTTTAATATTATTTTAACTATTATTACTAGTTTATTTTCTTTTCAAATAGTTATCACAAATGTCATTTTCATAATGACAAATAACTAATAACATTAATACTTTGCGACATTTAACATGTTCATCCGCATACTCGAAAAATAATTAAAATGTTAAATCATGTTCACAAAGTACATCTATTTAAAATGCAAAGTGTTATCAACAAATTAAGGCGCCATCTTTGTGCCAAAAATTTCACGCATGTCATAATATTTAATTGCAAAAATGCACCATTTGTGTGCCAAAAATTTCACTTAAAAGATAAGTCATAATATTTGATAACAAAAGTTAACAAAAAAATCGACACGGTGTCTAATAGCAAAAATATCGCGGTCGACATAACAATCTCCAAAATTTTCACTTCGGTTCGTCGCATCCAAATATGTTTTGCCAATAAGAGTCCTTGTACCTTAATATCTGCAATTCATTGAAATACCCCGTAATTTTTATGACTTTTAAAATGGGTTATATTTTAAATTAATGGATTAATTGGATTTTATTATTAATCAATTCACTTGGGTTTTATCCGAATGGTGGATATTAAAATGGATGATTCTGAATATTACTTAAAGATATTTAGGTAATATATGAATGTGATGTTATTGATATTGCAGTGTGATATTAATTCAGTAATTTGAATTTTTAGTCGGACGCTATATGGGACGTGTCGGGACTAATTTGTTAAATAAAAAAGGAAACTTATTTTGACATCAACCTTATAGTCATTTCGACTACGTCATTGCATCCGGAAGGGTTGAAATAGTCAGAAAAGTCTATTTGGATGTTAATTTTGACTCTCGGGTCATTTGGAAATGAAAAGACAACCAAAAAGGGCATTTTAGTCATTTTTACAAGGGGGGTGAATAGTGATTTCGGATTTTGTCCTATTATAAGTATTTGGAGATTAGTTGTACGTGGGTTATTCATATCTTCTACACAAAAGTTGAGAAGTCATCTTCTTAGAGAGAGTGAAAGGTTGCTTGGTAGGAGAAAAGCTTTCTTGGAAAGGAGGAGAAGAAAGACCAAAGGTCACCCCCACCCACCACCACCGGAAGTTGGCCGGAGAAGGAGAACCACCTTTGATATACTACACCAAAGGATCAGACCTTCATTAGAGGCAAGTGTTTGATAATTGCAATATAAGTTTGTATATTGTCCATGTTAGAATAGTTATAAAAAGTGAGATTTTACATGTTTGGAAGATGAAAAGATAGAGTTGTTAATGGATTTCTGGAAACTGAAAATATATGGGAATCAAACTCATGTTGTAGGTAGATAGTAATCCACAAAATAATCAGTAAGTTGTTGAAGAAATTATGAGAATCATTGTTGTTCTCTTGAAGGTATTATGTTTATAATTTTCTGGAAAAATAAGGATAAATATAGGCTTTTAATTCAAACTCTTGATGATTATAGGATGTTTAGATCATTAGAAATCATTCACATATGTTGATATATCATATAGTAAGGATTATAAGTCATTTGGGTAGTTAATATGAAGGTTTGAAGGATAAAAAATGATGAAACCAGTAGTAGAAGAAATGCAGAAAACTGGGCTGGTATCTGGGCGATCGATCGATCGACCCCCTGTCTTCGATCGATCGACCTCTCCAGAATCTTTGAAGTTGTTTATTTTTAATGATTATTCGTATCCCAAACCTTTTATAAATCCTTGGTGATTATTAATTGGATATAATGGGACTTAGGAAGGTTCAGTAAGCCCTAGTTAAGAGTCGAATTGATTTGATTGGGATTTTAATTGATTAGAATTATGATAATTAAATTGAAAGAAATTTTGGTTGCTAGATTCATGTGTTGGATTCTAATTTGTATGCATGAGGATTAAGGATAGGTCCAGTAGGGGAGATTTAATATAACACCTGGGTAGCCTTAGGGTTACAATTTAAACATCAAGGACTGAGTTTAAGCTCATTATTGATTGCGCAAGGACTGTGTGTAGTACAAGCACTTAGAGGTATGGCTCCTAGATAGAGATGGAAGTTTAGACCACATTTGGTTGAAAGAGGGGATGAGGTTATTCCGGTTGCGTATTTGATGTTGACGGACCTCCATGACTGATAAAGTTAATTAGTAGTATATTAGAGGGGTTCCTTATTTGAATTTCGCTTTGCGAGACGTTCCGCGCATGAACCTTCACAACGTCGGGAGTGGAGAGATGTTATTGGATGCGACGATGTTAGTTTTGTTGATAAGTCACATAGTGTTAATGAAACACAATAGACTATGAGCCATGTGATGATGGTATTTAATCCTAAGTGATAGAAGATGTGTTTATAAGAGATTTGAAACTATCGGTTTTAACCCTAATTAAAGGGAGAGTTTAATGCGTAGTAATTCGGGAGATATGATGATATGGACCAGTAGGATATTAGTGACTTCTTACTGAATATATGTTGAGGAAAAACCTATTTGAACCTTGAGTATTGAGTGAGGCTCGGGAATAATTAAATTAAGAAGTAAAGTTATGACATTTTAATACGTGGGATTTAAAGAGATATAATGCTACGTATGGGAATTATCTAAGGGTAATGTGAGTACCTTGTTGATATTATATTATAGGTATGATAATGCCTATTTGATTGATTGATGATTTATGTGTATGACATACCTAGCTTACTTGCTATCGACGGGAGGCCCATGGGATCTTTGATTTGTCGCTCAAGAACATAGGTCTATGAAAGACTTATCGGGGAGTTGATAAGTTCGCTGACTGTGGGAACGTAGGTATGTGAGTGACCCATGGATACGAGAACTATGTTCTCCTCCAAATGCTTGTGTTGTTGTTTGTGGTTCGAGGAATCCTTATCGAACCTTTAGTCTCCTATTCGGCGACCAGCGATATTGGGACATGATAGCAGAGTAATGCATTGCACCGCAGCTGTGACTCGGGGTGCCATATTATATATGTATATATATATATATAATGAATTAAATGAATGATTGGATATATTGTGGTTAAATCATCTACTGTGTGATAATTGTAGATAACGATGAATTGAGAAGAAGAATTGAAATAAGTCAATGAATATTTATTGAAGAGCTTAATTCATATTAATGAGAAACGATTCATATTAATGAGAAAAGTATAAGAATGATTATGTGACGTATGGTATGGGACATACGGGGTTATGATATGGGAATGGAATCATAATATGGAAACTAGTGAGGAGGAACCATTAACTAGGATGTTAATAGGAAACATTTAGTGTGCACTCTAGATGAGAGGTGAGAATAGCAAGTGAAAGTTAGATACTAACATCTACATAATAATTGCTTTATTGCACTTGTTAAATACTTGCTGTTTTCAAAATCATTTTCACAATCGGGCTCTGACTCGTTTCCTTGCATATTTTCTTTTCTATTGTACCTTCTATATCAGGTGTCCAGCAACAAGGACGCCAACCTTAGTGGATTATGACGAGCTATGGAGCTATGGAGTATTTCTTAGACGCCTATCTTCATTTGATTCATAATATTCTTTTAGTTAGGGCATGTCGCCCAAAGGAGCTCAATGTCTCTTTTCTATCTGAGTCATATACTCTTGTAGTCGTGTCTTTTTAATACATTTACTATTGTTGGGATTACTGTATTGGATTATTATTTGGGAATCTTTATTCCAATTGCATTTAAATTCTTTTGAGTTACCTATTTGGTTATCAATGTTGTAGAATAATATGTGTTGTGTTATTTGTAAACTAAAAATGGATTTTGTTGAAATTAAAATTTGGAAAGTTTTTTAACACTAGCTTAATTGGGTATCAGGTGAGTTGTAAATGTTTTCGACAGTGATGCTAAGAATGAGCCAACTGTATATTGGTATGGGACTGGCCACCCGGTATTTAATTAGGAGGGGTGTTACATTCATCATTAAAAATTATCAGTTAACCTCTATAAATAAGAATAATAAAATCAATATTTATTACTTGAATAGAAAAAGATCCCTCGAGTGACATACCATTGAACTAAAGATTATGTGGATTGCATTTCTCTCGAAATAAGTAAGGATTGAATGATCTTATCAGATTCAGCCTGCTTATCTAAAATGGTATCGATGAGTGCCCGTTGAGAAGACGCCTCTTCTTGTTGCTTCATTGTGTCCTCACGATGAGCTGCAGACTCCATCTCTTGAGCTTTTAGGCGCTCCATAAACTCCTGTTGAGCTTTAACAGAGTCCTTAACAGTTTCCTCCAATTGTGCATTTTATTGTTGCAAAGTTGTCTTAGAAGTAGTTGGTTTGAAACCATGCCCAAGCCCATTAATACAGCCTGATCTCATCCCGAGCACACGATCCTCTATCTCATCTTGGCTCAATAATGGACCCTGCTCAAATACAGACTCAAACTCAAGGTTTTTCATCTCCTCCTGAATAAAAGAAATATACAATAAGCATTTAAACATGTTCAAAATTTTTAAATATTTTATACCTAAAAAATCGGCATATTTTTCTTTGTTTTAAATGAAAACCAATATGTTCAAACTTAATCTTGCCCCCTCTTACAAAAATTATAACTCAACATAGCCTCCAATAAAATCTTTTATATTTTAAAAAGAATGAGTAGAATTTTCTTTGTTTTTACATTAAATGCAACCTCTTCAATCCATTTAAAAATCAACTTCAACACAAAATAATCCACCATACTTAATCCCAGCCTCCAAATCAACAAATAAAACTCAACCTAATTAACATCCGCCTCCAATAACCAAACATACTTAACCCGATAGAGCGCGATAAAATAAATCGCAATTTTACTTACATAGATTTCTTCGGCTTCAGGAGACGTCCAATTCTCATTTTTACAATTGATTTCTTTATAGAATTCGATCCTGTTAGGCTCAACACCACTAGCCGCCTTTACTTTCTGTCAAATATAGTAAGTATATAATCAGAAAACATATTTAAGGATAAAATATTTGAATCTAAAAGTAAAAAATATTACCAGTTCATGACGAACAACCACAAATGCCTTGGATCCCTTGTTGTGCCTTACAGTTGGCTTTTCTTTTATCTCACAACGTTTCTACAATATATATATATATATATATATATATATATATATATATATATATATATATATATATATATAGAGAGAGAGAGAGAGAGAGAGAGAGAGAGAGAGAGAGAGGCAGGCTCCTGTGCACACTAAGTTTGCACACTAACTTTGCACATTACCTTTTAAAAGTGGTAAAAAAATATTTTTGAGTTGATTTTTTTTTGTGTCATATTTAAACATTTCAAGGAACCCATATAAAAAAATGAGCTCAAAAAAACTTTTTTTGCTATTTTTAAAAAATCGGTCAAACTTTCGCAGTTTTTAAGCCCTTTAAAAACTGCGAAAGTTTGACCGATTTTTTAAAAATAGCAAAAAAAGTTTTTTTGAGCTAATTTTTTTTATGTGAGTCCGTTGAAATGTTAAAATATCAGATAAAAAAATTGGTGTGCGCCAGCACTAAGTTTGCACACTTTTAAAAGGTAATGTGCAAAGTTAGTGTGCAAACTTAGTGTGCACAGGAACCTGCCTCTCTATATATATATATATACACACACACACACACATATGATAAATCATTAAATCAGATATAAAAGTTGTCATATTAGATAATTAAAATAATTGGTATAATCTTGTACCTCATTTTTTGTATATACTAATTATACAAAATATGAGGGGTGGAGGATTTTGAGTTTATGTTTTGCCCTAAAAAAACCCTCATTTTATATGGTCCAGTTTGTGAACATAACCGAGCGAAAACGATCATGAACGAGTTCAGGTTGAACATAAAATGGTGTTCAAATTCGGCTTGTTTATTAAACAAACGAGATTTAAACGAACGAACCCAAGCTTTTCATTGATACCATGTGGTATCTCATTGATGTGCATAAAGTAATCCACATCCAATGAATATGTGTCACAAGTGCGATACATTTCATATAAGCGCTAATCATGGAAGACAAGATTTGTAGTTTCGTGACCATATCGCACTTGTATCACAAAACCATTAGATGTGTAGTCCCACATTTCGTGTTTGTAATATTTCACTATACGCAATGGGGAGGGTGGAATCGATATGGGGAAAGTATTTCTAGGATTTTCAGGATGGTAGATGGATTTTAGATTGCAATACGGTCAAGAACGATCCATGATATAAGTTCATGGCATTCAAAACAGGTCAAAGAACTTGCCTGCTTCAATTCTAAGGTCTGCTTCTAATCAGACTTTAGACTTTAGCTCTCTAATTATCTACTAGGCTAAAGATCCCAACTTAGATTGAATCCTTCTGTATTTATTGAACATGAATCGGGCCCAAAGGTTTTAATATCAAGAAGCCTGTGGATAGGCACTTAAAGATATCAAATAGTGTGTAAGCTCAAAGGAGAACAAGATATGCTATCAAATTATTCAAAAACTATTCCTCATTTGGTTTTAAATGATTAGAATTATGATGTGGAATGTAAGGGGCATTAGAAATGAGTTTTTGGACTAAGAATAAAGAATTTTTAGAGGTGGTTAGAAGTAATTGGTGTTCGGAGTTGGAAGGAAGGACTATAAGGAAAATGATGCATAAATTGAAGAAATTGAATGATACCTACATCTACACTGGTCCAACTTCTAGGAAAATCTATGCCTAGAAAAACAATCTTGAACTGCATATATTAGATCCTCTTTGATGATAGGCCAGGCACATATAAAAGCAAACAGATGTAAATAAACAGATGCAACCAAATGTATAAAAGAAATGTTGTATTGGTTGTGAGCAAGTGATATGCATACTGGATGTACATTATAAACAGTAGCAGGTGGACATATTGATCAGAATTAGGTCCTTTTTTTTATGTATAAAAGATAATCCAAATCTGTTTTCCTAACTGTTTAGATGTACCTGCATCACTTCCAATGTACTAAGCTATGTATTTAATGAACATGGTTGTGCGTGTAAGGAAAGTAGATATTTAAATGACGTTGGAGCGTTTGGGATTATTTGAGTGAGTTTTCTCGAAGAGAAGGTGGTAAGGGGTGGAACGAGAGAGACTTAACACTAGAGGAAAAATAATGAATTTTGGCATAAGTTGGATCATCGATGTCAATTCATTTTATTGGTGTTATGGTAGTAAGAAGATTAAACCCGTTGGTTATTTAGACTGAGCAAAAATATCGCTAACAGATTTAGTACACGGAGCCTGTAATACATGCATATTCTTGAGTCAAGATCTTGAAATGAGTTAATGGTTAATGGAATCGTGTCGTGTATATTCGGTGCATATTTGGGTTAAGTGTATTTGGTGTCTCAACTCGTTAAATATATTACCCTAATAAAAAAATAGACCAAACTTGTTAAGATGTTTATGTCGTCGGTTTCGGATCGTGTAAAGAGTTTCCAGGCGGATTTGTGCACGCGTATATGTCAGAGAGAGAGAGATGTGAATAATGATAAAGTCCAGATCGATATCATATACATTCTTTTATGGCTTCGTAACCCCTATACTATATAGACCAATGCCAACCCTAGATTGATAAGAGCACGTACTACAACATGAGTCCAGTAGTAGCATTTTAGGTTTAGAGAATTGATATATACAAATATACATATGTATACACATAATTTACCTCGAATACCAGTAGCTATTTACTCGTGTTTGATGACAACAACTTCAAGAACGCCATCAGATCTAAAGTTGGGAAAGAAGAGCCTTGGATCAATAGGTCCTGGGAGACTAAAGGATAGTGTGAACGGTTCAGGTGGGCATTGTTACAGTAATTATATTTCAAAAACCCGAGATTTCCTTGAAACAAGGTTTCCACCTGTTGATGTCACGTCGTGGATATTTACCATTCCATGACACTCAACTTCGCAGCTAAACTGACCTGCCTGGCCCACAACAATTATTATCAAATCAAGTGTAATGCCAACACGCATCAAACGCATTAAAGTTCTTGTACATTATGTAGTTTAGTCAATGAATGAATAATAGTAAATATATACACAAATAATAGCAAAATACATGTGTTTAGGTAGATCATAGAGTAGGTTCTAGCGCCTAGGCGGGATTATTTCGAACACTTCGAATGATGTGATGATGCAAACAAGCTCATAGTTTGATGCATGGGTAAATTGAAATATCTCGTAATTTCATCATCATTTGTCTCATTAGAATAAAAATATCAATAATTAGAACTATTAGAGTATATCTCAACTATCAAATAATTTTGCGGACATGGATGATGGAGTCATGGAAACAGGATGTCACACAACTTACCACTCGAATAATTTATGCTTCTTGTAAAGAAAGGTACGAAAAACGGGTATATGATCCACAATGCATAAGAAAGAAAGAAAATTTATAGCATTTTACCTTTCTCTAATTCTTTTCTATTAACACACCAGAGAAGAAAGAGACTCTTTATCATGTTTATTGAGATAAATGACTTGCTATGGTAAATAACTAAATATAGAAGCAACATCAAGCTTACACTCATAGAAAAAAATAATCATATGCTCACAACTTGTGATCTTCAATTTTATACCAAGAAAAATTTCCAGACCAAAGTATTCTATAATAAATTGATTTCAGACCCTCTTATATATGGATATTAGTCACCAAAACTGAAAAATAGTGTGCATTATCCCGAAAACATGCATAACCAATTTACAAGACATGCTATGAAGTAAAATGTATTCCCACTTAATTTCTTGTCCACGCATAAATTTGATGGTGGGGATGATTTTTGGCTGACACGTTGATTTATGTCATATTATATATGTGGTTTCCATATAGGAAATCAAATGGTGATCTTTTGTTCCCATCTTCTCATATTGCTCGTCTAGATTCAAGATGTTGTTTCCATCATCGTGAAAAGTTCTCTCAAATCCTCGCATAGAGATTCGTCATCTTTTGTGGGCAGATTATAAGCTCGCATTTTTTTCAACTGGAAAACAATGTGGTTTTGCACACGTAGTTGCGTACAAATCACAGGTACCAATAGGCACAAACACGTACCATGAATGAAGATGACATCAATTTGATGTTAGGAAAGAAAAGTTATACAGCTAAAAACACAAAGTTGTAAACACTCTCAATTTTATTCAATAAAACAATGACTCGAAAGGGATTACAATCTTCCTTTAAATAGGCAATTAAAAGAGTCCTAAAGCTATCGAAAACCATAAAGATAATAAAGGAAATAGAGATAATTAAAGGAATCATATCCTTAACAAATCACCTAAAATCTCTCCTAGGACAACATAGAAAGCCAGCCGACCCTATCCTATCTCAACTCCCCCTTAATATCTAAAAATAAGAAAGAAAATTAAAAACATAATAATAAATCAAAAGGAAAATAAAAATTCTAGTGTGCCCTTGCATTCTCATCATAAAAACTAGCATATAAGCATTTATATTGCAAACTGGTCATGTGAATTCAGGTCCAAGCGTTGTGTGTAAACATCCCTATCTCCTGGATGAGATTAAATCCAGTGGGGACCAACAGTTGGTAGGTAGGGTCCCCACTTGGCTAAAGGAAATGTGGCTAAAGAAGGGGGATAAAAACATAAAAATTTCCTCACTTGTGTCGGGGCAAAGAATCAAAGATCTTCTATTCATAGAATTAAAGACTCTTTGGGTTTCTGGTTGCTGGATCATGATTAAAAAAACAAAGGTTAATTTTTTTCATGATATTCTTTGCAACGAGTAGGTGGACATTATAGAATTCCATTAAATTAGCTTAGAGGGGCACTAGATTTATTACCTTGGCTATCCATAGGATTGTCACAATTGATTGCCTGAGACAAATGTGCAAAACCTCCGGATTGCATGACTTGTATAATGGGAGGTTGCGCATCTTGTACAGTAACATATTGTAACTCGTCTACGGTTGTTGTAGATGATCTAGTTGATCTCATCCTCCTAGAACACCCAGGTGCCATGTTAAATGATCTATAATCGAAAGAGCAAGTTATGACGTGAGTGAATAGTAATTTTTTCGAAGTAAATAAAAATTTTAATCGTTTAACAATATCGTACAAGTGAATTAGCAAAATTATTTCAATTATACTAAATCTAATTAAACAAAAAACCTGAAAATAAAAGTTTGTGTATGTCTTTTGGGTTGAAGTGTTTAACTAAATCTAATTAAACAGATTTGACATTTAATAAAAGTTTGATTATGAAAACCTCAAAGCCTTAATCACCTTTGGCATATATAAAACAGAGTGAAGTAGTGAACGTGTTATTCCTTATTATGTGGAGTTGATGAGCTTCCTGAAATTTGAAATGGGTACGATTGTGTGAACATGTTATTGAACCCATTGTATGCCAGATCTATTTCAGTTATTTACTTAAATTTGTATTTTTTTTAATTATAGTTAGAACTCATTATTTGTTTTGATGTCATTTATAAAGTAACGATTTTATTCGATGATGTTCAATGTCTATAATGTGTTTTATATGGGGAAAACAGTATGTGTTTGTTAGGTTCGCTCAGAAAACAAAGGATTCTTAAACTCTATTCCCGTAATGGATCAACACCTGGATCTAATTGATGATTTCATACTTGTATATAAATTTGGAAATCAATTTCTTAAAAACTGCCTATAGTTTCAATCATCCAATTGGAGTAATTTTTTCTTTCTTTATTTAAATATTTCTGTTAATTTGAATTTTATTGTATCAACTTTTTAATTGCAATCTCTATTAGTTTTTTGATGATACAAATCTATATTTTTAGTTTGTATAATTTCAATCATACAAAATAATTGATAACTTCCTCTAATTGCTTGCTCCATAACCGTAAATCATTTCAGAAGAGGATTTTGGGTCAGTGCTTTTTCTTTACAATAATTTGATGTTTTGATTATATTTTTCCTCTATTTTTTGTGTTGATATTTTTGGTAGTTTTTTATTTGTTCAATCAATGTTTAAAGTGCAACACTCTAGCCCAGTTTTCCCCTTTATTTTGTTTGATATTGTGTATGTTCTCTTCGTTTAATAGTATACCAATCTTACCCAAAATCAATTGATCACTCTAAGCAAACAAACAAATTGTAACCACAAACAATATATATGGAGAACAATTCTCTTTGTGGGTTTGAGGTGATTCCAAGAAAGAGGTTAAAGCATGCATTCACACCCAAAGCGTATTTCCTCTCAATTTGCCTTCTATTCAAAGCCTACCTCACCCACATACTTGCGGTGAGAGAACAGTTTCAGTGCTTCTCCGTAGCACTTATATCTCTATATAATTATACAGTCATCAAATGGCTCTCACTCTATAGTGTTTTCTCTACACTAGGTGACTTATCATCAAAACCAACGTCCTTGCATTTTATAACGTCTGTTGCATTAACACTAAGTCCTTGGCGCTACTAACAATGAGCTAAATCCCACAGCTTAACATTAAATGATGCATACTTTAAATTATACCGATAAGGTCCTCATGCACCCAAAATTATGGCAAGGAAACATCTACATATCGAAGTTCCACCTAACCATATACTAAAGGCGAGCTCATCTAGAATTTATCTCGCATTCCATTCTTTATTATGTCCGTATATATATATATATATATATATATATATATATATATATATATATATATATATTTCACATCTCATACAATATATTATACACATCTCATACAATATATTATACACATCAAGTATATCTATACTTATATATCATACACTATATAAGTATAATAACCATCCCTCGGAGCTATAACTCAATGGATGCAGTCTCTCAATGCTATCATCTTCTAGGGAATTAATTACACATCATCCTGGGTACCAGTGGTCGGACAATCACACCGACTCGGTAAAAACCAAATCATATAAGTATACCAATCACAAACATATATATTTATTAACATATCACATATATACGTCTCAATATGTCCGTATATATATATATATATATATATATATATATAATTCGGCTAATCGTGCGTATATCTCTCATAACACTAGCCCGTATTTCTCGAATATAAAATTCGATTTAATTCCCAATAGTATAAATAAATATTAAGCTTATTACAACTAGTTTGCATCCCACTTATATCCGAGATTCTTATTCGAGTCCCAAGGGTCCTTTTTCTTATAAGAATCCTTAAAATCATCAATTCTCACAAGTTTAATTTATGGGACACTACACATTTAAATAAGCATACAAGAAGTTCGAAACAAAAATCGAGCCTTAAGAGTCATTCTGGAATCTCGTTAGAAGACCCAGGGAATCTCATTCGAACGAGTGTCGTTCGAACGAATTTCTTCGAACGAACTACCAACTCATTAGAACTGCCACTGGAACCTCGTTCGAACTACCCGGGATGGACTTTTAACGAAAATTCTGCAGTTGCACACTTCATCTTCAAGGTTCATTTTTCCAATTTTTTTCTCCTCTTCAAATTCAAACTAAACTTATTCCAACCCAAGTACTAGGTTTCCAAACTACTCTAAGTCACCCTAAAACACTTCTTAGCATAGTTAGGGATTAAATCCTTCCAATTCTTCACGAAAATCCAGCAAATGCCTAAATTTTCCCATGAGTTATATTAACATAAACGCAAAAATTTTCATCTATAAAAACTCCATTTTTTTTTTATTTCGTGATTAACTAATAATTCACAAAATTTCACATTCTTATTAAGGGAAAAATCCACCTGTAAGATTAATTTATGAGCAATATGTCATGCTCCCCCAAATATGGTGAATATCATCCCCACCATTTCAACATTGCTCTCACGAGTGAAAAAAATTTCCTCCAATTTTCACATATGGGTATTTCCATACCCAATGCTAAGCAAGAGCTTCTGAGCCTTCTACTTCCCTTGGATGAAACTACACTATTTCTGCCTAGCTCAACTTCAACGTACGGTCCTTATCAAAGACCTCTCAAACTTTTTCCCAATTAAATCTCACTGGGCAATTCAAGTTTAGCACCATTCTCTACTATAGCATTACTTGATAATTATAACTACTAAACTGTAGTAGTCGTTGCAGCAATTCATGACCATGCCACATGGAAAGTGACCTTCACCGCGGTCCTCAGTTCCAATATCAACTTATAGATTTAACTAAGTCCCGCCTCCTGTTGCCCTCTCTATGGACTTCCATGGTCGCCCTTCGTCGATCAGTACACGAATCCCGAATGAGCGCGCAAAAGATTTATGATAATTTTACATAATAGCATGGGAATGGAATCTCACAAGAGTATATCAACAATCCTAATCATAAGGCTCTATGTCAAATCAAAAGTAACTTTGAAAGCGTAGTACATTCGCACAGATTCCTAAAGGACACTAGAACCTGATGCTCTGATACCACCTGTGACAACCCGCCTAATAAAATACCAGGCGATCACTCCCATATCAAATTAAAACATGAGTATCATATGGTTCATTCTTAGCATCACTATCAAAAACTAATTTAATTACTAATATCGTATTAGGCCGACGTCAAATTTTAAATTAACTAACCTTTTTAACCAAACCATTCAAATAAAATAATTACAACAGTTGTATGCAATAACTTAAATGAAATGAAGTAACCAAACACTCGGTACAAAATAATACAACCAAATCGAATGCTGCACAAAAAGGCGGTAGAATAATAAATGAGTACAGTTGGGCCATCAACCCGAATATGCCTACAATACCTCATATCTAGATCTTAATGATAAAAGCGTCTACAATAATCCTGCTTGCATCCACAGCTGCTGCAGCAAACGTCAGGCTCGAAGGAAACATCATCCAGGCGTCCCTGTGTCTGGACACCTATATATATATATATATATATATATATATATATATATATATATATATATATATATATATATATATATATATATATATATATATATATATATATATATATATACATATATAGATAGATATAGCAAGAGAGGGGAAAAAGAGAGAAACGGGTCATGGCTCGAGTTTTGAAAATATTTTAGCAAGTGCATAAAATCCATATTTTTAAGATATGATATTTCTCATATTTAAACTGGTATCGCACTTTCATGAGATACACCTCACCCATCTTTCAATAGTGCACAACTATCGCATATTTTTTAAACAACCTAGTTAAGATACCCTGCCTAACTAATGTATTTTTCATATTCTAATAATCCTTATCTATCCGAGTACGAAGGACTAAACTTCTCTCCATTCCCAACATTATGTTACGTTCGTGCGTTGGGTGTCTCGTTAAGTGAAATCCAAACAAGGAACCCCCTTGATACACTACTACATGACAATGTCAATCGCCGGGATTCATTAGGCCCTCAATACATACAACATCTTATACTAACCTGTATATATATTTAGTTCTCATTAGAACCAAGGATTCATAATCATATAAGACCGGATATAAATTTACCGGAAAGAGTATATTACTTTATTCATTCTTTTTCCTTTTATATAAGGTTACGTTACATGACATATCATCTCATATATAAACAGTATACTATGCACCACAAGTATATTAATCAATCCACCGAGTTATAATATAGGTGGCTTAGTCATTTTTATCTACTAAGCAACGGTGAAACATCTCAAGTATACATATATGTTATTCTCTCTCTCTCTCTCTCTCTCTCTCTCTCTCTATATATATATATATATATATATATATATATATATATATATATATATATAGCACCCCGAGGCTAAGCTGCGGTGCACACATACTCTGCTATCAAATCCAAGTACATATCGTACACAAGGATCACGCGTCCCGAATCACTCAGGAACCGTATCAATACAAATCACACATATTAGAGGCGAACATAGTTCACATATCCATGGGTCATGCACATACCTACGCTCTCATAGTTAGAAGACTTATCAACTCACAAATAAGCCCTTCACAGTCCTATGTTCTTGAGTTACCAAATCTAAATCCCCCCGAAGGCAACACAATATAAGATTGTCCTCTTTCGAAAGTCGTCCTCCCGTGATAGCAAGTATGGTAGGTATGTCATACACATAATAAACAATAATATAGACACACATTCCACCTATATAAATATAACATCAATGAGGTATTTACACAACCATATGATAACGATAGGTATTTATCTTTCCTATACATAATTCCCCATAGGTATTTATTTAACCCATGTACATATTAATATCAGGGCATACGCATAGCCCATATAATAAATTCCATATGTAGTATATTTATATCTCGAATATCCTACGCATTTATCGATTATAACCAATCCTCAATATATTATTTCCAAGCTTTTCTCACTGCATGATGATAATAAAAATAACATCGTTATATTTATTCGTCTTATATTATATATAATTTAACGACATCTTCTATACAATCTAAATCACTTCCCAATATATTATGGCTATAATTTCCAAACTCTATAGCAATAGCCAATAACGTCAAGTGTTCCCTTTCTTAATAATATAAACATTCTTACACTTAAAACACTACCCCAATACGTACTCTCTTCTTTAATATTCAAATCACTCATTAATAACTTCATAAATATTTGTACAATTAATTCTCGAATGGACCAATTCATAATAATTAAATAACATACGCACTACTTATCTTAATTCCTTAGGTATCTCCTCACTTATAATAATTGTCGTCCATAGACGCTTAGAGAAATTGCTCAATTGTAGTACGTATCCTAAATTTTATCCTAGTCACCTCGTAGGATTTTACTTAACCAAGGCCGGTATATATAACTACATGTTCTACGTGCACAATTACTTATATAAAATTACCCACCTAAATACCTCTTTAAGTATTACTCCTCACGAACACCCCTATTTGGGTAAGTCTTGGATTTTACTTTCAACTAACCCAAGGTACATGCCTTAATCCCAACACTATTTTTAGGAACCCCAAATATTTATCTCCAAACAATTCTTGCCTTTATTTTTCTAATTTCCGGTTTGATTTCCGAGTTAATGATTTCAACCTCGGAACTCCTTTCTTAGAAAAATCATATCAAATCGAAAAAAAATAAGAAAAGTACGCGATTGGCATCCACGCGACCGTATCGAAAATACTTACAACTTTTATGTTTTGACCAAGAGCCTAATTGGCCCTCTTCCTAGCCGAAACAGTTCAGAAGTGACGCTGCTCACTATTCACCTTCTTCTCAAAAAACCCAAACCTCCATTAAAGCACCTCCAAGCTTTTTATCTCCTCTCTCATCATCATCCAACCTCAAACAACCATAAATACACAGAGAAAAGGGTTCTAATCATCCTAGAACCCATAACCAACCATTAATTTCAATTAACTCTTAAGTTTCTCAAATTGGGCATAAATCATGCTTTATCCGTTTAATCTTACAAAAACCCATTTGATTTACGCAAATTTCAACATAAAATCTTTATAGTTTTACACAAACTATAATATGAGAAATAAACACACTAAATTATAAAGAAAGTTAAACACTTGCCTCGTGGATTAAATCCGATGACCCCGAGTCGAATCCCGCGAAGTTTTGGCCGAAAATTCCTTTTCTTCCTTATTCTCTTCTCTTCTTTCTCTTCTCTTCCTTATCTCTTCTCTTTCTCTCTTAGATCTGATTTTGGAGAAGAAATGAGGGTTGCCTTATTAATAAACCTGAAATTGGGTATATGTTCAATTGTAAAATGACTCGTGTACTCAATTACGACTCCCTACTAGTCCAAAAATCTCCGGAACCTAAACACTATCCTCGGATACTCTATTTTGACTATCTCGGCCATTCCGAACCCAACGGCGCAGTTAAAATCTCCATCCGAGTTACTTAACTAAAATTCACTAATTAGACCCAACACGTTCAATACACGTGTTTTCAAATTAAAATATTTTTCTTTGTCGCTTTACCCAACTACGACATGTAATAAAAATAATCCACTCATATACTTAGTCTCGTAAGAGAAATATAATCCATGTAAATATTAATCCGACACTTGAAAACTAATATTTACTATTCACTTTATAATATTAAATTTATTTAATTTCACTAATAAATTCCAAAATTATTATTCATAAAAATTCCTCAAATTACAAAATCACGTCCACAGTGTAATTTAAATACCTTTAAAAGTACGGGGTATTACATCGATTTCACCCATTGATTTCCTAACAGTGAATCCATCGGTCATCCCATGCACCGAAAACGTAATCAAAATGTAAGAGATCAAATGCTGAAATTCTTGAATATTTTTTTCCTTTAAAAAATCAGCTACGAAGACATATAACAAGATTTAGAACTATGATGAAACTATATCAAACTCAAGAACATATAACAATCAATTTCAGATAAATATTAGAAACAAAAGGGACAATAAACTCACAAGGTCTGGAAAATTGATCCATACGTCCAGACATAGCTCACAAATCTTGATGACAGATCGATCTGCATTACAATCACAAACCCTAGGGAAGTTTAGAATATGATCAAACAGTCAAAATTAATGTACAAAAACTAGAAAGTGCAAATACCTTTAAATTATGTGCACTAATCACGAGGTTGATTGGGCGGTAAAGAATGCAATGCAACGATCATTTTTATTTCTGATCTATCAACTGCATAATGGATCGTAGAAGAAAACCAGTTTTATTTTATATTGTGAGAATAAATAAATTCCAGAATATAAATTTAAGATTTATCGCCAGAGACGGTGATGAGAGAGAATAGAGATGAGATGAAATTTTGTTTATTGAGAGTTGGGATGGGATGTGGGGCCACGAAATCAGTAGATAGATAGAAAAAAATTGAATTCTAAGTAGTTTATAAGCACTACATAACCAGTATATATATGAAACTTAGTGCAAATGCTTATCTATTTTCCTCCTCTTGTTAGCCATTGGCACACTCTCCACTTTTACCCAAGCTTGAGACTCGTGTGGAGATAAAACTACCATAGACAGAGGTGGAGAACAGAATCGAGCGATCCTTTTGGTTTCTCAGAAATTGAAAAGATGCTACAGTTAGGGAGAAAGAATAAGATTGCTTAAAGTTTTATATTTTCCCCATGCCAAAACCAATTAAGAGGTGGACTTGAAATCACCTTGTGATCCAATCATATTAATATGAACACCTGTTCTAGGTGATGCAAAACTTCAGTTTCCACCATAATAAACAATGAAATTATTTCAAATAAAAAACATTGTCAAGATCAAATTTGACCCAAACTGAACTAATAAAATCCTTGACTAAAAATAATACTGAATAATTTGATTTGGTCCAAAATATTGGGGAATCCAAATCAGATCGGACTGGACCAGACGGTGCCCACCCACTTCTACTGATAAGAACTCATAATTGATTATAAATTCAATCAAAACAGTTGGTGTACATAAGATAATACGATAGATTCTATCAGTAAAACCCGTTACGGAGTGGTAAATAAAATCAACAAAACATTTAGTTTTTGGAATCAAACAAACAATCACTGTGAATTATAATTTACAATGAGCTACGTAACTAAACATATAGCCAAAATCACCTCTCTAGTACATGTCTTGCAACTAAGGATTTATAGTGAAAAACAAAAACAAATTTTACTCAATTATGAGTAATTTTAGCATGTAATTTGACACGGTATCATCGTTTATTTTAGTCGGTGTGTATCATTACTGTAACTACGCCAGCTCTATGGACAAACTAACAATAACTTCCGTTGAAATTATGTGCAGTTGATGTTAGAAATTATTTTATTATATTATAATAACAATTTTAATTGAGTGAAAATTATTTTTTATAGACGAATAATGGTGTCTTCTCATGAAAGGCTGTGACTATTCATGAAAGGGTGTGTCTATTCGGAAAGGGTGTCTACCTTTCTATAAATAGAAACCCCTCCTTCATTATTTTAAATCTAATTTTTGAAGAGTCTATTCTCTGTCAATTTTCTTCCCTCTTGAGTCAATCCATGAAAGAGTACAACATAGAATTTGAATTTGCTGAAGCTTTATATATTAAAGTGTCACTTATATAAAGACAAAAATGTCGTTCTATCTTGAGAGACAGACGTTTATCAAACCTTAGACACCGATGAGGGGACGAATTTGTTTTAAAGAAATTGTATAAAACACAAGGCTCGATATCAATTTCCTTCGTATGGTTTGTAAGTTTTTATGTGTCAATATTATATTGTTGTTTGAATTTTTATTCATATGAATATAATTCATATTTGATTCCAACAAACACAAAAGCACATTAATTATTTATAACAGTTAAAATAGATGAATATAATAGTAGTGGAGGCAGTTATACTATATATATTTGTTGTTAAAAGGCATCATAACATTACTCTTTGACATCACATTAAAATTTTAAAAATGAGAATTGTATCATCAAGATTACTTGAAAAACTTATTCAACTGAGATGAAAGAAGTTATTGAATTATAGACGACTTAATTTATGGTAAATATAAGGCTTTGCTTATAATACCATTTGTGCTGGGAGCAGCTATTAGTAATTTATAGAATACATTGGTTGTTAAAGGCACACACAATTGCTCTTTTAACATAACACTATATCTGAAAACAATTGTACATTATGTTCAAAGTATAATATATGTGGCGTCAAGGAATGTTTTTATTTAGCAAAATTACATGCAACTCAATATCCATGAGTCATAAGTTATGAAAATTCTTTGCATGAGATAAATAATTTTTCATTAGATATGACTTTATAGCAAATATAAAACCCGTGAATGGCCTCAAGCAATGGAATGCTGATTACAGGGGACAAGATGTGTTTTGGTGGGATTAAATGACTTTTTGTGTCAACTAAGGACTTATCTAATAGAATTGATGGAGATGAAATGGAGGAGAATAGTTTACAGTAAATAAAAAATTTCATTACTAACATTACAGGGAGCAGAAGAGTAAGTTCAATTTTTAGGAAATAGAGGGGAGATGGAAATACCAAAAGAGTAGATACCTCCTTTTAGAAAATATTTGAGGTCACTACACCAAAATGGCCAAATTATCACCTTTCAGCCGGTCACCCTTATCACGGTCATTGACCGTGACAACAAACACGCATTTTGTATCATGGTCAATGACCGTGACAAAGAATTGTCACGGTCATTGATCGTGACAATTCTTAAAATAATTGTCACGGTCAAGGACCTTGACACGACCGTGACAAATTGCTCAGCAAAAAATCCTTTGCCCTTCTTCCCCCCCCCCCCAGACGTTTCCCTCCTTTTTTCATTCTATCTCTCTCTATGCTGCCCTCTCTCTCTACTTTCAGTTTAATTTCTCTCTCTCTCTCTCTCTCTCTCTCTCTCTCTCTCTCTCTCTCTCTCTCTCTCTCTCTCTTCCATTTATATACATGTTTGTGTGTATATATATGTGTGCGTGTGTATATATGTGCATGTGTGTGTGCGTGTGTGTGGGGGGTGGGGCAGGGTGGGGGTAGGGGGTGGGGCGGGGGGGGGGGGCTGTTGTGTGTGTGTGTGTGTATGTGTGGTGGGTGGGGGGTAGGGAGGGGATGGGGCAGGGTGGGGGGCTGTTGTGTGTGTGTATGTGTGTGTGGTGGGTGGGGGTGGGGGTGGGGAGGAGGGGGTAGGGGGTGTGGCAGGGGGGCTATTGTGTGTGTGTGTGTGTATATATGTTGGGGGGTGGGCAGGGTGGGGGGCTGTCTTGATTTGCTTAATGAAATTAATGCTTTTAATTGATTTGCACTTTATCATTTTCACTATAATTTTAATTGTATAGTTTTAAATGAAAGTAAATTAATAATTAGTGCCCATTTCATATGGAAGTAGGATTGCCCCTCATTATAAATTAGTAAATTAATAATTGTATAGGTTAATTGATGAAATGAATTAATTGAGTAGATGAATTAGAAGGAGTACGGGATACACATTTGTTGTTGACATTGCTGTTGGATTATTTTGTTTAGTAAATATTTGGTTGGTTAGTTTTAAAAGTGGCATGACCGCTGGCTTATTGTCCATATAGGGGTGGGATTTTTCAACTTTTTTTGAAAATTACTTTGTATATCGAACAATATATATATATAGTATGATAATTAAATGAAACATACTTGAAATTAAATATAGCGCACATATATACTAGCCTTCTAGTTCTTATGCATACGCATTCAATAGCCCTTAAACCCGTTCGAGAGTCATTACCCCTGTAATGAGATCTCTCGAATCGTCCCGTTTGGACAGTTTGAGACTGTATAATTTCTGTATAATATTCTTAGTGGCTTAAAGTTGTTACTTTTGGAGGAAGTTCTGCAGTCGTATCTTAATGTTCTCTGGGTACATACTAGATTGACAAGTGTGACTGTTATTTCAATTGATCAATTGAAATAACACTCACACCTGCCAATCTACGTCGTGTACTTGGAGAACTATGGGGATATGCTGTCGAATTTTTTTCATGATTTTACTTTGCGGGGCCGATACTAATTTTACTTTACTTTACTTTATTTTATTTCAGGGGGTAGGGAGTGGGCCAGGGGGTAAGCCACATAAGCTCAATACTTATGTGGCTCTTCGGACGAAGAAGGGGAAGGACAAGGAGGTGTCCCCGAGTGTCGCGGCCACGGTTGTAAGTAATCCGACAATTTAATTTTTGTTAATTACGTTATAATTTTTTAGTTTACTTATTTTACTAATCACGTGCTTTTTGTCATTTCAGGCAAAGCTTAAGGAAGTGCATGAGTCACAGTCTGATGTCGACAAGGCATCTTTGTCCATAGATGCACTCAGCCAAGTGCTTGGCTCTGATCACAATGGGAGGACAAGGGGGGTGAGCTAGCGGGTGGCCAAATCTAGGATCATCGGATTGGAGACGAGCGACACCGGGTTGGCTCGAACAGTGGATTCACACGACGCGAAGCTGTCCCGTTTGGAGGCGACGGTCCAAGATACGTACGCATTCATGAAGCGTACGTTGGGCGAAGACCGTAAAGGGAAAGGGAAAGGGAAGGAGAAGTCGGTGGAGGAGGAGGTGCGTGAGGACGAGGCGCAGGATGGCGAGAATGTGGACCTCGCTGCTTCATCACCGACACGTTCGTACTTCGATGATCCACTTCCCTATTTGGCGCCCTTCAACAGACCAATGTCGACACTTGGTTGGCCGAGCGTGTTCATATTGGACGTATTTGATGGCCAGCGGATAGGGCGGGGGTTGAGGGACCCGAATATCGTCGAGGGTGGAATAGTTCATGGACGTGCGCTTCAATAGATGGAGTCCAGGGTGCTCGTCACGCATGTCATACCCGGGAAGGAGAACTCCCTATTGTGGTTGCGCGAACAATGCGGCACGACGTATATTAGTGGGTGCGTCAATTCGTATGTCCTGTGGCCTACTCACCTCCTCACATTTACCCAAGACATGTAGTAACATTGTTTTTAAGTTTGTCCATTTTAATTATATTTGGATTATATCGTCATGTATATTATTTCAATTTTGAATATTTGGATTATATCGTCATGAATATATATTTGCATTATCTTTAGTTTGTTTGGATATATGATGTTTGGAACAGGTACAACGTTGCTATAACAGGTACAAATATACTGCTGGGCAGTGGCAGTGGCCATACTGCCCAATAGATTTTTTTTAAATTCTGCCCAGAATTGTCACGGTCAATGGCCGTGACAATTTTTTAAAAAGGATCACGGCTTTGTCACGGTTATAAACCGTGATAAATGTGTCACGGTCATTGACCGCGACACGACCATGACACAAAACGCGAGTTTTGTGTCAAGGTCAATGACCGTGACACGACCGTGACAAAAAAGTTATCTCGCCTCGAAATGTCACGGTCATTGACCTTGACAAGTTGGATTTGTCAGGGTCAATGACCTTGACAATAGTGCAGATTTGGTGTAGTGTCAAATCGTAACAATGTGCATGAGCTCTTAAGTATATTACAGAAAAAATGCGATCTTGAATGGGATAGGACCACTCACCCTTTAGAGGAGATGGAGGAAATATTAATTAAATTATGGTATAATTAAATGAAACATACTATAAATCTAAGTTTTGTTTACCTTTAATAGGTGTTTAGTTGTGGTAGCTGTGATGAGATATCCGAAATACAAAGAGTGGATGGGTGAGACAAATAGAATGGGGGATGTGTTTCGCAGATGTGCTAATGAATTTGTGAAATATGCAAAGAGATGTCATAATGATGAAGAGTTTTCGTGTCCGTGCGCTAGGTGTAAGAATGGTAAAGTGTTTGAGTGGAAAACAGTTGAACTACATTTGTTAAGATCGGGTATGCAAGATAGTTATCGATTTTGGAGTTTTCACAGTGAATTCAAAGTTCCTTTTGTCCCCGACCAACCTTCACAACAACCTTCAACAAGTAGAATATATGTAGAAGGGGACGACGTAGATCATAATATGTTAGAGGATTTAGTTGATGATGCGTACGGAGTTTATGAAGCATAGGAGAATGAGGTTACTGATGATGTAGAAGATTCAAGTGCTCGTGAAGATAACACGATAAAACTTGACGATGACTACCAAAGTTTAAAATTTAAGGCGACCCAACCGTTATACTCTGGCTGTGAGAAAGATCAAACAACTTTACATGCCATGGTTGGTTTGCACAGTTTGAAGACGCAGTACGGTTTGTCTGGCAATAGCGTGACGAGAATTCTGAAATGGGTGAAGGGCTTATTACCCAAGGTGAATACACTTCCAGATAGTTATCCTGTTATGAAGAACAGTTTGAAAGGTTTGGGAATGAAGTATAAATCGATTCATGCTTGTGTGTATGACTGCATACTATACTGAAAGGAGTATGAAAATCTCGATCGTTGTCTGGTATACGATGAACCTAGATATGTCCAATCTACTAGTAAGGAAGGCACAAGCTCAAAGGTGCCTTAAAAAGTATTGAAATATTTTCCCGTTGGGCCTAGATTAAAGCGATTTTTCACAGCAACGACCACGTGAGCGATGAGCCGTTTGTTTGTGCATTTCAAAAGGTTAAGCAAGTGTTTTACTCGGAGTATATCAATAACGAACCGTGGTCAATTTCCCAACACGCGCCAAGGTGTCTAAATAGTAGTGTGGATGAGTTGGCTTCTCCTACCGAATATCAATCCATTTTTTATGATAACCCGAATTTGAAACAATTTTTCAATTTTTAATAAATATTCCAATTTTTACCGAAACATCCATTTTTAATGCTTTTAATTGATTTGCACTTTATCATTTTCACTCTTGTGTAGTGTGCGTGTGTGGAGAGGAGATTAATACATAAATATTCCAACTTCATCTAAGTTTTGTTTATACTAATTCTTGAATATATGCTTCTTACCTTTCATAGGTGATTATTACATAGTTATTTGGGGTGTCCTATTTGTGAAGAGGAGATTGAATCTCTTTGTGTATCCGAACACTAAGAAATGCCATAATCCTATGGAGTGATGTTCTGCAAATTCCTCCCAACCGTTGTGTAGCCAAACATCACCAGTTGAAGTTATCAATTCCACTTTCCATACCCCACCACTTGGAACCTCTAGCAAAACATGGGAGACCATTGGAAGGTGGAATTGACAACTTCAACTGGTGATTTTTGGCTACACAACGGTTGGAAGAAATTTGCAGAGCATAACTCCATAGGATTATGGCATTTCTTTGTGTTCAGATATGAAGGGAATTATATTTGACACGATTGCCCGGGGTACATTAGTTGGAATGAGGTGCAATATGAGCTCAAGTTAGCTGTTTGGGTGACACTACAGGTAATGTATTTATATTTATATTTATATTTATATTTATATTTATATTTATATTTATATTTCGATTTCCATTTTGATTTCGATTTATATTTATATTTATATTTATATTTATCTATATTTGTGGGGAAGATACTAATTTTACTTTATTTTATTTCAGGGGACAGGGAGTAGCCCTGGGGGTAAGCCACATAGGCTCAATACTTATGTGGCTCTTCGAACGAGAAGGGAAGGATAATGAGGTGTCCCCGAGCGTCGTAGTATAATATCTCTTTTCTAGCTAAATAGTTTGTAGATTTGAGATAATTGATGGTGATGTTGTTTCTTATTAAATAGTTTCCATTTTGAATGTATATTTGCATTATCTCTAGTTTATTTGGATATATGATGTTTAAACAGGTACAACGTTGCTATAACATGTATAAATATACTGCTGGGCAGTGGCCATACTGCCCAGCAGATTTTTTTTAAATTCTGCCCAGAATTATCACCGTCATTGACCGTGACAAGCCCGTGACAAAAGTTGTCACGGACTTGTCACAGTTAATGACCGTGACATTTTTTTAAAAAGGGTCAAGGCTTTGTCACGATTATTAACCGTGACTAAACGTGTCACGGTGAGGAACCGTGACACGACCGTGATAATTCTAACGAACTTATTACGGTCAATGACCGTGACACATCCGTGACAAAAAAAAGTTATCTCGCCCCGAATTGTCACGGTCATTGAGCTTGACAAGTTGAACTTCTCAAGGTCAATGACCGTGACAATTAGGCAGATTTGATGTAGTGGGTGATTTTACTAACTACTGTATATCTCAGCCATTTCTCTTACTTTGAAAAGAAGCAATGTGAATGCATACTCCTCTGCAATGAATGCGCTTTCTTAATATCCTACATTATTTTTCAGGTAACTGTTCACTGTAAAGGAAATTAGTCACGGAAAAAGGAAAATGTAAAAACTGTTGAGGTATTGGAACTATGGATCTTATGTGAGATTTTGAGTCAGTTATATTTCTAAAAAAGATTAGGTTTTGCGTTAATTGATTGCTAGTAACGTATTTGATTGCTAGTAAGTTTGCTCCAAATTGCACAAATAAAAGATTAATAACGTGCGCACATGTATTCGAAGTGTGGATGTTTGGGTGTTAGGCAATGGGTTTTTGATATTATGGGTAATAAGAAAACCAGATAACTTTTGTTGTTATTCTCAATGCATGTAGTCATTCAGGGCTTGTGTATGAGAGGATTCACCTTTTTGAGTCAATGATTAGTTGTCACAACATCATGCTTAATTGATCTTTTAGGTCCAGCGGGTTGTTTTGAGGAGGTAATAGATCAGCTTAAAAAGTTGTCGTGCCAACCTGATAATCGTGTTTGGAATGCCTTACTTGGGGTTTGTAGAATTCATGGAAACATAGCAGCTAAACACCTTGTTGAGTTGGAGCCTCAATCATCTCTGGCCTATATCTTACTTTCGAGTATATATGCATCGCTTGGAAGGTGGGAATCTATAGAGAAAGTGAGACAGCTTATGAATGAGAGACATGTGAAAAAAGAGCAAGCCATTAGCTGGTTAGAAGTTGAAAATTAGCAGCATGCATTTACGGTGTTTGATATGGCGCACCCTTCAAAGCACGCACGAATTTGTTTACCACGCGCGAGCAAGCACACAAGTTTCTAACAAATGTTTTATATGACATTGTAAATAAACACACACTAAGTCATAGCAGTCCTCTCTGTCTTTCAGCAAAACTCTCATCAAATTAATGAAAAATTAAGCACAAAGGAAGATCTTCCTCTTACATCCTCCTCTTTACATTTTCTAAATGTGTTGGATAGTATAATGAAAAGGACATACGATGGCATTTTTCAGAGTTCAAACATGCACTACACCAAATCCTACGAATGGTCACGCCCAGTGGGTCACGGCCCAAGTCCGCGACCAGCTGGTCGCCGACTTGGGCCGTGACCCACTCAATATTTGGCGTGACCATATTTATTATCACACTAAATTATCGATGCTCTAGAAGTGGTCACGGACCAAGTCCGTGACCACAGTGGTCGCGGACTTGGGACGTGACCAGGTCGTGACCAACTTGGCACCAAACTCGCGCCAAAATTCCCTCCAAGCTTGGTCGCGGAGGGGTCACGGCCCAAGTCCGTGACCCATGGCATGACGAAGAAGATAATACACATTTTGGGGGTCACGGCTTAGGACCGTGACAATTTCTTGGTGTGTGTCACGGCTATGGTCCGTGACCATACCTCATTCAAGTAATAGGGTTGATGAAAAAAGGTTGCGCATCACTGATTGAGGGTCACGGCCCTGGGTCGTGGCCATTTCTTGGTATGGGTCACGGCTATGGGCCGTGACCATGCTTCAATTCAAAGTCTGAAACTAGTCGCGCATGGGGGTCACGGCTATGGGCCGTGACCATCCTTCAATTCAAGGTCTGATATTGGTCACGCATGGGGGTCATGGTTGTAGGGCGTGACCATTGGCCATTCATGTAGCAGCATCAAGGAGGTTATGGGTTGCGAGGTGGGTCGCGGCTGATGGCCGTGACCATGTAATTCCTAAAAAAAATGCACTTTCACATTTGACCCCTTTCATTTTCATTTACCCGCTTCTCTCTCTCTCTCTCTCTCTCTCATCAAAAACAAAGCTGTGGCTTCTCTCTCTCGTCAAACACTGGTGGGTTTTCTCTCTCTCTGCTGCCGACCCCTGCTGCCACCGATAAGGTTAGCTTACTTTAATTTCTATTTTGATTTGTTTGATGAGATTCATATATTTGAATGAGGGTTATTGGTTTTTTTATTTCGGTTTCATGAGATACAATCATACATATCTGTTTTGATTTTTGTTTGATTAGATACAAATACAGATACTTTAATTTCTGTTTTGTTCTTTTATGTGTGTAATTGTATGTGTATGTATGTATAGATTTATGTCAAAAAAATATTAGGGTTTAAGTAAACCCTAGATTGTATGTGTGTATGTATAGGTTATGTCAATAAACCCTAGATTGTATGTATGTATTTTTTTTGACAAAATATTATTCAAAACTCTGGACATTATATTTTTTTTGACAAAATATAAATAAATGGATTTATAATAAGTAAAAAAAAATTACATCCGCCTTTTTGTGGGTTATATATATGCATATTTTTATGTCAAAAAAATATTAGGGTTTAAGTAAACCCTAGATTGTATGTGTGTATGTATAGGTTATGTCAATAAACCCTAGATTGTATGTATGTATTTTTTTTGGAAAAATATTATTCAAAACTCTAAGAGTCACGAACGACCGCGTAGTCACGAGGCTCTCGGTTTGAGTGTACAACGTGAATTTGCAAAAAATTAGACTTAAGCATAAAAACATGCCATCGAAGGGTGAAAATATAAAACAGCCTTAAAAACAGTCCCGTAAGAGTCACGAACATCTCGCACGGAACCAATGTAACTCAAAGGAACAGACGGCGTAGTCACGGGGCTGCTGGTTTGAGTGTACGACGTAAATTTATAAAAAGTTAGACTTAAGCATAAAAAACATGCCATCGAAGGATAAAAACGTAAAATAACCACAAAACGGTCCCGTAAGAGTCACGAACATCTCGCACGTGACCAATGTAAGTCATAGGAACCGGCCTTGTAGTCACGGCGCTCCCCGTTTGAGTGTAGGACATAAATTTGCGAAAAGTTAGACTTAAGCATCAAAACTTACCATCAAAAGGTAAAAACATAAAACAAGCACAAAACGGTCACGTAAGAGTCACGGACACCTCGCACGGGACCAATGTGACTCGTAGGAACCGATCGCGTAGTCACGAGACGCCCGGTTGGAGTGTACGACGTAAATTTGAAAAAAATTAGACTTAAGCATGAAAACATGCCATCGAAGGGTGAAAACGTAAAACAACCTTAAAACGGTCCCGTAAGAGTCACAAACCCCTCGCACGGGATCAATGTGACTTGTAGGAACCGACCGCGTAGTCACGGGACTCCCGGTTTGAGTGTACGACAGAAATTTGTCACGGTTGTGGGTCACGGATGAGGGCCGCGACCAATTTTTTTTAATTTTTTTGTCACGGTCGTGGGTCGCGGACTTTGGCCGTGACCAATTTGTCACGGTTGTGGGTCACGGATGAGGGCCGCGACCATTTTTTTTTAATTTTTTTGTCACGGACGTGGGTCGCGGACTTTGACCGCGACCAATTTGTCACGGCTGTGGGTCGCGGATGAGGGCTGTGACTCATCACGGTATGGGTCACGGCCCAAGTCCGCGACCATCTGCCGTGACCCCTCTCGTCTATGACCATTTTTTGGTCACGGACTTGGGCCGCGACCCACGAAAATGGTCACGCCCGAAATGGTCACGGCCCAAGTCCGCGACCCACAGTTTTGGTCAGGGATTTTGGCTGTGACCAATCGCCAGTTTTGGTGTAGTGATGGCCGTATTACAGACCATAATATTGAATAGGTCCACTTGAGAACTCAGCTATACCGTTAGAAAAATTAGTCATCTTAACAATCACATATTCATTTATTTGAATTTAAAATTTTGAACAACCATTAATGCTACAATAATCATTATCATTCTTCTACCCTACAAGAAATATACCAAATAATATAGAGGTGGCTTCTTTAAAAGTTCAAAGTAAATCTGGCCAGGATGTTCATTCAACCTTGGTGTGACAGTCATCTTGCTCCAAAAGTAGATGAATCCCACACTTATCCTCCTCCATAGTAGAAGAGTTCCACACTAAATGAGGCCTCCCAAGACACCAATAATAGAGTACATTTTGAGCGTTACATTACCTATTTCAACAATTCGAAGTTGAATCACCATACAATCAAAGTGAAAGAACCATGTTGTTTCTAAATGCGATTGATTTCAAATCTTTCCTCTAAAAAGAATTATCAATTGTATTCATTCAAAAGCCAACTTCTTATCCCCATCGCTGAGTTGTTTCAATATTGGCACAAACATCTTTAATACCAGCATTTGAATCCATTGGCCATCGCTGAGTTGTTTCATATGCATGGCCATATTCTTTAAGCAGATTTGGAAGATCCAAATCCCTTTAGACTTCCTTCAAAACTCAGATTTGGCAGACCCAATTCGTTAATTTAACTGCTAATTCCCACTTGGATGAAAAATAGCAAATTAGACTCTCTCTCTCTCTCTCTCTCTCTATATATATATATATATATATATATGTGTGTGTGTGTGTGTGTGTGTGTGTGTGTGTGTGTGTGTGTGTGCGTGCGCGTGTTTCACCTTTTATAATACTAAACTTATTAATATGTATATATCACTAGCAGAAGATGGTTATAGCTTCTCTTACTTAAACATAATCAACAATGACACACTAGCGTTGGTTACATACGCTTAAAAGTGAAATAAAAAGGCTCTTGAACATGACTAAGTACATATAAAATTTCAAAAGTAGAAGCTAAACGAAACAGTATATACAATTTCGTAAAAAAAACATATTGCATTTCAACTTTCCGTTAACCATGAACCTTATAAATATCACTCAATTAAGAAAGATTCAAAGCAAAAAAATTTGCACTTGCGACATTAGACACCCAGTTATGCACACATTTCAATATAAGTTTTCCCAACAAAGAATTTGAACCATACCTCTCAAGCAGCCTAAAATGTCAATTATCACATTTCAATATTAGGGCACATGCAAACTAATTTCTTCAATGCTTCCAGTTATGCACACATTATAAAATCAAAAGATCAAATCAAAACTGTTATTAACGATTAGACATACGCACAACTTAGACATATAATCAAATCCCAGATTTGGAATAACAGAATAAAACATACGCACCAAATCCCTAACAGAATAAGACATATGCACCAAATCGAAAGATCAAATCGAAATTAGACGAAATTTTGGTAAAGTTATGTGAAGTTTACCTTCTGATTTCGCAATGAAAAGATTAAATTGAAAGATCGTATGAAGGTTTCGAGAGATGGGATTTCGCTTGGAGGAAAACTTTTGGAAGGGAAATTTAGTGAGGAGTTTTTTACGAAAGTTTTTTACTATGCAACCTTTTTAGGTTATCCAACTTTAAAATTAAGTAACTACCACAAATTTTACAATGGTTTCGAACACTTACAAATTTTGTAAGTGTTCAAAACCGTTGTAAATTTTGTAAGTGTTATAAACACTTACAAATTAAATAATCTATTAGTTGCAAAATAGCCAATATGGTGTAGTGCATGTTTGTGTTAGGTGAAAAAATAATTTCATATCGTGTCGGATTTTAAATGGGCAATGTTCGACTTAAATAAAAAATGTGGCATGGGGTGGCATTTTTTATGTTAGAAAATGGGTATTGGACAATAAATTAAGTAATGAATGATAAATATGTCTCGATAGTGACTCATAAAGTAATGGAAGTTAATGAATTTGGAGTGTTTAAACTCTTATCCCACTTTGGAAAAGTAGTGGGAATGTGAAGAGTTAATATAAATTGATGGCCAAAGCATGCAAAATCATGAATGCCGAGGAAGCCATTATTGTGAAACAATCTCACGACAGTAAGACCGATAACAATAAAGGCTCTGAGAAAAAAGAGCCAAAAGATAAGAAGACAGAGAAACCCAAGAAGTATGATGAGTATACTCCCGTTATTGTTGGCGTACAACACATTTTGGAGGAAATCCGAGGAAGTAGGGATTGAAATGGCTTGGGAAGCTGAAGTCGCCCCTAAACCGAAGGGATAAATCCAAGCATTGTGAATTCAACAAAGACCATGGGCATAACACAGAAAGTTGTATTGCCCTGAAAAAAGAAATAAAAAGTTTGATCCAAAGGGGCAAACTCTCCAAATACGTTAATAAAGAAGATAGGTCTGAAAGCGAGAAGCCCGTAGACGATCGGAGGCTTGGTCTTATAAAAACTCCTTAAATTTTTGGGCCGAATTTAATTCTTTTATGGGATGTAATTAATTAATTAACTGTTGATAATTTTTTCCAACAGTCAACTGTCAAACTAAAATTAACTGTTTGAGAGTTTTTTTCCCAAGAGTCAATTCATTTGCTATAAATATACATGTCCTCCCTCCCTTTCTGACTAATGAAAAATTCGAAAATATCTTTCCTCCATTACTACATATTCCATACATATTATTCCTATTGTATGGTTGAGTAAAAAAACACAGAATTGTGTTCGCCGAAATCAGTTCATTGTTGTGCTTCGTGTCTTGATTCAAAAAAATTCGTTCTATCTTGTTAGACATTAATTCAGACCCTAAAGCACTATGGAGGGGGAATAATTTTGTCTTAAGGACACTTTGGTATTACACATAGCTCGAATTTCTTTTATGTTTATATTATTTATTTTTGTAATATCAAGTAAGTGATTCTTAATTTTTATAATTACTGTTTTTATATATTCTTTTGATTATTTCGAATTTATAATATCAGTGAATAACATTTGATTGGGCTATATTCCCAGTGGTAAAAAAAAAAGATAATGTGTATGAATTATCACTGACAATGAATCTATCCAAACATATTTTCAAAAGGGGATTTGTAAATTTTGGACTTATTGTAATGTGTATTTTGGAAATAGGAGAACAAACATTTTATTTATAGTTTTAGTCCCTGTTTTTTAATAAAGCCGCTAGCACGAACCCATTTTCATAAAACGTCAATCAATCACAGCATGTCACGTGTCCGTTTATTTTGAAAATAAGGACTAAAAATGGAAACGAAAATATTTATTGTCCTATATCCATAATCAATATTATTTTAAGTCCTAAAAATACATAATCTATTTTCAAAATATATAATATATAAAAGAAAAATACATGGGATGACAATTTTAAACACCACAAGAATTAACAAAAAATGTTGTGTTCGTGTTAGATTTTTCAGGTATCAAATCATGTTTGTGCCAAAGGTATCTTTACCATGTTATTTGTGATTTTACGAATCAAGGACATGCACCTCAAAGAGATTAATCAAGCAATATAAAAGTGCTTTCATATCTCTTTTTTCTTTTTTTTTTCTTTTTACCGTGATTGAGATGGTAATTTTCTACATTCTGGTTCGGATAAGATTAATTTTATTTTGGTGATGATTCAGATGCCAAATTGTTTCCTATTATTTAGTAGGCAAAAAGTGCTTCACCTTTTAATTTTTTTTAATTAACAAAGTGTTCTGTAGGCTTTAAAAGTTTAAACCTTAAAAACAACATTACAAACCTAACAGGGAAAAGCCGGTTTCTAATCAATAAATATACAACGCCCTTCTTTTCTGGCTTGTCATCTTTTGGTTGCCATGCTATCCAATTATCACAAGAGGAAAGCTCATGTGTATAACTTCCTATCCTTTGTGTAAGAGAAACGTACAAGAATGGAAACCAAGATACTCCACTGATGTTTAATAAAAGAAAAAAGAAAAGAAAAACAACAAGTATTTAAATAACAGGATGGCAGCTTTCATAGTCCAAGCTTGTCCGAATTAAAATTAAACGTGGAGCATGGGTGGAGGTGCAACAGGAATTTGCTCTCTTCCCATTAAGAAGTTCCAGAGTTGAACAAGAATGTGAAACAGTTGAGCAGCTGAAAATAGGATGCACATCGAATACACTGCTGGGCCGAAAGAATCCGGGAGAAAAAGTGAAACCAGAGATGTGAATGACAGCTGACCACACAGCACCAAAATGGCGTGTTGGACATGGGCGTAAATGGGAGACGGCAATTCCGGCTCTGTGTATATCACTAGAGAGTACCCAGTTAGACCAATCCGAAGCACCCACATCGTCTTGGGGTGTGTTTCAAACGGGGTGTATGGCTTTCCTTCATACATTATCGCCAGGAGTCCAATGAACACCGTAATGATAGCAAAGAACCTTCTAGTGTTTACCATTATAGTAAGACCACTAAAGCTGCTTCTGATGGAGAGGGGGAGGAAGAGAGAGAGAGAGAGGGGGAAGGAGACGAAAAAAGAAAGAGATAGTGAGAGAGTTATGACTTTCCAACATTGTGTATATCACTTTGGAACAACAGGATTCTTTCACTTTCAGGATTTTTTCAATTTCGAACATTGTGTTGTTATTCAAAAGTGAAGTTCCAAATTCTTTCACTTTGGACAACCAAACACTTTTGAACAACAATGTTCCAAAGTTATACACATGAGCTTTCCTCTTGTGATAATTGGATAGCATGGCAACCAAAAGATGACAAGCCAGAAAAAGAAGGGCGTTGTATATTTGTTGATTAGAAACCGGCTTTTGCCGGTTAGGTTTGTAATGTTGTTTTTAAGGCTTAAACTTTTAAAGCCAACAGAACACTTTGTCAATAAAAAAAACACACACACACACACACACACAACAGGGATTTATTGTGGAAATAAAACATAACACAACACGTATTTGTTTTTGCCTAACACTAAAGTGGCCGAAATAAAACACAGCAGGGATTTTTTTTTATTACGTGACGCTAACACTACCGAATTGAAACACGTCGATATTTTTCTATCTAAACCAAACGTGAACTAGACAAACAATATCGTGTTTTATTTGGATCGTGTTATTTGATTGTGTTTGTCTTAGGTGTAAACAACGATTTCATGAAGTGTCAAATTTTAATTGGGTGGTTTGCGACTTAAAAAAATTGCATCTCTTGTCATGATTTAATTGAGTTATGTGTATCAATTAACACGGCAATGGGTCTCTCCAAGCATATTTCTGAAATACATAATATATAAAAAAAAATAGACGCAGTTACAATTTTAGACATGATAAGAATTAATAAAAGATGTTGCGTTGGTGTTGGATTTTCTAGTATCAAAACATGTTCATGTCAAAAGTGTCTTATCTTGTTATTTGTGATTTTACAAATCAAGAACATGTAGCTCAAATGGATTAATAAAATAATATAAAAGTGCTTTGATCTTATTAATTTTCTTTTTTCTTTTTACTATGATTGGAATTGTAATTTTCTACCTTCTTGTTGTTGCTTACCGAATCACGAAAAATGAATATATATATATATCACTAAATAAATATAAACAGTAATTAAAATTAATTACAAAAAAAAAAACAGAACAGTAAAGGGAAATAATAAGAACATACCGTTTGTGACTGAAACAATCACTTGTAGAATTTTGACTGAGTCGAAAGTTGAACTATCTCTCCTTAAGACAGAATACGCCCCCGCTACGGTGCTGACGGCTGGTTCAATGGGCGTCTACCTCCCAGGATGAAACGGTCAACGACTGTTGCAAGAAGCACTTCAGTGCAACAGTCCCACGAACCAACAATGGCGAATTTCTCTCAAACAATAGGAAGGGAACAAGGACAGTAGTACGGAATTCAGGTAGTTTTTCTAATCTCTTAAACGGACTGCATAAGGTCCCTTTTATAAGTGGTGAATGGCTGCAACTCATGACTTTTCCCAGAATAGACATGACTGTTTGTACAGTTGCATCTCTCTAATAAAGCAACTTAACGTTTTAATTAATTAATTAAAAACGACAGCGTTTTTTAAATAATTAAAAACGAGAGTATTTTTAAGTAATTAATTAATGCGGAAAATAATTAATCCGTAATTAATTCATATTTTTTGGTTCAGAAAATAAATTTTAAAGCCCAAAGATCAATTAAAATTTATCCAAAAAATTTAATAGTTGCTCAAGAAAGACCCACGACCCGGACCCGTGCCGGGCCGGACAGACGGCTGCGCGCGCGTGTGTGGGCTTTTGGGCCAAGCCCAATACATGCATAGTGTACGTCATCTCCCCTTCAAAGAGTTGGACTAACCCAAGGCATCCAAGCCTTAGTCCCATAACTTGTGTATATTAACTCCAAGTTTTTCTACCACTTTTCCAATGTGGGAAAAACCCACTTAACTATGTTACACCCTCTAGCTTAAACTCAAACGGGTCACTTTAAGCCCAAATTTTTTATTCATTACTTCACTATTTTGAATAAGTGAGTATACCAAATTAATCTCCTTGCTACAAGGAACACATTGGTACTAAGACACGTCACTTTTAATATATGTGTCTTAATTAAAATTGACTCTAAAGTTTGACCAAATAAGCTGGCAATTTATAAAATATACAACAATCCCCCACATGAATGAAATTTGGAAGAATCAAATGAATATAGATGCAAACAGAGAGTTTTTCTAGGAAAAAACATTGCATCGAAAAAGATAGCTTGTGGCTTTGAATCTTTCCTAGTGAGATACTATCGAGCTTACTAGCCAATCAATGAACGTGATGTCTTGAATTGATCGACCATTTGTGTAAACTGAGACAATAGTATTCACACAATGTTTTTCCAACCTTATTGGTTCTCATTGTTGTGTCCATTTTGGCCTTGGACACCTCCTGGTTTCATGAGTGTGCTAGAGAAATAGCCTTCGTTATTCTCATAGAAGGGGCCCCTTCTCACTCACATAGGTGATTTCTATAAAGAGTATCCTGCTAATACCCCACTTGACCTATACATTCAAGATATAGAAATCATTAAAAATAAAGTTTATCCTTATACACGCGACAGTTTGTGCACTGACTCATCTTCGGAATGGGACGAAGTAATTAAAGTATCACTTCTCAGTGAAAACTGAGTCGTCATAATTAGGTTGTCCCTTTGAACCTATTTCTTGGGATCTCCAGTCATTTAGGTAGGGTTTTCATTAAGACGACTCTTTAGAATTTTACAGGCTTTAGGCCTATTCCACGTGATGAACTTACAACTTGCTCTCCAGGTATACCTTTAGTTAGTGGATCCGCAATATTTTTCTTTGACTTTACATAGTCAACAGAAATAATTCCATTTGAGAGCAATTGTCTAACAATTTGGTGTCGACGACGTATATGTCGTGATTTAGCGTTATTGTTATTATTTTCAGCCCTAGCAATTGCCGATTGACTATCACAATGTATTATGACAGGTGGCACGGTCTTTGACCATATTGGAATATCCTCTAAGAAGTATCTAAGCCATTCGGTTTCTTCCCCAGCTTTATCTAAAGCAATAAATTCAGATTCCATCGTGGATCTTGCAATACACGTTTGCTTCGAGAATTTTTAAGGTACGGCTGCACCTCCAAGGGTAAATACATAACCACTTGTGGATTTCGAATCATTTGAGTCAGATATCCAATTTGCATCGCTATATCCTTCAAGTACAGCTGGATATCGTTCGTAGTGCAACCCATCCCCCAAAGAGTATCGAAGATATCGAAGAACTCTTATCAAGGCCTTCCAATGATCTTTCCCGGGATTACTCGTATATCGACTGAGCTTACTAATTGAGTACGCTATATCAGGTCGAGTATAGTTTGATAAATACATAAAACTTCCAATAATACGAGAATACTCTAATTGAGATATACATTCACCTTTATTTTTAAAGAGGTGATGACTTGGATCTACAAGTGTTCTCACTGGACTTTGATCATATTTATTATACTTGTGAAGTATTTTTTCAACGTAATGTGATTGATATAAGCTAATTCCTTAAGGGTTTCTAATAATTTCAATTCCTACGATTACATCAGCCAATCCCATGTCCTTCATTTCAAATCTAGTAGTCAACATTTGTTTATTAGAATTGATAACATTATTATTATTACCAATTATTAGCATATCATCTACATATAGACATACAATCACATGTCCCGCTTGAGTGCTTTTGATGTAAACACATTTGTCACACTCATTTATTTTGAAACCATTTGACTTCATGACATTGTCAAATTTTTCATGCCATTGTTTAGGTGCTTGTTTCAACCCATATAATGACTTCACAAGTTTACATACTTTCCTTTCATTTTCAGGAGATCTAAAACCTTTCAGTTGTTCCATATATATTTCTTCATCTAATTCACCATTCAAAAATGCCGTTTTAACATCCATTTGGTGTATTTCCAATTTATGTATTGTTGCAATTGCAATTAACATTCTAATGGATGTAATTCTTGTAACATGTGAATAGGTGTCGAAATAATCTATTCCCTCTTTTTGCTTGTATACTTTAGCTACAAGTCTAGCCTTATATTTATCAATGGTACCATCAACTTTCATTTTTCGTTTGAATATCCATTTACACCCTAACGATCTTGTCCCTGGTGGTAGGTCCACCAATTCCCAAGTATGATTTTGCAAAATGGATTCAATTTCACTATTGATAGCTTCTTTCCAATATGAGGCTTCCGGAGTGGATAGAGCTTCTTTTACCGTTTGAGGTTCACTTTCTAACATATATGTTAGAAAATATGGACCAAAAGATTTTGAAATCTTAGCTCTTTTGCTACGTCTAGGTTCTTCCTCAATAATATTTTGAGGTTCACCATTTGTAACTTCAAGCATTCTTTTGTTAGAAGTTGTTTCTTGTGTATTTTTACAAGGAAAGATATTTTCAAAGAATGATGCATTCCTACATTCTATGATTGTATTTTCATGAATTTCAGGAATATCAAACTTATGCACAAGAAACCGATATGCACTTCTATTATGTGCATAACCAATGAATATACAGTCAATAGTCTTTGGACCAATTTTCACCTTTTTAGGTTCAGGAATTAGTACTTTTGCAAGACACCCCCACACTTTTAAGTATTTGTAGGAAGGCTTGCGTCCTTTCCACAACTCATATGGTATCTTATTTGTTTTCTTATGAATCAATTTGTTGAGAATGTAATTAGCTGAAAGCAGTGCTTCCCCCCACATGTTTTGGGGTAATCCCGAACTTATTAGTAATGCATTCATCATTTCTTTTAAAGTTCGGGTTTTACGTTCCACAATCCCACTTGATTGAGGATAGTAAGGTGCGGCAGTTTGGTGAATAATACCATTTTATAAACATATTTCCTTAAAAGGATATTCATATTCAACACCTCTATCGCTTTTTAATTCTTTAATCTTTTTACTAAGTTGATTCTCAACTTCTATCTTGTATTGCTTAAAAGCTTCAATTGCTTCATCTTTGCTTCTTAAAAGATAGACATAGCAATATCTAGTGCAATCATCCACAAAGGTAATAAAGTACTTTTTCCCACCTCTAGTTTGAACAAATTTTAAATCACATATATCGGTGTGAATTAAATCTAAAGGTTCACTATTCCTTTCAATTGAATGAAAAGGTGTTTTTGTTAATTTAGCTTCTACACATGTTTCACATTTGTGACTTGTATCAATGCTAAATTTAGGAATTAATTCTAAGTGAATTAATTTACTTAAAGTATTATAATTAACATGTCCAAGTCTACCATGCCACATATGCATAGACTCAAGCATATAAGCAGAAGATATCATTTTATTATTATCATTGTTACTTTTAGGTACAACAGTCATGACGTTCAATTTGAACATCCCATCACACATATATCCTTTCCCTAAATACATTCCATCTTTACTTAGTACAAATTTGTCTCCAACAAAGACTAGCTTAAATCATTTCTTACTTAGCACGGAACCGGAAACAAGGTTCTTTATAATGTCAGGCACATGCAATACATCGTTGAGTGCGATATGCTTCCCCGAAGTCATTTTCAGCACTACTTTGCCTTTACTTTCAACCTCGAGGTGGAGGAGTTTCCCATGAATAATTGTTCTCCATTTGCAATTGGCTGGTAGGTTGTGAACATACTTTTATCCGAACATACATGGCGTGTAGCGCCGGTATCAACCCACCACTCTTTGGTATTACCCACCAAATTTACTTCAAATACAAATGAGGAGAGAGAAATATTGTAAACATCGTCGGATAATGCATCAACTCCTGTCATGTTGGCTTGTGGTTCTTTCTTCTTGAAGTTCTCTTGTTTTTTCGACTTGCGACAATCCTTGGCCCTATGACCTTCTTTGTTGCAATTAAAACATTTTCCTTTGAACTTCTTAGCAAGGCCTTGTTGACTTGTGCCTTCATTTTTGTGCTTCCTCTTTTTATTGAATTTTTGTCCATCCTCAACAATATTTGCTTTTGCAGACATAACATGGTTACCATTTTTCTTTTCAGATTTACGATTATCTTCTTCTATCCTTAACCGAATAATTAAATCTTCAAGCCCTATTTCTTTTCGTTTATGCTTCAAATAATTTTTGAAATCCTTCCAAGAAGGAGGTAATTTTTCAATTACCGTAGCAACTTGAAATGTTTCACTTATGACCATATTTTCAGCAAGTATTTCATGAAAAATTAATTGAAGCTCTTGGACTTGGCTTATGACAGTCTTTGAATCAGCCATTTTATACTCGAGAAATCTACCGACCACGAATTTTTTCATGCCGGCATCCTCGGTTTTATATTTTCTATCCAAAGACTCCCATAACAATTTAGCGGTTTTGATTGGACTATATACATTATAAAGTGTATTGTCCAATCCATTAAGGATATAGTTTTTGCAAATAAAATCTGAATGTTTCCATGCTTCTACAGCTAGCAAAGTTGTCTTATCCGTTTTATTTTCATTAACCAGAGGAGCATCTTCATTAATAAACCTCGCAAGATTAATGGTAGTTAAATAGAACAACATCTTTTGTTGCCAACGTTTGAAATCAGTACCATTAAACTTTTCGAATTTTTCTCCATGAGTTAAATGAGTAGGAACGGTATTAGGAATACTAACCGTCACATCATTTTGAGAAACAAACATCACATTTTCAGAGGATTCAATAGCCATTATTCTGATATTGAATAACACAAAAGCAATTTATGAAATGTATAGAAATTGTTTCAAAAATTAAAATTGAAAGAAAAAGGATATTCAATGTAAACACGTTTTAGTATGTAAATAAAACAGGTAAAACGTTTCCAATCTAATTTCAATTAAGAAAATTTTTTATTTAGTGAAAACACAAAAATTATATATAAATTTTGTCTTAAGATTGTTGTTTACCGGATCACGAAAAATGAATATATATATATCACTAAATAAATATAAACAGTAACTAAAATTAATTACCAAAAAAAAAACAGAACAGTAAAGGGAAATAATAAGAACATACAGTTTGTGAATGAAACAATCACTTGTAGAATTTTGACCGAGTCGAAAGTTGAACTATCTCTCCTTAAGACAGAATACGCCCTCGCTACGGTGCTGATGGCAGGTTCAATGGGCGTCTGCCTCCCAGGATGAAACGGTCAACGACTGTTGCAAGAAGCACTTTAGTGCAACAGTCCCACGAACCAACAATGTCGAATTTCTCTCAAACAGTAGAAAGGGAACAAGGACAGTAGTAGGGAATTCGGGTAGTTTTCTAATCTCTCAAACGGACTGCATAAGGTCCCTTTTATAAGTGGTCAAGGGCTGCAACTCATGGCTTTTCCCAGAACAGACATGACTGTTTGTAAAGTTGCATCTCTCTAATAAAGTAACTTAATGTTTTAATTAATTAATTAAAAATGACTAAAAACGAGAGTATTTTTAAGTAATTAATTAATGCGGAAAATAATTAATCCGTAATTAATTCATATTTTTTGGTTCAGAAAATAAATTTTAAAGCCCAAAGGTCAATTAAAATTTGTCCAAAAAACTTAATAGTTGTTCAAGAAAGACCCACGACCCATGACTCGGACCCGGATCCGGACACGAGCCGGACGGACGGCGGCGGCGGCGCGCGTGCGCGCGTGTGGGCTTTTGGGCCAAGCCCAACACATGCATAATGTAGGTCATCTCCTCTTTAAAGAGTTGGGATAGCCCAAGGCATCCAAGCCTTAGTCCCATAACTTGTGTATATTAACTCCAAGTTTTTCTACCACTTTTCCAATGTAGGACAAACCCACTTAACTATGTTACACCCTCTAGCTTAAACTCAAATGGGTCACTTTAAGTCCAAATTTTTCATTCATTACTTCACTATTTTGAATAAGTGAGTATACTAAATTAATCTCCTTGCTACAAGGAACACATTGGTACTAAGACACGTCAATTTTAACTTATGTGTCTTAATTAATATTGACTCTAAAGTTTGACCAAATAAGCTGGCAATTTATAAAATATACAACACTTGTTCGGTTTTTATTAATGTTATTTTGGTAATGATCGAGATGCCAAGTTGTTTCCTATTATTTAGTAGGCCAAAAAGTGCTTTTGTTGGCTTTAAAACTTCAAGACTTAAAAACGAGGGTTACCGGTACATTAAAAGCCGGTTTCAAATCAACTAATTTCCATTGCCATTCTTTTCTCGCTTGTCATGTTTTGGTTGCCATGCAATCCAGTTATGACAATAGAAAAGCTTTTGTGTATAATTGCATGTCACTACGTGGAAGACAAACGTAAAAGTGTGGAAACCAAGATACTCCGGGTGGATCCAGAACTTTAATTAAGGTGGGGACGAGGTCATATTGATAGTTTATACAAATATTAAGGTGGACAATATATTCTAATTTTTATATTTTTTGTAAACTTTTTACAGTTAATTATAGTAATGCAAAAAATTCTCCCAACTTAACGTGGGCAAGCGCTCACTATACCTAAGGCTTGGATCCGCCCATGTCCACTAATGTTTAATGAAAGAAAAAAAAAGCAATATGTATTTAAAGAACAGGGTTGCAACTTTCGTAGTCACAATTGGTTTGAATTAACCTTAAATGGGGAGTTTGTGTTGAGGTGAAGGATTGGGTCGGGCAACTGAGCATGAAGTTGTTGTCTACAGATTATGTGTTATTTAAAATATATATTTTTGTGTTTTATTAAATTAAAATATGAAATAAATTATATTTATGCAATAAATAATAAGATCAATAATAAATAAATAAAAACTTACAAAAGAAGAAGATGATCAAGTCGAGTATTTGACATTCCCTTCTTAAGACAAAATGTGCTTCCGTTACAGTGCTTACGAAAATTAACAATGAACATTTGCCTCCCAGGATGAAACGGTCTCGACACACGCAAGAATCACTTCACTGTGCATGCCTCACGAACCAATTATGTTTGATACTCTATCTCGATCGAGAATGAGCATTATTGAAAAATATTTTTCTCTCATTGAAAAATGAAGGCAAGTCTTGTATTATAGAAAACAAGGTGTTGTTTCATGAAAATATATGTTGTTTCATGAAAAATGTGTCTTTTTGAAAAACAGTCACTTTAGGGACGTTTTTCATTAACTATCACAACTTATAGTGAACAGTCGCGACCTTTAAGGACGTTCTGAAAAACAGTCACTATGTACTGAACAGTCACAACTTTTAGTGACAGTTACGAAAATTCGTCCCAGAAAATTAAATAAAATTTCCCAAATAATTTTTATATGTAATTGGGCACTTTGAAACCAAATTTCTTATTCATCATTTGTTCGTTTTTACCAAATGAATATATCACGTAACTCGTCTTGCTATAAGGAACACATACGTATGTGGTTCCATCACATTCAAAGTGTGGGTCTTACTTTTATAATGACTCAAAGTTGACCAATATATTAATTTGGTCATAAAACAATTTGTGTAAAAACATAATATTTTCCAACAATCCCCCACATGAATGAAGTTTGGGTGAAGAATCAAATGAACATGAAGACCAATTAGAAGAGTATCAGTGGAAAAGAACTGCATCAGTAAAGATTGCTTTTGGACTTTAATATTTCCTAGTATTAGACTATCGGGCTTACTGGTCAATCAATGAACGTGATGTCTTGAATTGATCAATATTATTATGTAAACTGATATAATATAACTCACACAGTCATTCTCCAAACATTCTTATTTCGCATTGTTGTATCCGTTTTGGCCTTGGACACCTCCTGATTTCAAAAGTGTGTTAGAGAATTTACAATATAGCCGTTGGTTATTCTCATAAAAGTGACAACTTCTCACTCATATATGTGATTTCTATAAAGAGTATCCTGCTAATGCCCCACTTGACCCATATGTTCAAGATATAGATATCATTAAAAATTAAATTTATCCTATTACACGAGGCAGATAGTGCACTAACTCATCATAGGAATGAGAGGAAGAATTTATTTTATTTTCAGTGCTAACTGAATCACACATAATTAGGTTGTCCCGTTGACCCTAATTCTTGGGATCTCTAGTCATTTAGGTTGAGTTTCCATTATTGCAATTCTTTTAGGTTTTAACCGGCTTTAAGCCCATTCCCCTTGATGAACTTGTCTTACGCTCTTCGTAGTGGATCCACAATTATCTTATTAGGCCTAATGTTATCACTAAAAGAGAGAAATTTCTTTATGATCTTACGTCATGACGAATAAGTCGTGACTTGCCAGATTATTCTATGCCTTTCAAGCAATGGTTGTCAATCGCATCAACATGCATTAAAATTGTTATCTAGAATCATTCGCTTTAAAATTATCAAAGGTACCTTGTCTTTACAAGAAATAAATCCATATTCCATTAATAATCTTGTACCAATATTATTAAGAGGTTTGCAAACATTAGTACTTCCAATTGTGCTAACATATTCACTCGGAACTACGATGTGACAACCCACTTAAAATAATAACGGGTGGCCATCCCTATACTATATTAAATCAGGAATCTCAGATGGCTCATTCTCAGCATCAACAACTATACTAAAATAAATAAGGCTAACTACCCGAAACTATTAAAAGCGGATGCCAAAATTTAAAATAAAACATACCATAGACAACCAACCAACAATATAGAACTACTAACAAAGTTAAAATGCACACAAGAACTAAGATAAATGAAGTGCTAGAATAATATGAAATGAGTATATACAAGGAAATATACCCGAATAAGCTGTCAGGTCACGGATAGTACAATAACCAAAATAAAAAGTATAAACAACTACAAATGACTCATGGATATAAAACCGATATAACATGAATCCTACCTAGATTTTCAAAGAAGTAAGAGGCGACTACAATCTAAATCCCGCAACAGTTCGCACCTGTTACGGCGCCCACGACTCTTGATAGAAGGGCATCCGGTATCCATGCGGTAGGACACCTGTACTAGTATACATACATATATATAGCAAAAGAGAAATATAAACGGGTCAGACCCCGAGGTATAAATTTTTTTAGCAAGTGTGTTAACCGTGCATAATAAATACAAATGCACTTATTTTATAATTAAAATGGAGTCGCACTCTCGTGAAACCCCAAACCCACCTCTCATCTCAAAGCGCGCACCTATTCGCGTACTATAATCTCAATTAAGTTACCCCACCCATAAGGACAACCTACCTTACAATAGGCCTGGCCTATACCTGCAAGACCTACCATTCTAACATAATCCAATAATCCTTCCCATTCTAGTCACACAAAAATATATATACACATATATGCCATACTAGGCTTTATTGATTCCAGTTTATAACTTAATCAGTATTCCATCTTATTACTTCACATATTAACATTCAGCTTCAAATTAAGAGTTTATTCTCTAAATAACATGCACAATTTAATAAGGACAAAAAAATACTCTCTACTCTCAACATTGCACTACGTTTCGTGCGTGGGGCGTCTCGCAAAGCGAAATCCAAACAAGGAACCCCACCGATACACTACTCCTTGATAATGTCAATCGTAGGGATCCATTATATCATCTACACAATTACTACTATAATTTTTATTACTATCTAAGAACAACCTCAAAATCTCCACTAAATCCTTGGGTTGATATAACCGAAATATTTCCTTAAGTGTGATACATCAACCCTAACAATCTAGTACACCATAATCACCCAAGATGTACCCTATAGAGATTTCATATCCTTTTCACCTATAGGATATATATATATATATACTCTAAACATATATATATACAACCATTCATTCTCATAGCCACGTGTACATAACACATATAATGTACAATTGCCATACACATAATATAACCGGCTATAGAATGCCAATATACTGCACCATGCCATCATCTTCCAGGGAATCACTCATATTCCATCCTGGGGACCACCGCTGGGACTAAATATCACCCACTTCGCGGCCAACACACACACACAACATCCGGGAAGCGGTCATAGTTCCTAACCGGCAATGAGACAAAACATACCTATCACGTCTCATCCCAAAAATAATGTATATCACATAATAACACGATGGACGCCTATGACCTGGGGAATATCCACACTCTGCTCCTCGAGCCAGGGTGCTCACCCTCATCGCGCAACTTCCCAACGATAGCATGTACGGGTTATGCTTCACAATACAAGTAGATATATCATTCACATACACAATATATATACATCCATATGATCCCATCATATAATTAAACCATCACATACGGTTTAGATATTCATAACATGAGTATACACTTTTATTCATATCTCTACAGATATATATTCACATATCCATATGTATATATACACACTATCTTTCATTCATATGTATAAGATTTATAAACTCGGCAATAAGTATAAATAATCCTCAATATACTAGCCGTCGTCCCAAACACATTAACTTACCTCGATATGTGAATACGATCCTTCACTTGAGGCATATTCATCCATTTCTCCTATAATATAAATAATCTTCCAACATAGATATATCTCCAAAATTAAAGTTATCACCCCAAAGTTTAGTGTAGGTAACAATCACTACCCATCTCGTCTATATCCAAAAATACATCAATATCTCTAGTACTAATTTCGACTATTGGTATGCACATAACTAATAGCCTAAAACCTCCAGCTTAATCTCAAACTCATTTTATGATCCCATCAAGTATGGGAATCTCCATTATAAATCACACATAGTCATATGGCCACTCTCCCGACCAATCATTAGAACATGACCTATTCTAGTTGATAGTACGATTCCATCGTTCACAATTTCGCCTATGGTTCAATTGCTCTTATGAACCCTAAATCTTATTACATTACAATCTATATCTTAAGCTACGCATTACTAAGGATACGTGACCACTTTCTCTCATCGGTCCTCAATCATATCTTAAGTATAATTCTATCACTATAAGGATTCGACAGAATTTATCGACCTACAATGTCATACAATACCCCCACCACTCTCCCAAAGAGTCCTAAACCTTAAATTATATCTAAACTCACTTATGACCTCAAGCTAGAACTCCCGTTCTCACTAAGATCCCCCACTATACCTCGAATTATCCATTATTAATACGCACATAGGCAAAAAGGGACTATCTCTACCATTTATAACCATTTCATGATAACCCACCTCTATTATAATAAAATAATCCGCCAATCACTTCAGTTCCATATTCATTTCATTACTAAAAGAGGCATCCCACCCTCCTAAATTAATTTAACATAGGCCCGCAAGCCCCTATTCGACCTAGGGCCCTATTCCCTTAATCTAATATCATAACCCTCCATAATAAGCCCATTAAGAAAGCCCTTAAGAATAAAACCCCAAAATAAAAGGGGAAGAAAGAAATCCAAATCTTGGGCTAAAATAGGGGACTGGTCGATCGGTCCCACACCCCCGGTTGACCGCGGGTCTAAATTTTGCCTTCGAAAAAAAGCAGTAGGCATTTTCCTTTGGGCGCGATCGACCGGTCCCCAGACCGCGGTAGACCTGCCATACCAGATGGCTCGACTGTTTTCCCATGTAAAATGAACCCGAACTCTCCAAATACCAAATTTATCCACTTCCAACCCTTTAACCTTCTACCCAATTAGGTTTCCAACATCAAAACTCATATATAAATCAACCCCATTCATTATACAACTCCAAATCCAATTAAAACATCAATTTATAAGATTTAATCTATAAAATCTAGGTTTTGACATATACCCCAAAATCCAATTCTTTAACCCACAAATTATGAAATAAATTACACAAATGAATTATTTAGCAAGATTAAACACTTGCCTCGGATTTGTAGAGGTTGGATCGTCCCCAGGATCGCGTTTTGGCCGAAATTTCCAAGCTTTTTCTCCTCCTCTCTCTCTCTCTCTCTCTCTCTCTCTCTCTCTCTCTCTCTCTCTCTCTCTCTCTCTCTTCATTTCTTCTTCTTTCTCTCTTCTTTTCTCCCCTAGGGCTTTTCTCTCTTTCTCATAAATGAGAATGTCTTGATCCGTAAGCCTCTTAAACCTTAAAATAATAAACCCAGTTTTATATGATAATACACACTTTAAATGACTCGTTTACTCCAATTCGAGTCAAACTAACTTAAAAATATTCTGGAACCGAAATAAAACCCAATGACAGTCATTTCAACTATCTCAACCCTTTCGGAATCAATGGCGCACTCAAAATCATCATCCGAAATACTTTAAAAATGTCCTCAATTTTTGGACTTCAATTTCCAAATTTTAAAGTCATCCAATTTAAATGAATTTGATTTCTCCCAAAAATTTAATTTCTCAGTGCCAAAGTCACGGGGTGTTACATACTTGCCCCCCCCCCCCCCCTTACAAGAATTTCGTCTGCGAAATTTAATATATGCCTAGGACTTCGAACCTCATATAGTACTTACATCTACCCTTAACATTACTATACATGTCTTTATCATTTCTCATAATGAACCATCTAACCATTTAAACTAGCTAACCAGGGCGCCCATACACCCTGTACCCGAGGTCAACTCGTAGAAATATAACCCGGGTCCACGAGCCTCAAATCATGATATAAATCTCAAAAACTTAATCTATAATAGCGTACTAAGTATATAAAAAGTTTAAAATTTCCAATGGTTGAACTCTTCTCAATTCCTAACATAAGCTACCTTCATGCGGGGGAGGTCTCACAAGCGAAATCTAAACAAGGAACCCTTCCAATACACTACTGTGTAGCTATGTCGGGGATTGAGATCAGTTGAACCAGGGTTAAGTTTTTAATAAAAGATTTTCGAATCATAAGTATTGCCCGAAGGCCTATATAACAACATACTATAAAACAATTCCATGCTTCATGACACGCCAATCAAATACCTTATGTTCAATATACAAGGCCCTAACAAATACAATTCTCTAACCAATACATAGCTCTCAAAAGTAGCACAACCATGAGCTAAATTCTCCGCTCAACAATGAATCTCCTAAATTCTGAACCTCCTCAGTTCTCCAAATCCTTTACATCACATTAAAGCATTGCAACAAGTAAGTCCTTCCCTCATTGGAACACTACAATTACCAGCACTAGCATATCTATATAACAATAACCTTATAAACATCACTGAACAAACCTTAATAGCTCGCACTTCTGGAACTTAATAGCACAACTCTCTACTATCTCCTCACAAGACGGTCTATTATCTTAAAAGATGCCATACAAAGGCCGTACTTGCTCACTTCTTCCTCTAGGTAAATTCTATACACCCTAGGGGTGTAGCGGCTAACCACTCATTATACCTTATGCACGACGTTCCCGATATCGCATAAAGCGTGACTTAACCCTAAAGAAAGGTATTCTACCTTATACTTCCGTAATCCAATTTCTTTACTTCATCCTTGAATCCTTATTCAAAGTCCTCTACTTCTTCCAGGACAATCTTTCTTCCTAAAGCCTAATTCTCCTCAAAGAGACATCTTCCAGAAAATCCTTCTTAACCATTTTGAGGGACAAAACGCTATTTTGACTTCTGACAACTCCTTCGGTCCTACTCAACGAACCCGAGTCTCTAAATTTCTTACTCCCTTCTTAAATGAAGACAATACTCCTAACAATAGGGAAATGCCACTTACCTTCCACCGGTAAAAGTCAGCATCACTAGGCTTCCTAACAAAGTTTGACGGGTTTCTCACTCTAAACCTCCCAAGGACTTCACTATATGCCTCTCCTCAGAACTTACCTTATTAAGTCCAAGATCCTCCATTCGAGTAAATTTCCCTTTCTTACTCAACCGCCGATTGATCACCTTGAATCACCGCTAGAAATCTTATCATTATCTCCGCCTGAATCGGGGAAAACAAATACCCCCAATCAAAGCATACCCAAAATCTGTTATGGGTATTGCATATCTAATCTTGTCCCTCCATAGACGACATATTCTTGGCGACTTCTGAGACAAAAGCAACTATGTCAGATCGTCGTTTAAATGATTACACCTCGCAGAAGGAGATAAACGTAGGGAACACAACAATGTTAATAGTAGGGCTCTATATCAAGAACGCTTACGGAAGAACACAGAAAACCCGCACAGATCCTAAAGACTCTGTAACCTGATGCTCTGATACCATCTGTGACAACCCGCTTAAAATAATAACGGGTGACCAGCCCTATACTACATTAAATCAGGAATCTCAGATGGCTCATTCTCAGCATCAACAACTATACTAAAATAAATAAGGCTAACTACCCGAAACTATTAAAAGCGGAAGCCAAAATTTAAAATAAAACATACCATAGACAACCAACCAACAATATAGAACTACTAACAAAGTTAAAATGCACACAAGAACTAATATAAATGAAGTGCTAGAGTAATATGAAATGAGTATGTACAAGGAAATATACCCGAATAAGCTGTCGGCTCACAGACAGTACAATAACCAAAATAAAAAGTATAAACAACTACAAATGACTCGTGGGTATAAAACCGATATAATATGAATCCTACCTAGATTTTCAAAGAAGTAAGAGGCAACTACAATCTAAATCTTGTAACAGTCTGCACCTGTTACGACCCCCACGACTCTTGATAGAAGGGCATCCGACATCCATGCGGTAGGACACCTGTACTAGTATACATACATATATATAGCAAAAGAGAAATATAAATGGGTCAGATCCCGGGGTATAAAAGTGTTTAGCAAGTGTGTTAAACGTGCATAATAAATATAAATTCACTTATTTCATAATTAAAGTGGAGTCGCACTCTCGTGGAACCCCAAACTCACCTCTCATCAAAAAGCGCGTACCTATTCGCGCCCTGGAATCTTAATTAAGTTACCCACCCATAAGGATAACCTACATTAAAATAGGCCCGGAGTATACCCGCAAGACCTTCCATTCTAACATAATCCAATAATCCTTCCCATTCTAGTCACACTAATATATTTATACACATATATGCCATACTAGGCTTTATTGATTCCTGTTTATAACTTAATCAGTATTCCATATTATTACTTCACATATTAACATTTAGCTTCAAATTAAGAGTTTATTCTCTAAATAACATGCACAATTTAATAAGGACAAAACTTCTCTTTACTCTCAACATTGCACTGTGTTTCGTGCATGGGGCGTCTTGCAAAGCGAAATCCAAACAAGGAACCCCCCCTAATACACTACTCCTTGACAATGTTGATCGTAGGGATCCATTATGTCATCTACACAATTACTACTATTATTTTGATTACTATCTAAGAACAACCTCAAAATCTCAACTAAATCCTTTGGTTGATATAACCGAAATCTTTCCTTAAGTGCAATACATCAACCCCCAACAGTCTAGCACACCATAATCACCCAAGATGTACCCTATAGAGATTTCATATACTTTTCACCTATAGGATATATATATATATATATATATATATATATATATATATACTCTAAACATATATATATACAACCATTCATTCTCATAGCCACTTGTACATAACACATATAATGTACAATTGCCATACAAATAATATAACCGACTATAGAATGCCAATATACTGCACCATGCTATCATCTTCCAGGGCATCACTCATATTCCATCCTGGGGACCACCGCTGGGACTAAATATCACCCACTTCGCGGCCAACACACACACACGACGTCCGAGAAGCGGTCATAGTTCCTAACCGACAATGAGACAAAACATACCACCACGTCTCATCCCAAAAATAATGTATATCACATAATAACACAATGGACGACTATGAGACGGGAATATCCACACTCTGCTCCTCTAGCTAGGGTGCTCACCCTCATCGCGCAACTTCCTAATGATAGCATGTGCGGGGTATGCTTCACAATACAAATATATATATCATTCACATACACAATATATATAAATCCGTATGATCCCATCACATAATTAAACCATCACATACGGTTTAGATATTCATAACATGAGTATACACTTTTACTCATATCTCTACAAATATATATTCACATATCCATACATATATACACACTATCTTTCGTTTATATGTATATGATTTATAAACTCGGCAATAAGTATACATAATTCTCAATATACTAGCCGTCGTCCCAAACACATTAACTTACCTCGATATGTGAATACGATCCTTCACTTGAGGCATATTCATCCATTTCTCCTATGATATAAATAATTTTCCAACATAGATATATCTCCAAAATTAAAGTTATCACCCAAAAGTTTAGTGTAGGTAACAATCACTACCCATCTCGTCTATATCCAAAAATACATCAATATCTCTAGTACTAATTTCGACTATTGGTATGCACATAACTAATAGCCTAAAACCTCAAGATTAATCTCAAACTCATTTTATGATCCCATCAAGTATGGGAATCTCCATTATAAATCACACATAGTCATATAGACACTCTCCCAACCAATCCTTAGAACACGACCTATTCTAGTTGATATTATGATTCCATCGTTCACAATTTCGCCTACGGTTCAATTGATCTTATGAACCCTAAATCTTATTACATTACAATCTATTCCTTAAGCTACACATTACTAAGGATATGAGACCACTTTCTCTCGTCGGTCCTCAATCATATCTTAAATAGAATCCTATCACTATAAGGATTCGACACAATTTATCGACCTACAATGTCACACAATACCCTCACCACTCTCCCAAAGAGTCCTAAACCTTAAATTATATCTAAACTCACTTATGACCTCAAGATAGAACTTCCTTTCTCACTGAGATCCCCCACTATACCTCGGAATATCCATTATTAATACGCACGTAAGCAAAAAGGGACTATATCTACCATTTATAACCATTTCATGATAACCCACCTCTATCATAATAAAATAATTCGCCAATCACTTCAGTTCCATATTCATTTCATTACTAAAAGAGGCATCCCACCCTCCTAAATCAATTTAATATAGTCCCGCAAGCCCCTATTTGACCTAGGGCCCTATTACCCTAATCTAATATCATAACCCTCCATAATAAGCCCATTAAGAAAGCCCCTAAGAATAAAACCCCAAAAGAAAAGGGGAAGAAAGAAATCCAAATCTTGGGCTAAAATAGGGGACCAGTCGATCTGTCCCAGACCCCCGATTGACCGCGGGTACAAATTTTGCCTTCGAAAGAAAGCAGTAGGCATTTTCCTTAGGGCGCAGTCGACCGGTCCCCAGACCGCGGTCGACCGGCCATACCAGATGGCTCGACTGTTTTCCCAAGTAAAATGAACCCTAACTCTCCAACAATTTATCCACTTCCAACCCTTTAACCTTCTACCCAATCAGGTTTCCAACATCAAAACTCATATAAAAATCAACCCCATTCAATATACAACTCCAAATCCAATTAAAACATCAATTTATTAGATTTAACCTATAAAATCTAGGTTTTGACATATAACCCCAAATCCAATTCTTTTACCCACAAATTATGAAATAAATTATACAAATGATTTATTTAGCAAGATTAAACGTTTGCCTTGGATTTGTAGAGGTTGGATCGTCCCCGGGATCACATTTTGGCCGGAGTTTCCTAGCTTTTTCTCATCTCTCTCTCTTCATTTCTTCTTCTTTCTCTCTTCTTTTCTCCCCCAAGGGCTTTTCTCTCTTTCTCACAAATGAGAATGGCTTGATCTGTAAGCCACTTAAACCTTAAAACAATAAACTCGGTTTTAAATGACAATACACACTTTAAATGACTCGTTTACTCCAATTCGAGTCAAACTAACTTAAAAATATTCTGGAACCGAAATAAAACCCAATGAATTTTGACTATCTCGACCCTTCCGGAATCAATGGCGTACTCAAAATCATCATCCGGAATACTTAAAAATTGTCCTCAATTTTTGGACTTCAATTTCCAAATTTTAAAGTCATCCAATTTAAATGAATTTTATTTCTCTCAAAAATTTTATTTTTCAGTCCCAAAGTCACGGGGTGTTACATACGATCTTCAAGAATCATATATCTTATTTGAAAAAAAAAACTATCTTATCTTTGTCACCATACAAGGACATGAAACGGCTTATTCATAATTTACAGTCTTTGATCCATTATCTTCCTTTTGAATGTTCATGTACACGCTTAATCATGTTCCAATCTTGGAATACGATCGAAGTACGTAAGTACTAATTGATGTTCAATTAATCATGTATACATATATATATACATTTCTAAAGACAGATGGACATTGGAACTAGTACAATATGATTCAATGGTTTTATTCCTATTGTCAATAGGAATCATGTCTAGTTCCTATTTTTGATAGGAATCGATGCCTTAGATAATTACCCCCACATTTATCATAATTTATACAAAGGTTCTCAACCTTTCCCTTTGAAATTTTGTCGTGGGTTAATGTGTTGAAAATGTAACTTGTAGAAAGCAATTTCGATATTTAATGATATATTCGACATTTAATGATATATTCCTTATCATCCTATAGTAATTTCGACATTTAATGATATATTTCTTATCATCCTATAGTCCTACAAAGGCACTTATGACAATTCTTAGCATTAGACTCAAGTTGTGCCACAAATATTATATATGCCTTAAATCCATTTGAATATATTTTATGATTATGGACTTTAAAAAGATCATAATATAAAATATGTACTTTGGTTACTTTCCCTTATTTGAGTTTACTATTTGTGGAGTTTTGAGATTACACCTAAGTCTCCAATGAGACCATAATTTGATTCCACCTTCTTTAAAGCAGTTGTGAAACCGCTCGGTTATGAATCCCTTGATCATTTTTATGAATTTATGATTCAATTCTATACCATCTTTAAAGCAGTCGTTAAACCGCTCGGTTATGAATTTTGAATCATAAATCCAATAAATAGATATGTAATCACGTCACACTAATTATTCTCCATTGAAGAACACGTTCGACAATCACATAGAAAACTGCATTAATTGGGAGTATAAAATTCTTCCAAAATGAGTTTATACATTATGAAAAGGAATATATCACTTTATCTTAACTAAAACTCTCATATCTTTTGCAATCTTCATCGCATTTAATAATATTCAATATAGTGTCCAATTCATTGAGAATGTAACACATCCTAAGAAAATATACGTGCAATGCCTTGTCCACGACTATCTAAAAAATTTATCATATCCAATATATTGAGGTATACCAATATTAATTATAATCCCATATTTGTTTTACTCCCATTGAATTTGCATTGTATGATTATATCGATGATATTCATGACAATATAAAATCTTTGAATACAATGTCTATTACATAATTATTAAATGCAGGAGTCAAAATAATGCATGCACTGCAATGTTTAACACACACATCAATATTAATGGACAATGCACTATACTTTTTCTTGACATGGGAGATGAAAACCAATTTAAATGTAATATCAAGATTACATGAATTATCACAATAATGAAAATGTAACTAAATATATCACATTTTCATTCATGTCATCTCATTTAATTTGGTGCACAATACATATATGAATAACTAGTTGTATCATCATACTCCACTAAATGTGCTTTAATGGATAACCCAAAACTATATATGACACTAAAATAGTACTGTAACATATATACATGTAGCCATACAAGAGGCCATAATATCATCGCATATATTATTTTCACATTACTTTGCGTAAAGTGTAGTTAAAAGCCATGTGAATGAACACATTACTAAAGAAGTGACTAAATCTCAACACATAATCAGACCCTTGATTATTATGTGATAACATACATGTGGCATCACATCATTATGTACTTATTTATCTTCGATGTAAGAGCACACCAAAATTGGTATTTAATTTTGACTCTTTTCAAGTGAAGTTATCACTATTAATTCGAATAAGATCACAAAAAAAAATTATGGCTTAGATATTGTATCACACTCCATAAGTTATGCATATGAATTTATACGTAAAAAATTTTTGTAACACCCCGTAATTCTGCTTAATTTTAAATTACGTAAGTAGAGTAATTTAATGGGATTAATTACGCTTTAATTAAATTACGTGAGTAGAGTAATTTTATGTGATTTAATATGATTGATTTAAATTACGTGAGTAGAGTAATTTAAATAGATATTATGTTAATAAAATGAATATGTGTTATAGAAAATTTATTAAGGTGAACATAAATTTTCAATGTTAATATGTACGGTCTAGTGACTATACGAACGTACCGGATGTAGCTTGACAAAATTTAAGGTTGAGAGTAGAAAAATATTTACGAGACTCAAATGATAATTTAGAGTCCACGGTTGATTCCGAAAGGGTCGAATTAGTCAAAATAGTGTACCCGGGGGTACTAGTTGAGTGCCGGGTCACTTTCGGGCTAAACCGGGACCATTCGGGGGCATTTTGGTCTCTTTACAATTAGGGGAAAGATGACCTACGAATTTTTATAACCCTAAATCTGATTATAAGAGTGGTGGCTAGGGTTAGACACTTAGAGTTACACCATAGCCATTAGAGAGAGAGAGAGAGAGAGAGAGGCAATTTCCTTAGGCAAAAAGGAAGGAGGGATCATCTTAGGAAGATTTCACCACAAGATTGTTGGGAAGAAGGATTGAGGCACCAACATCATCAATCATCATCAACAACCACGAATTCAGACCCTACAAACCTTAAGGCAAGTGGTTTATTGCAAAAATAATTGAGTTATAATACCCATGTTTAAGATTGAGGAAGAACATGATTTTTATGATATTCTTGGGAATAAACTATTGTTAAAAATCCATGATTGATTAGGATTTGCATGTAGGACGTTTTTTGAATTTCCAAGTAGGTTGATATCATAGAAAAATTTGATGAGAAATTCGTATGAAAATCTGGACTTTGATGAAAAATATAAAGAATGCAGTTTTTAGGGTTCTTGAATATTATAGAGATTTTCAGTGAATTTAGCCAAGAATTATATTGATTTTGATATTTTAAATCGTTAGTAATCATCCCAGAACATGTAGGTATGATTAGAAATTGTTGGTTGTGAATTTGATGGCCTATCATGAAAGCTAGAGATGTAAAAATGGTGAAACCCGTAGGAAGAAGATGAACTGGGTCTGTCACTGCTCGATCGATCGATCGACCCGTGAATGTCGATCAATCGAAGCAGTCGATCGATCGATCATCTCCCTTCGATCTAGCGACCCTGTCTGAATTATAGAGAATTTGCGTATAAACTTCTTTAATTGTCGTTACTTAATGGGAACCTTAGAAATGATATTTTTCCTATGAGGAGACTTGAAAATTACCAATAGGTGTACCATAGGGTTCCTCCACTTATGATTGAGTAGAAATGTTGGAGAAATGGAATTTCTAAAGAACAATTGACTGCGCCGTGAGTTGAGATGGCTAATTTAATTTCGGTTAGAGTGAGACTTAATTCCGAAAAGAAAATACCAGTAGGTTAAAATTTGTTAACTACTGAATTAAGGGAGGGGTAACTAGGGCCCTTAGAGTTACGCGAATACTCGAATAAATACAATAGTGAGTTATATTGTAATTAATAAGTACGGAGAATATAAGATAAATATATTACGTACGGGTATGATTTATTAGGCCGGGTGCGTACCTACTGAATTGATATAAATGATATTGGGTAAAGACAACACTACCTAAATGAATCATGTTAGGGTCGATGTGACATTCCGAACTAACATAAAGTTATATTAAATTTGGGGTCGATGATAAATGCCGAACCAAACTTTGAACTGGTGTCGCGATGAAAGAGTCCCGAACAAGAATATGTGTATATATTTATATCTGTATATAGTTGGGGTCGATGAACCATTCCGAACCAACTTTCACTTGGAGTCGATGAATTATTCCGAGCCAAGGGTCCTTTGTGTGAAATAAAAGGATATATTAAGGGTAACTTATATTATATACATTGTTGTGGGATAAAATGTTATACGTGCTTAATCTACCAATTGAGAATAGTAGACAATATTATGATAAGTAAATGCCCTGGTAACAAATTATAGTATGTTGTAATTATTACAAGAAAAAGTTAATGAACGGTAAATGAGTTAACTACAGTTATGGGCCGTATAACTAGGTAGACTAAGTTTCCACGATAGTTACATACTATGTAAGAGAAGTGAGGAAGTTCAAGGGAGTGTGCGAAACCTTAATATGTGTAATCAATAACTTAATTGTGATAACCGCTTGCAAAATATTTTCAAATGTTTTGAGTACTAACTCTTGCTATGTAAAATTTTAAAAACCTTTTAGGTGCCCAGCCACAAGGACACCCAGCTTGATTTCATGTCAGAGATTTGGGAGCTGCAGCCAGTGTGGAGGTTGCAGGGATTGTTTAGACGCTTCTTTCTTTTCAGTTCTAGTGCAGGATCTCAGTTTTATTATTCCTTGTTGGAACATGTCGTTCCACCTCTTCTATTACAGTTTATTCTAGTCATGGATTAGTAGTTGTCATTTTGGGCCGTGGTTTATGGCAAGACTTATTGCTTTCAGATTTCTTTTGCATACTGTGTATTCATATCTAGTTTTGTTAATGTATGGCTTGGAATATTGGTTGTTTAAGAAAGTTAAAATTTGGCATCCGTTTTTATTTCACTTAGGTGATTAGTAAATTTATAAAAAGGCTTTCGACAGTGATACTAAGAATGAACCATTAACGAAACCTATTTATATTAAAATAAGGCTTGATCACCCAAGGTTTAATTAGGCGGGGTGTCACAGATGGTATCAGAGCATCAGGTTCTAGTGTCCATAGGATCTGTACGGCTTACTACGATTCAGCGTTACGTTTGTTTGTATTAGAGCCCTACTATTAGGATTGTTGATTAAATTTCCACTGTTGCGATATCGTACTTCTGCTCTTAAATTTTGTATAAATTGTGTACTTATACAATTTGAACCTTATTTCAGATGCCGCCAAGAAGAATGAGAGCAGAGAGGGCTGAAGCTAGGGAGGAAGTGAGGGAGGCTTAGCAAGAGCCACAGGTACCGATACCACCACCCCCACCCGAGATAATCTCCACTACTCAGGTTGCAGTGATAGTGGCACAGGCAGTTGAGACAGCGATGAGGGCAATGGCAGCCCACTTCCCTCAGCCCCAAGTGCCACCCCCCGTGGCACCGGTAGTGCAAGTTCCGGCAGGACCATCTACTTGGCAACGAGTCAGGGAGACGTTTCAGAAGGGGCACCCACCCGAGTTTCAGGGCAGTACTGATGTAGTGGAAGCGTGCAACTGGAAGAAGAATATCCAGCGCCACTTGCGCATGCTGGAGTGCACCGGAGTGCAGGAGCAGATGCTAGCCACTTTCCGTCTGTCAGGAGCGGCCCTACAGTGGTGGGAGTCAGTTACCACCATCGAGGAGAGAGATACTTTGACTATTTCTGAGTTTTGGGTGCGGTTTGACCGCAAGTATTTCCCTCCAGCAGTAGAGTCTGAGATGAGAAAGAAGTTCAGCGAAGTGGTCCAGGGTGAACGCTCAGTTGCAGATTACGAGGAGGAGTTTACCCGCTTGGCCAATTTTGTGCCAAACGAGGTAAGCAATGAGGAGAGGAAGAAGTCCAAATTTATGGAGGGCCTAGCCTGGAGAATCAGGCAACACTTAATTGGTAATCCGGCATTGGTAACCTACACAGATGTCGTCAATGCCGCTCTACTACACTGTCAGGATCATCGTTATCATACTAAGGGAAGTAAGAGAAGTGAACCTAGCCAACCGGGCAAGGTAGATGGAGGTAGTGGCAGCAGCACTACACAACAGCAGGCAGCAGGTCAGTTGGGACAGGATTCCAGACAGGGGAACCATGCCAAGAAGTTTAAGCACGGGAAGTATCGCTTTGACCGACAGGGCCAGCAGGGTCCTCAGCAACCAGTCCCTCAGTGTCGACAGGGCCAAGGTAATCCAAATGGGGGACAACAAGGCCAAGGGCGACAGGGTCAACGGCAGGGCCAACCGGGCCAAGGACAAAGACAGTTCCAGGGACAGTGCTTCACTTGTGGTCAACAGGGTCACAAGAGCAGAAATTGTCCACAGCAAGACCGGGCACAACAGCAGGGTGCCCAACAGGGGCAACAGGCACCATTAGCCCCAGCAGCAGTACAGGCCCCACAGCCAGGACAGATGCAGTACGGGCGTGTGTTCAACATTCGTGACATTCCATTTCAGCAGGCACCGCCAGCCCCGCCGGCAGTTGCGGGTATGTTTCCTATTCATGGGCTTGAGGGGAATATTTTGTTTGACACAGGGGCAACGCATTCATTTATTTCCACTAGATTTGCACGGGCAGTCGGCCTATTAGCGACAGCAGACACTCATCTTATGTGTGTGGAATCACCGATGGGTAGTGGGTCCCTCATACACTCGATTTGTAAGGGTGTGGACATTATGGTCGGGAGACTGAGTCTGGCGGCAGATCTTCTAGTGCTAGATATGGAGGGATATGACGTCATCCTAGGCATGGATTGGTTGGCACAGTATAGGGCAATGGTGGATTGTTATGAGAGGACCATCGTGTTCTCTATCCCGGGGCAGGAGATGTTCCTTGTGGCTATGCCACTTCCCGAGGGAGGATCGCGAACTCATTTATATTATATTGAGGAGGAGACCTCACATGGGGTGGTCATCTCTCTGGACTCAATCCCAGTTGTGAGCGACTTTGAGGATGTCTTTCAGGAGATACCATGGTTACCACCTAGCAGAGAGATAGAGTTCGTAATTGATCTAACACCGGGGACGAGACTGATTGCCAAAGCACCATACCGCATGGCTCCTTCAGAAATGCGGGAACTGAGAGAGAAAATCCAGCAACTGTTAGGACAGGGTTTTATTCGACGGAGTACATCGCCATGGGGTGCGCCAGTGCTGTTTGTGAAGAAAAGGGATGGTTCACTCCGTCTGTGTGTAGATTACAGAGAGCTGAACAAAGTAACGATACGTAATAAGTATCCGTTACCGAGGATTGACGACTTGTTTGATCAATTGAGAGGGGCTGCATACTTCTCAAAGATCGACTTGAGATCGGGATACCACCAATTGCGCATTCGTGAAGAGGATGTACCTAAGACCGCTTTCCTGTCACGGTACGGTTCATATGAGTTCAGAGTGATGCCTTTTGGGCTAACTAATGCACCGGCGGTATTCATGGATCTCATGAACAGGGTATTCCGGGAGTTTTTGGATCAGTTTGTGATTGTGTTCATAGACGACATTCTGATTTACTCCCGTACAGAGGAAGAGCATGCAGAAAACTTATGATTGGTCCTACAGACATTGCGGAACCATCAGTTATACGCCAAATTTGAGAAGTACGGATTTTGGCTCCGGGAGGTTCAGTTCCTAGGCCACGTTGTATCTAGCAGGGGCATTGCAGTTGACCCAAGTAAGGTATCGGCGGTGAGGGAGTGGGGACAGCCCACGACACCGACGGAAATCCGCAGTTTCTTGGGTTTGGCTGGTTATTATCGTCGCTTTATCAAGGGATTCTCAAAAATTGCCGGACCGCTGACGAATCTAACTCGGAAGGGAATTCCCTTTGTATGGAGTGATAGTTGCCAGTTAGCTTTTGATGAATTGAAAGACAAGTTAACATCAGCCCCCATTCTTACCTTGCCTAAGAGCGGAGTGGAATACCGAGTCTATACTGATGCGTCCTTACAAGGACTTGGGGGTGTGTTACAGTAGGAGGAGAAGGCTATAGCTTATGCGTCACGAAAGCTTAAGCCACATGAGAAGAACTACCCCACCCATGACCTCGAGTTGGCAGCGGTTGTTTTTGCTTTGAGGATTTGGAGACACTATCTTCTGGGCGAGCAGTTTACGCTATTCACGGATCATAAGTCATTGCAATATCTGTTCACTCAGAAGGACCTAAACATGAGGCAGAGAAGGTGGCTTGAATTCGTGAAGGACTACCAATTTGATATACAGTATCATCCTGGTAAGGCTAACGTGGTAGCATATGCGTTAAGCAGAAGACCTATCAGAGAGTTAGTTGAAGTTTGGAAGGCAAAGTGGAGTGAGCTCCGACACGAGGATGATATGGCAAGAGCATGTATGGCAGTTCTAGTTATCACTTCCGAGAACGTTATGCGAATAGTGAGGGCACAAGCAGAAGACCCATTTTGTCAGGATAAAGTACGTCAGTTACTGGCCAAGGGAGCAGAGTTCTACTCCATCAGTTCAGAGGGTGGACTACACTTCAACGGTAGACTGGTAGTACCCGAAGATGATGATTTGAGGCAGGCCGTTATGACAGAGTCACACGGGTCAAAATTCTCAGTACACCCAGGTGGGGACAAAATGTATCAGGATCTGCGATGAGTATATTGGTGGTCAGGTATGAAACGAGATATTGCAGAATTTGTCTCGAAGTGTGTTACATGCCAACTCATAAAAGTTGACCATCAGAGGCCTTCAGGAATGCTACAACCACTAGAGATTCCCGTGTAGAAGTGGGAGAGTATCTCTATGGATTTTATTACCGGGTTATCAACCTCGCAGAAGGGCCACGATTCCATTTGGGTGATAGTGGATCGTTTGACGAAAGTCGCACATTTCTTACCGGTTCGTACGGATTATGATACTATGCGGTACGCGCAGCTTTTTATTTCAGAGATTGTTAAGCTGCACGTAGTTCCCATTAATATCGTATCGGACCGAGATAAGATATTCGTGTCGCATTTTTGGCAGAGTTTTCAGGAGGCCATGGGCACTGACTTACGGTTGAGTACGGCATATCACCCACAGACGGACGGCCAGACAGAGAGAGTAAACCAGATGCTAGAGGACATGCTGAGAATGTGTATTCTCGATTTTGGGGGAAATTGGGAGCCATATCTTCCTTTGGTGGAGTTTGCGTATAACAACTCTTACCAATTCACTATTGGCATGGCTCCATTCGAGGCGCTTTACGGAAGACCTTGTCGTTCACCCGCTTGTTGGTTAGAAGTGGGAGATAACAAGCTTTTAGGGCCAGAGATGATACAGGAGACTTCCTCCAAAATAGAGTTGATTCGAGGACGTATTCGAATAGCCCAGGATAGGCAGAAGAGCTATGCTGACGCCGGCAGGAGACATGTGGAGTTAGATGTGGGAGACCAGGTTTTGATTCGAGTATCTCCTATGAAAGGGGTTACGAGATTCGGCAAAAAGGGGAAGTTAGCGCCAAGATATGTAGGGCCGTTTCCTATCATTGAGAGAGTGGGACCGATAGCTTACAGATTGGGACTCCCTGAGCATCTTCAGCGAATACACGATGTGTTCCATGTAGCGTCGCTGAAGAAATACAAGAGAAGCGAGAGAGCCTTCTGGCACATTCCACTGGAGGAGATCGATTTGCAGCCAGATATCTCGTATGAAGAAAGACCCGTGACTATCCTGGATTATAGTGAGCGCAAACTAAGGTCCAAGGTGGTACCCTTAGTGCGAGTACAGTGGGGACATCACAATATTGATGAGTCCACTTGGGAACGGGAAGAGGATTTGCGAGAACAATATCCAGATTTATTCATAGCAGGTATTTTTCCTAATTTCGAGGACGAAATTCCTTTTGTAAGGGGGGAAGTATGTAACACACCGTAATTCTGCTTAATTTTAAATTACGTAAGTAGAGTAATTTAATGGGATTAATTACGCTTTAATTAAATTACGTGAGTAGAGTAATGTAATGTGATTTAATATGATTGATTTAAATTACGTGAGTAGAGTAATTTAAATAGATATTATGTTAATAAAATGAATATGTGTTATAGAAAATTTATTAAGGTGAACATAAATTTTCAATGTTAATATGTACGGTCTAGTGACTATACGAACGTAACGAATGTAGCTTGACAAAATTTAAGGTTGAGAGTAGAAAAATATTTACGAGACTCAAATGATAATTTAGAGTCCACGGTTGATTCCGAAAGGGTCGAATTAGTCAAAATAGTGTACCCGGGGGTACTAGTTGAGTGCCGGGTCACTTTCGGGCTAAACCGGGACCATTCGGGGGCATTTTGGTCTCTTTACAATTAGGGGAAAGATGACCTACGAATTTTTATAACCCTAAATCTGATTATAAGAGTGGTGGCTAGGGTTAGACACTTAGAGTTACACCATCGCCCATAGAGAGAGAGAGAGAGAGGCAATTTCCTTAGGCAAAAAGGAAGGAGGGATCATCTTAGGAAGATTTCACCACAAGATTGTTGGGAAGAAGGATTGAGGCACCAACATCATCAATCATCATCAACAACCACGAATTCAGACCCTACAAACCTTAAGGCAAGTGGTTTATTGCAAAAATAATTGAGTTATAATACCCATGTTTAAGATGGAGGAAGAACATGATTTTTATGATATTCTTGGGAATAAACTATTGTTAAAAATCCATGATTGATTAGGATTTGCATGTAGGACGTTTTTTGAATTTCCAAGTAGGTTGATATCATAGAAAAACTTGATGAGAAATTCGTATGAAAATCTGGACTTTGATGAAAAATATAAAGAATGCAGTTTTTAGGGTTCTTGAATATTATAGAGATTTTCAGTGAATTTAGCCAAGAATTATATTGATTTTGATATTTTAAATCGTTAGTAATCATCCCAGAACATGTAGGTATGATTAGAAATTGTTGGTTGTGAATTTGATGGCCTATCATGAAAGCTAGAGATGTAAAAATGGTGAAACCCGTAGGAAGAAGATGAACTGGGTCTGTCACTGCTCGATCGATCGATCGACCCGTGAATGTCGATCGATCGAAGCAGTCGATCGATCGATCATCTCCCTTAGATCGAGCGACCCTGTCTGAATTATAGAGAATTTGCGTATAAACTTCTTTAATTGCCGTTACTTAATGGGAACCTTATAAATGATATTTTTCCTATGAGGAGACTTGAAAATTACCAATAGGTGTACCATAGGGTTCCTCCACTTATGATTGAGTAGAAATGTTGGATAAATGGAATTTCTAAAGAATAATTGACTGCGCCGTGAGTTGAGATGGCTAATTTAATTTCGGTTAGAGTGAGACTTAATTCCGAAAAGAAAATACCAGTAGGTTAAAATTTGTTAACTACTGAATTAAGGGAGGGGTAACTAGGGCCCTTAGAGTTACGCGAATACTCGAATAAATACAATAGTGAGTTATATTGTAATTAATAAGTACGGAGAATATAAGATAAATATATTACGTACGGGTATGATTTATTAGGCCAGGTACGTACCTACTGAATTTATATAAATGATATTGGGTAAAGAGAACACTACCTAAATGAATCATGTTAGGGTCGATGTGACATTCCGAACTAACATAAAGTTATATTAAATTTGGGGTCGATGATAAATGCCGAACCAAACTTTGAACTGGTGTCGCGATGAAAGAGTCCCGAACCAGAATATGTGTATATATTTATATCTGTATATAGTTGGGGTCGATGAACCGTTCCGAACCAACTTTCACTTGGAGTCGATGAATTATTCCGAGCCAAGGGTCCTTTGTGTGAAATAAAAGGATATATTAAGGGTAACTTATATTATATACATTGTTGTGGGATAAAATGTTATACGTGCTTAATCTACCAATTGAGAATAGTAGACAATATTATGATAAGTAAATGCCCTGGTAACAAATTATAGTATGTTGTAATTATTACAAGAAAAAGTTAATGAACGGTAAATGAGTTAACTACAGTTATGGGCCGTATAACTAGGTAGACTAAGTTTCCACGATAGTTACATACTATGTAAGAGAAGTGAGGAAGTTCAAGGGAGTGTGCGAAACCTTAATATGTGTAATCAATAACTTAATTGTGATAACCGCTTGCAAAATATTTTCAAATGTTTTGAGTACTAACTCTTGCTATGTAAAATTTTAAAAACCTTTTAGGTGCCCAGCCACAAGGACACCCAGCTTGATTTCATGTCAGAGATTTGGGAGCTGCAGCCAGTGTGGAGGTTGCAGGGATTGTTTAGACGCTTCTTTCTTTTCAGTTCTAGTGCAGGATCTCAGTTTTATTATTCCTTGTTGGAACATGTCGTTCCACCTCTTCTATTACAGTTTATTCTAGTCATGGATTAGTAGTTGTCATTTTGGGCCGTGGTTTACGGCAAGACTTATTGCTTTCAGATTTCTTTTGCATACTGTGTATTCATATCTAGTTTTGTTAATGTATGGCTTGGAATATTGGTTGTTTAAGAAAGTTAAAATTTGGCATCCGTTTTTATTTCACTTAGGTGATTAGTAAATTTATAAAAAGGCTTTCGACAGTGATACTAAGAATGAACCATTAACGAAACCTGTTTATATTAAAATAAGGCTTGATCACCCAAGGTTTAATTAGGCGGGGTGTCACAAAATTCTCTACCGTTAATATATAGTGTGTTTAAGTATACTTTTATGTTTTATCAAATTAAAATATGAAATAAATCATATTTATGCAATAAATAATAAGATCAATAATAAATAAATAAAAACTTCAAACGAAGAAGATGACCGGCCGAATGTTTAACATTCCCTCCTTAAGACAAAATGCGCTCCCGTTACGGTGCTTATGGTATGAACAATGAACGTTTGCCTCTCAGGATGAAACGGTCTCGACACGCGCAAGAAGCACTTCAATGCGCGTGTCCCACAAACCAATTATGTTTGATACTCTATCTTACTCGATCGGGATTGAGCATTATTGAAAAATATTTTCTCTCCTTTTTCTCTGTCTTTAAAAAATGAATACAAGTCTTGTATTTATAAAAAACAAGGTGTTGTTTCATGAAATGATGTGTTGTTTCCTGAAAAATGTATCTTTTTGAAAAACAGTCACTTTAGGGACGTGTTTTTTATGAATTGTCACAACTTATGGTGAACAGTCACGACCTTTAAGGACAGTTCTCAAAAACAGTCACTATGTAGTGAATAGTCACAACCTTTGCGATAATTACGAAAATTCTTCCCAGAAAATTAAATAATCTCAAATAATTTTCATACGTAATTGGGGCACTTTGAGACCAAATTTCTTATTCATCATTTGTTCTCTTTTACCAAATGAATATATCACGTAACTCATCTTGCTATAAGGAAAACATACGTATATGGTCCCATCACATTTTAAGTGTGGGTCCTACTTTTATAATGGCTCAAAGTTGACCAATATATTAGTTTGGTCATAAAATAATTTGTGTAAAAACATAATATTTTCCAACATTATGAAGTTCAAAATTGAAGAAGACTGTGAAATAATTAAGCAACTGAAAATATGATGCACATCGAATACACATCTGGACTGAAAGAATCTGGGAGAAAATGTAAAAACAGAGATGTGAATGATAGCCGACCAGACAACACCAAAATAGCACGTGTCAACAAATAATATCCGTGATAACTATGATTCCAAAATAATGTGGAAAATACACACACACAAGAAATACAGTATAAAGAACACATACACAATAATATATGTGTCACACCAATTTAATTACGTCAACATGTGATTGGTGTCACTAATAGAAGAAGACTATAAATGGAAGAATAATATGTCCATTACTCACACATCAAATAATATATATTCTCACTAATAAATAACCCTCGCACAATATTAAAAGACATCCACAAAATCAATCTCACCATAAAAGAGCTTCGTAATTCTACCCAAAAGCTTAAATAGAGAAAACCTACAATTTGTACCTCACTAAAATTCTTTATATTGGAACCGAATTGTGCCAAACAAAAAATTACCAAATTATTTGCACCCCAAAGGGTGCAAACCAAAAATTGTCTCCCACACTCAAATGGAAAGAAAACCCATTTTCTCACACTTTCAAAATGTTGATTGCATATCCTATTTATAGGATGTCATGGCCAAAGAGATGGGATGGGAGAGGGAGTCATGGAGAAGGATAAAAGGAATTGGTAGAGAGTTTGGAACAAAAAGTTGGTGGAAAGGTTAGGGGGTTTTCAAACAACTTTCACTTTGATAAAAAAAAAAATTTACGCCCTCAAACTTTTGACAACAAAAAAATAGGTAACTCCACCTTGGCGAACCCCACCACCACACCAAATATGAGCCTTTCACAAAGAACAAATAAAGTGAGGGATATCACCCAAATACACGATCGCCACCAACAAAATACTAATGGAGATTTTTTACTAGTTTTGAGGCCTCTTCCAACCAAACCCTCAATTTACTCTTTAATTTTTTTGGTGTGAAAAAAATCTTAGCCAAATGTTTACATTTCGTTGCTAAGATCTTTGGCAACAATTTTTTTTCATAATAATGTCGTGGCTAAAGGTATATGAGAACAAAAATGAGTTTCGTGGCCAATAGTAAACATACTGGCCAAGAAAAAAAATCATAGCCTATTGTGCACCTTTTCGTAACGATTTTTCTCATTGGTGTTTATCGAAAAAATATGTAGCAGATGGTACAATTTTGTGGAAAATTGTCTCCCATATATTCTTAAAAATCCACGACTAAATAAGTTTTCAGTTTTTGCCACCACTAAAAATCGTTGCAAATAAACTTTTCACACACATTTGTCCACAAATAAAAATCGTGGCTAATGTTATATATATATTTTTTGTGGCTAATGTTATATATTATTATTTTTTGTGATTAATGCTATTATCATTTTTAATATTATTTTAACTATTATTATTAGTTTATTTTCTTTACAAATAGTTATCACAAATGTCATTTTCATAATGACAAATAACTAATAACATTAATACTTTGCGACATTTAACATGTTCATCCGCATATTCGAAAAATAATTAAAATGTAAAATCATGTTCACAAAGTACATCTATTTAAAATGCAAAGTGTTATCAACAAATTAAGGCCCCGTCTTTTTGCCAAAAAATTTACGCATGTCATAATATTTAATCGCAAAAATGCACCATTTGTGTGCCAAAAATTCCACTTAAAAGATAAATCATAATATCTAATAACAAAAGTTAACAAAAAAACCGACACGGTGTCTAATAGCAAAAATATTGCAATCGACATAACAATCTCCAAAATTTTCACTTCGGTTCATCGCATCCAAATATGTTTTTCCAATAAGAGTCCTCGTACCTTAATATCTGCAATTCATCATTAAAAATTGTCAGTTAACCTCTATAAATAAGAATAATAAAATCAATATTTATTACTTGAATAGAAAAAGATCTCTCGAGTGACATACCATTGAACTAAAGATTATGCGGATTGCATTTCTCTCGAAATAAGTAAGGATTGAATGATCTTATCAGATTCAGCCTGCTTATCTAAAATGGTGTCTATGAGTGCTCGTTGAGAAAATGCCTCCTCTTGTTGCTTCATTGTGTCCTCACGATGAGATGCAAACTCCATCTCTTGAGCTTTTAGGTGCTCCATCAACTCCTGTTGAGCTTTAACAGAGTCCTTAACAGTTTCCTCCAATTGTGCATTTTTTTGTTGCAAAGTTGTCTTAGAAGTAGTTGGTTTGAAACCATGCCCAAGACCATTAATATGCCCTGATCTCATCCTGAGCACACGATCCGCTATCTTGTCTTGGCTCAATAATGGACCCTCCTCAAATACAGACTCAAACTCAAGGTTTTTCATCTCGTCCTGAATAAAAGAAATGTACAATTAGCATCTAAACATATTCAAATTTTTGTAATATTTTATACCTAAAAAATGGGCATATTTTTCTTTATTTAAATGAAAACCAATATGTTCAAACTTAATCTCGCCCTCTCCTACAAAAAATATAACTCAACATAGCCTCCAATAAAATATTTTATATTTTAAAAAAAAATGACAGAATTTTCTTTGTTTTTACATTAAAACCAACCTCTTCAATCCATTTAAAAGTCAACATCAACACAAAATAATCCACCATACTTAATCCCAACTTCCAAATCAACAAATAAAACTCAACCTACTTAACATCCGCCTCCAATAACCAAACATACTTAACCCGATAGAGCGCGACAAAATAAATCACAATTTTACTTACATAGATTTCTTCGGCTTCAGGAGACATCCAATTCTCATTTTTACAATGGGTTTCTTTATAAAATTCGATTCTGTTACGCCAACATCACTGGCTGCCTTTACTTTCTGTCAAAATATAGTAAGTATATAATCAGAAAACATATTTAAGGAGAAAATATTTGAATCTAAAAGTAAAAAATATTACCAGTTCATGACGAACAACCACAAATGCCTTGGATCCCTTGTTGTGCCTTATAGTTGAATTTTCTTTTCTTTATTGTTTTTGTTTATCTCACAACGTTTCTACAATATATATATATATATATATACACACACACATATGATAAATCATTAAATCATATATAAAAGTTGTCATATTAGATAATTAAAATAATTGCAATGATCTTGTACCTCATATTTTGTATATATTTATTATACAAAATATGAGGGGTGGGGGATTTTGAGTTTATGTTTTGGGGGAAATGTTTTTCCCTAAAAAAACCCTCCTTTTATATGGTCCAGTTCGTGAACATAACCGAGCGAAAACGATCACGAACGAGTTCAGCTCGAACATAAAATGGTGTTCGAATTCGGCTTGTTTATTAAACAAACGAGATTTAATCGAACGAACCCGAGCTTTTCATTGGTACCATGTGGTATCTCATTGATGTCAATAAAGTAATCCACATCCAATGAATGAGTCTCGCAAGTGCGATACATTTCATATATGAGCTAATCATGGAAGATAAGATTTGTAGTTTTGTGACCATATCGCACATGTATCACAAAACCATTAGATGTGAAGTCCCACATTTCATGTTTGTAATATTTCACTATACGCAATGGGGAGGATGGAATCGATATGGGGAAAGTATTTTTACGATTTTAAGGAAGGTAGATGGATTTTAGATTGCAATAAGGTCAAGAAAGATCCATGATATAAGTTCATGGCATTCAAAGCAGGTCCAAGAACTTGCCTGCTTCAATTCTAAGGTCTTCTTCTAACCAGACTTTAGATTTTAGCTCTCTAATTATCTACTAGGCTAAAGATCCAAACTTAGATTGAATCCTTCTATATTTATTGAACATGAATCGGGCCCAAAGGTTTTAATATCAAGAAGCCTGTGGATAGGCACTTAAAGATATCAAATAGTGCGTAAGCTCGGAGGAGAACAAGATATGCTATCAAATTATTCAAAAACTATTCCTCATTTGGTTTTAAATGATTAGAATTATGATGTGCAATGTAAGGGGCATTAGAAATGAGGTTTTGGACTAAGCATAAAGATTTTTTAGAGGTGGTTAGAAGTAATTGGTGTTCGGAGTTGGAAGGTCGGACTATAAGGGAAATGAGGCATAAATTGAAGAAATTGAATAATACCTATATCTATACGGGTCCAACTTCTAGGAAAATATTTGCCTAGAAAAATAATCGTGCACTGCATATATTAGATCCTCTTTGATGATAGGCCAGGCACAGAGAAAACCAAACACATGTAAATAAACAGATGCAACCAAATGTATAAAACAAATGTAGTATTGGTTTTGAGCAAGTGATATGCATACTGGATGTACATTGTAAACAGTAGCAGGTGGGCATATTGATCAGAATTAGGTCCTTTTTTATTGTATAAAAGATAATCCTAATCTGTTTAGATGTACCTGCATCACTTACAATGTACTAGCTATGTATTTAATGAACATAGTTATGCGTGTAAGGAAAGTATATATTTAAATGACGTTGGAGCGTTTGGGATTGTTTGAGTGAGAGTTTTCTCGAAGAGAAGGTGGTAAGGGGTGGAACGAGAGAGACTTAACACTAGAGGGAAAATAATGAATTTTGGCATAAGTTGGAGCATCAGTGTCAATTCATTGTAGTGGTGCTATAGTAGTAAGAAGAAATTAAACCCGTTGGTTATTTAGACTGAGCAAAAATATCGCTAATAGATTTAGTACACGGAGCCTGTAATACATGCATATTATTGAGTCAAGATCTTGAAATGAGTTAATGGTTAATGGGCTTGTGTCGTGTATATTTGGTTTAAGTGTATTTGGTGTCTCAACTCGTTAAATATATTACCCTAATAAAAAAAATAGCCCAAACTTGTTAAGATGTTTATGTTATCGGTTTCGGATCGTGTGAAGAGTTTCCAGGTGGATTTGTGAACACGTATATGTTAGAGAGAGAGATGTGAATAATGGCAAGTCCAGATCGATATCATATACATTCTTATATGTCTTCGTAACCCCTATACTATATACACCAATGCCAACCCTAGATTGATAAGAGCACGTACTACAACATGAGTCTAGTAGTAGCATTTCAGGTTTAGAGAATAGATATATACATATGTATACACATAATTTACCTCGAATACCAGTAGCTATTTACTCGTGTTTGATGACAACAACTTCAAGAATGCCATCAGACCTAAAGTTGGGAAAAAATAGCCTTGGATCAACAGGTCCTGGGAAACTGAAGGATAGTGTGAACGGTTCAGGTGGGCATTGTTACAGTAATTATATTTTTAAAACCCGAGATTACCTGTTGAAGGCGAAGCCATGCGTGGATAGAGAGGGGCCATGGTCCCCCCCAACATTTTCAAAACCAGATTAGTTCTCTACTAATTTAAAAAAAGATGAACTTCTAGCTTCTGTAAAGCTGACTAACTTTTGCCCATCTTAGGTAAAATAGCTTTAACATTTGTTTATAGACTACATATAGATTAATAACTTTTGTACGGACTACGTATAGCTTACAAACTTTATAGCTTATTACCTTGTGTAGTAGTAGCCTTTTTTACTCATGGCGTGGGTTGAAGTGCAAAGCCCTTTGTATTTTTTGTTATGTTAAATACATGTTGTCCATAAACACTTCAATGTTCGTCTTCTCATTGTGCTGGAAATGCACCCTCTTATTTGTATGTATTTATAACTTTTGCTTTTTTATGTGTCTATATTTTTAATCTTTCTTTGTTAGATTTATAAATTTTGTGTGCACATGTATAAATCGTTTGTGAATTTATTTTTCTCTAATTTTAGAGCAGAAATCAGATTAACAAAAGATTTAATTCTTCCAAGACCATATCTGTAAAGTTTAGCCTTGCTCCGACTCCGGTCCCCCCCAAGTTTGGATCTTAGCTTCACCCGATGTCACGTCGTGGATATTAATCATTCCATGACACTCAACCTCGCAGCTAAACTGACCTGCCTGGCCCACAACAATTATTATAAAATCAAGTGTAATGCTAGCACGCATCAAACACATTAAAGTTCTTGTACATTATGTAGTTTAGTCAATGAATGAATAATAGTAAATATATACACAAATAATAGAAAAATACATATGTTTAGGCAGATCACATAGTAGGTTTTAGCGCCGAGGTGGGATTATTTCGAACACTTCGAATGATGTGATGATGCAAACAAGCTCATCGTTTAATGCGTGGCTAAATTGAAATATCTCGTAATTTCATCATCATTTGTCTCACTAGTATAAAAATATCAATAATTAGAACTACTAGAGTATATCTGAACTATCAAACAATTTTGTGGACATAGATGATGGAGTCATGGAAATAGGATGTCACACAACTTACCACTCGAATAATTTATGCTTCTTGTAAAGAAAAGTACGGAAAATGGGTATACGATCCACAATGCATAAGAAAGAAAGAAAATATATAGCATTTTCCCTTTCTCTAATTCTTTTCTATTAACACACCGGAGAAGAAAGAGACTCTTTATCATGTTTATTGAGATAGATGACTTATTAGGGTAAATAACTAAATATAGAAGCAACATCAACCTTAAACTCATAGAACAAAATAATCACATGCTCACGACTTGTGATCTTCAATTTTATACCAAGAAAAATTTCCAAACCAAAGTATTCTATAATAAATTGAGTTCAGACCATCTTATATATGGATATTAGTCACTAGTTTTGAAAAATAGTATGCATTATCGAGAAAACATGCATAACCAATTTACAAGACATGCTATGAAGTAAAATGCACTGGCCAATGAATTTCTTGTACACGCATACATTTGATAGTGGGGATGATTTTTGGCTGACACATTGATTTATGTCATATTATATTTGTGGTTTCCTTACAGGAAATCGAATGGTGATGTTCTGTTTCCATCTTCTCAAATTTCTCATCTAGATTCGAGATGTTGTTTCCATCATCGTGAAAAGTTCTCTCAAATCATCGCATAGAGATTCGTTGGCTTTTGTGGGCAAATTATAAGCTCGCATTTTTTTCAACTGGAAAACAATGTGGTTTTGCACACGTAGTTGCATACAAACCACAGGTACCAATAGGCACAAACACGTACCATGAGTGAAGATTAAGATGATATCAATTTGACATGAGGCAGGGGAAAAGTTATACACCTACACAAACACAAAGCTGTAAACACTCTCAATTTTATTCAATAAAACAATGACTCGAAAGGGATTACAATCTTCCTTTAAATAGACAATTAAAAGAGTCCTAAAGCTATCAAAAACCATAAAGATAATAAAGGAAATGGGGATAATTAAGGGAATCATATCCTTAACAAATCACCTAAAATCTCTCCTAGGACAACATAGAAAGCCAGCCGACCCTATCCTATCTCAGCTCTCCCATAATATCTGAAAATAAGAAAGAAAATTATAAACTTAATAATAAATCAAAAAGAAAATAAAACACTACAAGAAAAAGGCTTTTTCATGACATTTTTTAAGTGTCATAAAACGCATTTTATGACACTTTTTTTTAATAAAAAGCGTCATAAATTTGGGTGTCATAAAAGCGTCATATTAGGTAACAATTTTATATGACTTTTTTTTCAGAACTGTCATATATGCTACAAAAAAAGGTCATAATAAACTCTATAAGATGTCATATTTGATTTAAAAAGCGTCATGATAAATGATTTTCAAAATTTTAAAAAGGTCATACGAAAATTTTCATCACATGAGGGTTTAATATAAATGGTCCAAACTTAAACAGACAATAAAAAAAATTAATAACCAATATTAATGTCATAGTTTACAAATAAATCTAAAAAAAAATCAAAATTCATAAAATCATGTATTCAACATTCAATGTTACAATTGATACATTATAGATTATATCATTTTACCAAGAAATACAACACTCCCACCAACATTTTTTTTGTCTCACCTCAAACAAAACTAGATTAAATCAAATTTAGTTAACACACCAACCAAATTAAATTTGTCTATCAAAATTAAGTGTTCATCCTTAGTAATAATGGCTTCATAATTTTAGGCAACAATGCACTGAACTGCTCTTCCCGCTTACGTTCACTATCATTTTGTCTGAGAGCGATACACCTTTCACATGCCTCAAGTAGATGATCCCGCATAAATTCAAAACATCATATATAAATTTCTAGTGCAATGTAAAACACAACAGATGGGTCTAAGTGTGATTAACACACTATAAGACGCATAGGTGACTACTAATACACTCGACGATTTGCTTATTGGGTCTTGATTGATTCTTCTCAAAACTAAAGGCGCAAACATTAGTGTCACCGCCTCCACCAAATTTCGTAAAGGTATCAGCCACAAACTTGTTCAATTCATTTTATAGATTAGTTTATCTTCTTACTACTTCATGTTTGAATAGGGGATCATATTTCTGTTATTTGTTAAATCATATGATCATACTTTTGTTGTTTGTCAATTCATTTTTTGATTTGTTTGTCATTGATTCAATGTTGTGATTGATTAGTTTAAGGTATCTTCATTAGCTTATAAGATGAGGTTGAGAGTCGATGCTAGTCGTTCGACATTTTACTATGTAAATAAGAAATATTAATGTTGTGATATTGCTTAATGCAAATATGTACATATACATTATACCTGTAGGGTTTTTGGAATGTGCAACCGTTTTACATTTGTTAAACCATTTGATGTAAACTAGTGGTAGAGGTGTTTGTTGTATTCATTTATACATTATTTATCATTGATTTGGTATTTTGTTGTGACTGGTCAGTTTAAAAAATCTACTTTGTCTTATCATGAGGTCTTATCATGAGGTTGAGAGTCGATGCAAAGTCAAGATATAAACATTGTTCTCTATAAATCAGGAATCTTAATGTTGTGGTATGCTTGTATGTATATGTATCTATCGACTTGCTGAATGTGCGGTTGATTTCTGTTGTATGTTAATCACGTGATGTAAACTTCCGGTAGATAGGTCGGTGCTTGGCTATGTGATCATGGTTTTGTTTGTGTTGCAGTTCAAGCGATTCAGGTTGTGTATACATCACTCGACATTCCTTTACAGCTAACTGGTGGGGAATCGATTCGTGGAGATCCTTGTGCCGAGTCTTGGAAATGAATTAGCTGCCAGGTTTCAATGTAAGTGTATTTAATAAGACTTTTATTTTAACTTCCCGGTACCAATGCTTATCTTGTTGTTTCACACAAAAATCTTGCAAACACCAACTTAAGTGGGAATATTCCTTATTTAGTTTCTACCGTGGCTTCTCTGAGTTAGATGTAAGTGGCATTTTTACATATAATTACTACATTGGTCTCGTGCGAGGTCTTAGTGCCTCTTTTGAAAAATGACATGTTTTTAAGCCAAAGTCTAGATATTTTCAAATTATAGTCGTATTCTCAAATCAGGAGTCTCGTGATTACGTGGTCAGTTCCTATGAGTTACATTGGTCATTTCCTACAAGTTATATAAACAACTATATAACACTTTATATAACTATTATATAAACAGTTATATAAGAGTTTATATAACTATTCATATAACAATTATATAAGAGTTGATAACCTCGGTTATATAAGAATTTGTCTCCAATATTTGGACAAATTCTTCTCTTGACTGTAATTCAGTAAAATTAAAGTAGATGGGGTGTAATCAGATCTGATACCAAGCATATATCATACTACCAATATTTATTTAGAAATGCACTATATGCATCCTAACCCGTACCCACCTGGATAGTCTATCAGAATCCATATTTGCAAATGGTGAAAGAAGCTGTTGAAGTGCTAAAATTCGATAAGTGTACATTTCCAAATGGTGAAACAAGATGTTGAAGTACCGCAATTCGTTCACCAACCTTATCTTTCATTCCTATCATAAGAAAAATATATGCACACATATATTAAAATACATTAAGACAATTGAGTCATAGTAGACAAATAAATCCAAAGTCATCAATCTATTACAAATGTTGTATCACTTTATATCTAAGCATAAAAACTATAGGGCTATTACTGTAACAAATATATACCCACCATTTATATAAATACACAAACAAAATATATAAATAGATATAAACATAAACATCACCACAGTCTCACAACAGTGCTGGAACATAAAGACAATCAAATATGATATTTTTATCATCAATATATTTTGAGAAAGTTGGATCTTTAACTTATATATTAGTTATCATCTAAAAATTAAAGTTCAAATATGATAAGAAAACAGATATATAAAAATAGGGTTCGGTGAGAGAGATATTGAGTTCAAAGGGGGAAAATTACAAAATCTGAAATATTTATGAGTAGCTTTGGAGGTTTATGAGTTGATTTGAATATTTGTTTTGGAGGTTTATGAGTTGATTTGAATATTTGTGGGTGGTGGAAATCACCTGACCAAAACTTGTGGAGGCGTGATGGGACACCTATACACACACTTTTCAATAGCCATAAGTGAGATACAACACTTTTCAATAAAGGACAACAAAAATTGTCCATCATGTCTATTCTCAACACTAGACAACGAAAGCTCTCTCTCGGTAATGACTGAATGCCTCATTAAAATGACATATAAAATAGAACCATCTATAGTAAAGAGGATAGTAGAGGCATATACCTTGATGGTGGGACCAAATTAGAGGCTTTAGAGGCCTAACATCTCGATCCCCTATTCAGTCTAGGAGGTGATGCGGAGTCTCGGGATCCTGATGCATCTTCGGGTCTACTCGGAGGATGAGTATTCTTCCCCACATTTCTCTTTTCTCTTTAAATATCTAGAGATAAGAGATGATTTCAAACACCACTGGGATAGAACCAAACTGACCTAAAAAAATGAGCCTAGGGCTGAAGTACAACTCAAAGTACATAGAAGTAACCCAAAATATATATCGAAGGTATTTAAAAATCAAAACAATCACTCAAATACCCCAAACAGCAAAGGAATCATCTAAACAACTCTAAAGAATAATTAAATCTATGAAAACCAAAACAAATCAAAGACTTACCAGGAGTTTCAATTAGCAAAAAATCAACGTGGTGATCCTAGAGCACAAAAACTCCAACCCATTAAATCATAAAACTCCCTTCTTCTACTACCATCACCAAACCCCACCGCCATAACACTAATCACCTATTCAATTAATTTATTCTCACATCTAATTTACATAATACTAAGAGATGGATAGAGTAACTGGTATACTGATTAGCAAACATTCACAGCAGCTCTGTTGCATACTGATCACATTCTGTTGCATATCGATCTGTTGCATAATTATACATAATCTATTGCATCATTCAGTCCTATCAATATGTTGCATAATTATACATAATCTGTTGAATGTTGATCACATTCAGTGCTATCAATCTGTTGCATACTGATTTTCATACAATTTTGTGATGATTTGCTCACACCCTCTATTAATATGTTCTAGTATTTCATCTGTGAATCCCCATTCCAATATATGGTGCTATCAATCTGTTGCATACTGATTTTCAGACAAAATTTTATGATGATTTGCGCACACCCTCTATTAATTGTGGTCAAAGAAGCTTAAAATCAAGCAGTGGAATACCCGTGGAACCAAAAAGAAATATAAATTAAAGATTGAAAATAAATATTTAACAAAAATTGAAGAGGACATAAACGAAAGATCACTTAAGAGGTGATGCACACCTATAGTAGAGAGTAAACTCAAGTAGAGCAGTATCAAACATACCACTTCACTCAACGATATCACTTTGATAGCAACCATCTCAGAAGTTCTTAAATCCCAAACTTTGTAAACAGACACATACGAACCTTACTTGCCATTTCCCCAAAACAAAATCTATCAAAAACTTTATAATTAAGATGTTATATAACTAAGATGAATAAGAAGATGAAAAAATGTGATTAAAGATCCAACATGGAGACAAAACTGCTAAATGGATTGATATAAATCAAAACACGAAGTGGAATGACTACTTTACAAAATCAAGAACCCCCTCACGTGTGGAACCCAAACATACAGACCCAAAACATAACGTCTGGAACAAGTCCTTTCCAAATGTTGTGACGTAGTCTAGTTCTCATGCACAACTAAAAATGCATAACACAACACATGTTATCTGACTTAGTCAAGTTCTCATTCGCAATTCATGTTATTTATAAACAGAATCCATTAGGCTTATACTAGTCCTTATTGTATTTAAAATTCAAACTCTCCTTGTATTTATCCTAATTAGTTATAATCAAAATTATGTACATGATAGAGCAGAACACAACTAAAAATGCTACAACAATGGACACTTTATCAGTTCCTCAAACTTCAATGCATAATGCCACAATCAACATAATGGAATGATTAGATAAAGAACCTAACATGCCTGCACTGGAAAAGGGGCTGGTTGTGGATGGAAAAGTCATTCACACATATACCTTAGCTGATACAAATCATCATAACAAGGGCTCTCAGTATAAACTTAAAAATAAGATAGTAGCTTTGTTTCAGAAAATTTAAAATGGAGAGGTGTATAAGAAAGACAAGTTGCTGAACCAAATCCAAAACAAATCTTAGGAGCATACAACCATCCACAAGTAGGGCAGTCCTACCTCGATCTTGGGAGGGACTATAACATTTAGTTCACCAACCTTATCTTTCATTCCTATCACTAGAAAAATATATGCATACATATATTAGAATACATTAAGACAAAAGTATATATACTAAGCAACAAGTATGTTATGTCCAAATGAGTCACAGTAGACAAATAAATTCAAAGCCACCAGTACAAGACATGAGGGTGATTTGGACATGTGTAAATAAAGTAAAGATCATTGTTGGCAGCAAGCTAGTAGAGATAATAGAGTTTAATAGATATCACTGGTAGGAATTCTTGAACAACATCTGCCTTATTCATAATTGATAGTTCTTTAATAAATTCAAGTTATCTAGAGATAATAGAGTATATTAGAGAAGTGGTCCCATAACCATCGTAAACAACATCATCAATTGGCTCTTCTTCAGTAATAGAAGCTCGAGATTTCCTTAGAAATCTGGTAGGAGTCGTTGCCAAAACATCCACAACAATAGAGTCTGAAATGATGTTATTTTCCAAAAACACTTGAGCATAATTCGAATTTTGATATTCCTCAAGCGGAGTAACCTTTATGGAGTAAATTTGAAGGAATTGGGACATGCCACACCAATGGTGATGACCTTCTCAATACAAAACATTCACACCTTACCCTCTCTAAAAATATAATTATTATATTGAGACATGCCACACAAACTACTTTAATCAATACCATAACTAAACTTTATATTATTATAAAATATCATTTTTATAAAAGCTTACTCGAGACACAGAAGAACATCTGTGGCATATTGAAGCCCCAATGATCCCCGTACGACTGAACGCATGCTATTGGAAGAAATGATTTCCCACACACATCAATCCCCATCTTTGAGCTAGTGAGCTTTTCATAGTTGCCTGCAATCATAACAAAGGTTACAACATATTCATAATCGTAATACAACAAAATATATCAAGACAACTTTTAACTCTTCCATCTGTAAGTGACCAAACTGCTGAACCAATCAACCATATTAGTTTGCATTCCCATGATCACTGAGTTTAACACAAACCAATCAATCTCCACACAATACCACATAACAATAATGAAAATTAAGGAACTCACACTCCATTATCAACTACTTACAGAACTAATAAAAAAATTTATAGCAAATAAAAGACACGTTCATGATTTCATTCTACCAGAATTTAAAAACTAACAGTCATTAAAGCAGGTACTAGTTAAATAATGAAAAATAATGAATTTAGTATAAACTAAACATTTAGTCATTTAATTAAATTAGCACACACCTTCGGCATTTGCGGAGACACGAGACAAATACAAAAACTCAGGGGACAAAAATATAGCTCATCATCCAATAGGTCCCACAGCTAAAGACCTAGATTCATTATCCAATACTTCGTGGCATACAAAAAATACATGGTGTAAAGGTAAATTGAAACCCTCGCTACCAATACAAAAACTTGTCAATCTCAGGGGACAAAAATACAACTCAATAATAAACTGAAGATGATGAAAAAACTCGTCAATTCTAAAAAGTCTCATCAATAAAAAGAGCAAGCTACAAAATCCCATATATGGTCTTGGAATTTGCTAAGAAATAAAATAAATTGCATGTGCAAAACCCAAATTCAAGAAAAAAAAATACATTTAAAGGACATTAGAAATAATATATAATCAAACTTAATTGGTTCCCTAGTATTTTCACTTGGACTATATTTAGCCCAGCATACCTAAAATTGTAGTGGTAGATATAGGACTATTAATTTGTCATCATAATCCACATTTTTAAAACAGAAATGACAATATAGAAAATCTATAGAACTAACTAAAATACTAAATATGAGGGTCAAACTGGAGTGGGATTATAAACTGATTCCCGATAAAGAATATAGATCTCTACTGATATGATGATCTATAATCCTTACACGCGATCAGAACCTTGTCAATTGGGCAATGTTGATTACAATTGACGTGAAGTGTCTTTTGGGTTTATTATGCATTGATAACCAAAATCTAATATGCATACATGCAAGCAAACAATTTATTCAACAAAATACAAATTGATTTAAAAATAAAATTCTCACATGTTGTTTCAAAATATGCACTATAAATGTAACAATGTACAAGGGTTGCATTGGTTTCATGCAACCGCCCCAATTTGCAATTTACATTATATGGGAACAAAAGAAAATGTAAAAAAAAAATGGTACTAAGCAGTTTGGTCACCAAGATTAAAATAAAATCTAAGTAAAAAATTGAAATTGGGAAAATTGAATCTCAAAGACAATCACAATGTACAAGCTCAAAGACAATCTCAAACGACGACAACGACTGAAGCTTTGGAGACAATGACGACGTCTAAGGCCGAGTCGTTCAGTTTGCAACTATTGGTACAACAATTATGGTTAAACAAAGAAAGGGAGGGGGGGCTACATTCGAATAATGAGTGAACACAAATTCAATTGATTTATAAAAAATCTAGCCATGTGTTAACTCAAAAATTCTCCATCTACGAGGACCAATCAGAAAAGGACACATGTCATCCTACGTGGCAATATTCGGCATCCGAGGAGAGTTGGTCGGCATACCAACCAGGAAGATCAAAGGATAATTATGCATTTAATGTGCATTAATGAAGATGGCAGCGCATTTAATGAGCCTTAATGTACATTTATATTGTATAACAACACATAGCATACCAAGCAATTCAACAATTAGATTCGTTGAATGTAGACATAATGTATAAATGTCTACATACAATGAATCTCTTTATCTCCCATCACTATAAATATATGTATTCCTTTAGCCAAAAAGAGGAAGGGGAAAAAAATAATGGAGATATCCGACAACGATGAGAGACCATACACAAGACACACATCCTCTCTCTCTCTACACCATATTGTGCTATTGTAAACCCCTGGAAATAAAATAACAGTGGACGTAGGCTTTATTCATAGCCGAACCACTTTAAAAACCTTTGTCTCTTATATGTTTGATGGGAATGTTTATCTTCATCTTTAATCTCATCCTCATCATTTATCTGCTGTTGACGCCACTAAAATGACAGTGGCCATTTTCTGTCTTCAACAGATTGGCGCCGTCTGTGGGAACGTGTTACAAGCATCGTTCTCCATCAAAAGCTAAGTTTTTATCTTCTCTACGTATAACTAGTTATATGCACGCATCTTTTTGTTCAAATCATGATTCTTATATGTTTATATCCATAAACTTAGAGATCAAATCAATTATATATTGTGCATACATCTTTTAATTCAATCATGATTTATATTCACAAATTGTTGAATCTAATTTTACAAATCAGCATAAATGTACATTTCATAATCACAAAGTTTGAGAAATTTGTGTACATATTATATTATTTCTTCTTTAAGGAGATAAAATAATTTCTCTATATTCATAAATCTCTTTTATATGAGTATATACAAATTTGATTCATTTGGAAATCTTTTAATTTAGTCATAATTTTTATATGCACTAACTATGTGATCGATTTCAATTTAGGGATCTGGTGAATTTTAGACTCATAAATATTATACAAATCCTTGCATCTATGGATCCACTTGAAGATTTTCTGAACAAATATGTTAGGATAGGGATAAGCATTAAGAACGATTATGTATTTTCCATTCCAATATTAACATGAATCGAATCAGACCCATTTCTCTCTCTTCAAGAAAACTATATTCTCTGCACAAATAATCATATTATGTAATTGTGTTGATACGATCAATTTTATCCATATATGAATAATTAATTATATGTTGTACATACATACATACATACATCTTTTGATTCAGTCATGCTTTTTATCGTTATAAACATAAATTAGTTGTCCAATTTTTCATTTATCAAATCTGCAAAATATTGCAAATCACGATTTTATTAAATTAGTGGATCGTTTTTTATTTCCAAATATGAATAAACGAAAATTTCATAATCACAAGTCCATTAAAGATTTTTATGGAGACACGTTTATGTACATCATATTTTTATTAGAACACGAGATATTTTGATTGTTATCTCTCACATTATTATCTGGAAATTTAAATTGTCCAATATTGAAGCCGATGCACACTATATATTGGTCGGCTGAATAATTATTCTAATCGTAATTTTTATATGATTCAGCCTCAACAGGTGCTCAGGCAAAATTATCTGCCCATACAGTTCTTGGATGCTCATTAATAGCACATAAAGACCTTAAAAGGTCAATACCGAACAAAAACAACGCAGCTAGACTGCACACAGCACAACAGCAAGACTGCAAATAACAATTCAATTGGCACCATCAGATTCATTTCATACATGCCCCAATCCTGGGCATAGAGCTTCATACTAGACTTAATCGAGTTAAGAGAAGAGATACATGTAGGTCTTTCTAATTAACAATTCAAACATCTATTCCTCAAACACTCGTACTGAGCTAAAGAACACATGTAGAAATTCCCAAGTTGGAATTCAAACAGATTCTTCAAAAGCCGATAAGAGTCATATGATGGAAGAAATGTAGAAATTCATAATTGAAATGTCAACATATATTCTTCTTAAACACTTGAACTGAGTTAAATAATAGAAGCCAGAAAATGCAAACATGCAAAGATCTCAGGGAGTCATTTCATGGAATATTTCCTCGGCCTTATTTTTCCAGCAAGACCAATATATTTTAAGGCCAAGAAAGTACTCAAAGTTCATATTCCACACTTGGGGGCTTCTATTACAAATTCAGTTGTTCATTCGGTGGCACAATAGCATAACATCATGCAGTCGAGTATCAAATTAAACTCCACAAACTTACACGGAGGCATATTGAAGTTCAGGAGTCAAATTCAGCATATACAGCACTGAGATCTTTACTACTGTCCCGATCAATAATGAAGAAGAAGTTGTATGAAAATGTTTCGAAGTCCACCACTAGCTTGGTACTAACAAGATTGAAGAGTTGGGTTCAAAAGCTAATATGTTACTCGGCAAAGTATTCAGAGGAGCATAAATAAGAAAAATCAAGCACGTAAAGTTAGCATTCAGTTGCTCGACACAGGAAGCAGTTGGTCGGCTGGTAAACCAATCAACATACTTGAAGATTATGACAAGCTACAAGCTGAATACTATGGCATGGCTGCATCCAAATTCCCAGGGGTGATACATAGCACACGTTCACTTGACGAACGGAGTTCCTCTAAAGAAAGATTAGCAACCATCGATCAGCCTGCATCATATGTCGTCCATGAGATAATGCACTTTATGTTGAACAAATCAAGAAGGTAGATCAAGAATTTCACGAGCACCAAGAAACACTGCAGAATAAATACTCCATCCTTTCAAGTAAACCATCAAGCACGGAGCATTGGGGGCTTCTGTTAACGCAAAAATTCTCCATCTACAATTACCAATCAGAAAAGGACACATGTCATCCTACGTGGAAATATTCGACACTCGAGGAGAGTTGGTCGGCACCCGAGGAGTGTTAGTCGGCACCCGAGGAGAGTTGGTTAGTACCCGAGGAGAATTAGTCGGCACCCGAGGAGAGTTGGTCGGCACCCGAGGAGAGTTGGTCGGCATACCAACCAGGAAGATCAAAGGATAATTATGCATTTAATGTGCATTAATGAAGATGGCAGCTCATTTAATGAGCCTTAATGTACATTTATACTGTAGATGACAACACATAGCATACCAAGCAATTCAACAATTAGATTCGTTGAATGTAGACATAATGTATAAATGTCTACATACAACGAATCTCTTTATCTCCCATCACTATAAATATATGTATTCCCTTAGCCAAAGGGGGAGATCCGACAACGAGAGATCTAAGAGAATGATGAGAGACCATATGCAAGATACACCCTTTTTCTCCCTCTCTCTACCACATTGTGCTATTGTAAACCCCTGGGAATAAAATAACAGTGGACGTAGGCTTTATTCATAGCCGAACCACTTTAAAAATCTTTATCTCTTATATGTTTGATGTGAATGTTTATCTTCATCTTCAATCTCATCCTCATCATTTATCTGCTGTTGACGCCACTAAAATGGCAGTGGCCATTTTCTGTCTTCAACAGATTAGTGGCGTCAACACCATGTAAACAAGGGTACAGGTAACAACATAAAACTACAAATTTTATATCATGTAAACACAATTATATGTAGTAACTAACAAACTATTCCATTTGATACAAACTGAAAAAATCATCTGTCTTTACCCATATATATACACATGTTTCGATACATAAACAATAACACATAACTTTGGTGATAAGAATCTTAATAATGATTGGGAGGGAAGGATAGTACTGTAATTCATGTCAAACAATTAATAAAATTTCAGCAAAATGTTATGTAATGACCATCAATAATACGAACACCAACATATCAAAACGTTCGTTTATAAAAATTTAAACTGGAAACAATATTGGTAACATTGGAGTGTTTGGAGTTGGATAATTAGTCATAGGACAGATGCAATGTCAAGGTAATATCATAACCATAAAATTTAAATGCCTAGTATATTCAAATAGTAGTAGAATTTAACATTTCCTAAATAAGGAGGCCTTATAACTAAAACTCACCACGAGTATCTGAAGGTGTTTAATTTTGGTTACACATGACAATGAGATGACATGTAACTACCATTTTTTATATTTAGATATTAGATTAGATAACTAGCTACGAGTTAAAACGCAATTTGTCACATGTGTGCAACACAAATAAAACACCATTTAGCCTAAAAGCAATTTATGGAAACTATTTATTGACAGAAAAATGGAGAAAAAACTCTAGAAGTGTAGTAATGCCCATATCTCCCAAGTCCTTATGTAAATTCACCATCAAGTTAGCTAGGAAAAAGGTTGTATTACCATTTTTAACTACTTTCGGTGTCCATCTATTCTTCAAATCTTTAATAATATTTGTTGGCCAAACAATTTCTGAGTTCTAAGTCACATATAAAACAAATTATGTGTGACTTAGAACACAAAAATTATTTGACCAAAAAATATTTTAAAGATTCGAAAATACCATTTACAAATCTATGTATTTAATACCATTACAATGAAATCACTCTACAACATTGAAAAAATTAAAAGGAAGTAGAGAAAACATAAAATTCTATAGAAACCCGTTCTTAAAATAATAAGAACAAATATATCAATAGGAAATCAAAATAATAGATCACTACCAAACAAAATTCGAACATAGTTGAGATGACTGAGCTCCTGTAATCACAGATGAAACTTTGTTTGTAAGATTGTAAAAATTTGGGTCCAATTTCTTTAAAACAACTAGAAATAAAATATCTTGCAATTTCTTTGCAAACCCTACAAAATAAAGTAGAAATCGAACCCTAGAAAATAAAGTAGAAAATCAGGCGGCTATGCAGTTGGCAAAACAAAGACAATATGAGATACAAGGCTTGAATGTGGAATTTTGCTCTGGGGGAGCAACAAAGTTATCAATTTCCCCTAAAACGGATACATTTGGAATATTTTTTACTTCAAACATACAAACATTAGGAATATCGACATTATAATATCAAGAATGTTGAAGGTATTATAGGTCTGAACACTATCTTGAATATTTTCAGGATTAGTTGGGATAAGGACTGTACAGAGATACAAAATTTCACTTTCCAGTTTTATTCTTCAACAGAGACTCATCAAGTGTGTGTCTATTTGTTGAAATTTTGGCCATGCGATTATCTTTGCAATTAAAGAGATGATATTGGCTTTCATTGCTTAGTGGTTTCAAGATTTTCAATCTCTCTGAGGGTGTTACAATATTTCTTTTTTAAAATTTTCAACACATGTATGGTATTACGACCCTCGGAGCAGGCGGACCAGGCAGAGCTACTTCAAGAGCTTAAATCTTGAAACAGTGTGAAAACTAAAGAAGGATAGAGAAAATGCATCAGCCTTAGAAAACAAAGAGGAGATCGTCAAAAGAATGGAGATGAGATCGTGAGGGAGAGGGAGCTCTGCGTGAGAGAGGATAGAGGAGAGCGTGAGGGAGAGGGAGTCTTGATTGAGGAGAATTTTGGAGGAGGCGGGAAGTCGTGAAAGACAAAAAAAAATTAGTGAAAAACTCTGCTTCTAAATTTTTGGGGAGAAAAAAAGTGTCATAATATGTAACCTAGGTTAAATATTCTTAAAAAAAAGGTCATAATATCTATAATCAAATATGACTTTTATATTTTAATTGTCATAAAAAATAATACTAATATGTATAAAATGACATTTTATATTAGAAATTTCACATTAATAATAACATTAACCTTTAAATGGCATTTTTGTAATAAATGTCTTTAAATTATTTTTTCGAGCGTCATAAAAAGGTGTTTTTCTTGTAGTGAAAATTCTATTGTTCCCTTGCATTCTCATCATAAAAACTAACATATAAGCATTTATATTACAAACTGGTCATGTGAATTCAGGTCCAAGCGTTGTGTGTAAACATCCCTATCTCCTGATGAGATTAAATCCAGTGGGGACCAACACTTGGTAGGTAGGGTCCTCACTTAGATAAAGGAAATGTGGCTAAAGTCGGGGGGCAAAAACACAAAATTCTTCAATTGTGTCGGGGCAAAGCATCAAAGATCATCTATTCATAGAATTAAAGATTCTTCGGGTTCCTGGTTGCTAGATCATGATTAAAAACACAAAGGTTAATTTTTTTGTGATATTCTTTGCAACGAGTAGGTGGACATTATAAAATTCCATTAAATTAGATTAGAAGGGCACTTGATTTATTACTTTGTCTATCCATAGGATTGTCACAATTGATTGCTTGATACAAATGTGCAGAACCTCCGGATCGCATGGCTTGTACAATGGGAGGTTGCACATCTTGTACAGTAACATATTGTAACTCGTCTAGGGTTGTTGTAGATGATCAAGTTGATCTAATCCTCCTAGAACACCCCGGTGCCATGCTAAATGATCTACAATAGAAAGAGCAAGTTATGAAGTGAGTGAATAGTAATTTTTTCGAAGTAAATAAAAATTCTAATCGTTTAACAATATCGTACAACTGAATTAGAAAAATCATTTCAATTATGCTAAATCTAATTAAAAAACAACCTGAAAATAAAAGTTTGTGTAGGTCTTTTGGGTTGAAGTGTTTAATTAAATCTAATTAAACACATTTGACATTTAATAAAAGTTTGATTAGCAAAACCTCAAAGCCTTAATCACCTTTGGCATATATAAAATAGAGTGAAGTAGTGATGTCGTTGCTTATTATGTGGAGAGGATGAGCTTCCTGAAATTTAAATTGGGTACGATTGTGTGAACATGTTATTGAACCCGCTGTATGCTAGATCTATTTAAGTTGTTTACTTAACTTTTGTATTTTTTTAATTATAGTTAGAACTCATTATTCTTTTTGATGTCATTTATAAAGTAATGATTTTATTCGATGATGTTCAATGTCTATAATGTGTTGTATGTGGGTAAAACAGTATGTGTTTGTTAGGTTCAATCAGTATAATGTTATAGAGAAAACGAAGGATTCTTAAACTCTATTCCTGTAATGGATCAACACCTGGATCTAATTGATGATTTCATACTTGTATATAAATTTAGAAATCAATTTCTTAAAAACTGCCTATAGCTTCAATCATCCAATTGGAGTTATTTTTTCTTTCATTTTGTGTTAATTTGAATTTTATTGTATCAACTTTTTAATTGCAATCTCTATTATATTTTTTATGATACAAATCTATATTTTTAGTTTGCATAATGTCAATTATACAAAATAATTGATAACTTCCTCTAATTGCTTGCTCCATAATCGTAAATCATTTCAGAAGAGGATTCTAGGTCAGTGCTTTTTCTTTACAATAATTTGATGTTTTGATTATATTTTTCCTCTATTATTAGTGTTGATGTTTTTGGTATTTTTTTTATTTGTGCAATCAATGTTTAAAGTGCAACACTTTATCCCAGTTTTCCCCTTTATTTTGTTTGCTATTGTATATGTTCTCTTCGTTTAATAGTATATTAATCTTACCTAAAACCAACTGATCACTCTAAGCAAACAAACAACTTGTAACCACAAACAACTATGTAGAACAATTCTCTTTGTTGGTTTGAGGTGATTACAAGAAAGAGGTTAAAGCATGCATTCACATTTTTTTTCATATCATATATACAATAAATAGATACTTTATTCATATGCAAATAACAATAAGCTTAATTGAAATGAGATCATTAATTCACCCTACTATCTATCACTATACACTTGCATCCGAAGACATTTCAACTTCTAAATCAAAACAGTGCATTAAGGTATTCATACTACAAGGTCCGCTGCTTTACGATGCATAATGTTGAAGAGGGTAATGATGAAGGACTAAGTTCTAAATGCCAGAATATAACAACTTACTCTCACTACCAATGTAATCCGTTGACAACAGTGAAATTTGCCTCCATCCTTTATTTAGGGTGTCATTACAACACATTTAAATTTCATACAAGACAAAGAGCCAAAACTATAATATTATTTCCCTCTCAATCGATTTCAGTCAAAATTCAAATCATAATTATATTCATAATGGTCTGCTTACAACAGAATGCCAAAACTCTTCATAGAACTTTCCAACTAAGAAAATAAACCAAGAAAGACAAAAATAAGATGTCTTAAGCTATCCAATTACTAATTATGCTAAATCTAATTAAACAAACAACCTGAAAACAAAAGTTTGTGCTAAGTGCTAAGGCATTTACAATTTCTAAGCTTACATTAGAGTTTCATAAAGTTTTGAAACATGCATAATTTCATAAATGTATGCATCTGTGTTTTGGTGTACGTGTGTGTGTGAGAGCGAGGGAGAGAGGGAGAGATAGAGAGTGATACTTACCTTAAGAAGTTGGGCAAATGAGCAACGACGGAGGTGCCACGGCAGCGGTGGCAGAGTTGCTGCAGAGGAGCGCTGATAGAGTTGGTGCGGAGGTAGAGAAAAGGTAAGGGGAAGAGAAGATCGGTGGGGGGTGCCAAGAAGACACCAGTGGGGGGAGGAAAGGAGATCTAGGGAGGGGGAGGGGAGGAATAGATGGGAACCCAGAGAGGTAAACGAGGGGGAATGGGTGGGAATGTGGTGTTGTTTTAGTTTTAGGAATTTTTTTTCTTATTTTGCTCCCAAAATTAAACTTTTGGCTACACAAATATTTTATAACAAAATAGTATATCAATTATCCGAGAAATATTTCGTGGTTGACTTTAATTATTTCGTTGGGAAAAAAATTGTGTTTTATATCTTGTGCGGAAAAAAAATGGCGACTATTTTTTATTGACAATTTGGCAACGAAATTTGCTAATTCGTGGCCAATATTTACTTAATGACCACAATTTAAATTTCGTTGTTAAAAGTGATCATTAGCCACGAAATTATCTTTGTAGACAAATAAATCGTTGCTAAATGTAATATTTGTTGTAGTACCTATAATGCTCAACCGCTATCTAACCATCGGTTGGTAACTGAAAGTCAACTTCACTCTCTTTGGAAGATATGGACATCCCCGACTTTCCTTCGAATATCTATCATAACCCAATGTATGCCTCCCACGCATACTAATGGCACAAGAATGGAGTTTCATATTTCTATCAATACTACTGCTAGCCAAAGTCATGTCCACCATCCTAGGTCCGCCTTTCTTTGAGGACTGCTATAATTTTGATTGGCATATCAAATCAGATTGTACTGTCTCAGAATGATGTGCAGTCCCCTCACAACCCAAATGAGATCACCTATCAGAAGTACTCCAAAAATTCAAGACCCGCTTGCATACTCCTCCATTGCCAAGATTTAAATGCGAATTTTCACTAGCCAAAATAGAAAACTCCACAAACTCTCCAAATGTTACTATATTGCCTTGGAGAACATATAAGATTTTCAACTTGGTAACCTTGTATATACAACAAAAGAAAACCTTCCACAGCCTGCATACCTCGACATGATGATACCATTTTGTACCATGCGAAGTCTAGTACATCCACCGACATAGGGTTCACCCGAATAATTAGAATATGTAGCACACCATACAAAGTTCCCACTAACCCATGAAAATTGAAGGCACTCCCATCGCCCGTCAAAATAAAACTAATTTTCACCTCTTTGTAGGAGGATAAAACATCCCAATTGGGGAACGTGTGAATTGAGAACCATAATCAAGAATCCAAATGTCATTAAATGACTAATCAAATTGGGTTGCCGTAAGAGCATAATCGTCATCTTCCGAATCACTTGCATCTGCCACTGCTGCGGTTGCATCTTTAACATTTTCTTTGCCTTTTCCATTCTTGCCTTTAAGTTTAGGACAAGTGGCAATGATGTGCCCAGCCTCGTGACAGTAATAACACTTCCAGTCCTTGTTCTCCCTTGACTTGGACCTTGAGATCTTAAAACCTCGATTCTCTGGTCTTCCACGGATGACTAAGCCCATGGAATCACCTTCACCCTCAACAACCACTACACCAAAAAGGTTAAATTATAACCTTTGAGACGCTTAGCCTTGTCATGATCATTGATCGTGACAAGTCTATGACAAATACAGTTGTCACGGACTTATCACGGTTAATGACCGTGACAACGTTAAAAAGTTGTTACGGTAAAAGACCTTGACAGGTCCGTGACAACTCTTTTAACAAATAACCCTAACGCCTTTTTTCCCATCGTTTACCTTCCCTCTATTTATCTCTTTTCTCTGCACGACGGTTCTATCTCTCTCTACGTTTTTAGGTCATTTTCTCTCTCTCTCTATCTCTTTCCTTGATGTATATGTGTGTGCGTGTGTAGGTGTAGGTGGGTATGTGTGTGTGCCCACTGCATGTGTTTGTGTAGGTGGGGGGGGGGGGGTAGGGGTGTGTGCAGGTGTGTGGGGGTAGGGGTAGGTGTGTATGTGTATTAAATTTGAATTTGAATTAGACGATTCGATGTGCCCCGAACTAATAACATGAATTGCATTGGTATTGATATTGAATTTGATTTGAATTGAATTGAAATTGAACGAAATTGAAATTGAAACTGAAATTCAATTTCAATTGAATTGAATTGGTATAAATTGAACTTGAATTTGAATTGGTATTGATATTGGTGTAAGTTTGTTATAAATTAAAATTGAATTTGAATTAGTATTGACATTGGTATAAATTGGTGTAAATTGGTATAAATTGAAATTAAATTTGAATTGGTATTGATATTGGTATAAATTGGAATTGAATTTGAATTGCTATTGATATTAGTTTAAATTGGTATAAATTGAAATGGAATTTGAATTGGTATTGATATTGGTATAAATTAGTATAAATTGGTATAAGTTTTAGTTCTTATGCGTACTTTAAATTAAATGAAACATACTTTAATTTACATAATTAAATGAAATCTCTTGAATTGTGATAAGATATAATTAAATGAAACATATTTTAAATTACATATAGTGCAAATAGATACTAGCTTTCTAGTTCTTATACGTACGCATTCAATATCCCTTAGACATGTTCAAGAGTTATTACCCCTGTAATGAGATCTCTTGAATTGTCCCATTTGGACAGTTTGAGACTACATAGTTTCTGTATAATAATATTCTTAGTGGCTTAAACTTGTTACTTTTGGGGGGAAGTTCTGGAGTCGTATCTTCATGTTCTCGGGTTACATACTAGATGATGCGATGTTAATTGTTCTTTTAATTGATAAATTGAAATAACACTCAGACTTGTAAATTTATGTCGTGTACTTGGGGAACTATGGGGATATGCTGTCGAATTTTGCTCAAATTGGAACAATGTGCATGAGTTGTTAAGTATATTACAGAAATATACGATCTTGAATGGGATAGGAACATTCACCCTTTAGAGGAGATGGAGGAAATAGGATTTAATATTATAAATTAAATTTTAATTTCAATTTCAAATGCGGCCTTGAATGGGATAGTACCACTCACCCTTCATAGCATATGAGACCTGAATTTTCGTTGTTGTCTTTATTGATACCTGGGCCAAAGGCACCAAGTGAGGACATCGATGTCTACCTGGATCCTTTGGTAGAAGAATTAAATGAGTTGTGGAAAGAGGGTATGCAAGCATTTGACTCTTTTAAAAAAGAAGGATTTACGCTGAAAGCTATGTTGATGTGGGAAATTCATGATTTTTTAGCTTATGTCTGACATTATTCGGTTGTTTTGTACATGGTTATTTGGGGTGTCCTATTTGTGAAGAGGATAATAAATCTCTATGTCTCCTCGATAGCTCAAAAAATGTATACCATTTCCATAGGAGGTTTTTACCCCCCGCTCATAGTTTTAAGATTTGAGAAAGGTCACATTTTTTATCGGGCGGGGTTGAACATAGGCTACCACCGAGAAAACTTTCAGTCTCAGAAATTAAAAGTAAATCGTATGATTGTGGCCCTAATATTACATGTAAGAATCCTAAATATAAGAATGTCAAGCATAAGAAGACCCCAACTGGGAATGAAACCGAGACAAGAAAGGCATGGTCTAGGAGGTCAATTTTATTTGACTTTCCTTATTAAAAGAATAACCTGGTGCGCCATGTATTGGATGTGATTCACGTAGAGAAGAACATCACTGAACATACTGTGGGCACATGCCTTGGGGGGGAGTCATTCGAAGGATGGAGAAAATGCACGAAAAGACCTTAAAGAGTTGAAACTTAAGCCACAACTATGGTTAAAAGAAGATAGTAGGAGAAGGACATTAATCCCCCTGGTACGTTACTTTGACGAGTGAAGAAAGGAAGTTGCTTTTAGAAATAATATATAAATTGAAGGTTCCATCTAATTTTTTGTCCAACTTGCGAAGGATTGTGAATTATGCTACCCATGATTTACATAAGTGTAAGTCCCACGATTGGTACGTGATCATGCAATTGGTTCCTATATTGTTTAAGCATTGTTTCTCCAAGCACAAGGATTTGCGGAGGGCTATTATGCAAATTAATTATTGCTTCTCACTTTTATGTGAGAAGGTAGTCAATCGAGATCACATAGTGGCCTCAAAATTGACGGTGGCCTAAGCGATTTGTGTGTTGAAGAAGTACTTTCCCCCATCATTCTTTGACATAAGTGTTCACTTGTTAGTACACCCATACGATGAGGCACTTCTTTATGGCCCAGTTAGATATCGGTGGATGTATCCGTTTGAAAGACTAGAGAAAGTTTTCAAAGATTACGTCAAGAATACACAATACATTGAAGGATTAATTGTAGAGGAATACATCATCGTGTAGTCATCAATCTACACTCGGGAATATATGCCTGACTCGACCAGCATGGATGACATTGATGAGTTCATCAATGAGGGTGGTCATGTGATGGACAAACGAGTGAAATTAATGAGTTTGCAACATGAACAAGTAGCTCGTTATCTATTTGACACACATGAAGATGTCGAAGAATGAAAAAAGTAAGTTTATATTATTTTAACTTTTACATTATTTTAATTTTTATACATGATCAATTTTGTAATACGTTCGTCATGATCAATGCAGAAAATATGAAGCATGGGTGAACAATAAAAGACGAAAAATAATGGCACAATCATATAACGAATTTACGTTGTGGTTGTCACACGAGGTAATTATACTACAAATTGTCTGTTATTAAATGTCACATTACAATAAAGCTTTACAACTAACCTAATTAATTTATCTATATTCTCAGCTCTTAAAGACGGGTGATGCGACAATAAGGCTTGCTAGTCTAGCCAGTAGACCCTTCTTCATGGCACAAAAGTACAAAAATATTGATTTAATGGTTACGTATTCGGTACAAGGGTGTACGAGGAAAATGCAAATGTACAGAACTCAAGCATTTCATATAAGGCTCTTACTTATTTTCGAGTGAGCGTGAAAGATAAAGATCTCATTGAAGCTTAAATGAGTTACAATGGTGTAATTCAAAATATAATTGAATTGGACTATATAAGCTTCAAAGAGGTTATGTTTTACTGTGATTAGGTAAGAGTTGAGGATAAAAATGCTTGTAAAGTTGATCCTGTCACCAATTTGATACTGGTTGACTTGTCCAAGTTGAAGAGAAACGAACACGTGAGCCATGAGCCATGAGCCATGAGCCATTTGTTTGTGCTTTTCAAAAGGTCAAGCAAGTGTTTTACTCGGAGTATATCAATAACGAAACGTGTTCAATCGTCATACATGCACCAAAGTGTCTAAACAGTAGTGTGGATGACTTGACTGCTCCTACCGAAATTCAATCCATTTTTTTTATGATAACTCGAATTTGAAATAATTTTTAGATTTGTAATAAATATTCCAATTATTTGTAATGACCAGTGGGTGTATTATTAACCGACATCAGTTTAATGCTTTTAATTCATTTGTACTTAATAAATTTACTGCATGTAATATTTGGATTTAATTCTTAAGTATTAATTCAAAGTCCATGACGAGTGGGTGTATTATTTTAGTGTTTTATTATTATAGGACATTAGTTTAATGCTTTTAATCCATTTGTACTTGAACAATTTACTGCATGTAATATTTAGATTTAATTCTTAAGCATTAATTCAAAGTCCATGACTAGTGGATGTATTATTCTAATGTTTTATTATTATTGGACATCAATTTAGTGCTTTTAATTAATTTGTACTTGATCAGTTTACTACATGTAATATTTAGATTTAATTCTTAAGCATTAATTCAAAGTCCATAACCAGTGGGTGTATTATTCTAGTGTTTTATTATTATCGGACAACGGTTTAATGCTTTTAATTAATTTGTACTTGATCAGTTTACTGCATGTATTATTATAATTCATTTGGATTTGTACTAATAACAACAATTTTGACTAAAAATGTCTTCATCAGGGCATGGCTGCAGCGGAGGCGACGAGGGCTCTTCGGCCCCCAAAATGGGGCAAATTGGGATCCATCATCGAGAATAAGATGACGTTAATGGATAGATCCTGGAGTTTCTAGATGATCCTCTACCCAGGGTACATTAATTGGAGGGTCGTGAAAAATGAGCTCAAGCTAGCCATCTGGGCGGCACTACAGGTAGTGTATTTATATTTATATTTATATTTATAAGAAACTAACATTTACTTTCTTTTTGGTTTGTATTTATTTGACAGGAACAATTCGGTCTGCCCCATATATTCGTGACTCTACGTTAGAACAATTGAGGGATTAATATAAGACGTGAAAGAAGAATATATAGGCATGGTACTTTGGGAAGACCCGGGAGTCCATTATGAGAGTGCATGAAACCGTCCCCTCGAAGGAGACGATCTCATTGGCAGAGTAGAAAAAGTTGTCGACAATGAGATTGATGATCGACAATTGGCATCTTACCAATCGGGGAGGTAAAACCGAGAGAAAAAGGTGGACGTGCACTACTCCAGGAGGACATCTTACGCCGAGGTGGAGCACATGATGGTAAGTTTTTATTTTTCTTTAATTTTAATTTTAGTTTTATGTTATTCTAATTTAGCAATACTTTGTGTTACTTACTAATTATGCATATTTTATTTCAGGAGATGGGGAGTGTCCCTGTGGGTATTCCACATAGGCTCGATGCCTACACTACAACAAACTATTTCATTAGTGACAAAAAAAATTTAGACAAAAGTTTTTTTGTCACTAAAAGTTAACTTTTCGTGAGGAAAATTAATTTCGTCACGAATTGAGTGAGAATATATTAAATTGGTGACAAATTAATAATATTTGTCACCAAATAGTCATAAAAATTTTGGCGCCACACTTCCTGCACTAAAAATTGTTTGATTTATCTATCCGTGACAAATAAATTTATCACAAAAAAAAATTAATTAGTGGCAAACCAATTTCCTCACCTATTACTAAAAAAATCCTAAAAGAAACTCTACAATTTTTTAAATTCCAATCGTCTGTATGAAGAGGCTTTCGTAGTCCCAAATCCCCCCCCCCCCAACACCCAAAAGCACCCAAATCCCCCTCCCCCAAATCTCGACCAGGCACCTCTCAATTTACCAAAGGTACGATCTTTCTCTTCTCTTTATTATGATGTCTTTGTATATATTTTTCTTATTTTATTTAATTTTAATCGATTAAAGTTTGTCTGGGTTATGGTGAGTTGTATGTTGTTCTGTGAGCCGACATAAGATAATTAAGGCAGTGCGGAGGGATGAGTAGGAGAAACGGTGGGGTGGTTTGGAGTCAGATGGGACGGTGCATTTGCGGAAACAGAGGGTCAGCACGATTAAGAGAGAGAGAGCAGCAGTGATCCCTCCGACTGTGGAGGTAGTAGACAACAAATACTAATGGAGGTACCAATCTTATTTGCTTACGAAAAATTCTATTGTGACCGAATTTTAGACAAATTTTTTTAGACACACTGACGTGGCGGCTTGTTATTAGTTGGTTTTTGGGGTCCACGCCAGTGGGACCTACAAACCAATCAATAACAAGCCGCCACGTCAGTATGTCTAGAAATATTCGGTCAAAAATTCGGTCACAGTAGAATTACTCTTTGCTTACTTCACTAACATTTATAAATCTAAACTAGAAATTCAGTTTGTTTCTTGATTTTGTTCACAGATTGATTCCCAATCTTTAGAGATAAAAATGATGATAGCGTATTAGTCCCTGATCTGGGTTCACTAACTAGCGCATATGACAGGTGAATACTCAAATTCTTGTTTTTACATTTTATTTACACACACACAAACAGGGGCGAAGCCAAGAATTTATTTTGGGAGGGGCCACAATGTACTGGGAGTTCAGGGGCAGGAGCCCCCGAGACGATTTTTTTAAAAAGTTATTTACATTTTTATGTAATATTTTAGCACTAAAAATATATTAACCATAAACATTTTTTCCAATAATATCTTATATATTCACCATCAAAATATAATAGTTGCACCACATGCAAAACTCATTTTTTTACCAAAACTAAGATACGACATAATAAAGTAATTGTTGGAATATAATACAAAATGACTAGTGAAACACATGTTGAGATTATCAAAATTGCATACGGTGTTCTTTCAAATCGCGAAATCCATCTATGATTGACTTCGCATTAAATTGTGTCCCATATCTTTTTCAATGTAAATAATAAGAGAATTTGTAGAATTAATTATGATAAAAAAATTGATTTATAATTCGTTTCTAAACACAAATTAATTAATAACATGGAGGGTGAGATGGTTGGGAGAGAGAGAGATACCTTTGAATGAAAGGTTTGATAAAGTGGAGAAAGTTTTGGAAGATGCAAATTTCGGCTGCTGTGCTGAATGGAATAAATGTAATAGGTTAAAGTTAAACGTGAGGTTAGTTAAATAGGAAAAGACTTGTGGTGTGTGGATTTGTGGTTTGAACTTGAACTTTTTATTTATTTGTTGGGTTTAAAAATAGACTAAATATATGATATAGGGTGTTTTTTTCCAAAAGTTTGGAGGGGGCCATGGCCCCCCTCTGCCATAAGCTGGCTTCGCCCATGCACACAAATATGCTATGTTTGCTTTATATATAGTTTATCTGCTATTTTTGTATTCCACGGTAATTCAATATAGTTTATTTGCATTAGATTAAACTGGAAGTGCAAGTGATCAAATTATCGCCAATGGAAACTTGGATGCCTGATTTTTTGTAACGTATTTGGGTTGTTATCAATGTTGGTTGACACTATATAACATCATTTGTAAAGTTCCCAAATTTATTTTTTCCCACATTTTATGATATTTACTCGCACTAGTAAAATTCATTTTTTTCTCTATGAAACTCGTGTGCTAGTAACTATGTTTGATATTCATATTAGGACACTATTAATACTTCACTTGATTAATAGTGCTCATATAGGACTTTCTTTGAAAATAGATATGCACTTCTTTGCTGTTGAGAAAGTTATTTTATGTTTGGTGTTTCAATGTTTATGGCCTTTTGTAAATTGTCATATATTCAATTCTTTGGCTAAACAAAAGTATTAAATTTTTGATGTGTTGTTGGATTTTCATATATTAGATGTCATATTTTTTAAACATCTGTTAATAAAATTTCTTTAATAGGTAGGTAGTAATTATTAAATGTGTTCAAAATTAGATAACATCAAAATTATTGGCAACAAACTTTTAATTGTTCATTTAAACCATATAGTATGCACATCATGATAATCCAAAAGAATCACTGAGGCATGGGTAATTGGTGTTAGGTGGTTCGTCTACAAAACCAAATGAGACGAGCAAGTACTTGGAGGAGGTTTTGCGACCAAATAGTGGGGCCAAAGATCCGTCTCCTGGATGCAACGGCGAACAGCTATGCAGTCCAGAGTTTGATGATGGCGTGAATAATCCGGTGGGTATTTTTGCGACGCAGCTGTCTTCCGATGGTGTCGGCGTTCAGATGGAAGGACCAAAGTAGTGGGAGGGATTTAGGGGAATGTAGTGATACGAGTTAGGGGAATGTACTAAAGGCACCACAATTTTTATGTCGGATATCCGAAGTTTGCTTAAATTAATTGTAGATTTGCACTGTAAGAATTGTTCATGTGTGTGTATGGGAATAGTAAGGTATTTAGATATCTTCAATTACTTTTGGTTTTTCTTTGTAAGAAAGTAGAGTATTAAGATATCATCTTATACTCGAAATGCAATTTTATTTTTTCCTTTTGCATGCTTTTTCTTTCTTTATTAAATTATTCTCTTCATGAATTCATGTCGCATGGAATTTTCCTTGTACACTATTAAGCCTTTATATGGTTTGTTAAAGGATTGACATGTTGTACATGTAATGTTTTTAGATATTTCCACATGTATCACTGCTGCCAAAATTTTGACTCGCCATCGAAAATAGTGGGATTCTCTCCCTCTCTGAGAGAGAAAGAGACAGAGAGAGCAGATCTCATGAGGACCTCTGTTTGCATACCGCTGACGCGGACCAATTTTGATAAAATAGTAAAAAATATATTTTTGAGCTTGAAAAAGACGTCGTAACTGTGTGATAATTGATTAAAATCGTAAATATCAAATTTAGCCCACTTATTTAATTATAGTCTATTAATTCAGCCCCTAAACATGCATCTATGGTGCGTGTGACAAACCATAAACAAATAACGCATGCGACACAACAAATATGGTGAGACATAGATTTCAGGAAAAAAAACCCTTTCGGGTAAAACCTTTATTTCACTATGAATATATAAATCGCAACTTACAATTACATAGAGAAATCTGCAATGGATCAACGCGCAACCAACCCACAAAGACTCGCAGTCTTGAACTCAGCAAGAGAATACCCGCAACACCCTCCAAGGACTCTCAGTCCTATCTTCAGCAAAGAATCTTCACGCAGCAAGATCCTTAATGACACGTAACCATACGGTGTAGAGACGCACTCCACAAAAGATGAATAAAGGCAAAGATGTGTTCTTGAAAACCAAAACAATTCACTAAAGCAAGATGGGAGTTTTGTGAATTGTAAATCAAAAAAGGATTAAAACCTTAAAAGAAGAAGCCTAAAGATTACTGCTTTGGCAGTGTTTCTATTATGGAAAACGTATGGACTTCTTAATGAAAACGTTACCATTTAATGAGTATTTATACAAAAATGCACCGTCTCAAAATACGAGCTCATTCGAACGAGAAGCATATGTCGCTCGAACGAAGTACGCATGTCATTCAAATGACATCACGCGACTTCCAATCTCGTTCGAACGAGATGCTGATCTCGCGAACGACCTGGGCGTCAAAATCGAGGTCCGCTTCAAAACTTAGAAAATTACTCATTCTCAATATTTGACGAAAAAGTCCGCTCCAACACTTAGAAAATATTTTATAAAAGTCTCCCAAAAGCTCTAAGTGAAAAGTAAAGGTACTTAAAACATAATCTTATCAAAGTAAACTTCGCGGAGCCTTGAATGATGAAGAACTTGAATATTTCGGATTCGTCTTAGATGTAGATGACTCATGAATGCTCTTCGACGGTTTAGCGGTATATGACATAAAAAATTGATAACGGACCTATGAAAATATGTCCTTACAAATCTCCCCCTATGTCTATGCCGTTACATACATAAAAAAAATCCGAATTATTAAAAACCAAAATGCCTATACAAATCTACCCTCCCATGAATAAATTTTTAAGAACTCAAAACTGTTCTTTAATCATCTTCATCAAATCTCAAAGCTTTTCTCATCAGGGTGTGCAACATCATGATCTTCAATATTTGTGCCTACACACATGAGATAAATAAAAAACCTTCGTGACGCATCGAGTTTGAAATGATATAAGAATAAAGCATTAATAATCAATTCTCCCCCATAATGCAAAAACTCCCCCATAACATGATAATTATTTTTCTCCCTTTTTATGATGTCCCAAAATAGACAGATAAGAAGAAAAAAATCAAAACATGGAGTGTCACGATAAAATGCATAGCAAACAAAGATCAAGCTACGCGCATGCAAAGGGATATCTCACAAGTTTCACAAACTATTTTTGGATTTTTTCAATTTTTCATACAAAATAAGATACCACTTTGAAAAATATGATACAAAAAATCATACCATGGATTTAAACTCAAACAACCAAGTCATGGAAACGAAATGAATGGGTGTGAACACATTTGATAGGTAAATCAACTCAATCAAGCATATGCGCACGATGCATATGTGTACTCCTAACGAATGAACATCAAAAGTATCCTTAGGTGGAAAAATTTGTTGAATTTAAATGACATCGTCTTATACAAATCAACAAATCAAAGTCAAATGATTTCCACACCAATAACGTCCAAAACTATTTAGCGCATTTTCAAGATTTTCAAGGACGTGAAAACCCGTTATAAAATCTCCAACCAAACTCCCTCACATATATTTTCTTTTAGAGGTGAATAAACTAAATTCTCAAACTTTGGAGAATTGGTGCAAAAATCTAAATGGCCCATAATTTGGCATGAATTTCATTTTATTGCCTTTAAATTTTTTCGGGCTCTTTTAAACCTCTTTGGACCCCGGATAATAAAATTCCTCCATTTTTTAGGTCCAATTTAACGGTGGCTTAGTATTCGTAAAGGCAAAATGAACCTTTCGCAGCCCTTCCCCGTTTTCAAACAAAACACACAAACTCACAAAACGGTTTTTATATGCATAATTTTCTTATCAAAATTTATCGCGCTTGGTTCGTTTTAAGGATAGGATTGAAGTGAAAACACCCAACCAACATGTGATAAGACAAGCACAATAATCAAACAAATCCGTGCATATGTGCAATAAAGGAAACATGAGTCAAACATGTAGGAAGTAACACTTAATTACATCTTAATGACTCCAAACATTATAAAACACAAGGATGAATTGACCTATTGTCATAAAACACTATCAAATAGTCACATGTAAAATGGAATGATGTTGTGACTTGGTCATCCTAAGTATTCATCCATAAACGGTGCAAACAAAATACAAAAATATTTTTGGATTTTTCTAAAAATTTTATCAAAATAAAATCTTTTTGTATTTTTCAAAAATAAAAATCTATACAAAAATGATGCATACTAGCAATAGGCAAACAATGCCATCATGAAAATCATCCTATGCTAGTAAACAAGTCAAACCTCAATCATTAGGTGCGGAGGGGTTTTTCAAAGGTGGTGACAACTTATGAAAAACCTCCATTAATTCTTGTGAAGTTTTGACTAAAAACTTAACTTGCTCACCTAAATGTGCAAACTCTCTCATGTAGTCTCCGGGAGCATGTAAAGAATCATGTGTGGGAGCATGTGTAACAGAAACACGTGTAGAAGCAAAACGTGACACATACCCCAACTTAAAGCAAAATTCCCTAAGGTGTCCTCTCCTTTTGCAATGTGAGCAAACATAAATAGGCCTCGGAACACCTCTCTCAAAAACTTTAGGACGCACTTTCCTAATAGGAATTGGACTCCTAGGTGGGTGAGGGTGAGACTCATGTGAATCTATCACTAAAGTGGGAACCGGCTCGGATGCTAATTGGAAAATAGAAGCACCGTCATGACTTATTCCTAACTTCTCACCTTTACCCTTAAGAACCACCATTTCAACCTTCTTGGGTGCATTCTCAAAAATGACTTTGACCTCCCTGGCACGTTCGAGATCACTCTCGAGTTGGAATACACGTGTCATCAGACTAGACAACATGTCGGTCAAATCACACTTCTCCTTTCTCAAAACCTCCTTCTCTCTATCCAAATCTAAAACTCGACGACCTAAATCACGATTATACTTCTTTGTTTTCAAGGTCTCGGTGTACAAATCTCTAAAAGCTTTTTGGAGCTCACTTTCATCTCTACTTTCTTCCTCGCTCTCATCATCACTAGAAGTACACAAATCACTATCATCGCTCTTGTGTGCACTCTCGTGAGACAAAGTGGGTGTTCTCACACGACTAGAAAAAGCGACAACCATCCCATGTGCTAAACCTTTATCGGACTCATCTCCCTCATCACCCTCACTATCACTAAGTGTGGCAGGCATGGCTACTTTCTTCCCTTTCTTTCTAACCCAAGTTGGACACTCAAACGACTTATGTCCCTTACCCGCACATTCAAAACAAGTCACGTTCTCAAGATCTTACTCACACTCCTCATCTGAGTTATTCTCTTTTTTCTCTCTCGCCGCTTTCTTTGGCCTTTCCTTTCTTTTTATTTTTCTCAAAAATTTCTTTTTGTTGGAAGAATTATTTTTGTTCATGTTGAGAAATTTTTTAAAATTTTTCGCAAACAAGTCCATATCATTAAAATCAAAGTCTTCCTCATAGGTTTGAAGATCTCCTACAAGTTCTTCCAACTTAAGTGATTTCAAATTTCCCAAAGAGTTCAAAATAGTGACTTTAGGAATAAAGCGTTTTGGGAGAGATCTCAAAATCTTTTTAACGACACGCGTGTTATCAATCACCTCACCCAAATTAAAACTGGTGTTAATAATGTCCGACAAACGTACATAAAAATCATCAAAGCATTCAGACTCAGACATGGTGATAGTCTCAAATTGGGTGGCCAAATTTTGTAACTTAGATTCTTTTACCGCGTTCGTACCCTCATGTGTCAATTTCAAAACATCCCAAGCCTCTTTAGACGTGGTGCACGTCATAATTCGGCGAAACTCATCAGGAGTGATAGTTCCAGAAATAGCACTCAAACCACGTGAATATATTTAGACATTTTATGATCATCTTCAGTCCATGCTGACACGGGTTTTAAAGAGGTGATATTATCAACGGTGATAGTGGGAGGAGTCCACCCATTTTCACAAAGGTACCATACACGCTCGTCAATGGCTTTTAAACTAGATTTCATGCGAGCTTTCCAATAGGCATAACTAGACCCGTCAAAAATAGGCATCTTATTATAGAAGTGCTCCATAGAAAAAAATGCGATTTTTCACAAAACTGATTTAAGAAAAATCAATATCACACGATTTTGCGGAAAATAGGAATACGCAATAAGTTAGCGTAAGCTGCTCTGATACCAAATTGAAAAAGACGTTGTAACTGTGTGATAATTGATTAAATTCGCAAATATCTAATTTGTCTCACTTATTTAATTAGAGTATATTAATTCAGCCCCTAAACATGCATCTATGCTGCGTGTGACAAACCATAAACAAATAACGCATGCGAAACAACAAATATGCTGAGACACAGATTTCAGGAAAAAATCCATTTCGGGTAAAACCTTCATTTCACTATGAATATATAAATCGCAACTTACAATTACATAGATAAATCTGCAATGGATCAACGCGCAACCAACCCACAAAGACTCGCAGTCTTGAACTCAGCAAGAGAATACCCGCAGCACCCTCCAAGGACTCTCAGTCCTATCTTCAGCAAAGAATCTTCATGCAGCAAGATCCTTAATGACACGCAACCATACGGTGTAGAGACGCACTCCACAAAAGATGAACAAAGGCAAAGATGTGTTCTTGAACACCAAAACAATTCACTAAAGCAAGATGGGAGTTTTGTGAATTGTAAATCAAAAAAGGATTAAAACCTTAAAAGAAGCCTAAAGATTACTACATTGGCAGTGTTTCTATTATGGAAAACGTATGGACTTCTTAATGAAAACGTTACCATTTAATGAGTATTTATACAAAAATGCACCGCCTTGAAATACGAGCACGTTCGAACGAGAAGCATATGTCGCTCGAATGAAGTATGCATGTCGTTCAAACGACATCGCACGACATCCAATTTCGTTCGAACGAGATGCTGATCTCGCGCGAACGACCTGGGCGTCAAAATCGAGGTCCGCTTCAAAACTTAGAAAAAATACTCATTCTCAATATTTGATGAAAAAGTCCGCTCTAACACTTAGAAAATATTTTGTAAAAGTCTCCCAAAAGCTCTAAGTGAAAAGTAAGGGTATTTAAAATATAACCTTACCAAAGTAAACTTCGCGGAGCGTTGAATGATGAAGAACTTGAATATTTCGGATCCGTCTTAGATGTAGATGACTCATGAATGCTCTTCGACGGTGTAGCGGTATATGACATAAAAAATTGATAACGGACCTATGAAAACATGTCCTTACAGAGCTAATTCCCTATATATAGTTTTTAAACATTTCAGTAGGGTCATATAAAAAAAAAGCTCAAAATGAATTTTTTTACTATTTTAAAAATATCGTTCAAACTTTGTAAGTTTTTAACAACTTAAAAACTGACAAAATTTGACCGATTTTTTTAATATAGAAAAAAAATTCATTTTGAGTTGATTATTTTTTTATGGTCCTATTGAAATGTTTAAAAATCATAAAAAAAATGAGCCCAAAAATATTTTTTTTACTATTTTAAAAAAATGGTCCTCAAACTGGGACCTCACTTGATCCTTTCCCTCTCTCTCTCTCTCTCTGTATATATATATATATACATGCACACATTTATGTGTGTGTGTGTGTATGTATGTTTAGATCCCTGTGATGTTAAAATATTGATATTAAATGTTTTAATTTTCATAATATACTAAGATAAGGATGTTGACTATTAACATGTGGGATGATCCAGGAGCACGGCCAATTGAAAAGGTAACTTGGAATGTAAAATTTAACTTAGATTTGGATTTTGTAAGCGTGTTGATTGATATGTGCAATGGCATGCAACGTAGATCATATTTTGTTGTTATATTTAAAAAAAATTATTGTTGCATTCACATCCTTTGAGTTATTTAATATATGTATTGGTGATGCTATTACTTTATTTGTTGAATAAGTGGAAGGAGTATTTTGGTGGATTATCATTGGGTTTATTGACTTTTGTATTTTTTAATTTAACAAGGTGGTTTTAGTCTATAAACAAATGAAACTTTATTGATTTTTTTAAAATATTAGTGATGCTATTACCTTATCTTTTGAATCGGTGGAAGGGGTATTTTGGTGGATTGTCGTTCAATTTCTTTATTTTTATTTATTTTTCTAATATAACATGGTGATTTTAGTCTATAAACAAAGGAAACTCTGTCATTTTTTTAAATATTAAAAAAAAAATTGAATTTTGTAATTTTTTGGTGTTTATCTCAATGTGTGTTATTTCTTAGTTGATGTTATTCTATTTATCAATTATTATTAGACTTAAAAAGTTAGAAACTAATGCCTTCGTACTTTTTGAATTACAGATTGCGACATCGTGAGGACGCTTTTTTGGAAATAATTTTTGGGATGATGATGAAGATGCAAGGGGAACTTAACAAACTTGTTGGGAATTGTTTTTGGAGGGCACTTTGTAATTGATTAGAAACTAATGCCTTAGGAATTATTTTTTGTAGGCTACTTTGTAGTTGATGTGTTGTAACAAACGATGTAGGTACTTTGTAATTGATTAATGATTTTGAGATATTTGTACGAATGCTTTCGTATCAACTATATAATCTTTTGAACCTTAATTTTGAATATGTATATGATGGTATTTAGGGGCGGAGCTACAGTGTAACGAGTGGGTGCGGGCTCACTCACTGAAAATCTGATTTTTTTTTAAAAATATATATACCTATGTGTAATAACTTAAATGTTGAGGTTAAAAATTGTAATTTTGAAAACTTAACTCTATACCCACAAACAGCAGCAGCCGACCCTAATAAACCTCTTGAAGTTACTTCCTTCTTCATTTTACCCTCCAAAACAAATAACCCACTAAACAAATAACCCACAAAACAGCAGCAACCGACCCTAATAAACCCCATTCTGACCGCCGCCCCTCCCTATTCGGCCGCCCTTCCCTGTCCGGCGAACCTGTCCAGAAATCATCCGCCCCTCCCTGTCCAGAAAATCAAGGTGTGTTGTTATGTGTTCACTTTTTTATTACTTTATTTGTTAAAGCACTCTTAATGTTATAAAATTGGTGTATAAAATTGTTGGAAAATTTGTGTCTGGAATTGTTGGAAAAATTGGTGTATAAAATTGTTGGGAAAATTGTTAAAGCGTATTTTGAAATTCTTAAAGCATTCTTATTTATTGGTGTATAACATATTCTGAAATTGTTGCAAAAATTGGTGTATAAAATTGTTGGAAATTTTTTAAAGCATATTTTGAAATTGTTAAAGCACTCTTAATGTTATTGGTGTATAACATATTCTGAAATTGTTGGAAAAATTGGTGTATAAAATTGTTGGAAAATTGTTAAAGCATATTCTGAAATTGTTAAAGCATTCTTATTTATTGGTGTATAACATATTCTGAAATTGTTGGAAAAATTGGTGTATAAAATTGTTGAAAAATTGTTAAAGCATATTTTGAAATTGTTAAAGCACTCTTAATGTTATTGGTGTATAACATATTCTGAAATTGTTGGAAAAATTGGTGTATAAAATTGTTGGAAAATTGTTAAAGCATTCTTATTTATTGGTGCATAACATATTCTGAAATTGTTGGAAAAATTGTTAGAAAAATTGGTGTATAAAATTGTTGGAAAATTGTTAAAGCATATTTTGAAATTGTTAAAGCACTCTTAATGTTATTTGTGTATAACATATTCTGAAATTGTTGGAAAAATTGGTGTATAAAATTGTTGGAAAATTGTTAAAGCATATTCTGAAATTGTTAAAGCATTCTTATTTATTGGTGTATATAACATATTCTGAAATTGTTGAAAAAATTGGAAAAATTGTTGAAAAAATTGGTGTATAAAATTGTTGGAAAATTGTTAAAGCATATTTTGAAATTGTTAAAGCATTCTTAATGTTATTGGTGTATAACATATTATGAAATTGTTGGAAAAATTAGTGTATAAAATTGTTGGAAAGTTGTTAAAGCATATTTTGAAATTGTTAAAGCATTCTTATTTATGTTAGATTAATTTTGTTTTTTCTATTAATTTCAGAATATGTTGAAGTATTTTAAAAAAGATAAAGAGTCATCCTCGACTCTGCCTCCATCTTCGCCTCCACCGCCCATAGTGGAGACAAATTTTGAGGAGTATCCATCCGATCCGGGGTTAAGAAAAAACATTCATAGTTTTGGTGCTAAAGAGAAAAAAATATTCGAATGTATTACTTGCAAAAAGGCCAATGTCAACCTAAGAATCATGTGTTCCCTTGGAGTTTATGCGACAATAAAAGACTTAGATTCATCTCATCATGGTTTAGCGATCACTCTTATTGGTTGGAATATAGCATACAAAAAGATGCGGAATTTTGTTTGTGTTGTTATCTTTTCAAATGTGAGAATGGTGATCAAGGCAGTGGTGATGCATTTGTTATTGAGGGGTATACAAATTGGAGAAAGAAATATAGGTTTAATGTGCATGTTGGAGAACCACCTAGCGTTCATAATCAATGTTTGAGGGCGTGTCACGATCTAATGAACCAAAAACAACACATTGAAATTGTGTTGTTTAACCATTCCAATCAGACTCCAATGGACTATCGTATTCGTCTAACTGCAACAGTTGATTGTATTAAATTCCTTTTGCGCCAAGGGATGGCTTTGCGTGGTCATGATGAGTCTCAAGAATATTTTAATCAGGGAAATTTTCTCGAACTATTACGATTTCTTTCTAGGCACAATGAGGAGGTCAACAGAGTGTCACTTCAGAATGCCCCGGGAAATCATATGCTAACATCACCCATGATTCAAAAAGACATAATTAGTGCCATAGCGAATGTGACTACAAGGGATATTCTTCGTGAACTTGGTGATGGTTTATTTTCTATCTTAGTTGATGAGGCGCGTGATGTATCAATGAAAGAACAAATGCCCATTGCTCTACAGTTTGTTGACTCAAGAGGGTGTGTTATTGAGCGTTTTCTTGGCATTGCACATGTTAGAGATACGACTGCCTTATCACTAAAGGCATCTATTGAATCTCTTTTTTCCCGTCATGGTTTGAGCATTTCGAGTATACGGGGCCAGGGCTATGATGGAGCTAGCAATATGAGAGGCCAATTTAATGTCTTGAAAAGTTTGATATTGTTAGAGAATGAAAAAGATTATTATGTACACTGCTTTGCACACCAACTTCAATTAACACTTGTAGCTGTCGCGGAGGGACATAGAACTATTTCTACATTTTTTTATATTATTTCCCTTTTATCAAATATTGTTGGAGCTTCATGTAAGCGAAGAGACATACTACGAGAGAAACAATTTGAGAAAGTTGTTGAAGGAATCTGCAATGGTGATATATTGGCTGGCAAAGGCATGAATCAAGAAATGGCAATGAGACGAGCTGCAAACACACATTAGGGTTCTCATTATGGTACACTTTTAAGTTTGATTCATTTGTTCTCGTCGATCATTGATGTTGTTTTAATTGTTGAGGATGAAGGGACAAATGACAAGCAAAGAGGACATGCTGAGGGGCTTTTGAAGAATGTGCAATGTTATGACTTTGCATTCATTTTACATTTAATGAAAAATATTTTGTCAATTACAAATGATTTGTCCAAAGATTTACAGAGAAAAGATCAAGAAATTGTTAATGCCATGAATCTAGTGAGAATAACAAAACAACAATTGCAAGATATGGGAGATAATGGGTGGGAATTGTTACTAGCTGAAGTCTCATTATTTTGTGTCAAATATGAGTTGGATATTATACAAATGGAGGATTTGTATGGATTTTGTGGAAGGTCAAAGCGTATTGTTCGTGGAAAAACAAATCTCCACCATTATCGAGTTGAAATGTTTTATGCGATGATAGATTTACAAATTCAAGAGTTTAACAATCGTTTTACTAAGTCAAATACGGAGATGTTGTTGTGTATGGTCTGCCTTGATCCCTTTGATTCATTTGTTAAATATGATGCAGAAAAATTGCTTCGATTTGCTGAATTTTACCCATCAGATTTCACTCATATGGATTTAATGCATATTAAGCGTCAACTTGGAACCTATATTATGGATGTGCACTCTCACGATCGATTTGATAGAGTTGAGGGGATTGGTGGGCTAGCTAAAGTACTTGTTCAAACAAAGAAGAATACTTTATATCCGTTGGTATATTTCCTCATGCAACTTGCATTACTTTTACCCGTTGCTACTGCGACAGTTGAAAGAGTTTTTTCTGTTATGAAGATTGTTAAGACTTCACTTCGTAACAGATTAGGGGATGAGGTGATGATTGATTGTTTGGTGGCATATATCGAAAGAGATGTCTTGGATGATATTGACACTGAAGATATCATTCAATTTTTCCAGAAAATGAAGTCTAGGAGAGTTGCATTGTAATAATTATCATATGATATTTTGATAATGGTTTTAATGCATGTTTTTTTTTGTTGAAATTGAATATTAATGCATATATTTTTTAAAATTTACTTTAGTACTAGATTTATGCCTAATATAGTTAAAATAACTAAAAAAATATCACCTCGGGGGCTCCCGCCCCCAAACCCCCGGGATACGTCAAACATGTTTCGCACCCACTAACTCACAATCCTGGCTTCGCCATTGATGGTAGTTGATTACTTATATAATGTCAATTCTATAATTAATATTTATTTGATTGAATATCGGTTTGAGAAATGAAAAAATTATTAGTTCAAACTTTATAACTTTTTGACAATAAAATTCATTTCGTGACAAAAATATTTTGTCCCCGAACTATATTAATTTTGTTACCAAATGCTTATCATTCAGCATATTATCATATGCATTAGGTGACAAAATTGATATTTTTGTGACAAAAAATAAGATCTTTGGTTACAAATAATTTTGTCACTAAAAGCCTGCTATTACGTGCAAGAGAATATTTTGTCATCAAAAGGTGTGCTATTTGGTGACGAAACGATTGATGAATTATTTTTTGTCACCCAATGTTTTGGGTGAAATTTTTTTTTCATTTGGTGGCGAAGTTTTTTCCCACTAATTATCAGTTTTGTTGTGGTGCTATGTGGAAATTTAAATTGAGAAGGGCAAGGATAAGGAGGTGTCCCCGAGCATCGCAGCCATGACTGTAAGTTATAAATGTTTAATTTTTTTTTTATTATGTTATAATTTTTTTACTTACTTAATTAACTAATCATGTACTTTTTATTGTTTCTGGAAAAGCTTAAGGAAGTGCATGAGTTGCAGTCTGATGCCGACAAAACATCTTTGGCTACGAACACACTCAACTAAGTACTCGGGTGGATCGCAAGGGTAGGATTAGGGGTGAGATCGCGGGTGGGGAAGTCGAGGATCATCGGAATGGATATGAGCAGCACCGGGATGGCTGATAAGGTGGGAACCCATGATGAGAAGTTATCAAGGTTAGAGGCGATGCTCCTAGGTATGTACGCCTTCATGAAGTGTCAATTGGACAAGGGGAACCTACGATGAGGGAAAGGGAAATGGAATGGGGAAGGGGAAGGAGAAGGAGGAAAAGATAAATGAAGACGTTGTTGTTTCATCGTCGATACACACGGACTCGTCGTCATATGATCCATTTCCAATCGTGACTCCAGTTGAGCGGCCTATGTTAACAATCAGTTAGCCGAGCATGTTTCTACTCGACATATATTTTGGAGATCTGATAGAAAGGGGGTTGAGGGACTCGAGCTTCCTCCCGTGTATGGTGGTTCATGGACGTCCCCTCCAAGACATTGAGGCAAAGGTGCTCATCATGCATGTGGTATCCGTAAAGGATAACTCACTTTTGTGGTTGCGCGAACAAGGCGACGTAACGCATATTGAGGAGTGTGTCAATGCATATATCGTGTGTCCTTCCTTCCTCCTCCGAACTACTTAAGACCCTATGTCATGGCATTATTTCTATCTATTTTATTTGGATACATGATTATATGTGTATTTTTTTTATTTGGTACATGTTGGTTTGAATATGGATATTTGTATTTCTATTTTATTTGTATATGGATTACATACGTCATGATTTGGTACATTATTTCTATTTTATTTGGATATATGATGTTTGGACAAGTACAATTTTCTATAATAGGTACAAATATACTGCTGGGCAGTGGCAGTGGCCATACTGCCCATCATTTTTTTTAAATTCTTCCCAAAATTGTTACGGTCAAAGACTGTGCCAAGTTCATTGGACTTGTCACAGTCTTTGACCATGAAAAAGTTGTGAAGGTCAATGACCATGACAAGTCCAATGAACTTGGCACGGTCTTTGGTCGTGACAAGGTCAGTTGTCACCACCAAACTTGTCACGATCAAAGACCTTGATAAGTCACCCTCGTCACGGTTTTAGACCTTGACAAGTAGGTAGTTTTGGTGTAGTGCACTTTCTTCTTATTTTTATTAGAGAGAAACATTAATGTGACCTTGTCCAAAATAATACTTTTCTCATTACACCAAAATAGGTTGATGGTCACACTTGACCGTGACCAGGGCATATGGGTCCATAATTTTGCGCTGTGACCATCACGATCCATTCGCTAACATCAGTGTTGATTGGTTGGTCATGTCTTGAGACTATGACCCAATGGTCACGGATCGAAACAATGACCTAGTCTGTGACTATTAAAGAGGCGTTTAATTGTGATCACGACTCAAACCCGTGACCAAAATTTTGGTAAAAACTAAAAAAAAATATTTTCTGCATCCCCTAAAAAATGTACATTTTTCAAACATGTTTACATTTTTAGAAATAAATATTAAGCCATTATGCCATCCATGAATCATAAAATAATAATATAACATAAATTAACTAACACAAGCAATCAAATTGTTCAACATAAATAACAAGAAAATGTATGCTTCTATGAGTATGATAATAACATCACAATATCTTCATCGAAATCCAATGTAATGTGTATACAAGAAATTCTAGGACCCCCCTAAGACTCTCCTTAGGTCCCTAACACTTCTCTTTCACTATAGAACCCTAGGTCATACTCCGAGTGCCGATCTAGAGGCCACCCGACGACCCCGAGCCTCATTTGACTCATATTAACTTTCTCGTTTGAGAGAAAGTTCAATGAATCTTCGAAGTCCTCTGAATACCCTTTCCAACGGTCAATTCTGTGCTCAAATCGGCCTTACGGTTCGGACGAACGGTCTGTTTGACTATAAAAATCAATTTAGAGGCCACTGAGCGCTCCACGGTCCCATTTTGACCCCAATTAACTTCCTCGCCCGAGAAAAATCTCAATGACTCTTCAAAGGGCTCTGAATCCCCTTTATAAAAGTTTGCCCCGTGCACCAATTGCCCTTACGGTTTCCCCTAAAAATTGATCTGGAGGCAACCGGGCACTCTCGGGCCCCATTTGACTCTCGTTAACTCTTTAGCTCAAATGAGACTGAATGAATATTTAAAAGTCTCTAAATCCCCTTTCCAATGGTCCTCCCGTGCACGAAGCATCCTTACGGTACGGACGAATAACCTGTTTTACTCTGAAGGGTCACCGGGTGCTTTCTAACCCCATTTGACCAAAGTCAACTCTCTGAACTGAATGAATATTCAAAGGTATCTGAATACCCTTTCCAATAGTCCATCCCGTGCACAAATCGGCCTTACAGTTCGAACGAACGATCCATTTTCCTCCTGGAATCTCTTGTTCGAAAGTCTATCGGGTGCTTTCGAGCCCCGCTTGACCAAAGTCAACTCCTGAACCTGGGAAAGGCCCAATGGATTCTTAAAGGGCTTTTAATCCCCTTTCCAACGGTTTGCCTCGTGTGCGATTAGGACTTACAAATTGGGTTTTATGATAATTTTTTTTTAGAAATATGCATGAGATTATCGAATGACAAACCCATTTCCCTACCTATTGATGGTGTGTCTGGGGATGCCTATTAATAGGCAGGTCAAGTGCCGATCGGCACCCCCTTGACCCTATATAAAGATAGCATAAGCCCACTTTGAAAGGGACCTCAGAAACATCTCTCTAAGTGATCTTAGCAAAATTCTCTCAAAGTCAGCGTAGTTTCCCTACTAAAACCTCTCCTCCATATTTCATTTCCATCCCTTTCACAACCAATTTAGAAAAAAATCATTTCCCTCTCCTCCTACCACCTACATCCACTTGCAAGGGCATCCTTTCAGCAATCAAGATCAACCTTCAAGTCTCCAAAGAAGGTCCAAATACGTTTCTCTCTCTTTAAATTTCCTTATGGTCGCTTTAGTTATTTAATACTTATTTAGCATTTTATCTTTGTTAGTCGAAACATATTAATAATCCCACTTTTTTATTAGTAGTATTGACCATACCATATTTTCTATAAAAAAAACAAGAAAAATGGGGTGTTTGTCCATAAATTCCAAACGGGATTCCTCACCAATTTTTCTTAAATTAAAACATCATTTTCTACACGCACACATCTAAAAAAATTCCCAGGTTGGATTTATGAGATAAACCCCACCCTCGTGTTTCATGTGAACTACGTGGATTTTGATGCCTTTTTAGGCTACGTAGGCATCTCGCATCAAAACCAAAGACTCGAGTCATTCTTTTTATATTTGTATTCATATATTATATTTATATATCATACTTGTGATTCTTATTCGCATTTTATCTAACACATATTATCGTTTCACCATAACGATCGATATCCCGATGAGCGTACACATTATGATTTAATTACTATTTTGGGAACACTCCTACGGATGATCTCACTTCGCCTTTCTCCATGATGTGAGTTGAGAAATTCTAATCTCCATTTATATATACACGCACACACATTTCACGATGTTATTAAGGAGAATAATAACACATGACCATGAGAGACTGAAAGGACAGGATGGGTGCCTAACACCTTCCCATTTTGTAACTTAGCTCCCGAACTTTTGAACTAATTTGTTTCGCAAGCATCGGTATGTCTTTGATGTCATTCGCTCGAGACGGTAATATTTCTTTTGTCTGTTTTGTGCAAAATAGGACAATGACGCTATTTCTTTACATCACCCCACATCGACGACGACCGAAGTGCCCCTAGAAAGGGTGCGAGACCTTCTTTTTCTCTCCCTATAACCGCACGTGAGAGTGTCAAAACCTCCCCCGAAAGGAGAAAAGGATGGGAAACCGGGGATGGCCACAATGGTGACTCTACTGGGGACTGAATTGTCATAAGAGGGATAGACTCTGTTTATATGGGTGTTATCATTTTCTACATGTGTACGTATGCACCTACCTGTATGTTCCCTTTTTCCTCTATTTATTTCTTGTATATATTTATCTCATGCTTATATCACCTATCACTCACTTTTTACTTTCACTCAGTTGTAAATATCGTCCATGTACACCTCACACTACTTACACTTATACGTAAGATCACTTGTATCCATATGTTTCACACACCACTTTAAATACCCATGCATAGGTTTAACTAGTACACACCTCCACTTATCACACTTGTATATATCCATGCTCACTTGCACATATCACACGCCACTTGTAGTTGATCCATGCTTAGGTTCACTACCACACATTCGCTTGTAGATTTTCACACATCACTCACTCACTCACATGTATCCATGCTTAGTGTAGTCTTTATGCTCCATGCTAGATTTAATTTTCATGATACTTGTACATTCTTTCCCATTAGTATAGTGCTTTTTTACTCATCATGCCAAATAAAAGACTCTCTCTATAATATACTAACCAAGAATCATGCATTTTCCACACTAGATCACTAAGAGCATGGCTATTGACTAAAATTTTATCTCGTACTGGGGGGTCACTGTAATACCCCGTATTTTTATGATATTTATTTATGGGATTAATTGAATTAAATCTGTATTAATTGGAAATTAATCCGGATAAAAATACTAGCGAGATGTGAGTTGGTATTTGATTATAATGTGTATGTATGGCAATATATGAATATTGAAATTATGAAATTTGTCGTGAGATTGAAATACGGCAATTTGGAAATTTTGTTGGGACGCATGTGACAGTCGCGTCAGGAATATAATTATTTTAATTAAAAAGTGAATTTTATTTTTTTAACCGTATGGTCGTTTTGAGTGCGCCAACACGTCCGGAAGGGTCGAAATAGTCAGAAAACACTAGCCGGGGGTTTAGTTTGGGTCCCGGGGCATTTTTAGGCCATACCGGCAACGTAAAAGGGTAGTTTGGTAATTTTGGAATTTTGGGAATTAAAACCCACGAAAATTAGAGTTAAAAATCTGACTTAGTCTTAACCCACTAAGACATTTCCAACCCCAATCTAGGTAGTGGGCTACTGGAGAAGTTTAGAAATCTTAAACTTGCCAAAAACCAACCTCCACCTCCATTGTCATCCTTAGAGAAGAAATTTGTAGAGAGAGAAAGAGAAGAGAATTCTGCAGAGAGAGAGAGAGGACAATTCAACCTTCAAGATTCAACCTCATATTCAGAGAAAGATTAGAGGCAAGTGGTTTAATTTCGTTTTTGCAAAGAGTGCTTCTTCCATGTGTAGGAAATTCATATAATTGTATTGTTTTTGGGAGATTTATAAAAATCCATGAAATTGGAAGTTATGAATTCAGATTTTAATGTAGGATTGCATGTAGAATTGTTATTGGATGATTGAACTAAGAGAATTACTACTTTTTATATTGCAAAAACGGATTTAATTATAACTATGGAAGACTTTAAATTTCTAGGGTTCATGTTCTTGAAAATTGGGGAAAATTGGGGAGATTTGATGATTAGATGTGGTTTGGGATGATTAGACCCCATATAAATGTTGTAATACGAATTTAATATGTTTAGGGATGATTAGAAACCTTGAAACCTTGTTGGAAAGGCATTTAGATGAGATTAGAGGTGAGGAAAAGTTGGAAAAATGAATTAAGAAAATCTGGGCTCGAAACTGGCCTCTCGTTAGAAGACCTGCCCAGGTCGTTCGAACGAGCTCGTTCGAACGAGCTTCTAACGAGTGACAGTTTGACTTCTAACGAGAGGGATGTTCGTTCAATGACTTCGTTCGAACGAGATCTCGTTAGATGCCCCTTTCGTTCGAACGAACTCTCGTTCGAACAGCCTCGTTCGAACGAGACTTCTAACGAGCTGACAGTTTAGGCTTTTTGGCCTGTTTTGATTTCGCGTGTCCCGTAACCTTGTTTAATTGTAGAGATAACATTCCCTTGATGATAAATTGACATAGTTGGGATATTTGGGATATATTTAGGAGTAAAACATAGAAGTGTGATTTGAATTGAATGGAAATTGTGGAATAGGACGTGAGTGACTATTACGATGCGAGAATTATTGACGGCTTAATTAATTGAATTAATCGGGAACATGTGAATTGTGTGACATTATAAGTCGGTACGAGAATGAGAAGTGTACCACAAATAAATTATGGTGATTACTAAGATGTGTGCATACTTAGTATATGTATATGATTTTATGTGTATGACATACCTACCATACTTGCTATCACGGGAGGTTTGCGTTCGCTTAGGGCCATATAATCCTTGTGTTGCCCGGATTTAGGTTGGTACCTCGAGAACATAGGCCGGTGAAGGACTTATTGGGATGTTAATAAGTCTGCTGATCGTGGGAGCGTAGGTATGTGCGTGACCCATGCGATGTGACTGTGTTCGCCTCCATTGTTTGTGATTTGCTATTATCTGAGAACGATTCCTGAGAGATTCGAAATGCGTGATCCTTATGTACGTGATGTACCGGGATGGATAGCAGAGTATGTGTGCATCGAAGCTTAGTCTCGGGGTGCTTGTATTGTATATTTATGACTTGAATAATATACACTTAAATTAATGAGGACTTTCATATTGGTATTGTGAGTATAAATACGGAAACGCTTTGAGTAACTATAAAGGGGTAACCTGTAATGAATTGTATTGCTAATAATTGAGAATCCGAGTTTAAGCAAAGCCCTCTATTTAGTTGATAACGCTAGAATGCATAATAAGAATCGAGTAGTAAGGGGTAGAACTTATTACGGTTTGGTTAGATATGTATGTTACTTAGACGGGTACGGTACGTTAGGGGTGCACAAATTAGTCGAGAGGTGAGTATTTCATGTGAGTGCACGTCCTAACATGTATTTTTCATTCATTGTTTTAATGTAATTAAAGCACTTGCTATTTTTAAAATACTCTCCACTTTCGGGCTCTGACCCGTTTGCTTTCAAATCTATTTTTGTAACAACCATTTTAGGTGCCCAGCCACAAGGACACCATGCTTAGGATCCTCATTCAGGTGACGAGATGTAGCTGTTTGTGGAAGTTACAGGACTTTGCTAGTAGACGCTTCATCTATCTTGACTCTATATTCAACTTTCATCAGTTGTAGGGCATGTCGCCCATTTCTATTAGAAACATTTCCTATTTCAGATTTTCAGACTTTTGGCATATAATTAATTCAGGATACATTGTTTTACTTATTTCAGTTGTGGGATTGTTGTGAGGAGTTTTCCTCCGGACTTATTATTATTTTGTTGGTTATTCTATTGCTTCGTTATGGTGAATGGTTATGTGATTCTTTCAAAATTCTTTTATTGCATGTTAACCAGACTTAATTTAAAATTTGACATCTTACTTTTAAATACTAGGTGGTTAGAATTTATAAACATGTTTTCGACAGTGATGCTATTAACTGAGCCAACTTGGCATTTTGATTTAATTTAATAAAGGAGTAGCTACCCAGTATTTAATTAGTCGGGGTGTCACAGGTGGTATCAGAGCCAGGTTCTAGTGTCCTTTAGGATCTGTACGGCTTATTATGTTTTCGCTGAGCTTTCTTTGATGTAGAGCCCTATATTTTAGGACTGTTGTATTCTTTTGTATATGCTACGTTCTTCAGCTATTTTGAGTTTATAACTGTGAACTTATAGACTTTATTCTTGTTTCAGATGCCTCCACGACGTGCACAACGGGTTCCCAGGGATGCAATGCCAGAACCACAGCCCGCACTAGTTCAGGGCACGATGAATGCCGCCGAGGTTGCAGCCATTGTGGCTCAGGCGGTAAATGCCGCACTAGCCGTAGTTCAGCAGGCACCACCTCAGGCTCCAGTAGACGCGCCAGTTTAGGCACATGCATTCCCGTCTTCTTGGGAACGTGTACGTGATGATTTTCAGAAAGCACACCCACCGGAGTTCGCTGGTAGCTCCGATGTTGTGGTTTCGAGTCAGTGGAGGAAAGACATTCAGCGGCACTTGAGGATGTATGAGTGCACTGATGTCTAGAAGCAGATACAAGCTACCTTTAAGCTAGTAGGGTCTGCACGGCAGTGGTGGGAGTCTATTACCACCGTGGAGGAGAGAGATACTCTCACGATCCAGGAGTTTTGGGTGCAGTTCGACCGCAAGTACTTTTCGTCAGCTGTTCACACGAAAATGAGGAGGAAGTTGATGAATCTTAGGCAGGAAGGTAAGATTGTGGCCAAGTATGAGGCCGAATTCACAAATCTATTGAATATTGTTCCGGATGAGATACCGACAGAAGAAAAGAAGATACAGAAATTTACAGACGGGTTGACTTGGAGGATCCGTCAGTATTTGTTGGGGAACCTATCGTTGGCCACTTACTCTGATGTGGTTAACGCTGCACTGTTACACTATCAGGATCACCGCTTTCACATGGCTGAGGGCAAGAGATCGGGAGAGTCCAGCCATCAGGGCAGGACTGGAGGACATGGTGCCAGTGGGGCACAATCTGTTCAGGGGCAGAGAGAGGGTGACCAGGGTTCCCAACAAGGGGATCACAAGAGGTTAAAATCAGGAAATTTCAGGCACGGACAGGGAGGTTTTAGGAAGGGCCAGCAGGGTCCGAACGGCCATCAGGGCCAGCAGGGTCATAATGGTCAACAGCAGCAGTTTCACTAGGGCCAGTAGGGCCAGGGCAGAAATGGTAACGGTCACCAGGGCCGTGGTCAGCATGGACAGCGAGGGGGAAACTTCCAAGGGAAGTGTTTCATTTGTGGTAAGATTGGCCATAAACATCAGAATTGTCCGGATAGGGGCAGGGTCCCGCAGCAGCAGCAGGGTGCTCGACAGGAGCCGCAGAGACCCGTGTTTCCCGCCGCCACCACAGATGGCAGCATTACCACCCATTCCAGTGGTCCCAGTTCAGCAGGGGCAGCTGTAGTATGGGAGAGTATATCAGCTTCAGCAGGCCACAGCCCCACAGGATCCACCAGCCATTGAGGGTATGTTCTCTATTCAGGGGACTATGGGGCGTATTTTGTTTGACACGCGGCTACACACTGTTTTATTGCTATGAGATTTGCACGCACCACTGGGTTATTAGACACCGTCGAGAGTACGGTTACTTGTGTAGATTCGCCGTTGAGTAGGGGTTCCATGATTTCACGTGTATGTAGAGGCGTGGGTATAGAGATCGGGAGGTTTACTTTACCCGCGGACATGTTAGTATTAGAGATGACCGAGTATGATGCCATTATTGGTATGGATTGGCTTGTTGCGTACCGAGCCATGATTGATTATTTTAGTAGATGCATTATCTTTGCCATTCCTGGGCAGGAGATGTTTTTGGTGGTGATGCCTCGTCTTGAGGGAGGATCGCCCACTCATTTGTACTATATAGAGGAGGAGACCTCTAAGGAAGTGGTGATACCACTTGATTCGATTCCGGTTGTTCGAGAGTTTGCCGACGTATTTCAGGATATACCTGGATTACCTCCGAGTAGAGAGATAGATTTTGTGATCGACTTGACACCGGGCACTCGACCTATTGCCCGCGCACCTTACCGTATGGCTCCAGCTGAGATGAGAGAGTTACGGGATCATATTGAGCAGTTGTTGGGTCAGGAGTTTATACGGAGGAGTACTTCGCCGTGGGGTGCCCCTGTATTGTTCGTGAAGAAGAGGGATGGATCGTTGAGATTGTGTGTGGATTACCGGGAGTTGAATAAAGTCACGATACGGAATAAGTATCCGTTGCCCCGAATCGATGACTTATTCGACCAGTTGAGGGGAGCTTCTTTCTTCTCAAAGATTGATTTGCGATCGGGATACCATCAGTTGCGTATCAGGGAGGAGGACGTCTTGAAGACTGCGTTCTTAACGAGATATGGTTCCTACGAGTTTCGAGTTATGCCTTTTGGTTTGACCAATGCTCCAGCCGTGTTTATGGACTTGATGAATAGGGTGTTCAGAGAATTCTTAGATCAGTTCGTCATTGTCTTCATTGATGACATTCTGGTTTATTCACAGACAGAGGAGGAGCACACCGAGCATTTAAGGCAAGCTTTGCAGACGCTACGTCAGAACGAGTTGTATGCAAAGTATGAGAAGTGCGGGTTTTGGCTGAAGGAGGTTCAGTTTTTGGGGCACATTATTTCCGATCCGGGGATATCTGTTTATCCGGGGAAGGTATCCGCGGTAAGGGAGCGGGGACAGCCCACGACACCAACTGAGATCCGTAGTTTCTTGGGACTAGCAGGATACTACAGGAGGTTCATTCGGGGATTTTCGAAAATAGCAGGTGCTTTGACACATCTGACTCGTAAAGGTGTGCCGTTCATCTGGAGTGATGCCTGTCAGTTGGCATTCGATGAGTTGAAGGACAAGTTGACCTCAGCACCTGTGTTAGCATTGCCGAGACCGGGAGTTGAGTATCTAGTTTACACCGATGCGTCCTTGAAAGGACTTGGAGGTGTATTACAGCAGGAGAGTCAGGCCATAGCTTATGCTTCCCGTAAGCTTAAGCCTCACGAGAAGAATTACCCCACCCATGACTTGGAGTTGGCGGCAGTTGTATTTGCCCTTCGGATTTGGAGACATTACCTTTTGGGGGAGAAGTTTCGATTGTTCACAGACCACAAGTCCCTACAGTACTTATTCACGCAAAAGGAGTTGAATATGCGGCAGCGAAGGTGGCTTGAGTTTGTTAAGGATTATCAGTTCGATATCCAATATCACCCGGGGAAGGCTAACGTGGCAGCAGACGCGTTGAGCCGTAGGCTAGTAGAGGAGGTGGCAGGGGTGTGGAAGGCTAAGTGGAAGGAGTTGGGACACCAAGATGCAGTGGCCCGATCGTTCATGTCTGTGATGACGGTTACATCGCAGATTGTCATGAAGGTGGTAAGGGCATATGCAAATGACTCGTTCTGTCAGGAGCAGATAGTTCGATTACTAGCAAAGGGATCCGAGTCCTATACCGTTAGCTTAGACAGGGGATTACGCTTCAATGGGAGATTGGTAGTTTCGGAAGGGGAGGAATTACGGCACGAGGTGATGGCAGAGTCGCACGGCTCACGGTTTGCGGTACATCTCGGTGGGGACAAAATGTACCAAGACATGAGACGACAGTATTGGTGGAGCGGGATGAAGAGAGATATTGCCGTGTTTGTTTCTAAATGCGCCACTTGTCAGCTAGTAAAAGTGGATCATCAGAGACCGGCAGGACTTCTACAGCCATTGGAGGTCCCGATGTGGATGTGGGAGAGCATATCCATGGACTTTATCACGGGGTTGCCTACGTCACAGAGAGGTCACGACTCCATTTGGGTAATTGTGGACAGGTTGACAAAAGTCACTCATTTTCTACCTGTAAGGACAGACTACACTACGGGACAGTATGCCCAGCTCTTTATTGCAGAGATAGTGAGACTTCACGGTGTGCCCCTAAATATCGTGTCTGACCGAGACAAGATATTTGTTTCACAGTTTTGGGAAAGTTTTCAGGAGGTCATGGGCACGGAATTGCGGTTGAGTACGGCATATCACCCGCGGACCGATGGGCAAACCGAGCGTACAAACCAAATATGGGAGGACATGTTGCGTATGTGCATCATTGATTTCGGGGGCGGATGGGAGCAGTATCTCCCACTGGTAGAGTTTTCTTACAACAACTCCTACCAGTTCACCATTGGCATGGCTCCATTTGAGGCGTTGTATAGTAGACCTTGTCGTTCCCCAGCATGTTGGTTGGAGGTGGGGGACAACAAACTACTAGGGCAGGAAGTAATTCAGGATACTTCGCCGAGGATAGAATTGATACGGAGTCGCATTCGGGTAGCTCAGGATCGGCAGAAGAGCTATGCTGATGCGAAGAGGTTCTTTAGGGAGTTCCAAGTGGGGGACCAGGTTTTAGTTAGAGTATCTCCTATGAAGGGGATTATGCGATTTGGGAAGAAGGGGAAGTTGGCACCGAGATACGTGGGGCCATTCCCTATCATCGAGCGGATTGGGTCTGTTGCATATAGACTTGGGTTACCGGAGCATTTGCATCAGATTCATGATGTGTTTCATATTTCATCGCTAAGGAAATATCTTAGAGACGATTTGGGTCACTCTCACATTGCTTTGGAGGACATCGATCTCCAGCCTGACAGCTCCTACGAGGAGGGGCCGATTGTTATTTTGGACGAAGTGAGCGGAAACTGCGGTCAAAGATAGTTCCGTTAGTGCGTGTTCAGTGGCGACATCATAATGTCGAGGAGTCCACATGGGAGCGCAAGGATGAGATGCGCGAATGTTATCCAGATTTGTTCTTACCAGGTACTTTCTAGTTCTGAATTTCGGGACGAAATTCTGTTATTAGGGGGGAAGTATGCAATACCCCGTATTTTTATGATATTTATTTATGGGATTAATTGAATTAAATGTGTATTAATTGGAAATTAATTCGGATAAAAATACCAGCGAGATGTGAGTTGGTATTTGATTATAATGTGTATATATGGCAATATATGAATATTGAAATTATGAAATTTGTCGTGAGATTGAAATACGGCAATTTGGAAATTTTGTTGGGACGTGTGTGACAGTCGCGTCAGGAATATAATTATTTTAATTAAAAAGTGAATTTTATTTCTTTTAACCGTATGGTCGTTTTGAGTGCGCCAACGCGTCCGGAAGGGTCAAAATAGTCAGAAAACACTAGCCGGGGGTTTAGTTTGGGTCCCGGGGCATTTTTAGGCCATACCGGCAACGTAAAAGGGTAGTTTGGTAATTTTGGAATTTTGGGAATTAAAACCCACGAAAATTAGAGTTAAAAATCTGACTTAGTCTTAACCCACTAAGCCATTTCCAACCCCAATCTAGGTAGTGGGCTACGGGAGAAGTTTAGAAACCTTAAACTTGCCAAAAACCAACCTCCACCTCCATTGTCATCCTTAGAGAAGAAATTTGTAGAGAGAAAAAGAGAAGAGAATTCTGCAGAGAGAGAGAGAGGACAATTCAACCTTCAAGATTCAACCTCATATTCAGAGAAAGATTAGAGGCAAGTGGTTTAATTTCGTTTTTGCAAAGAGTGCTTCTTCCATGTGTAGGAAATTCATATAATTTTATTGTTTTTGGGAGATTTATAAAAATCCATGAAATTGGAAGTTATGAATTCAGATTTTAATGTAGGATTGCATGTAGAATTGTTATTGGATGATTGAACTAAGAGAATTACTACTTTATATATTGCAAAAATGGATTTAATTATAACTATGGAAGACTTTAAATTTCTAGGGTTCATGTTCTTGAAAATTGGGGAAAATTGGGGAGATTTGATGATTAGATGTGGTTTGGGATGATTAGACCCCATATAAATGTTGTAATACGAATTTAATATGTTTAGGGATGATTAGAAACCTTGTTGGAATGGCATTTAGATGAGATTAGAGGTGAGGAAAAGTTGGAAAAACGAATTAAGAAAATCTGGGCTCGAAACTGGCCTCTCGTTAGAAGACCTGCCCAGGTCGTTCGAACGAGCTCGTTCGAACGAGCTCGTTCGAACGAGCTCGTTCGAACGAGCTCGTTCGAACGAGCTTCTAACGAGTGACAGTTTGACTTCTAACGAGAGGGATGTTCCTTCGATGACTTCGTTCGAACGAGATCTCGTTAGATGCCCCCTTCGTTCGAACGAACTCTCGTTCGAACAACCTCGTTCGAACGAGACTTCTAACGAGCTGACAGTTTAGGCTTTTTGGCCTGTTTTGATTTCGCGTGTCCCGTAACCTTGTTTAATTGTAGAGATAACATTACCTTGATGATAAATTGACATAGTTGGGATATTTGGGATATATTGAGGAGTAAAACATAGAAGTGTGATTTGAATTGAATGGAAATTGTGGAATAGGACGTGAGTGACTATTACGATGCGAGAATTATTGACGGCTTAATTAATTGAATTAATCGGGAACATGTGAATTGTGTGACATTATAAGTCAGTATGAGAATGAGAAGTGTACCACAAATAAATTATGGTGATTACTAAGATGTGTGCATACTTAGTATATGTATATGATTTTATGTGTATAACATACCTACCATACTTGCTATCACGGGAGGTTTGCGTTCTCTTAGGGCCATATAATCCTTGTGTTTCCCGGATTTAGGTTGGTACCTCGAGAACATAGGTCAGTGAAGGACTTATTGGGATGTTAATAAGTCTGCTGATCGTGGGGGCGTAGGTATGTGCGTGACCCATGCGATGTGACTGTGTTCGCCTCCATTGTTTGTGATTTGCTATTATCTGAGAACGATTCCTGAGAGATTCGGAATGCGTGATCCTTATGTACGTGATGTACCGGGATGGATAGCAGAGTATGTGTGCATCGCAGCTTAGTCTCGGGGTGCTTGTATTGTATATTTATGACTTGAATAATATACACTTAAATTAATGAGCACTTTCATGTTGGTATTGTGAGTATAAATACGGAAACGCTTTGAGTAACTATAAAGGGGTAACCTGTAATGAATTGTATTGCTAATAATTGAGAATCCGAGTTTAAGCAAAGCCCTCTATTTAGTTGATAACGCTAGAATGCATAATAAGAATCGAGTAGTAAGGGGTAGAACTTATTACGGTTTGGTTAGATATGTATGTTACTTAGACGGGTACGGTACGTTAGGGGTGCACAAATTAGTCGAGAGGTGAGTATTTCATGTGAGTTCACGTCCTAACATATATTTTGCATTCATTATTTTAATGTCATTAAAGCACTTGCTATTTTTAAAATACTCTCCACTTTCGGGCTCTGACCCGTTTGCTTTCAAATCTATTTTTGTAAAAACCATTTTTGGTGCCCAGCCACAAGGAAACCATGCTTAGGATCCTCATTCAGGTGACGAGCTGTAGCTGTTTGTGGAAGTTACAGGACTTTGCTAGTAGACGCTTCATCTATCTTGACTCTATATTCAGCTTTCATCAGTTGTAGGGCATGTCGCCCATTTCTATTAGAAACATTTCCTATTTCAGATTTTCAGACTTTTGGTATGTAATTAATTCAGGATACATTGTTTTACTTATTTCAGTTGTGGGATTGTTGTGAGGAGTTTTCCTCCGGACTTATTATTATTTTGTTGGTTATTCTATTGCTTCGTTATGGTGAATGGTTATGTGATTCTTTCAAAATTCTTTTATTGCATGTTAACCAGACTTAATTTAAAATTTGACATCTTACTTTTAAATACTAGGTGGTTAGAATTTATAAACATGTTTTCGACAGTGATGTTATTAACTGAGCCAACTTGGCATTTTGATTTAATTTAATAAAGGAGTAGCTACCCGGTATTTAATTAGTCGGGGTGTCACAGTCACTTTGTGATGGGCGCCGGTCTGATAGGTCACAATTAGCCTAAGAAATATGACTCTCACCTTCCATTGGCCTAGTACCTTTGGCGTATATCGAGAGGTTCCCCCCGTATCGTACCTCTTAACCGAACTCAAGATAAGAGGTATATAACAGGGAACTTGTTCATGTACATCGAGTATATTGAATTTTCTCTCACATGTACTGTCCCCGTGAGGTATATAGCATGGCAATTCACATACACTCAGGTATATCAAATGGCTTGTCCACACATATAGATTGCCCTAAAAAGCAAGAAGTATATCGTGGAAGTCATGTCAAAGGGGGGAACCTTTCCACTAACCCAACTACATAAACCTTATATAGGTGTCAGACCTAGGGCACTGATATTTAGTTTGTCAATTACCACACAAAAATATGCCAAAATGATGAGTCGACATGATGCCTAAATTTTTGCGTGATTTCGTCTTTTTTCAAAATAGGACCCTGTCCATGAGCCTAGAAACAAGCCAAACCCTATCTTACCTATTTTTTTCAAACCCAATTTTCCCAGGCTTGGGTCCTGTCCGACATTTCTTTTTCATTTAGATAAACCTAATACAAGTGAAAATATAAAGATAATAATAATCACGCTGATACTTTTTCTCTCCTTTTTTCCTCTTCTTTATTGAAAAGCCAAAATACCAAAAACATTTTTCCTCCTTTTGATCAAAAAATACAAAACATATTTTTTCGTCCTTTTCATAAAAAATATATCAAAAATATTTTTCCTCATTTTCATCAAAATACCAAAAATGTCAAAAACATTTTTCCTCTCTTTCAACAAAAAATAATTCATTTTTCCCTATTTAAAAACGAAGTTCCAATCCTTTTCCTTCTTAGGTCGATCGCATACCCGATTCTTGGCCTGACTTCCTACTATCTTTGGTCTTTTGTCAAATCGCCTCGAAGCTCCGTCAGTTCCCCTACAACTTCCTCTTAGTCCAGAATCTACCTTCACTAGTTCTCCATGAAAAACGTATATCAAGCACCAAATGTACAGTCTGATCTGATGGCAGACCTAGTCCAACTCAGTGCCAAGATTGACAACCTTTAAACCGAGGTACATGACATTCAGCGAAATAGAGTCCAAGTTCCCAAAGAACCTAAGGTTCTATTTCCTCATGCCATGGGACCACCTGAGCCTGTTTGGGTCCTAGAAGAATATTAGCACACTCCACGTTCCCCGCATGCTAATGGGCCAATAGCAGCTCAGCTCCCTATGCTAAACCTTTCCCAAGAAAGGGTTAACTTATCATTACCCATTGATCCCAAAGAGGAATAACTTAACAATGTCAAGGAAAACCTCAAACTATTATCGAAGAAGTATAACCAACTAAAGATATTCGAGAAATACATGGACTACACTCGCATGTCTCCTTACCCTAAAGTAAGATTTTCGAAGAAATTCAAGATGTTAGCCATTGAGAAATTCGAGAGCAGTGGGCCACCAATTTTTCACCTTCACATGTATCACCGAGCCATGATCCTCTTGGCACCTACGAAGAGATAATGACCCAGATGTTCGAACAAACTTTGATGGACAACGCTCTTCGTTGGTTCCTATCCCTCTACAAATCTAGAATCTGTAGTTCGAAAGATGTTGTCCGGGAATTCACGTAACAGTATAAGTATAAGGAAGAACTATAGGTTACATGATGTGATTTAAAGATTCTCAAGCAAAACCCTAATGAATCCGTCAGTAACTTCATAACAAGGTGGAGGGAGAAAGCTACCACCATAACCAATCGAACATTAGAAAAAGAACAAATTAACACAGTGGAGAAGAATTTATTGCCCCATATCAGAGCAACTATAGGAGGTTAGTATTACCCACACTTCTGAGCCCTTAGGCAAGCGAGTGTGGATATTGAAGAAAGTGTTACCAAGACAAAAGTCGAGCCTAATAAAATGTCCAGATAATTCACCCCTAGAAAGTATGAGAAGTCTACCAATGCCACAGTCTCAACCATCAGCAATATCTCTTAGTCTGCTACCTCTTGGGCACCAAAAAACTGCCCCAACCCGCCAAAAAGGAATACACTGAGCTCCATGATCCCCTCTCTAAAGTCGACCAAGCCTTGTTAAGCCGAAATCTTATTAAACCTCTGGACCCTCGTCCATTACCAAACGCACTTCCCAAAAACATAAAAATTGATGCCCACTGTGATTTTCACTAGTCTGCTGATCAAACCACTCATCAGTGATTCCACTTACGGAATGTAATCCAAGGTTTAATTGACCGGGGTATCATCGCCCCACCAGCCAATCCTAAACCCAACACCACTCATAACCCAGTTCCAACCCATACAAATGCCATATTTTTAGAAAATGACCCGGAATTCGACTCATTTACCCAAAATTGTGCCTAGTAAAGCACCCATCGTACTTGTATTTTTACCTAAAATGCTCAAAGTTTGTCCATATTTTCTCCCACACCCTACTTTTTTCACCGAACAAGATCTGTCACTCCTCGCGAGGGCTTGTATTTTCGTCCGTACTCAATTCGAAGGAAGATATATGGAGTTATTGGCTGTTCTGAACCAGCTATTGAATTTTGGGTTGAAATTGCCCTCTGAAATGGCCATCGACTATCAGAAGTTCAACATCTTGTTCATGGAAGCCCAAAAATGGGCTCAGGAGTCATATAATTGGATGGTACCCGTTGATGAAATCAGTTAGGATGATGTAGTAAAGATTATGGCAGACATGTTCTGACAGACTGGGAAAATTTGCAACATTTTTGATCTACTCACCACATAGAAGCTTCAAGGATGGTTGGTCCCTTCACTCTTGCACCTCCTCGTTAAGTGGGAAGATTTATATGAAAAAGCCATTGATTTTGTGGAATGAATTAACTTCTCTTAACAAGAAGACATCGTCGGCACCGGATGGGGGGATGACTATGGTAGCTCAGATGATGAACTGAGTCAGGAAAGGGTCAATCCAGTGATTAGCATGTGCGGGATAATATCTTTTGAGGATCTGTTAGGGGAATTAATAAAATAACCATGAAGATTGATAAGAAGCTTTTTGCGTATGTATCGTTGTCGTGCAAAAGCTACTCTCAAAATTCCCTTGAGTACCTACAAAACTTGTCTAAAAATAACTCGTATTGCGGTAAGTACGGGTATCAATCCTACTTTCAAGGTGAAACAATTAATGTGAAAACGTGCAATTCCAATTTTTTTTTATTAAAATAATTTTTTATTTTTTTAAAAACAATTTCAAGGGAAAGATTTACTAACAAATGCTAAAAATTATAAAAGGACTAAAGAATGAAAAAAAATGTGCAACCGAGTGTGAAATATTGTGAGAAGGTCAAGAGATGGGATTACACTGCATTTTCAATTATTTTAATTTCTCAATTTATTAATTTTGAAATATTTCAAGATAATATTAAATCGATAATCTAAGTCTCGTTAAAATTATAAATTTAATAATATCTTTTTCAGCAAATTAATTTAAAATGTCACACGATGAAAAATTAGGACTTATACTATTTTCAGAAAATTACCCGCTAGGATCAATTTAACGAAAACATATCAATCCTCAAATTTCAATACCGCATTAATATTTAATTATCGAAAAAACCTATCTCTAGTTCGATTCCAACATTCAAACATTAATTCGTTCAATTAATTTACTAACTCTCGTCACATAAATTAATTGGGTACAGTTAAAGATTAATTTACCTAGAAATATAAAATTAATGAATCAACTAATTAAAGTAACATCATTCGCAATGCACCCCACCCCTTGAACGGGGTGTTTAACCAAGCATTCTCATGTTAGAATAAACAACTATCACAATAGCATTAATCAAAATTGAAACAAGAGGAAAATAATACGATACGCAATTTTTTTCTTGTGTCAACTGTGCATGAACACGCGTCTCAATCTTCTTACAAATCCAGTACTTGATTACACCAAAAAGAATAAAAAAACAAACCTAAAATTTATTCTAAAATTAAAATAATTTTTTTGGAATTTTTTTATCAACCTAAACTGTACATAATATACAGTCTCTTTTTCTCTCTATACGTTCCTTTTTTCTATCTGTTGAGAGTCTTCATTTAAAATGAGAGTTCCCTTTTCTTTTAAAATCATACCCACGATGCTTTGCCTTGAGAGATTTCTTTGGGATTTGGATGTGGCAAGTCGAGATCTGTTGTGGATTTGAAATGGAGAAAGTTCCGAATTTGTTGGGATTTGGGAATGGGTCTCGGATTGGGGAAAACGGGTTCGCGAGTATGGGTGAGTGTATGGGAGAGGTTGTTTGTATGGTGTAGAATATCTAGTGTGGGGGTGAGTGAGGGTATGTGTATTTAATTTGTACCCCTAAAAAAAATTAAAACAATCTAACTAAAAAATTAAAATTAACAAAACTAAAAAATAACATCCTAAAAAAACTCAATTAATAAAAGAAATAAAAAATAAAATCTAAAAATCAAATAAAAATAAAACTTAAGACTAAAAAAAATATAATAAACTAAAAAAAACTAACATCTCAAACTAAAATAAAATAAGACTCTATTAAACCTAGAAAAATATAATCCTAATAAAATAAAACTTAAAATAATAATAAAATATATATATATATATATATATAATTAAATTTCTAAAAACTAATCCTAATAAAAATAAAATAAAGATTAAAAATTAAAAACTCATAAAAATCAAGATTAAAATAAAGAAATAGAAAAATAGAAAATAAATCCTAAAAAATCCTAAATAAATCTAAAATAAAACGACTCAAAACAAAAATCTAGAAAAATAATAAAGGTACAAACACAACACATACCGGGCTCGGGGACTGGACTGGGCTCGGTTTGGGCTAGGTTAAGGTTACGGGACTGTTTCGGAGTATCAGATCACATCTCGGCAAGCTCAAAATGGACTCCAGACTTCAAGGTTTCTTTAGATTTCTTCGATGCATGCTTTTGACCGCTTATGTGTCGCAATTGTACTAAGTTAGCATTATTTGTACCGCAACTGCGTATTGACCTGAGAAATAAATAAATACGAACATAAGGTCATTTTTATTAAAAACGAGTGACTAAAATGCATCTATTCGGAATATAAAATAGACACTTTTGGGTGCTTATCAAAGATCGAAATCGATGAAGACATAGGGTTCTTTTTCTTCCCCGTCTCTATAAACCATATGACCAGATCGGAAAGGCACTATCAAGATCCGAATCCTTAGGCATCAAGAACAGATAAGGGAAAGGGAGTTACTGGGGAACTCCCCATACCAGAGATGGCCACTGAAGAGAGAACGATCCTAGATCAACTCAAGAAGACTCAAGCCAATATCACCTTATGGGGACTCTTCATGTCTTCATAATTACACCGAAACTCTCTGGTAAAGTTGCTCAATGGACCCACAGTCCCTCCTTCCACCACTCCAGAAGAAGCTGTAAACCTAGTTAGATCCTTGACCACCACGAAACTCATTTCCTTCTTTGAAGAAAAAATTCTAAATGTTAGACCTGATCAAAACTATGTCCTCAAGATCTCTGTTGAAGTGATGGAAAAGATAATCCATCTATCACTCATTGAGAATGGATCCTCCCTCAATGTTTGCCCACTAGGAACCTTAAATTACTTGGGGTTGAATGTAACTGGCCTAAATCCTTCTTCCATCGCAGTGCGTGCCTATGATAATACTCGTCGAGAGGTGTTAGGATCCATAACACTTGTAATATGGATTGTCCCTATCAATATGATGCTTCAATATGATGCTTCAATATGATAATACTCGTCGAGAGGTGTTAGGATCCATGACATACCCGCATGCTTCAATATGATGCTTGGTCGACTGTGGCTTCATAGCATTATAGGGGTGTGCTCCTCCCTTTATCAGAAGTTAAAATTCTTTACCAAGGGGCAAGTCATTACCATTTTAGGAGACGATGACAATACTAAAAATATCGGCAGCAGTAATTCGGTATTAAAAATACAGTATGGGACGAATGAAATGCTTTTATCAATCTTTAGGGTTAATCCGCTGCCCCTTTCGGTAGGGGATGATTTCAAAGATCAAGTCTGTCCAGAACACAACCCTCACAACAATGTCAACGTGATACAAATATTCAAGAATATGCACTTTTATGCCTGAACTGGGGATGGGGTGACATCAACAAGGAATAGTAGAGCCCATAGTAATTAAAAAGGCCTTTCCCCCATGTGGCTTGGGTTATCAGCCTTCACTAGAAGAACTCAGAGCCTAGTTGAAGATATGTTTAGAAGATGACAAGGATGTTTTGAGGGATTCCTTGAATAGGAGATTCATCAAATAGGGTGAATATTTCCCTTTATGTTGCTTTCCTAAACCATGGTAGGATCACGTGGATAAGACGATAAAGATAAGGATGGAAATCTTCTTTCAAGACAACTACTCATAGGATGAAGACTGCCAGCACCGAGTTAAACCTCTCACTCCAAAAGTCATAGCCATTACTGAGGTCTTTGATAAAAATGATTCCGAAGACTCCTTCAACCTACAGACACTGGGGATAACACTCTGCATGATCCATTTAGGTACAACATCGTCGACATCAACCACTCAGATCAAGACCATCGATGAACCTTTTCTCAATTGGAATGTTATACCCGTCCCACCTGCTGAGATGCAACCCAACTCGACTGTTTACCATATCTCTTCATCTATTGTTTTTACTCCTTTTTCTAATAATAATGTAATTGATACCTCTTTTAACGAGGTTCTCAACGTTGTTTTTCTCGAAAGTGAAATAAAGGAGGATTTTGAGTATCTTGTTGTGCCTAACTTTAAGTGTCTTGATTCTAATCAAACTCTTGATGATGATGATTTTGTAAATGAACAACTCTTAACTGATCTTAATAAGGTTAATAACAAACAACATAACCATATTCAAATTAATGAGGATGAAACAGTTGTTATTAATCTTGCTTCTAGTAACCAATAATGTGAGATTATGATAGGGTCCACCCTTATCGAGCATAGGCGCGCGCAATTCGAAGAGTTGCTGAAGGAATTTGTGGACATCTTCGCATATTCCTATGATGACATGCCTGACATTGATACCAAAATAGCCTAGCACGAGATTCCTACTCTCCCAGAATAAAAATTGATCAAACGGAAGTTGCAAAAGCTCCATACCGAATGGTCACTCAAAGTCAAGGAAGAGTAAATAGTTGAACATAGGTTTCATTCGAGTGATCGAATATCCCACATAGATAGCCAACATTGTACCCATACCAAAATTAGGAGGAAAAGTTCGCATATGCATCGACGATTGGGATTTGAACAAAGCATCTCTGAAGGATGATTACCCACTGCCCAAAATCAACATGACTGTGGACAACACAACAAGTCACACTCTCAAGTCACTCATCGATGGGTTCGCCGGATACAATCAAATTAAGATTCACCTTGACCATCAAGAAAAAACTACCTTCATCACTACCTGGGGAACCTTTTATTACTCGATTATTACATTCGGGATTAAAAATGCAAGGGCTATCTACCAAAGGGCTGCCACAACCATCTTGCATGATCTGATACACAAAGATGTTGAAGTATACGTAGAAGACATGATTATTAAGTCTAAGATGCGAGAAAGTTAGGTTCCCGCCCTCTGAAAGTTATTCGAACAATTACGGTGATACCGAATGTGGTTAAATCCGTAGAAGAAATGCACTTTCAGTGTCACCAAAGGAAATATTTTGGGATTCATGGTTAGCGAGAAGGGAATCGAAGCAGACCCTGCCAAACTGAAATCCATACTCGAAATGCAACCACCCCGAATGGAGAAGGAAGTTTGGGGATTCTTAGGGAAATTATAGTATATCAGCCGATTCATCAGCTAATTGACTTCCATTTGTGAACCCATCTTTAAACTCCTCAAAAAGGATTCTACCAAAATCTGGAAAGGGGCCTATCAGTAAGTCTTCGAACGAGTCAAGCAATATCTTACCCTACCTCCGGTACTCATGCCGCCGCAGCCTAGTCTCCCACTACTCATACACTTAATCGTAACAGATACCGCAATAGGGGCTTTGTTAGCCTAATACATTGAAGAAACCTGCAAAAAAAAGATCCATTTACTATGCCAGTCAAAAATTGGTTGAGTACAAAGTCAACTACATTGCCTTGGAGAAAGAAAATGTTTCCCTATTTTGGGTCACTCAAAAGTAACGGCACTACATGCTCTGTTTTTCCATCAGACTTGTGTCTCGAATGGATCCTATTAAATACTTTCTTGAGAAACCTACCCTATCTAGCCGAATGGCCTGATAGTTAATGTTGTTATCTGAGTTTGATATCATGTATATCGCATAAAAATCTAGCAAGGGAGAGATATATCCGATTACCTTAATAACTACCCCATGGAAGTGGTTATTGTTTGGGTATCTAAATTCTCGGACGAAGATATTCTCTGCACCTCTCAGGAGGACCTTCGATGCTAAATGTTCTTTGGCGATGCTATCAACAAGAAAGGATATGGCATTGGGATACTCTTGATCACCCTAGATGAGTTTCACCATCCCATTGCCATCAAGATAGATTTTTCTTGCACCAATAATATGACTGAATATGAGGCAAGACTGTAGGATTCAAAGTCAGCCTCAAGAAAGGTATCAAATACCTAGATGTATACGAGGACTCCGCCCTCATCATCAGTTAAAGACAAGAAGCTCTTACCTTTACACACCCACCAAAAAGAGATGGCCTACCAATTCTGAGATATCACCTTCCACTACTTGCCCCGAGCAAAGAATAGCTCAGTCGATGCCCTTTCTACCCTGGACTCCATGGTCAACATGCCCGAGGGAATAATGATGGCCCCCTTCATAGCCTAAAAACAACCTATGACAACCCACTACTACCATATTGATCTCGTCACAAAGGAAGATTCCGATATGGTCAAGTTCTGGTACTACGACATTTGGCACCTACTCAATCACGGTAGGTATCCCCAAGACACCAACAATAAAGACTGTGTGACCCTTCGCATACTGGCTACCCAGTACATCATCCGTGACAAAGCACTGTTAAAACAAAACTAAGATAGAATCCATTTACACTGCATTTTAGGGGATGACATTAAAAAAATGATGCAGAAGATCCTCAGCAAGGAATGTGGACCCTAGATGAACGATCATATGCTTTCTAAGAAAATCATCCCTCAAGGGTATTATTGGACCACCATAGTTCAGGATTGCACCGTCTGCGTCCAAAGATGCCTCAAATGCCAATAATTTGCTAATCTCAAGCACTTGCATCCTCAAGAATTGTACAACATGACTTATCCATGGCGGTTCTACACCTAAGGCATTGACATCATAGGGAAAGTCACACCCAAATCCACTAATGGGAATGAGTTCATCCTAGTCGCCATTAATTACTTTGCCAAATGGGTCGAAGCTGAGTCATACACAATATTAAATGCCAAGGAGGTGGCCGAGTTTATCCAAAGAACAACATTTGTCGATACGGGGTTCCTCGCGAGTTAGTATCAAATAATGGGTTATATTTCGAAGTCGAGGTCATAGAACAAGTTGATGAGTATAGGATTCTGAGACACAAATCTTCTCCCTACTGACCCCAAACCAATGGTGTAGTTGAAGCTGCCAACAAATACCTCAAGTCCATCATTAGCAAAATTACTGCGAGTTACTGAGAGTGGGTCGATCGAATCCCTTATTCCCTCTCAGGATACCTCACTTCAATCAAGATATCTACTAGGGCTACCCTTTACTATTTAGTATACGTCATGGAAGCAATCCTACACGTTGAGCTGAAACACCTTCTTTACACGTTATGATTTAAAGCAAAGTCAGTGAGGAGGATTAGTATTAGAGCCGCTTTGACGAATTGTCACTCTTGGATGAAAATAGGATGAAGGCTCTATATCACATACAAGGGGTCACCGTATAGTGCGATCATTCAACCAAAGATTCAAGGATGGTGGTGTCCAAGAAGGATACTTATCCCTCAAAGAAATCATATAACCAGTCTGGGACCTCAGAGGAAAATTCAATCTAAACTGGAGTGGCCCCTACATTGTGAAAAAGATCATGTCAGGCGACATTGCTATGCCCACTGACCTTGACGGAGAAGAGATGACATGTCCATTCAACTTGGACCGTCTCAAGAAGTTCCACCCTTAATCTGAAATCTGAGCGTGCTATGACTCCTCTCATCCCCCTTCTATTCTAAAAAAAAATTCTTCATTTCCCTCTACCCATAACTACGTCGGGCTAGATCCTCTAGAAAAACATTTTCCTTTCAAAATGGAACTCAGAAAATTTTTAAAACCCCCAGAGGTATGTAGGAAGCTCATACACATTACATGAGCACATTCCCCTTTTTTTTCACAAAATACTATTATTTTCTTACCTCCGAGAATGATAATTCATTTTATCATTTACTTGAACAAAAGGATTATGTATGCCTTAGCGATTATTATTGATAATTCAAATGTAAAAATCATCAAGAGTCACAACAATATGATCAAATCTTTTTTATTTCAAATAGGGGAGCTAAGTACAATTAGATGAAGTATCAGTGAAAAGAGTCAAAACAACCACCACACGCTAACCAAACTGTTCCTAAAGCAAGCCTAACCATACTTCCAAAAATTATTCCTAAATCCCTGAAAACCAAAAAAAAAAAAACCCACTCACACAAAAGATTCACATAAGATAATACAAGCTTCACAGTGACCCTATCCGTAACTGCCAGAAGACCCAGCCCCATCGTCATTCTCTCCTTGAGACCTCTAAACTTCCCCTGCCTGTTTGGTAATCCGAAGGTGCTCCATAGAACAATATTCCCTGACTATCCTAGAGAAAGTAACTACTCCCCCTCCATAGTGTCAAAAAGGACAAACCACCTCTGGTCGGTCTCTTTTGCCAAGATCTTCACCCCGAACCGCTTAAATAGACATTTTAGATAGTCTCCGATCACATGCCAGACCCTGTCTACGGATTGATATAGACGGGTTAACGACCAATAATTCTCCCATAAAGAACCTAACCTCATGCGCATGGATTCAATTAAGTCTTCCATAGGAAATAAGTCTAGTGCGTAAGGAGGCACTATTTGCTCCCATCTGACTTGGCATATAAGTTACCAGGGGAAATAGAATGATGTCTGCCGCAGGATAACTAAGAAAATGTACCATATTCTTCCAATTCCATAATGGGCTGCAACTCTCCCCACTATGGCACTGACCAGTGAAGGCATCGGGCTCCGTACTCTACGAACTAATTTACCTAGTTCTCTATGGATGGTCCAAAACTGATGGAGTATCGAGTAAAGAAATTCAGCACGGTAACCAAGGGATACTCAGGGGGAACCACCAAACGGATTCTCTCAGCCCGCCATATGAACAACATCACCGGGCTCCCTCTAAAAAAATTAGAGCAACCTTCCCACCAAGTATCATCATCACAGGATTGCGATGATAAGACATCCACATTGTGATTACAACCAACTGAGGGTCTACCATTAGGTACCTGATCACCAGCAAGAGCCTCGAAATTAAGCCTAAGGTAATATCTTCAACATGGACTACATTATTAAAATCCCTTAGACGCGCATAATACACAATAGCCAGAAGAGAGATCAGCCCCCCAATGACCAACGACCAAGACGCCAAAGGGTAAATATAGAGTAACTCCTCTAATCGCGCTCGAGGAGATCGATAAAATTTAGGCATATCATCCGCTACACTGGTATTAATTCCCAACATGGCTAAAAACTTTTCATAGGTCGGACAGACTTCATCTAAATCAAAATGAAAAATTTGGTCTTTAGGGTACCAGAATTGCTCTACCGCCCTCAACATGTTCTAATCAATAGCCCGATTACGCCACAAGGAGACTCGATGCAAATTGAAAGATTCATAGTCCACGTTATATAGGCACGTGGCTTCTAGAATTTCGAGGTAGGAATCAAATTCTTCATGTGTCAAATGGGCCATTTGGTAAATAATGGAGAAAAAACAAGAAATAAGAAGGAAGAGGAAGTGATAATGGATGAAAAACTAAACCCCCTTTACTCCTCTTTTATACATAAAGGACTTGATTAAAGATAAGAAACCTAAGGAGCCCAAAATAATGCCTACCCTATAAAGTACTTTGGGCTGCAAGAAAGTGTAATCAAAGCCTTAGGGTGATTTGACTTGACCCATATGTCGATAGGCAGGAAAAGGGTATGCCGATCGACAACCCCTTTATTTTAGAAAGTTTAATCTTTCCTTTTTTGTCAAAATCAAAAACTCAAAAAATAAATCCTTATTTTAAGACCCTGATTTATTTCTTCTAAACTTATCCATTTTTACCCATCATTTCTCATCATAAGTCTTTTCCTCGAGTTGCTTAATCACTTTTCTAAATAAATAACCTATCATTTTTATAGTCTCGACATTAAAGTAAAAAAAATGCATGTAGAATAATTCATTAAAACAAGAATTAGAAATAAAATCTTCTTCATTTATATACTGCCATTGCACGATTACATTTTTCAGGTAGAAGAAGAAATACGAAACAAACGGGACTCAGCCCAAACCCATAACTCTCTCTCTCTCTCTAAACCCTTAATCCCTACGGTAAACATGTTTCCCTCGATGACGATTTGTACAATCTCTAATCCCCAATATCGATCCTTCGTCCAAAGTAGCAGGCAACACCAAATAAGAAGGAATAGTGTCCTTGATATAGGCAGTCGCGGAGGCCACCCAGTCCCTGATGTCCTTTAGCTAAGTGGTCGGCACCTAAACATGTTGCAAGCAAAGCAACAAGAAATAAAATTCAAATTAGTCAGTAAGAGAAAAATAAAGAATCAAAAGGAGATGAGATAAGAAAAGAGAAAAATATACCCCAGGCTGAAGGACGTCCTCCATAAGCCCCATTAACCCTGGATCCGCTGCATTAGGGCGATGTGGAAGGCTCAATGATCCCCCTCTAGTCAACTAAAAATTATAGGATGGTGGAGTAACCTAAATGAGCGAAGATTCCTCTGTCTCTTCCTCCACTGACAACGTACCACCTGTGTTATGGGTGAATCCCACCGGCCTGCTCATTCCCCTACCCGAAGCTGTAGGAGGTGGAGGCATATTCACCACATCATAAATATAGGAGGGCATCAGAGAGATTGTCACTAATCCAGGTAATCGTAAGTTATGGTCGTGTCTGTGTAGAGCGAATAATCCTCTCCAACCATTATCGCTGACCTAGCCTCAGGGGACATATCCCTCACCGACCTCATATACATCGGAGGCACTACCGATGGGACCGCTACCTCATACTCCACTATCTGTTGCACAACCCTCTCTCCCAGGTACCACGAGTACTCAAAATCATGCTCCATCAGCCTCTGCATATGCGCATGCATGCCTATCACCCCTGTGTGCTGAGGAGTCATCCCCCAGGGGTAAAGGGTCACATGCAATTCCCAACAAAGATCAGTATTCGTGAAAAAAATAAAATGCCAAAAGAAGATTCAAAAGAAAAAAGAAGTAACTTGATCGCTCGTCAATATGTTCAGGACCTGTCGCACTACTGCCAGGGATAAGGATTGGTTCGACCACCTATTTGACTTCTTCCAGTGGAATATCCAAAAAAAGTCCCCCAAGTCCTTGTCTTTCAGGGCTATCAACTTGGCATTAAGCCCAATCACCTCATAGTACCACATCTGGAGAAAGGACAAGAATGAGAAGAAACAAGAAGGGAATGTAATAAAATACATGAAAAAATGCGAGAATTACCTCCAAAAGGTACGTGGCCCTCATAAAGGTTTGTCGATGGCACCAACTGAATGCAACCAAAGAAGAATAAAGGGTAGCCAAGGTAAGGCTCCCCCAATCATAGAGCGAGACATCCGAAAAGATCCTAAAAAATGGCAAGAGCCATAGATGAACGATGTCACCACTCGTCGCCACCAAGAAACCACCCAACATAAGCAAAATAAATAACCAGGCCATCTGCCTCACTTGTCTCCCGTAAGTCTCATTAATCATTCGACTCGACAGTACCTCCATAAGAGAGGAAATGCAAATAGAATCTCCAAAAACTATCCTACCCACACACCCCAAAGCTTCATGAATCATCTTCGTCATCAACCTCGCAACACGATCCACCTCTATTTACACACCCTCATAATCTATCCCTAACAGTTGTTGAATGATGATGTTGGAAACAACACCGCCCTTCAAGGTGTTTGTAAGCTCATATCAGTGATAACAATGGTAGCATAGGAGAATATATAAGTAGGTATATATATGAAGGTGGTCAGGTGAAGAGGATGAACACCAATATATAAGTGGTTCAGCCAATTAGGCCTACGTCCACTGTGCAAGTGAGTGAGTAAGGTCACTAAAATAAGGCACTAACGGCCATGGATACAATCTCTCAAGCCTTCTCTTTCTACTATATATTTTTGACAGTGTTTCAGCTAGGGTTGTATTTTTTGTCCTTCTCAAGGTAGGAGAAGACAAGTATATATAGTGTGTGTGGGGTGTAATGACCCCCCTATGCATGCAATGAGCATGTGTATGTTGATCTAGTCAATCCAATGAAAACATCTGTCACTGTCACATGTAGAGAATGATGATAAAATATTCCCCCACGTGAGGGGATTGATTCGATTACAAATGATTTTGTCCACGTGTTCCTATCCTTGCAAATGCTCGACCTTATCCCTGACTGGTGCAACCTCGTCCTGGAAGAGTACGAGGTTGGTGAAGTCTGGTTGTTGCTTTATCCGAAGTTATTCATGATGATGTCGGCTAAGTAGGAAAGCCGAGGTAAGACATGACGAGTTATAAAGTCGACGTGAGTCGGGGTTACGTAGGTGTAGTTAGAACGTCGGCTTGGGCCGATGATGATAATGATGGTGGTCGAACGCACGAGTCCTTGCTGACCCCGGTTGATTCCCAGCCAAGGTTGATGTATGTGGTAGATGTGATGTCAGATGTGGATGACTTGATAGATAACTGGCCCCATTAGTTATGGAGACCTCGGCTGTGGCCGGATGGAGGGGTAATTAGTAATGTCGGCCGTAGTCGACCTTGTGGTGGACACTGATCATCAGCATTGAACGCCTGTTACCTCGATCGTCATGATGCTGAGGTTGGTGCCTCCGAGCTGTCAGGTACTCTTTGGGCATATCAATCACCCCTAGCCCTTAGTGACCTATATGAGTAGGTGATTTAGGGGTATACATGGCCATGGCTATATTTACTTGTGTACCACCATTTCTTTGACATGTGTCACCTATTGAAGCGGGCATCGTGCCTGATAAGAGCTATGATTCTGATTGCCTTTTGGGCTCCCAAGGCAAAGATGGGCCTTAGGAATCGTGTTATCCTACTTAAAGGTTTAAACCTCATTTCATTCTCTTTCTTCTTAATTACTCTCTTTCCCGCCTTGGCTATCTCTATAATTTTCTCTCTCTACAAGAGCTTGGCTACTGCGTTTTTAGGGATTTCCTCATTTTCACATCTCCTCCTTCCTTTCATGAGTCTACATGTATCATCTCCACCTCACTCTGCCCTTTTCAGCCTCATTTATTCTTGTTTCTTCATTTTCTGGTGAGATTTTTGAGTTTTCTGGTGACTGTTTGAATTTTTCGGTGAGGAGTTTGAATTTTTCGGTGACTATCCTTGACTGTTTTTGGTTATTTTTTGTTTTAAACCCCAGTTTGATCCTTAGTTAGGTTAAGTTAAGTTGTTTGTTTGTTTGAAATTGTGGGCAAGTGTAGTCTGTCCTCTTATGCTTAGACCTCTTTATCAGCTCTTAGAGGAATTCCATTCTCTTAGGGAGAAGACTTTAGATAAGATTAGTCAAATAGAACGAGCCCAAGAGGAAGCTCGTAGGGCTAAGGCTTTCCCTCTCAGACCAATCTTTCCACCCCCTCTGAGGGTGATATACCTTGAGTTAGTAGAGCCAGTAAAGACTCCATTGGAACCCATTTCAATATCCGAGTCTGAGTCATCCACCTCAGATCCATGTTTGTTGACTCGTTCCATGAGGTGATGGACTTCTCTATTAAGCAAGATTAGGTCCCTGATCAGGCTGAGGTCCAAAGCCGAGCCATGTCACATAACGGATCTAGCACCTCTCGTACTTCCTCTGATGTGGAGGTTGTAGAGCCCAGTGTGGCTTTCCCACCACCTATCAATGATATCCCCTTGTCGTCCTCCACAGGGGTTGAGTTCGCTCATAGATTCCCCACTAGTGTTCCCACACCTGCCCAGGAAGACATTACCAGGGATGGGGATGATGGTCACAAAAGTGATGTTGACACCTCAGAGGCAGCCGAGATAGAGAGCACTGTCAGCGAATTTGACCTCCTCGCCTTCAGGCATCTTTATTCCATAGGCCCCTCTATCAAGATTAGGAGACCTCAGAAAAATGAGAGGGCCTATGATGGCCGAGATGGTGAAATCTTCTTATACGAGCAAATGTTTAAGTTAGGATTTCGCCTCCCCTTTCAACCAATAATCAGGGCCATATTGTCCCATATTGACTTGGACCCTTCCCAATTATCTCCCAATGCTTGGAGGGTGATGATTGGGGCCATCATCCTATGGAGGGCAGTACATCACTCAGACCTTCTTGTCCAGGTCTTCATAGGTGTTATGTGCCTTCCTCGGCCAGAAACCATCCGAGTTATTATCACTTCCTGGCCAGGAAGTCTGATAAGAAAATGTTGTTAGTCACCCAGACCTCCAACCATAACTGGAAGCCGAGATATTTCTTTACCTTAGGGGCCTGGGAGTTTAGCTCTTATGATACCTCTTCATCCTTAGAGCCGAGGGTACCCTGAGATGGGGGAAAGTGTCATTGGCTGCTAAGGCCGACCCCTAATTGAGTCAGGATAACCTACACAAGGTTAAGGACCTTCAAGATCAGGGAGAGCTTGGCTATCTGGTCAAATATGAGCAGTTGATGACCCCCTACTATCTCTCTGAGATTGGTCTTAGGGGGAGTCCTCTGTTCGAGCTTCGTAAGTTACTTTTATTTTTCATAATTTTTGGTTTTTCTATTCCTTTGATCTTTTAACTCAGACCTTTCTTTTTGTAGAGCGTTCAGAAGGAATATCAGACGATTTTTGGGAAATGGAAGCCCCTAGCCTCGTCAAGTTTGTTAAGAAAGCAGGCCTGAATGCACCTCCTCCTCCTCCTACCTTTTCATGGGCCAATGCCTCAAGAAAAAGGAAATCCAACGTCCTTGCCTCTAAGGATCAGAGGTAGAAGAAAGCCTCTAAGGGGGATCGTGTGATCCCTATCTCATATGAGGACGCATTAGCTGCTCGTTTAGAGCAGCTGAAGATCGGAGACAACCTTATTGGCCAAAGTATGAAGGCCTTGGACACTATCGACTCTATGATGATCGACATCGACAAACGATTATGCCGTTCTTTAGACACCCCTCTACTGGCCGAGTTTTGCCTCCACCGATCTATCCAAGTAAGACATTTGCTTTTATATTTCAAGTGTAACATCGGCTTTGAATTTTATTAACTCTTGAACTTATATTTCTTAACATGTTTTGCAGGGTATCCTCACCATACACCAGTTTGTTGACTGGACCCTGAGGAAGCTACCCCTGGTTAAAAAGGGAAGAGAGGCCCAGAAGACAGAGGTTGCTCTGAATGCTAAAGTGGAATGTCTGAAGACTGCCTTAGAGGGGTCTGAGACTAAGGCTACGCAGTTGGTGAAGGATATTGGCAAGCTTAAAAAGGATCACAGCTCTGCCATGAAGGCCAAAGATGATGCTCTTCAACAGAAGGTTGATGCCACTGTAAGGGCTGTCGTACAGGACACTTCAGAGAAGATCTTGGCTGACTACAAGGTCTCTGATGAATTTATCATCTTCGTCTTTGAATACCTTGAAAGTGGTGTCAAAGCCACTAGTAAATGGGCTGCAATGAAAGTGAAAGAGTCAGGTAGCCTTGCAGTCCTGAACTTCGTGGGTCTAGGCTTCACTGATCCTCAATTTGCCCAAGCTCTACAATAGTGGAGGAAAAAGTTACTGCTCCTACAGAGACCACACCTTTGGAGTTTATGGGGACTGATGATGTCAACCCTTAGGATGATGGGGTAGAAGTGACCAACATCGGCTAAGGAGGCGGGGCCGTGGCCACCAACCCTAAGGTTGCAGACTCTTAGTCAGTATCTTGTGAATCTCTAATTTATAATTTTTATTTCTGATTTATATTGGTCTCTAACCTCTGATAACATTTTCTATTACAATTGGACTTGTAATTCAAACTTCTTTGTGATATACCATTCTCTGAGGAGAACTTTTCTTCTCTTGCCCTTGAATGTTTTTATATGTCATGCATTAGTGTCTTCATCACTAAACTATAATGTTACCCTTGTAACATATCACCAACTTAATGGTTATAAGGTCTTAGGTTATCCAAATATGATGTTGCACCTCAGACCATGTCATCGAGTTATGATGTTTTAAGGTCTGCGGTCGTCAAACTAAGATGTTACCCCCATAGATTTCACCAAATTAATGATGCTTAAGGTCTGAGGTCATCTAAATATGATGTTTCCCCCATAAATTTTACCAAATTAATGATGTTTAAGGTTCGAGGTCATCCAAATATGATGTTTCACCTCAGAACTTATCACCATGTTATGATGTTTTAAGGTCTAAGGTCGTCAAACTCCGTTGTTACCCACATAAATTTCACCAAATTAATGATGTTTAAGGTCTGAGGTCATCCAAATATGATGTTTCACCTCAGACCTTATCACCAAGTTACGATGTTTTAAGGCCTGAGGTCATCAAACTAAGATGTTACTCCCATATATTTCACCAAGTTAATGATGTTTAAGGTCTGAGCTCATCAAACTAATATGTTACCCTCATAGATTTCACCAAATTAATGATGTTTAAGGTCTGAGGTCATCCAAATATGGTGTTTCACCTCAGACCTTGTCACCAAGTTATGATGTTTTAAGGTCTGAGGTCATCAAACTAAGATGTTACCCCCATAGATTTCACCAAATTAATGATGTTTAAGGTCTGAGGTCATCCAAATATGGTGTTTCACCTCAGACCTTGTCACCAAGTTATGATGTTTTAAGGTCCGAGGTCATCAAACTAAGATGTTACCCCCATAGATTTCACCAAAGTAATGATGTTTAAGGTCTGAGGCCATCAAACTAAGATGTTACCCCCATATATTTCACCAAATTAATGATGTTTAAAGTCTGAGGTCATCCAAATATGATGTTTCATCTTAGAACTTGTCACCAAGTTATGATGTTTTAAGGTCTGAGGTCATCAAACTAAGATGTTACCCCCATAGATTTCACCAAATTAATGATGTTTAAGGTTTGAGGTCATCAAATTAAGATGTTACCCCTATAAATTTCATCATATTAATGATGTTTAAGGTCTGAGGTCATCCAAATATGATATTTCACCTCAGTCCTTGACTGTTCAATAAAATTGATCTTCCGGGTCAACCTCTTAGGCCACTCGTCTCCCATTCATACGTCCATCTCATACATTCCCAACGGATGGACCTTTTCACCGCTGAAGTCCATCAATGAATGATGATAGGGTACCAGTCTTGCTCTACTAAGGCCTAGGCTCTTAAAACAGGGCCAGAACATCACATCTGCTGAACTAACTCCATCTACGAGGATTCTTTGCAGATCACATCCATGAACTCTTGTTGTAATTACCAAAGGGTCATCATGCGGAGCTAAGATACCCTTAAAGTCGAGTTGGGAGAAACCAACTATAAGAGTATCCATATCTACTTTCTTTCTTTTCCATTTTGCTTCTGAAGACGACATATTCACAATCTCTACTTTGGTCACTGACTTAGCCTCTGCCACATGAGCTTTTCGGTCAGCTACTTCAGAGCCACCCCCATCAAGTCCTCCACAGATGGTGTTAATACCCAAGGATATCATTACAACCCTCTTCATCGAGGCGTTGTCGTCTTTTGGTGGGAGTTCTGGATCGTCTTCATCATCCCCGTCTGAGTCATCGTCTCTTCTTGCTAAGGTATTATCTCGACATCTTTCGTTTCTCTTCTTTTCAGGGTCATCTCTTCCCCTCTTAGGAGCCTTACCATCAACATACTTCCTCAACTTTTCGAATTTCAATATCTTCTCGATCTCATCCTTCAAGGCGAAGCACTTGTCTATCACATGGACATGGTCTTGGTGGAACTCACACCACAAGTTCTTATTCCTTTTATGAGGAGGAGCCTTCATCTTCTCCGGACATATTAGAGACCGATCATTCTTGATCTCATTGAGGATGTGTTCGCATCTCACTGTTATAGGAATATAGCGTGCAAACTTATCGTTGGCTGAGATCTTTTTTTCATCTATCTTTCTTTGGAATTTCGCGCTGCTACTTCCATTCTCATCCTCATACTTAGGAGCCATAGCCTCTTTGGCGTTCATGACCTTTCCTGCAGTTGCCAATATCTCTGCCATAGACTTGGGAGGGTTTTTCGCAAGCTTCCATAACAACTTCCCCTTCTGTATTCCTCTAATGAGGGCTGTCATGGCTATATTCTCTTCATAATCTTCAACCTCCAATTTCACTTTGTTGAATCTAGTAATGTAGTCTCTTAGGCTCTCATTCTTACCTTGCTTGACATACAATAAATGGGTAGTCTTATTTTAAGGTCTTACCCCAAAACAGAAATTATGAATGAACCGTTCAGCTAAGTGCTTAAAGTTCTCAATTGAGTTATTGGAAGAGAGGTAAACCAGATGTGCGCAGCTGGATTTCTTTTTCAGAAAACCTACAATCAAATATCTGGAGAAATCATCTACCATCAAGAGGATATACCTCTTACCACCCAAACTCTCAGTACGAGTAGGACCTATAAGATCCATGTGAATCAACTCAAGCACACCTGAGGTGGTAATGGAATGAAACTTCCTACAGGGGTAATGGATTTGTTTTCCCAACTGACAGGCTCCACAAGCCGTGGAAATTAGATTTCCAAGAGATGGTAAGCCACGTACTAGGTCCTTTTTATCTAAACGTGTCAAATCTCTAATTTCACGTGACCTATACGTTGGTGCCACATATCTATAGGATTGATCGTGGCGCTGTTGTAAACAAATGAGGATGTGGGCACAGTCCCATAGCAATTATCTTTTGTCCTCACCCCTTGCACTAAAAGTTTACTAGCTTGATTATAGACATTACAAGCATCCAGGTCAAACTTTACGACAAAGTCAGCATCGCACAACTGGCTAATGTTGAGAAGGTTTGCTTTCAAACCTTTTACCTACAAAATATTCTCTAGCTTAGGAAATCCTGGTAACTCTACTGTACCTCGTCCTACATTGCTAGACTTGATTCCGTCTCCAAAGGTGACTCTACCTTCCTTATACTCCTCTAGGTAGGTAAAAAATGAGACATCACCTGTCATATGTCTGGAGTACCCACTATCAAAATACCACTATGAGGTATTATGTGCTTTGAGAGCGACATGAACAACAAGGGACTTTTCTTCTTTCTTAGGTACCTAAGAAGTGGTAACCTTTTATTTACCCTTGCTGTTGTTGGTTTTAGCCGGGATGCCAGAAGCATTCACTGATGGCAAAGACATCCGCTAAAATTCCTCCATCAAACTCTGTGATGTGGCAGCTAAAAACTCATCACACTCTTTCAGACTGGCAAAATTATTAGTACGATGTGGTGGAGCAGTAGTATGTCCTTTTCGTCCCAAACTACAACAAAACTCCCTAAGGTGGCCTTTTCTTTTACAGTACGTACAAAAGAACACAGTCTTAGGCAGACCTGGATTTACTTTTCTTGGTCAAACTCTTCTTCGTGGTATTTGATGATGGCCATATGGAGTCGTAGTAAACTCAGGAACTGGTCCAGGTGCAATTTGGGACGTGGAGGCACCATCATAACCTATTCCCTTCATATCACCAACACCTAAAGCAGGATCGAGGAGCATATTTCCCATCTTTCCAGATCTGTCCTCGATTTGAACCTTGACTTCCCGTGCTCTCTCAAGATCATGAGTAAGCTGAGAAACAAGGGCTTCAAGTTTCTTTCGAGTCTCTATGGAGGAATGGATCTCACTCGTAAGACTAGCCACTTGTTTAGTCAAGTCCCCTTTCTCTTTCTCAAAACCACTCTCTCTTTCTCCAAACAGTCTCTCTCTCTCTAAACAAACTTTCTTTCTCAACACAGGCAGACTCTCTCTCTCTCTCAAGGTAGTGCAGGTGGATGACTCTCTCTCTCTTGCTTCTTCTAAATCTTCCTCTAAAGCGGTGATCCTAAGAACTAACGCTTTGTTACGCTTTTTTGTTTTAAAAGACTCATTATATAACTCGGTGTAGGAGCATTGAAGGTTACTCTTTCTCTCACTTGCATCGTCCTCCCCCTCACTCACATCGCTCTCACTGTTGAGGTGTCCCTGTGAAGTAGCAGCCTCATCGTCGTGAGGTGTACTAGAAGTACTCACATGTATAGCCATGAATGCGGTGAAGTTACACTCATGTGGTGACTTGTCTCCAGAGTCCACTGACTCGACCTGACTATCATCACTAAGGGTAGCATTAAGGATAGCTTTGCCCTTTTCTTTGGCAAGTCTGTTTATCCTGGTAGCACACTCAAAAGCTCTATTACCCTTAATGTCACACTCATAACATCTCTCACTGTCTTTCTTAGGAGGGTCTTTAAAATCTTTTTCATTTTTCTTATTTTTCTCTAAATTCTTTTTATCTTTGAAATTTCCATTTTTCTTGAATTTGAGAATTTTCTTGAATTTTTTAGCAAATAGTGCCAAATCATCCAAATCAAAGTCACACTCAGAAACTAACGTTTTTATCTTTCTTTTTCTAGATGACTCAACTCTCTTTCTTGCCAAACCCTCACTCTTTCTCTCCTGAGAATTAAGTGCAATTGACAGATTTAGGAAACATATCAATTTCATACGTTTGTAAGTCTCCTACAAGTTCCTCCAATTTAAGCATGTTTAAATTACCCATAGAATTTAGCACAGTGACTTTAGGGATAAAATGCTTAGGCAGTGATCTAAGAATCTTTTTAACAACTCTAACATTAGGAATGTGTTCACCAAGATTAAAGCTAGTGTTTACAATATCAGATAATCTAGCATAGAATTCATCAAAATACTCATACTCAAGCATGGTGATAGTTTCAAATTGAGTTGTTAAATTTTGCAGTTTAGACTCTTTCACAACATTAGTTCCTTCATGGGTAAGTTGTAAAACATCCCATGCGTGTTTTGACGTGGTGCACGTCATTATTCGTCAGAACTCGTCAGGTGTAACGGATCCAAAAATAGCACCCCTTAGAATTAAAAGATGACCATTTAAATTATTCTTCATTCCAAGCAGTGATAGATTTTAAACTAGTCACGTTCTCAACAGTGATGGAGGGAGGTTCCCACCCTCTTTCAACCAAACTCCAGACTCTTTCATCAATGGCCTTTAAAGCAGATTTCATGCGAGCTTTCCAGTAAGCATAATTAGTCCCGTAAAAAATTATTATATAATTTCTCCATTATGCACAAGCCCTTTTTCAAAAATCAATTTTTTAGAAAATTGATATCTTAGAAAAAAATTGTGGAAAATTACACGGTATAATTGTGTAATTGGCTCTGATACCAATTTGAAGAGTGAGCGTGCGTTCAAATTAGAAATTATTTTAATTAAATCTCAGTTTTTCAATTAAATCCTAAACATACATCTAGGTGTGATTGAAAAAAAAATTCCTCTTGCCCTTCCATGAAAGGCTCCACCACCACCCTTGTCTTTGCATTTCCTCCAGAACCACTAACTTTGGTATCGCAATAGGTTACCAGTGTGACTAAAAAAGGGAAAAAATACATAAAGACTAATAGTTTAGTTTTTTAGATCATATCACTTCAGCACCACCACTATAAAATTAGTTAAATTAACATGATTACGTTTTGAAAAAATCTATACCGAGCACCATAAAACCAAATGCGGGTTACAACCAAAATAAAATAAAAAGCAGAAGAATCTCAAACATACTTGCTAAAAATCTGCAACTCATGCAACTTACAGAATTTAAAAGTATCACGTGGAAATAGAGATTGCCAACACAAACTTAAATTAGAGTTCCCAAGTGTTGACACCCCAACATCAAAACATTGAGGCTCAATTTCAAAATCCTAAACATATCAATCCTACTCTAAGTCCCAATTTCACCCACGCCGTTACATCTTACCTTCAGAAGCATAATTGATTTTGAATTGAACGAATATCGTTAAAAGCTATATATTGAAACTTTTGAAATCCCAATTACGAAACCCTAACCTGAAGTTGAACATCACCAACCAATCAAGAAAATATAAATTCATAACAACAAAAGTCATAAGAATTCATACAATAATATAACCAAGAAATAATTAAAATCTTATCACAATTTTTTTAAAAACCTCAAGTGTTTCATGAATATGTGAAAGAACTTGGAAAATCATGAATCCAAATTGGAGAAACCCAAGGCAATAACGAAAAGATTTTCTAAACAGTATACTGTTATATTTATATTGATCTAACACTGATTGATTTAACTCCTATAGAAAATCCGAAGAAAACCTGATACGTCAGAATACAAATTTAAAAAAAAAATTATAAAAACTAAATGAACTCTAGTTTGGAAGAAGAAATAAACCACTTGCCTGTAACAATGTGACATAATGTTCCAAACATGAATAAGAGAAGAGTGGATGAATTTGGGGTGTTCTAGAGGTTTACGTCATAGATAAACAAATAGCAGACATGAATGAGAGAAGAGTGGATGAATTTGGGGTGTTCTAGAGGTTTGCATCATAAATAAACAAATAGCAGAGTTATCGATTCAAATGATGGAGAGAGAAAAACTGTTGGATTAACAATTAAATGTCCCGATGTATATCTTATAGACACGTGGCACAATCATTTTAAAAGGCTAACCGAGTATTAATAATAAATGTGAGATTAAATGCTTTGCCTACGTGGATAGTTTGGTTGGAGAGGAGTCTTAATGCCTTGTTTTAAGTTTTATAGTAGTAAGAGATCATAGGGAAAATACTTTGATATATGCCCTTGACCACCACATGTAAAACACGTGACGATTTTTGGAGAATTTATTTATTTTCTCCACTTCCATGACCAATATCAATTCTAGGTGGATAGTTCTTCGGTGTGACTCTAGATTGATGTCGTTTTTTCCACTTCTTAATAAACTCAGAGACAAATGATATATCATCCCCATTAACATCATGGGAACTAAAATCAGGAGATGCCTTCTTAGCCTCAAAAGCTAGATTTTTACCCTTAGGGGGAATTCCTTAGCGATAAGACAAATTTGCCTCATAGGTTTGTAAAGATCAAACCAATTCATATACACTCATTGCTTTGGAGGCAAAGCTAGATCCTCTTTAATGGAAGAACTACAGAACGTATCTTCTTATGGTTGGGAAGGATAAGCGTGCATTGAAGTTAGCCAAGACAAAGTTTGGAAGTCATAAAAGGGCAAATAAGAGAGGAAATGTCTAATGTTCTCCGAAAAATGAGATCCACTGGAGGTAGGGAGAAGAAGAAGTGAAGCATGTTTTATCTAGATTTCTGCCCAGGTGTAGACTTGAAATTTTTATTTACAAATTTTTTTGTTCGACTATTTGGTAAGTTATTACATTTATGATAAGAAACTAGTCGGTGTTAGAATATGAAATTTATAACCTTATGTCTTGAAAAAATGGGCGTTACTATCAACATTTATCGTGGAATCCACTTTTCCATGAAACCAAAAAGGAAGAGACCATAGGATTTTATCAACAATTAACTCCTCTTCAATGGTCTTCCTCAAGGTAAAGATAGAGGTTACTATGTCGTTCAGCTCAACATAGTACTTGTCAAAAGCTTTGTTCTACTTAATGGTAAGAAATTCTAAACGGGTGGTAAACTGTTGAAGCTATGAGTGATTTATGATAAAGGTACCTTCTTAGGTCATTTGTAAAATATTACATGCCTTCTTACACATCGTACTTGTGAATATCAATATAAACTTACTCGGGGACACGCAACTAAAAATTACATTGATTCCCTTCATGTTCCACCTGCTCTTCTTTAAATTATTTTCATTCCAAATATATTTAAACTTATTAGCTTGGAAATTATCAACAATTGTTTTGGGTTGAGTTCATTCAAAAATCACATTATTTCATATTTTTCCCTCCATATACATCAAATAAGTTGGCATATGGGCTTTCCATTGAGAATAATTTCTACCATCAAATGAAGGAGGTCATAGGGTTAAACTTTCATCCATCGTACACAAAAAGATTTGAACCTAGTTTTTTACACTTAAAACTTAGAGACCCGCTCTGATACCAGTTGAGAGTGTTCTTCTCGATAGTAGGTACCCCAATAAAAAAATTCCCTTAATTCAAAAAAAATATCTGTTATTATTATAAAATGGTTTAATAATCCAAATGTTTACGTGACAAAATAATATACTAGATTTTAAGAATCCCAAGTTTTATCTTCTAAATTAATGCGTTGATTATAAAAACAAGTAGAAAAAGTAAAATAAGCACAAGACTGATTAAATGAAGGAAAACGCCACTAATAGGAAACATTTCGTCCGATAAGAATGACAAATGCATTATGGTAGAATTTTAAAACTAGAAGATAGATACTTGCAACCACGCAATGAAATAAAGACTAGACACTCTTTTCCACCATATTCTGTGTAGAGAATGTCAACAATTGGAGAATGTTGCATCACCGGGATAGGTTTTGATCTATAACCAATGCCATCAAATCGTTTTTCAAAACTTTCTTCTTTAAAGTTCAAGCAACCAAAATGCTACAAATAGGATTTTTTAGGTAATCCTATATATGTGTGTGTGGGTGTGTTTGCAAAGATGTGCTGCTTTAAATCTAAAAATAATTTTTTCAAGCTAAGGAAGGGAAATGTTTTACTCAATAGTGAAAATAGATTTTTTAACACAATCTGAGTAAATATACCTTACTTCAAAATAGTTACTGAAGAACTCAATGAAGAGGAGTGAAAAAAGGCGCTCTCAAATACATAACATGTTTTGATCAACAAAAATATTTTTTCAAATCTCTTACTCTTGGTTTGTAAGAGTAAAAGACACTTAACATATACCCTTTGGATTTTGAATAAGGTTAAAAGATAAAATTCTAGGTGTCACACTCTTGCGGTGTCAAATAGTAACTTCAAGGTCATAGTCACCCAAAAGGTTATATTTGTCATACTAACTAAGAAGATCTAAAACAAGATCTTGTGTATAAAGTGACTTTCGATCTTGTCAGATGCATTTTGCCACAGTGTCCTTGCAATGAGGAAATCCTTAGCAAACCTTAAGCAATCGAGGTCACGTTAATTTTCATTATTTTTTCACGGGAAGATTATCGCTGTAGTGAGGAAGATTATCGTCGGGGCATCACTACGGTGAAACAAGTTGTGAGAGTATCTAGAAAATTTTGTCCAGTTTGCCTTATAAAAAATTTGGACATAATTTTTAGCTCAACTCTAAGTATATATGATAAAGATAATACATTGTATGGTGAACATAGAGTATACTATACTCTTACAAAATATCATTGTCCAACTTCTTCGGCCAAAACCTAAAACTAAATGTGGATGGTCCATTAACATTATCAAATGTTTGGACCAAAAGGTTTTGGTCTCCAAATCTAGGGTAGTGAATGGATACTGGAAGTGAAAGTTCATCTCTATAATAGGGACCATTTGTAGGGAGAGACGCCCTATGTAGAGATATAATGGGACAAATGTTGCTTCCAACAACGATGGAATCTTTAGTTGAAAGATTATGGAAGGTTTCATCAGATCGAAGGTAAACATAAGCATTAGAAGAGCTAGACCCCATGGATGGTGAAAGATTGGATAAAAAGTAAGTATGCTTGAGGGCTGAGAATGTGTTTCAAGAGAGAAGATAAACGGCAAAAAGGTAAATATGTACTAAAATGAGCTTATATAGGTGTAGGAGAACCGCTTGTAATGAAAAAATGGCCTAAATAGAAGTAAACACACGTCTTTGAATATGTTCCCTCCAAAAAAATAATCGTGGATAAATGGGGATACAAGTGACACTTGTGGTGGCTATACAACTCCAAACACCATCATGAGTAGACTTGCGATCTAATAATGACTTAAAAATTAAAAAATCAAATGGTGAGAGTTCCAAGACACCCAAGTGTACTAGTTGAAGAAAAAAAATTCCAAAAACGTTGTCCATGTTTGAACTAAGGTTATGGGTGACTTCAAGCATTATGTGGGTCTTACTCACACAAGCTTCCAAGAGTTTGAATGGGCCAGATTACAAGGCCTCTGGCCATTTGGCTGCATTTTATTTTATAACTTTCTTGTCTAATGACAGTACTTGGGGACTTATTATTACATTTGGTTGTTCATCTTTCTCGTGGCAAGAATATAACACTCACTGCTATGACATTGGGAACCATATATACTTGGTTGGACCGAGCGCATATGGATACAGAAAGATCCCATGGTCACTATGACGTCCGGAATTTTACTAACTCATTTATTTTGATGGGTTTGTTGTTTGATAGGTCCCCCATCTTTGCTTTAGAGCCTCGTTCATTAGTTGGTAGTAAAACTCGTATTGCCAGGTGGAACAGGAAGACACCAAAGATTTCTCTCAACTAACTTTTGGACAACATTTAGGAGTTTTGTTTTGGTCCTTACGAAAAAAGTTTGGGGGTATATTTTCTTAGACTTTCTTTCCCCTTATCCCCCAATTGTTCGCTCATCCAATAAACACGAAATCCGTATAGAGTACTCCTTTTATTTCTATATTGGCCATTATATTCCCATATGGTCTTCTATCTTTAATCGAGCCAGGCTAAGGTGTGAAAATTTATAGCCCCCAAGAAGCATTAATGCAATTGGGTTATGACCAAGGTGCCTACTCATCATATTTGGCTCTTACTCGCCAACTGACCAACTTCTTGAGAGTTCTTATGTGAATTTTACCGCAGAGGGCGTTGTGATAAGATTTTCCAAGCCCAGGCATTTCTAAATTGCCTCTTGTGATTACTTTCCCACCATGAGTGAGGCTTGGTTTTCCTTGTGGAAACACTAAGTATTAATTATTCGGAAGTGTATTAGAGGATTTCCCAGAGACATATATTAAAGTCATCCCTCCATTAGATAAATGCTTGGGCAAGCGTACTCGCAATGAAACTTAGAATTATAACAAATTTAGAACACCTTCTCTGGAGTCAGTTACTCCTATTTTGGTAAATCCTCTTCATAAGTAAACCACCTCTTCGAAGCATCCTAGTATAGATCCTACACAAGCCAAAACCAAGGTCAAATTTCCTTCCAAAATAAAAACCGAAGCTTAGACATTTCCAGCTTTATCCCTACCCAAATTAATGGGTCTTCCGTATCCAAGTTCCTATTCAAGGATAAGTGGGGAGTAACGAAACTTAGGTAATAAATCTATGAGAAGTGTCATTCTAGTAGACCAGAGTTCAGAGACAAATACTCTTGGTGTTGAGGAGACTTTTCAAACTGTCCTTGAGGGATGATATAAACCTTTTAAAGAAGTTTCTTCTCATTTGTTTGTCCCAACTACTTCTAGCATATAGAAGTTACCTTTGTTATTTCTCTCACACTTTATAAACATCAAAGTATTGAGGATACAAGTCTTTTCTCAACTTCATGTTCATCTAAAAAAATAACTTGTTGATTATGGAAGTAGCTCTTTCTATGATTATTATAGTTCATATTCAAATGACATTGGTTCATTCGCAATTGTTGAAGATCATTTGAATGATAATTCATTTTTTAATCAGCTTAAGAGAATGTGATATTTGACATTAAAGAGAATTCTTCGAGAGATCGAGAGGGCTTGACGATTTATTCTCCTAATATGATTGGCCACACCACTTGGTTATTGCCTTATGGAAAAGTTCCTTGTCCTAGGCATGTAAATATTTTATATTGCTTGTCTATTTTTTTCCTTAATTAAATTGAGTTTTTCAATCAATTTACCTTTTCCTTTTTTAAATAGGTTTCTTCATGAGGACGAGCATGCCTCTAATGGAGAGAGCCCCCCTTCACTTTTCCCTCAAATAATGCTTCCATTTCGTGTTCCCTTTCGTAGGGAAAGGAATTCTATGCTGATGACTTCATTGAGCCTTTCTCTTGAGGTACGTATTTATTTCAAAATTTCCTTAAAAGAGTCCACGCAAGTGTTCGCGTGTCTAACCTTATGACTTTTATGCATAGCTTTCAAATGTGTTCACTAGTGTGTGGAGTTTTACAGGAAATTCTCTTTCTAGAGGTCTTTCCGAAAGCATTCCTCCTCAGTAGCACTGGCAAAATTATGAGTTGGGCCTAATTTGGGTGGGTGAAATATGGGTTGGGCTAAATGTGGGTTGGGCCAAATATGGGTTGAGTTAAATGTGGGCCGGGGTAAATATGAGCGGACCAAATATGGGTTGGGCTAACCCATTATTTTTCTACTAAAATAAGTATTACAATTCGAGGTATATATAAAAAAAACTCATATTTTACTCACAACTTTTAAAAGTGAGTATTATATTTGATTTGTATGTTTTAAAATTGGGCTCTATATTTGATTCCTAGCTTTCAAATATGGGCCCCATATTTAACTCATTACTTTTAAATATGGGCCCCATATTTAGATGACTGGGCTAATATGAGTTGTTTTATTATGTGGGCCACATTTTTCCACTCCTCCTCCTCAGGCATTTAAGTATCTTTTACTAAAGTCTTTACTTAGACCTTTCTCCTACTAACTTATGTTTTTTTCGTAGGCGCCCATTGTGCCTTCCCTCATTCACAGTTTTGCGACGTCTGTCGCAACGGGCACTTTTTTTTTACTCAAACATCAACGACATCCATAATGGAGGTAAATTCACTTTCATGTTCCTTTCACTTTTCTTGAGAAAAATGATTTCCATTATAACATTTATTTGTCTATAGGTGTCTCTTGCCGTGGTGAGTAGCCCCTTATTTCCGTTGACTCTTCCTTGTCAACTTGGGTAACCCTTCTTAGTTTTTTACCTTTGGGTAGGATTTTTATCCCAATTGTAGATTGCCTATGAATAAAAGGCCCCAGGTGAAGGAGATTATTGCTCGGCCTATTATGCACATTGCATTGAGCGACCCTTCTATAAGGCCAATTATTTTCACACTGCTCGGAACATGTAATTTAATACTTTGGTTTATTCCGTTGGGTTATTTAATGAAATAATATTTTTCATTATTTGCCAATGCAAAAATTAAATAAAATCCTCATTCTTGACTGCTCGCAGGTTGGTACGAGCGATCCATCTGTACCTATCACTCAATCTGTTGAGTCTCACATATGTGTATGAAAAAATGTTCTTTGTTTATTAGTATTATTGACTCAATCTTTCAAAATATTTTTTTATTCAACCCGTCCTTGTTCAAGTTGATGTTGTAACTACTTTGAGTGCCCCTATGCTTGTGGGGACTCCAGCACTAGGTTTTATACTTGTTCTTTTCATTTACTAGTACTTTATACAACTTTAAGAAATATATACCCAAAATAGTTTCCTTGTTTTCATGTTTCAAGTTGAGGCAATAGTAAATTCGAGTTCCCTTGTGTCTCTGGGGACTTAGGTACTTAAATTTTGTTCCCTTTTTCCTTTTCATTTGCTCGTACTTTGGAAACCTTGTATATTATATGATTAAAAAATTTCCCTATTTTAAAGTTGAGACTATATTGAGTTCGATTGCCCTTGTGCTTATGGGGACTCAAGTACTTAACGTTTGCACCTTTTTTTTGTGTATACTTTGCAAATACTACTTGTGATCCTATACCTTTGGATCTTGTTTGCAAATATTTATTTTGTGTATACCCTTTTCAAAATGTTTTTTTATTTTCAGGATGACATCATGAGTGCCCCTATACCTTTGGAGCCTCAGGTACTTAACTTTCAAACCTTTCATTTTGTTTTGCTTATAGTTTGCAAATACTCCTTGACTGTTCAAGCTATTTTTTTGTTTTCAGGGTGACACCACGAGTGCTACCATACCCTTAGAACCTCAGGTACTTAACTTTTCTACCATATTCTTTCTTTTCATTATACTTTGTAAATACTACTCGTCCGTTCAACATGTTTCTTTGTTTTCAAGATAACACCACGAGTGCTCACATACTTTTAGAGCCTCAGGCACTTAACTTTTGTACCTTTTTCTTTCTTTTACATATACTTTGCAAGTAAATATTTTTAATATGCACTCTTATTTTTTTTATTGATTTATCTAATCGAGCATATAGGTGACCATCCCCCATCTTCCTTGTGGTTCCTTCTCCTGAACAACAAGCGAATTGCTCGTTATTTCTTTATTCTAATTCTTATTGTACATTAACTTGATTATATAATTTTACCCCTTGTAGGAAAGGGAGAAACGTGGGCATTCAGGCAATATTGTAACTCCTAAGGGCATGTGAGTAAGTTCTATTCATTTAAATAACCAACCTTCCTTATACTTGGTATAGTCTGTGTTCTTTTCTTCATCGGGCTGAAGAAAGCGAAGAGGAAGAAGACAATAAAGAGGATGAGAAAGTCTCTGAACCTCATAACTATCAAGGGGGTTAGAATGAGAAGGGTGATGAAAGATCTAATGTTGATTCAAATGGAAGTTCTATGGACACAGGTTTTAACCTGATAAAAATTGATGCTCTTGACAAGTATATAAAGCAATTATGGTCTGAAGGTTTTGCAAATTGCATTTGCGAGGAGGATAAGGTCATGTTGGATCATATATACGAGGATAACCTGGAGACTTTCACTAGTAGGTCCATTTAAAACGTTGAAGGCATCATCATTTCCAACCTACTAATACTTGCCAATTAAACTTGTCGATTTACTGCTACTTCTCAGAGTGATATTACTTCTTCTGAGGCTCGTTATTGCCTTTTTGTCATTAAAGATTTGGAGGATTACTACAATTTCATATTGGATTGGTTGGATGATATTATTCACAACCTCATTCATCATTGAATAAATAAGTTAATAAAAGTCGAGTCCTTCGAGAATGATAAAGTTTAGGAGATTCTTCATTGATCAGTCGGTCTAAGAGACTAAATAAAATCACTTGAACTTGGGCTAAGTAAAGTTTTATTTGGAAAGGAAGAAGGTGTCGCTCGAGTAGCCAAAGTTAAAGAGGAAGTGAAGTAAGAGATAGGCATCCTCTGGGAAGGTTTCTACGAGAGATATAACCTTCGTTTTCTTGTCACGGGTGGTTAGCTTGTATAGGCTCTTACTTCCCCCTTTTTTTGAACTCTTCTAACCCTTTTGCCTTTTTTTCGAGTAGTCAATATTTTTTTGTGAAATGGGATAAAACTTGTCATTTATGCCTCATTTGTGCGTTTACTTTTCACTTCATTTTATTGTGTTCGAGCGAGTGGTTCAATCTTTTTTTGATTGCTTTGTCGCTTTTCCTTTATACTTTTAGGAATTCTTATACTGCTTTGCTCATTTTATTTTGGTTTTAAGAAATACAAGAATAATAACATGAAAATGTATCCCCTCACAGACTATTACGAGTAGATACACACAAAAACATTTTCTTCCGTACTTTGAGAATTCTTAGATTACTCTGCTCGCTATATTTTTTTAGCAGTGCAATCATAACTTGAAAATATTTCCCTCATAAGATTACGAGCAGATACACACATAGTAAAAATGTTTAACTTTGGTTATAACACAACATGGATGAGTAGCATGACATATAATTTTCTAAGAAATAAGCATTAATTAGAACAAAACTTTATCACAACGTAAACTTAGAACTTTTAAACATTGGTCATTCGAAGGAAGGTTTTTCTTTCCATACAAGAAACTTTGTCTTTTCATAAATAAGAGAAATAAACTTTCCAAGATACCTCATGCGTAATACTTCTTCAGCGCCACTTATAATTGATCAATTAGAGACAATCACTTTATGGCTTTGAGATCTAACTATATTCTGACTTATCAATTCCTCTGACCAGGAAAGATCCCTCCCAATTAGGTTTGAAGTTTGAGGTAGAAATGCTCTTCAAGTGATGAGTCGAATTCTCTTAGAACTATATCACCCACTTGGAACTCCCCTGGCTTAACCAAATTCACATAGGCATGCGAGAGTTAATGGGTATAAACCTTAAAGTTTTCTTTAGCATTGTCTCTATGCTCGTCTAAAGCTTCTAGATTCACATTCCTTGAGTAGGTCCTTCTTCAAAGCCATTCTTAAAAATGTCAGTTCCACTATTAGGAAAACTTATGTTCCATACGCAAGGGAAAATGTAGTGAACCCTGTTGGTTTCCTCTTTGAAGTTCTGTAGGCCCACAAGACCATTGGGATCTTATTAGCATAAGTACCAGGGAGACCTTCAAACAAATTCTTCAGAATATTGATTAATGTCCTATTGGTCACTTTATCTTGTCCATTACCCTTTAGATAAGAAATGGTTGGGTTATTACGGACGATCCTGTACTTATTTGTTAATAACCCTATTTCCTTGCATACAAACTTCTTTCCATTGTCCGTGCGGATGGATTTTAGGATGGTAAACCTAAATATAATGTACTCATGAGTAAAATGGGTTACCACTTGCGCAGTTATTCTCCGTAAAGGGACCAACTCTTCTTATTTGGTATATAGCTCTGTCGCAACTAAGAGGAAGAATTTTCCTTAAGAAGCTGTTGTGATCTTTCCTACCAAGTCAAATGCCTAAGTGTGGAAAGGATAAGGAGGAACCAAGATTTGCAAACTTACCAATGGATTATACACCATGTTTCCATGAACTTGGAATGCTTTTATTCATTTCACAAAGTCAATCGAATTAGACTCCATCTTGCGCCAATAGTACCCCTATGTCATTTATTGATCATATAGTTTAGATCCACCCATGTGCAATGGTTGATGATCCTCTTTTAGCACCTTTACCATTTTCTCCTTGCAACACACCGCAGGGACTTCTCGTCATCCATTTTCTTTACAATCCCCCTTTGACTAGGTAAAAATTAGCAACTTATTTTTTAAGGTAAATCTCATATTCTCGTTCAATAGGTAACTATCCATCTTTTAAGTAGACTATGTGTGGCTTCCTCAATTGCCTAATGCTTCCACGATGTGAGATTTTTACTAATTAATCAAATCGGGATTGTCATTTAAATAATTCTTATGCAACCGAGCATAATCTTTACTTATAGTGGGCCAATAATATCCCCCTCATTGTGAGTGCCCGTAAATTGGAATACCAGCATATCTGTAATTTGTCTCATGCATTGCTCGCAGTTTATCTTGAGCTTCCTCTTCTCCCACATACCTTGCTGAATAACCTCTGGGCTCTTGAAGTATAGAGTTCCATGTAACATTGAATTTTTTTTCCAACTCTAACAATCTCATCTCTCATTCATGCATTTCTAATTATTTGACTACTGGGGCTCTCTAACTTAGGGTTCCTCTCTTGAAATTAAGGACTTGACTGTTGTCGGCATTATTCTCCTCTGAATGGTAATCGTAGTTATAGGCTTGTCCATTTCCATTTTGGCAATTATTATGTAAGAGAAAATTTAATAATTGCTCATTTTATTTTTATTTGTCTTATCCCGTTACACCCCACTGCACTCTTCATGACTGTTCTCAAGTCTTTGAATAGAAGAATTATCGTTGACATTTGCAAGATTGACGATCATTTGAAACAACTTTACTTGAGAAGTATAATGAGGTGGTTTGGTAAAGGTTAAACTATTCAGGGGGTTAATAGAGTTTTTTTACAAAAAAAATTTAAAATGATTTTTAAAGATTTTTTTGCAAAACTCGCTAACTCAATAGATCGAGTTATGAAGGGTCGTTAGAACGAGGTTTCCATATTCGAGCGAGATAAAAAGCATCACCTTCTAGAATATCGTTCGAAGTACCATTGGAAGTCGTTTAAACGAGATTGGGTACATCATTCAAACAAGGTGACAGTCCATTCGAACAAGTACGCGTGTTTTTTTTATATTTTAAAACAAATCGATGCAATATTTTATCCCTGTCTCCTTATAATAACTTTTCCTATAAATAGATAGCGATTGCATTTATTGAGAAACCTTTCTAGAGTTCTTTTTATGAGAAAACTCTACAATTTTTTCATCCAAACCTCTTCAATATTTTAGGATCACTTTGCTAAACTAAGAACAACACAATCTGAAGTTCTAAACCCTTGTCGAGAATTTCTGTAGTGCTGATTTGTGGAGTTAAGGCTCCACGACCAAAGAAGAAGGGAAATGATGATTTTAAAGGTTGGTCGATGGATACCGAGGTGTGACACCCAGCCTAATTAAATCCCGGATGATCAGTTCTAAATTAAATTAAAACAAGTTTCTCAGTTGGTTCATTTGTAGCATCACTGTTGAAAATCTTTTTAATTACTAGTCACCTAAGTAAAATTAGACCGGTGCCAAATTTTTATCTTTCATTAACCCAAAACAAAATACTCATACAGAAGTAATAGATAACCATTAACAATAAACTATGGATCAAACCATGTAGAAATATATATAAAGGATAAAATCTTATCGAATCAACATTTGGCTAAAAATCCAAAACTGTTAATTAAAATCCACATATTTCAAAACTGAAATATGAAATAAAGATTGTGGTCAACATGTCCCAATAGAGAATACTATACTGAGATCCTACACTAGATCTGAATAGATGAAGCGTCTATGCAAAGTCCTGCCAGCCTCCACAAAGCTGCAGCTAAGAGTCCCTGGATAGAATCTTCAAGTCTGGCGTCCCTGTGGCTGGACACCTAAAAGGTTTTGAAAATATTTTAATAGCAAGAGTTAGTACTCAAAACGTTTTGAAAATATTTGCAAGTAACTATCACAATAAGACGACTTATTGATTACACATGTTAAAATTTTGTGTACATTCTCTTGAGTTACCTCACCCCTCATCTATCGTGCACGCCTAACGTACCGTACCTAGCCCACCTAGATATACTACTCTAGCTAACTGAACTGTGGTATTCAACTGACTCATCTATACTACTAAGTTCCCATTTCCCATTTCATCTGCTTAGTTTCTTCACCCATTAGCTCTAAAAATCCCTATAAAAACGTCAAGTATGGGTCCTGTAAAAGTGGATGTGGTGGTGGATCCATTTTTTTTCTTTGCATTTTTGTGAATAATAAATAATTGGGATTCATAATTAACTTTGTTTACATATTCAAACCAAATAAACACCTTAAATTATTGTGCATTAATGTAATACTAAGCGAGAGGGGAAACACTATAGACCCGTGAAAATGATGAACTCCTATAAACAACCGATAACACAATATATTTATAGGAGGGTAGTGAAACTGGGATCTATAAATAAACTAGAAGGGTGAGGCTTGATCCACTCCAATGGAAACAACCTTCAAGGTGTTTAAAGTTTCAAGAGCGACACGTAAATAAAAAACCAAATTTTGTAATACAATAATAAATTTTTTATTACAATATGAGGAAGATAATCATTAGATACAAATTTTTTATAAGAACAAAAATAATGGAATCACTTGAGAGTGATGATTCTTTGAGAGTGTAGAGACAAGCACTTTAAATACCTAGGAGAAAGCAGGGAGAGGATACTTGATATGTGAATTTGCACAGAGTAACAGTGCTAAAGTTATGGTATATTTGACCTTACCCTAGTGCTCTATTTATAGCCAGACATTAGGGTTGACGTGGCACATGCATCAAAGGGTATTTCCTTTCAATAATATCTGAGTAATACTTTTTGTCATATTTTACTGTTTGTCACTATTCACTCTAACAGGTGACATCCGGTGCAACCAAAGTCAATAAGTAAATATGTAGGGCATAGTGCCAAAAAGTACGATTTTGTCAATATGATTAATAGTTACATGAAAAACAATTTTTAAAACTTGCGAGCGGCCTTGAGGGCCACTCGCCAATAATATTTTCCAAAATAACTTTGCGAACAATATCTTAACCGCTCGCTCATTTTTACCAAATGTGAGTTGTGTAAGTGTATGTGAGTGTATGAATGGCCTCCTGGGTCCCTCATCTTAATATTCTCTCTTTCTTAAGGTACCGAAATGATTGAACCTTAGGTTGCTCAACAAGACTTACCTCTCAACCTCTAAACCAAAACTCTCAAGAGATCCCAACTAGCCATATGTTCGAGCCCTGCTTGCTCGGCTAAGGCTTCTTGCTAAGTAAAGTTATGTTCAAATAATAAAAAATGTTAATAACTAGACTTTTATATAAACAAAAGTGTTTGAATGACTTGGGGTTACTCTTGTGGCATCCCCTCGCTGGTTACTGCTCAATGTTTATTAGTAGCTCGAACTTGTTTATCATGCTCGTGATTTGGGATCACTCACCTAGTATTACTTTGCTCCTGTCTTAGGCTCACTCGCTCGATGTTATTATGTTTTTCTTGGCTTACTCGCTACTTGTGATTGCTCACCCAATATTGCCTTGCTCGTGATTTAGGCTTACTAGTGATTTGGGATTGCTCACCCCATATTTCTTTTCTCTTGATTTGGACTTGATCTCCCAATATTTCATTGCTCTATCTTTGGTCTTGCTTACCCAATATTTCCTTGCTCTGTATTTTTACTTACTCGTCGTTTTGGGCTTGCTCGTCCATTATTGCTTTACTCTAGGCTTTTGACCTTCTCGCAACAAGCCTAACTTTTATGGGATGGTTAAATGGGTACCCCTATACATTATCCCCCTCATACAAATGTCTTCTTTTGGTTGAAGATGAAAAGATTTGTACAAAAATGAATCTTTAGGAATTCTAGAAGACTAAAAGTCAAATGTACTATCATTAATACATTCTTAGGGACACCTTTTAGCTTCTCGAGGAGACACGTGTTTCCTTCAGAAGATTTTTATATGATTTGGATAATTGTTACCCTACCTTTCGAACCATCGACCGTGTATTTCTTCATCCTATAAATACATTAACCATTGCCTTTTTTAAACTTTCATTATCAGTTGCCTTTGTATTCTAGAGAGAGGAAAAACTTCGAGAGAGTTGCAACGCTTTAAAGAAAACCCTTTTTTTCTTTATTTCTTCTTCAACCTTTTTCAATTAATGGCTTATTCCCTGTCACATGTTTCTTCTTCCAATGTTACCTCTGTGAGTGAAATTTTGCTAGGCTCTTTGACCATCAATGTGACTATCACCATTTTATTGATACATGCGCAACTTCTACTACGTCATCTATAGATGTTTCTTCTACCACCTCTTCCACCGCGTCTGGTGGCACTAGATCCACTCAAGGAGAGACAAGTGGTGCTACTAATATACCTAAGATCCAGAGGAAACTTCTAGAGGTCTAGGGCTAAATATGACTTTATGCTTTACAGACTTGCCCCTTTCTTTGACGAGAATGAAGACTTCATTCCCTCACTAGAGAGGTTTGAGGTTGAGTTTGTTGAAAAAATAAACAAGTAGCCATTTTTTGGTTTCCTTGAGTCTGGAGATACTTCGTTAGTGCTCGTTGACAGTATACTGCGTAACCGAGTTGATAAGGGTGATTTCCCCTTATCTAATGTGAACATTGATGTTTGTGGGAGTGCCTCGGACGAGTGGGCATTGTGGGTTGATTACATCATTGGTGTTCCAACTTATTGTGCCAGCATTGACGATTTGGATTTTTTTCAAACCCTTAGTAGTTTAAAGGCCTCTACTATTCCCAAAAGTACAAATGCTTTCAATGTTTTGATTTATCGGTGGAGTGTGGATTTCCACACCTTTCTCACTAGCTAGGGGAATTTTTCATTATCCTAGAGGATATCTACGAGCTGACTGATTAGCCCATTTTGGGGAACTGTGTTTTTATTGATGGTTATAAGGACTCCATAGAGCAAGAAATGTGCGAGTAGATCAACCAAGCTTTAGCAAAATGTGCTCGCTATATTGCTATTACCCAAACTGGGATGAGAAAACACACCTTTTACAAATGGCAAAGGTATTAGTTTAAGGACTTCAAACCAATGTCTAAAGAAAAGTTCCAAACTAAGGTGCCCAGAAGTAACGATGGGCCAAAAATGGCATTAAAGAACCATCTTGCTACCTTTTTTGTTACATTCCTCGGAAGGTTTTTATTCTAAAGGAGACCAAATAACTCCCTTCACTGTTCTGTCATTTGGCAATTAAGTTTACTCATGGTAGGAACGTGGCGCTCGCTGCTCTCACGCTTGGATCCATGTACACTTGGTTGTATCGTGCTCATTTAGACATGAGCGTTCTCACAACCGCTTTGATGTGGTGAACTTTGCTAACTCCTTTATATTGATGGGTTTCTTTTTTGAGCGATTCCGAAACTATGCTCTTGAGCCCCACTCATTATATAGTCAATCCTCTCGTATTGCGAGGTGGCACAAGAAGACCCTTAAGAAATCACTCAGATTAGTTTTGGATAATATTGACAAGTTTTTCTTCCATCTCTATTCAAAGCCAATGCGAGGAGCATTTTCTTGGGCCTTTTCCTTTGCTTCTCCTAGTACTTTCTTTTCCCCATTAAATGTCGAGCCTATGGTGGATTGTCGTCATATATCTGTGATGGCATTTGTTTTCCCATATATTCTTCCATCCTTGACTGATTTAGGTCAAGGAATTGAATTTTATCACTATGAGTGAATAAGGAGACAATTTGGGTATGATCAAGGTGCCTAATATCCAAATTTTTCGTCCTGCCACTCACCAAAAGATTTATACTTAGAGGCCTACTCCAATTTTACCCCCGAGGGAATGGTTCAACGGACTGGTCATTTTGGGAATTTTTTATCCCTGCTCGTGACTATCCCCCTTCAATTAGCCATTCATTCTTTAATTTATGGAAACGTCAAATTTTATTGATAAAGAATTGCATCCAAGATGGTCCTCGTGAATCTTTTATTAAGGGCATCCACTCGTCCGATAAATACATGTCCAACACCTCTTGATAAAGTTATTCCTATCCTTGTAAATCCTTTTCATGTATAAAGTATTTTGTCAAAACATCCTGAGGTAAAATTTCAACAATCCATGGGTAAAGGAAATGATAAAACCTTTGAATAGGAAGCATCCAAATGTTGACGTCTCCAATTTTATTCCTACCCAAGTTGGAGAGGTTGTTTCCCTTCCTTATCAAATGAGGTCACGAGTGAGCAGAAAAAAAGCATTCTAATCAGTTGGTCCTTCTACCGTAGAAGACCGAAGCTCAAATACTGATACCTTTGGGATACATTACAGACTGTCCATGAGCAAGGTTATGATGCTCTCGTAACCACTCTTCCTCAACCCTCTACTCAAGTTCCTACTCCTTAGTGGAAGGTACTTTAACTATTCCTCTTTGACTTAATTAAAATATAAGTAATGGAATTACGAGCATTCGTTCCACATTTTGTATCTGAAGAGGAACTTGTTGATTATGGAAGCACTCATACCTTGATTACCGTAGTTCTTTTTAAATGACATTGACTTAATTAGCATTAATAAATATCACCCATCTAATGCTTCTCATTTTCTATCAACCACGAGGGGCATGACCCTGGGCTTGGAGCATCCCAGTAGTGATCAGTATGACACTATGATCTACTCCTCTTTTTCCACTAGCCCAATTACTAGACCTTTACCATATAGGAAAACTTGTTGTGATGAGCCTGTTAATATTTTAATTCATTATTTATTCTTCCCTTTATTATATATTGGTTTTGAGCTATAATTTATCATGTTACTATCTCTCCACCATTTTTTAATAGGCTTCTTCTAAAACGGAACGTGGTCCCTATAGGGTGAGGATAGTTCCTTCACCTTCCTCTCTTTCCCTTTTAACGCGAGAGGAACTCTATGCTGGTGTATTATATGAACTTAATACGAGAGGGTTGTAAATGTGTTAGGCATATTACTTTTCTTTTGCCTTTTGGATTTTCAACTTCCAAATTCTGCTAATCGTGAATCAAATTCTCACTTCTTTCTATTGTAGATCTCTATTGTATATCATGGCATTGTTAGGTGTTCTTCTGTGACCACTCGTTCAGTCCAGATATCCATTTGTCCACAAAGATATTTTTGTCAAGTCCTTTTGCATTCTTTTCTAACACTTGTTTATTTTTAATAGGTGTCTTTAGCCCCGCTCGCGCTAATTTCTAGGCCATTTGCTTCTTCTACAGCGAGCCGTTCATCATACTAGCCCCCAGCCAGTGCTCCAACTAGCTCTGGAGGGGTATTCTTCGAGCACCTTATTTTATTTTCTTTAAATACTTGTCTTGTTAATTAAAATATAACACTATTTTTCTTTTTTACACTTGTTCTTTCGTAGGGCTTTCTCGCAGGTGGTCCCCTCATGTTGCCTCCATCTAGGAAAATATCTATCCCAATGGTTTGTCTTTCTTTGGACAACATGTCCTAAGTGAAGGTTCTCCCTAATCAACTTATTTACAATGATGTTTTGAGTGGGCTTGTTTCTCACATCACTTGCTCAGCACAATTAGTACTTGCTTCGAGTGGGCCTATTTTTCATGTCACCGACATGCCCTTACAGTTGATTTTAAAGTTCCCATCGTACCTTACATATGTTTATACAATTACTCACTTTGCCTTTCATTTTCATTTTAGGCAAGCGTTGCTAATGTTCCTCTAACTACTACATCTCCAACAAGTGTTATTGCGAGCCCTCCATCTTCTATGTCACCTTAAGTATTAATATGGCATATCTAGAATTTCTTTTGTGAAAATGTTTAAAGTTTTACACTTTCATCTCGTTTTGTAGGTGGGTGCTACGAGTGTTCCCTTGATTATGGAACCTTTCGCGATCATGACTACGAGCGCTCAAGTATTATTCTGTCATACTTAGATCTTTAATCTTGCTTTCACTGTGCAAATGTTCTTATAATAATTTTCTTATCGTTGCTTCCGTTTAACACTATGTGCATTCTTTTAACTATGGAACCTCCTGTGAGTTTAGCCACGAGCGCTCCTCAAGTATTATTCGGTCATATCAATTCTTTTATAACTTGTTTTTACCGTCCAAGTGCTCAAGTAAAACCTTCCTATTTTTTTTTCAGGTTAGCAATACGAGCGTTCCTTCGAATGCATAACATTATCTGAGAATAGATGCGAGTGCTCCTTTGGTATTATTCTGTCATACCTAGTTCTTTTATAACTTGCTTTTATTGTGCAAGTGCTCAGGTAACTCTTTTCTATTTCTTTATTTTCAGGTTAGTACTACAAGCACTCATGTAACTGCAGAGCCTCAGGTATTAATCTGTTATACTTTAGTTTTATCTTTTACTTGCTTTTACATTGTAATGCTCGAATGACCATTTCTTATTGCTTTGTTTTCAAGTTAGTGACACGAGCGCTCCTGTAACTATGGAGCATGTGGTTAATCGAAGGGAACAACGCATTCTCTTTGGTAACATGCTAACTCTAATTGGCATGCGAGTAAGTCTTTTCCCTTTTTCTTACTATTACTCCTCGTACTAAGTATATTTTTTACTTAGTTTATTACTTTTCCTCTTTGTTATTTTTTTTAGGAAGAAAGGAGTAAGACAGAGGAAGTTGTTCATGAAAACTAGGAGGACTCCGAGGCCACTCATTCTGAGGGTGATCAATCTAGTGAGGAGTCATCTTCCCCCTCTGAGACTAATTGAATAAATAGTGGCTTTTGTGTCATAGAGATGAATTCTCCCGATATTTATATGAAGGATATATGGTGCGAGCGCCACCCTAAAAGATTTTAAGCAGAGGATTATATTTGTTCGAGCATCACCCTAGCTAGGAGTGTTTTTACCTTTGACATCTTGACCATTCACAACTTAAAGGAACTCGTTAACCATGTTCGTGAGTTCACACTAACTCGTCCATGTGAAATTACTAGCGCGGGTGCTTGCATCTTCTTGGTACTTATCAAGGACTTGGAAAATTACTACCAATCCAAGATTTATTGGCTTAATATCTCTCTTCGATGACTTATTTGTCCTACCGCTAAGAGATTAATAAGAGCCAAGTCTTCTAATAAAGACAAAGCCGAGCGACTTCGTTCGGAAGCTAACAACATTGGCGAGGAGATGAAAACATTAGAAGATAAGTTTAGCTATGATTTTAGCTAATGAGACAGAGGACATTGCTCGGATGTCTAGACTTTATGGGGACTTTGTTCGAGAGGCTGGCACGTCGTTCGAGGGCTTATAATCTAAGGATAATCTTCTTTTTCATTTATCTGATTAAACATTTGTACTCAATTCCTTTTTGTATTTATAATATTATGGCCTGGTCTTGTTTCGAGCGGATCGTTTTTATGAATGAGAATTATTTTTTTGATATTCTTCCTTCGATTGCATTTCAATCTCCTTTCCTTTTACTTTTTTTCATATACTATGGACTTTCCCTTATTCAGTGGGAGTATCTGCTCGCAATATTGCAGGTAAGTGTTAATAATTATCATTCCCTTTTTCAATAGGAGTGCCTTCTCTCAAATTGGTGAGTAATGTATGTAACTTTCCCATATTTTGTGGGATACTTGCCTTATTTTAATTATGAGATAAGCCAGTGCCTCGTATTCAGCTTCATTATTTGAGCATTCGAACTCCAATTTGAAAGACAGGCGAATTTCTTCACTGCCCCTTTGCAGAATGACTCCCGATCCTCCTTTTTTCTCTGCTAAAGAGCCATCAAACTCCATACTCCATTCGTCCAGGCTAGATGCTACAAAATTGGCCAGGAGGTCATAACCCAGGAGCTCTTCGACAGGCGTCTCGAACGTCCCAGATGGGAAGATGGACAATAAATCTGCGTATGCCTGACTTTTGATGGCTCGAGGGACCATACACTTGAGATCATACTCCGAAAGGATTAGAAACCATCTAGATACCCTGCCTATCAATACAGTTCTAGCAAGCAAAAACTTTATGGGATCACACCTAGTTACAATATCAACCGTGAATGATAACAAGTAATGCCTAAGCTTTTATTCTACAAATACAAGGGACAAATAGTGCCTCCCAATGCTAGTATATTTGGTCTCAGGACCGTGTATAATCCTAATCAGGTAATAAATATGTTTTTCAATGCCCTCGCTCTCTTAGGCCAAAAAATCCTCAATAGACCATTCTGTTGACGTAAGATATAATCATAAAGGGGTACCTGCCTTTGAGGAAGTCAGTGTCTCAGGAAGTGTAAGGAGTTCCTTCAGCTTGTCTATGGATTCTTGGTTCCCATGCAAACTTCAAGCCCTTTCTCAGCAGCTCCATCAAGGGGTTCGTTACCTCAGCCAGCCCCGGGACAAACAACCTCAGGTAAGAGACATTGGGAGTCAATTATCCTCTAGCATTATAAACAACATGCATAATGCTATATTTTTATCAACATTTTAAAATAGTGAACTTCCTTAAAATACTTATTGAGCACTCTGTCTTAGGAGTATATTCCTCAAAACATTGTAGGTAAAGGTGCTTTGTCCATTATATTTTGTCATTAGGAAGTATATATTACCCGAGTATGAGGAGCAATGATCCTTAAATTGAATATTATTTCTCTTTTTTTGTGATAATTTCAAGTTGTTCTGCCAGTAAAATAAATTTAGCAAAAGCAAAATCATTTTTTCTTAAAATGCATTTATTTATGCAATATTGTGAACATATGCATGATAAACTTGTTGGTTATATGAACTGATAAACATTATAAATATCTTCAAAAATATTATGAAAGAAACTGGTCATAACCGAACAGTCTCTATTGCATTCATTATGCAAATTTGATATTTTCAATTGTGTTATTACAGAAACAGTGTCATTAGCCATTTTCCTTTTCACTATAGGAACTTTATTTTCTGGGATGAACTACTGAGAAAAATAAGAGGGTGCCGTAGACATAGTACTTCTTGAGCCACTTGTAGTTGATCAATTGGATGCACTCACTCTCCGACTCTGAGATTTGACAATACCCTGATATTCCTACTCCTTACGCATCGAATGGCCCTTCCCAATTGGACTTGAATTTTAAAACGGACATTCTCCTTAGATGATGGGTGGATGCTCGCAAAATTAGGTTCCCCACTTAAAATTCTCTAGGCTTAACTAGATTCTCATAAGCTCTAGACAACTGCTAAGTGTTGACTTTAAAGTTTTCCTTAGCTTTATTATGATGTTAATCCAAAGCTTCTAACTGCACATGTCTTGAATCAGGCACTAAATTATTACTCAGGGCCACTCGTGCTGACGGCACAACTAATTCTATCAGTAGGACAACCTTTGTGTCGTAGACCAAAGAGAATAGGGTAAAACCAATCGTCTTCCTCTTGTAGGTTCTATAAGACCATAAAACCATCGGTAACTCATTTCATGTTCTTGGCAGATGTTTTAGTATATTCTTCAAAATATTGATTAGTGTCTTGTTAATAGCCTCTGCCTGACCGCTCCTTTTAGGATAAGAAATGATCGAGCTATTATGGATAATCTTCTATTTATTCGTGACCAGACCCATCTTTTTGCACACTAACTACTCGCCATTATCTATTAGGATGACCTTTGTAATGCCAAATTTGTATATTATATATTCCCTAATGAACTGTACTACCACTTGAGCAGTAACCCTTCTTATAGTACTTATTTTTTCTCACTCAGTATACAGTTCCGTAGTAACCAAAATGAAGGCTTTGCCATAAGAGGTTGGGTTAATTTTTCCTACCAAATCAAATGCCCAAGTGTGAAATGGGTAAGGATTTGTCAGGCTTTACAAACTCACTGAGGGTCATGAACCATGTTGCTATGAATTTGGTATGTTCTACATTTTTTTTAAAATTTATAGAGTCAGCCTCCATCATTGGCTAATAGTACCCCGAGGTCATTAGATGGCCATATAATTTGGCGTCGCCCATGTGTGAAGGCTCGTGGGCTTCTTTTAGTACTCTTTTCATTTCTTCCTCTACCACACATCTCAAGGCCTTCTCATTATACCCTTTCATATAGAGTTCCTCATTCACCAACTATAAATGGGCCACTCTTTTTTTTAAATAAATCTCATCATCCCTCTCAGCAGGTAGCTTTCCATCTCTGAGATAGGCAATGTAGGGTGTCCTTCAATATTCTAAAACTTCCACAAAATTTGCCTCCATTGGCTGATCAAATTGGGTTTCGAACTTTAGGCAACCTTACTGTATGCAGGCATCCTCTGTGCCCATGGTGGACCAATAATATCCCCCACACTGCAGACGCCTATAAAGTAGGGTGTTTATGTCCCCACAGTGCCTATCGTGTATGATTTTCAATTTTTCTTAGGCCTCCTCTTATCCTACACATCGCGTTAAGAAACCACCCTAGCTTTAAAATACAACGTACCCTACGGTATGTGAAAATTTGCCAATTCTGACCACTTTATTTTCCCTTTGCGTGTCCCAGCTGCTTCACAATTGGAAATATTTAATCCTTAGGCTCTTCACTTGGGAATAGCGATCTCACCATAGTGGGTACTGTTATTTGCAGGATAGTGATCATGACCACAGGATCCTCTATCTCTAATTTGTGTGCAATCATTGTTAGAGCATCTCGGTGTCTATTCATCGTCCTTTGGGTGCTTCTCTATTTTGATAACTAAAAATTAGCCAAACAGCCTTTGAATGATCGCTCTGTACGGAGAAATGTTAGCATGCTTGAGTGCGAATTCACCATAAACTTGCTTGACTACCATATTGGAGTCTCCTCACATACAAATTACTCTGAAGCCTCTTCTCAAAGCTTTCGGTAGGATAAGTATTAGAGCCTCATATTTTTCTTCGTTGTTAAAGAACTTGAAATCCAACTTGTAGGAGAGGGTGACCTTTTCTTTATCATTGGAGGGTATAACATCTACTCAACCACTGACTTGCACTCATGAGCCATCAAACTCAATGCTCCATTCTTCCATCTCCTAAGAGTTATCCTCTGGTATCTCGTCATTCGGATGTTTAAATTTTTGACTTGGGTTGTTGACGAGGAGGTCAACCACAGCTTAGCCCTTAATGGCCTTTGGCGCAAGAAATCTAGGTCATACTTTGAGAGTCTCAATAACCAACTAGTTGCTCGCCCTACCAAGATGATCCATGCAAGAAAATATTTGATGGGATCACACTTGGTGATAATATATACCATAAATGCAAGAAAGTAATGTCTCAACTTTTTCTCTACAAAGATTAAGGCCAAATAATGCCTTTATACGTTCATATACCTAGACTTTATTCTCAAAATCACTCGAGACAAGTAGTACACATGTCGCTCTACTCATTCTTTTTCTTGGGTAAGCAAAGCCCTGATAGACAGCTTGTAAAAATAAGGTACAACAACAAAGGTGTGCCTGCTTTATGTGGGATCATGATTGAAGGAGAAGTTAATATTGCCTTGGACCCTATCAGACACATTCTTCTACTCATCCCACCATACCCATTTCGCCTTATCTTTCATGAGTGGCGCAAAGTGGTGAGTGATTTCAGCTAATACTGGTATAAACCTTCACAAATAAGATACATTTTCCAAGAAATTCTTAAGACGTCTCTGACTCTTTGGCGAAAACATAATTAAATTTTGTTTGTTTATCTACATCAACTCGCACTCGTTGTTTGTTGACGATAAATCCCAAGAATTTCCCCGTACTAACTCTAAAGGCGCATTTTGAGGGATTTATACTCATTTTATACTTTAGGCATCGCTCAAGGACCCTTCTGAGATCCTAGGCATGCTTGCTATCCTTTTATTGACTTCACCACTAAATCATCAAAATAGAACTCTAATAAGTCATGAAATTTGTCCATTATGGTTCGTTGGTAAGTTGCTCTTACATTCTTCAGTTTAAAAGGCATTACAGTGTAGTGGAAGTTACCTAGAAGGGTCCAAAAAATTGCCTTCTCCGTGTCCTTCGGGTTCATTATGATATGATTATATACCATATACCCATACATGAAACTATACATTTTATGACCGACGGTGGCATCCACCAAACTGTCGATATTGGGTAAAGGAAACTCATCTTTTGGGCAAGCGCAATTCAGATCTCTAAAATCTACACAAGCCTAAATTTGCTTCTTATCTTTCTTTGACATGGGCACAATGCTTGATAGCCATACTGGCTGCCAAATGGGATTGATGAACCTAGTGATGAGCATCTTCTCCACCTCTGTTTGATCTTCAAATCTAACTAAGCTTTATCGATTTGCATAGCCTGTCTCGCGGGCAAAGCATTAAGCAAAACGTTCAACTTGTGAGAACTCACCTTCAAATCTATCCCTGATATTTCTGTATACTTCCACACGAAGACATCTGTAATTTCTTTTAGCAAGCCAATGATCCTTTCTCGCTGCTTAAGATTTAAGCCTTTCGAAATGAAGATGAGTAGCTCATCACCACTTTCCATTACTAAGTTTAGATCCTTAAGATTTAAGAGTTACTCTCGCGGTCCATCCTATATGAATTCCTGCTCTTCCTTTGGTTCCTCAACATGTTCAATAATGTGGTACTCATCAATCAGAAAACATTCTGGCACTGGTTTGACACTTTCATCCCAAAACATCACCCTCTTTGATCATTTTAAATGAAAAATGATTTTTCCATTAGACAAAATAATCTTCTTGCAAGTCCGTGTGGGTCTTGCTTCTTCTTCAAACTTTCTCTCCTCCTTTCCTCTTATAGGGTATCACACGTGGGCCCAACCTTTTATGCACTAATTTCTTATTTTTAACTTCTTTTTAAGCTATGTGGGTCTCCCCTGCTCCTTTTATCAAGTATTTTATTTCCTCATCTAATTTTGTGTAGAATGTCCATCAACCAAATGAGCCTCTTCTACTGAGAATGGTCTCTCCATGGCTTTGATCACAATCTCTGTCCCATGAACATTGGCTTTCATATAATGGTGGAATGTTGGCAGCACGATTCCATACGTGTTCATCCACACCCGGCCTATCAACAGTTGGTAACTCATTCTGGTATTAATGATATGAAATTTAATATGGGATGTGAAGTTCCCCAACTTAATCCCCACATTATCATAGCCAAGCGACTATATCCCTGTGCAATCAAATCTATAGATCATATGTGGTACCGATATAATTTTTTCTTGAGATATTCCACTCCCATATAGAGTGGTAATGGGCATGATATTTATTGACGCCCCCAACTAGCAGCGCTCTTGGGAAACAAATCCCATTCACTAAAGCGGTAATATATAAAGGTCTATTGTGGAAGAAAGGAACTTTCCCATCTGCCTTTGAAAATACCACCTCAGATGTATATTTCTTAATCAATCTCTCTATGGGACCATGCCAGTTGATGGAAGGGTCCCCTCATTCTTGGATTGCTTCTAAGATCTTCTAGTAATTACTACTTATGCTTCCAACTTGGTTGAAGAATAATACCAACTTGGGCCTTCTTGTAATCGCTACACACCTCAGATCTCTTTTAACTTTGTACGCATACTCAGCCTCCGATGTTCCCCCCTCATCTAGGGTAAGAATCGCATCAACACTTATTTCTTCAAGTTCCAACTCCTCATCCCACTCGTTTCTAGGATTTTCATTGGCCAAACGGATAGCCATCTTTCTCATGCATCATCAGCATTGAGCCATTCTTTAGACTTGAGAATTTTTTCCCCATCGCGCGTCATCACTATGTTCATTGTGCCATATTGATGAGACGACAACAGATTTTTGTTAACATCCATAGGCAAAATTTGTAAGGTGACATTAGTAACTTGTTCACCTACTATCCTAGGAAAATTATAGCAATATTTGGTAGCATGTTGCAATCTCTGGTGTAACTCACAAAACTTTATGCCTACTTTATCTATCGTCATGGGTACCTAACCAGAGTGAGGGGGACCAGGCACCCCCTCACGTACCAGTGTTCAATAATATTCCATGGCCTTCTCCATGATGCATGTCAATTGTGGTGGAACATCATTCCTAAACTTCTTTGTTACAGTGACATTATTGTTCTTGGTCCCTTGGCCCCTTTTCTTTCCTTAGGACTTCCTTCAACATAGTTCAATGCTTGCCGACGTAAACTTGAAACCTATCAAATGGTAGCAGCATATGTTCCCTCTATCCTTAGAGTCTTGGCTTAATGATCATGGGTATGTTACTCACTGCTCGCGTGAAACCTCTGAAGGTACCCTCTGGAGTCTCATTAATCAGATGGATTTTGTATTCCATCAGTAGCCCCTCTACACAGATCTGAAATAATCTCACATCCGCGACATCCTCACGTACAGCTAGACCTTTTTCCCTAAAATGCTTAATGTATTGCATCAGTTCTTTGCCCGAATTTTGCACTTCTTGGGATATATGCCGTAGCCTAAATTCGTTTTCATCCAAAAAAAAAAATTCTACAAAAAATTTCGATACATTTCCTCTCAAGTGGGAATGTTGTTCGGTACTAGGTGAGAGTACCACGTGTAGGCTATTCTAGTGAGAGTTTTTAAGAACTCCCTCAACTTGAAATCCTTATCATTATTGTGTACGCCAAGATACTCCATGAACCACTTGACATGCTCCTTGTGGTTTTCACCTCTTCCATTGAACTTCATGAATTTGGGAGGAATGTACCCCTCAGGGTGTGGGTTTTCGTTAATGCTATCTCGATAAGGATTCTGCAACTCTTCATACATAAGAGGTGACTCTCTCTGGGATTAGAATAAAATTTTCACTTCTTCCATTGTGATGGATTTGGAGGGTGATTCCTTCGCTCCACGTTCTGTATGGCCGACGAGCTTATTGGATTCGCAACCTGCTCCGTCCGTCGCCACTCTTCTGGCTGGCATCGTCTCCGTTGTCACACAAGCTTAGCCTAAACTGGCCACTTCCACATTGTTTTATCTTAAAAACTTAAAGAATATACTCATCAGATTCATATCATTCAGTGATGTAACCGCTGATGTGCTCGCCTGCCCCCCAAAAAGAGCAGGAGCTCTCGCTCTGGTAACCACGACTTATTCATTAGTCGTCTGATTACTCTTAACTCCATTAGCCGAGTGTCTTTAAAAACCAACTGTTTTGAAATATTGTAAACTTCTTTATCCATGGCAATGAGAATACCTCTCCAGCAGAGTCTCCAAATGCAGGAGGGTAGTGGTACTAGGGTCTATGAATAAACTAGAAGGGTGAGATCTGACCCACTCCAATGGAAACAACCTTCAAGGTATTTAAAGTTTCAATAGCAGTAAGTAAATTAAAAAATAACTTTTGCAATACAATAATGACTTTTTAATTATAATATGATGAAGATATTAATAGATTCAACTTTCCAGTAAGAACAAAAAGAATGGAGTCATTTAAGAGTGATGACTCTTTCGGAGTGGAGAGACAAGCACTTCAAATACCTAGGAAATAGCAGGGAGAGAATACTTTCTGTGTGATTTTATACTGAGTAACAGTGCTCAAGTTATGGTATGCTTTGAAATTAACCTAATGCTCTATTTACAGCCAAACATTAAGGCTGACGTGGAGCACATGTATCAAAGGGATATTCCCTTATGATAATATCTTAATGGTACTTTTATCCTATTTTACTGTTTATCACTGTCCACTCTGACAGGTGACATCCGGGGCAACCAAAGTGAAAAAGCAAATATCTTGGGCATAGTGCTAAAAAGTACTATTTGTAAATATTTCTAATGGTTACTTGGCAAACAATTTTAAAAACTCGCGAGTGGCCTTGAGGGATACTCGCCAATACTATTTTCCAAAATAACTTTGTGATTAGGCATAAATTCTCCTGATTTATCCCCTTAATTTACAGGCTTTTATCACCTTGTACAATGTAAAATGCGTTGATTTATCTCATATCTTTGCTACTGACATTTCCTATATAGTGCATCGAGTTTCATGTATTCTTTGTACTTTTTACAGGTATTTTATACAAGTGAAGAGAAGAGGAAACTCAAAACTGAGAAACAAAGAAAGAAAGAAAGAAAGAAAGGAAGAAAAGTTAGAGGGCTAAAGAGTACTTCTACATCTGGAGTTCGGATGAGGAACCAAAATGAAAGTTAAAAACCTTGAGTCTACAAGCACGTATAAAGAAAGGAATCAAAATCCGAGTCTCGGATCAAAAGTTATGAAGCCTTAAAGATGAGAGAAAATCATAACAAGAAAAGAAAGAAAAAGATCTACAGACCGATCCGGTGTGAGCTAAAAATAAACCGATCCGGTAGAGGCCAAGTTCCTAAATATAGCGAACCGATACGGTTTCACCCAAAAACAAACTCGTCCGACACCTTATGATTTTTTGCATAGATTAGAAGACCGGACCGATCTGATTTCAAGTAAAAATGAACCGATTCTATATGTACCAAACCGAATCGAGATCCCAGGCCGAACCCGAAGAAGGCCCAACACTTCATCTCATCCGATATTGAATAAATGTCCATCCTAGACTGGTACATCTCAATATGATGTACAGGGTTGCTATTGCCATCATACTTGGGAGACACCGTAGGTGGTTTGAACTTGGCAGGGGTTGGGAAGCTCACTATTTTAGCCATGAATGGAGAGCTTTCTTAGAAACCTCTTTGCAGTGGGTCTCAGCTTTTGATGAGGTCTCCTATATTCTCTTCAAGGCGTTGGATGGAGTCATTCCATGGCCTTGAAACTTCGCCCTAGCATAGGTTGTCCCCAGCCACCTCTAAGGGGTGGACTTAGGGTTCCCCATCCGTAACACAACGTCGGCTGTTGACCTCCTCTTGATTCGTGTCTCGACGTGGATGGGGTCGGCCATGATGAGGCCGATGTTCGCCATCTTCCCTTTGTGACCCTGCTGCACTTCTCGACCTGGATAACCTCTGCCTCAGGTCATTAATTGGGCCGAGCCTTTCAAAGGCCGACCCTCTGCTCAAGCGATCAAAAGATGATCCTCTTTATTGGGCACCACCCTTTATTCTGTCCCCACAACCTTGGCTTTGGTGGATAGGATGTACAGTGCTATTCGAAACCTCATACGGCTCCCAACAGCCCTCTGGAGCATCTTCTGCCTCCATATCATCACACCTATCCTCAGAGCAAGGGTGTCCTTGCCTCCCCAGACGTAAACGCCTAGGGTCAGTAATGTCCCTCCTTCGTTGAGGTATTGGTTGGTCTTTTCGCGATGCTCCGGGTGGTCCCCTAGCTTCAGGATATGACTGAGCAGCCGCCGGAGTAATCATCTCTGGTGAGACCCCAGGTGGCCTCATCATATTTTGACTGAGCTGTGCAAATTGCTCCTTCATTTCTTGCTACATTACATCCAAGGACTTCAAAGCTGCAGCCACCCCAGCCATTTCGGAGTGGGGTGGTGCCTGGATGGAACTAGGTCCTCTGGCACCAGATGGTGGAGAAGGTGGTGGTAACTCCGGTGCCATATGTTAAATCTAAAGAGACTGTGTAGAAGATGAGCTTAATACCTTAAAGGACCTCTTTAAATTGTGAAACAACTCCATGCAAGGGGTGATGCATGGTTCACCACCAGAGTCTCCGGTGGGGTTAAGCAGAAAAAGAGGAAGATATAGCTTCTCATTCCCACAGACGACGCCAAAATGATGATGCTGGAAACAGCACCGCCCTTCAATGGCCGTGGATATAATCTCTCAAGCCTTCTCTGTCTACTGTATAATTTGAGAGTGTTTCAGCTAGGGTTGTATTTTCGGTCCTTCTCAAGGTAGGAGAAGACAAGTATATATAGTGTGTGGGGGGTGTAATAAACGCCCCATGCATGGAATGAGCATGTGTATGTTGATCTAGCCAATCCAATGAAGACATCTGTCACTGCCACATGTAGAGAATGATGATGAAATATTCCCCCACGTGAGGGGATTGATTCGGTTACAACTGATTTTGTCCATGTGTTCCTATCCTTGCATATGCTTATAAATGATCGACCTTGTCCCTGACTGGTGCAACCTCGGCCTGGAAGAGTACGAGTTTGGTGAAGTTTGGATGTTGCTTTATTCGAGGTTATTCATGATGATTGCGACCAAGTAGGAAAGCCGAGGTAAGACAGTACGAGTTGTAAAATTAGCTTGGCTGGGTTTAGGTAGGTGTAGTTGGAACGTCGAACTGGGTCGATGATGACAATGATGGTGGTCGAACACAAGAGTCCTTGATGACCCCTGCTAATTCCTAGTCGATGTTGATGTATGTGGTAGATGTGATGTCGGATGTGGATGACTTGATAGGTAACTGGCCCCATGAGTTATGGAGACCTCGGTTGTGGCCGGATGTAGTGGTAATTAGTAACGTCGGTCGTAGCCGACCTTGTGTTGGACGAGATCACTTATCGTCAGTATTGAACCCCTGTTACCTCGGTCGTTATGATGCCGAGGTTGGTGTCTCTGAGATGTCAGTTACTCTTCGAGCATATCATTGAATGTCGATGGGAGTCACGGTCATATCCTCAAAACCCAAGTGATTGGTGTGAGTAGTGTCCCACCACCTTTGTCCCAACGCGCGTAAAATCGTAGTAGAATGTGGCGTCTCTTCCAAAGCTTGTGCCAGGAGACCAAAGACAGTAGAAGTAACTACCCAACTCACCACCATCTGAAGACTTTCCCCCACATCCTTCAACTTCATTGTCCCCTAAAACGCGTGCTGTAAGGGGCGATGCCAGTCTGCCAAAAGAAAAAAAAGAAAAATCTTTTCATCGGTACAAGAAAAGAAAACAAAGAAAAGAAGAAAAAGAAAAAAAATACCAAAAGTCACTATATTTACATAGCCACTTGGGTTCCTCACCCTAGAAGAGTACTGGTGTGAAGGTTCACGCAGAAGAAAGCGATCCTCAACTACTGGCTCAAATAAGTCAAAGGCATTCTCACCGCCCAAAGCAAGGTGCACCCTAGCTTGCCAGTCCAGGCCCCCCCAGTCATCAATACTTAGCCACTCCAAGTTGTATCTTTTCCTGGAAGAACCCCCCATTTGAAGTCTTAAATAAAGGACTTAGAAATGGATTTTAAAGAAAAGAAGCAGAAGATTCAGATGGATAAATATGTGTAAAATGAGGAGGATTCGCCCCCTTTTTATAGGAGTCTAAATGGCATACCGATCGGTATACCCATGCTCATATCGATCGGCACCTTCTGGTTCCTTTGCCAAAGGAAGCCCGGAAGTCCATCCCATTTTATAAACTACAACCCTTACAACATGCCGGCCAGCATGCCCCTTGAGATGTTTTATACAAAATCCTAGAAATTACAAGAAAAATACAAAACTTCTCTAAAAAATTCATAAAAATGTCAAACAAGTATTAGAACATTTCTTTACCAAGAAAACCATGTTATGCTCCTACAATCCCCAGCCAGGATTATTATTACACTCTTACCATAAGCACAAACCCTAAACATATTCTACAAAAAGGTTCATCCCAAAAGTCAACTACATTTCCCTAGCAAAACCCAAAATCAAATTCTTCCCTAAATCCCTAGTAGAATTTCTAGACTAAACTCTCAATCCATCCACGGTAAGAATTTCAGCTTCCCTATCCAAGATATCTCCTTTAAAAAGACACGATCCTAATTCAGATGTCTTTCCCCTGTAGAGCCTCAAAATAACACAATCCTCATCAAAACCGCACATATAAAAGACTCCCGGGAGAGTAAACCTCTGCGTGTTACAACTTTAGGTTCTCAGAATTGACCTCAGCCCTCAGAATCAGTCGCCTCAACTTTAGGTCCTCAGAATTAACATTGGCCCTTAGAATCGTTTGCCTCAACATTAGGTCCACAGAATTGATCTCGACCCTCAAAATCGATCGCCTCAACTTTAGGTGCTTATAATTGACCTCGACCCTCAAAATCGGTCATGAAACTTTAGGTCCTCAAAATTGACATTGACCCGCAGAATCGATCGTCTCAATTATAGGTCCTCAGAATTGACCTTGGCCCATAGAATCGGTAGTCATCACTTTAAGTCTTTATAATTGACCTCGATCCTTAGAATTTGTCGTCATCACTTTAGGTCCTTATAATTGACCTTGACCTGCAGAATCGGTCGTCCAACTTTAGGTCCTCATAATTGACATCGGCCCTCAGAATCAATCTTCATTAACTTTAGGCCCTCAAAATTGACCTCGGCCCATAAAATTGGTCATCTCAATTGTAGGTCCTCAGAATAAACCTCGACCCACAGAATCGGTCCTCATCACTTTAGATCCTCAGAATTAACCTCGACCCTTAGAATCAGTAGTCATCATTTTAGGTCCTCAAAATTGACCCCGACTCTCAGAATCGATCATTAAAAGTTTAGGTCCTCAGAATGGACCTCGACCCTTAGAACCAGTTGTATAACTTTAGAACCTCATAATTGACCTCGACCCCTAGAATCGGTGGTCCAACTTTAGGTCCTTAAAACTGACCTCGGCCCTCAAAATCGGTCGCCTCAACTTTATTTCCTCAGAATTAAACTTGGCACTCATAATCGATCATCCCCAGCATTACCTTAGGTTCTCAGAATACACCTCATCCCTATAAAAATGGTCATCCTCATCCATTTGGTTCGCATAATTGACCTATTTCCCAAATATCCATGTGGTGTCTATTCGACGACTTTCACTTGTTATAAGCTCACCCGCTGAGGGGCTCTGTAAACACCACATTCTAGGACCCCCATTAGACTCTCCTTAGGTCCCTATCACCTCCTCCTTGACCATAGAAACCTAGGTTTACACCAAGTACAAATAGAGGTCACCGGGCACCCTCGAGCCCTATTTGACTTCGATCAACTTTCTCCTCTGATTGGAAGCTCAATGAATCTTTGAAGGGATCTGAATACTCTTTCCAATGGTCCACCCTATGCGTGAATCGAGCTTACTATTCGGACGAATAATCAATTTTACTTTTGAAAATTTATCGGGAGGTCATCGAGCGCTCTCGGGCGCCATTTTGACCCCAATTAAGTTCCTCACCTGAGTAAAAGCATAATGAATCTTCCAACGGATCTGAGTCCCCCTTTTCAATGGCCTACCCTATGCTTGAATCGGCCATACGGTTTTTACAAATAGAGGCCATTGGGCACTCTCCGTCTCCGTTTGACTCTCGTGAACTCTTCATCTCGAATGAGACTGAATGAATCTTTGAAGGGCTCTTAATCCCCTTTCCAATGGTCTTCCCTATGCGTGCATCAACATCACGGTATGGACGAATGACCTATTTTACTCTGAAGGCTCCTAGGGTGCTTCGGATCCCCATTTGACCAAGGTAAACTCACCGAATTGAACAATATTGAATGAATCTAAGAAGCACTCTAAAGACCCTTTCTAACGGTCCATTTCGTGTGCGAATTGGCCTTACGATCCGGACAAACAACCTATTTTCCTTCAGGAATCTCTTATCCAAAAGACCGACGGGCGGTTTCGAGCCCCGCTTGACCAAGTTAACTCCCAAACCTGGTAGCATCCCAATGGATTCATAAAGGGATCTGAATCCCCTTTCCAATGGTATAACCCTTGCACAATTTGGACTTACAAATTGCATTTTACGATCAATTTTCTGAGAAATTTGCATGAAATTTCTAAATGGTAAACCCATTTACCTACCTATCAACAGTGTGTCTGGGGAGGCCCGCTGATAGGCAGTTGAAGTAAAATGCCTATCGTTACCCCCTTTAACCCTATATAAAGAGAGCATGAGCTCACTTTTAAATGGACCTCAGAAACATCCCTCTTAGTGATCTCAACAAAATTATCTGAAAGTCGGCGTGGTTTCCCTATTGAAGCCTCTCATTCATATTCCATTTCCATCCGTTTCACACTCAATTTAGAAAAAATACTTTGCCTCTCCTCCTACCACATCCTTCCACTTGCAAGGGTAGCCATTCAACAATCAAGATCAACCTTCAAGTCTCTAAAGAAGGTCCAAACATTTTTCTCTGTCTTTAAATTTCCTTATTGTCACATTAGTTATTTAATCCTTTCTTTAACATTTCATATGTTTTAGTTCTCACATATTAATAACCCCACTTTTTATTGGTATTATTTCACATACCATATTTTCTGTAAAAAAAATAAAACAAGAAAAAAGGGTTTGTTCATAAATTTTAAACGGGATTCCTAACCACATTTTCTCAAATTAAAACATCCTTTTTCTACACGCACACATCTAAATAAAATCCCTGGTTGGATTTATGGGATAAACCCCACCCTCGTATTGCATGAGAACTACATGGACTTTGATGCCCTTTTAGGTTACGTAGGCATCTCGAGTCAAACCCCCAGACTCGAGTCCTTATTTCATATTTTTATTCATATATTATATCTATATGTTATACTTGTGATTCTTATTCGTGCTTTATCTAACACATATTATCGTTTCCCCATAACGATCGATATCCCAATGAGTGCATACATTATGTTTTAATTACGAGACTTTCTTTAAACCAGTCATAAACTTTATTGAGATAGGTGGGACTCCCCCTACGAGAATCGTATATGAGACTTTCATTTCATAAAACTCAAGCAAAACACCAAAATACTAGATGGAACGGATATCTAATAGAAAGTTTTGAATTCAAATTAATTTTCAATTCAAATTAATCATTTTGACTCACTGTTTTTACGTAAATGACAAGTAAAAAAGCCATAGGAATTAGAATGAACAATGCAGTAGCAATAAATGCAAGAATATTTACTTCCATAATGTCATCATTTACTCCTATGGATGACCTCACTCCGCCTTTCTCCATAACGTGCATTGAGAAATTCCATTCTCTATTTATATATACATGGGCACACATTTCACGGAGTTATCAAGGATAATAATAATGCATGACCATGAAAGACTGAAAGGGAAGGATGGGTGCCTAAAACATTCCCATTCCATAACTTAGCTCCGAAAACTTTGAACGAATTGGTTTCGCAAGCATTAGTATGTCTTTGATGCCGTTCTCTCGAGATGACAACATATCTTTTTCCTGTTTTGTGCACAATGGGCTGGCAAATCTATCTCTTTATATCACCCCATATCGACGATTGATGAAGCGCCCCTATAAAGGGAGCGAAACCTTCTTCTTCTCTCCCTCCAATTGTGCGCGAGAGTTGAAACATCCCCCTGAAAGGAGGAATGGAGGGAAAAAAGGGTATGGCTACACAATGATTGTTAACTAGGCTTGCAAACAAGACTCCAAAATGTTTCAAATGGCAAGTAAGAGAGGCCTAGAATCCTAAAATGACTTTGGGATACCTATGTAGCCAAAAGTGACATCAAAATTCATTTAGTTTGTAAGATGAGGAAGGTTGGGGCATAACACATAGTTTGGATCTAGGATGTCTCTTTTGATTTATTAAAATATTTGTGAAATGTGTTGAAAGTGTAGAAAATTGTGAGAACACCCTAAATTGATAATTGTGGTATAGGCATCCTTTGTTTTTAAAAAAAATTTATGATATATATATATATATATATATATATATAGGATAATTCTTACCTACACATTTCTCTATACATCATCCATACATCACACCTGGTTTTAGAACCTAATTTTTTTTTCAAATTTTATATTTTTCCCTTGAAATTAACCTTCTAATAAACCCATGTTCAAAAAATTAATTCAAAATACATTTTGTAGCTATTTTTAAAAAATTCACAAAAAAATGCTCAAAATACCTTATTTATAAGGATCTGCCCCAACAGTTTTTTGTTGATTTTTTTAAAAATAGCTACAAAATGTATTTTGACCTAATTTTTTGAATATGGGTTTATTGGAATGTTAATTTCAAGGAAAAAATAAAAAAATTGGAAAAAAGGTTTCTTAAGGCCTACAACTAGGTGTGTTGTATGGTGTGATGTATACATCATGATGTATGTGAGCCTTCCTCTCTCTCTCTCTCTCTCTATATATATATATATATATATATATATATGTGTGTGTGATATTACAAAGAGTGGTATTAGTGATAGAAGTGTATTATAAATAAGCTAAAATAGAATAATAATCGAAATAAAGTAGGATTAGTGATTGAAGAATATAAAAGAATTGAATTATTATTATCAATAAGAGACGTTGATACCTTGTGTCTCAGTGAACATCACATAACAAAAACCACCAGTCGAGGCAACCACACAAATATTGAACATCAAAAGAATCCGTGACGATTTTGTAGTTATCTCAGATTGGCAGTTTGTTATCCGTGTCCCATTCAAAAGATAAGAAGATCTACAAATTAGTATTTTACGAAATGTGAACGATGGGGAAGTAAGTGTATGAGAAATAAATATATGAGTAGAAAATACACAAATGTAAATAAATACAAAGGTTTTTTTCAATACATATGATATAAATACGGTTGGCATATAGGAGTTAACTAAATGCCAATAATATAATGGTTTAAAAATCAATCTTCGTCTAAATCAAGTTAAAGAACGGTCAAATTGGGATTGTCATGAAGAGAAGACTGTAACTCTTTCGGGGACTTTAATGTGTTTGCTTCAGTAGTCTAACCTTTTAATGCACGCGTAACAACATAACAATTATCATCATTTATGAACTAAGAGTAGAATACCATCTTGGCATTTTGAAAGGCGTAAATAAAAGGCTCGTCGATCAAGGGATCTTTACTCTTCATCTTAGATCAATCTACCGTGATAAGTTTTGAGATAAGATCAACTTTACAACCATTCCTATTGTCCTCCACCTTCACCCAACCAAAATGGAAGATAATTTCTTCGTAGTCTAAGTAATCTAGTTCTAGGATTTATTAGACAATTCCATAATAAGTCAGCACCATGTTCTTTTGATTTTTATCTGTTTTTTTATATACAAAATAAGTCAATGTAGAAATTAATATTCTGTTGTTTTATGTCAATAGTTTTTCTTCGCACCGGTATACGAAAAAATCAAATAGTTTATGTATAATTTTTTAAACTCATTTTTTCAAAAACTAGGACCTTTGGCTAGGTGTGCAAGCCTTGAAGAGACATCACCTTTATTCAAAAGTTTCATTTATTAATGGATTTGTATTAGGCCATATTTTACAGCAAATACATAAATAACGATAATAAAAGAGGTGTGTGAATTACCTCTTTTGATACCCATGCCCTAAAATCAATTATCTTATGATTTCTGGCCATTTTGTGCTCATACTTCCTAAATGTATTCATGAAATTATAGAGTCACTATAAGAAAACTTGGTTTTATCGATGTTTTTTTGCAACGCTTATAAAAATGTCGGTATATAGTGTATATGTCGACGCTTATTTAACAACGTGGGATATTTATCGACGTTTTATTAAAGTGTCAAAATATTAATGGCGTTTTATTAAAAACATCAAAAATGGCCACATTTATTACAAAACGTGGGTTATTTCCCCTCGTTTTGGGATAAAAACGCCGGGTCCTGAATTAATTTAGCACCGCTCATCCTGCTCCCTCTAATTTTTTGTTTCCCTCCAACAAAAATCACTATTGTGTTCCCATACAACTTTCAATTTTTTTCTCACATATGGTTCTCAATTGCCCTAAGCCAAAATTGAGACACACCTATTGAGACGCAAGGCTGTTGCTGCATCTAGGATTCCAGAATTGAGGTAAATCCACGTTTTTTCTAAACACCAATCGGTATAGTTATTTTCTGAGCACCAATCCACATTTTTTTTCTAAACACCGATTATCCACGTTTTTTTTCTGAACGTTTCTCCAATACCTTGATCAAAAGACATGATTTTTATCATTCTTTGGTTTTTCTCTTCCTTTTGTTTTTCTTATTGTTGTTATTTAATAGATATCTATATTTTATATTCCATAGTGGAATTATAATCGAATATTAATCAAGAACCATCATTATTTAGAGAGTAAATGATGATGGTATTGTGAATTAGTAAGAAGTGATGCCACTAGTCTATTTTGGAATGAGAATAGTTAACCTTCTTGATTCTTGACCCGATGATTAAATTTTGGTAATTATTAGGTTTCAAACTGTTTTTTCAATAACTGTTTCTTAAATATATTTTTTTATCTTTTGGTAATATGTCTTGATTAATGTGTGTATAATCAAACACTTGTGGTTAGTAGTCAGGAGCATATCCCAAATAGTCCCTCAAATATTTTTTAATACACATTTAGTCCAAATCTTTTTATTTGTTTCAAAAGGTCCCTCAACATGCCGCTAGCGCGGACTTTAAAAATAAAAGAATATTGCCTAAACAGGTGTTTGAGAGACTTTTCAGAATAAAATAAAAAGGCTTGGACTAAATGTATATTAAAAAAATATTTGAGGGACTTTTTGGTATTTAATCCCAGTAGTTAATGTGTTGTGAATTGTTCTCTAGTTGAATTCCATTATATGGCATGTTTGGTTCTTCAGAAAATATAAAAAAATTCAAATTTAATGTAGATTTATTCTTATATGTGTCATTAAAACTAGCCTCTTTAACATTGGTTTAAGGGTTAGTTTGTTAAACATTTATGATTCAAGAATGTAAAAAAATTTGATTCAAGAAAATAAATTATTTTTCAATAAATTAATAATACAATCACCTTTCAACGATCAAAGATATCGGCATGGTCTTTTTAATTTGATAGAATAAAATTATGCTTCTTATATTGTCGTATTCTTTGCTAAAGCAGACATAATATCAAACGCATGTTTAAAATGTGCATTGACTAAGAATACATTAAAGTAAGTTGGAAGGCGAATAAATGATATAAAAACCACTCCCAAAGCTAGAAAATCTGTAAGATTTTTTATCTGTAATGGAAAATAAGGTTTTAGGCCATTAGAGTGTGTTTGATCGGAGGGGTTGAATTAATTTCAAATGTTGGATTATGCTTATTTTGGAGACGAAGTGATGTTTCGTTAGAGAATCTTGTTGTCGTAAGTCGTGTCCAATTTTGTAAATTTCATCTCAGTAGTAGATTTTATATATTTCTATTGCATTTAACAAGTTGTGTTTTTCTTTTTTTCATTCTATTATGTTGTTTTAATTTTTTTTTAAAAGAATATTAAGTCGACCATCTTTTTTTGCTCTCTATTTTTTATATTTGACAACCTTAGACCATGATATTTATTAAGAAACAAAAGTCATATTGCATGTTACTTTTTGTTACCTTTGTGTTGAACTTGACAATTGACAAAATTTTGTTGTGTTTACTTATTCATTTCATTAGGTTAATCAATTCATACTGATGGATAAGAGTTGGATTAATATAACACCTAGAGGTCATCCTTTGTATGAGAAAGGAGTAAAAGAATTCGTTAAGTTTGCCTCTGGTAATAGACCGAATGCTGAAAGAATATTGTGTTCATGTAAGAAATGTCGCAATATGATAGATGATGTTTTAGAACATATATTGCTAAATTGGTTTTTAGATAACTACACATGTTGGACTTATCACGAGGAATTTGCGTCATCTTTAGTTCTTTCTTCTGACTCGATTATTGGTGATGAGATGCGAGAGATGATACATGATGCTTTTGGAATTCCTCCTATAATTCCACTTAACTTTATGGGTGGTGGTGATTCGCATCAACATATGGATGGCTATGATGAAGAAACCAATAAATTCTTCAATTTGATAAAATAATCTGAAAGAGAGTTGTACCCAGATTGTAAGAAGTATACAACGCTCTCGTTTCTTGTTCGATTATTACATTTAAAGTGCCTTGGTGGTTGGAGTGACAAGACATTCACAATGTTGCTTGAATTATTAAAAGATGCATTTTCTGATGGTGAAACAATGCCAAAGTCTTTCTACGAAGCGAGGACGTTGATTGCAAACTTAGGGATAGAGTATAAGAAGATACATGCATGTCCTAATGATTCCATGCTCTATTGGAATGAGACAGAACGAGAGAATGAATGCTGGAAGTGTCATACCCTACGGTACAAACAAGTAAATGGTCAATCAGATGTTGATGCCATTATAAATTAAAAAAGTCCTGCAAAGGTGGTACGATACTTCCCTTTGATACCAAGACTTCAAAAGCACTTTATGTCGTCAAAGACAACACCACAGATGAGATGGCATGCCAATGAGAGTGTTGATGATGAAAATGTAAGGCATCCAGCTGATTCACTTTCTTGGAAACCATTTGATGATATTCATCCATATTTTGCACTTGAACCGCGAAATGTTAGGCTTGGATTATCCAGTGATGGGTTCAGCCCATTCAGGAGAATGAGTATTGTCCATAGCACGTGGCCCGTAATTGTAATAATATAAAACTTGCCTCCATGGTTGTGTATGAAACAACCACATATGATATTATCAATAATTATTGATGGTCCTCACAGCCCTGGAAATAACATTGATGTTTATTTGCGCCTTTTAATTGACGAATTAAAGGAATTATGGGTTGGGGTAAACACTTATGATGGAGCCAGTAATCAGATATTTAAAATGCGTGCATCGTTGTTATGGACAATTAGTGATTTTCCATCTTATGCAAATTTGTAGGGGTGGAGCACAAAAGGTAGATTGGCATGTCCTTGTTGTCATAAGTACACTCGATCCCGTTGGTAGTTTAATGGAGGTAAGCATTGCTACTTGGGTCATCGTCGATGGTTGCCTGAAGAGGATAAATTTAGAACAAATAAAAACTCCTTCGACGACACAGTTGATTTGGATACAAAGCCCACCTGATTACCTGGAGCTGAAGCATATGATGAGGTAAAAAATTTCAATAATAATTTTGGGAAGGATCAAGAGGTAGGAGGTAAGAAGAAAAGGGTTGATAAGACTGGTGAAACCTTAACACATAATTGGAAGAAAAATTATATTTTTTGAGTTAGATTATTGGAAGGATAATTTGTTATGCACCAATCTTGATATAATGCATATTGAGAATAATGTGTGTGATAATGTACTTTGGACATTATTAAATGTTGATGGAAAGGGGAAGGATAACTTAAAATCCTGTCATGACTTGAACGATTTGGTTATTCGTAAGCCGTTGCATCCTTAGAAACGGGCGGACAACAAATATTATTTGCCACCTGCATGTTTCACCTTGGACACTAAGGGTAAAGACATAGTTTGTAAAATGTTGAAGGAGGTGAAAGTCCCATATGGTTATTCTTCGAACATATCGCGTTGTGTTAACCTTAAACAACGTACGATATCGTGACTTAAGATTCATGACAACCATATATTAATGTAAGAACTACTTACCATTTCCTTAAGAAATGAGTTACCTAAAAACGAGCTTGAACCATTAGTTGTGCTAAGTAACTTCCTTAGGAATATGTACTTGAAAGTGATGAATGTGACCAATTTAGATCGTATTCAATCTCTCATTGAGCTCACGCTATGACGACTTGAGAGGATCTTTTCACCTTTATTTTTTGATGTCATGGAGCATTTGGTTATTCATTTAGCAGAAGAAGCGAAGATTGGAGGACCACCACAATACCGATCGATGTATCCTATTGAGAGGTGCGGTATTAGTCAATATATATATATAGGGAGAGGCTCACAAGTGAACCTAAAAGATGAACATTTTAATGAACCTTAAAAAAATACTTAATAACCAATTAATTTTAATTCCTATGTTGTAATTGGTCCCCGCCACTGGCAACAGACACGTGTGTCGATCGATCCCCAACATCCCCACATGTCCCCCCACCCCCCACCCCCATGGTAGCCCTGCTGTCATAAGGGCTCCATGGTGGTGGTGGTGGTGGTTGGTTGGGGTTGGGGGTGGATCGATCGACACGTGTGTTCATTGCCGCTGGCGCGGACCAATTACAATATAAAAATTAAAATTAGTGAGTTTTTAGGTGTTATTTTGTTAAGGTTTATTAAAAAGTTCATCTTTTAGGTTCACTTGTGAACCTCTCCCTATATATATATATTTTTTTTTTCTTTTTTTTTAAATTATTTTTCATGGTAGTTTTTTCTCACTAATTGAAATTTCCCTCACCATAGATACTTGTTCACATTGAAGAATTATGTGAAGACCCGCAGTCATCCAGAGGGTTCAATTGCATAAGGATATTGGGTAGAAGAATGTTTGACATTTTGCTCATGGTACCCAAGTGATGATGTTGAGACGATGTCTAATCGCCCAACAAGGAATGATGATGGTAGTTCTTTTGATCACTTTTGTGGTCGTAAATTAGGAAAAGCGGAGGGATTTGTGCTTGATGACATTACATATGTTCAAGAACATCAATATGTTCTTATCAACATAGATGCAATTGCTCCATTTCGAGAGTAGGTATCTTCTTGAATAAAATTCCTTCGTTTTTTAGCCATGCAAAGAATAATGTAATGATTTCTTTTAATGCAGTACTCATCGTGCGTCAATTAGGAGTGATTCTCGTCTCAGACCACATGATGTGGACCGCATTCATAACGAAACATTTAATTTGTGGTTTAAGGATCATGTAAGTAAAATGTACATTGAAAACAATGTTTTACATTTAAATGTATTATTAAATAACTATGGCTTGTAATGACATTTTTTTGTAATAAAATAGGTGAGGACGTTAGTCAAGGCAAATAACACATATGTATCACAAGAAATTCAAATTTTATATATGGGTCCCCTAAAAAAGGAAAAAAGATTCACTGGGTATATTATTAATGGCATTAGGTATCACACTAAGGCTCGCGAGAGGAGAAGAGCCACGCAAAATAGTGGAGTCATGTTAAATGCAATGACTGAAAGTTACGCAAGTGCAAGAGACATAAATCCCATGTCCGAAGATGTCAATTTTTATGGATTTTTGACAGATATCATTGAGTTGCATTATTCAAAAGACTATAACTTTGTGTTGTTCCAGTGTGACTGGGTTGAAAATGGTATAGGTCTCATTGAGCAAGATGACTTTGGATTCACACTTTTAAACTTCAACCATTTATTGTATCCTAGGCATCAAAAATCCGATGAACCATTCATACTATCATCTCAGGCAAAGCAATTATTTTATGTACAAGACCTAGTGGGGAAAGATTGGCATATTTTTGTTAAAACAAATCCCCAAGACTTTTTTGATGTGTTTGGACAATAGTTAATAAGCGAGAGCACTGTGAATGATGAAACAAAGGCATGGAGTGATCAATGTTTGGATGATACAACATTGACACGTGATGATGATGATGTTAGTTGGGTAAGAGAAGGTGTGGATGGAGCATTAGTTGATGAGGAAACCATGGGGCAGATGGATGAAGATTAATAGAAATATTGATTAGCTAGACATTTGAATATGCATTAATAATTTGTGTGGATTTGTATTTCTTATTCCACTTTCTTATTTTTTTACAGCATTCAATAAGTATCAATATTGGTTTCTAACAATTCCTTTCCTTACTATTATTATACTGCATCTTCATTCCCAAATTGGTTTCTAATGATTCATTTCCTTATTGCTTAGCTTCATTTCCTTATTGTTTCTTTCTGGCTTAAATCCAAAGTTTTGGTTCACTAGTGAAGATTCTTTTCAGTGTTCATCTAGGTAGGCGTATGTTGGTTTGATCAGGTTTGTGATGTTAGAATCTGTTTTAGATTGCTATCTATTTATGATGTTCGAATCTGGCGTATGCTAGGCTAGTATATGTTCAGCTCGGCTAGTGTATGTTTCTAACTATCTCATGCACACATATCTCCCATAAGTATGAAGATTTATGATATGAAATGGGACTTTGATAATTAGTTTTGGATATGATACAAAAAGTTACATTGTAGCAATGTGATATGAAACAATATTACATTACATTGAAACACTGTGATATGAAACTTTATCTTTTTATGTTATGTTAATTTCTAAATGATATGGGTTATCTATATTTGTTAGTCATGTGGTGATCTTATTACATTCAGAACGAGTGAGCTGTTCTGAGTAAAAAACTCTATCATCTTGCTGCTATTTTTTTTACCTTTCATGTTATGATTTTTTTTTACCTTTCATGTTATATTGCTGCTGATTTTTTTGGTTTGTTTCATTTTTGACTCTATTAGATTTATATTTCCATATCACATTGGTTGTAACAATGTTAATGCTTTACTTTTCTTCTAATGATGAATATGATATCACATGACTGTTTGTATACATCATCTCTATAAATGTATGCATTAGTATGACCGGTTGAAATAACATGTTTGGTTTGAATCAGTTTGTGAAAACAACTAATCTACTTACAAAACATATACCATAACTAAAAATTAGGTCATTTTGAAGTCTTTTCAAAGCAGTCTTAATATGGGTTTTTAAAGGCTTGACAGTAGTAATTTTTTTATAAGTAAATGGTTCATTAAAATTCACACACCTAAGGAAATTTCATTTGATTAGTTGGGATAAGATATGTTTTTGATTTAATCAAAGTGGCCTTAGCTTTAGAATATTAGAAGATATTATTAATGCAAATAGCCCGAGACTTGTCTAGAAGCTTAAAATTGGCCAGGGTTTATGGGAAAATTTCATGAAGGCAAAGTTCAAACATAAATTATTTATTAGAAGAGGGAGTGTTCTTCTATCAAGAGGATAAGAAATGTTCATCAAATACTGTTATATAAATCTATCTTGTCTCATGTGGTTGATAATATATGTTCCATTGTTGCAGACTTCTTGGCTAACTTAGGTGCTAAAGTTATTACTGAAGATTTTCATGGTCACATCTCTTCTCTTTCAAATACTGTTATAGGGTTTCTTAAGAGGGATAAATCTAGCATTAATAATAATAGGCTTGGTCTTAAATTTTAATGGGGCTGATTATAAAATCCCAAGTTTCCTATTTCATTTTATGACTTTGATAATTTAATGTTTTTTTTCATGTTGTTTCATTTAGTACTATGACGATCAATAGATATCAAACCCAACACATTAGAGGATCTATGCCAACCCCTGAGAAGCAACAGGAGCATGTATCAGCCAACCCTGTCATGCCTGAACCTCCATCGAATTGGCCACCTATTACACCATTGATCCCTCCATTGTCGGGCAACAACGAACAACAAGAAGAGGAAGTTACATGTATGGTTTTTAGTTGACTTTTTTATATTTTTAAACGATGAAAATTATTTTTCTTGACATTTAAGTAATTCATTGATGATTTTTTTGGTCAATACTACTTAACACTAAGATCCGAGCTCCGGCCAAGAGGAGGAGATAGAGGAGAAGAGACGAGTTCTAGGCCCCACTTTAATGAATATCGAGTGGGATAAAGATGGTGGCATTTTAGAAATTTAGGTGAAAGAACTTGGTCAACCCATTGAAGAACCCGCGTCTTGACTTGCTTCAAATTTAGGGGTTCTAGCACGCAATGGTCAACTAGCACCATTGGCCTACTTTGATTGGAGACAAGTACCCAAATAGGATAAGAACATGATTTGGCTTCATATCAAGGTATAATGTCAATAAAATGAAAATAGGGTATATATTTTCCAGTTTATTTATCTAACTTGTTGATGTAATGTAGGAGAATACGAATGCCACGGAAGAGATGAGAACATTTATGATGCAATCCGTCGGAAGAAAATGGAAGGAATGGAAGGCCATAACAAAGCTCCAAGGTTATACTAAGTATTGAACTAATGAGTAACACTTGGCAAATTATCCGTAACGAGTCGAGGAAAGTCAGTGGAAAACACTCATCTATAACTAGAACTTCGCTCGAGAAAATGTATATACTAGTTGTTGAGTCTAGTCATGAATTACATATACACACTATGTTTATCTCGCGTATAAAGAACAACATGGAATGAATTAATTTATTAAAAGGATTAATATTAGTATTTACTCAAAATTTGTTATATGATTACCTGTATTTCCATTGTATTAGGCCAAAAGTGCGATGAACAAAGCCATCCGTGCATTATTCTAAATGCCGCATACATCTGGTAGAAAAACTCATGCTCAAGTTAGACACGCGACATAAATTTTGTACTTACTAGTTCATTTTTATTATTGTATTATTATGTTTTGACAATTAATATGTTGTACTTGTAGATGACTAAAGCGATGGGATTCAAAGCTACTCGTAGGATGGTGTACAAGGAGACACATGTAACCAAAGGGAAGGAGCCAGTTAATGAAGCAACTGCCCGAGTGATTGTATGTATCTTTTCTGCTGTTATTTTTTAGATAACTATATAGATCCCCTTCGTTAATGGTAAATAGACTTCAAAAAGACTTTGGTTTGTGTACTAATGATTAACACCATATATACGTGGTTTAGACTGATTAGCCTATATTCATGGGGCAAAGGGAGTGGGTAGCATTCAATTTGTATTTATAAATCAATACATGCATTAAAAAGATGAGGGGCAAAATCATCCCTGAGGTTTATAATGTTTGCACTTAGAATGCTCAAAGGTTCATCTAGTAACACATTCATCCACTATACAAGTGACCTATTAGGTTCACCCCCTAGTGCTAGGAGTACTAGAAACACCCCCAGGGTCCTTATGATTCTGTAAATGATAGACCTGAACAAAATGATACCTGAAATAAATCTCTCATATCCTTATGAAATAAATTTCGAAAATATTCCAAATTATTCAAAACTAAGAGACTTGCATGATACTCAACCAAATTCTCGTAATACTCAACCAAATTCCCATGAGCCATCACCCACCCATAACCCAACATTGAACCAACTACCCCCTACTCACACTATGACAATCACAGCATACCACTTGATCCCATTGATGTAGGAAACACAACTGGATCCGAGACTTTCATGATCAAGCTCTCATAAAAACACCTTAATTATAAAAGATATTGATATTTGAACGAGCTAAATATTGAGATTTGAGATCGAGCTTAACAAACAAGCATAGCTTTAGATGTTCACAAACACACCTTAATTTGCATCCCTATGTAATGACAAGTGAATTTTTGAAGTCTGTCATGTTCGAGTTAATATTCTATATAAGATCCGCGATATACAAAGTTTAGAAATAATAATTAGGGTATCTTCCCAACTGTAATAAATGCCATGTAAACATAAATGATTAAAACATTTTAATTTCACAAAAAATAATGCTATACGTACGAAGTTTGTTTACCAAGTTTGTATCTTAAGTATTTTGATGCACTTGAGATACAAAATCGAAAAAAATTGATACATATAAACTTTTCCTTTCACAAGAGTGATAACTTGGACATAACATGATGTAATTTAGTACTATAATTTGATTGTTCTTTTCTGTTGATTTTGTACTGTAGTCCTCTGTAATACAATTAAGTACAATGTTTATTCATAACTTGAAGAAATATCAGTGTTATCACTCATATCATTCAATCTCAAGTGAACTTCAATAATTAGCACAATTAAAATTCAATTCTGATAAAAAACCAAATGAACGAAAGTGTATTAGCACAATTGGGCCCTGCCTTGGAATGAGAAGACTGGCTCATTGGGAACGTGCCAATTCTCTAGGTTTGACCCTCCTAAAGACATCGAGCGTATATTACGGGCACCCAATGTTCAATCTGAATGCTTATTATGGGAAGCCTGTGTTAATTTTTTTGTTCTATTATGTTCGTTATCATCGTGACTATGTATTAATCAAATTATATTGGTCATCCACGCTGAGGGACAACAACGCCTATATCTGTCATTGCCACACCTCCCAGCCTTTTAATATGAATCTTTAAACTCCGCGAGTGACATTGGTCCCGTGCGAGGTGTTGGCATTTCTCACGGGGCCGTTTGGGTGGAACTTCGGGGTTTCACCCCCCAATGACACATTTTCATCCCTAAGTATGGATATTAGCAAATTTGGGTCATGCTCTCAAATCGAGAATACCATGACCACGCTGTCGGTTATTATGAATTACATTGGACCCATGCGAGGTGTTGGCACCCCTCACTGGGCCGTTTGGTGAGCACTTCGGGGTTTCTCTGCCCAACGGCACATTTTCAAACCTAAGTGTGGATATTCTCAAATTTGGGTCATGCTTTAAGACCAGGAGTCGTGTGACCACGCGATCGGCTCCTACGAGTTACATTGGTCCTGTGCGGGGTGTTGGCACCTCTTACAGGTCGGTTTGGGGTGAGCTTCGAGGTTTCACCTCCCGATGGAACGTTTTCAAGCCTAAGTGTGGATATTCTTAAATTTGGGTCGTGCTCTCAAACCGGGGTTCTTGTGACCATGCGATCGGTTCCTATGAGTTACATTGGTCTCGTGCGAGGTGTTGGCACCGCTCACAAGGCCATTTGGGGTGGGGGTGCTTCAGGGTTTCTCCCTTCAATGACATATTCTCAAGACTAAGTTTTGATATTATCAATTTTGGGTTGTGCTCTTAAACTGGAAGCCGGTGACCGCATGATCAATTTCTATGAGTTACATTGGTCCCATGCGAGGTGTTGGCGCTGCTCACGGGGCCATTTGGGGGGACTTTTGGGTTTCGTACCACAACGACACGTGTTCAAGACCAAGTGTGGATATTCTCAAACTTGGGTCGTTCTCTCAAACTTAGGGTCATGTGACCACGCGATCGGTTCCTACGTGTTACATTGGACTCGAGTGAAGTGTTGGCACCGCTCATGGGGTCGTTTGGCGGGCACTGCGGGGTTTCACCCCACAACGACACGTGTCAAGCCCAAGTGTGGATATTCTTAAATTTGGACCGTGCTCTAAAACCGGGGGTCCCGTGACCACGCGGTCGGTTCCTACGAGTTACATTGGTCCTATGCGAGGTGCTGGCACCACTTACGGAGCCGGTTGGGGGGAGCTAAGGGATTTTTGCCCCTCAACGACACGTTTTTAAGCCTAATTGTGGATATTCCCAAATTTGTGTTGTGCTCTCAAATCGGATGTCCTGTGACCACGTGGTCGGTTCCTACGAGTTACATTGGTCATGTGCGAGGTGTCGGTGGCACTCACGTGGCCATTTGGGTGGCGCTTCAGGGTTTCACCCCCTAGCAGCTTATTTTCAAGCCCAAGTGTGGATATTCTCAAATTTGGGTCGTGCTCTCAAACCGGGGGTCCTGGGACCACCCAGTCGGTTCCTACGAGCTATATTGGTCCCGTGCGACGTGTTGGTATCGCTCACGGGGCCATTTGGGGTCCGCTTCAGGGTTTTACCCCTCAATGGCACGTTATCGTGCTTAAGTGCAAATATTCTAAAATTTGGGTTGTGCTCTCAAACTGGGGGTCCCGTGACCACGCAGTCGGTTCCTACGAGTTAAATTGGTCTTGTGCAAGGTAGTTGAGCCGCTGACAGGGCTATTTGGGGGGCGCTAAGGGGTTTTGCCCTCCAACGGCATGTTTTTAGGCCCAAGTATGGATATTCCCAAATTTGTGTCATGTTCCTACGAGTTACATTGGCCCCGTGAGAGGTGTCGGTGCTGCACATGGGGCTATTTGGTGGGAGCTTCAGGGTTTCACCCCCCAACAATAAGTTTTCAAGCCTAAGTGTTGATATTCTCAAATTTGTGTCATCCTCTCCAATCGAGAGCCTCGTGATGACGCGATCAGTTCCTACGAGTTACATTAGTGTCGTGTGAGGTGTTGGCACCACTCACGGGGCCATTTGGGGGACACTAAGTGGTTTTAGTCCCCAACAACACGTTTTCAAGCCAAAGTGTGGATATTCTCAAATTTGTGTTGTGCTCTCAAACCGAGGGTCCGGTGACCGCGCGGTCGGTTCTTATGAGTTACATTCGCCCCGTGCGAGGTGTTGACGCCGCTCATGGGGCAATTTACGGAGCTCTTCGGGGTTTTGCCCCCGAACGACACATGTTCAAGCCCAAGCGTGGATAGTCATAAATTTGGTCCGTGATCTCAAACGGGGGTCCCGTGACCACACAGTCGATTCCTACGAGTTACATTGGTCCCGTGCGAGGTGTTAGCACCGCTCATGGTGCCGTTTGGGAGGCGTTTTGGGGTTTCTAACCTAGCGACACATTTATAAGCCCAAGTGTGGATATTCATAGATTTGATCCATGCTTTCAAGCTGGGGGTCCCGTGAGCATGAGATTGGTTCTTACGACTTACGTTGGAACCATGCAAGGTGTTGGCACCGCTCACGGGGCCGTTTGGTCTGTGCTAAAGGGTTTTCCCCCCAATTGCACATTTTCAAGCCTGAGTGGGGAAATTTTGAAATTTGGGTCGTGCTCTTAAACTGGGAGTCCTGTGAGCATGCAGTCGGTCCCTACAACTTGCATTGGTCCGAACGAGGTGTTGACTTCCCTCACGGGGCCGTTTTGGAGGTGCTTCGGGTTTTCTCCCCCCAACGGCACAGTTTCAAGCCTAAGTGTGGATTTTCTCAAATTTGGGTCTTTCTCTCAAACTGGGGGTCCCGTGACCACGTGAACTTCTCCTACTAGTTACATTGGACCCGTACGAGGTGTTAGTGCCACTCACAGGGTGATTTGGGGGTTGGTTTGAGGTTTTGCCTCCAACAACACATTTTCAAACCTAAGTGTGGATATTCTTAAATTTGGGCTATGCTCTCAAACTGGGGTCCTTGTGACCATGAGGTTGGTTCCTACGAGTTACATTGGTACTATGCGAGGTGTTGGCATTGCTCATGGGGCCATTGGGGTTTCTCCCTTCAACGACATGTTTTAAACCTAAGTTTGGATATTCTCAAATTTGGGTCGTTCTCTCAAACTGGGGTCCCATGACCACGTGATCGGTTCCTAAGTGTTATATTGGTCCCGTGTGAGGATTTGACACCATTCACGGGTCTGTTTGGGGGGTGCTTCGGGGTTTTACCCCCCCCCCCCAAGGACACATTTTCAAGCCCAATTGTGGATATTCTCAAATTCGGGTCGTGCTCTCAAATCGGGGGTCTCGTGACCACGTGGTTGATTATTACGAGTTACATTAGTCTCGTACGAGGTGTTGGAACCACTCACGAGGTCGTTTGGCGGGCGCTAAAGGGTTTCACCCCCAACAGCACATTTTCAAGCCAAAGTGTGGATATTCTCAAATTTGGGTTGTGCTCTCAAATCGTGGGTCCCGTGACCATGCGGTTAGTTCCTATGAGTTACATTGGTCTCATACGAGGTGTTAGCGCCTCTCACAGGGCCGTTTGGGGGGAACTAAGTGGTTTTGACCCCCAATGGCACATTTTTAAGGCCTAATGTGGATTTTCCCAAATTTGTGTCGTTCTCTCAATTCAGGGGTCCCGTGACCATACGATCGGTTCCAAAGAGTTACATTGGACCCGTGCGAGGTGTTGGAATCTCTCATGGGGCCGTTTGGTTGTGCTAACGGGTTTCGACCCCCAATGATACTTTTTCAAGACCAAGTGTTGATATTCTCAAATTTGGGTTGTGCTCTCAAACCACGGGTCCAGTGACCACACGGTCGGTGCCTATGAGTTACATTGAACCGATGTGAGGTGTTAGCACCACTCATGTGGCCGTTTGGGGGCGGGAAAGGGTTTCACCCCCAATGTCACATTTTCATGCCTAAGTGTCGATATTCTCAAATTTGGGTCATGCTGTTAAACCTGCGGTCCCGTGACCAAGCGATCGGTTCCTACGAGTTACATTAGTCATGTGAGAGGTGTTGGCACCCCACATGGGGCCATTAGGGGGAACTTTGGGGTTTAGCCCCCTAAAACATGTTTTTAGCCCTAAGTGTGGATACTCTAAAATTTGGGTTATGCTCTCAAACCAGTGGTCCCGTGACCACACAATCGGATCCTACGAGTTAAATTGGTCCCTTGTGAGGTGTTGGTGCTTCTCACATGGCCATTTGGGGGTCGCTTCGGGATTTCTCCCCGCAATGGCACATTTTCAAGCCCAAGTGTGGATATTCTCAAATTTGGGTCATCCACACAAACCGAGAGTCTCGTTACCTTGCGGTCAGTTCTTACGAGTTAGATTCGTCATGTGCGAGGTGTTGGCGCCGCTCATGGGGTCGTGCTCTGAAACTTGGTGTCCGGTGGCCACGAGGTCAGTTCCTATGAGTTATGTTGGTCCCGCGCGAAGCTTCGATACCATTCAAAGGGCCATTTGGGGGGCACTTCAGGGTTTCTCCCCCAACAACACGTTTTCAAGCCCAAGTGTGGATATTCTTAAATTTGGGTCGTCCACTCAAACCGGGAGTCTCGTGACCACGCGGTCGATTTCTATGAGTTACATTGGTCCCATGAGGGGTGTTGGAGTCGCTCATTGGGCCATTTGGGGGTATTTCGGTCCCCCCAATGACACATTTTTCAAGCTTAAGTGCGAATATTCTCAAATTTGGGCGGTGCTCTCAACCCGAGGGTTCAGTGACCACGCGGTTGATTTCTATGGGTTACACTAGTCCCATGAGAGGTGTAAGATCTACTCAAGGTGCCATTTGGGGTCGCTATGGGGTTTCTCCCCCCAACGGCGCATTTTTAAGATAAAGTGTGGATATTATCAAATTTGGGTCGTACTCTTAAATCGGGGGTCCCGTGACCACGCAGTTGGTTACTACGAGTTACATTGGTCATGTGCAAGGTAATGGCACCGCTCACGGGACCAATTCTGGTGCACTTAGGGGTTTCTCCCCCCAACAACATATTTTCAAGACTCTATGGATATTCTCAAATTTGGGTTGTGCTCTCAAACCGGTGGTCCCCTGACCATGCTATCAGTTCCTAAGAGGTGTTAGCACCGTTCACTGGGATATTTGGGGAGTGCTAAGGGATTTTGCCACCCAATGACACGTTTTCAAGCCCAAGTGGGGATATTCTCAAATTTGGGCCATGCTCTCAAATCGGAGGTCCCCTAACGACGCTCCCGTGGCCATTTTGGGGGCGCTTTGAGGTTTCGCCCCCAATGACACGTTTTCAAGCCTAAGTGTGGATATTTTTGAATTTGGGCCATGCTCTCAAATTGAGGGGTCGATGACCACGCGTTCGGTTCCTACGAGTTACATTGGACCCGTGCGAGGTGTTGGAACTACTTATGGGGCCGTTTTGGTGGGGCTTCGGGGTTTCTCCCCCCAACAAAATGTTTTCAAGCCCAAGTGTGGATATTCTCAAATTTGGGTCATGCTCTCATACTTGGGTCCCTTGACCACACGGTCGGTTCCTACGAGTTACATTTGACCCGTGTGAGGTGTTGTCATCACTCACGAGGTCATTTTGGGGGAACTTTCGAGTTTTACCCCCCAACGGCACGTTTTCAAGCCCAAGTGTCGATATTCTAAAATTTGGGTTGTGCTCTCAAACTGGGGATCTCGTGACCATGCGATCGGTTCCTACGAGTTACATTGGACCCGTGCGAGGTGTTGGCACCGCTCATGGGGTAATTTGGGTGAGATTAAGCGGTTTCACCCCCCAATGGCACGTTTTCAAGCCCAAGTGTGGATATTCCGAAAATTGGGTCGTGCTCTCAAACTAGGGGTCCCATGACCACACGATTGGTTCCTACGAATAACATTTGACCCGTGTGAGGTGTTGGCACCACTCACGGGGCCGTTTGGGGGGGACTAAGGGGTTTCGCCCCCCCCCCAATGGCACGTTTAACCAAAAGTGTGGATATTCTTAAACTTGGGTCGTTCTCTCAAACGGGGGGTCTCGAGACCACGTAGTCGGTTCTTACGAGTTACATTGGTCCCGTGCGAGGTGTTAACACCGCTCATGGGACCATTTTGGGGGCTCCTTTCGATTTTGCTGCCCAACGGCACATTTTAAAGCTTAAGTGTGGATATTCTTAATTTTGGGGTGAGCTCTCAAACCGGGGGTCCCGTGACCATGCAGTCGGTTCCTATGAGTTAAATTGGTCCCGTGCAAGGTGTTGGTGTCGTTCATAGGGCCTTTTGGGTGGGGTTTTTGGGTTTTGCCTCCCAACAACACGTTTTCAAGCCTAAGTGTGGATATTCTCAAATTTGGGTTGTGCTCTCAAACCGGGGTCCCATGACCACACGGTCGGTTCCTACGAGTTACTTTGGACCTATGTGAGCTGTTGGCACTGCTCACGGGGCCGTTTGGGGGGCACTAATGTGTTTGACTGCCCAATGACACGTTATCAACCCAAAATGTGGATCTTTTTAAATTTGGGTTGCGCTCTCAAACCGGGGGTCCGATGACCACTCAGTCAGTTCCTACGGGTTACATTGGTCCCGTGTGAGGTGTTGGCACTGCTCATAGGGATGTTTGGGGGGCTCTTCGAGGTTTCACCCCCCAATGACACATTTTTAAGCGTAACTTTGGATATTCTCAAATTTATGCCATGGTCTCAAACTGGGGGTTTCGTGACCATGCGAACGGCTCCTACGAGTTACATTGGTCCCGTGCGAGGTGTTGGATCCGCTCACGGAGCCATTTGGGGGGCGCTATAGGGTTTCACCCTCCAACGGCCAGTTTTCAAGCCTAAGTGTGAATATTCTCAAATTTGGTCTGTGCTCTCAAATTCGAGATCCCGTGACCACACGAACGACTCCTACGAATTAGATTGGTCTGGGGTGAGGTGTTGGCATCGCTCACGGTGCCATTTTGGGGTGCTTCGGGGTTTTGCCCCCCAGTGGCATGTTTTAAAGCCTAAGTGTGGATATTCCCAAATTTGGTCCGTGCTCTCAAACCGGGGGTCTTGTGACTAGGTGACTGGCTAATATGAGTTACATTGGTCTCGTGTGAGTTGTTGGCGCCACTGACATGACCATTTGGGGGCACTTCTAGGTTTTGCACCCCAACGACATGTATTTAAGACTGATTGTGGATATTCTCAATTTTTTTCGTTCTCTCAAACCAGGGTTCAGTTGACCACATGGTCAGTTACTACGAATAACATTGGTCCCCTGCGAGGTGTTGCGGCCGCTCATGGGGCAGTTTAGGGGGACTTTCGGGGTTTTGCCCCCCAATGGCACATTTTCAAGCCCAAGTGTGGGTATTCTCAAATTTGGGTCGTGCTCTCAAATCGGGGGTCCCGTGACCACGTAATTGGTTCCTACGAGTTATATTGGTCCCGTGTGAGGTTTTGGCACTACTCATGGGGCCGTTTGGGGGGCGCTAAGGGGTTTCGTCACCCATTGGCAAGTTTTCTAGGCCAAGTGTGGATATTAATAATTTTGGGCCATGATCTCAAATCGGGGGTCCCGTGACCACACAGTTAGTTCCTACGAGTTACATTGGTCCCGTGCCAGGTGGTGGCACTACTCATAGGACTATTTGGGGGGCACTAAGGGGTTTCGCCCCCCAACGACATGTTTTCCAGGCCAAGTGTGGATATTATCAAATTTGGGCCATGCACTCAAACCGAGAGTCTCTAGACCATGCAGTCGGTTCCAACCAGTTACAGTGGTCCAGTACGAGGTGTTCGCATAGCTCATGGGTCCATTTCAGGGGTGCTTCGAAGTTTCGCCCCCCTATGCCACATTTTCAAGCCTAAGTGTGGATATTCTCAAATTTGGGTTGTGATCTTAAACTGGGGGTCCGGTGACCACGCAATCGGTTCCTATAAGTTAGATTGGTGTTGTGCAAGGTTTTGGCGCCACTCACGGGGCCATTTGAGTGGGGCTTCGGGGTTTTTCACCCCAACAACATATTTTCTAGCCCAACTGTGGAAATTCTCGAATTTGGGCTACGCTCTCAAACAGGGGGTCCCGTGACCACACGGTCGATTCCTACGAGTTACATTGGACCCGTGTGAGGTGTTGGCACCGATCACGGGGCTATTTGGGGGGCACCGTGTGAGGTGTTGGCACCAATGATACGTTTTAACCCAAAGTGTGAATATTTTTAAATTTAGGTCATGCTCTGAAATGGAGGTTCCTGAGATCACGTGGTTATTTCTTAAGAGTTACATTGGTCCCGTGCGTGGTGTTGACGCCGCTCACAGTGCCGTTTGGGGAGCGCATTGGGGTTTCACCCCCAAACGGCAATATTTTCAAGCCATAGTGTGATAACACGTCCGACTAATATGAATTACATTGGTCCCCTGTGAGGTGTTGGCGCCACTCACGGGGCCATTTGGGGGGTGCATTGGGGTTTTACCCCCCAACGACATGTTTTCCAGGCCAAATTTGGATATTCTCAAATTTGGGTCGTTCTCTCAAATCGAGAGTCCCTAAGACCACGCGGTTAGTTCCTACTAGTTACATTGGTCCCGTGCGAGGTGTTCGCACCGCTCACGGGGCCGTTTCCAGGGTGCTTCAAAGTTTGCCCCCCAATGGCACATTTTCAAGCCTAAGTGTGGATATTCTCAAATTTAGGATGTGCTCTCAAACCGGGGGTCCCAGGACCACGCGACCAGCTCCTAAGAATGGTCCCGTGTGAGGTGGCGATTCCACTCACGGGGCTGTTTGGTGGGCGCTTTGGGGTTTCGCCCCCCAACAACACATTTTAGAGCCTAAGTGTGGATATTCTCAAATTTGGGTCGTGCTCTCAAACTGGTGGTACTGTAACCATGTAACTGGCTCCTATAGGTTAAATTGGTCCCATGCGATGTGTTGGCACCGCTGACTAGGCCCTTTGGGGGGCGTTTCGGGGTTTCGCCCCCAATGGCCCATTTTGAAGCCTAATTTTAGATATTTTAAAATTTGGGTTGTTCTCTCAAACCGGCTATCCCGTGACCATGTGGTCGGCTCCTACGAGTTACATTGGTCTTGTGCGAGGTGTTAGCGCTGCTCACGAGGCCATTTAGAAGGAACTTTGGGGTTTCATCCCCCAAGGGCACATTTTTAAGCCTAAGTGTGGATGTTCTCAAATTTGGGTCATGGTCTCAAAATGGGGGTCCAGTGACCATGCTATTGGTTCCTATTTTTTACATTGGTTAGGTGCGAGGTGTTGGCGCCGCTTACGAGGCCGTTTGGGTGGCGCTTCAAGGTTTTGCCCCTCAACGATTCATTTTCAATCCTAAGTGTGAATATTCTCAAATTTGGGTCCTGCTCTCAAATCGAGTGTACCATGACCACGCGGTCGGTTTCTACGAGTTACTTTGGTCCCGTGCGAGGTGTTGGCGCCGCTCATGGGGCTGTTTTAAGCGTTCATCGAAGTTCCCCCACCCCCAATGGCACATTTTCAAGCATAATTATGGATATTCTCAAATTTGGGCAGTGTTCTCAAACCGAGGGTCCTGTGACTACGCAGTTGGTTCCTACGAGTTACATTGGTCCCGCATGAGGTGTTGGCACTACTTATTGGGCCATTTGGGGGGCAATAAGGGGTTCTGCCTCCCATTGGCATGTTTTCTAGGCCAAGTATGGACATTCTTAATTTGGGGCCATGCTCTCAAACCGAGGGTCCCGTAACCACACAGTCAGTTCCTACGAGTTACATTGGTCCCGTTCGAGGTGTTGGCGCTACGCATGGGGCCATTAGGGGGGCCCTAAGGGGTTTCGACCCCCAACAACATGTTTTTTAGGACAAGTGTGGCTATTCTCAAATTTTGGTTGTGCTCTAATAACCGAGAGTCCCGTGACCACGCAATTAGTTTGTGTGAGTTACATTTGTCCCGGGCGATGTGTTGTTGCCACTCACGGGGCCGTTTTGGGGGTGCTTCAAAGTTTCACCCCCAACGGCACATTTTCAAGCCTAAGTGTGGATATTCTCAAATTTTGGCTGTGCTCTCAAAGAGGGGATCCGGTGACCATGCGATCAGTTCTTATGATTTACATTGGTCCCGTACGAGGTGTTGGAGCCGCTCAAGGGGCCGTTTGGGTGGAGCTTCTGGGTTTGTCCCCCAACGACACGTTTTCAAGCCCAAGTGTGGATATTCTCAAATTTGGGTCGTGCTCTCAAACTGGCGGTCTCGTAACCACGCAAATGGCTCCTACGTTTTAAGTTGGTACCGTGTGAGGTGTTGGCATCACTCACGAGGCCGGTTGGGGGGTCTTCAGGGTATCGCCCCTAAATGACACATTTTCAAGCCTCAGTGTGGATATTATCAAATGTGGGTTGTACTATCAAACTGAGGGTCCCGTGACCACGCGGTCGGTTCCTATGAGTTACTGTGGACCCGTGTGAAGTGATGGCGCTGCTCATGGGGCAGTTTGGGGGGCACTAAGGGGTTTCGCTGCCCAATGACACGTTTTCTACCTATAGTGTGGATATTCTTAAATTTGGATTGCGATCTCAAACCGGGGGTCCGGTGACCACGCGGTCATTTCCTAACAGTTAAATTGGTCATGTGCAAGGTGTTAACTCTATTGACGGGCCCGTTTGGGCCTTCATTACCCAACGGCACATTTTGAAGCCTAAGTGTGGATGTTCTGCAATTTTGGATGTAATCTCAAACTAGGGAGCCAGTGACCACATGATCGGTTCCTATTTTTTAAATTGGTTACGTGCGAGCTGTTGGCCCCATTACATGGCTGTTTGGGGGGCGCTTCACGGTTCTACCCTCCAACGGCACATTTTCTATCCTAAGTGTGAATATTCTCAAATTTGGGACGTGCTTTCAAACTGGGAGTATCATGACCACACGAACGTCTCCTACGAATTACATTGGTCCAGGGTGAGGTATTAGCGTCTCTCACGGGGCTGTTTGGGGGTGCCTCGAGGATTTTGCCACCCAATGACACATTTTCAAGACTGAGTGTGGGTATTCTAAAATTGTGTCCATGCTCTCAAACTGGGGGTCCCGTGACCGCGCGATCGATTTCTACGAATAACATTAGTCCTATGAGAGGTGTTAGGGCCGCTCGAGGGGTAGTTTAGCTGGCGCTTCAGGGTTTTACCCCCCAACGGCACACTTTCAAGCCGAAGTGTGGATATTCTCAAATTTGGGCCATGCTCTCAAATACGGGGTCCCGTGACCACGCAGTTGGTTCGTAAGAGTTATATTGGTCCCGTGCGAGGTGTTGGCACTACTCATGGGGATGTTTGGGGGGCGCTAAGGTGTTTCGCCCCCCATTGGCAAGTTTTCCAGGCCAAGTGTGGATATTCTTCATTTTGGGCCGAGCTCTCAAACCGGGGGTCCTGTGACCACGCGGTCAGTTCTGACGAGTTACTTTGGTCCCGTATAAGGTGTTGGCGATGCTCACGGGGCCATTTTGGGTGTGTTTCAAAGTTTCACCCAAACAACACGTTTTCAAGCCTAAGTGTGGATATTCTCAAATTCGAGTTGTGATCTCAAATCAAGGGTCCGGTGACCACGCATTTGGTTCTAACGAGTTACATTGGTCCCGTACTGGGTGTTGGCACCGCTCACGGGGCTGTTTGGGTGAGGCTTCTGGGGTTTTCCTTCAAATGGCACTTTTTCAGGCCTAAATGTGGATATTGTCAAATTTGGGTCGTGATTTCAAACTAGAGGTCCCGCAACCATGCAACTGGCTTCTATGGGTTAAATTGGTCCCGTGTGAGGTGTTGGCACTGCTCACAGGGCTGTTTGGGGAGTGGTTTGGGGTTTTGCCTCCCAACGACACGTTTTTAAGCCTAAGTGTGAATATTCTTAAATTTGAGCCATCCTTTCAACCGACGATCCCGTGACCTCGTGATCGACTCCTACAAATTACACTAGTTCGAAGCATGGTGTTGGCGTCCGACACGGGGCCATTTTTGGGGTCGCTGGGGTTTTGCCCCCCAATGGCACGTTTTCAAGCTTAAGTGTGGATATTCTCAAATTTGGTCATTGCTATCAAACTGGGGGTCCTGTGACCACGTGATCGGCTCCTATGGGTTACATGGGTCCCGTGTGAGGTGTTGGCACCGCTCATGTGGCCATTTGGGGGCGTTTCAGGGTTTTTCCCCCCAACGAAACATTTTCAAGCCTAAGTGTGGGTATTCTCAAATTTTTGTCATGCTCTCAAAATGAGGGTCTGGTGACCATGCTGTCGATTCCTACGACTAACATTGGTCCCGTGCAAGGTGTTGGCACCATTCGTGGGGCCATTTAGAAGGTTCTTTGGGGTTTCTCCCCCCAACAACACATTTTCAAGCCCAGGTGTGGATATTCTCAAATTTGGGTGGTCCTATCAAATCGGCGGTCCCGTGACCACGCAGTCAGTTCCTACAAGTTACATTGGTCCTGTGCGAGGTTTCGATGCCGCTCACGGGGCCATTTGGGTAGGGCTTTGGGTTTTCTCCCCCCAACGGCACATTTTCAAGCATAAGTGTGAATATTCTCAAATTTGGGTTGTGCTATGAAATCGGGGGTGCCGTGACCATGCGGTAGGTTCCTATGACTTACTTTGGACCCGTGTGAGGTGTTGGCGCCATTCACGGGGCCATTTGGGGGGCACTAAGGGGTTTCACTGCCCGAAGACACGTTTTTAACCCAAAGTGTAGATATTCTTAAATTTGGGTCGTGCTCTCAAACCAGGGGTCCAGTGACCACGCGATCGGTTCTTATGGGTTAAATTGGTCCCATGCGAGGTGTTGGCGCCACTCACGGGGCCGTTTGAGAGGCGCTTCGGGGTTTCACCCCCCAATGGCTCATTTTGAAGCCTAACTTTGGATATTCTCAAATTTGGATCGTGGCCTCAAATTGGGTCTCATATGACCATGCGACCGTCTCCTACGAGTTACATTAGTACTGTGCGAGGTGTTCGCTCCGCTAACGGGGCCGTTTGGGGGGCACTTTGCGATTTTGTCCCCCAATAGCACATTTTCAAGACTAAGTGTGGACGTTCTCAAATTTGGGTTGTGGTCTCAAACTGGGGTTCCCGTGATCACGTGGTCGGCTTGTACAAGTTACATTGGTCCCATGTGAGGTGTTAGCGCCACTCAAGTGGCTGTTTGAGAGGCGTTTTGGGGTTTTGCACGACAACGGTAGGTTTTCAAGCCTAAATGTGGATATTCTTAAATTTTGGCCATGCTCTCAAATCGGGGGTCTGGTGATCATGCAGTCGGTTCCTACGACTAACATTGGTCCCGTAAGAGGTGTTGGCGTCACTCACGTAGCCGTTTAGGGGGTGCTTTGGGGTTTCTCCACCCCAATGGCACATTTTCAAGACCAAGAGTGGATATTCTCAAATTTGGGTCGTGCTCTCAAATCGGGGTTCCTGTGACCAGGCAGTCGATTCCTACGAGTTACATTGGTCCCGTGTAAGGTTTTAGCATCGCTCATGGGGCTGTTTGGGGGCGCTAACGAGTTTCACCCCCAACAACATGTTTTCAAGCCTAAGTGTAGATATTCTAAAATTTGGGTCGTGCTCTTAAACCATGGCCCACATGACCACGCGATCGGTTTCGACGTGTAATATTGGTCTCGTGTGAGGTGTTGGCACCACTCATGGGGTAGTTTGGGGGGAGCTTCCAGGTTTCACCATCCAGTGTCTCCTTTTCAAGTATAAGTGTGGATATTCTCAAATTTGGGCCATGCTCTGATACTGGGGATCCCGTAACCACATGGTCGGTTCTTATGAGTTATAATGGACCCGTACGAGGTGTTGGCACTGGTCACGGGGCCGTTTGGGGGCGCTAAGGGGTTTTGCCCCCAATGGCACATTTTCAAGCCTATGTGTGGATATTCTCTACTTTGTATTGTGCTCTCAAACTGAGGGTCCCGTGACCACTCGGTAGGTTCCTACTAGTTACATTGGTCCCGTACGAGGTGTTGGTGCCACTCACGGGTCCATTTGGGGGCGCTTTAGGGTTTCACCCCAAAATGGCACGTTTTCAAGCCTAAGTGTGGATATTCTTAAATGTGGGTCATACTCTCAAATTGGTGGTCCCCTTTCCATTAGATCGGTTCCTACGAGTTATATTAGTCCAGTGCGTGGTGTTGGCACCGCTAATGGGACTGTTTGAGGAGTGCTAAGAGGTTTCGTCCCCCTATGGTACATTTTCAAGCCTAAGTGTGTATATTCTTAAATTTGGGTCGTGCTATCAAACTGGGGGTTCGGTGAGCATGCAGTTGGTTCCTACAAGTTACATTAGTTTTTTGTAAGGTATTGGCGCCCCTCATGGGATCGTTTAGGTGGTACTTCGGGGTTTCGCCCCCCAACGGTAGGTTTTCAAGACCAAGTGCGGATATTCTCAAATTTGGGTTGTACTCTCAAATTGGGGGGTCCCGTGACCACGCTATCGGTCCTACGACTTACATTGGACCCGTGCAAAGTGTTGGGGCCACTCTTGGGGCCGTTTGGGGGGGACTAAGGTGTTATCCCCCAACGACATGTTTTTAACCCTAAGTGTGGAAATTCTCAAATTTGGGCGCTGCTCTCAAAGCAAGGGTCCTGTGACCACGCATTCAGTTCTTAAGCGTTACAATTCAATAATGTGAGCTGTTGGCGCCGCTCACAGGGTTGTTTGGGGGAGCTAAGGTGTTTCACCTCCCCAACGGCACATTTTGAAGCCTAACTTTGGATATTCTCAAATTTGGGTCATGCTCTCAAACTAAGGGTCCCGTGACCATGCTGTTGGGTCCTATGAGTAACATTGGTCTCATACGAGGTATTGGCACCGCTTACGAGGCCATTTCATGGGAGTTTGGGGGTTTGCCCCCAATAGCATGTTTTCAAGCCTAAGTGTGGTTGTTCTCAAATTTAGGTTGTGGTCTCAAATTGGGGGGCTAGTGACTGCGCGATCGGTTCCTATGAGTGGCAATGGTTATGTGCGATGTGTTGGCTCCACTCACGGGGCCGTTTGGGGGGGGGGGGGGGGGGGGGGCTCGTTCCCCCCCCCCCCCCCCCAACGGCACATTTTGAAGCCAAAATGTGGATATTCTCGAATAAGGGTCATGCTCTCAAACCAGGGGTCTGGTGACCATGCGATCGATTCCTGTGACTAACATTGGTCCCGTGAGAGGTGTTGGCGCCGCTCACGGGGCCGTTTAGGGGTCACTTCGGAGTTTCAACCCCTAACGGCACATTTTAAAGCCCAAGTGTGGATATTCTTAAATTTTGGTCATGCTCACAAATCAGGGGTCCCATGACCAGGCAGTCAGTTCCTACGAGTTGCATTTGTCGCGTGCGAGGTGTTGCCAGCCCTCACGGGTCCGATTGGGGGCGAGGGTGATAAAGGGGTTCGCCCCCACTGGCCCGTTTTCAAGCCTAAGTTTAGATATTCTCAAATTTGGATCATGATATCAAATCGGGAGTCACGTGACCACACGGTCAAGTCCTATGGCTTACGTTGGACCTGTACGAGGTGTTGGCCTGCTCACGGGGCTGTTTAGGATGACAAGTTCACCCCCACCGGCACGTTTTCGAACCTAACTTTGGATAATCTCAAATTTGGGTTGTGCTCTTAAACTGGGGTCTGTGACCATGTGGTTGGTTCCTACGAGTTACATTGGTCCCGTGCGAGGTGTTGGCACAGCTCACGGGGCCATTTGGAGGGCATTTTGGGGTTTTGACCCCCTAAAGGCATGTTTTGAAGACTAAGTGCGGATCTTCTCCAATTTAGATCGTGGTCTCACACTGGGGGGCCAATGACCACGCGATTAGTTCCTAGGAGTTACATTGGTAACATGCGAGGTGTTGGCACTTCTCACAAGGCCATTTGGGGGTCACTTTCGGGTTTCACCCCCAACGGCACATTTTCAAACCCAAATTTGAATATTTGAAAATTTCGGTCGTGCTGTGAAACTAGGGATCTCGTGATGACACGGACCACTCCTACGAATTACATTGATCCCATATGAGGTGTTGGCGTCACTCATGAGGCCGTTTAGGAGGCCTTCGGGGTTTTTGCCCTTAATGGAACGTTTTTAATCCTATGTGTGGATATTCTCAAATTTTAGCTGTACTCTCAAACTGGGGTTCCCGTGACCATGCGGTCGGCTTCTACAGGTTACATTGGTCCCGTGTGTGGTGTTGACGCCGCTCACGTGGCCGTTTGGGGGCCGCTTCGGGGGTTTTCCCCAAAACAGTACATTTTCAAACGCGAGTGTGGATATTCTCAAATTTGGGTCGTGCTCTCAAACCCGGGGTCTGGTGACCACGCGGTCAATTCCTACGACTAACTATGGTCCCGTACGAGGTGTTGGCTCCACTCACGAGGCCATTTAGGGGGCATTTGGGGGTTCCCCCCTAACGATAAGTTTTCAAGCCCAAGTGAGAATATTCTCAAATTTGGTCCATGCTATCAAACCACTGGTCTTGTGATCATGCAGTCAGTTCCTACAAGTTACATTAGTCCCATGCGAGGTGTTGGCATCACCCACGGGGTCATTTGTGGGGCTCTTAGGGGTTTGCCCCCCAATGACACGTTTTTAAGCCTAAGTGTGGATATTCTCAAATTTGGGTCGTTCCCTCAAACTGGTGGTCCCCAGAACATGCGGGCAGTTACGAGTTACATTGGTCACGTGGGAGGTGTTAACACCACGCACGGGGCCATTTTGGGGGCGCTAAGGGGTTTCGCCCCCCAGCGACATGTTTTCAAGCCTAAGTGTAGATATTCATAAATTTGGTTCGTGCTCTTAAACCAAAGGTCCCGTGACCACGCGATCGGTTCCAACGAGTTACATTGGTCCCGTGTGAGGTGTTGACACTACTCATGGGGCAGCTTGGGGGGTTCTTAGTGGTTTTGCCCCCAGTGACATGTTTTCATGCCCAAGTGTGAATATTCTAAAATTGGGGCCGTGCTCTCATACCGGGTATCCCGTGACCACACAACCGGCTCCTACGAATTACATTGGTCCCGTGCGGGATGTTGGCATCACTCACAAGGCCGTTTAGTGGGGGTCCGGGGTTTCCCCCCAACAACATGTTTTCAAGCCTAAGTGTGGATATTTTCAAATTTGGACCGTACTCTGAAATCGGGGTTCCCATGAACATGCAGGCGGCTTCAACAAGTTACATTGGTCTTGTGTGAGGTGTTGGCACCACTAACGTGACCGTTTGGGGGCCGATTTGAGGTTTTTCCCCACAATAGTACGTTTTCAAGCCTAACTGTGGATATTCCTAAATTTGGAACGTGCTCTCAAATCGGGGGTCTGGTGAACACGCCATCGGTTCCTACGACTAACATTGGTCCCATGTGAGGTGTTCGCACCTCTCACGGGGCTGTTTAGGGGCGCTTCAGGGTTTCGCCCACAACAACATGTTTAATCCCAAGTGTGGATATTCTCAAATTTGGGTCGTGCTCTCAAACCGGGGGTCTCCTGACCATAAGTGGGTTCCTATGAGTTACACTGGTCCCGTGCGAGGTGTTAGCAACCTTCACGAGGCCATTTGGGGGGGTGCAAAGGGGTTTTTGCCCCCAACGACATGTTTTGAAGCCTAAGTGTAGATATTCTCAAATTTGGATCGTGCTCTTAAACCAGGGGTCCCGTGACCACGCGATCGGTTCCGACGAGTTACATTGGTCCAGTAAGAGGTGTTAGCTCCGCTTATATGTCTATTTGGGGGGAGATTCGGGGTTTATCCCACCAACGGCATGTTTTGAAGCCTCTGTTTGGATATTCTTAAATTTGGGTCGTGCTTTCAAACCGTGGGTTGGGTGACCACGTGGTCTGTTCCTATGATAAACATTGGTACCGTAGGTCCCGTACGAGGTGTTGGCACCGTTCACGGGGTCATTTAGGGGGCGCTTTGGGGTTTCGCCCTCTAATGGCATGTTTTCAAGCCCAAGTGTGGATATTCTCAAATTTGGGCACTGCTCTCATATTGGGGGTCCCGTAACCACGCATTCAGTTCCTACGAGTTACATTTATCTAGTGCGAGGTGTTGGCGCTGCTCACGGGGCCGTTTGGGTGATGCTAAGGGGTTTTGTCCCCCAATGGCATGTTTTCAAGCCTAAGTGTGGCTATTCTCAAATTTCGGACCTGCTCTCAAATTGGGGGCCCTGTGACCACGCAGTGGGTTCCTACGAGTTACATTGGTCCGTACGAGGTGTTGCCGCCACTCACGGGGCCATTTGGTGGGAACTAAGGGCCCCCCCCCCAACGACACATTTTTAACCCTAAGTGTGTATATTCTAAAATTTGGGCCATGTTCTCAAATTGGGGGGTCTCGTGATCACGGGATCGATTTTTATGTGTTACATTGGTCTCGTGCGAGGTGTTGACACCGTTTATGGGGCCGTTTGGTGGCGCTTTGGGGTTTCGCCCTCCTAAGACATGTTTTCAAGACTTTGTGTGGATATTCTCAAATTTAGGCCGCGCTCTCAAACCGAGGATCCCGTGACAACGCAATCGGCGCATACGAGTTAAATTGGTCCGTACGAGGTGTTGGTGCCGCTCATGGGGCCATTTAAGGGGGCTTCAAGGTTTCTCCTCCCATAGGCACGTTTTAAAACCTAACTTTGGATATTCTCAAATTTGGGTCATTCTCTCAAACACGGGGGCTCTTGACCATGCGACCGGTTCCTACGAGTTACATTAGTCCCGTTCGAGGTGTTGACGCCGCTCACGGGGCCATTTGGAGGGCATTTTGGGGTTTTACCCCCTAAAAGCACGTTTTGAAGCCTAAGTGTGGATGTTCTCAAATTTAGGTCATGGTCTCAGAATGGGGGGGCAGTGACCACGCGATCAGTTCCTAGGAGTCACATTGGTTACATGCGAGGTGTTGGTAACGCTCACAAGGTGGTTTAGCGGGCGCTTCGGGGTCCCCCCCAGCAGCACATTTTTAAGCCCAAGTGTGAATATTCTAAAATTTGGGCCATTCTCTCAAACCGGGGATCTTGTGACCACACGACTGACTCCTACCAATTATATTGGTCCCGTACGAGGTGTTGGCATCACTCACGAGGCCATTTAGGAGGCCTTTGGGATTTTTGTCCCTTAATGGCACGTTTTCAATCCTAAGTGGGGATATTCTCAAATTTGGGTTGTACTCTCAAACTGGGGTTCCCGTGACCATGCGATCGGATTCTACAAGTTACATTGGTCTCGTGTGAGGTGTTCACGCTGCTCAGGGGGCCGTTTGGAGGGCCTTAGGGTTCCCCCCTCCCAATGGCACGATTTCAAGCCTAAATGTGGATATTCTCAAATTTGGGTCGTGATCTCAAATCGGGGGTCTGGTGACAACGCGAGCGGTTCCTACGACTAATAATGGTCCCGTGCGAGGTATCGGCGCCGCTCACGGGGCCATTTAGGGGGCTTTGGGGTTTTGCCCCCCACTACACGTTTTAAAGCCCAAGTTGGGATATTCTCAAATTTGGGTCGTGCTCACGAATTGGGGGTCCCGTGCGAGGTTTTAGTGACCTTCACGGGGCTGGGGGGATGATTAGGCATAAATTCTTCACATTTATCCCCTTAATTTCGGTATTTTTACGATCCCGTGCGGTGTAAGTATCTTGGATTTATCTCATATCTATGCTACTAACCCTTTTGGGAAATTATTTCGTATTTTTGTATCTCTTATGTGTTTTACAGGTATTTCATGCAAGAAAGATGGAAAAGAGAACTCAAAATAGTGAAAGAAACCAAGAATCGGGGAGTTGAAGGGCAATTTCGTAATTTTTCAGCCTTATTTCGGAAGTGGGGCCAACTGGAAAGTTGAAGATCTTTCAATTACAAGAACACTGGAAAAAATGGCACCTCAATCCGAGCTACGGTGAAAGAGTTATGATCCCTTGAAGTTGCGGAAAAATCATAGAAGAAAGGCTAGGAAGGCAAGTTCAAGGGCATTTTCGTAAATCTTCAGCCTGATTCCGGAGGTGGGGCCTTCTGGAAAGTTGAAGATCTTGTAACAATGAGAATACTGGAAAAAACGGCACCAAAATCCGAGCTACGGTGAAGGAGTTATGATCATTTGAAGTTGAGAAAAAATCCAAGGAAGAAAAGAAGAAAGTTCGAAAATATTCTAAGTGTTGAAAGAGGCCCAGAAACTAGCCAATTCACCCGAACCGGTACACCCAGAACCCGAACCGGTTCGCCCATTAGTCACGCTCAGAATCCGTTACAAAATTAGTCACGCTTTCTAAGTGTGACAAATTGACAGATACGGGATTTTTATTTTGTGCTTATCTTTTAGCCAAAAGAGTTTTATGTTTTGGGGACTCTTCTAAACGACCTCTAGCCTATATATTTATTCATTAGGACTCTTTTTATTCAGATTTCATTGATGTAAAAGCTCCATAATAAGTAGGAACATCTAGGAGAAGAATTTACATACTTTTCACCATTAATTCAAGAGCTTTTCCAGTTTTTCTTCAATCTTTGATTTCTTCTTACATGTTCTTATTCTTCAATCGTGGTAACTTTAATTTCCAGCACTTTTATTATTATTCACCATGTTAGGCTAGGTTTTTAAAGGTTGGGATGCATGAACCCAGCCTGATGTGTTAGTGCATGTGTATAAAATTAATCCGCTGAATTTAGTGATTGATTATGACCGTATTGCGTAGTTACACAACAATTGTAGATCTTTATATCTCGTTTGCCTCTGGGTACTCGTGATGATTTAGAATGCAATTCGAGTGATACTATCGCGATACTGATTTACTCATCCTCAGATTAAGTATGACGCGGGCTTGAACCTCGTATACGTAATGCTTGGGAGTACTAAATTCCGGGTCAAATTAATCTGTTAAATTTATGATTAGTATTATACCTGCAATACTCTAGGGTTGGGGGATTGTGTCTCTACCTTAATTTTTCCAACTAGTTTTAGTTAACTTCTTTATTTTTCCCTTTTTCCTTTCTCACTCAATCATCATCTTTTACACTTTATTTTTTGAAGTAATAAATCAATTAAAATCTATCAAACATTCCATGTGGATTCGATACCCAGACTCGCCACTATATTCCACAAGAGTGTAGTTAAAGTTTAGGTTTTTGTATTGTGGTTGGAAGACGACAACAACGACTAGCGTATTTACACGGACGCTAGGTTTCCAAATCGATCAGGGGACTTAAGGATTTCGCCCCCTAATGTCACGTTGTCAAGCCTAACTGTGGGTATTATAAAATTTGGGTCGTTCTCTCAAACTGCGGGTCTCGTGATCACGCGGTCCATTCCTACGACTAACATTAGACCCGTGCGAAGTGTTAGCGCCTCTCACGGGGCCATTTCAGGGAGCTAAGGTGTTTCCCCCCAATGACATGTTTTGATGCCTAAGTCTAGATATTCTAAAATTTGGGTCGTGCTCTCAAATCGGGGGTCCCGTGACCAGGCAATCGGTTCCTACGACTTACATTGGCTGCGTGCAAGGTTTTGGCATCGCTCACGGGGTTGTTTGATGGCTCTAAGGGGTTTTGTCCCCCCAATGGTACATTTTCAAGCCTAAGTGTGGATATTCTCAGATTTGGGTCGTGCTTTGAAACCGGGGGTCCCGTGACCATGCGGTCGGTTCCTACGAGTTACATTAGTCCTGTTTGAGGTGTTGGTACCGCTCACGGGGCCGTTTGGGATACTCTTTGGGGTTTTGCCTCCCAACGACACATTTTCAAGCCTAAGTGTGGATATTCTCAAATTTGGGTTGTGCTATGAAAGTTTTGGTCCCCTGACCATGCATTCAGTTCTTACGAGTTCCATTGGTCCCGTGCGAGGTGTTGGAGGCACTCACGGGGCCGTTTGGTGGGCCCTTCTGGGTTTCGTCCCCCGGAACATTTTCAAGCCTAAGTGTGGATATTTTCAAATTTGGCTCATGCTCTCAAACCGAGGGTCAGGTGACCACGCGGTCGGTTCCTATGAGCAACATTGGTCCCATCCGAGGTATTGACACCATTCACAGGGCTATTTTGGAGGTTCTTTAGGGGTTCACCCCCTAACAATACATTTTTAAGCCCGATTGTGAATATTCTAAAATATGGGTCGTGCTCTCAAATCGGGGATCCCATGACCACATGGATGGCTCCTACAAATTACATTGTTCCCGTGCAATGGTGTTTGAGTCGCTCACGAGGCCGTTTAGGGGGGCGTTGGGGTTTTACCCCCAAATGGCACATTTTCAAGCCTAAGTGTGGATATTCTAAAATTTGGGCCGTACTCTCAAACCGGGGTTCCCGTGACCACGCGATCGGCTTCTACAAGTTACAATGGTCCCGTGTGAGGTGTTTGTACTGCTCACGTGGCCGCTTTGGGGGATCTTCGATGTTTTTCCCCACAATGATACGTTTTTAAGCCTATGTGTGGTTATTCTCAAATTTGGGTCGTGGTCTCAAACTAGGGGTCTGGTGACCACGTACTCAATTCCTACGACTAACATTGGTGCCGTGCGAGGTGTTGGCACCGATCAAGGGGCCGTTTAGGGGGAACTTCTGTATTTCTCTCCGCCAATAGCACATTTTCCAGCCCAACTGTTGATATTCTCAAATTTGGGTTGTGCTCTCAAATCGGTGGTCCCGTGACCACGCAGTGGGTTCCAACGAGTTACATTGGTCCCGCACGAGGTGTTGGCCGGCTCATAGGGTCATTTGGTGGCAACTAAGGGTTTTTCCCCCCCAACGACATGTTTTCAACCCTAGTCATGCTCTTAAACCGGGGGACCGGTGACCACGCGGTCGATTTTTATGTGTACATTGGTCCCATGCGAGGTGTTGACACCGCTCATGGGGCCGTTTAGGGGTAATTTGGGGTTTTGCCCCAACGACACATTTTTAAGCCTTATTGTGGAAATTCTCAAATTTTAGTCGCGCTCTCAAATAGAGGATGCCGTGACAATGCAACCGGCTCATACGAGTTAAATTGGTCCCGTGCGAGGTGTTGGCTCCACTTACAGGTCCGTTTGGGGGACGCTTTGGGGTTTCGGCCCCCAATGGCACATTTTGAAGCCTAACTTTGGATTTTCTTAAATTTGGGCCATGCTCACAAGACAGGTGTCCCATGACGATGCGACTGGCTCCTAGAAGTTAGATTAGTCCCGTACGAAGTGTTGGCACCTTTCGTAGGGCCGTTTGTGGGGCTCTTCGGGGATTCTCCCCCACCGGCACGTTGTGAAACCTAATTTTGGATACTCTCAAATTTGGTCCATGATCTCAGATCGGGGGGCTCATGACCATGTGGCCAGTTCCTACGAGTTACGTTGGTCCCGTGTGAGGTGTTGGTACTGCTCCCGACTCCGTTTGGAGGGCATTTTGGGGTTTAGCCCCCCAAGGCACGTTTTGAAGCCTATATGTGGATGTTCTAAACTTCTGTTCGTGGTCTCAGTCTGGAGGGCCGGTGACCACGCGATTACATCCTTGGAGTTACATTGGTTAAATGCGAAGTGTTTTCACTACTTAAAAGGTCATTTGGGAGAAGGTTCGGTGTTTTACCCCCAACGACATGTTTTCAAGCCCAAGTGTGAATTTTCTAAAATTTGGGACATGCTCTCAAACTAGGGATCCCATGACGACACAACCGTCTCCTGCAAAATACATTGGTCCCGTGTGAGGTGTTGGCGTCGCTCACGAGGCCGTTTAGGGGGAACTTCGGGGGTTTTCCCCCCAACGGAACGTTTTCAAGCCTAAGTGTGGATATTCTCAAATTTGGGCAGTACTCTCAAATCGGACTTCCCATGACTACGTGGCCAGTTTCTATGACTTACATTGGTCCCGGGTGAGGTGTTGGCCCCGTTCACGTGGCCGTTTAGGGGGCGCTTCAGGGTTTTGCCCCCCAACAGAACGTTTTCAAGCTAAAGTGTGGATATTCTCAAATTTGGGCCGTGCTCTCAAACCAAGGGTCCCATTTCCACGAGGTCAGATCCTACAAGTTACATTGGTTCCGTGCGAGGTGTTAGCACCACTAATAGGACTATTTGGGGGACGCTAAGGGGTTTCACCTCCAACGACATGTTTTCAAGATTAAGTGTATATATTGTCAAATTTGGGTCGTTCTATTAAACCAGGGGTCTCGTGACCACGCGATCGGTTTCGATGAGTTACATTGTCCCCTTGCGAGGTGTTGGCACCGCTCATGGGAGAATTTGGGGATTTTGGGGTTTTGCCCCCAATGTCTCATTTTCAAGCCCAAGTGTGGATATTCTCAAATTTAGGTGATGCTATCATACCGAGGGTCCCATGACCACGTTGTCGGTTCCTATGAGTTACTTTTGACTCGTGCGAGGTGTTGGCACCTTTCACGGGGCTGATTGGGGGCACTAACGGGTTTTGACCCTAATGGAAAGTTTTCAAGACTAAGTTTGGATATTCTCAAAGTGTGTCATGCTCTCAAATCGAGGGTCATGTGACCATGCGTTCGATTCCTACGTGTTACATTGGTCTTGTGCTAGGTGTTGGTGTCGCTCACGAGGCCCTTTGGGGGGCGCTTGGGGTTTCGGCCCCCAACGGAACGTTTTCAAGCCTAAGTGTGGATATTCTCAAATTTGGTCCATACTCTGAAGCTGGTGGTCCCCTTTCCATGGGGTCAGCTCCTACGAGTTATATTGGTCCTTTGCGTGGTGTTGGCGTCGCTCACGGGGCCATTTGGGGGGTGTTAAGGGGTTTCGTCCCCCAACGGTATGTTTTTAAGCCTAAGTGTGGATATTCTCAAATTTCGGTCATGCTCTCAAACCGGGCGTCCGATGAGCATGCGGTCAGTTCCTATGAGTTACATTGTTCCTATGTAAGGTATTTGTGCCGCTCACAGGGTTGTTCAGGCGGTACTTTGGGGTTTCTCCCCCCAACGACATGTTTTCAAGCCCATGTGTGGATATTCTCAGATTTGGGCCATGCTCTCAAATCGGGGGTTCCATGACCATGCGGTCCCTTCCTATGACTTACATTGGACATGTACGAGGTGTTGGGGCCACTCATGGGGCATCTTGGTGGGCACTAAGGGGGTTTTCCCCCTAACGGCACATTTTCAACCCTAAGTGTGGATATTATTAAATTTGGGCCATGCTCTCAAACTAGGGGGTCGCGTGACCACGCGGTCGGTTCTTACGAGTTACATTGGTCCCGTACGAGGTGTTGATGCTGCTCATGGGGCCGTTTGGTGGGTACTTTTGGGTTTCGCCGCCCAACGACACATTTTTCGACCTTAGTGTGGATATATTCAAATTTGGATCGTGCTCTCAACCCGGGGAATCATGATAACGCAGGTGGCTCCTATGAGTTACATAGGTCCTGCGCGAGGTGTTGGCGCCCCTCACGGGGCCGTTTGGGTGGAATTTTGGGGTTTCTTCCCCCAACGACAAGTTTTTAAGCCTATGTACAAATCTTCTCAAATTTGGGATGTGATGTCAAACTGGGGGGCCAGTGACCACGGGATAGGTTCCTATGAGTGACATTGGTTACGTGTGAGGTATTGGAGTTGCTTATGGAGCCGTTTGAGGGGCCTTTGGGGTTTCACCTCCCAATGACACATTTTTTAACCTAAGTGTGGATATTCTTACATTTGGGCCGTGTTCTCAAATTGGGGGTCCGTGACCACACGGTCGGCTCTTACAACTAACATTGGTCCCATTTGAGGTGTTGGCATCGCTTATGGCATGTTTTCAAGCCTAAGTGTGGATATTCTCAAATTTGGGTCATGCTCTCAAACCTGGGCTCCCGTGACCACGTGGTCCGTTCCTACGACTAACATTGGTGTCTTTCATGGTGTTGGCACCTCTCACGGGGCCGATTGGGGGAACTTCACCCTCCAGTGACTCATTTTTTATCCCACGTGTGGATATTAACAAATTTTGTTCGTGCACTCAAACCAGGGGTCTGGTGACTAGGCGATTGGTTCCTACTACATACACTAGACCAGTGCGAGGTGTTGGCGCTGCTCACGGGGCCATTTGGGGGACCTAAAGTGTTTCACCCCTAATGGAACGCTTTCATGCCTAAGTGTGGATATTCTCAAATTTGGGTTGTGGTCTCAAACCAGGGGTCCAGTGACCACGCGATCGATTCCTACGAGTTACGTTGGTCCTGTGGGAGGTTTTGTCACCACTCATGGGGCCGTTTGGTGGAGCTACGGGGTTTTGCCCCCCAATGGCACATTTTCAAGCCTAAGTGTGGATATTCTCATATTTGTTGCTATAAAACCAGGGGTCTAGTGATCGCGCAGTCGGTTCCTACAAGTTACATTGGTCCCATGCGAGGTGTTGGAACCACTCAGGAGGCCATTTTGGGGGCGCTTCGATGATTTGCCCCCCAATGGCATGTTTTCAACCCTAAATGTGGAAATTCCAAAATTTGGGTCGTGCTATGAAATTGGTGGTCCCCTAACTGCACGGTCGGTTCCTACTAGTTATATTGGTCCCGTGCAAGGTGTTGACGCCACTCACAGGGCCGTTTTGGGGGCACTTCAGGGTTTCGTCCCCCCACGACACGTTTTCAAGCCTAAGTGTGGATATTCTCAAATTTGGGTCGTGCTCTTAAACTGGTGGTCCCCATACCACGCGATCTATTCCTACGAGTTACATTGGTTCTGTACAAGGCGTTGGCGCCACTCAGAGGGCCATTTGTGGGGTGCTAAGGGGTTTCACCCCAAATAGCACGTTATCAAGCCTAATTGTGGATATTCTCAAATTTGGGTCATGCTCACAAACTGGGGGTATGGTGTCCAAGCGGTCGGTTCCTACAGGTAGCATTGGTCCCGTGCGAGGTACTGGCGCTGCTCACGGGGCCGTTTGGATGGTGCTTCGGGGGTTCACCCCCCAACATCACGTTTTCAAGCCCAAGTGTGGATATTATCAAATTTGGGTTTAGATATCAAACTGGGGGTACCGTGACCATGAAATCGGCTCCTACGAGTTAAATTGGTCTCGTGCGAGGTGTTGGGGCCGCTTATGAGGCCATTCGGGGAGCATTTTGAGGTTTCGCCCTCCTAACGACACTTTTTAAGCCTATGTGTGGATGTTCTCAAATTTAGGTCGTGGTGTCAAATTGGGGGGCCAATGACCACGCGATTGTTTCCTATGAGTTGCATTTGTTACGTGCAAGGTGTTGGCTCCGCTCACGGGGCCGTTTGGGGGGCTTCGGGTTCCCCCACCCCCAACAACACGTTTTCAAGCCTAAGTGTGGATATTCTCAAATTTGGATCATGCTCTAAAAATGGGGGTATGTGACCACGTGGTCGGTTCCAACGACTAACATTAGTGTCGTATGAGGTGTTGACACCGCTCATAGGGCCGTTTAGGGGGGGCTTCAAGGTTTTTCCCCCCCAACGGCACGTTTTAAATTCTAAGTATTGATATTCTCAAATTTGGGTCATTCTCAGAAATTGGGGGGCCTGTGACCAATCAGTCAGTTCCTATGAGCTACATTTGTCCAGTACGAGGTGTTGGAGCCCCTCATGGGTCCATTTGGGAGGAGGGGTAAAGGGTTTTTCCCCCCAATGGCACATTTTCAAGCCTAAGTGTAGATATTCTCAAATTTGGGTCATGCTGTCAAACCGGGGGTCCCGTGATCACGCGATAAATTCCCATGACTTACATTGAACCCGTGCGAGGTGTTTGTGCCGCTCACGGGGCCATTTGGGGGCGCTAAAATGTTTCACCCCAAATGGAACCTTTTAATGCCTATGTCTATGTATTCTTAATTTTGGGTCGTGCTCTCAAACTGGGGGACCAGTGACCATACCGTCGGTTCATATGAGTTACAAATGTCACTTGCGAGGTTTTGGTGCGGTTCATGGAGCCGTTTGGTGGCGCTAAGGGATTTTGTCCCTCAATGGCACACTTTCAAGCCTAAGCATGGATATTCTAATCTTTCGATCGTGCTCTCAAATTGGGAGTCCCGTGACCATGCGACCGGTTCCTACGAGTTACATTGGTCTCGAGTGAGGTGTTGACACCCCTCATGGGGCCGCTTGGGGGGAATTTTGGGGTTTTTCCCCCATGGTATGTTTTCAAGCCTAAGTGTGGATATTCTCAAATTTGGGTTGTGCTTTGAAACTGGTGTTCGCCTGACCACGCGGTCGGCTCCTTCGACTTACATTGGTCCCGTGCGAGGTGTTGGTCCAATTTGGGGATGCTTCGGGGTTTCGACCCCCAACAGCACATTTTCAAGCCTAAGTGTGGGTATTCTTAAATTTGGGCTGTGCTCTCAAACTGGTGGTTCCCTGACCACGCGATTAATTCCTACGAGTTACATTGGTCCCGCGCGAGGTGTTGGCACCTTTCACAGGGCCGTTTGGGGGGCGCTAAGGGGTTTCGTCCCCCAATGACACGTTTTCAAGCCTAACTACGGATATTTTCAAATTTGGGTCGTGCTCTCAAACCGGGCATTCTATGACCACGCAGTCAGTTCCTACGAGTTACATTGGTCCCGTGCGAGGTGTTTGCCCCACTTATAAGGCCTTTTTGGGTGCGCTTATGGGTTTCGCACCCCAATGACACATTTTTATCCCTAAGTGTGGAGATTCTCAAATTTGGGTCGTGCTCTTAAACCGGGGTTCCGCTGACCACATGGTCAATTCCTACGAGGTGTTTGCACTATTCACGGGGCCGTTTGGGGGGTGCTAAGAGGTTTCACCTCCTAACGGCACATTTTCAAGCCCAAGTGTCGATATTCTCAAATTTGGGTCGTGCTCTGAAACTAAGGGTCTCGTGACCATGTGATAGATTCCTACGAGTTACATTGGTCACGTGCGAGGTGTTTATACCGCTCATGGAGTCGTCTGGGGGTGCTTTGTTATTACTCCCCCCCGACAGCTCATTTTCAAGATCAAGTGTGGATATTCTCAAATATGGGCCATCCTCTCAAATCGAGTACCACGTGTTTAGTTCCTACGAGTTACATTGGACCCATGTGAGATGTTGGCTCCGCTCAAGGTTTCGTTTGGTGGAACTAAGGGTTTTCTACCCTAACATCACATTTTTCAAGTGTAAGTGTGGATATTCTCAAATTTGGGTCATGCTCTCAAACCGGGGGTCTCGTGACCACGCAATCGGTTCCTTCGTGTTACGTTGGCCCTGTACGAGGTTTTGGCTCTGCTCACTGGGTCATTTGGGGGTGCGCTTTGGGGTTTTGCACCCCAACTACATGTTTTTAAGCCTAAATGTGGATATTATTAAATTGGGTGGTGTTATCAAAATGGGGATCCCGTGAACAACCAGTCAGTTCCTACGAGTTAAATTGTTCCCGTGTGAGGGGTTAGCGCCGCTCACGGACCCATTTTGGGGGTACTGAGGGGTTTCACCCCCCAACGACATCTTTTAAAGCCTAAGTGTGGATATTCTCAAATTTGGACTGTGCTCTAAAAGCAGGGGTCACTTGACCATGCGATCATTTCCTACGAGTTACATTAGTCCTATACGAGGTATTAACTCCACTCACGGGGCCGTTTGGGGGGCGCTTTAGGGTTTTGCCCCCCAACGACTCATTTTTAAGCCATGCTCTAAGTCCGGGGGTCCCATGACCACATGGTCAGTTCCTATGAGTTACATTGGACCCGTGCAAGGTGTTGGTGCTGCTCACAGAGCCGTTTGGGGGGAACTAAGGGGTTTCGCCCCCAATGGCATATTTTCAAGCCTATGTCTGGATATTTTCAAATTTGGGTCGTGCTCTCAAACCGAGTGTCCTGTGACCTCATACTCGATTCCTGTGAGTTACAATAGTCTTGTGCGAGGTGTTGGTATCGCTCATGGGGACGTTTAGGTGGCGCTTCAGGGTTTCAACCCCCCCAACGACACATTTTCTTACCTAAGTGTGGATATTCCCAAATTTGGGCCATGCTCTCAAACCGAGGGTCCTGTGACCATATGGTGAGTTCCTATGAGTTACATTGGACCCGTGCGAGGCATTAACATCACTCACGGGGCCATTTGGGGGTGCTAAGAGATTTCAGCCCCAACGAAATGTTTTCAAGCCTAGGTGTCGATATTCTCAAGTTTGGGTTGTGCTCTCAAACTAGAGGTCCTATGACCATGCGATCGGTTCCTACGAGTTACATTGGTCCCGTGCAAGGTTTTGGCACCTCTGACGGGGACATTTGGGGTGATTTTGGGGGTTTCACCCCCCAACAACACATTTTCAAGCTTAAGTGTGGAAATTTTGGAATTTTGGTTGTGATCTCAAATGGGGGGTCCTGTGACCACACAGTCGCTTCCCACGAGTTACATTGGTCTTGTGTGAGGTGATGGAGCCTGAACGGGACTATTTCAGGGGTGCTTCATTGTTTCACCCCCCCCCCCCCCCCAACGGCACATTTTCAAGCCTATGTGTGGATATTCTCAAACATGGGCCATGCTCTAAAATTGGGGGTCCCGTGATGACGTGGTCAGTTCCTACAAGTTTCATTGGGCTCGTTCGAGGTGTTGGTGCCGCTTATGCGGCCGTTTAGGGGCGCTAAGGGGTTTCACCCCCAACGACATGTTTTCAATCCTATGTGTGGATATTCTTAAAGATGGGTCGTGCTCTCAAACCTGGTGTCTAGTGACAACGTGGTCGATTCCTCTGAGTTACATTGGTCCTGTACGAGGTTTTGACTCTGCTCACAGGGCCACTTGGGGGGTGCTTCGTGGTTTCACCCCCAATGGCTCGTTTTCAAGCCTAAGTGTGGATATTCTTAAATTTTGACCGTGATCTCAAATCGGGGGTCCGATGTCCACGCAATCGATTTCTATTCGTCACATTGGTCCTGTCCGAGGTCTTGACTCTCACGAGGCCATTTGGGCGGCGCATCGGGGTCCCCCCCCCCCCCAACGACTCATTTTTAAGGCCAAGTGTGTATTTACTTAAATTTGGGACATGATCTCAAATCGGGGGTCCCGTGACCACGTGGTAAGTTACTATGAGCTACATTGGACCCGTGCGAGGTGTTGGCGCTGCTCCCGGGGCCATTTGGGGGAGCTAAGGGTTTTCTCCCCCAAGGGAACATTTTCAATCCTATGTGAGGAAATTCTCAAATTTAGGTCGGGCTCTCAAACCGCGGGTCACATGACCACACAGTCGGTTCTTACGAGTTACATTGGTCATGTACGAGGTTTTAGCGCCGCTTACGAGGCTAGTTGAGGGGCGCTTTAGAGTTTTGCCCCCCAATGGTACGTTTGCAAGCTCAAGCATGGATATTCTTAAATTTGGGTCGTTATCTCAAATCAGGGGTCCCGTGACCACATGGTTACTTCCTACGAGTTACATTGGACCCGTGCGAGGCGTTAGCGTCGCTCACGGGGCCATTTGGGGTGCTAAGGGGTTTCTCCCCCAACAGAATGTTTTCAAGCCTAAGTATGGATATTCTCAAATTGGCTCGGTCTCTCAAACTAGGGGTCCCGTGAGCACGCGGTCAATTATGACGAGTTACATTGGTCTCGTGCGAGGTTTTGGCACCGCTCACGGATCCGTTTGGGGTGGACTTCGGGATTTCACCCCCAACAAAATGTTTTCAAGCCCAAGTGTGGATATTCCCAAATTTGGCCCATGCTCTCCAAATGGGGGTCCCATGACCACACGGTCGGTTCCAACGAGTTACATCGGTCCCGTGTGAGGTGTTGGCACCGTTCACAGGGTCCTTTAGGGGGTGCTTCGGGGTGTCACCCCCCAATGGCACATTTTCAAGCCTAAATGTGGATATTCTCAAATTTGGGGCATGCTCTCAAACCGAGGGTCTCGTGATGACTTGGTCAGTTCTTACGAGTTACATTGGACCCGTGGAGGTGTTGGCGTCGCTTACAGGACCATTTAGGGGTGCTAAGGGGTTTCGCCTCCAATGGTACATTTTCAAGCCAAAGTGTGGATATTCTCAAATTTGGGTCGTGCTCTCAAATCAGGGGTCGTATGATCACGCGGTCGATTCCTACGACTTCCATTTATCCCATGCGAGGTTTTAGCGTACCTCACGGGGCCGTTTGGGGGGCGCTTAGTGATTTTGCCCCTAATGCCACGTTATCAAGCCTAAGTGTGGGTATTCTCAAATTTTGGTCATGCTCTAAAACTAGGAGTTCCGGGACCATGCATCCAGCTCTTAAGAGCTACATTGGACCCATGCGAGGTGTTAGAACCGCTCACGGGGCTATTTGGAGGGCGCTTTGGGGTTTTGCCCCTCCGAAGGCACGTTTTCAATCCTAAGTGTGGATATTTTCAAATTTGGGTCGTGCTCTCAAACCGGGGGTCCTGTGACCACACGGTCGGTTCCCAGGAGTTTCATTGGTCCCGTGCGAGGTGTTGGAGCCTTGCACGGGGCTATTTGAGGGGAGCTTCGGAGTTTCTCCCCCCAATGGCATATATTCAAGCCTATGTGTGGATATTCTCAAATATGGGACATGCTATAAAATTGGGGTTCCCGTGATGATGTGGTAAGTTCCTATGAGTTACATTGGGCCCGTGAGAGGTGTTGGCGAGGCTCATGAGGTCATTTAGGGGAGCTAAGGGGTTTCTCCTCCAACGATAGGTTTTCAAGCCTAAGTGTCGATATTCTCAAATTTGGGTCGTGCTCTCAAATTGGGAGTTCTGTGATAAAACATCCAGCTTCTACGAGCTACATTGGACTCTTGCGAGGTGTTAAAGCCGCTCACGGAGCTATTTGGGGGGCGCTTTGGGGTTTCGCCCCCCCAAAGGCACATTTTCAACTTTGGATCGTGATCTCAAACTGGGGGTCCCGTGACCACACGATCGATTCCTATGACTTACAATAGTCTTGTACGAGGTGTTGGCGTCGCTCACGGGGCCGTTTGGGGGGCACCCCCAACGACACATTTTCTAGACTAATTGTGGATATTCTCAAATTTGGGCAATGTTCTCAAACCAGGGGTCCTGTGACCACGTGGTCAGTTCCTACGAGTTACATTGGACCCGTGCGAGACGTTAACATCGCTCACAAGGCCATTTAGGGGCGCTAATAGATTTCGGCCCCAACAAAATGTTTTCAAGCCTAAGTGTGGAAATTCTCAAATTTTGGCCTTGATCTCAAACGGGGGGTACCGTGACCACACGATCGGTTCCCACGAGTTACATTAGTCTCGTACGAGGTAGTGGAACCGCGCACGGGGCTGTTTGTGGGAGCTTCGAAGTTTCGCCCACCAAAGGCACATTTTCAAGCCTATGTGTGGATATTCTCAAATATGAGCCATGCTCTAAAATTTTGGGTCCCATGATAATGTGGTCAGTTCGTACGAGTTACATTGGACTCGTGCGAGGTGTTGGCGTCGCTCACGGGGCCGTTTAGGGTGTGCTTCGGGTTTGTGCCCCCCTAAGGCACATTTTTAACTCTAAGTGCGGATATCTTTAAATTTTGGTCTTGCCTTAAAACTAGGGGAATCCTGCCCACACGGTAAGCTCCTAAAAGTTACCTTGGTCCCACACGAGGTGTTGGCACTACTCACAGGGCCGTTTTGGGGGCACTTTGAGGCTTCACCCCCCTAACGCCAGGTTTTTAAGCCTAAATGTGGATATTATCAAATTTGATCCATGCTCTTAAACCGGGGGTCCCGTCACCATGTCGTCAGATCCTACGAGTTACATTGGACACGTGTGAAGTGTTGGCGCCGCTCATTGGGCCATTTGGGGGCGCTAAGGGGTTTTCCCCCAACAACTCGTTTTCAAGCCTTAGTGTTGATATTCTTAAATTTGGTTTGTGCTCTCAAATTGGGGATCCCGTGACCATGTAATCTGTTCCTATGAGTTATATTGGTCCCGTACGAGGTGTTGGAACTGCTCATGGGGTTTTTTGGGTGGCCCTTCGGCGTTTTGCCTCCCAATGGCTCGTTTTCAAGCCTAAGTGTGGATATTCTCAAATTTGGGCCATGATCTAAAAATGAGGGTCCCGTGACCACATATTCAGTTCCTACGAGATACATTCGACCAGTGTGAGATGTTGGTCCCTCTCATGGTGCAGTTTGGGGGCGCTAAGGGTTTTCACCCCCCAACGATATGTTTTCAAGCCTATGTGTGGATATTCTCAAATTTGGGTCGTGCTCTCAAATCGGGGGTCCCGTGACCATGCGATTAGTTCCTCTGAGTTACATTGGTCCTATGCGAGGTTTTGACACTGCTCACAGGTCCGTTTGGGGGTGCTTAAACGTTTCGCCCCCCAATGGCTTATTTTCAATCCTAATTGTGGATATTCTTAAATTTGGGCCATGCTCTCAAATCGGGGGTCCCGTGACCATGCAGTCCGTTCCTATGAGTTACATTGGTCCCGTACGAGGTGTTTGCGTCGCTCACGGGGCTATTTTGGGGGTACTAAGGGGCTTCTCCCTTCAACAAAACATTTTCAAGCCAAAGTGTGGGTATTCTCAAATTTGAATCATGGCCTCAAACCTGGGGTCCCGTGACCACGCGATCGTTTCCTACAAGTCACATTGGTCCTGTCTGAGGTGTTGGTTTCGCTCACGGGTCCGTTTTGGGGGGCGCATTGGGGTCCCCCCAATGACTCATTCTTAAGCGCAAGTGTGTATTTTCTGAAATTTTCTCCATGCTCTCAAATTGGGGGTCCCATAACCATGTGGTAAGTTACTACGAGTTACATTGGACCTGTGCAAGGTGTTGGCACTGCTCACGCGGCCATTTGGGGGCACTAAGGGGTTCGCCCCCCAACAAAACATTTTCAATCCTAAGTGAGGAAATTATAAAATTTGGGCTGGGATGTCAAACCGTGGGTCCCATGACTACACGATCGATTCTCACAAGTTACACTGGTCCCGTGCGAGGTGTTGGCGCCGCTTACGGGGCCGATTGAGAGGTGCTACGGCGTTTGGCCCCCCCAATGGCACGTTTTAAAGCTCGAGCATGGATATTATTAAATTTGGGTCATGCTCTCAAATTAGGGGTCCCGTGACCACGTGGTTACTTCCTATGAGTTACATTGGACTCGTACGAGGCGTAAACGTCGCTCACGGGGCCATTTATGGGCGCTATGGGATTTCGCCCCCAACGGAATGTTTTCAAGCCTAAGTGTGAATATTCTCAAATTTGGGCCATGCTCTCAAACTCGAGGTCCCGTGACCACAAGGTCAGTTCCTACTTGTTACATTGGCCCCAACGAGGTGTTGGCGCCACTCATGAGGTCGTTTGGGGGCGCTAAGGGGTTTTGCCCCCAACAACCCATTTTCAAGCCTAAGTTTAGATATTTTCATATTTGGGTCATGCTCTCAAACCGGGGGTCTAGTGACCACCAGGTCGATTCTTACGAGTAACGTTAGTCCCGTGTGAGGTGTTGGCATCGCTCACGATGACGTTTGGGGGGGCTTCGAGGTTTCGGCCCCCAATGGCACATTTTAGAGCCTAAGTGTAAATATTACCAAATTTGGACCATGCTCTAAAATGGGGGTCCCGTAACCACATGGTCAGTTCCTATGATGACATTGGACCCGTGCAACATGTTGGCACCGCTCACGGGGTCGTTTAGAGGTTTCTCCCCCAACGGTACATTTTTAAGCCTAAGTGTGGATATTCTCAAATTTGGGTTGTGCTCTCAAAACGGGGGTGGCATGACCATGCGATCTGTTCCTACGAGTTACATTGGTCCCGTGCAAGGTTTTAGCTCCGCTCAAGCGGCCATTTGGGGTGCGATTCAGGGTTTCGCCCCCCAATGGCACGTTTATAAGCCTAAGTGTGGATATTCTCAAATTTGGGTCGTGCTCTTAAACCGGGGGTCCCCTAACCACATGGTTAATTCCTAGTTGTTACATTGGTCCCGTGCAAGGTGTTTGCACTGTTCATGGGGACGTTTGGGGGGCGCCAAAGGGCTCAGGCCCAATTGTGGATATTCTTAAATTTGGGTCATGCTCTCAAATCTGGGATCCTGTGACCACACAATTAGTTCTTACGAGTTATATTGGTCTCGTGTGAGGTGTTGGCAACAAACATAGGGACGTTTTGGGATTTTTTCCCCCAGCGGCACATTTTCAAGCCCACGCATGGATATCCTCAAATTTGGGTCGTGCTCTCAAATCAGGGGTCCTGTAACCACGTGACCAGTTCCTACGAGTTACATTGGACCCGTACGAGGTGTTAGCACCACTTACGGAGCCGTTTGGGGGGGAACTAAGGGGTTTCTCTCCCCAATAACACATTTTCATGCCTAAGTCTGGATATTTTCAAATTTGGGCCATGCTCTCAAATCGGGGGTCCCGTGGCTGCGTAATCGATTCCTATGAGTTATATTGGTCCCGTGCGATGTTTTAGCACCGCTCACTGGGCCATTTGGGGGGTGCTTTGGGGTTTTACCCCCTAACATCATGTTTACAAGCCCAAGTGTGGATATTCTCAAAATTGGGTCGTGCTCTCAAACTGGGGTCCCCTGACCACGCAATCAAGTCCTACATGTTAAATTTGTCCCATGCAAGGTGTTTTCACTATTCATGAGGTCGTTTGGTGGGCGCTAAGTGGATTTGCCCCCTAATGGCACATTTTCAGCCCAAGTGTGGATATTCTCATATTTGGGTCGTGCTCTCAACTCAGGGATCCCGTGACCACGCGATCGGTTCTGACGAGTGACATTGGTCCCGTATGACGTGTTAGAACTACTCACGGGGCCGTTGGGAAGGCGCTTTGGGGTTTCCCCCCAACGACACATTTTTAAGCTTAGGCATGAATATTCTCAAATTTGGGTCATTCTCTCAAATCAGGGGTTCGGTGACCACGTGGTCAGTTCGTATGAGTTACATTGGACCCGTACAACGTGTTGGCATTGTTCATGAGGCCGTTTGGGGGGTGCTAAGGGGTTTTATCCCTCAATGGCACATTTTCAAGACTAAGTGTGGATATTCTCAAATCAGGCCATGCTCCCAAATCGGGGGTCCCGTGACCATGTGGACAGTTCTTATGAGTTACATTAGACCCGTGTGAGGTGTTGGCGCCGCTCACGGGGCCATTGGGGGGCACTAAGGGGTTTCATCCCAACAGATCATTTTCAAGCCTGGATATTCTCGATTTTGGGTCATGCTCTCAAACTGGGTTGCTCGTGACCAAGCGATCGGTTCCTAGGAGTTACATTGGTCCCGTGTGAGGTTTGGGTGCTGCTCACAAGGCCATTTGGGGGGTACTTTGGGGTTTCACCCCCAATAAAATGTTTTCATGCCTAAGTGTGGATATTCTCAAATTTGGACCGAGCTCTCAAACTGGGGGTCTCCTGACCATACGTTCAAATCCTACGAGTTAGATTAGTCTCGTGCGAGGTGTTTGCACTATTCACAGGGCCGTTTGGGGGGCACTAAGGGATTTCACCCCCAACAGCACATTTCAATCCCAAGTGTGGATATTAACAAATTTGGATCGTGCTCTCAAATCGGGTGTCCTGTGACCACACGATCGGTTCCCACGGGTTACATTCTTCCCATGCGAGGTGTTGGCACCCCTCACGGGGTCATTTGGGGGGATCTTTGGTGTTTCGCCCACTAATGGATCATTTTCAAGGCCAAGTGTGGATATTCTCAAATTTGGTCCATGTTCTCAAATCCCTGTGGCCACTTGTTCAGTTCCTACGAGTAACATTGAACCCATGTGAGATGTTGGTGCCGCTCACAGTGCCATTTGGTGGCGATAAGGGCTTTCTCTCTCCAACGACACATTTTGAAGCCTAAGTGTGGATATTCTCAAATTTGGGTCATGCTCTCAAGTCGGGGGTCCCATGACCACGCGATCAGTTCTCACAAGTTACATTAGTCCCGTGAGAGGTTTTGGCTCCACTCATAGGGCCGTTTGGGGTGTGCTTTGGGGTTTTGTCCCCCAACGACACGTTTTCAAGCCTAAGTGGGGATAATCTTAAATTTGGGTCGTTCTCTCAAGCCGTGGATCTCGTGACCATGCAGTTGGTTCCTACAAATTACATTGGTCACGTGCAAGGTGTTGGCGTCTCTCACGGGGCCATTTAGGGGTGCTAAGCGGCTTCACCCCCCAACGACACATTTTTAAGACAAAGTGTGGATATTCTCCAATTTGCACTGTGATCTCAAATTGGAGGTCCCATGACCACGCGATCGGTTCCTACGAGTTACATTAGTCCCGTAGGAGGTGTTGGCTCCACTCACGGGACCATTTAAGGGGTGTGTTAGGGTTTCTCCCCCCAACGATAAGTTTTCAAGCCTAAGTGTGGATATTCTCAAATTTGGGTTGTCCTCTCAAATCGAGGTTCTCATGACCACAAGATCGATTCTTAGGAGTTACATTGGTCCCGTGCGAGGTTTTGGAGTCGCTTACGGGGCCGATTGGGGGGATATTCGGGGTTTTGCCACGCAATGGCAGGTTTTCAAGCCCAAGCATGGATATTCTCAAATTTGGGTCGAAATCTCAAATCAGGGGTCCCGTGACTACGTGGTCAGTTCCTACAAGTTAAAATAGACCCGTACGAGGTGTTGGCGCCTCTCACAGGGCCGTTTGGGGGGCACTAAGGGGTTTCACTCCCCAATGGAACATTTTCAATCCTAAGTCTTGATATTTTCAAATTTGGGTCATCCTCTCAAATTAGGGTTCCCGTGATTGCGTGATTGATTCCTACGAGTTACCTTAGTCCCATGCAAGGTGTTGGCGCCACAAATGGGGCCCTTTTGGGGGGCGCTTCGGGGTTTCACTGCCCAACAATACGTTTTCAAGCCTAAGTGTGGATATTCTAAAATTTAGGTCGTGCTCTCAAATAGGGGCTCCCCCGACCATGCTGTCAATTCCTACGAGTTACATTAGTCCCGTGCGAGGTGTTTGCACTGTTCATGGAGCTGTTTTGGTGGGCGCTAAGGGGATTCGCCCCCCCCAATGCCACGTTTTCATGCCTAAGTGTGGATATTATCAAATTTGGGTCATGCTCTGAAACCGGGGGTCCTATGACCACGCGGTTGGTTCCTACGAGTTACATTGGTCCCGTGAGAGGTTTTAGTACCGCTCACGGGGCCATTTGGGGGGCGCTTCAGGGTTCTGACCCCGAATGGCACGTTTTCAAGCCTAAGTGTGGATATTCTCAAATTTGGGCCATGTTCTCAAATAGAGGGTCTCGTGACCATGAAGCAAGCTCCTACGAGCTACATTGGCCCCGTGCGAGATGTGGGGACCACTCATGGGGTTGTTTAGAGGCCGCTTTGCAGTTTCATCCCCCAAAGGCACTTTTTCAACCCAAATTGTGGATATTCCTAAATTTTGGCCATGCTCTCAAACTAGGGGTCTTATGACCACACGCTTGGCTCCTACGAGTTACATTGGTCCCGTGTGAGGTGTCGACGCCACCCATGGGGCCTATTAGGGGTTTAGCCCCAAAACGGCATGCTTTTAATCCCAAGTGTGGATAATATCAAATTTTGGTCTTGCTCTCAAGTTGGGGGACCCGTGACCACGCATTCAATTCTTACGAGTAACATTAGTCCCGTACGATGTGTTGGCATCGCACACGGGGCCGTTTGGGGGACGCTTCGGGGTTTCTCCGCCCAACGACATGTTTTCAAGCCTAAGTGTGGATATTTTAAAATTTAGGTTGTTCTCTCAAAATGAGGGTCCCGTAACCACACGATCAATTCCTACGAGTTACATTGGTCTCGTGAGAGGTGTTTGCACTACTCACAGGGCTGTTTTGGGGGGCACTAAGGGGTTTCGCCCCCCAACGGCACATTTTCATGCCCCAGTGTGGATATTCTCAAATTTGGGTAGTGCTTTCAAACTGAGTGTCCCATGACCACGTGATCGGTTCTTCGAGTTACATTGGTCTTGTACGAGGTATTGGCACCGCTCACGGGCCGTTTCTGGGGCGCTAAGTGGTATCGACCCCCACTGGCACATTTTTAAACCTAACTGTGGAAATTCTCAAATTTGGATCGTACTCTCAAATCGAGGGTCCCATGACCACGCGATCGATTCCTACGAGTTACATTAGTCCATTGCGATGTGTTGGCAGTTCTCACAGAGCCGTTTAGGAGGCACTCAAGTTTGGATATTCTCAAATTTGGGCCATGCTCTCGATTCGGGGGTCCTCTGACCACGTGGACAGTTCCTACTAGTTACATTAAACCCATGCGAGGTCTTGGCGCTGCTCACGGGGCCATTTGGGGGCGCTAAGGGGTTTCACCACACAACAATAAGTTTTCAAGCCTAAGAGTGGACATACTCAAATTTGGTTTGCGCTGTCAATTTGGGGGTCCCGTGAACACACGATCGGTTCCTACGAGGTACATTGGCTCGTTCAAGATTTTAGGGATGCTCGCGGGTTCGTTTTGATGGTGCTTCGGGGTTTCTCCACCCTAATGGCATGTTTTCAAGCCTAAGTGGTCATTTTCTAAAATTTGGGCCATGCCCTCAAATCGGGAGTCTCGTGACCACATCAACATTTCGTACAAGTTACATTGGACATGTGTGAGGTATTAGCGCTCCTAACGCCTTAGTGTGGATGTTCTCAAATTTGGGTCATGCTCTCAAACCAGGGGTGCCATGACCACGCAATCGGCACCGATGATGTACATTGGAGCCATGCAGAGTGTTGGCATTGTTCACGGGTCCGTTTTGAGGGTGCTTCAGGGTTTCACTAACCATCGGCACGTTTTCAACCCTAAGTGTGGATATTCTTAAATTTTGGTCATCGTATCAAACCGGGGGTCCTGTGACCATGCGATCGGTTCCTACGAGTTACATTAGTACCCTATGAGATTTTGGCATCGTTCACAATGCCATTTGGGGGAACTTTGGGGTTTCACCCTACAACGACACGTTTTCAAGCCTAAATGTGGATATACTAAAATTTGGGTCATGCTCTCAAATTGGGGGTCCCGTGACCATAAGTTCGGCTCTTATGAGCTACATTGGACCCGTGCGAGGTATTAGCGTCGTTCACGGGGCCATTCCGGGGGCACTTAGGGGTTTCTCCCCATAATGGTACATTTTCAACCATAAGTGTGTATATTCCTAAATTTTGGTCGTGCTCTCAAACCGAGCATCTTGTGACCACGTGGTCAGGTCCTACGAGTTATAATGGTCCCGTACGACATGTTGGTGCCACTCACAGGACTATTTGGTGGGTTATTTGGGGATTTTTTTTCCCCAACGACATATTTTCAAGACTAAGTCTCGATATTCTAAAATTTGGGTCATGCTCTCAAACTCGGGGTCTCGTGCCCACACGGTTGGTTCGTACGAGTTACATTAGACTCGTGCAAGGTGCTAGCACCACTCACGAGGCCATTTGGGGGGCGCTGACAGGTTTTTCCCCCTAACGCCATATGTTCAAGCCTAAGTCTGAATATTTTAAATTTTGGGTCGTGCTCTAAAATCAGGGGTCATGTGACCACATGATCGATTCCTACGAGTAACATTAGTCTCGTGTGAGCTGTTGCCACCAGTCACGAGGCCGTTTGGGCGGTGCTTCAGGGTTTTTACCCCCAATAACATGTTTTCAAACCTAGGTGTGGATATTCTCAAATTTATGTTGTGCTCTCAAATTGGGGATCCCGTGACCACACGATCGGTTACTATGACTTATATTGGTCCCGTGCGAGGTGTTAACACCCCTCATGAGGCTGTTTGGGGGGTGCTTAGAGTTTTACCCCCCAACGACTTATTTTCAAATCGAAGTGCGAAAGTCTCTAATTTGGGTCATGCTTTAAAATTGGGGATCCAATGACCACGTGGTATGTTCTTACGAGTTACATTGGACCCGTGCGAGGTGTTGGGGCTTCTTATGGGGCCCTTTGGGAGTGCTAAGTGGTTCCTCCCCCCAATGGCATGTTTTCAACCCTAAGTGTGGATATTCTCAAATTTGGGCCATGCTCTCAAATTGGGGGTCTCGTGTCCACGCAATCGGTTCCTACGTGTTTTATTGGTTCCGTGTGAGGTGTTGCTCATGAGGACATTTAGGGAGCACTTCGGTGTTTCCCGCCCCAACGGCTTGTTTCCAAGCCTAAGTCTGGATATTTTAAATTTTAGGTCATGCTCTCTAATTGGGGGTCCTCTGACCACATAGTCATTTCCTATGAGTAACATTAGTCTCGTGGGTGGTGTTGGCGCCATTCACGATGACGTTTGGGGGGGTGCTTCGGGGTTTTGCCCCCTAATAGCTCGTTTTCAAATCTAAGGGTGGATATTCTCAAATTTGGGCCATGCTCTCAAATGGGGGATCTCGTGACTACACGATCGGTTCATATGACTTATATTGGTCTCGTGTGAGGTGTTACCACCGCTCACGAGGCGGTATGAGGGGTGCTTAGAGGTTTTTCCCCCAACGGCTTGTTTTTAAACCCAAGTGAGGATATTCTCCAATTTGGGTCATTCTTTCAAATTGGGGATCCCATGACCATGTGGTAAGTTCTTACGAGTTACATTGGACCGGTACGAGGTGTTGGAACTACTCACGGGGCCTTTTGGGGGCACTAAGTGGTTTCTCCCCCAACATCATGTTTTCAAGCCTAAGTGTGGATATTCTCAAATTTGGGCCATGCTCTCAATTCGGGTGTCCCATGACCACATAATCGGTTCATACTTGTTACATTGGTTATACGCGAGGTGTTGACATGCTCACGAGGCCATTTGGGGAGGTGCTTCGTGGTTTTGCCCCTAACAACATGTTTTAAAACCTAAGTGTGGATATTCTCAAATTTGGGCCATGCTCTCAAACTGGGGGTCTCTGACCACACGATCAGTTCCTAAATGTTACATTGGTTTCGTGTGAGGTGTTAGTACGCTCACGGGGCCATTTTGGGGAGCACTTCGGCATTTCGCACCCCAACGGCTATTTTTCAAGCCTAAGTCTGGATGTTTTAAATTTTGGGTTGTGCTCTCTAACCGGGGGTCCCGTGACCACACGGTCGATTCATACGAGTAACATTAGTCCCGTGTGTGGTGTTGTCGTCGTTTACGAGGACGTTTGGGGGGTGCTTTGGGGTTTTGTCCCCCCAATAGCTCGTTTTCAAACCTAAGTGTGGATATTCTACAATTGGGATCGTACTCTCAAACTGGGGATCCCTTGACCACATGATCGATTCCTACGACTTGTATTGGTCCCGTGCGTGGTGTTAGCACCGCTCACGAGGCCGTTTGGGGGGAACTTAGAGGTTTTACCCCACAATGGCTTATTTTCAAACCCGAGTGCAGGAATTCTCCAATTTGGGTCATGCTTTCAAATTGGGGATCCCATGACCACGTGGTAAGTTCTTATGAGTTATATTAGACCCGTGCGAGGTGTTGGCAGTGCTCACGGGGACTTTTGGGGGTACTAAGTGGTTTCGCCCCCTAACGGCATGTTTTCAAGCCTAAGTGTGGATATTCTCAAATTTGGGCCATGCTCTCAAACCGGGGGTCCCATGACCACGCGATTTGTTCCTACATGTTACATTGGTTCCGTCTGAGGTGTTGGCACGTTCACGAGGCCGTTTGGGGAGTTCTTCGGTGTTTCGCACCCCAACGGCATGTTCTCAAGCCCAATTGTGGATATTTTAAATTTTGGGTCTTGCTCTCTAACCGAGGGTCCTGTGACCACACGATCAATTCTTAAGAGTAACATTAGTCCCCTGTGTGGTTTTGGCACCGCTCACGAGGCCGTTTGAGAGGTGATTCGGGGTCCCCCCCCCCCCCCCCAATAGCACATTTTCAAACCTAAGTGTAGATATTCTCAAATTTTGCTCGTGCTCTCAAAATGGGGATCCCGCGACCACACGATCAGTTCCTATGACTTATATTGGTCTCGTGTGAGGTGTTAGCATTGCTCACAAGGCCGTTTGGGGGTGCTTAGAGGTTTTCCCCCTAACGGCTTATTTTCAAACCCAAGTGCGGATATTCTCAAATTTGGGTCATGCTCTCAAATCAGGGATCCCATGACCACGTGGTAAGTTCTAACGAGTTAAATTGGACCAGTGCGAGGCGTTCGAGCTGCTCACGGGGCCGTTTGGGGTCCGTAAGTGGTTCCGTCCCCCAACGACATGTTTTCAAGCCTAAGTGCGGATATTCCCAAATTTGGTCCATGCTCTAAAATCGGGGGTCCCATGACCACGTGACCGGTTCCTACGTATTACATTGGTTACGTGCGAGGTGTTGGCACTCTCACGAGGCCGTTTGGGGAGACTTTGGCATTTCGCTCCCCAACGGCTTATTTTCAAGCCTAAGTCTGGATATTTTAAATTTTTGGTTGTGCTCTCTAATCGGGGGTCCCATGACCACAATGTCGATTCCTACAATAATATTAGTCCCGTGTGTGGTGTTGGCACCATTCATGAGGACGTTTGGGGGTTTCTTCAGGGTTTTTCCCCCACAATAGCTCGTTTTCAAACCAAAGTGTGAATATTCTCAAATTTTGGTCGTGCTCCAAAACTGGGGATCCCGTGACCACATGATAGGTTCTTACGACTTATATTGGTCCCGTGTGAGGTGCTATCACTGCTCACGAGGCCGTTTGGGGGGCGCTTCGAGGTTTTTCCCCCCAACAACTTGTTTTCAAACCTAAGTGCACATATTCTTCAATTTGGGTCATGCTTTCAAATCGGGGATCCCATGACCATGTGGTAAGTTCTTACGAGTTACATTGGACCCGTGCGAGGTGTTGGCACTACTCACGGGGCCTTTTGGGGGCGCTAAGTGGTTTCACCCCCAACAACATGTTTTCAAGCCTAAGTGTGGATATTCTCAAGTTTGGGCCATGCTCTCAATCCGAGGGTCCCATGACCATGCGATCGGTTCATACGTGTTACATTGGTTCCTGAGAGGTGTTGGCACGCTAAAGAGGCCGTTTCGGGGGGGCCTTTGGGGTTTCGCCCACCAACAGCACGCTTTCAAACCTAAGTGGGGATATTCTCAAATTTGGGTCATACTCTCAAAGTGGGGATCCCGTGACCACACGATCAAATCATAAGACTTATATTGGTCCCGTACAAGGTGTTAGCACCGCTCACGAGGCTGTTTGGGAGGGGGCTTCGAGGTTTTGCCCCCCAATGGCTTGTTTTCAAACCCAAATGCGGATATTATCCAATTTGGGTCATGCTCTAAAATAGGGGATCCCATGACCACGTGGTAAGTTCTTACGAGTTACATTGGACCTGTACGAGGTGTTGGCCCTGCTCACGAGGCCTTTTGGGGGTGCTAAGTGGTTCCGCCCCCTAACAGCAAGTTTTTAAGCCTAAGTGTGGATATTCTCAAATTCGGTCCATGCTCTCAAACCGTGGGTCCCGTGACCACATGATCGGTTCCTACATGTTACATTTGTTCCGTGCGAGGTGTTGACACGCTCACGGGGCCATTTGGGGAGCACTTCGGCGTTTCGCACCCTAAAATCTTATTTTTAAGCCTAAGTCTGAATATTTTAAATTTTGCGTCGTGCTCTCTAACCGGGGGTCCTGTGACCACACGGTGATTCCTACGAGTAAATTTAATGTCATGTGTGGCGTTGGGGCCGCTCATGAGGCCGTTCGGGGGGTGCTTGGGGGTGTTGCCCCTCCCCTCCCAACAGCACGTTTTCAAACCTAACTTTGGATATTCACAAATTTGGGTCGTGCTCTCAAACTGGGGGTCCCGTGACCACCCGATCGGATCCTATGACTTATAGTGGTCCCGTGCGATGTGTTATCATCTCTCACGAGGCCGTTTGGGGGGTGTTTCGAGGTTTTACCCCCCAATGACTTGTTTTCAAACCCAAATGCGGATATTTTCCAATTTAGGTCATGCTCTCAAATCGGGGATCCCATGAGCATGTAGTAAGTTCTTACGAGTTACATTGGACCCGAGAGAGGTGTTGGCAATTCTCACAGGTCCTTTTGGGGGAGCTAAGTGGTTTTGCCCCCTAACGGCATGTTTCCTAAGCCTAAGTGTGGATATTCTCACATTTGGGCCATGCTCTCAAACTGGGGGTCCCATGACCACGCGATCAGTTCCTACGTGTAATATTGGTTTCGTGCTTGGTGTTGGCACGCTCACGAGGCCGTTTGGGCGTATTTTGGGATTTTTCCCCCCCAACAACACATTTCCAAACCTAAGTGTTTATATTCTCAAATTTGGGTCATGCTCTCAAACTGGGGATCCCATGACGACTCGATGGGGTCGTACAACTTATATTTGTCAAATGCGAGGTGTTGGCACCGATCACGAGGCCGTTTGGGCGGCACCTCGAGGTTTTACCCCCAACGACTTATTTTCAAACCCAAATGAGGATATTCTCCAATTTGGGTCATGCTCTCAAATAGGGGATCCCATGACCACATGGTATGTTCTTACAAGTTACATTGGACCCGTGCAAGGTGTTAGCGCTATTCATAGGTCCTTTTGGGGGATTTAAGTGGTTTCTCCCCCCAACGCCATGTTTCCCAAGACTAAGTGTGGATATTCTCAAATTTGGGCCATGCTCTCAAACCAGGGGTCCCGTGACCACGCGATCGATTCCTATGTGTTACATTAGTTCCGTGCTTGGTGTTGGCAAGCTCACGAGGCCGTTTGGGGAGCACTTTGGCATTTCGTGCCCCAACGACTTGCTTTTAAGCCTAAGTGTGGATATTTTAAACTTTAGGTCATGATCTCTAATCAAGGGTCCCGTGACCACACGGTCGATTCCTACAAGTAACATTAGTCCCTTGTGTGGTGTTAGCACCGTTCACGAGGCCGTTTGGGAGGTGCTTCAGGGTTTTACCTTCCTAACAACACATTTTCAAAACTAAGTGTGGATATTCTCAAATTTGGGTTGTGCCCTCAAACTGGGGATCCCGTGATCACACGATCGGTTCCTACAACTTAATTGGTCTTGTGCGAGGTGTTAGCACCACTTACGAAGCCCTTTAGGGGCGCTTCGAGATTTTGCCTCCCAACGACTTGTTTTCAAACCCAAGTGTGAATATTCTCAAATTTGGGTCATGCTCTCAAATTAGGGATCCCATGACCACGTGGTAAGTTCTTACGAATTACATTGGACCTGTGCGAGGTGTTGGCGCTGCTCACGGGGAAATGTAAATTGTGAATAATCAAATTCTTAAAAAAAATATAATGTTCTTAAAAAATATTATGATCTTAAAAAAAATATTATGTTCTTAAAAGAAGTATAAATTGTGAATAATCAAATTCTTAAAAAAATTCTCTAAGGGAGTGACAAACCTCTCTGAAAAGGCTTCGAGAATAAATGAGCATAGAATTCCTCTCGCACTGGAAGGGAGCATGACACAGGGGGGAGGTGACAAACCACTTGCCTGTGCAGAAGTGACCTGGGGAAACATTGTAAAAAAATTAGTAAACAAGTCAATGATGAAAAAATCATGTGTCTAAAAGTCTCAAGTATAGAAAGACTTACGATAGCAGGGCGCACGACCTGACTATATGGAAGGGGCCTGGTGGTGGAACCAACCCCTGAAGGGGAACTATGATCATCATAGGAAGTAGTGATTCCATAGTCAACTAGTTCCTCTTCTAATGAGGGGAAGGGGGAACTAGCAGGTGAAACTACGAAAGAGCCAGTTCTACTAAGTAAAGAATGTGTGGCTATAGTATCTTCTGTGATGGGGATAGATGTGACTTGTGTCTCCTGGGAAGAATGGCCTAATGCTTTATAACCCCTCTCCTTCACAATCTTATAAGTTTCCTCTACTCCAAGATCGTCGGTATCAGACCCCTGGTCTAGCGAGGAAGGAGCAGCAGTGTCAGCATTACTACCCATCTTCTTCATAAAAGCTCTAGTCCTCACAGGAGAAGGGGGTGGGGAAGCGATAATAGCAGGGATGAAGTTAGACACATCCACATCAGGGTGCTTCCTATTTCTTACCGCTAGAGTTTTTGCTTTTTCTACTGGATTGGCCTTTATACTTAGAAGGCAGTAATTTGGTCGATTGGGCCTGAGAAGACTCACCAAGAAGGGGCTTCACTAAAATAGGGGTGGATTACTTAAGAGGTGGCCTAAGAGTAGTGCTGAGAAACCAAGTATCCTTCTGCGTTTGCCTAACTAAAAATTGGGCTTTGACATACTTGATGGGGTTGGCCTCGTGAGGAGGAATGATTATGCAACCTTAGATTAGAAGAGTCTGTTGCTGCCAGAACAAGAACCAAAAAGTAGTGAATGAAAGTATATAATCGCGAGGAGGCATGTAAAGACCCCCCCAAACCATCTACTCTGTGAAACAACCCCTGAAGAGTAAAGTTGGTACATGGCTCTGAAAACAGCTCTGAAGGATCCGTGCTTGAAAATAGGAGGGGTGTGAACACCCTGATCGTAACAAAACTACATCCTTACCCTCTCACAATGATAAAACTCGGCACATCGTCCTAACTCTATCCAAGAAGGAAGGAGGCCTGAAAGCAACATCGTCACTACATTGATGTGTGGACAGGTAGAAATAGACTCTACGCCATAAGGGAAATAAAAGATGTCACCGTCGCCAAGAAAAGAAAGACAGCTACAAACACCGCCAAGACACTTGTTGTAAGGATGAAATCAAAACTCACCAATATAATCAAACAAAACCCCCAGGGGATTCTTAGGGACCTTCATGTTCCATCTCAGAAGGCGGGCAGCATCACTATGGCAAACTTGAGCCTAGGGAGCAAGGTTGGGGAAATGCTCAAATAAGAAGGCCATTAAGAGAACAAAATTTACAAAATTATCAACATCGTAGCGATCCCAAGATCTCTCCACATCTACCTATGCCCGGTCCATCCAAGTACAAAAGGAACCAAGAACTAAAGCAGCCACAAGAACCGGCCTACCTCGAGATAGTCTCACAGCTAATTTGAAGATGTGCTCACGAGGAGAGTCTTCGAGCTTACATGGTAGTAAGAATCAGCTCATAAAAGTGACCAGGGCGTAGCTAAGTGTGAAGGGGAGTGGAGCTTCGGACCATCATGACTCTTGGGGGCGGCGCTAGAAGTACCCCCTTCTGCAGTTGCTCAAAATCCCTGAACCAGTACTTTTTCCACTTGGTAAAGTTGTGTTTAATGGCACCCGTTAAATTTATAGCCACATATCTCGAGCACTCTGTGAGGCCCTCCTGTAACTCGTCCACCATCTCCAGCTCCAGTGGATCTTCATAACCATTAGTAAAGATATGTTACCCAAAGAAAGGAAGGGCATATAACTTGCAAATATCCTCCAAAGTAACAGTAAATTAGCCCCAACCAACCATAAATGTGTGAGATCCCCTACTCCATTAGGATAATAAAAGATTAAGAAAAGAATTGTGTTTGGATATTGTATAAGACCTAAGGCTGTCAATAGCAGTAAGAAGGCCCACGTCCCTAAGGGTGGACTTGTAATAAGGAATACTCAGAACATAATCAACCCAAATAGCCCGTCCTCTGAGGCACCCCTCGCAGCTCTGATCTCAATGTTAGAATAAGGAAAATCACCGCAGTCAACCCTGACCCTAAGGATAGAATCGAGAAAAATAATGGAAGAATCCGTAGACCACCTAGCCCCACATGGGGTCGCTCGAGAACATTGCCAACAAATTTTTCTTCAAACTGGGAAAGGGAAGTCATAAAATTATCAGTCGATCCATAGAAGGGTGCGCGACGGTAAATACCAAAGTTCATCCTTTGGCAGATGCACATATAATCCTCCCAAGCCTTGGAAGATGATGCAGTGGTGGAAGAACTACAAATGGCTATGGGTTCAAGTGAGGAACCCACTGTCAAAGATGACTTAGCACTACACCAAATCTGCCTAATTGTCACGGTCATTGACCTTGACAAGTTGAACTTGTCAAGGTCAATGACCGTGATAATTTCGGGCGAGACAACTTTTTTTGTCACGGACGTGTCACGGTCATTGACCGTGACTAGTTCATTAGAATAGTCACGGTCGTGTCATGGGCCATGACCGTGACAAGTTTAGTCACGGTTAATAATGGTGACAAAGCCTTGACCCTTTTTAAAAAAATTGTCATGGTCATTGACCGTGACAAGTCTGTGATAACCTTATTGGTCAAGGACTTATCACGGTCAATGACCGTGACAATTCTGGGCAGAATTTAAAAAAAATTTGTTTGGCAATATGGCCACTGCCACTGCCCAGCAGTATATTTGTACCTGTTATAGCAACGTTGTACCTGTTCAAACATCATATATCGAAACAAACTAGAGATAATGCAAATATATATTCAAAATAGAAACAATATACATGACGATATAATCCAAATATAATTCAAATGTACCAACTTAAAAATAATGTCACTACATGTCTGGGGTAAATGTGAGGAGGTGAGTAGGTCACACGATATACGAATTGACACACCCACTAATATACATCGTGCCGCATTGTTCTCGCAACCACAATAGGGAGTTATCCGTCCCGGGTATCACATGCGTGATGAGCACTTTGGACTCGATCTCTTGAAGCGCACGTCCATGAACTATTCCACCCTGGACGATATTCGGGTCCCTCAACCCCCGCCCTATCCGCTAGCCATCAAATACGTCCAAGATGAACACGCTCGGCCAACCAATTGTCGACATCGGTCTGGGTAAGGGAGCCAAATAAGGAAGTGGATCATCGAAGTACGCACGTGTCGGTGATAAAGCAGCGAGGTCCACATCCTTGTCATCCTGCGCCTCGTTCTCCTCCTCCTCCACCGCCTTCTCCTTCCCTTTACCCTTACGGTCTTCGCCCAACGTACTCTTCATGAATGAGTACATATATTATACCGTCGCCTCCAAATGGGACAGCTTCGCGTCATGTGAATCCACCGTTGGAGCCAACCCGGTGTCTCTCGTCTCCAATCCGATGATCCTAGATTTGGCCACCGGCGAGCTCACCCCCTTGTCCTCCCCTTACGATCAGAGCCAAGAACTTGGCTGAGTGCGTCTGTGGACAAAGACGCCTTGTCGGCATCAGACTGCGACTCATGTACTTCCTTAAGCTTTGCCTGAAACGACAAAAAGCACATGATTAGTAAAATAAGTAAACTAAAAATTTATAACGTACTCATTTTAATCCATCTACTCAATTAATTCATCTACTCAATTAAACTACCTTGCCCCACCCCCTTCTCCCATCCCTGCCCCCACCCCCTCCCTCACCACACACATGCACACGTACACGTACACGTACACACACCACCCCCTGCCCCCCACCACACACACAATAACCCAATAATGATTAATAATTATATGTACTATGTTTCATTCAATTATGTCTTGTTTATATTCAAATTCAATTATTAATAATTATATATAGTATGTTTCATTTAATTGTGTCTTATTTATATTCAAATTCAATTATTCAAAAGTTGAAAAATCCCACCCCCATATGGACAATAATCCAGTGGTCATGCCACTTTTAAAACTAACCAACCCAACATTTACTAAACAAAATAATCCAACAGCAATGTCTACAACAAATGTGTATCCCGTACTCCTTCTAATTCATCTTCTCAATTAAACTACCTTGCCCCACCCCCTTCTCCCATCCCTGCCCCCACCCCCTCCCCCACCACACACACGCACACGTACACACCCCCTGCCCCCCACCACACACGCAATAATCCAATAATAATTAATAATTATATATACTATGTTTCATTTAATTATGTCTTATTTATATTCAAATTCAATTATTAATAATTATATATAGTATGTTTCATTTAATTATGTCTTATTTATATTCAAATTCAATTTTTCAAAAGTTGAAAAATCCCACCCCCATATGGACAATAATCCAGTGATCGTGCCACTTTTAAAACTAACCAACCCAACATTTACTGAACAAAATAATCCAACAGCAATGTCTACAACAAATGTGTATATTCAAATTCAATTATTAATAATCATATATAGTATGTCTTATTTAATTATATCTTATTTATATTCAAATTCAATTATTAATAATTATATATAGTATATATTACTAATTTACAATAAGGGGCAATCATATATTAATTTACTAAAAAAAATTAATAATCAATCAATTCTTTACAAGGGACACTACGTGCACACACACATAGACACATACGTAGCCCCTCACCCCTATCCGACCACCCACCCCCCATCCATTCCCCCACCCCCTCCCCCCACCCCCACCACACACACGCACACGTACACGTACACCCACCCCCACCGCCCCACCCTCTGCCCACCCCTCACCCCACCCCCACCACAACTGCACACGTACACAACCCACCACCCACCCCTACCCCACCACACACATATACACACACATATACACATACATATATATACACATATACACACATATATAGAAATGAAAGAGAAAGAGAGGAAAAAATATACCTTAGAGAGAGAGAGAGAGCATGCTGAAATCGCTTGTAGAGAGAGCGAACGAGGGAAACCAAAAAACGATGGGAAAAAAAAGAGTCTAGGGCTTTTTTTACTGAAGATATTGTCACGGTCGTGTCAAGGTCCTTGACCGTGACAATTATTTTAAGAATTTTCACTGTCAATGACCGTGAAAAGTTTGTGATAAATATATTTGTCACGGACTTGTCACGGTCATTGACAATGACAATTCTTTGTCACGGTCAATGATCGTGACACAAAATGCGAGATTCTTTTCACGGTCAATGACCGTGACAAGGGTGACCGACTGAAAGGTGACATTTTAGCCATTTTGGTGTAGTTTAGGCAAAGACCCGCTCACACCTGACGCCATGGAAAGGAACCCTTGCCCACTTCTCGATGATGCAAAGAACTCATAGCTGGTGAGGAACTCATACTCCCAAAACAAAACTCACTACTGATAGCGGCGCAAGAGGAGCCCGTACTCGGCAAAGAAACCATACTGCAAAAATTAAACTCTCCATCAACAGTGGTGCACAAGGATCCCTCATTATAAAAAAAATTATAAGGAGCCCATCAACAAGTTCGGTTGAGAAGGACCCTCATATGTTAGCGCACCCCTCATGGTAACCACAGTTGGCAAGGAACCTCTAAAAGTATTAGCCATCGTCGAGGGACCCAAAGTCGTCAAGGAACCCGCTGCTGAAAATGGCATTTGCGAGGAACTCCTGGAAACATTAGCCATCAGCGAGGAACCCAAAATCATCGAGGAACCCCTAAATTTTGAGAAGGAAGGTACGGAACCTAGAAGTAGAGAAAAGTCAGTTGAGGAACCCTCAAAATGAGAACCCACGGGTGAGGAACCCTCGCTCACAACTAAACCCATATTACTAAACTGCGATACCGTCGACGAAAAACCCTTGGGAAATAACCCTTTGGTGTGACTTTCGGTGAGGAATCCCTCAAGTCTGGGGTGGAGCATGAGGAACTTGTGAACGTTTAAGGGGAAGATAGGGAACCTAAAATGGGAAAAATCCCCAATGAGGAACCCCTCGGTTCTAAAGTAACTGTCGAGGAACCTGAGGCAACACGTGAAGAAATTCGTACGGTTGAAGAACCTAAAGTCGCCATAAGTGTTCCAGACGAGGAACCCTCAGCGCTCGAGGTAGCTATCATGGATACGATAGCACATGAGGTCACAGTCGTAGAAAAAATAGCCCTTGTGGTGGAAACCTTACACGAGGATCCAAAAGTTGCGTAGAAACTGGTCAAGAAACCCTTGACTTTTAAAGAAGTGAACGAGGAATCCCTATCAGTGTTGCGTGTTGGCGAGGAACTTGTATCCATATTATAGGGTCGCAAGGAACACTCAATAATTAATGGCCCTCGCGAGGAACCCCTAGCATATCGTGGTGGACAAAAGTCACTAGGAACCCCCAACATCTCTGACGACGACAAAAGACCCATAGTCGCCCCCAAATTTATAGCATCACTAACAGACATATTACAAGATACAAAAGTCAAACCATCTAAAAGAAAAAATGTGGATGAAGACGTAGTCAAATTAACCCCGACAACTGAAAAGAAATTAGAGGGCTCTAGGGCGGTGGAATCACCTTGGATAGTGGCTATGGTACTGGTGTTAGCCATTGACGGTGGAGATATAGAGATGGAGATTGGAATAGACCCTATCATAATAGGGATAATGTTGGAAGAAGTGTTTGATGGTGTTGAAGCCATTAATGGTGCGTTTGAGGAAACCTCAAAAACAAAATGGGGGTTATGGTGTATTTTATTTTTTTCACTCTCTCACTAAAATCTTGAAACTCTCTATGAGTGTTTTGAAGAAGATGAAAGCTTTTATTAATAAAAAAAAGAAGGGGCTTTATGCTTTACATGAAATGGGAAAACGTGCAGAAATGCCAAAAGGCTATCAAACTTTTTTCCCCAAATGATGAGATAATAGTTCCCACACTAACACGTGGAGTCTCAAAAACCCAAAAAACATAGGATGAAGGGACAACGAATTTAATGACCCGAGGAATATTGAAAAGGAACCCTAGGGTCCTTCAAAAAAAATTGATGAGCCTGAATTTATTGCGTACAAATCCTTTTGGTCTACTCAACACAAAAGACTATGCACAAGGGGCTAATGTAGAAGGGAATTTCAAGTTCGTCCACTATATTTTGGAGTGAGGATCCCTCAAAGACCTCCTCTGCCGCAAGAAAATATTTGGCACATAAACTTCGAGTCCAGGGCCTCTCAACTGCAAGAAAATATTAAGAGGATCCGCCAGGACTCCCCTCCCTCAATCACAAGATATTATTTAGAAGAGGATCTGCCAGGAATCCCCTCCCTCAACTGCAAGAAAATTTTCAGAAGAGGATTCATCGAGACTCCCCTCCCTTAACTGAAAAGAAAATATTTGGGCACGGATCCGCCGGAACCCCCTCTCAACAACAGAAAATATATTTGGGTCGCGGAACCCCCAAGGTCCTTCAACAGAAAAAGATATGTTTGGGTGAGGAATCCTCAAGGTTCTCACCCATAGCCCCAGAAAATATTAGGCGCGGAACCCCCAAGGTTCCTCAGCTTCCAGAAAACATTGGGTGAGGAACCCTCAAGGTCTTCTCCCCCAACTCCCGAAAATGTTTAACGTGGAACCCTCGAGGTACCCTAGTCTCCAAAAAATAGGCTAGGATGAGGAAGGAGCTTCCAGGAGAAACCTTTAATCATGAAAGATTATTCTTTTAAAGAATAAAAAATACTAATATTTATTTTCTTATACATGTAGCCTAGTTGAGCAAGCAGGGTTCAAATAGGCCAGTTGGGATCTCTTAGGAGTTTTGGCTTGGCGGCTGAGGAACAATGTTTGTTAGGTAAGCTCAACCACTCAACACTTTAGTATTGAGAGAATACTAGTAGCAAGACCCTAGGTTCACCCAGCCCCCCACACCTCACAGTAAGGGTTTCTCACAAGAAATGAATATATAGCAAAATGATTCTAGATAAGAGGGGCTCCTCAAGGCCCACTCAAGTTTTCAAAGATTTTAGAGGAGGTGGTTCTTGAGACCCCCCTTAAGTTAATAAATATTTTAGAGGAGATGGCCCTCAAGGCCACCCTCTCAAACTTACAAAGCTTGTACCATAAGTTACCGTTTCAAAATATATTTACCAATTCAGATATTTTGTCTCCATTGGGAGACATATTTACTTTTTGACTTTGGTTTGTACTAGGTGGCGCATGTCAGAGGGGACAGGCAGTTGCACATAGGTAGGGACAAAGGGTACATATCAAACCTTGTCCCTCACCAACTCTCTCAATTTTGGCGCTCAAAAGTGCCAACTAAGTCCTAGTGACAAAGTATAAATAAGACTCTTAGGTAAGGTCAAGCACATCATAACTCATATCTTACTGTTACTCTGTCAAAAATCACACCAGAACCTCCTAGTATTCTCTCCCTGCTCTCTCTCTAAATGCTGAGTGCCTTGTTCTTTCACTCCCTACTGACAGCCATCACTCTCAGGAGTTCCTCTTGAGAAAAATTACTATTATTGTTGTGAAGTTCATCTTCTTGCAGGGAGGGAGATCTATCTTGAGTTCCATTTTTAGCAAAAGGATAAGCTTTTACCAGGGAGGGAGATCTTAAGAACCTTGCAGACAATGTCCATTAGAGTTGGTCACACCTCACCCCTTCCAGTTATTCATAGACCCCAGTATAGCTACCCTCTTTCACTCCCTATCATGGCATGTTTTCAAGCCTAAGTGTAGATATTCTAAAAAAATATACGTGCTCTCATACCGGAGGTCCCGTTACCACATTCTCGATTCCTATGAGTTACATTGGTCTCGTGCGAGGTGCTCGCGCCACTCGCGGGGCCGTTTGTTAGGTGTTTTGGGGTTTCTCCCTCTAACGGCATGTTTTCAAGCCTAAGTGTAGAAATTATGAAATTGGTATGTGCTCTCAAACTGGGGGTCACGTTACCACACGGTCGGTTCCTATGAGTTTTATTGGTCCCGTTCGAGGTGTTTGCGCTGCTCACAGGGCCACTTGTGGGGTGTTTTCATATTTCACCCTCTAATGGCATGTTTTCGAGCCTATGTGTAGATATTATGATAATTATTGTCGTGCTATTGGACCAGGGGTTAGGTCACCACGAGATCAGTTCCTACGAGTTACATTGGTACGGTGCGAGGTGTTCGTGCCCCTCACGGGACCATCGGGGGGTGTTTCAGGGTTTCGCCCTCTCACGACATGTTTTCAAGCCTAAGCTTAGATATTTTGAAAATTATCACCGAGCTCTTAGATCGATGGTCCCGTGACCATGCGGTCGGTTCATACGAGTTACATTGGTCCCAGAGCGAGGTGTTAGCGCCGCTCATGAAGCCGTTGGGGGGTGTTTCTGGGTTTCTCTCTCTCACGACATGTTTTCAAGCCTAACTGTAGATACTCTGAAAATTGGTCTGTGCTCTCGAACCAGGGGTTCCATGACCACACGGTCGGTTCTAACGAGTTACATTGGTCCCATGCAAGGTTTTGGCATTGCTCACGGGGCCATTTGTTGGGTGTTTTCGGGTTTCACCCTCTAACGACGTGTTTTCAAGCCTAAATGTAGATATTAGGGAAATTATAGCCGCACTTTCAAACTGGGAGTCCTGTGACCACACGATCGATTCCTACGACATTGGTCCCATACGAGGTGTTGGAACCGATAAAGGGGTTGTTTGGGGGTGATTCGTGTTTCTCCCTCTAACAGCATGTTTTCAAGCCTAACTGAAGATATTCTTAAAATTATAACCCTGCTCTATAATTGTGTCTCATGTAACCACGCCTTTCGGTTCCTACGAATTATATTTATCCTATGCAAGGTGTATGCGCCACTCACGGGACCGTTTGGGGGGTGTTCTGGGGTTTCACCCTCTAACGGCATGCTTTCGAGCCTAAGTGTAGATATTCTAAAAATTGCTTCAAGATCTCAAACTTGGGGTCCCTTGACCACGCGGTCAGTTCCTACGAGTTACATTGCTCCCGTGCGAGGTGTTGGTGCTGCTCATGGGGCCACTGGGGAGTGTTTCGTGGTTTTTCTCTCTCAAGGCATGTTTTCAAGCCTTAGTGTAGATATTCTAAAAATTGGTTCGTGCTCTCGAACCTGGGGTTATGTGACCATGCCGTCAGTTCCTACGAGTTATATTGGTCTCGTGCGAGGTGTTGTCACCGCTCATGGGGCCATTTGTGGAATGTTTCGGGTTTTCACCATCTAACGGCATATTTTCAAGCCTAAGTGTAGATATTATAAAAATTGGTCTATGCTCTCAAACTGGGAGCCCCATTACCACGCGATCGGATCCTATTAGTTACATTGGTCCCGTCCATGGTGTTTGTGCCGCTCACAGGGCCATTTGTGGGGTGTTTAGGGGTTTCGCCCTCTAACGGCATATTTTCATGCCTAAATGTAGATATTCTGAAAATTGGTTCGTTCTCTCGATACGGGTGTCCCTTGACCATGCGATCGGTTCCTTCGAGTTACATTGGTCCGGTGCGAGGTGTTCGCGCCACTCACGGTGCCGTTTGGGTGTGTTTTGAGGTTTCGCCCTCTAACGGCATGTTTTCAAGCCTAAGTGTAGATATACTGAAACTTGGTACGTGCTCTCGAACTCAGGGCCCTGTGACCACGCGATCGGTTCCTACGAGTTACATTGGTCCCGTGCGAGGCATTGACGCCACTCACAGAGTTGTTTGGGGGGTATTTTGGGGTCATGTTTTCCGGCCTAAGTGTACAAGTTTTAAAAATTATCTTCGCACTCTCGAACTGGCAGTTCCGTGACCATGCGATCATTTCCTGAGTTACATCGGTCACATGCGAGATGCTGGAACCACTCATGGGGTCGTTTGGGTGGTGTTTTGGGTTTTTCCCTCAAACGTCATGTTTTCAAGCCCAAGTTTAGATATTCTGGAAATTATCACCGTGCTCTTGAACCGGGGGTCCCGTGACCACGTGGTGGGTCCTATGACTTACATTGGTCTCTTGTGAGATGTTGGCACTGTTCATGGGGTCGTTTCTGAGGTTTAATCTCTAACTGAATGTTTTCAAGTCTAAGTTTAGATATTCTAAAAATTTGTTCGTGCTCTCGAACCGGGGGTCCCATGATGACGCGGTCGATTCCTATAAGTTACATTGGTCCCGTGCGAGGTGTTGGCCCTGCTCACTGGGCCGATTGGAGGGTGTTTTGGAGTTTTTCTCTCTAATGGCATGTTTTCAATCCTAAGTGTAGATATTCTAAAAATTATCACCGAGCTCCCCAATCGGGGGTCCCATGACCATGGGGTGGGTTCCTAGGAGTTAGATTCGTCCCGTGTGAGGTGATGGCTACACTCAGGGGGGCGTTGGGGGATGTTTCTGTGCTTTGCCCTCTCACGACATGTTTTCAGTCCTAAGTGTAGATATTCTGAAAATTTGTCTGTGCTCTCAAACCGAGAGGCCCATGACCTCGCAGTCGGTTCCTACGAGTTACATTGGTCCCGTGCGAGGTGTTAGCACCGCTCATGGGGTCGTTTGTGAAGTGATTCGGGGTTTCTCTCTCTAACGGCATGTTTTTAAGCCTAAGTGTAGGTATTCTAAAAATTGTTCTGTGCTCTAGAATCGGGGGTCCCGTGACCATACGATCAGTTCTTATGAGTTACATTGGTCCCGTGCGAGGTGTTGGAGCCTCTTACGGGGCCGTTGCGGGGTTTTTTGGGGGTTCGCCCTCTAATGGCATATTTTCAAACCTAAGTGTAGATATTCTAAAAATTATTGGCATTCTCACGAACCGGGCATCCCGTGACCACGCAGGCGATTCCTACGAGTTACATTAGTCCCGTATGAGTTGTTGGGAACGCTCATAAGGACGTTTACGGGGTGTATCTCAGTTTCATCCCATAACGACATGTTTTAAATCCTAAGTGTAGATATTCTGATAATTATTACCGTGGTCTCGGACCAGGGGTCCAATGACCACACGGTCGGTTCCTACGAGTTACATTGGTCCTGTGCAAGGTTTTGGCGCCCCTCACGAGGACTTTTGGGGGGTGTTTTGGGGGTTCTCCCCTAACTGCATGTTTTTAAGCCAAAGTGTAGATACTCTTAAAATGATTGTCGAACTCTCAGACCCTAGTGACCATGCGATTAGTTCCAACGAGTTACCGTGCGAGGTGTTGTCGCCGCTCACGGGACCGTTGGGGGGTGTTTCGGGGTTTCACCCTCTCACGACATGTTTTCAAGCCTAAGTGTAGATATTCTAAAAATTGATTCGTGCACTCGAACTGGAGGTTCCGTGACCACGCGGTCGGTTCCTACGAGTTTCCTAGGTCTCATGCTAGGTTTTGGCACTTCTCACGGGGACATTTGGGCGGTGTTTCAAGGTTTCACCCTCTAACGGCATGTTTTCGAGAGTAAGTGTAGATATTCAAAAATTTATCGCTCCACTTTCAAACTGGGAGTTCCGTGACCACGCAGTCGGTTCCTATGAGTTATATTGGTCCCATGCATAGTGTTGGCATCGCTCAGGGGGTCGTTTGGGGGGTGATTAGGGTTTCTCCCTCTAACGGCATGTTTTCATGCCAAAGTGAAGATATTCTAAAAATTATAAATGTGCTCCCGAACTGAGGGTCACGTGACCACGCGATCAGTTCATATGATTTACATTGGTCCCGTGGAAGGTGTAGGCACCGCTCACGGGGCCATTTGGGGGGTGTTTCGGGGGTTCTCCCTCTAACGACATTTTTTCAGGCCTAAGTTTAGATATTATGAAAATTAGTTCGGGATCCCGAACCAGGGGTCCCTTGATGACGCGGTCGGTTCCTACGAGTTACATTAGCGCCGATCACGTGGCCATTTCGGGTATGTTTTGTGGTTTCTCCCTCTAATGGCATGTTTTCAAGCCTAAGTGTTGAAATTCTAAAAATTTGTTCATGCTCACGAACTGGGGGGTTCCGTGACGATGTGATTGATATGCCCAAAGTGTACCTGCCAATTCAGAGACCTCAACCTCAGCCTGTATGAAGGCCGAGGTAACAAGAGTTCAAGAATACCCATCAACAACATTGTCCTACATCAGGTCGGCTATAGCCGCATTTCCATCAGCTACGAACATCATCTCATCTTAGAATAAGTCGAGGTCAGCAAGGACCTAGGAGTTCAGCTTTGATCGGGTCGGCCACAGCCGACGTTACCAATACCACCCCAATTCAATCATAGCCGACGTTACATCTACCTCATACATCAACCTCAGTCGAGACTCAGATGAGGTCAGTAAGGACTCATGGGTTAAATCACCATTTAACACCTACATCGGCCCCAATCGACGTTATAGTCATCAGTCGAGATCAATAATGTTGTGGGATCAATCTGTAAACGCTATCAACGGCCCAGTCCGACGTTACAACTCCTCCTGTCTTACCTAGGCTAGCCTACCTGGACGAGATCATCATGAATAACCTTGGATAAAGAAATAGTCAGACTTCACAAACCTCGTACTCTTCCAGGTCGAGGTTGTACCAGTCAAGGACAAGGCCGAGCAGTTATAAGCATATGAAAGGTTAGGAACGCGCGGAAAAAATCAGTTGTAACCAAATCAATCCCCTCCCGTGGTGGGAATATTTCGTCACGATTCTCTACATGTGACAGTGAGAGATGTCTTCATTAGATTATCTAGATCATCACACACATGCTCATTGCATGCATGGGGGGTACATTACACCCCCTAAACACTATGTATACTTGTCTTCTCCTACTTGAGAAGGATCCGAAATTACAACCCTAGCTAAAACTCTGTCAAATTACACAGTAGAGATAGATCTTGAGAGATTGTATCCATGGCCATTAGTGCCATCATTCAGTGATATTACTCGCACACACTCACAGTGGATGTAGGCCAGATTGGCTAAACCACTTATATTTAAGTGTTCATCCTCTTCTCCTTATCTTAATCTCTTATATTTAGTATACTCTTGTGATGCCATTGTTATCACTAGTTTGAGCTTACAAACACCTTGACGGGTGGTGCTATTTCCACCATCATCATTTTGTCACCATCCGTGGGAATAAGATGTTGTCTCTTCCTCTTTTTCTGTTTAACCTCATAGGAGACTCTGGTGGTGAACTAGGCCTCACCCCTTGCGTGGAACTGTTTCACTATTGAAAGAGGTCCTTTAAGGTATTAAGCTCATCTTATTCATAGTCTCTTTAGTTTTAACATATGGCATCGGATTTACCACCACCTCCTCCACCATTTGGTGCTAGAGGACCTAGTTCCAGCCAAGCACCACCCCAGTCTGAAATGGTTGAGGTGGCTACATCCTTGAAGTCCTTGGCTGCAACGCATCAAGCGATGAAGGAGCAATTTTCACAGCTCAATCGAAATATGATGAGGCCACTTGGGGTCTCACCAGAGATGATTACTCCGGTGATGGCTCAACCCCATCCCAAAGCCAGGGGACCACCAGGCACCGCGAAAAGACCAACCTACTCCTCAATGGAGGAGGGACATTACTGACCCTAGGAGTTTACATCTGGGGAGGCAATGACACCCTTGCCCTGAGGATAGGTATGACGATATGGAGACAGAAGATGCTTTAGAGGGCTGTTGGGAGCCGTATGAGGTTTCGAACAACACTGTACATTCTATCCACCAAAACCGAGGCTGTGGGGACAGAAGAGATGGTGGTGCCCAATAGAGAGGATCATATTTTGATCGCTTGAGCAGAGGGTCGACCTTTGAAAGGCTCAGCCCAGTAAATGACCTGAGGTAGAGGTTATCCAGATCAAGAAGTTCAGCAGGGTTACAAAATGAAGATGGGGAACATCGGCCTCATCATAACCAACCCCATTATGGCCGACCTCATTAAGGCCGAGACAGGGATCAAGAGGAGGTCAATAGCCGACGTTGTGCTACGGCTGGGGAACCCTCAGTCCACCCCTTGGAGGTGGCTAGGGACAACCTCAATCAAGTCGACGGTGCAAGGCCATGGAATGACTCCATCCAACACCTCGAAGAGAAGATAGGGAACCTCATCAAAATTTAAGACTCATTGCAAAGTGAGTTCTCAGAGGGTTCCCCTTTCGTTGCAAGGATAGTGAACTTCCCAACCCCTGCCAAGTTCAAACCACCTACGGTGTCTCCCGAGTATGACGGTAGTACCAACCCTGTGAATTATATTGAGATATACCAGTCTGCGACACACATTCATTCAATCCCAGATAAGATGAAGTGCGAGGCCTTCTTCAGGACTTTGACAGGATCTGCACACATCTGGTTTACCTCTCTTCTGAAGAACTCAATTGAGAACTTTAAGGGCTTGGCTGAACGGTTCATTCATAATTTATGTTTTGGTGTAAGACCTAAAAAGAAGACCACCCATCTGTTGTATGTCAAGCAAGGCAAGAACGAGATCCTAAGAGACTATATTGCTATATTCAATAAAGAAAAATTAGAGGTTGAAGATTATGAAGAGAATATAGCCATGAAATCCCTCATTGAAGGACTCCAGAAGGGCAAGTTGCTATGGAAGCTTGCTGAAGACCCTCCCAAGTCCATGGCAGAGCTATTGGCAAATGCAAGAAAGGACATGAACGTTGAAGAGGCTGTGTCTGCGAAGTATGAGGATGAGAACGAAAGTGGCAGTGAGAAGTTCCAAAGAAAGAAAGATGGAAAAAAGAGGTCTGTCGATGACAAGTTTGCACACTGTACTCCTCTAATTGTGAGGTCTGCCGAATGATTGGTCTCTGAGATGGACAGAGAAGCTGAAGGCTCCTCTGCATAATAGGAACAAGAACTTGTGGTGTGAGTTCCACTAAGACCATGGCCATGTGACAGATAAGTGCTTCGCCTTGAAGGATGAAATCGAGAAGATGTTGAAAACTAGAAAGTTGAGGAAGTATTTCGACGGTAAGGCTCCTAAGAGGGGAAGAGGTGACCCTAAAAAGAAGAGAAACGATAGATGTCGGGATGATACCACAGCGATAAGAGACGATGACTCAGATGGTGATGATGAGGACGATCTAGACCTCCCACCAAAAGAAGATAATGCCCCTGTGAAGAGGGTTGGAATGATCTCCTTTGGTGTTAACACCATATACGGAGGACTAGCAGGGGGTAGCTCTGAAGTAGCCGATCGTAAAGCCCATGTGGCAGAGGCTAAGTTAGTCACCAAAGTAGAGGTTGTGAATCTGGCATCTTCAGAGGCTAAGCAGAAGAGGAAGAAGGTAGATATGGATACTCTTATAGTTGGATTCTCCCGACTTGACTTCAAAGGTATCTTATCCACGCATGATGACCCTTTGGTAATAACAATAAGAGTTCATGGATGTGAGGTACATAGAATCCTCGTAGATGGAGGAAGTTCAGCGGACGTGATGTTCTAGCCCTATTTTAAGAGCCTATGCCTCAGCAGAGTTAGGCTGGTACCCTATCATCATCCGTTGATGGGCTTCAGTGGGGAGAAGGTCCATCCGATGGGTATGTATGAGATGGATGTAAGAATGGGAGATGAGTGGCCTAAGAGGTTGACCCGGAAGATCAATTTTTTCATTATGGATGAAAACATCTTCTCGGCTTACAACCTCATCATAGAATGAGTTGCCCTTAAGGAGTTTGAATTCGTGCCGTCAACGGTCCACCAAATGCTAAAATTCCCGACCCCCTATGGGGTAGGGGAAGTGCAGGGGGACCAAACCTCGGCACGAGAATTCTACTTCAACTCGGCGAAAGAGAGAGAGGCCCATAAGAGGGAAAAAAACACATATAAGATTGATACACTTGATCCTAGAGATGAAATAAAGTTGAAGAAAGGAGAAGTCGTGGGATAGGTAGAATCCATCGTACTCAATGAGGACGAACCCAAAAAAAATGTCCAAATTGGCAAGGCCTTTAAACCAAACATCAAAGAAGAGATAATAAGATTTTTGAAGAAGAGGCAGGGTGTCTTCGCTTGGAGCCACGCAGACATGCCTGGCATTGACCCGGAGGTTATGTGCCACAAACTCAACATGGCAGAAGATGCTAAGCCAATCAAATAAAAATGAAGAGTTTACTCCAGGGAAAAGTATGATGTCATCAGGGAAGAGGTCAGAAAGTTGGAAGAGGCAAAATTCATCAGGGAGGTCATATACCCAGAGTGGTTATCAAACGCCGCCATTGTGCCTAAAGCCAATGGAAAATGGAGGATGTGAGTAGACTTCACTGACCTGAACAAGTATTGCCCGAAAGACAGCTATCCCTTACCTTAGATTGATCATATGGTAGATGCCACGACAGGGCATGAGCTTATGAGCTTCATGGACGCGTATTTAGGCTATAATTAAATCTTCATGGATGCTGAAGACTCAGAGAAGATAGCCTTCATCACAGACAATGGGACATATTGCTATAAGGTCATTCCCTTCGGCTTGAAGAATGCAGGGGCCACGTATCAACGTCTTGTAAATAATATGTTTAAAGATCAAATTGGTAAGACCATGTAGGTATGTGTAGATGATGTGTTGACGAAGAGATTGAAGGCCTGCACTCACATAGCAGACCTAGAGAGAACTTTCGAAACCATGGACTTATATAGGATGAAACTCAATCCCGTCAAGTGTGTCTTTGGAGTAGGAGATGGAAAATTTCTTTGATTCATCATCAATTAGAGGGGAATAAAGGCCAACCACGAGAAGATCAAGGCTTTGCTTGATATGAAGATACTAAGAAGTATAAAAGACGTTCAAAGGCTCACTGGAAGAGTCGCTGCACTCAACAGATTTGTTTCAAGAGCCACAAAAAAATATCTTCCATTTTTTAAGGTGCTTAAAAAGGCCTTCAAGTGGGACGAAGAGTGTGACAAGGCCTTTAAGAATCTCAAGTCCTACCTCGGATCTCCCCTGATCTTATCCCGACCCATCATAGGGGAGAAGTTGTATGTTTATCTAGCAGTCTCAGAGTCAGCTATAAGCGCAGCCATAGTATGGGAAGACGATAGAGTACAGAGTTCGGTATACTTCAATAGTATGGCCCTTCAAGGGTCTGAACAAAACTATCCTCGGATGGAGAAGTTAGCCTACGATTTGATACACGCTTCTAGGAAGATAAAACCCTACTTCCAAGCCCACTCTATGGTCATCCGTACTGACTCCCCACTAAGGCAAGTCCTCCACAAGCCTGAGAAGTCAGGTAGATTGATGACCTGGGCCATCGAGTTGGGAGAATATGACCTTGTTTATCAACCTAGGGTGGCCATTAAAGGGCAAGAACTCGTAGACTTTGTTGTTGAGTTCACATGGGAAGAGGCTGAGGTTGATAATAATCCAGAGATTGCAGAGGGATCAAACACTAATGTCTTCCGAGACCCGGAAGAGTTTGTGTCCAGCAGAGAAAGAAACGGAATAGCTAAGAATGAGGAAGACATGTACCTTTCAAGCAAGGAACCCTGTCAGAGGGGATATTTTCTTCGAATGAAGATGTTTGGAACCTCTTTGTTGACGGGTCTTCTTGCGAAAGTGGAAGCGGTGCAGGGATGATACTATCAGCTCCGAATGGTACCGATGTTGCATATGCACTAAGGTTCAACTTTATAGCATCAAATAATGAGTTAGAATATGAGGCCTTGATAGCAGGCCTCTCCTTGGCAAAAGTTGTTAGAGTTGGCCGACTCCTACTTCACAGTGACTCGAGGTTGGTTGTCAACCAAGTACTTGGGGTATATGAGGCAAAGGATAAAAGGATGGCCAAATACTTGAAGAGGGTAAGAATGATGCTAGAAGGCTCCGAAGAGGTGAAGATGAATAGGGTACCTAGACAAAATAATAGCCATACAGATGCACTAGCAAGGTTGGCTTTGGTAATAAGGACAGACATCAGAAGGATAGTACCAGTCAAGATCCTACTCAAATCGACCATTGAGGAAGAAGAGGTTGCCAGTTGTTGCCTTAACTTAAACCTAGGAGAATCATGGATGGACCCCCTCATCAGATATATCAGAGAGGGAGAGCTTTCGAAATTGAATCTAGAAAGGAGGAAATTGAGGTACATAACTGCAAAGTTCTCAATAATAGGAGATGTCCTATATAAGAAAGGATTTTTGCTGCCTCTCCTCAGATGTGTCCATACCACAGATGTCCCCCACGTCCTACAGGATATACATGAGGTTTCTTTCTCCAGCCACATAGGAGGAAGACCTTTGGCCAATAAGATAATTACCCAGGGATACTAGTGGCCGACCTTAGCCAAAGATGCTGCAGCCTATGTGAAAAGGTGTGACAAATGTCAAAGATTCTCCATTATCCCCCATTAACCTATGACATCAATCAGTTCCCCTTAGCCATTCACAGTATGGGGGATTGACTTGGTAGGTCCTTTGCTAAGGGATGAGAATAATTATCGATTTCTAACAGTAGCGATTGATTACTTCTCCAAGTGGGTAGAGGCTGAGCCGATGATCATAATTACGGAGCATAAGACCTTTCAGTTCATCTGGAAGAGCATCATATGTACACATGGCCTTTCGAACACCCTCATGTCAGACAACGGAACCCAGTTCAATAATTCTTCGTTGGAGAAATACTATGAGAGGGTCGGGATCAAGAAATTTTTCTTTTCTCCTGGCTGACCTCAGGAAAATGGTCAGACCGAAGTCACGAACTGAACAATCCTTGATGAGATTAAGAAGAGGTTGGAAGAAGCTTGTAAAACGTGAGAATTACGTGTGATAATTGATTAACTTCGCAAATTTCTAATTTGACACACTTATTTAATTCCAGCCCCTAATCATGCATCTAAGTGTCAACCCATAAACAAATAAAGCAAGCGACACAAAATTAAGGAAAAATTCCCGATGGGCAAAACCTTTTATTTCTAGAACTTTGAATAATTTACAAGAACATTGACTTACATACAACCTGATAATCGCCCACAAGTGTAACGCACGGTCTCTTCGGTAAACCTTAAAAGCAACGGCTAGAAACAGTGTCGGCTGGAATCTCCCGCAGGAACTCCAGATGGTCAGCAATGAAGAAGAGAGACGGCTTCTCCACAAGAGGTTAACAATAGCAAAGCTTGTGTTCTAGGGTTCCAAAAGATTCACAAAAGTAATTGGGATTTTTTGTGTGTGAATCAAAAAGAGTCTTGGGAATCAAAAAACGGTGAAGACTTAGAGTATTTAGGGCTCTGAAAATCGTCTTGAAAAGTCTTAGAAAACAACTCCCCGAAGTTGGTTTAAATAAGAAAACTTTGAGCCTAAAAAATCTCGAACAGATCTGGCCGAATTTATCCCAGGCGGATCGGTCCGGCTTGGAGGCGGATCGGTCCAACCTCGGATCAGTTCTTTTAAAATATGGCTTTATCGGTTCGCTACCAGTCCGGGGTCTACTGGATCTTCAGCAAGGCAGATCGGTCCGGGTAGAGGGCGGAGCGGTCAGGAGGCGGATCGGTCCGGCTTCCCAGAAAACAAAAAAACTTTTAAAAGCCTCATTTCTCTTGAAAAAACTTACTTCTAATTTTTATAAAAAACATTTTATAAAAATTTCCCAATACTAAATATGAACTTTAAGGAACGTAAAAACAAAATTTTACCAAGTTCATTCGCGCAGAGGCTATGATGTTGAAGACACTTTGATATTCGGATCCGTTGATGTAGATGCGATTTTGAGTTTCTTCAACGGTGTAACGGCGTACGACATACAAATTGATAATGGGCAAAAATGTCCTTACAAAGCTAAGGGGAGATTGACAGAAGAGGTTTATGCTGTGTTATGGGCCTATAGAATAACGACTAAGACACTAATGAGGGAGACCCCATTTATGTTAGCACATGGCTCAGAAGTCGTTCTTCCAACAGAAGTAAGACTCCCCACTCACAGAGTTCAGACCTATGACCCTGAGAAGAATGGGGAAGAGAGAAGACTTGACCTATATTTGATTGAGGAAAGAAGGGAAGACGCTGAGATCAGACAGGTAGCCTACCAGCAGAGAACAGCAAAGTTCTACAATCAAAGGGTGAAATTAGGACCTATAGTTATAGGAGACCTAGTGCTGAAGAAGACATTGCAGAAGACAAACAAGCTTCACCAGAATTGGCATGGCCCTTATAAAGTGCTCGATGAGGTTGCAGTCGGTACCTATCGATTAGAAAATCTCAAAGGGGAACCTTTCTCCAATCCATGGAATGCTGATCACCTGAATAAGTATTACATATGATGTTGCAATTGTTTCTATGTAAATGTATCATTATATGAAGAGGATATTAATGAGAAGAGAAGTTCATGTGTAAATTCTTTGTTTCATCATGCTTTAGTAGTGAAATTTATGAGGTTAAACATCATAATTTGGTGACCTCGGACCTTAAACATCATAATTTGGTGACAAGGCCTGAGGTGAAACATCATAGTTTGATGACCTCAGACCTTAAACATCAGTAATTTGGTGAAATTTATGAGGTTGAACATCATAATTTGGTGACCTCAGACCTTAAACATCATAATTTGGTGACAAGGATTGAGGTGAAACATCATATTTTGACGACCTCAGACCTTAAACATCATTAAATTGGTGAAATTTATGAGGATAACATCTTAGTTTGATGATCCTGAACCTTGAACATCATTAATTTGATGAAATTTATGAGGATAACATCTTAGTTTGATGACCTCCGACCTTAAACATCATTAAATTGGTGAAATTTATGAGGATATCATCTTAGTTTGATGACCTCAGACCTTGAACAACATTAATTTGGTGAAATTTATGAGGGTAACATCTTAGTTTGATGACCTCAGACCTTAAACATCATTAATTTGGCGAAATTTATGAGCATAACATCTTAGTTTATTGACCTCAGACCTTAAACATCATTAATTTGGTGAAATTAATGAGGGTAACATCTTAGTTTGGTGATCTAAAACCTTAAACATCATAATTTAGTGATAAGGCCTGAGGTAAAACATCATAGTTTGATGACCTCAGACATTAAACATCATTAGTTTGGTGAAATTTATGAGGATAACATCTTTGCTTGATAACCTCGGACCTTAAACATCATTAATTTGGTGAAATTAATGAGGGTAACATCTTAGTTTGGTGACCTCAAACCTTAAACATTATAATTTGGGGATAAGGCCTGAGGTAAAACATCATAGTTTGATAACCTCAGACCTTAAACATCATTAATTTGGTGAAATTTATGAGGATAACATCTTAGCTTGATAACCTCGGACCTTAAACATCATTAAATTTGCGAAATTTATGAGGATAACATCTTAGTTTGATGACCTCAGACCTTGAACATCAATAATTTGGTAAAATTTATGAGGGTAATATCTTAGTTTGATGACCTCAGACCTTAAACATCATTAATTAGGTAAAATTTATGAGGATAACATCTTAGTTTGATGACCTCAGACCTTAAACATCATTAATTTGGTGAAATTAATAAGGGTAACATCTTAGTTTGGTGACCTTAGACCTTAAACATCATAATTTGGTGACAAGGCCTGAGGTGAAACATCATAGTTTGATGACCTCAGACCTTAAACAACATTAGTTTGATGAAATTTATGAGGATAACATCTTAGTTTGATGACCTAAGACCTTGAACATCATTAATTTGGTGAAATTAATGAGGGTAACATCTTAGTTTGATGACCTCAGACCTTAAACATCATTAAATTGGTGAAATTTATGAGGGTAACATCTTTGTTTGATGACCTCAGACCTTAAACATCATTAAATTGATGAAATTTATGAGGATAACATCTTAGTTTGACGACCTCAGACCTTAAACATCATTAAGTTGGTAAAATTTATGAGGATGGCATCTTAGTTTGATGACCTCAGACCTTGAACATCATTAATTTGGTGAAATTTATGAGAATAACATCTTAGTTTGATGACCTCAGACCTTGAACATCATTAAATTTGTGTAATTTATGAGGATAACATCTTAGTTTGATGACCTCAGACCGTAAACATCATTAAATTGGTGAAATTTATGAGGGTAACATCTTAGTTTGATGACCTCAGACCTTAAACATCATTAAGTTGGTGAAATTTATGAGGATAACATCTTAATTTGATGACCTTAAACCTTGAACATCATTAATTTGGTGAAATTTCTGAAGATAACATCTTAGTTTGATGACCTCAGCTCTTGAACATCATTAGTTTGGTAAAATTTATGAGGATAACATCTTAGTTTGATGACCTCAGACCTTGAACATAATTAATTTGATGAAATTTATGAGGATAACATCTTATTTTGATGACCTCGGACCTTAAACATCATTAAGTTGGTGAAATTTATGAGGATAGCATCTTAGTTTGATGACCTCAGACCTTGAACATCATTAATTTGGTGAAATTTATGAGGGAACATCATAGTTTGATGACCTCGAACCTTAAACATCATAATTTGGTGACAATGCCTAAAATGAAACATCATAGTTTGATGACCTCGGACCTTAAACATCATTAATTAGGTGAAATTTATGAGGATAACATCTTACTTTGGTGACCTCAGACCTTAAACATAATTAATTTGGTAAAATTTATGAGGATAACATCTTAGTTTGATGACCTCAGACCTTAAAACATCATTAAATTGGTGAAATTTATGAGGATAACATCTTAGTTTGATGACCTCAGACCTTAAACATCATTGGTTTAGTGAAATTTATGAGGGCAACATCTTTATTTGATGACCTCAGACCTTAAACATCATTAAATTGGTGACAAGGCCTAAGGTGAAACATCACAGTTTTGTGACCTCAAACCTTATAGCAGTTTGGTGAAATTAATGAAGACACCATTATATTGAGACTTCAGACCTTAATACAAACACCATTGTATGACATATAAAACTATTCAAATGAGCATTCATCAAAAGAAGTAAAATCCTCTGAAGAGGATGATATAACATGAAGAAGTTAGAATTATAATCAAATTGTGCAAGAGAATGTTATCAAAGGTTATAAACATTTATAGATGAGAAACAAAAATCACAAGTGTAAAGCTTCACAAATCATGGTCTAGGTGTCTGCAGCCACAAGGTTGGTAACCTAGGCCCCATCATCTTGGCCGAAGTTGGTAACCTCGGCCCCATCATCTTGAGGGTTGGCATCCTCAATCATGGTAACTTCTAGCGGTGCGGTCTCTGCAGGAGCATCAGCTTCCTCCTCAACCTCTTATAAGGCCTGAGCAAACTGAGGGTTAGTAAAACCCAGGCCAATGAAGTCCGAGGCTGCCAGGCTCCCTAATTCTTTTTCCTTGTGGGCCGCTCATTTACTTGTAGCTTTAACACCTCTTTTAAGGTATTCGAAGCAAAGGCCAATAAATTGGTCGGATACCTTATAGTCAGCCAAAATCTTCTCAGAGGCATCCTCAAGGGAAGCTTTCACTGCAACATCAACCTTTTGTTAAAAAACGTCATCCTTGGCCTTCAGGGAAGAGGTGTGGTCCTTCTAGAGCTTAACTATGTCCCTCTCCCTCTGCTTCACCTTGTTCTCAGATCCCTCCAAAGCGGTCTTCAGACGTTCAACTTCAGCATTTAGAGAGGCCTCCACCTTCTGGGCCTCTCTTCCCTTTTCAATAAGGGGCAACTTCCTCAGGGTCTAGTCAACGAACTGGTTCATAGACAGTATACCCTATAATACAAAGTCAGATGTATGAGATCAAAATAACCCAAATAAAGGATGAGGTTACACTTAGAGATAAAAAAGATAAAATATCTACCTGGATAGACCTGTGAAGGCAAAACTCGGCTAGCAGAGGGGAATCTATAGAGAGTAAGAAGCGCTTGTCAGTATCGGTCATCGCAGAGACGATGGCATCCATTGCCTTCAAACTATGACCTATCAGGCTATCACTGATCTTCAGCTGCTCTAGACGAGCAGCCAATGCGTCATAAGAGGATATTGGGATGGCCTTTTGGTGTTTACTCGGCCTCTGATCTTCCGAGTCAGTGGAGGGTTTAATTTTCTTGGTAGCATCAGCTTTGGATGTGCCGATGTTCTACTTAGGTGGAGGAGGGGTTGCATTATGCCCTACTTTCTTTATCAGCTTGACAAGTCTTGGGGCTGACATCTCCCAAAGCTCGTCACAGATATCTTCTGGGCATTCTGCATAGAGAAAACATCTGAGTTAATAAATCAGAGGTATGAGAACTCAGAGGTACAACTTGTAAAAATATAACACTTACAAAGCTCGGTAAGATGACTCCCACCCAAGACAGTCTCAGAGAGGTAGTAGAGGGTCATCAGATGCTCATACTTGACTAGCCAACTAAGCTCCACCTAATCTTGAAGATCTTTGACTTTTTTTAGGTTATCCTGGCGTAACCCAGAGTTGTCTTTGGCAGATAATGACAATTTTCCCCACCTCAGAGGGGTCTTCGGCTCTAGTGATGAAGAGGGGGCACAAGTAACGAATTCCCATGCCCCTAAGACGAAGAAGTATCGTGGTTTCTAGTTATGATTTGAGGTCTGGATAACCAACAACATCTTCTTATCAGACTTCCTAGCTAGGAAGTGGTAGTAGCTCGGGTGGTTTCTGGCAGAGGATGGCATGTAGCCCCCTATGAAGACCATGATAGGAAGGTCTGAGTGATGGACTTCCCTCCAAAGGATGATAGCTCCAATCATCACCCTCCAAGCATTGGGGGAATTGGGATGGGGCAGGTTAATATGGGACAATATGGCTCTAATTGTTGGATACATGGGGAGATAGAATCCTAACTTAAACATCTACTCATATACATAGATTCCCCCGTCTCGACCACCAAAGGCCCTCTCATCCCTCAGAGGTATCCTAAGCTTAATAGAAGGACCTATGGAATAGAGTTGACTAAAGGCTAAAAGGTCGTACTCACTAATAATACTCTCTATCTCAGCTGCCTCCGAGGTATCAATGTCACTCTCATGACCGTCATCCTCATACCTAGCAACATCGGCCTGGGCAGGTGTAGGAACACCTCCGAGGAACCTCTGAACGAACTCAACCCCTGTGGCGACCGATAGGGGAATATGATCAATAGGTGGTGGGATAGCCACACTCGGCCCCATAACTTCAACATCGAAAGAAGTCCGTGAAGTGCTGGAACCGTTGTGGGATGAGGCACGACTTTGGACCTCAACCTGATCAGGGACCTGATCTTGCCTAATGGAGAAATCCATTGCCTCTTGGAATGAATCTACAAACATAGGGTATAAGGTAGACGACTCAGGCTCAGACATGAGAGAGTGATCAATCGGATCCTCTGATGGCTCAGCAGTCTCGACTGGTTCAGGGTATGCCACCTTAAGAGGTGGGGGAAAAATAGGTCTGAGGGGAAAGGCCTCAGCCCTACGAGCTTCCTCTTGGGCTAGCTCTATCTGCCTAATTTTTGTGAAAGTCGTCTCTCTAAGAGAAGGGAAATCCTCAATAAGCTTATACAGAGGTCTGAGCATAGGAGGACAAGACTACACTTAGGACTCTAAACCACAAATAAATAACTTGGCAAAACCTAAGCTAAGGATCAAACGTGGTTATTTGAAAGATTTCAAATCAAGAACAGTCAACAACAGCCCACCAGACAACTCATAAGTCCACCAGAAAACTCATAAGCTCATCGAAAAACCTAAGCTACCACTGAAAAATGCATGAAATGGAAATAAAGGGATAAAATGGAAAGACGAGATGAAAATAGTACCTGAGGGAGTGCGAGATGAGGAATAGAAGGATTAAGAACAAAAAAATTTCCAAAACCCAATAGCGATGGAGCTCTTGAAGAGAGAGAGAGAGAGAGAGAGAGAGAGAGAGAGAGAGAGAGAGAGAACACAGAAAACTCAGGCGGGAAAGTGAGAGAAATGAGGAGGAAAGAGAAGAAAAAGGGTTTAAACACCCAAACCATGCTGGCATAAATACCAAGGCCCATCATTGCCTTGGGAGCCCAAAATCCAATCATCATCATTATGCACTTATCAGGCACACTACCCACTTCAGCAGTTGACACTTGTTAAAGAAAGATTGGCGCAAAAGGAAGAACAGCCTCGGAGTTGCATACCCCTTAGTCACCAATTTTACATAGGTAACAAATGGCTAGGAGGTGATTGATATGCCCAAAGTGTACCTGCCAATTCAGAGACCTCAACCTCAGCATATATGACGGCTGAGGTAATAAGAGTTCAAGAATATCCATCAGTGACATCGTCTTACATCAGGTTGTCTACAGTCAACGTTCCATCAGCCAAGAACATCATCTTGTCTTGGAATAAGTCGAGGTCAACAAGGTCCTCGGAGTTCGTCTTTGATCAGGTCAGCCACAGCCGACGTTACCAATACCACCCTAATTCGATCATAGTCGATGTTACGTCGACCTCATACATCAACCTCGGTCAAGACTCAGCCGAGGTCAATAAGGACTCATGGGTTCAATCACTATTTAACACATTCATCAGCCCCAAATGACGTTGTAGTCATCAGCCGAGATCAATAATGTTGTGGGATCAATTTGGAAATGCTATCACCGGCCCAAGCTGACGTTATAACTCCTCCTGTCTTACCTCGGCTAGCCTACCTGGCCAAGATCATCATGAATAACCTTGGATAAAGCAACAGTCAGACTTCACCAACCGCGTACTCTTCCAGGATGAGGTTGTACCAGTCAAGGACAAGGCCGAGCAGTTGTAAGCATATGCAAGGTTAGGAACGTGTGGACATAATTAGTTATAACCAAATCAATCCCCTCACATGGCGAGAATATTTTGTCATCATTCTCTACATGTGACAGTGACAGATGTCTTCATTAGATTGGCTAAATCATCACACACATGCTCATTGCATGCATAAGGGTACATTACACCCCCCCCCCAAACACTATATATACTTGTGTTCTCCTGCCTTGAGAAGGATACGAAATTACAACCCTAGCTGAAACTCTGTCAAATTACACAGTAGAGAGAGAGCTTGAGAGATTATATCCATGGCCATTATTTCCTTCATTCAGTTATATTACTCACGCACACTCTTTGTGGATGTAGGCCAGATTGGCTGAACCACTTATATTTAAGTGTTCATCCTCTTCTCCTCATCTTAATCTCTTATATTTAGTATACTCTTGTGCTGCCATTGTTATCACTAGTTTGAGATTACAAAGACCTTGATCGGTGGTGCTATTTCCAGCATCATTAGCGATCAATTCCTACGAGTTACATTTGTCCCGTGTGAGGTGTTGCTGCACCTCACTGTGCCGTTTTCGGGGTGTTTTGATCTTTCACTCACTAACGACACGTTTTCAAGCCTAAGTGTAGATATTTTGAAAATAATCATCTGCTGTCGGACCGGGGGTCTTGTAACCATGCGGTCGATTACTACGAGTTACATTGGTTTCGTACGAGGTGTTGGCTCCTCTCATGGGGACGTTGGGGGTGTTTAGTGGTTTCTCCCTCTCACAACATATTTTTAAGCCATAGTTTAGTTATTCAAAAAAATGGTTCATGCTCTCGAACCGGGCATCCCATGTCCACGCAGTCGGTTCGTACGAGTTACATTGGTCCCGTGCGAGGTGTTTGCGCCGCTCACGGGGACGTTTGTAAGCTGTTTCGAGTTTTCGACATTTAACGACATGTTTTCAAGCCTAAGTGCATATATTCTAAAAATTGGTCTGTGCTCTCGAACTGGGGGTCCCGTGACCATGCGGTCGGTTCCTATGAATTACATTAGTCTCGTCCGTGGTTTTGTCACCGTTCACGGGGCCATTTCTTGGGTGTTTTGGGGTTTCACCCTCTAACGGCATGTTTTCAAGCCTAAGTGTAGATATTATGAAAATATGTTCATTCTCTCAAACTGGGGGGTCCCGTGTTGATGGAATCGATTCCTACGTGTTACATTGGTCCCGTGTGAGGCGTTTGCACCCCTCACTGGGCTGTTTGGGGAGTGTTTCTGTGTTTCGCACCCTAATGGCATGTTTTTAAGCCTAAGGTAGATAATCTAAAAATTATCACAATGTTGTCGAGCCGGGGGTCCCGTAACCACGCGGTCAGTTCCTACGAGTTACATTGGTCTCATGCAAGGTGTTGGCGCCACTCATGGGGTCGTTGGGGAGTGTCTTCGGGTTTCTCCCTCTCACGACATGTTTTCTAGCCTAAGTGTAGATATTCTAAAAATTAGTTCGAGCTATCAAACTGGGGGTCCCTTGGCGATGCGATCGGATCCTATGAGTTACATTGGTCCCATGAGAGGAGTTGGCGCCACTCACGGGGCCGTTTCGGGGGTGTTTCGTGGTTTCGCCCTCTAACGGCATGTTTTCAAGCCTAAGTGTAGATATTCTAAAATTTTGTTCATGTTCACGAAAATGAGGTCCCCTTATGACGCGATCAGTTCCTATGAGTTACATTTGTCCTATACGAGTTGTTGGCACCCTTCACGGGGTCGTTTGGGGGGTGTGTTAGTGTTTCACCGACTAACGGCATGTTTTCAAGCCTAAAACTAGATATTTTGAAAATAATCATCGTGTTGTCGGACAGGGGGTCCCGTGATAATGTGATCGGTTCTTATGAGTTACATTGTTCCCGTACGAGGTGTTAGAGCCGCTCACGAGGCCGTTGGGGAGTGCTTCGGGGTTTTTCCCTCTCACGGCATGTTTTCAAGCCTAAGTGTAGATATTCTGAAAATTGTCCTGTGCTCTCGTACCAGGGGTCCCGTGACCACGCTATCGTTCCTACGAGTTCCATTGTCTTGTGCGAGAGGCTCGCTCCACTCGCGGGGCCGTTTGTGGGGTGTTTCGAGGTTTTTCCCTCTAACGGCATGTTTTCAAGCCTAAGTGAATATATTCTGAAAATTGGTATGTGCTCTCAAACCGGGGGTCACGTGACCATGCAGTCAGTTCTTATGAGTTTCATTTATCCCATGTAAGGTGTAGGCGACGCTCACGGGGCTGCTTGTTGGGTGTTTCGGGGTTTTTCCCTTTAACAAAAGGTTTTCAAGCCTAAGTGTAGATATTCTGAAAATTAGTTCGTGGTCTCAAAACGGGGGTCCCTTAACCACGCGGTCGGTTCCTATGAGTTACATTGGTCCCGTATGAGGTGTCGGCGCCGCTCACAGGGCCTTTTTGGGCTTCGCCCTCTGACGGAATGTTTCTAAGCCTATGTGTAGATATTCTAAAAACTTATATGTGCTCTCGAACTGGGCATCCCGTGACCACACGTTCGGTTCCTACGAATTACAGTGATCCCGTGTGATGTGTTGACCTCATGGGGCCGTTTGGGGCGTGTTTCGGGGTTTCGCCCCCTAATGGCATGTTTTCAAGCCTAAGTGTAGATATATTGAAAATTATCATTGTGCTGTCAGATCGGGGGTCCCGTGACCATTTGATCGGTTCCTATGAGTTACATTGGTCCCGTGTGAGGTGTTGGCACCGCTCACGGGGACATTGGGGAGTACTTCGGGGTTCTCCCCCTCACGATATCTTTTCAAGCCTGAGTGTATATATTATAAAAAAATCCATGGTCTCATACCAGGGATCCCATGACGACGATGTCAGTTCCTACGAGTTCCATTGGTCTATTGCGAGGTGCTCGCGCCACTCGCGGAGCCATTTATGTGGTGTTTCGGGGTTTCAACCTCTAACGGCATGTTTTTAAGCCTAAGTGTATATATTATGAAAATTAGTTCGGGCTCTCAAATCGAGGGATATGTGACCACACGGTTGGTTCCTATGACTTTCATTAGTCTCGTGTAAGGTGTAGGCACCACTCACGAAACCGTTTGAGGGGTGTATCTGGCTTTCACCCTCTAACGACATGTTTTCAAGCCTAAGTGTAGATATTCTGATAATTATTACTGTGCTCTTGGACCGGGGGTCGGGTGACCAAGCGGTCGGTTCCTACGAGTTACATTAGTCCAATTCGAGGTGTTGGCGCCACCCACGGGGACGTTTCGGGGGTGTTTTGGTGTTTTGCCCCCTAACGGCATGTTTTCAAGCCTAAGTAGATATTCTGAAAATTATCATCGAGCTCTTGGATCGGGGGTCCTGTGACAATGTGGTCGATTCCAATGAGTTACATTGGTCCTGTACGAGGTGTTGGTGCTGCTCACAGGGATGTTGGGGTGCCGATATTCTAAAAATAAATCCGTTCTCTCGAACAGAGAGTCCTGTGAGCACACGGTCAGTTCCTACAAGTTACATTGGTACCATGCGAGGTGTTGGCACTGGTCACTGGGCCGTTGGAGGGTGTTTCGGGCTTTCTCCCTCTCACGAAATGTTTTCAAACCTAACTATATATATTCAGAAAATTGGCCCATGCTCTCGAACCGGGGGTCACGTGACCACGCGGTCGGTTCATATGAGTTACATTGGTCCCGTGCAAGGTGTAGGCGCTGCTCACAGGGCTGTTTGGGTGGTATTTCGGGGTTTCACCCTCTAACGAAATGTTTTCAACCCTAAGTGTAGATATTCTAAAAGTTGGTTCGGGCTCTCGAACCAGGGTTCCCCTAACGACGCGATCAGTTCCTACGAGTTACATTGGTCCCACGCGATGTGTTAGTGCCGCTGACGGGGCCGTTTCGGGGGCGTTTCGTGGTTTCGCCCTCTAACAGCATGTTTTTAAGCCTAAGTGCAGATATTCTAAAAATTATCGTTGTGATAACGGACCGGGGGTCCCATGACCATGCGGTCGGTTCCTACGAGTTACATTGGTCTCGTGCGAGGTCTTGGTGCTACTCACGAGGCCGTTGGGGAGAGTTTTAGGGTTTCGCCCTCTCACGATATGTTTTCAAGCCTAAGTGTAGATATTCTAAAAATTGGTCCGTGATCTCAAACTAGGGGTCCCGTGAGCACGCGGTCGATTCCTACGAGTTACATTGGTCCCGTGCGAGGTGTTGGCACCACCCATGGGGCCATTGGTGGGGTGTTTTGGGGTTTCTCCCTCTAATGGCATGTTTTCAAGGCTAAGTGGAGATATTCTGAAAATTGGTCTATGCTCTCGAACTGGGGGTCCCATGACCACGCAATTAATTCCTATGCATTACATTGGTCCCGTCCATGGTGTTCGCGTTGCTCATGGGGCCGTTTGTGGGGTGTTTTGGGGTTTTTCCCTCTACCGACATGCTTTCAAGCCTAAGTGTGGATATTCTAAAAATTGGTTCATGGTCTCGAATCGGGGGTCCCTTGACCTACCAGTTGGTTACTATGACTTACATTAGTCATGTACGAGGTTTCGATGATGCACACGGGGCCATTTCGGAAGGTATTTCAGGATTTCGCCCTCTAACAAGATGTTTTCAATCCAAACTGTAGATATTCTAAAAATTGGTACATGATCTCGAACCGAGCATCTCGTGACCACGTAGTTGATTCCTATGACTTTCATTGGGCCCATGCAAGGCCTTAGTGCCGCTCACGGGACCGTTTGCGGGGTATTTCTGTGTTTTGCCCTCAAACAACATGTTTTTAAACCAAAGTATAGATATTCGGATAATTATTGTCGTGCTCTCGGACCGGGGACCACGCGATTGATTCCTATGAGTTACATTAGTCCCGTGCGAGGTATTGGCGTCGCTCACAGGGCCGTTGGGGGGTGTTTCAGGTTTTCTCTCTCATGGCATGTTTTCAAGCCTAACTATAGATATTCTAAAAATTGGTTCGTGCTTTCGAATCGGGGGTCCCGTGACCACGCGATCAGCTCCTACGAGTTACATTGGTCCCGTGTGAGGTTTTGGCAACACTCATGGGGACATTTGGAGGGTGTTTAGTGGTTTCACCCTCTAACGGCATATTTTTAAGCCTAAGTGTAAATCTTCTTAAAATTATTATCGCACTCTCGAACTGGGAGTCCCGTTACCACACAGTCGGTTCCTATGAGTTACATTGGTCCTGTGTCAGGTGTTGGCGCTGCTCAGGGGGTCGTTTGGGGGTTGATTCAGGTTTCTCCCTCTAACGGCATGTTTTTAAGCCTAACTAAAGATATTCTGAATATTATAACAGTTCTCTCGAATCGAGCATGCCGTAACCACGCGGTCGGTTCCTACGGGTTACATTGGTCTCGTACAAGGTGTAAGCGCTGCTCACGGGGCCATTTGGGGGGCGTTTCAGGGGTTCGTCCTCTAACGATGTGTTTTCTAGCCTAAGTGTATATATTCTAAAAATTGCTTCGTGATTTTGATCGGGGGTCCCGTGACGACGCGGTCGGTTCCTACGAGTTACATTGGTCCCGTGCGAGGTGTTGGCGCCGCTCACGGGGCCGACGGGGGGTGTTTCAGGGTTTTGCTCTCTTATGGCACATTTTTAAGCCTAAACTTAGATATTCTTAAAATTATCGTCGAGCTCTCAGACTGGGGGACCCGTGACCATGCATTTGGTTCCTACGAGTTACATTGGTCCCGTGCATGGTGTTAGTGCCGCTCTGGGGTTTGTCCCTCTCATGGCATGTTTTCAAGCCTAACTTTAGATATTCTAAAAATTAGTTTGTGCTCTCGAACCGGGGTTCCCGTGACCACACGATCGGTTCTTACGAGTTACATTGGTCCCGTGCAAGGTTTTGGCACTGCTTACGGGGCCATTTTGGGGGTGTTTCAGGATTTCACCATCTAACAAAATTTTTTCAAGCCTAAGTGTAGATATTCTGAAAATTATAGCAGCACTTTCGAACTAGGAGTCCCGTGACCACGCGATCGATTGCTACGATTTACATTGGTCCCGTGCGAGGTGCTGGCGCTGCTCAGGGGGTCATTTGAGGGGTGATTCGGGTTTTTCCCTCTAACGGTATGTTTTTAAGACTAACTGGAGATATTTTAAAAATTATAACCGTGCTCCCGAATCGAGGCTCATGTGACAATGCGACCGGTTCCTATAAGTTACATTGGTCCCATGCAATGTGTAGGCGCCGCTCATGGTGCTGTTTGGGGGATTGTTTCGGGGGTTCTCTCTCTAACGGCATGATTTCTAGCCTAAGTGTAAATATTCTATAAACTGCTTCAAAATATCGAACCTGGGGTCCCATGACCATGTCGTCGGTTCTTACGAGGTACATTAGTCCAGTGCGAGGTGTTGGCGCCACTCACGGAGCCATCGGGGGGTGTTTCGGGGTTTTGCCCTCTCACCACATGTTTTCATGCCTTAGTGTAGATATTCTAAAATTTTGTTCGTGCTCTCGAACCGGGGGTCCCTTCACCAAGATGTCGGTTCGTATGAGTTACATTTGTTCCATGCGAGGTGTTGGTGCCGCTCATGGGGTCGTTTGTGGGGTGTTTCTTATTTTCATCATTTAACGTCATATTTTCAAGCCTAAGTGTAAATACTCTAAAAAATTGTCCATGCTCTCAAATCGGGGGTCCCATGACCACACAATCGGATCCTATTAGTTACATTGGCCCATATGTGGTATTTGTGCCGCTCATAGGGTCATTTGTGGGGTGTTTCGGGGTTTTGCCCTCTAACGGCATGTTTTCATGCCTAAACGTAGATATTCTGAAAATTGGTTCATTATCTCGAATCGAGTGTCCCTTGACCACGCGATCGGTCCCTATGAGTAACGTTGGTCCAGTACGATGTGTTCGCGTAGACCACGAGGCTGTTTGGGTGTGTTTTGGGGTTTTTCCCTATAACGGCATGTTTTCAAGATTAAGTGTGGATATTATGACAATTGGTACGTGCTCTCAAACCGAGGGTCTCGTGACAACACAATCATTTCCTACGAGTACATTGGTTCTATGCGAGTTGAAGGCATCGATCATGGGGTCATTTAGGGGGTGTTTTGGGTTTCGCCCTCAATCGTCATGTTTTCAAGCCTAAGTGTAGATATTCAGAAAATTATCACTGTGCTCTTGAACCGGGGGTCCCGTGACCAAGCGATGGGTTCTTACGAGTTACATTGGTCCCGTGTGAGGTGTTGGCAGTGCTCATGTCGCCGTTTCGAGGGTTCGCCCTCTAACGGAATGTTTCAAGGCCAAGTGTAGATATTCAAAAAATTGGTTCGTTCTCCCAAAGTGGGGGTCCCGAGATGACGCAATCGGTTCCTCTGAGTTATATTGGTCCCGTGCGAGGTATTGGCCCCTCTCACGGGGCTGTTTGGAGGTGTTTTGGGGTTTCGCCCTCTAATAGAATGTTTTCAAGCCTAAGTGTAGATATTCTAAAAATTATCACCGTGCTCTTGAACCGGGGGTCCCGTGACCACATGGTGGGTTCCTACGAGTTACATTGGTCTCTTGAAAGGTGTTGGCACTCCTCATGTGGCCGTTTCGGGGGTTCTCCCTCTAAAGGAATGTTTTTAAGCCCAAGTGTAGATATTCATAAAATTTGTTCGTGATCCCTAATAGGGGATCTCGTGACGACGTGATTGGTTCCTATGAGTTACATTTGTCCCGTGTAAGGTATTGGCCCCGCTCACATGGCCGATTGTAGGGTGTTCGGGATTTCACCCTCTAACGGAATGTTTTCAAGCCTAAGTGTAGATATTATAGAAATTATCGCCGAGCTCTCAGACCGGGCATCCCTTGACCACACGGTCGATTCCTACGAGTTACATTAGTCCCCTGCGAGGTGTTGGATCCACTCACGGGGCCGTTGGGGGGTGTTTCTAGGCTTCGCCCTCTCACAACATGTTTTCAAGCCTTAGTGTAGATATTCTAAAAATTGATATGTGTTCTCAAACCGAAGGTCCCGTGACCACATGATCGGTTCCAACGAGTTACACTGGTCTCGTGCGAGGTGTTAGCTCCGCTCATGGGGCAGTTTGTGACGTGTTTTGGGATTTCGCTCTCTAACGGCATGTTTTCCAGCCTATGTGTAGATATTCTGAAAATTGGTCCGTGCTTACGAACTGGGTGTCCCGTGACCATGCAGTCAGTTCCTATGAGTTACATTAGTGTCGTGCAAGGTGTTGGTGCCGCTCACGGGGCTGTTGGGGGGTGTTTCGGGGGCTCACCCCCTAACGGTATGTTTTCAAGTAAAAGTGTAGATATTATTAAAATTATCTTTGTGCTCTCTAACCGGGCATCTCGTGACCACGCGATCGATCCCTATGAGTTATATCTGTCCCATGTGAGGTGTTGACGCTGCTCACAGGGCCGTTTACGGGGTGTATCTCGGTTTCATCCTCTAACAACATGTTTTCAAGCCTAAGTATATATACTCTGATAAATACTAACGTGCTCTTGGATCGGGGGTCTGGTGACCACACGATCGGTTCCTACGAGTTACATTGGTCCCGTGCGAGATGTTGGTGCCATTCATAGGGCCATTTGGGTGTTGTTTCGGGGTTTCTTCCCTAACGGCATGTTTTCAAGCCTAAGTGTAGGTACTCTTAAAATTCTCATCGTGCTATCAAACCAGAGGTCCCATTACCATGCGGTCGGTTCCAATAAGTTACATTGCTCCCGTACGATGTGTAGGGGACACTCACGGGGCCGTTGGGGGGGGGGTCAGGGTTTCGCCATCTCACGGCATGTTTTCAAGCATGTGTATATAATCTAAAAATTGTTTTGTTCCCTCAAATCGGGGGTCCCGTGACCACGCGATCGGTTCCTACGAGTTACATGGGTCTCGTGCAAGGTTTTGGCACTGCTCACGGGGACATTTGGGCGTTGTTTCGGGGTTTCACCCTCTAACGGCATGTTTTCAGGCCTAAGTGTAGATATTCTAAAAATTGTTTCACTCTCAAACTGGGAGTCCCATGACCATGCGGTCGATTCCTACGAGTTACATTAGTCCCATGCGAGGTGTTGGCGTCGCTCAGGGGGTCTTTTAGGGGCTACTTTTGGTTTCACCCTCTAACGGCATGTTTTCAAACCTAAGTGAAGATATTCTAAAAATTATAACCGTGCTCTCGAACCCACGCGATCGGTTCGTACGAGTTACAATGGTCATGTGCAAGGTGTAAGCACCGCTCACGGGGCCGTTTGGGGGGTGTTTCGGGGTTTCTCCCTCTAACGTCATGTTTTAAAGCATAAGTGTATATATTCTAAAAATTGGTATGTGCCCTCGAACCGGGCATCCCGTGGCCACGCGGTCGGTTCCTATGACTTACATTTGTCCCGTGTGAGGTGTTGGCACCCCTCAGGGGGCCATTTGCGGGGTGTATCGTGCTTTCACCCTCTAACGACATGTTTTCAAGCGTAAGTGTAGATATTCTGATAATTATTATAGTGCTCTCAAACCTAGGGTCCCGTGATGAAGCGATCGGTTCCTATGAGTTACATTGGTCATGTAGGAGGTGTTGTCCCTGCTCACGGGGCCGTTTGGAGGGTGTTTTGGGGTATCTCCCTCTAACGACATGTTTTCAAGCCTAAAATTGGATATTCTGAAAATTATCATCGACCTCTCGAACCTGGGGTCCCGTGACCACGCGATCGGTTCCTACGTGTGACATTGGTCCCGTGCGAAGGGTTGGCTCTTCTCCCAGGGTCGTTGGGGTGTGTTTTGGCGCTTCGCCCTCTCACGGCTTGTTTTCAAGTCGAAGTGTAGAAATTCTAAAAATTGTTTTGTGCTCTCGGACCTGTGGTCCCGTGTTCACGTGGTCAGTTCCTACGAGTTTCATTGGTCCCGTGCGAGGTGTTGGCGCCCCTCAGAGGGCCGTTTGGGGGTTGTTTTTGTGTTTCGCTCACCAACGGAATGTTTTCAAGCCTAAGTGTAGATATTCTGAAAATTAACACCATGTTGTCGTACCGAGGGTCCCGTGACCTCGCGATCGTACCGCTCATAGGGCCGTTTCGCCCTCTTACGACGTGTTTTCAAGCTTAAGTGTAGATATTCTGATAATTATCACGCACTCAGACCGGGGGTCCGATTACTACGTGATCAGTTCCTACGAGTAACATTGGTTATGTATGAGTTGTTGGCAATGCTCACGGGGCCGTTTGGTCAGTGTTTCAGGATTTCCCCCTCTAACGGCATGTTTTCAAGCCTAAGCTTAGATATTATGAAAAAATTATCGTTGTGCTCTCAGACATGGGGTCCCGTGACCATGCGGTTGGTTCCTACGAGTTACGTTGGTCCCGTGCGAGGTGTTGGCACTGCTCACGGGGTCATTGGGAGGGGAGGTCGGGGTTTCACCCTCTCACAAAATGTTTTCAAACAAAACTATAGATATTCTGAAAATTGGCCAGTGCTCTCGAATCGGTGGTACGGTGACCTCGCGGTCGGTTCCTATGAGTTACATTGGTCACGTACGAGATTTTGGCCATGCTCACGGGGCCATTTGGGGAGTGTTTTAGGGTTTCACCCTTTAACGGCATGTTTTCAAGCCTAAGTGTAAATATTCTAAAAATTAGTTCATGCTCTCGAATCGAGGGTCTCATGACCATGTCATCGGTTCGTATGAGTTACATTGGTCCCGCACGAGGTGTTGGTGCCACTCATGGGGCCGTTTGTGGGGTGTTTTTGGTTTTCGCAATCTAACAGCATGTTTTCAGGCCTAAGTGTAGATACTCTAAAAATTGGCCCGTGAGAGGTGTTGGCGCCGCTCACCTGGCCGTTTGTGAGGTCTTTTGGGGTTTCACTCTCTAACGGCATGTTTTCAAGCCTAAGTGTAGGTATTCTAAAAATTGGTCCGTGCTCGATTCGTGGGTCCCGTGACCACGTAATCGGATCCTAGGAGTTACAATAGTCCCATCCGTGGTGTTTGCACTGCTCACAGGGCCGTTAGAGAGGTGTTTCGGGGTTTTGCCCTCTAACGGCATGTTTTCAAGCCTAAATGTAGATATTATGAAAATTGATTCGTGCTCTCAAATCGGGGTTCCCTTGACCATGGGATCGGTTCCTACGAGTTACATTGGTCCGGTGTGAGGTTTTGGCACCACTCGCGGGTCTGTTTGGGGTGTGTTTCGAGGATTCACCCTCTAACAGCTTCTTTTCAAGTCTAAGTGTTGATATTCTGAAAATCGGTCTGTGCTCTCGAATCGAGGGTCCCGTGGACATGCAGTCGGTTTCTACGAGTTACATTGGTCCTGTGGAAGATGTTGTTGTCGCTCACGGGGCCATTGGGGTGTGTTTCGGGGGTTCACCCTCTGACCGTATATTTTCAAGCCTAAGTGTAGATATTCTAAAAATTATCGGCATTCTCTCGAACTGGGCGTCCTGTGACCGCGCGGTCAGTTCCTACGAGTTATATTGGTCCCATGTGAGGTGTTGGCGCTGCTCACGGGGCCGTTTACGGGGTGTATCTCGGTTTCATCCTTTAACGACATGTTTTCAAGCCTAAGTTTAGATATTTTGATAATTGTTACCTCGCTCTTCGACCGGGGCCCCGGTGACCACATGGTCGGTTCCTACAAGTTACATTGGTACCGTGCAAGGTGTTGGCGCCACTCACGGGGCCGTTTGGGGGGTGTTTCAGGGTTTTTGCCCTAATGAAAAGTTTTCAAGCCTAAGTGTAGATATTACGAAAATTATCGACTTGCTCTCAGGCTAGGGGTCTCGTGACCATGCGGCCAGTTCCTATGAGCTACATTGGTCCCTGCGAGGTGTTGTCACTACTCATGGGGCCATTTGGGAGTGTTTCGGGGTTTTCTCTTCTCATGGCATGTTTTCAACCCATAGTGTAGATATGCTAAAAATTAGTTCAAGCTCTCGAACCGAGGGTGCCGTGACCATGCCCTCTATTCGTACGAGTTACATTGGTCCCATGCAAGGTGTTGGCACCACTCATGGGACCTCTTGTGGGGTGGTTCGTGTTTTCGCCATCTAACGGCATGTTTTCAATCCTATGTGTAGATGTCCTGAAAATTGATCCATAAGAGGTGTTGGCGCCGCTCACGGGGCCATTTATGAGTTGTTTCGGGGTTTCGCTCTCTAACGGCATGTTTCAAGCCTAAGTGTAGATATTCTAAAAATTGGTTCGTACCCACGAATCGGGGATCCCATAACCACGCAATCGAATCCTATGAGTTACATTAGACCCGTCCGAGGTGTTTACGTCGCCCACAGGGCCGTTTGTGCAGTGTTTCGGGGTTTCTCCCTGTAACGGCAAGTTTTCAAACCTAAATGTAGATACTCTGAAACCAGGGGTCCCTTGAACACAGGATCGGTTCATATGAGTTACATTGGTCATATGAGGGGTGTTAGCGCCGCTCAGGGGGCCGTTCGGGGTGTGTTTTGGGGTTTCACCCTCTAAGGGATTGTTTTTAAGCCTATATGTTGATATTATGAAAATTGGTCCATGCAATTGAACCAGTGGTCTTGTGACCACACGATTGGATCCTACGCGTTACATTGCTCCCGTGCGAGGTGTTGGCGCTCCTCACGGGGCTGTTAGGGGGTGTTTCTGGGTTTCTCCCTCTATCGGCATGTTTTCAAGCCTAAGTGTAGATATTTTGAAAATTATCACCATGCTCTCGGACTGGGGGTTGGATGACCACGCAGTCAGTTCCTACGAGTTACATTGGTCCCGTGCGAGGTTTTGGCACAGCTAACGGGGCCATTTGGTAGGTGTTTCGGGGTTTCACCCTCTAACGGCATGTTTTCAAGGCAAGTGTAGGAATTTTGAAAATTATTGCCACAATCTCCAACTGGGAGTCATGTGACCACGCGGTGGTTTTCTACGAGTTTCATTGGTCCCGTGCGAGGTGTTGGCACCGCTCATGGGGTCCTTTGGGGGTGTTTTGGGTTTCGCCCTCTAACGACATGTTTTCAAGCCTAAGTGTAGATATTTTTAAAATTATCGTCGTGCTCTTGAATCGGGGGTCCCGTGACCACGCGGACGGTTCCTACGAGTTACATTTGTAAGGACATAAATTTCCAATTGAGTCCCTATATTGTTTTGACTTAATTCCGTGAACAAAACTGTGTTTGTAATATGTCATAGGGAGAATTTTATTTTGTCCCGATCCCACTTGGTCTATGACGTATTGAAGAAATTGAAAACGTTGCGGTAAAGCTTCAAAGAAATAATCATGTCGATGTTTATTTGGTGCAAGTTTACTCATCTTCAAAGTTAATTTCATTCCGAGATCACTCAGGTATGAATGCGTATAATTAATGGTGCTCGGAATTATTTTATAAAAGATAAGGATGTAATTCTTATAAAGAAAAATATTTTTAAATGTTTTAAAAGTGTTTTAATGGTTTAAACTTCGTTTTATGATGATAAGCTCGAAATAGAGTTTGATTAATTTGAATCTCTTTGTTAAGAGACGTTTTTATCTGAAAGTCAAAGAAAGTCAAAATTTTGCAAGGTCGCTCGAACGACATTGGATCTCGTTTGAACGAGATACAATGTCGAGCGAACGACATGCTTAAGTCGTTTGAACGACGCGTTTTTTGAGGCGGTATTTAAATCCTATTTAAACAGTGTTTGCATCTTAATTTCGTAAGAGTGCTTTCTGGAAAACAGTTTTACAAACTAGAACCTTGTTTGCACATGTTTTCTAAGGTTTAAAAGTCTTAAACACATCCTTAGAGTTTGCAAAGATCTGAGTTATCATTCTTATATGTTTAAGTGATCTTGCGGCACCAAAGTTATTTGTTCTACACATTGAACACAAAGGGTTTTGCGGTGAAGAAGCGACGGACGTCGTGTTCGACATCGCAGACGTATCAAAGCCATATCGGTGGACACCGAGACATACGTGGACGCGTGTGTTGTGGACAGAGATCGTGGAAGACGGGTTTTCTACGTGGGCACTATTGAAGAATGGTTGAAGATCATAAGGAGCGTCAAGACCCGTGGGGATCGATTCTTAGTGTAAGGATAATTTGTCTTTGTAAAACCATTATTCATAGTGATTGTTTGGCTTGGGCCGTCCGAGGTTGTTTTCTCGTTTTGGGTTTTTCCTCGTACATTCGGCGTTGTGAGTATTCTTTACTTTACCTTACTTGCTTTAATCACTAGATGCATGTTTAGGATTAATCAAGATAAAATTAGTTTAAAGTAAGAATTTGGATTTCACAACTTGGTGGGTGCAAAATTAAAAGTTGGATCTTTTTTTGAAGAAAAAATTGGTTTTGTTGAAAACACACATATCGGGCCACTCACATCACTTTTCAACATTGGTCACGTGGAAGGTGTTGTCACCGCTCACGGGGCCTTTTGGGGGGTGTTTTGAAAGTTCTCCTTCTAATAACATGTTTTCAAGCCCAAGTGTAGATATTAGGAAAATTAGGTCGTGCTCTCGAACCGGGGGTCCCGTAATGATGCAGTCGGTTCTTATGAGTTACATTGGTCTCGTGTGAGATGTTGTCCCCGCTCACGGGGCCGTTTGGAGGGTGTTTTGGGGTTTCTCACTCTAACGGCGTGTTTTCAAGCCTAAGTGTGGATATTCTGAAAATTATCGTCAGCCTCTCGGACCGGGGGTCCCTTGACCACGCAATCGGTTCTTAAGAATTACATTGGTCCCGTGCGAGGTGTTGGCTCTGCTCACGGGGCCGTTGGGGTATGTTTCGGGGATTCTCCCTCTCGCGACACGTTTGCCAGCCTAAATGTAAAATTCTAAAAATTGGTTCGTGATCTCGAACCGGGGATCCCGTGAGCATGCGGTCTATTACTATGAGATGCATTGGTCCTGTGTGAGGTGTTGGCATCCCTCACGGGGCCATTGGGGAGGGTTTCGGGGTTTCGTCCTCTCATGGAAAGTTTTCAAGCCTCAGTGTAGATATTCTAAAAATTGGTCCGTCCTCTCAAACTGGGGGTCACGTGGCCACGCGGTCGGTTCCTATGAGTTACATTGGTCCCACACAAGGTGTCGACGCCGCTCATGGGGCCGTACGGAGGGTGTTTCAGGGGTTCTCCATCTAACGACATGTTTTCAAACCAAAGTGTAGATATTCTGAAAATTGGTCTGTGCTCTGGAATCGGGCGTCCCGTGACCACGCAGTCAGTTCTTACGAGTTGAATTAGTCCCGTGCTAGGTGTTCGCGCCCCTCATGAGGCCATTTGCTGGGTATTTTTTGCATTTCACCCTCTAACGACATGTTTTCATGCCTTAGTGTAGATATTATGATAATTACTATCATGCACTTGGACCAGGGGTCCGGTTACCATGCGTTCAGTTCCGACGACTTACATTGGTCTCGTGCGAGGTGTTGGCACAACTCACAGGGCCGTTTGGGGGGTTTTCGAGGTTTCTCCCTATAATGGCATGTTTTCAAGCGTAAGCTTATATAATCAAAAAATTATCGTCGAGATCTCGGACTTGGGGTCCCGTGACCATGCGGTATGTTCCTACAAGTTACATTGGTCCCATACGAGATGTTGGTGCCGCTCATGGGGCCGTTGGGGTTGTTTCGAGTTTCACCCTCTCACGGCATGTTTTCAAGCCTAACTATAGATATTCTAAAAATTGGTCCATGCTCTCGAACAGGGGGTCCGTGACCACGCGGTCGCTTCTTACGAGTTACATTGGTCACGTGCGAGGTTTTGGCTATGCTCACAGGGCAATTTGGGGGGTGTTTCGGGGTTTAACCCTCTAACGGCATGTTTTCAAGCCTAAGTGTAGATATTCTGCAAATTATTGGTGTGCTCTTGGACCAGGGTGACCACGCGATCGGTTCATACGAGTTACATTGGTCCCGTGCGATGTATTGGCATCGCTCCCGGGGCCATCGAGTGGTGTTTTGGGGTTTCACCCTCTCACGGCATGTTTTCAAACCTTAGTGTAGATATTCTAAAAATTGGTTCATTCTCTCGAACCGAGGGGCCCATGACCACATCATCCGTTTGTACGAGTTACATTGGTCCCTTACGAGGCGTTGGCATCGTTCATGGGGCCATTTGTGGGGTGTTTCGACTTTTTGCCATCTAACGACATGTTTTTAAGCCTAAGTGTAGATGTTCTGAAAACTGGTCCGTGCGAGGTGTTGGCGCCGCTCACGGGGCCGTTTGTGAGGTGTTTCGGGGTTTCGCTATCTAACGGCATATTTTCAAGCCTAAGTGTAGATATTCTAAAAATTGGTTCGTGCTCTCGATCCAGGGGTCCCGTGACCTCAAAATCGGATCCTATGAGTTACAATGGTCCCATTCGTGGTGTTTGCGCCACTCACAAGGCCGTTAGTGAGGGTTTTCAGGGTTTCGCCCTCTAACGGTATGTTTTCAAGTCTAAATGTAGATATTCTGAAAATTGATATGTGCTCTCAAACCGGGGGTCTCTTGACTACGGGATTGGTTCCTATGAGTTACATTGGTCTGGTGCGAAGTGTTAGTGTCGCTTAAGGGGCTATTTGGGTTGTGTTTCAGGGTTTCGTCCTCTAACGGCTTGTTTTCAAACCTAAGTGTTGATATTCTGAAATTTGGTTCGTGCCCTCAGACCGGGGGTCTCGTGACCACGTGGTCGGATCTTACGAGTTTCATTTCTCCCATGCTAGGTGTTGCCACTACTCACCGGGCCGTTTAGGGGGTGTTTCTGGCTTTTGCCTTCTATCGGAATGTTTTCAAACCTAAGTGTAGATATTCTAAAAATTATCGTTATGCTCTCAGACCGGGGGTCCGATGACCACGCCGTCGATTCCTACGAGTTACGTTGGTCCCGTGCATGGTGTTAGCACCGCTAACGGAGCCGTTGGGGAGTGTTTTGGAGTTTTGCCCTCTAGGCATGTTTTCAGGCCTAAGTGTAGATATTCTATAAATTGGTGCGTGCTCTCAAATCGGGGGTCACGTGGCCATGTGGTCGGTTCCTATGAGTTACATTGGTCCAGTGTGAGGTGTTGGCACCACTCACGGGGCCATTTGTGGGTTATTTCGGGGTGTCACCCTCTAACGGTATATTTTCAAGCCTAAGGGTAGATATTCTAAAAATTGGTTCGTGCTCTCGAATCGGGACTCCTGTGACCACGTGGTCGGTTCCTATAAGTTACATTTCTCCCTTCCAAGGTGTTTGCACCGCTCACGGGGCCGTTTGTGGGGAGTTTCGGGGTTTCGTCCTCTAACGACATGTTTTCAAGCCTAAGTATAGATATTCTAAAAATCAATCCATGCTCTGGAACCGGGCATCCCATGACCACGCGGTCAGTTCCTACGAGTTACATTGGTCCTGTTCTAGGTGTTCGCGTCGCTCGTGGGTCCATTTGTGGGGTGTTTCGAGTTTTCCCATCTAACGGCATGTTTTACAGCCTAAGTGTAGATATTCTAAAAAAGTGGTCCGTGCTCTTGAACTGGGGTCCCATGACCACACGATCGGATCCTATGAGTTACATTGGTCACGTTCGTGGTGTTTACGCCTCTCATAGAGTCGTTTGTTGGTTGTTTCGGTGGTTCGCCCTCTAACGACTTATTTTCAAGCCTAAATGTAGATATTCTGAAAATTGGTTCGTGCTCTTGAACCGGGTGTCCTTTGAGTACGCGATCGATTCCTACGAGTTACATTAGTCCGATGTAAGGTGTTCGCGTCGCTTATAGGGCCAATTGGGGTGTGTTTAGGGGTTTCACCCTCTAACGACATGTTTTCAAGCCTAAGTGTAGATATTCTTAAAATTGGTATGTGCTCTTGAATCGAGGGTCTCGTGACCACGCGATCGGATCCTACGAGTTACGTTGGTCCCGTGCGAGGTGTTGGCACCGCCTCCGGGCCGTTTGGGGGTTATTTCTAGGTTTCACCCTCTAACGACATGTTTTCAAGCCTAAATGTAGAAATTCTAAAAATTATCGTCGCACTCTCGAACTAGGAGTCCCGTGACCACTCGGTCATTTCCTACGAGTTACATTGGTCCCGTGCGAGGTGTTAGTACCGTTCATGGGGTCGTTTGGGGGTGGTTTGGGTTTCACCCTCTAACGGCTAATTTTCAATCCTAAGTGTAGATATTCTGAAAATTTTCACCATGCTCTTGAATCGTGGGTCCCATGACTACGCGGTGGCTTCCTACAAGTTACATGGGTCCCATGCGATTGGCGTCAATCACGGGGCCATTTGGGCGGTGTTTTGGGGGTTCACCCTCTAATGGATTGTTTCCAAGCCCAAGTGTTGATATTCAGAAAATTGGTTCGTGCTCTCAAATCGGGGGTCATGTGACAACGGGGTCGGTTTCTATGAGTTGCATTGGTCCTGTGCGAGGTGTTGGCCATGTTCACAGGGTAGTTTGGAGGGTGTTTTGGGGTTTTGCCCTCTAACGGCATGTTTTCAAGCCTAAGTGTAGATGTTCTGAAAATTATCGTCGAGATCTCAGACCGGGGGTCCCGTGACCACGCGGTCAGTTCCTACGAGTAACTTTGGTCCTGTGCGAGGTGTTGGCTCCCCTCACGGGGCCATTGGGGGTGTTTCGGGGCTTCTCACTCTCACGGCATGTTTTCAAGCCTAAATGTAGATATTCTGAAAATTAGTTCATGATCTCGAGCTGGGGGTCACGTGACCATGCACTCGGTTCCTATGAGTTTCATTGGTCCCATCTGAGGTGTTTGCGCTACTCACGAGGCCGCTTGTGGGGTGTTTCGGGGTTTCACCCTCTAACGGCATCTTTCTAAGCCTAAGTGTAGATATTATAAAAATTGTTCATGATCTCGAACCGAGGGTCCCTTGACCACGCGATCGGTTCTTACAAGTTACATTGGTCCGGTGCAAGGTGTTGGGGCCGCTCACAGGGCCGTTTGCACGTGTTTTGGGGTTTTATCCTCTAACAGCAAGTTTTCAAGCCTAAGTGTAGATATTGGGTTATTGGTTCGTGCTCTCGAATCGGGGGTCGCGTGACCACGCGGTCGGTTCCTACGAGTTACATTGGTGTCGTGCAAGGTTTTGCCACTACTCACGGGGCCATTTGGGGGTTGTTACGAGGTGTCACCCTCTAATGACATGTTTTCAAGCCTAAATGCAGTTATTCTAAAAATTATTGCCGCACTTTCGAACTGGGAGTCCCATGACCACGCGATCGGTTCCTACGATTTGCATTGGTCATGTATGATGTGTTGGCGCCGCTATAGGGGTCATTTGGGGCGTGTTTCGGCTTTCTCCCTCTAACTGCTTGTTTTCAAGCCCAAGTGTTGATATTCTAAAAATTATAACTGTGCTCCCGAACTGGGGGTCCCGTGACCACGCGATTGGTTCATAAACGTTACATTGGTCCCGTGCGAGGTGTTGGCGCCGCCCACGAGGCCGTTGGGGGGTGTCTCTGGGTTTCTCCCTCTCACGACATATTTTCAAGCCTAATTATAGATATTCTGAAAATGGGTTCGTGCTCTATAACCAGGGGTGCCATGATGACGTGATCAGTTCCTACGAGTTACATTTGTCCCGTACGAGGTGTTGGCACTGCTCACGGGGTTATTTGGGGGGTGTTTCAGGGTTTCTCCCTCTAACGGCATGTTTTCAATACTCGGTGTATATATCATGAAAATTATCATCGTGCTCTCGGATTGGAGGTCCCGTGATGACGCGGTCGGTTCCTATGAGTTACATTGGTCTCGTGTGAGGTGTTGGTGCCACTTACGGGGCCGTTTGGTGGGTGTTTTAGGGTTTTGCCCTCTAACGACGTGTTTTCAAGCCTAAGCTTAGATATTCTAAAAATTATAGCCGAGCTCTCGGACCTTCAATCCCGTGACAATACGGTCGGTTCCTACGAGTTACATTAGTCCCGTGCGAGGTGTTAGTGCCGCTCACGGGGCCATTGGGGGTGTTTCGGGGTTTCTCCCTTTCACATCATGTTTTCAAGCCTAACTGTAGATATTCTGAAAATTGGTCCGTGCTCTCGAACCAGGGGTACTGTGACCACGCAGTCGATTACTACGAGTAACATTAGTCCCAAGCGAGGTTTTAGCACTGCTCACAGGACCATTTGGGGGATGTTTCGGGGTTTCACCCTCTAACGGAGAGCTTTCAAGACTAAGTGTAAATATTCTAAATATTACTGGTGTGCTATCAGACCAGGGGTCCCATGACCACGCGATCGGTTCCTACGACTTTCATTTGTCCCGTGTGAGGTGTTGGCACCACTCACGGGGCCGTCGAGGGGTGAATCAGGGTTTCACCCTCTCATGGCATGTTTTTGAGCCTTAGTGTAGATATTCTTAAAATTGGTTTGTGTTATCGAAGCGAGGGTCCCGTGACCACACGAGAGGTTGCTATGAGTTACATTGGCCCCGTGCGAGGTGTTGGCGCCGCTCATGGGGCCATTTGTGGGGTGTTTTGGGTTTACACCATCTGACAGCATATTTTCAAGCCTAAGTGTAGATATTCTAAAAATTGTTCTGTGCTCTCGAACCGGGAGTCCCATTACCATGCGATCGGATCCTATTATTTACATAGGTCCCATCCATGGTGTTCGTGCGGCGCATAGGGCCATTTGTGGGGTGTTTAGGGGTTTCTCCCTCTAACGACATGTTTTCATTCCTAAATGTAGATATTCTAAACATTGGTTCATTTTCTCAGACCGGGTGTCCCTTGATCGCGCGATCAGTTCCTACAAGTTACATTGGTCCGGTGCGAGGTGTTCGCGCCGCTCACGAGGCCATTTGGGGTGTGTTTCCGGGTTTCTCCCTCAAAAGGAATGTTTTCAAGACTAAGTATAGATATTCTAAAAACTGGTTCGTTCTCTCGAACCGATGGTCCCGTGACCACGCGATCGGATCCTACGAGTTACATTGTCCCGTGCGAGCTGTTGGCGTCGCTCTCGGGGTCGTTTGGGGGTGTTTTGGGGTTTAATTCTCTAATGACATTTTTCAAGCCTAAGTGTAGAAATTCTAAAAATTATCGCTGCACTCTCGAACTGCGAGTCCCGTGACCACACGGTCATTTCCTATGAGTTACATTGGTCCCGTGTGAGGTGTTGGCACTGCTCATGGGGTCGTTTGGGGGGTGTTTTGGGTTTCGTCCTCTAACATCATGTTTTCAAGCCTAAGTGTAGATATTCTAGAAATTTTCACCGGGCTCTTCAACTGGGGGTGCCGTGACCATGCGGTGGGTTCCTACGAGTTATATTGGTCACGTGCAATTAGTGCCGCTGACGGGGCCATTTGGGGGTTTCACCCTCTAAGTGAATGTTTTCAAGCCCAAGTGTAGATATTCAAAAAATTGGTTCGTGCCCTTAAACCGAGGGTCCTGTGACGTCGTGATTGGTTCATATGACTTACATTGGTCCCGTGTGAGGTGTTGGCCCCACTCACGGGGTCGTTTAGAAGGTGTTTTGGAGTTTTTCCCTCTAATGGCATGTTTTCAAGCCTAAGTGTAGATATTCTAAAAATCATCATCGATTCTTATGAGTTATATTGGACCCGTACGAGGTGTTGGCTCCACTCACAGGGCCTTTGGGTGGTGTTTCGGGGATTCGCACTCTCACGACATGTTTTCAAGACTTACTGTAGATATTCTAAAAATTGGTTTGTGCTCTCGAATCAGGTGTCCCGTGACCACGTCGTCGGTTCGTACGAATTACATTGGTCCCGTGCGAGGTGTTGGCTCCGCTCATGGGGCCGTTTGCGAGGTGTTTCGGGTTTTTCCCATCTAACGGCATGTTTTCAAGTCTAAGTGTAGATATTCTGAAAATTGGTTCGTTCTCTCGAACCGAGGGTCCCATGACCATGCTGTTAGAGGGTGGTTTTGACGGTGCTCACGAGGCCGTTTGGGTGTGTTTCGGGGTTTCACCCTCTAAGATCATGTTTTTAAGCCTAAGTGTAGATATTCTAAAAATTGGTTCGTGCTCTCGAACCAGGGGTCGCGTGACCATGTTGTCAGTTCCTACGAGTTGCATTGGTCCCATGTGAGGTTTTGGCGCCACTCACGGGGCCGTTTGGGATGTGTTTCGGGGTTTCTCCCTCTAACGGCATATTTTCAAGCCTAAGTGTAGATATTCTAAAAATTGGTTTGTGCTCTCGAATCGGAGTTCTCGTGACCATGCGGTCAGTTCCTACGAGATACATTGGTCCCGTGTGAGGTGTTGGCTCCTCTCACAGGGCCGTTGGGGGGTGTTTCGAGGCTTCTCCCTCTCACAACATGTTTTCTAGCCTAAGTGTAGATATTCTAAAAATTGGTCTGTGCTCTCGAATCGGGCCTCTCGTGACCACACGGTCGGTTCCTACAAGTTAGATGAGTGCCGTGCGAGGTTTTGGCACTGCTTACGGGGCCATTTGGTGGTTGTTCTGGGGTGTCACCCTCTAACGACATGTTTTCAAGCCTAAGTGTAGATATTCTAAAAATTATCACTGCATTTTCGAACTGGGAGTCCCGTACCCACGCGGTTGGTTCTTAGAGTTACATTTGTCCTGTACAATGTGTTGGTGCCGCTATGGGGGTCTTTTGGGGGTGTTTTGGTTTTCGCCCTCTAACTTCATGTTTCCAAGCCTAAGTGTAGATATTCTGAAAATTATAACTGTGCTCCCGAACTGGGGGTCCCGTTACCACGCTGTTGGTTCCTACAAGTCACATTGGTCCCGTGCGAGGTGTTAGCGTCGCTCACGGGGTCATTTGGGGGGTGTTTCAGGGGTTCACCCTCTAACAGCATGTTTTCAAGCCTAAGTGAAGATATTATGAAAATGGCTTTGTACTCTAAAACCAAGGGTCCCGTGATGACGCAATTAGTTCCTCTGAGTTACATTTGTCCCTTGTAAGGTGTTGACACTACTCACGGGGCCGTTTGTGGGGTGTTTCAAAGTTTCTCCCACTAACGGCATGTGTTTCAAGCCTAACTGTAGATATTATGAAAATTATCATCGTGCTCTCGAATCGGTGGTCCCATGACCACGCAATCACTTCCTACGAGTTACATTGGTCTCGTGTAAGGTGTTGGCACCGCTCATGGGGCTGTTGGGGGGTGTATCAGGGTTTCACCCTCGTATTACATGTTTTCAAGCCTAAGTGTAGATATTCTAAAAATGGGCCTGTGCTATCGAATCGGGGGTCCCGTGACCACACGATCGGTTCCTATGAGTTACATTGGTCCCATCAGAGGTGTTGGCACCGCTCTCGGGACCGTTTGTGGTGTGTTTCTTGGTTTTTCCCTTTAATGGTATGTATTCAAGCCTAAGTGCAGATATTCTAAAAATTAGTTCGTTCACTCAAAGCGGCGGTCCCGTGACCACGCGGTCGGTTCCTACGAGTTACATTGGTCCTGTCCTAGGTGTTCGAGTCCCTCACGAGGCCCTTTGCTAGGTGTTTCTGGGTTTCACCCTCTAACGACATGTTTTCAAGCCTAAGTGTAGATATTCTGATAATTATTATCTTGCTATCGGACCGGGGGTTCGGTTACCACACGGTCAGTTCGTACGAGTTACATTGGTCCCGTGCGAGGTGTTGGCACCGTTCATGGGGTCGTTCGGTGGTTGTGTCGAGGTTTCGCCCTCTAACGGCATGTTTTCAAGCCTTAGTGTACATATTCTGAAAATTATTGGTGTGCTCTCGGACCAGGGGTCCCGTGACCACGTGGATGGTTCCTACGAAGTACATTAGTCCCGTGCAAGGTGTTGTCACAGCTAACGGAGCCCCTCTCACAGCATGTTTTCAAGCCTTAGTGTAGATATTTTAAAAATTGGTTTGTGCTCTCGAATCAGGGGTCCCATGACCACATCATCAGTTCATACGAGTTACATTAGTCCCGTGCAAGGTGTTAGCGCCACTCATGGGGTCGTTTGTGGGGTATTTTAGGTTTTTTTCCATCTAACGGCATGTTTTAAAGCCTAAGTGTAGATATTCTAAAAATTGGTCCATGCTCTCGAACCGAGGGTCCCATGACCACGCGATCGGATCCTTTAAGTCACATTGGTCCCGTCCGTGGTGTTTGCGCCACTCACCGGGCCGTTTGTGGGGTGTTTCGGGGTTTTGCCCTCTAACGGCATGTTTTCAAGCCTAAATGTAGATGTTTTGAAAATTAGTTCGTGCTCTCGAACCGGGTGACCCTTGAGCACGCGATTGGTTCCTAAGAGTTCCATTGGTCCGGTGCGAGGTGTTCACACCGTTTGGGGTGTGTTTTCGAGTTTTGCAATCTAACGGCATGTTTTCAAGTCTAAGTGTAGATATTCTGATTATTATTATCTTGTTCTCAGATCGGGGGTTCGGTTACCACCCAATCGGTTCCTACGAGTTACATTGGTCCCGTGCGAGGTGTTGGTGTCGCTCTTGGGGCCGTTTGGTGGGTGTTTCAGGGTTTCGCCCTCTAACGACATGTTTTCAAGCCTAATCTTAGATATTCTAAAAAAATTCATCGAGCTCTCGAACTTGGTGTCCCGTGACCATGTGGTCAATTCCTACGAGTTACATTTGTCCCGTGTGAGGTGTTGGCGCCGCTCACGGGACCGTTGGGGGGTGTTTTGGGGTTTCGTCCTCTCACGGCATGTTTTCAAGCCTAACTATAGATAATTTGAAAATTAGTCCATGCTCTCGAACCGAGGGTCCCGTGACCACTCGTTCGCTTCCTACGAGTTACATTGGTCCCATGCGATGTTTTGGCACTGCTCAAGGGGCTATTTGGGGGGTGTTTCGGGGTTTCACCCTCTAATGGCATGTTTTAAAGCCTAAGTGTAAATATTCTAAAAATTATTGGCGTGCTCACAGACCAGGGGGTCCCGTGACCATGCGATCAGTTCCTACGAGTTACATTGGTCCCGTGCGAGGTGTTGGCACCGTTAATGGGGCCCGTCGGGGGGTGTTTCGGGGTTTCGCCCTATCACAATATGTTTTCAAGCCTTAGTGTAGATATTCTAAAAATTGGTTCATGCTCTCGAATCAGGGGTCCCGTGACCACGCCGTCGGTTCACACGAGTTACATTGGTCCCGTGCAAGGTATTAGTGCCACTCATGGGGACGTTTGTGGGGTGTTTCGAGTTTTCGCCATCTAACAGCATGTTTTCAAGCCTACGTGTAGATATTCTGAAAATTGGTATGTGCTCTCAAACCGAAGGTCCCATTACCATGCGATCGAATCCTTTGAGTTACATTGGTCCCGTTCGGGGTGTTTGCGCCGTTCACTGGACCGTTTGTGGGGTGTTTCGGGTTTCACCCTCTAACGTCATGTTTTCAAGCCTAAATGTAAATATTCAAAAAGTTAGTTCTTGCTCTCGAACCGGGTGTCCCTTGAGCACGCGATCGGTTCCTACGAGTTACATCGGTCCGATGCAAGTTGTTCGCGCCGCTCACGGGGCCGTTTGGGGTGTATTTCAGCGTTTCTCCCTCTGACGGCATGTTTTCAAGACTAAGTGTAGATATTCTGGAAATTGGTCCATGCTCTCGAACCGAGGGTCCCGTGACCATGCGATCGGATCCTTCGAGTAACATTGGTCCCGTCTGAGGTGTTGTCACTGCTCTCGGGGCCGTTTGGGGAGTGTTTCGGGGTTTCACCCTCTAACGACATGTTTTCAGGCCTAAGAGTCAAAATTCTAAAAATTATCACCGCACTCTCGAACTGGGAGTCCCATGACCACGCAGTCGTTTCCTACGATTACATTGGTCCTGTACGAGGTGTTGACACCGCTCATGAGGTCGTTTGGGGGGTGTTTTGGGTTTCTCCCTTTAACGGCGTTTTTTTAAGCTTAAGAGTAGATATTCTAAAAAATTTCACCGTGCTCTTGAACCGGGGTTCCCTTGGCCTCGCGGTGGTTTCCTACGAGTTACATTAGTCTCGTACGATTGGCGCCGCTCACGAGGCCATTTGGGTGGTGTTTCGGGGGTTCACCCTCTAACCAAATATTTTCAAGCCTAAGTGTAGATATTCATAAAATTGGTTCATGATCTCGAACCGGGGGTTCGATGACGACGTGGTAGGTTCTTATGAGTTATATTGGTCCCGTGCGAGGTGCTAGCCACATTCGCGGGGCCGTTTCGAGGGTGTTTTAGGGCTGCTCCCTCTAACGGCATGTTTTCAAGCCTAAGTGTATATATTATGAAAATTATCATCGTGCTTTCGGATCGAGGGTACCGTCACCATGCGGTCAGTTCCTACGAGTTACATTGGTCCCGTGCGAGGTGTTGGCACCGCTCATTGGGGCGTTGAGGGTGTTTTGGGGTTTCTCTCTCTTATGACATGTTTTTAAGACTAAGTGTATATATTCTAAAAATTGGTATGTGCTCTCGAACCGGGGGTCCCGTGACCACGCGTGAGTTCCTATGAGTTACATTGGTCCCATGAGAGGTGTTAGCACCGCTCACAGGGACATTTGTGGGGTGCTTCGGGTTTCGCCCTCTAATGGCATGTTTAAAAGCATAAGTGTAGATATTCTAAAAATTGGTTCATGCTCTCGAATTGGAGGTCCCTTGGCCACACGATTGTTGTTACGAGTTACATTGGTCCTGTGTGAGGTTTGGCACCGCTCACAGGGCTGTTTGGGGTGTATTTCAGGGTTTCGCCTTCTAAGGGCATGTTTTCAAGGCTAAGTGTAGATATTATGAAAATTGGTTCGTGCTCTTGAATCGAGGGTCCTCTGACCACGCGTCCAGTTCCTACGAGTTACATTAGTCTCATGCGAGGCGTTGGCACCGCTCATGGGGCCGTTGGGGGTGTTTTGGGGCCTCACCCTCTAACGACATATTTTCTAGCATAAGTGTAGATATTCTAAACATTGTCGCATCACTCTCGAACTAGGAGTCCCCTGACCACGCGGTCATTCCCTACGAGTTACATTGGTCTCGTGCGATGTGTTGGCGCCGCTATGGGGGTCGTTTGGGGTGTGTTTTTTCTTTTTCCCTCTAACTGCTTATTTTCAAGGCCAAGTGTAGATATTCTGATAATTATATCCATGCTCTTGAACTGGGGGTCCCGTGACCATGCGGTTGGTTCCTACGAGTTATATTGGTCACGTGCGAGGTGCTGGCGTCGCTCACGCGGTCATTTGGGGGTTGTTTAGGGGGTTCGCCCTCGAACGGCATATTTTCAAGCCTAAGTGTAAATATTCTGAAAATGGGTTTATGCTCTAGAACCACGGGTCCCGTGACGACGCGGTCAATTCTTATGACTTACATTGGTCTCGTGCGACGTGCTGGCTCCACTCACGGGGCTGTTGGGGAGTGTTTTGGGGTTTCGCTCTCTCACGGCATGTTTTTATGGCTAAGTGTAGATATTCTAAAAATGGGTATGTGCTCTCGAATGAGGGGTCCCGTGACTACGTGATCGGTTCTTATGAGTTACATTGGTCCCGTACTTGGTGCTGGCACCACTCACAGGGCTTTTGGGGGGTTGTTTCTGGTTTTCGCCCTCTAACAGCATGTTTTCAAGCATAAGTGTAGATATTATAAAAATTATCATCGTGCTCTCAGACCGGGGGTCCGGTGTTCACGCGATCGGTTCCTACGAGTTATATTGGTCCCGTGCGATGTGTTGGCATCACTCAGGGGGTCAATTGAGGGCTTTTCCGGCTTTCGCCCTCTAACGGCTTGTTTTCAAGCCTAAGTGTAGATATTGTGAAAATTATAGCCATGCTCTCGAATTAGGGGTCCCGTGACCGCAGTTGGTTCCTACGAGTTACATTGGTCCCGTACGAGGTGTTGGCGTCGCTCACGGGGCCGTTTGGGTGTGTTTCGGGGGTTCGCACTCTAACGGCATGTTTTCATGCCTAAGTGTAGATATTCTAACATTTTATCCGTGCTCTCGAACCGGGATCCAATGACAACACGATTGGTTCCAACGAGTAAGATTGGTCCCGTATGAGGTGTTGTCGTAGCTCACGGCGCCCTTTGCGGGGCATTTATGGGTTTCTCCCTCTAACGACATATTTTCAAGCCTAAGTGTAGATATTCTGATAATTATTGTCATGCTCTCGAACTGGGGGGCCCGGTGACCACGTGGTCAGCTCCTACAAGTTACATTGGTCCCGTGGGTGGTTTTGACGGTGCTCACGGGGCTGTTTGGGGGTGTTTTGGGGTTTCACCCTCTAACGGCATATTTTCAAGCCTATGTGTAGATATTCTGATAATTATTAGTCACACTCTCAAACTGGGAGTCTAGTGACCACACGTTCGCACTACACCAAAATGGGAAAATTAGCTCCCTTTCAGTGCCTGCCTTGTCACGATCATTGACCGTGACAAAAAATACGCATTTTTTGTCACCGTCAATGACCGTGACAAGTCCGTGACAAGTACAGTTGTCACGGACTTGACACGGTCATTGACCGTGACAATTACATAAAGTTCTCGCAGTTAATGACCGTGACAAATTTGTCAAAAAAGAACCTTTCCCTTTTTTCCTCACCGATTTCTTTCCCTCTAATTTCTCTCTCTCTATGTGCTTCTCTCATCTCTCTCTCTACTTTCAGGTTGGTTTCTCTCTCTCTTACATTTATATATGTGTTTTTATGTGTGTGTGTGTATATATACGTGCATGTGTGTATGTGTGTGTGCGTGGGGGGGAGGGGGGGAGGGTGTGTGTGTTTGTGTGTGTGTGTGGTGGGGGGTGGGACTGTTTGTGTGGGGGGGGGGGGGAAGGGCAGGTATGGAGGTAGGGGGGGGGGGGGGCTGCGAGTGTGTGTGTCTATGTGCACGTGTGTGTATATGTGTGTGTAGTGTGAGTGTTTGTGCGTATGTGCGAGAGAGGGAAATTATGCGGGGCGTGTGACAAGGGTGGGGCTGCGTACGCGCGCGTGTGTGTGTGTGTGTGTGTGTGTGCATGTTTGTGGGTTAATTTTAGTAAGTAGTGTCCCTTGTAAACGAATTGATTGATTATTAATTTTTTTAGTAAATTAATATATGAAAGTAGGATTGCCCCTCATTGTAATTTAGTCAATTAATAATTGTATACTTTAATTGTTAGATTAATTGATGAAAAAAATTAATTGAGTAGATGAATTAGAAGGAGTACCGGATACACTTTTGTTGTTAACATTGCGGTTGTGTTATAGTGGATTGATGTTGGGTTGGTTAATTTTAAAAGTGGCATAACCACTGGATTATTGTCCATATAGGGGTGGGTTTTTCAACTTTTTTTGAAAATTACTTTGTATAACGAACAATATATATATATATATATATATATATATATATATATATATAGTATGATAATTAAATGAAACACACTTGAAACTACATATAGTGCGCATAGATACTAGCCTTCTAGTTCTTATGCGTACACATTCAATAGCCCTTAGACCCGTACGAGAGTCATTACCCCTGTAATGAGATCTCTCGAATTGTCATGTTTGGATAGTTTGGGACTGCATAATTTCTGTATAATAATATTCTTAGTGGATTAAAGTTGTTACTTTTGGAGGAAGTTCTACAGTCGTATCCTAATGGTCTCTGGGTACATACTAGATTGACAAGTGTAACTGTTATTTCAATTGATCAATTGAAATAACACTCACACTTGCCAATCTACGTTGTGTACTTGGAGAACTACGGGGATATGCTACCGAATTTCTCTCAAATCATAACAATATGCATGAGCTGTTAAGTATATTACAACAAAATATGGTCATGAATGGGATAGGACCACTCACCCTTTAGAGGAGATGGAGGAAATAGAAATTTCTATTATAAATTGAATTTAAATTTGAAATTTAAAAATCAAATATAAATAAGACATAATTAAATGAAACATACTATAAATCTAAGTTTTGTTTATACTAATCCATGAATATACGCTTCTTACCTTTAATAGGTGATTAGTTGTGGTAGCTATGATGGGATATCCAAAATACAAAGAGTGGATGGGTGAGACAAATAGAATGGGGGATGTGTTTCGCAGAGGTGCTAATGAATTTGTAAATTACGCAAAGAGATGTCATAATGATGAAGAGTTTTTGTGTCTGTGTGCTAGGTGTAAGAAGGGTAAGGTGTTTGAGTGGAAAACAGTTGAACTACATTTGTTAAGATCGGGTATGCAAGATAGTTATCGATTTTGGAGTTTTTATGATGAATTGAAAGTTCCTTTTGTCCCCGACCAACCTTCACAACAACCTTCAACAAGTAGGATAGATGTAGAAGGGGATGACGTAGATCATAATATGTTAGAGGATTTAGTTGATGATTCGTACGGGGTTTATGAAGCATATGAGAATGAGGTTACTGATGTTGTACACGGTTTAAGTGCTCGTGAAAATATCACGATAAACCTTGACGATGACTAAATTTAAGGCGACCCAACCGTTATACTCTGGCTATAAGAAAGATCAAACAAATTTACATGCCATAGTTGGTTTGCACAGTTTGAAAACGCAGTACGGTTTGTCTGGCAATAGCGTGACAAGAATTCTGAAATGGCTTACTACCCAAGGAGAATACGCTTCTAAATAGCTATCCCGTTATGAAGAACAGTTTGAAAGGTTTGGGAATGAAGTATAAATCGATCCATGCTTGTGTGTATGACTGTATACTATACCGAAAGGAGTATGAAAATCTCGATCATTGTTCGGTATGCGATGAACCTAGATATGTCCCATCTACTAGTAAGGAAGGAACAAGCTCAAAAGTGCCTCAAAAAGTGTTGAAATATTTTCCCGTTGGGCCTAATTTAAAGCAATTTTTCACAGTACCATGGATAGCGGAGGCAATGACTTGGCATGCTAGGGCAGAAGTAGGGGTAATATCATGCGTCATCCTATTGATTCTACAGCCTGAAAGAGGATGAATTATGAGTATCCCGATTTTTCTCGAGAACAGCACAACATTCGTTTGGCTATATCAACAAATGGTTTCAATCCATTTGGAAATATAAGCACCAATCAGAGTATATGGCCAGTGATCCTAGCCCCACTTAACCTCCCTCCTTCATAGTGTATGAGACCTGAATTTTCGATGATGGCTTTGTTGATACATGGGCCAAAGGAACCAAGTGATGACATCGATATCTACCTGTCTCCTTTGGTAGAAGAATTAAATGAGTGGTGGGAAGAGGGTGTGCAATCATTTGACTCTTTTAGAAAAGAATAGTTTACGCTGAAAGCTATGTTGATGTGGGCAATTCATGATTTTCCAGCTTATGGGACATTATCCGGTTGTGTAGTACATGGTTATTTGGGGTGTCCTTTTTGTGGAGAGGAGACTGAATCTCTTCATCTATCGTTTAGCTCAAAAAATTTATACCATTACCATAGGAGGTTTTTACCCCCGGCTCATAGTTTCAGATTTGAGAAAGGTTCCAATTTTTTATTGGGCGGAGTTGAGCATATGCTACCGCCGAGACAACTTTCAGGTTCAGAAATTGAAAGTAAATCTTCTGAATGTGGCCCTAATATACCAGGTAAGAATCCCAAATTTAAAAATGTCAATCATAAGAAGATCCCAACTGGGAATGAAACTGAGACAAGAAAGGCACGGTCTAGGAGGTCAATTTTATTTGACTTACCTTATTGGAAGAATAACCCATTGCTCCATGTATTAGATGTGATGCATGCAGAGAAGAACTTCGCTGAACATATTGTGGGCACTTACCTTGGGGGGAGTCATTCGAAGGATGGAGAAAATGCACGAAAAGACCTTAAATCGTTGAAACTTAAGCCACAATTATGGTTGACACGAGATAGTAGGGGAAGGACAATAATTCCCCCTGGTGCGTTTACTTTGACGAGTGGGGAAAGGAAGGTTATTTTAGGCACAATATATAATTTGAAGGGCCCATCTAATTTTTCGTCCGGATTGTGAATTATGCTACTCATGATTTACATAAGTGAAAGTCCCACGATTGGCATGTGATCATGCAATTGGTTCCTCTATTGTTTAAGCATTGTTTCTCCAAGCACAAGGATTTGAGGAGGGCTATTATGCAAATTATTATTACCTTCTCACTCTTGTGTGAGAAGGTAGTCAATCGAGAACACATAGTGGCCATAAAATTGGCGGTGACCGAAGCGATTTGTGTGTTGGAGAAGTACTTTCCCCCAGCATTCTTTGACATAAGTGTTCACTTGTTGGTACACCTATGTGACGAGGCACTTCTTTGTGGTCCAGTTAGATATCGGTGGATGTATCCGTTTAAAAGATTGATAAAGTTTTTAAAGATTACGTCAAGAATACGCGATACATTGCAGGATCAATTGCAGAGGAATACATCATTGTGGAGTCATAAATATATAATCTGGAATATATGCCTGACTCGACCAGCGTTGATGACACTGATGAGTTCGTCGATGATGGTGGTCATGTGATGGGAAAACGAGTGAAATTAACGAGTTTACAACATGAACAAGTAGCTCGTTATCTATTTGACACACATGAAGATGTCACAGAATTGAAAAAGTAATTTTCGATTATTATAATGTTTAACATTATTTTAAGATTATTTACTTGATTAATTTTGTAATATGCAGAAAATATGAAGCATGTGAGAACAATAAAAGACGAAAAACAATGGTACAATCAGACAGCGAATTTAGGTTGTGGTTGACACAAGAGGTAATTATAATGAAAATGGTCATTATATAACATTACATTACACTCAAATTTTACAACTAATATAATTAATTTATCTATATTCTCAGCTCTTAAAGACGGTGATGCGACATAAAGGCTTGCTCGTCTAGCCACTGGACCCTTGTTCGTGGCACAAGAGTACAAAAAGTATCGATTGAACGGCTACGTTTTCGGCGCTAAAGTGTACGAGGAAATTACAAATGTACAGAACTCAGGCGTTTCATACAAGGCTCTTACTTTCTTTCGAGGGAGCGCAAAAGATAAAAACCTCGTTGAAGCTAAAAATGACTTACTATGGTGTAATCCGAAATATATTTGAATTGGATTATATAAGCTTCAAAGAGGTTGTATTTTACTATGACTGGGTAAGAGTTGAGGATAAAAATGCTTGTAAAGTTGATCATGTCACCAATTTTATCATGGTTGACTTGTCCAAGTTGAAGAGTAATGACCACGTGAGCGATGAGCCGTTTGTTTGTGCATTTCAAAAGGTTAACCAAGTGTTTTACTCGGAGTATATCAACAACGAGTTGTGGTCAATTGTTCAACACGCGCCAAAGCGTCTAAATAGTAGTGTGGATGACTTGGCTGCTCCTACCGAATATCAATCCATTTTTTATGATAACCCGAATTTTAAACAATTTTTCAAATTGTAATAAATATTTCAATTTTTCCCAAGACATCCATTTTTAATGCTTTTAATTGATTTGCACTTTATTATTTTCATTATTGTGTAGTGTGCGTGTGTGTGGGCAGTAGGGGTGGGGATGTTTAACAGTAACAATTCATTTTTATTTGTATTAATTGTACATATTTGTAGTAACAATTCATTTTGATTTGTAGTAATTGTACATATTTGTAGTAACAATTCATTTTGATTTGTACATATTTGCTCTCTCTCTCTTTCTCTCTCTCTCTCTCTCTCTCTCTCTCTTCCATTTATATATATATATATATATATATATATATATATATATATATATATATATATATATGTGTATGTGTGTGTGTGTGTGTGTGTGTGTGTGTGTGTGTATGTATATGTGCGTATGCGTGTGCGTGTGCGTGTGTGTGTGTGTGTGTGTGTGTGTGTGGTGGGGGTGGGGCAGGGTGTGTGTACGTGTGTGTGTGGTGGGGGTGGGGGTGGGGCTATTTGTGTGTATGTGTGGTGGGGGAATGGGGTGGAAGAAAAATATGCGGACCCGGTACTTTGGGAAGACACGAGAGTCCGTTATCCGAATGCATGAATCCGTCCCACCGAAGGATCCAATCTCATTGGCACAATGGCAAAGGTTCATTGACAATGAGATCTGGGAGCGACAATTGGCATCTCGCCAATCGGGAAGGGAAAATCGGGCAAAAAAGATGGGCGTGCACTACTCCAGCCGGACGTCTTACGCCAAGGTGGAGCATAGGATGATGGTAAGATTTAATCTTTCTATAACTAAAGAAATATATTATTCCGCATTATTTTACTTTGCGGGGCCGATACTAATTTTACTTTATTTTATTTCAGGGGACAGGGAGTGGCCCCTAAAGTTAGGCCACATAGGCTTGATACTTATGTGGCTCTTCGAACGAAGAAGGGGAAGGATAAGGAGGTGTCCCCAAGAGTCGCGGCCATGATTGTAAGTAATCCAACAGTTTACTTTTTATTAATTACGTTACAATTTTTTAATTTACTTATTTTACTAATCATGTGTTTTACTTATTTTACTTATTTTGTCGTTTTAGGCAAAGCTTAAGGAAGTGCATGAGTCGCAGTCTGATGCCAACAAGGCATCTTTTTCCACTGATGCACTCAGTCAAGTGCTTGGCACTGATTGCAAGGGGAGGACAATGGGGGTGAGCTCGCGGGTGGCCAAATCTAGGATCATCATATTGCAGAAGAGCGACACCAGGTTGGATCGAACGGTGGACTCGCATGATGCGAAACTGTCCCGTTTGGAGGCGACGGTCCAAGATATGTTCTCATTCATGAAGCACTCGTTGGGAGGAAACCGTAAGGGTAAAGGGAAGGAGAAGGTGGTGGAGGAGGAGGTGCAGGAGGACGAGGATGTGGACCTCGCTGCTTCATCGCCGACACGTTTGACCTCTTATTTTGATGATCCACTTCCCTATTTGGCTCCCTTCGACTGATCGATGTCGACACTTGGTTGATCGAGCATGTTTATACTGGACATATTTGATGGTCAGCGGATAGGGCGGGGATTGAGGGACCCGAATATCGTCCAGGGGGCACTAGTTCATGGACATGAGCTTCAAGGCATCGAGTCCAAGGTGATCATCACGCATGTGATGCCCGGGAAGGAGAACTCCCCATTGTGGTTGCGTGAACAATGCGGCATGATGTATATTAGTGGGTGTGTCAATTCGTATATCGTGTGTCCTACTCACCTCCTCAAAGCTAACCTTATCCAAGACATGTAGTGACATTTTTTGAATTGAATTGTTTTTAAGTTGGTACATTTGAATTATATTTGGATTATATCGTGATGCATATTGTCTCTATTTTGAATGTATATTTGCATTTTCTCTATTTTATTTGGATATGTGATGCTTGAGCAGGTACAACGTTGCTATAACAGGTACAAATATACTGTTAGGCAGTGGCAGTGGCCAAACTGCCCAGTAGATTTTTTTTCAATTCTGCCCAGAATTATCACGGTCAATGACCGTGACAATTTTTTAACCATTGTCACGGGCTTGTCATGGTCCTTAACTGTGACAAACTTTTCAAGATCAAGGACCGTGACATGACCTTGATAATTCTAACAAACTTGTCACGGTCAATGACCATGACAAGTCCGTAATAAAAAAAAGTTGTCACCCCAGGAATTGTCACAGTCATTGACCTTGACAAGTTTAACTTGTCAATGTCAATGACCGTGATAATTCGTCAGATTTGGTGTAGTGGTGGTCATTTCCTAAGAGTTACATTGGTCCCATGCGAGGTGTTGACGCCGCTCTCAGGGTCGTTTGGGGGGGTATTTCGGGTTTCTCCCTCTGATGGCATGTTTTCAAGCCTAAGTGTAGATATTCTAAAAATTATCATCGTGCTCTTGAACCGGGGGTCCCATGACCTCACGACAGGTTCCTATGAGTTACATTGGTCCCGTGCGAGGTGTTGGTGCTGCTCACGGGGCTATTTGGGGGGTCTTTAGGGGTTTCACCCTCTAACAGCATGTTTTCAAGCCTAGGTATCGATATTTCGAAAATTGGTCCGTGTGCTCGAATCGAGGGTCCCGTGACCATTATGTCGGTTCCTACGAGTTACATTGATCCCTTCTGAGGTGTTTGTGTTTCTCACGAGGCCGTTTGTGGGGTGTTTTGGGGTTTCTCCCTCTAACGTCATGTTTTCAAGCCGAAGTGTAGATACTCTGAAAATTTGTTCGTGCTCTCGAACCAAGGGTACCTTGAACACACGGTCAGTTCCTACGAGTTACATTAGCACCACCCAAGGGGATGTTCTTGGGTTTCTCCCTCCAATGGATTCTTTTCAAGCCTAAGTGTAGATATTCTAAAAATTATCATCGTGCTCTCGGACCTGGGTCCGGTGACCATGCAATTGGTTCCTTCGAGTTACATACGTCCCGTGCGAGGTGTTGGCACCGCTCAGGGGGACGTTCAGAATGTTTTCAAGACTATGTGTAGATATTCTGAAAATTGGTTCATATGCTCGAACCGGGGGTCCCGTGATGATGCTACCAGTTCCTACGAGTTACATTGGTCCCGTGCGAGGTGTTAGCGCTGCTCACGGGGCCGTGTGTGGGGTGTTTTGGGGTTTCGACCTCTAACGGCATGTTTTCAAGACTAAGTGTAGATATTCTGAAAATTGATTTCTTGCTCTCGAACCGAGGGTACCTTGACCATTTGGTCGGTTCCTATGAGTTACATTGGTCCCGTGCGAGGAGTTGGTGCCATTCACGGGGTCGTTTGGGGGGGAGTCGAAATTTTGCCCTCTAATGGGATATTTTTAATTCAAACTGCAGATATTCTGAAAATTGGTTCGTGCTCTCAAACCGAGGGTCACATGACTACGTGGTCGATTCCTACAAATTACATTAGTCCCGTGTGAGGAGTTGGCGCCACTCACGGGACCATTTTGTGGGTGTTTTCTGTTTTGTCTGCAAATGGCATGTTTTCAAGCCTAATTGTGGATATTCTGAATATTCCCATCGTGATCTCAGACCGGGAGTCCCATGAACACGTTGTCGGTTCGTACAAGTTACATTGGTCCCGTGCGAGGTGTTGGAGCCGCTCACGGGGCCCTTGTGCACTATTTCAGGGTTTCGCCTTCTCATGGCAAGTTTTCAAGACTAAGTTTAGATATTCTGAAAATTGGTCCATTCTCTCGAACCGATAATCCCGTGACCACACGATGAATTCCTACGAGCTACATTGATCCTGGGTGAGGAATTGGTTCCACTCACGGGGCCATTTATGGGGTGTTGGGGTTTCCCCCTCTAACAGCATGTTTTCAAGCATAAGTGTAGATATTCTAAAAATTGGTCAGTGCACTCGAGTAAGGGGTCCCATTACCACACGGTCGGATCCTATGAGTTACATTGGTCTCGTTCGAGGTTTTTGTGCGACTCACGGGGCCGTTTGTGGGGTGTTTTGGGTTTTCGCCCTCTAAAGCCATGTTTTCAAGTTTAAGCATAGATATTCTGAAAATTGGTTCATGCTCTCGAACTGGGGGTCCCTTGACCATGCGGTCAATTCCTATGAGTTACATTGGTCCCGTACAAGGAGTTGGCACAACTCACGAGACCTTTTTTGGGGTGTTTCGGGATTTCTCCCTCTAACGGCATGTTTTCAATTCATAGTATAAATATTCTAAAAATTGGTATGTGCTCTCGAACCGGAGGTCCCGTGACCACGTGGTCGGTTTCTATGAGTTACACTGGTCTCGTGCGAGGTCTTGGCGCCTCTCACGGGGCCATTTGGGAGGTGTTTCGAGGTTTCACCCTGTAACAGTATGTTTTCCAGCCTAAATGTAGATATTCTGAAAATTAGTCTGCACTATCAAATTGGTGGTCCTGTGACCACGCGATCGGTTCCTACGAGTTACATTTGTCCCGTGCGAGGTGTTCGTGCCGCTAACGGGGCCATTTAGGGGATGTTTCGGGGTTTCACCCTATAACGGCATGTTTTCAAGTCTAAGTGTAGATATTCTAAAAATTGTTCCGTGTTCTCGAACCTGTGGTCCCGTGACCACACGATCGGTTCCTACGAGTTATAATGGTCCTGTGCGAGGTGTTCGTGCTGCTCACGGGGCCGTTCGAGGGGTGTTTCAAGGTTTCATCCTCTAATCGCATGTTTTCAAGCCTAAGTGTAGATATTCTGAAAATTAGGTCGTGCACTAGAACCGGGGGTCCTGTGACCACGCGATCGGCTCCAATAAGTTACATTAGTCCCGTGCGAGGGGTTGCGGCCACTCACGGGGCCGTTTGGGAGGTGTTTCGAGTTTTTACCATCTATCGGCATGTCTTCAAGCCTAAGTGTAGATATTTGGTAAATTATCATTGTGCTCTCGAATCGAGGGTCCTGTGACCATGCGATCGGTTTCTATGAGTTACATTAGTCCCATGCAAGGTGTTGGCGCCACTAACTGGCCCGTTCGGTGGGTGTTTCAGGGTTTCTCCCTCTAACGGCATGTTTTTAAGGCTAAATGTGGATATTCTGAAAATTGGTCTGTGCTATCGAACTGGGGATCTCGTGACCACGCGATCGGTTCCTCCGAGTTACATTGGTCCAGTGCGAGGTGTTGGCACCGCTTAGGGGGCCGTTTGGGGGGTGTTTTACGGTTTCGCCCTCTAACATCATGTTTTCAAGCCTAAATGTAGATATTCTAAAAATTGGTTCATGCTATCAAACCGGGGGTCCCGTCATCATGCTATCAATTCCTTCAAGCTTCATTGGTCTCGTGCGAGGTGTTGGCGCCGCTCACGGGGCCGTTTATAGGATGTTTTGGGGATTTGCTATCTAACGGCATGTGTTCAAGCCTAAGTATTGATATTTTGAAAATTATCTTGTGCTCTCGGACCGGGGGTCCTGTGACCACATGTTCGGTTCCAAAGAATTACTTCGGTCTCGTGCGGGGTGTTGGAGCCGCTTGAGGGGTGTTTCGAGTTTCGCCCTTTAACGGCATGTTTTCAAGCCTAAGTGTAGATATTCTGAAAATTATCTTCGTACTCTTTCACAGGGGGTCCCTTGACCACACGGTCAGTTCCTACGAGTTACATTGGTCCCGTGCGAGGTGTTAGCGTCGCTCACGGGGACGTTTGAGGGGTGTTTTGGGGTTTTGCCCTCTAACGGCACATTTTCAAGCCTAAGTGTAGATATTCTAAAAATTGGTTCATGCTACCGAACCGGGGGTCCCGTGATGACCCAATCGATTCCTACGAGTTACATTGGTCCCGTGCGAGGTGTTGGAACTTATCACGGGGCCATGTGTGGGGTGTTTTCGGGTTTCGCCCTTTAACGACATGTTTTCAAGCCTAAGTGTACATATTCTGAAAATTAGTTTGTTCTCTCAAACTGGGGGTCCCTTGACCATGTTATCGGTTCCTATAAGTTAGATTGGTCCCGTGTGAGGAGTTGGTGCCGCTCATGGGACCGATTGGGGGGCGTTTGGCATTTTACCCTCTAACGAGATATTTTCAAGCCGAAGTGTCGATATTCTAAAAATTCGTTCGTGATCTCGAATCGGGGGTCCCATGACCACGCAGTCGGTTCCTAAAAGTTACATTGGTCCTGTGCGAGGAAAGTTGGCGCCGCTTACGGGACCGTTTTGGGGGTGTTTCGAGGTTTTGTCCCCTAATGGCATGTTTTCCAGCCTAAGTGTTGATATTCTAAAAATTCTTGCCATGCTCTCGGACCAGGGGTCCCACGACCGTGCGGTAGGTTCCTACCAGTTACATTGGTCCCGTACGAGGTGTTGGCATCGTTCACGGGGGCGTTGGGTGGTGTTTCAGGGTTTCGCCCTCTCACAGCATGTTTTCAAGCCTAAGTGTAGATATTCATAAAATTGGTATGTGCTCTTGAACCGGGGGTCCCATCACCACTCGGTCAACTCCTACGAGTTACATTGGTCTCGTGCGAGGATTTGGCGCCGCTCACGGGGTCATGGGTGGGTTATTTCGAGGTTTCGCCCTCTAACTTCATGTTTTTAAGCCTAAGTCTAGATATTCTAAAAATTGGTTCGTACTCTTGAGTCGGGGGTCCCGTGACCATGCGGTCGGATCCTATGAGTTACATTGATCCGTCTGAGGTTTTTACGCCGCTCATGGGGCTGTTTGAGGGATGTTTTGGGATTTCGCTTTCTAATGGCATGTTTTCAATCCTAAGTGTAGATATTCTAAAAATTGGTGTGTGCTTTCAAACCGTAGGTCCAGTGACGACGCGGTCAGTTCCTACAAGTTACATTAGTCCCGTGTGAGGTGTTGGCGCCGCTCACGAGGACATTTGTGAGGGGTTTCGGGGTTTCGCACTCTAACGACATGTTTTTAAGCCTGAGTGTAGATATTCTGAAAATTGGACTGTGCTCTCAAACTAGAGGTCCCGTGACCAAGCGGTCGGTTCCTACGAGTTACATTGGTCCCATGCGAGGTGTTCGCATCGTTCACGGGCCATTTAGGGGATGTTTCGAGGTTTCACCCTATAACGGCATGTTTTAAAGCCTATGTGTAGATATTTTGAAAATTTTCATCATCCTCTCGCACAGGGGGTCACATGTCCACATGGTCGGTTCCTATGAGTTACATTAGTCCCGTGCGAGGTGTTGGCCCTACTCACTGGGCCATTTGGGGGTTTTCGGGGCTACTCCCTCTAACGACATGTTTTCAAGCCTAAGTGTAGATATGATGAAAATTATTGTCATGCTCTCGAATCGAGGATTCTTTGACCATGCGGTTGGTTCCTACGAGTTTCATTGGTCCCGTGCGAGGTGTTGGTGCCGCTCACAGGGCCGTTTTGGGGTGTTTCGAGGTTTTGCCCTCTAACGACATGTTTTTAAGCCTGAGTGTAGATATTCTAAAAATTATCTCCGCACTCTCGAACTAGGGGTCCCGTGACCACTCGGTCGTTTCCTACATGTTACATTTCTCCTGTGCGAGGTGTCGGCACCATTCACGGGGCCGTTTGGGGGGTGTTTCGGGGCTTTGCCCTCCAACGGCATGTTTTCAAGCCTAAGTGTTGATGTTCTGAAAATTACCCTCGTGCCCATGAACCAACGGTCCCATAACCACGCGGTCAGTTCCTATGAGTTACATTGGTCTCGTGCGATGTGTTGGCGCCACTCACGAGGACATTTGGTGGGTGTTTCGAGGGTTCTCCCTCTAACGGCATGTTTTCATGAAAAAGTGTAGATATTTTGAAAATTTTCCATTCTCTCAAATCGGGGGTCTCATGACCATGCGGTGGGTTTCTATGAGTTATATTCATATCGTGCAAGGTGTTGGCGCTGCTCACGAGGTCGTTTGGTGGTGTTTCGGGGTTTCTCCCTCTATCATCATGATTTCAAGCATAAGTGTAGATATTTTGAAAATTGTCATCGTGCCCTCGGACCGGGGGTCCTGTGACCACGCGATCGGATCCGACGAGTTACATTAGTCCCGTGCGAGGTGTTGGCACCGCTCATAAGGCCGTTTGGGGCATATTTCGGGGTTTCGCTCTCTATCGGCATGATTTCAAGCCTAAGTGTAGATATTTTGAAAATTATTGTCTTGCTCTCGGGTCAGGGGTTGCAGTCGGTTCTTACAAGTTACATTGGTCCCGTGCAGGGTGGTGGCACCACTCAAGGGGCCATTTGGGGGATGTTTCAGGGTTTTGCCCTCTAACGGCATGATTTCAAGCCCAAGTGTAGATATTCTGAAAATTATGGTCGTGGTCTCGGGTCAGGGGTCTCGTGACCATGCGGTGAATTCCTATATTGGCACCGCTCTCGGGGCCATTTGGGAGTGTTTTGAGGTTTCTTCCTCTCACGGCATGTTTTCAAGCCTAAGTATAGATATTCTAAAAATGGGTACGTGCTCTCGAACTGGGGGTCCCATTACCACATGATTGGTTCCTATGAGTTACATTGGTCCCATGCGAGGTGTTGGCACCGCTCAAGGGGCCGTTAGTGGGATGTTTCGGGGTTTCGCACTCTATAGGCATGTTTTCAAGCTTAAGTGTAGATATTCTAAAAATTAGTTCATGCTCTCGAACCGGAGGTCTTGTGACCACGCTGTCGATTCCTACGAGTTACATTGGACCCGTACGAGGTGTTGGCACCGCTTATGGGGCCGTTTAGGAGGTGTTTCGGGGTTTTTCCCTCTAACGGCATGTTTTCAAGCCTAGGTCTTGATATTCTTAAAATTGGTCCATTCTCTCGAAACGGGGGTCCTGTGACTAGGCCTGTCAACGGGTAGGAGCCGGGTCGGGTTTATAGAGATCCAGATCCGTGTAATCGGGTCTTCATCGGGTTCGGGTTTGGGTCCGGGTCTTCATCGGGTCTACAATATTAGATCCAGACCTGGATCCGTTCGGGTCTCGGGTTCGGGTCTGGGTCTGGCCAAATATATACATTTATTTTATATTATCCCCCTTCTTTATTTTTTAATCTTAAATTAAAATATTTTCTAATGTATTATAGAATATTATTAGTATAAATAAAACATATATTATTTATATTTATTATATACATAAATATATATTTATATATATATATATATATATATATATATATATATATATATATATATATATATATTACTTACATGTTATATTGATAATATATATTTATAAATATATATAAATTTATATATATATATATGTATATATATTTAAAAAATAATAATGTACAATTCAGGTCAGGTCTTCGGGTCCGGGTCTTGTATAAGATCCAGACCCTACCCGTTTAATAAACGGGTATTTGGGTCTTCGGGTCTCGGGTCCAAAAAATATGCTCAGACCCTATTTTATGGATCGGGTTCGGTCGGGTCCGGGTCCAGACCCGACCCATTGACAGGCCTACCCGTGACAATGCGACCCGTTCCTACGAGTTACATTGGTCCCGTACGAAGTGTTGGTGCCTCTCACGGAGCCGTTTGGGGGGTGTTTTGGAGTTTCTCCCTCAAACAGTATTTTTTAAGCCTAAGTGTAGATATTCTAAAAATTACCATCGTTCTCTCGGAGCAATCATCCCGTGACCACGCGGTCAGTTTCTACGAGTTACATTGGTCCCGTGCGAGGTGTTGGCCCCGCTCACTGGGCCATTTGGGGGGTGTTTCAGGATTTCTCCCTCTAACAGCATAATTTCAAGCGTAAATGTAGATATTCTGAAAATTGGTCCCACCCTCTCGAATTGGGGGGTCCCGTGACCAAGAAGTCAGTTCCTATGAGTTACATTGGTCCCGTGCGAGGTGTTGGCGCCGCTCACAGGGCCATTTGGGCGGTGTTTCATGGTTTCTCCCTCTAACGGCATGTTTTCAAGCCTAAGTGTATATATTCTGAAAATTGGTATGTACTCTCGAACCAGGGGTCCTGTGACCCCGCGGTTCATTTCTATGAGTTACATTGGTCCCCCACGACGGGTTGGCGCCTCTCACGGGGTCGTTTCGGGGGTGTTTCGGGGTTTCAGCCTCTAACAGCTTATTTTCAAGCCTAAGTCTAGATATTCTAAAAATTGGTTCGTGCCCTCGAACCGGGTGTCCCGTGACTACCAGGTCGGTTCCTAAAAGTTACATTGGTTCCGTGCGAGGTGTTGGCTTCGCTCACGTGATCTTTTGGGGGTGTTTCGCGATTTCACCCTCAAAGGGCATGTTTTTAAGCCTAAGTGTAGATATTGTTAAAATTGGTTTGTGCTCTCAAATAAGGGGTCTCTTAACCACACGGTCGGTTCGTATGAGTTACATTGGTCCTGTGCGAGGTGTTACAGCTACTCACGGGGCTATTTGGGGTGTGTTCTGGGTTCCCCCCTCTAACGGCTTTTTTTCAAGTCTAAGAGTAGATATTCTGAAAATTATCATCGCGCTCTTAGATCGGTGGTCCTGTGACTATGCGTTCGGTTCCTACGAGTTACACTGGTCCCGTGCAAGGTGTTGGCGCCGCTCACGGGGCCATTTGGGGGGTGTTCGGGGTTTTTCCCTCTAACGGCTTATTTTTTAGCCTAAGTGTAGATATTCTGAAAACTATCGTCATGCTCTCGAACCGATGGTCCCTTGACCATGCGGTCGGTTCCTGCGAGTTACTTTGGTCTCATACCAGGTGTTGACACCGCTCACGGGGCCATTTGGAGGGTGTTTTGGGGTTTCTTCTTCTAACAACATGTTTTCAACCCTAAGTGTAGATATTCTGAAAATTGGTCCGTGCTCTCGAACCGAGGGTTTCGCCACGACGCGATCGGTTTGTATGAGTTATATTTGTCCGGAAGAGGTATTGTTGCCGCTCATGGGGCCGTTTGGGGGGTGTTTTGGGGTTTCACCCTCTAAGGGCATGTTTTCAAGCCTAAGCTTAGATATTCAGAAAATTGGTCCGTGCTCTCGAACCGTGGGTCCCGTGACAAAGCGGTCGGTTCCTACGAGTTACATTCCTATAAAATAAGGCTTGTTATGAAACTATAGTTTAATTCCACACTCCCCTTCTCAAATGCCATATTTTTGGTGGGAATTTCCTTTATAATGCCAAGACTTAATATGAGCGAGAACGTGATAGTTGTGTAAAGGAAATCGAAGATCGGGTCCCAAAGATTTTCGTGACCTGGGTCGTACCGTATTCTGCTTCAATTACAAGTTATGTCAATTGCATAATTATATTATTGCCCCTATAAGGCCTAAAAAGTGAGGTCTGTTTTGGGAGTATTCGACCCAAAGTGACTCTTAACGGCATGTTTGGGGGGTGTTTCGGGGTTTCGCCCCCTAACGGCATGTTTTTAAGCCTAGTCTTGATATTTTGAAATTAACGTCGTGTTCTCAAATCGGGGGTCTCGTGTTTATCCAATAGCCAAAAACCAACAACAATCCAACATCTAATAATTATCCCGAACTCCTTCCAACATACTATCGAACAATAAGCCAACAACCAATAATTATCCAACAGCCAAACCAAAAAAAAACAATAATTATCACGTACTCCTTCTAACATACTAGCCAATAACAAGCCAACAACCAATAATTATCCAACAGTTAAACCAAACAAAACCAATAATTATCCCGTACTCCTTCTATCATCTAAAAGATTTAAAAGATAATGCATATTATTACAACTGAAACAAAAACAATATTCTTACAACTGAAGTAGTAAAAAAATATTATTAAAACTAAAACAAAACCAATATTCTTAAATTGAAACAAAACCAATATTCTTACAACTGAAATAAAAAAAATGTTATTACAACTGAAACAAAAGAAATTATTATTTCATTTTTTCCAAAAAATAATTTGGCCAAGCAATAAAAGAATCAGCATAATTCCTCAATTCCAGCCCTTCCCCATCGTCAATGAGCACAGGTACATCTCCGCAGCCGTCTTCAAAGGTCGGTTGTGTACTCGAGTTCCGGCAGCCCTGGATATGACTGTGCACACCTCTTATTTCTCAACTCTTTAAAATAGTACTTTTCGCCATAGTCATCGTGAGATGTTGACGATGATCTAAGTCCCATTGTAGACACTCCATTCTGTTACCCCCTAAATCTCCTTAGGTCCCTAGTACCTCTCTTCATCACTACAAACCTAGGTCATGTCCCGAGTACTGACCTAGAAGCCATCGAGCACTCCCTTGCTCAGCTTGACCCAAAAATCAAACTCTTCATCTTGACCAAGACTCAATGAATCTTCAAAGGTAACTGAATCCCCTTTCCAATGATCCGCCCCGTGCACGATTTCGACTTACCATGCAGACGAATGATCCGTTTGCGTTCGAAACCTGACCTAGAGGCCACCGGGCGCTCCCGGGCTCTGTTTGACCTAAGTCAACTCTTTAGCTCGACCGAGGCTGAATGAATCTTTGAAGGGCACTGAATCCCCTTTCCAATGGTCCTTCCCGTGCGCGATTCCGACTTTCCATACGGACCAACGATCCGTTTGACTCTGAGAGGTCACCAAATGCTTCTCGGGCCCAATTGACCAAAGTCAACTCTCCAAACTGGGTCAAACTCTTCAGAATGTCAAAGTACATCTCCTAACCTTTCCAACGATCCACTCCGTGCACGATTCGGACATACCATGCGGACGAATGATCAGTTTGCGTCCGAACGGTTCCCCGTCTAATGGACCGACAAACGCTTTCAGGCCATATTTGACCCAAAGTCAACCCCCGAACCCGGGAGCGGTCCAAAGGACTTTCAAATATCTCTAAATTATCTTTCCAACGGTATGCCCCGTGCACAATTCTGACCAACAGTTTGCCCTCGACGGTAAATTTTCCAAAAAGCCTTAAGCGCACTGCCAAATGGCATGTTCCAGACCCTGCCTATCGGCAGGTGCCGATAGGCCGGAACAGATCTATGCCGATCGGCAGTGTACTGAACCTTTAAAAGGAGGCCTTCACCTCATTTGCAAAGGGAGCCCAGATCTGATCAAAATCTCCCTCAGCGAATCCTAAAAACCTCTCTCGAAGGCAGTGCGATTTCAACATCCAAATCCCTTTTTTTACTTCCACTTTTCATCATCCTTTTCATCAAAGTTGGTGAATTAACCACTCTCCATCATCATCCAAGTGTAAGGGATGCTCTCCAACATTGAATATCAAGCTCAAGGTCTCCAAGAAAGTCCATCTTTCCCACCCTTCCCTTCAAATTCTCTTAAATTTGCAATAACTTGTTTTATTACTTAGCATTTTTATTATCTCATTTCACATATCCTAATATACTTTTTATTTAGTATTATTGCACATCTCTTATTTTCCTATAAATAAAAACCCAACAAACAAGAAAAAGAGGGTTTTCTCATAAATTCCAAATAGGGATTCTCACACTTTTTTCACACTTTTCTCACAACTAAAACACTTTTTTTCTCCACACACACACACTTACAAATAAGAGATCCCCCATTTGGATTTATGGGATAAACCCCACCCCTCATTTTGTATGCGAACTACGTGGACTTTGATGCCTTTATAGTCTACGTAGGCGTCTCAGGGTAAAACTCGAGACTCGAGTCCTCTCTCTCACCTTTTCTTTTACTTACTCTTTTCTCTAAATCTAATCTTCTTATATTCTATATACTTGCCCTTAGTGGCGTATTACTCCATATGCATTATCGTTCCATTATAACGATCAACGTAGGGGTAGTCGCGTAAATCTTATTTTTCTAATATTATTCTTATATCTTCCTACGGATGACTCGCCTTATCTTTTCCATGATACAAGTCGAGGATTCCTACCTCCATTCTATATATACACATGCACACATATCACGGGGGGACATATAAAGGACAATAGCAAATATTCATGAGAGACCGAAAGGGAGGAATGGGTGCCTAACACCTTCCCATTTTGTAACTAAGCCTCCAAACCCTTCTCGAATCATCTTGGTTTCGCACACACCAGTATGTCTTTGTATGCCATCCTTCGGGGTGGCTTCCCCTTTTTCTTTTGTCTGTTTTGAGTAAAATATACTAGTGACTCTGAATCTCTGTACATTTTTACACCACATCTCAAACGACGCCGGCCGAAGCGCTCCCGATAAATACGCGCGGGACCCGAAGGATCCTTCCTCCATGCGCCCGCCCGCACGGCGAGGATCGGGGATGGCCATAGTGGCGACTCTGCTGGGGACATCTATTTGTTTGTGGGCTTGACTCTATTTGCATGGATGCTATATTTGTTTATGTTTCCCCCCATATCTGCATGTTCCCCTTTTCCATGTGTATCCCATGCTTATGCTTATATTCACACACTTGTAGAAATTTCTCCATGTACACTTCACACCATGTGCACCTAGGATCACATATATCCACATGTTGCACGCATCGCCCATCCATACTTGATGTACTTTGGGTACTTGTACTTTGCTCCCTGTCTGGCATAATCAAGAAAGGCATTCTTATCATAAGATACTAATAAGAGAATCATGCATGATTCACACGACATCACCAAAGAGCATTGCTATTGAACAAATTTTTCCCAGTAACTGGAAGGTCACTTCGTGATGGGCGCTGGTCCGGTAAGTCGCAGTTAGCCTAAGCGATATGACTCTCACCTTCCATTGGACAAGTACCTTCGACGTATATCAAAAAGTTCCCCCTCATCGTACCACTTGACCGAAGTCATGACGGGAGGTATATCGCAGGGAATTCGTTCACGTACGCCGAGTATATCGAATTCTCTCTCACACGTGCCGTCCCCACGAGGTATATGGTGAGGCAATTCACGTACACTCTGGTATATCAAATGGCTTGTCAACACGTACCAATTGCCCGTAAGAGCAAGACGTATATCGTGGAAGTCACGCCAAAGGGGGGAACCCATGCCAATTCACCCAACCAACTGCATACCCGCATATAGGTGTCAAACCTAGGACACGCACTTTAGATTGTCGGTTTAAACTCGAAACTCTGCCAAAATTTCGAGTCAATCTGCCGCCCAATTTTCATGCATTTTTAAAATGAGACCCTGTCCGTTAGCCTGGTTACAAGTCCAGCCATAACTTTTTACACATTAAAAAACCCACTTTTCCAGGATCGGGTCCCGTCCGGCATTGCATTTAGGAGAATTAAATACAAGTGAAAACATAATAATCATGCTGAGTTCCGTCTCCAAAAACATTTCTCCTTTATTTATCAAAAATCCAAAAACATTTCTCCCTTCTTTATCAAAAATCCAAAAACATTTCTCATTTATTTATCAAAAATCCAAAAACATTTCTCCCTTCTTTATCAAAAATCCAAAAATAATTCTTCCTTTTTTCTCAAAAATAAATCCCATTCTACGCCTTCTCAGGTCGATCACAAGCCCTTGGCCTGGCTCCCTACTGGCTTCGGTCTTTAGTCAAATCACCCCGGAGTTTCATCCTCTCCTCTACTACTTCTTCCGAGTCCAAAATCCATCCACTTTCCATGGAAAATATAGATCAAGCACCAATCACACAGCCAAATTTGACGGCAGTCCTAGCTCTCTCGTGTCCAAGATTGACGACCTCCAAACCGAGGTCCGAGAGATGCAACGAAACCAGGTTCATATTCCTCAAGAGCCTGAGACCCTATTCCCTCGTGCTATGGGTTCACCCAAGCCTATCTAGATTCTCGAAGAATATCAAAACGCTCCACATGCCCCTCCTGCCAATGGGCCACCACCTGCCCATCTTCCAATGCCAAACATTGCCCAGCCTGTGGCTAACCTGCCTATGGTCGTTGATCCAAAGGAGGAGAAGTTGAATAAAGTCAAAGAGGATCTCAAGATGCTCACCAAGAAGTTCAACCAAGTCAGAATATCTGGGAATTACATGGACTACACCCACATGTATCCTTATCCTAAAGCATGATTACCCGAGAAGTTCAAGATGCCAAATATCGAGAAGTTCGGAGGGAGTGGACCCCTGATTGTTCATCTTCGTAGTTATCATCGTTCCATGACTCTACTAGGGGATTTTGAAGAGGTGATGGCCCAATTATTTCAGCAAACTTTCAAGGATAGTGCCCTTCGATGGTTTTTATCTCTTGAGGAATCCATAATCCGTAGCTGGGAGGATGTAGCCTGAGAATTCATGTCGCAATACAAATACAACGAAGAGCTTGAGGTCACCCATCGTGATTTAGTGCTGCTCAAACAGAATCCTGGCAAATCAGTCAGTAACTTCATAACCCGGTGGAGGGAGCAAGCAGCTACCATGACCAATTAGCCATCCGAGGAAGAGTATGTCAACATAGTAAAGAAGAACTTATTGCCCCATGTCCGAGCGACGATGGGAGGACAATACTATCCCCACTTTCGAAATCTGAGAGAGGCTAGAGTGTAAATCGAGGAAAGCCTCGTTAAAATAGAGGTTGAACCAAAGAAGGTGTCCCGACACTTCACCCCTATAAAGTATGACAAGCCTGCCAGTGCTACAGTCTCAACCATCAATAACATCTCTCAACCAACCACATCATGGGCACTAGAAAGCCGCCCTTCCCCCATCCGAAGGGAATACACTGAGCTCCATGCTCCCCTCTCTAAATTTTACCAAGCCCTATTAAGCCAAAATCTCATCAAACCCTTGGATCCCCGTACATTGTCAAATCCACTCCCAATAAACTTCAAGGCTGATGCCCATTGCGCCTTTCACCAAACTGCTGGCCATACCACCGACCAATGCTTTCATCTCTGAAACATAATCCAAGATTTCATTGACCGGGGTACCATCGCCCCACCAGCCAATCCTAAGACAAACACTACTCACAATCCACTTTCGAATCACACCAATGCCATCTTCTTAGAAGAAAACCTAGATTTCGATCCCTCAACTCAAATCACACCCATATACTCTCCTAAACCTTTTCAAATTTGCCCATATTTCCTCCTACACCCTACTAGCCTCACTGATCAGGCACTGTCACTCCTTACCAGAGCATGCATCGTTGTCCGTACCCGTTCTGAAAATGGAAGTATGGAATTATCAGAAGTGTTAAACCAACTCCTAGAGTTGGGGCTGAAATTGCCCTCACAGATGATCATCAATTGCCAGAGATTCAGTACACTGTTCTTAGAAGCACGAAAGTGGGCCCGAGATTCAGACAAATGGGTGGTACCAATCGACGAAGTCAGCCTAGATGATGTTATCCAGATTATGGCATAATTATTCAGGCAAACCAACAGCATTTGCAGTATCATCGGGTTACTCGATACTTTGAAGCTGAAAGGATGCTTGGTCCCTTCAATCACACATATCCCCACAGAATGGGAGAACTTGTATGAAGAAGCCGTTGAAGTTGTGGAATGCATCGACTTTACATGGAAAGACATAATTGTTACCACCGGATGGGGGGGAGAATTCGAAGATTCGAGTGAAGAACAAGCTTTAGGAAGAACTGGACCAGTAGCCGACATATGTGGGATGATATCATTTGAAGAACTCCTCGGAGAAATAAATAGGGTGGCAGAACAACCTGAGATTGACGAGGAAACGGGATTCATGTTCTTCCCTTCTTCAGTAAATTACATGACCAGATCAGGGAGACATTACCAAGTTCCAAACTCACTACCAGCAAATGACAATGGGAAGGGCGTTGAAAACCTTCCTATGCCAGAGATGACCATTGAGGAAAGCAAGATCCTCGATCAACTAAAGAAAACCCAAGCTAACATCACTCTATGGAGGATTTTCATGTCTTCCCAACTACACAGAAATGCTTTAGTCAAATTACTCACTAGACCCATAGTTCCTCCCTCTACCACACCAGAAGAAGCGATAAATCTGGTCGGATCCCTAACCTCTACCCGAATGTTATCATTCTCTGAAGAAGAAATCCCCAGAATTGGGCCAAATCAAAATCATGCACTCAACATCTCCGTCGAAGTTATGGGTAAGGCCGTGCCACTCTCCCTTGTCGATAATGGATCCGCCTTGAATGTTTACCCACTGAGAACCTTCAAGTGTTTAGGCCTGAAAGAAAGCGACCTCGCTCCAACCTGCGCTGCTGTGCATGCCTACGATAATACCCGTCGTGAGGTGATGGGGTCCATAAAACTGGCAATATGGGTTGGCCCTATAAACCCTGTCATTGAATTCCAAGTCATAGACATCCCAGCTTGTTTCAACCTGTTGCTCGGACGCCCCTGGATCCACAATATCAAGGGTGTGTCTTCCTCACTCCATAAGAAATTGAAATTCTTCGTCGACGGGCGAATCATCACCATTTTGGGCGATGACGAAAATGTCAAGGGTGCAAGCACCAGCAGTCCAATTCTTGAGATACAGCACGGGTCAAATGATATGCTCCTATCAGGATTCCGAGTTGAGCCACTCCTACTCCCAGCGGGGGACGGTTTCAAAGAAAGGGTTTGTCCAGAACATGAACCTCATGGCAACGTCAATGTGATTCAAATGTTCAGAAACATGCACTTCATGCCCGGAATGGGGCTAGGGAAAAGGAAGCAAGGGATACTTGAGCCCATCGAACTGAAGAAATCTTTCCCTCCTTGCGGCTTGGGGTATCAACCATCAGAATAAGAGCTCAGAATGATCTGCCAATCTCGACCAAAGAGAAGATTAAACTGCATCCGAACTATCTCAAGAGACTCCTTAAGTGGATGATTCATCAAAGAAGGCAAGGAATTCCCCTTTTGCGATTTTCCAGAACCATGGTATGACCACACAGACAAGAAAATGAGGCCGGGAATGGAGATCTTTTTCCAAGATAGCTACCCATGGGCCGAAAGTTTCCCACACTGCGTACAACCGCTCACCAAAGATACCAAAGAGACTGAGTAAAGTGATTTCAAAGATTCCTTCAACTTACAGACACTGGGGCTGGCACTCTGCATGGTTCATTCAGGCACTACATCAATGGACCCATCCCGTCTAATTAAAGCTGCTAATACTCCTCTCCTCAACTGGTATGTTGCACTAGTTCTACCTCTCGAAATCTCCCCTAACCCCAATGTTTACCCTATTTCTTCTTCTGTTGTCTATCCTTGCTCAAATGTAATCAAGACCTCTTTTGATGAGGTTCTCAATACTGTTTTTCCTATCAATGAAATAAACGAAGATTTTGAGTATCTTGTTGTGCCTTACATTAACTGCTTGAATTCTAATCCAACTTTTGATGATGATGATTTTGCAAATGAATAATTCTTAACTGGTCTAAATAAGGTTAATAATAAACAACATAACCGCGTTCAAGTTAATGAAGAAGAGACTATTGTTATCAATCTCGGTTCTAGTAGCCAACTGCGCGAGATTAGGATAGGGGCCACCCTTGACGAGTATGAGCGCACACAACTCAAAGAATTTCTAAGGGAATTCGTGGATGTCTTCGCATGGTCATATGATGATATGCTCGGCATTGATCGTGAAATAGCTCAGCAAGAGATCCCCACTCTCCCAGATTACAAGCCGGTTAAACAAAAATTGAGAAATCTCCACACCGAATGGTCACTCAAGGTCAAAGAAGAGGTGGTCAAACAATTGAACGTGGGTTTCATTCGAGTGATCGAATATCCCACATGGCTAGCCAACATTGTACATGTGCCGAAATCAGGAGGGAAGGTTCGAATGTGTGTAGATTACCAAGATTTAAATAAAGATTCTCCAAAGGATGATTATCCGCTACCAAATATCGACATGATAGTGGAAAACACAGCCAGTCATGCCCTCAAGTCATTCGTCGACGGGTTTACCGGATATAACCAAATCAAGATGCACCTCGACCACCAAGAAAAAACCGCACTCATCACCCCATAGGGGAACCTTTTGTTACACTGTTATGCAATTCGGTCTCAAGAATGTTGGGGCAACCTACCAAAGGATTGCCACAACCATCCTGCACAATCTGATTCACAAAGAAGTCGAGGTTTATGTGGATGATATGATTATCAAGTCCAAAACTAGAGAAGGTTATGTTCCCGCTCTCCGGAAGTTCTTCGAACGACTGCGAAGATATCAGATGCGACTTAATCCACAGAAGTGTGTCTTCGGCGTTATAAAGGGAAAAATCTTAGGATTCATGGTCAGTGAAAAAGGGATAGAAGCAGATCCTGCCAAGATGAAGGCCATACTTGAGATGCCACCACCCCGAACAAAGAAAGAAGTCCGAGGTTTTCTTGCGAAATTGCAATATATCAGCCGGTTCATCAGCCAGCTAACCTCCATCTGTGAAACAATCTTCAAGCTCCTCTGAAAGGATTTAACCAAGGTTTGGAATGAGGCTTGCCAAGAAGCTTTTGACCGAATCAAATAATATCTGACCCAACCTCCAGTTCTCATGCCACCATAGTCTGGTTTCCCTTTGCTCATATACCTAATCATAACCGACACTGCAGCCGGGGCTTTGCTAGCCCAATACCTTGAAGACTCCAGCAAAGAAAGAGCCATCAAATTGTCCGGATACGAGGTCAACTACATCGCTTTGGAAAAGGCGTGTGTCGCACTTGTCTGGGTCACCCAAAAGTTACGACACTACATGCTCGCCTTCCCCATCAAACTTGTATCCCGAATGGATCCCATCAAATACCTGCTTGAGAAACCTACCTTATCCAGTCGAATGACCCGATGGTTGATGCTCCTAACTGAGTTAGATATTATGTATGTCACACAGAAAGCTGTTAAAGGAAGAGCCATCTCTGACTACCTCGTTGATTACCCCATAGACGAAGCAGATGTCCGGATCTCCGAATTCCTAGACGAAAATATCCTCTGCACCACTCAAGACGGCCTCCGATGGAAAATGTTCTTTGATGGCGCTGCCAACAAAAAGGGATATGGCATTGGGATACTCCTGATCGCCCCAGATGACTCCCACACTCCCATCGCCATTAAATTAGATTTCCCTTGCACCAACAACATGACAGAATACGAGGCATGCACAGTGGGCCTCAAAGTTGCTCTCAAGAAAGGTATTCAATACCTTGATGTATACGGGGATTCTTCCCTCATCATCGGTCAAGTGCTCAGAAAGTGGAAAGTCAAGGACGAAAAGCTCCAACTCTTTCATGCCCAATTAGAAGAGTTAGTCTCCCGATTCCTAGATATCACCTTCCATTACCTACCCCGAGAAAAGAATAACCTAGACGATGCTCTCACTACCTTGGCCTCTATAATCGACATGCCAGAGGGAATAACAATGACCCCCTTCCTAGTTCAAAAGCAAGACAAACCGACCCATTGCTACCATATTGAGCTAGTCTCCATCGAAGATCCCGAACAAGCCGATTGCTGGTACTATGATATCTGGTGCCTCCTCAAACATGGTAGGTATCCCGAGGGTTCCAACAAGAAGGACCGAATAACCCTCCGAAGACTGGCCGCCCAGTACATCATCTGTCATAAAGCTCTACTCAAGAGGAACTTCGATGGAACTCATCTACACTGTATCGCAGGGGCTGAGATTGAGAAAATAATGCAGAAAATCCACAACGGGGAATACGGACCCACATGAACGGTCACGTGCTTGCCAAGAAGATCATTCGATAGGGCTACTACTAGACCACCATGATCCAAGATTGCACCGCCTATGTCCGTAGGTGCCTCAAATGCCAATAATTCTCCAATATTTAACACTTACCTCCGCGAGAATTATACAACATGACCTCTCCCTGGCCATTCTCCACCTGGGGTATCGCATCATAGGAAAGGTTACACCAAAGGCTTCAAACGGACATGAGTTCATCCTGGTTGCCATCGATTACTTCACCAAATGGGTCGAAGCTGACTCATACACAGTATTGAACGCCAAGAAAGTGGCCAAATTCCTCAAGAAAAATATCATCTGCCGATATGGGGTCCCGTACGAGCTAGTATCAGATAATGGGCTGCATTTCGAAGGAGAAGTCATAAAAGTAGTCAACGAGTACGGGATTCAGAGACACAAATCTTCTCCCTTCCGACCTCAGACCAATTGTACAGTTGAAGCCACTAACAAGAACCTCAAAGCCATTATTAGCAAGATGACCGAAAGTTGTAGGGATTGGGCCGACCGGATCCCGTACGCCCTCTGGGGCTACCGAACCTCAATTCGAACCTCTATTGGGGCTACCCCTTACTCCCTAGTCTATGGCATGGAAGCAGTCCTACCTGTGGAGCTGGAAATACCCTCGCTACGCATCATGCTCGAAAGCAAAGTTAGTGAAGAAGACTGGTGCCAAAGCCGTCATGATGAGCTAGCCCTCCTAGATGAAAGAAGATTAAAAGCTCTTTACCACATAAAGGGGTACCATCGCCGAATAGCGAGATAATTCAATAAGAGAGTCAAGAACTACGGTGTCCGTGAGGCAGATTTAGCCCTCAAAGAGATAATAGAACCCATCTGGGACCCTAGAGGGAAATTCAAGCCCAATTGGAGCGGCCCCTACATTATGAAGAAAATCTTATTCGGCGGTGCCGCCATGCTCACGGACCTAGACGGGGAGGAGATGGGTCGTCCAATCAACCTAGACCATCTCAAGAAATTCTACCCCTAGTCCGAAATCTCGGCACGCTACGACTCTTCTCATGCCCCTTCTATTCTAAAAAAAACTCTTCATTTCCCTCTACCCAGAACTGAGTGGGCCTGATCCTCTGTAAAAAACAATTTTGCGAACAAATAAAAACATTTTCAAAAAACCCCAGAGGTACGTAGGCAGCTTATGTACCTCACATGAGTGCGGCCCTTTCTTTTCCACAAAATACTATTCTTTTCTTACCTCCAAGAACGGCAGGTCATTCCAAAAATACTTGAATAAAAGGATTATCTATGCCTTAGCGATCAGTATACATAATTCAAAATACAAAACTCATCGAAAGGCACAACTGGATGATCAGAAACTTGTTTATTTCATTAATAAGAAAATTCAGCACGGATTACATAAGAAACAGGAACGGATAACTCCCTTCCTCAGTACCATAAAAAGCCAAATAAAATCCCCACATCTGTTACACAAATAAACTCCTCAGGAGTCCTACCCATAGCCACCAGAGGATCTATCACCCTCATCATCTACATCCGTAGGTCCCCAAGTTTCCCTTTCCTGAATAGAATGCCGAAAAAAGTCCATGGATCGATGAGCCTTAACCATCTTCGAAAAGACCACAACACCCCCTTCCATGGTGTTAGATAAAACAAACCATCTTTGTCCAGTCTCCATTGCCAACATCTTGCTGACTACTTTCCTCCACAACCACTTCATATAATCTTTGGGGACATGCCAAACCTTCCCGACAGATTGAGAGGGACGGGTCGACGGATGCCGATTTTCCCACAGAGACCCAAGCAACAGACGCAGGCGCTCAGTCAAATCTTCTACCGAAATGAAATTTGAGGTCCGAGGGGGCACGACCTATGCCCAGCCAAATTGGCCCAAAAGTCGCCAAGGGAAATAAAAAGAGGTCTGTCTGAGACCAACCAGCCTCACATACAAATACTCTCCTAGCTCCAAAATAGGCTGCAACTGTCCCCACCAGGGCACTGACCAATACAGCCCACGAGCCCCATGCTCCATAAGCCAATGCTTCCAGTTCTCAACATATAGGCCAACGCTGATGAAGTAGTGTCAAAAGAAGTTGGGTACGGCCAACAAGGGATATTCTGGAGGAGTCGCCAAGAGAAATCTTTCAGATAGCCACATGAACAGCATCACAGGGATACCCCTCAAAAAGTCAGGACGGCCTTCTCTCCAGGCATCCGGGCCATTCAGGGTCTCCGCCAGTATCACCGTCATAGGATTACGATGATATGACATCCATGAGGTAATGACTGCAAGTTGTGGGTCCACTTGCACCTCCCCAGTCACCAGCAGCAATTCGGAAACAAAACCCAGAATAATGGCTCCAGCATAGCCAGCATCACCTATTTCCCGTAAATGCACGGACTGCAGCACCGCCGGAAGGGAGATCATTCCTCCAGCAACCAATGATCTGGCCATTGAAGGCGAAATATGAAGAAGCCCGGCCAATAATTCCCTGGCAGAGCGGGAAAATTCAGGCAAAGCCGCAGCAACACTGGGATTTACACCCAGTATGGCAGAAAATTCCTCGTAGGTAGGACAAACTTCTTCCAACCCAAAGCGGAATACATGGTCTTCAGGGTACCAGAATTGTACCACCGCCATCAGCACGTTCCACTCAAGAGGCCGATTGCGCCACAAGGAGACTTGACGCATGTTGAAAGCATCATAGTGGACATTATAAGAGCACATTGCTTCCAAGGCTTCGAGGTAATTAGAAAACTCAATGCTACCGGGGAGAGCCATCTTGCAAAGCTAAGAGATAATGGGCAAGTAGGTAAGAATGCAAAGGTGTGATGAAAATACTCCACCCTTACCCCTTTTTATACTTGAAAACCCTCACAAGGGACATAATCCCTGTAGAAATCGGAAGGAATCCTACCCCACAAGGTACCAAAGGCTGAAGAGGGTACCAAAGGCAGAATTGATCATCCCCCGCACACTCCTTAGGTCCTTAGAATCGGCCTCGACCCTCTGAATCGGTCATGCTCCCTCAAAAGCATCATGTGGTGTCTAATCGACGGTCATCATTTCTTCCAAACACACCCCTCGAGGGGCTCTGTAGACACCCCATTTTGTTACCCCCTAACTCTCCTTAGGTCCCTAGTACCTCCCTTCATCACTACAAACCTAGGTCATGTCTCGAGTACTGACCTAGAAGCCATCAGGCACTCCCCGGCTCAATTTGACCCAAAAATCAAACTCTTCATCTCGAGCAAGACTCAATGAATCTTCAAAGGGCACTTAATCCCCTTTCCAGCAGTCTTCCCCATGCGCAATTCTAACTTACCATGCGGACGAAAGATCCATTTGTGTCCAAAACCTGACCTAGAGGCCACTGGGCGCTCCCGAGCTCTGTTTGACCTAAGTCAACTCTTCAGCTCGACTGAGGCTGAATGAATCTTTGAAGGGAACTAAATCCCCTTTCCAATGGTCCATCCCGTGTGCGATTTCGACTTTTGATGCGAACGAACGATCCGTTTGACTCCGAGAGATCACCGAATGCTTCCCGGTCCCGATTGACCAAAGTCAACTCTCCAAATTGGGTCAAAATCTTAGGAATGTCTAAGTACATCTCCTAACCTTTCCAACGGTCCACCCCATGCATGATTCGGACTTACCATGCGGACGAATGATCCGTTTGCATCCGAACGATTCCCCGTCCAATGGACCGACAAACATTTTTGAGCCATATTTGACCCAAAGTCAACTCCCGAACCCGGGAGAGGTCCAATGGACTTTCAAAGGTCTGTGAATTACCTTTCCAATGGTATGCCCCATGCGCGATTCTAACCAACGGTTTTCCCTCGGCGGCCGATTTTTTGAAAAGCTTGAAGCGCACTGCCAAATGGCAGTTACAGACCCTACCTATCGGCAGGTGCCGATAGGCAAGAATGGATCTATGACGATCGGCAGTGACCTGAGCCTATAAAAGGAGGCCTTCACCTCATTTGTAAAGGGAGCCCAGATTTGATCAAAATCGCTCTCAGCGAATCCCAAAAACCTCTCTCGAAGGCAGCGCGATTTCAACATCCAAATCCCTTTTTTACTTCCACTTTTCATCATACTTTTCATCAAACTTGGTGAATTAACCACTCTCCATCATCATCCAAGTGTAAGGGATTCTCTCCAACATTCAAGATCAAGCTCAAGGTCTCCAAGAAGGTCCATCTTTCTCACCCGTCTCTTCAAATTCTCTTAAATTTGCAATAACTTGTTTTATTACTTAGCATTTTTGTCATCTCATTTCACATATTCTAATATACTTTTTATTTAGTATTATTGCACATCTCTTATTTTCCTATAAATAAAAACCCAAAAAATAAGAAAAAGAGGGTTTGCTCATAAATTCCAAATAGGGATTCTCACACTTTTTCCACACTTTTCTCACAACTAAAACACTTTTTTTCTTCACAAACACACACACTTACAAATAAGAGATCCCCCATTTGGATTTATGGGATAAACTCCACCCCTCTTTTTGTATGCGAACTACGTGAACTTTGATGCCTTTATAGGCTACGTAGGCGTCTCAGGGTAAAACCCGAGACTCGAGTCCTCTCTCTCACCTTTTCTTTTACTTACTCTTTTCTCTAAATCTAATCTTCTTATATTCTATATACTTGCCCTTAGTGACGTATTACTCCATATGTGTTATCGTTCCATTATAACGATCAACGTAGGAGTAATCGCGTAATTCTTATTCTTCTAATATTATTCTTATATCTTCCTACGGATGACTCGCTTTATCTTTTCCATGATACAAGTCGAGTATTCCTACCTCCATTCGATATATACACATGCACACATATCACGGGGGGGAATATAAAGGAGAATAGCAAATATTCATGAGAGATCGAAAGGGCGAAATGGGTGCCTAACACCTTCCCATTTTGTAACTAAGCCTCTGAACCCTACTCGAATCATCTTGGTTTCGCTCGCACCAGTATGTCTTTGGATGCCATCCTTAGGGGTGGCTTCCCCTTTTTCTTTTGTCTGTTTTGAGTAAAATAGACTGGCGACTCTGAATCTCTCTATATTTTTACACCACATCTCAAACGACGTCGGTCGAAGCGCTCCCGAGAGGGACGTGCGGGACCCGAAGGATCCTTCCTCCATGCGCCCGCCCGCACGTCGAGGATCGGGGATGACCACACCCCTGATAGGCAGAGGCACGGGAATTGGAATGTTAGATGAGGCAACATTTAGGAGGGGAATGTTGGATAAGGCGGTATTTGGGAAGGAAAACTTGAAGGGAGGATAGGGAAAACCTTGAGGATGAGGGTAAGGGTAACCTTAAGGAGGCGATATTGGGATCCAATAATTTTGGAAAAGGGACACAAGTTGCCCAACTTTATTCGTCAACATTCCCAAGTTATTTTTTATATCTTGGATATCCCCATCGATCTTGAAATGTCGTTCCTCATTGGACAAGAAACGATCCTTGATCGAAGAAAACTCGTCCACAAGAGGTGCGGTCTCTTGAAATTTTGTTTTTGGCATTTGTGAGCTAACACCTCTAGTCCTCCCCCTTTTTCCTTTCCCAAGGTCCGGGTCAGGGCATCATTTTCAAGGTCAAAGTCATCATTATGGGTCGAATCTGACTGACTACTGATGGCCACTATTAATTCTAGCATCTTAGTCAAGTGCGGAAGGAATCTATTATCTTTGCCCTGTCGAGCATGGACCGATTTGTTTTTTACCCGCATTTGGATCATCCTTTGTCCTACTCGCCCATTCATTCTTCAAATCCTCATATGACTTGGATCCCAGCCTGTGGATATCAGCTTTTTGTACCCTATTTTTCTATTTTTCTACCTTTGGACCAATTTTTTTCCATCGCCTCATTCTCCAAAAACTTATTCCACTGCTCCTGTGGAATTTCAACATTGAGAGGCACTCTCTCTTTCAACGACAAAATATCGAAGCTCGCTGCCTCCTTCAAAAAATGTTTCTTCCAAAGGTTTCTCATGTATGCCCTTGATGATTTAGCAACCCGAGATAGAAACTTATTCTTGGAACGATCGGGAAATGAGAGATACTTGCAGATTTGATCGTATATGTCATATTCGACGGATTGATCAACCAGGTTCTAGTTGGCTGGTCCACTAACTCCCACATTCATTTTTCTCAAGAACAAACATCAGGCTTTAAAGTTCATCACGTCATTCCTACCACTCGTCGGGTTATTCTCGAGAAGGGAGAACCCAATAGTCTTCTTTTAGATTGAGCGGGAGGCATCGACAACGTTGGTATGGGGAGGTGGAGCAACGGGAGTTCTAGTTGAGGGTGCCAAAGATGCCAAAGCAGGTGCAGTTGGACTTGGTAAGGAGGGAACCATTAGTGAAGTTGTGTATTTCTCACCAATTAGTGTTGAGAATTTGGTTTCTACACGAGATGGTGACCCTGTTTGCGGTGTCCCCTCGGCACTTGGTTCCCTTGGGTTGTTTCCTCCCGACATTATCTACAAAAATGAAAAACCATAAGTAACTAAAAAATTATAATAAGAAATTATAATTGATTAATAAAGATTATGGCTATATATATATATATATATATATATATATATATATAGAGAGAGAGAGAGAGGTTAAAAAGAGAACATTCGAAAAAACACCTAACAACCCGTTAATTTTAACTCCTATGTTGTAATTGGTCCGCGCCAACGAAAACAAACACTCGTGTCGATCCAATATATTTTTTATACAAACCTACCCCTAACCCTACCCGCTACACTACCCCCAACCCCATCCCCAATCCCTACTGCCCAGATAACCCTAACTCAGCAGCCATCTCCGACATAACCCAACCCTCTAACCTATCCATTTCAACCTCCATCTCCAGCCAAAATCATCCCAACTCCGACCGACGAGAAACTCACCAAGACCCTAACTCCATCCACTTCCTAAACCCTCTATGTGCTCCACTACCCAATCCAAATCGGCGAACCTGGAGCTACTCGCAAATTCGAAACCTGATCCACCTCGGATCCCATTTCATATGTTTCGGCCATCTACCTCTAAAAACCGGTCCAAATCCTAACTTCCATACCTGCTCAATCCAACCTTACCTGCCTAGCTCCAGCCACACCAAACCCCGACTATCCATAGCCTAAGCTGGGCAAACCTTACTTTCCCGACGAAAGTGATTAAAGTTGTCTTTTGTAGCAGAACAAATGTTCAGTTAGCAGGAAATCTAACACGATCGCAAAATTGGGTAGGTAAGAAGTGAAGATGGCATCTCTTTTCGATGACTGGTTTGAAAATCCTCCAATCTCAGTTCGGCCTCTATTCTAACTGCTAATTTCTCACCTCGGGTGGTTCTTTTTTTATTTTTGTAGGGTTAGGAAGTGTAAAAAACATATTTGGTCGACACGCGTGTGTTTGTTACCGCTGGCGTGGACCAATTACAACATATGAATTAAAATTAATGGGTTGTTAGGTGTTTTTTGTTAATGTTCATTAAAATGTTCATATTTTAATGTTCTCTTTTGAACCTATCCCTATATATATATAAAACTTTAGAATATGTTCAATGTTTCTGATCTCCATCCATTCGGTATTAGTTTTTAAGAACCTATGAATTTTTTCAAGTGGCCAACTAGGAGGAAGGGTATCTATGATTGATGTGTAGATATTCGTGACATGAACTCGGAATTCCATTCTTTTCAACTTGTTGGAAAGATTCAATTTACTGTGCATATGGCACGAGACATCACAGTCTATGTCAATGCTCTCTGTACGCAGTTGTATCCATAACGGGTGGATTTTTTTCCGCCTTCTCCAACAACGTAACCAAGGACAGTGATACGTCGGGATTATGTGTGTGAAATATATTTTGTATAACGCCATCCCAGTTTTCTGGTAGGGAAAATAGAATAGATCGAACAGGTAATATTGCTAGAAATTAACTCCACGATTACAAGGTAGGTAAATTGTTCGATCTTTTTATTTCCATGCCTATAAATAGGAGTACCCTCTATATGATGCTAACTATTGAAAGATTTATGTGTGGGGTCCAATTGCAACCTATCCAACTCTTATTGCCAGTGATTATCACCATGCCTCATTTTTTCTGAGAAAAATATACGAGGGCGTGAATATGAGTCCTACGGTTAAGGTATAAGGGTATATTAGTTTGATTAAGGTTTTGAGAATGGAAAGGATTTTGAGTATATTAGTTTGATTATGATACTATACAAAGTAACCACATTCAGTCAATACTAATAATACTCAATTAATTTCAAACTCTAAATAAATTTTAAGCTCTAAATGACAATACCCTTAAATTTCACAATTTATTTTAATCCCTAAGTAACCACATTCAGTCAATGTTAATAATGACAATACCCTTATATAATGCAATTAATTTCAAACTCTAAATAACAATTCCCAATCAATGTTAACAATACCCAATAAATTTTAATCCCTAAATATAACATACCCAATCAAAATATGAAATTATAAAACATCCCCTTTTCTTGAAAAAAATATATGCAATTATACACACACAAATACACATATACACACGTGCACAGAAATACACACACATTCACACACATATACACAGAAATATGCACATGTACACACACATACACAAAAACACACACACATATACATTAGGGTTTAAATCAGAAATACAAAAAATAGGGTTTACCGTTGTGATTAAGAGAGATATTTGGGCCGAAATTAGGGTTTGAGGGAGAAATCGTCGAAATCACAGAAAGAAAGAGAGAGAGAGAGAGATTGACGCGGGAAGAAATGAAATGGAGGCAGAATGTTTTTAGTATAAGGACACTGGTCATGGCCTAGGGTCATGACCTATTACCATGACCCTTAATTCTTTTCCACATCAGTGTGTAGGCAACCATGTGGTCATGGCCCCTAGAAGTGACCCACACGCCTGAATAAATTGAGATGGTCACGGCGCAAAGCCATAACCCAGTAAGTGTGCATTGATTCCTTGGTCACAGGCCTCGTCCGTGACCCTATCGTGACCAAACTTGGAGGGAAATTTGGTGCGAATTTAGCGACATGATGGTCACGACTTGGTCACGGCCTAAGTCTGTGACCCACACTGGTCATGGATGTGGTCCATGACCACTTGCAAGAGCATCCATGACCACACTGGGTCATGGATATGGTCAAGGCTTTGGGCCATGACCCGCTGGCCAGTGCTTTGGGCCATGACCCCATAGGGGTGACCATTCGCAGGATTTTGTGTAGTTCACTTAGCCTATAAATAGGACCATTGGACTCATTAATTTACACAGGGAATTTTAGAGAGACCATATAGAATAATTTTTGGTAGTTATATTTTGAGAGTTTATTTTTATTTGAGGGCCAAGAATTTTATCTTCATGGGAAGAATTTTGTCAAGATTATTTGTGACATACAAGCATTGCATGTTTATTTTATTAGTAAAAGTTATAATTCATTCTTGCAATTTTTTATGCCTTAAATTATTTTAGCTCAATTTCTTTGCTAGGACAAGGTGAAATTTATTATGTTTAATTAATATTATGTGTAATTTAAATTCATTTTTATTTTTCGATACATCCTAAAAGTTTAAAATTTTGCTATTCATTTAAAACAACATTAGAGTGTGTTTAAACCTTCGGCTATGTTTGAAAATTATTTTTTATTTTACATGTGAATACTTTTTGATAGGTTATACTTTTATTAAATTAACTGATATCTCATACTTAAAGGCTAAACATTCAAATTTAAAAATGAACTTTTTAAGGGAATAGGGATTTTAGTCGTCTAAAATTAGAGACGTTAAATTTGCATATGAACTTAAATGTTTTATTTTTCGAATTAAACGTGACGAGAGTCCGTTTAATTTGAGTTTTGAAACCAAGAATGATGAGTTTAAATTATTGGATAGTAATAGTTAAATATGATAAATATATCCTACGTTCTAATTTTCTCACATACTTGATTATATATTTCACAGTTGTATTCTTTATTTGTGTTAGCTTAGTTTAATATTTTATCTCATCTCTTAATAATTTAGTCTAGTTGGAAAGTTATAATTATTTTGAACATGAAAATTGACAAATCTCTATGGGTTCTACCCATACTTATACTCGTTATTCTATAATAGTCCGTACACTTACGGTGTTTTATAAATTGACAACAAATTTTTGACATCGTTGGCGTGGATTTGTTGAATTCTCCTTAAAAAAATCATAACTTTCGGACTATTTTTTTTACTTTTTCATTATTGTTAGAAAAATTCCATAAAATTTTGAAACATTCGAAAATATTTTTTCCTGAAAATTTTCTAGATTTCATTTTTTCTGTAAGTAGTGCCCAAAAAAATTAAAAATTCAAAAAATATTTTTTTATTTCTAGTAGTAATTTTGTTATTTCTTGAATATAAAAAATAAAAATAATCAATCAAAATTTGTTTTATAAGTGTGCTTTGTTATTTTTGTTTTGTGTTAAATATACCACTAGTGCGTGTGTCGTATTATATTTTTTATTAATTTTTTTGCGTCACACTTTAAGCTTAGTGTAGTTTTTTTTGGTGTTATTATTTAGTAGCATTTAAAAATACAAAAAGAAGACAAAAGCAATAAAAAAGACAAAAGTGAAGAAAAAATCGGAAAAAGTGTGCAACGGTGAGCGGATGTGAAGAATGCTTGTGCAATCTTATCACGAGCATAAGGAACTCTCGGAAATGACTGAAACTTAGGTGTTATTTTCCCCGATCGACGTCAACTTAAACTTCGGTCCAACGTAAACAAACAATTGTAAAAATTCCATGTCGGAAGTACATCTTTCTATGCTCCTACATGGTTTAATTTTGCATTTAAATCATCACATTGCATAAATTGACTTAAAGGAAAAATCCTTATGGAAAATAAGGTGGGGATTGCATCACCCTTCCTTGGACCAAAAATCACTAATTAACCGAGAATTTGCATATCAGAAGCCATCACAATTAATTAAAATCAAGTAGACATTGGCCTTAGGTTATCACATAGCTCGTAGAAAATCTCGTAATGAAGATAAAATTAAAAGCTACTCCAATGCGAACTTGTCAAATCGATTTCATTTACCTTGTCTAGGATTGGTGGTTTTTAATGTGTCTTCATACCAATCCCCTACCTGAATGTAAAATTAGAATTTGAGGAAATAACCGTAGTTGGCATCTTTTAAATTCTCCCTTGTCAAAGAGTATGAGTTGTCTAACTAGGGGGAATATTTCAAAGACCCCGTTGTCGTTTATTAATCTCGAAAAAAATAGATTTTAAAATTGAAAATCCCCTCACTTAAATTAGATAGTTCAATTTTCTTTGTGTTAGTTAGAAATTATGTGGTTTGAGTCAAATTATTTTCTTTTAATTTTCTTAAAAAAATACATTTAAAATTTTAAAATTCAAAAAAAAATCGAAAAGGATAAAAAGAAAAAAAACAGGTGAGCTCAGTGTATGGGAAGCCAATTTTTAAACCATACTGGTCATTTTTCGAGTGTAGAGTCTAGCATTACCAATACTTATGTAGGTAGATTTTTAGTATTCACCGAGATGGGAGACTAGTTAGCACCACATTCCCTTAAAGATTACTTTTATTTGACTAGGTCTAGTCAACCTTTATGCATACTTCTACCTAGCACAATGCGAACAATTTCCAATTCCATTTAGAAAGAATCTAATTATTGCCTGTGTTTAAGGGAATCGAAAATGAGGATCCCTACCTCCACATGTGTAAGTTTTAAAAGACTTGTGGGACCATTAAGTACCAATAACTTACCGATGAAATTGTTAAACTTTAATTTTTCTCGTTCTCATTGAAAGACAAAGCAATGAGTTGGTTTAACTCATTAGAACCCGGGTACACAACCATGTGGAATCAAATGAGTGTTGCATTTTTACCAAAATTCTTCCCCAACTAAAAGATGGCATCGATACGTCATGCCATCAACACATTTAGAAAAAAGAAGGGAGAAATCTTGTGGATGTATTTGGAGAAATTTAAGGACTTGCTACTGCAATGTCTACACCATAGGATTGAAATGGGGCGCCAAGAGCATAATTTGTATGAGGGGTTTGATAATAATATTTGAACTATGCTCGAGTCACTATGTAACGATTATTTTACCGAGAAAATCAAGTCGACGCGTGGGTAATCCTATAAGCCATAGCAAACAAGTCCTAGCAATGGGCACCTAATAGAGAAGCTAGGTCCACCACGTCCAATGAGGGTTTCTCTCACCACGTCAGATAAAGTTGTGATATAAATGCCAAAGTGACAACAATGGCCCGACGTTTAAAGAGGGAAATTGAGCCGCACATGTAGTCGTGCAATACATAGGTTCACCTATCTGTATACTTTGCGATAGTTTTGACCACTTACTCAAAAATTATCCCACCCTTCCGGCCCATAAGGCACGCAATGAGGATGCAAATTCCCTTGACCAAAATAGGCCAAACTACGACCTGTATTCCAATACATACGATCCGGGGTGGCGAGACCACCCCAACCTTTTGTGATTAAAAGGTTACTACCAAGGAGGTATTGGTTAGTATTCAGGTAACCAACCCGTGGGTTTCCAAAAGAATGCCCCCACACCATCGTATCCTTCATCCCAAACGATATAAGATTTAGAGGATACGATGAATTTGCTTGCTCAAAATACCCTTCAATTCCAATAATCGACTCAAAGTGTCCTCCAATCCACCTAACAGAGCTTGCACACAAACACTCAAAATATATCTAAGTTCGAAGTTCAAGTGAGCCAATTAGCTAATGCGATGAGTAATAGACACAAAGGAATATTCCCAAGTCAACCTGAGCCCAATCATAAAGGGAACATGCCTAACAGTCAATATTTTTTTCAAGACAATGTCAGTTCATCACAAACTTAAGAGGATGTCAAAGCCATCGTCACGCTTAGGTCCAATACAGAAGTCAAAAAGAATGTCTCACTAATCACCTAGAGTGAATCCAAGAAACGTAAGGAGAAGAAATATCCACCTATGGATCCAACTTCCTCTCAACCACCGTCTTACGAGACACCCGTAGAGACTTATATCCCAAAATCTTCGTTTCCCTAATGTTTGGTGCTACAAAAGAACAAGGTGCAAGTTAATAAGAGTTGGAAGTTTTCAAACAAGTACAAATCAATATCCCACTTCTTAACGCTAAACAATAAGTCTCATCCTACGCCAAATTTCTAAAGGACATTTATACTTTGAAAAATGCGACTGTGTGATGATTGATTTAAATTAAATTTGCAAGTTTACAAGAACCCTTATTTAATTAGAGTCTACTTTTAAATCAAATAAATACAGCCCTTAAACATGCATCTAAATCAACCCATCAAATATAAAGCATGCGACACAGTAAATATGCTGAGACACAGATATCAGGAAAAAACCTCTTTCGGGTAAAACCTTTATTTCACTATGAATATATAAATCGCAACTTACAATTACATAGAGAAATCTGCAATGGATCAATGCACAGCCAACCCACAAAGACACACAGTCTTGAACTCAGCAAGAGAATACACGCAGCACCCTCTAAGGACTCGCAGCCCAAACAACAAAGGAAGAACCGCAGCACTCCTCAATGACATGTAGCCATAACACTTTGTAGAGACTCCCTTAGCAATGACACGCAGCCCTCGGTTGCAAAGATCTCCCCACAAAGATTAAACAATAGCAAAGCTTGTGTTCTAGGGTTCCAAAAGATTCACAAAAGTAATTGGGATTTTTGTGTGTGAATCAAAAAGATGTTTGGCACATCAAAAATTGAAGTCTTGTTGTGTTTGAACTATTAGAAATGTTTTCTCAAAGACTTAAAAAATCCACCACAGAAATAGGTATATTTATAGGAAATATGATTCGGTGGAAAAACATCATACGGAACTATTCGAATTTATCTCAGTCGGACCGGTTCGGTATGGAGGCGGATCGGTCCGACCTCGGATCGGTTCATTTTTCAAAAAGGCTTTATCGGTTTTCATTCGATCCGGGGTATACTGGTGCAAAGAGAATCGGTTCGGTATGGAGGCGGATCGGTTCCTTTTTAAAAGGGGCGGACCGGTCCGGTTTTCCAGAAAAATTAAAATTCTTTTAAAAGCCTTATTTTGCTTGAAAAGACTTACTTCTTATTTTTATAAAAAAACATTTCATAAAAATTTCCCAATACTAAGTATGAAGCATAAGGAACTTAAAAACAAAACTTTACCAAGTTCATTCTCGCAGAGGTTATGATGTTGAAGACGCTTTGATATTCGGATCCGTTGATGTAGATGCGATCTTGAGTTTCTTCAACAGTGTAACAGCATACGACATACATATTGACACTGGACAAAAATGTCCTTACATACTTTCAAGAGGACCACCAACATTCCAAATAAAGCATTTCTTGCCGAGCAATCTAGCACGATTATATCATATAAAAAAGCCGTCAAGTATTAGGATATCGGGACATCGACCGTCTGTATCAAGATAGGGGAAAGTCACTTCGAGAAATATTTCCTATACTTAGGATCAAGAATTACCCTCTTTTCATACAACGTGTATGAAAAACTAGGTTTGGGTAACTTAAAGCCTAATAAGATGACCTATCCCTTAGACGATCGATCCATTAAGGTGCCTAGAGGTGTTATAGATAATTCCTTGATTTAAGTGAGTGAGTTTATCTTTCCTGTGGACTTTATGGTCTTAGACACGCAACATATACTAAGCTCTAACGTTGTCATGAACATGAGTTTGAATTTGCTCAATTTGGAGAAACCATCATCTGATGAGGGACAAAATGAAGTCAAATGCGTTCAGGAAATGTACAATGTCACTACCCCATGGAATAATGAAACCACCAATTTATGTGCTTGGCCACCTAATTTGTACTAGATAAGAGTCTAAAAAATTTTGAGGAAGAGTTTGGTCCCTTTGACGAATACCTCACTATTAAAGTTTAATCGTTATTGGACTCATTATGTCACTTAAAAGAGAGTGAGAAAGATGATATGATAGATCAATTCCTTCAATGAGAATCAAAACTCGATGAGCCTTTTGAGAGTATGCTAACACGTGGAGTTTATCTATTAGTGGTGGGGGGTTAGAGAAAATTAATCTAGCATTTCCATTGGGTAACTCATGTTTTATCACCCCGCACTGTTATTTTTCATAACGTCTGTCGCCCGTATTATTTCAGTGTTGCAACGAGGTTAATGATATGACTAGAGTTTCGTTTGACTTAGATCCCAATTTATTCATTCTTGATTTTGAGGGAGACGTAGGGATACAACATCATTCGAAAATCTACTGTGAGAGTATGTTCGGGTCTGACTATCTATGTTATAATGTAACTGTGCATCACCATAAGTTCACTCAGTGCATTCATTATGTACCTTTATGTGCCTATATTTTTTGTTGGATTGATTCCCAATTGTTTCGGCCTTTAATTTATGATGAGATGCATGTGAGATCGGGTTGGAAGTGATAACATATAGAAGATCACAAGTAATATCGTCCTTTTACTTCTGTACTTTATTTTCTTTGTCCATATTTTTTAATTTGGTCATACATTGAGGAAAATGTAAAATTTAATTTTGGGGGTAAGGATGGTATTTTTGAAAAAAAATCCAAAAATATATTTAATATAATTGAGTTTTGGAATGATTTCTTAATATATAATTAATGGATATCTCAACTTATGAAATTTTTACACATTAGCCAAATAATAAGATGAAAAATGGATAGTGAGGCGTAAGTTAATATGCTTAACGAATAAATGTGGAGAATTTAACCTGGTGAGATTTTGCGCCATTCATCATATTCAAGAGATTTAAATCAATATGAGTTAAAATAACTCAAATTTTCCTTCAGTGATAAGTTCGTTGATTATCCCAAATTCGTTGTTTTGTTAGATTGCTATAAATAAAAAGTCAAAATGTGAATCTTAAGCACTAGAAGTCTTAGTAAGTGATCTTAAGACACAATTCAACTTAACGATACTTGATAAATGAGATCAAACCATCATTTGAGAACCCAAAATTAAGCCTAACTCAGACCTTTTACATTATTCCGTTGCAAGCCCATTTAAGGCAAAAAGAAGATAAGTCTTCTATTGAAAACTCAAATTCCTACCTAACTCTAATTCGGTGTTAAAAGCCCATAAAAAGACCCTATGCCCATTTTATGAGAATATTAGGTTAAAAATATATTAGAAAAGGGCCAAAAATAAGAAAAAAACTTTCGCAAGAATAATTTGTGAAAGAAAAGAATGAAAAGGGCAAGAAAGAAAGAAAAACAAAATGAAAAATTAGTATTTGAGTTTGAAAACAGGAGAAAAAGAAAGAGAATTGAAAACAGAAGGATTAGAGAAAATGCCTAAAAGTCAAAATACTTAAAAGACATCTATATATTTTAGAAATTTTTAACTGCAAAAACCTTTCTTTCTAATAAAAACCCAAACTGTAACAACCCCTATTTTTCATGCCCAGTAGATCAGGACGAACACAAAATACAAGGAGTGCTAAAACAATTTATATGATTCTCATCATCAACGTACACATAAAATGACAATAAATAAAAATCATCCACAATAAAAATATAGTAAAGGATGACAATGAAACCAACCGAACTGAGGTAAAATGAACTCCAATATATAAATATTTCTTTTATACAAAGGTATTCATTGGAAGAAATAATTACAATAGTAACCACATTTGAACAAAACTCCTGAATACAATTGATAATTGAATAAAACAACACTCCTACTCCTAGGATGATGACTGAATTTCTAATGCAGCAAGTTTGACAGCTCAGGCATGTTGAAATTGTATATAATAATAAAAATAATAATAATAATGATGATGATGATGATGATGATGATGATGATGATGATGATGATGATGATGATAATAATAATAATAATAATAATAATAATAATAATAATAATAATAATAATAGTAATAATAATAATAATAATACTTGTGGGGGAAAAAAATTTATATATTTGGGTCAGAGCCCGAAGGTTGCAATAAATATCTCCAATAACATCAATGTAAATCATGATACTCATTTACCATAAACATGCAACCCATCGACGGTCACATGCCATGAATACCTCACCTCTCATCTAGTGTAAGTACTACTGGCATGTCCCAACCTAAAGTATAAAATACTAAAAGTCTTTATCTCTATACTAATCAGTATATAATTGATAATCAAATACAATAGGGAGCTAACTAACTACACATGTACATAATAGAACCCAATATCCCCCTTTTACTCACTAAGATATTCACGATCTCATAACGTGACATTTCATTATTTTAACTTCTTTTAATTAAACGTGTTCATCACTGAACTATTACGTAAGTGCACAATACGATTCCATATTAACCCCCACTCACATCACCCGGATGATAAGATATACAAAATCTCATAACACGACGCACTAATGTGACATAGGGCTAAATTCAAAGTGTCCATTACCGACTAATATTATATACGCATATTGAAGTATCATAACATTAAACTAATTAGTGTGTAATTAATTAGCAAATTAAATAAGAATGTAATTGATTACTCATGTGAAATCAGAATGTACACGTACTAACCCTCGTAATATGATCAACAATTAAAGTACCTTTAATTCAAACAGTAAAATATAGTGACATGGGGTTTAATTAATATTTATTCAACTAGATTTAAATATTTATTTATACAGTCATAATTTTAACAACACACAATGGCATCAACCTTCGGGGACACACTCGTGCATCTATCAGTAAGTCCATAGGAGTCCCTCACCTAAAGAAATTAAACTATATCAATATATACAAATGAGAATGAGGCATCACTACGCAACCCAACCAACATGTAGTTACATACCAAACCCTACCGAAGGACCGGGTAATAAACTTCTCTCATTATAAAGTTTAGACTAGCTGAACATAAGATATAAAATATAAGACCCCCCGATTACCTGCGTAATCAGTTAGGGTTACGATACACCGTCACCACCTCCAACATAAGACCTCCCGATTTCCTACAATTTCAGTCATGGTTACAATACACGGGCTACACTTCTAATGCAAACCCCATAAAAAAAAATTCATCGCGAGTACAGTATGTTAACATAAAAATTCACTAAACATCTACATAATTATTGCATGAATTCATACTACTATAGAAAATTGTCCCCTCGCACATCCACCCAATTTAACACAATCCCAATAATGGATGTTAATAGATTGTACTAAGTTTTAAATACCCAACCTATATTAGTATTCCCAATATTAACCAAATCTAATGTCTTAGTAAATTTCTCTAAGCACCCTCAACAAAAGCCCAAACCCAAAATCACCACCCAGAATTTCAGCATTTTTGTCCTAAATTAATACATTTACCTAGACCAAATTACAATGAATTAATGGCCCATATTTGACAGAAATATATATATATATATATATATATATATATATATATATATATATATATATATATATATATATATATATATATATATATATATACAGGCTCATGTGCATACTAAGTTTGCACATCTATTTTTTTAAATATTAAAAAAAATGAGTTGATTTTTTATGTGATATTGGACATAAAAAAATTAGGTAAAAAAAAGTTTATTTGCTATTTTTAAAAAATTGGTCAAACTTTGACAGTTTTTAAAGATCTTAAAAGCTGCAATAGTTTGACCGAATTTTTTAAAATAGCAAAAAAAACTTTGTTTGAGTTGATTTTTTTATATGGGTCCGTTGAAATGTTTAAATATCACATGAAAAAATCAACTCAATTTTTTTTAATATTTTAAAAAAATAGGTGTGCGCCAGCACGTGTGCAAACTTAATGTGCAAAGAGGTCTGGCTCTCTCTCTCTCTGTATATATATATATATGTGTGTGTGTGTGTGTGTGTCTAGTTTATAACTTGACATGAATTACCTCAATCGAATTTATGATTTAGTAGATATTCAAGTTTTCCTAACAGGTGTACAATCTATCCAGAAAATAACCTAAAATTTTGGGTCAACTCTGTAGATAAATTTGTACTAATTAGATGTTCTAACAATCATTTATAGTCTAGGCGATATTCACGTTTCACCAACAGGTGTATAATTTGTGCAGAAAACTACCTCAGATTTTGGGTCAATGTTGTAGATATATCTATACTAATTGGTAACAAATTAAATATTCTACCATACATGGCTGAAAAGGTATGTGAATCTCGTTTCGTATAAACCTAGAATCACCGAAAATCATTTATATTCTAGTAGATATTTAAGTTTTACTCACAGGTGTACAATATATCCAGAAAACAACCTCAGATTTTGGGTCAATCTTGTAGATAAATCTGTATTAATTGGAAACTAATTAGATGTTCTACCAAGGATGGTTGGAAAGCTATTTGAATCTAGTTTCATATAAACTTTGAATCACCTAAAAATCATTTATAGTCTAGGAAGTATTTAAGGTTTATTAACAAGTGTACAATTTGTCTACAAAATTAATTTGACACAAAGTTCAACTTCTCCGGGTGGCAAAAAGGGTCATTAACAACCCAACACCAATTTTTAAATCTTCTAAACAGCCCAAATATCATATTACTCCAAGTCTAAGGTCTATAACAACAATAGTAACCTAAATAAAAAAACTCTAAGTGAATCAAAGCACACCCAATGATCAATTTCATTTCTCTTCAAATGTACAAGTCTTTAATGTATGTTTAATCAATTTCTAATTTACCCATTTCATCACATGGTTTCATCTTCATCAATTCAACCCATAATCATATTTTAAAACTCATATTACAATATGAGAAATGTGAATTATAAACAAATTATAGATTTAAATATGATATTGCAAGAGATTTCTTGCCTTGATTAAAGAACGCTTGATTCTTTGTGTGCTTTGATGTCTCGAACCTTTTCCAACCTCTCTCATTTCTCTTTCAACTTCATCTCCTCTTCTTTCTTGCATTTTTGTGCTGAGAAGGTTTCTTCCAAAGGGAAGAGACATTATATAATTGGAAAAAATTCTTCTATTTACACATTAATCCCAAGGGAATTAATTATTGCTAGTTTCTCCCCCAAAGTAAGTCCAAAATACTACTCAAAATAGCCTAAAACTTGCCTAAGGGCATACCAATCTCCCGGGCCCAACTTAAGACGATAAAAATACACATTCGGAGTCTAAATATCACTCTAGAGCCCAATACATATGGTAGTACCTTACACAGACGGTAACACCTCATAGTGTAAGAAAATACGCACTATTATTTTTACGTATAACACATAGTCTAAAAATCTTTTAATTAATATCACTAATTAATTATTCATAACACATGATATAAAAATCATGTCACGTATAAATTCAATTACCTTATAAATTATGCATTTTTACTATTACTAAATCACACCACTAGCTATTAAATCAATTTATTGATTTATTTCTCCTTAAATAAATAATAAATAAAGTCCACACAAATATGGGGTATTACACAAATCTATAATACAATCGAAAGAAAGTCCTAATCGATCTCAAATGAAGTTAGTTTTAGTATGGAGAGAATATGAACATGATATGTGGTGTGATTCAGTGTTTTCAAAAAGTAATCAGTTTTTCGTTTATGAGATCATACTCATTCATATAAAAAATTCATTTTTCATTATGTATGTGTGAAACTTGGTCATTTGAATTTACTCTTTTATTCACATGTATCGAGAAAAATAATCGATATTTGAATGTTCGATTGTGAGTGCCTCCCGTGAGATTTTGAAAACAAAACAAACTTTCGAATAAGAAACGTAACGGTCATATCTTTTGAAATTGATGGTTATATTGGCTATGCAAACACACACGATAAGTTGAGATTTAGAACAGATGTTTTATTATATTTATGAAGTTTACATTCAAACTGGATTATATTACTGTTGTGTCTTTTGTATTGAGTAAATATTTTAATTTTTGTGGTCATATTCACTCCAAACCCTCACGAGACAAAACTTGTCCACTAGGGAAGCTTAGGAGTTTAACAGCTTGTTGCATATGCTAAATGCAGTCGTGATTCCTACGAAAGTGAGATAGATTTTTAAAAATTTAGTTTTGCTTGAGGACTAGAAAAGTTAGGTTTCAAAGTATTTGAAGAGTGCATAATTTTGTATTCTTTATGCCCAAATCAAGGCTTTTTTGGTCCTACGTATCATAAATAAGGAACCTTTGGAGTCATTTTTGTAAATAAAAAGAAAAATATAAGTTTGAATAAAATTTGAGTTAAAATGAAATTTTAATAACCCTTGGGTTGACATTGTAATTTTAGAAAATTTATGCCTAAAAATAATTTCTAAAAAGTTTATATAGAAATATAAAGTTTTTCTTAAAATTTGGTTGAATTTCGAGTTAAACTAAAAACAATTATGAAATTTGGGGTATAAAATACAATTAGGGGTAAATTGGTAATTTCCTAAACTTTTAGGATATGTATTGAATTAATATAAGTTATTTATATTTTTAAATGTACCCCTGAAGTTTGGTGAAGATCCGAGGTTATTTGGAAGAGTTATGAAGAATTGAAAAGGTTACAAGTTTAATAGCCCAAGGTGGGAAAAGTGTAATTAGGGAAATCATTTTGGTTTATAGATACATAGATCAATATAATAACTGAGAAGATCAATTAGTTCAGTGATTGCGCGCGCGATCTGGGAATTTAGAGATCCTGGGTTCGACTCCGAGTAGACCCTTTGAATTTTTTAGTAAAAAACTGAAGCAGAGGCAATAAACTAAACATTATCAGATTTGTACTAAAAGAGTCTCATTTTGTGTCAAACACCAAAAAATATGAGTATATTTTAATGGGTTTTTTTGGATAATTACCAATCCAAATATAACCAATTAAATGGTGTTCCACTCCAAATAAAATATCTCACCCTTTAGCCTATGAGTAGGACTCGTGGTCTCATTAATTTACAGAGAGAATTTTAAAGAGACCCTTTAGAATAATTTTTGGTACTTATATTTTGAGAGTTTATTTTGACTTGAGCTCAAAAAATTGTAGCGTTGTGGAAGGAATTTTGCCAATATTATTTGTGACACACAACCATTGTAAGTTTATTTTATTAATAATTCATTCTTGTAATTTTATTGTGTCTTCAATTGTGATAGATTAATTTCTTTGCTAGGACTAGGTGAAATTTATTGTGTTTAATTAATATTGTGTGTAATTTAAATTTGTCTTTATTTCTCGACATGTTTTAAAAGTTTTAAAATTTTTGTATTCATTTCAAACAACACGAGAGTGCGTTTTAAACGTTCAGCTTGTTTGAAAAATTATTTTTTATTTTAAGTGTGAATACTTTTTGATGGGTTATGTTCTTACTAAATTAATCGATATCTCATGCTTAAGGACTACACTTTAAAATTTAAAAGTGAACTTTTTATGGGAATAGGGATTTTAGTCGTCTAAAATTAGAGATGTTAAATTATATATGAATTTAAATATTTTATTTTTCCAATTAAATGCGACGAGAGTTGGTTTAGTTTGATTTATAAATCGGGAATCACAAGTTTAAATTATTGGAAAGTATTAGTTAAATATGATAAATGGATTCTATGTTCTAGTTTCTCACATACTTAATTATATATTTCGTAGTTGCACTTTTATATGTGTTAGCTTAGTTTAATATTTCATATCATCTCTAAACAATTTAGTCTAGTTAGAAAGTTATAATTATTTTAAACATTAAAATTGATAAATCTTCATGGATTCGACTCGTACTTACACTCGTAATTATATAATAGCCCATGCACTTATGGTATCTTATAAATAGAGGAACAAATTGAAATATGTTCGTATGTTGATCACTTGGAAATCCAATTGAGGGAAAATTGGACCAGCCCCAAGTGTGAGGAGAATTAATACAATAACCTCTTGATGGGTGTTTTCATAAGCATAAACAACAGCTGATGTAAGAGTAAGATCACTGACATGCAGCCCTAGGCATCAGACCATTCAGAGCTGGCACCCATTCATGGTGAAACCATTAGCAACAATTACCAACAGAATCATCTTTCGCAGAACTTTGAATGAGATATTAGGATCTTAATTGTGATTAGGGACAGAATTAGGAATTTCTTCATCAAGGAATGAGATTAATCTCATGGTTGTCAAGGTTTCGCCTATACGAATGGCCTCATTAGGAGATGTAGAAGGAAGAAGTGCATCTTGTGTGAGAAACTTGATGTGAGAATTCTTGTGAAGCTAAAAGGACGTGAAAAGTCCTCATAGGGTGATGTTGGCTTGGGTATTTTTTAGTTGTTTGAGAATTTTTCTTTCATAAATGGTCATTTCAGGCATTGGTGGGTCTACAACAACTCTTTTCCTTTTATATATGAGCATGCTGTCTATAGGAATAATTAGATCTTTATAGTATCAACTCGACTGGGTCATCTGATTTACTAATAATGGGTAAAAGAGAAAGTCGGGTTTCTTCATTTATCTTAGGAGCACCAGAAACTTCATTGATTTTTTATAAAAGTTTTTCAATGGAACTCACCTCACAAAAAGAGGCAAGCACACTAGGAGATTCATTTTCAAGTTGATTGTCTGAATCATATGAGTTATCGGAGTCATCACCTCATCCCACGGTGGTCATCTGGTTATTCCTACAGAAGTTTATGCATTCAACTGCTTCAAGTTCTTCATAGTATATATCTACCCATGCCGAAGAGAAGCTATTCTGAGAAGGGATCAAGTAACCCTTTAATTTAATGGCATTAAATAGACTAGAATATTTACAAATTCTCCCTAGTTTAAGACCTGCCTTTGTTAGTATGTGAACAATATTTTCCATACTGAACTCTTCGAGAGGTACGAGCCAGTCATGGGATTAAAGGGACCACTTTTGTGTTTTCATATAAAGATTACTTATCCTCGCATATTCTTCATATTCCATGGTCAGTCTTAGAGGAAATCTCATTCCTAATTCTCTCAACTGTTCAAGGATGACTGGAAAATCCAAGCCCCAAATTTTTTATTTGGTATGGATAGCAACGCAAGATCTTGTCACAAGGGACAGGCAGGCTTGGAATATTTGTAGACGATCTGAGAATTTATTTAGGTTAATGGATAAAGTAGGAAAATTTATAGGCTTGATTTTGGTTGATGGGTCGAAATCAAAATCTTCATCGATGAGTATGGGGCCCACGCCAGCTTGATGCAGTGGCAGAGGATTTTAGGTAGTTTTTGGTTTGGGTCCTATAGGAGGGGAAATGATGTCTTTATCAATGATCCCTTGCACAACGTTTTTAAGGTGATGGCATTGGTTGGTGGTATTCCCAATAGTTTTGTTAAATTCGTAGTGGGCATTATTTTTGAAATATCTAGGAATGGGATAGGTAATGGACGAGGGTCTAATGGTTTAATAAGGTTACAACAAAGAAGGGATTGATTCACTTTAGAGATGGTATTATGGAGCTTCGTGTATTCTTTTCAAACAACAGCGGATCGAGATTCTGGTGACTAGTGGGCTTTTTATATTTTCGAGGCATAAACTGACCCACTCACTTCTTAGCTTTGATTCTGTCTTCACATTCTAACTGGTGATCTTGTCTTCGGTCTCTACCCTAGCCTCTCGATAGGCCTAAAATAAGGGTAATATTGTCTACCCATAGTTCTTTGGATATGCAATAGAAAGTTCTTCTTCAAAATACTAACTTTCTCTTCTTCAGACGTCTGGTTGGTCGTGGTGGTAGATTTCTCTCTCGACCTAGTTATAAAGTTATTGACAGATTCCTTGGGTACTTATTTAAGTATCTCAAGCCCACTGAGGGTTACTTCAAGTTATTTGTTGTACTTGTATTAGCTTATGAATTCTCTAGAGACAACTTCCCAGTTTAGATTCGGGACTTTTCTAGCGTTAAGAATGATCGAAGGGCGCTCTCTTTAATGGGTTGTTGGAAAATTTAGTACATAATTTCTTTCGTACCTCCTAGTAGACTTATAGTTCGGTGGTAGTTATGAATATGCCCATTGATAAGCAGGATGCATAGTAGCATTACGATGTGTTGAACATGTTGATATTCTTCAGTGTACCACATAGGTTCAGGCATCCCCTAACCCACAACAAGTGGAAAGAGGAAATTTTAATTTGACATGACTTATGGTTAAGTAATTTATAGGATCCGAGCGTTGTTTCTTTACAAACTCATGGACACCTGACTGTAGGCTATCAAACTTATAGGAGAGTTGAGCTATCACGATCATCAAATCAGGTTGGACGTTGGCATCCTAATTAGGATTCTCCATGAGATAGTTATAGTAAGAATTATATATTCCTTACGATGCTGGTAAAAAAAGGATGAAGTAGAACTTCGAGGTGGTCAAAGGCGGAACCGTAACTTTCACACCCCAAACCCAAATCCGTACTAATCATTTTTTTATTAAATCATAATATTTAACCAAGTGAGATATAATTCATTTCGTAATTATCATGTACAACGTACACAAAGAACCTAAACATGTTTTCTAGCATAACATAATTAACATGAGAGTCATAATTAAGCAAATCTATAATACTATGATTAAATAGTACCATTGTCAAATTAAACCACTATGTCTCAATATATACAATGTATGAGTGTAGTAAAATCCCATATTTAAACCCCAGCTCTCTCTAACGATTCAGCTCTCAAAATCACCGACCATATGGTATCCTGGATGGCAGTATACAAACCTGAACAATGATAAAATATAAACATTAAGCTATAAATATTAATGAGTTACTCCTTCCTTGTAATTAAATAACAGTTTTATATCAAATCTTTAGATATAAAGTCCAAACAATCCTGCCCGTTATGGTAGTAACAAATCCTAGAACAAAATTTCCAACAAATCCTTGTCATAAGATAAAAAAAATCAATGGATCTTTATCCAATTCCAATCCTAGATCATAAGACCCAACCAATCATGGATTTTTGAATATCCAAACAAATCTTGAATACCAAAGTACTCAAGCCAATCCGCTCTTAGATCTAAATTCATATCCATCATATCATTTTCGTATCTATATATACGAAACAATCATAAGTACACTCACCTTGGTACTTAATGGGCTTTTCCTTTGCCTTTGTCTGGCACTGGTTCGACCGATTATCCTTTCCTTCCTATCATTCTTATAATATTATTATCATCATAAGAATATTAATAATCCAAAGAATAACTTAAATTTAACCCAATTCATAAGCATCACATGATCCCATTCAAATCATTTATCATAAATGAAGTTCCATCTGAATTCATGTTAAGATATTTAACATATATAAATCATAGCCCAAACATAGTCTAATTTCTTCTCGGTAATTCAATCCTTATCATATTACGTTTTCAATACAAAACGGTGCATCATTTCAAGTTTCCTAGAGCAAGATATGCCTATTTTTTTTAAACATATTAAATTTGTCCTACAATCTCCTCTATTGTTCAGTCAATTTCCAAGAATTTTCATGATTTTTCTACATCATAACTTTCTATGATTTTACACATATTTTAAACAAATATATTGAATAATAAAAAATTAAAGTTTCATAATTTTCAAAGTTCATTTTCTATGTCAAAAGCTTTATCCAACTCGGGGCATCCAAACGAATTTAACAAATAGCAACTATGTACCAACTTACAACCATCACCAAGGTCTAACCATAAGGATTTTAATTTCAATTTTTGGATATGCTATGCATATGTGAGTCTAATTTCATCTTTAATTGAAATTCTTAATTCCAGTAAGTATACAAAAAGATATAGAAGATTGAATACACAAGGTTAATAAGAAAGCAATATAAAGGGTTTACACATTCGACTTTCTTTAAACTTGTATCTATCATACATATACACCAAGGCTTGAAAGTTTAGTAAACAATTGATGATTTATATCATTTTAATCAGTAATACATAAAAATAAACAAGACTTATGGATAGAATTACCTTAGGAACTCTTATTTGATTTTTATGGAATTTTTCCCCATTTTCTCCTCACAATTTTCTTCCTAAGCTTCACAGTTCTCTCTCTTCAAGTCAAAGTTCTCTCATGGATGAAATGTGTGTCAAAAGTGAAGAATAAAGTAGGATATTAGATTCCAAAGTCGTCCTAAGGGAGCTACCCATCCTAACCAATCAAAACATAACATTTGGTGTACTAAAGAACGAAATACCACTTAAAAGGATGGACAAATTTGCCCTTGGTTTGTAATTTTAGTATAACTTCTTACTCGGACCTCCGTTTGATACGCCATTTGTTGTGTTACAAGCCTAACTCATATATATACAACTATGTAGTTTTTACCTTAACTCAATTTTTATATTATAAGGGTAAAAACTAGTCTCCAACATGAACATTCCTACCGAAAACTTCAAAATTTTATGTATGTAACCAATTTGATATTTCATGATTTTTGAAGGTAGGATTAAACTAAATATAATACCTAAAATTATATATATATTAATAACACATTATCCATATCACATAAGGTAAGCATGATTCAAACATAATTTATCATAATTATATCTGATTTGTCACAACTCTCCCCCTGATAGGAAATTTCGTCCCCGAAATTGACATACCTTAGTTGCTTGAGTCAAACAAATACGGATAATGCCGCTGCATGATTTCCTCTCTCTCATATGTAGCTTCTTCCATGGAATTCCTTCTCCACATAACTTTAACAAGTGGGATCATATTATATCTCAACGCTTGTTCCTACATATCCACGATAGCAAGTGGTTCTTCCATATAGCTCAAGTCTTACTTTAACTCAATAGGTTGCTCCACCAATACATGTGAAGGATCCGCTATATACTTTCTCAACATCGAAACATGGAAAATATCATGTAATCGGGCTAACTCCGATGGTAATACTAACTTATAGGCAACCATACCGACTTTCTCAAGAATTTTATAAGGTCCAATGTAGCGTGGACTTAACTTACCTTTCTTTACAAACCTCATAACTACTTTCCATGGAGATATCTAGAGAAATACATCATCCCCTTTTTGAAATTCCAAATCTTTCCGTCGTTTATCTGCATAAATTTTTTGTCTGCTTTGAGTTGTTCTCATTCTATCTTGAATAATCTTCACTTTTTCAGTGGTGACTTCAATCAACTCTAGACCCTCTATCTTCCTTTCACCAACTTCATCCCAATATATTGGTTTATGACACCGTCTACCGTACAATGGTTCATATGGATCCATACCAATAGTAGACTAAAAACTATTATTATATGTGAATTTTATCAAAGACAACTATTTTTCCTAATTACCTTTGAAATCAAGCACACAAGCTCTAAACATATCTTCCAAAATCTGTATTGTCCTCTCAGACTGCCCATCTGCTTAAGGATGAAAAGTGGTATTAAACATTAAGTTAGTAACCATGGCATACTACAAGCTAACCCAAAATCTAGATGTAAAAGTGGGGTCCTTATCTGAAATAATAGATATAGGTGTTCCATGGAATCGAATAATTTCATTAACATACAATCTAGCATACCTATCAATTGTATATGTAGTCTTGATGGCTAGAAAATGATTTGACTTGGTCAACCTTTCCACTACTATCCAAATCAAATCTGACCCCTTCTGAGATCGATGAAATCCAACTATAAAATCCATTGTTACATGATCCCATTTCCATTCCGATATTGGTAATGGTTGAAGTAAACCCGCAGGTTTTTTATGTTCCACTTTCACTTGACATATAAAGCATCTAGCAACAAAATCGATTATTTCCATCTTCATATTATTCCATCAATAATGCTCCTTCAAATCCCTATACATTTTAGTACTACTAGCATGCATAGTATAAATGGAATTATGAGCCTCATCTAAAATTTCCCATTTCAATCCATCCACATTAGGCACACAAAATCATTGCTTATATAATAAAGTGCCATCATTAAAAATACAAAAATCATCAGACTTACCTTCCCTGACATCTTATCATTTCTCAAGAAATAGATCCTGACTTTGCAAATATTGAATATGGGTAGCTGACAAAGGCTTCACGCTCACATGAGTAAAGAATTTGTCCCCACCTCCTAGCTGCAATTTCACTCTCATCAATCTCAACTCCATAATGTGAGCAAATCTAGCACACTGAATGCAATATAACCTACTCGAAGTCTTTTTACTCAAAGCATCTCCAACTATATTCGCCTTCCCTGGATGGTAGTGAATTGTACAATCATAATCCTTAATTAACTCCACCCACCGCCTCTGCCTCAAGTTCAACTCCTTCTGAGTAAATTATACTTAACGCTTTGATGGTCAGTAAAAATTTCACATACTTGACCACCTAAATAATGACGCCACAATTTCAAAGCAAACACAATAGGATCAAGTTCCAAATCATGTGTAGGATAACTACGTTTATGTGTACGCAACTGCCTAAAATCATAAGCAATAATCTTACCATGTTGCATAAAAACCTAACCCCTGATGTCAAGCGTCAGTATAAACAACAAAACCATCTCCACCGTGTCGAATGGTAAGGACAGGTGCAGTTACCAACCTCTTTTTCAATTCTTCAAAACCATTTTCACAATCAAAATTCCATTCAAACTTTACATCCTTTCAGGTTAATTTTGTTATTAGCAAGGAAATAGAATAAAATCCCTTAATAAATCTCCTATAATACCCAACCAAACCCAGAAAACTCCTCACCTAAGTCACATTATTAGGCCTTTGCCATTTTACAATAGCTTCTACTTACTTTGTATCAACACATATTCCATCCCCAGAAATAAAATGGCCTAAAAACACAACTTGTGATAGCCAAAATTCATATTTTCTAAACTTAGCATACAACTGCCTATCTGTTAACACATTCAAAATAGTTCTGAGATGATTTTCATGTTTAACCATCTCACGTGAATAAATTAGAATATCATCAATAAAAACTATCACATATGAATCAATAAAAGGATGCAGTACACGATTCATAAGATCCATAAATAAAACTGGAGCTTTTGTCACTTAAAAAGGCATCACAAGAAACTCAAAATGACCATACCGAGTACGAAAATTAGTTTTAGAAATATCACTCTCCTTCACCCTCAATTGATGATAACCTGATAGCAAGTCTATCTTTGAAAACACTTCAGCACCCTAAAACTGATCAAACAAATCATCTATACAAGGTAAAGGGTACTTTCTTAATTGTAGCTTTGCTCAGTTTCCTATAATCAATACATAAACGCATAGTATCATCTTTATTTTTCACAAATAAAATGGGTGCACCCCACGAAGATACACTAGGTTGTATAAACCCCCTATCAGTAAATCCTGTAACTGAATCTTGAGTTATTTCAACTCAACAGGTGTCATTCCATACGGTGCCATATAAATAGGGGTTGTCCCCGGTTCCAATTCAATACTAGATTCAACCTCTCTCTCGGGAGGTAAACTAGGCAACTCACTAGGAAACACCTCTAGAAAATCCCGTACAATGGAAACATCAGTTAATTATAAATCCCCCTTCCTAATGTCAAGCACATAAGTAATAAAACCTTCACAACCTCTGATCAACAATTTCCTAATCTGAATAGCAGAAATAATGCAACTAGGGACAATTTTCCTTTCTCCCGCAAATTTAAATTCAGATTCACCGGGCATATTAAAATAACTTCTTTACGAAAACAATTCATAGATGCGTGATATTTAGATAACCAATCCATTCCTAGAATTATGTCAAAATCAGATATATCCAATGGAAGTAAGTCTATAATTGTATCTCTAACCCCCACGATTAAAACACAATCACGGAAAACATATTCAACTACAATCATATCCCCTATAGGCATGTAAATACCCAAACCTACATCTAAATGAGTATATGGCCTACTCAGATATATAGCAAAATCATAGGACACAAAAGAATGTGTGGAACCGGGATCAATTAAAACATAAGCATTTCTATCAGTAACAAAAAGTGTATCCGTCACCACATTTGAAGTAACCTGAGCCTCTTTCATCATAAAAACTCACCCACCTGGCCTAGAAACACTGTCTTGTCCCTTGCCTCAACCTTTCACTCCACTACCCGAAGATAACCCATGCTTTGTACTTCACTAGGAGTTGTTGGAGCCTCTGCTAACTTCAGATAATTTTTCTTAACATACCCCACTTGGTGACAATGGTAGCATTCTGCTCCTTTAAGCCTAGGACACTTGAATTTATAATTCCCTTCCTCTTTACAAAAGAAACAAGTAACAACTCCCACTAGGGCCTCACCTCTTCCTGACCTCCTATCTAGACTAGAAGATCCTCCACCCCTGGTATCTCTACCAAATCTCCCCTGACCTCTACCTCTATCTCCACCACCTCTCTAAAAATTTTGAGGTTCCACCATATTACTTCCACCCTCACCTCCCTTAGACTGATATGAGTCAAATCTACTTTTCGTAAAACTCACTCTACTCGCTACCCCTTAGTTCATGTGCCTTTCTGCTATCATGGCTTTGTTCACAAAAGAAGAAGAATCTTCTAACTCATAAGTAGTCACTCTATTTTGAATGGGCCAAATTAATCCCTCTTGGAACTTACTACATTCATCTTCCTCATCCTCCTTATACTTAGGAGAAAATCTGGACAAAGTTGTAAATTTAGCGTCATACTCCCTCGCATAAATTTTTCCTTGGGTCAACTTTATAAACTCCTTCACTTTCTCCTACCTATAAACTTTAGAAAAATACTTAACGTATAAATCTTTAGTAAATTCAGCCCAATTAATAACATATGTACCTTCCATTCTGGGCACTAAATGTTTGTTGGCTTCCCACCAATACTTGGCCTCTCCTTTCAGCCTAAACACAACCAAATTCACCTTCTGATTATCTAGAACTTTCATCACTGGAAAAATAGTCTCCAGATCTCTAACCCACATCTCAACTTCTATAGGTTCAACTGATCTTGAATATTTTGCAAGATTAAACTTCAAGAACTTTTCATGCATGATATATTTAATCTCCTTCTTTGCCTCTTTCTCAATTCTGGCTACTGTCTTTGATTCCAGATATCTAGTCAGTTGTTCTTCCATTAATTCCATATTTCTTTCCTGTTGTTCTTCCATCCTCATCATTGCGCATGCCATTAGGCTGCTCATGCTCTCTAACTTTTCCCGAAACACTCTATTATATTTCAGTATCCTTGTCTATATGAAAAGCTACTCCCTCTTCTCTATGTTGTCCATCCCCAGGTTCCATCTGTAATTATCTTTAATTCAAAAAAGTTTTAACAACCAACATAAAAAGTTTATACTAAACTATTGGTTGGTACATAAACAATTCAATAATATTAAATCAAACCAATAACTACCATTTAACCGTCACACACGTCTAGAATTAATAACCTAGACGCTCTGATACCATTAAATGTCACACCCCAAACCCAAATCCTTACTAATTATTTTTTTTATTAAATCATAATATCCAACTAAATGAGATATAACTCATTTCATAATTATCATGTACAATGTACACAATGAACCCAAACATGTTTTTTATAGCATGACATAATTGACATCAGAGTCATAATTAAGTGAATCTACATTACTATGATTAACTAGTACCATTATAAAATTAAACCACTCTCTCAATATATACAATGTATAAGTGCAGTAAAATCATCAGTGCGAGAATAACAAAAATCCCATATCTAAACCCCAGCTCTCTCAAACGGTGCAGCTCTCAAAATCACCAATCATATAATGTCCTAGCTAGCAGTATACAAACCTAGAAAATGTTAAAATAAAAACATTAAGTTATAAGGCTTAGTTAGGTACTCCTTCCCTATAACCAAATAACCATTTTATATCAAATCTTTGGATATAAAGTCCAAATAATCATGCATGTTATGGCAATACCAAATCCTGGAACAAATGTTCCAACAAATCCTTGTCATAAGACAAACCAAATCATTAGATTTTTGTCCAATTACAATCCTGGATCAAAAGACCCAAGCAATCCTGGACATTTGAATATCCAAACAAATCTTGAATACCAACGTACTCAAATCAATCTTCTCTTAGAGCTATATTCATATCCATCAAATAATTTTCGTATCTATATATACAAAACAATCATAAGAACATTCACCTTGGCAACTTAATGGGCTTTTCCTTTACCTTTGTCTGGCACTGATTCTAAATCTTCTCCTTCGCTTACCATCATTCTTAAAATATTATTATCATCATTAGAATATTAATATTCCAAAGAATAACTTAAATGTAACCCAACTCATAAGCATCACATGATCCCATTCAAATCATTTATTATAAATGAAGTTCCATCTAAATTCAAGTTTAGATATTTAGCATATCCAAATCACAGCCCAAACATACTCTAATTTCTTCTTGGTAATTCAATATTTATCATGTTAGGTTTTCGATACAAAAGACGACGCATCATTTCAAGTTCCCTAGATCAAGATATGCCCACTTCTTTACAACATATTAAATATGTCTTACAAGCTCCTCTATTGTTCAGTCAACTTCCAAGAATTCTCATGATTTTTTTACATCACAAATTTCTATGATTTTATACCCATTTTCAATAAAAATATTGAATAATACAAAATTAAAGTTTCATGATTTTCAGAGTTCATTTGCTCTGTCAAAAGCTTTATCAAACTTAGGGAATATCCAAATGAATTGCGCAAATAGCAACTATGTACCAACTTACAACCACCACCAAGGTCTAACCACAAGGATTTTAATTCCCATTTTCGTATATGCTAGTCATATTTGAGTCTAATTTCATATCCAATTGTAATTTCTTAATTCCAAAAAGTATATAAAAAGATATAGATGTTTGAATACACAAGGTTCTAAACAATGCAATATGAAGGGTTTACACATTCGATTTTCTTTAAACTTGTATTTATCCATAAATATACACCAAGGCATGAAAGTTTAGTAAAAAATTGATGATTTCTATCATTTTAATGAGTAATACAAAAAAATAAACAAGACTTGTGGATATAATTACCTTAGGAACTCTTATGTGATTTTTATAGAAGTTTTCCCAATTTTCTCCTCACACTTTTCTTCCTAAGCTTCATAATTCTCTCTCTTCAAGACCAAGTTCTCTCATGGATAAAATGTGTGTTAAAAGTGAAGAATAAAGGATGATATTATCTTCCAAAGTCGTCCCAAGGGTCCATGCACCCTAACCAATTAAAACATAACATTTGGTGTACTAAAGAACGAAATACCACTTAAAAGGATGGACATATTTGCCCTTGGTTCGTAATTTCAGTATAACTTCTTACTTGGTCCTCCATTTGATACGTCGTTTGTTGTGTTACAAACCCAACTCATATATATACAACTATATATTTTTTACCTTAAGTCAATTGTTATATTACAAGGGTTAAAACTAGTCTCCAACATGAACATTCCTACCGAAAACTTCAAAATTTTATGTTTGTCGATATTTAATGATTTTTGAAGGTAGAATTAAACAAAATATAATAACCTAACTGTTAACGCAAAAATTCTTCATCTACGAGGACCAATCAAAAAAGGACACATGTCATCCTATGTGGCAATATTCGACACCCGAGGAGAGTTGGTCCGCACCCGAGGAGTGTTGGTCGGCACCCGAGGAGTGTTAGTCGGCACCCGAGGAGTTAGTCGGCACCCGAGGAGAGTTAGTCGGCACCCGAGGAGAGTTGGTCGGTATACCAACCGGGAAGATCAAAGGGTAACTACGCATTTAATGAGCATTAATGTACATTTATACTGTAGATGACAACACATAGCATACCAAGCAATTCAACAATTAGATTCGTTGAATGTAGACATAATGTATAAATGTCTACATACAATGAATCTCTTTATCTCCCATCACTTTAAATACATGTATTCCCTTAGCCAAAAGAGAGAAATCCGATATCTATGAGAGACACCATACACAAGATCCACACCTTTTTCTCTCTCTACCACATTGTGCTATTGTAAATCCCTGGGAATAAAATAACAGTGGACGTAGGCTTTTCCTTATAACCGAACCACTTTAAAAATATTTGTCTCTTATATGTTTGATGTGAATGTTTATCTTCATCTTCAATCTCATCCTCATCATTTATCTGCTGTTGACGCCACTAAAATGGCAGTGGCCATTTTCTGTCTTCAACATATTGGCCCCGTCTGTGGGAACGTGTTACAACCATTGTTCTCCATCAAAAGCTAAGTTTTTATTTTTTTTCTACGTATAATCAATTATACATACATCTTTTGATTCAATCATTATTTTTATGTTTATATACATAAATTAATTTTCCAATTTTTATCTGCAAAATGTTGCATATCATGATTTTTAAATCATAACTGCTAGATTAAGTCTTATTTAGATATCTGAAAAATAGTGGATTTCACAAATCATAACTTTTTGCTTGATTCTCAAGTTTCAATTTTATATCATGGAATAAATATTTTAAATGATTACATATACCAATATATACGACGATGATAAGATTTGATAATTTTCATTGATAATTTTCATTATAAATTTTGTAAGATCTTTGATGTCTATTCAAATTCCCATCATATTTTTAATAAAAGAATGGGAAAAGGTTAAAGACAATAAAAAGTTTTCTCATGGAAATCATGACCCAGATCTATTTTCTCTCTTCAAGTTTGAGTCTCTTTGCATTAATTTTTATGAACTATATACTTAATTTGGATCAGCTTCCATTTATGTCAATAAAGTCAAATTGATTGATTTTTGATATAAATTTGGTAATAACTTCTATCATTCAGCATATTTTTATCTCTCCAAATAGGGAATAGGAAGGGATCAATATAAAAAATAATTTTCTCTCACCTGAAAAACCCACTAACTGTAGTTGGTCGACGAGGAAAAAATATTCCAAACTGTATCAACGTAGTTGGTCGACGAGGAAAAAATATTCCAAACTGTAGCAACGTAGTTGGTCGACGAGGAAAAAATATTCCAAACTGTACCAACGTAGTTGGTCGACGAGGAAAAAATATTCCAAACTGTACCAAGTATGGTTGGTCGGACACATTTTGTGAAAAAGACAAAAATTTACCAAGTATGGTTAGTAGGGGATAAACTCTCACTAACTATAATTGGTCGACGAGCACAATTTAACAAACTTGGTTGGTTGGAAAAAATTTTTACATTTTTATACTCATTACTTTATTATTAAGTGATCGAGCAACATTACTAATACTTGTAACTTTTTTATTACTAAGTTGGTCGATGAACAACACAATATTGTTATCTTTTTAACTTATACATATGCCCAGATGTAGAGTATTTTACAAGACAATAGCAATTAAGATTGCGAACAAAAATGAAAGTCTTTCATTAAAATCAAAAACAAAATACATTGAGAATGAAAATGTATACTAACTATTACAATGAGATTCCTACTCTATTGGTTTCTTTCCCTCTTCTTTTGAAACAGGTTCCTCGCCAGCAGGAGGATAATCCAAAGCATAAGGGGAGTTTATGAAATTAAGATCTTTCAGCATTCTGATGTTCATCACAGATGGTCTGTCTGAGCAGCTCTTTCTCGTCCCCGAGAAGCTCTTTCTCGTCCCCGAGCAGGAAGTTGCTCTTCAAGACTCATGATCTTCTCGGACATCTCAGCCAAGGCCTGGTTCTTTTCCATTAGTTGGAAGGCTTGATTCTCCAAAGCAGATTGAGTTCTCTGTTCTTCGACAGTTACCCGAGCAGCTCTTGATCGTCCCCGAGAACCTCTTGCTCATCCCCGAGCAGAGGTAAGAGTCAAATTCAGCATCTACAGCACTGAGATCTTTACTACTGTCCCGACCAATAATGAAGAAGAAGTTGTATGAAAATGTTTCGAAGTCCACCACTAGATTGGTACTAACAAGATTGAAGAGTTGGGTTCAAAAGCTAATATGTTACTCGACAAAGTATTCAGAGGAGCATAAATCAGAAAAATCAAGCACGTAAAGTTAGCATTCAGTTGCTCGACACAAGAAGCAGTTGGTCGGCTGGCAAACCAATCAACATACTTGAAGATTATGACAAGCTACAAGCTGCATACTATGGCATGGCTGCATCCAAATTCCCAGGGGTGATACATAGCACACGGAGTTACTCAAAAGCAAGATTAGCAAACATCGATCAGCCTGCATCATATATCATCCAGGAGATAATGCACTTTATGTCAAACAAATAAAGAAGGTAGATCAAGAATTTCACAAGCACCGAGCAACACTGCAGAATAAATACTCCATCCTTTCAAGTAAACCATCAAGCATGGAGCATTGGGGGCTTCTATTAACGCAAAAATTCTCCATCTACGAGGACCAATCAGAAAATGACACATGTCATCCTACGTGGCAATATTCGACACCCGAGGAGAGTTGGTCGGCACCCGAGGAGTGTTGGTCGGCACCCGAGGAGTGTTAGTCGGCACCCGAGGAGTTGGTCGGTACCCGAGGAGAGTTAGTCGGAACCCGAGGAGAATTGGTCGGTATACCAACCGAGAAGATCAAAGGGTAACTACGCATTTAATGAGCATTAATGTACATTTATACTGTAGATGACAACACATAGCATACCAAGAAATTCAACAATTAGACTCGCTGAATGTAGACATAATGTATAAATGTCTACATACAATGAATCTCTTTATCTCCCATCACTATAAATACATGTATTCCCTTAGCCAAAAGAGAGAGATCCTATAACGATGAGAGACACCATACACAAGATCCACACCTTTTTCTCTCTCTGCCACATTGTGCTATTGTAAACCCCTGGGAATAAAATAACAGTGGACGTACATTTTAGTGGCGTCAACACTAACATTATATGTATTAATAACACATTAGACATATCACATAAGGTAATCTTGATTCAAACATAATTTATCATAATTATATCCGGGTTATCACAGTAACCAGTAAGGAACTATGACAAGCAAGGGGAAATGCAGTCGCACCTAATAGGGAAACGATTTATTTTTGGAAAAGGTTTTTCCTTTATTTTTTGAAAATAGAATGCTTTTGGTATTTTTTATAAGGGAGATAAGGGTAAAAGGGAGAAAATCCCCTTAATGTAGTTGTTGTTATTATATTCCACTTGTATTATTTAATGCCTAGGGTGCAAGTGAAATGTCAATTGATTGCCAATCACGGAAATCATTCTTCGATAGATGTGGGGAATCCATTTGATATACTAGAGTGCAGGTGAATTGTCTCACAATATACCTTATAGTGAAGGTAAGTGTGAGAACGAGTTCAATATACTCGACGTACATGAAAGAATTCCTATTATACTTCCGAAACTGTTTCTTGAAGAAACTCTTTTAGAAAACAAACCGGAAAGAACACAAGATGTTTTTAAAAGATATTGAATGAGTTATTTTAAATATTAGTGAATAAGTTTTGAAAAACAAAACTAATTTCAGTTATAGTAGCAGTAGAGCATTAGGGATGAAAGATTAATAAATAAGCACCGTAGACAAGGATTTTAACGTCGTAAAACCCCACCTAAACGGGCAAACATCCACAGAGGTCTCTACACCTCAAAACTAAAAATCCACTAGAATGAGTTTAAGTTACAAGAAAGAAATGAAACTTAATCACACAATACAGACCTAAATCTAAGTTAAGAAGTTATACTAGATCCATTAGGTAATTCCAATTGTTAAGGCTCTGATTTGGTTTCTTGTCGTTCAGCAGCTTGTCTCCTTAAGCTCCTTCTTTACGTTGACTATGAAGTTGAATTCTCTCAACCAAAACACTGTTTAATTGTTGTTGTGTGAAAAGTATTATGAGTGAAGTGACTTGCACATGCATATACTCACACACACTTATACAAATGATTCCTACAAATTACAAAGGCTTCTAAGTATGAAATACAAAATTTCACACTACTGAAATTAGGTTTTCTTTTGAAACTACTGATTTTTAGATATATGTTCTTGAGAACCTTTTAAAATGAGATTCTGCTAATTTTTATTTATCTACATGTTTTTCAAAATGAAAAATTTATATTTGAACCTTGAAAACCTTTAAATCAGTTTTTTAAAGCAGAAATAAGAGATTGTTGGATTTGAAAGGAAATAGCAATGTATACACGGTGAATCCAACAAGAGAGGTTGATTTCTATAAAAAAACAAATCTAACAACTACGTGAATATATCACTTTTTTGAATTAGATCCTCAAGTTTCTATTATCATAAACAAGTTCTAAATCTTAGTGATTGTGTTAGACTAGAGATCAAAACTATAGAGGATGTATAAATCAATGAACTAGAAACCCTCAACTCTTAAGATAATTTTTTTTAGATAAAATGGACAGAGTTTTATTTGGGTTTGAAATTTTTCTCTCGATTTATTTTTCTCTCTCTCTTTTTTCTCTCAAACCCTAAGGTCTCGAAAGATTGTAATTGAAGGGATGAAGGGTCTTATTTATAACAACGATGGAATTATCTGGAAGCTTCATTCAAACCAATGGTTGTGATCAACTTGACCATTCGAAGATTTAATCCAAAGACTCTCAATGCACCGCCAATATCTGAGCTCTGATTGGTTCATTTGGATAGCACAAGGATTGAATATAAACGCATACATACCATTGATAAAAGTAATCGAATGTATAGGATTGAGTCTGGTTTATATAAGTGAGAGAAAGCACAATCTCAATGGTTAAATGATCAACACATGTATGACTCAGATCTCTCCTCACACGCGAGTTTTTGAAGATTTAAAAATTAAATATGCACCCACAATAGTTCGAGACAGATTTGTTTTCTACCCAAGCAAGGTTTTAGGAATATCTGATATTTTAACTTAAGACCAAAAAAAATTTAAACCATAATTTAAATTTAGAAAAAGGTTTTTTAAATGTTTAAAAAATTCCTAAAAATGGTAGAAAATCATTTTAAATCCAATTTTAACACACACACCTCGTATATGCAATATGAAATAAAAGTAATGCAATCCTAGAGTGTTGTGTGTTGGCTTTCCACCTATAGGACCATCTTCTTATTGATGTAGATATCTTGGAATCTAGAAGAGGCAATAAGGCTTAGGCAAAATAAGGATGACATAAATTTTGTCTCTATTCCAAACTAGATAAGATCCTATATATTAGACTCAAGTAAGTCATATATATAGAGTGCTTCAATCTCCTCCTTTGGAAATATGAGACAAAATCTCCTTTGAGTCATCTAGGACTCATAGGGATACAAAAAAAAATAAGAAAACCTTATTCCTATACAAAATTCTATCTACCCTATATCCTAGAAATGAAAAAGCACATAACTCAACTGAATACAAACCAATACCCCTAACAATATCTGATGAAAACAATGGTATTGGATCCTAAAAATAAAACATCTAAGATCAAGGATTTTAGTCGAGAATATTCATAAAATGTCCAAGATGGACTCAAGAATTTCTCCCCCATTTTGTCTCAAATGGACAAAGGGTGAAAAAGTACAAATAAGCATATATAGAGAATAAATGGAATATATGTCTATCAAATCATAATAAACAATGGGTCACATCACAGATCTCCTACATAAAATAGATATAGGAGACGGTTTTTGTCATTTTTCAAACAACCGTCCCCTATATCCTTAGAAACCAATTATCAGCATGAGTATGACCGGAGGATATATTAAAATAAGATAGATATTATTCTCGAAGAACCATGCCAATGGATTTTCGTAAAGGCTCAAATCTTATATTATCATGAGGCTTAGTAAATAAGTCAGCTAATTGTAAGTCTGTAGGCAAAAAATTAATTTCCAATTCCCTATATTCTACCAATTTGTGTATAAAATGATGTCGTATTTTTATGTGTTTGGTACGCGAGTGTTGAACGGGATTCTTGGAAACGTTTATCGCACTTTGATTATCGCAGTAGAGATGTAATTTGTCTCTAGTAATTCCATAGTCGCTTAACATCTGCTTTATCCACATTAACTGAGCACAACAGCTACCTGCGACTATATATTTAGATTCAGCTGTGGAGAGCGAAGTGCAGTTTTGCTTTTTACTACTCCATCCTACAAAATTATTACCTATGTAATAACAGGAGCCTGAGGTGCTTTTGCTATCATCGAAACAGTCAGTTCAATCAGCGTTTGTGTATCCTATGATAGTGTTAGATGTGTCATTTGTGTACCGTATTCCTAGATTTATAATCCTTTTGACATATTTAATAATCCTTTTCACACATAGTAAGTGACTTTCCTTAGGATCGCTTTGATAGCGGGCACACACACAAACAGCATACATATATCAGGACGTGAGGCAGTGAGGTATAACAGGCTACCTATCATACTTCTGTAGAGGGTAGGATCAATCGGAGTCCCATGTTCATCTTTTGATAATTTGATTGAGGTACTCATGGGCGTCCTAGCATCTTTGGTATTTTCTAGTCCGAATTTCTTTACTAACTCTAAAGCGTATTTGGATTGCGAAATGAATAATCCTTATATTGGGCTTTCGACTTATGTTTAACTGCAACAAGTTGAAATAAAGGGTCCCCTTGCCTTATAGGGGGCAGACAAACTTATCCTTAGGCTCAACAGTTTTCATAGAACTACTCCCATTTCAATATGTGGCCCTTTTTATTTTTGATTAAAATCATCTTTCATAGCCTGAAAGTCTGGGCAGAGTTCCATAGGTTTTTTACCCAAAGACACAAACTTAATATTTTCAAGAGGTTTGTTTTGTGTCATAGACTTCTTTCCAAATCCAACGCTAGTTCTATCATCAAAATTGGTTTTACTTGACGCTACACAGTTTTCAAAACCATTAGAATTATTTTCAAATTTTGAGAATTTTTTGAAAAGTGTTGTGAGTGAAGTGCCTAATACATGCATGTACTTACACAGACTTATACAAATGATTCTTACAAATTACGAAGGCTTCTAAGTGATGATGCTAAAATCTAGCACCACCAGATAAGTGATGATGAGCTCAAACTGTAAGTATCATGGCAGCCATAGATGTATAAGTATGCATAAGTATATAGAAGGAGGTGAGTATAAGAGGAACGAGACAACGATGTATAGTGGTTCAGCTAATTAGGCGTACATCCACTGTGAGTGTGTGATCCACTAAGTATAGGCACTAATGGCCTTGGATACAATGCAAATAAACTCCCTCTCTCTCTCTCTTGTGTGTATAAGCAGAGTTTTAGCTAGGGTTACAATGTTTTTCCCTGGATCCCCTTGTAGGGTTGTAGGTGATAAGTATATATAGGTCTTGGGTGGAGTAGTTTACCCCCCAAGTATGCATGGTTCATGTGAATGGTGATCTAGCCAATCCCTTGTTGACACCTGTAGATGCCACCTGTGGCTAATGATGACATAATATTCCCTCACGTGAGGGGGTGATATTGTTATAACGGTCTTCCATGTGCCGTGGGAGCCTCACGCTCACTGTTCCACGCGTCTCCCAAACCACGCGCTGTGGTGATGTCACCCTCGGCCCATGATACGAGGTCGAGGGAAAAGTTCCCTCTGGTAGTGAGTCTGGCCTAATTTAGGCCTCGTACTGTCGTACCCTCGTAGGGTGATTCGGACCTGATGGAGGGTCGTCCCCTTGGAGTGTCGTTTGAGCCTGATGGAGGGTCGGCCCCTCGGAGGGTCGTCTGGGCCTGATGGAGGGTCGTCTGGGCTTGATGAGGGGGGTCGGCCCCTTGGAGGGTCGTCTGAGCCTGATGAGGGGTCGGCCCCTTGGAGGGTCATCTGAGCCTGATGAGGGGTCAGCCCCTTGGAGGGTCACGAGACCATCTTGGCCTTATCCAGGTGGAGGACGCCCTCGGCCTGGCCGAGGGTATATATGGGTATATCAATCACCCCCAGCCCTTAGCCATAGATGATGCTGAGATGGGTGAGGGATAATGTTGCTTTTGAGACAAGTAGTCTGCTTGATGAGTGACACCTGTCAAACTAGTAATCATTGTCATTCCAGTTTCCTAGGCATGACGGCTACACACTACTTGGGACTTTGGGCCCTAATGATGCCCTCCTCGTGGGCTGTGCCCTGCATTGGTTAATGGGCCCATTCATCAATAAGATATTTAAGCAATTTTTTGAAACCTCCTTCTTCTTCTTCATCACGCCTGAACTCTCTCTCACTCTCTAGCTTTCATCCTTCTTGCCATTTCTGCAGTTTCGAACCTTGAAGCTTGGCAGCTTCCCTATCTCCTTAGGTAACACCTCGACCCTAGTGCCCTGCTTATCTTCATTTCTGTTTGTTTTCCTATTTTAAGCTCGTAGGGTTAGATTTTTCTTAGGTTGCTCCATAGATTTTTTGGTGTAACCTCTGGTAAGCTGTTCTTGAATTGTTCTTGATAGAAAACCCTTCAATTCCTTAGTTTTGATCGAAAAGTCCACCCTGGTCAATTATGAGATTGTTAGTTGGCTTAGCCAAATTCTTCCAAGTGTAGGGTCTTCCCCTTAATGCTTAGGAGGCTTTACAGCTTAGCAGAGGAGTTTCCATCCTTGAGAGAGAAGTTCTTCGCAGAGATTATGCGACTAGAAGAAGAGGAAGAGAGGAGACGAGGGGCCGACCCTAATTGGGTACGACCCATTTTTCCCATTCCTCTAGCCACCGTAAAACCCTCTGAGTCTTGTGGGTCGTCCTGTCGTCCAGCCGAGAGTTATTCAGGTGAGATGGATGAGAGAGCGTCATCGCCAACTGGCGCTGGACCTTCTGGGAGAGTAGAGACGTCTTATCTAAGCCCAGGCCGACGGGCCAAGGGTGTGGTCCCTTCCGAGGCTGTCTCTGTGACAACCCTATCCCCACACGCTTTCCAGATGGATTTTTCCCAGGGGCCTCTGACAAGTGATGAGGTCTAGGGAGAGGGGACTGAGGCTGATGAGGACTTAGATGACCCAGTTGACACATCTCATGCCTCGTCCTATATTTCCTCAGTCAGGGATCGTGACCTCCTTATGTGGAGGCATGCATATGGTGTTCCCCCCAACATATCTATGAGGGTTTCCTCTGAGTCTTAGAGGGTCTTTGAGGGTGAAGAGGGAGAGATAGCAGTATACAAACAAATGTTTAAGGTCGGTGTTAGACTCCCTCTACATCCTGCAGTCGTAGATATCTTTTCATCCCTCGATGTAGCCCCCTCTCAGCTCCCTCCCAATTCCTAGAGGATGATCCTTGGCTACATCTCCCTATGGAAAAATGCCTTTACTGACGAGCCTTCCTCCGACGTGTTCTTGGATTGCTATAATATTACTTCCTCGTCCAATCAGCCCGGGTACTATCATCTGGGGGTGAGGAAGTCCGATAAAAAACTTCTCCACGTGGCACAAACCTCCAACCACGATTGGAAGAAGAGATTCTTCATTGTCTCTCGAGAGTGGGAATTTTTTGATGAGGCACAACCTTTAGCCGATGGTCCTAGGGTCCCTAGAAGATGGTCTAACCCTTCAATGAAGGTCAGGTCAGACCCCGGACTTAGTCTGGAAGAGAAAGACATAGTTGAATATCTTAGAGGATGAGGGAGAGGGGGTGAACTTCCAAAGTTTGAAGATCTTATGACCCCTCGATTCCTCAAGGAAGCTGGTCTGAGGGTCGGCCCCCTGACAGAACTATGTGAGTTATATTATTTTTTGCCCATTCTTTACTTTTTTCAAGTGTTTCATCTTTGTCTCTGCACTTTTCTGACGTGTCTTCCTCCTTTTAGGTCGTCCTTCTGGTATTGCTGACCACCTTTGGGAAATGACTGCCCCCAGCTTACTGTCAGGCCTGGCCAAGAAGAAAGGCAAGGAGCCTCAACAAACTCCGAGGAAGACGCAGACAGTGGGGCAGACACCTGCTGAGCCGACCCCCGACAGACAGAAGAGGAAAGAGCCCGAGGTCCCTGTCGACCCTCGGCCAGATTCACGGACGAGGGAAAGGGTCGAGGCGTCTGAGGGGACCGCCGCTTCTTCCAGCATGGGAGCCTTATGGTCCCAGAACTTGTCACTTCTGAAGGCCTAGCCATCTTCACTTATCGCGAACTTGAGGGCGGCCACGGCGTCCATGTTTTCTTCCCCCTCGGCTGCTGATTATGAATTTTTGTCCAAGATGCCTCCAGTAAAAGTGTACGACTATGGTCTGCACGCCCTAGCTCATGTATATGTTCTCACTTCATTCCCTTAGTTGTATTCTTTCACAAACTGTTTTCTCGACCTGTTGACATCTATTTATTATTTTTGTGCAGTCTGTATGCGCCTTTACCTCGGACACCAAGTGGATGGCGGAGAATCAAGAAAAATTTCATGAGTCCGAGAGGGCCATTCAATGTGAGGTTGGCGTTCAGACTGAGTTGGAGAGTGCAAGGGCTATACTGGAGAGTGCCAGGACTGAACATGCCAGGGTCCTGGACGAGCTGACGAGTCAGCACGATGCAGATTTACAGTCCAAGGATCTTCTCATAAAGGGGAAGGATGAGGCCTTGACCAGCATGGAGGTTCAATACAAGGCCGATCTTGAGGCGGCTATCAAAAAAGCCGAGGCTGATGCAATGGAGGCCTTCGAAATCTCGGACGAGTTTTAAGGCTTTGGCCTTGAATACTTGGAGAGGGGGATCAGGACGGCCTATCGGTGGGTCGTCCTCAAGTTTGGTGATGTCGTCTCTTCGGTCTGTTCTTCCATCGAAGCAGTCCAACTGGACTACCCTTTGGTTGCTGAGGCCTTGGCCCAGGTGGAATCTCAAGTGCATGTTGAGGGTACTGGCACGTCTGAAGATCAGCCAATTGTGGTCATCGAGAAAACCCCCATCATCAATGTTGAGTCACTGCCCTCCGACGCTGCTCAATAGGGTGGTTGTCTATAGCCCATACCCTCTTCATGTAATTAATGTTTTTGTACTCTACTTTTGTTGAACAAACATGACATTGTAATATTCTCTCTATGATATCGTCTCTCTTTGCTGTCTTCCATATTCGTTTCTTGTGTATCGTGAATTTCTTATGTTAACAATATCACTAACCCCTCCCTCGTCTTTCTTGAGGGTGAATTAAGGGTCGTCCCCTACGTTGGCCCTCATTATAGCCGAGGGTTTTTTAATCAATTTTAATTGATGCTCAAGTCCTCCCTCGTCTTTCTTGAGGGCAATGGTGGGGTCGTCCCCACCATTGACCCTCATTATAGCCGAGGGTTCTAATTATCAAATTAATGGTTTTTAATAAAGTCATCCCTCGTCTTTCCTGAGGGCAATGGTGGGGTCGTCCCCTCCATTGACCCTCATTTTATCCGAGGGGTCTAATTACCAAATTAATGGTTTTAAAATCCTCCCTCGTCTTTCTTGAGGGCAATGGTGGGGTCGTCCCCACCATTGACCCTCATTATAGCCGAGGGTTCTAATTACCAAATTAATGGTTTTTAAGTCCTCCCTCGTCTTTCTTGAGGGCAATGGTGGGTTCGTCCCCACCATTGACCCTCATTATAGCCCAGGGTTCTAATTACCAAATTAATGGTTTTTAAGTCCTCCCTCATCTTTCTTGAGGGCAATGGTGGGGTCGTCCCCACCATTGACCCTCATTATAGCTGAGGGTTCTAATTACCAAATTAATGGTTTTTAATAAAGTCATCCCTCGTCTTTCCTGAGGGCAATGGTGGGGTCGTCCCCTCCATTGACCCTCATTATAGCCGAGGGTTCTAATTACCAAATTAATGGTTTTAAAGTCCTCCCTCGTCTTTCTTGAGGGAAATGGTGGGGTCGTCCCCACCATTGACCCTCATTATAGCCGAGGGTTGTAATTACCAAATTAATGGTTTTTAATAAAGTCCTCCCTCGTCTTTCTTGAGGGCAATGGTGGGGTCGTCCCCACCATTGACCCTCATTATAGCCGAGGGGTCTAATTACCAAATTAATGGTTTTTAATAAATTCATCCCTCGTCTTTCTTGAGGGCAATGGTGGGGTCGTCCCCTCCATTGACCCTCATTATAGCCGAGGGTCGTTCCCCAAAGATGATCCCATTCGTATTAGAACTGTCAAACACAAGATGAGAGGAAACACTGATTTTTCTCATTAATTTTCCAAAGTGTTCTACTGGAGCAACACCCATTACAACTATCGTCCGATAGGACTTTACAAAATTATGAATAGTATTTCTTCAAATGATCTGCATTCCAGGGGTTGGAAAAGGGTTCCCCTTCTAGGTTTTCTAATCTATAGATCCCAGGAACGACTTCATCAATGACCCTATACGGGCCGTGCCAATTTGGATGGAGCTTGTTGGGCTTCTGCCAAGTCTTTTTGAGGACCAAATCCCCCACTGCAATTGGCCTCTTCCTCACCCTCTGATTGTAAAACCTTGCAGTCCTCTATTGGTAGGCGGCTTGACTTATCTCGGCATCTTCCCTCCTTTCCTCAATCAGGTATTTCTGTATTTCTCTGGGGGTATTTCTGTATTTATGTCGAGTATCCTCTCTTCTGTATTTCTCTGGGGGTCATACATTTGGACCTATGAGTAGGAAACCCAATCTCGGTGGGGATGACGGCTTCTGAGCCATAAGCTAGCATGAATGGGGTCTCTCTGGTAGAGGTCTTCGCTGTCGTCCTGTAGGCCCACAGCACGGCATATAACTCCTCGACCCATCTTCCTTTTGCCTCCTCAAGCCTCTTCTTGATTCCATCTAGGATTGTCATATTCGTAACTTTCGTTTGCCCATTGGCCTGAGGTCGGCCCGGGGTAGAGAATAATTGTTTGATACTCACCATTTCACAGTACTTCTGTAGAGATGTATTCTTGAATTGAGTCCCATTATTCGAGATGAGGGTGTTTGGGAGACCATAGCTGCATATAATATTTCTCCATATAAATTGGAAGGTCTTCTTCTCTGTGATCGTTACCATCGGCTCCGCCTCTACCTATTTTGAAAAATAGTCAATGACCACGATAAGGAACCGATAGTTATTGATGGCCCTAGGCAAGGGTCCTACTAGGTCAATCCCCCATACTACAAATGGCCATGGGGATGTAATGGAGGTAAGAGGCTGATGGGGTTGGTGTGTGATGGTGGCAAATCTTTGGCATCTGTCACACTTTTTTACATATACCGTGGAATCTTTCCCAAAGGTCGGCCACTAGTACCCTTGGGTGATCACCCTCTTTACTAAGGATATGCCCCTAATGTGGCTTGAACATGATCCTTCGTGCACGTCTTGCAAAACGGAAGGGACTTCAGATGGGTGCACACACCTAAGTAAGGGGATCAAAACCCCCTTTTTGTATAAGTTGTCTCCAATGATAATGAATTTTGCAGCTCTGTATCTCAACTTCTTCCTTTCTTGCCTTGCTTCTGGTATTTTCCCCTCTTTAATGTATCTGATCAGAGTGTCCATCCATGAGGCTTCCTTAGCAATATTCAGGCAAGTGCCAAGTGTTCCCTCAGCATCTTTAATAGTTGGTCGAAGTAAAATTTCCACTGGGACTTTCCTCCTGATATTCGTCCTAGTCGCCGAGGCCAACCTAGCTAGGGCGTCAGCTCGACCATTATCGAGCCTAGGTATCCTCTTCAATTTTACTTCTCTGAAGCTCTTCAGTAATGACCTCACCTTCTCAAGGTACCTAGCCATCCTCTCGTCCTTGGCCTCGTAGGCTCCTAATATTTGATTCACTACTAGCCTCGAATCACTATGAACCAAAATCTGGCCGACGCTAAGAGATTTGGCCAAGGAGAGGCCTGCGATCAAGGCCTCATATTCGGCCTCGTTGTTGGAGGCCTTGAATTTGAACCTCAGGGAGTACTCAATGTATGTGCCATCGGGTGCTGATACTATTAACCCAGCCCCACTCCCGCTTTCGCAAGAGGACCCATCGATGAAGAGACTCCACACGGTATGTTCTTCTGAGAAACTTCCCTCGGTGAGTGACCCCTGTCTAAAGATATATCTTCCCTCTTCGTTTTTGGCCACTTTCCTTCTAGTGGTGCTTGTCTCAGCCTTATCTACAAGTGTTTCATTGAGCCTACCTTGCAGGGTATCTGTCTTCCCATGGCTCTCATCCTTGGCTTCATCATCTTCCCAAGTAAACTCGGCCACGAAATCTGCCAATGCTTGCCCCTTAATGGCCATCCTAGGCTGATACACAATGTCAAACTCCCCCAGCTCTATAGCCCAGGCCATTAGCCTCCCTGATTTTTCAGGCTTGTGCAAGACCTGCCTAAGAGGAGAGTCAGTGAGGATGACCATTGTATGGGACTGGAAGTATGGCTTCATCTTTCTCGATGCATGGATCAAGGCATAGGATAACTTCTCAATCCTTGGATATATTTTCTCTATCCCCTGGAGTGCCTTACTGTTGAAATACACAGGTTTCTGTACCCCGTCTTCATCTCTCACAATGGCTGCACTGATGGCTGACTCAGAGACAGCGAGGTACACATAAAGTCGTTCACCCTGCATGGGCTGTGACAACAGCAAGGGAGACCCTAGGTATGATTTTAACTCCTTGAAAGCCTCATCACACTCTTCACTCCATTCGAAGGCTTTTCTGAGAATTTTAAAGAATGGTAGACACCTGTCTGAGGCCCTAGACACGAACTTGTTCAAGGCAACAACTCTCCTTACGAGTCTCTGAACGTCTTTAATGGACTTGGGGGTCTTCATCTCTATAAGGGCCTTTATCTTTTCAGGATTGGCCTCGATGCCTCTTTGGTTGACAATGAACCCCAAGAACTTCCCTGCTCCGACCCCGAAGACACACTTGGTCGGGTTAAGCTTCATCTGGTATTTGTCCATCGTATTAAAGGTCTTCTCAAGGTCTGCCACATGATCCTCTACCTTCAAACTCTTAGTCAGCATGTCATCTATATAGACCTCCATAGACTTCCCGATTTGGTCTTCGAACATTTTATTTACGAGGCGCTGATACATTGCCCCCGCATTTTTTAGGCCAAAGGGCATGACCCTATAACAGTATGTCCCCTTGTCAGTAATGAAGGATGTCTTCTCCGAGTCTTTAGGGTTCATGAAGATCTGGTTGTACCCTGAATAGGAATCCATGAAGCTCATGAGCTCGTGGCCTGCGGTAGCATCTACCATCTGATCAATACGGGGGAGAGGGAAGCTGTCTTTGGGATAATGCTTGTTGAGGTCTGTGAAGTCTACACACATCCTCCACTTTCCGTTGGCTTTTGGGATAATGACAGCGTTGAATATCCATTAAGGGTACATGACCTCTCTGATAAACTCAGCATCTTCCAGCTTCTTGACCTCATCCCTAATGACCTCATACTTTTCTCGAGAATAAATTCCCCTCTTCTGCTTAACTGGCTTTGCACCCTCTACCACGTTGAGCTTGTGGCTCATAACTTCGGGGTCGATCCCCGACATATCTGTGTGACTCCATGCAAAGACGCTCTGTCTTCTCTTCAACGACCTGATGAGTTCTTCCTTGATATTTGGCTTCAGAGACTTGCCGACTTGGACGGTTTTTTTCGGGTCATCCTCATTGAGGATGATGGATTCTACCTCTTTCGCAGCCTCTCCTTTCTTTAGCTTCGTCTCATCCCTGGGGTCTAGGGTATTAATATTGTAAGTGGTCGTAGCCTTCTTGTGTGCCTCTCTTTCTTCAGCGGAGTTGTAATAACATTCTCGCGCTGTCGTCTAGTCTCTATGAACTTCCTCCACCCCATAAGGGGTTGGAAATTTAACCATCTGATGGACAGTAGATGACACAGCTTCGAACCCCTTGAGGGCTATCCGCCCCAGTATAATATTGTAGGCCGAAAATACATGTTCATCCATCACAAAGAAGCTGACCTTCTTTGTAAGCCATCTCGGCCACTCGTCCCCCATTCTGCCATCATCCTCATACACTCCGAGGGGATGAACCTTTTCTCCACTGAACCCAATCAATGGGTGATGGTATGGGATGAGTCTAGCATGGATGAGACCTAAAGAAGCATTGCCAAAACATCACGTCTGCAGATGAGCCCCCATCTACCAGGATCCTCAGCACCTCGCACCCGTGCACCCTAGTAGTGATGACGAGAGGGTCATCATGTGGGGCTAAGAGGCCTTTGAAGTCCATTATTGATAATCCCACTACCAGAGTATCGATATCTACCTTCTTTCTCTTTTCTGACTTCGTCTCCAGAGAGGTTGAGTGTACCGTCTTCGTCACTGCCTTGGCCTCAGCCACATGGACCTTCCTGTAAGCGACCTCTGACCCTCCTCCTGCTAGACCCTCGGAGATCATTCCCACTTCGAGCGAGATCATATTAAGCCTCTTGACAGGGCCTTAGTCATCCCTCGGCGGGAGGTCAGGGTCGTCCTCATCATCAGATGGGTCGTCCCCTCTTTTTTGAGGATCTTCTCTACATGCATCACCTCACTTTTTTCTGGGGTCGTCCCCTCGGCCCCTCTTGAAGGCACCTTTGTCAACGTACTTCCTGAGCTTCCCTTCTTTCAGCATCTTCTCAATCTCATCTTTCAGAGCAAAACATTTGTCTGTCACGTGGCCATGGTCTTGGTGAAATTCACACCACGGGTTTTTGTTCCTCTTGTTGGGGCTTCCCTCAACTTCTCAGGCCACTTCAGGGATCGGTCACTCTTTATCTCGTTGAGAATATGTTCACAGCTGACCGTCAGAGGGGTGTAACCAGCGAACTTGTCATCCATAGACCTCTTCTTCCCTTCTTTGTTCTTTTTAGGGTACTTGCCCCCAGTAGTGCCTCCTTTTTTGTCTTCATATTTTGGGTCCATCGCCTCTTCAGCGTTCATTACCTTTCCCGATGTTGACAGTAATTCAGCCATCATCCTCGGAGGGTCTTTAGCAAGCTTCCATAACAGCTTCCCCTTTTGGAGTCCTCCAATCAGGGCTGTCATAGCTATGCTCCCCTCATAGTCTTCCACTTCCAACTTCTCTTTGTTGAATCTGGCTATGTAGTCCCTTAGACTCTCATTCTTCCTCTGCTTAACATAGAGCAGGTGGGTGGTCTTTTTCTGTGGCCTCATCCCGAAGCAAAAGTTGTGGATGAACCGGTCTGCCAACTACTTAAAGTTTTCAATGGAGTTTTTTAGGAGAGACGTGTACCAGACATGTGCAGCCCCAATTAGGGTAATAGAGAAGGCACGACACCTTATCTCATCTGAGATAGAGTATATGTTTGCTGGTGACTGATACATCTCAACATGGTGGACAGGGTTGGTGCTCCCGTCATATCTTGGGGTGACCACAGGTGGCTTGAACTTTGATGGCGTAGGGAAGTTGATTATCTTTGCCACAAAGGGTGAGCCTATGGTGTATCCCCTCTGGAGAGGGTCCCGGCTCTTCAGTATATCATCGATCTTATCCTCTAGCCGCTGGATCGAGTCATTCCAGGGCCTCGTAGGGTCGGCCTGGCCGAGATTATCCCCCGCCGCCTCTTTAAGGTGGATGGAGGGCTCTGCCACGGCAGGCATGTGTCTTCTGTTTACTTCCTCCTGGCCATCATCCCGTCCTAGGGGTCAACCCCCGCGGGGTCGGTCATCTGCTGCCTCCCTTCTGGACCTCGTGGCGCTCCTTGATCTGGATAATTTTTCCCGCAGGTCATTTACTGGGCCCATCCTCTCAAAGGCCGGACCCCTGCTCAAGCGATCAAAAGCAGAGCCTCTTGGGCGATCATCAGGATTTGGTCTCCCGCACTTCCCTCTACTCTCCTGAAGAGGTCGTACAGTGTTGTTAGAGACTTCATATGGTTCCCAGCATTCTATGGGGGCCTCATCTCCCTCCAGATCATCATACCTGTCCTCAGGGCAAGGGTTTCCTTGCCTCCCCAGGCATAGACGCCGGGGGTCACCAACATCCCTACGCCGCTGAGGGGGTGGCAGGTCTTTGCGTGGTGCCTGGGGTGGTCCCCTGGCCTCATGCTGCCCTGGAGCCGCTTTCGGAGTAATCATCTCAGGTAAGACCCCTGGTGGTCTTAGTATGTTCTGGCTTAGAGATGTGAACTGCTCCTGCATGATTCGCTGGCTTACTGCCAGAGACTTCAAGGCTGCCGCCACATCAGCCATCTCATACTGAGGTGGTGGCTGACTGGAACTGGGTCCTATTCCACTATCCGGTGGAGGGAGTGGTGGTGGTGGCATCTCTGGTGCCATGTGTTTGAGCTGTGAACAGCTGAACTGGAAAAAAGATTGGTGAGCTTGAGAACCTTAATGGGTCTCTTTTAATGGTGAAACATCTCCTCTCAGGGGGAGAGCTGGTTCACCACCAGAGTGCCGAGTGAGGTCAAGCTGTACAAGGGAAGAGATATCTCCTCGTTCCCACAGAGGTGCCAAACTGATGATGCTAAAATCTAGCACCACCAGATAAGTGATGATGAGCTCAAACTGTAAGTATCATGGCAGCCATAGATGTATAAGTATTCATAAGTATATAGAAGGAGGTGAGTATAAGAGGAACGAGACAATGATGTATAGTGGTTTAGCTAATTAGGCCTACATCCACTGTGAGTGTGTGATCCACTAAGTATGGGCACTAATGGCCTTGGATACAATGCACATAAACTCCCTCTCTCTCTCTACTGTGTGTATAAGCAGAGTTTTAGCTAGGGTTACAATGTTTTTCCGTGGATCCCCTTATAGGGTTGTAGGTGATAAGTATATATAGGTCTTGGGTGGAGTGGTGTACCCCCCAAGTATGCATGGTGCATGTGAATGGTGATCTAGACAATCCCCTGTTGACACCTGTAGATGCCACCTGTGGCTAATGATGACATAATATTTCCTCACGTGAGGGGGTGATATTGTTATAACGGTCTTCCACGTGCCGTGGGAGCCTCACGTGCACTGTTCCACGCGTCTCCCAAACCACGCGATGTGGTGATGTCACCCTCAGCCCATGATACGAGGATGAGGTCAAAGTTCCCTTCGACAGTGAGTCTGGCCTAATTTAGGCCTCGTACTGTCGTACCCTCGTAGGGTCGTTCGGACCTGATGGAGGGTCGGCCCCTTGGAGGGTCGTCTGAGCCTGTCGGCCCCTCGGAGGGTCATCTGGGCCTGATGGAAGGTCGGCCTCTTGGAGGGTCGTCTGGGCCTGATGAGGGGTGTCGGCCCCTTGGAGGGTCGTCTAAACCTGATGAGGGGTCAGCCCCTTGGAGGGTCGTCTGATCCTGATGAGGGGTCGGACCCTTGGAGGGTCTCGAGACCATCTTGGCCTTGGATACAATGCACATAAACTCCCTCTCTCTCTCTACTGTGTGTATAAGCAGAGTTTTAGCTAGGGTTACAATGTTTTTCCCTGGATCCCCTTATAGGGTTGTAGGTGATAAGTATATATAGGTCTTGGGTGGAGTGGTGTACCCCCCCAAGTATGCATGGTGCATGTGAATGGTGATCTAGCCAATCCCCTGTTGACACCTGTAGATGCCACTTGTGGCTAATGATGACATAATATTCCCTCACGTGAGGGGGTGATATTGTTATAACGATCTTCCACGTGCCGTGGGAGCCTCACGCTCACTGTTCCACGCGTCTCCCAAACCACGCGCTGTGGTGATGTCACCCTCGGCCCATGATACGAGGCCGAGGGAAAAGTTCCTCCGGTAGTGAGTCTGGCCTAATTTAGGCCTCGTACTGTCGTACCCTCGTAGGGTCATCCGGACCTGATGGAGGGTCGTCCCCTTGGAGGGTCGTCTGAGCCTGATGGAGGGTCAGCCCCTCGGAGGGTCATCTGGGCCTGATGGAGGGTCGTCTGGGCCTGATGAGGGGGGTCGGCCCCTTGGAGGGTCGTCTGAGCCTGATGAGGGGTCGGCCCCTTGGAGGGTCATCTGAGCCTGATGAGGGGTCGGCCCCTTGGAGGGTCACAAGACCATCTTGGCCTTATCCATGTGGAGGACGCCCTCGGCCTGGCCGAGGGTATATATGGGGACTAAGTATGAAATGCAAAATTTCACACTACTGAAATTAGGTTTTCTTTTAAAACTACTGATTTTCAGATATATGTTCTTGAGAACCTTTTAAAATGAGATTCTGCTAATCTTTATTTATCTACACATTTTTCAAAATGAAAAACTTATATCTGAACCTTAACACCTTTAAATCAGTTTTGTAAAACATAAATAAGAGATTGTTGGATTTGAAAGGAAATAGCAACGTATACACACTGAATCCAATAAGAAAGGTTGATTTCTAGCAAAGGAAACTAAATCTCACAATTACGTGATTGTGTCACTTTTTAGAATTAGATCCTAAACCTTCTATTATCATAAATGAGTTCTAAATCTTAGTGACTGTGTTAGGTAGGATATCAAAACTACAGAGGATGTATAAATCAGCGAACCAGAAACCCTAAACTCTCAAGATAGTTTTCTGAGATAAAATGGACGGAGTTTTGTTTGGGTTTGAAATTGTTCTCTCGATTTCTTTTTCTCTCTCTCTCTTTTTTCTTTCAAACCCTAAGTCTCCAAAGATTATAATTGAATGGACTAAGGGTCTTATTTATAACAACGATGGAATGATTTGGAAGCTTTATTCAAATCAACGGCTATGATCAACTTGATCGTTCGATGATTTAATCCAAAGGCTCTCAATGCACCACCATTATCTGAGCTCTGATTAGTTCATTTGGATAGAACAAGGATTGAATATAAACACATGCAAACCATTGATAAAAGTAATCGAACGTACATGATTGAGTGTGGTTTATGTGAGTGAGAGAAAGCACAATCTCAATGGGTAAATGATCAACACGTGTATGACTCAGATCTCTCCTCACGCGCGAGTTTTTAAAGATTTAAAAATTCAATATGCACCCACAATAGTTTGAGCCGGATTTGTTTTCTACCCATGCAAGGTTTTAGGAATATCTTATATTTTAACTTAAGCCAAAAACATTTTTAAACATTAATTTTAATTTTAGAAAAAGGCTTTTTAAATGTTTAAAAAATTCCTAAAAATTGTAGAAAATTGTTTTAAATCCAATTTTAACACACACACCTCGTATATGTAATATGCAACAAAGTAATGCAATCCTAGAGTGTTGTGTGTTGTCTTTCTACCTGTAGGACCATCTTCTTGTTGATGTAGATATCTTGGAATCTAGATGAGGCAATGAGGCTTAGGAAAAATAAGGAAGACACAAATTTTTGTCTCTATATTCAAATTAGATAAGCTCCTATATATTATACTCAGGTAATTCATATATAGAGAGTGCTTCATTAGTATCTTTATACAAGTGTAAAAATATATACACATGTAAAAAATGATGTGGGAGAAAGAAAATAAATTACATGTAAATATAATCTCGTCCTCAAAATGCATCCCCAGTAGAGTCGCCACTATGGCCATCTTGACCCCTTAATCTCTCTATTAATGCACAGGTGTCGCAGGCACCCAAAGGGATTATAAATAGGTTGTAGGAGGTAATGTTAAGGTGTCTGAATATGTTGAGATCATATTTTTCAACTTATTTTTCTCAAAATAGGCAAAAAGGGTATCCACCTCCGAAAAGACCATATAAAAGATAAAGAATGCGGGTGAAACCAAACAAGATATGGACTCCAAGACTATGTTACAGAGTGGGAAGGTGTTAGGAACCCACCCTGCCCTTTCGGTCTCTCATGGGATACACAATATTTTCCTTCTCCTAAATGCGAGAACATGTGTATAATGTGTAAAATTTGTCATGTATGCTAAGTGTAAAAAGTGAAGATATGCATGAATGTGCAAGTGTGTGTATGTGTGTGAGAAATAAAATCATCATATCCAAATCATGGAAAATATTGAAATAAGTCATTCTAAAGTAGATAAACTAACTAAGAAGTGTGTAAAAGTAACTAAAATATGAGTTGTAGGAAGGGCTTGTTTGTAAAACTCCTTACTCATAAATAAGTTACCTCACCAAGGAAAATAGGAGTTCATTCGGTGTTATTTGGAAGAGGTTAATTAGAATACTCGAAAGACCAAGTCTGGAAGAACCGAGGAAGCTCAATACACCATTAATCGACCTGACTGGGAAGGCTCTAGGGAAAATCCTGTTTGAGAATACAGAAACCAAAATAGCTCACCCCATTGAACATGCTATGGGAAACCATCATCTTGCTCGACTAATGAGTTGTAAAAAGGTGTTGGCGTAGAGAGCACTATATGATATAAAGGAATATTCCTTTTACACATGATCATATGTGTGAAGACTTTATATTATATATTAGGCAATGCGCTTGGATATTTTAGTTAAAGTAATACTTTCCTCCATGTTTAAGACAACTTTAAACCATGCTTAACGGGTCGTCCCTCATTAAAGGACTGGTGGTGTTTTACCAGCAGAAGGGTTTAAAAGAGGAAACGGGACTCAAGGTCCCGTGAGATTAAAGTTGAGGCTATATATGTTACATTGTTCCATTGAAGGAAAGATATATAAAACACAACACAAGAGAAGAGAGACTCCAACAGACTTGAAGAGATTATGCGAGAGTTTAAACACTGTATACACTTGACGAGATAAGTTTTATTATTGAGATTGAGTGTTTGTAAACATTTATTTTCATTCATTAAGTGAAATAAAACTCGACCTCTTATGGACATAGACTAAGTTGAATGAACCACATTATTTGTTGTGTTCTTATAGTCGATTTTCTCCTTTGAGCATATTTTCTTCACTGTTGAGTTCACTTATCATCATTCTTGCAAAGTATATTTTCTCATCACCATTAGTAGGGTTGATGCCTCAGTTTTATTATAAACACTCAGGCGATAAGAGAAAGCACATCTTTTTCTTACAACCCTAGGAGAAGTTCTCTCTTGAATTTGGCAACTCCGTTGGGGAAGTATTATCTTAGAGATGGTGAATGAAAATATAAATTGTACTCTAGAATTTGATGATGCTCTGCACGAGGATGAGCAGACTATTATTACACCAGTTACTGAGGTTCCTCAAGTCACTGCTACCATGGGGAATGCTCATGCGGGGTAAGATTCCATGAGTTTTATTTTTTGGCCCAACCAGATGACTAATCTCATGATAAAATTCATGGAGATCCTTTAAAGTCAATAGGGAATGATGATGTTTTGTTCCGTGAAGGATACAAGTTTTTTTGCTACACTTGTGGTACAATTTGTTATTCCTTTACCGAGAATTCCCACTATACCTCCCAATCTAGTTGTTTCTATTATGATCAATCTTTATCTTGCGGTAATGACAGTTGTCATCACTCCTTCACCGGTCGTCACTCCAACACATAGCAAGATTTTAAGGGAATATGTTTTACCTTCATTTACCATTGAGAAGTTATAAGGGAATCGGTTAAGATGTTGGCATCATCCTTACAAATATTTAGTGAAGCAGCATCTATTTACAATGATTTTCTTACTTTTTACAGGGAGGAATACGACGATGAACCTTATCTTGAGGGGTAAATTCCTCCAATCTTTGAGAAGTTTAATGGAAGACGGGGAGACCCGAAGGAACATTTGAAGAAATTTATCGAGCATTTAGGTGCTAATTGCAACAATAAAAAGTTGGGTTTAAAGGAGCTTTCAAAATCCCTTATTGATAAAGCTTACACGTGGTATTCTCACCTATCCCCAATGAGTGTGGTTACTTGGGAATATATGTATGTGAAATTTTTTAGAAGTTCTTTCTGGAAGATGATGCTTATACTCTGGCCCAGCTTGGTCAAAAGAAGAAAATTCCAGGTGAGGAGTTGATGGCTTACATCAAGAGGTTTAGAGATATGTCTCTAGGCTTACGAGAAGATACAATAAAGAAAAATCTCCTTCAAATTTGCGCAAAGGGATTTCTATCAGAGTTCATTTGTTACTTTATAAATTAGATAAGAGAAGGAACATTCAATGCCTTCACAAGAGCGGCTCAAAATATTGCACTGGTCATTCGACCTCTACCTAACATGACCAACGTCGTGTGGAAATAACCAGCTAGCCAAATAATTGGAGGAGCTTAGTTTCCATGTGTTAATTATATTGATGGAGGCGAAGGAGAAGGAAAAATGGGAAGAAAAATAATAATAAAATGACGTTTGATCACGAGGATCCACCTCCATTACCCTGTAGTGTTGAAAAGGCATTGAGTTTCTATAACACCATGTTGGCTGATGGGTTAGTTTTTCCTCCTAGAAACTCTCCACCTTAATCTCTCAAGGAAAAAGTTCATAATGACCCAAATTACTACAAGATCCATTGGTGCATCAGCCATCTCACAATTTCATGCCTTACCTTGAGGAATATTATCAACAATCATATGTCATTAGGGACTTTATAGATTCCTCAAGGAAATGTTAATAACCATCCATTGTTGGCCCACAGGGCACACGTGGTTGTTTCTTTCGATGACGAAGAAGTATATTTCCAAGGTATATATGATAGTTATTTGCAATGAATATCTAATGTCGTTCTTTCCTATGATGAACCAAGTGGCAGAGACAGTTAAAAACCTTATTAGGCAGAAGAATATGAGGTGGGTTCAAACTTGAAGCACCAATTGATATCGAAGTCACTAATTTTTTTATGGTTCTTCGATCAGGATAGGATGCCACTAGAAAAAAGGTTAGAAATTATCCAGGCTATTTTGGACATAACAAAGAAATATTTTTTCCATCATTAAGGTAGAGAGGACCTATGATCGTGCTGATACAAAAGTTTTTGTCTGAGATTATTTTTTCTAACTCAGATAGATCAATCAGTTTCCCTCACAACAGGCCTTTGTATGTGATATCATGCATCAATGGAACAAAATCCTCTAGAGCTTAATTGGATGGAAGTGATTCAGTGAACATCATTTCTATTAGCTCATTATATGCTGCTAATATCTCAAAGACAAAGTTGGTTGCAATACCTCTTTCAATTTCATCATATGATAACAAAACTTCCAAATCCATTAGTTATGTGAATGTTGGAATAATGGAATATCACAAATCATATATTAAATTCCATGTGATTGAGCCATCTACATCATACCACTTGTTAATTGAGAGGGTTTGGATACACAACCATGGTTTGGTTACTTCAACATACCATCAATGTACAAAAGCCAATGTTAAAGGAACAAAGATTGTGATTCACGCAATAAAAAAGCCTTTTGCAAAGGAGGAATCATATTTAGTTGATGTTGATTTCTATACTGAGTTAGACGATGAAACACGTATCCTCATAAGGTGTATCAAAGAGGTGCGAGTGGATATGTTAAGGATGGATTGGAATCTATCAAAGACCAAGAGGAAAAATTCTAAGAAGCTTTACATTTTGAGAAAGAAAGGAAGTTTACTTTTAAATCTCGTTATATTTCTCAAAAACTTATAGATAGAATGAGACCAATAATAGACTCTCTAGAACAAGAGGTGAAATGATGGAGTGCGTTGAGTAGAGAAAATAACCCAGTGATGGAGCAACTGGGAAACTTCAAGAAAATAAAGGCACCATCAACCTCTGAACGATAATTCATTAAAGTGGTGCTCAATGATTGAAGGGTGATATATCTCCTTTCAAGGTGTGAGTAGGCAAATGACATTCTTGAAGAAGCTGGCCCAGAATATAATTTTTTATTGATAATAAATAATAATAATAATAATAATGTCTTGTCATTGATAATTCAAAATTTCGAGAGTTTGTGGATGAGATTGAATATGATCCCAAATGTATGCAAAACCATCCTAAACCTTGAGTTCAAGAGCTAGAGAAGATTGATTTAGTTGAGTGTTGTGATTAATCAAGGCCAATCTTCATTTCAAAATATGTGGATGGAGACTTAGTTTAATAAGTTGTGGTCAACCACATTAGCAGAATCCCTTTGCCAAAGTTTGTAGCAAATTGGGTGGGACCATATGTTGTTAAGGAAACACATGATTCATGTTATTGTTTGATCTCAAAGATCGAGGATGGCATATCATTCAAAATTAACAACAAATGGTTGTAGGTTTATAATGTATAAAGAGAACATGTAAACTTTTTGTTCTTAATTTTGTACTTAGAGATTATGAGCAAACACATGTAAATTTTGGTTACAATTTATTATAAATAGACACGTGTTAAAGAAACAAAAATGAGTTATGTATATAACATCTTCAAGAACAAACATCCTTTATAGTTAAGTTTTAAAATAGTTATAATGCAAAATTTGGACAATGGTCCATAAATAAAACAAATAGAATCTACCATAAGAGGAACCATAAATTGGGAGAAGTGAAGAATCCCTCCCCAATCGAAGCAACTACATCTAAAAAACACCTCACCGATGGCTATACATAGCATAGATGATTTATTCAACTTTTTCCTTTAATTTAAGCTTGTCTCCATATTCCCTTTGATCATTAACCAAAGCTTATTCGATTATTGCCACTTTTTAGTTAAACTCTTCAATTTTGGGGGTGGGGCAAGGCGCTAACAATTTTTCTTCTTCAACCTTCAGATCATCCCCATTCTTGAGGTATTGTTAATGATAAATTGACATGTTGGGATCTTTGAGGTATCTAAAGCTATTGATAAGCCAAGAGAAATTGAACCCATCCTTTTGCTCTTCTTTGAGGGTGATCAAGTGTTGATTAAGGGTTAATCTTTTTAAAAGAATAAATTGGTGTGTTCACAATTTCAGACAGATTAACTTCTATACCTTGAATTCTATAACCCATAACCACACTGTTGGGCCTTACACAGTCAACAGTGAAATTCTTTGGATGAGAATAAATTATTCGATCCAACATAGTGTGGAGGAAGATTTGAATGAAGGTGAAGTTTTGAAGTACTTGTCGATAACACACAGTAGCTGCAACATTTGGCATAGGAACACCACATCCAGACTCATTTCCCTCCTTATTTACACTAGTTATTGAGCCATTATCACTCTAACTCTAATACTCAACTTGTGAAAGAGTGGATGGAACGGGATCAACGTACATCGCCTACACAGGCATGTAAATTTTAGGATGTGATACCCGAGGCACCTCGGGAGGTATATCTTCTATCACATGTTAAAATTAGAGAAAATAAATGACTTATCTAAAATTTGGCATTTTTGTACCAAGTACGTAATGACAAAATATCATCGAGAGTTGAGCTGAGTCACCAAGTAGATGCATTTTTTTATTAGTAACCATACGCAAGTAGGGTACATCACCAAACAAGTGACAAAACATGCGACATTACTCAAGAGATAGAGTAAATCACCAAGCAAATGACAAAAGTTTTATGAACATGACTCAATAAGAAAAAGTAAATCACCGTGCATATGAGATTTTTCACTAGGTTATAACAATAATACAAATCATTCTTACACAAAAAGAATTATGAGTTATGTGAACAACCTTATCAATAATTGGAATATTGACTAAGGGAAGGGTAATGATAGCATTATCATACTGAGATTGAGCTTGAACCATTGGAGCATCGTCAAGAGCCAAAATATTAGACTCTTCTAGAGGAAGATCAACCTCCATAGATGAAAGAGAAACTTCCACTAAGTTTAGAGTAACCTCAATGGGAGGAGGTGTTTTATCCCTCTCTTCATTTCTAAGAGGCTGAAATACCGCAAATAGAGGAAACTTAGCATAAAGTTACAAATGAGAAAGTAAAGTAAAAGTTAGAATTTTTTTACAAAATATATACTTCAACAGTAGCAAGATGAACGTAAGAGAAGACATCTAGAGATACCACAGATGCAGATATCACAACTGGAGAGTCCAACATGGTAATTGGCCTCATAAGGCAATGAGTAATGATCTCCTCATTTATCGACCTCATGAGGGCCATCACATCCACAAACATGACCAAACTGTGGAAGGATTTTAGCCACATGCGTATGCAAAAGACAACCAAGTCTTAATAATCACAAACCTTGAGAATAAATAAATTATCAAGCCAAAGTTCACTGTAAATTACCTCAATCGAAGGAGATGGAGGAATGATAGTTTGTGGTAACTCGGATGAAACTGGGGGAATAATTGGGCTTGCGATGTCAACAGTTCCACTTGAGTCCCATACTTCTTCCTTGTTCATTGACAACTTCCCTGCCACCGCTTCAGTATGCTTAGATAATACACGTCTAAAAAAAGCACGTCCAACTGTTGAAGATGGGGACAAATAAGTAGCTAGAAGAATATTATCTTTAATAATTGGACTTAAAAAGCCTCTTATGGAAGGATTGTCATCCGGATTAAACATAACTTCCACAGGTGGTGGAGGAGAATTCTATGAAAGAAGTAACAATGTTAGAAATATTTTAGTTCAATAAGAAACAACTCAGCACTTAACATAAAACTTTATTCCTATCTTTTAAAAAATATCAAAAAGGAGTTACCAGTTGAGCCTCGCAAGGAGGCACATATAGATCAACCTCAGTGGAAGCATCCACCACATAAGCATCAGTCCTTTCCTCCATGGTTAGCTCTGAGGAACCTAAGGGTTTGGGAGTCTGATGAATGCATTTTCCACCATATTTCTTCCTCAAAACTTTTTTTCATTGAGGAGGAGCATAGATTTGAGATGCTTGCACCACATGTATAACAGGAGAAACATTTCTATGAGGAATCCGAGGAAATAAAAAATCATCAAATGGGTGGTGTTTCTCTATATCCTCAATGCATTATTTACACTAACTAGAGTGGATTCCATCCTATTTAGAACATCAAAAACTAAGACAACTACCATATCTGCTAAAATTGGATTGAGTGGAGGAATGAACTTAGGGGGAATACCACTAAGGTTATAGTAACCTTGGGTGTCCTTGGATATTTTTGAAGTTTTAGGAGTAGCTTCTCCTTTAGAGGAACCAATAGCTAAAGAAGCTTTCATTTTAGTTCCACTAGTGGTCGTGGAACATTTATTTTTATCTTTTTGCTACCACGGGAACAACCTCGGCAGTTGGAGCTAGAGGAGGAAACTTTTTGGGGTATAGTCTATATATAAGATTAAAGGGAAACTCCACATCTTTGGTGGATAACTTATTTATCCCAAGTTCATTACAACCAAACCTCTTTATAGCATGGTAATTTATCTCTGTTTTTACAAAATAATCAAAGGCTTCGAGTTGAGCTAACTAAAGATGGCAATATCAGCTTAAAGAAGCATCTATTATCTTGTACTCCTTAGGAAGGACCAAGTTTTGATGTTAAGCACATGGACAAACTATATTACTCCCTGTGAAATCAAGATCGACGATAAAAAATGAACAATCTACTCCATTTGATTCACACATATGTTTGGTTATTCCTTGATCATAACCAAACTACTGAGTGCACCTACGAGGATTATAGGCTTCACTTCCAACCTTCCACTCAGTGAGATTGAAAAAGGTTGGGAGTAATCAGAAGAACCAAGACAAGAGATATATCATCTTCAATATATTTATTGCCCTCCAGAATAATCTTTATCGTTGAAACTTGCGCTTTAAAAATTAACCAAGTTTTAGCATTGGCTTCTCCAACATGTGGACGAAATTCAAAATAGCTAACATTATCAATCAAAGTCAAGAATGCCTTTTTAATTTTATTCTTGATCCACTTAGTTATAAGTGAACGTAGAGGAAGAACACTAATATCCACATCTTTGGGGGGAAATACCGGAGAACCTTGCATAAAGTAACCCCATTAACAAAATTGGACACGTCAAAATAACCAATTCAGCATTCCATATCGAGGTAACATATGTTCAACCACGTGTACAAGGAAACAAGAGTTATAGTTACAAGAAGAATATTGACTCCACGAACCAATCTGACAAAAATACTTACTAAGTCCTTGCGTGATTGATCGTTGGGTTTGCTAGGGATAAATAATGTATGTAACTAGTTAGGATTCACTGCCATAGCATTAATAAAATTCCACATCAGGAACAACCCCTTGATCCTTGTGATCCTAAGTGAGCTTAACATAGGGTTTAAAGAAGTACTTGATGTATTGGCTAAAAGTGGCCTTCGTGGCATCACCTAGACATCGTATCATAAATGAAATGATCATATGGAACTAAGCCAAACAATTCATAAATAGCATCTAGCATGATGGTGAATTTTCCTAAGCTTCCATGAATGTATGAAAGGCAACACTCCTGCGATAGACCGGGATATGGAGAGTAGGGTTATTTTTAGATAATGTGAAATATCCAAATAAGCGTGTTGCTCATATAAAAATAATTTTTTTAAGCATATCTTTGTACTTGTTATATATATAACTTGACTAAGAAGAAAATCCATTCGGAGAACAAATTGGTTCTATAAAGTTAATAAAAGAATATGGGAAATCCCCCCGATCACGCCTAAATCGAATAATAGAGAAGGAAGTGATATAGCTCCCTTTAGTATGGTCCTTAGGTTCCTCTGGTACCAAAAGGGATTTATTAACACCCTCAATCATATTCTTGAATTTATTGGCCTCATGGGAAAATTTATCACCCTTCCCAAAATAAGGAGAACGGCAGTAAGTAGTATAGAAAGCCTGGCGCTCAACAAACTCGGCAACAGGATTCTTGCTAGATTATTTACCAAAAATTTGAATAGTTTTTCTTAATGAATCCATTACGGTTTTGGGGTTTTTTTATGATGGAAATAAGTTGAAAATAGGGTAGAAATGATACCGAAAGAAAGTGAATAGTAAAAATAGGTGCAAATGGAGTTTTTAGGTGAATTTTAATTAATAAAGGGGCAATTTCTCTCTCTAACAAATGAAATATTTGAGATTATTAATGACAGAAGTTTTTAAGAAGTTTAAAAAGAAGATATAATGAGGTATATAAATGGTTGGGAAATATATCCATTTGGTCTGGTTTGACAGTTTATAATCCCACGTAAATTTTGAAAATTGGGGGTAAATGATGGTCGCGTGAATCAAGGAAGTTCAAACTTAACCCCCTCATTCCACGTGTCAAAAAGCAGAAAAGTTGGAAGGTGATTGAACTCCAACATTAACGGCTAAAGATATGTGAAGATTTGTCCGACACGCGTAAAAACAAGTTGCATCAATCAGAGGTGTTTAGAAATTTGGATTATCGGTTTATAGTGTTTTGAACTGTGGTTTATTGGTTCATAGTTTTTGAACTGTGATTTATAGGTTCATAGTGTTTTCAAAAAGTGGTTTATTGGTTCATAGTGTTTCGAACTGTGGTATGTCAGTTCATAGTGTTTTGAACTATGGTTTGTTGGTTCACAGTGTTTTCGAACTGTGATTTGTCGGTTCGAGGGGTTTTGTATAAAACTTTACTGTTTTCACAACAGTTTTATCTAGAAGGGGGAAAATGTAGAAGGGGATTATAGATAGACCTTCTTTAATTAGCAATAAACCTTATCATTAAGAAACTAGATATAGATTCATCAATAATTAGTGACATAATAAAGGGGTGTAAGGATTCAACCAATCTGATTCAAAATCAAGGAGAATTATATTTTAATTGGAGATTGAGGAAGAATTCTAGAATAAGCTAATTGAGGAACCTTGTATTTCGTCTATTTATTTATGTAAATTATGAGTTATGTTGTAATATTGATGAGGTTATTTGGTACCAACGACGGACCAGGTTTGATAGGACCTGGGTGAGCTTTTATGCTCTATCGAGGAACCTCACTTAAAGACTCTCTGAGGGAACTTATTTGGAGGATAGAGAGCAAGACAACATTAAGTCATGACTTAATCATTTTAGTTACACCCAGTGTTGCCTTATTGAGCATAATCGTACAACCTTGAGCTACCAACCATGAGTTTACTTAACCATAGAGTTTTGGCGCTAAGGAGAATATCTTTAGGTAAAAGATCTAAGTGATTTCATACCATACCTAAGACACATCAAATCAAACTTACCTTAAATAGTGGCAGTTTGTTGTATAACTGTTTGGTGCGGCACTGACACACTATTGCGCTTCCTCACACATCACTTGGTCACTCAAGATTTCACTCAACATTTAATGCTAATAGCAAGTTATGTGTGGTAGTCTAACCCAACATTCAATGCGCATGTGGTTCCTCACGTGGAACTTAAGCCTATATATATCCCATTTATCTTTTAATAAACCATGAGACTTTTTATCCAAAAGGCGTCTTTGAGATATTTATTACCAACCATAGTTTTTACTCCCCCATTTATACGCTTTGTTCATTTCTTCCCAGGAAGACAAGCATTTATTGACTTCCAAACACTATTCCTTTGTACTTTGGTGTTTACCTACCTACCTCGGTGTATTTAGAATGTTTACTTATCTCTCCCTCTAACTAAATTCTAAGAAAGGTTCATTTATTATTAAGCATCTACATATATTGCCTTGTCTTTAGATATATACTTGAGTGAATCATTTATCATTAAGAGTGCATTTACTATTGTGTTATCACCAATAATACGAGTTACGCCTCAGTTTATCTATAAGCACCCTAATGAAGATATGTACTCCTGTGCACTCTTATAATACATTTTAAAAGGATATTTAAACTATATAATAATGAGATAAGACTTCAACGTAGGTTTGAGTTTTATGAACCTAAATTTAATTAGTACACTCAAGCATTGGAGATTGGGACGATTAGGTGTATATACGAACGTGATGCGACACCTTATATATATATATATATATATATATATATATATATATATATATATATATATATATATATATATATATATATATATATATATATATAGTGTACCACACACCTGGCTATTGACACCGGATGTTATGGAGGTTGTTATATTTTATCATATGTTCAGGATGGTCACCACTTCATGACAAGAAAATGCGGATATACCCGATCTATCAAGCGAATTTGGGTATGGGACTAGGTGATGGTGTTACTCCACAGTGATCTCCCCACTGTTTATTTGTGTATTTGCTTAAGTCCGTTAGGTAAGGGACTCCTATGGACTTACCGATAAAAGCATGAGAAGGTCCCCAAGGGTATTTTCCTTTGTGTGATGATTAATAAGATTATTAAAAGAAATATTTTATTCAATTGATGGACATACAATTGTAATAAACCCTATGTCACATTTTATATGTTATATGAGATTGAGTGTATTTTACTTTACGGGTGGCATTACAGGGTGGTATTTGGGGTTGTATTCTTTACACGTGTAGTTAGTTGCATCCGAGTTGTATCTTATTAGTTTATATTCATTTATTATCTTAGTTATAGAGACTTTTAGTATCACTTATGCCTTGGGTTGGGACATGCATTAGTATTTCACTTTCGATGACGGGTGAGGTATTTGTTGCATATGAGCGTCGATGGGACGTGATGTTTATTGTAAATAAGTCGCATGATTATTTCTATTAATGTTGAAGATATTTCTTGCAACTTTAGGGAACTGACCCAAATCATATAAATTGCTTTTTATGCATTCATTATTAGGGTTCACAGGGCTAAGGAGATTCAGACTTGCAATTCCCCTTACTTCTAGTCGTTCAGTTGATTCTTAGCATATGTTGCTATTTCTTTTGAGTACTTTAGTCAGTTAATTTATTTAAGAGATTGTATGGACCTTGAGTCCCAATATTTTATATCATTCTATTTATTTGAGAGTTGAGACTACTTCATTTTATAATGTTCGATGTTGAGATATTATTTATTCCATTTTTATTCATCGTTTAGTTATTGCATGTTGTGGACGTATTTAAATTCACTTCAAGTTATTTTATTTGTATGTTGACGATGAGAATGATATAGATTATTAACGTACCCTATCTTTGGTGTATTGGAATGACCAACTAATATATGGAAAATGGGGGGTTATTTCATCGACTTTAATAGTGTTGACAAAATATGAGTAGTTTTTCTACCACCTACAAGAAGTACATGTATATATTTTCTATGGACGATAAAAAAAAGTCAATGGAACCAAAATAATGACCAAAACTCTCCCTGTTTATAATTGTTTCTCCCGAAAAACTTACAAACTACTACAACGGACTTGAAATGCCAAAATCTCCCTCACCTCCTCTCCTCATTCAATGACACATTCGTTGACTTCTAAGTCACCGAGCTCTTCTTCCCAAACCAAAACGCAAACCCTTATAACCCTCCACCTCTATCACAAACCACATATCCTTCTCCAAACTAGCTCATAGGCATGGGCAACCTTCACGACAACCTTCCGAAGAAGACTTTCGGCTCATGGGAGTAATCAACGATTTCGATCGGTGGTCTGGTGGATCGACCACCATGGTCCATGTGACAACCCAAATATAATTATGATTAATTATGCTTAAATCATGCTTAGCTTATGTGATATGAGTAGTGTGTTATTAATATATATGATGTTAAATTATTATGTTTAGTCTAATCCTAGCTTCATAAAGCATGAAATATCGAATTAGCTACAAATGTGAGGTTTTGAAGTTTTCCGTACGAATGTTCAAGTTTAAGGCTAGTTTTGACCTTTATAATGTAATAATTGACTTGAGGTGAAAGCTAGATATTTGTAGACAGGTGAGTTATGGTTGTAACACAATAAACAGTGTGTTAAACGGAGGTTCGAGTAAGAAGTTATACCAAAACTACAAAATAAGGGCAAAACAGTCCATCCGTTAAGTGGTATTTTGTCTTATTATGGCAACAAATGTGTTGTTTTCATTGGTTGGGAAGGGTGGTGGATTTGGACGACTTCAAACCCTTAGAATTACCTCCTTATTCATCCAAAAGTCAGCCATGAGAGATTTGAAGCTTAAAGAAAGAGAATTAGGAAGTTAGGAAGAAAAAGTCAGGAGAAAATTGGAGAAAAATCCATAGAAATTACGTAAAAGTCCCAAAGGTAATCCTAACCACAAATATTGTTATTTTCTTATATTACTGTTTTAGATGATAGAAATCATAATTTTTTTAATAAACTTTCAGCCCTGGATATATGTGTGTGGTTAGATGAAAGTTTAAGTTAAGTTGAATGTACAAAACCCTAAAATTGCTTTGTTTGGAAACTTTGTTTATTCAAACTTCCATATATTATTGTATACTTCCTGTAATTGATTTATTATAATTGGAGATTAACCTGGACTCGTATATGTATGACATACCCGAAAATCATGTGAAAATACCTAGAAATGAGTCTTTGGTGAGAGTTTGAAGTTCGGGTATGAAATCTACGCTAAGGGTGAAAGTATGCATACCATATGTTTGATGTCTTACTTGACATAGCAAATGAACTCTGAAAATTATGAAATTTTAATTTTGTATTGTTCAATATGTTTAATGATGTTGGGTGAAATATAATAGAAATTTATGATATAAAAAAATTATGAAAATTCCTGGAAGTTGAATGAACGATAAAAGAGCCTATAAGGGCAGATTTACTATGTGGTAAAGAAATGGGCCAATCTTGCTCTAGGAGACTTAAAATGATGTACCGTCTTTTGTATTGGAATCCTAATATGATAAGGATTGAATCACTAAGAATAAATGAACGTATATTTGGCCTATGATTGGATATGTTAAATATATTAACATGAATTTGGATGGAACTTCACTTGTGATAAATGATTTGAATGGAATCATATGATGCTTATGGGTTGAATTATGTTTAAATCATTATATGGATTATTAATATTCTTATGATGATACTAATATTGTAAGAATGATAGGAAGGGAAGAAGAGCTTATTGAACAAGTGCCGAATAAAGGCAAAGGAAAAGCTAGTTAAACTATCAAGGTGAGTGTACTTATGATTATTTCATATATACAGATATATAAATATAGCTCTAAAAGCAGGATTTTTTTGAATACTTCGGTATTCAGGATTTGTTTGGATATTCAAATATCCAGGATTTGTTATTGCTAATGGGCAGAATTATTTGGATCTTATGATCCAGGATTTGTTATTACCAATGGGCAGAATTATTTGGATCTTATGATCCAGGATTTGTTATTGCCAATGGGCAGGATTGTTCGGATTTTATATCCACAGATTCAATATAGAATTGTTATTCCATTGCAGGGAAGGAGTACCTCACTAAGCTTAATATTTACGGTTTATATTTTAACAATTTCAGGTTTGTACGCTGCTAGGTAGGATACTATATGACCGGTAACTTTGAGAGTTGCACCGTTGGAGAGAGCTGGGGTTTAAATATGGGGATTTTATCATTGTCACACTGAATATTTTAATATACTCACACATTGTATATATTGAGTTAGCATGGATTGAGTTGATGATTGTAATATTTAATCATAGTATTGTATGTCCGCTTATTTATGACTCTGATATTGATTTCGTTATGGTACAAGAATAATATTATGTTTATTATGCACATTATGTAGTAAAATATTGATAAATGAATTATATTTTCAATGGGCTCAAGATTATGATTTAATTATTCTAATAATAAATGATTAGTATGGATATTGGGTTTGAGGTGTGACAGTCCAGGTTAGGGACGTTCTATTCTTGGAGGGGGGGAGGGGTAGTTAGCTAGATATTATTTATTTTTTAGAGAAGTTGAATGCGAAGGCGGAAAAATGTGGGCAATGATGATTATTATGAATGGGGAATCATGAGATCGTGAATGTTGATGTCGATTTCAAGTAACAAAATAAATATGTATTAAATTAATTCTCGTGTTCTAATCTAAAATTCCTAGTAACATGAACTAGAAAATGACTAAAGTACTCTTTAATGCGATACAGATTAAAAAAATTAGTAACATGATTATATCATGCTTCACCTTATTACTTTTGTTTCACTATTATTTTATGCATCAATATTTTGATATTATTTGTAGTGCATGACATGGAATAGATTCAAGAGCTCTGTTTGGTTTGGCCAAGTTTTGTGATTCATTCGTGTAGGTTCCCTTTTGATCTGTCCTTTAGGTGAAAATAATTTTTTTCCAAAAATCTTTTTCCAATTTTATTTAGCACCAAATTTGTGAACCAATTTCAATTAAGACAAATTTATCTTCTTTCAATCCCTAAACATGCATCTAGTGATATAAAGATGACAAAGTAAAGAATGCTCATTGACACGACTTAAAAAGTGTGTCTCTAACGCGTGTGCTTATGACTCAAGTGCAAGTCGGTCTCTCAAGTAATAATCCGATAAATCGAGTGTCGATCTAAGGGAATAGGACGCAGAACGTGACGACGAATAGAAATAACGATTAACCCAACGATTGACTCAGAGAAAGAAGGAAAAGATGATAATTTTGTGACTTTCCTATTAACTAATGCAATTTAATTAAATTAGTAAATAAACTACTTATGTAAGAATAACAAAACGAGTTTTAAATGAATATAGGAAGATGGAGTTAGGTACACTCTCCCGAACCGTCGGTGATTACGTAAAAGATAAAAGATTTGAAAACCTAATTCTCAATTCAAAGAAACATCAAATACTTTCTAAGCATTTGACATATGCGAATTTTACTGCTCACAATATCAAATCAAAAATTGTATTTGACGGGGATGATAAATTATCAAAATGTTAATTGCACCCTTAAACATTCCGATTACCTAGGGCAAGCGGAATTAAAAGACTTGCAACCTTTATTTTGATAAAGTTCAAACCTTTGAATTGTTAATTACATTTTATTTACTTTTAAATCCATTCGTAATACCTATGTTGGGTTCATGTACCCCAACTCGCTAAAAACTTAGTCGGACATAGCTACGTGGGAAATAACCAAAAATCTAACGTTGCATGCATTAGGAATCATGATTAAACTATTGGTAAACATGCATGGGAGCCTTAGAATCCCAGAAAAATAAAGAAACATGCAAAGATGGAAATTATGTACGAACAAGGAAGAGAAGACAAACATGATATTAAAAACCTTGAAAATTTGATCAATAATGGTGAAATCTTAGTGCATGAATTGAACCTAGGGTTCTTGCCTTCTTCTCTCTCTAATTATAAGGTAAAAACTAGCTAAAACTATCTATACTCCTAAATGAATAATAACACCACATTTTTCCAAGGGTTTCAATCTTGTAGAACTCTATTTTTTTAAATGGAAAAAATTATTTCGCTCAGATGCCGGTGAATCGGTTCAGTATGGCCCTTTATAAAAAGGAGAATCGGATCGAAATTCCACTAGCGAGGCCAAATTTTCAATCAATAGCAAATCGGTTCGCTGAAACCTAGACCGGTTTAGACCTTGAAAAATCTATTTTTTCGTCCTTGAATTCTTCTCATTTTCATAACTTCATATTTTCTCAACCGGGGCTCGGATTTGGATGTCATTTCTTCCTATGTGCTCGTGGGATCGAGGTCTTCGATTTCTCTTTAGGTTCCTCATCTGAATTCTAATTGCACAATTACGTTACTTCCCTTGACTTTTCTTCTTTTCTTTTCGATATTTATTTTGGTTTCTCTCTTGTCTTCGCGTTTATAAAATACCTAAAAATTATAAAAGAAATACACAAAACTTGGTGTACTTATTAGAAGATGTGAGTAGCAATGATATGAGATAAATTCACTTCAATTGCATCGCACGGGGTGATAAAAGCCTCTAAATTACGGGGAATAAATATGAAGAATTTATGCCTAATCAAACCCCCTAACGTAGAACTTTGATCATCCCGAGCAATGTAAAAGGATCGAAGTAAGATCAAAACACTTGAAAAACATTTTATTGTGATAGAATGTCTTTTTTGCGGACGAGCGTTGCATTTAGCGTATACAATAAGCAATTAAACCCCTAGGCTACCTTAGTAGGACGAGTGGTGTCTCGCGAGGGTTTGTAGTGAATATACACACAAAATTCATTTTTTTTACTCAAAGAAAAATCAAAATACTTAAAAACTATACAATTTCAATTCCCTAAAAATAGTCACCGTAAATTTATATTCAATAGTCTCAATTTGTAGTGTGTGTGGGCGAAGCTGAGAATTAAATTGCTAACTTCCACCGATTGATCATTACGTTACTTTTCAAAAATTGGTTTTGATTCAATTTCTCACGGATGCTCTCATAAACGAGTCACTCGGATTGTGGCTAGTTCTCTCGGTGTGCGTGATTTATAAGAGTAAATATAATGGAACACAAATTCATGCACACAATTTGAAAGACGAAATTTTTATGGTGAAAAGATCTCATCATCGGAATATGGTCATTGAAAAATGAGAAACGTCATCTTTTAGTCTGCACCAATTAATCTTTCTTATTACGTTTTCGTGTCTTAGGCTCTCCATGCGGTAATTAATTTCGTTATTCAAACTCGGTTAGGACTTTTTCGTGTTATAAGGTGCATTGGGTATAAAGAGAATGGTAAGAAATTTTGGAGTTGGAAAATTTTGCTTACTGTGTCATTTGGTACTTTTCTAAGCATTTGCTCTTTTTCTACATTTTTTCATGATTTTCTCATTTTTTTTATTTTTTTTCTCACCATTTTGACTTAATTGATGAATTTTTCGATTTTCACAACTCCGGACTTCATGGATTTTTTGGGTTAATCAAACGAAAAGGAATATCATTTTGGGCCCAAATTGGTTTACAAAAGGGTATTTTTCACAATTTTTTATAGCTAATATTTTTGGATAACAAACGATGGCCTAACTTCATTTATCCGAATTACTAATTATTTTACCATATGCGTCTCGAGGTTATATTTAATTTCGAGATATTTTTAGCGTTATTTTCAAGACAACATTTCGCTCATTTCCCGTAACCGATCAAAACAAAGGAATAGAGATCTTCAATGACTTATTTGGAGCTAAATTGAACTTTGAGTTAACCATTAACTCGGATTGATTTAATTACTCACAAAAATTGATAGGCTCGAAATCTCACCGGGTTGATTAATCTCCACACATATTCGTAAAGTCATCAATTTCCGCTCAATTTCCATCTTTGGTTAATTTCGGCTTTGTGCATTTGATTTTTACAATTTGAGACTTTAAACAAAAAAATTGTGATATTTTCGAAAAATTTAAATTCCAATTTTTATTTATTTTGAAGAAAAATATTTTTGGCTTTTTCAAAATTCTCAATTTTTTTGGAATTTTTTGAAATTTTCTAATGTTTTGGGGCATTTTGAAATTTGGGAAATTTTTAAAATGCACGTGTACCCCCCCCCCCAAACTTAGACTTTTGCAATGTCCTCATGCAAAAAAGACTAAAATCAAAACAAAAGAAGAGTGCGTAAAAAAATAGTCAAGGGACAAAATGCAAAGTTCTTCTATTAATGAACAACCAATTACAAGCGACGAGATAGGATAGAGATTACATAGTTCTTTTGACAAAATAGATACAAAGACCCAAAAAGAACTACATAAATGAAAACCAAAATAACCATCGCCATCAAATGCGGGGGCTACTGTGGAGGTGGGTTGGAAGTGCCGGGAGCACTCGGGTCATAAGGGTTGTAAAAATAAGTGGGGAGTGTGACAATTGGGCCGACTTGAAACTGGTACATCTCGACTTGGAGTCGGACCATCCTATAAGTGTCATGGTGTTAAGCTTGTTAGTCCGCCTTATATTCATTCAAAAACCCATTAAAACACGCCTCTAGCATTTCGATGCAGCGAGTAATCCCCTCTTCATCCGGCTCGTAATCGGAGTCCTCATCCTCATTATACTCGGGCTCTTTTTCCCCCATTTCAACATCTTTCGTCGCTGGTGGATATGGGCGCACTACCTCCATTTGTCGCACTCTCCAAGTAAGATATTCTTGCCCGATGGGCTTAGAGATTCGGGGTTGCCTTTGTGGTGGTTAAATCCTGGCATCGTTTAAGAATGAAACTATGAAACGGGAATAGGGGAGGGTGATTTTACATTTTCGATCCATGGCGGCGTGAATGATCTCCCAGTAAAAGGTATGGGCGAGGTGAATGGAGCTTACCTCGTCAAAGAGATGGTAAAGGAAATTAGCATGGCAAATGCGGATTGCCAAGTTTCTAGACGTTTGTAGGATGCCTTCGCAAGTGATCAAAAAGGCAAGATAGGTTATTTCATCGGGGTTGCCCACCGGAAAGGTATCGCGGTTCCAAACATGATTGGGAGCGATGCGCTCAATGAATTGGTGATTTAAGATTGGGTTGCCTACAGTGGGGTAATCGAACCTTTGTGTGTTTGGGACTTTCTTGGCCCGCATTTTCTGGACAATTAGGGAGAGACAAAAAGGGACCCATGTCTAATCGACATATGCCTTTCATGTATTTTCATTAACCGTAATGAGAGCACCATAAAAGGTGTGCACCTCATCAAGACACATTTCATCACCGAGAGTTGCAAGGAATTGGCGCCACCTTTGTCGCCGAAAAAGGTCGAAAACGGCTTGAGGTAGCTCGTTCTAACCGATTCCCCCTTCAATGTGTACAGTGCGGGTAAGAAAGAAGAATGTTTCACTCCAAATACGCTCTTGGTCGAAGCGGTATATGTGATCCCGTCGTGGAGGATTTCCAAGGAACCGCATTTCACGAGAATTTCATCATTGACCTTTTTGAACAAATTGGGAATATCTTTTGAGAAGAGAAAGAGTGAGGAGGGATGGAAGAGGTGGGTAGGAATGGAGGGGTGGAAGTGTATTTATAGGTAGAGGGGTGGTGGAAATGGAGGGAATGACTATGGGGGGAAAGTTTGAGGGAAGAATGTCGAGGGAAAAAGGGGAATGAATGTGGATGGAAATGAAATTGGAGGGAAGGAGGTGGAGGGAAAATGGGAATGTATTGGGAATGGCCGAAATTTTTCACCTGCTTCGAGCGAATCGGTTTGGCCTGGGCGAACCAGTTCAGCTCCTTTAATTTTTTTATTCAATCAGTAGGGCGAACCGGTTCAGGCCTGATAGTGAAGCTAGGGCGAACCAGTTCGAAATTCTACTATGACCCCCTTTTTTCCATCTAAAAGAACTAAGTGTTGAAAACTCTGAAAACTCACTTTTTTGAAAAATTCCCAAAACACTCCCACTCATATTTTAGCTTGGAAAACCTTGAAACTCACCTCAAAACGCCCTATTCTCTCACGTGATGTGCATTTATGATCCTATCCTCTGTTGACTCATAACTAACGAACATCTAACTAACCTAACCTACAAGAGTCGCTATAATACACAAGAATCATCCCATACGCATCGGGGGTGCGACGACCTCTCCTTTAAAGCTTACTCCACCCCGTAAACGGGATCCGACAACCAAATTATGTCGGATTCCTCAATATATGACTTTAGGCATTATCCATTCACCTTGAATGTGTCTCCCCCTTTAGGATCTTCTAATTCGATGGATCCATGGGGAAACACCTCTCTCAAAACGAACGGGCCGGTCCACGCGACCGTAAATTTTCAAGAAATAAGTGTAAACATGAGTTGTATAGAAGCACTTTTTGACCCGAATGAAACTCCTTTCGACAGATAATTCACACATGGGCGAGTCTCATTCTTTCTTGGGATGTTTTGGCACTTTCATACGCATCGTTGCGTACTTCTTACAACTCATTCAATTGAAGCTTGTGTGCTTCAACGTATTGATCCATGTTGTAATCCAACCTCTTGATTACCCAATATGCTTTGTGCTCTATCTCCACAGGGAGATGGCAAGGCTTGCCATACACAAAGAGAAAAGGGGACATCCCGAGGGGGTTCTTATACGCGGTTCGATAAGTCTATAGCACCTCATTCAAATGGAGAGACCAATCCTTCCGATTAGAATCAACAGTCTTTTCTCAAATGTGCTTAATCTTATGATTTGCTAACTCGGATTGCCCGTTCGTTTGGGGGTGATAAGTTGTCCCAACCTTGTGAACGACCCCATACTTTCTCATGAGTTTTTCAAACGGCCTATTGCAAAAGTGTTTGTCGCTATCACTAATGATTGCCTTCGGAGCTCCAAAGCGAGACAATATGTGTTCTTGTAAGAAATTTATCACCACCTTGTTGTCATTTGTCTTAGTATCTATGAACTTAACCCATTTCGACACATAATCTACCGCGATAAGGATGTATAAGAAACTAAATGATGGAGGAAAGGGACCCATGATGTCAATGCCCCAACAATTAAATATCTCAATAACGAGTATAGGGGTCAACGCCATCATGTTTCGTCGAGTGATAACTCCCATACTTTGACATCTAATAAATATTAACATCCCAGAAAATTATGAGAAAATAGAGACCGCTTTAAAGAATCTTAACGGTCGTGTTATTCGTTAAAAAGTGGCCTCCACAAGCTTCCATATGACAAAAATGAATAACTCTAGGTATCCTATCATCCGATAAACATCTTCGGATGATTTGGTCCACGCAATATTTGAACAAATAGGAATCTTTATAGAAGAGCATGTGTGACTAATTTAGGAACTTCTTTTTCTCTTGCGGTGTCCAATCGGGGGGAATGGCCCCCGTGATAAGGTAATTCACTATATTTTCAAACCAAGGGAGAGAAGAAGTGGCAAATAATTACTCATCCGAAAAATACTCATCTATGGGAATGGGATCACTAGGTACATTAGACGAAATCTGGGACAAATGGTCGGTTACGATGTTTTCTACTCCTTTCTTGTCTTTTATGGAGAGATTGAACTCTTATAGGAGTAGGACCCACCTTATGAGGCACGATTTAGCATCATTTTTAGAGAGGATATACTTAAGATCCACGTGATCGATAAAGCATACGATAGTCAAACCAATAAGGTTTTAAGGGAGAAAACTACGGTAAGCAATTCTTTCTCTGTAGTGGAGTAATTAATTTGTGGTCCGATTAACGTCTGGCTAGCATAGTAGATGACATGAACCTTCTTATATTTTCTTTGGCCCAAAATAGCCCCAATAGCATAACCACTTGCATCACATATGAGCTTGATAGGAAGGGACCAATCCGTAGCTTACATAATGGGAGTGGACACGAGCATGATTTTTAATTTTTCAAAAGCACTTTGGCATGCTTCATTCCACTTAATGGGGGCATCTTTCACAAGTAGGTTACTAAAGGGTCTAGCGATGGCACTAAAGTCCTTAATAAACCTCCGATAAAAACTCGTGGGGCCCAAGAAAGAGTGCACATCCTTTAGTGACTTAGAAGGGGGAAGATTGGCTATGACATCTACTTTTGCACTATTAATCTCAATACCTTTGGACGACACTATGTGGCCAAGAACTATTCCTTTGGTAACCATAAAATGGCACTTCTACCAATTTAGTACCAAGTTCTTTTCCACACAACGGACCAACACCTTTTTAATATTAGCAAGGCAAAGGTCAAAAGAGGGGTCGAAGACACTAAAGTCATCTATGAAAACCTCAAGGCCCCTTTCGACCATATCGCTAAAAAGACTAAGCATACACATTTGAAAGGTCGTAGGTGCATTACATAATCCAATGGGCATACGCTCGTAGGAAAACATGCCAAAAAGGACATGTGAATGTCGTCTTCTCTTGATCCAGCACATCTATCTTGATTTGGTTATATTCGGAATAACCGTCAAGAAAGCAATAGAATGGGTGTCCCACTACCTACTCTAGCATTTGGTCGATAAACGGTATGGGGAAATGATCTTTTCTCGTGCCATATTTGAGCTTTCGGTATTCAATGCCAATGCGCCACCTGGTGGTTGTGCATTAGGGAATTAGCTCACCCTTAGCGTTTTTTACCACAGTCATTCTTGACTTTTTTGGGACGACTTGGATATGACTCACCCACTTACTATCCAAAATGGGGTAAATAATGCCCGCATCCAATTATTTAATAATCTCCGCTTTCACTACATCTTTCATCGTGGGGTTCAATTGCCTTTGCATCTCCCTCGGAGGCTTCATGTCCTCCTCGAGGTGAATTTTATGGGTACAAATTAGGGGACTTATACTTTTCAAATTCACGATGCTCCAACCAAAAGCACTTCGATGCTTCCTCAAAATTGCTTGTAATTTACCCTCTTGCTCTTTATCTAGTCTCGAGGAGACAACAACGGTAAATGTCTCATCCTCTCCCAAATAAGAATATTTTACATTTGAGGGTAGTTTCTTTAATTTGAGGGTGGGAAATTTTTCATTAGAGGGAACCGTGCGCGACTCCCTCGGTGGTAATTCCTCAAATCTAGAAACCTAATTAACATTTCTCACATCCTCATCCAATGCTCTCTCATCTAAGATCTCTCTCAACTCTCCTACCCCCCTCTCGAAATCGGTGTACCGTCACTCTCACTACTTAAACTAAAACACGCTCCTAACAAATCCCCACCAATATATCCCTCTATGTGCTCATCTACTACCTCCTCAATAAGATCCACCGTGTGAAACTCGTCCTCATCACCCACTTGCTTGGTGATGTTAAAAATATTTGTTTTAAGCGTCATGTTCCTGAATGTGAGTTACATTTGCCTATTTAGAGTATCAATCAAAGAGTTAGCCATGGCTAAGAATGGGTGGCCGAGAATGATGGGAACATGATTACTCGAGGGGACGGAGGGATTCGTGTCCCAAATGACAAAATTACTGGAAAGTAAAAATTGTCCACTTGGACTATCACGTCCTCAACAATCCCTCGAGGTATCTTCACAATATGGTCCGTGAGTTAGAGAGTGATTTGAGTGGGATTGAGGTCCCCCAAATCTAATTGCCTATATACGGAGTAAGGGAGAATGTTAACAATCGGCATTTTGAGCATTGGTTACCGATTGAGCTTGCATAAATTGGTTCCAAGTATCATCAAGATTTTGCCGCGATGGGGTGACATAAGGCGTAGGAGGTGGTTCTTGCATGTGTGGGGCTTGTTGTAAATGAGGAAGTGGTGGTGGAGGAGGGGAACCGTGTGAATTAGGATTCAACACAACATGTTATTTCCTGTAACTAAAATCGGGATAGTTCCTCCATGAAGGGTTGTAAGAATTCTCGTGAGGGGATCTAAAATTACCCTTAAATGTTATTACCGCTTCCACTTGCTCTTGAAGCATGAATTTCCAGACGGGTATCATAGGGCATTCTTTCGTTGAATATCCCGCCTCATAAATTGCATACACTTTCTCTTTCATTACTCGAGTGGAGCCGAATGTTTCTCTTCCTCTTCACTCGATTACGTCTTCCAATCTTTTAATAAGTTGGTTTATTTGAAGTTTCAACTCGACTTCTTTGTCCAATTGATACAGTCTAGACACATATGGATTTGTGGACATGTCTCGAGGCCAAACATTTGGATCAGATGTGTCCAACGCTTGAGTAATCTCGACGACATACTTAAGGTGAGCCTCAGCATCGTCCTCATCCAATGCTAGGAATTGCCTTTGGCACATAGTTTCTACGAGTTATTTGGAGCTTAAGTTTAGCCCATGATGAATGAAGGAGATAAGTCTCCACTTCTCAAATCCGTGGTGTGGGCACATATTAAGCAACTGGTTAAACTGCTCCCAACATTTATTGAAAGGCTTATTGTCAAGTTGTTTAAACGTTTGAATTTAAGCCTTGATGGAATTGGTTCTATATTAAGGAAATAATTTCAGGAGAAACTTGGCTTACATATCTCTCCACGATCCAATTGAGTTCGGTGACACAGACCATAACCAAGTCTTGGCTTTATCCTTCAAGGAAAGGGAAATAGCTTAAGGCAAATGACGTCTTAAGAACAAGCTTGATCACTAAAAGTTTCACATGCCTCTTTGAACTCGCGGATGTGGAGGTAAGGTTTTTTCGACTCCAGACCATGGAATGTGGAAAGAATATGGATCATCCCATTATGAAAAGGGAATTGTCCTGCATTATATGGGAATATAATGCATCCCGGAGTGACGATTTGCTCGGGATATAAGAGGTCTCTTATGGGGCAATACATTAACTCACCCTCCCTTGAACCGAAACTAGCGTTATCAAACATCGCGCTCTCTCCAAATGACTCAATATCCTCACTCGATGCCCTAGAAGTATGACTCAAAGTTTGACTCGTAATGGAGTTGGGCGGTGTAGGAGGTGTAACCCAAAATTGTGGAACGCGAGGAGTATGTGGGCTATCGGGATTGTACTCTACTATAGGATTTTTGTGAATTCTAGTAGGAGTGGATTGAGGAATTGGTTGAGGATTTTCGAAGTAAGGAGTAGAGAAAGATTCTATATTTTTTTGCCTTTTATTTTTTTGAATTTTTTATTTTATGATTTTTTTTGGCTTTTTAAGAATTCGAGTCAAATTTTGGATTAGTTCGACCTAACCTAAATGTCTACCTATTCACCGACAACGGTGCCAAAAACTTGACGTGACTTAAAAATTGTCTCTAACGCGCGGGCTTATGACTCAAGTGCAAGTTGGCCGCTCATGTAATAATTTGGTAAATCGGGTGTCGAACTTAGGGAATAGGACGCAGAACGTGACGACAAACAGGAAGAACAATTAACCATATGATTGACTCAAAGAAAGAAGGAAAATATGATAATTTTTTTACTTTCCTATCAGCTAATGCAATTTTATTAAATTAGTAAATAAACTACATATGCAATAATAACTAAACGAGTTTTAAATGAATATGGGAAGATGGAGTTAGGGTACACTCCCCCGAACCGCCGGTGATTACGTAGAACATAAAAGCATCAAAAACCTAATTCTCAATTCAAAGAAACATTAAATACTTTCTAAGCATTCGACATATGCGGATCTTACTTCTCACAATATCAAATCAAAAATTGTATTTGACAAGGGTGATAAATTATTAAAACCCTAATTACACCCTTAAACATTCCTATTACCTAGGGCAAACGAAATTAAAAGACCTACAACCTTTATTTTTATAAAGTTCAAACCTTTGAACTGTTAATTACATTTTATTTACTTTTAAATCCATTCGTAATACCTATGTTGGGTTCATGTACCCCAACCCACTAAAAACTTAGTCGGACATAGCTACGTGGGAAATAACCAAAAATCTAACGTTGCATGCATTGGGAATCATGATTAAACTATTGCTAAACATGCATGGGATCTTTAGAATCCCAGAAAAATAAATAAACATGCAAGGATGTAAATTATGTAAGAACAAGGAAGAGAAGACAAGCCTAATATTAAAAACCTTGAAAATTTGATCAACAATGGTGAAATCTTAATGCATGAATTGAAACTAGGGTTCTTGACTTCTTCTCTCTCTAATTCTAAGGTAAAAACTAGCTAAAAACTATCTGGAATCCTAAATTAATAATAACACAACGTTTTTCCAAGTGTTTCAATCTTGTACAACTCTATTTTTTTAAATGGAAAAAAATTATTTCGTTCAGATGCCAGTGAATCGGTTCGGTATGGCCCTTTATAAAAAGGCTAACGGTTCGAAATTCCACTAGCGAGGCCTAATTTTCAATCAACAACAAATCGGTTCGCTGAAACCCAAATCGGTTCGGACCTTGAAAAATCTATATTTTCTTCCTTGAATTCTTCTCATTTTCATATCTCCGTATTTTCAGCTCGGATTTGGATGTCGTTTCTTCTTATGTGATCATGGGATCGAGTTCTTCGACTTCTCTTTAATTCCAAATTAAAATTCCAATTGCATAATTATGTTACTAGCCTTGACTTTTCTTCTTTTCTTTTCGATCTTTATTCCAGTTTCTCTCTTGTCTTTGCGTGCATGAAATACTTGAAAATTATAAGAGAAATACACATAACTTGGTATACTTATTAAAGATGTCAATAGAAATGATATGAGGTAAATATACTTCAATTTCACCTTACGGGGTGATAAAAGTTTCTAAATTACGGGGAATAAATATGAAGAATTTATGCCTAATCACTCATAAAACACACTGATGTACGAGGAAATCACAATGGGAAAAACCTCTAATGACCATGGCCAGACAATCACTATGATATGGTTTTACCAAGGAAGATTACAATCTTACTCAACGACTCGATCCCCACAAGTCTTGACGCCTCTTCTTCCCTTCAACCGCTCCTCAACAGTGCAACACAGAAGTCCACCTACGCCAGGTCCACCGCACACGAGTCCATGCATACCTCAATATCCACCGATACTACTTGGCAACCGGCTACGATTAGGAACATGGAGTCTACCACTTCTTCACCATAAAACTCGACGAATCAATTGTTAAACAGATATAAACAAACTCTAGTTGGTTCAAACACAAGATCTCTATAACGTATGGTATGTAAACTCGAATCTTGTAAACACAAATGATGTATTTGGATTTGAAGAACTTTGGTAAACAAATGCAGAAAATGTATTGGTTCTGTGTAATTTTGTATGTTCAGCACACATGCTTTTCTGAGTAAAAGATGCCTTAAATAAAAAATTTAAGTCGGCGCGTTGTTAGAATGATATGATCATATCGTTAGAATGACTTATACATCTCGTTAGAACGAGATATGCACGTCGTTAGGACGACAGGCTGATGTCGTTTGAACGACTGTAAATGTCGTTTGATCCATCTAAACACAAGGAGATGTTTCACATGACTCTAAACAATAGTTATATCAAAAAAATCATTTTAAAAACATTTTAAACTCAGATTTAAATAAAATAACACCCTTAGTAAATATTTACCGATTATTCATAAACCATTATGCATCCATACTTGAGAGAATCTAAAAAAAACAATGTGAAGACGTGAAACGTGCACTAAAACTATGACATGATCTATCTTTGAAGCTTAGTCGCTATGTCTTCAACACAACATCATGGGCTTAATGAGAATCGTGACAAGTAAAATCTATCCTATGACTCAAAGTGGTTTTTGTCCGTAATAATGTCAATACATACAAATTGGCACAATTATGTTACTAGCATAGGTTGTTTGATCTTGTAAGCCTTTGGCCAAACACTATCGTGTCTTATGTAATATATTTTATTAATAAGTTTTTAATATTTTTGTTTTTTATGTTTTATAATGGAATGGACAATGAAAGATCATATTTATACTCATTTCTTTAATTGTTTTAGTTCTGTTAACACAAATTCACCTCGAGTATTAATCTTAGTTGATCAAGAAAACTTCACATTCAAGCATTCAAGATCGGACTTCATCCAAAGATTCAACACATGATCAATAAGATATTAACACCTATGGATGAAGTAAAGGACTTAAAAGGATATTGTTATGCCCATATAGTCCCGAAGATGAATAAAATCCAAATGACAAAGGAATTAGTAATATGCTCGGCTCCCCCCCAAAATGAGATCGGCTCAGTTATAATCTGCTCGACCAACCTGCTTGATAGTTGTTACATCCGTATAAATAAAGTAGGACACACCATGTGCTCCTGGGGGCACCTACACACTGAAGCATCTCATTAATCACGTGGGAATATAAGAACGTGTTTATTACAAATTTTTCACCCACACACTTGTCCATAAAGTCAGCCCATGATCCCAGACACGTTAGCTTGGTTTAATAACATAACTAAAATTATATTTTCTTAAATTTGAAATATATTAAGCTTTTGTATGGATTTAGTATTTTGACTAATATACATATGCCATATATTTTCAATTAAGTACATATTTTATTTTTTATTTATAAGGATGGGTTTTGCTTCTAAACTCTTATTTTTATATTTGCCCATTTCTTTCCCGCGGGATCAGTTTCAGTATTCACAAAGGAATTCGATGCCAAACTTACACACACTAGCTGCTCGTGAAGGTACTCATTATTTGCTCGTTGAATCAATTATCTCCTCATGAACTTCTTTAGAAAACTTTATGTTTGGTCTACGTGATTAACTTGTTGTCAGTGAATTTTAGTTTGCTCTAACGACGTTCAAATTTGCTCCTTGTGAAGGTTGACCAAAAAGCCTCCATGATTTGTTTTTGTTGTGCACGACCTTCCCCTTACCAACTCATTATTGTTGAACTTAGTTAGATGTAGTGACTCGCTTGTGAATGAGTCGGGGAATGTGATCTAGACAATTTTTTTTCTTCAAATCAGTTACATTATTTTGACAAAAATTTTTGTAAAAGTCACATCTACGACCATGTCTTTGTGGTGAATTTTTTTGGCCTCTTATTGTGGACTAGGCTACCTAATAACTCATGTGAGTTTATAATTCATGCCAATATAAGTTACTTGGTAGGTCTTATCTATGTATTTATTATATACCTCTAATACGATAGTATAAGAAGTTTTAACAGTAATTAATGCACCCTAATTTACATATCAACAAAAAAAAATCAGAAATAGGAAGGGTCCATTCATCTCTCTCGCCGTTTCCCAAACAACATTTGGATATTTCTCAAACCGTCACCGTGTTTAAAAAAGAATTCACTGATGACTTTCTATCACCCTAACTTTTTAGGTCCCCAAGTCTCAACCCTTTACATCTCATTATTGTCCCTCGGTAACTCGGTTACTTCTATGATCATCAGGTATAAAACATTGAACTTTGGGACATAAGATCAATGTATTATATTTCTTTTATAAACACTTCATCATACAATTTTTGGGAGCTTTGTTCTCGATCTTAGAAGATTCTCGGCGGTATCATTTGTTGAAGCAGTTGATGGTAATATGGGTATGTAGTGAGAGAAAGTTCTGTTTTGGATAAAACAATCGGACTGATCAGTATCCAACATATACCAGCGCAAGTCGGTTGTAATCTAAAAAAAGTTTTGTTTGAGTTTCTTTTTCTTTGATTCTTTGCTAGGTTTTATTATTCATCTCTAATTTGTTTAGTTATAGCGTTTGTTTAGTTATTATGTACACCGAAATACCTGTAAATAGCTGTTAATGAATGTTTTTATGGAATTACGTTGTGTGAGGTATTGTGATTATTATCATTTTGGTTTATGTTAAAACTATCTGCCTTCTCTTTTCTTTGATATATTTTTAGTGATTTAGTTTAAAATATGATTATTTTTGCATGTTCTTGTGAGCGGTTATTTACAAGGGCAATTCTTATTGTGGGTGCGATTATGGGCCGCCACGACACCACACAAGAGTTTTTTGGGCAAGACAGGATATCGTAAAACAGTCTGTATGCTATACCATTGTAAGTGAATTTTGTTGATGTTAGAAATAGGTTATGAAATCTTTAGCCACCATCGTTAAACGTTATAATTTAATGGGTTCATTTCAAGGATAAAGCGAAACACGAGTCCACAGTGATTATCGTACTTCATTGAGTTGCCTCAGTATGACTGGATTATTTAGTGGTGTTGTGCGGTTACTGAATTGTTTGGCCATGTATATTTTTTTTCATTTTGGTAAAATACTTTTATAGCATTTTTATCATCATTGAGTTCTTAGTTTTTGGCATTTTGGTAGTCCGTGAGTTTTTTACTGTTTATTCTAAGCATAAGCTAGAACTAAAGTGGGAAAATAGGATATCCTACGACATACTACGGAGGGAACAAAGTTTTTATATATAGTTTATTATTTTTTTTGGGTAATGCTCATGCATTTGTGTTATTAAAACTTTTTTTAAAATCTTTTTGATATAAAATGTGGGTAGGATTTAGATTGTTTTATGATGATTGTATATTGGGCAAATATTTAATAACCCATTGCGAATTTAGTTTATATTATTCAAGTTTTCTGCGTGCAATTATATAATTATTTCTCCAAGTGAAATATATCAATTTATTAGAATTGGTAAAAAGGGTTTTATGAGAACCTTTCGTCACCAACCTATCAGGTAATGGAAATAAGCTATATTATGAACATTTTTATTGTCTTAAACACATCAATATTTAGTTGTTGATTGATATACATACAACAAACAAACAATTATAATATTTGTATATGTATTTTTTGACATATTTTGGTACAACATATAAATTACAATAAAAACATATAAATCGCCTGCACATCGCGCGGGTTACATACTAATATCTAATAAAAACTGTAAATCCAAATAGTGTGAGACTGACACGCGATAATAATAAATGCTTAACTTAATTCCAGTCATGTTCAATTTCTCTCTAGCGTCTCAATGTTTACAATTCTTAAAAAACTAAATTCTTGGAAAGCCAAGAGTCCCAAAAATATTGGTAGACGTTTTGGAAAACTAAATTCTTGAAAAGCAGTAATAAAGGCCATTTCCCTCTCGTCTACATCAATTACTCTTTTTGGTTCCGTGTTACTAAATGTTGGTAGACGTGTCTGTTCCAACATCCATTTGGAAGCTAAACTACAAGTATGGGAAATGCATTTGATGCATTAAAGTGGCATACAAATACAACTTTTGCATTAGAAGGTAAGGATTTGTGAGATTTGATTTTTTATAGATTTGATGGGTTTTAATGTATTGTTTTTGTTTGTTGATCTTTTCTTTTTTCTTGAAATTTGATGATAGTGTTTTATCTATTAGAAAATAGTTTTTTAGGTTAAAAATCATTTTTTTTCTTTAGAATTTTTTTTTTATTTTTTTAGAAAATATTTTTTTATTGATTTCGGTAGATTTGACCTTTTGAGGTTAATGTTTTTTAATCCAAATTTTCAGTTTTTTTATTGATTGTTGGATGAAGTTTTTTTTTTCTTTTTTTTCCCTGAGATTTGTTGATAGTTTTTTAACAATCAGAAAACAGTTTTTTTGGATAAAATTTATTTTTTATGGAAATCATTTTTATTTTGCTAGAAATATTTTTTTGGATGAAAACATTATTTTTTTGCTGGAAATCTTTTATCAATACTGTTTTTTATGTGTTTTTTTTCATCAAGATTAGAATTTTATTTTTGGAAATTATTTTTCTTTTTTATTGTTTTAAATATTTTTTTATGGTTTGTTTGTATATTCCAAATTTTCTTCTATTATTGAATATTTTTCCAGAATTTATTAAAAATATGTTTTTTTTATTGGAAATCTATTTTGTTATTGGAAATTCATATTTTGCATTATTGTTTTCAAACTTTTTAGAATATTTATTCAGTTTGCAATTTTTTGTAAAAAATAGTTTTTCAATTAATTGAATATTTTTTTATGTATTTTCCATATTTTTATTTATTTTTCTGCCTTTTTTATATTTTTCAGATTTTCGGTAATTATTGAATATGTTTTTCTATTTTTTTATTAAAAATTTGTTTTTAATTGGAAATCTACTTTGTTATTGTAAATCGATTTTTCTGCAATATTTTTTCAAACTCTATAAAATATTTATTCAGTTTTTTGCAGACTTTTATTGGAAATCTATTTTGTTATTGGAAATTCATATTGTGCATTATTTTTTCAAACTTTTTAGAAAATTTATTCACTTTGCAAGTTTTTTTAAAAAATAGTTTTTCGGTTTATTGAATATTTTTTTACGTATTTTCCGTATTTTTCTGCCTTTTTTTTTAGATTTTTCAGATTTTCGGTAATTATTGAATATGTTTTTCTATTTTTTTTATTAGAAATTTGTTTTTAATTGGAAATCTACTTTGTTCTTTTAAAAATATTTTTCACATTTTTATGTAGATTTTTTTTAGTATTTTCTTAATTTTAATAGGAAATATATTTTTGTAATTGAAAACATGTTTTTTTGTTGGATTTTTTTTATCAATTAGAAATCTTTTTTTTTTTATTCGAAATATGGTTTTTTTTTAAATTTAAATATTTGCTTACATTATTTCCTTTAATTTCTAGATTTGAAATATCTTTAAAAGAATTATTATTCAATTTTCATATTTTTAAAAATATGTTGTTGAGCCTAAGGGTTGATTTTGATTTGAACTTACGTCCTTTTATATATTGTTTTACCTATCCATTTGGACTTTAAAATTTGAATGCCCAAACTTGGTGTTCTTCACGTATTGAAAAATATCTAATGGATAATTTCAGTTCTAAAAAAGATTTAGAGTTTTAATTATTATATTAAAGTACTTCAATGATTGCAAATAATTATTTCCTTTGTTTAGATATCCTAAAACTGAATGGATATTCGGTTATAATGTATTGTCAAAAGTAAAAATATCGGTTACTTTTATTCAATGTCATTCATATGAATTTTGATATTAATTTGAAATTTAATCTTCTTTCATTTGTAACAAAACAATACAGTTTCGATAAATTCGGTCACGCATCGCGTGGCCTTCATGTTAGTCTTCATTAATAGTTAGATATTGGAGTAGTATTTGTTAAGAAAAACACTAGCTCAAATATACTATTCAAGAAAGTGTTTCTATAAACCTTTGCGCGTTCTTACGAAATATCTTTATTTTCATTCGGAGCTTAAAATTCTTTGAAGTCCACATTTCATCTTAAGATTAAAATAAATGATTTTTGACATCGCAAACTCACTTTTATGAGTTTTTTTAGTAAACACCTTATCACTTCCTTATGACACCTCACAATATAAGAAGCGATGATGTTATTTATCTAAGCTAACTATATAAGAATCAAATTATAAGACTTAATGTTTTTCAGATTTTTGGGCGTAAAAGGAATATTTGTTCAAAGTAAAAAGATTTTTAAAAGAATGAGAATTTTTTTAAATAATAAAAAATACTATATTAATATCTAAAAGAAAAGGCTAAAAAAAGGTTGTACATAAGAAAAAATCATATACATATATACTATATTAACATCTACGGTTAATTGGACCGTGTTTATATCTGGTAAAAAGAAGGTGGCATGATACAAAATCTTATTACTAAATACAAACACAACTTGTGTCACATTTTTTGTGCTCGTATTTGGTAAATAATATTTCGTGGCGTGTCACTTTTTTTTGTCAAATACGAACACGGTCTAATTAAATGCAAAATGACATGTAATTTTATTTTTTTGATTTAACACCAACACATCACAAATAAAGTGATACGACACAACATGAAACGATAAAAAATTCTTTTTTTATTATCACATATGAACACGACTCAGTTAAAATGCAACACAATTCGAGTAAAAACGACACGACACAAAATGTTATTTTGTTCTTTTTTTCATCAAAGTTTTTATTTAATACACACACACACACACACATATATATATATATACAGAAAGGATCTCATGCATACCCAGTTTGCATACCCTCCGTGCGGACCATTTTTTTAAAATAGTAAAAAAAATAATTTCGGGCTGATTTTTTTTTTATAGTTTCTAAACATTTCAATAGGACCATAAAAAAAAATTCAACTCAAAATGAATTTTTTTGCTATTTTAAAAAAATCGGTCAAACTTTGTCAGTTTTTAAGTTGTTTTTAAGTTGTTAAAAACTGACAAAGTATGACCGATTTTTTTAAAATAGCAAAAAAATTCATTTTGAGTTGAATTTTTTTTTATGGTCCTATTGAAATGTTTAGAAACTATAAAAAAAAAATTACATCAAAAATATTTTTTTTACTATTTTATCAAAATTGGTCCGCGCCAGCGGTATGCAAACTGGGGTATGCATGAGAACCGCTCTCTCTCTCTCTCTCTATATATATATATATATAGAGAGAGAGAGAGAGAGATTCCTAAGTCAACCAAAATAATGAACTTTTTAATGAACCTAATAAGACATTAAAAATAACCCATAATTTCTTGTTGTAATGGATCCGAGCCAGCGACAACGGACACGCGTGTTTTATAATACACACACATACACCTAACCCCCAGGCCACCTATCTTCCATCCCTCATATCCCATACCCCGACCCTTAAACCCAAAGTTATCTTTAACCCCCTTACCTCCCAAGTCCAAAAAATCGGCCAATAGCCAACTACCTGCTACTAACCCGCTCCAACCCATCGCCGACCTCCAGTTCCAATCCCGACCACCTTAAAACCCCAACCTCCGGCCAACCTCCATTAAAAACCCAACTCGCTTGCCCAACTTTCCTACCGCTAGAAAAATGTAACACCTCGCGCCCCGGAGAGACACGCGACATGCTACTACGATAAAACTAAACTAATTCCACAAATAGCAAGGTGTAAAGCATCTAAAAATCCCACAATAAATAAGAGAAACCACTAATCTCAATACTCAAATAATAATATTACTGAAATTTTGTATAATATTCATAAATAACTCTCAAAATAACGGGGTATTACATACTTCCCCCACTTGAAATGAAATTTCGTCCTCGAAATTCGACGAAACCTAACGTTTGAAATAAAATGCTACTCGATTCTATTTCCCAAAAATCACACACTAAAGTCCTCAAATTAATTATAAACATCCTCACCACGATGCCTAGCACATCCTCAAAAATTTTCTATCTTCAAAGAAAACATATCTAACCCGCATGCTAGACCCAAAACTCAAGACCCAAGGGTCGTGGTATACCTAAGCTCTGATACCATCTGTAACACCCTGCGCGCCCGAAGAGACACGCGACGTGCTACGGTGGCCATAAACGCCTGCCACCGGCGCAGCCCATACACCAAAACCTTTATCCACTCCTCTCCAAATCGTGACCTATACTCGTAGACCCAACTCCACCGAAGCAGGTTTTTTGGACAGCGGAGTTGATGGTAGGGATGGCAGAGTCGATGGGTATAAGGGCAAGGTTGGTCAAGCTCGTAGGGGCTGTGGCTTTTGACGGGGGTCGTGGATGGTTTGGAATTGCTTAGCCGGAGTGTTGGATTGGCTATGGCAGGTAAATGGTGTTGGATCGGGGGGTAAACTGGAGTTTTGTTGCGTTTTGGGGGTGGGGGTGGGTAAGGTAGAAATATGGTCGAAATGGGTAAATACAACAAAAAATTAAAATTGATTGGATTATTTTTCAATGTCTTATTAGGTTCATTAAAAAGTTCATTATTTTGGTTCACTTACGAACCTCTCTCTCTCTCTCTCTCTCTCTTTCTCTCTCTCTCTCTATATATATATATTTTTTCTTTCAAATTATTTTTCGCACAAAGGGGTAATTTTTTTATTTTTATTTTTTATAGTCAACACTTTGAATAGTATTGGGATTCTGGTATTAATTTGGTGCTAACGTATCTATATTATATTATAAAATATTTTACAAGCATTTACTTTTACTTTACACCCAGCATGTCCACGCGAACACTAAATTGGAACTCATTTACTTCCCAAGAAAATATGTTTTTCATTGCTATGTTTCTCTTTTGCTCTCTCATTAAATGACCACTATTCATATTCCTCAAATGTATAATGACTCTATACAAATGAGCTCTTCTCATGTTTTATTCTCAAGGTAAAACAAAACGGCTGTAAACTCACCCAACTCCATAAAGTCTTTTCAGATAACTCTGAACTAGAAAACAACTCCATGTCGAAGTTTTTCGCTTTGCCTCCAAGATTTCAGATCTGGGTGTTTGGACGGAATTAACGGATTCTCGCGGCATGCTTAGAAAAAGATAATATGGTTCATAGACTCGCATATCGAAAACGGCATAGCTATGCCACCAAATCCAATCAGCACTGACATGTCATTTTCTGAAAATTATTTAAATTATTGATAATGAAGCAAATTTTTTTTTTACTCGGTTTCTCTCTCTCTTCTAAATCTTTGCATTCTACTTTCATGTCAATTGAAGATGTATATAGTAATTTTTTTTATTAAGATTTCAATGTGAATACATTTTAAGCGTTAATATAATCCTGAAGATTATGTAATTATATTTTTTTAAATAACTATTTAATATTAGTTGTTTGATATAAACAGTTTCACATACCATACAGTCTCTCGAATTAATATCATATTGTCTTTCATTTTTAAATTAATTATTTTATAAGATATACTAGCCCTCACTAACCGAACAAAAAAAATGACCATCTTTGTTCACATTTAGGAGTGACAATTCGTGTTTTTGGGTTTTTTGGATACGAATACAACACGAATTCGTTTTTTTTAGTTAATACAAACACGATCCAAATAAAAAATGACACGACACGACATGAATAATAATATGTCTTAAATTTCACGACTAAAAAATATGATTAACACGATAAGACACGATAACACGACTCATAATTTTGACAGAAACACGATACGACTTCGTGTAAAAAAATTCGACACGAACACGATACAAATATGACATTTCAAATCAATTTCGTGTCTTTCCGTGTCTCTCTCTCAAATTGCCTTATAACATTATACATAATTGTCTGGTGTTGGTCGTGGTCCTCTCCAAAAGTGAGAGACCACCACAATGGACCCCAAATGCGAAAATATCCCCCATCTTCTCTCCACATTCATCGACACATTCGTGGACTTCTCAGTCACCGGCCTTTTCTTTCCAGCCCCAACCCCTTGTAACAACCAGCCTCCACCTCCTTTACAAACAACATACCCTCCCCCAACCCGGCTCATAGCCGTGGGGGACCTTCACGGGGACCTTAAAAAGTCCAAAGAAGCCCTCCGCCTCGCTGGCCTAATTGACGACTCGGACCGGTGGTCCGGTGGGTCAACCACTATGGTCCAGGTTGGGGACGTTCTTGATCGCGGGGGTAATGAGTTAAAAATTCTTTATTTTTTAGATAAGTTGAAGGCCCAGGCCCAAAAATCTGGGGGGAGGGTTATTACTATGAATGGCAATCACGAGATCATGAACGTTGACGCCGATTTCAGGTAACTCAAATATTTCTATTATATTATATTGCATGTATTTGTCTTAAGTGTTTTTCGTGGGTTAATATTGTGAATATCGGGTTTTTGTTCCCCATTTATGTAATTTGACTAACAAGTAAACCATTTAGAACTTAAGAAGTAAGAAAGCAACGCAACTATTAAAGGGCTTCTCACTAGCAAGAACCCACATCGGAAACGCCTCTTGTACCGGCTTGTCGTAAGTTTCGGGAGAATAAGAAACACAATCCAAATGTGGCCGACCAACAAAGTCGCTACCTGAGATTCCAGCGATGAACCTCCTTAATGCTATGCCGTGAAAAATTTCATCCGAGCGCCGATGAAAAGCTTCCACGAATGGGTCCACATACCCACCACCAAAAACATCACCTCCAATATCCAAATCAACTCCAAGGGGGGATGACCTCCGATCCAACCTAAATAAAATCGTCCCCTCTCTTAAAGTTTGAAAAAAAATCTCCCAAATCAAATGTTTCCGGCTCACGAAAGTGCGTGTGAGTCACCCGACCATTCTCATCAAAAATGTCAAAAAAATCCCTAATACTCAATCCAATTTCGTCGTTTCCATCTTTCTTGCAATCAACCGGCTCGGGAGGGGATTTTTTATCGTTGATTTGACCCGATTTGGTGAGTGAGGGTGGAAGAGTGATTGGGTGGAGCAATCAATATTGGACTAGTCGCCGGTGATCTTGAATTGAGCCTTGAGAATTAATCGGGGAGAACACGTAATTTTTTTTATGATTGGGGTTTGAAAAATGGGTGGTGGGTTGGTGTAGAGGGTGGGGTAGGACAGGGATTGTGTGTAGGGATTTCTGGGGTTAGGGTTAGGGTTAGGGTTAGGGTTTTGGAAATGGATATAGATTTGTTGTTGTGATTGTACCCAATCTCTTGTTTATTTTTGAATCTCCTCTTTTAGTTGTTTGGATTTCTTGGGGGCAATTGAAGAGTAGTGCACGAATTTGATACAAAATACACTTTAGATACAAAATACAAAATACACTAACACCAATGTGGAGCTTCACCCGCTCTGATACCAATTTGACGTAAACCACCCGTCAAAAGGCTACTAAAATTATCTAAACATCACTTTAGAGAGAGAAACACTATTTTCAATTTCAAAATTCAAGTTTACCTCAAATGACGCTTACAAGCTATGAAGCACGGACACTCTCCCAGAGGTCAACGTGTCGTGTCCGACAGCGTGTCGGACACCTATGAAGCACTAACACTCTCCCGAAAGCCACGAGTGAACTTTGACTCAAGTAATGGTGATTGTGCTTTATTTATGATTCTTAATGTCAAAGTGTGTTTGAATTTTGTTTTGTATAGTTCATTTTCTTAATTTCATGTTAAGAATGTTCTAATAATATATTTTATGGAGAAAATTTATTTTATTTCATTAATATATATTTAAATATATATCATATATTATACGTATTATAGCGTGTCTTATTCTAGTTTTTGGAACAATCACGTGTCACGTGTCGAAACACGTATTACGTGTTCGTGCTTCATAGCTTACAAGTGGGTATTTAAAGGAGTGGAGTAGTTTAAGCTCTAAACTAAGGCTCTAATTACAAAAATGTCATTACTACTCCTTACCTCTAAATACAATAACACAAAATAAAGGAAAATACAATAATAAAATGCAATAAAATACAAAAGAAAATAAAATGACTACCCTAAAATAGGGATCCATTTCCATCAGTAACAAGTAGTGTTTATTTTTTTAAATGATTAAGAGGGTAATGACTTTATTGAAATTACCTCTAGCCTAAATAAATTAATCATGAGGTTCATTCAGACATAAAAACAAACATATTTTTTAGATTCAAACTTCAGATTTAGTATTCAGATTTTAGATTCAAATGGAAAAATGAACGCAACCTAATCTTAAACCTGCTGCATTCATGTCGTGTAAAGAATTGCGACTCTTGTTTTCCTTTTACGCTCATTCCATATCATTTTTTTTCTTTGCATAAAAGCCAGACTTCGTCTTTTTTTTCCGTATGTAACATTAATATTTTGGTTTTAATTTTGTAATGCTTATGTTTCTGTTCAAATCAGGGGTTGTTTCTTATATGATTTCCAGTTTGGGGCTGAGTTTAAATTGGAAGTTGCCCTCTTTCAAGTAATTTCACAAATCAGCGGCGCAAATATATAATCTTATAATTTTACATTGACCGAGTATTACCGAGTATTTCTAGTTTTAATTAATCAAGACAATGAGTTTTATTAATTGGTTGATTATTTATTTGATTCTTGAATATTTGAGTTATTGTTTGCCCTCGCCCAAGCTACGGTTCGAACATGGGAGCAACCTCTCCATATATGGGGGTAACGCCAGCCGACGTCCGCCTCTCTTAGATTCTGCAGTTAAGTTGAAGCCTTGTACACTGGGTACGACCTTTTTTTTTATTTGCTGAATACCCCCAAAATAATTTTGGCTCCATCCCTGCAGCTATGTGATTTTGTCCGATCTGGAAAATTTTAGGGCTTGGGCGGATTGGTATATTGTTGGTTATTCAATAAAGAGTTTGTGTAATGGTTTGCCAAAACCGAACTACATATTTGATGCCGTGCCTTCCGTTTGGCATTGGCTAACTTTTTTAAACAGGCTTTCGAGCCAGAATTGCAGCATTGCGTCCCGATGGTCCAATCGCAAGTAGGTTTTTGTCAAATTAATGTAACCAACCGTTTTTGTAATTGGTGCGTCCGTGTTTGTCCATGGAGGTCTTTTACATAAATACGTTTACTATGGGTTGGATTGAATCAATGACGAGGTGAGTGATTGGATCTAAGTAGGGATAATTGGGTTCACTAATAGGGTCTCGTTGGATCTAATTAGGGGTAAAAGTGCGGTTGTTTGGTTGAGGAAATTTTTGGATCTAGTGGCGGAAAATCGCAATTGTTTAAATTTAGAACACGCCCTTGCTTATTCATCGACACATTCGTGGACTTCTCAGTCACGGCATTTTCGTTCCACCCCCAACCCCTTGTAACAACCAACCTCCACCTCCTTTACAAACAACATACCCTCCCCCAACCCGGCTCATAGCCGTGGGGGACCTTCACGGGGACCTTAAAAAGTCCAAAGAAGCCCTCCGCCTCGCTGGCCTAATTGACGACTCGGACCGGTGGTCCGGTGGGTCAACCACTATGGTCCAGGTTGGGACGTTCTTGATCGCGGGGGTAACGAGTTAAAAATTATTTATTTTTTAGATAAGTTGAAGGCCCAGGCCCAAAAATCTGGGGGGAGGGTTATTACTATGAATGGCAATCACGAGATCATGAACGTTGACGCCGATTTCAGGTAACTCAAATATTTCTATTATATTATATTCCACTGTGCTACTCTAATAAGACTGGAATACAATGTTTTTAATTTAAGCCGTGTCAATTTCGTGTCTGTGTCTTTTTATGTTTTGTCTTAATTTTGACATCAGCTTGTGTATTTTTGGTTTCATGTCAGTCTCGGGTTCATTGCATGTATTTGTCTCAAGTGTTTTTCGTGGGTTAATATTGTGAATATCGGGTTTTTGTTCCCCATTTATGTAATTTGACTAACAAGTAAACCACCCGGCTTTGAAAAGCTCGTCCTCAAGCGTAGGAGATGAATGATAACAAAGCAACGCAACTATTAAAGAGCTTCTCACTAGCAAGAAGAGCCCTCCTCGGAAACGCCTCTTGTACCGGCTTGCTGTAAATTTCGGGAGAATAAGAAACACAATCCAAATGTGGCCGACCAACAAAATCGCTACCCGAGATTCCAGCGATGAACCTCCTTAATGCTATGTTGCGAAAAATTTCCTCCTAGCGCCGATGAAAAACTACCACGAATGGTTCCACATACCCACCACCAAAAACATCACCTCCAATATCCAAATCAACTCCAAGGGGGATGACATCCGATCCAACCTCAATAAAATCATCATCCCCTATATTAAAAATTGAAAAAAAATCTCCCAAATCAAGTTTCCGGCTCACGAAAGTGCGTGTGAGTCACCCAACCATTTCTCATCAAAAATGTCAAAAAAATCCCTAATATTTAATCAAATCTCGTCGTTTCTATCTTTCTTGCAATCAACTGGTTCGGGAGGGGATTTTTTATCGTTGATTTGACCCGATTCGGTGAGTGAGGGTGGAAGAATGATTGGGTGAAGCAACTAATCTCGGACTAGTCGTCGGTGATCTTGAATTGAGCCTCGAGAATTAATCGGTGAGAACACGTAATTTTTTGATGATTGGGGTTTGAAAAATGGATGGTGGGTTGGTGTAGGATAGGGATTGTGTGTAGGGATTTCTGGGGTTAGGGTTTTGGAAATGGATATAGATTTGTTGTTGTGATTGTACCCAATCTCTTGTTCGTTTTTGAATCTCCTCTTTTAGTTGTTTGGATTTCTTGGGAGCCATTGAAGAGTAGTCCACGAATTTGATACAAAATACACCGATAAACTAACACTAATGTGAAGCTTCACCCGCTCTGATACCAATTTGACTTAAACCACCCGTCAAAAGGCTCCTAAAATTATCTAAACACCACTTTAAAGAGAGAAACACTCTTTTCAATTTCAAAATTCAAGTCTACCTCAAATGAGGCTTTCAAGCTATGAAGCACGGACACTCTCCCGGAAGTCAATGTGTCGTGTCCGACAACGTGTCGGACACTTATGAAGCACTAACACTCGCCCGAAAGCCACGAGTTAACTTTGACTTAAGTGATGGTGATTGTGCTTTATTTATGATTCTTAATGTCAAAGTGTGTTTGAATTTTGTTTTGTATAGTCCATTTTCTTAATTTCATATTAAGAATGCTCTAATAATATATTTTATGGAGAAAATTTGTTTTATTTCATTAATATATATTTAAATATATATTATACGTATCATAGCGTATCTTATTCTAGTTTTTGGAACAATCATGTATCGCGTGTCGAAACACGTATTACGTCTTCGTGCTTCATAGCTTACAAGTGGGTATTTAAAGGAGTGGAGTAGTTTAAGCTCTAAACTAAGGCTCTAATTACAAAAATGCTATTACTGCTCCTTACCACTAAAAACAATAACAAAGAATAAAGGAAAATACAATAATAAAATGCAAGAAAATACAAAATAAAATGTCTAATAAAACCCTAAAATAAGGATCCATTTCCATCAGTAACAAGTAGTGTTTATTTTTTTAAATGATTAAGAAGCTAATGACATTATTGAAATTACCTCTAGCCTAAATACATTAATCATGAGGTTCATTCAAACATAAAAACAAGCATATTTTTCATATTCAACCTTTAGATTTAGTATTCAGATTTTAGATTCAAATGGAAAAATGAACGCAACCTAATCTTAAACCCGCTGCATTCATGTCGTGTAAAGAATTGCGACTCTTGCTTTCCTTTTACGCTCATTCCATATCATTTTTTTCTTTGCATAAAAGCTAGACTTCGTCTTTTTTTCTGTATGTAACATTAATATTCTGGTTCTGAGTTTAAATTGGAAGTTGTCCTCTTTCAAGTAATTTCACAAATCAACGGCTCAAATATATAATCTTATAATTTTACATTGACCGAGTATTTCTAGTTTTAATTAATCAAGACAATGAGTTTTATTAATTGGTTGATTATTTATTTGATTCTTGAATATTTGAGTTATTGTTTGCCCTCGCCCAAGCTATGGTTCGAACATGGGAGCAACCTCTCCATATATGGGGGTAAGGCCAGCTGACGTCCGCCTCTCCTAGATTCTGCAGTTAAGCAGGAGCCTTGTACACTGGGTACGACCTTTTTTTTTATTTGCTGAATACCCCCAAAATAATTTTGGCTCCGTCCCTGCAGCTACGTGAGTTTGTCCGACCTGGAAAATTTTAGGGCTTGGGCGGATTGGTATATTGTTGGTTATTCAGTAAAGAGTTTGTGTAATGGTTTGCCAAAACCGAACTACATATTTGATGCCGTGCCTTCCGTTTGGCATTGGCTAACTTTTTTAAACAGGCTTTCGAGCCAGAATTGCAGCATTGCGTCCTGATGGTCCAATCGCAAGTAGGTTTTTGTCAAATTAATGTAACCAACCGTTTTTGTAATTGGTGCGCCCGTGTTTGTCCATGGAGGTCTTTTACATAAATACGTTTACTATGGGTTGGATTGAATCAATGACGAGGTGAGGGATTGGATCTAAGTAGGGATAATTGGGATCACTAATAGGGTCTCGTTGGATCTAATTAGGGGTAAAAGTGCGGTTGTTTGGTTGAGGAAATTTTTGGATCTAGTGGCGGAAAATCGCAATTGTTCAAATTTAGAACATGCCCTTGCTTGTTCCACGTGCAAACAGTATGATCATGGGTCTACGATTCAAGCGAGGGGAATTAATGAGGTTTGTGATGATTGTGCAATTCGGATTGATGTTAATATGTCGAGAGGGTGTGAAAATGTGTTGCCAGAAGTTTTGGAATTAGTGAGAACTCAAAATTGTGGGTTTTGAGGTCAAACACTAGATTTGGACGCGAATGAGAAGGCACGTCTCGATTTACATGCACTGAAACAAGTAGAACTATTGCTTGTAATCGATTTACATGGAGTTCAAGGATGCTAATCAATATTGCTTGTAATTGATTTGGTCAATAGAAATATTGTGCTGGTACGTGGAGTATACCTGATTAGTTCGTTTTATGATGATTTTGTTGTTTATGTCCACACTGTATTTTTTTTGTCTTTTCATTCTCCCTTGGCACTTGCTAACATTTCGGGTGGCAATTCGTGTTTTTGAGCCGTGTTTTGGTCCTTCACAATACAAACATGATGCAACACAAAATCGCATTTTTTTCCTTGACCTGAACACGACACGGCGCGACATAAAATCGTTTTTTTTACGAGATAAGAAAACGGGCAGTTTAACACGGCACGCCATAAAACACTGGTGTTTATGTCCACACTATTTTTTTGCTTTTCATTCTGTCTTGGCACTTGCTAACAATTAGGGGCAGTAATTCGTGCTTTTGAGCCGTGTTTTAGCCCACCATAACACGAACAAGACACAACACAAAATCATGTTTTTGTACTTGACACGAACACGACATGGTATAAAATTGTGTTTTCCTATGTGATACGAATCACAACATGATCAGTAATTTTTACAGCTAATTGAAAAAGCCGGGAAAACAAGAATTACACAAGTCATAATTTTGACACGAACATGACACAAAACATGTCTTCATGTAAAAAAAAACACAAGGTATTTTGCGTTTTCTAAATTACCCTGTTAATAAACATCTTACTGCTTTTGCATTAAGATGGAAGATAATTAATATAGCCTTTCCTTAGCAAATTGAATTGATGAACTTTGTGTGTGACTGGATGGAATGAGAAATATCAAAGTGTTGGACCCTCGATAAATGCTTTTACCTGGTGTCTGAATCAATTTTGACAGTTACAGTTGCTTTTGCAATATCGAGGTTCTGCTATGTTCGGTAACTATCTCAAATGCCTTGGAAATGGACAAACGGAGAAAATTACACAAAATGACAAGGTTTTTCTTAAGGTACTGATGAACATTGAACCAATAAAGAAGAGTTTTTGGGACATGCCAATGATTGAGTATGATGTTTGGTTGTAGATGGCAATGCGTTTGCTGATTCTATGTTGTTGATCAAATATGGTATGATGTGAAAGGGGACAGAGCTTGCAGATTATTGTCAATGACCACTTTATCAGCTGTTAAACTCTCTCTTCTATTTTACTTTCTATTGCCGTGATTTTCTTTATGGGGTGTTTTAAATGGGCTTCACTTTGTAAACGTAGTACCTGTTGATCATACATGGTACAAGTTGTCTTCATGAGCTGAATCTTGTCCACTTTCAAAGTAAATGTGTTTCCTAATTATCATGTCTCTGTAGGTACGTGACTTTGTCTGGTCTGGACGAATTTAGGGCTTGGGCGGATTGGTATGGTGTTGGTAATGCAATGAAGAGTCTGTGTAGCGTTTTGCCAAAACCAAAGGACATATATGACGGCGTGCCTTCGATTTTTCCTGGTGTTAGGCCAGAATTTTATAAAGGCTTTCGAGCCAGAATTGCGGCATTGCGTCCTGATGGTCCAATCGCAAGTAGGTTTCTGTCAAAAAATGTAACCGTTCTTGTAGTTGGCGAGTCCGTGTTTGTTCACGGAGGGCTTTTACCTAAACACGTTTACTACGGGTTGGATCGAATCAATGAAGAGGTGAGGGATTGGATAAGTGGGTTGAGTAATAGGGTTTCGTCAGGTTTAATTAGGGGTAGAAATTCGGTTGTTTGGTTGAGGAAATTTTCAGATGAAGTGGCAAAAAATTGCGATTGTTCTCTTCTACAACATGTTCTTGCTACTATTCCAGGTGCGAAGAGGATGATAATGGGTCATACAATTCAAGAGAAGGGAATCAATTCGGTTTGTGATGATCGAGCGATTCGGATTGATGTTGGTATGTCAAGAGGGTGTGATAATGGGTTGCCTGAAGTTTTGGAGATTAGTGAGAACTCAAAATTGCGGGTTTTGACATCAAATCCCTTGTATCAGAATAAACATGGATCTTACTTGGACGCGAATGAGAAGGTAGGTCTCGGTTTGTTGATTCCTGAACATGCGCCGAAACAAGTAGAAATGAAGGCTTGAAGAAGATTGTTGCAGTGAAATCTTAGAACAGGTATGGAACTTTTTGAAAATATCTGTTAAAGTTGATATGGATTAATCATTTGATAATCATTGTTGAGTAATTCCACAACTCTAATAACTATTGCTTGTAATTGATCTGGTCAATAGCAAGATTGTGCTGGTAGTTGGAGTAAACTGATTTTTATCACACACAAAGCATTATGTGCTGGTACTTGGAGTACATCTGATTCTGAGCCGTGTTGTTTTTCATGACTAGCACGATTACTTGCTGTTATTTGTTTATAGCATTTTTTACTAACACCGTTTGTGTAACAGACGAACAAAAATCATTACCTCCTGTGCCTACTCTGGGAATATGTAACAAACAAAGCCTTTGATATATCATTGTATCATTGTTTTATAATAAATTTGACAAATGTAAGAAGAGATTAAAATTCATCGATATACATGAATTGAAAAACCACCCCTCACCCCACCCCCACCCCCACCCCTCAACACACACACACACACCAAAAGAACAACTATTAAACACAGAGATGCGGATATCCGACTGTAACAAGATTGAACTTGGAGGAAGTCCGTGCAACTCTTACTCAAATTTGATGTAAGAAAGTGTTAGTTCTTGGTAATAGTAGGAAAACAACAGTAAACATCAGTATGTGGGTGGGAATTGTTTCTACGTGAAACAAATAAGAGTCCTGCTATGAATCTTAAATAAGTCCTCTAAAACTTCCCTCAAAGGCAATAATTTTTTGTACCCTGGCGGGACCCATGCTACAAGGCAACACTTTATAGATAAGTGAGAGAATAAGTGAAATTCACGTCACTTTTGGGGAAGGTTTTGGGGGAGATTTTGATACTCATCATTATTCAACAAATAACGACAGCAGAATAATGTTCTAAAATTTGGTGTAAATGTGGATATAGTGTTGCTTCCTCACCAATTTCACAACCACCACCCAAGTGAAAGATCCAAAGAATATAGTGTTGTTTTGAGGTGGAATATAAACATACTGTTGGAGATAAATTCAATATATATATATATATATATATATATATATATATATATATATATGAGAGAGAGAGAGAGAGAGACCCTCATACATACCAAGTATACATACAGTTGACGCAAATCATTTTTTTCAAATATTAATAAAAATATTTTTTAGTTCGAGTTTTTTTTTTATGTGGTATTTAAACATTTCAAAAGACACAAAAAAACAGTTCAAAATAATTCTTTTTGCTATTTTAAAAAAAGTGGTCAAATTTACAACTTTTAAAATGTTTAAAAGTTGCGAAAGTTTGACCGATTTTTTTAAAATAGCAAAAAAGTTATTTTGAGTTGATTTTTTTTATGAGTCTCCTGAAATGTTTTAACTTCATATAAAAAAATTAAGTCGAAACATAATTTTTTTTTATTATTTTAAGAAAATAGATATGTATACATAATATGTACTGGGGCATATATATATATATATATATATATATATATATATATATATATATATATATATATATATATATATATATGCATACAGCACACTGAGTCCTAGGTACTAAAAAAAATTCGAATTTTTTTTATTTTACTCATGAAGTCAACCTTTCAATCAACACATGTTAAAAAAGTTAGGGAAAATATAATTTCTAGCTTTTTTTTTTAAAATCTAACAAATTTTTAAAAAATTATGTCAAAAAATTATTTGTTAGATTTTTAAATAAACAACTAGAAAATGTAATTTGACTTAATTATTTGAACATGTGTTGATTGAAAGATTTATTTAAATAGAAAAATAAAAAAAGTTGGAAACAATGTTTCTTAGGGACTCGAACTAGGTGTGATGTATATTGTGATGTGTGAGCGCTTTCCTCTCTCTCTCTCTCTCTCTCTATATATATATATATATATGGGTCAGGCTCCGATACATACCAAACGGTGCATACCGCTGGCACGGACCCATTGAGTTGAGTTTTTTCATGTGGTATTTAAACATTTTGGGGGAGTCATATAAAAAAAATCAGGACAATTTATTTTTTTGCTGTTTTTAAAAAATCGGTCATACTTTTGTAGTTTTCAAAATGTTTTAAAAGCTAGGAAAGTTTGATCGATTTTTTTAAACTAAAAAACACGTTATTTGGAGTTGATTTTTTTATATGGGTCTATTGAAATGTTTAAACATCATATAAAAAAAGTCAGTCGAAAAATATTTTTTTTAGTATTTTGACTCTCACTATATATATATATATATATTCCGCTCACAAAAAATGACAACTTACACTTTAAACGCTGCGAAAGTTAAATCGATTTTTTTTAAAATAGTAAAAAAAATTATTTTGAGCGGATTTTTTATATGGGTCTCTTGAAATGCTTAAATATCACACAAAAAAGCTAAACTCAAAAATAATTTTTTTAATATTTAAAAAAAAATAGTTTGTGCTAGTAATATATATACTTTGGTATGTATGAGAATTTCTCTCTCTCTTTGAGAGAGACTGACTCTCTCATACATACCAAATTTACATACTTGTTGACGCAAACCTATTTTTATAAAATATTAAAAAAAATATTTTTGAATTGATTTTTTTTATGTGGTATATAAACATTTCAAGTGACTTATATAAAAAATCAGCTCAAAATAACTCTTTTTGCTATTTTTAAAAAATCGGTCAAATTTTCACAGTTTTTTTTAAAAGCTGTCAAAGTTTGACCGATTTTTTAAAAATAGCAAAAGAAATTATTTTGAGTTGATTTTTTTTATGTAGGTCACTTGAAATGTTTAAATACCATATAAAAAAATTTAACTCAAAAATAATTTTTTACTATTTTAAAAAAATCGGTATATAAACTTGGTATGTATAAGGGCATGACTCTCTCTCTCTCCTTATATATATATATATATATATACACGCTTAGTCAGCATTTTAAGAATACGAGCCGGCAATGTGTCACCTGACGGTGACCCCAGAATAGAGAGAAAGTGCCTATAATTTAGTCAAACCAGGTGACACATGTCTAGTTCGCACTCTTAAAATGCGGACTAGTCAGCACAAGAACATTATATATATATATATGTGTGTGTGTGTGTGTGTGTGTGTGTAAAGAGGGTTCAACTTACACTGGTGTAAATTAAAAAAGTTTTATACCTTTCAATAATTTTGATAAGATATATAATTGGGGAAAGTACTCTTAGATCCCTCCTAAACAAATTTTAAACATTAAAGGAATTTTGACAAATTTTAAACATTTAGGTCCACTAATTATCTTCTTATAAAAGTCCACGCAAGTGGCATAACAAGTGGACCTAATAGCAAATTGTCCTTGAATGTTTAAAAATTGTTAACAAGGGACGTAAGTGTAAATTGTCCTATATAATTTAAGAACCAACCATTAAATTTAGGGGAATACCAAATAGTCCCTTGAACATTTTTTAATATACATTTAGTGCATACCTTATAATTTTGTTCCAAAAAAAAACACTAAAAGAAATGAGTTCCGGCGGGGGGTGGGGGGGGAGGGGGGTGGGTGGGGTGGGGTGGGGGGGGGGGGGACAGGAATACCGCGAACTTTTAAAAATAAGAGAATATTGGTTAAATCGGTGTTTGAGGAACCTTTGGAACAAAATAAAAATGCTTGAACTAAATGTATATTTAAAAATATTTGAGGGACGTTTTGGTAATTGATTCTTGAATTTAATGGTCATTTCACATTGATTGTGCATGTAAAAAGTAAAATTAATTGTAGATCATGAAGTGACTCATCGCGATTATATATTTTGAACTAATATTATATAATTAATTAAATTCAACAAAATATGAGCACAACGATCGAATCCTGATCAACATTTAATTTACATGATATTTGCGTGCATATTGTAGACAAGTATATCGAATCTAACCGCTGATTTCTTAAATTATGTATCCAATAAAAACTTATTGAAGGATGTAACTCTCTCTACAATCATATATTTGTGTTTTAAGTAAATATTGACATGTGGACATGTCCAGCAAGTGTGTGTATATATATATATATACACAGTACTGCTCTTGTGCATATCAGTTCCCATTTTAAGAGTGCGGACCAGACATGTGTCACCTGGCGGTGAGTCTAGAAATTATAGACTAAATTATAGACATGTGTCATCTGGTCCTATAATTTAGTCTATAATTTAGCCTATAATTTAGTCTATAATTTCTAGACTCACAGCCAGGTGACACATGTCTGGTCCGCACTCTTAAAATACAGACTGGTATGCACAAGAGCAGTACCGTATATATATATATATATATATGTATTTTTTTTATATTAGAGACAATTTTGGTTACTTATTTTTTACTGTGGTTAAGCTTTGCGGTATTGATGTTTATGGCAGTTTGATGGTGATGGTGGTGGTGGGTATGATTGATTGTGTAATGGTGGGTGTGCTGATAGCATTGTTCTAAAAAACCCGCTTAGGCTCCGCCTAGGCACGCCTAGGCTTAAGGCTTGGAAGAAACGCCTCGCCTTACGCTTTTCACGCCTTATTCTTGGTAAAACCCTTAAGGCGCACTTTTTCTAAAAACAACAATGTTTTAGTGAAACGATGTCGCCTTTTAAAGAATTTCTTTACAAACCGGACCATTATCTCATCCAAAATAATCAAATAGTAGTTTAATTTGCATATATTCAAACATATTTTTATGATATGTGCAATTTTTGTATTTTAATAGCCTTGTTATGGTTAAAAAATATTAAAATATATTAAGAAGGCCTAAACGCCTTTTTACGCCTAGGCCCGCCTAGGCTTCTAAAGCTTAAGGCTTGGCCTCCACGCCTCAATCACGCCCCGCGTTTTTTAGAACCTTGGCTGATAGTACTGGCGGTGGTAGAGGTTCGCATAGTGGAGATGGTTATGGTCGTTAGGGAGCAATTTTGGTGGCATGCTTTTTTTTTTTAATGATTTTGGCTTTTGGGGGATGTTTAGGTGCATTTTGTATATTGGCCCAATTTTTACTTCATATATACTAATATTATTTATTTGATGGTAGAAAACGCTTATGTAATGAAATTTTGGTCAAGGAACTTATAGACAAAGATCTTTTAAAGGATTCGACCAACTATAAATTTAAATAATTTTAGATCAATGAAACTAGCCTATTACAAACCACTCATAAAAATTGGATAAACAAAAGACATCATTTTTTCAGTAAAGTTGATTGTTAACTTAAATGGGTATATCTTGGCCTCTTACAAATTAATTTATTAACTTGGATCATCGCATAAATAGTCATAATAGCGTGGTAACTCAAATTAACCCATATATATATATATATATATATATATATATATATATATATATATATATATAGAGAGAGAGAGAGAGAGAGAGAGATACACATACAAGTATAAGGTTCAATATTGTAATACATTAGTTCGTGTTAGTAGCATGTCATGCCTTATCGGTCTCGTGTACAAATTGGCATCAACTATACCCGACCAATTTGTAATTGTGTATAGGTTTTGGATCATCTTGGGATCGTGTGTGTATATAAGTTTGGCGTATAATATATCGTCGTTCATAATAGTTTGATGTTTTCCATTTACGTAATCATGTCTTAACGGGTTAACCCTCTACCCCGAACCTGTTAAAAGTAAACCCAAACCTGTTCTTTCATTATGTATTCCCTTTGTGTTAACGTACTGTGTAAAGAATTGGCACTTTGACTCTTCTTTTATGCATTTTCCATAGCATTTTTTATTGGTAGTAAAATTCAAACTTTTGTTTTATATAATATTAATATTTTAGTTAATTTTGCAATAACTTTATTAGATTGCTTCTTTTATGACAAAGATTGATGGTTGTTGCTTTCGTAAGTTTAATATTTGTAAGTTGTTAATCTTTCAAGCAAATTCACAAATCAAAGTATTAAATATATAATGTGACAATTTCACATTTATCGAGTATTGTTATTTTTAATAAATTATGAAGATTAACATATAATTGGGTAAGCATTTATCTAATCTCTCTCTCTATATAAAATCTATATTATACTTATATACTTCTAAAACAATAGAAGGAGAGTTTAATGAGAATCATTTATTGTATATTATACTTCTAATAGTATTCGAGGTTAATGATCTCTATAAAATTCATCATAATCCCCAAGCTTCTCTTCCATATATTATACTTTAAAAAAAATAAAAGGAGAGTTTAATGAGAATCATTTATTGTATATTATACTTCTAATAGTATTCAAGGTTAATGATCTCTCTAACATTCATCACAGTCCCCAAGCTTCTCTTCCATCTTTTCATATCCCACCGTTTATTAAACACCCATTCCCTCTCTCTCTCTCTCTCTCTCCCTCTCCCTCTCTCTTCGCCGATATTCCTTCTGGCAGATCAATACAATCCACGAACAGTTTTAGGCATCAAACGATTCCTTAACCCATTTATATATATTGATCGTTTAATACCTTATCTTTCAACTCCTCATTTCCTCATTTAATGCCTTCTCTCTCTTCATTTTATAATTTTCATTTCCCCTTTAAGCTTTCTAATCCTACACTCTCTTCATTTTATCTTCCATAAAATATACTGGCTTCTTCGTCTTCTCTCTCTAAGGTATTCATTTTCTTTAATTTATTTTTACATGTTCTTTAATTTGTGCTTTTTTTACCAGCAACTAAATCTTCCATTGAAGGGTTGGAGAAAGTTGAAGTTTGAGGTTCGATGGAGATGAGGTGCACTATATGTTTGGAGGAATTGTCTGTGGATTTCGAAGTTACTTGCATGCCGTGCTCACACATTTATCACCATGCGTGCATTGTTGAGTGGTTAGAGAGGAGTCGTCTGTATCCATTATGCCGCTTTGAAATGCTTGTTGACCCATCATAATTTAATTCTTTTTAATTAGAGCACTTTTCTTTTTTTACTGTTGCTACAAAGTTGTTTAGTTATTTTAGAGATCTAATATGCGGACTGCAATTCGTGATCTTCATTCTTGTAGATTATTATCTTGAGTCCTTCTACTGGTGGAAATGTCGACAGAAAAATGAGGTGGCAGCAAGCTATTGGAGGGTTTTGTGGTCCCACTGGCGTGGACCCCATAAACCAACCAATAAAAACCCTCAACCTATTTCGGTAGATACACTTTCGGTCAAAAAATCGGGTCCAATAGCATTTTTGTACTATCTTTTCTATTATTATGTTATTGTACTTTAATGATGACAAGTCTTTTACCTTATCGCACAAATGATTTAAATATGTATCATTTTAAAAAAATAATTTCAATCTTTTACAAATTCTCTCTCTCTCTCTCTCTCTCTCTCTCTTTATATATATATATATATATATATATATATATATATATATTTTTTTTTTTTAATATTTTTTTCATGTATTACTTTGCTGATATCATGTTGCGGAGAGGGTGAATTTCAACATTTTCAGTGAAAAGTTGTATTATTTGATCAGGGTAAAATGGTGGGTTTTATTTTTCTTGGTAAATTTCAATCTTTTCTCATTTGATGTATAAAAAATAGGCTTCTTCATCCATTAATTCTTTTATTAATTTTCTCAATGTTTTGTTTGGAATTTAGAAAATATGAAAAATATTATTAAATGCGTATTAACTGTGGGAAAAATACAAGGATGCATTTTAGTTTAATAGAGTTGTATTTTTTTTACATTCTCCTTAGCAATATTCAATTTATAACATTATTTTCATTATTGAAAGTAGTTTTTTTAGTTTTTATATACTACTAGGAAAATGAATGTAAAGACAATTCTACATAGTGTATATATACACACACACACACAAACACACACAAACACACACATTGTAATTTTAAATAAGTCGAACTAATTTTATACTCTTCCTTATTTTATGTTGTGATGCGTAGAAGATTCATGAATTTTAGTTTTTCATGATTATGGACTCAATTTACATTTATTATATCCATAATATGAATTACTTCTCGCTCTTGTGCGAATATAAAATGTCTTACAAGATACAACTTATTTTAGAGTTGGTAAGTTAAAATTTATAGTGTTTTAAGGTTAAAAGATCAGTTTTAATTTTGTTTTGTATTCATTTCTATCAATTTTTACGATTTTACAGAACGCTCGCATATCGTGCAGCAGATTACATGCTAGTTGTAGCCTAAAGTTGGGATTTCTCATTACCTATGAACACGTGGATTTATTAATGATCCCTTCTCACATTTTCATTGCATTCACTTTAATCTTCCCCAGAAGACAGGAACTACCTTATCATCTTTCTACCTCACAGATTAAATGGGGTCCTTGATTCTTTCGTTCATGGCTCATACATCAAGTAAAAAGAAGAAAAACGAAACCACAAATCTTTCCCACTTTTTCTTCACAAAACCCCAACTGTTTCCTCACTTGGGTATACATTTTTATGGGTTTTAACTATTTCTTCATTTTCGTTTCCCTAGAAGGTTCACTGGGTTCAGTTCTTTGACAAGATCTCTAGGGTTTAGTATTAGGGGGAGATAGTATATTAGTCTTAGTTTTACTGAAATTTTTGTTTCCTAATTATAATAGTTTTGGGAGATTGTCTTTGATTTTGGAAGGGTGGGTCTTTTTTAGACTCCTCAAGGGTGGTGGCTATAGAGAACACAAAAAAATATTCTGATTCCTTAAAAATGCTTCTTGATTTAACACTGATATCGCCATTGTAAAAATCCCACCTCCATACATTTCCTCTCCAGGTTCTCCACCTCTCATGAGTCATAGGTACACGTGTATCATGCTTACTATCAATAGATCCATTGGTTTACTGTGTTGTTGAATTAATATTTATATAATTTGCAATTTAGTGTGACCCCCCGACTAATTAAATACCGGGTAGTTACTCCTTTATAAAATTAATTCAAAATGCCAAGTTGGCTCAGTTAATAGCATCACTGTCGAAACATTTTATTATTACTAACCACCTAGTATTTAAAAAGCAAGTTGCCAAATTTTAATATAAGTCTGATTAACATGCAACAAAAGAAATGAAGAAATAAATAACACCATTCACCATGCTGAAGTAAAATGAATAACCATCACAAATAGAGTAAATAAAGTCTGGAGGAAACCCCTCACTACAATCCCAAAACTGAAATAAATAAACTGAACTGAAATAAAACATGCTAAAGTCTGAAAACTGAAATGTAAATGATGTCTCTAAATAGAAATGGGCAACATGCCCTACAACTGATAGAGGGTAACTCTGGAATCCAAAAGATAGAAGCGTCTACATGCAAATCCCTGTAGCTTCCACAAGCAGCTACAGCTCGTCACCTGAATGAGTATCCTATGCTTGGTGTCCTTGTGGCTGGGCACCTAAAATGGTTTTACAAGAAAATAGATTTGAAAAGCAAACGGGTCAGAGCCCGAATGTGTTATATTTTAAAAACCTGCAAGTGCTTTAAAAACATTTAAAACATTAAATGCAAAGTACATGTTAGGACGTACACTCGCATGATATTCTCACCTCTCGTCTAACTGTGCACTCCTAACGTAAGTACCCATCTATAACTACCCTTTCCACTAGCTAAGTGACAACGTAACTAGCTAAACTACCAAAGGTTCTACCCATTAATACTTGGTTCCATTTACATAATAATGCTTGTAATTAAATAGGGGTTTAACGTAAACTCAGTTACAAAATATGCCATTGATATAAATATCAGTTAACTCATTATATATCTCGAAATAACACCGTAATATATTTACAACATTAACATGAGGATTCCCATTTATTTAATATATATTATTCACATCATAAATATACGATACAAGCACCCCGCAATCTAAGCTATGGTGCACACATATTCTGCTATCCATCCCGGTACATCACGTACATAAGGATCACATATTTCGAATCTCTCAGGAATAGTTCAGACAACACAAATCACAAATAGTGGAGGCGAACACAGTCACCATCACATGGGTCACGCACATACCTACGCTCCCATGATCATGCAGACTTATTAATATCACAATAAGTCCTTCTATGACCTATGTTCATCAAGGTACCAGTCTATATCCCCCCCGTAGGCACACAAGGATTAGAGGGTCCTAAGCGAACGCAAACCTCCCGTGATAGCAAGTATGGTAGGTATGTCATACACACAATCCATATACCAATACTAAGTAAACACACATCTTAGTAATATCGTATTTTAATAAGGTATACTCTACATCATAATACCATTATTCCAAACTTATATATTTCAAGTCTCCCGTTAATATAAAGTTAAATTGCCGACACGTCTCACGCCGTAGTCCCTTATTCTTAAAACCTATCCATAATAGAGTATTAAGTCTCCCATAATTCCCACATATGACATCTTTATACCTAAGGTCTTTGCTTCTGCCCCAAACCTTATTTCATCAACTTATTCAAATTTGTACTATTAACCCAAATATTATCTCACATGACAAATTTCATTTATCTAGAATAATTCCTCAAATTACATTCCAAATAAGGTCCCATCTCATAATCATGCCTACTGGTCTTCCTTAAAGTTAAGGGTATTCATAAAGTCTCTAATAATATTATCCAAGGGTTAACACCACTAAAATTCAATTAAGGGAAAACTTCATTTATTCTGGGAAGGTCGATCGATCGACCTTGACCTTCGATCGATCGATTTTGTCGATCGATCGACTGATGAATGTCGATCGATCGATTACACAGGTGTGGTTACGGACTGTTTCGATTTGCAGATATGAAAACATCCCAAAACTTATTTTTAAAGCATGATTCTCTAATATAACGTTATAGTGATGTCATATAACCATCCTACAATATTTCTAACGTCCATAAATCAATATTTCAACAACTAAAGGCTACATATGGATCAATCTTCATCAAAAACCTAGTTTTCTAATTTATCTCAAGAACATTCATAAACCTCATCTTAAATCCGTTTTTGGTATCACAAAAGTCAGTAATTCTCTTAATATGACCTTCCAGTAACATTCTACATGCAACCTATATCCCAAAAATTAAACTAATAACTCCAATCTTATGGGTTTTTCATTATCTTCCAAGAACACATAAAGTTTTTGAATAATCTAACATGGAAGAAGCATTCTCCGAAATTTAAATGGAATAAATCACTTGCCTTGATTGTCTCTGGATTTGGTGTTGGATTTGTAAGCTGTTTCTGCAGATTTTCTGCAGAATTCCTCCTCTTTCCCTTCCTCTCTAAGCTTTCTTCTTCCAAAGGTGGCTATGGTGGCTAGGGTTTCCTTTGGGAGAGTTGGAAGACTAAATGATAACCTACGTAGCTTTCTAGGTTAATAAGGGTTGGTTATGGGCTTAGTGGGTCTTATCCACATCAGATTTAATTAACCAAATTTTCGTCACTTTTAATTCCTCAAAACGTGAAATTACCAAAATACCCTTTAAGTTGCCGGTATGGTCTAAAAATACCCCGGGACCCAAACTATACCCCCGGCTAGTGTTTTCTGACTATCTCGACCCTTCCGGACGCGATGGCGCACTCAAAACGACCATACGGATTATAAATTTTAAATTCACTTTTTTTATCAAAATATTATACCGTGACGCGGCAGTCCCACGCGTTTCAACAAAATTTCTAAAATGCCGTATATAAATCTCGCGACAAATTTTATAATGCCAAGTTCATATATAATCATATATGCACATAATAAAATACCAATACGCATCTCATTAGTATTTATAACCCGGATTAATACGCATCTCATTAGTATTTATAACCCGGATTAATTTCCAATTAATACGCATTTAATTAATTAATCCCAAAAATAAATATAGCCAAAAGTACGGGGTATTACATATTTCCCCCCTAATAACTGAATTTCGTCCCGAAATTCGAAACTAGAAAGTACCTGCTAAAAATAGCTCTGGATAACGTTCGCGCACCTCATCCTCGCGCTCCCATGTGGACTCCTCAACATTGTGATGTCGCCACTGAACACGCACTAACGTGACTATCTTTGACCGCAGTTTCCTCTCACTTCGGTCCAAAATAGCAATTGGCCCCTCCTCGTTGGAGCTATCCGGCTGGAGATCGATGTCCTCCACAGTAATGTGAGAATGAGCCAAATCATCTCTAAGGTATTTCCTCAGCGAGGAGACATGGAACACGTCGTGAATCCGATGCAAATGCTCCGGTAACCCGAGTCTATACGCAACCGGTCCGATCCGCTCAATGATAGGATACGGCCCCACATATCTCGGTGCCAACTTTCCCTTCTTCCCGAATCGCATAATCCCCTTTATCGGAGATACCCTGAGCAGAACCTGGTCCCCCACTTGGAACTCCCTGAAAAACCTCTTCGCATCAGCATAACTCTTCTGCCTGTCTTGAGCTACCCGAATGCGACTCCGAATCAACTCAATCCTTGCCGAAGTATCCTGAATCACTTCCGGCCCAAGTAGTTTGTTGTTACCCACCTCCAACCAACATGTTGGGGAACGACAAGGCCTACCGTACAATGCCTCAAACGGAGCCATGCCAATAGTGAACTGATAGGAGTTGTTGTAAGCAAACTCTACCAGTGGAAGGTACTGCTCCCATCCACCCCCGAAGTCAATAATGCACATGCGTAGCATGTCCTCCAACATCTGATTGGTGCGCTCTGTCTGCCCATCGGTATGCGGATGATAAGCCGTACTCAACCGCAATTCCGTGCCCATTGCCTCCTGGAAACTTTTCCAAAACCGCGAAACAAATATCTTGTCTCTGTCAGACACGATATTTAAGGGTACACCGTGAAGTCTCACAATCTCTGAAATGAAGAGCTGGGCATACTGTCCCGTAGTGTAGTCAGTCCTTACGGGTAAGAAGTGAGCGACCTTGGACAACCTGTCTACAATTACCCAAACGGAGTCGTGACCCCTTTGCGACGTAGGCAACCCCGTGACAAAATCCATGGATATGCTCTCCCACATCCACACCGGAACCTCCAACGGCTGTAGCAATCCTGCTGGTCTCTGATGATCCACTTTTACAAGCTGACAAGTGGCGCATTTCGAGACAAACTCAGCGATATCTCTCTTCATACCGCTCCACCAATATTGCCGTCTCATGTCTTGGTACATTTTGTCCCCTCCGGGATGTACCGCGAACCGTGAGCCGTGCGACTCTGCCATAACATCGTGTCGCAATTCTTCCCCTTCCGGAACTACCAATCTCCCATTGAAGCGCAATCCCCCGTCTGAGCTAACGGTATAGGACTCGGCTCCCTCTGCAAGTAATCGAACTATCTGCTCCTGACAGAACGAGTCATTAGCCTGTGCCCGTACAATCCTCGTGATAATCTGCGGTGTAACGGTCATCACAGACATGAAAGATCGGGCCACTGCATCCTGGTGTCCCAATTCCTTCCACTTAGCTTTCCACACCTCTGCCACCTCATTTGCTGGCCTACGGCTCAACGCGTCTGCTACCACGTTAGCCTTACCCGGGTGGTACTGGATGTCGAACTGGTAGTCCTTCACAAATTCAAGCCACCTACGCTGCCGCATATCCAGTTCCTTCTGCGTGAACAGATACTGTAGTGACTTGTGATCCGTGAACAGCTGAAACTTCTCCCCCAAAAGATAGTGCCTCCAAATCCGTAAGGCAAATACCACTGCTGCCAACTCCAAATCATGTGTGGGGTAATTCTTCTCATGAGGCTTAAGCTTACGGGAAGCATAAGCTATGGCCTGTCTCTCCTGCTGCAAAACACCTCCAAGCCCTTGCAAAGACGCATCGGTGTAAACCAAATACTCAACTCCCGGTCTCGGCAATGCTAACACTGGTGCTGAGGTCAACTTGTCCTTCAATTCATCGAATGCCAACTGACAGGCATCACTCCAAATGAACGACACACCTTTACGAGTAAGATGTGTCAAAGGACCTGCTATCTCTGAGAAACCCCGAATAAACCTCCTGTAGTATCCTGCTAGACCCAAGAAACTACGAATCTCCGTTGGTGTCGTGGGCTGTCCCCACTCCCTCACCGCGGATACCTTCCCTGGATCAACTGATATTCCCTGGTCGGAAATAATGTGACCCAAGAACTGGACTTCCTTCAGCCAAAACCCGCACTTCTCGTATTTTGCATACAGCTCGTTCTGACGAAGTGTCTGCAAAACCTGCCTCAAATGCTCGGCGTGCTCCTTCTCTGTCTGAGAGTAAACCAGGATATCATCAATGAAGACAATGACAAACTGGTCTAAGAAATCCCTGAACACTCTGTTCATTAAGTCCATAAACACTGCTGGAGCGTTGGTCAAACCGAAAGGCATGACCCGAAACTCGTAAGAACCATATCTCGACAAGAACGCAGTCTTCGAGACATCCTCCTCCCTGATACGCAACTGATGGTATCCCGATCTCAAATCAATCTTCGAGAAGAAAGAAGCTCCTCTCAACTGGTCGAATAAGTCATCGATTCGAGGCAACGGATACTTATTCCGTATCGTGACCTTATTCAACTCTCGGTAGTCCACGCACAATCTCAGTGAACCATCCCTCTTCTTCACAAACAAAACTGGAGCGCCCCAAGGTGAGGTACTCCTGCGAATAAAGCCCTGCCCTAACAGCTGCTCTATCTGATCCCGTAACTCTCGCATCTCAGCTGGAGCCATACGGTACGGTGCACGTGCTATAGGTCTCGTACCCGGTAGTAAATCAATAACGAAGTCTATCTCTCGACTGGGCGGTAAGCCTGGTATCTCCTGAAACACATCTGAATACTCCCTGACAACTGGGATCGAATCTAAAGGAATCACAACCTCCTTAGAGGTATCTTCCTCAATGTAATACAGATGAGCGATCGATCCTCCCTCTGGGCGAGGCATCGCCACTATAAACATCTCTTGCCCCGGAATGGCAAAAACAATGCTCCCGCTGAAGCAATCAATCATGGCCCTATATGCTACGAGCCAATCCATACCGATGATCACATCATGAACATGCATGTCTAACACTAACATGTCTGCAGGCAATACCAAACCACCAATCTCTACCCCCACTCCCCGACATATAAAGAATATAAGTGACCCACTCCCCAATGGTGAGTCGACACACGTAACTGTGCTCTCTGCCGTGGCTAACAATCCTAAAGCTTTCGCGAAGTGTGTAGCTATAAAACAGTGTGTAGCACCCGTATCAAATAACACCCGACCCATAGTGCCATGGATAGGAAACGTACCCTCGATCGCGGGCGGTGCCTGTGGAACTGCAGCCTGGTGAACGTTGTAGACACGTCCATACTGTAGCTGCCCCTGCTGAGCTGGGACTGCTGGAATGGGTGGCAAAGCTGCCATCTGTGGCGGTGCGGGAAGAGCTGCGGGAAACATCGGCCTCTGTGGCTCCTGGCGAGCACCCTGCTGCTGCTGCTGTGGGGCCCTGCCCCTATCAGGACAATCCTGCTTCTTATGGCCAGTCTTGCCACAAGTAAAGCACTTCCCTGGGAAGTTCCCTCCCCTCTGCCCCTGCTGTCCCCGGCCCTGCTGGCCGTTACCATTCCTCCCTTGGCCCTGCTGGCCCTGATGAAACTGCTGCCCATTCTGTCCCTGTTGGCCCTGATGGCCGTTTGGACCCTGATGGCCCTGACGGAAACCTCCCTGTCCCTGCCTGTAGTTCCCTGACCGGAACCTCTTATTATCCCCCTGCTGGGTACCCTGCTCAGTCTGTCTCTGCCCCTGACCGGTTTGTGCCCCGCTGGCACTATGTCCTCCAGTCCTGCCCTGATGGCTAGACTCCCCTGACCGCTTGCCCTCGGCCATATGAAAACGGTGGTCCTGGCAGTGTAATAATGCAGCGTTAACCACATCAGAATACGTGGCCAACGATAGGTTCCCTAACAGATGTTGACGGATTCTCCAATTCAACCCATTTGTGAACTTCTCAATCTTCTTCTTCTCCATTGGAATCTCGTCTGGAACGATATTCAACAGGTTAGTAAACTCGGCCTCATACTCGGCCACTATCTTGCCCTCCTGTTTCAAACTCATCAGCTTCCTCCTCATCTCGGTATGAACTGCGGACGGAAAGTACTTGCGGTCGAACCGCACCCAGAACTCCTGAATCGTGAGGGTATCCCTCTCCTCCGCGGTGGTAATGGACTCCCACCACTGTAGTGCAGATCCCACTAGCTTGAAAGTAGCTAGCACCTGTTTCTGAACATCTGTGCACTCATGCATCCTCAAATGCCTCTGCATGTCTTTCCTCCATTGGCTCGAGACTACTACGTCTGAGCTACCTACAAACTCTGGCGGATGCGCTTTCTGAAAAGCGTCTCGTACACGTTCCCAAGCAGACGGGAATGCATTAACCTGTACTGGCGCGGCAACCGGCGCCTGAGGTGGTGCCTGCTGAATCACGGCAATCGCGGCATTTACCGCTTGGGCTACTATAGCAGCAACCTCAGCGGCGTTCAACATGCCCTGAACTGGAGCGGGCTGTGGTTCGGGCGTAGCATCCCTGGGAACTCGTCGTGCACGTCGTGGAGGTATCTGAAATAAGAACAAAGTTTATAAGTTCACGGTTTATAAACTTAAAATAGCTGAAGAACGAAGCACACAAAAAGAATACAACAGTCCTAAAAGATAGGGCTCTATATCAAAGAAAACGTAGCAGAAGCATAATAGCCGTACAGATCCTAAAGGACACTAGAACCTGATGCTCTGATACCACCTGTGACACCCCGACTAATTAAATACTGGGTAGCTACTCCTTTATAAAATTAATTCAAAATGCCAAGTTGGCTCAGTTAATAGCATCACTGTCGAAACATTTTATTATTACTAACCACCTAGTATTTAAAAAGCAAGTTGCCAAATTTTAATATAAGTCTGATTAACATGCAACAAAAGTAATGAAGAAATAAATAACACCATTCACCATGCTGAAGTAAAATGAATAGCCATCACAAATAGAGTAAATAAAGTCTGGAGGAAACCCCTCACTACAATCCCAAAACTGAAATAAATAAACTGAACTGAAATAAAACATGCTAAAGTCTGAAAACTGAAATGTAAATGATGTCTCTAAATAGAAATGGGCAACATGCCCTACAACTGATAGAGGGTAACTCTGGAATCCAAAAGATAGAAGCGTCTACATGCAAATCCCTGTAGCTTCCACAAGCAGCTATAGCTCGTCACCTGAATGAGTATCCTATGCTTGGTGTCCTTGTGGCTGGGCACCTAAAATGGTTTTACAAGAAAATAGATTTGAAAAGCAAACGGGTCAGAGCCCGAATGTGTTATATTTTAAAAACCTGCAAGTGCTTTAAAAACATTTAAAACATTAAATGCAAAGTACATGTTAGGACGTACACTCGCATGATATTCTCACCTCTCGTCTAACTGTGCACTCCTAACGTAAGTACCCATCTATAACTACCCTTTCCACTAGCTAAGTGACAACGTAACTAGCTAAAGTACCAAAGGTTCTACCCATTAATACTCGGTTCCATTTACATAATAATGCTTGTAATTAAATAGGGGTTTAACGTAAACTCAGTTACAAAATATGCCATTGATATAAATATCAGTTAACTCATTATATATCTCGAAACAACACCGTAATATATTTACAACATTAACATGAGGATTCCCATTTATTTAATATATATTATTCACATCATAAATATACGATACAAGCACCCCGCAATCTAAGCTATGGTGCACACATACTCTGCTATCCATCCCGGTACATCACGTACATAAGGATCACATATTTCGAATCTCTCAGGAATAGTTCAGACAACACAAATCACAAATAGTGGAGGCGAACACAGTCACCATCACATGGGTCACGCACATACCTACGCTCCCATGATCATGCAGACTTATTAATATCACAATAAGTCCTTCTATGACCTATGTTCATCAAGGTACCAGTCTATATCCCCCCCGTAGGCACACAAGGATTAGAGGGTCCTAAGCGAACGCAAACCTCCCGTGATAGCAAGTATGGTAGGTATGTCATACACACAATCCATATACCAATACTAAGTAAACACACATCTTAGTAATATCGTATTTTAATAAGGTATACTCTACATCATAATACCATTATTCCAAACTTATATATTTCAAGTCTCCCGTTAATATAAAGTTAAATTGCCGACACGTCTCACGCCGTAGTCCCTTATTCTTAAAACCTATCCATAATAGAGTATTAAGTCTCCCATAATTCCCACATATGACATCTTTATACCTAAGGTCTTTGCTTCTGCCCCAAACCTTATTTCATCAACTTATTCAAATTTGTACTATTAACCCAAATATTATCTCACATGACAAATTTCATTTATCTAGAATAATTCCTCAAATTACATTCCAAATAAGGTCCCATCTCATAATCATGCCTACTGGTCTTCCTTAAAGTTAAGGGTATTCATAAAGTCTCTAATAATATTATCCAAGGGTTAACACCACTAAAATTCAATTAAGGGAAAACTTCATTTATTCTGGGAAGGTCGATCGATCGACCTTGACCTTCGATCGATCGATTTTGTCGTTCGATCGACTGATGAATGTCGATCGATCGATTACACAGGTGTGGTTACGGACTGTTTCGATTTGCAGATATGAAAACATCCCAAAACTTATTTTTAAAGCATGATTCTCTAATATAACGTTATAGTGATGTCATATAACCATCCTACAATATTTCTAACGTCCATAAATCAATATTTCAACAACTAAAGGCTACATATGGATCAATCTTCATCAAAAACCTAGTTTTCTAATTTATCTCAAGAACATTCATAAACCTCATCTTAAATCCGTTTTTGGTATCACAAAAGTCAGTAATTCTCTTAATATGACCTTCCAGTAACATTCTACATGCAACCTATATCCCAAAAATTAAACTAATAACTCCAATCTTATGGGTTTTTCATTATCTTCCAAGAACACATAAAGTTTTTGAATAATCTAACATGGAAGAAGCATTCTCCGAAATTTAAATGGAATAAATCACTTGCCTTGATTGTCTCTGGATTTGGTGTTGGATTTGTAAGCTGTTTCTGCAGATTTTCTGCAGAATTCCTCCTCTTTCCCTTCCTCTCTAAGCTTTCTTCTTCCAAAGGTGGCTATGGTGGCTAGGGTTTCCTTTGGGAGAGTTGGAAGACTAAATGATAACCTACGTAGCTTTCTAGGTTAATAAGGGTTGGTTATGGGCTTAGTGGGTCTTATCCACATCAGATTTAATTAACCAAATTTTCGTCACTTTTAATTCCTCAAAACGTGAAATTACCAAAATACCCTTTAAGTTGCCGGTATGGTCTAAAAATACCCCGGGACCCAAACTATACCCCCGGCTAGTGTTTTCTGACTATCTCGACCCTTCCGGACGCGATGGCGCACTCAAAACGACCATACGGATTATAGATTTTAAATTCACTTTTTTTATCAAAATATTATACCGTGACGCGGCGGTCCCACGCGTCTCAACAAAATTTCTAAAATGCCGTATATAAATCCCACGACAAATTTTATAATGCCAAGTTCATATATAATCATATATGCACATAATAAAATACCAATACGCATCTCATTAGTATTTATAACCCGGATTAATACGCATCTCATTAGTATTTATAACCCGGATTAATTTCCAATTAATACGCATTTAATTAATTAATCCCAAAAATAAATATAGCCAAAAGTACGGGGTATTACATTTAGTTGAACATGTTTGGTTTATTTGAAGTATTTTCTCTCATAATCCAACAAATTAGTTTAGCATAGAAGACCACAAACAAATCGGAAGCTCCCCAAAACAAAAATTCAGAGAAAATCACAAGTTGTTGAATCAATCAAAAGCCAAAGCAAGCCTCTTTATTAAGGTAACCATTTATCAATCTATTTTATTCATTTCTAAAGATTTCATTGTGTTTCATAATTTTTTTGTTAAAAAAAATATTATATGCAAGTATCTAAAAATATTATACTAAATTTAACTAATTTGTATATGTAGGTATCCAAATATTTTGTTAGGTGTTAATGTATTTTCCAAAATTATAACCCTAAATTGGATGATATTTTTAGTAATGAAATATTATGGTCCGATTTGCTTTATTTTATTGCTATTAATGTTTATTTATTATGATTTATTAGTTTTTAGGGATTTGTAATTTGTTGTGGGGGATTTCGACATTCAACATTTTTTTCTTTGATGCATTGAGGTGTTTGCAATATGTTTATCTCTTTTAGTAGATTTGAGCTATTGTTTTTGAGGATTTGCAATATGTTTATCGCTTTTTTAGCAATGAGTGTTATTGCATAATTATTTGTGTTTTTTTTTATTTGTAATTTGAAAATTTTACTTTGATTATAAACTAATGTTAACCTACGAAGCCAAATGATTGGTTTCTAATGAATTGAGTTTGATTTTCGGCCATGCGTGGCGTGGGCTGCATGCTAGTTATTAAGTATAAAGTCATTGTTATTGAAAATCTAATAAATAATCTTCACTCCAACCTTGAGGGAAAAAATTTTGCTGTCTTCAACGACAGCAAAATTTGATATCGTCCAATCAATTCCTTTGTTTGTTTCCTTCTTAAAGATGACTCTCTCTTCATTAAATGATACACAGAAAATTAAGAATCAATTCCTTTACTTCTTTGATGGCTCTCTCTTCATTAAATATTTCACATAAAATTAGAACTCCTAATATACATTTTCATGTGCTTAAAATTCAAGAATCATATATTTAATTTTTTTATATAAAACGTTAAAATTTTTAATGAGGGTTATGGCATATATAACACTTTATAAAAAAAAAAAATTAAAATCAACATATTTTTTTTTAATTCTTTTTAACTTTTTATATTTAAAACAGTTTATATAAAAAAAACAAAAAAAAAATTTGTTTCTTTAGTTTTATAACCAATTTTTAATGTTTTATATATAAACTATTTTTTAAGTGTTTTACATTTAAAAACGTTAATTTTTTTATATATAAACTATTTTTAACCGTTTTTATATATAAGCAAACACTTTATAAACTGTTTTTTTTTATATATATATAAGCTGTTTTTATTTATTTATAAACTGTTATATATATAAACGTTAAAAAAAATCATTTTTTCAAATGTAAACTATTTTTTATAGTTTATATATAAGAAACGGTTTTATGCAAAACAATTTATAAAAACGTTTATAATATTATATTAACGTTTTTATATGTTAATGGTTTTTAACGTTTTTATATGTTAACAGTTTTAACGTTTTTATATGTAAAGGACTTAAAAAAAACAGTTTTTTAACGCTTATATATATAAAATAGTTTGTATATAAAACATCAAAAAAAATATTTTGTAAATTAATGTTTGTATGTATAAAAAACATTAAAAAAATAGTTTACATTTGAAAAAAGGATTTTTTTAACGTTTATATATATAACAGTTTATAAATAAAAAAAACAACTTACATATAAAAAAACAGTTTATAAAGTGTTTGCTTATATATAAAAAAAAGGTTAAAAACAGTTTATATATATAAAAAATTAACGTTTTTAAATGTAAATCACTTAAAAAAACAGTTTATATATAAAACATTAAAAAAAAGTTATAAAACTAAAGAAACAAGTTTTAAATATAAAAAAGTTAAAACAGTTTTAACATTTTTTTTTATATAAAACTGTTTTAACTTTTTTTTCTATTTAATGCATTCTTTATAAATTGTTATGCATAAAACCGTTTCTTATATATAAACTATAAAAAATTGTTTATATTTGAAAACCTGATTTTTTTTAACCTTTATATATATATCAGTTTATTAATAAAAAACAGCTTATATATATATAAAAAAAAAACTGTTTATAAAGTGTTTGCTTCTATATAAAAAACGGTTAAAAACATTTTATATATAAAAAAAAATTGGCGTTTTTAAATGTTAAACACTTAAAAAACAGTTAATATATAAAACATTAAAAAATGGTTATAAAACTAAAGAAACAAGTTTTTTTTTTAGTTTTTTTCATATAAACTGTTTTAAATATAAAAAAGTTAAAAAGAATTAAAAAAATATGTTGATTTTAATTTTTTTTTATAAAGTGTTATATATGCCATCACCCTCATTAAAAAAATCCTTTTTTCAAATGTAAACTATTTTTTTAATGTTTTTTATACATACAAACATTAATTTAAAAAATATTTTTTTTGACGTTTTATATACAAACTATTTTATATATATAAGCGTTAAAAAACTGTTTTTTTTTAAGTCCTTTACATATAAAAACGTTAAAACTGTTAACATATAAAAACGTTAAAAACCATTAACATATAAAAACGTTAACATAATATTATAAACGTTTTTATAAATTGTTTTGAATAAAACCGTTTCTTATATATAAATTATAAAAAATAGTTTACATTTGAAAAAATGATTTTGTTTTAACGTTTATATATATAACAGTTTATAAATAAAAAACAGCTTATATATATATATAAAAAACAGTTTATAAAGTGTTTGCTTATATATAAAAACGGTTAAAAATAGTTATATATATAAAAAAATTAACGTTTTTAAATGTAAAACACTTAAAAAATAGTTTATATATAAAACATTAAAAATTGGTTATAAAACTAAAGAAACAAGTTTTTTTTTTTTTTTTTTTTTATATAAACTGTTTTAAATATAAAAAGTTAAAAAGAATTAAAAAAAATATGTTGATTTTAAATTTTTTTTATAAAGTGTTATATATGCCATCACCCTCATTAAAAATTTTAACGTTTTATATAAAAAAATTAAATATATGATTCTTGAATTTTAAGCACATGAAAATGTATATTGGGAGTTCTAATTTTATGTGAAATATTTAATGAAGAGAAAGCCATCAAAGAAGTAAAGGAATTGATTCTTAATTTTCTGTGTATCATTTAATGAAGAGAGAGTCATCTTTAAGAAGGAAACAAACAAAGGAATTGATTGGACGATATCTTGAGGGTTTACGACTTTGCCCGATCTTTACGAATCTCCATATTGGGACTTCAATTCCCTAGTATCAAAATAGGTGTTGATATTAATTGAATGGAGCGAGAAGGCGAGATTCAGTTGTTGATTCCTGAGCATGCGATAAAACAAGTGAAGTAAATATGTGTTGGTACGTGGTAGTTCAAAACTCTATCCATTACTGCTTGTAATTGATTAGGGTCATAACAAGATTGTGTTGGTACTTGGAGTAAATATTGTTTTGATATTTATGTACACAACTTTCTTTTCATTCTCGTTTAACACATGCTAACAATAGGGGTCGAAATTTGTGGTTTTAGACATGTTTGGGCCCAATACAACACATCATGATAGGAAACTGTGTTTTTACCTGATGTGATATGTATATGACCAAACAATTAAATAATCACACTATCACACATGACTTGTTTTATTATTGATTGGAATTAATCTTTTAATCATCATTATTGAAAGCTAGAACTCTACCTATAATCACTCCTGTTGGAAAAATATATTGATATTGACATTTACAATGCGAAAAAATTTCAATCTTGATATTTTGGATTAATCATGCATTGGAAAGAAATTAAGAACTAGGTTTAAAGTATAAACCTAGTGTTTCAAAAAGCAATACCATTGTGAATATTTTTGGGATTCGTATGAGTAGAAATAGTTTGACGATGATAATGGTGCTTGATAAGCCGGCGTAAACTTTGTATGTATAATATGTCGTTGGGTGTTTACGCCCTATACAAAAAAATACCATGCTAACTATGGACTGTAGCGACAATGAGGGGTCGAATCTATAAGGATTTGCAATTAGAATCCTATTAATTTAATACTTCTCAAATAAAAGTGTAAAAGGTGATGATGGAGTAAAACATTAAACTAGGCGAGTAATGAAATTAGATTAACAAAACGATTAAAACTATAGAATGATAATCGCATCCCTCATACGGACTAAATAGCATAAACAGTTATATGGAAAGAAAAGAATTAACAAGATTAATCTTATTTGGATAATTAATAAAACCCAGAGTTGTCATCCTCTAAATTCTAATATTGAGTTCGGCGTCAAAGAATATTCCCGGAATTACACATGAAAGGTCGTAAATACAACGCATATGTGATATACTCCGTTAAATCTCCTAAGCGTAGTTCCAAGACTAATTAACCCATTAAAACTATTCTAAACCAATCATACAATAGCATAACAACTATTTAACCCATGCGAGTTTAACAATATCACCCTAAATTAAATTACCTACGAAGCATAGTAAATAGAATGTATTTAATGGAAGCAATTAATAAAGCAAGAAACCTAATTATCAAAGCTTGAAAACAAGAAATGAACTATAACATATTATTGAAGAAGATGAATAGTAACCTTACACAAGCCCTCAGAAAGAGAATGGAGGAAAACTTCCAACACCAACCAAACCTTAACCTAATTTAATACAAAAAACGAAAGATATCTCAACAAATATCCAACTTACACATATATAGTAAGTTAGATTAAAAGAAAAGAGAAAAAGACCCAGAAAAATGCCAAAAATCTACAGATCATCGATCGATCGATCAAAGTGAAAATTGCCCACTATCTTCTTTCCACAACAAAATTGGAATCATCGATTGATCGATACTCAGTTTTAAGCCCAAGATTTTGCCTCAAAACCCAAGAAAATTCTCCTCGAGAAAATGATCACAACTAGAACGCTAATAATCAAATTGACGCACTGTCAGTAGATACATGAAGATAACTTATAGTGCAATAACTTCCGTGAAGAGTTTGGGCACGAAGCTCTAACGCTAAAATTACTAAAATGCCCCCAAAGTTGTGTATGTGTTTAAACATTTCCGAATAGCACCAATTGCACCGTTAAGCATTCCAGTAATACCTACAAAAATCCAAATAAACCTTGAAAAGCATATATACAATGAAAACAAAGGTTATACAATATCAGATTAAATACGAGAATTAATAGACATAATTGTGCTAGAATTTATAAGTATAATGTGCGATAATATATAATATTTGTGACCTATTACACCCCCTAACTTAGATTGCTAGTTCCTAGTGATAAAACAAAACAAGAACTAACAATATAGATAAATAAGAACAAAATGAATATGTACACATGAAAAGTGCCACTTTCGCGGGCGCGCAATTGCATTTAGCGAATGCACCAAGCCGTTAAACCTCTAGGTTACCTGTAACAATTCCCATTTTCCACGTAAAGGTTGACCAAACACAAACGTTGAAGATGGGGCTTGTCTAACAATTTATACCATTCTTAACATCAAACCGTAAAATAACATTTTATTTATTTTAAAACATACACGCATAATAAAATCATGAGGAGTAATAAACTGACAATAAATAAGTCTCAACTCCTATACATCATAAAATATCCATTCAAATGTAAATGGAAAATAAATGACTGAAATAAATAATTACGGGCTTAGGCCCATACAATCTCTAAATTAATAAAATCTGACAAAAATATAAAGTAACATCCTATACAAGAATCAAATGAACTGAATCCACTACTAATCAAGTGCAATGACAAGTCTGATCCCCTGTCAACTCTGTTTAAGATAACTTGGGGAAAACGTTTTATGATTTAGGCCAGTGCCCTAAACTTGCAAGAATTAACTTACAAAACCAATATATAATTATGCAATCAATTCACATTAGATACCGCCCATCGGCACTCACATCCAGTAAGTATCTCACCCCTCATCTAAGGGTGACACTATGGGCATTTATAACCCAAGCCCAAATGTAAAATTTGGTATCTGCACTAATGTGATAGTATTAAAGTCATCTAGTGCATATATTAAATGGAAGCTAAACATCTACACATATGATTTCAGTCCCAAGACTAACCCTCACAATACTACCCCATAGAAAATACCAACTCATCACATAGCATTGTGTTCATTAATAGTTGTCTACATTATTAGATTATGGATTTGTTCTTAACTAATTTATATAAATATTTATATATATATATATATATATATATATATATATATATATATATATATATATATATATATATATATATATATATAGCGCGAGAGAGAGAAGAAGTTGTAAACCCTAGCCAGTACTCTGTTGACATCACAATAGAGAGAGAAAGTTGATTGTGTTGTATCACAAGGTCATTAGAGACCGTTTTCATAGTGAAACTCACTCACCCTTGCATAGTAGAGTAGGATAAATGGATGAACCACTTACTTTATTATGACAACCCGCCTACTAAAATAATAGGTGGCCATCCCAATACTCTAATAATCACAGAAATCATAGATGGTCCATTCCCAGCATCACTGTCGATTAAAATATTAGTACGAGATAACCACCAATCATTTTAGAAAACGGACTGTCAATAAAAAATATTTTGGAAATAAAAGAAAAACACTTGGACAATCCCATTTGCAAAAACGGTGGATATGAAAAATCAATGAATAAGGAAGGACTATATAATAAATAATCACCAAATAAGCTGTCGGTGAACAGACCAATACAATTAGTTACACCGAGTATTACAATTCAATATTACATTTTAATAAATGAATGCAAAGTTTGGACAACACGCCCGAATAAAATAAACTGAACGCAACTAGAGTACAACGGAAAGAAACGTCTAATACAAATAACCTACAACATCCGCAATATGCTATAGCCCAATGACAACCGGAATGGAAATGTAAATACGGGTGTCCATGCAGTAGAGCACCTGTACGGAAAAGAGTATATACAAAAACAAAGAAATATAGATGGGTCAGGGACCGGTTTGATATGATTCCCATGTGACTAAAATGCATGACAGTTAAGTACGTAATTCTCTCGCAATTAACAATAATATTTCTCACCTCTCAATTCTAAAAGCAACCTAGCGCAATATCAATGAATGCTCTAGTTGACCCAAGTACTAAGGGCTAACTTCTCCCCAATCTCAACACTATGCCCTTATTCGTGCGTGGGGTGTCTCGCAAAGCGAAATCCTAACAAGGAACCCCCCGATACACTACACTAGGCAAGGTTGATCGTCGAGATACATTAGACCCTCAGCACGTAATTAATATATATATGTAAATGAGAGGTCTCATCTACATCTACTCAAGGAAACATAAATAAATTCATTCACCATCTAAAATCATAATTCCTATTTCTTCTTAAGGAATATATACAAATGGTAAAACACTTTATCAAATGTTTACCAAGTCAATCTCTTTTCAAAACTTTCTTTACCAATTTTATTTCCTTTCTTCCATCCAGGAAAAATATATAATTTAAAGCAAGTTTTATTATCATAAAAATGCTTTAACCTTTTCATATCATATCATCCATTTTCCTTCTTCCATCCGAAAAATGTATTCAACAACCCACTTCCCTTCTTCCATCCGGGAAATGTAAATTAAAGCCATTTCATTATCATAAAATGCTTTAATAACCAATAATGTCCCACATTATTGAACATAGTTATATATCATATAATATAACGCAATCTAACACCGCCCGTCCGGGTTTTCCCACTGTGCGCGCCCCTAAATGGCTATCATCTTCCAGGGCCTATCATCAAGACAACCTGGGATCCTACCGAAACATCGGAAAGCGGCCATAACATATATATGCAATTTATCACATTAAATCAACATCTAGCAAGTAAGAAACTTGCCTCGAGTTTGTAGTCTCGGATCCTCCTCCGGTGGCAACGATTTCTGGCCTCAAATATCCATTTTCTCTTTTTTTTCTCCATTTCTCCCAACTCTCTCTTCTCTCTCTCTCTCTCCTTTGGCTTCTCTCACAAAAATGAAGAAAGAAAAGGGGTGGGGGAACTTAAACGGGTCTTAAAACATAAATGCCCCCTTTTAATTGCTAATACACCATTAAAATGACTCGTATCCACTTAATTGAGTCATAACACGTCAAAAGTACCCAAAACTCCAAAATACAACTTGGGATTTATTTCGACTATCTCGACTATTCTGGAAACAACCGCACCCCCTATTTTGGCATTCGCAATAAAGTGAACAATTTTTTTGTGTTCCAGTTTCATTTTAATTCATTAATTATATCCCAATTTAAATATGGGTCATAACCGTCGCTTTACATATAACGACGCAATAAAATACAACATAATGTTATTTACCTTCTCATACGGTAGATAAACAAAACAAAGTAAATATTATCCCTAAATCTCACGGGAAATAATATTTACCCCAACTTTCCCTATTTTATAAAATTAGCCTATTGGGCAAAATAATATAAAATAGCCGGTCAAAAGCCTGGGTTGTTACATACTCCCCCCCTTAGAAGAGAATTTTGCCCTCAAAATTCAGGCATACAGTATAACCATATAAAGGTATACTATACTAAACTATCGTTCTATCATTCCTAAAAAACCCCTCTGGGCTTGGACTAAGGTCATCACTATTTGATCTCAGTCTACCTTCTTCGTGCTCTAGCATAGCACCAAACCGTCCCTAAAAAACTATCGATCCTAATTTTCTACTACGGAAGGAGATACCTACACATCTCGGCACAAATTGCCTTTCTTCCCGAATCAAGTCAAACCCTTACCAGGGGATAACTATACTAACTTATAATCGCTCACCCCAACATTACTTACTTTTATTCGCATTGGCGTAGCCCTTAAAAGTACGCGGCTCAATGAGCCCAATCATTAAAGAAATATCCTCGGACCACTCCAAGCCCAAGGAATATATTGTCCGCTGGTTCCATTCCAATGAGCAGGCAAATTACTCAGCCAACTACACTAGGCCACACATATAGCCCCATACTTATAAGAAACGATCCGAACTATTGTATGGAAATTTGATCCAGAAAAGCTACAACTCCCATCCTTCCTCGTTTAACCACTAGTCTCTTCATACTAGTAGGTGAATTGGTCAATCATGGACATAAATGCTCTTTCTAGAGCGTCCTCGGTTAAGCTCGTTCTACTTGGCATTCCATGCCTCAACTAATCTCTCCTACAGTTTTCTACTCGGCGCATCTACTAACCCATCCGCACATATTCCTAAGGACTCTAGAACCTAATGCTCTGATACCATCTGTGACAACCCGCCTACTAAAATAATAGGTGGCCAGTCCAATACTCTAATAATCACAGGAATCATAGATGGTCCATTCTCATCATCACTGTCGATTAAAATAATATTACGAGATAACCACCAATCATTTTAGAAAACGGACTGTCAATAAAAAATATTTTGGAAATAAAAGAAAAACACTTAGACAATCCCATTTGCAAAAACGGTGGATATCAAAAATCAATGAATAAGGAAGGATTATATAATAAATAATCACCGAATAAACTGTCGGTGAACAGACCAATACAATTAGTTACACCGAGTATTACAATTAAATATTACATTTTAATAAAGTTTGGACAACACGCCCGAATAAAATAAACTGAACACAACTAGAGTACAACGGAAAGAAGCGTCTAATACAAATAACCTACAACATCCGCAATATGCTATAGCTCCATGACAACCGAAATGGAAATGTAAATACGGGTGTCCATGCGGTAGAGCACCTGTACGGCAAAGAGTATATACAAAAACAAAGAAATATAGACGGGTCAGGGCTCGGTTTGATATGATTCCCATGTGACTAAAATACATGACAGTTAAGTGCGTAATTCTCTCGCAATTAACAATAATATTTCTCATCTCTCAATTCTAAAAGCAACGTAGCGCAATATCAATGAATGCTCTAGTTAACCCAAGTACTAAGGGCTAACTTCTCCCCAGTCCCAACACTATGCCCTTATTCGTGCGTGGGGTGTCTCGCAAAGCGAAATCCAAACAAGCAACCCCCCCGATACACTACTACTAGGCAAGGTTGATCGTCGAGATACATTAGACCCTCAGCACGTAATTAATATATATATGTAAATGAGAGGTCTCATCTACAGCTACTTAAGGAAACATAAATAAATTTATTCACCATCTAAAATCATAATTCCTATTTCTTCTTAAGGAATATATACAAATGGTAAAACACTTTATCAAATGTTTACCAAGTCAATCTCTTTTCAAAACTTTCTTTACCAATTTTATTTCCTTTCTTCCATCGAGGAAAAATATATAATTTAAAGCAAGTTTTATTATCATAAAAATGATTTAACCTTTTCATATCATATCATCCATTTTCCTTCTTCCATCCGGAAAATGTATTTAACAACCCACTTCCCTTCTTCCACACGGGAAATGTAAATTAAAGCCATTTCATTATCATAAAATGCTTTAATAACCAATAATGCCCCACATTATTGAACATAGTTATATCTCATATAATATAACGCAATCTAAGACCGCCCGTCCGGGTTTTCCCACTGTGCGCGCCCCTAAATGGCTATCATCTTCCAGGGCCTATCATCAAGACAACCTGGGATCCTACCGAAACATCGGAAAGCGGCCATATGCCTGTGTGGTAGTCATAACCACACCCGGAATTACCTACCCATCGCAGAAACATACAATAAACACTCATATGGCCTAGGGATATATCCATCCTGCATTCACTAGCCACGGGGCTTCACCACACGCGCGAACTTCCCTTAAGATAGCGATTTAGAGAGGGTGTGTATCCATAAATTAACATTTATGAAAAACATTACTTTTTCCTTTTGAAAACATCCAATTTTACATTATCAAAATCATTTGTACGTATTCATTTAGTATCACATTTTATAATATGCATTTCTTATTCTTAGTGTCATATTTTATTAATGACCTAAGACCCGAAGTGCCATTATCCTCAAACTAGTCTCCAAAGGTTTATACCATTTCATAAACCATCAAAGTGAGTCTCCCTCAAGGAGTATCTCCCAAAAGTCTCAACATTTACATTTTATCTTCAATTTATCTTTCGGTTAATCTCCTATATCATACGGACATTAACCTAAACAAATTAGCCATCGGGGTAAGCTCAAATATCCTCATTCTTATCCTAGGACATTAGTCTATCCAAAACCACCCTCTAGGACTCCCATTGCTTCCCAAAGGAAGGTCCCTAAACCTTGGACCTAAAAGAAAAAGGGGCTAAAAATTGAACTAGGAAAAATCTCACAAAACCAGGGGACCCGAATCGATTCGCCTCTCGGGCCGAATCGATTCTCTAAAAAGCCGAATCGATTCGGTGAGTAAAACTTGACTTCTTACAATTGCTGAATCGATTCGGCGCCAACCCGAATCGATTCGGTTTGCCCAGACCTGTATCCTTCCCCTTATCCGAATCTATTCGCCCCTAGGGCCGAATCGATTCGGTCCTGCAGAAATTTCAAGCTGGGGCTACGGGTTGTTTAAACCCTAAAATCCCAAAACCTCCAAACCCTTGATTTCTTCCAACATCAACAACAACAATTGTTCCGAAATCATTTCTACACAACATGTAACTAATTATTTCTCCTCAAATCAAATTAAAACACAAGATTAAGGGTTTAATCATCAAAATCAACAAATACCCATAAATGGTTTAAACCTCCAAAAACTTAACTATATATACAATTTATCACATTAAATCAATATCTAGCAAGTAAGAAACTTGCCTCGAATTTGTAGTCTCGGATCCTCCTCCAGTGGCAACGATTTCTGGCCTCAAATCTCCATTTTCTCCATTTTTCTCCATTTCTCCCAACTCTCTCTCTCTCTCTCTCTCTCTCTCTCTCTCTCCTTTGGCTTCTCTCACAAAAATGAAGAAAGAAAAGGGGTGGGGGAACTTAAACGGGTCTTAAAACATAAATGACCCCTTTTAATTGCTAATACACCATTAAAATGACTCGTATCCACTTAATTGAGTCATAACACGACAAAAGTGCCCAAAACTCCAAAATACAACTTGACACTTATTTTGACTATCTCGACTATTCTGGAAACAACCGCACCCCCTATTTTGGCATTCGGAATAAAGTGAACTATTTTTTTGTGTTCAAATTTCATTTTAATTCATTAATTATACTCCAATTTAAATATGGGTCATAACCGTCGCTTTATATATAACGACGCAATAAAATACAACATAATGTTATTTACCTTCTCATACGGTAAATAAACAAAACAAAGTAAATATTATCCCAAAATCTCACGGGAAATAATATTTACCCCAACTTTCCCTATTTTATAAAATTAGCCCATCGGGCAAAATAATATAAAATAGCCGATCAAAAGCCTGGGTTGTTACATACTCCCCCCCTTAGAAGGGAATTTTGCCCTCAAAATTCAGGCATACAGTATAACCATATAAAGGTATACTATACTAAACTATCGTTATATCATTCCTAACAAACCCCTCTGGTCTTGGACTAAGGTCATCACTATTTGATCTCAGTCTACCTTCTCCGTGCTCTAGCATAGCACCAAACCGTCCATCAAAAACTGTCGATCCTACTTTTCTACTACGAAAGGAGATACCTACACATCTCGGCACAAATTGCCTTTATTCTCGAATCAAGTCAAACCCTTACCAGGGGATAACTATACTAACTTATAATCGCTCACCCCAACACTTCTTACTTCTATTCGCATTGGCGTAGCCCTTAAAAGTACGCCGCTCAATGAGCCCAATCATTAAAGAAATATCCTCGGACCACTCCAAGCCCAAGGAATATATTATCCGCTGGTTCAATTCCAACGAGCAGGCGAATTACTCAGCCAACTACACTAGGCCACACATACAGCCCAGTACTTATAAGAAACGATCCGATCTATTGTACGTAAATTCGATCCAGAAAAGCTACAACTCCCATCCTTCCTCGTTTAACCACTATTCTCTTCATACTAGTAGGTGAATTGGTCAATCATGGACATAAATGCTCTTTCTAGAGTGTCCTCAGTTAAGCTCATTCTACTTGGTATTCCATGCCTCAACTAATCTCTCCGACGGTTTTCTACTTGGCACATCTACTAACCCATCCACACAGATTTCTAAGGACTCTAGAACCTAATGCTCTGATACCATCTGTGACAACCCGCCTACTAAAATAATAGGTGGCCGGGCTAATACTCTAATAATCACAGGAATCATAGATGGTCCATTCTCAGCATCACTATCGATTAAAATAATAGTACGAGATAACCACCAATCATTTTAGAAAACGGACTGTCAATAAAAAATATTTTGGAAATAAAAGAAAAACACTTAGACAATCCCATTTGCAAAAATGGTGGATATCAAAAATCAATGAATAAGGAAGGACTATATAATAAATAATCACCGAATAAGCTGTCAGTGAACAAACCAATACAATTAGTTACACCGAGTATTACAATTAAATATTACATTTTAATAAAGTTTGGACAACACGCCCGAATAAAATAAACTGAACACATCTAGAGTACAACGAAAAGAAGCGTCTAATACAAATAATCTACAACATCCGCAATATGCTATAGATCCATGACAACTGGAATGGTAATGTAAATACGGGTGTCCATGCGGTAGAGCACCTGTACGGCAAAGAGTATATACAAAAACAAAGAAATATAGACGGGTCAAGGCCCGTTTTGATATGATTCCCATGTGACTAAAATGCATGACAGTTAAGTGCGTAATTCTCTAGCAATTAACAATAATATTTCTCACCTCTTAATTTTAAAAGCAACGTAGCGCAATCTCAATGAATGCTCTAGTTAACCCAAGTACTAAGGGCTAACTTATCCCCAGTCTCAACACTATGCCCTTATTCGTGCGTGGGGTGTCTCGCAAAGAGAAATCCAAACAAGGAACCCCTCTGATACACTACTACTAGGCAAGGTTGATCGTTAAGATACATTTGACCCTCCACACGTAATTAATATATATATATATATATGTAAATGAGAGGTCTCTTCAACAGCTACTCAAGGAAACATAAATAAATTCATTCGCCATCTAAATCATAATTCCTATTTCTTCTTAAGGAATATATACAAATGGTAAAACACTTTATCAAATGTTCACCAAGTCAATCTCATTTCAAAACTTTATTTACCAATTTTATTTCCTTTCTTCCATCCAAGAAAAATATATAATTTAAAGCAAGTTTTATTATCATAGAAATGCTTTAACCTTTTCATATCATATCATCCATTTTCCTTCTTCCATCCGGAAAATGTATTTAACAACCCACTTCCCTTCTTCCATCCGGGAAATATAAATTAAAGCCATTTCATTATCATAAAATGCTTTAATAACCAATAATGTCCCACATTATTGAACATAGTTATATATTATATAATATAACGCAATCTAAGATCGCCCGTCCGGGTTTTCCCACTGTGCGCGTCCCTAAATGGCTATCATCTTCCAGGGCCTATCATCAAGACAACCTGGGATCCTACCTAAACGCCGGGAAGCATCCATATGCCTGTGGGGTAGTCATAACCACACCCGGAATTACCTACCCATCACATAAACATACAATAAACGCTCATATGGCCTAGGGATATATCCACCCTGCATTCACTAGCCAGGCGGCTTCACCACACGCGCAAACTTCCCTTAAGATAGCGATTTAGAGAGGGTGTGTATCCATAAATTAACATTTATGAAAATCATTACTTTTTCCTTTTGAAAACATCCAATTTTACATTATCAAAATCATTTGTACGTATTCATGTAGTATCACATTTTATAATATGCATTTCTTATTCTTAGTGTCATATTTTATTAATGACCTAAGACCCGAAGTGCCATTATCGTCAAACTAGTCTCCAAAGGTTTATACCATTTCATAAACCATCAAAGTGAGTCTCCCTCAAGGAGTATCTCCCAAAAGTCTCAACATTTACATTTTATCTTCAATTTATCTTTCGATTAATCTCCTATATCATACGGACATTAACCTAAACAAATTAGCCCTCGGGGTAAGCCCAAATATCCTCATTCTTATCCTAGGACATTAGTCTACCCAAAACCACCCTCTAGAACTCCCATTGCTTCCTAAAGGAAGGTCCCTAAACCTTGGACCTAAAAGAAAAAGGGGCTAAAAATCAAACTAGGAAAAATCTCACAAAAACAGGGGACCCGAATCGATTCGCCCCTTGGGCCGAATCGATTCGCTAAAAAGCCGAATCGATTCGGTGAGTAAAACTTGACTTCCTGCAATTGCCGAATCGATTCGTCCCCAACCCTAATCGATTCGATTTGACCAGACCTGTATCCTTCCCCTTATCCGAATCGATTCGCCCCTAGGGCCCAATCGATTCGGTCCTGCAAAAATTTCAAGTTGGGGCTACGGGTTGTTTAAACCCTAAAATCCCAAAACCTCCAAACCCTTGATTTCTTCCAACATCAACAACAACAATTGTTCCCAAATCATTTCTACACAACATGTAACTAATTATTTCTCCTCAAATCAAATTAAAACACAAGATTAAGGGTTTAATCATTAAAATCAACAAATACCCATAAACGGTTTAAACCTCCAAAAACCTAACTATATATGCAATTTATCACATTAAATCAACATCTAGAAAGTAAGAAACTTGCCTCGAGTTTGTAGTCTCGGATCCTCCTCCGGTGGCAACGATTTCTGGCCTCAAATCTCCATTTTCTCTCTTTTTCTCCATTTCTCCCAACTCTCCCAACTCCCTCTCTCTCTCTCTCTCTCTCCTTTGGCTTCTCTCACAAAAATGAAGAAAGAAAAGGGGTGGGGGAACTTAAAATGGGTCTTAAAACATAAATAACCCCCTTTAATTGCTAATACACCATTAAAATGACTCGTATCCACTTAATTGAGTCATAACACGTCAAAAGTGCCCAAAACTCTAAAATACAACTTGGCACTTATTTCGACTATCTCGACTATTCTGGAAACAACTGCACCCCCTATTTTGGCATTCGTAATAAAGTGAACTGTTTTTTTGTGTTCCAATTTCATTTTAATTCATTAATTATACCCCAATTTAAATATGGGTCATAACTGTCGCTTTACATATAACAACGCAATAAAATACAACATAATGTTATTTATCTTGTCATACGGTAAATAAACAAAACAAAGTAAATATTATCCCTAAATCTCATCGGAATTAATATTTACCCCAACTTTCCCTATTTTATAAAATTTGCCCATCGGGCAAAATAATATAAAATAACTGCTCAAAAGCCTGGGTTGTTACATTTATAGTCTTTTTCTCCATTGCCTTACCACCTTCTTCATTTATATTGCTATCTTTTCACCATTTTAGCTCCTACAATATTTTACTGGTTTGAGCTCTTACTCATTTACTTGGTGTTACTATAAGTGGTATCATTTGTTGGCGTCGTGTATAGGAAGCGAGATTATCTTCTTCTTCCTCTCATTCACATCTTACTCCTCACCGAATTCTCTTTTGAGGATCCAAATCCACGCTTAGCCGGGCTTAAACCACCAATGAAAGAGATTTGTTTGAGTTTAAGATTTATTCAGCTCATTCATCTCGTCCAGTGTGCCTCTTATTTTTTTCGTTGATCGGAGTTAATGACATCAGATCTTCCACTAGGCGTAACCCCAGTTCCATCCAAGCACCACCTTAGTCAGAAATGGCTGAGGTCACGGTGGCACTACGATCATTGGCGGCGTGCCAATTGAAGATGTGGGAGCAGCTGGTTGCTTTCAGCCAGAATGTATTGACTAGGCCCATTAGCACAGGAGCATAGATGATAACTCCAGCCGTCAGGGAGGGCAAAAATCAGGTGAAAGGGGGACCACTCCTGTCCCCATAGAAGGAAACATATTAATATCAAAGACGAAAGGATATTGTTAACTGTAGGCGTCTATGCCTGGGGAAGCAAGGCTAAGAATATGAAGACAATGAATGTGATGATGGTGAAGAGTGTTGGGAACCATATGAAATCTCCGGGGATACTGTGTGCCCTATTCAAGTAAGCAGGGGAAACAGTGTCAGGCCAATCCGAGAAGGTAGGCCTCGTGCCTCAGCTCTAGATAGACTCAACAGAGGCTCTGCATTTGATAGACTCGGCTCGGTGGGTGATTTGAGAGATCGACTCTCCAGGTCTCGAAGTATAGTTGGTTACAGAAGGAATGGATGATGTGCTGGTCGTCGGCCCCTATGTGGTCGAGATGAGGAGAAGAGAGAAGTCAATAGCCATCAAAGTACGACTGGAAGAGAGCCGGTGCAGAGGCCGATCAGAGAGAATGGGCCAATGATAATACTATTGTGGGCGACGTAGGTGCTACAACTGCATTCGACAAGCCCTGGAACAATTCTATCCAGGGATTGGAAGACAAGATTGGAGACATTCTGAAGAGCCGAGGCCCTTCGTAGAGGGGTTACATGGAAGGATCACCATTCGTTGCTAAGATAGTTAGCTACCCCACCCTGGCTAAATTCAAGCTGCTGGTGGTCACACAAAAATATGATGGAAGCACCAATCCAGTCCACCAAGTGGAATTGGATCAATCCGCTACAGATATCTTCTCGGTCTCCGATGAGATGAGGTGTAGAGCCTTTCCAAGCACCCTTACTAGGGATTCTCACGTATGGTACACCTCCCTTCCTAGAAACTTAATTGAGAATTTCAATCAACTAGCTGAGAGGTTCATCCATAATTTTTGTTTTGGAGCAAAACCCCAAAAAAAGACTACCCACTTATTGTATGTCAAACATGGAAAAAATGAAACTCTGAGAGAGTACATATCCGTTTCAATAAGGAGAAATTAGAGGTGGAAGACTGTGGTGAGAGTATTGTAATGGCTGCCCTGATGGGAGGATTGTAAATGGGTAAGATCCTATGGAAGCTGGAAGAGTATCCTCTAAAGTCTATGGCAAAACTCTTGGCTATGACCGAGAGAGTCATGAACGTGGAGGAGGCTATGACGGCCGAAGGAAATGATGAGAAAGGAGCAAGTGGAAGAAAATCCCAAAAGTTCAAGGGAAAGGGAGACAAGAAGAGATCAATGAACAACAATTTTGCTGACTATACTCCGTTGACAACCACTCCAGAGATGATCCTGAATGAAATTAAGAATGACCGAACCTTGAGATGGATTGAAAGATTAAAAGTCCCTCCTCATAAGAAGGATAAAAGTAAGTGGTGCGAGTTCCACACGGATTTCGGCCACACCACTAACAGATGCTTCACACTCAAAGATAAGATAGAAAAGATGGTGAAGTAAGGGGAACTTATAAAGTATGTAAATAAGAGGGGTGGCCGAGACGTCACTCGAAAGAGAAGGGACTATAGGTGCAGGTCGAATGACCTAGTGAACAAGGATGATGATGCCTTAGATGATGATGAAGCCTACCCTAACCTCCCACCAAAGAAAAATAATCCCAAGGATCAACTGCATTGTATTTCTCATGGTGTGAAAATGATATGCGGAGGTTTGTCTGATGGTGGTAAAGAGATAGCCAATCGTAAAGCCCATGTTATAGAGGACAGAGCTCTCCCTAAGCTGGAAGTGGTAAACTCGGTTGCTGTTGATTCAAATCTGGCTAAAAGAAAGAAAGTTAACATGAACACATTTGTCATTAGCTTCTCGAGGTTGGACTTCAAGGGGATCTTAGCCCCACATGACGATCTTTTGGTGATCACCATGAGAGTGCACGGGTACGATGTCCCTAGAATATTGGTTGATAGTGACAGTTTGGCTGATGTAATGTTCTGGGAGTGTTTCCAAGGCCTGGGATTAAATAAGAAGAGGCTCGTCCCATATCATTAACCAATAGTTGTCTTAAGTGGAGAAAAGGTCCACCCTTTTGGGATTTATGAGATGGACGTCAGTATGGGGGAGGCTTGGCCGAGATGTCTCACAAAGAAGAACAATTTTTTCATGATGGACGAGAACATTTATTCAACGTACAACATCATTATGGGATGAGTACACCTCAAAGAATTTATGGCAGTTCCCTTAACTGTTCACCAAATGATAAAATTCTCGATTCTTTATGGGGTAGGGGAAGTTTAAGGTGATTAAGTTGAGGCGCGTGAATGCTACTTCAATTTGGGTGAAGAAAGAAAAGCACATAAGAGGGTCAATACCACCTACAATATCGACACTCTTGACCCTAGGGATGAGATGAAACTGAAGAAGGGTGAGGCCGTCGAGGAGGTAGAATCCATCATCCTTATTGAGGACGAGTCAGAAAAAACTGTCCAGATTGGCAAAGCACTAAAAGAAGAGATCAAGGAAGAGTTGATCAAATTGCTGAGGAAGAGACAAAGTATTTTTGCATGGAGTCATGCAGAAAAATATTAAGTCATAAGAGAGGAGGTGAAGAAACTGGAGAAAGTAGAGTTTATAAGGGAGGTCGTCTATCCAAAATGGTTGGCAAATGCAATTATTGTGCCTAAGCCCAAAGACAAGCGGAGAATATGTGTTGACTTCACTGATTTAAAAAAGGCATGCCCAAAAGACAACTTCCCCTATTGATAATAGATCAAATGGTTAATGCCACAGCTGGGCATGAACTAATGAGCTTTATAAACAACTACTCAGGCTATAATTAGATATTCATGGACCCAGTCGATGTCAAAAAGACCTCGTTCATCACAGAAAAGGGTACATACTGCTATAAGGTCATGCCCTTCGGCCTCAAGAATTCTGCGGCTACATACCAGAGGCCTGTAAATAAGATGTTTGAGGATTAAATAGGCAATAACATGGAGGTAAATGATGATGAAATGTTAACCAAGAGCCTCAAGGACGAGATGTATGTGGCTGACCTCGAGCGTACTTTCAACACAATGGACTAATATAGAATGAAGCTACATCCCTTCAAATGTGTATTAGGGGTTGGAGTAGGAAAGTTTTTAGGGTTCATTGTAAATCAAAGAGAGACAGAGGATAATCCAATAAAAATCAAAGCTTTGGTGGAGATGAAGACTCCAAAAACCATAAAAGATGTCCATAGGCTGACTGGATGAGTTATAGCATTGAATAGGTTCGTGTACAGGGCTACAAACAAGTGTCTGCCCTTTTTCAAGGTGTTGAGAGAAGCCTTCAAGTGGAATTAGGAGTGTGAGAGAGCCTTTAAGGAGTTGAAGGCTTACCTCGTCTCCCCATTCTTGTTATCCCGTCCCGTTCAGGGAGAAAAACTATATTTATATATGGTCGTCTTTCGGTCGGACATCAGCGCAACAATTATACGAGACGACAATAGGGCACAGAAGGAAATCTATTTCAATAGCAAGGCCCTTCAACGAGCCGAGCAGAGGTATCTAAAGGTGGAAAAGATGGCTTATGCTTTGATTCACGCATACTTTCAGTCTCATACGATGGTCGTACTGACATACTCTCCTCTCTGGCAAGTCATCCATAAACTCGAGAAAGTAGGTTGATGGACTGGTCGATATATTTTGGGGAATTTGACATCGTCTATCAGCCAAGAATGGCCATCAAGGGGCAAATTTTAGCTAATTTGGTAGTCGAGTTCACATAGGACGATTCCGATACAAAAGGGATTGTAGTTCTAATAAATGATCCAAAAAAAGAAAGTGCTAGCTCAGCTGAGGTTTAGATGAGTGATTCTAGAACGATGGTGGCCGAGAACGAGGATGAGAGATTCCTGTTCGAGAAAGGAGTGCTAGATGAGGGAACTTTTTCCAAAGAAAATAGTGTTTGGAGCCTGTATGTGGACGACTCTTTTTGTGAGAATAGAAGATATGCCGGCTTAATATTGATGGCCCCAGATGGGACCAACATTGAATATTCTTTAAGATTCAGCTTCAAGGCACCTAATAATGAGTTAGAGTACGAGGCTCTTATAGCAGGAATTTCCCTCGCCAGAGCATTAAATGTCGAAAAATTATTGGTTTATAGTGATTCCAGGTTGGTGGTGAATCAGATTTTAAGGGGTGTACTTGGAAAAAGATGATAGAATGGACAAGTACCTAGCTAGAGTAAAGACAGTGTTGAATAACTTCAATGAAGTGAAGCTAAAAAGGATCCCTCGGCTAGATAATATACAAGCCGATGCCTTAGCGATATCAAAGCTTGCGACCAGGACAAAGATTAGAAGGTCGGTGCCTATGGAGATCCTACATCGACTAACCATTGAAGAGGAAGACAATACAATGGAATTCTATTTGGTCTTAAGCCTAGGTGCTTCCTGAATGGACCCTATCATTAGACACATAAAATATGGTGAACTACCACAGTCAAAGTTGGAGAGAAAGAAGCTGAGGTACAAGGCAACTAAGTTCTCAATCATTGGGGATGCTTTATACAAGAAATGGTTCCTCCTCCCTCTACTCCGATGCATCCATTCGATAGAGGTGGAATACATTTTGAAAGATGTACATAAGGGTTCTTGTTCCATTCATATAGGAGGGAGATCATTGGCAAAGATAATAGTTACTCAAGGGTATTGGTGGGTGACCCTGTCCAAAGATGCAACTAGATATGTGAAGAGATGTGATAAATGCAAAAGATATGCTAGCATCCGTCATTAACCCCATCAACCCTTAACATCTATTACTTCTCCCTGGCCGTTTGCAGTTTGGGGGATTGACTTGGTAGGACCCTTACCCAGGGCAACCGGTAACTACAAGTATCTTATTATGGCGATTAACTATTTCTTTAAATGGGTTGAGGCTGAGGCCATGATAACCATCACCGAGACGAAGACCTTCAAATTCATTTGGAGGAAAATTATTTATAGGTATAGTCCCCTACACCCTCATCTCAGATAATGGCAAACAGTTCAAGAACTCATCTCTGAAGGCCTATTGTAAGAGGGTAGGAATCAAGCAGTTCTTCTCAGCTCCAGGCCGATCTCAGGCAAATGACCAAACTGAGGTGACAAATAGAACCATTTTATAAGGGATTAAAAAGAAACTGTAAGACGCCAAAGGTCTTTGGATGGAAGAGGTGCACGTTGTCCTGTGGGCATACAGGACGATGAAGATAATGCCAATGAGGGAAACCCCATTCATGCTTGTCTACGATTCAGAGGTAGTGATACCTATAGAGATTGGCCTACCAAGTCACAGAGTCCAGAGATACAACCCATAAGCAAGTACTAAGGGGCGAATGTTGGATCTGGACTTCGTTGTGGAAAGGAAAGAGGACACAGAGGTTAGGCAGGTTGCCTATCATTAGTGGACTGCTAGATTCTACAACAAAAGAATGAAGTCTAGGCCACTAGCCATTGGAGATTTGGTTTTAAATAAATCTTGGAAAAATTCGAATAAACTCCATGCAAACTGGCATGGCCCTTACAGAGTTACAAAAGAAGTTGTTCCATGCACTTATCGACTTAAAAATTTGGAGGGAGAGACATTTTCCAACCCTTGGAACGCTGATCATCTAAAGAGATATCATCAATAGGATTTTGTATACTAGTTTTGTTTAATGATTGTATGAGAGTTGTACAAAAAAGTCAATAGTGATGAATGAAAGAATACAGTGTTCCCTCATATTCTTGTTGTATGGTTTATAAAAAAATTTATGTTTCAACTCATCCTAAGGTATAAAAAATCATTTAAATGGTGGAATAGAAGTAACTCACTCTCGGTGATATGAGAATTCAGATGGGGCTCACCTTGTCCATGGATTCTCAATAACACCGAGCGGGGGGAATAGTGTGATAACATCACCAAGGTGGTGAAGAACACAAGTAAAATCTTAAAATCATTTAAATATGGTTCATTTAAACATCATTAGTTTGGTGGAATTAGAGTCAAAACTCTCTTGATCGAGACGATAGTGTAGGACAAGACGATGCTCATCCATACACTCTCAAAACGACGAGAGTGGACTTGTGATCAAACACCATTAATTTGGTGTGTTCAAATTCAAATATCATTTAATTATGGTTTAGTTAAACATCAATAATTTGGTGTAATTAGAGTCAAAACTCTCTTGACCAAGACGACAGTGTAGGATGAGACGATGCTCATACTCTCAAAACGACGAGAGGGGACTTGTGATTTCAAATTCGAAAATCATTTAATTATGGTTAATTGTGGTTAATTCAGCTCTCGACTTTGGACGAGAGTAAACTTGGCAAATTTAATATCATTGATTTGGTAGCCTCTCGTTTAATCAATAATTTGGGTACAATTTTATTACTCAAGACGAGGGAGAATTCAAACATTCAAGCCGAGATGAGAATAAAAACATTCAGTTAGTAAAAAGATAAGAAAAGCACAAACACGAGGCAATACTTCATTCACCAAAATATTCATTCAGTAAATTATCTGAATATAAAAATAGGTTACCAAATAAAGGGTGTTGGTCACAGACGACCACCCTACAGAGATGGTTCATTGGTAGCAACTGACCCACCAACAACACCTTCGGTTGGAGCATCCCTAGCCTAGAGCTGAGACCAAGAAGGGATCTTCCAATTCATGAGCCCCCAACTCGGGACTGATGGACAAGATGACCTCACCAAATTTAGCGACAACCCACCGATAAGCTGACTTGATACCTCTTTCAAGGTACTCCACTCCAATGCTACCAAATTTATCGGATGCTTTGTAGGCCTCAATGGCATCGTCCTAAATGTTCTTTATCGCCTTGAAAGAGAGGGCCTATTATTTGATTTTCTGAATAGCCTTGGTTGACAGGGCATTATTATCACGACCCCGTCCTAAGATTAGTAGCAGGGAACAAGTGTCTTGACATTCCACCAAGGCAACATATATTGTGACTTAAATTGTTTCCTTAAATAAGTGCAACAGAAATATAATCACATGGTTATGAATCATAAACTACTGAAAGTAAAGGAATTACGTCATCAGAGCTTTATAAAAGGAAACTTCATTTATTTTAAAAGTGACAACGAGTTAAAACTTAAGATAAAGTTTAAAACTTATTACAAGAGAGCCAAACATGCTCTAATTGATAAAATAAACATAATAACAAAAACAGCTCTAAAAGCTGAATCTTCAACACAGTCCTTTTTCGTTCCCTCTGCGAATCTACTTATTTCCTGAAAATGGTTATTTATACATCATCAGCTAAAAGTCAAGTGAGAATTAATCTCCAGACATTCCATGGTTTTTCAGAAAATTGATACCTATTCAATTTACAACAGAAGGCATATACATATATGGACAAGAATTTGCAGTAAAATATATAAAGTAAACTGACAATATATATTTTCAGAATAAACAGTTTAGAACAGAACTGATAAAACAATTTGAGCAATATGTCAATTATTCAATTTTATTTTGATAGCCATGTACGCTCGAATACCCAGATAAATAAATAGTGTTACCAAATGTTTTCACCCGGCAACAATACAAACAGAATATCATGATATCTGAAACAACGCCTTATTTAGGGCACACCAGCGATAAACTAGATGGGAAGGTACCACCCAAATATTTCCACCCGGTAGTCAAGGCCAACATAGTAAGAGAGTTTCCATAGGACGAATCAATAATTTCAGAATTCAAATCAGATGTATATATCGAGAGATATACACATATAACAAACGACGGAATCATTGGTATCAGATGTATTTGAGAATAAAATCATTTCACAAAATATATGTGGTTTGCATAATATCATATAATCACAATACACAAGGAATGTCACAAAGTACTCATCTAAAACAGAAATTCAAAGTTACAGATACAGAGTCTTGGATCGCTTGTTAATCGAAACTTCTTCTTAAAATTCCTCACACTTTCTCTCACTATTTATCTTTGATATTTGAGATGGATTTATTGTAAGACTGATCCTAAGGCTTCTATTTATAGTTTTCCAAAGTTATCTGGGTGATGACATGTGCCCCGATGACTAAGCATTCATTTTGGCGAGTCAGCATGTCGCGTAATGGGGCTATCTTGCAGCCTTAATTCACCCGGATGCGACACGTGTTTTAACTTTATCTAATTACATGACATGTGTTTTTTCCCTTCCTTTATAGGCGACACGTGTAGGGTGTGGTGGCAAAAGTATAGCACGAGGTGTCAAGCACGAGGTGTAAAGTTATTAAGGGTATTAGGGTCATTTTACACATGAAGGGTATTTTAGTAATTTTACACCATACATTTTCAATATTTCTTATAGGTCCTTGAAAATATTTTAATTACAAAATGGTGCTTTATATATTTTCATTTTAGTCCCTAAAACTTTCATTATTTCAAAATCAAGTCCCCCAAAGTTTCATAAATTTCATTTTCTACCCGAAAACTTATCATTAACTTAAGATATGCTATAAAACTTTGATTTAATCCATTTTGATGAAGAAGGGGGTTATTTTAAAGTGTTTAAGTCGGTCTAACTAGCCTCCCCTTCCAACCAATCAAAATATAACACATAGTGTGGTAATAGGACAAAATACAACTTAAAGGATGGACATATTTGCCCTTATATCGTAATTTCGGTATAACTTCTTGCTCGGACCTCTGTTTAACGCACCGTTTGTTGTGTTAAAAATCTAATTTATATATGTACAACTTTATTGTTTTTACCTCAAGTCAATTATTATATTATAATGGTCAAAACTCATCTCCCATATGAACACTCCACCCGAAAACTTTAAAATTTTATGTTTGTACTAATTTGATATTTCATGATTTCTGAAGGGAGGATTAGACTAAAAATAATAAATTAACATTATCCATAATAACACATTGTCCATATCTCATATGTAATAATAAAGTATTTAAAACAACTATATATGAACATAAAAGAAACTGGGGTCATTACACTTATCGTTAGCCTTTTGCACGACTGCAGCGAGATCAGTGACGTGTTTCGCAGCTTGAGAAGTTAGCTCTCCATCTTTAGACTTTAGGTTGTTGGTGTGGTCCAACTTGACATGATCAAGAGTCTTCTTGGTCTCCCTCAGCTTTCTCTTCAGGTCGTCCACGTCCAGGAGGGCCTTTTCACCCTCTTCAATCTTGGAATAATTATCAGTAACCCACTGTGTGGCAGAAGTAAAAGTGCACACGAACTATAAAAGAGGAAAAATGATAAAGTGTCAGAACATAGTAATGTAAAAATTAGACGAGATGACTTTATAGTTAAAGACGAGGCCGATACCTGCCCAAGATGATGAAGACCAAAGTCACAGGTCTTCAAGGGGTGCATCTTCCCTATAAACTCGTAGTCCCCCTTGGAAGGGATGACAAACATGACATCCCTCGACCTCGTCACTGAAGGAATCATCGAGTCAAGACATGCCCTCAACTGGGCTATGTTGGCCTCCCAAAAGGTATCCAAATCTTATGATTAAGAGCCACCATAGGAGCTCAATACAGCTGCAGGTGGTGGTGGATTTTCTCAATTCCTCCGCTCACTCTCCCGACGAGTGTCTGAAGGAATAGTGGAATCTTTTCTCTTATAGACGTCCTCAACTTTATTGGTCGGCCCAATGGAAGTCTTCTTTTTTGGGGGCTACTTACCCCTTTCTTTGTTAAGGAACTCTTTAGTTGGGGGTCATCATGTTCCACAGGTCGTCAGAGATATGAGGAGGACGGTCTGCAAATGAGAAACATAAATAGTCAGTTATAAAAATAAGAGACGAGAAAATACTTTATTCAAGAAAGTTTAGTAACTCACATACCCTCGTCTAGGGGGTCAACCCCCAGACCAACGTCTTCCAAAAAGTCATCAGACATCAAATCTTAAAACTCTGGAAGGGCACCTTTCTTCCATTGACTCCTCAAATAGTTGATCCTATCCCTATTAGTAACTTTGAGGTCGGGGTCCAACTTGGAGGACGTGGAGGGATTGGGCCAAGCGCATGGAACCCTCGGATCATCCTCAAATGGGTTCGTACCGGTCGAAGATTCCTAGGTCCAGTGGTGATGGGACGTTTGGGCGACGTGAATGATTTTTTTGTCAGGTTTTCTTTCCCCTAGATGGTAATAGCCGGACTGAGTTTTTTAGTACGATATACTATAGCAGGCTTTGAAATTTTCAACTGAAGGGTTTTCCGTATACTCATTCATCCATAAGAAGATATAGCCGAGTATGATTCTCCAGGAATTAGGTGCTAATTAATATGGAGTAAGTTCCAAGCTAGACAAAATATTTAGGATAGAGGGATGGAAAGGGAGACGAAGGCCGACCCTAAACATCTAATCATAAACGGCGCCTTCGCCTTCTTGGTCTCTATATACTTTTTTGTACTCGTTTGGGACACGTATAATGATGTTAAGCTTAATGCCATATAAGTGTCTCTAAAGGAGAAGGTTGGACTCTCTGATAGTGGATTGAAAGGTCTCGGCATATGACTAATTAGTTGGTTCCTCGACCTCATCGTCAGCAGGAGCTCCAGTAGCCGGGACCCCATCTGGAAACCTTTTTTAGAATTCACTTGCCTCCATGGCTGAAAGAGGAATGGTAGCGAGGAAAAAATAACGTTAATAATCGGCTCAACATAATCTGAGATGACTTGAACTGAAGAGTAATCCTGACTGGATGACTCATCATTATTAGACATGATTTGGATCAAAGAGTCGTCCTGACCAGAGGACTCTTCTTGACCAGAAGATGAAGTTCGCGATAACCGACAGCTTCCTCACACCATACAAGACGTGTGGGAGATATTGTCCTCTTAAAATGAGTCCCTACTCTCGGCTGGGGCAAAGGATGAGTTAGGCATCTCATCCCCATCGACTTTATATAACGAGGGTAAAATGGTCTTTAAAGGAATAAGAAAGATGGGACGAGTAAAGTCAGCTCTGGCTTTATGACGAGCCTCGGCCTCGTTCTCAATCATACTTATCTCTTGGAAGTATCTCTCCCAGAGTGTGGGGTATTGTTCGACTAATTCATAAAGGATTTTTAAAATTCAAGAGGCTGAGGCTTAACCTGGACAGAAAAAAGAATCAAAAGGCACAAACAGTTATAAGATTGACCAATGTTGACTAAAGGATCTGAAAATGCCCTTTAGAGTGTACTTTAGGTAAAAACAACTTTGTTCTAATTTTCAGTTAAAACCAATTTTAACTTCTTAAACCCTAAACATGCATCTAAGTGATTAAATCCATTCCATGAATAAAGCATGCGGTAAAAGAAATAATTTCAGGAAAAAATTCCTAAGGGTAAAACCTTTTTATTTCATTATAATTTGTAAGACACAACTTACACGGATTACAATGAAATAGGGTGACATACAAAATACCCGTAGGTATCGGTTTCGTTGTCTTAGCTGGAATTTCCCACAAGAACTCCAGATGGTCAGCAGTAGAGAAGAAGGCGGCTTCTCCACAAGTTACTTCATAAGTACTCCCTCCACAATAGCACGCATCTCTCTGGTTGTAGAGTTCTCCCAACAAAGTGCAAAACGGTGTAGTGAATGAATTGTCTTCCTGTAAACGCGTTCAAGATCGTAAACTTTGGAATCGAATAATTTGATCTTGAATAAACATCGGATGAAGAAAAACTGTATGGGAATAAGTTTTTCAAAACTGTTCTGCTTATCAATCTTTCCCTGATACGTTTTTTGTTTATAACTGAGCAGCACTGAGTCTAAGAAAATGAAAACCCAAAAATCGAGGTGGCAAGCTCGTTCGAGCGAGATGTGGAGCTCGTTCGCGCGACATATGGATGTCGTTTGAACGACCCACAGTTCTCGTTCGAGCGATAGTGATAAAATAAACTATTTTCCTTTTAAATAAATGCTTGAATTTTCTTTAAACTATTTGAAGCTCAGAAATATTTTTAAAACATAAAAATATTTAATTCCCAATCATTTAAATCACCCATCATTTAATCGATATACAAAATTACTCAAATGCCTATAAGTATTCATACCCGAGTAATCTTAAACATATGCAACACCTCTTGACTTGAAATATTCTTCAAAGCTTTAAATTGCACATTCTTAGACTTGAACTTTGTCGTAGGCTCAATTAAACTCCATAATTAAAACTAGTCTAGACTTAAGCCAACTAAAACAAAAGTACATTATAAGAATTATGTTCTTTCAAATCTCCCCCTTTGGCTATTCCGGGACAAAATTAAATAGAAATGCTATATGCCGTAAAAGAAGTACATGTTCCATCCCAAAAATAAAAAAATGATAAAAATACAGGACATAATGAAACTAAATAAACGACAAGTACCTGAATCTGATTCTTTCTCTGAATGGAAATCATCTGAATCTGATTCTGTCTCTGAATGTGATGTATCAATAAATATCTGAATCTCTGAACAATATACCTACACACACGAGACACAAACAAATACCCAAGTGAAGTATGGAGGAGGAATGAAAACAAGTATAATATCATGGTAAATACTCCCCCTACATAAAAGATTTAATTCCCAATCATTTAAATCACCCAGCATTTAATCAATATACGAAATTACTCAAATGCTTATAAGTATTCACACCTGAGCGATCTTAAACATATGCAACACCTCTTGACATGAAATCTTCTTCAAAGCTTTAAATTGCACATTCTTGGACTTGAACTTTGTCGTAGGCTTAATTAAACTCCATAATTAAAACTAGCCTAGACTTAAGCCAATTAAAACAAAAGTTCATTATAAGAATTATGTTCTTACAAATCTCCACCTTTGGATATTCCGGGACAAAATTAAATAGAAATGCTATATGCCGTAAAAGAAGTACATGTCCTATCCCAAAAATAAAAAATGATAAAAATACAGGACATAGTGAAACTAAATAAACGACAAGCACCTGAATCTGATTCTGTCTCTGAATGGAAATCATCTGAATTTGATTCTGTCTCTGAATGTGATGTATCAATAAATATCTGAATCTCTGAACAATATACCTACACACACGAGACACAAACAAATACCCAAGTGAAGTTTGGAGGACGAATGAAAAAAAGTATAATATTATGGTAAATACTCCCCCTACATAAAAGATTTAATTCCCAATCATTTAAATCACCCAACATTTAATCAATATACAAAATTACTCAAATGCTTATAAGTATTCATACCTGAGTGATCTTAAACATATGCAACACCTCTTGACTTGAAATCCTCTTCAAAGCTTTAAATTACACATTCTTGGACTTGAACTTTGTCGTAGGCTTAACTAAACTCCATAATTAAAACTAACCTAGACTTAATTTATTTTGTCCGGAATTAAGCCAATTAAAATAAAAGTACATGATAAGAATTATGTTCTTACAAATCTCCCCCTTTGGCTATTCCGGGACAAAACTAAACAGAAATGCTATATGCCGTAAAAGAAGTACATGCCCTATCCCAAAAATAAAAAATGATAAAAATATAGGACATAATGAAACTGAATAAACGACAAGCATCTGAATCTGATTCTGTCTCTGAATGGCAATCATATGAATCTGATTATGTCTCTGAATGTGATGTATCAATAAATATCTAAATCTCTGAACAATATACCTACACACACGAGACACAAACAAATACCCAAGTGAAGTATGGAGGAGGAATGAAAACAAGGATAATATCATAGTAAATACTCCCCCTACATCAGATATCTCTCCCCCTTTTTGTCGGAATAGACAAAAGGTAGGAAAAACACACCAAGTCTAGCATGTATATATGAAAATGAACAGCATGGCTAGATAAACACTATTAGTATGACAATGGATAGTAAAAAATAGCAGTAACTGAATCATTATGAGAGAATCACTAAAACTGCAAAAGAAACTGTACATCCATGTCATAAAATAAACCAAGAAAGATACAACTATCCATAAAAGTACATCATATCTGAGAATAAATAAATACATAAGGAATCTCAATGTCTTAGATATAATAAAATAAATACAACTAAGCATCGGCAGGAGCATCATCATCATCATCAGCAATAGTATCATCAGAGTATGTAGATGAAATATTACCTACTTCAGAGGATCTTGCGCTTCTCAGTTGTTCTCTCTGCCGCATCTCATAAAAAAAATGCTGTCATCCTAGATTCAGCACGAACATGTGCTTCGGCCTCAACATCAAATCTGGCCATGATAGAGTCATACATCCTGGACTGAGCAGCTACCTGTGCCTGTAAAGTAAAAACCTCCTCCTCAATAGGACGAGAGGGAGAAGGAGTGGGGGTGGTGGTTGAGAAAACTCGGAGGTTCTCAGAACGGTGTGATCAGCAGGCTGACAGTTATCAGCATTGGGGAAGGCTCCCTCAGGGGGTAGAGCTCTAGATCTCCCTGCCTATGGCAAATGACTCTCGAAATGAGTGAACTTATTATGATCAATAATGACAGGTAAAGGGAGATGCTGATCACTCTCTATACTAGGAACCCCAGCAGCAGTGCAAATGATGGAGATGAGAATCCCATAAGGAGGAGCAAGGCGGACTGAAATGGTACCACTGACGGCAACAAACGACATAACACAAAGCATGACCGTCAGTAGATCGATATCCCACCTCTGAGAGACGTGATTGATGAAATAGACAATGTCAGATCCGATTTGAGTATGATTTATCCTAGGATAAATGGATGCTGACGCAAACCTATTAAGTACACCGAAGGCAGGAAAAATCTGGTGATGGTACATAGTAGTACCTGCCCGGGGAATCTCCCAGAAGCAATGACGTTGAATATTATCATATGTAGGTCCATCGTCGGTATAATGAGGAAACATAGCGTCAGGGACATGGGGAAAGTGAAAAAAAGAAGCTATGAGATCTGCTGTGACGAGAACAGGAACACCACGTACAATAGAAAAGGTCCCCTCAGCGTGGGGAAGAGCACGAAAGAAAAACTCTCAGATAATGTCCGGATGGACAACCCCACGAGCCTCAAACATATAATCCCATCCCCTATCAAACAACCTGTGCTAAATGCCTAACCCTTGAAACTCAGAATAACGAAAACCCTCTCCTGAACGACAGACCGAATGTGGAGACCCAATAAGAAGTAATGATCATACTCAACATGGGTGGCCCATATCACTGGGGAGTACGGGGGCCTACTGGCCTGATCTCTCTAAGCTCGAGCAGAGGGTGGTGGCGCATCGAGTCGGCTTGTCGGCGCAGCACGATGTCGAGGCGGCATGACGAAATAGTGTAATGTGTGATGTGTGACAGGAAATAGTCGTCGAGGAACACACACACCCCTAAGAATCTATCTCCGTACAACAATCCAATCGAACCACCGCGAACACCAACCACAACAACAGGCAAAATTAGAAATAGCAACCAATTTTTTTCTCAAACAAATGGTTTCCGATAAAAAAAATCAAGAGACAGTCATGAATAGTAATTCCTCAAAATCGCCGAAAAATGGGAACAACTCGCCGGAGAACTAATTTCTAGAGAAACACTTGCCGGAGACCAAAAAAAATTACTGCCGGAGGATTGAGATGAACATACTAACACCGGAGAACTATTTTGAACAAATGGTCGTCGACGAACCTTTATGAACAGGTGGTTGTTTGAACAGGTTCTGACACCGGAGAACACATGAGAAACAATGGGAAGAACTCGAGTGAAGATTGGGATGAAAATCCAGAAAATCGAAGCTTCAAAATCTATCAATGGCGAAAAAAGAGACTGCTGTTGTCGCTTGAAGGTGAAGGGTTTTTGAGTGAACGAAGAGAGAAGAAGAGAGAACGACGTTTTAATTGAAACCCTGATCTCTCTTGATGTCGCTCGAATGACTTTAATATATCGCTTGAACGACTTTGGATGTCGCTTGAACGACATCTTCGTATGACTTAGGATGTCATTCGAACGAAAAAATAAAATTTCCAGAAATTCCCCCAAAACATTAAGGATTTACCCAGTGAAAAAATTATCCCAAAACAGTACCTGGAAAGCAGAAACAAACTTAAAACAGAAAACAGTGTTAAAAATGACCAACGGGAATCACATGTTAACATGGTACTAATGTGCTCAATCATGAATGTGGATTGTATTGGCGTGAACTACAATAGACGAGTCACCATTTCAATACGTCGAATCGATCAAAAAGTTCTAATTGATAGCAAGAAATCATCAAACTTCATCAAAGCCATTTGTGACAAAATAAGTGTGAGTTTAATGAACTAAACTTAATCAACATGCATACAAGTCCGGATTGTTGACGATTCTACAAACATTAGTGTCATGATACGATGTTTCAACATAGGATTCGTGGTGCAAACCCGTTTAAATTTATTTTGCAACCAAAATCCCTCATATATATGAATTTTTCAAGATCTTTAGAAAAATCTATCAATCTCAACTTAGAGTGCAATGGTTACGATCATTCTAGTCATCAATAATAATGACCAAAAGTCCTAGCCACATGAATAATGTAAAAGGGGGGGGGGGGGGGGTCAATAACACTAATATCCCACATCAAACATGTAACCTCACGACTCAAAAACCAAAAAATATTTTTGTATTTTCAAAAGTTTTTATCAAAAGCAATTTTTTTTTGTATTTTCAAAAGTTTTTATAAAAAAACAAAATCTTTTTGTATTTTTGATAAGACTCAAATACATACCAAAAACTAGAAACATGCCATAACACTAGCCAAATATAACACAAGATGTAAATATTAGTGTATGACAAACCAATGAACAACCTCAATCGAAAGATGAAACATGAGGAGAACCATGAGCAATGATGCGAGAATCACCAAGCCTAATACCTAACGCTTCTAAATCCGACTTTCTAACCCAAGTAGGTGTGAACCGACGAGTAGGGGCATTGGGATCCAGAATGGCTTTAGACTTTCTAGGATCGTTCTTAAGATCGTTGCAAAACAGTCTAAGATGACCTCTCCTACCGCAATGAGTGCAAGTGTAGATACGATGAGGAACGTGTCCTATATGCCGATTATACATCACGTTCCTAGGTGGCTCTCTCCTAAAGTTCCTAGGCGGCTCTCTTGTTTGCACGATTTTGGCTTTGGGAGCACGTGCGGCATGATTATCGAAGCCAATACCACGCTGATTATCTTTAATTTTGACGGTGCCTAAGATTTTGTCTAACTTTTCAGACCTAGCCTCCAAATCAAACTTAACTTTACTCGAATCTCTCAGTTTTTCTTAAAGCTCACTTATCCTTGACTCAAGTAAACACGTAGAATTCTCAAACTCAATAAGTTCCTTTTTCATAGTCTCCATCAAACCTCGAAGACTATCTCTCTCACCCTCGACATATTCTAGCTTCTCTCGAATTTTATTTTCTCGTGCCCTAAGATCCTCAATTAAAGCATTGGAATTATTTATTTCTATAGCACTTTCTTTCAACATAGGTCCTAATTTCACGTTTGCTTTCTTTGCTTTTAAAGTTTCTCCATATAATTCTTTGAAAGCAGTTTGCAAATATCTCTCGTCTTCGCTCTCATCCTCACTCACCTCACCCTCACTCTTAGGTGTATTAACTTTTGTGGCTGCGGAAGAATCATGCAAAGGTAAGTCCTTATCACATACATGACTAGCCACAAAGGTGGGAAGTTCACGTTTACTAGCATAAAAGTTTTCTTCTTCTGGGTCACAATCACTAAGGGTAGAAACACGATTTATCACTTTATTAAAATTTTCCCTAAGTTTAGTGGGACACTCGTCACCCTTCACAGCAAAGACACTTTTCACAATCACCCTTATTAACCAATTTTTAAGAGCAGTTTTCATGTGTGATTTCCAATTAGATGATTCAAACAGGTGAATTCTAAAATCATCAAAACCACCGAAAGGCATACCTAAAGACACGGGATCTCAAACACAATAAGATAGTGCAACACGCTCTGATACCAATTTGAAAATGCCCTTTAGTGTGTACTTTAGGTAAAAACAACTTTGTTCCAATTTTTAGTTAAAACCAATTTTAACTTCTTAAACCCTAAACATGCATCTAAGTGATTAAATCCATTCCATGAATAAAGAATGCGGTAAAAGAAATAATTTCAGAAAAAATCTCCGTAGGGCAAAACCTTTTTATTTCACTATAATTTGTAAGACACAACTTACACGGATTATAATGAAATAGGGTGACATACGAAATACCCGCATGTGTCGGTTTCGATGTCTCGGCTGTAATTTATTATAAGAACTCCAGATGGTCAGCAGTAGAGAAGAAGACGGCTTCTCCACAAGTTACTTCATAAGGACTCCCTCCACAATAGCACGAAGCTCTCCGGTTGTAAATTTCTCCCCACAAAGTGCAAAACGGTGTAGTGAATGTATTGTCTTCCGATAAACGCATTCAAGACCACAAACTTTGAAATCAAATAATTTGATCTTGAATAAACACTGGATGAAGAAAAACTTTATGATAATAAGTTTTTCGAAACTATTCTTCTTATCAAACTTTCGCAGATACGTTTTTTATTTATAACTGAGCATCACAGAGTCCAAGAAAATGAAAATACGAAAATCGAGGCGACAAGCTCGTTCGAGCGAGATGTGGAACTCGTTCGCGGGACATATGGATGTCGTTTGAACGACCCACAGTTCTCGTTCGAGCGACAGTGATAAAATAAACTATTTTTCTTTTAAATAAATGCTCGAATTTTCTTTAAACTATTTGAAGCTCATAAATATTTTTGAAACATAAAAATATTTAATTCCCAATCATTTAAATCACCCAGCATTTAATCAATATACAAAATTACTCAAATGCGTATAAGTATTTATACCTGAGTGATCTTGAACATATGCAACACCTCTTGACTTGAAATTTTCTTCAAAGGTTTAAATTGCACATTCTTGGACTTGAACTTTGTCGTAGGCTCAATTAAACTCCATAATTAAAACTATCCTAGACTTAATTTATTTTGTTCGAAATTAAGCCAATTAAAACAAAAGTACATGATAAGAATTATGTTCTTACAGGATCAAAAGCAGAAGCTGAATCGGTTTTCTATCAAGAACATCCTAAGAATAAATGAAAAATAATCCCAACCCGAGTTCCATTGGAGCTTCACCAGAAGTTTTACCACTGATTGATTAGGAAGAAGGTAAGGTTATTAAAGGTTGAGAAACCTAAACGCTAATGACCAGACCCCAAAACCTCCAGAAAAACACCTAATGGCAGCCCTAGAACCACCAAATAAGGTGGTCAGATTTTTAATGAAGGTGACCGGAAGAACAAAAAAGCTTAAATTGCCAAGAAATGAAGAAATGAATGGGGTAAAGAAGAAGAAAAAGGTGCCTGAGATGAGAGTAGCCTAAGAAACCCTAAAAAACTTACCATAAAAGCTTGAACGGTGGTAAAAGAGGAGTGAACTCTGTTAGAGAGAGAAAATAGTGCAAAGAAGAAGAAATAAGAAAGAGAAAATGTTTTTTCAAAACCATTTAAATACCAATAATCATTGTGCACAACTTCTAAGGCGATCATCATTAGGGCACAAATCCCTATGGAACACTTAGAGTTATCAATCGTGAGCCACACGCCAACCCATAGGATGGCTGCCAAGTGTCTATTCAAGGTCTACATTTAATTCCCCATACTTCTCATGTGAAAGGGCATCTGATGTTAATAACATCTTATCAAGAATCTTTTGCCAAGAACGAGGCATCAATGTCTACCCTAAGATGCTTTATCCCTCAGTCTTCCATTCATATTGAAGACTAAAGGCTAGGGGTGATTTATATACCAAGTACAATCTCATCCTCGGCCTGGACCCCCTCGGCCATAACATACAATGTTAGGGCTGTGGACCCTACACTAAGTGCCTCACCCTTGACCTCAATCCCAACATAAGAGGTCTCATCCTCATCTCTGGACACACTCAACAATATCAATATCAACAGTCTTATCACTCAATTACCCTCAGCTTCATCCATCCCATAGAAGATGAGGGTCAGCCGAAGACAACTCAGCACAACAGTCATCGTATCATCAGATGATCCTACTTGAAAAATCCGCCTCGGCCTGCCCCAGACGGCCTATAGTTCACAGCTGGCAGAGCGTGGGGATTGGGGAATGCATTGAAGGGTGCGAGTGGGCTGCAGATCCCACATGCACAAAATCGTTATAACTAAATCTCCCTAACTCATGAGGGAATATTTCATCATCGTGATCTACATGTGACGGAGACAGGTGACTTAATTTCATTAGCTGGAACATTCCACACATGCTTATTATATGATTTTGTTGGGAGGTGGGGGAGGTGTGGGGGGGGGGGGGGTACACTAAGATTGTATTCTCCAACATTGTAAAGGATTGATAATTTTAAATCCTAGACAATACTCTGTTGAAATCACTATATAGAGAGAAAGTTGAGTGTGCTGTATCACAAGGCCATTATCCTGTTTTCATAATGAAACTCACTCATCCTTGCACACTGGAGTATGCCAGATGGTTGAACCACTTACTTTATAGTCTCTTTCTCCATTGCCTCACCTTTTTCATATATATTTTTATCTTTTCACCATTGTAGCTCCTACAAGGTTTTACTCGTTTGAGCTCTTACTCATTTACTTGGTGGTATTATAAATGGTATCATCAATTGTCGTGCACTCAACCATCCTTAAACGTCTCTTAATGTCTTTATTTCAATGACTAGACACCAAGATATCTATACTCCCAACAAAATTTGGTGGGTGGCCTTTAGTGAAGGCCTTCTCGTCTATCTCCCAAACTGAGCCCAATGCTTGAACGGGTAGCACCACCTGCTGTGGGGATAGTGGCGGTGGATGCTTCTATGGATGAAAATGATGGAGCATGCAGTCATCACTGTGGAGACTACCTATGACACCTCGCTTAATAAAATACCGGGTGATCAATCCTATACCAAATTAAACAGGAATCTCATCTGGTTCATTCTTAGCATCACTGTCGAATTCTTTTTAATTACTAATCACCTAGTCTTAAATTAAGCTGATGTCAAATTTTATCTTATAAATTAATTCAAACTCAATCAACATACTAGGAAACCAAATTAACTATTATAAGAAGAAACTAAACATGCCACAAAATAAGTACAAGTGTTTGTCGAGTAACATCGACTACAAACAATCCACAAGGTGCAAGTCTAAAAGAATACTGATACATGCCAAGACTGAATATGAAAGTATAACCTCAATAGTACAACTGGAAAAGTCCCTATCTAGAGATAGAATGAGGAAAGTGTATAAACAAAGATCCCACAACAATCCATATAAGCTGTAGTTGTGCACCCTGTAGGAAGGAATCAAGACTGGCGCCCCTGTGGAAGGACACCTAAAAGGTTTTTGAATTTTTTTTATAGCTAGGGTTAGAACCAAAACATTTGAAAATATTTAGCAAGTGTATTTAAATGAAAGAAATGAAAATGAAAATGCTCTCCATATTTAAATTAGTGTCGCGCACTCCCTTGAGTTTACCTCACCCCTCAACTAATGTTCACGCCTAGCGAAACTATAAATGACCCACCTAGCTAACCACCCCTTAACTAGTCTTGTCACATAAACCCCAACTTCCCACTACTCTAACTCTAGTGGGTTTAGTACACATTATAAGTTATCCATCACATTAACTTATTTAGATCATTTTCCATTAAATTCCATATAACATTTTCACGAGTTCTATTCCTTATACAATTTATCTCATTTATACGAATTATAAGTTATATTTCACACTAACTTATATCCAACTTGATACCATATAACCATTTCACAAGTTATATTATCTATACATTTCATACCATGTATATATGTAAATTCCCGTATATAAATCTACACTATATAAACGTATCGTATCATACAACATTCACATATACATGACGTAGATGTATACTATCCCCCGAGTAGGCACTCATCGGGTATCCTCTAGATGCGATCATAAAAGGGTATTCTCATTCACCCGAAACCCTGATACGGTTAGCTCACCGTTTCAGAAAATAAACAAACACTGTGGAGGCGACCATAGTTTCCCACGGTAATGAGACCGAATCATACCCAAAGCGTCTCATTCCTGAAATCGAACGCTATGACCTAGGGTCTATACTCGCCCTGCTCCTCAAGCTAGGGGATTCACCGACATCGCGCAACCTCTCCTGATAGCACTAGGGTGGGTATGCTTTCCTGTAAATATTATTCACACCAATATTTATAAATCATATATATACTACACATCACCATATATATTTAGAAATTCAGGCTACCAGTGTACTATTCCCACACACATGCCTAAAATATTTAAGTCTATGGTCTGACTTCATTTTAATTAAATATACATAATTTAATTTATCATTATTTTGGTGCCACCCTACCAATCATGCTCGGACACTCTCTCTTGGCCCGAAATTACAATTTCCCCATTAAGTCTACCCACTTAATTAACAAGGTTACAACCCACTAAATCATGGCCCTTAAACATTCAAATTCAATAATCCACTAATTAATTCAAGGGTAAATATTCATACATTTGGACCCTAAATCATAACCAATATTGCATAAACCAATGAAAACAGTAATTGCATTCCTAACACTCAACAGGTCTGAAACAGGGGAAATTAAAATCTGACAGAACTTAAGATCTCGTTCAAACGACAAGCCCTGTCATTCGAATGACATAGGCCCTCATTCGAACCAGATACCAGTCGTTTGAATGACCCCGATATCATCTTCTCCTCTCTTTTCTTTATAGAAAACCCAGTTCGCCATTAACTATTTAAAAACATCCATTTTGTACAGGTTTCATTACCAAAACTTCCCAAGACTCATCTTAAATCCATTATTTTGTTATCACAAATCTGACCCTAATAATTTCATCAATTCAATCATCAATTTCATCAACTATTAAAACCCCTATAGATTTATAACTCTCATTAAAAGGAAATACCCAATTTATTCAAGAACAAACCATAGAATTATATTGGATTCTACCTCTTTTAATATGAAAATGTAGATGCAATTTAATAATCACAATTTAAACCACTTGCCTAAAAAATGAAGATCCAAGGCTTTGAATGAATGTGTTGAATTGAAATTGAAGAAATCTCTCCAAGATCCCCAAGTTCCTCTTCTCTTTGGCTCTCCCTTTAAGCTTTTTCCCTCTTTAGTCTTCTAATGTGATTTAATGATGCCTAACCCTTACACATTTGGGGTTAAAAACCCTATTCACGTTTTTGGGCCTATGGGCCTTATAAAAAGGGTACATAATTTCTATATGGAGCTCACATATGACTAGTTAGGCCCCGAAATCCAATATATGCATATAACTACTCATCTTGGGCTATTTCGACCCTACCGGACTCAACCGCGCGCTTAAAATCGCCATCCGAAATAAATTTCTAAAAATTAATTTTCACCCGTTAACTTATGTAAATATATTCACATTTAAATATTCCTATTAATAATTTCTCATTAATTTACAACAAAAGTGAAATACTAATTACTGAATTAATTAAATAAAAATAATAACCCAGAAATTATGAGGTGTTACATACTTCCCCCCTTACAATGGAATTTCGTCCTCAAAATTCGGATAAGCCTAGTACTTCCAGTATCAACTAGCTCCTAAGTTGCCTACCCTTAAGATCCTACACCCATCTTTCCCACTTCTAATCACGAATTATTTGTAACAATCAGATTAACTAACCAGGGCGACCATACACCCTGTACCCGTGCTTAACCACACGAAATGAAACCCGACTTTTACCAACACTTAAACTGTAATATAACTTTAATCCCATAGTTATAACATTACCAATACCCCTTTCTCGGAATAAAATTATACACATCCATTATTATGTAAAAAGACAACACCTACTATCGCGCTCTTACTATCCCTAGTTTTCCTTGCGCGAAAGTAAAACCCGAGCTATATTTTCCCGCTCGACAATCAGTCCATCCATTCGGAATCACATTAGAAATGTCTCTACTCCCCGAGATTTCAATTTTTAACAATATCAGTACATTAGCATGCAACACATTTGATCATACATTACCGTATAAATACGCTACACCCTATCCTAGGTGAGACCTAGCAACGATAATTCATACCCTGGTACCGCTAACACCTAGTCTTACTATAGCTATCCACTATAGCCCCCAAACTATAGCTACACGGTTGAATCTTTGAAAACAACCACACTACTCCCATAACCCTTGAGAGTAGTTATCTCTCGTATAATGCAACCATCCTCTTAGTGTAACCCCCCACTCGCACGTGGTTAACACCAAATAACCCCGCTCTCCCACGATACTTAATTACATACATTATGGCTATTACAGCCTACACTTCCACTAATATCCGTCTCCCTCACGAACCTAGTGATAGCAACTCGTAGGTTAAGACGCACTCACTGTCACTTCCAAACACACCCATGCTTAATTATTCTATAATCCGGGGGACCACTTATTCCCTTTCCTCTGGAATATACCCAAAATCATTGCCTTTTCGTCTTCTCCCCGAATTTTCTAAGTATCTACACAATAGAGGCTTTGGCTCCTCCCAGGGTGTCCATACACCTTATATCTCACACATAATTGCACAAACCTCCAATTATCATTTACGTAACCATATTTGTCTCAATTTCGGCCCCCGCATTTCTCGGCGTGGCTATATCCTACAAATACTTCCAATGACTTTACTCATCATTATTCGATTCTCCCCGAGATTACCCCACCTTTATTATCAATGTGAGATCCTCAAAATATTCCTTTAGTCCAATACCTAAGGGCCCCGCGATGGCAAACGTGGCTAAAATAAATCACACAAAACACATAACAATATGAACTACCTAGCAACTTGTGGTGCCAAAGCTTTGCGGTGTTTCTTTCGCAACACTTTCCGGCTCCACTAGCCCTATCACTTAGTGGCTTTCCACTCAACGTATTTTCTCCCCACATTCGCTAATTATCATTAAATCAAATGACCTAAAATAAAATGACGTCTCCACACTTTTGACATTTTATCTAGGCTTATGCGTATAACACTTCCTCGCAAAGCCTAAAAGAACTCTTTCCCCAATGCACAATTCCTTAGCATCGTCAGTCCTTGATTTCCATAGAACCCAAAGAATACCCCCGGGACTCTTAAAACTTTCCCCTATACTAATGTTCTCGTATCCAACAAGTATCTCACTCCTCATCTAAGTGTGATACTACGCACATTTTCAACCCAAGCCCAAATGTGAAATCCAGTATCTACTCTAATGTGATAATATCAAAGACATCTAGCGCATGTATTAAACGGGAGCTAAACATCTACATATACGATTTCAATCGCAAGACTAAACCTCACAATACTAACCCATAGAAAATACTATCTCATCACATTATGTATTTTACTTAGCATTCTGTTCATTAATAATTGTCTACATCATTAGACTACGTGGATTTCTTTTTAATTAACAAATATATATATATATATATATATATATATATATATATATATATATATATATATATATATATATATATATATACACTTACGACACACAAAGGAATCTACCTTCGGTGTCCAGTTCATGCTCTAAATGTAAGTTCGGAGGAGTCCCTCACCACATGGACGTCAACAAAACACATATAAGTGGGAGATCACTATGCAGTACACCATTTCATGGTCCACACCCCCAATGACGACAATGGATCCAGCTATCACACTTGCCTCATAGTAAGTGGTTCCGCTGAATGTTAGGACCTAAAATATTGACCTATAGTATGCCTAGATCACTTGTGGTGATAAGTGCTACGGTCCGAAGATGTATGCAACCCCAATCGATAGGCCATCCAGGAACACGGGTATGTTCACACAATTAATACTTACATATACGCAACACACAATACGTATAGGTAATTATCCCCATAACTAATGCAACTAGGTTTCATCAATCTCCAGATAACATCCTTGCCTTAAGAATTAACACCCTAATTGATTATTAAATTCCCCAATTAATGAATAGCGACACAAATTTATTTTTAATTCAATATATCCACACTTGAAAAACTTCCCACATACTCGCTTGAATTCATAAAAATCCCCTGAACGTTCCCTTGGTTCAACCCTAACCTAAGCCTAGAAGCCAAATTTATTATCTTTCCAGAGGCAAATTGATTCCTCTGGCCGAATCGATTCGCCCTGGAGGCTGAATCGATTCGATTTATGGCAGTAGCCCAATCCGCTATGTTTTTCCTATACGCGTTTCATCCCTAAATTCGTTTCTAAAGTTCTACCCACTTCAATTTCAAGAACAAAAACCCTATTAGAGTCAAGAAAAAATGATAACCTTATTATACGCCCAATTTATGCATGGTAACCCCCCATAAATTCAAGAAATCGGATCTAAAATTGTCTAAGTTATCTAACCCAATCGAGATCATAATTATAATCTCAGAATTTCCAGAATAATGAGATCAATACATGATTTGAAATCAATTATAAACATAAATCCTATCACACAGATTCTAGTAATACACTTCCCAATAAAGTGATATCAATTCTTGATTTGTCACCAAAGTTTTTTATCCTCAAAGTACAATTATTGTTTGATTAATCCTAAAGAGTCCTAGATTCAAATTCATTTGTTTTCAATCCTCAAATTAACTTTTTAACCCGAAATTGGTATGAGAAAGTATGCATATGGATCAGGAAGAAAATTATAATTAGTTTAGCAAGAAAATTCTTGCCTTATTGGGATGATATGAGCCTCCTCTCTTGAACCTTGTTCCTTCCTTCTCTCTAACCTTGGTAACTTCCTCTAGAGGGTGTAGGACTGCTAGTTTAACTCTAATGTGGATGGGATATGTGATTAGTTTGGGTTAGTAACCTAATTAAACCCCTAATCCGGTATCTCCCCTTAATACCCACATTTGGACCGTCAAATAAGCCTAAAATAAAAATTGGATTGGTCCAAAATCTCCCCTAAGGTTATACTTATCCCCCGGGCCTATCTTAAGATGTCTAAAATGCCTAAACGAGTTCCTAAATCACTCCCGAATGTACCCAAACAATGTCAATCATAATTTACACCTTTTATTACGTTTAATAATGACTTAATATTAATTCGAGTAACATGCAATTTAATTATCTACTAATAGAATGGTGGTTGACATGCCATTTAGCTTAAATGAATCACATAATCATTCATATCACATTCAAGTAACTTATTCACGTAATTAATTTTTTTTAAATCCACTAATTTAGATGTTATAAAAACACGAGTGTTACATTACCCAAGTGGACGAGTGTTGTCTCGTGAGTGTTTTCAAGGATGAAACAGAGAAATATGAAATTTCCTCAAAACGTTCATGAATAACCAATATGCCAAGCTCAACAACAAGTAAATATTTCAACATATTATTAACAAAGAAAATGAGAATTTTCCCCACTAATCCAAAATTATCAACGCTAAAAGAATAACTACATCGAATTGAAACCTTAAATGTGAGTGGTGTGCGTGCACATGTAAAAGTTTGATTTGGTAAAACTTTTATAATTTAGATAAATATTAAAGCGTGCATAGCATCAAACCTTCATCGATGATTACACTCAACAAATGAAATCACTAAGAATAGGGTGTAACATACATGGGACATGCGAGCATAAAGAGTAAATGTAAATGGAAACTAAACCACACACATATCATCAATGAAGAACGCTATATATAAAATGAAAAATTTGTAATCTCAATGAGAGGATACCGTTCATTAAGAGAGGTGAAATGCATTCTCATAGATTATCACACTATTTAAACTTTGAATTACATTTACCTTAGGATCACATAGGACTTGTATGGGTTATAATGTAGATTTGAGGTTAAGTTTATGAAATTAAGGGAATATGTATGGATGCAAAGGTGTTGGGGGATGAAACATTTGGGATAATACAAAATTGTGGGAAATTTAAAATTAGAATACAAGCATTGGGTATAACAATGGAGAGTAATAAATATTATTGAACATTATGTACGATATGGAAATACTTTCTCTTTCTTTTCTTCCCTTTCTTTTGTATCTTTTTTTCTCTTTCCTTTTTATTTTTACATTTTTCTTTCTTCTCACTCTCACATGCTTTAGCCACATAACAAGAACATTATAAAATTCCAAGTATCATTCCAAACAAAGGTATGGAAGGTGATATGAATGGTTTAAAACTCCAATTTGGAGTTAGTTATAGGATTTTAAGTTACAAAAGAAAAGGCTATATATATACTCAAAGGGGCTGATGAGGAGAACTATATAAGGTGAGGTCAAGGTCAATAAGGTTGTAATAAAAAATAGACTATGATCATTTCCTAAAGTTTACGCAATTCTCAAGTCAAAATTACTGTAAAAATCATGCTCAAGTAACACATTTCATAATGAACTCAATTAATGAACGATTAATGAAAGAATAGGGAGATTACCAATGAATTTAACGTTTTCAAGAAGAAAACAGTAATGTATAAATACTCACAAACAAAGAAAAGTGCAAAGCTTGCTCGGTATTAGTGTACATAAATAACAAAAGGATTATAAAGTTATAATTGTCCTACCGAATCATTTAAGAGATATGATTAAGTGTTCATGGATTTTCAAGGTTTAATTCATGCTTTTATTCCCAATATTGCATAATTTGAGGGCTAAAGTTTAATAATATGAAAGAAATAGAAAATTCATCATTGAATTAGCAATTGGATATGGCAATTATTAAATTTATCATAGAAAATGAAGGCAATAGGCCCAATAAAGATAAAAGAAAGCAAGAAAAACATTTTTGAATTTTTGATAGTTTTTTAATAAATAAATAAATATATGCATGGCTCACAATAAATAAATAAAAATCGAGATGAATAATCATACCCTCTAAATTAAATCATGCATCGTCCTCAATGTAATTAAAGACATTATAAAAAAGAGTGGTATAGACATAAATCACCCCGAATTGGAGCAATCCCTCAGGTAGTCAATGTGAGCCCTATACAAACATAGGAGAAAAAAGAAGAATATATACAATAGGATTAATTAAAGAAATTATGTCACGAGTCACAATAATGTAGAGAGCCTGAAGTAAAAATACTAGATAAATTGATTATGAATATTTGACTTTATAAAAATGGAAGTTCACGCACATCAAAATTGAAAAGTTTAACCACAAAATACATCACAATATCAAATTTCATAATTTTTCAAAACAAACTTAATAAAGTCAATACATAAAACAAACTATCCCAAAAAGATAATAAATAAAGATATAAAAAGAAATCCCAAAATCAGAAGAACGACTCAGAATCTAGAACCACCAGAGGGTCCCAACGCATCAGGATCAACTATCGCGTATGGATTATGATAATATGGTGGTAGATGCGCATCCTGTCCCCGTTGGAATGTATAAAGATCGAGAATCATTGAATTCATAATGTTTTAGTTTCGCTGGTAGTTGGACTCAAATGTATCAAATATGCGCTAAATATGCAACTCCACCATCGTTAAACACACACTAAGGGATGCGGGATCATACTGATGCCTCTGGCCTTGCTCGGACTCTGTCATCTCTACCTCCTGATCTGAGTAATAATCAACATAAATCTCCACTCAAGCTCTTTTACTACCCCACTACTTATCGTCCAGGAGATCGAGTAGGTCGACCTTTCGGTCACCCTCTAATGCAACACAACCATGCTCATAACAAATCCTCGTGATAAGTGAAGGGAATGGAAGGAGTAGCGGTTGAACCTCTCTTTCGAAGTTGCATACATAATATCCAAAAATATTTCACGCAAACTAATATTTCCCGAATGATTAATCAACAAGTAGATGAATGAGGCATGTTTTTGATGAACCTCAGATCGGTTCTATGCGACCATAATGAGTGGACATTGAAATAGTGTTAAGTAAAGGAAAATCCTGCATGTTGACTGCCTTAAATGTCTTCTTGTCCCTCCATACATTGCTCGGTGCTAAATTTTCGATCAATCTGTCAAGAACAAACTCCCCAAACTTGAAAAAATCATCGGGGTTGTCAACATCACCCATATATTGAGCCAAAACTGCCTTTGTGAATGGAATTTTGACTCCCCTCACCATACTCCTGAAATGAAATTGTTTTTCCCTTCACATAATCCAAGGATGCATGGAACATCCTTACCCATTCTTCATTGATTGCCCCATTTATTACAATAAAGGGCTCTCAATTATGGCGACGGAGGAGCGCATGACATTCAACGGGTAACTTATCCAGGTTCCTAGTGTAGTTGTAAGCCAATCACCTTTGCTTGTTGTCAAAATATGCTTGGAACCAATTATATTCATGTTCACAATAAAAAGCATCAAATCCTTTTGATGGAACCCATTTAGTTGAATCATACTTCTTGATTTCGATCATTTCAACCTACAAAAAGCACAACAATATAGATTGTAAAGCATAATTATGATTTATGAGGTGAAAAGGTTAAAATAGTGTGTGGAAGTCTATGAATACGAATGAAAACATATCGCATTGTGACAAAATATGTCAACGAATGAAAAACATGCAAGTGTATGCTAAATATGTGGAATAAAAATGGGTTAGGCATTTTAACAAACACTTAGTGCACATTGTGATAAAAGAGGTAAGGGGTGAAATTTGAACCAAGAACCAACCCTCATCCATGAATACCTTAATATTTTAGTAACAATGCGTTCATGGATGAGTTTTTACAAATAATATAACATTTACAATGTGTAAAACAAGTTGGACAAATTTTAGAATATATGTTGGTTCAATCACCCTACAAATGGGTGAAAACAGTCCCAAAATCCACAGTGATAACCAAGCCAACAAATTCAACTCATCAAAAAACATAATAATTACATGAAATTTTTCTATTTGAAGAGAAACAGTAGCATTTGCATGCACAAATTGGGAAATTAGGACAAAAGTAAACAATCTCCTTAAAAGTTATCAACATGCCACAATTCAATACAAGCATAATGTTCATCAACCAAGAATACACAAAAACAAGTGTAAATAATAAAATATGCATGTGCATGTTGATAACAAGGATAAACACGTAATCATTCATGGAAAAAAATTCATATTTAACAAGTCTAACCATAACAACACTACAAGCCCTAGAAATGACAACTACCGAACAAAAAAAAAATTCAAAATATAAGATGAGAATGATTTATACATTAGATGTTAGAGTGATTGATAAGTTATTTGGGGTGGATATGGTGATTGGAAACTAGGGCTTAAAGTGGAGGATTTTAGGACGAGGGAAGTGTTTAGAGAGTTTAAGGAAATGAGGAGAAAATCAAATAAATGTGTCAAATAACTGAGGTGATCAATCGATCCATCAAATTCCATTGATTGATCGATGAATAAAAAAATGCATACTGGTTTGGATTTTAAGAAAACTCTATTTCATCAATTGATCGATCAAATTCCATCGATTGATCGATCATCTACAATTTTTAACACTTTTCTTCTTTTGAAGTGGGAAGAGATGGCGTAAAAATAAAATTAAAAGGATGGAAAAACTAAATAATATAAAATTATAAAAGTAGATACATAGAAAACACAAAATTTAAAACCAAAAAATATTTGTAAGGGTGGTATTAACATTGGGGGGGGGGGGGGGTACCAAGCAAGCACAAATGCACACACAAATGGCAAAATATATACAAAAAGTATGTATGAGTGAGTGAAAAAATGTGATAGCCAATAATTGTCAATTGGGCTATATAAAAATGAAACGATCCGAGTTGGACCAATGCGACACCCATGGGAGGAAAAAAGAGGAACAATTGTTTTTGTAATTTTTCAACTTTTTCAAAAAATGCATGTTTGGGATGCGCAATCTCTGCAGATTCAAGTTCGTTGAACCTACAAAAAATGTCAGAACCAGGCATACAAAAAATAATAAAAAATTTAACTAATTACACTAGAACACTATAACTAAAATAAACTAATGAAGTTAATATATGTTGTACCAAAAGTATGGAATATGACTTGGACCAATAGTACTGTGACACATGTCATCATAAGGTGCTCGATTTACTCATTAAACCTGGTCGTCTTATTATATTTGTGGTCAGCTGAATAACTAACCACAACAAACTGATGTTATTAGTTACACCTATCAAGGCATGCGTGGTTCATGTGAAGGAATATGTACAACTTCGCTTAAACACACATGGGTTAACAACCCACCCTTTCAGCTGAATGTAACCGAATCATCATTAGTAGTCTCTTGGAATGTCAAAAGGTATAATTGTCTAACTTATAAAGGTACTCCACCTATCCCCCTACTCTATCTCCCCTATAAATAGCACACAATCCCACCTAAAGGGACATGAGAGATTGATACACTTAGTATCTATAGAAAGTAATACCAAGGAGATCCTTGAGAGCTTGTATCCACTTTTTGATGACTTTTCCCCACTGAATAACATGCACCTACATAACACCTATGGACGTAGGCACCACATTGGGCCAAACCATGTTAATTACCTGTCTCTCATCTCTCTCTTAAATCTAGACCATTAGTTTCTTTATTTGTTATTTTTCATCATTCATATTTATCACTTAAGACTTATATACCCATGTACCAATTTTAAACAATAACAATATGTAAAACCTATTTTTTAACTACTAGTTAAATATACAATAGGAATTGAAATTTTTACGGGTCCACCAAATGATGATTTCAATTTGAGGGATAATTGGAGGTCCCTCATTTGAGTTCATGCCTTTTGAAAAATAAGAATTACATTTAACAATGGAAGGGATGGTTTTAACGGGGGGATGTAACCATCATCAATTTGAAATTTTTAGAGGATAATGGGGGGTTTTATATTGAACGATAGATAAACATATATGGGATTCGAGAAAAACCACTTTTCCTCCCAAAGGATTTTAAAATAGAATAGAGGGAAGTGCACCCAAAATAGAGGACCCCATCAAATCGAGAAAATCAAGTAAGTACTCATCATCGGTGAAAGGATTAAAAGGTCAAGTAAGTACTCATCATCGGTGAAAGGATTAAAAGGTTTCACTCACAGGAAAATTGTAATGGTTGAATAACGGTGAACGTAAATGGTGAGGAGCTAAATTCAATCTGAAGAGATGACTCATCATCACTCGAAGGTTTAATTCTAGAAGAAAAAGATTCATTTTCAATGAAATGTTCGTCTAAGAAACTTTAAAGAAAATGACGCAGACACTCCAGATCGGAGAAGGTAAACCCGAAGGAGAACCCATCAAATCGGCAAGGGGAGAACACCTGGGTAGGAGGATAGAAATGCCACCACCTTCTCTTTATGAGAAAGATAACAAGATTATCATGATTGAGCCTTAGATAACCAAAGGAGGTTGGGTTGGGGTTTATAAGAAGAAGGGTGAAGGTCCAGGTACTCTAGATCACAAGACGACAGGTCCTATAACCCAAGGGCTTCCTTGCCCCTCAAAACCATGAGATTTATTGATGAACAAACCTTCTTCGAAGAGAGGTAGAGCATCCTGGAAAGGTTAAGCAGAGGATTTTTGTTTAATTATCTAGGTCCATGAATAGTAAGGGGGTAATATCGCAGAGAGCTCTTGAGGCCTAGACAACGCAGAAAATAATCAAGAAGGTATGCCATTAGAGGAATAAATATTTGACAAGACCTGGGATAGTTACAGGAAGGTCGGAACGAGTTGAAAAAACTTCCAAGAAAGATAGTTCGAAAAAAGCCATAGTCGACCAGGCAAATCCATCACAGTCTTGGCCAAGCAAGATGCCCATCCTTGGAAGGGGCAATTCAGCTTTTGGGAGATCGTTTGGGGGAAATTTCTAAATCAAAGGATCCTTTAAACAGAGGTTTTATGAAAGGGTCTTCATTCACCCTGCTAATTGTGGGTTATTTCATACCCACAAAGTTCAAGCCGTAAGTGGTGACCACCCCAAAGTATAATGGCAAGACTGATCCAGTATTGCACGTAGAACAGTACCATGTTATTACCGATATTTATTCTATTCTTAATGGGATGCATTGCCAGGCATTTTCTTGTATAATCACAGGATCAATATAAATTTGGTACAATAGTTTGTCGCAAGGGAAGATTTCAAGCTTTCAATAACTGGTCGATCTTTTTATCAGTAATTTTTTCTTTGGAACAAAACTCAATAAGGGGGTATCTCATCGGTTGAATGTTCGACAGAAGGCCGATGAGATGACTCAAGAGTTTATCACCCGCTTCAATAGCAAGAATCTAGATGTAATTGATTATGATGAGAAGATATCCATAACATTTCTAATGAGTGGTCTACTATCGGGAAAGCTGTATTGGGCATTGGCTATGGAGCCACCCAGGACGATGACTGAGTTATTAGCCAAGCCCAAGAAGATTATGAATGCCGAAGAAGTTATGCCTACCAAAGAGGTTAGCAACTCCAAAGATATCACTAATAAAAGCTCAAAGATGAAAGATAAAAAGGCTGACAAACCAAAAAGATACGATGAGTATAATCCTCTTACCGTCAGTGTGGAGGAGCGTGTTTTCCTGGAGTCATTACAAAATTTATTTGTTATGAGCTAAACATACTCAAGGATGATAATCCAGTCAAATAGAAACTATGTGCCTTTAGTCAAGAGAAGAACATGGTCGTGTAGGAAGAAGCATAGAAGTTGTAAAAAGCAAACTTTATAGAAGACGTCAAATACCCTTAATGGATCTACAATGTGGTGATGATGATTAAAAAGAATAAAAAGTTGCGTATGTGTGCCGACTTTACCAACATGAACAAAGTGTGTCCGAAAGATCACTATCCCTTTGCCAGGATTGATCAGTTTGTCGATGCTGCGTCAGGGCATAAACTACTCAACTTTATCGATGCTTATTTAGGGTATAACCAGATCAAGATGAAATCGAAATATTGGGAGAAGCATTTGTTTATTACAAGATGAGGTACCTACCATTACAATATTATGCCTTTTGGACTCAAAAATTCTGGAATAACGTACCAAAGGCTGGTGAACAAAGTATTCGAGGATTAAATCGGTAAAAATATGGAGGTGTTCGATGATGTTCTCACAAAGAGAAAAATGATCACCGACCACATCAGAGACTTGAGAGATACATTCGAATAGTTAGAGAAATATATAATGATGCTCAACCCGACAAAATATGTCATTGAATTAAAGGAATGGATTTTCCTAGGCTTCGTAGTCAATCAGAGGATAATTGAAACCAGCCCAGATAAAATTCAAGCACTGATGAACATGCAGTCCTCGACGAACAAAAAATAAGTGCATAGGCTAACTGTGCGAGTATTTGCGTTAAGCAAGTTTATTTCACGTGCTATAGACAAATGACTAACCTTTTTTAAGGTATTTTGAAAGACAATTGAATGGAACAACGAGTGTAAAGCCACATTCCTAGAATTGAAGAAACATTCAAATCCCCCACCCCTGCGTTTAGGACCTGTCCTAAGTGAGAAACTTTATCTGTACTTGGTTGTATCCAAATCAGCTATCATCAAGGCACTAGTCTGATAAGAAAACAGAGTGCAGAGACCTATTTACTATACCAAGAAAGCATACAGGGGGTAGATATCCGGTAACTAAGGCTAGAAAAGCTAGCGCTAGCCTTAGTTGAAGCTTCTCGAAGGATGAAGTTGTACTTTTAAACTCATAACATTATTGTCTATAGAGACATACCTCTACACCAAGTTGTTCACAAGCTTAATAAATTAGGTAGATTGATGGCTTGGGCCGTAGAAATGGAGAGTATGACATTTAGGATGAACCTAAGATGACCATCAAGGGACAAGCTGTGGCAAATTTTATAGCTGAATTTACTTACGAAAAGAAATAGACCGAGCAGACTTTTTGGGAAGAGAGCTCAGTCCCAGAGGAGACTAAGAAGATTTCTCTAGAAGTGCGATCGCCAGTCCATCCAATCGAGAAGGCTCCTACAGGAGATAACTTTACCATAAATCCTATCGACTAGACCACTGAGGTACCAGAGTCATCGGGCAGGCAGGAAGTAGTTGCTCATAATTCAGAGAAAATGAAGAAGATATTTAACCATGGTCATATGGTTGATGGTAATTTTATAGAAGAAATACCAATCTAAAAGATGTTTGTAGATGGATCATCCTATGCCACTAGTTGCAGAGCAAACCTAATAATCATAATGTCGAATGATATTGATGTGGAATACATTCTCAGGTTCTAATTGGAGGCCTTAAATAATGAAGTCGAATACGAAGCACTTATAACATGGTTTGTCTTGGCATCATCCCTTGGCACCAAAAAAATACAGGCACACATTGACACTCATCTCATGGTAAACCAAGTCTTAGGGGTGTACGAGGCAAGGGACAACTCCATGGAAAAATACCTTGCTAAAGCCAAGGGTTTGCTGTCAATATTTTGAGTTGTTAGGATAGTGAGAATTCTAAGGGCGAAGAATGCCTGAACGGATGCACTTTCTCAGCTTGCATTAGCCACGAGGAATCTCACCACCGAGCCTAAAAATCTAACGAAAATCGGAGGCGCTCATAGCCTTAAGTTCGTGGTCATAACTATATCACATTATTTTATGAGACTCCAACCGTTCACAGCTTGGCGTGGATAGACCTATGATCCTGGGGAATGACACTACCTATGATGTGATTGTCCAGTGTGACCTCCCATGACGAGCAACCTCCACCGATAGCATATATGCTAGGATGGGTATGTTTCACACAATATCATACACACAGATATATCACAGACATATACTGTTTTTAAACCCATATATATGTATATATAATCAATAATTCGGCTAACTGCGACTGTCACTCGAAGTACTAGACTAAACTCCCGAGTGTCAATCCCCACTCGCATTATTAAATAATCCCTTATTTAGTATTCCGAACACAGAACCATTCTTAACAAGATCATATTCTCCTTTTACCTAATTTCCATCCCAAATCCATTATTAAATTTCTCCTAGTACTATTCGTTCCAAACACTCTACATTTAACCCTGAATATAACCCAATCACCTCAAGATTCTTTTATATTTTAAAGTCATTTTCAGAAGTCCAAACTCTTTTACTGACATCCAAAACCAATCCAGAATATCCAGATTATCAAAACTCATTAAAACAAACACACTGGGTAACACTGGGAAGCCGAACTGGTTCGACCTGGGGAGCGAACCGGTTCGCAACTACTGTCAAGCCCAAAATGACGTAGTTTCGTCTGTTATGAAATCTGCCCATTATTTTTCACCTAATTCAGTCCCAATCACCATTTCAATCATTCTTATACACTACCCAGTCAATATAATTCATAAATTAACATGTTTTATATATTTTTAACTCCCCAAAAATTTCTTAACCCAAAGGATTGAATCATTAATCATCTAATTATTCTATACTTTTAATTCAATGATTAACACTTCAAGATCGTGTATTTTCGATTCACGAACATAACTAATTATGATCAATCCTATAAATATTTATGAAGATCCTACTTTTATCATGTGGGATTTATTCAACAATCTCATACACAAATTCACACTGCTTTTTTATGGAATCAATTTCTCAAAAATCCCATTTACATGCGAATCCCCACCCAAAAATAAATTTTTTGTAACCCTTAGAATGATATGAATTGAAACTACTACATATATAATTAAGAAATATAATTACTTACTTTAAAATTGTTCGTAGGGTCTTAATATTCCTTGTGTGTGATGAATTAAAGCTTGGAGTCCCCAAAATTTCTCCTTATTTGGCATCCTCTAGAGCTCTATCTTGATTTCCCCTTATTTTTCATCTCTTCCTTCTCTCTTAGGGATTTAGAATGATAAGGTGGTTACCTCCTTCCACTAACACTAATGTTTTATAAGCCTAATCCCAAAATTAGATTAGTATGCAAATATGAAATGATCCATATAACCTTAAGTGAGTCCCAACTATCTAAAAATCTCCCAGAACTCAATTACTACCCCCGAGTACTTAATTTTCACTATTTCAATCCATTCCAAATCAGCCGTGAACTCAAAATACCATCCATTTCACCAAATATTAGTATACTATCTTATTTCCAACATGACCCCACACGCGTGTCCCAAATAAGATCCTCTCGACCCGTCGCTTTTACCCACTCACGATGTGCTTTAAAATAATACAATTTCATTTACTTATCACACAGGCAAATATAATATTACACAATTAATTATAACAACACATACTTATTACTCAATTTCTTGCTAATTACTATTCACTCAATTTATTCCATTTTTTAATTTAATTAAATTACTTCGACACTTGTAATTTAAATATTCACCAAAATATGACGTGTTACATACTTCCCTTCTTGCAAAGGAATTTTTCCCCTGAAATTCAAATATATCCGATAATAATAACTTAAGATCCTTACACGCACTACATCTGAATGGATTCAAAGTCAACTCATGATAACATTTTGGTGCCCCCATTGTACCCTCCCTAGTGGTACCATCCTGATTAAAGGCCCACTCATTACGACCTAAGATTAGCAATGAGTTTACTCAACCCATTTCATATCGTTATAATCCATCATTCTTAAGGTCTTACTTATATAATGAAACACAAAACTATTGCCAATCCTCTAATAATGCTTCAAAAAAGACGAGCCTATACTTACTAGCTCTATCATCTGAATGTTGGAAAAGGCCCCACTTCCTTAGGTGCAAGTTTCCATGGTAGCCCAAATCCCATACTCCTTTTAATTGGAAAAAATACCCGCAACAATTCCTGACCACTCAAGGTAGTCTTTTAACTCTTCAGTTCGTGATGACGTAACTCTTACGACGTTTCTAATATATACAAAAATAACTTTGCTTAACTCAATCCCTGCCTATCGGCTCTAAATCACGTTTTTCCCGCGGAACTTGTTTATGTCCCCATTATTAACTTTCTCCTCTCAACTACCTTTGTGTCTATAATACGCATTTCTCATTTTCTTAAACCTTCTAGTCACTTTTCCTGTTTACTCCTCGATTTATGGGTAATACACCTTAATAAAATGTAAATCCTTCTCCACTACCTTATGATAACCCAACCATAGGTTGGACACAATGATCTTATTTTGATCTGTAATAATATTGGGGGGTGCTTCATGCCGACTCATTCTCTTCCTTCAATGCAATGTTTGGAACATTTCTCGACAGTGTAATTCACCCAAATTAAGAATAATTTATCCATCTCGGTCAACCAATTACACTAATCCCAAAAGGAAATATTTACTTTTTCGCGACGTTGGTAACCTAACAATGAACTTCATCAGTCTGCCTACCCATTTGTCACTTGAATCACCAAGTATTCTGAAATTTCTAGTTGAGTGCCTCGGACCAACCTTTCCCCCTCTCACGAGTGGTGCTTTTTGTGGAAAATTTCGTCATGTCTCACTCCACACTGATCCACAAGATCAACATCCCATGTTAAGTAGTACATCTTACTCTTTTTCTCAGGGTATACCAAAATCATGACCCATGTGTCTCCTTCAAAGATGTGCACTTCCTGCATCCGCCTCTTCGGTCAAATCAACATCCCATTTATGCGCAAGACACTCTCGGAACTTGGATGAGTACGACTCCGTTCTACTCCCCAAATTATTGGATTCTCCTTTTTCTAGAGATATCCCTCGCTTGTATCCCTACATTCTTTTAACCCATCTCTTATGTGATATCTCTCCTTACTATACACATATTTAGACTATCTTTCTCGTCAACGAGATTTAACCTATCTTACTTTTCCAATTTTGCTTCTAACTTACCCATACGCATATGTCTAACACATATATTTCCACATTTTCTTATGGCGAATGATACTAAAAATCCAACTAACTAGGGAACCCATATACCCTATATCATGTGCATATATGCACAATTATACCAAATGTAACATAATTATATCAAACTAGGTCTTGTATATTCGGTGTGTCTATACAATAAGGGTATACTCAATTACCCTAATAATCACAATTTAATTATTCTCGAGATTGCCCCCATTGATCCACTAGTGGTGCAAACATTCCTCAATGCTTCCTACACAACACTACTCAGATCCACTTGCCTTAAATCATAAAATAATACTCAACTCACAGTTTTTTCCACATACACGTGCAATAACTAAAGTACTAAGTCCATGCCATGATCACAACACATCTCCCAACTCTCGACTCTCACTAAGGTTCATGTGTGGGACGTCTTGCAAGAGAAATCTAAATAAGGAACCCCGGATACACTATTACCATGGATTCTTAGTCATTAAGATCTGTAGGCCCAAATTGCATGATCCAGGACACTCAAAACCTTATCCCCCGACTTGCAAGTCTAATCCCCATCTCCTAAATCTCCACATATAGAACACCTCCCTGTGAAAACCCCATATCTCTGGCTCCAGTGGCCATGTCGAGGTTTCCTTACTCTCTGGACCTAGTAACCTCAACCCTGATGGATAATCGTGTTATTTCCTTAGCTCCACTAGCCTTATGGAACACAATTATAACCCTAATGGCCTTGTTGGAATCCACATTCACTCAATCAAAATTACTTTGATCTGAATCTCTTAAACGATTACCTCTATTGGTTATCCCCTATGTGGTGTCCCACTAACACCAATATGTCTAGTCTTTCTCTGCTGGATAGAATCTCCAATTATCTTAACTCCATTCGCATGGAAGCATTGATATTAACCTTGTAAAAGTACATCATTGACAACATTAGCGTAAGTTGTCCAAGTCAGATTTCCCCCTCAATGCTGGTGTATTCTACCCGTGAGTCCATCATCAATTTAAGGAACTTTTTTCTCCTTTGTATGCACCTCGTTGGGTATAAAGTTTTATAAGAAAGCACATTCTTCATCATACTAAGTACAAAATTTCATTTGCATCTTTGTTCAAATAGAAAATAAAAGGATTTGCGGTTAAACATCACCACAGATTCCTCGATATTCATGGTATTTCTCTGCAGATGGGGTGATTAACTCCCATCACTACAACGCTACTCCTATGAGTTTTAAATCGCCTAAAATTAAATCCTGAGTGTCACTCTACTCCACCATTCATAATTGCCTTTGGATGTTCTCCTTCCATTGGCTAGATAACACTTCGCACTTTTCCCAAACTTTCGCGGATGGCCCTCTGAAATGCCCCTCCAACTTTCTCCCATACTAACTGCACTGAGTGAGTCTAAATTGGAACCGTCATCTGTTGTGGTGGTACTTGGGGAAACTGTTGTGCCCTAGTGGTCATCGATGCATTAACTACCTGAGCAACAATAGTAGTGACCTCTGCTGTGGTCACTGTCCCTTGAATATTCTGTGGCTCCGGCTGAGCCTCTCCCTCGGTAGTCCTCCCAATTGACCTTATTGGTCGTCCTATATCATTCAGCATACGAAGCCTAACCGAACCCATATATAATTATCGTCAACTATACGTAATAGCAGAAGAATGTAAATCGTAATATCAAGCAATAGTCCTAAGCATAGGGCTCCACATGAAAGAGAAAACAACACTGAAAATGTAATAAGGTGCACAGATCCTAAAGACTCTAGAACCTAATGCTATGATACCATATGTGACACGCCGCTTATTAAAATAATGGGTGGCCAGCCCCGACTAAAATAAAACAAAAGTCTCATATGGATCATTCTTAGCATCACTATCAAAATTCAATTAATTACTAACCACCTATTAGTTTAACAAGCTGTGCAAATTTTAATCTTAAAATTACCATACCAAATAAAACCATTCCACGTAACACTAGTAAATAATTTAATGCGGAGATAAATAAAACTAAGAACTAAATAAACCACCAATTATAAAAAATCCAATACAATCATCTGAGATGAAATAAATAAACTGAAATAAATAAATTTGATAGAAAGGGTGACATGCCCAATAGTATCTGAAAAAGGGAACCTAATCTAGATAGCAATAAATGAAGCGGCTATAAATCTACAAGCCTCCATATTAGCTACATGTATGTGTCCTTATAAAGAATAATCATCCTTGGCGTCCCTTTGGTTAAAAGTTTTTGGAAAATAGTTTGATAAGAGTTACAGCCCAAAACCTTTTAAAAACATGCAAGTAATTAAAATGCATTAATAAATATCTAGTATGACCTTCAATATTTAATCCAGTGTCTTACTCACGTGAGATAGTCCTCACTTCTCAACGATAGTGCGCACATAACATATGCTATTATCTTTCCTAGTTATTCTACCCCACCTAACTAGTCTTATCATTAATCTCAATATAAAGCACTACCCAACCTCGAGCATTGTTTATCTTTGATTTATAAATCGTTTTCTTCTTGACTTAATTATTTAGTCATTTTACCAATATTATTCATTCACATAAACTTACTCTAGTTATTAATAATATTCATAGTTCATGTCTTATGACCGTATATAATTTTCTACCTCTTTATATACGTATATACACATAGCAGTCTCAAGCTGTCCTCCGGAATGCATATAAATTGACGTTTCTAATATTTTCTAATTCGCCTATATATATATATATATATATATATAACCACAACCCCTCCGAGCCTTACCTCGCTGTATTGCAACCATCCCACCGATCATTACCTCGCTGTATGTAAATCTTTAGCATGCTATTAAGCTCCAATAATGTCCACCACGATGTAGGCAGCCGGGCCAAAATCGCATCACTGATCCTAAAAACGAATGAAAACCGAAGGCAATCATGGAATTAAGTCCAGGGTCGTAAAAATAGCACATTATTCTACGGGATTCCGAAACTACACAGCGTGGGCATGCATTGTAATGACCCCACTTTCATATACTCATATGTATATAATTTTTTTTACACTCATGTGTTACATACTATCTTATAAATGTCGTATTATTAGATATGTGGTATTATTGGATATCAATATAACAAACCCCATTTTCAAATATGAAGAATCAACTGTAAATTGGATCAAATCGAAGTCTTATGACATATCTTGAGGAATATAACAAGTTTTGGGTAGAAAATATAATTTTATGAAACTTTAGGGACTAAAATAAAAATATAAAAGGGCTATTTTGTAAATAAAATATTTTTAAGGACCTCTAAGAAATATTAAAAATATATAGTGTGAAATTACCAAAATACCCTTCATGTGTGAAATGGCCCTTATACCCTTATCACCTTTCCACCACGTGCTGGTCACCTCCACCTTACACATGTCATCTTCAGAGAGAAAGTTAAAACACATGTCATCATTTGGTGATATTAACACTGCAAGACCACTCTGGAATGCGACACCTCGGCGTTGAATCACCATTACAAAAAGGCTAGTCATTAGACACGTGTCAACACTGTAATACTTTTGAAAACCTATAAATAGGGCCTTAGGCTTCATTTTAAACTCACACCAATTCCTTGAGAATTATAGTAAGAAAGAGTGATAGAAAGCTTGGGAAATATCTTAAGAAGGAGTTATATAATTTCGAAGAAAGAATTCATTTCATAGGTATGATTTTATTTAAACGTTATAATACATTTTTGTAGTTTTAATTTCATATTTTATAGCTTTACTTAGTAGTTATGCTGGTAAAATTCACTAAAGACTTCACTAATCAAAACTTAAAATTTGGAAACAATCTAAGTTGATTTTATTTTCAAAATATGTTAACTTGTTTGGAAAATATATATACACTTTTTAAAATGATTTTTGTAAGCAATTTCTCGTTATTATGGAATCTCATTTAAGTAATTCCAAAGTGAGTCCGGGTGAAATTCTGTCTATTTGAGATGGTATTTAAGTGGTGCCCCTATGACCCTCCATCTCTACTGGGAATAAATCCAAAAATGTTCTGTCTAGATGAGATCGTATTTAAGTGGTGTCCCTGTGACCCTCCATCTCTACTGGGAACCGACTGATTAGGAAGAACTATGGATTGAGTTCTTTAAATACAATGAATGAATATTAAAAATTGAGAAAATGGTTTTAGTAACCTTTTTCAGCAAGATATTTTAGGATTAAAACACAATATTTAGAATTGGGCTTTATTTAGAATATGTAATTTAACCTTTATTGTATTTGTTAGATTAACGTGTGATCCAAGAGTCAATATCTATATTTTCGAGCCTCTATTTTAGGTGAGTACTCTATGTCATTTCTTGCACATTTCAAATATATGATATTATGCAAAACTATGTATTTTGTGAACTGCTTTTATTCTCAAACTACATCTGATACCGATGATTGATTCATTTGTGATATGTTTATATCTGTCCATATATACATACTGATTGAAATGAGTACTGAAAATGAGATTGAATATTGGAAATAAGATTCGGCCTAAGGGACCTCTCTTACTGACTGACCTTCCCAGCTAGGTTATCGCTGGTGTGCCCTAAATCAGGCGTTGTGACGAACTCGTTCGATTGAGCCTCAACTACTGGGGTATAATACGGTAAAAGAACACGGTATTAGAGTGTACTTGGCCATTAAAATGATATGATTGAAAGAAAAAGATATCACATTTGATTTGTTGTATTTTTCTTATTCTGAGCTATCCAATTGTGATATATATACAATGATTTCAAAATATATATCTATTGACTGTAAGTTCCTATCCATATATGTATATGCCTTCTCTTTTGACTTGAATAGGTATCTATTTTCTGAAAACCTTAGAATGTTGGGAGATTAAATCTTATTCAGCTTTTAGCTGACGTTGTATAAATAACGATTTTTCAGGAAATAATTAGACTGTAGGATGGAGTGTAGAAGGACTATGTTGAAGATCTAGCTTAAGGAGCTCTTTTGTTATAGTTTTAAATATAACTTTTGTTTTTAGGAGATAGAGCATGTTTGGCTCTTTAGTAATAAGTTTTTAATTTTGGCATAAGTTGTAATCCGTTCATACTTTAATATATACGAAGTTCCCTTTTAGAAAGCTCTGATGACGTAATTCCATTTTTCCAATAGTTTACGATTAATGACCATGTGAATGTATTTCCGTTGCATTTATTTTAAGAAATATTTTAAGGCCATATCATTGAATGCCTTGGTGGCATGTCAAGATTCTCATTCCCTACTACTATTGGGTTGGGTTCGTGACAGAGGTGGTATCAGAGCATAGGTTATGAACCCGTAGACTAATGAACATAGGTTTCGAACGTTATATATTTCATGTTTCCATCCATAGGAGATAGTATTAAATATTTGAATTATGTGATAACACCCCTATGTGTTATATTATTTATAATTGGTATTTTAGTTTTCAATATTGATATAGTATAGTAGATCTTACGTTTTGCCATGACTGTAGAAAATGACCAAGAGAAGATCATCTATGGGAACTAGTGATTCGAGTATTGATGGACTGGAAGGTGCATACAAGGCGATCAAAAGTGTAGTAAAGATTATGGAGCATCAGGTAAATAATGGAGTACCAAGGAATCCTGAACTAAGTAAATGTATTATTGAACAGTTCAAGAAGTTTATTCCTCCATATTTTAAAGGTACTATTAACCCCACCGAAGCAGAAAGTTGGGTGATGCAAATAGAAAAGATACTCGATGTTCTTAAGTGTACTGATGAACAAAGAGTATCATTTATAACATTTATGTTAGAAGGTGAAGATGAACATTGGTGGAGAATGACTAAGAGAATATACGCGGAAAGGAATAATACCATAGGTTGGAATGATTTCCTAGTGATATGTTACGAGAAATACTTTCCTAAAATGGTACAAGACCAAAAAACAACCGACTTCATGAGCTTAGTTCAAGGAAATATGACGATTAGTCAATACGAGGCAAAATTTACCAAGTTATCCCGTTTTGCACATCATGTTGTGACAACTGATGTTTTAAAGGCCAAGAAGTTTGAACGTGGGTTAAGGTTGAATATTCGTAGTCGAATTTCCATCCTGAAGTTGACATCATATACTGACGTGGTGACTAGAGCAACGATAGCTGAGAAGGACAGTGATAATCAAATTAGAGAAGGGAAGAGGAAGTTTGGGGAACAAAGAGGAAGGAACCCCAATAATAAACCCTTTAGGACTATACCCAATACAGGGCAACCTTTTGTGAACAAACCCTTTAATGATGATAGATGCCAACGATGTGATAATATTCATAGAGGGCAACCATGTTACTTGGAAACAGGAAATTGCTTTGGGTATGGACAAAAGGGACATAAAATGAGAGATTGCCCTAATAAAGGTATGGCGCCAACAAAGACTTTTAAAGACAATAAGGAACATGGAAGACAAGGTAGAATTTTTAATCTTTCTGATGCAAAGGCTTCTAATGTAGTAGTGTCAGGTATACTTTCTATATGCGCACAATCTTTTCAAGTTTTAATAGATCCTGGTTCTACCCATTCATTTGTGTCTTTACATTTTGTTAATCGCTTTCCTAATATTCCTAAACTCTTGAATCATAAGATACACGTTTCTACTCCTTCTAGTGATTTATTGATGGGTACATTCATATATAAATCTTGCCCTATAGATGTCAGTAGTCATAAACTATTTGTCGATTTGATAGTTTTAGACATAAGAGATTTTGAAGTCATTTTGGGGATGTATTGGTTAGCATCATATCATGCTAATGTAGATTGTTTTGAGAAGATAGTTACTTTCCAAATTCCTAACCAACCAAAATTCAGTTTTGAAGGAACTGGCATCCTATCTCCCATGTGTATTATCTCTGCAATGCAAGCCTATAATTTTCTTAAGAAAGGATGTGAAGGATTTATTGCAAGTATTATTGATTTACAAATGAAAGAGCCTAGTTTAGAAGACATCCCTATAGCTAAACATTTTCCAGATATTTTTCCGGATGATTTATCGAGTCTACCTCCTAGTAGAGAAATAGAGTTTACGATTGACCTTATTCCTGGAGCTATATCAATCTCAAAATCACCTTATCGCATGACATCTTTAGAATTAAGAGAATTAAAAGTTTAATTACAAGATTTGTTAGACAAGGGTTTTATTTGACCAAGTATATCCCCTTGGGGTGCTTCAGTGTTATTTGTTAAAAAGAAGGATGGGACGATGAGGTTATGTATAGATTACCGTGAACTGAACAAGGTAACCATTAAGAATAAATACCCCTACCTCGTATAGATGATTTCTTTGATCAACTAAAAGGTGCGCAAGTATTTTCTAAGATTGACCTTAGGTCAGTCTATCAACAACTGAAAATTAAGGAAGATGATATTTCAAAATTAGCTTTTCGTACCAGATATGGTCACTATGAATTTCTTGTGATGCCATTTGGACTTATAAATGCACCAGCTATTTTTATGGATATGATGAATAGAGTGTTTTGGAAATATTTGGATCAATGTGTGGTTGTTTTCATTGATGACATCCTTATATATTCTAAGAGTATTGAAGAACACGAGAAGCATTTAGAGATAGTATTACAAATCCTTAGGAAGGAGAAGTTATATGAAAAATTAAAGAAGTGTGAGTTTTGGTTGCCTAGCGTTTCTTTTCTTGGACATGTCATTTCCAAGGAGAGAGTGTCGGTTGACCCTTAAAAGATCGAGGCTATATAGATTGTCCGAGACCAACTAATGTAACAGAGATTCGTAGTTTCCTTGGATTAACAGGTTATTATCGAAGATTTGTTGAAGGATTTTCTAGCATTGCCAAACCTCTATCTAGGTTAACACAAAAGAAGGTAAAATATGAATGGTCTGAGGAAGTTGAGAATAGTTTTCAAGAACTTAAGAATCGATTAGTAACTGCCCCAATTTTGACTATTCCTTCAGGAACAGGAGGATTGGTGATTTATAGTGATGCTTCAAAAAATGGTTTGGGATATGTGCTAATGCAAAATGGAAAAGTAGTAGCTTATGCCTCAAGACAATTAAAACCACATGAACAGAATTATCCAACCCATGACTTAGAATTAACTACTATAATTTTTGCTCTTAAGATTTGGAGACACTATTTATATGGTGAGACTTGTGAGGTTTATACCGATCATAAGAGTTTGAAATATATATTTACTTAGAAAGAATTGAACATGAGACAAAGGAGGTGGTTATAATTGATGAAGGATTATGATTTAAATATTCATTATCACCTAGGAAAGCAAATATAGTAGATGGTGCTTTAAGTAGGAAGTCTACAATAAATTTAGCATGTCTCATTAAAAATTAAGAACCTTTGTTAAGGGATTTGAGAAGTATGAAAATAGATGTACATATTTATAGCAAAGGAAGAATAATCGCAACCTTACAAATACAACCCACGTTGATGGAAAAGATCAAAATTGCACAAGTAAATGACCCACAACTGAAGAAGATCAGAGAAGAGGTTATTGAAGGAAAGAGAATTGAATTTGCAATACAGGATGATATATTGAAGTTTGGAAATAGAGCGTGTGTTCCACGGGATTCCCAACTAAAGAGGCAAATTTTAGAGGAAACTCATTGCTCAACATTTACGTTTCATCCTGGAAATACCAAGATGTATAGAGATCTTCGAGAAGTGTTTTGGTGGAACAATATGAAAAGGGAGATAGCAGAATTTTTATCTCACTGTTTGGTTTGTCAACAAGTAAAAGGTGAACACCAGAAACCATCAGTATTATTACAACCTCTACCTATCCCTGAATGGAAACGGGAGAATATTACCATGGATTTTGTGACGGGTTTAGCAAGGAGTTCAAATGGTAATGATTCTATTTGGGTGATTATTGATAGGTTAACTAAATCTGTTCATTTTCTTGCCATTAAGATTACCCAGTCATTAGAAAAGTTAGCCAAGTTGTATGTGCGAGAAATTATTAGGCTTCATGGGACCCCAATTTCAATTGTTTTTTATCGTGACCCTATATTCATTTCTCGATTCTGGAAAATCCTACAAGCAGCCATGGGAACAAAATTGAATTTCATCACCGCTTTTCATCCTCAAATTGATGGAAAATATGAGAGAACCATTCAAACCTTAGAGGATAAGCTTAGGGCTTGTGTACTTGATTTGAAGGGGAATTGGGATGATCATTTACCATTAGTGGAGTTTGCCTATAATAATAGTCATCAAACAAGTATTCAAATGGCTCCATATGAAGCACTATATGGTAGAAGGTGTCGTTCTCCCTCATGGTGAGTAGAAGTTGGAGAAAGAAAATTGTTGGGACCAGAATTGATTCAAATCATAACAGAGAAAGTGAAATTGATACAAGACCGACTTCGAATCGCTCAAAGCCATCAAAAGAGTTATTTTGACAATCGACACCGACATTTAGAATTCCAAAAAGGAGATTATGTGTTCTTGCGAGGATCACCTTCAAAGGGAGTAATACGATTCAGGAAGAAAGGGAAGTTGATCCCAAGATATATAGGACCTTTTGAAATACTTGAAAAGTAGGAGTTGCGGCGTATAAAATAGCCTTATCACCTGAACTCTCTAGTGTACATAATGTGTTTCATGTATTAATGATAAAGAAATATGTCCCAGATCTAAAACATATCTTAAGTCACGAACCTCTTCAAGTTAGAGAAGATTTGTCATACATTGAGCATCCGGTAGAAATTTTAGACCATAAAGATCAAATATTACGGACGGAGATAATTCCACTAGTCAAAGTATTATGGCAAAATCATTCATTTGAAGAAGCAACATGGGAACGAGAAGATGAAGTAAAGGAGATATATCCATACTTGTTTGTAAATTAATATGAGTCAAGTTTGGGGACCAAACTTTTTATAAGGAGGGTAGGATGTAATGACCCCACTTTTATATACTCATATGTATATAGTTTGTTTTTATGCTCATGTGTTACTTACTATCTTATAAATGTTGTATTATTAGATATGTGGTATTATTAACTATCAATATAACAAACCCCATTTTCAAATATGAAGAATCAACTATAAATTGGATCAAATCGAAGTCTTATGACATATCTTGAGGTATATAACAAGTTTCGGGGTAGAAAATATAATTTTGTGAAACTTTAGGGACTAAAATAAAAATATAAAAGGGCCATTTTGTAAATAAAATATTTTTAAGAACCTCTCAGAAATATTGAAAATATATAGTGTGAAATTACCAAAATACCCTTCATGTGTGAAATGACCCTTATACCCTTATCACCTTTCCACCACGCGCTGGTCACCTCCACCTTACACATGTCGTCTTCAGAGAGAAAGTTAAAACACGTGTAATCATCTGGTGATATTAACACTGCAAGACCACTCCGGAATGCGACACCTCGGCGTTGAATCACCATTGCAAAAAGGCTAGTCATTAGACACGTGTCAACACCGTAATACTTTTAGAAACCTATAAATAGGGCCTTAGGGTTCATTTGAAACTCACACCAATTCCTTGAGAATTATAGCAAGAAAGAGTGATAGAAAGCTTGAGAAATATCTTAAGAAGGAGTTCTATAATTTCGAAGAAAGAATTCATTTCGTAGGTATGATTTTATTTAAATGTTATAATGCATTTTTGTAGTTTTAATTTTGTATTTTATAGCTTTACGTAGTAGTTATGCTGGTAAAATACACTAAAGACTTACTAATCAAAACTTAAAATTTGGAAACAATATAAATTGATTTTATTTTCAAAATATGTTAACTTGTTTGAAAAATATATATACGCTTTTTAAAATGAATTTTGTAAGCAATTTCTCATTATTATGGAATCTCATTTAAGTAATTCCAAAGTCAGTCCTGGTGAAATTCTGTCTAGTTGAGATGGTATTTAAGTGGTGCCCCTATGACCCTCCATCTCTACTGGGAATAAATCCAAAAATGTTCTGTCTAGATGAGATGGTATTTAAGTGGTGCCCCTGTGACCCTCCATCTCTACTGGGAACCGGCTGATTAGGAAGAACTATGGATTGAATTCTTTAAATACAATGAATGAATATTAAAAATTGAGAAAATTATTTTAGTTACCTTTTTCAGCAAGATATTTTTGGATTAAAACACAATATTTAGAATTGGGCTTTATTTAGAATATGTAATTAAACCTTTATTGTATTTATTAGATTAACGTGTGATCCAAGACTCAATATCTATATTTTCGAGCCTCTATTTTATGTGAGTACTCTATGTCATTTCTTGCACATTTCAAATATATGATGTTATGCAAAAATATGTATTTTGTGAACTGCTTTTATTCTCGAAATGCATCTGATACAGATGATTGATTCATTTGTGATATGTTTATATCTCTCTATATAGACATACTGATTGAAATGAGTATTGAAAAGGAGATTGAATATTGAAAATAAGATTCGGCCTAAGGGACCTCTCTTACTGACTGACCTTCCCAGCTGGGTTATCGCTAGTGTGCCCTAAATAAGGCGTTGTGACGAACTAGTTCGATTGACCCTCCACTACCGAGGTATAATACGGTAGAAGAACACGGTATTAGAGTGTACTTGGCCATTAAAATGATATGATTGAAAGAAAAAGATATCACATTTGATTTGTTGTATTCTTCTTATTCTGAGCTATCCAATTGTGATATATATACTATGATTTCAAAATATATATCTATTTACTGTAAGTTCCTATCCATATATGTATATGCCTTCTCTTTTGACTTGAATAGGTATCTATTTTCTGAAAACCATGGAATGTCTGGAGATTAAATCTTATTCAGCTTTTAGCTGACGTTGTATAAATAACGATTTTTCAGGAAATAATTAGACTAGAGGATGGAGTGTAGAAGGACCATGTTGAAGTTCTAGCTTAAGGAGCTCTTTTTTTATACTTTTAAATATAACATTTGTTTTTAGGAGATAGAGCATGTTTGGCTCTTAAGTAATAATTTTTTAATTTTGGCATAAGTTGTAAGCTGTTCATACTTTAATATATACGAAGTTCCCTTTTAGAAAGCTCTGATGATGTAATTCTATTTTTTTCAATAGTTTACGGTTCATGACCATGTGAATGTATTTCCGTTGCATTTATTTTAAGAAATATTTTAAGGCCATAACATTGAATGCCTTGGTGGCATGTCAAGATTCTCATTCCCTTCTACTATTGGGTTGGGGTCGTGACATGCATAGACCAATGACACTGGGGAATGGTACTACCTCTGTTGTGATTTGCCAAAATGACCTCCCATGGACACAACCTCCATCGATAGCATATTTCCAAGGATGGGTATGTTTCATTCAATATCATGCACACAAATATATCACATTCATATACTGTCTCTAGTATATATATTTTATCAATAATTCGGCTAACCGTGCCTGTCACTCGCAACACTACCCTAAACTCCCGAGTGTCAATCCCCACTCGCATTATTTAATGATCCCTTATATAGTATTCCGAACACATAACCATTCTCAATCAGTCTGTATTCCATTTTTATCAAATTTCCATCCCTAATTCATTATTAAATTTCCCCGAGTACTATTCATCCCAAATACTCTACACTTAACCCCGAATATAACCCAATCACCTCAAGGTATTTTTCTAATTCTAAAGTCATTTTCAGAAGTCCAAACTCTTTTACGAACCTCCCAAACCACTCTGGAATTTCTTGATTATCAAAACTCATTAAAAACACACACTAGGAATCACTGGGAAGCCGAACCGGTTCGGCCTCGAGAGTGAACCGGTTTGCTTTTGCTATCAAGCCCAATATGACGTAGTTTTATCTATTACGAAATCTGCCCATTATTTTTTCACCCAGTTCAGTCACAATCACCCTTTCAATCATCCTTTTACACTACCCAATCAATATAATTCATAAAGGAACCTCCTTTATGTATTTTTAACACCCAAAAATCATCTTAACCCAAAGGATTGAATCATTAATCGTCCAATTATTCCATACTTTTAATTTTTATTGATTAACACCTGAAGATCATGTATTTTGGATTCAAGAACATAACTAAATATGATAAATCCTATAAATCTTTATCAGTATCCCACTTTTATCATGTGGGATTCATTCAATAATCTCATATACAAATTTAACCCTTTTTTTATGGAATCAATTTCTCAAAAACCATATATACATGCAAATCTCCAGCTATAAATTAATTTTCATAACACCTATTATGATATGAATTGAAACTACTACATATATAATTAAGCATGATAATTGCTTGCCTTAAAGTTATTCGTAAGGTCTGAATCTTCCTTGTTGTGATGAATTAAAGCTAGGAGTCCTTGAAATATCTCCTAATTTGGCCTCCTCTAGATCTCTCTCTTGATTCCCCTTCTTTTTCCTCTCTTCCTTATCTCTTAGGGATTTATAATAATAAGGTGGCTTCCTCCTACCACTAATCCTAATATTTTATAAGCCTAATTCCGAAATTAGGTTAATATGCTAATATAAAATGACCTGTATACTCTTAAGTGAGTCCCAACTAGTCTAAAAAGCCCCCAGAACCGAATTACTATCTCAAGTACTTAATTTTGACTATTTCAACCCATTTCGGATCAACCGTGCACTCAAAATCACCATCCGAGTCATTAAACATCAATATTCTATCTTTTTCCGAGCACGACCCCACACGCGCATCCCGAATAAGATCCCGTCGACCCATCGCTTTTACCCATTCACGATGTGCTATAAAACAATACAATTTCATTTACTTATCACACAGGCAAATATAATATTGCACAATTAATTATAACAAAACATAATTATTGCTCCATTTCTCTCTTATTACTGTTCATTCAATGCGTTCCATTTTTCAATTTAATTAAATTACCACAACACGTGTAATTTAAATATTCCTAATAATACGGGGTGTCATAACACCCTCATTTTGGTTGGCAGGCTTGGATTTCTTGAGACCTTTCAGTTCAACCCATAAAAGCATTATTTTCCTACTCAAGCATTGTGGCGACTTCTCTCGCACCGGTCAGTTCAGTAGTGAGAATGAACTTTTTCTTAGAATAAGTTGGTGCCAAAGAAAGTATCTTCTCATCAAACCCACTATTCTTTTTTAGGTCGGCCAACTTATTCTCATGATCAGCTTGAAGCTTTCCATTGATTCCTTATGGCTCTTTTGTGTAACAAAGATTATGTCATGGTAGGCAGCGTTATCCACAACTGCTTGATGAAAAAGATGATGCATATTTAAGTATGATTATTTGGACAGGGAATATGCATCATGTCCAAGTATCTCCTCAACCTCATCTTCATCGATCTCACCATGACCACCATTGAATAACAGACTACGTATTTGTTTAGAGTCGCTCTGGACATTTACCATAGATTCCAGTCTTGTGTAAAACTGAAAAGAGAGTGGTGAGATATAAGTATTTATCGAGAAAAAGAACTGGTAAGAATCTAATCGGAGCAACTATATACGGAATCAAAATTTCTTTAAGTACTTAATCTGTACAGAAGCGTTGGCAAAGGCCTTTTCTCAACCCTATATGAAGTCCTCTTCCTTATCTTTGGTAGCAACTGCCAAAGCTTTCTCGACCTTGGTCTTTGCTAGATTTGTAGCTGTTTTGGCATCCTTAGCCTCCTTTTTAGATTTTTTGGTAGCAGCAACAACATTATCCGCCACTAACTTCTCCTCTTCCAGGTCATGAAAACCCTTCTCCAACCTTCCATTCTCTCTCATATTGTAGCTCATTGAAGGCGACCTCAACGTTAGAGGATGATTCATGTATCATGATGATTCCTTTGTGTTATCATTCCATCTCAGGATCTAGTAATAATGAACCAAGAACTGCAAAGACGAACAGAAAAAGGATGACATTAAAATAGGAATGGGAAAAGTATAAATGAAAATTAAAAGTGAGCTAATAACTTATAAGGGCCAAATTATAATTCACGTAGTCTAGTAACCTTGAGCGGGGAAGGGAAGATGTATCTTATTGATTAGCAGGAAGGAGTCCAGAACCTATTAAGTGGCGAGCAAGCTAAAGGAAAGCTACAATGAACTAGGTAACACCCTTGTCTTTATTAGCAACTTCTTTTCTAACAATCTTAGCTGGAGGAGGTGGATCCTTCTTTTCTCTCTTAGACGAGAGCTCATGGTTCTTCACATGAGAAGTATCCAAAATTAGGGGTCGCTGGAACCTCTAACTTCAGACCTTTTGCTTGCTAGATGAGAAAGTAGGGGATGCCTCGCATTATGAGAATGCTATGGGAAGTTCAAATAAACACAAGTTCAATATTTTTATATTTTCCAATTTTAATGATTAAACTAAATTCACCTAATTAATTTAGCATCGATTAAACGTTTCTTGTGAAAACAGATTCTACATAAAGATCCATCTAGGTGATAGAAGATAAATTAAATAAATCAAACCACAAGAACACGTCGACGTACAAGAAAACCACTAAGGGAAAAAATCTTGGACGACCCATGATAAGCACCCAAAAGTGTACATTTTATATCCCGAATAAACATATTTTAGTTGCTAATTCTCGGCAATGTTGGCCTTATGCACTTTATTGTCTATTTTGTAGGTCGAATGCACATTGCGGTGTTCAAACGCGTATTTCAAGGCAATTGTGAGAATTATGGAGCTAATTACCCTTGTCCCGTATCCTAGCCTACCTATACCTATCCCGAATCGTGTGTGTTTAGTTTGTCCCATTTTATTTTATTTGTGTCATTTTATTTTCGGGGTATATTTTATTATTTTGTTTTATTGAGTCATCTATATATTTTTAGGATTTTTATATTTTCTTTTATTTTCTTATTTTTAGTTAGTTTATTATTATTTCATTTTTTATTATTTTTAAAGTTTTTATTCTAGTCGTGTTTAGTTTTTTTAGAGTTTGTATAGTGTGTCGTGTCATTTTTATTTTAGTTGATTTTTATTTTTTTTAGTTTAGTTAAATTTTTATTATTAATTTTTTTAGGGGTCATAAGTTAAACACACACACAACCCCTCACACCCAATTACTACACACTCACCCACACTACAAAACACTCCCTCACCCATACACCAACTCTTCTACACCCTCACCCACCTAATCAATGCCACCACCATCTTCTTCAACCTCTCACCCTCTCTCTCTTCTCTCTCACACCCACCTCCATTAATTTCTACTAAACCAACACCACTCCTCACCTTCTCACCACCTCTCAACACCAAAACCCGATTCCCAAACCAGCAACCCAAAATATTTTCCCTGAACTAACCCATCGCTGTCCCCTCACCGCCCGGAGATACCCGTCGGCAGCCCCAAAACCTCCTCTCGCCAGCGTCCCAAACCCGCCCACCTGCGGCGAGACCAAACCCCCATCAGACTTCAACCCCAGCCTAACCCCCCCGCCGACGACCTCCCTCCTGCCGGTAGCGAAACCCCTTCATCATTTAACCCAAATCCCCAGACCACCACCGACGACCCTCTTCTCCAAATCGGCGACCTCCAACCCACCGGAATCACTCCAGCTCAACCCTGTCACCAATTCTGATCTGGAACCCCCTTAGCCTCCCATCTCCAGCACCCGCTGCCTACCCGTGCCGGTGATCCACATGAACCGCTGTCGAACCCGCGAGCCTGACCCCTGTTCCATTTACCCGACCTTAGCCTAACTCTCAAAACCCATATCCACCCTAGCCCACAAACCCATAAACCCATAAACCCATTTCCCTTTTATCCTCATTTTTAACCCAAAGCCAAACCCACAATTTTACCACCTACCAAAAACCAACCAAAACCAAAGACAAAAATAAATTAAACCCACATGCGTTTCAATTGCTACTTCTCTCATTTTCCCATAATAGCCTCCTTACCCATTTACCAAAACACCCTCTTAATAAAACAGATTGTTACCTCACCTCTTACCCATGCACATGTGTGCATAAATCCCTAAATACTCTCACTTCAACACCTTACACACCTCTTACACATTAAACCTACCCAAATTACCCCCATACTCCATGCCTACTATAAAAAGAAGATGAAGATCAGTTTTAAGAAAAAAGGCTAGAAACCCCATCTAGGGTTTTAGAGAGAGAAATACCATTTTAGTGTAGTTTTTTATATTAGAATTTTTTGTTTTTTTAGATAGTGAGGGAAAAATAAATTGTTGTGAGGATTAATTTGAGTGAAATTTTGATGTAATTTTGTTTGGATAATTCAAATTGAGGGATGTTAATTTCATCTCATGGATTGAAGTTCAATTAAGCATCAAGAGATTGGGTTTGATTGTTCTCTTCTCTTCTCATTTATTTTATGCCTTTGATTATTAATTTGTCAAATTTCATACCATGTTAGGCTAAATCCCCTTTCAAGGGGTGGGGTGAACGCTTATTTGATGTTATTTTAATTTAATTAGTTTGATTACTTGAAAATTCCCTTTGAATATTAATTTTGATCCCTCACCCTTAAATTTACGCCTCGAGAGGGGGTAAATTATTTTTGAGAGAAGATCGAAATTATAGTTATAATACCCATTTTATATTTGAACTAGAGATAGGAGTTTCTTAAGTGGGGTATTATTCCTAGGATTTGAACTCTAAAATTCATTTTCTAGATTTACATAAATTTTAATCGATCGATCCTAGCGAGTGATTAATTAAAAGGAGTGTAGATCTATTTTTCTAGCTATTTTTCTAGAGTTGTGGAGTGTTAAACTAAATATTCTAAAAGGTTGCTATAAAATTCCATTTGCAATGAGAGTTTATTTGTAATTTTGATATTAATTTGGGAGAATTCAATTAAGTAAATTAATTAGTTTGAATAGCTAAAATTTGTGGTGTAATCCCACTCCTTGATTGCTCTCACATTTATTTACCTCCCTTTATCTCTTATTTTTGTGTTAGACTTTATTTTTCATTTTAGTCACTTTTTAGTTAATTGTTTAGATCTTTGATTTAGTTTAGTGCTATTTCACCATCACTCCTAAAAATTGTTTTAATATTGAAAAACCTAAAAAAAATTAGAAAAAGAAAAATTCCAAAAAGAAAATAAAAATTGAATTACAATTGAGTTTGTCTCTAGATTACCCCCTTGATGTGGATTGATACCCTTACTTACCTCTACACTTTAGTTTGTTATGTTTTGTAGGTATTTGAGGATTTTGATTAGAGGATCTTTTCAAGCAACGACGACTAAATATACCGAAAAGTTCTTTCTATCAATCCAGCCAAACAATCACTATGACACGAAAATTACAAAGTAAGAATACAGCCTTACTCAATGACTCGATCCCCCACAAGACTTGACGCCTCTTATTCTTTTCAATCTCTCCTCCATAGTGTAACATAGAGTTCACCGCTTCTTCACCACAATCAACATGTACGGAGTCCACTGCAGAAAAACGGGTTCTTCTTGTGATGGAAGAAATAAACAAGGTGCCAAAATAAGATCCCAAAGTATATGAGTTATGAATATTGGATCTTGTAAACAAAAGGGTGAAGCTTTTGGAGTTGGAACTTTTGAAATAGGTTTGCTTTACATTTTCGTCAAAACTTCATCTCTCAAATAGAAAAACTGAGTCTGGAAACATTTTATATAAAAGTTAAGGAGACGTGTCATTCGAACAATTTTGAGTTGTCATTCGAATAGGATAAAGATCTCGTTTGAACGAGATTTTATCTTGCTTCTAACAACGCCAACAAAATCAAAACAGTACCCTCCATTTGATGCTTGTTACAAAGCATACTTTGAACGACCTAAGCATGTCATTGGAACAAAGAAAATGAATTTTAAATATCCACCTACAATAAACTCAGAAAGCATATTTTTGAAAAAAATAAGTTCCAAACAGTTTTAAAAGCAGAACACCCTTAATAAAAACCGACAAAGACTCATAAAGCAATTTATGTTCATACTTATGTGATCCTAGGCATACGTGAAGACAAACGTGGCATGGTAAACACGGCTTATAATATGCATTCTTTGAATCTTTGTCGCTACGTCTTCATCAAACAATGTCATCATGGTATCATCAACTCAAAGGCTATCCTATGACTCAAACATTTTGTCCAGAATTAAGCCAATTACGAACAAATTGACTTGATTGGAAATTTGTCCTTAAAAATCTCCCCTCCTACTATTCCAGGCCCAAACAAAATCCTTTGGGTTGTCAAGTTTTCTAAAAAGACTCATGCCCTAATCCGAAAAAGGAAAAAATACAAACACCCGACAGACATGTAAGCATGAGTAGCTTTGCATTGCTTGAAAACTTTTCCACACAATACATTCAACCTGTAATCCTGCACACTTAAACAAACCTTCAAATGCAAGGGGAATATAATAAGTATAAATCCACAAATGAATAAACATCTAACAGTGTCTAAATAATCTCAACCTAGGTAAGATGTCTTCCCCTAAGATAAATATATCCTAATCATGTAAAGGAAATATACAATTTCTCCCCTGTAATACCCCGTATTTTCATGGCTTTTAAATTTAAGGATTTATTAAATTTAATTGAGATAAATTAATTTAATTTTAATCCGAAATGTTGTTTTATATATTTACTAGCGTGACAAGAGTTAGTAATTATTGGGAATATATTATTTGTTGCATATTACTGGATGAGTATAGTAATATATGAGATTTATTTTTATAATATTGTCACGTGTGAATAAAATGACAATTGTGGAAATTTAAGTCGGGACGCGCCTGTGTCGTGTCGGGACTAAATGTGGATTAATAAAAGTGAATATTTTATAGGTTGTTTGTATGATCGTTTTGAGTGCGCCAACGCGTCCGGAAGGGTCTAGATAGTCAGAAAAGTATACCCGGGGGTTTGATTTGGGTCTCGGGGCATTTTTAGGCCCAATTAGTACCCCAGGAGGGCATTTTAATCATTTTGTATTTTTGGGTAATTAAACCCACGAAAATTAAAGGGGTTATATCAGATGTTTAGGTTATCTCCTAGGGTTAGATAACTCAAAACACTAGAACGGCCATTGGAGAGGAGAGGAGAGAGCTCTCAAGGCCTTTCAAGGCTCAAAACTCATCCATTTACACCGCCGCCACCGCCAACGCGTAGATCGTGAGACGGGGAACGTAACCACACCAAATTCAACACCAAACCAGATTTTTGAAAATCCCAGGAAAGTGTTTATCTTGCTTATTTCGTTGATGCATCATCCATATTAGCTTAGGAGTTATTAGGATGAGATTTATGGAAGAAAAACCCAATTTGAGAAGGGAAATTTTCATGTAGTGATGATTTATATGATATTCTGGAAACCCTTTGTCATGTAAAGGATTAAGAGTTTGATTAAGAAAAGAGTTCTAATCAGATACAAACACTAAAACATTTATTCCGGACGATCGGACCGTTGGAATTTGATGAAATTTTACAGAGAATTAGCTGAAGACGAGAGGAAGCTACAAAAAGAAATTCAGCTCGATCGGACTGTTCAATATTTTTTAATATTTTTTTTTGCTAGACACTTTTATGTTTTGAGGACTCTTAGAGATAATAAAAAAATTCAATTAAAACTCCATTTTAATTCCGATTTCGAAACCGTTTGAAATTCTCATCTTTGAAAATAAAATTCAAAATCCTTTAATGTAAGGCGAAATCTATATTTTTGGGATATTTTGCATAAGGGATAATGTAAGTATATATTAAAGGGGAGAGACACATAAGAAAGAGTTACGTTGGAACATAAATGGATATCTACTGAATTGTACATTTGGAAGAATAGAGTCCATGAGGGTTACGTAGTAAGTTGGAAAAACCCTTCGAATTAAAGTTAGAAACGAACCATTATACTTGATAAATAATAATGGGAAAATAAGGATAAATGTTGTGAATGTGGGTTATTGGATAAACCTAAATTGATATAATAAAAGTGGCATATTTATATGATTGTGTATGCATATATTATATACTTGTGAAAATCATGCCCGCGCTACTTGCTATCCCTGAGGTTTCCGCACTGGGACGGTCTTATCTCGTGTGCCTTATGGGGGATATTGACTCGTACCCTAGAAGATAGGAATCCTAGGTATAGGCTATCGAATCGATAGTCACGGTCCTAAGAGATGTGAGGGTATGTACTGACCTCTTGGACTTGGAAACTATGCTTCGCCTCAATATTGTTTGTGTATGTATTTATACAGTTCGAGAGTGATTCCAAACTTGTATTCCCTTAGTACGATTGATACGCGGATTGGTTAGCAGAGTATGCCCGCACCATAGTTTTTATGTGGGGTGCTGTTATGATATATATATTATACGAGTAGTTAATATATATATAAAATTCTAAAATCTGGAACTGCCTACTGTGATTTGATATGTAGGACATGGTTGATGACTCAAATTATAAATAATTTTTTTGAGAAAGTATAATATGACACTGGAAAACTTTATTGATTAATAAAGTTAAAAGAAGAACCTTGGTTACCAATTGAAATCTTACGTTTTAAATACTTGTGTTGTTCAGTTGTAAATCCCGCGAATAACCTAAGATAAGTTAAATCATTGGGGAAAGATAGTGTGGTATATGACGAGATAGACCATTGAAAAGGTTAGTGCGATAGGTGTGCACATTAGAAGAGAGGTGAGAATTTCTCAAGAGAGTGTCGCACTAATATGTTGTTGCATTAGCCTGTAATCAATTTAAATACTTGCTAAACGAATTTTTAAATCATATACACTATCGGGCTCTGACCTGTTTCTATTTTCTTTTCTCTCTTGTATATATATGTGTGTATTACAGGTGCCCAGCCACAGGGGCGTCTTACTTAGGATCCTTTGGAAGGAACGTGCTGCAGCTTAGGTGGGAGTTGCAAGCCTATTGTTTAGACGACTTCATCCATTTGATTCTACTCCTAGCATGTTCATTATTGGGGCATGTGTCCCCCTTTCCATTTTTCAGTTGTTATTTGGATATTGTACTTCATCTATTTTTAGTATTGTCACTTTGGGATTTATTATATTCTGGATGGTTTACTTTAAGTTTTATTGTTAGTAGCTAGTTGTTGAATGTTAAAGTATTGGATTGATTGTTTAATAAAATAAATAAATAAAACTTGAAAGGAATGTTAAAAATGGTTTTGACACTTAGCTTAATTAATTAGGGTGTTTAAATTCGAACGACAGTGATGCTAAGAATGATCCAACTGTTCACCTTGATTTTAATTTAATAAAGGACTGATCGCCCGGTATTTAATTAGGCGGGGTGTCACCGGTGGTATCAGAGCATCAAGTTCTAGTGTCCTTAGGATCTGTACGGCTTATTATGCTTTCAGCGTTGCTTTGTTTGTTATAGAGCCCTATGTTTAGGATTGTCGATTCCTTTGACGAGATTTCGTTCTCCTGCTATAATGTGTATACACTAGTGAATTCTAATTTCGTTCGGATGTGTGCGTGTGTTGAGCGATGAAGGATGTCAGAAGAGGACCATTAAGCGTACATCAGGAGGCAGGGCTCAGTTGAGATTATGAAATATATACGAGGATGATGACCGTAGTCGAGGTCACCTCCATTATGGCATGAGAAGCCATGACTAGAAAGGCGACTAAGGTGCAACAATGATTTTCAAATGCTGTTATAGTCAAATGAGGTGCGAGGGTAAACTTACCTAACGTATTACAAAAACGTGTAGATACTGTCAGTGGGAAATTTTAGAAAACGAAAATTGTATGTGTTTACCAAAGGAGGTAAAGTATCCAAAGGCTTAAATATAGGACGGAGTGTGGCAAACTGAAAGTGAAAATTTAGAGAAAATTTTCTTGGCTTTCGGGACGAAATTATAATGGTTGGAGTCAACCACCAATTTTAGAAGTGGAATGCTATGCCTATAGGAGAACCTTAGGTACAGTGTTGACCCTATGTTCTTTCCTCAACTGTTCAGGATGATAAGCAAACGTGGTTCTGAACTCATCGCAGGAGGGCATGACAGAAGTCCAATTGTGGATATGAATCCTAATCGTTAGCAAATTTTGTATCGAAAGAGGTAGATACTAGTGGAGGAAACGACTCGAAGTGGGAGACCAACTTGTAATAATAGTTGATAATACTCGAGGAGGAAATTCTGATGGGCGACCGATTCAGAGGTTGACAATGTCATATTTTGTCAATATAGATGATAACGCTTCTTTGTGGGGGAAGTTAAAGGAATTGAAGAATTTAGTCGAGAATAAGACTGAATACAACGGTGGTGGTATAACACCACAAAAGGATGTGGATACACATCAGGAAAACCATTTAAATGCTTCAGATAGTTAAATTCTTACCAAGTGATGGTAAATTCAGTAAGTACTATTATAGATAGTAACATGATCTTTATGGCCTAAAAAGCTAAGGGAACAACCGGGATGGCTAACAGGAATCGAGTCTACTAAAGTCCGAGAGAAGGATAATCCTAACCTGGTTAGTAGGACAGGTGATAAGTGGATTATGTGTTGGGGTATTTTGGTGCGGAGTGAAATTGCTCGCGATAATATGTTCCAAAGTGAGAAAAAGGGACAAGAATACGGTGCCTAGTAGAGGACGACGATTAAAAATAATTTTGGTTTGGTTTGGGCAGACGTGTTACGTCCGAAAACCATTTGTGCAGTCAAGACGATTGCCAGGATGGAAGTATAAGTTGTATCCTTAGAGGATGCGGCGTGTTTATGTGACACGAGCGAGTCACCATATTTTGTTCATTGCTAGATTAGCATGTGAGACGAGTTTAATGCATATCATTATAAATGTTACCATTATGTGAATATTTTTCCTTAGTATAGTGAGATTTTTCTTTAGTGCTATCCGCGGGGGATGAATGAGTATATTAACAGTATTTTATACTTTATTGAGGTTACTCGTTGTAGTGATGCGATACACGAGTATGATATTATCTTTGTTAAAATGTTATAGAAATGGGTAGTATGATAGTGGGCATTTATTGCAAGGCTATCGGAGTAGTTACATTAGTGAAACACGTTTTGTTTTGGCGAGGCTTTACCTGTAAGAAGGTTGGACTCACACTTATATTATCTATCCTAGAGACTTCGGAGGAGATAGTGGGCTCGAGATATTCGATACCAATGTATGTATAGACTTTGTCAGTATGATTCAGTATGTACCGGGATTTATCGTTGAGCGAAAAGACTTGACTCGGTATTATGTTTAGCACTCCGGACTTAGTGATAGGAAGAGTGCAGTGTTATATTTATCCTTAAGAGATGTGGGAGTTAAGAGTTATACCCCTAATGTTAGAAAAAGGAAATTTAGAGAATTTCGATCGTATGTATCCGAGGTTTATAGAATATAATTACCATCAACCAATACGGGACGATAGTGAAATTGGTGAAACGTTTTTTGTTAAGCATAATTACGGGAGAAATTGTAACTTTTCTGTCAAGGGACGGAATAAAGGGGTATATACTATGGACGGAGGACCTAACGAATTTCGATAACCGACAATGCTAGGTAGTAGTGTATCGGGAGGGTTCCTTGTTTGGATTTCGCTTTGCGAGACATCCCACGCATGAAACTTAGCGTAAGGTTGGAAATAGGGAGACGTTTGGTCACTATTCCATGAGTTCGGTAACCTGGTCAAAATGGGATCAAGTAATTATGTATGTAAGTTGGAAGTTGAATTTTGTTTTAAGGTCATTGGAGCCGGATTTTTGTGGTAGGAAAGCATTGAAAGTTATCCCCATGAGTTGAGGGGTGGAACGATGATAAGGAGAATTTAAGAATTTTGATTTCTAGGGTGATTGAGAGTACCCAAATGTCATAACCGCGTACAGAACACAAGGTGAATAAAGAGTTGGAATGATTTTTAGCATGGATTATCTGGAAAGAACTTTATATTATACAAAAGAGATGACCTGTAATTATTTTGATGAATAGAGCTTTAGTGATTTATTTTGGTTGTTGTACCTATTTGGGAAAATTGTTGTACTTATCTGAGTAAGGTTGATAATTATTATTACTCTTTTATTGTCATGGAATTTGAATGCCCTATTCCTTCTATTTAGTTGAATTTAGTTAGTCCTACAGATGAGTAGCACGCCGTTCGCTCTCCCAGGGCGGTCGGAGTGTTGCAAAAATGTGGGTATCTTGGTTAACTACAGTTAAAATAGTCCGAGTCGAAGGGACGTGGTAATAGACGTGTGAAATATATGTTTGTGGGACTAGTATAACGAAGTGGAAGTGATAGAGTGGATTAAACGTCACATGAGGGGCGATAATCCGTACATAAGTGTGCAATTAGAATAGCACGCCCTAACTTGATTGGAAGGCTGTGGGAAGCCATTCAAGAATTAAAATTCCCTGAATAGAGTAGAATTTAATTGTTATGAAGCACACCCGGAGCGGAGTTGTTATTAGTCAAGTGTGAGAGCGACTTGCGCATACAAAGAGTAATGATGTTAGTATAGTATAAGAGATCCAGAAGTGCGCTTCGTGGAGAGAAGAGCACGGGTCGAAACTTTCGGCATACTCCAAGGAAGGAAGGGGAGTATTACGTGTCACTTAATGTGAGACATTTCAAGGGAAGAATCGATGTTTAGCGAGACGTAGTGAGTAGTCTCTACATGCACTGCCCATAGGTAAGGTTTGGTTGAAAGAGGATAATCAACCAAAGAATTTTGTGTTTATCGAAAATTCCTGAAATTGTAAGAGGTTGGTAAAGTCGGTAAAGTTCTTGGATGGGTTGCCATACTCAAAACAAGATCAAGGGTTTATCCCGAACATGTGAATTAACTCGCCGAGAAAGAAGTGATTGATATTCCTTTGGGCTGGCTTACAATATTAACTAGTATGCCCCAGACTTCCTTTGAAAGGAAGGATCGCGCCAGTGCATGGTCCGGCGCAGTATAAATTTCTGAATCAGGATGAAATTGGTGAATCCCACCTTTGATATGGGATTTTAGGAACCAGCGGAAATAAGATTTCGTTTCGAGTAGGATGTATCACCCTTAGCCAGGGAATAAGCGCATGGTGATTAAAGATTAGTGGAGCCACGTGAAGGAGATTTTGGAATCTTGGTACGATGATTTCAAGAATGCCCTGTAGAAGCACTCGTACCTGTTTGTCACGTACGAGGTACTTATTAAGATTTTGTTATGGAAGAACCTCGACTATTCTCCTTTCGTATGTTTAGAGGAGAGTAGATAATCAGAATTTTTGGATCGGTCGAGAAAATATCCGATAACTATGGTGGAATTCCACGACTGTTTTAGGCAGTCAAGAGTGGTCAAATGTTCGTATGATCTTCTCAGAATGGGAATTTTGTGTATGAATAAATCCGAGTAGTTGTTATGTAGTGAGGTGCGGCCTCCTAATGATAGTGAGATAATAGAATTTGTAACGTATAGACGTAACCTATTCAAATGTTGTCAGTTGGGAGTGCAATGCGAAGTGTCTCCAATGAGAATGTAAAACAATGTTGCTGTGAGGAAAAAGCTATAGTGATTGAGCGTCGTACTATGTAGATAGTTTGCGTACTGACAAGGATATCCAGAATTTGGCTAGCTGGTAGGCCTTATTTTCCGAATTTCGGGACGAAATTCCGTTATTAGGGGGGAAGTATGTAATACCCCATATTTTCATGGCTTTTAAATTTAAGGATTTATTAAATTTAATTGAGATAAATTAATTTAATTTTAATCCGAAATGTTGTTTTGAATATTTACTAGCGTGACAAGAGTTACTAATTATTGGGAAAATATTATTTGTTCTATATTACTGGATGAGTATAGTAATATATGATATTTATTTTTATAATATTGTCACGTGTGAATAAAATGACAATTGTGGAAATTTAAGTCGGGACGCGCCTGTGTCGTGTCGGGACTAAATGTGGATTAATAAAAGTGAATATTTTATAGGTTGTTTGTATGATCGTTTTGAGTGCGCCAACGCGTCCGGAAGGGTCGATATAGTCAGAAAAGTATACCCGGGGGTTTGATTTAGGTCTCGGGGCATTTTTAGGCCTAATTAGTACCCCAGGAGGGCATTTTAGTCATTTTGTATTTTTGGGTAATTAAACCCACGAAAATTAAAGGGGTTATATCAGATGTTTAGGTTATCTCCTAGGGTTAGATAACTCAAAACACTAGAACGGCCATTGGAGAGGAGAGGAGAGAGCTCTCAAGGCATTACAAGGCTTACACCGCCGCCACCGCCAACACGTAGATCGCGAGACGGGGAACGCAATCACACCAAATTCAACACCAAACCAGATTTTTGAAAATCCCAGGCAAGTGTTTATCTTGCTTATTTCGTTAATGCATCCATATTAGTTTAGGAGTTATTAGGATGAGATTTATGGAAGAAAAACCCAATTTGAGATGGGAAATTTTTCATGTAGTGATGATTTATATGATATTCTGGAAACCCTTTATCATGTAAAGGATTAAGAGTTTGATTAAGAAAAGAGTTCTAATCAGATACAAACACTAAAACATTTATTCCGGACGATCGGACCGTTGGAATTGGATGAAATTCTACAGAGAATTAGCTGAAGACGAGAAGAAGCTACAAAAAGAAATTCAGCTCGATCGGACTGTTCAATATTTTTTAATATTGTTTTTTGCTAGACAGTTTTATGTTTTGAGGACTCTTAGAGATAATAAAAAAATTCAATTAAAACTCCATTTTAATTCCGATTTCGAAACCGTTTGAAATTCTCATCTTTGAAAATAAAATTCAAAATCCTTTAATGTAAGGAGAAATCTATATTTTTGGGATATTTTGCATAAGGGATAATGCAAGTATATATTAAAGGGGAGAGACACATAAGAAAGAGTTACGTTGGAACATAAATGGATATCTACTGAATTGTACATTTGGAAGAATAGAGTCCATGAGGGTTACGTAGTAAGTTGGAAAAACCCTTCGAATTAAAGTTAGAAACGAACCATTATACTTGATAAATAATAATGGGAAAATAAGGATAAATGTTGTGAATGTGGGTTATTGGATAAACCTAAATTGATATAATAAAAGTGGTATATTTGTATGATTGTGTATGCATATATTATATACTTGTGAAAATCATGCCCGCGCTACTTGCTATCCCTGAGGTTCCTGCGCTGGGACGATCTTATCTCGTGTGCCTTATGGGGGATATTGACTCGTACCCTAGAATATAGGAATCCTAGGTATAGGCTATCGAATCGGTAGTCACGGTCCTAAGAGACGTGAGGGTATGTACTGACCTCTTGGACTTGGAAACTATGCTTCGCCTCAATATTGTTTGTGTATGTATTTATACAGTTCGAGAGTGATTCCGAACTTGTATTCCCTTTAGAACGATTGATACGGGGATTGGTTAGCAGAGTATGCCCGCACCATAGTTTTTATGTGGGGTGCTGTTATGATATATATATTGTACGAGTAGTTAATATATATATGAAATTCTTAAATCTGGAACTGCCTACTGTGATTTGATATGTAGGACATGGTTGATGACTCAAATTATAAATAATTGTTTCAAGAAAGTATAATATGACACTGGAAAACTTTATTGATTAATAAAGTTAAAAGATGAACCTTGGTTACAAATTGAAATCTTACGTTTTAAATACTTGTGTTGTAAATCCTACAAATAACCTAAGATAAGTTAAATCATTGGGGAAAGATAGTGTGGTATATGACGAGATAGACCATTGGGAAGGTTAGTGCGATAGGTGTGCACATTAGAAGAGAGGTGAGAATTTCTCAAGAGAGTGTCGCACTAATATGTTGTTGCATTAGCCTGTAATCAATTTAAATACTTGCTAAACGAATTTTTAAATCATATACACTATCGGGCTCTGACCCGTTTCTATTTCCTTTTCTCTCTTGTATATATATGTATGTATTACAGGTGCCTAGCCACAGGGGTGTCTTACATAGGATCCTTTGGAAGGAACGTGCTGCAGCTTAGGTGGGAGTTGCAGGCCTGTTGTTTAGACGACTTCATCCATTTGATTATACTCCTAGCATGTTCATTATTGGGGCATGTGTCGCCCTTTCCATTTTCAGTTGTTATTTGGATATTGTACTTCATCTATTTCTAGTATTGTTACTTTGGGATTTATTATATTCTGCATGGTTTATTTTAAGTTTTATTGTTAGTAGCCAGTTGTTGAATGTTAAAGTATTGGATTGATTGTTTAATAAAATAAATAAATAAAACTTGAAAGGAATGTTAAAAATGGTTTTGACACTTAGCTTAATTAATTAGGGTGTTTAAATTGGAACGACAGTGATGCTAAGAATGATCCAACTGTTCACCTTGATTTTAATTTAATAAAGGACTGATCGCCCAGTATTTAATTAGGCGGGGTGTCACATCCCCCTTTTTGTTTAGGAATATACAAAGTAAAATTGCATAAATAAGTACCCCCCAAAACCGAATCTTCCCCTAAATATGTGATCATAAGATACCAATAATAAAAAAAGGGAAATGAGAATAAGGCATGCAATAGTGTAAAGTGTAGCAAGCACGCAACATGGAAAATGAAGCAAAAATAATCCAAATAATCAAACAAGTTATAAATATAGACGAAATGTAAACTGCAAAGCCTCAAAACACAATACCATATATAATATATTCAAAATATATCAATTAAAATTTAGCACACATATATAGATATAAACGACCACAAAATATGTCACAAAACACATGAGCTTTACACACTAGCATAGTACCGATGTTTCCAAACATGTGGGATGGAATGAAGGGGTGTGAACTAGTAACAAAAGAATTATAAACCAAACACTCAAATATGTTCAAGAAGTTCTAATTCTCCACAAAACTTTATCAAACTAAGCTTTGGCCTCAAGTGAAAAATATAGTTAAACTTAATGAACAAAACAAGCACAATGCACACAAGCCTAGAATATTGATGATACTACAACTCAATAGCATCATGACAAAATAAGCATAACCAGGTATCACTGTGCAAACTCGTTGATCTTCAACTAAACTCCCTCAAAAGATAAACATGATCATATATTCTGTTCTTTTCTTTTCTTTTGAAGTGATCTATTTTTGAGTGATCAACAAACTAAACTATTTGGCCCCTTTTTGTCATATTTTTCTTTTTATTGCCTTAATTTTTTCTTGGTCTCTTTTAAACGGTGGCTTTCACGACGAGTTCACATGCCTCTCACAACCCTTTCTCGTGCACACTCATCATTTTTTCCAATATGCAATATAAATCCTCACGAGCAACGGTTCTTACATTCATAACTCCCCCTAAGTCTAATATGTGCGTAGATGACAAGATTGGGAGGAGAATGTCTCACCAAACTCATATATGCATGAGAAGCCTAACATTGAAATAAGTTTGTGCATGTGTGCAATGACATATACATAATCGAATCAAAATGCAAATCAACTTCGAAACAACCCCACAAACATGTTTAAGAACAATCTAAGTAGCCAAAGTCATAACCAAATGTCCTAGCCATATGAAAATTACAGAAGTGGATTCAAACACGAGAGTGCCAATTTCCTTTAAATTACAAGATATGCTCTTGATACCATAATTTTTAAGTTTAAAATGAGAATGGTTCACAATATTCCAAATTTTAAAATTCTTTCAAGATTAATAAATTTTAATTTCTTCAAAATTAAAATAAAGTTAAACTAAATAAATATTTAAATTTCCACTGAAACATGAATTAATTCAAGTTCTAACTATGCCAAACAAACCAAGCATGAATATTTCAAAATTAAATTAGTTGTCTTGAATTAAACTAAAATTACCCAATATAAGCTAGAACCAACTTACACAAAAGCTATGATTAAACCAATTTTATCTTTTTAAGCCTCAGTATGCATATAGGTGATATTTTCAAGATAAAATAAACATACAACCACAAGACTTCAATGTACAAGGAAAACCCACAATGGGAAAAACCTCTAATAACCCAACCACAAGTCCAACAGGTATGTTTTAATAAAAGACATGGCAAAAAAGACTTACTTCCTTAACTTGACTCCCCCTCAAGCCTTGACGCTTCTTCGTTCTTCTACCCCTGCCTAGTCGACAACTCCGGAATCCACCGTTGTCTCGGAATCCACCGATGGGGCATAACTACCATCAACCACACACGAAGCCCTCCTCCGTATGCACACCATAAATCAACACACAAAATCCTCTGTAGGAAACTATCTCCTTTTGGGGATAAAGAATGAAACTCGATGCCAACAAGATGATCTCAAACAAATATATATATATATATATATATATATATATATATGGGAACTTGGATCAAGGAAACTATAAGGGTGTAAACATGTTTTTTTGTAAAGATTAAATCATTTGGTTTCACAAAAACAAAGAGAATTTTTTGGTTAAGGATTTTTCTCTCTAAAGCACTTGAAAATTATGAAAAAGTCATGTCAAAAACTTGTTTTCCCGCACCTTTAAAATCTGGTAAAAAGTAGTGGGGAAATGAGAAGTTAATAAAAAACTAACGAAAAAATTGCTCGGTCGTTCAACGACTTTTAAATGTCGTTCGAGCGACTTTGTTCAAACGACATACTAACGAGAAAATAAATTAAATTCGTACAATCTCGCTCAAACCATTTCGTTCAAACGATGTCGTTCGAACGACATTTCTAACGAGAAAATAAAGAAATAGAAACGAATCTTGTCAGAATGTTCGATTGAACGATCTGGGAATCTACTTCGAACGAGATCCCAAATTCGTTCAAACGACTCTTCAGAAAATAAAAAAAAATTGCTTTTAAACTTTTATGATAAGTTTTAAAGGGATATTCTGAGAAAACATAAAGTTGTTTTTAAATGTTTTATAAAATAACTCCCATAAAATATCCAAGTCTCTCTCTTTCTCTCTATATTAACTGCATTCATACTATGGCCATCCCCGATCCTTGCGGTGGGCAGGCGGAGTGAGGATCCTAGGTCCCGCACGTCCGTCTTGAGCGCTTCGACCGGTGTCATTGATGAGGTGAAAAATGTAGAGAGATGGAGTCGCCAGTCTATTTTACTCAAAACAGATAAAAGAAAGGGAGCCCCTCCGAAGGACAATGTCCAAAGACATACTGATGCATACGGAACGAAAATGATTCAAAAAGGGTCCGGAGGCTAAGTTACGAAATGGGAAGGTGTTAGGCACCCATTCCGCCCTTATGGTCTATCATGGGTTTTTGCTATTTTCCTTTATTTTCCCTGTGATATGTGTGCATGTGTATATATAATGGAGATAGGAATCATCGACTTGTATCATGGAAGAGATAAAGTGAGTCATCCGAAGGAAAGTATAAAAATATTAAAAAATAGGATATACGCGATTATCCATACGTTGACCGTTATGATGGAACGATAACGCATGCGGAATAATACGCCACTAAGACCAAATATATGCATATATAAATATATGTAATCTAAGAGAGTTGAGTTTAGATAAAATAAAACATGAGAGAAAAAGTGAGAATAGGACTCGAGTCTTGAATTTTATCCCGAGACGCCTACGTAGCCTATAGAGGCATCAAAGTCCACATAGTTCGTATGCAAAATGAGGGGTGGGGTTTATCCCATAAATCCAATCGGGGGATTCTCTTATTTGTGTGTTGTGTGTGTAAAAAAGTGTTTTAGTTGTGAGAAAAGTGTAAGAAAAGTGTGAGAATTCCCGTTTGGAATTTATGAGCAAATCCTCTTTTTCTTACTTTTTGGGTTTTTATTTGTATGAAAATAAGAGATGTGAAATAATACTAAGTAAAAAGTATATTAGGATATGTGAGATGAGAGAATAAAAGTGCTAAGTAATAAAATAAATTAATGTGAACTTATGATAATTTAAGGAGAGAATTGAGAAAATTGGACCTTCTTGAAGATCTTGAGCTTGATCTTGAGTGTTGGAGAGCAGCCCTTGCACTTGGATGATGATGGAGGGTAATTAATTCCCCAATTTTGATGAAGAGGATGATGCAAAGTGAAGGTGGGAAAGGGATTTGGATGTAGAAATCACATAGACTTCGAGAAAGGTTTTCTGGATCTGTTGAGAGTGATGTTTATCAGATTCGGGCCCCCTTGCAATGAGGACAAGGCCTCCTTTTTATAGGACCAGGGCATTGACGATCGAAATAGCCCTGGTCCTGCCAATCGACTGGTGTGTTTAGGCACACTACCGATTGGCAGGGTCTAGGAACTGCCGTTTGGCAATGTCTTTCTGGCCTTTTCAGAAAATCGGCCGCGGAATGCAAACTGTTGATCCGAATTATGTACGGGGTAGACCTTGGAAAGGTATTTCAGAGACCTTCGAAAGTAATTTGGACCGCTCCCGGTTTCAGGGGCTTACTTTAGGTCAAAAGTTGCTCGGAAGCGCTCATCGATCTATTGGACGGAGAATCGTCAGACACAAACGGATCGTTCGTCCGCATGGTAAGTCCGAATCGCGCATGGGGTAGACCGTTGGAAAGTTTAGGAGATGTAATTTGACATTCCAAAGAGTTTGATCCGGTTTAGGGATTTGACTTTGGTCAACCGAGACCTGGAAGCATTTGGTGAGCTCCCGGAGTAAAACGGATCGTTCGTCCGTACCGTAAGTTAAAATCGCGCACGGGGTGGACCGTTGGAAAGGGGTTTTATTTCCCTTTAAAGATTCATTCAGTCTCGATTGAGATAAAGAGTTGACTTAGGTCAAATGGAGCTCGGGATTTCCCAATGGCCTCTAGATCAGGTTTTGGGGAAAACTGGTCGCTCGTCCGTATGGTAAGTTAGAAATGCACACAGGATGGACCGTTGGAAAGGGGATTTAAGGCCCCTCAAAGATTCATTCAGTCTCAATCGAGCTAAAGAGTTTGACTTTTGGTCAAACGGAGCCTGGGAGTGCCCGATGGATTTTAAGTCGGTACTCAGGGTCTGACCTGGGTTTGTAATGATGAAGGGAGGTGCTAAGGACCTACGGAGAGTTTAAGGGGTAACAGAATGGGGTGTCTATAAAGACCATCGATGGGTTAGTTTGTAACGAACGATAGCCATTGAATAAACACCACATGATGCTTTTGAGGGAGGATGACCAATTCATAGGGTCGAGGCTGATTCTGAGGACCTAAGGGAGCGAGGATGACCAATTTAGAGGTCGAGGCAAATTATGAGGACCTTCGGAGTGTGCTAGGGATAACCAATTTTGTGGGTCAAAACCAGTTCTGAGGGCTTGAGTGTGACCGATTCTGTGGGTCGAAGCCAATTCTGCGGGCTTGAAGATGAGATGACCAATTCTATGGGTCGAAGACAATTCTGCGGGCTTAAGTGGAGGTGACCAATTCTGCGAGTCGAAGACGATTCTGAGGGCTTAGGGTGAGATGAACAATTTTACGGGCTTAAGGGTGAGATGACCAATTCTGTGGGTTGAAGCCAATTCTGAGGGCTTGAGGGTGAGATGACCAATTCTGCGGGTCGAAGCCAATTCTGTGGGCTTAAGGATGAGATGACCAATTTTGCGGGTTGAAGACGATCCTCGCGATGGGCGAGCTGAGTGAGGATCCTAGGTCCCGCGTATCCCTCTCGGGAGCGTTTCGGTCGACGTCGTTGATGAGGTAAAAAATGTAGAGAGATGGAGTCGCCAGTCTATTTTATTCAAAACAGACAAAAGAAAGGGAGCCATCCCGAAGGACAACATCCAAAGACATAATGATGCATACGAAACCAAAATGATTCAAAAAGGGTCCGAAGGCTATGTTACTAAATGGGAAGGTGTTAGGCACCCATTCCGCCCTTACGGTCTCTTTTGGATTTTTTCTATTTTCCTTTATTTTCCCCGTGATATGTGTTCATGTGTGTATATAATGGAGATAGGAATCATCGACTTGTACCATGGAAGAGATAAAGCGAGTCATCCATAGGAAGGTATAAAAATATTAGAAAGTAGTATTTACACGATTATCCTTACGTTGACCGTTATGGTGGAACGATAATGCATGCCGAATAATACGCCACTAAGACCAAATATATATATATATATATATATACATAAATGTATATAATCTAAGAGAATTGAGTTTAGAGAAAATAGAAAATGAGAGAAAAGTGAGAATAGGACTTGAGTCTCAGGTTTCACCCCGAGACGCCCATGTAGCCTATAGAGGCATCAAAGTCCACGTAGTTCGCATGAAAAATGAGGGGTGGGGTTTATCCCATAAATCCAATTGAGGGACTCTCTTATTTGTGTGTGTGTGTGTGTAAGAAAGTGATTTAGTTGTGAGAAAAGTGTAAGAAAAGTGTGAGAATTCCCATTTGGAATTTACGAGCAAATCCTCTTTTTCTTGTTTTTTGGGTTTTTATTTATATGAAAATAAGATATGTGCAATAATACTAAATAAAAAGCATATTAGGATATGTGGGATGAGAGAATAAAAAAGTGCTAAATAATAAAACAAGTTATTGTGAATTTATGAGAATTTAAAGGGAGAATTGAGAAAATTGGACCTTCTTGAAGATCTTGATCTTGATCTTGAATGTTAGAGAGTAGCCCTTGCACTCGGATGATGATGGAGAATGGTTAATTCAAAAAGTTTGATGAGAAGGATGATGAAAAGTGAAGGTTGGAAAGGGATTTGGATGTGGAAATCACGCTGACTTCGAGAGAGGTTTTCTGGATTTTCTGAGAGTGATGTCTATCAGATATAGGCTCCCCTTGAAATGAGGATAATGCCTCATTTTTATAGGCCCAGTGAATTGACAATTGGCATAGCCTTGGTCCTTCCAATCGCCAGGTGTGTTTAGGCACACTGCCAATTGGCAGGGTCTGGGACCTGCCGTTTGGCAGTGTCTTTCCGGCCTTTTTCGGAAAATCGGCCGCAGAGTCCAAACCATTGATCCGAATTGCACATGGGGCAGACCGTTGGAAAGGTATTTTAGAGACCTTTTAAAGTACTTGGACCACTCCCTGGTTCGGGAGTTGACTTTGTGTCAAAAGTGGCCTGAAAGCGCTCGTCGGTCCATTGGACGGAGAATCGTCGAATGCAAATGGATCATTCGTCCGCATGGTAAATTCGAATCGCACATGGGGTGGACCGTTGGAAAAGTTAGGAGATGTAATTTGACATTCCAAAGAGTTTGATCCGGTTTGGGGATTTGACTTTGGTCAATCGGGCCCTGGAAGCATTTGGTGACCTCTCCGAGTAAAACGGATCGTTCGTCCTTATCGTAAGTCAAAATCCCGCATGGGGCGGACCGTTGCAAAATGGTTTAATTGCCCTTCAAAGATTCATTCAGTCTCCATCAAGTTGAAGAGTTGACTTAGGTCAAACAGAGCTCGGGAGCGCCCGGTGGCATGTAGATCAAGTTTTGGGGAACATGGGTCATTCGTCCGTATGGTAAGTCAGAGTTGCGCATGGAATAGACCATTGGAAAGGGGATTTAGGGACCCTCAAAGATTCATTCAGTCTCAGTCGAGCTGAAGAGTTTGAATTTTGGTTAAACGGAGACTAGGAGTGCCCGATGGCTTTTAGGTCGGTACTCGGTGTCTGACCTGGGTTTGTAGTGATGAAGGGAGGTGCTAAGGACCTAAGGAGAGTTTAAGGGGTAACAGAATGGGGTGTCTACAGATCCCCTCGATGGGTGAGTTTGGAACAAACGATAACCATCGAATAGACACCACATGATGCTTTCGAGGGAGGATGACCAATTCAGAGGGTCAAGGCCGATTATGAGGACCTAAGGGAGAGAGGATGACCAATTTAGAGGGTTGAGGCCAATTCTGAGGATCTACAGAGTGTGCTGGGGATAACCAATTCTACGGGTCAAAGCCAATTCTGAGGGCTTGAGGGTGACCGATTCTGCAGGTCGAAGATAATCCTACGGGCTTGAGGATGAGATGACCAATTCTGCGGGTCGAAGCCAATTCTGTGGGTTTAAGTTGAGATGACTAATTCTGCGAGTCGAAGCCAATTCTATGGGCTTAAGGATGAGATGACCAATTTTGCGGGCCGAAGCCAATTCTGCGGGCTCAAGTATGAGATGACCAATTCTGCGGGTCGAAGCCAATTCTGTGGGCTTAAGTATGAGATGACCAATTCTGAGGGTCGAAGCCAATTCTGCGGGCTTAAGGATGAGATGACCAATTTTGCGGGTCGAAGCCAATTCTGCGGGCTTGAGGATGAGATGACCAATTCTGTGGGTCAAAGCCAATTCTGCGGGTTAGAGTTGAGATGACCAATTTTGCGGGCCGAAGCCAATTCTTCGAGCTTAAAGATGAGACGACCAATTCTACGGGCTTAAGTATGAGATGACCAATTCTGCAGGTCGAAGCCAATTCTGCGGGCTTAATTATGAGATGACTAATTATGCGGGTCGAAGCCAATTCTATGGGCTTAAGCATGAGATGACCAATTCTGCGGGCTTAAGGATGAGATGACCAATTCTGTGGGTCGAAGCCAATTCTGAGGGCTTAAGTATGAGATGACCAATTCTGCAGGTCGAAGCCAATTCTATAGGTTTAAGTATGAGATGACCAATTATGCGGGTCGAAGCCAATTCTACGGGCTTAAGTATAAGATGACCAATTCTACGGGCTTGAGTATGAGATGACCAATTATGCTGGCTTAAGTATGAGATGACCAATTCTGGGAGTCAAAGCCAATTATGCGGGCTTAAGTATGAGATGACGAATTCTGCAGGTTGAAGCCAATTCTACGGGCTTATGTATGAGATGGCCAATTCTGCAGGTCGAAGCCTATTCTGCGGGCTTAAGTATGAGATATTCTTGGGGGAACTCTATTGGGGATATTATTTTGTGGTTTTGTTTTGGGTTGGGGAGCCAATAGCAGGGGGAATATTTTGCATCCTCTGGAGGCATAGCCAAAATTTCACTGGGGAGGTGTTAGGTGGTCCAGGGTTTGGATGTATTGCTCGGGGAAAATTAAAACCTTTGGGGTATAGGGATGATCTTCAGAGATCCTCCGAGGACGTTGCTGGGAGGAGTTTTACTTGGTTTTTGAGAGTTCTGCTGGGGAAATAGGGGTTCTACTTGAGGGAGTGTGAAATTTTCTTGGTGAAAATGTTGTGAATCATTTCTGGGATTTTTAGGAATTTTTTGAGAATTTTTCAGGGCTTTCTTGTATTTTTTGGGGATTTTTGTATGAAATTTTAAGGGGGGTTCCAGTCGGCATGGTATGAGGGGTGCCATTTGGTAGTGGCATGAACTTTTGGACTGCCTCGGGAAGGTAAGGAGACAGTGCCGATTGGTGGGTGGGGGGTCAATGCCGATCGGCATGACCCTTGGCCTCCTATATAAAGGGGTGAATTCCCTTCATTTTTCACAGCTTCTTGCTTTCTTTCTTTCTGTAATTTTTCTCTACAAATAGTTCTAACATTTCGATCTTTAAGAAATGGTTGCCTTTGTGAGCATTGCAGCGCATAGGGAGTGGTTGACTGTCGATGACTGGACGAACGTAGAGTGGAGGTCCAGGGTGCTTCTTGCTTTGGGGAGTGAGAATTATTTTGATGCGTTCGAGCCTATTGCGGATGAATGGACCTTGCTATGGGAGCCATCGCATCATCACTCCTTGAGGGTGGTGAGCCCCGGTGGTTATGTAAGTAACCTGACTTTTGGCATTCTTCTCTTTTTTCTTGGTGATATTTCCTTCCTTTTTTGACAAGGTTTTTTTCTTTTGACAGTTTGATATCTCTTTGAAGAACATGTGTGCCCACGGGACGACGGGGCTTAAAGGTGTTTAGGAGCATCTTCCACCTGTGGTGCGTTGGGTGGTATCGAGTTTTGGCAGGTTGGCATCTGCGCTGGATGAGACGCCTCGTTCGACAGCGGTCTTATGCGCTTTGGGGGAGAGGTGGTGGGATACTACCCACACCTTCCATTTCGGTTTTGGGGAGACGACCATGACCCCCATAGACATGCAACACCTGCTGGGTCTGGATTGTGATGGAGAGTAGATAGAGGTGGATCGCTCTCTGAGGTTGCTGATTGACAAGACCCTTGTCCTGCCTATCGGTAGTCAAGTATAGTCCCATCAATTCAAAGCTTTGATTAGTGCCCTCTTCAGCCTTTTGTACTTTGTGGGGTAGGATTCCCTCCGATTTCTGCAGGGATTATGTCCTTTGTGAGGGTTTTCAAGTATAAAAAGGGGTAAGGGTGGAGTGTTTTCATCACACCTTCACACTGTTACTTACTTTCTTACTATCTCTTAGTCTTGCAAGATGGCTCTCCCTGGTAGCATTGAGTTTTCTAACTACCTCGAAGCCTTGGAAGCGATGTACTTTTATAATATCGACTACGATGATTTCAATATGCGCCGAGGCTCGTTGTGGCGCAACCGGACCATTGAGTGGAACATGTTAACAGTGGCGGTACAATTTTGGTATCCCAAAGACCATGTATTCCTCTTTGGGTTGGATGAAGTTTATCCTACCTACGAGGAGTTTTCTGCCATGCTGGGGATAAATCCCAATGTTTTTACGGCTCTACCTGAGTTTTCCTGTTCTCCCAAGGAGTTGTTGGCTGGGCTTCTTCATATTTCTCCATCGGTGCCTAGACCACTAGTTACCGGGGGAATGATATCCCTTTCGATGGTGTTACAGTCCGTGCATTTACAGGAAGCTGGCGATGATGTATACGCCGAAGCCGTTGTTCTAGTATTAGTATAAAAATTTCTGCTGGTGACTGGGGAACTGTTGGTGGACCCACAACTTGCAGCTATTATTTCTTGGATGTCATACCGTCGCAATCTTGCTACGGTGATACTGGCGGAGACTTTGAATGGCCTAGATGCCTGGCGAGAAGGTCGTTTGGACTTCCTAAGGAGTAGCCCTGTGATGCTGTTCATGTGGTTATCTGAAAGACTCCGCCTGGTGACTCCTCCAGAGTATCCTTTATCGGCTGTACCCAACTTCTTTTTGCGCTACTTCATCAACGTTGGCTTGGATATTGAGAGCTGGGAGAATTAGTTTATGGAGAAGGGGGCTCTAAATCTGTATTGGTGGGGCCAGTTGCTGCCTATTCTGGAGCTAGGAAAATACCCGTATGTTCTGTTGGTTGGTCTCAGGAATACCTCTTTCAATTTACCTTAGCGGCTTCTGCGTCAATTTGGTTGGGAGCAGGTTGTGCCACCTCGAACACTAAACTTCTTTCCGGTAGAAGAATTGACTGAGCGTCTGCGTATGCGGCTTGGCTCTATGTGGGAGAATCAACATTCGTTGACCTGTCCTTCTCAGTCTGTTGGGAGAGTTTGGCATATCCCTGGGGATTATATGAAGTGGTTGTGGAGGAGAGTGGTCAGCAAGATGTTAGTAGTGGAGACTGGACAAAGGTGGCTTATTTTATTTGATACCATAGAGGGAGGTGTTATGGTTTTTCCAAAGCTGGTTCGGGCTTATTGGTCCATGGAGAGCCTATGGCACTCTGTCCAGACAGGGGAAGCTCGGGGACCCTAGGATGCAGATGATGATGAAGGAGCGGGCTCCTCTGGTAGCTACGGATAGGACTATTGGAGAGTTTATTTTGTAATGGGGAATTAATGTGGGGATTTTATTTTGGCTTTTTAGGAAAGTAGGGGGAGGGAATTATCCGTTCCTTTATGTAATTGCACTGTAATTTCTTATTAATGAAGTAAACAAGTTTTTGATTATCCAGCTGTGCCTTTTGATGAGTTTTGTATTTTTGAACTATCTCTACCGATCTCTAAGGCATACATAATCCTTTTGTTAAAGTGTATGTTAGAATGAACTGTCGTTCTCGGAGATAAGAAAAGAATAGTATTTTGTGAAAAAAGGGTCGTACTCATCTAAGATGTATGAGATGCCTACGTACCTCTGGGGTAATGGAAAGTTTTAATTTGTTTGAAAATGGTTTTTACAGAGGATCAGGCCCACGTAGTTCTGGGTGGAGGGAAATGAAGAGATTTTTTTTATAGAATAAAAGGGAGATGAGAAGAGTCGTAGCGCACCGAGATTTCAGACTAGGGGTAGAACTTCTTGAGACGGTCTAGGTTGACTGGAGGAACCATATCTTCCCCATCTAAGTCGGTGAGCATGGAGGCACTGCCGAATAAGATTTTCTTGATAATGTAGGGGCCGCTCCAATTGGGCTTGAATTTTCCTCTGGAGTCCCAGATGGGTTCTATGATCTCTTTGAGGGATAGATTCCCTTCTCAGACACCGCGGTCCTTTACCCTCTTATTGAATGATCGCATTATTTGGCGATGGTACCCTTGTATGTGGTATAGCGCTTTTAATCTCCTTTCGTCTAGGAGGGTCAACTCATTAAGACGGCTTTGGCACCAGTCTTGTTCACTGACCTTGCCTTCAAGCATAATGCACAGCGAGGGTATTTCCAGCTCCATGGGTACTGCTTCTATGTCATAAACTAGAGAGTAAGGGATAGCCCCAGTTGAGGTTCGGTAGCCCCAAAGGGCGTACGGGATCCGGTCAGCCCAATCTCGTTAGCTTTCGATCGTCTTGCTGATGATGGCTTTAAGGTTCTAGTTGGTGGCTTCGACTGCACCATTTGTTTGAGGTCGGTAAGGAGAAGATTTGTGTCTCTGAATCCCATACTCATTGACCAATTCTGTAACTTATGCCTCAAAATGCAAACCATTATCTGATACTAGCTCGTGGAGGACCCCATATCGGCAGATAATATTTTTCTTGATGAATTTGGCCACTTTCTTGGCGTTCAGCACTGCGTAGGACTTAGCTTCGACCCATTTGGTGAAGTAATCAATGGCATCTTGGATGAACTCATGCCCGTTGGAAGCCTTTCGTGTGACCTTCCCTATGATGTCGATACCCCAGGTGGAGAATGGCCAGGGAGAAGTCATGTTGTATAATTCGCGCGAAGGCAGATGCTGAAGGTTGGAGAATTATTGGCATTTGAGGCATCTCCGGACATAGGCGGTGCAATCCTGGGTTATGGTAGCCCTAGTATTCTTGAGACCAAATGGCATAACAGTGTAACAAAATTTTCCCCATGGGGTGATGAATGCGGTTTTTTCTTGGTGGTCTGGGAGCATTTTAATTTGGTTGTATTCGATAAACCCGTCGATGAATAACTTGAGAGCATAACTGGCTGTGTTGTCCACGATCATGTCGATATTGGGTAACAGATAATCATCCTTTAGAGAGGCTTTATTCAAGTCCAGGTATTCTACACACATCTGAACCTTCCCTTCTGATTTTGGCACAGGCACTATGTTGGCTAGCGACGTGGGATATTCGATCACACGAATGAAACCCATGTTCAACTATTTGACCACCTCTTCTTTGACCTTAAGTGACCATTTGGTGTAGAGCTTTCTCAACTTTTGTTTGATTGTCTTATAATCTGGGAGAGTGGGTATCTCTTGCTGAGCTATTTCAGGATCAATGCCGAGCATATCGTCATAGGACCATGCGAAGACATCCACGAATTCCTTTAGCAATTCCTCGAGTTGTGCACGCTCATGCTCATCAAGGGTAGCCCCTATCATAATCTCGTGCTATTGGCTACTAGAAACGAGGTTAATAACAACAGTCTCTTCTTTTTTAACTTGAACGCGGTTATGTTATTTAATATTAAACTTATTTAGATCAGTTAATAATTGTGCATTTGTAAAATCATCATCATCAAAGGTCTGATTAGAATCTAAACAGTTAATGTAAGGCACATCAAGATACTCAAAATCTTCGTTTATTTCATTGATAGGAAAAATTGCATTGGGAACCTCATCAAAGGAGGACTCGATTGCATTTGAACAAGGATAGACAACAAAAGAAGAAAGGGGGTAAACATTGGGATTAAGGGAGATTTCAACAGGTAGAACTTGCGCAGCATGCCATTTGAGGAGATGTGTATCAATAGCTTTAATTAGTTGGGATGGATCCAGTGATGTAGTGCCTGAGTGAACCATGAAGAGTGTCAATCCCAGTGTCTGTAAGTTGAAGGAGTCTTTGGAGTCACTTTCCTCAGTCTCTTCGGTATCTTTGACCAGTGGTTGTGCATGGTGTTGGGAACTCTCGACCCATGGGTAGCTATTTTGGAAGAATATATCCATTCCAGGCTTCATCTTCTTATCTTTATGGTCATACCATGGTTCTGGAAAGCCACAAGAGGGGAAGTATTGGCCCTCTTTGATGAATCGTCCATTCAAGGAGTCACCTGGGATAGTCTGGATGCAATTTAGTCCTCTCTTTGGTCGAGACTGGAGGATCATTCTGAGCTCATGTTCTGACGGTTGATACCCCAGACCACAAGGAGGGAAAGTTTTCTTCAGTTTAATGGGATCAAGTATCCCTTGCTATCTTTGTCCTAGCCCCAGTCCGGTCATGAAGTGCATGTTTCTGAACATCTGAATCATATTAACGTTTCCATGAGGGTTGTATTTTGGACAAACCCTTTCTTTGAAGTCGTCCCCTGTCGGGAGTAGAAGTGGTTCAACTCAGAATCCTGATAGGAGCATATCATTTGACCCATGCTGTATCTCAAGAATTGGACTGTTGGTACTTGTACCCTCGGTATTATCATCGTCGCCCAAAATGGTGATGACTCATCCATCGGTGAAGAATTTTAATTTCTGATGGAGTGAGGAAGACACGCCCTTGATACTGTGAAGCCAAGGTCGTCCTAGTAACAGATTGAAATAAGTTGGGATGTCAATAACTTGGAATTCGATGACAGGGTTTATAGGGACAACCCCTATTAAAATTTTTATGGATCCTATCATCTCTCGATGAGTATTATCGTAGGCACGCACAGTAGTGGAGATTGGAGCGAGGTCACTTTCTTTTAGGCATAAACATTTGAAGGTTCTTAGTGGGCAAACATTCAAAGTGGATCCATTATCAACAACAGATAGTGGTACAACCTTCCCCATAACTTTGACGGAGATGTTGAGTGCATGATTGTGGTTTGGCCTAATCTTAGGGATTTCTTCTTCAGAAAAGGATATCATTCGGGTAGAGGTCAAAGATCCGACCAAATTTACAGCTTCTTCTGGTGTGGTAGAAGGAGGAACTGTGGTTCCAGTGAGCAACTTGATCAAGGCATTTTTGTGTAGATGAGAAGACATGAAAAGCCCCCATGAAGTGATGTTAGCTTGAGTTTTCTTTAGTTGATCGAGGATCTTACTCTCCTCAAGGGTCATTTCTGGCATAGGAAGGTTTTTAACTCCCTTGCCTTTGTTATTGGATGGTAGTGAGTTTGGGATCTGGTAATGCCTCCCTGATCTGGTCATGTGATTTACTGAAGAAAGGAAGAACATGAATCCCATTTCCTCGTCAACCTTGGGTTGTTCTGCTACCTTATTTATTTTTCCGAGGATTTCCATAAATGATATCATCCCACACATGTCGGCTACCGGGCCAATTTTCTCTGAAGCATATTCTTCATTCAAATCTCTGAATTCTCCCCCCCATTCGATGGCAGCAATTCTGTCTTTTCGTGTAAAGTCAATGCATTCCATAACTTCAATGGCTTCGTCATACATGTCTTCCCATTCTGTGGGGATATGTGATGGTGAAGGGACCAGGCACCCTTGTAGCTTCAGAGTATCAAGTAACTCATTCATATTGAAAATATCGTTAGTTTGCCTGAATATCTCTGCTATAACCTGGACAACATCATCTAAGATGACTTCACCGGCTGGTACTACCCAATTTTCTGACTTTCGAGCCCATTTTTTTGCCTCTAAGAATAGCGTACTGAACCTTTGGTAATCAATGATCATCTGCGAGGGCAATTTTAGCCCGAACTCTAGGAGTTGGTTTAACACTTCTGATAATTCCATACTTCAATTTTCGGAATGGGTACGGACTGCGATGCATGCTCTGGTAAGGAGTGATAGTGCCTGATCAGCGAGGCTAGCAGGGTGTAGGAGAAAATATGGGAAGGTTCGAAGAGGTTTAGGAGAGTATATAGGCGTGATTTGTGTTGAGGGATCAAATTCTGGATTTTTTTCTAAGAAGATGGCATTGGCATGATTTGGGAGTGGGTTGTGAGTAGTGTTTGGCTTAGTATTAGCTAATGGGGCGATGGTACCCTGGTCAATTAGACCTTGGATTACGTTCTGGAGGTGAAAGCATTGGTCGGTGGTATGGCCAACAGTTTGGTGAAAGGCACAATAAGCATCCGTCTTGAAGTTTCTTGGGAGCGAATTTAGCAAAGTACGGGGGTCCAAGGGTTTGATAAGGTTTAGGCTCAATAAGGCTTGATAAACTTTGGAGAGGGGAGCATGGAGCTCGGTATATTCCTTTTGGACTAAGACAGGGAGTATTTCTGGTGCCCATGATGTGGTTGGTTGAGAGACGTTGTTGATGGTTGAGAATGCAGCACTAGCAGGTTTATCATATTTCCTAGGGGTGAACTGTCCGGACACCTTCTTTGGTTTGACATCTATTTTAACAAGACCTTCCTCGATTTAAACTCCTACTTATCTGAGAGCTCATAAGTGGGGATAGTATTGTCCTCCCATCGTTGCTTGGACATGGGGTAATAAGTTCTTCTTTACTATGCAGACTTGTTCTTCCTCGGATGGCTAATTGGTCACGGTTGCTGCTTTTTCCCTCCATCGGGCTATGAAGTTACCGATTGATTCCCCATAGTTCTGTTTGAGCATCTATAAATCATGGCGGGTGATCTCAAGTTCTTTGTTGTATTTGTACTGTGACATGAATTCTCGAGTCATATCCTCCCAACTATGAATTCTGGATTCTTCAAGAGACAAAAACCATCGGAGGGAGCTATCCTTCAGAGTCTGCTGAAAAAATTGGGCCATCACTTCTTCAGAAGTCTCTAGTAGAGTCATGTAACGGTGATAACTACGGAGATGAATAATCGGGGGTCCACTTCCTCCGAATTTCTTGATATTTGGCATCTTAAACTTCTCGGGTAACCTCTCTTTAGGATAAGGAGACATGTGGGTGTAGTCCATGTAATTTCCATAGATTCTGACTTGGTCAAACTTCTTGGTGAGCATCTTGAGGTCTTCTTTGAATTTTTTCAGCTCTTCTTCCTTCGGATCAATGATCATAGTCAAGTTAGCCCTAGGCTGGGCAAGGTTTGGCATAGGAAGCTGGAGAGACGGCATCCCATTAACAGGAGGGACACGTGGAGCGTGTTGATACTCTTTGAGAACCCAGATAGGCTCGGGTGGACCCATAGCACGAGGAAATAGGGCCTCGAGCTCTTGAGGAATGGGAACCTGGTTTCGTTGCATCTCTCGGACCTCAGTTTGGAGGTTATCAATCTTGGACACGAGCTGAGCTAGGACTGTCGTTAGATCTGGATGCACAATGGGTACTTGGTATGTGTTCTCCATGGAAAGCGGATGGATTCCGGACTCGAAAGAAGTAACAGGGGAACGGGCGTAACTCCGGGGTGATTTGACTGAAGACTGAAGACAATAAGGAGCCAGGCTAAGGGTTTGCGATCGAGCTGAGAAGCCGCAAAAAATGGGATTTATTTTTGAGAAAAAAAGATAAATTTTTTTTCTTTTTTTGAGATGAAAATACAAAATTTTTGGATTTTTGATAAAGAGAGGAGATTTTTTTTTTGGCTTTTTGATAAATAAGGGAGAAATGTTTTTGGATTTTTTTTCGGGAGACGGACCTTAGCATGATTATTATAATTATTATGTTCTCACTCGTATTAAATTCTCCTAAATGAAAAATAAAAATGCCGGATGGGACCCGAGCCTGGAAAAGTTGGGTTTGTAATATATGCAAAACTATGGCAGGACTTGTGACTAGGCTCACGGACAGGGTCCCATTTTAAAAATGCGCGAAAAATTCAGACGGTAGGCCGACCCAAAATTTGGTAGAGTTTCAGGTAGAAACTGATAATCTAACATGTGTGTCCTAGGCTTGACACCTATATACAGGTATGCAGTTTGGTTGGGTGAATTGGAAAGGGTTACCCCCTTTGGCGTGACTTCCACGATATACGTCTTGCTCTCGCGGGCAATCGGTACGTGTGGACAAGCCATTTGATATACCTGAGTGTACGTGAATTGCCTCACTATATACCTCATGGGTACGGTACGTGTGAGAGAGAATTCAATATACTCGGTGTACGTGAACGAGTTCCCTATAATATACCTCCCGTCACGACTTCGGTCAAGCGATACGATGCGGGGGAACCATTCGATATACATCGAATTTACTTGGACAATGGAAGGTGAGAGTCATATCGCTTAGGCTAACTGTGCCCTGCCAGACTAGCGCCCACCACGAAGTGACCATCCAGTTACTAGACAAAATTTGGTCAATAACAATGCTCTGTGGTGATGTCGTGTGAATCATGCATGATTCTTTTGTTAGTATCTTATGAGAATGTCTTTCTTGATTATGCCAAACAGGGAGCAAAGTACAAGTACCAATGGTATACCAAGTATGGATGGGTGATGCGTGTAACTATATATGATCCTAGGTGCACGTGGTGTGAAGTGTACATGGAGAATTTTTCTACAAGTGTGTGAATATAAGCATAAGTATGGGGTACACATGGAAAAGGGGAACATGCAAAAATGGAGGGAAAATATATACAAACATAACACCAATGTAAATAGAGTATAGCCCTCAAAATACAAATCCCCAGCGGAGTCGCCACAGTGGCCATCCCCGATCCTCGCGATGGACGGGCGGAGTAAGGATCCTACCCGTGCGTCCCTCTCGGGAGCGTTTCGATCGGCGTCGTTGATAAGGTGAAAAATGTAGATAGATGGAGTCGTAAGTCTATTTTACTCAAAACAGACAAAATAAAGGGAGCCACCCCAAAGGACAACATCCAAAGACATACTGATGCATACGAAACCAAAATGATTCGAAAAGGGTCCGGAGGCTAAGTTATGAAATGGGAAGGTGTTAGGCTCCCATCCCGCCCTTACGGTCTATCATGGGTTTTTGCTATTTCGTTTATTTTCCCCGTGATATGTGGGCATGTGTATATATAATGGATATAGGAATCATCGACTTGTACCATGGAAGAGATAAAGCGAGTCATCCGTAGGAAAGCATAAAAATATTAGAAAATAGGATTTACGCGATTATCCTTACGTTGACCGTTATGATGGAACGATAACGCATGCGGAATAATAAGCCACTAAGACCAAATATATGCATATATAAATATATGTAATCTAAGAGAGTTGAGTTTAGAGAAAATAGAAAATGAGAGAAAAAGTGAGAATAGGACTCGAGTCTCGAATTTTATCCCAAGACGCCTATGTAGCCTATAGAGGCATCAAAGTCCACATAGTTCGTATGCAAAACGAGGGGTGGGGTTTATCCCATAAATCCAATCGGGAGATTCTCTTATTTGTGTATTGTGTGTGTAGAAAATGTTTTAGTTGTGAGAAAAGTGTAAGAAAAGTGTGAGAATTCCTGTTTGGAATTTATGAGCAAACCCTCTTTTTCTTGTTTTTTGGGTTTTTTATTTGTATGAAAATAAGATATGTGCAATAATACTAAGTAAAAAGTATATTAGGATTTGTGAGATGAGAGAATAAAAGTGCTAAGTAATAAAACAAATTAATGCGAACTTATGGGAATTTAAGGAGAGAATTGAGAAAGTTGGACCTTCTTGAAGATCTTGAGCTTGATCTTGAGTGTTGGAGAGAAGCCCTTGCACTTGGATGATGATGGAGAGTAATAAATTCACCAAGTTTGATGAAGAGGATGATGAAAAGTGAAGGTGGGAAAGGGATTTGGATTAGAAATAACGCTGACTTCGAGAGAGGTTTTCTCAATTTGCTGAGAGTGATGTTTATCAGATCTGGGCCCCCTTGCAATGAGGACAAGGCCTCCTTTTTATAGGCCCAGGGTATTTTTGATCGGCATAGCCCTGGTCCTGCCAATCGGCAGGGGTGTTTAGGCACACTACCGATTGGCACGGTCTGGGACCTACCGTTTGGAAGTGTCTTTCTAGACTTTTCAAAAAATCGGCCGCGGAATGCAAACCGTTGATCCGAATTATGCACGGGGAACATCGTTGGAAAGGTATTTCAGAGACCTTCAAAAGTCCTTGGACCTCTCCTAGGTTTGGGAGTTAACTTTGGGTCAAAATTGGCTTGGAAGCGCTCATCGATCCATTGGATGGAGAATTGTCGGACGCAAACGGATCATTCATCCGCATGGTAAGTCCGAATCGTGCACGGGATAGACCGTTGGAAAGGTTAGGAGATGTAATTCGACATTACAAAGAATTTGATCCAGTTTGGGGAGTTTACTTTGGTCAACTAGGCCCTGGAAGTATTTGGTGACCTCCCGAAGTAAAATGGATCATTCGTCCATACCGTAAGTCAAAATCACGCACTGGGTGGACCGTTGGAAAGGGGTTTCAATTCCCTTTAAAGATTCATTCATTCTTGATCGAGCTGAGGAGATGACTTAGGTCAAACAGAGCTCGAGAGTGCCCGATGGTCTCTAGATCAGGTTTCGGGGAAAACGGGTCCTTCGTCCGCATGGTAAGTCGGAATTACGCACGGGACGGACCGTTGGAAAGGGGATTCAGGGACTCTCGAAGATTCATTTAGTATCGATCGAGCTGAAGAGTTTGACTTTTGGTCAAAAGGAGCCTGGGAGTGCCCGATGGCTTTTAGGTCGGTACTCGGGGTATGACCTGGGTTTGTAGTGATGAAGGGAGGTGCTAAAGACCTAAGGAGAGTTTAAGGGGTAACAGAATGGGGTGTATACACATACCTTTAGAGACATTGGACACATTGAAATGTTGATGACGATAAACATGGCACAAAAATCAGCAATGATGATATCTTTAATTTAGGCTTGGCCTCTACGTCTGCAACTTGTATGCCATAGGCTTGAAAGGACACAACAACTTTTATCCTATGACTCAATTAGTTTTGTTTGGAATTAAGCCAACACTTACAAAGTGACTAAATTGGAAATTTGTCCTTACAAAACACACTAAGATCCCATACCAAATGTGTAAAACTAATATATACAATAATCGAAAATCTTTTTGAATTTTTCAAAAACAAAATCTTTATGTATTTTCAAAAATATTTAAAATCTAAAATCTTTTTGTATTTTTCAATATGATTCAATAAAAGAAAAATATAATACAAAAAGATACACACGTCATAACACTAGTAAGAATATATCATAAAGCACAACTAGAGTATGACAAACATGCTAACACAATCATTCGTCAAAATATAGCATGCGAAGCATCATGTGCAAGTATATAAGAATCAACTAATCTAACATTTGGCATCTCCAAAACGGAGTTCCTAACCTAAATAGGTGTATACCTAACTTAAAGGGTTATGGTAACTAACATGACACTATCCTTAAATTTCCTAGGACGTTTTCCAAGATCAAAACAAAAACACCTAAGGTGATCTTTCATACCACAATGTAAACATGTGTAAAGTGGAGGAATGTTACCTCTGGGTGGAACTTTTCTAACTTCCTTGGTTTTGGTTGTCCCTCTCAAACAAACGATGGTTTTGGCTTTAACACATGAGGCATAATAACAAGACGAGCCATTATCATCACTACTCAAACTACTTGAGTCTTTCAAATCATCTTTTAACTTCAAAATTTTAGATTCAAGCAAAGAATTAGACTCTTCCAATTTTAGGGACACCTTCTTCATATTTTCAATCATTCCTAAAATGTTATCTTGGCCCCCCTCAAGGAAATAAAACTTATTCCTAAGAGTCTTCTCACGTGCCTTAAAATCATTTATTAAAACATATTTATCCTCATTGAAACAAACACAAACCCTAAAATTTTTCAAGCCCTCTAATTCTTTTTCTAAAACAAGGACTTTATTCTCACTCTCTTCCTTGGACAATTTTAAATATTTAAAGTCATAATACAATGCAACAAACTTCTCATGACAAATATCTTTTTGAGTTTGAATTTTTTGCAAATATTCAATATCATTTTTAAAATGAGAATTTTCTTCTTTAAGAATTTCAATTCTTTTTGCAAACTTCAAATTCAAAAGATTTAATTAGTCAAAACAAGGGGAATCCATCGAGAAAAACAAACAAGCCAAGAGAGAAAAACAAAACAACCACCCAAAAATAGCACTAAGAATGATCTACACAATATTATAACCAACTCTGATATCAATTTGTAAAAACAAAGGTATGAGAAGAAAAACTTTTTGAAAAATTAGGATCACTCGAAAACTTGGAGCAACCTTCTCTGATACCAATTTGTAAATGGTAAAAACCAAGCTAAAAGATTTTATTCCCATTTTAGAATGCTATGGGACGTTCGAAAAAACCTTGGACGCCCCAGCTAGACAATCACTATGATACAAAAATTACAAAGGAAGAATAAAGTCTTACTCAACGGCTCGATTCCCCACACATCTTGACGCCTCTATTCTCTTCAACTGTTTCTCCACAGTGAAACATAGGAGTCCATCTTTGGTATCCACAACACACGAATCCACGCATACCTCGGTATCCACCGATATAGCTTGGCAATCGTCTACGATTAAGAACACGAAGTCCATCGCTTCTTCACCACAATCAGCATGTACGGAGTCCAGCATCGAGCTTCTTGTAAGGAAAAAACAAACAAGGTGCCAAAATAAGATCTCAAAGTATATGAGTTATGAATCTTGGATCTTGTAAACAAAAGGGTGAAAGTTTTGGAGTTGGAACTTTTGAAACAAGTATGCTTTTCATTTTTGTCAAAAATTCATCTCTCAAATAAAAAAACTTAGTTTGAAAACGTTTCATAGAAAAGTTAAAATGGCGCGTCATTCGAACGATTTTGAGCTATCATTCAAATGAGATAGAGATCTCGTTTGAATGAGATTTTATCTTGCTTCTAACGACCTCAACAAAATCAAAATAGTACGCTTCGTTTGATGCTCGTTGGAAGCATAGTTTGAACGACCTAAGCATGTCATTGGAACAACCAAAATGAATTTTAAATATCTGCCTACAGTCAACTCAGAAAACATATTTTTGAAAAAAAATTAAGATCCAAACAGTTTTGAAAATAGAACACCCTTAATAAAAACTTCCAAGCACTCATAAAACAATATATGTTCACACCTATGAGATCCTAGGCATATGTGAAGACAAAAGTGGCACGATAAATACGACTTAGAATATGCATTCTTAGAATGTAAGGTAACCAATGAACTTTAGGCAAGGCACAAAGGTCATAAGTCTCGCTTAGCAGTTCAGTTACTACCCATGGAGGAATTTCATATATAGCCTCAAATACTTTTAATGAACTCTTATCAACGATATAAACGATGAATCAATAAGAATAGGAAATAATTATAACAAAAAATGAAAATAAAGAAAGGATCCTTACATTGAAAAATGGACGCTCTCACAAAAGAATTAAGAACTTGGAGGCAAAGAAAGATCTTTTTTTTTAATGAAAAGTGAAGTGAGGAAAAAGGGGGAACCAACAATTTATAAGCTTAAATGGCGTCTTCACGGTTCCCCAAGTATAATGATGACTAAAGGTATCTAACTCTTTATTTTGATGATGACTCGTTGCCAGAGGTGGTTGATTACTGGCGTACCCCTGAAGGGCTTCGTATCCTAAATCTTACCTATATTTACAAAACTACCACTGAACTGGCAAGACAAAAATACCTGATACGGTAACTCTCTGATATCATCAGCCAATCAAGCATCGCAGTCGACCTCGTAAATAAAGATCGGTGACCAGATTCCTATGTAGCCTATTAACTCCTAGCATGTAACACTTCATCCACTCATTCCACACCCCTAGCCACTCTAGAGATCTAATACTTTAGATAAGCTATTACCCGTTCCATTCATGAATGAATTCTTGGGGGATTTTGTTGTACCATAAATATGGAATATGAATGGGACTAATAGTGTTGTGACATCTGTCATCATAAGGAGCTCGACTTACTTATTATACGTTATTAACTTATCATATCACTGGTCGGCTCAGTGATATTCTCGGTCAGCTGAATAACTAACCAAAAAAACTGATGTTATTAGTTAAACCCACCATGGTGTGCATGGGACATGTGAAGGAATATGGATAATTCTGCTTAAACACACGTGGGTTAACATCCCTCCCTTCAGCTAAATGTAATTGGACCATCATTAGCCATCTCTTGGAATGTAGAAAGGTGTAATTATATGACTTATAAAGACACTCCCCCTATCCCCTACTCTCTCTCTTCTATAAATATCACACAATCCCACCTAAAGGGACATGATAAATTGATATACTTAGTATCCATACAAATTAATATCGAAGATATCCTTGAGAGTTTATATCCAACTTTCTTATGACTTTATTCTCATTGAATAATATGCACTTGCATAACACCTGTGGATATAGGCACCACATTGAGCCAAACCACATTAATTACATGTATTTTTCTCTATCTCTTATCTCTCCCATAAATCTAAACCATTAATCTCTTCATTTGTTATTGTTCATTATTGGTATTTATCAGCTAAGACTCATAAATCCATATACCAATTTTAGATGATAACTATATGTACAACATATATTTTAACTACTAGTTAACTATAGAATAGGAGTTAAAATTTTTGAGGGTCTAACCAAATGATGATTTGAATTTGAGGGATAATTGGCGGTCCCTGATTTGAGTTCATGCCTTTTGGAAAATAAGAATTGCATTTAAATAACATAAGGGATGGTTTGGAGGGATGGAACCATCACCAATTTAAAAAAATTGGACTATGATGGGGTTTTTGGATTGAATGGGAAATAAGCATATATGGGATCCGAGAATAACTGAATTTCTTCTTAAAGGGTAGTAAAAGATATTGGAGGGATGTCGACACAAAAGAGAGAGTCCCATCAAATCGATCAACTCCAGTAAGTGTTCCTCTTTGGTGAAAGGATTAAAAGTTTCTAAGTTTTCACCCCACTCATAGGAAGATTGTAATGGTTGGATAAATGTGAACAAAAATGGCGAGGAAGCGAATTCAATCTGAAGAGATGACTCATCACTGCTCGAAGGTTGAATTCAAAAAGTTAAACGTACACTTTCAATGAAATGTTCTTCCAAAATTATTTGAGGCGAAACAAAAGTATTTAACTCATCTTTATTGTTCAAGTAATTCATATCATTTCAAAGTGCCTTAATCTTCACATCCTCGCCATTTTCGATCTCCATTATGCCTTGGGTGAAATGAAGAATGGTTTATTCCAAAATTGGCGTAATAGGCTCAAGAACCTTGGATTCCTCATTTGGTTCAAAACATTTATCGTCATTCAATGTTTCAAGATAAGAATGCTTCAAATAACAATACAATTTATGTTCCTAACAATGGTTTTTCTCCCAATAGATGTTGTCAAAATTTTCCTTTTTTCAACTTCGCAATAACACGCCAAATGAATTCAGCAATTTCGCAACTTCTCTAAAAAAACTAATTTGAGAACTATTATTGTAACTTTAAAGATTATTCGTGTAACAAGTTTGAAGGTTATTATCATGATAGTTAGGAGAACTACTATCGTAATGGCTTTGAACTTTGTTATTCTAACAAGTTTGTGAAGCTTTGTCATTAGTACAAGTTCAAGAAGTAGCGACATTGTTAGTTTGACATTTTCCTTCTTCTCAACACGCAAGTATTCACCAAAAGTTATAAGCTTAGAAGGACTTTGAAAATTATTATTTGGACAAACTTGCGAACCCAAATCATTACAATTAGCAAAAACAATAGCGTAAGAGATTCTTACCCAAAATGTCTATTCGATGGAAGCTCAACAATATGGCATGTGGGTGCGAATTCAACATTTCATGGCATCTAAGTGTCCAAGCCTACAAAATCGTTTAAAACAAAATACAAATAGAAAGAAAAATAGTATAAAATACTAAGTCAATAATGGCGCCATTTTGATAGCCAACATAAACTTTGTATGTATAATATGTCGTTGGGTGTTTACCCCCTATACAAAAAAAATACCAAACCTTGGTATGCTAACTATGGATATTAGAGGAAATTAAAGATCTAATCAGCTAGGAATTGTAGTTAGAATTGTATTAATTTAATAATTCTCAAATAAAAGTGTAAAAGGTGATGAGTGAGTAAAACATTGAACTAGACGAGTAATGAAACTAGATTAATAATACGAATAAAACTACAGATTGAGAATTGCATCCCTCACACGGACTAGATTGCATAAATAGTTACATGGGAAGAAAAGTGTTAACAAGATTAAGAAGCACACTATATATATGACTCACATGAGTCTAAAATATAGGAGCTTGTCTAATTTGGAAATAGAGACAAAATTATGTCACCCTATTCTAGAACCCTAAGCCTCATACCTCTTCTTGATCTACATCAGCAATAATCAAGGACTGCAAAAGGTAGTAACCAACACAACTCACAACACATAGGACTGCATTTATTTGACATTTTGTGCGTATGAGGTGTGTGTGTGTGTGTGTGTTCATATTAGTTTAAAAATAATTTTTAATATTTTCATAGAATTTTTAGGAATTTTTAAACATTTAAAATCTATTTTTTAAACATTTAAATTAGGTTTTAAAATTATGTGGCCATTTTATAATTAAAGTTCCTAAAATTTGCCATGGGTAGAATCCGAAAGCGACAGAGACATTTGGGGAGGAAAATGAGATTTTATAAAACTCAAAACACGTGTTTTACAATCAATTTGGGTCACACACTTAACGATCAGATTTGTGTTTCTTTTGTCCCACATACTTGAGAGTTAATCTGGAACGTTGGTTTGAATTCATTAATGGTCTACATGCATTTTATCTCAATCCATGTCTTACCTGTTTGAGCCAATTACAGAGAGTTTAAATGCGGTACATCTTGAACCGTTAGATTTACAACCGTATGCTCGACTTAATCTTGACCCTTGATTTTGAACCCCATTATAGATTCTTCCATCGTCCACTAGAAATAAGGACTGAGGGTCATTCGTTTCTAACTTTTGGAAAGTTTGAGAGTTGGGCGAAAATAAGAGAGAGAGAAAAAAGAGAGGAAAAATAAGAGAGAAAAAGAAAATTGCAAACCAAACTCTGGCCAAATTTTTTCGGAAATCTTTTGAGAGTTTGAGAATTTTTTTGTGTGTGTGGTTCTAAATCCTCTCTAGTTTATATCTCTTGTCCAACACTTTCACCAAGTCTGATATCTTCTCATACCTTTGAGATCTGTAGATTTGACTAAGTGATATAGTCACGATTTACGGTTAGGACTGATTTCTTCATTAGAAATCATCTCCTCTATTGGGTTTTTAGTTTTAAAACGTTTTTATCAAATTTTCCCAACATATCTCCTTTTCTTTTTTCAAGTTTTCTTGAAAAACAAGACTACAAAATTTTTAGATCTTAAGATGTTTATGTCTCCCAGTTTGTATTTCACATTTTGTGAAATAGTTTTGTAAATAAATAAGAGAGAGACATATTGGATCTTGGCTCTTTTATTATAGCAAGATTATTTTCTGATATGCCTTAAAAGGAGAAGTCTATTTTCAAGAAAAGTTGATTTAGAACTCTTTCATGACATTTTAGACCAAATTTGTAATTTGTAGGAAATCGTTTGTATAAGTGTGAGTAAGTTGCCTGCATATGTTAGGAAAATCACTTCACTATACTTTCACACGACATCACTAAATTTGTGTTGGTAAAGATATTTTTACCATCAAAGTCGACATAAAGAAGGAGAAAAATATTAAAGCTTAGAGGATGTTAAAGACAACAGTCAGAACCAGAATAGTCAGAGTAAAACTAGGAGTGCTGGTATAATTTCTTGACTTAGTTTTGGGCCTAATTTGTGTGGATATTACGTTGCTTTCTTGTACTCTAAACTCATTCTAGTGAATTATATTTTACTCCGTAGAGGGAGTCGTGAATGTTTCCCCTGTTTGATAGGGTTTTACCATGATAAATTCTTTGTCTTGTATGAATGATTTTGATACTTATTTTACTTTTTCTATCACTACTATAAGTGTTTAAAATTATTTTAGACCTTTAAGATTTCAAGTAACTGAAATTTCTTGTTAAAAAATATTCTCTAATATAACTTGAATTTTCCTTAGTGTTATTTAAAGATTTTCCTCGAGAAAACAATTCGGACCCTTCTTAACTATTTTAACTTTTGATTGAACAACTTAGTAAGGGATTTTGAATTGGTATCAGTGCGGGTTCTTATTTTTCTAAAACATCTTTTCAAAATCCTGTGTTTTTTGAAACTGATTGAAAAACACCTCATGGACGAGAAATTTGAGAGACTGGGAAACTTATCACGACCTCCCCTCTTCGATGGAAACAATTTTCCTTAATGGAAAGTAAGGATGAATGCCTTAATCCAAGGAACGCTGGGAGTTGAAGTCTTGGATGCCATAAAAAATAGCTACTTTCACCCTACTAAACCTTTAGCAAAAGGTAGTGAAATAAGAATCAGAAAACTTCTTACCGAATTTACTAAAGAGGAGAAACAAGTCTTCATCTGAAATAATAAAGGTAAGAATGAAATATTCATGTCTGTAAATGAGCATTAGTTCAAAAGCATCTCTATATGTACCACTTCTAAGGAAGCTTGGGTCACGTTGGTCACAACCCATGAAGGTGATACAAGTGTTAAGGCTGTCAAGATTCAAATGCCCATACAATAACATAACACCCTAGTTATGCCTGAGACTGAGACCTTTCATGATTTTTATATCAAACTGACTGATGTCAAAACTAAACTAGATGCAAATGGAATTGTCTACGACAAAAGACAAATGGTCTCTAAAATCCTAATATCACTTCCACATAAATTAGACAGTCAAAGATATTCTATTGAGGAAATAGAAGATCCAAATCTTACCACTGAACTCCTTAGTAGCAAATTAAGAACTGTGAAAATGGAAATGGATTATAAGAAACAACTTATTGGAAGTCATAAGATAAATAGTAGTCCTAATATGATGTTTTAATCTAAAGTTATGCCTAATCTTGAAATCTAATCTGATGATGACTGTGACTTGGATGATTTGGATAACCAAATATCCTTAATGTCTTAACATTTTAACAAAACAATGTAGTTTATAAATAATGTTGTTGCTAAAGAAGGAAAGGCTCCTTACTCAAATCAATCCAATAACATACCTCATGAGAGGAGACTAGAGAAACACCAGAACACCACCAGACCTGACAAAGACCATAGCAAGTCTGAATGCTTTAGATGTGGTAAAATAGCTCACGTTTCCATTAACTGTAGGGTCAACCTGAAAAAACATAATAAGGCTAATTTGTATAAAAATGGGATGACTCAAGCGATTCAGATGATAATGAGTCTGAATCATCTAACATATTGACCCATGTATGTCATTTTTTTTCAAAGATAGTATATTCTAATAATAATACTGATGAGAGTCTGCCTAATAATGCTTTGACTATGCCTGTTAATGGTTTATCTGCTTTGTGTACTGAGAATGCTAATAATGGTTATGCTGATAATAGTAGCTCTACTGCCGTGTGTGTGAGTCAAAGGGATCGAATGAATGACGAACGAAATGCGTGTGTGAGTTTGAAAAATGAATCGATAGGGGACAAATCACCTACCACACTTAATGAGTCTGATAATGATGACCTTCTAGACATCCACACATTGTACAGAAAGACATTTAGTAAGAGAACTAGATTAGAAAGAACTATTAAAGACCTGACTGAAAAGATAGAATCTCTTAGTATTGTGGTTAAACAAAATGTTAAAGACTACACTAATCAATGTCTAGTCCATGAAACTCAAACTAAGGCTTTTATGAAAAAAAATCAAGGATCTTTTGGAATCTATTGAAATTCTAGAAAAGAAATACAAGGCCACGTTGTTAGAATTGGAACAATCAAAAGAAAAAGCTTCAACAGCCTTAAAAAAGTTTGCTAATTTTGAAAACAATTCTAATAGTTTTGAAGACTTTATAGCATCCAGTAAAACCAATTTCCAGGACAAAATGGGTATTGGATTCAACACTAACACACAAACTAAAAATTTACAAGACATAAAGTTTGTGTCAGAAGGAAAAAGGCTTATAGAAACTTGTCCAGATTTTCAGTCTATAAAAGATGATTTTGATAAAAAAACAGAAAGGGAAAAACATTTTGATAAGTAGTGGGTCTAAAGAAAATGTTGAATCTAAGACTAAATACTTCTTCCCCCATACGGTAAAGACAGTCCTTGTTCCAATCTGTCAATATGAGACATAGGGCTAAAACTCCACACTTAGACAAACCCATCTTTAAAGGTCTTCAAGACATTAAGAAACCTTTCAGCCACCTTTACTGCTCATATTGTGATGTATATGGACATTCACTTAAAACCTGTTTTCAAAAGCATCTAGGCCAATCCATCTCTTACTCTCATGTGTATAGAAACTTTAACTATCCTATACAGAGTAGGAATAACTAGGTCCTTCCTAGATAGCCTGATAAGAACTCTAACTATCAAAATAAGAAGAAATGACCTAACACTAAAAGAAAGTCCAAGAGAAAGGAACCTAGACTCATGACTAAACCAAATGCTCCACAATCTTCCAAAAATCAGTTTAATGCGCAAAAATCTTTTAAAGAAAAATCTGATTCTCACAAATTTTATCATATTCGACAAAAAATGAGCAGACGTTTTAAAACTCGAGCAATTTGGGTTAGGAAATATGAGCTAATACCCCAAATGAAGTGTAATATTTTCATTAGGGCCTTAAAAGCTGAACACACTTCATCTGGATGGTATTTAGACTCGGGTTATTTTAAATATATAACCTATAACGAGACTAAACTGACTTCTTAGGAGGAAAAGTTTTGTTTGGAGATGGAGTCGTTGCTTAGATCATAGGTAAAGGGACACTCCAAGAAAAAAGTCTACCAACTCTTGAGGACGTTCTATTAGTAAAGGGTCTTAAATCTAATTTATTGAGTATATAGTAATTTTGTGACTCAAACCTTACTGTCACATTCTCACAAACTAGTTGTAAAATTCTAAATGAGAATGGAGATTGTATTATTATAGGCCTCAGTACACCTGATAACTGTTATACAGTAAACATCAAAACCGAGATCTGCAATATAGCCATGATGGAAGATAATGAAATTTGGCACATTAGGTTAGGTCATATAAATTACGATAGTCTTGGTAATTTAATCTCATGAGAAATTGTTAGAGGTCTTCCTAAGATCAAACCTATTTATAATATAATATATGGACCCTATCAATAAGGAAAGATAGTTAAAGCTCCTCATAAGAAAGTTAAACAAATTCTATCCAGCAAACCTCTAAAACTCATCCATATGGACCTAATGGGGCCCTCTCGTACTGTTAGTCTTTGTGGCACCAGTTACATCTTGGTTATGGTTAATGATTTTACTTGATTTACCTGGGTGGCCTTTTTGAAACAAAAATCAGAAACCTTTCATAAGTTTTTGAAATTTTTATTACGGATTGAAAATGAAAAGGATAACCAAGTAAATAGAATTTTGTAGTGATAGAGGAGGAGAGTTTACAGATTTAGGAATTATCGAATATTGTGACTACAATGGTTACAAACATGAATTTAGTTCCCCTAATATGCCCCAACAAAACCAGATAACTGAGCGTAAAAATCGTACTCTTCAGAAGATGGATCATGTTATGATCCAGACAAAGGATTTATGTAAATATATTTTGGGTTAAAGCCGTTCGTACAACTTGTCATATAATAAATAGAGTCTACCTTAGGAAGGATACCAAACAGACACCTTATGAACTTTGGTACGGGAAAAAACATAACCTAAAATATTTTAGAACCTTTAGTAGGATATGCTATGTTTGCAAGGACATAAAACATTTTTCCAAATTTGAAACCAGAGCTGATAAAGTAATTTTCTTATGATATTCTCCAAATAGCGGAACCTACCGTGTTTATAATGTTCGTACCAAAACCTTAATGGAATCCATTAATGTAGTAGTGAGTGACACCAATGTAGAGAATAAGGGAATAAGACCAACCATTATTAATGTGTCAGAAAACATTTCTAACCTCGACTCTTCAGATATAGTTGAGTCCTTACCTAATGGGACCCCTAAGGTACCAAATTGGGTTTCTAAGGATCATCCCTTAGACAATGTGGTCGGTAACCCAGAAGAGTCTGTTCGAACAAGATCCCAATTACGTAATACTGAACATTTCACATGCTTGTTTATCTTATAGAACCGAAGAATGTAAATCAAGCATTAAATGATTCCTATTGGATAGGTTCTATGCAATAGGAACCTATTCAATTTAAAACTCATGACGCATGGTATTTTGTTCCCAAGCCAGAAAATAAATGGGTTATTCGAACTAGATGGATTTTTAAAAATAAAACGGATGAAATAGGGATGGTAGTTAGAAACAAAGCCAAACTTGTGGCCCAATGTTATTCTCAAATTGAAGGAATAGACTTCGAAGAAACTTTTGCCCCTATAACACGTCTCGAATCTGTTTGTCTTATTCTCTCTATTTCTTGTCTCTTAAAATTCACCTTATATCAAATGGATGTAAAGTCTGCATTCCTTAATGGTATTTTAACCGAGGAAACTTATGTATAATATCCTAAAGGGTTCATTGACCCTCACCATCCAAATCATGTCTATTGTCTGAAAAAGGTGCTATATGGATTAAAATAAGCCCCTCATGCTTGGGATGAATGATTGTCTACTTTTCTCTTAAATAAAGGTCTTAGGAGAGGTGGGAATGATCAAACTCTTTCTTTCAAACATTTTGACAAAAATGTTATAATATCCCAATTGTATGTAGACGACATTATTTTTGGATCTACCTTCCCGTCTGAGGTTAAATTATTTTCTAAAGATATGTACGGGGAATTTGAAATATCTTATGGGGGAGTTACAATTATTTTTAGGACTTCAGGTAAAACAAAACTCAAAAGGTTTATTTATATCGCAATCCAAATATGCTCTAGAGAAAGTAAAGAAGTTTGGCTTAGAAAATGCCAAAGATGCTTGGACACCCATGAGTACGTCAGTAAAATTATCTAAAGATGATCATGGGAAATCCATGGATCCTACACTATATCGTAGCATGATAGGAAGTATTCTATACCTAACTGCTTCACGCCCTGACATTATGTATGTTGTTTGTGTGTGTGCTTGATTTCAAAATTCCCTTAAAGAGAGTCATTTACTATGCGTTAAAAGAATTATAAAATAAGTAAAAGGAACTCTCAACTTAGGACTTTGGTAAACAAATGACACATCTAGTACGGTAATAGGATACACCGACGCTAATTGGGTTGGGTGTTCCGATGACAATAAAAGCACGTCAGGATCATGTTATTACATTGGTAATAACTTGGTAGGTTGGAATAGTAAAAAACAAAATTGTACTTCCTTATCCACAACTGAATCCGAATATATAGTCACAGGTAGCTGCTGTGCTCAATTATTATGGATAAAATAGATGTTAAGCGATTATGGGATTGACGAAAAAAATTACATCTCTATTGCGATAATCAGAGTGCGATTAACATTTCCAAAAATCCTGTCCAACACTCACGTACCAAACACATTAAAATCAGACATCATTTTACACCGAGTTAGTCGAATCTAAGGAATTGGAAATTAATTATTTACCTAATGATCTCCAATTAATAGACATATTCACAAAACCTTTGGATCACACTCGTTTTGAATCCTTAAGAAAATCCATAGGTATCACTACACCAAAAACAGGAAACTGGCACGCTTAGGGAAGGAGATTCTGGCACTGTTTAAAACCGTGCCAAAATCTGGCACGGTTTTATCATAATCTGGCACTGTTTGAAAAGTGCCAAATTTTGGCACGGTTTTAAACAGTGCCAAATATGAGTACACTTTGTTAAAAAAATAACCCCCCAAAATTTGAAGAGGGAACCAAAATTTCAAGACAATCTAACCCTAACTCTCTCTCTCTCCCTCCCCATGCAGCCGGCTCCCATCATCTCCTCCTTATCTCCCCACACAACCGGCTCCCCATCATCTCCCATCATCTCCTCCTTATCTCCCCACGCAACCGGCTTCCATCGCTGCTCCTGCTCCGAGTCGCTGTTCCTGCTGCTGCTCCGAGTCGCTGCTCCGGCTTCCATCTTCGTCAGGTATTACATCTCTCTCTCTCTCTCTCTCTCTCTCTCTCTATATATATATATATATATATATATATCAGTTGTTACGATTTCGGGGTTGGTAGCAATTTTGGGGGTATATCAGTTGTTGCGATTTCGGGGTTGGTAGCAATTTTGGGGGTATATATGTATATATTCGGGGGTATATATATACCAGCTAAGCAGTTGTTGAATTCAGTTAAAGCCCTCAAATCAGTTCCCATTCTCCCTCTCTTTTCTTCATTGTTTCTGGCGATACTGAAGCACCCATGATGGTCCACTGTTGGTCAACAATGGTGGTATTGTTTAGTCTAAAAAAATCCACAAAGGAATTCTCTCATGGTCAAGGTTCAACCCATATATAAGGGTAGCAAAGAAGAACTTATTCACCTCTACAAAACTAATCTTACAAAATAAGGCTTAAGGATGAGAATTCAGAACCTCAACTTTAAAAATGACAGTGTCCCAAGAAATGAGGACCCTAGCCACACCCCTAATTTCAGGGTAGTTGTGGCAATAACTCCAATTCCAGAAGCTATTATTTGCTACTGTAGGCATATGGTTCTTTTGGACTTCCGATTCAAGGATACAATTGTTTTAGTCCATTCCTCTTTGGTGTTATCATTGACTTGTACCTCTATTCAATTGTTTTATTTAGATATTAACACCTTCTTCCCGTCTGCCAAGGGGCATTTTGCACTGCTATGTCCAAAAACTAAGCACTGACTGCATGACTGTGGAATAGCTTGATACTCCACTCTTATTTGTGTGGTTTCCCCATCCTGAATGTTTGGGCATTAATCACTGTATTACATCTATACAACTTCAGTCTTAATATGCATGATATTCTGAATGCTACTTACCAATGATTCAGTTAATCTGTTGTAACATGAATATAATGAATTGTCTAGAATCATTGACTTTAACTTCTAGTTTTCTTGTCATTAATCGATTTATTGCTTAATAAGTGGAATATAATGGGCAAAAAAAAAAAAATTTGCACTGAAGAATTAAATATGATCTGAACTTATGAGTTGTGATCTGAAAGAGATTACCATTTCATGTTTCACGAGCTCTGACTAGATAGATTAGATTGGGCAGTCATGTTGCATACTATTTTATATATATATATATCTGTAAACTGAAAGAGATTACCATTTCATTTATATAGTAAACTGTTTTACATACTGTTTTATACATATATATTTATAATATAGTAAACTGTTTTACATACTGTTTTATACATATATATTTATACATGTATATAAATATATATATATATATATAAACAGTTTATATATATTTCTGTTTAAAACAGAACATATATATAAACAGATATATATATATATATATATATATATATATATATATATATATATATATATATATGTTCTGTTATATATATATATATATCTGTTTTAAACAGAATAAGTATATTCTCATTTGTTGTTGTTTATTCTGATTATTTATGTGCCAAACAATCTCTTGTCAGATAAATAATGTCTCAGGTGGGTGATACTTCAAATCCGTCACCAAGTGGTGCGACACCAGGATCAAACTCCCACTCGAAGGTTGTTTCGAGGTCTTCGACAACGGGTGATGCACTTTCCACAAAGAGATTAAAATTTAACGAGCATGGCCTTCCGGTGGGGGATAATTCAGCTACACCCTCTACTAGATGGGGAGACCTCACTAGGACGCATATGCCGGTTTCTTATATAACATGGAGACATGTAGACGTGCGATATAAGAATCAGATTTGGACAATGTTCAAGGTATACTATTTTTTCTCTTTGGCTACAATTGTAATTGTTACTAAATTTAATTACATAATGATAAATTTTGTTTCTTTCATATATTGTAGAAAGATTTTCTTGATGTGAAAGATAATCAAAAAAGCATGTTCATGAAAAAAGCTAACGAGTCTTGGAAGAAGTTCAAGGCCAAGATAAGGGTAAATTTGAAGGGTGACGATGTTGCAAAGTGGAGGGAGAATGTTCCTAAAAATGTTAAACCTGAGGATTGGGAGGCATTTTGTGACAATGAAGCTGCACAGGCCCAAAGGGATTTGTGAAGAAAAAATAAAGAGATAAAACAAAATTGTGCGAAAATGACTACTCATAACACGGGTCGTTATGGTTATGCCCGAGCTGCAGATAATTGGAAAAAGGAGCATGGACGTGAACCAACCCGTGCTGAATTGTGGATGTCAACTCATAAAGTAAAAGGCGGAGATTATGCGCCTCATGATGAAGCATTTGCGGTAATTTAGCTTTAATGTTTTTCTTTTTCCTTCTTTTACCCAATATGTAATTTAAATGATAACTTTAATGTCTTTATGTACAGGATAAGGTTAAAATGCTTCTAGATGTATACCAAGCGAGTGGTCAAGAGGAGACCTTGGATGCTGGGCCAATTTTTGATGTATTTGGAAAAGACACGCGAGGACGTGTTCGTTGCGTTGGGTCCATGATTTCTAGAACAACTATATTGGCGTCTGCATTTGCTCGAGAAATGCTTCAAGAGGTAAATGTGGACAACGAAAGTTGGAAGGATCAAATGGATAACCTCAGAGAAGAAATGGAGGGTGTGAAGTCTACACTCTCAGATTTTGTAAAGAATTTTGAGAGTGGAAAGTTCGTATGTGTTGGACATAATTCTCATGCATTACCATCTCCAAACACTGCAACTCCTTCTAGTCTTTTTACTCCCCCCACATCCCAAGTTTCAAGTTTTAGCTCGATGGTGGAATGCAAAATACTATCTCACACTGGTCAAGTCGTTGATTATGGTAGGAAATTACCGCCAGGAGTTGTATCTTCAGTTCACTTCCATGAGTTAGGAAAGAGAGAAGTGAAGATCGTACTCGACCTTATAAAAGTGCCTGAATATCCAGTTTGGGGTGGAAAACAAGGATCTTGTGAGACGTTGGGAGATGTGGGTAACAACGGATTTTTGTATTGGCACGATGACTTTCTCCCTCCCATTGATGACACCAACGAATGATAAAGGTAATATTTATTTGAGTTTTCATGCTCTCTCATTCTTAATACATATTTTAGATTCCTCTTTATTTGATGCTTAAAATATATTTTAGTTCCCTATTGTTAATTTGAAAACATTTGGATTAAACTTAAAAACAGGCCGTTAAAGGGTGAAAACCCAGACTTGAAAACAGGCCGTTAAAGGGTGAAAACCCAAACCAGCCCCCAAACGACCCCGTAGGAGGCACGAACACCTCGCACGGGACTAATGTAACTTGTAGGAACTGACTGCGTAGTCCCGGGTCTCCCGGTTTGAGAGTATGACGATAATTTGCAAAAATCACACTTAGACTTGAAAACAGGCCGTTAAAGGGTGAAAGCCCAAACCAACCCCCAAACGACTCCGTAGGGGGCACGAACACCTCGCACGGGACCAATGTAACTTGTAGGAACTGACCGCGAAGTCCCGGGTCTCCCGGTTTGAGAGTATGAAGATAATTTGCAAAAATCACACTTAGACTTGAAAACAGGCCGTTAAAGGGTGAAAACCCAAAGCAGCCCCCAAACAACCCCGTAGGAGGCACGAACACCTCGCACGGGACCAATGTAACTTGTAGGAACTGATCGCGTAGTCCCGGGCCTCCCGGTTTGAGAGTATGACGATAATTTGCAAAAATCACACTTAGACTTGAAAACAGGCCGTTAAAGGGTGAAAACCCAAACCAGCCCCCAAACGACCCCGTAGGAGGCACGAACACCTCACACGTGACCAATGTAACTTGTAAGAACTGATCGCGTAGTCCCGGGCCTCCCGGTTTGAGAGTATGACGATAATTTGCAAAAATCACACTTAGACTTGAAAACAGGTCGTTAAAGGGTGAAAACCCAAACCAGCCCCCAAACGACCCCGTAGGAGGCACGAACACCTCGCACTGGACCAATGTAACTTGTAGGAACTGACCGCGTAGTCCCGGGCCTCCCGGTTTGAGAGTATGACGATAATTTGCAAAAATTACACTTAGACTTGAAAACAGGCTGTTAAAGGGTGAAAACCCAAACCAGCCCCCAAACGACCCCGTAGGAGGCACGAACACCTCGCACGGGACCAATGTAACTTGTAAGAACTGACCGCGTAGTCCCGGGCCTCCCGGTTTGAGAGTATGACGATAATTTGCAAAAATCACACTTAGACTTGAAAACAGGCCGTTAAAGGGTGAAAACCCAAACCAGCCCCCAAACGACCCCGTAGGAGGCACGAACACCTCGCACGGGACCAATGTAACTTGTAGGAACTGATCGCGTAGTCCCGGGCCTCCCAGTTTGAGAGTATGACGATAATTTGCAAAAATCACACTTAGACTTGAAAACAGGCCGTTAAAGGGTGAAAACCCAAACCAGCCCCCAAACGACCCCGTAGGAGGCACGAACACCTCACACGTGACCAATGTAACTTGTAAGAACTGATCGCGTAGTCCCGGGCCTCCCGGTTTGAGAGTATGACGATAATTTGCAAAAATCACACTTAGACTTGAAAACAGGTCGTTAAAGGGTGAAAACCCAAACCAGCCCCCAAACGACCCCGTAGGAGGCACGAACACCTCGCACTGGACCAATGTAACTTGTAGGAACTGACCGCGTAGTCCCGGGCCTCCCGGTTTGAGAGTATGACGATAATTTGCAAAAATTACACTTAGACTTGAAAACAGGCTGTTAAAGGGTGAAAACCCAAACCAGCCCCCAAACGACCCCGTAGGAGGCACGAACACCTCGCACGGGACCAATGTAACTTGTAAGAACTGACCGCGTAGTCCCGGGCCTCCCGGTTTGAGAGTATGACGATAATTTGCAAAAATCACACTTAGACTTGAAAACAGGCCGTTAAAGGGTGAAAACCCAAACCAGCCCCCAAACGACCCCGTAGGAGGCACGAACACCTCGCACGGGACCAATGTAACTTGTAGGAACTGATCGCGTAGTCCCGGGCCTCCCAGTTTGAGAGTATGACGATAATTTGCAAAAATCACACTTAGACTTGAAAACAGGCCGTTAAAGGGTGAAAACCCAAACCAGCCCCCAAACGACCCCGTAGGAGGCACAAACACCTCGCACGGGACCAATGTAACTTGTAGGAACTGACCGCGTAGTCCTGGGTCTCCCGATTTGAGAGTATGACGATAATTTGCAAAAATCACACTTAGACTTGAAAACAGGCCGTTAAAGGGTGAAAGCCCAAACTAACCCCCAAACGACTCCGTAGGGGGCACGAACACCTCGCACGGGACCAATGTAACTTGTAGGAACTGACCGCGTAGTCCCGGGTCTCCCGGTTTGAGAGTATGATGATAATTTGCAAAAATCACACTTAGACTTGAAAACAGGCCGTTAAAGGGTGAAAACCCAAACCAGCCCCCAAACGACCCTTGTAGGAGGTACGAACACCTCGCACGGGACCAATGTAACTTGTAGGAACTGATCGCGTAGTCCTGGGACTCTCCCGGGCCTCCCGGTTTGAGAGTATGACGATAATTTGCAAAAATCACACTTAGACTTGAAAACAGGCCGTTAAAGGGTGAAAACCCAAACCAGCCTCCAAACGACCCCGTAGGAGGAACGAACACCTCGTACAGGACCAATGTAACTTGTAGGAACTGACCGCGTAGTCCCGGCCCTCCCGGTTTGAGAGTATGATGATAATTTGCAAAAATCACAGTTAGACTTGAAAACAGGCCGTTAAAGGGTGAAAACCCAAACCAGCCCCCAAACGACCCCGTAGGAGGGACGAACACCTTGAACGGGACCAATGTAACTTATAGGAACTGACCGCGTAGTCCCGAGCCTCCCGGTTTGAGAGTATGACGATAATTTGCAAAAATCACACTTAGTCATGAAAACAGGCCGTTAAAGAGTGAAAACCCAAACCAGCCCCCAAATGACCCTGTAGGAGGCACGAACACCTCGCACGGGACCAATGTAACTTGTAGGAACTGAACGCGTAGTCCCGGGCCTCCTGGTTTGAGAGTATGACGATAATTTGCAAAAATCACACTTAGACTTGAAAACAGGCCGTTAAAGGGTGAAAACCCAAACCAGCCCCCAAACGACCCCGTAGGAGGCACGAACACCTCGCACGGGACCAATGTAACTTGTAGGAACTGACCGCGTAGTCCCGGGCCTCCCGGTTTGAGAGTATGACGATAATTTACAAAAATCACACTTAGTCATGAAAACAGGCCATTAAAGGGTGAAAACCCAAACCAGCCCCCAAACGACCCCGTAGGAGGCACGAACACCTCGCACGGGACCAATGTAACTTGTAGGAACTGACCGCGTAGTCCCGGGTCTCCCGGTTTGAGAGTATGACGATAATTTGCAAAAATCACACTTAGACTTGAAAACAGGCCGTTAAAGGGTGAAAGCCCAAACCAACCCCCAAACGACTCCGTAGGGGGCACGAACACCTCGCACGGGACCAATGTAACTTGTAAGAACTGACCGCGAAGTCCCGGGTCTCCCGGTTTGAGAGTATGAAGATAATTTGCAAAAATCACACTTAGACTTGAAAATAGGCCGTTAAAGGGTGAAAACCCAAAGCAGCCCCCAAACAACCCCGTAGGAGGCACGAACACCTCGCACGGGACCAATGTAACTTGTAGGAACTGATCGCGTAGTCCCGGGCCTCCCGGTTTCAGAGTATGACGATAATTTGCAAAAATCACACTTAGACTTGAAAACAGGCCGTTAAAGGGTGAAAACCCAAACCAGCCCCCAAACGACCCCGTAGGAGGCACGAACACCTCACACGTGACCAATGTAACTTGTAAGAACTGATCGCGTAGTCCCGGGCCTCCCGGTTTGAGAGTATGACGATAATTTGCAAAAATCACACTTAGACTTGAAAACAGGTCGTTAAAGGGTGAAAACCCAAACCAGCCCCCAAACGACCCCGTAGGAGGCACGAACACCTCGCACGGGACCAATGTAACTTGTAGGAACTGACCGCGTAGTCCCGGGCCTCCCGGTTTGAGAGTATGACGATAATTTGCAAAAATTACACTTAGACTTGAAAACAGGCTGTTAAAGGGTGAAAACCCAAACCAGCCCCCAAACGACCCCGTAGGAGGCACGAACACCTCGCACGGGACCAATGTAACTTGTAAGAACTGACCGCGTAGTCCCGGGCCTCCCGGTTTGAGAGTATGACGATAATTTACAAAAATCACACTTGGACTTGAAAACAGGCCGTTAAAGGGTAAAACCCAAACCAGCCCCCAAACAACCCCGTAGGAGGCACGAACACCTCGCACGGGACCAATGTAACTTGTAGGAACTGACCGCGTAGTCCCGGGCCTCCCGGTTTGAGAGTATGACGATAATTTGCAAAAATCACACTTAGTCATGAAAACAAGCCGTTAAAGGGTGAAAACCCAAAGCAGCCCCCAAACGACCCCGTAGGAGGCACGAACACCTCGCACGGGACTAATGTAACTTGTAGGAACTGAGCGCGTAGTCCCGGGCCTCCCGGTTTGAGAGTATGACGATAATTTGAAAAAATCACACTTAGTCATGAAAACAGGCCGTTAAAGGGTGAAAACCCAAACCAACCCCCAAACGACCCCGTAGGAGGCACGAACACCTCGCACGGGACCAATGTAACTTGTAGGAACTGACCGCGTAGTCCCGGGCCTCCCGGTTTGAGAGTATGATGATAATTTACAAAAATTACACTTGGACTTGAAAACAGGCCGTTAAAGGGTGAAAACCCAAACCAGCCCCCAAATAAGCCCGTAGGAGGCACGAACACCTCGCACGGGACCAATGTAACTTGTAGGAACTGACTGCGTAGTCCCGGGCCTCCCGATTTAAGAGTATGACGATAATTTGCAAAAATCACACTTAGTCATGAAAACAGGCCGTTAAAGGGTGAAAACCCAAAGCAGCCCCCAAATGACCCCGTAGGAGGCACGAACACCTCGCACGAGACCAATGTAACTTGTAGCAACTGAACGCGTAGTCTCGGGCCTCCCGGTTTGAGAGTATGACGATAATTTGCAAAAATCACACTTAGTCATGAAAACAGGCCGTTAAAGGGTGAAAACCCAAACCAGCCCCCAAACGACCCCGTAGGAGGCACGAACACCTCGCACGGGACCAATGTAACTTGTAGGAACTGAACGCGTAGTCCCGGGCCTCCCGGTTTGAGAGTATGACGATAATTTGCAAAAATCACACTTAGACTTGAAAACCGGCCGTTAAAGGGTGAAAACCCAAACCAGCCCCCAAACGACCCCGTAGGAGGCACGAACACCTCGAACGGGACCAATGTAACTTGTAGGAACTGACCGCGTAGTCCCGGGCCTCCCGGTTTGAGAGTATGACGATAATTTGCAAAAATCACACTTAGACTTGGACTTGAAAACAGGCCGTTAAAGGGTGAAAATCCAAACCAGCCCCCAAACGACCCCGTAGGAGGCACGAACACCTCACACGGGACCAATGTAACTTATAGGAACTGACCGCGTAGTCCCGGGCCTCCCGGTTTGAGAGTATGACGATAATTTGCAAAAATCACACTTAGTCGTATATGCAATTTTTCTGCTTGTATATGCAATTTTTCTACTTGAATACGATTTTTTAAAAATGATTTGGTTACTAATATTGTATCTTTTTTGTGTCTTATTTTTTTTGTAGGATGACATTCAATTGCTAGATTTTATCCACTTGGAACGCACGAAGAAGTCAATGCTTTACAACAGGGGGATTGTTTATTTAGTGTCGTTAATATTCAGGATTCTATTTTTTGTGTTATGGCCGAGCAGGGTTCAGTAGTTTTATGGTTTATTTTTATGGCCCTGCTCACTGTAGTAGTTTTATTGTTGACATTTATGGCCGTGCGGGCTTTATATGGGCAGATTTTATGTTTAACAGGTTTTGAAATGCTAAAAAAATAGGGGAAACTCTGCCCAATTTTTTTTGATATGGGAACTATTAACTCTTGTAATTTTTTGAAGTTATTGTCGACTTTTATGGTCATGTGCGGCTTTATATTGGTATTAACTCTTGTAATTTTTTGAAATTTGTAATATTTTTCCTACCGGATTTGGAATTTGCAGATTTTCTAGATTTGTTTCACATTATTATTTTTTTTAATCAACCTCGGAAATCTGGCACGGTTTTAAACCGTGCCAAAGTATAAAAATGAGAACGCTTATTAAACATTCTGGCACGCTTTAAAACCATGCCAAAAGCGTGCTAGAAAATATACAATTTGGCATGGTTTCGACGTGTGCCAAAAGCGTGCCAGATTTAACATCTAACACGGTTTAAAAGCACGCCAAAAGCGTGCCAGATAAAAAACTGGCACAGTTTAAAACCGTGCCAAAAGCGTGCTAGTTTGGGAAATCTGGCACAGTTTTAAACCGCACCAGAAAATCTGGCACGCCCGATTCTGGCACGGTTTTGAACCGTGCCAGATTGCGTCTGGCGCAGTTTTAAACCGTGCCAGTTTCCTGTTTTTGGTGTAGTGTGGTTATGGCAGAATCGAATATCATCATCTAAATTTGCGATGTTATGATTATATCAGATATCTATTTTTGTGATTTTTCCCTTTTTCCATTTGAGACAAAGTGGGGGAGAAATATTTGAGTCCGTCTTGGACATTTATTGTACATTTCTTCTAAAAAACGTGATCGTAATTGTTTTATTTACAAGAATCTGTACCTTTTTGTGCATATGGATATTTTTAGGATATTGGTCTGTAATTAGTTGAGTTATGTATTTTTCATTTATAGGATATGGGGTAGATAGAATTTTTGTATAGGATTAAGGTTTTCTATTTTTTTGTGTCCCTACAAGTCCTAAATGACTTAGAGGAGATTTTATCTCATATTTCCAAAGGGGGAGATTCAAGCACACTGTATATATGACTCATTTGACTTTAAAATATAGGAGTTTATCTAGTTAGGAAATAGAGACAAAATTTTGTCACCCTATTTTAGAACTTTAAGCCTCATGCATCTTCATGATCTACATCAACAATAATCAAGGACTGCAAAGGGTAGTAACCAACACAACTCACAACAAATAGAACTGCATTTATTTGACATTTTGTGTGTATGAGGTGTGTGTGTGTGTGTGTTCACATTGGCTTAAAAATATTTTTATAGAATTTTTATACATTTAAAAGCTATTTTTTAAACATTTAAAATTAGGTTTTCTAATTATGTGGGCCGTTTTATAATTTTCTAAAGTTCCTAAAATTTGCCTTGGGTAGAATCCGAAAGCGATAGAGACATTTAGGGTGGAAATGAGATTTTATAAAACTAAAAAATAAGCGTTTTACAATCAATCTGGGTCACACACGTGTTGCTCTCTCAACGATCAAATTTGTGTTTCTTTCGTCTCATATACTTGAGAGTTAATCTGGAACGTTGGTTTGAATTCATCATTGCCCTGCATGCTTTTTATCTCAATCCATATCTTACCTGTTTGAGCCAATCATAGAGAGTTTAAATGTGGTGCATCTTGAACCATTAGATTTACGACCATTTGCTCGACTTAATCTTGACCCTTAATTTTGAACCCCACTCCAGATTCTTCCACTGTCCTCTATTAATAAGGAATGAGGGTCATTTGTTTTAACTTTTGGCAAGTCTGATAATTGGGAGAAAATAAGAGAGAGAGAGAGAGAGAGAGAGAGAAAATAGAGGAAAAATAAAAGAGAAAAAGAAAATCGTAAACCAAACTCTGGACAATTTTTTCTAGAAATATTTTGAGAGTTTGAGATTTGTTTTGTGTTTGTGGTTCTAAATCCTCTTTGGTTTATATCTTGTTTCCAACAATTTCACCAAGTCTGATCTCTTCTCATACCTTTGAGATTTGTATATCTGACTAAGTGATACAGTCACGATTTATGATTAGGACTGATTTCTTCATTAGAAATCATCTCTCTGTTGGGTTTTTATTTTTAAAACATTTCTATCAAATTTTTCCAACATATCTCCTTTTCTGTTTTCAAGTTTTCTTAAAAAATAAGACTTTAGAATTTTCAGATCTAAGGACGTTTATGTCTCCTAGTTTTTATTTCACATTTTGTGAAATAGTTTTGTAAATAAATAACAAAGAGACATATAGGATCTTGACTCTTTTATTATAGCAAGATTGTTTTCTGATCTTCCTTAAAAGGAGAAGTCTATTTTCAAGAAAAGTTAATTCAGAACTCTTGCATGACATTTTAGACCAAATTTCTAATTTATGGGAAATCGTTTGTATAAATGTGAGTAAGTTTCATGCATGTGTTAGGCACATCACTTCACTACACTTTCACACAACATCACTAAAGTTATGCTGGTAAAGAGATTTTTACCATCAGAGTTGACGTAAAGAGGAACAAAGGAGTAAAGCTTTGAGGAAGTTATGTAAAAACGTGTGATACCGATTAAAACTAACTCGTAAGTTTACAATCAAACCTCATTAATTCATCCCCTAAACAAGCATCTAAAGTGAGTATGTTAACCCATAAATAAATATAAAGCATGTGACACAAATATTCAGTAAAAATCCTCGAAGGGCAAAACCTTTTATTTTCACTATAATTTTGTAAATAACGGTTACAAAAATTACAATGAAAATAATAGTGACATACGAAATACTCGCAGGTGTCGATTCCGATGTCATCGGCTGGAATCTCCCGCAAGAACTCCAAGTGGTCAGCAATGAAGAAAAACGACTCCCTCCACAATAGTACGCAGTTGTCGGTTGTAGAGTTTTCCCCACAAAGAATAAACCAAAGTAAAATATGTTCTTAGGTTCCACAAAACAATTCACATAAAAGTAATTGGGATTTTGTGAATTAAAAACAAAATATTTGAACCCTTAAAATTGTTGGAGAAAAACTTTCTGCCAAAAGATATTTTTCTAATTGATTTTGGGCAGATAAACAAAAGATTCAAAAGATAAAACTCTTTAAAGTTGAACCAGTTATCCACGCTTGAAAACAAAGGATGACATCCTTTATATAAGGAAGTTTGAGGCGGTCAAAGGGATCAACATGAAAGCAGCGTGTCAGCCAAAAAGTAGCAGCGCTCGAATGAAAACCCCATCTCACTCGAACGAGATATGCGTGTCGTTCAAACGATTACACACGACATCTCAATGTCGTTCGAACGAGATGGTGATCTCGTTTAAACGACCTTTGCATCGAAATCGAGGTGCGTCTACTGCCTTAGAAATTTTCTCAAAACTTTTCAAAAATCAATGTTTTCTAAAACAATAATAAAACCTTTTTATAAAAAAATATTTATAAACATTTTTATATAAAATCTTTCTTAAAACTCCTTTTAAAAATATCCCAATACTTTTAATATGAAATGTATATGAAACTTTAAAACAATATCTTACCAAAGTTCATATTGTTGGTCTTGAATGTTGAAGATAACTTGAAATTCGGATCCGTCTTTTGTAGATGCAATCTTCTCAATTCTTTGACGACTTGTAGCGGTATACGACATAATAAATTGTGACGAACTTATTAAAAATGTCCTTATAAATATTCCCTATGTCTATGCCAGTACATACATAAAAAACATCCGAATTATTAAATATCAAATTACCTATACAAATCTACCCTCCCATAAATCCCAAAACTAAAAAGGTAAAATTTGCAACTTCTCAATTTTTTCTTCAACATCAAAACACTCAAAGCTTTTCTCATCAGGGTGTGCAGCATATCAATCTTCAGTCTTTGTACCTATACACATGAGATAAAAAAAAATACCTTCGTGATGCATCGAGTTTGAAATGATATAAGAATAAATCATTAATAAATCAATTCTCCCCCATCATGCAAAAACTCCCCCATAACATGATAATTCTTTCTCCCCCTTTTTATGATGTCCCTAAATAGACAGATAAGAAGAAAAAATCAAAATATGGAGTGTCACGATATAAATGCATAGCAAACAAGGATCAAACTACGCTCATGCGAAGGAGAATCTCAAAAACATTCACAAACTATTTTTGATTTTTCAAATTTTTTTCGTACAAAAGAAGATACAAAAATCACACCATGTATTTAAACTCAAACAACCAAGTCATGGAAATGGAATGAATGGGTATGAACACACTCGATAGGCAAATCAACTCAACCAATCATATGTGCACGATGCATACAAGTAATCTTAACGAATGAACATCAAAAGTATCCTAATGATTAAAAATTGTTGAATTTAGATGACATTGTCTTATGCAAATCAACAACTCAAAGTCAAATGATTTCAACACCAATAACATCCAAAACTATTTAGCCCTTTTTCAACATTTTCAAGGATGTGCAAACCCATTTTAATTCTCCAACCAAACACCCTCATATATAATTTTTGTAGAGGTGTATAAACTAAATTCTCAAACTTTGTAGAATTGGTGCAAAAACCTAAACGACCTATTTTTGGCATGAATTTCTTTTTATTGCCTTAAAATTTTTCGGGCTCTTTTAAACCTCTTTGGATCCCGGATAAAAAAATTCCCCAATTTTTTAGGTCCAATTTAAACGGCGGCTTAATCGCAAAGGATAAATGAAAATCTTTCATAGCCCTTCACCATTTTCAAACAAAGCACACAAACTCACAAACAACTCTTACATGCACAACTTTCTTATCAAGTTTTATCGCGCTTGGTTCATTTTAAGGATAGGATAGAAGTGAAAACACCCAACCGACATGTGATAATACAAGCACAATAATTAAACAAATCCGTGCATGTGTGCAATAAAGAAAATCATGAGTCAAACATGTAGGAAGTAACACTTAATTACATCTTAACGACTCCAAACATTATAAAGCACATGGATGAATTGACCTATTATCTCAAACACTATCAAATAGTCACATGAAAAATGGAATGATGTTGTGACTTGGTCATCCTAAGTGTCCATCCATAAATGGTGCAAATAAAATACAAAACTCTTTTTGGATTTTTCAAAAAAATTTATCAAAATAAAATCTTTTTGTATTTTTAAAAAAATTTCAAAAGCAAGAATTTATACAAAAAGTACATGTCAATACACTAGAAAATATATCAAAAAGCATAATTAGCATATGACAAACATGCAAACACAATCATCTGTATGATATGGTATGATATGGCAAGAGAAGAATCATGTGCAAGCAAACGAGAATCAACTTGTCTAAAATCTAGTGCCTCTAAAAGTGATTTCCTAACCCAAATACATGTGAAACGTCATGTGGGGGATTTAGGAACCAAGGGAACACTAGATATAAACTTCTTAGGATATTTTCCAAGATCAAAACAAAAACGCTTAAGGTGACCTTTCTTACCACAATATGAACCTGTGTAAACGGGTGGAACGACACCTACGGGTTGACCTTCTCTAACATCCTTGAAATTATTTGACCCTCTAAAACAAATAATGGTTTTGGATTTAGAACTAGAAGCATGAGAACAAGATGAGTCATTACCATCACTATCAAACCTACTTGAGTCTGTCAAATCATTTTTTGACTTCAAAATTTTTGACTCAAGCAAAGAATTAGACTCTTCCAATCTGAGGGATTTCTTTATCAATTTATCAATTAAACTTAATAGTTTATTGTGCTCCCCCTCAATTAAAACAAACTTATCCCTAAGAGTCTTTTCACGTGACATAAATCATCGATTAATTTTTTATCCTCAACGGCACAAACGGGAACCCTAGAATTTTTTAAGTCCTCCAAATCCTTCTCTAAAACTAGGACTTTCTCATCACTCTTATTTTTGGAAATTTTCAAAGAATCAAAATCAATACACAAATTACCAAAGTGCTCACGACAAATATCACTTTGAGTTTGAAACGCTTGCAAATATTCAATCTTACTTTTAAAGAGATAATTTTCTCTTTCCAAAACTTTAATTCTTTTGAAAAGTTTCAAATTAAAACTTTCTAAATTTTCAGCATGGTCGTGAACTTTATCAAAAATAGGCTCCTCATTAAACGGGCGTTCCATTGAAAAAATTCCGATTTTTTTCACAAACTTGATTTTTAAAAAAAAATCAATATCACACAATTTTTGCGAAAAATAGGAATACGCGATAAATTAGCGTAACCCGCTTTGATACCAATTTGACGATGTGAGAAGTCAAATTGTATAAAAAGAAATAAATCCTTGAAAAATCAGGATCATGTGATAAGTTAGCACAACCCGCTCTGATACCAATTTGTAAAAGTGGTGATCGCTTAAATAAGCTCTCATACCAATTTGTAAAAACGTGTGATACCGATTAAAACTAACTCCCAAGTTTCCAATCAAACCTTATTTAATTCAACTCCTAAACAAGCATCTAAAGTGCGTGTGTCAACCCATAAATAAATATAAAGCATGTGACACAAATATTCAGGAAAAATTCCTGAAGGGCAAAACCTCTTATTTTCACTATAATTTTGTAAAGAACGGTTACACGGATTACAATGAAAATAATAGTGACATACAATTCCCCACAAAGAATAAACCAAAGCAAACTATGTTCTTGGGTTCTACAAAATAATTCACATAAAAGTAATTGGGATTTTGTGAATTAAAAACAAAATATTTGAACCCTTAAAATTGTTGGAGAAAAACTTTCTGCCAAAAGATATTTTTCTAATTGATTTTGGGCAGATAAACAAAAGATTCAAAAGATAAAACTCTTTAAAGTTGAACCAGTTCTCCACGTTTGAAAACAAAGGCTGGCATCCTTTATATAAGGAAGTTTGAGGCGGTTAATGGGATCAGCATGAAAGCAGCGTGTCAGCCAAAAAGTAGCGTCGCTCGAACGAAAACCCCATCTCGCTCGAATGAGATATGCGTGTCGTTCAAAAGACTATGCGCGACATCTCAATGTCGTTCGAATGAGATGGTGATCTCATTTGAATGACCTTGGCATCGAAATCGAGGTACGTGTGCTGCCTTAGAAATGTCACAACCCGCCTAAAATAATAACGGGTGGCCAGCCCTATACTATATTAAATCAGGAGTTTCAGATGGTCCAGTCTCAACATCAACTGACGGTACTATATAATATAGGACTAACTACCCGATACCATATAAGCGGGATGTAAAAATTTAAATTAAATATGCAACAACCAACCAACTAATGCTAAAAAGAAACGAAAGATGCAAGAAAGAACTAAAACAAATGAGATGCTAGAAATAAAATGAATTAAATAAACACAACCCAATGTGCTACACAAAGTAGACCCGAATAAGTTGTCGGGCCACAGCCAATACAATAACTGAAATGGAATAAATATAAACATGTATATAAATATCCCTTGGGTACAAACCCGATATACAACATGAATCCTACCTAGAATTTTAAAGAAGTAGGAAGCGGCTACATGAAACATCCCGCAACAGTCCGCACCTGTCACGGCTCCCATGACTCTGGGTAGAAAGTCATCCGGCATCCTTGCGGTAGGATACCTGTGGTAATATATATATATACAAGGAGGAGAAAAAGTAAACGGGTCAGAGCCCCGATTGTGAAAAATATTTAGCAAGTGTGTTAACCGTGCATAATAAATACCGGTGCACTTTATTTCATAATTAAAGTGAGACCGCACTCTCGTGAAACCCCAACTCACCTCTCATCTAAAGGCGCGCACCTATTCGCGTCCTCAAGTTTTAGTTAAATTACCCCCATTGTTATTAGGACAACCTAACTTATCATAGGCCTAGCCTATACCCACGAGAGCTACTTTCCCGTCATAATCTAAGGATCCATCCTTTCTAATCCTACTAGATTATGATTACAACAATTTTGCCATAAGGCTTACTGGATTCAGATGTATAATTTAATTACCATAATTCTTAAAACATTACCCCTATATATATATATAGGCTAAAATATAAGAATTAATATTCTTAATATCATGCACATGGAATATTGGCAAAACTTCTCTCTAATCTCAAAATTGTACTACGTTTCGTGCGTGGGGAGTCTCGCAAAGCGAAATCCAAACAAGGAACCGCCCCGTTACACTACTCCTGACAAGGTCAAGACCAGAGATCCGAGATGCCACATATAGAATTACTTCTCTCAAATCTCGACATGGCACTGCGTTTCGTGCGTGAGGTGTCTCGCAAAGCGAAATCCAAACAAGGAACCACCTCGTTACACTACTCCTGGGCAATGTCGATCCTAGAGATCCATAATCCTTAACATACTATTTAATACTACCATTACTACTAAAATTTAAACTACATTACGAAAACAACTAAAAACTTCCAATAATATCCTTGGTGTGATGTAACCGAAGTATTCCTCAAATACGATACATCAACACCCAATCATTCTGGTACACCATAATCATCCAAGATGTACCCCATAAAAATACCATATCCTTTCATCTAAGATATATAAATATATATATATAGGTATTTTATTCTCACCATATATATATACATACCATCATCCATACCCATGACCAAGTGTACATACCATATATGATGTACAACGGCCATGCAAATATAATACCCGGCTCTATATAGTGCCAATAAAACTGCATCAATGCTATCATCTTCCCTGAGTCCGACTCACGTAACAACTGGGGACCACCTGGTGGGGATCAACGACACCCACCTTGTGATAACTCACACACACGACGTCCCGGGAAGCGGTCATAGTTCCAACCGACGATGAGACGAAACATACCCACCACGTCTCACCCCAAAAATATATATCTATATCGTATAATAACACAAGGGACGACTATGACCCGGGGAATATCCACACCCTGCTCTATATGCCAGGATGCTCACCCTCTGCGCGGAAACTTCCCAATGATAGCATGAGCGGTGTATGCTTAACCAAATAAGTATATATATCGCTCACATACGCAATATACATACATCCATATGATCCCATCATATGATTCAATATAATAAACCATCATATATGGTTTAAATATCCATACCATGTATGTCCACAACATAAATATATCCATATATTCACATTCATACATAGATATATGTACATATATTCACACATCGCTATATCAATATATATACAAACTAATTCTCGCTCATATGTATAAGATATATAAACCCGGCTATAAGTATATATAATCCTCAATATACAAGCCGTCACCACAATTTTCATTAAATGTACCTCTATATGTGAATACAATCCCTCACATGAAACATATTCAATCATTTTTCCTATGATGAATAGTCTCCCAAAACCATATGTATATATCTATACATATATATTCAACATTAGGGTTATCACCCAAGAGTTTGTGTAGGAATCCATCACTACACATTACATCCATATCCAAAAGTACATAATTACCTTTAGTACTATTCAACCATAGGCACACACATGACTTAATAGTCTAAAATCTCAAATTATTCCAACCTCATTTCAAGTATTGGAATCTCAGTGATCATATCCCCATAATTACGTGTAAACTATCCTAAATAAAATTTATGCTACCTCTTATTCTAGTCGATAGTACGATCCCAAGCCGTTCTCAAAGTCACCTATGGTTCGAATAAATTTCGGTAACCCTTACTCCTATTGAGTTATCGATTGTTCCTTAGACTAAACATTTCTAAGGATATGAGGCCCCTCGCTCTTAAAGAGTATGTAACCACTCTCTTCCAATTGGCCCAAAATTACATCTTAACCAATATCCTATCCTTATAAGGATTTGACATAATTGTCGACCTAGAAATTTCACAACATACATGGATATTTCTTATCCAATGTTTCCAAGAAGTTCCCACTATCAAATACTAAGTGAGAAACCCCTCTATAAGTCACCAAAAGATATCTCTTACTTTATAAGAGAGAACCCCAAATAAACAAACCCAACCAAAAAGGGTTAGAAGTCCGCCTAGATAAACCTCCTAGAACAACCATTAAGGAAGCCTCTAAGAATAAACTCCAAAAGAAAAGGGGGAAAAGAAATCCAAGTTTTGGGCTAAAAATAGGGGACCGGTCGACCGCGGGTCCAAATTTTGCCTACGAAGAAATGCAGTAGGCTTTTCCCTTAAGGCGCGGTCGACCGATCCCCAGACCGCGGTCGACCGGCCATACCAGTTAAGCAGGCCGATTTCCCTTTTCTTAGTAAACCCACGAAATTAATACCCAAATATTTTCATTCCAAACCCCAAAACTTTATCACAACATGATTTTAAGCCAATAAATCAACCTAAAGTTGATCCCAACCACCTCTAATCCATTAAATCCATATTTAAATATTGATTTCAAGATTAAACCCAAAAATCTAGGTTTTAATGTTTATACCCAAAAACCATTTCTTTACCCCACAAATTATGAAATAAAATACACAAATAGCTATTTAGCAAGATTAAACACTTGCCTCAGATTTGTAGAGGTTGGATCGTCCTCGATGTCGCGGTTGGGCCGGAAATCCCAAGCTTTCCTTCCTCTCTCTCTTCCTTTCTTCTTCTTTCCTTCTCTTCCTCTCTCTCTAGGGCTTTTCTCTCTTTCTCTCAAATGAGAATGGCTTAATCCGTAAGCCACATAAACCTTTTAAAACAAAATCCCAATTTTAAATGTTAATACACACTTTAAGTAACTCGTTTACTCCAATACGAGTCAAAATAGCTTAAAAACATTCTGGAGCCGAAATACGACCCAATGACAGTCATTTTGACTATCTCGACCCTTCCGGGATTGATGGTACCCTCAGAATCATCATCCGAAATACTTTAAAATATTCTCTATTTTTGGGCCTCAATTCTCAAATTTTGAAATTCTCCAATATAATTAAATTTTATTTTCCCAAAATTTAATTTCTCAGTCTCCAAAAATCGAGGGTTGTTACACACTTCCCCCCTTACAAAAATTTCGTCCGCGAAATTTAAGACATGCCTAGGACCTTAATATCATCTAGTCCTCACATCAGTCCTTAGGATCACTATACCGATCCCTCCTGGTTCTCATGTCGAACCATATAGTTTAAAAGCAACTACTACCCAGGGCGGCCATACACCCCGTATACGAGTTTCCACTCGTAAAATTATGATCAGGCTCCATTAGCCACAAAACATAATATAACCCTCAGCAATATGATAAATAACGACATACTAAATATATAGAAGTTTAAAGTTTCCCAATGGTAGAACTCTCCTCAATTCCTGACACTAGCCACCTTCGTGCGAGGGAGGTCTCGCAAGCGAAATCCAAACAAGGAACCCTCCCAATACACTACTGTGTAGCTAGGTCGGGGATTGAGATTAGTTGGACCAGGGTTAAGGTTTTATAAAAAGAAGGATTTCCATATATTAGAAATAGCCCAAGGGCCTATACAATAATACGATATAAATATATTCCGCGCCTTTCGACACGTCAAACAAACACCTTATGTTTAGGACACAAGGCCTCAACAAATACAATACTCTAGCCGATACCTAGTTCTCAAAACTAGCGCAACTATGAGCTAAACTATTCGCTTCTCATAAATCTACCAAACCCTGAACCTCTCAGTTATGAAAAGGTGTATCATCTCCAAAGATGCCATACCAAGGCCACACTTGCTCACTTCCTCCTCTAGGAAAATTTCATACACCCTAGCGGTATAGCGGCTAGCTACTCATCACACCTCACACGCGACGTTCCCAATATCGCACAAAGCGTAACTTAAACCCAAAGAAAGGTATTCTACCTTACATTTCCGTAACTCAATGGTTTCCCCTTGTCCTAGAATCTCAACTCAGGGTCCTCAACTTCTTCCAGGACAATCATTATCCCTAAGCCTATTTCTTCACAAGAGAAACATCTTCCTCAGAACCCTTCCTAACCATATTGAAGGGCAAAGCGCGATTGCAACTGCCGAAAACTCCCTCCGTCCTACACAACGAAACTGAGTCTCCAAAGGCATTCTCCCTCATCTTAGAAGGTGATACTCCTGATATTGGGATAACTACACCTACCTCACCTCGGTAAGAGTCACCAACATTAGGTTTCCTAACTAAGGTTAACAGATTCTCAATCTAAACCTCCCAAGGACTACACTACATGCCTATCCTCGGACTTTCCTTACTAAGACCAAAATTCGCCATTCGAGTAAATTTCCTTTCTTACTCAACTGCCGATACATCACGTCGAACCACTGCTAGAAATCTCCTCAATAACTCCTCCGAAACCGGGGAAAACAAATACCCCCGATTACAGCGTACCCAAAATATGCTATTGGTATGGTACTTTTAATCTTATCCTTTCCTAGATGACAAAATCTAGGAGACGTCTGAAACGAAACAAGAGCAACTGTTATCTGAACGCCAATCAAGTGAATATACTTCACAGAAGAAAACAATGCAGTGAACACAATAGTCCTATTTATAGGGCTTTATGTCAAGAACGTTAACGGAAGAATCCATAACTCGCACAGATCCTAAGGACTCTAGAACCTGATGCTCTGATACCATCTGTCACAACCCGCCTAAAATAATAACGGGTGGCCAACCCTATACTATATTAAATCAGGAGTTTCAGATGGTCCAATCTCAACATCAACTGACGGTACTATATAATATAGGATTAACTACCCGATACCATATAAGAGGGATGTAAAAATTTAAATTAAATATGCAACAACCAACCAACTAACGCTAAAAAGAAACAAAAGATGCAAGAAAGAACTAAAATAAATGAGATGCTAGAAATAAAATGAACTACATAAACACAACCGAATGTGCTACACAAAGTAGACCCGAATAAGCTGTCGGGCCACAGCCAATACAATAACTGAAATGGAATAAATATAAACATGTATATAAATATCCCTTGGGTACAAACCCGATATACAACATGAATCCTACCTAGAATTTTAAAGAAGTAGGAAGCGGCTACATGAAACATCCCGCAACAGTCCACACCTGTCACGGCTCCCAAGACTCTGGGTAGAAAGTCATCCGGCATCCTTGCGGTAGGATACATGTGGTAATATATATATATACAAGGAGGAGAAAAAGTAAACGGGTCAGAACCCCGATTGTGAAAAATATTTAGCAAGTGTGTTAACCGTGCATAATAAATACCGGTGCACTTTATTTCATAATTAAAGTGAGACCGCACTCTCGTGAAACCCCTACTCACCTCTCATCTAAAGGCGCGCACCTATTCGCGTCCTCAAGTTTTAGTTAAATTACCCCCATTGTTATTAGGACAACCTAACTTATCATAGGCCTAGCCTATACCCACGAGAGCTACTTTACCGTCATAATCTAAGGACCCACCCTTTCTAATCCTACTAGATTATGATTTCAACAATTTTGCCATAAGGCTTAATGGATTCAGATTTATAATTTAATTACCATAATTCTTAAAACATTACCCCTATATATATATATATACAAATATATATATATATATATATATATATATATATATATATATATATATATATATATATATATATATGCTAAAATATAAGAATTAATATTCTTAATATCATGCACATGGAATATTGGCAAAACTTCTCTCTAATCTCAAAATTGTACTACGTTTCATGCGTGGGGAGTCTCGCAAAGCGAAATCCAAACAAGGAACCGCCCCGTTACACTACTCCTGACAAGGTCAAGACCAGAGATCCGAGATGCCACATATAGAATTACTTCTCTCAAATCTCGACATGGCACTGCGTTTCGTGCGTGAGGTGTCTCGCAAAGCGAAATCCAAACAAGGAACCACCTCGTTACACTACTCCTGGGCAATGTCGATCCTAGAGATCCATAATCCTTAACATACTATTTAATACTACCATTACTACTAAACTTTAAACTACATTACGAAAACAACTAAAAACTTCCAATAATATCCTTGGTGTGATGTAACCGAAGTATTCCTCAAATACGATACATCAACACCCAATCATTCTGGTACACCATAATCATCCAAGATGTACCCCATAAAAATACCATATCCTTTCATCTAAGATATATAAATATATATATATATATATATAGGTATTTTATTCTCACCATATATATATACATACCATCATCCATACCCATGACCAAGTGTACATACCATATATGATGTACAACGGCCATGCAAATATAATACCCGGCTCTATATAGTGCCGATAAAACTGCATCAATGCTATCATCTTCCCAGAGTCCGGCTCACGTAACAACTGGGGACCACCTGGTGGGGATCAACGACACCCACCTCGTGATAACTCACACACACGACGTCCCGGGAAGCGGTCATAGTTCCAACCGGCGATGAGACGAAACATACCCACCACGTCTCACCCCAAAAATATATATCTATATCGTATAATAACACAAGGGACGACTATGACCTGGGGAATATCCACACCCTGCTCTATATGCCAGGATGCTCACCCTCTTCACGGAAACTTCCCAATGATAGCATGAGCGGGGTATGCTTAACCAAATAAGTATATATATCGCTCACATACGCAATATACATACATCCATATGATCCCATCATATGATCCAATATAATAAACCATCATATATGGTTTAAATATCCATACCATGTATGTCCACAACATAAATATATCCATATATTCATATTCATACATATATATATGTACATATATTCACACATCGCTATATCAATATATATACAAACTAATTCTTCCTCATATGTATAAGATATATAAACCCGGCTATAAGTATATATAATCCTCAATATACAAGCCGTCACCACAATTTCCATTAAATGTACCTCGATATGTGAATACAATCCCTCACATGAAACATATTCAATCATTTTTCCTATGATGAATAGTCTCCCAAAACCATATGTATATATCTATACATATATATTCAACATTAGGGTTATCACCCAAGAGTTTGTGTAGGAATCCATCACTACACATTACATTCATATCCAAAAGTACATAATTACCTTTAGTACTATTCAACCATAGGCACACACATGACTTAATAGTCTAAAATCTCAAATTATTCCAACCTCATTTCAAGTATTGGAATCTCAGTGATCATATCCCCATAATTACGTGTAAACTATCCTAACTAAAATTTATGCTACCTCTTATTCTAGTCGATAGTATGATCCCAAGCCGTTCTCAAAGTCACCTATGGTTCGAATAAATCTCGGTAACCCTTACTCCTATTGAGTTATCGATTGTTCCTTAGACTAAACATTTCTAAGGATATGAGGCCCCTCGCTCTTAAAGAGTATGTAACCACTCTCTTCCAATTGGCCCAAAATTACATCTTAACCAATATCCTATCCTTATAAGGATTTGACATAATTGTCGACCTAGAAATTTCACAACATACATGGATATTTCTTATCCAATGTTTCCAAGAAGTTCCCACTATCAAATACTAAGTGAGAAACCCCTCTATAAGTCACCAAAAGATATCTCTTACTTTATAAGAGAGAACCCCAAATCAACAAACCCAACCAAAAAGGGTTAGAAGTCCGCCTAAATAAACCTCCTAGAACAACCATTAAGGAAGCCTCTAAGAATAAACTCCAAAAGAAAAGGGGGAAAAGAATTCCAAGTTTTGGGCTAAAAACAGGGGACCGGTCGACCGGTCCCGGACACCCGGTCGACCGCGGGTCCAAATTTTGCCTACGAAGAAATGCAGTAGGCTTTTCCCTTAAGGCGCGGTCGACCGGTCCACAGACCGCGATCGACCGACCATACTAGTTGAGCTGGCCGATTTCCCTTTTCTTAGCAAACCCACGAAATTAATGCCCAAATATTTTCATTCCAAACCCCAAAACTGTATCACAACATTATTTTAAGCCAATAAATCAACCTAAAGTTGATCCCAACCACCTCTAATCCATTAAATCCATATTTAAATATTGATTTCAAGATTAAACCCAAAAATCTAGGTTTTAATGTTTATACCCAAAAATCATTTCTTTACCCCACAAATTATGAAATAAAATACACAAATAGCTATTTAGCAAGATTAAACACTTGCCTCAGATTTGTAGAGGTTGGATCGTCCTCGATGTCGCGGTTGGGCCGGAAATCCCAAGCTTTCCTTCCTCTCTCTCTTCCTGTCTTCTTCTTTCCTTCTCTTCCTCTCTCTCTAGGGCTTTTCTCTCTTTCTCTCAAATGAGAATGGCTTAATCCGTAAGCCACATAAACCTTTTAAAACAAAATCCCAATTTTAAATGTTAATACACACTTTAAGTAACTCGTTTACTCCAATACGAGTCAAAATAGCTTAAAAACATTCCGGAGCTGAAATACGACCCAATGACAGTCATTTTGACTATCTCGACCCTTCCGGGATCGATGGTACCCTCAGAATCATCATCCGGAATACTTTAAAATATTCTCTATTTTTGGGCCTCAATTCCCAAATTTTGAAATTCTCCAATATAATTAAATTTTATTTTCCCAAAATTTAATTTCTCAGTCTCCAAAAATCGAGGGTTGTTACAAGAAATTTTCTCAAAACTTTTCAAAAATCAATGTTTTCTAAAACAGTAATAAAACCTTTTTTTAAAAAAACATTGATAAATATTTTTATATAAAAGCTTTTTTAAAAATCCTTTTAAAAATATCCCAACACTCTTAATATGAAATGTATATGAAACTTTCAAACAATATCTTACCAAAGTTCATATTGTTGGGCTTGAATGTTGAAGATAACTTATAATTCAGATTCATCTTTTGTAGATGCAATCTTCTCAATTCTTCGACGACTTGTAGCGGTATACGACATAATAAATTGTGAGGGACTTATTAAAAAATGTCCTTACAAATCTCCCCCTATGTCTATGACGGGACATACATAAAAAACATCTGAATTATTAAATACCAAATTACCTATACAAATCTACCCTCCCATGAATCCCAAAACTGAAAAGGTAAAATTTTCAACTTCTCAAATTTTTCTTCAACATCAAAACACTCAAAGCTTTTCTCATCAGGGTGTGCAACATATTGATCTTCAGTCTTTGTACCTACACACATGAGATAAAGAAAAATACCTTCGTGACGCATCGAGTTTGAAATGATATAAGAATAAAGCATTAATAAATCAAATCTCCCCAATAATGCAAAAACTCCCCCATAACATGATAATTCTTTCTCCCCCTTTTTATGATGTCCCCAAATAGACAGATAAGAAGAAAAAATCAAAACATGGAGTGTCACGATATAAATGCATAGCAAACAAGGATCAAACTACGCGCATGCAAAGGAGAATTTCAAAAACATTCACAAACTATTTTTGATTTTTCAAATTTTTTCGTACAAAAGAAGATACAAAAATCACACCATGGATTTAAACTAAAAAAACCAAGTCGTGGAAATGGAATGAATGGGTGTGAACACATCCAATAGGTAAATAAACTCAATCAATCATATGTGCACGATGCATATGTGTACCCCTAACGAATGAACATCAAAAGTATATTTAGGTGTAAAAATTGTTGAATTTAGATGACATCCTCTTATGCAAATCAACAAATCAAAGTCAAATGATTTCAACACCAATAACGTCCAAAACTATTTATTGCTTTTTCAAGATTTTCAAGGACGTGCAAACCTGTTTTAATTCTCCAACCAAACACCCTCATGTATAATGTTTTTAGAGGTGTATAAACTAAATTCTCAAACTTTGGATAATTGGTGCAAAAACATAAACGACCCATTTTTGGCATGAATTTCTTTTTATTGCCTTTAAAAAATTTTGGCCTCTTTGAAACCTCTTTGAACCCCGAATAATAAAATTACCCAATTTTTTAGGTCCAATTTAAATGGCGGCTTAATCGCAAAGGATAAATGAAAATCTTTCGTACCCTTCACCATTTTCAAACAAAGCACACAAACTCACAAACGGATCTTATTAGCACAACTTTCTTGTCAAATTTTATTGAGCTTGGTTCATTTTAAGGATAGGATTGAAGTGAAAACACCCAACCAACATGTGATAAAACAAGCACAATAATCAAACAAATCCATGCATGTGTGCAATAAAGGAAATCATGAGTAAAACATGTAGGAAGTAACACTTAATTACATCTTAATTACTCCAAACATTATAAAGCACATGGATGAATTGACCTATTGTCTCAAACACTATCAAATAGTCACATGAAAAATTTAATGATGTTGTGACTCGGTCATCCTAAGTGTCCATCCATAAACAGTGCAAACAAAATACAAAACTCTTTTTGGATTTTTCAAAAAATTTTATCAAAATTAGAATAGTCAGAACCAGAATAGTTAGAGAAAAATTAGGAGTGCTAGTATAATTTCTTGACTTAGTTTTGGGTCTGATTTGTGTGGATAATATGTTGCTTGCTTGTACTCTAAAACTCATTCTAGTGTATTTTTTTTTACTCCATAGAGGGAGTTGTGGTTGTTTCCCCTATTTATTGGGGGTTTTACCACGTTAAAATCTTTGTCTTGTTTGAATATTTTTTATACTTGTTTTATTTTTGCCATTATTGCTATAAGTGTTTAAAATTCTTTTAAACCTTTAAGATTCCAAGTAATTGAAATTTCTTGTTCTTAAATATTTACTAACTTAACTTGAGTTTTCCTTGGTGTTATTAAAAGAGTTTCCTCAGGAAAATAATTCGGACCCTTCTTAATTGTTTTAACTTTTGATTAAATGACTTAGTAAGGAATTTTCAGATTAATCTCATTTCAACAATTAATGAAACCTAGAGTTGTCACGCTTTAAATGCTTATAAAAGATTAATTTGAGTTCGGTGTAAAGGAGTTTTCCCGAAGTTACACATGAAAGGTCGTAAAAATGGTGCATATGTGATATACACCATTAAATCTCTTAGGCGATACCAAGAACAATTAACCGATTAAAACTATCATAAACCCATCATACCATATCATAGCAACTAATTAACCCACGTGAGTATAACAATATCAACCTAAATTTAATTACCTACAAAGCATGGTAAATAACACGTATTTAATAAAAAAAATTAATAAAGCAAGAAACCCAGTTAGCAAAGCTTGAAAATAAGAAATGAACTATAATATATTGGAGAAGAATATGAATACTAACGTTACAAAAACCCTTAAAAGAGATTGGAGGGAAGCTCCCAACACCAACCAAACACTAACCAAATTAATACCAAAAATTAAATATAATGAAAGATAGATCAACAAGTATCCAACATACATATATATAGTAAGTTGTATTAATAGAAAAGAGAAAATAAAACAACAAGCAAAATGCCAAAAATCTACAGATCATCGATTGATCGATGAAATCCACCGATCGATCAATCAAAGTGAAAATTTCCCACTATCTTCCTTCCACGAAAAAATTGGAATCATCGATCGATCGATCGATCAATTTTGATCGGTCGATCGATACTCTATTTCAAGACTAAAATTGTTCTTCATTAACCAAGAAAATTATCCTCGAAAAAATGGTTATAACTCAATCATTAGGAACCAGATTGACGCATCGTCGGTGGCTACACGAAGCTCACTCGAAGGCATATAAATTCCATGAAGATTTTGGGCATGAAGCTGTGACACCCCATCCAATTAAATACTAGGTGATCAGTCCTTCATTCAATTTAAAACAAAGTGTTCGGTTGCTTCATACTTAGCATCGCTGTCTAAATACATTTAACAATAATACTCACTTAATAAATAATTAAGCCAGTGTCAAAACATTTTCCAATTTTAAGTTATACCCAAAGAATACATTAATAATTTCTAAGTATTAAAACATCAACTATTTACCATACACATGAATATAATAAATACTGGATATAACTCAACTGCTGAAATAAATAACAACGGATAAAACGTTCTAGTTTAAAGTCTCAAGCTAATAAACCATAAAATACTCAAAAGAAACTGAAATGAACTTCTAAAGTAAGCTGAGTACAACCTCTCTGATAAAACAACAGAGAATAGGAGACACATGCCCTAAATGAAGTGCCTGAATAGAACTGAAAGAAATGATAGAGGCATTTAAATGCAAGGACCTGCAACTCCCACAACTGCTGCAACTCGCTAAACAAAGAAAGCATCTAAGTCTAGTGACCCTGTGGCTGGGTAACTAATATAATACAAATATATAGCAGAAGAAAGAAGAATAGCAAGAGAAGGGTCAGAGCCTGAGTTTTAAAAATATTATTTTTACCAAGTATTTAAAATTGTAATAGAGCAAATATTATGTGCATGTTAGTTTCGAACTCTCACATGAGATTCTCACCTCTCCACTATTGTGCACGCCCAACGTACATCTACCCTATATTAATTATGCTACCCAACCTAAGTAGTTCGAAGTCACCAAATCACCAACTACGTCACTAATAGTATACCCGTATCGCCCATGCAATACGTTATTGAAATAGTTTATCCCACATAACTAAATTTCATTATTCACCGTTCGAATGGTTAATCGTTTACCCACTAAGATTATTTTATTTATCATCATTACCAAATCTACTAGTTTCACACAGTAAATTTAATCACATGTACATTTATATATATATATATATATATAGTCACATCATCCCTATACATATATATACTAATCTTGCACTCTTAGGTTAAGACCACTTGGCGCAATGCATACTCTGCTATCATGTCCTTGTGCATCGCTCACTATGTGAAGGACTGCTGGTTCAATCTCTCATGAACCATAAAATTCAAATCACAAATATTGGAGGCGAATATAATCCCCCCCCCCCCCAAATGGGTCTCACACATACCTACGCTCTCAATCAGCCATCGAAACTATCCTACATCTTAGATAGCACGTAACCAAGTTCATATGATTTGGGTACAAGTCAAATATCCTCCCAAACGGGCAACACATGATAAGACAGTCCACTACGTGAAAACCTCCTCCTGATAGCAAGCAACGTAGGTATGCTATACACATAATAATAAACATATAATAGACACTCCCACATCCCATTAAAATCAATTGGTATTCACCCAACCCGTACATATATATTTTCCATACGTAGTATTCTCTCATTACTACTTATAATGTAATTATTTCAAATACTCTCTCTTGAAATTTCCAAGGTTAACTTGTCGTTCCAATTTTTAAAGTATTATTTCCCAAATACGTCCCAAGAATTCTGCACTGTACTAAATTCATCAAACACTAGTTTTCCTCACTAAAACTGACTATGTAACTTGATTTGGGTCAAAATATAAATTCCCAGATTTTTGAACTTGTCGTTCGAACCAGACGCTATCTCGTTTGAATGAGATAGAATGTCGTTAGAACGACATATCATGAGATCCTATCTCGTTTGAACCAGGATCAATCTCGTTCGAACGAGATTGAGCATGTCCCTTCCCCAACTGCACCTGCTACATTTTTCCACCATTAACAACTCAAGAACCTCTACGGTTCATTCCCAATCACCAAAATAGCACACCAAATTAATACCCGAACATGTTTAGATGATTTCTAACAATATAAAATCATTAAATAATTACTAATCATCAATAAATTTCAAAATCCCCAATTTAATTATCAAGAACGCTAGTTCTCAAATTTACATGCATAAGTCTAAATTAAAACCCAGATTTGTTCAAAACAATATCATAAATTCGTGGACATCATCCTAAATACATGAGGAATCAAACTCTTATCAATTCAGCCCTAATTTATTATTAATTCTCCCGAATTTTCATCAAATTCAACTTCATAGCAGTGGGGTAATTACTTATTCTACCATGAACATAATTATTGCTAAAGAAAGCAGTCAATAAACACTTGCCTCGATTATGATGTTCTGATCCGCTGAAGAAATTGGTATAGGCTTGTTCCTCGTCTTTCGATCTATGCTTTGGTGGGATTTGTGGTGTGAGTTCTTGAGTTTTGCATCAATAACACAAGTGGACTCCCCTTCTTCCTCTATGGTTCTCTCTCTATCTCTCGTAGGTTTACAAACTGATAGAGTTCCTCTCACCCACGTACACTCCCTTTTATTTTTCTAATTTTTGTCCATTTTAATTCCCCAAAAATTCGAAAGCCAAAAGTACCCCTACGGGTGCCGGTTTGGCCTAAAAATATTTTGGAGTCCAAATAAAATACCCAAGTAGAGTTTTATGACTATCTCGACCCTTCCCAACTCAATGGAGCACTCGAAATGACCATACGAGTTACTAAAAAATAATTTACTTCTTTAATCCATTAAATTAGTCCCGACACGCCTCACACGCGCGTCCTGATTTAATATACCAAACTATCATATTTTCGACTCTCGACAATGTATAAAATTTCATAATTCTATACTACGTATTCACATAGTAATATTCAATAATTCTCAACAATAAGTATTAACCCTTGGCACGCTAGTTAATATTTATTTTAATCCGAATTAATTAACAATTAATTTCTAACCTTTTAATTTAATTAACTCAACAATAAGAATTAATCCCATAATTATTTTATATCATAAAAATACGGGGTGTTAGATACTTCCCCTAATAATGGAATTTCATCCCGAAATTCGAAAGGTAAAGCATACCTGGTAAGAATAAGTCTGGATATTTCTTGCGTATATCCTCCTCTAGCTCCCAAGTAGACTCCTCTACATTATTATGCTCCCACTGGACCCGCACAAGTGGTACTACCTTTGACCTCAATCTCCTCTTGCTACGTTCTAGGATAGCCACAGGCCTCTCCTCGTAAGAATTGTCAGGCTGTAAATCAATCTCCTCTATCGCAATGTGAGTGTGGGATAACTCATCTCGAAGGTACCGCCTCAATGACGAAATGTGGAACACATCATGAATACAGTGCAAGTGATCCGATAATCTAAGTCTATATGCCACTAGTCTAATCCAATTGATAATGGGAAATGGTTTTATGTATCTCGGAGCCAATTTGCCCTTCTTCTCGAACCTCATTACTCCTTTCATAGGAGATACTCGTAGAAACACCTGATCCCCCACACTAAATTCCCTAAAGAATCGTTTAGCATCAACGTAGCTTTTCTACCTATTTTGGGCAACCCGAATACGGCTCCTGATCAACTAAATCCCGACAGACCTGTCCTGAATCACCTCTGGCCCGAGTAGCTTGTTGTCCCCCACCTCTAGCCAACAAGTGGGAGAACAACAAGGTCATCCGTACAATGCCTAAAATGGGTCCATTCCAATCATAAACTGATAGGAGTTATTATATGCGAACTCCACTAGTGGAAGGTACTGCTCCCAACCCCCTACAAAGTCAAGGACACACATGTGCAACATATCCTCCAGCATCTGGTTAGTACATTCAGTTTGTCCATCTATCCGTGGGTGATAAGCCATACTTAACCATAGCTCGGTACCCATAGCCTCCTGAAAGCTCTCCCAGAAGCGTGACACAAAAATCTTATCTCTGTTGGACACGATATCTAGGTGCACCCCATGCAACCTCATAATCTTAGTTATAAATAACTGGGCATACTATCCCGTAGTGTATTCTGTCTGCAACGGTAGAAAATGAGCTATCTTAGTCAACTGATCCACCATTAACCATATAGAATCATAACCCCTCTGTGACGTAGGCAACCCAGTGATGAAATCCATGGAAATGATCTCCCATTTCCACATAAGAATCTTTAGCGGCTAAACTAAACCTAATGGTTTCTGATGGTCCACATTTACCAACAGACAGGTGGTGCACTTGGACACGAACTCCGTAATGTCCTTTCTCATCCCACTCCACCAGTAATGTCGCCTCATATCCTGGTACATCTTATCCCCTACGGGATGTATCACAAATTGAGATCCATGTAACTCAATCATCATTGCATGGCATAAGTCCTCCCCCTCAGGGACCACTAATATCCCATTAAATAGCAAACCCCCATCTGAACTCACTGAATAGGCTCTGCGACCTCTGCTAGGAGTCATACAATCTGATCCTAGCAGAACGAATTAACAACTTAGGCTTGGATCACTCTCGTGACAATCTCTGGAGTGACTGTCATGACGGATATGAAGGATCGGGTTGCTGCATCCTGATGTACCAAATATTTCCATTTCTCCTTCCACACTTCTGCCACCTCACCTACTGGTCTATGGCTCAATGCATTAGCAAATACGTTAGCCTTCCCTAGGTGGTATTGTATCTCAAAATGATAATCTTTCACAAAATCCAGCCATCTATGCTGACGCATGTTCAAATCCCGCTGAGTGAACAAGTATTGCAGTGACTTTTTATCTGTGAACATGCAAAATTTCTCCCCCAACAAGTAGTGCCTCCAAATTCGTAGGGAAAACGCGACTGCTGCTAACTCCAAGTCATGGGTGGGGTAATTCCTCTCACGAGGCTTGAGCTTGTGGGAGGCATAAGCTATAGCCTGATCCTCCTGCTGAAGTACTCCACCAAGTACCTGTAAGGAAGCGTCAATATACACCAGGTACTCCACTCCTGGCTTGGGTAAAGCAAGAACTAGCGCCAAAGTCAACTTATCCTTTAGCTCATCGACAACCAACTGACAAGAATCATCCCAGATGAATGGCACCCCCTTGCGAGTCAAATTTGTCATCGGACCCGCTATCTTTGAAAATCCCTAAATAAACTGTCGATAATACCCGGCTAAACCTAGAAAACTCCATACCTCCGTCGGTGTCGTGGTCTATCCCCACTCCCTCACTGTTAACACTTTGTTAGGATCCGCATATATCCCCCTATCAGAGACAACGTGTCCCAAAAACTGTAACTCCCGCTGCCCGAATTCATATTTCTCGAATTTGGCGTATAGCTCATGCTCCCGTAAGGTCTGCAGAACCCTACGTAAGTGCTCGGCATGCTCCTCCTCAGTCTGGGAGTAAATTAGGATGTCATCTATGAAGACAATGACAAATTTATCTAATAACTCCCTGAACACCCAGTTCATCAAGTCCATAAATACATATGGAGCATTGGTCAGCCCAAATGGCATAACTCGAAACTCGTAAGACCCATATCTCGTCAAGAAAACAGTTTTTGACACATCTTTCTCCGTAATGCGTAGTTGATGATACCCGGATCTCAAGTCTATCTTTGATATGTAGGATGCTCCCCTCAGCTAGTCAAATAAGTCATCGATGCGAGGCAACAAATATTTATTATGTATCGTGACTTTATTAAGCTCCCGATAATCAATATAAAGTCGTAAGGATGCATTGCACTTCTTTTCAAACAGAACTGGAGCACCCCGGGGCGAGGTACTCCTACGGATGAAACCCTATCCCAACAACTACTCTATCAGCTGGAGCCATACAGTAGGGTGCACGTGCTATAGGATGGGTGCCTGGTGTCAAGTCTATCAAAAAATCAATTTCCCTGCTCGATGACAACACCGATATGTCCTGAAACACATCAGCATACTCGCAAACAACTAGAATCGAACTAAGTGGAATTGCTACTACCGTAGAGGTCTCCTCCTCTATGTAATACAAATGGGTGGACGACCCTCCCTCGGGGAAAGGCATCGCCACTATGAACATCTCCTGTCCCAGAATAGCGAACACAATACTACTACTAAAGCAATCAATCATATCTCTATAAGTGACTAGCTAGTCCATGCCAATAATGGTGTCATACTCAGACATATCTAAGACTAGCATATCTACAGGAAAAATCAGACTCCCAATCTATATACCTACTCCCCGACATATAAAGAAAATCAACGACCCACTACCCAATAGTGAGTATACACATGTCACTGTACTCTTTGTCGTGCCTAACAACCTTGTGGCCCATGCAAAACTAGTGCCTATGAAGGAGTGTGATGCCCCAATATCAAATAAAATGTGCCCCATAGTACCATGGATAAGAAACTTACCCTCAACTACAGGTGGTGACTATGGTGATGCTGCCTGGTGGACGTTATAAACACGTCCATACTGTAACTGTCCCTACTAGATCGGGGGTGTGAACAAAGCTGGGACTAGTGCTACTGTTGGAAGAGCGGTGGGAAAAATGGGTCTCTAGGGCTCCTACTGAGCACCCTGCTGTTGGGGAAACTTGCCTTTGTCGGGGCAATACTATTTCCTATGGCTAGTCTTTCCACAAGAAAAACACATGCCGTTAAAGTTACCTCCCCTCTAACCCTACTGGCCTCAGCCCTACTGGTCGTTTCCACCTCTACCTTGGCCTTGGTGGCCCTTCTACTGTCCCTGCTATCCCTGATGTCCATGTCTGTAATCTCATTGACCATGACTGGATCCACCCTCTCTAAACCTCTTAGTTGAATCTCCCAGCTAGGAACCCTACTCACCCTGCCTCTACTGCTGCTGAGCTACTGGTGCCCTGCTGGCACTACTCCCACATGTCCTGCCCTGATGTCTAGGATCACCTCCTCTCTTATCAACCTTTGCATGGAAACGGTGGTCCTGACAATGTAGCAATGCAGTATTAAGTACGCTTGTATAGGACTGCAGAGACAGATTACCCAGAAGGTGCTGACGGATCCTCCTGGTTAGGCTATCCATGAACATCTGTATTTTCTTTTCTTCAGTAGGCACCTCACTAGGTACCTAATTAACCAATCTGGTGAATTCCTCCTCATATTTTGTGACTGTCTTCCCCTCCTGAGTGAGGTCCAGTAATTTTTTCCTTATCTCGATCTGAACGGCGGAAGGAAAATACTTGCGGACGAACCGCACCCAAAAACTCTGAATCGTCATATTTTCCCTCTCCTGTAAAGTGGTAGTGGACTCCCACCACAGTAAGGCTACCCCTACTATCTTGAAGGTTGCCAGTAACTGTCTCAGAATATCTGTGCACTCATACATGTGAAGATGCCTCTGGATGTCTTTCTTCCATTAGCTCATGATAACAACGTCAGAACTTCCCGAGAACTCTGGGGGATGTGCCTTTTGAAAGGCATCCCTAACTCTTTCCCATGTAGTTGGAAACTGAACTGGAATTGGCGCCACACCCTAAACCTGGGGTGGGGCCTGCTGCACCACCGTTAAATCTGCATTCACCACCTGAGCAACTATGGCAGGCACCTCGGATGCATTCATTATTCCCTGAACCTGAGCTACTAGCTGCTCTGGTTGGGCCTGTCTGTCTCGTGGTGCCGTCGAGGAGGCGTCTGAGACAGGAAAGAATTTTATTAGTCCAAAGTTATTATTAGATCTCAAATAGTTAAGAGTACAACAGCCCTAAAGATAGGGCTCTATATCAAAGGATGATAAGTTGAAAGCATAATAAGTCGTACAAGTCCAAAAAGACTCTAGAACCTGATGCTCTGATACCACATGTGACACCCCGCCCAATTAAATACCGGGTGATTAGTCCTTTATTCAATTTAAAATAAAGTTTCGGTTAGTTCATTCTTAGCATCACTGTCGAAATACATTTAACATTAATAATCACTTAATAAATAATTAAGCTAGTGTCAAAACATTTTCCAATTTTAAGTTATACTCAAAGAATAAATTAATAATTTCTAAGAATTAAAACATCAACTATTTACCATACACAGGAATATAATATAACTGGATATAACTCAACTACTGAAATAAATAAGAGTGGATAAAACACATCAGTTTAAAGTCTCAAGCCAATAAATCATAAAATACTCAAAATCAACTTAAATGAACTTCTAAAGTAAGCTGAGTATAATCTCTCTGACATTCCCTAAATGAAATGTCGAAGTAAAATTGAAAGAAATGATAGAGTCATCTAAATGAAAGGACTTGTAACTCCCACAACCGCTGCAGCTCGCTAAACAATTCAAGCGTCTAAGTCTAGTAACCCTATGGCTGGGCACCTGATATAATACATATATATAGCAGAAGAGAGACTAATATCAAGAGATGGGTCAGAGTTCGAGTTGTAAAAATATTTATTTTAGCAAGTATTTAAAATTGCAATAAAGCAAGTATTATGTGCATGTTAGTTTCGAACTCTCACATGAGATTCTCACCTCTCCACTATTGTGCATGCCTAACGTACATCTACCCCATATTAGTTATGCTACCCAGCCTAAGTAGTTCGATGTCACCAAATCACCAACTACGTCACTAACAGTACACCAGTATCGCCCATACAATACGCTATTGAAACAGTTTATCCCACATAACTAAATTTCATTATTCACCGTTCGAATGGTTAATCTTTTACCCACTAATATTATTTTATTTATCATCATTACCATATCTACTAGTTTCACACAGTAGAATTATTCACAAGTACATACATATATATATATATATATATATATATATATATATATAGTCACATCATCCCTATACATATATATACTAATCATTCACCCTTAGGTTAAGACTACATGGTGCAATGCATACTCTGCTATCATGTCCCGGTGCATTGCTCACTGCATGAAGGACTTCTGGTTCAATCTCTCACGGACCATAAAATTCAAATCACAAATATCGGAGGCGAATAAAATCCCCACTCAAATGGGTCACACACAAACCTACACTCCCATTTATCCGTCGAAACTATACTACATCTCAGATAGCACATAACCAAGTTCCTATATGCTCTGGGTACAAGTCAAATATCCCCTAACGGGAAACACATGATAAGACTGTCCACTACGCGAAAATATCTTCCTAATAGCAAGCAGCGTAGGTATGTTATACACATAATAATAATAATAAACATATATTAGGCACTCTCACATCCTATTAAAATCAATGGGTATTCACCCACCCCGTACATATATATTTTCCATACGTAGTATTCTCTCATTACTACTTATAATATAATTATTTCGATTACTCTTTGTTGAAATTTCCAAGGTTAACTTGCCATTCCAATTTTTAAAATATTATTTCCCAAATACGTCCCAAGAATTTTGCATTGTACTAAATTCATCAAATACCAGTTTTCCTCACTGAATCTAACTGTGTAACTTGATTTGGGTCAAAATAAAAATTCTTAAATTTTTGAACTTGTCGTTCGAACCAGCAGCTATCTCGTTTGAACGAGATAGCACGCTGTTAGAACGACTTCTCACGAGATCCTATCTCGTTCGAACCAAGCTTAATCTCGTTTGAACGATATTGAGCAGTTCCCTTTCCCAACTACACCTACTACGTTTTTCCACCATTAACAACTCAAGAACCTCTACTGTTCATTCCTAATCACGAGAAAAGCACACCAAATTAATACCCTAACATGTTTAGATGATTTCTAACAATATAACATCATTATATCATTACTAATAATCAATAAATTTTGAAATCCCCAATTTAGTTATCAAGAACCTTAGTTCTCAAATTTACATGAATAACTCTAAATTAAAATCCAAATTTGTTCAAAACAAGATCATAAATTCGTGGACATCATCCTAACTACATGAGGAATCAAACTCTTATAAATTCAGTCCTAATTTATGATCAAGTCTCCAAAATTTTCATCAATTTCAACTTTATAGCAATGGGGTAATTACTTATTCTACCACGAACATAATTATTGCTAAATAAAGCAAGAAACAAACACTTTCCTTGATTATGTTATTCTGATCCACTAAATAAATTGGTATAGGCTCGTTCCTCATCTTTCGATATACGCTTTGGTGGGATTTGTGGTGTGAGTACTTGATTTTTACACGAAGAACACTTATGGATTCTCCTTCTTCCTCTGTTGTTCTTACTCTATCTCTCATAGGTTTAGGAACTGACAGACTTCCTCTCACCCACGTACACGCCCTTTTATTTTTCTAATTTTTGTCCATTTTAATTCTCCAAAAATCCAAAAGATAAAAATACACCTACGAGGTGCCAGTTTGGCCTAAAAATATTTCGGAGTCCAAATAAAATACCCGAATAGAGTTTTCAGACTATCTAGACCCTTATGGACTCAATGACGCACTCTAAATGACCTTACGAGTTACTAAAAAATAATTTACTTCTTTAATCCATTAAATTAGTCTCGACACGACTCACACGCGCGTCCTGACTTAATATAGCAAACTGTCGTATTTCCCACTCTCGAAAATCTATAAAATTTCATAATTCCATATTAAGTATTCACATAGTAATATTCAATAATTATCAACATTAAGTATTAACCCTTGGCACGCTAGTTAATATTTATTTTAATCCAGATTAATTAATAATTAATTTCTCACCTTTTAATTTAATTAATCCAACAATAATAATTAATAACATAATTATTTAATATCATAAAAATATGGGGTGTTACAGATGCTCGAATGTTGAAATAACTAAAATGCCCTCGAATTTGTGTACTAAGTTGGAACTTTCTCGAACAGTGCCAATTTCACTGTTAGACGTTCCAATACATATAAAAACCAAAATAAACCTTAAAAATTATATATTTAATGAAAACAAAGATTATACAATATATGATCTTAGATACCGAAATTAACGGACACAATCGTGCTAGAATGTATATGAAAAGTGGGCCACAATATACAATATTCGTGATGTATCATTATTTTTGCCCATCAAATGTCTCAAAAAAACTTATTAAAATGCTTTGAATATCTAGAATCTTCTAATATATGATCCAACCAAAGTAAGCCTTGTGTGTGGGTAATCTTGGAGAGGACACCATGCTTAAATATGAGAGAATTAACCTTGTCTCTCGTCACCCCTTCACAAATATGTGAATAGTATTTTACTTTATCTCTTAACCCTCCATAATGGATCATTCACCTAAAACACTAGCTTAAACCAATAAACATAGGTTTAAGTCTTGGGATTTGGCCACACTGGGCTTCCAGAGAGATTCAGGCCTTTTACTTGGGTATTAGACTATATTGAGGGCCCAGGACAAATAATTAAATTGAATTAAAAAATACTTATAAATTCCAATTACCATGACCATAATTACTTCCTTTCTTTTTAAATTGTGATTAATTCTACTAAATAATCACGACTGCACTCCAATTTAATTATCTCTAAAATCAGTAGGATATAAAGATGTCTTATTTTCAATGTTGATCATGGTATATAATATGATTCCCCACATTGAGCTTCCCATACCCATAAATAAAATCAATTTGTTCTTAATTGATTTTAATTAACATTTGATCAATTCCTTGATTTTCAATCTTAAGTGAATTTCTATTCCACCAGGATTGTAAAATAATTCACCATCCTTGTTTTTACTGGTGGAAACAAAACATAAACCCTATCAAGGGGGTATCACAATCCAAGATATATCCTGGATATGAATCGCTCTGAATTATAATCTCAGATCTACTCACACAACGATTGCCTAATCTTCGGGGATCTATTGACCCAATATAAAATTGAAACATACCCATAACTAATAAAGCAACAATTGTGCAAGAATTTCAATCCTCATAATTCTTGAGATTAAATATATATGCACCCTTTGCAAATGGTGTGAGATTACCTAAGTCTAATTGAGACAACCCTTATACTTAAAATCCCACGAGTATTCATGTTCAATTCACATTCCTGGATGTACCGATCACAATCCTCTATCGAACTATCACACAATTTCTTGAACCATCAGATAAATTCTTGCATTTGAGATAAACCACTAGGATTGTATCACAACTATTCTGATAGGATGGTAACTCCCTATCTAAGTTATAAATTATTCAATAGTATTAGAACTAGAATTTTGATCTCTCGTGATCATGACGAACCTAACTTACTGGAATTCTTACTAAATATAATTAACCAATGTGTTTATGATATATTTTATACAAATATAAGCCATTCTCATAACCATGATTCTTATTTCAAAATAAAGTGGCACACCTTCATTAAAAAGTAAATGTTATACATAGTTTTAAGAATAAAACCCCAATAATTTCCCACTTACACGGTGGTTTGCTTCCTATTAGTAGAATGACTAATTGAGCATTATCCTATACAACATTAGTCATAAACATATCACCCATTCCATTCTATCTCTCGAACTAAGTGAAACCTACACTCAATTTCCTTAACCCTTTTATGGGTTACAAGTTCTCTTGAACCATTAATTGCACTGCTATGAACACTAAAATATGTAATAGACAATTGCACTTGAAGGAACCTCACCCAATTTACTTATGAAGTAACCAAGTTATATAGCCTCTTTAGTTGCTTGCAAAGTGGAAACTTCTTCGGCCTCCTTAGTGGATTCAGCAAACACGAGATTGATTCACACTCCTCCAACTTATAGTTCAACCTCCTTGGGTAAACACATATTATGAAGTTAAAAATTTCGAATCCTTATATGACTGAAAAACTAGTCTTTGAACCTCAAAGTTATAAGACTATGAGTCTGAAATCTCTTGACCATACCGAAGGCATAGTAGATTTTCCATCTAGTACACAATATAACATGCATAAGGCTTCCCACCACCGAAGCATTAGGTATATCCCTAATTCCTTCCATCTCATAAAGTGTTTCCATTGATTCCCAAATATAACGATTTCATACTGTAAAGGAAACTCTTTTCATGTAATCGCGATGCTAATCTTGTGAATACAACATTAGTATAAGTTATTTAGGATAAGCCCAACATCCATTTATCCAATTAGGTGAAATCTTGATCATAAGGATGTGATCAACTAGTCCTAAGTACTTTATATAAAATCGCTTGGACAACCACACTGCTATATAAGATAATATTTCCACCTTGTTCCCGATTAGGCAAATATTATCCACAAATTAAACTTAGAAATACTAGCATGTTTTCATCATGCTTCTTATACTAACAAACATTATCCGGGCTTTGATCAAAATCAAAACTTAATTACCTAATCAATCTGAATGACCCAAGACCTTGATGTTGGATTAGATCCATAAATTCATCTTACAAGCTTACATCACTTTGTTTTCTCAACTTTTTATTATGTACATGCCAATACAATCATTCAAGAACATAATCTTGATGCTAAAATAATATTGATAGACTTTATCATGGCTAGTGAGAAGGTTTGCTTATAGTTAATCCCTTTATTTCTGAGTAAACCCTTTCACAAGCCTTGATTTGAAGGTTTGAACTTTCCCATCCATCTATCTTTTAACTTATTATAGGTCCACTTGCACCCAATGGGTTTTTTCCCATCATTAAGTCTACAAGTACTAAAACTTAATTCGAAAACATTGAATCCCTTTTGGTATCCATAGTCATAAGTTAAAGAAAAAGTCCTTGTCTTAGAATTCCTTGTTGTAGCTCCCGGGATCGATTACATGTTTACCTGGTATTTTATCAAAATAATAACCTAAATTACTAATCCTTTTAGGATATCCCATTACACTCCAGCTATGATTGACACCACTTGCTTTATAGTTTAAGTCACATGTGTATCTTAATAATCGATAATATTCCTAATATCGTTTAGCAGTGTATTATCGATATTAAGATATATTTCATCCTATACGGGTCATCTAGCAACATTTGTAAAATGATGCTCCCTATCTACTTAAGTCTATCTTACGATTGGACTATTGGTTTATTAGATAATCCTCCTACAAGAACCAAGCATTAATGCTATCAATGACCTTTTTATAATTATGAATATGATATAAACTACCTTTATACCATTTTGGGATAACCAACAAAGAAACATACCTATGTCCTTAATTTCAACTTCCTTGTCTCCTTTTACAGCATGATTATCGAGCACACTTTTATCTAAACATGTCCTAGAATGAGCTTACACCCACTCCAATGTTTAATAAGAGCTGAAGAGATCAATTTATAAGAAATTGAATTCAGAATGTATACCATTCTCTTATGTAAAATCTCAATAAGAATGTTGCAGTCAGGAATAACTAACCATGGACCTTATCATATTTACTCCTTTGAGTAAGCATATACAAGCTCTCTTTAATGATTTGTCTGCTAACATTACCCATATCAGTATTTAATAGTATTGGTGAGACAAACCTTATAATGTTTAAATTATTTTCCAATGTACAAGGACGGATAAAAGATATCTAATTTTGATCAAAATAAATTTATTAAAATTATCAAATATCTGTTCAAAACCAAGTTATACCAAAACCAAAATTTCTACATCTAAGTACATTAAATAATAATGGATATTTTAATATTTGGGATCCAGTAGTTCTCACTATTTTCTCACTAGGGTACACTAGTTTTTGTATTTACTACTTGGGGTCCATTTTCACCGTCATTGCTAAAAATCTTATAAATCGTCACTAAAGGGTAAATGGACCCCAAAGGGTAAATAAAAAAACTAGTGTACCCCATTGACAAAATAGTGAGAATGTAATACCCCATGATTTTCAATCGTAGAATATTTTATATAAATCGAAAATGAAAATTATTTTTTTATTGGACTTAATTATTTTTAGTATTTAAAAATGTTGGTTTTGATATATAAGAAACAAGGATTTAATCAGATTTGAAATCGGGAACAATATCGAATTTTTTAACTTTTCTTCTCTGTCGGCTATACAAGGGGGAACAAATTTGTCTTGGGGGAGGGGGGAATTGATTCTCCCAAGTGGAATGAATTTTGACCTACGGGTAATAAATTTGGTAAAGGTGGTAGATTTGGCGAATTAGCTTATTTTTATGTGTTTAAGTTGGTTTCAAACTCTTTTGTTTTTCTATATTAAAAAGGCTTGAGTTTAGACTTTTTCAACATTTTTAACTCATCTAAAAAATCAGTAGCCTCCCAAGTTTTGTTTCTCTCTTCTACAAAACCTAAACCATATTCAAAATAAGTTTTAACTCTAGTTTTCTCAAGAATAACCAAGAACGAGTCTTTGTTATTTTCACGAGAGGATCACAATCATGTAATCACATTTTCGAGGTGACTTCTTTTTCGGCATGAAAACTTTTACTGTTCCCCTTGAGTGTTATATGTTTTAAATATTGCCTAAACCTTAATCAATCATGTTTTCTTAAAAATAATTAGGAAGATTAATTAGGGAAAGTGTAAATAAATTTGGAGATATTTTTATTAAATCTAAAAATATTCTTTAACACTTGAAACATCGCATGCTTAGATTAGTGTAATGGGTTACGATAAATTTATGGGACAAATTACATGTTAGAGTTAAAATATGAACTTGGAATAATGTTTTGCCCATAAAATTTCGTCAGTAAATGTGCATGTTGTAGAACAAGTTTATTGTTGTGTAGGATTATTGTTATAAATATTTGATTTGAATTATATGTTGAATTGTTAACAAATCAGTCATATTGGAATTATGAAATTTGACAACTTATATAACTATTTGGTAGAACTTGGTTATTACTGGATTAAATTGATGTGATTTGAATGGAATTGAAATTGTAAGATTAACAAGAGGGTTATAATGTTAAATTACAATCCTTTATCTAGTGTTCCAAACTTCCTTATGCGATCCTTTAATAACTTTGGTCCCTCTATGGAGAACTGGGTTAACTAGCACGTGGATTACGGGGCTAGGCACCTTCATTGGTCAGTGTCATGGTGGGGAGAACTGCATCCTGTTCTACAACTAGATGACTATCATTATGTTCGACCGGTAGGCCTTTACCAAACTTCCTTCTAATTTCCTTGGCAACTTCTGCATCAAATGGGTTGGGAGGAAATTATTCCTCCGTGCATAACTAATTTATTTCTTATGAAAGATTTGATTGAGTCTTTGAGGATGATTTTGGGGCCTTTATGGAAGCACCGTAGGTTGGCTATCCACCTATACTAATTTATTAGGGAACTTGGGTTTATATCTAGGGATTATTTAAGGTGGTTATGGGGGAATATGGTAACAAAATATTGTGTTGAAGAAATTTGGCAAAGGTGGCTTACGATGTCCGATGCTTAGGAGGAGGGCATTGTGGTTTCACCAAGATAATGAAGGCAAACTGTCCCATGGAGAACATATGGAAATACTATCAAGACTGGGATTCTTGGGGTCCTCGAGGGACTGGTCATGATAGTTGTGATGATGTGACGATCTTATCTTGTAGTTAAATTAGGTTTTGTGAAGGTGTGGGGAAACTATGATAGTAGATGTACTTGTGTTTGGGTAGGCTAGGCCGTAGGGTTGGTATACTTATAAAGGTATTTTAAGACTTTCTTGTCACTAATAATTTATGTAATTGCTATGTTTTGAATAAAATAATGAAATGATGCTTTGACATATTTCGTTAGGCCTTTTAAAGAATTTTTGTTGCTTGAATTATCTACACTGATTGTTAAGGCATACATATTACTTTCGTTCATTTAAAATATGATAGAGAGTAGTGCTCTCGATGGGAGAAGAGATCCAAAATGTCTTTATGGGCTCTCAACGTACCTCTGTAGGGTTTAAAATTGTTTTGTAAGTTTAATTTTTAAAAAAAATTGATTCTGAGAGGGTTATGTCCTACATAGTTATGAAAAGAGAGGAGAGGATGTTTATAATAGAAGAGAGGTGCAAAAAGTTGTCCTGCAACGAGTTTTGGACTAAAGGTATAATTTCTTAAGATTATCCAAGTTGACTACCCACCTGACATAATCTTCTTCATGAGGTATGGCCCGTTCCAGTTAGGTTTGAATTTTCCTCTCGGGTCCTAGATGGGTTCTATAATTTTTTTGAGAGCAAGATCTTCTTTTCGCACACCGTGGTCTTTAATTTTTTTATTGAATGATTACGCAATGCGACGGTGGTGCCCTTGTATATTGTATAGGTATTTTATCCTTCTTTCATCCAAAAGTACGAGTCTGTCGTAGTGACTTTATAGCCAATTGATTTTGTCAACTTGACTTTCGAGCATGTCCCGCAGAGAAGGAATTTCGATTTTGATGGTTAGGACTGCTTCCATGTCGTATACCAAGGAATTGGGTTACCTCTAGTTGGTGCTCTGATAGTGGTGCGGCAGCCCCATGGGGCTTATGGGATCTAAACTACCCAATTGTGCAACTTTCAATCATTTTACTAAATATAATCCTGATGGTTTTATTAATAGCTTCGACAATCCCATTAGTTTGTGATTAGTAGGGGGAGTACTTTTGTACCTGAATCCCATACTTGTCAACTACTTTTGCAACTTTAGCTTCAAAATGGAGCCCATTATTTTATACTAACTTATGAGAAACTCCATAACGGCAAATGATGTTCTTTTTTATGACTTTGGCCACTTTAACATTGTGTGTGATTCGGCTTCAACCCATTTACTAAAATATCAATGGCGACCAGAATGAATTTGTGACTGTTTGAGGTTTTGTAAGTGACTTTTCCAATGATGTCAATGCCCCAAGTCAAGAAGGACCAAGGTTAATTCAGGTTGTAAATATCCTAGGGAGGCAAGTGCCGAAGATTGACAAACTTTTGGGATTTGAGGCAGCTTCTAACATAAGCAACACTGTCTTAGACCATGTGTAACACCTCGCCTAATTAAATACTGGGTCATCAGTCCTTTATTAAATTAAAAGTCAAGGTGAACGGTGTGATTCATTCTTAGCATCATTATCGAAAATAATTTTCATTTTTAATCACCCTAATTAATTAAGCTAAGTGTCAAAAGAATTTAATTCAATTTATTAATTAAATTCCATTGTAAAAAAATTTTAAACAGAAACAAATTTAGAAATGATACAAATGATAAAAATTTAAATCATCCAATGGAACATGCCAACTATAATATTCAAATCCAAATAAATAACCACAACCACTAACAATATGATAGATAAAACAATCCCAACGAAAACCAAATACTGAAATGATAGAAGTATGTGCAATCCCTATCAAGTCTAAACAAGAGTCTGGAAATGGGCGACACATGCCCTAACTAAAAGAACTAAACAGAAGTCTGAGGAACCAAAGGAGGAAGCATCTACTGCAATGACCTGCAACTCCCACACAAGCAGCAACACGTCCGGTCAAATGAATCTACACCTGACGCCTCTGTGGCCGAGCACCTGTAATATATATATATATATATATATATATATATATACAAGAGAAAAAGAAAATGATAGGAAACAGGTCAGAGCCCGAGTGTAAAACAGTTTTTAAAATAGTTTAGCAAGTATATAAAATGCTTAATGGATAATATAACAACCACGTTAGTACGCAACACTCTCTTGAGAATTCTCACCTCTCATCTAGTGTGCACGCCTACCGTACTACTAAATGCGTCCTAAGTCTTTCTAACTCGTCTCCCATAAATTCTATGTCGAGAAGTCACAAGGTTAATACTTTAGTTTAGAGATTAGTCTCCTAATGGTTATTTACGCCATTTATGTATTTTTCCATACTATTATAAAGTTCCCGAACACTTACTTGAAATTAGGATCATTTATTCAATATTTAACTACTTGTACGCACATTAGAAGAATTTCATATATATGTATATATATTAATCACTCATATAATATATATACTATCGGCACCCCACATAATAATCTATGGTGCTGGCATACTCTGCTATCAAGTCTCCGTATCACTCGTACTAAGGGAAATACTAGTTCGGAATCACTCTCGAACTGTATTAACACAATACACACAAAATGGAGGCGAACCATAGTTTTAAGTCACTAAGAGGTCGGCACATACCCCTCACATCTCTTAGAACCGTCTGACTATCATTCTCAGATAGCCTGTACCAAGGAATCCTATGTTCTAGTGTACAAGTCAATATCCCCCATAAAGTTCCCACCGAGATAAGACCGTCTTGACGCGGTAACCTCCGTGATAGCAAGTAGGACGGGTATGATTATACACAAACATAATATAAATATATATACATGAACTCGATCATATATATAAATATTCTCACTTTCCAATTTGGTTCGCCCAGGACCCATAATAATATTTTAACCGTACGTAATACAATTTTATCCAATTTTTACGCATAAAGAACTCATCTCATTTTATTCTCAATTTTAATCATTTCGCAATTACGTCTCGTCCCTCGAAGTGTTCTCTCTTCCTAAAGGTCAATTGAGTAGGTACACCCTCTCTAACATATCGATGTAATTCATTTATAAACCTCTCAATTCCGTAGCTAACATGCGAACGATTTCCAATATGTGTTAACCCCCCCCCCCCCCCCACTGTTAACCGACGGTTTCATCCCATATAAAATTTCATTCAACGGTATTCTACTTAGACCCTACTGGTCCTCTTTATGACCCATTATGCTATTTAAATAATATTCAAGGGTTCTTACGGATTTTATTTTAATTAAACAAAGAGAGGAAAAACATGCAATTTCCAGGAGGGGTCGATCGATCGAGGAAAGGGGTCGATCGATCGAGCCATTGATCGATCGATTAAGCAGGTATTTCGAATTCTGCCATTGTTAACTACGGATTTCCTTCTTTAACCTCAACCAAAACTCCATATTTGAGTCCCAAACTCCCAAACAAGTTTACTGCTAATTAAATGTACCTATATACATGATTTCCTACGTGAAGCATGTACGAATTCATCATAATTATCAGGAACCCTAGTTTCATTAAAATTTCCAATCTGCTAATTCTTTTTCCAGATTTCTGACTTTTAAACCATTACAATTTTGTGGGTAATACTCTACATGTGTTGAGATTTCCAGAATATACTTATCTCCTCTAAAGCATGTGATTTAAATTCCCTAAATCATCAAGTTCTTCCATAAAACATATATTTATCAATCCTATTATAACATGGGAGAAATATTAACTAGAAAAGTATCAAGATAGATACTTGCCTCAGATATGAAAGTCTAATTCTCAGGTATTGACAAGTATGGTTGCGTCCCTTGTTTCCCGATCTACGCGTTGGTGGTGAAAGATGGCAACGGTGGCGTAGGTAAGGTGGTTCTCCGCTTTAGAGTCTTCTCCCTTCTCCCTTCCTTAGCCTCTCTGCAACTCTACCAATTCTAATCCTCGAAGACTCTAACTCCCATCAGATATATCCCTTTAATTTTCATCCATAATTAAGCCTTAAAAAGGGAAATTTCTAAAAGGCCCTCCCGAGTTACCGGTTAGGACTAAAAACGTCTCGAGACCCAAACTAAACCCCCGAGGAATTTCGAATTAATATTAAATTCATAACTCAATTAAATTTAATAAATCCCCAATTTTAAAAGCCATAAAAAATGGGTTATTACATACTTCCCCCTTAATAACGAAATTTTATCCCGAAATTCGCAAATAAGGCATACCTCGTAATAAAAATAGATCTGGATATTTTTCGCGCATATCTTCCTCGCGCTCCCAAGTGGACTCCTCCATATTATGATGCTCCCACTAGACCCGTACAAGTGGAACTACCTTCGACCTCAATTTTCTCTCGCTATGGTCTAGGATAGCCACTGGTCTCTCCTCATAAGAACTGTCGGGTTGTAAGTTAATCTCCTCTATCGCGATGTGGGTGTGGGACATATCATCCCGAAGATATTATCTCAACGACAAGATGTGGAATACATCGTGAGTACGGTGCAAGTGCTATGGCAACCCGAATATGTATGCCATCGGCCCTATCCTCTCGATAATGGGAAATGGTCTTACATACCTCGGAGCCAATTTCCCCTTCTTCCTGAATCTCATTACTCCTTTCATAGGAGACACACGCAGTAATACTTGGTCCCCTATGATAAACTCTTAAAAGGACCGCTTTGCATCCACATAGTTGTTCTGTCGGTCCTAGGCTACCCGAATGCAACTCCTGATAAGATCAATCCTAGTTGAAGTCTCCTGAATCCCCTCTGGACTGAGCAATTTGTTGTCCCCCACCTCTAGCCAACAAGAGGGATAACGATAAGTCCTTCCATACAACGCCTCAAATGGGGCCATGCCGATCATGAACTGATAGGAGTTATAATAAGCAAACTCCATCAGTAGAAGATACGACTTCAAACCACCTCCAAAATCAAGAACACGCATGCGTAGCATATCTTCCAGCATTTGATTGGTACGCTTTGTTTGTCTATCTTTCTGTGGGTGATAAGCGAACTCAACCTCAACTCTGTACCCATGGCCTCCTGAAATCTCTCCCAGAAGCGCGACATGAAAATCTTGTCTCTATCATACATAATATCCAGGGGCACCCCATATAGCCTAACTATCTCGGTAATAAATAGTTGTGAATACTGGCCCGTGGTGTAGTCTGTTCATACTGGTAGACAATGATCTACCTTGGTCAAATGAGCCACTATAACCCATATGGAATCGTGACCCCGCTGTGATGTAGGCAACCAAGTAATGAAAGCGATGGAAATACTTTCCCATTTCCACGTAGGAATCTCCAACGGCTTAAGTAACCCTGGCGGTCTCTGGTGGTCCACCTTTACCATATGACAGGTAGAACATTTGGACACGAACTCTGCAATGTCCTTCTTCATCCCAGTCCACCAGTACTGTCGCCTCATATCTTGGTACATCTTATCCCCTCCAAAATGTACCGTAAATCTAGACCCGTGCGACTGTGTCATCACTGCATGACATAAGTCTTATATCTCTGGGACCACCAATCTCCCATTAAAACTTAAACCCCCATCAAAGCTCATTGAATAGGACTCAGCACCCTCAGCTAAGAGCCGAACAATCTGTTCCTGGCAAAACGTATCCGCTGCTTTTGCCTGTATCACCCTCGTAACAATCTCAGGTGTGACTGACATAACTGATATAAAGGAACAGGCTACCACGTCCTGGTGTTCCAAATATTTCCACTTCTCTCTCCATACTTCTGCTACATCACCTACCGGTCTACGCCTTAACGCATCAGCAACCACGTTAGCCTTCCCCGGATCGTACTGTATCTCGAACTGGTAGTCTTTCACAAACTCTAGCCACCTGCACTGACGCATGGTTAACTCTCGCTGAGTGAACAAGTACTGCAGTGACTTGTGGTCTGCGAATAAGCAAAAACTCTCCCCCATTAAGTAATGTCTCCATATACACAATGCAAACACGACTGCTTCTAGCTCCAGGTCATGGGCGGGGTAAATCCTTTCGTGAGGCTTAAGCTTACGGGAGGAAAAATCTATAGCCTGCTCCTACTGCTGAAGTACTCCCCCTAGTCCCCGTAAAGAGGCATCAGTGTACACCAGGTAATCCACTCCCGTCCTGGGCAAAGCAAGAACTAGCGTTGAAGTCAACTTATCTTTCAGCTCATTAAAAGCAAATTAACAAGCATCATCCCATACATATGGTACTCCCTTGCGAGTCAAATTTGTCAATGGACCCTCTATCTTAGAAAAGCCTCGGATGAACCACCTGTAGTACTCAGCTAACCCTAAGAAGCTACGAACCTCTATTGATGTCGTGGGCTGTCCCCACTCTCTCACCGCCGACACTTTTCTCGGGTGAACCGATATCCCCAATTTCGACACAACATGCCCAAAAAATTGTACCTCCCGCAACCAAAATTAGCACTTCTCATACTTAGTATACAACTGGTGCACTCATAGAGTCAGAAGAACCTGGCTCAAGTGCTCGGCATGATCCTCTTCAGTCTTTGAGTAAATCAGGATGCCATCTATGAAGACGATGACAAACTGATCCAAGAACTCTCTGAACACTCGATTCATCAAATCCATGAATATGACTGGAGCATTTGTCAGCCCAAACAGAATGACTCTGAACTCATAGGACCCATATCTTGTCAAGAAAGCAGTCTTCAACACATCCCGCTCCCTAATCCGTAGCTGATGGTGTCCTAATCTCAAATAGATCTTCAAAAAGAAGGTTGCTCCTCTCAGCTGGTCGAATAGGTCATCGATTCGAGGCAATGGATATTTATTCTGTATCGTGACCTTGTTCAAATCTCGATAATCCACGAACAACCTCAGTGAAACATCTATCTTCTTTACAAACAACACCAGAGCTCCCCAAGGCGAGGTGCTCCTATGAATGAAGCCCTGACCCAACAACTGCTCTAGCTAATCCCGTAACTCCCTCATCACCATTGGAACCATATAATATGGTGCACATACTATCGGCCTAGTGCTCAGCATCAAGTCTATGACAAAATCTATCTCTCGACTGGGGGTAGGCCCGGTATCTCTTAGAATACGCCTAAATACTCATGAACAACTGGAATCAAATTTAGGGGAATCACAAGATCCTTAGAGGTATCATCCTCTATGCAATACAAATGGGTGCAAGATCCCCCCCCCCAGGGCGAGTCATCTCTACCAAAAACATATCCTGACCTGGAATGGCAAAGATAATACTCCTACCAAAACAATCTATCATGGCTCTGTACGCAGCGACCCAATCCATGCCGATAATTGCGTCGTGCTCATCCATATATAAAACTTGCATGTCTGTAGGTAAAATCAAGCTACCAATCTCTATATGTACACCCCGTCATATAAAGAAAATCAAGGACTCATTCCCCAGTTTTGAGTCTAAGCATGTCACTGTACTCTCTACCGTGTCTAATAACCCTAAGGCTTGTGCAAAGTGAGTAGCTATAAAGAAGTGCAATGCCCCAGTATTAAATAAAACTTGACCCATAGTACCATGGATAGGATAATACCCTCAATCGCGGGTGGCGCCTGAGGTTCTTCGGCCTGGTGAAAGTTATAGACACGTCCATACTGCAATTGCCTCTACTGGACTGGAGCAGCTGGCGTGGCTGGTAGGGCTGGCATCTGAGTTGGCGCTGGGAGGGCGGATGGAAAGAGTGGCCTCTATATCTTGTTACCGGCACCCTGTTGCTGTGGGGACCTATCCCCCTCTGGCAATCCTGATGCCTATGGCCATTCTTACCACATCTGAAACACCTTCTCCTGAAGTTTCCTCCCCTCTAACCCTGCTGACCATGGCCCTGTTGGCCATTACCACCCCGCCACTGGCCCTGCTGAAAATGCTGATGGCCCTGCTGTTGACTCTACTGCTGGCGGTGTTGGACTTGTTGGCCATGATGACTAGACTGTCCCTGCTGGCCCTATCTATAGCCCCCAAATCCCTTCCTATAATCACCTGATCGAAATCGCTTGGCAGGGTCCCTCGAATTGGAACTTTGCTCATTATGACGGGTCTGCCATTGAGCTGTTGGTGCCCCATCAGTACTACTACTCCCTGTCCGGCTAGACTCCCCTGGTCGTTTGCTCCCCTGCTAATGGAAGCATTGATCCTGGTAGTGTAATAGAGCGGCGTTGAGTACGTCAGTGTAAGTACCCAATGATAGAATACCTATGAGGTGCTGACGAATCCTCCAGGCCAATCCATCTAAAAATAATAAGATCTTCTTCTCCTCAGTGGGTGCCTAATCCGGCACTATAGTGAGAAGTCTCATGAACTCCTCCTCATACTCAGTAATGGTCATACTCTCCTTCTTAAGATTCAGTAACCTCCGCCTCATTTCAGTCTGCACGGCGAATGGGAATTATTTGCTGTAAAACCGCGCCCAAAATGACTGAATCGATATGCTGCCCCTCTCCTCCAAGGTGGTGGTGGACTCCCACCATTGTAAAGAGGCCCCCACTAGCTTGAAGGAATCCAATAACTGTTTATGCACGTCAGTGCACTCACAAATGTGCAGATACCTCTGGATATCTTTCTTTCATTGGCTGGCAATAACGATGTTCGAACTACCCGAGAAATCTGGGGGATGCACCTTCTGAAAGGCATCCCTGACCCGCTCCCATGCAGTGGGAAGTTTCGCTGGTACTGGCACTACTACCTGAAACTGGGGTGGAGCCTGCTGAACCATCGCTAATGCAACATTCACCGCCTGGGCAACAATTACGGCTACTTCAGTTGCATTTATAATTCCCTGAGCCGGAGTTGCTGGCTGCTCGGACTGGGCATTCCTTTCTCGGGGTGCGCATCTCAAAGGCATCTAACACGAGAAGTAAGTTTATTAGTCTACGGTTATTATCAAATCTCAAATAGATGAAGACATAAGCGTAAACATAAGAATACAACAGTCCTAAAAATAGGGCTCTATATCAAAGACGTTAAGATAGAAAAGAAATAAGCCGTACAAATCCTAAAGGATACTAGAACCTGATGCTCTGATACCACCTGTAACACCCCGCCTAATTAAATACCGCATGATCAGTCCTTTAATAAATTAAAAATCAAGGTGAACGGTGGGGTTCATTCTTAACATCATTGTCAAATATAATTTCCATTTTTAATCACCCTAAATAATTAAGCTATGTGTCAAAAGAATTTAATTGAATTTGTTTATTAAACTCCATTGTAAAAAATTTTAAACATAAACAAATTTATGAATGATACAAACAATAAAGATACCAATCATCCAACGGAACATGCCAACTATAATATTCAAATCCAAATAAATAACCACAACCACTAACAATGTGATAGATAAAACAATCCCAACGAAAACCAAATACTGAAATGATAGAAGTATGTGCAATCCCTATCAAGTCTAAACAAGAGTCTGAAAATGGGCGACACATGCCCTAACTAAAAGAACTAAACAGAAGTCTGAGGAACCAAAGGAGGAAGCATCTACTGCAATGACGTGCAACTCCCACACAAGCAGCAACACGTCCGGTCAAATGAATCTACACCTGACGCCTCTGTGGCCGAGCACCTGTAATATATATATATATATAAGAGAAAAAGACAATGACAGGAAACGGGTTAGAGCCCGAGTGTAAAACAGTTTTTAAAATAGTTTAACAAGTATTTAAAATGCTTAATGGATAATATAACAACCACGTTAGTACGCAACACTCTCTTGAGAATTCTTACTCTCATCTAGTTTGCACGCCTACCGTACTACTAAATGCCTCCTAAGTCTTTCTAACTCGTCTCCCATAAATTCTATCTCGAGAAGTCACAAGGTTAATACTTTAGTTTAGAGACCAGTCTCTTAATGGTTATTTATGCCATTTATGTATTTTTCCATACTATTATAAAGTTCCCGAACACTTACTTAAAATTAGGATCATTTATTCAATATTTAACTACTTGTACGCACATTAGAAGAATTTCATATATGCGTATATATATTAATTACTCATATAATATATATACTATCGGCACCCCACATAAAATCTCTGGTGCAGGCATACTCTGTTATCAAGTCTCCGTATCACTCGTACTAAGGGAAATACTAGTTCGACATCACTCTCGAACTGTATTAGCACAATACACACAAAATGGAGGCGAAGCATAGTTTTAAGTCACTAAGAGGTCAGCACATACCCCTCACGTCTCTTAGAACCGTTTGAGTATCATTCTCAGATAGCCTGCACCAAGGAATCCTATGTTCTAGGGTACAAGTCAATATCCCCCATAAAGGTCCCACCGATATAAGACTGTCCCGGCACGACAACCTCCATGATAGTAAGTAGTGTGGGTATGATTATACACAAACATAATATAAATATATACACATGCACTCGGTCATATATATAAATATTCTCATTTTCCAATTTGGTTCGCCAACGACCCATAATAATATTTTAACCGTACATAATAATTTTACCTAATTTTTACGCATAAAGAACTCATCTCATTTTATTCTCAGTTTTAATCATTTCGCAATTACTTCTCGTCCCTCGAAGTATTCTCTCTTCCTAAAGGTCCATTCAGTAGGTACACCCTCTCTAACATACCGGTCTAAGTCATTTATAAACCTCTCAATTCCATAGCTAACGTGCGAACGATTTCCAATATGTGTTAAGCCCCCCTGTTAACCCACGATTTCATCCCATATAAAATTTCATTCAATGGTATACTACTTAGACACTAATGGTCCTCTTCATAACCCATTATTCTCTTTAAATAATATTCAAGGGTTCCTACACATTTTATCTGAATTAAACAAAGAGAGGAAAAACATGCAATTTCCAGGAGGGCTCGATTGATCGAGTAAAGGGGTCGATCGATCGATCAGTCGATCAATCAACATTCTTGAGTCGATCGATCGATCAAGCATGTATTACGAATTTTGCCATTGTTAACTACGGGTTTCCTTCTTCAACCTCAACCAAAACTCCATAATTGAGTCCCAAACTACCAAATAATTTTACTACTGATTAAATGTACCTATATACATGATTTCCTACGTGAAGCATATACGAATTCATCAAATATGTCGGATTAAAGGGCTAATTCATCATAATTATCAAGGACCCTAGTTTCATTAAAATTTCCAATATTCTAATTCTTTTTCCAGATTTCTCACTTTTAAACCATTACAATTTCGTGGGTAATCCTCTACATATGTTGAGATTTCCAAAATATACTTATTTCCTCTAAAGCATGTGATTTAAATTCCCTAAATCATCAAATTCTTCCATAAAACATATATTTATCAATCCTATTCTGACATGGGAGAAATATTAACTAGAAAAGTAGTAAGATGGATACTTTCCTCAGATATGAAGGTTTGATTCTCAGGTGTTGACGGGTATGGTTGCGTCCCTCGTTTCCCGATCTAGAGGTTGGTGGTGAGAGATGGAAACGGTGGTGTAAGTAGAGTGGTTCTCCCCTTTAGAGTCTTCTCCCTTATCCCTTCCTTAGCCTCTCTGCAACTCTACCAATTCTAATCCTCGAAGACTCTAACTCCCATAAGATATATCCCTTTAATTTTCATCCATAATTAAGCCTTAAAAAGGGAAATTATTAAAATGCCCTCTTGGGTTACCGGCTAGGCCTAAAAAAGTCCCGAGACCCAAACTAAACCCCAGGGTAACTTTTTTTGACTATCTCGACCCTTCCAGACATGTTGGTGCACTCAAAATGACCATACACGCGACTTACAATTTAATTACTTTATATTCGATTAATTTCGTCCCGTCCCGACACGACACAAGCACGTCCCGACTTAAATTCTATAATTGTCGTGTTATTCCCTCGCGATAAGATTATTAAATTCAATCTCATATATTACTTTACTCATCTAGTAATATTCAACAAATTCCCAATAATTACTAACTCTCGTCACGCTAGTAAATATTTAAAATAAAATTCCGGATTAATATTAAATTAATAACTCAATTAAATTTAATAAATCCCCAATTTTAAAAGCCATAAAAATACGGGGTATTACACCATGGTGATTCTGTAATATCCCTGACGAATAATCTTTTTAGCAATTATATGGTCATTCATGTGGAGATTGCATTCCCTTAAATGGATTTTATGTATCATGTCTTCGAAATCAGCCCTTGCTATGGATTGTAAATGGATTTTGACAAAAAATTTCTTGAAAAGCGCTTTGTCGCAAATGACAACTGAGTTGAAAACTTGTGAAGAGTCATGCGGTATTATATGTTAACCTCCTAAGGATATTTACCATGCCTGAGGAGGCACTAAATATCTTAATGCCACAGTCCAATTATATATGGGTCTTCTTTTGTTGTAAGCTCAACGTATTAGTAGGGGTGGGTGAAGACTGCTTTTGGACTAGAAAGGGAGCCATAGTTATTCCTTTGGGCATGTCGACCATATAGGCTAAGGTTCCCAATGCGTCAGAAAAGCTGTTTCTTGAGCGGGGAAGGTAGTGGAAGGTGATACCCTCAAATTGAGAGGTGAGCTCTTCATGGTGATCGTAAAAGGGTATGAGTTCCTCGTCTTTGACTTTCCACTTTTGGAGGACTTGTCCTATGATGAGAGCTGGGTGAACTACAATGCATGCTTCATAATCTGTCATGTTATTGGTGAATGGTAAGTCTAGCTTGATGGTGATGCGAGTGTGAGAATTTTCAGGGGTGATTAGGAGTATCCCAATGTCGTATACCTTCTTGTTAGTATCTCCATTAAATAACATCATCCATTAGAAGTTATCATAAGAAGTATAAAGAATATCCTTATCCTGGAACTCATAAATCCATACATCGGCTTTTCCAATGGGATTTTTGGAAACGTGGTGAGAGATAGATTTCCCTCTCATGGCTTTCTGAATTACATGCAATGCCAATTTTTTCTAATAACATCAACCAACAAGTCGTGCGACTAGAAAAGGGGTATTTTCTAATAGGTATTTTATAGGATCCATTCGTGACGCCAACTTAATGGGGAGCACAAACATGTAATGTCGGAGCTTCTTAGTGACCTAAACTAAGGCGACATCTGACTTGTCCAATGAAGAGTAGTTCACTTCATAATTTGATAGTTTTTAACTAGTGTAGTAGATAGATCTTTCTTTACGCGACTCTTTAATGTATTGATCTAGAATCGCTCATATCGCGGTATTAGTGATAATAAGGTATAAAAGGAGGGGAAGACCCTGTTGTTATGGCATGAGCACCGAAGGTCGGGTAAAGTATATATTGATCTTGTCAAAGGCTTCTTGACATGCCTCATTTGAGACTTGGTTGGAAACCTTTTGAAGAAGTTTAAAGATTGGTTTACAGATGGAGGTCAACTGGATGATAAATTGATTGATGTACTGGAGTTTACTTAGGAAGCCACAAATTTCATTCTCCATACGAGGGGTGAAATTTAGATAATTTCTCTGAGTTTGGTTGGGTCTGCTTCGATCCCCCTCTCAGTGACCATGAAACTGAGAAGTTTGCCTTTTATAGTGCCAACGATGCATTTTTATGGATTAAGATGCATATGATATTATCGCAGTTGATCAAATAATTTTCTCAAGGCAACGATGTGACCTTCTCTAGTTTTGAACTCAATGATCATATAGTCAACATAGACTTCGACCTCTATTGGATAAAATCATGTAAAATGGTTGTAGATACACTCTGGTAGGTAGATCTTGTGTTTTTTAGACCGAATGGTATGTTGGTGTAGCAAATGGTTCACCATGAGGTGATAAAGGAAGTCTTCTCTTGGTGGTGGGGGGACATCTTAATCTGGTAGTACCCAATAAAATAGTCGAGAAATAAGATAAAGGCATGCATGGTAGTGTGATTAATAATCATGTTGATGTTAGGTAAAGGGTAGTTGTCCTTTTGAGAAGCTTTGTTCAGATCCCGATAGTCGATGTACATGTAGAATTTTCCTCCTGATTTTAGCACAGGGATAGTGTTCGCGAATCATGTAGGATATTCAACCACAAGAATTAACCCTATGTTCAACTATTTGACCACTTCATCTATGACTTTGAGGGGCCAATCAGTTCATAGCTTTCCAATTTCTACTTGACAGGTTTGCATTCTGAATGAGTAGGATTTTAATGTTTCACAATCTCTGGGTCATGAGTTCAACTGGTGATGGTTGGTAACTTTGACCACAGTGAGGAAAGCTTCTTTTAGAATTATCGATTCAAGAATCCCCTGTTGACGGTGACCTAGCCCCGATATCCCTCCTATCTGGCTCATTATATGAGTTATCTGAATGGTCTGAGTCATCACCCCACCCAATGGGAATAATATTGTCTCTCCATGAGAAATCTATCCATTCTTTGAATTTAACTGCTTCTTCGTACAAATCTTACCGCTCAGTGGAGAAGTGTTGGGAAGAGGGAACCAGGTATCCTTGGATCCTTAGTATGGTAAGCAGTCTGGAAGCTTTACATATTTCTCTCTCCTTAATAAACTCAATGAACATTACATGCACGATACTATCTAAGCTGAATTTTCCTGATGACACAAACTAATCATCTAATTATCGAGCCCATTCTCAGGCTTCTATATCAGGGTTTGGAGTAAAAAGGCAACTACGCGTGAACCATAAGGCCGATTAGTGTACGATATGGACCATTTGAAAGGGTGTTAAGATCCTAAGAAAGTGAATTAGATACTCTCAATTCTAAGCATTTATTATAGTTAAAGGGATGGTATTAGGGACCTGGGGTCTGAGGGTGAAAGGTATTAGGGACTTAAGGAGGTGCCCGATGGCCTCCAGTTTAGGATTTGGAGTAGGACCTGGGGTATGAGGGTGAAAGGGATGGTATTAGGGACCTAAGGAGGTGTTCGAAGGGTGTTAGAATGGGGTATCTACAACACTAATGTTATCTATCTCCACCATTTCTTTTCTCAATAAATTGAAAATTCCATTTAGTGATGTTAAGGAATAGGTGGTCACCATTAGCTTAAATCGGGTAATAAATTTCTATATGAGTCAGTATAGGAGAATATATATATATATACACACACACAAACACACACACACACACGCACACACAGTCATGGTCTCCAACATATCTCCTAATAACATACCTAGCAACATACCCATTTTTAAAATAGTAAATAAAATAATTTTGAAATGATATTTTTTATATGGGTTCATGATAATTCAATGTGACTCTGTAAAAAAATCAACTAAAAAAAAGTCTTTTGTTAGTTTTAAAAAATCGGTAAAAAAAACTGACAATGTTTATACTATATAGTTGTCAGATGTTTTACCTATTTTTTTTTTAAATAACAAAAGACATTATTTTGAGCTGAATATTTTTATAGGGGCATATTGAAGTATCATGAACCCATATAAAAAATATCAACTCAAAATTATTTTTTTACTATTTTGAAAAAATAGGTATGTTTAATGAGGTATGTTGGAGAGCCTGACTCTCTCTCTCTCTCTCTATATATATATATATATATATATATAATAAGACTGTATTTATTAATGATGCAAGACTTGAACATACTGAAGACATTTATAAACTCTACATCAACATTAACTGGTGGCCTCAACTCGATTTTCAAGAAGGTGAAGCAAGAAAACTGACATTATTAAGGTTCTCTCAAGTTCATTCATAACTCATTAAAGGTAGAATACTACTTAGCATTTTCATCTTTCATTTTGGGATCTTTCTTTTGAATTTTGTAAATGATATGACAAAGCAACTGAAATTGCTTAGCAATTAGAGTATATTAAATATTTTACTAGAAGACCTCAAAGTTAGCACAATTTTCCTAATACCAATGCCTTTTTTTTCCTAGGATAAAAGCAAAGTTTTTGCACTAGTGATTAACCAAAAGTCACTGACTTGCAATTATCTGCCATTAGCAATCGCGTATTTCATATTACTTTTAAAGGTAGAGGTAACCAATAAATTTTATATCAAAATGTAATGTTTATTCAAATTCTCTTAACTGTAGAGTTTACACTCAAATGGTGCATCCATGCAATAGAGGAGTTGGATATTATTTCAAATGTCCCCAATTAAGTTGCCAATCCAAAAGATTAGGTTGGACTTATTTGAGCCATTCCAGGAGTGCATGCAATAACTACGAATGTGATGAATATGTAAATCTCTTTAAGAGATAATTTATATTTTAAAAATAATTCATGAATGATGATATGAATAATATACATTTTAAGCATTATGAATGATGAAAATAGAATAGTAGGCTTTCGAAATGAAATTATATAATGGCAAAAGGCATATTTTTGGTACACTAGCATCAACAAAAACAATAAATCTCTAAAATATTCTCCACCGAATATTGCATTTTTGGGTCTCAAGGAATCAACACTATTCTCCACAGCTCCCTTGATGAAAAGACTCTGTGACATTAATAATTCCAACCAAATTACCCCTGGCATTGCCTCATTGTCATTAAAATCTATATGTTTCAAAGAGCATTATAATGGGCAGTGTTTCGAATATGTCATTATCGGTTCCAACAAATTACAATCACTAAAATTGTTGTGTTGTTTAGACGAATGGGATAAGGTTTTAGAGAATGTTACCAATTCTTTGTATGAAATTCATTTGGAGAGGGTTCAAGTGAGTGATATAGGCCTTCTGTGATATCGAATTGTTCGGGTTTTGAGATATTGCACATTGTTAAAACTCCAAAATGTACGAATTTTGGAGTGGGGGTTATGGCGGAGAAATGTAAATTATTGAGGAAGGTTTATATTCATGGTTGGAGGACCGATAGGATAAGGGACTAAGGGTTAATTTTGATTGCTAATCATAGTGTTAATCTTGAAGAGCTTGTGCTTATTGATATCAATCTTAATTATGTTAGTTTGGAAGAGATTGGTTTGGGTTGTAGATAATTGAGGAGGTGGTGGGTTTGTAATATCGAGGCGATCAGTGATGTGGAGATTTTGAGTATTGCTTCAAAATGTAGAGAATTGAAGAAGCTTTGTATTAAGGGGTGCATGGTGTCGGATAATTGAGAGTTAACAATTTATTTAGCAATTTATTTGTAAAGATTAAAATAAATATTCCCACTATTTTAATTAATTATTTACCAATTTATTTGGATATATAGGAAGGAAAAATCTATGTATACCAAGTTTTATTTTTATTCTTCTTAAAGTTACCAATTTATTGTTTTACTAAGTGGGGAGAGCAGCCATAGTGGCTATACTCCCATTATATATATATTTATACATATACCATTTAAGTACCCTAAAATAAAGCATGATATTTAACTATAACGCAATCCAAATTTGTAATATACCTATATATTGAAACAGTGAACACATTAAATGCAATTAACATTGTAAAATCTGAAAGACACCATCCAATTTTGTTTACAAACATAACTGATTTAAAAAGGGAAACCCCAGAAACGTTTAAACCCATAATTTATTTAATGATCACTAAACGATTTCCTCAGAAGGTGGCCAACACATATGTTAACCAACATCTTTTCACTCATCAAATATGGTCAACCCCAAACCTATTGGCATCCAAATTAAAAAAAAAATTACGGGACTCGCTATATATGTAACAATAATGGTTTAAGTCATAGCTAAGACATTTAACTATCAAAACAAATGCAAGCCACAAGTATATATAAAGAAGAAGGACAATGGTTATGCAGGAAATCAAAATTTACAATGATTGACTTACGAAGAATGTACTACTGCCAACATGTATTGGATTGTAAATTTGTAGTCAAGCTTAATTAGATGTGCACTAGTAAAATTTACAAAGGTAGGTCTCGCTACATTTATAGATTTACATGGATTAGACAAGGGAACAATATTCTCTCATAGCAAAACAAAATGCACATAGTTACCTTTTTCTTATCAGATTCCATAAATCTAGCATGTACCAAAACTTACAGAAAATAGCAAAAGCTAGCAGTAGGAATACACAAGATCATAAAATGGAATTGGAATTAAGAATGTGCCACTTTAGGAGACATCACTATCAAATTATCAGGTTGGCAAAACATTGAATTAACAGAACAAGATTAACTAAGTGGACAGATAATAAGGGTCTAAGAATATGAACCAGCTGAAACTCTTGAGTAGAATCCATTCTTTTATTATAGGGATAAAATGTCATTTTGATTAAATATTTCCTATATCCTGGTGCTACTTCGCTATGCTCTTAATGAAACATTTGATATACTTAAAATTATCAAACCTACTATAACATATAAAGGGAATAATTGATATCCCAAATCATAAAACTATCACCCAAGAATAAACAAAAGAAATAAAAAATCCAAAGACATGATTATAGTATTCAACGATAAAGAAGAAGAAATAGTAAACTTTTTGGCCCATTTGGGAACCCAACATATAAAGTTGTTTAGGATGTTAGTTATAGTATGCAACCAAACTCAAAGGATAGGGAACAAAAAAATTGAATAAGACATTATAAACAAAAATCAAACATAACTAACTTTAATGCCTGAACTCAATTGAAGACGGGGAGAGAGAGAGAGAGAGAGAGAGAGAGAGAGAGAGGTTTCAAGATAAGTTCATTCTTTATCATATTTACATAGAAGTTTAATTCCAAGTTCTCAATACGTTTGTTAATCTTTCTCCATCGCAACTTTCTCTCTGCCCATTACCCTTAAACCACCATCAACATAGACATAAACCTCCAGGGCCGAACACAACCCACCAATAGACAACAAGTATTCTATCTCGGTTACCTCAAACCCAACGCCCTCGCCCAACTTTGGGACTACAAAATCAACATCAGATCCAACCGATTCCTCTCCCATACAAAAATCTCCGCACACCTAAGTGTTTTGTTATTTAAATCCAACATACGTGGACCTAGATTCCGTCCGAGAAAGAAAATTATGGTCGCCATATCCCTATTTTTATCACTTCAGTTCCCTCAAGTCCGATCTTGACCACCTCAATCTATGTGTTTAGTTCATACATCTTGTTGCTCATTCAATGAATGAAAATGAACTAGTTTAATTATTTTTTATCCCTAATTTTAGATTGGTTAATATTTGTGGTAGATGAAAATTTTTCATTCTCAATTTAATATATAATCTCGAACAAGGATTATAGTGCATTTCAGAAAGAGGAGAGGAAGTTGCCATTAGACTAAAAAATTACAAATTTACATGTACTAATGAAATGACTTAGACATATAAAACCCTAATTTCATTCTTAAGTTTAATTGGCTAAAACATACCTTAACAATGTTGTGGTTGCTTCCAATGAGAGAGAGGATTGCAAGCGGCCATCTTCAATTCTCGCATTTGAAGATTTTGTCCAAGTGGGGTAATCGAGGAGGTGTGAAAAAAAGATGATTAGGGTTTTTTGGTTTGGGAGGGAATTAGAAATTAGGGTTCCTTTTCATTTGAGAGGAAAGTAATAGGAATAAAAAATCCCACGCATACTCCTCTTTTGTAAAAGTGTTAATATAATTTGTTCTTTATGTATTTTTTAATTTCCAAGCTGAAATTACTATCGGCTATAGTAAATTAGTAACAAAAATTATTGTGGGAAATTAGCAACGATAAAATACTCTTAGTAATTAAAAAAATTATTTGTTATGAATAGGACTTTTTGGTGTAGTGAATGTAACAAAAAATTGCCTTTATGATACCCTCATCCCGATTCCACAGCTGGTGATTGCTCGAGCGCGATTTCATCTTCAATATAGATACACTCATATCCATTGATCACACATGTCATCGATACATGGCAATGAAAACTCGCTCTGTATCATGGACTTTCCCAACTTCTAGTGGTTCGTATAAAATTCAATGAACCATCCATCCTTTGACAAATAAGACTAGTGCTTTGGCATGGTGACTTACTCCTCCGAATACACCCTTGGATCAAAACTACGGTCTCTACTCTCTTTACACTCTTCCACCTCCAATGGATACATCTCCTATGGTTCGCTCATAATGGGTCAAATGCTAGTGTCAAGACTAGGGCTATATTTAATCTCTCATGTATGTGGTAACTCGGTACCTCTTCGAATAAAAATGGGAGAATATAGGAAATTCGGTAACATCTCTACGAAATTGTAATCCCCTCTTATAGACTCAGATCTATAAAATATATGTAGGCACTAATCCCTTCCCCAAGCTTATACGTAACTAAGGAATAACCTCTCCCCAAAATTGGCAAACATAAAAGCCTAACTGAGGTAGTCGATATAAGTGTAATACATTGCTACTAATAAAAGATCAATAATGAAATCATAATACCACATGTTTAAATAAACAAATCGGCATAACACCAAGTCATCCAAAAACACTGTCACGTCTCCATAATTATGATGTAAGGTACCCCTACCCGTTGGGGTATCCACATAAAAAGAGAACCCGGTGATAAAACTTTATAAATATCATAAGCATAGTGTCACACCCTTTCCCCACTAGCATAAAATAACTAAATAGTTCACAAAACACATCCATTTTCTTTTAAATTCAAACTGATACAAATCAAGATAACTTCAAGGTTTAAGTGCGGAATACTAAAAACTTAGTTTTTTTAAACTAACATAATTTAAACAAAACTCCAATATAAACTAACTTAGTTACAACAATTACCTTATTCAAAAACTAACAAAACCCTGCTACTATACACCCAACACCCTAGACATGGTAGTGGCAGCTCCAAACCTGAAAACATAAACATATAAAACTCTGAGTTTAAAAACATAGTGAATGTACTACATCTCTATATAGTAAAAATACTATATCGACATCTCAAATATATAAACATCTCCATCTCTATGCCAGTTTAGGCGATACACATATTCGGAGTTTAATAAACCCCATATCTCTCGCTGGTAGACAATAAACACATCCATAGATTTTAATAACCTAAAATCTCTTGATTTTCATAGCAACCCAACATATCCTGACTATAATAAAGCCATAACATCCCAACATCTCTTAACTTTTAATAAGCTGTAACAACACAACATCTTTTGATTTTTAATAAGCTATAACATCTCCATATAATACATACATATCATATCAATAATCAACTCAGTAAGTACACTCACCTTAGATGTGTGTTATGTAATACCCCGTATTTTTATAGCTTTTAAATTATGGGATTTATTAAATTTAATTGAGATAAATTAATTTAATTTTAATCCGGAATGTTGCTTTAAATACTTACTAGCGTGACGAGAGTTAGTAATTATTGGAAATTCGTTATTTGTTGCATATTACTGGATGAGTATAGTAATATATAAGATTTATTTTTATAATATTGTCACGTGAGAATAAAATGACAATTGTGGAAATTTAAGTCGGGACGCGCCTGTGTCGTGTCGGGACTAAATGTGAATTAATAAAAGTGGATATTTTATAAGTTGTTCGTATGGTCATTTTGAGTGCGCCAACGCGTCCGGAAGGGTCGAGATAGTCAGAAAAGTGTACCCGGGGGTCTAGTTTGGGTCTTGGGGCGTTTTTAGGCCTAATTGGTACCCCGGGAGGGCGTTTTGGTCATTTTACATTTTTGGGTAATTAAACCCACGAAAATCAGAGGAGTTATATCAGATACCTAGGTTACCTTCGAGGGTTAGAAACTCTAAACACAAGTGACGGCCATAGGATAGGAAGGAGAGAACTCTCAAGACAATTCAAGGCCCGAAACTCAACGGTTTGCGCCGCCGCCGCCACCAACGCGTAGATCGCGAGACGGGGAATGCAACCATACCAAATTCGGCACCAAACCAGACCTCTAAAAATACCAGGCAAGTGTTTATCTTGCTATTTTCGTTGGTGCAATCTCCATATTAGTTTAGGAATGATTAGGGATGAAATTTGTGTAAGAAAACTCAATTTGTGATAGGAAAATCCATGTAGTATTGGTTGATATGATGATACTGGAAACCCTTGCCATGTAGAGGAAATTAACCACGAAATTTGGATGATTATAAGAAAGAAATTCTGGAGAAAGATTTGTTAGAAAATTGTTTGAGAAAATTCTAGGGTTCTTGATAATTAGATATAATCTTGGGTTGAAAATCCATGTTTAAATGATGAATATGTACATGCCTTACGTTAGAAACATCTGGTATATTGTTATAATGTTAGTAGTAGAATTCTTGGACGTTTGGGGTTGGAAAACATGTATTTGGATGAAGAAAATTGGTAGAACCCGTTACTGCAATTCTGCAGAAAATTGAAATACCTGCTTGATCGATCGATCGAGCATAGAGCTTCGATCGATCGAAGGTTCGATCGATCGAGCCCCAGACCTCGATCGATCGACCCCTCCTGGCAGACTCCTATTTCCCTTATTTAAATGAGTTAAATTCAATTTATTGTGAGAAAATTCTTGGGCATCCTTAATGAAATGTTTTGGGAGATAGGGGAGACCAGTAGGACATGTGAATAGATTTTGGGACCCTCGATGTCGGGCAAAGAGTGTATTTTGGGATAAATACATAAGGGTCGGTAAATTTATGATTTAAAGAGGGAGAGACACGTAAGAGAGTTACTTGGGACAAATGTGTATACCTACTGAATTTTATAATTGGGAGGATAGAATCCATGAGCGTTATGTAGTAAGTGGATAAGTTCCTCAAATTTAAAATAAGATGTGAATGGTTATACGTAATAACTAAATAATGAGAAATAAATACGAATGTCGTAATTATGGGAATTGAGAATATACCCATTATTGATATGGTAATATTAGTATAGTTATATGATTGTGTATGCATATACTATCTATGTGTGAAAATCATGCTCACGCTACTTGCTATCCCTGAGGTTGTCGCGCTGGGACGATCTTATCCTGTGTTGCCTTATGGGGGATATTGACTCGTACCCTAGAAGATAGATATCCTTGGTACAGGCTAGTGATGTGATAGTTCAGACGGTCCTAAGAGACGTAGGCATGTGCCATCCTCTTAGAGACTTGGAATCTATGCTTCGCCTCATTTTGTTTGTGTATAGGTATCCTTGGTACAGGCTATCGCAGTGATAGTTCAGACGGTCCTAAGGGACTTGTAACCTATAGTTTGTGTATGTGTTAATACAATTCGAGAGTGATTCCGAATTTGTATTCCCCTTAATGTGAGCGATATGGGGTTTGGATAGTAGAGTATGCCCGCACCATAAGTTATTATGTGGGGTGCTGTTTTGATATATATATATTCTCGAGTAGTTAATATAATATATATATATATATATATATATATATATATATATATATATATATATATATATATATATAATTATGAAATCTGGAACTGCCTACTGTGATTTGATATGTAGGACATGGTTGATGACTCAAATTGTAAATACTTGTTTTGAGAAAGTCTAATATGAAACTGGAAAGCTTTATTGATTAATAAAGTCAAAATGAGAAATTTGGTTACTAATTGAAATATTCTTTTCAAACAATTGAATCGTGAAATTTGGTATCTTACGTGTAATATAAGATAAGTTAAATCATTGGGAAGATTAGTGCGATAAATGATAAGACAACCCGTTGGGGAGGTTAGTGCGATAGGTGTTCACATTAGAAGAGAGGTGAGAATTTCTCAAGAGAGTGTCGCACTAATATGTTGTTGCATTGGCCTGTATCAATTTAAATACTTGCTAAACGTATTTTAAATCAAACACACTTTCGGGCTCTGACCCGTTTTCCTCTCTCTCTCTCTCTCTCTCTCTCTCTTGTATATATATGTATGTATTATAGGTGCCCGGCCACAGGGGCGTCTTGCTTAGGATCTCTTGGAAGGAACGCGATGCAGCTTAAGTGGGAGTTGCAGGTCTCTTGATTAGACGACTTCGTTCATTCAGGCCCACTAGTATTTTCATTTAGATGGGCATGTGTAGCCCCTTCCATTATTTCATTGTTATTGGACATTTGTATTTCAGTTATTTCCAGCACTGTTACTATGGGATTTATTCAGTGGATGTGTTACTTTAGATTTCGCATGTTGACATTCGATTGACGAATGTTTTATATTCACTGGATTATGTTGCAGAATTTAATGTGGTGTGATTCTTACTTATTGAATGTTGTTAATAAAAGAAATGATTTTTTTCTTTAAATAAAATTTGGAAAGTATGTATAAAAAATGGTTTTGACACTTAGCTTAATTATTTAGGGTGTTAAATTGGAAAATAGATTTTTATCGACAGTGATGCTGAGAATGAACCAACTGTTTACCTTGATTTAATTTAATAAAGGAGTGATCGCCCGGTATTTAATTAGGCGGGGTGTCACATGTTACTTATTCTTTCTCTTGTCAGCCTCAGTCATAGTCACCAATGGCGTTTTCGAACCTACTCATCACAATCATTATCGATAAAATATGAGTAACTTTCATAAACTTACAAACTTAACTAAAACATATCACCCATTCATATGTTTCCCACATTTATAGTATTATAATGCTCACAATCATTTCATTTAAGCGCTATTAAATAATAACACTTTAAATTCCAGAATAATACTAATACGTACTAACAAGAGGTTAATATGTCACTTATTAATTTAAATCTTACATGAATCATGATTAAATAATAATTAATCAAATTAATAAATAAAGTCATACTAACATACTCTATAAATTGAGTACAACTAACTTTAGTTCTTATCAACATATCAAATTCTAAATAAATAACCCTTTAAAAATCAATATTTGGTTAATATTGGTCTTAACGAGTGACTTATTGAAATAATCAAAAAATATTAAATCACATAACCGTGTTCCTAGCGTATAATAAGACAATTTTTTGGGGAGTTATATTTAATCTTGCTTAGATAGTTCTATAAAGCACACACAAATTAATAGGTATGTACCAAGGTATGCACTTAGCATTGTCAGTTCATATTTTAAGCCATAACACTATGACTTAGCCAAACAGTCTTAGCTTTTGACAGAAATATCAGTTTTACTTATGATTTAGGAAATATCAGGTTAACCCTCACCCTCGGTAAAATCGGGATGTGATAGTTGGTATAAAAGCTCAACCAGGTTAAGTAGCCTATGCGGGACGTAACTTAAGCATTAGTATCAAGTGAGTGATTTTGACTGTAGGATAGCGAGAATAAGATGTTTAGACTTGAGTAAGGAAATCGATCTCAACATTATATGTGAAATACTAGGATCTTGGTTAGGAAAAAGAGGATATAAATAATAATGGATATTCATGCGCTATTTATTTAAGGATTATGAGAAGAAGTTCTTGAACTACAATTTGGAGATACTTGATTAGTTTTGACATTAGATTGTAAGTGATCGACTGAATCATTAAGAATTTTAGGATTCTCAACGATGTGATTGAGGATTTAGAAATATAGTAAGAAAATTATCTTAGGATGGGATTTTATACACTATACTCCATAAGTCTGTGCATACAAAACTGTTCTTTTATCTACATTATTTAATTGATACATCCCTTGAAAATGATTTACTTCATTTGGAATTCTAACAACTTTCATTCTTGGAAGTTATTGCCCTTCTCCATTGAACTTTTATTATTAGCTTCCATACTGTGCTCTTGTTATACTGCATACTATTCCCATAAGATTACGGGAAGAATTATTTATGTTATAATGGTATCTATTTTAGGAGTAGATACGAAACTATTCAATGATATTGTTAATGGATATTGGGAGTTCTTTAGAAGAAAGTTGAAGGCATTAGAAATACTAAGATTGACCGTTATACTCTTTATAACGTAACGGTATTACTTACTAGATCATACCCATGATTATAATTTTCTCGAATTTTCATGAACTTGGTTACGAATTTCGATTATTTAATCAATACCATAGGCCTTATGACCAACGTTAAAGTTTTTCCCTAGTTTATTATGACTTCGAATGTTATTGAAAATCTTATCACCAGAAACACTATGGCCTCAGTTGAAAAATATAATTCTTATCCTAAACAACAAGCCTAACTGTAATTACATGAAAGTTTACCTCATGCCTCAACGTGACCTGGATACTCCAGGTGTATCTCCCTTATAAAACCATGTTTTTCTAAAGGAACCCTAATATGGAATCAGATAATCTTGTTATTAGACAATATGACTTTTCCATTCCGACAGGAAAATAAAAAGACAAATAGTTTCCGTCACCCTTTTACGTGGGAAGAAATATGAATAAACATGGAATGTTAACCCTTCGTGTTAATGACTTTGACATATATTACTGAAACTACCTAAGCTTCACATGAAATAGTAGCTGTTTACTTTAATCAATCAGAGTTTTGCAGTATCTTAGTATCAGATTTCCTGTTCAATTCTTTTTAAGTTACTATGAATTATCATAAATAATTACCTATTTACAGTAAACAAATCTATAGACATTTACCAGAACCTTACACTTTAATTATATAGATCACATGGCCACATTCGACAAGTTACGTTCGACAATATGTATTCATGTTACGCTATGATAAACATTACATTAGTCGACTCCTTATTTGGTATAGTTTAATTACTTGCAATGTATGTAAGATCATTTAACAGATAGTTGAATTATTGACCCATTAAATTTTAGAACTCTTTCGTACGAATATATACCAGGTATCCCAGAATGATTATTCAACATCGTACCCTTATGACCTTTTAGAATTTGAAAGCACCGAAGGATAAGGAATAAACATCAATGGAACCCTTTTGCATCTGAAATTGTTACACGTTTCGTTATCATTTGTGTACCGTCACCACCCAAATTAAGATAATCATCAAGTCAGAGCCCGTTACATCTATTTATATTCACCCTATTACCGGTACTTCGGATATCTAGCTAGCCTCATTTAAGAGTATTTTCTAAAATTTATATTTTTGCAACCTTTTGGATAGATATAGAAGATCCTAATCTTTTGATGGATGGTTAGAAATTCCAAGTAACTTCATGTCACCCAGGTTTGAAATACGTCTTTACCCGATAGTACTTGATTTGGAAGAAAAAACGCCGAATGAAGTTTAGAAATGATACAAATCCAAGTTAGACTATCATCTAGAGAGATAAACGTTGTAGCCGAAACTTAATATTGTGACCTTACTAGAAAACTTAACCATCTAGCCTTATAGAAGGATATTGATACTAAAGAAAAATGTGGATTGTAATGGATCCTGCACTTTCCTAATTTTCATCAATACCATTACCTTTCCAAACCTGAGAAATAAAACCCTAGAAATGACAGTATCTAATTTCCCTTTGTGATGAGACACAAACTAGAATATGAACCAATATATTACATATCCTTATGAATCATTACGATGAGAGATATCATCAGAAGCTCAATACTCTAGAATCAAGATACACCCCAAAAACTTGAAAACGTATTACGCAGAGAAGGAACATCAGTAGTGATCGATATAATTATGATGCTAAGAACTTTTGGGGGAATTATCGTACTTGTTACCAAGTCCAGATAAGACACCAGTATTCCCGTGAATTCATTTAACTTCTTCCGATATAGGAGAAAGAATGGATCTTATCACAATAAATTTTATTATTTGAATGTTTCATGCGTCTTAAGGATATAATTCAGTATGAATGATAGTAGATCGACTCGCCAAATTTGCCGTTTTATCCTAATAAATAGTATTAATTGTTTTCAATTTTCTTATAGAATTATTTATAGTAATATGATTAACTTGAACAAACTTATTATCCTTGAGTAGAAGAAACAGAGGTACCTAGAAGGCCAGATAACCTTGGATGTTTGAATAAGAATATGCTCTTTTAGATTAAACCTACCACCTAAATGAATGAACTTAGATGAAACCTCATCATGATTTAATAACATCTTACTTTAACTATATGACCCAATGCTAGTAAGACCAAGTATTAGTAGCGACGACTTTTGATACATCAGTATATATACCAGTTGAGATCAATACACCCTTATAAACATATTCCCAATAGTAGTTTCTTTATACTGAATGGTATAGATGTTAATGACTAAATTTCTAGTGTTATACCAACTACGTTTAAGGAAACCCTTTTCATTATCAGTACTTTACCTTGGATTCCGTTAACCCTATCCATCCAAGAAATCCGAATTTTCCAAATTTATAGGATATATCCAGAATAGCCCCGATATATCGTAAAGAATCCTTTTATCTTCTATGAGTAAAGAGGATTGCCAAAGAATAGTTCTACAATATTAGACATTATACTTATAGTAATCCTTAGGAAATTCTTATAAATTCGAGAACTAGTCAAATCAACGGACCTATTTAAAATATCCAACCTTTATCAGACGCTGCCTTATATCTCAATTAGTGGTTTCATAGGAATTAAACTTTATAGATATGTTAATTTGATGTTCATAAAATTAAGTGCACATTACGTCAAGATCTGAGAAACGTTCTTCCTTTGTGTAAGAAATTTTAAATGAACCGCTTTTAGAATTATAAAGCACAATGAATAAATGATGTATTTTTCCAATGAACCAATAAGTGATTTCATAAACATAGCAAAACAATTTAGTCCTTCCTTAACACACTCTCTATCAATAGAAATGCTAGAAGAAGAAATAAATGTGGAGTACAACATCCCTAGCATATGGATTGAAATTCTTATAATAGCCTTACTATTTAGATGAAACAAGATATTTGATCTAGTAATCGTAATTAGCATTTCATCATCAAACTTTGCTTATCTTTACTGTAATTAGTAAAGCTTGCATGTTATTATAAGTTTTAATTCATTATTAGCATAATTCTAAATGAATATTTCTCAATCTCAAGGATAGTTATCCTTATTACTTATTACTTTTACCAAATAATCATTAGAATTAGTAAACTTTGAACCAAACATGACGAATTAGTCAAGAAAGTATAAATTAACCTTAAGGATTACTAGTTCTGATTGTGAAAATGAAGGCGAAAACATTTTAATTATATATGAACTATTGAAAAGTTTATCAAGTGACTATTAAGAATACATACCCTAGCCTAGAATGCGAGATTTCTTTCAATCAAACATGAGAATCCTAAAAACCGTTATTTACTATTTAGTGAACATCAACTTCGTGTTGATCAACTTTGGAAAACCAACCTCTAAACCTTTGGGTATAAACTGCCAAATCTCAACCCGTACTTCCAAATACCTATTGTGGAAACAACTATACAATACTGTTATTGTGAGATCATGATTCGACCTATAATATTCTCTTACCCATACCCATTGGTATAGCATGATGAAATGCATTGTTTGAAATAAACCTTAAACCACAAGGCTATATATGAACCATGTTACCAAAACCCCTGTTTCGATACACGATGTTTGCAAAAGCTTGTAAAAATGCTTATTAATTATTTGAAACCCCTTTTCGATTACTGTTATCTCCAGTTATCTGGATTGATTATCTCCAATTTTATTGGATTGGCGTTGTTGTATATAATTACCATTGACCTAAAAGCCTCTAAACAGATAGTATGGGATATTTATTTAGAAACCATCTGCAACCTTTAAACTTGATCTAGTCCCTGATGTTTCCACTTGTCTAACAGTATTGTCATGTATTATTGTGCTTATTTCACTTCAATTGTTGAGTCAAATTTCGTATTATATTCCTGATTATGTCATTATCCCTTTTATGAGTCTATCACTAATCACGAGAAGACCGACCTTGGGAAGTTATAAACTCATGAACTATCCTTCCACATATGCTACATTCCTAAACGATATATGTACTATGAGATTTTAAACTTCATGATATTGGAATTTCGAGGACGATTTTTTTAAGGTGGATAGATTGTAATAACCCGAAATATATTTTATTAATTAAAAGAGTTTCGATGACTGAAAATGTTAGTTTTAAGCCAAGAAGCGATATTTATAAACTTTTATGTGTAGGTATTAACAATTTAGTTAGTAATTTAATGATTTTTTTAGTCAAAACTTAAACATGAGATGATTTGACAAGAATCAAATATAAAGCTGGAGTAGTTATTTAGTAATTTACCAAAGGCTTTTTTCACAAATTAAACTTAAAAAAACTTTTGTAGTTAAAATAAGAATAACCCAAAAAGAATTTTAAACCTAATATATAAACGGAGCAAACCCTTGTTTGTTATTGTTGGCTGTTGTAAAAAATTTCAAAAATCTCTCTCCCTCAAAACACGATTTCTCTCTGAGAAAACCCATAAGTCCGAATACCCCTTACCCCGCCTTTCCTCTCCCTCTACCCCTCATCTACCTCCCACTTCCCAGTCACACCGCCAACCAGCCCTAAGCCGTCGCGTACACCACCGCGACCTCTTCTTCTTCTTCTTCTTCTTCTTTATTTTGTTTGCTTCCATGGTTGAATATTTAAGCTTGAAGCTTATATATATGTATATGTAAGTGCATGGATGTGTGTGTGTGCGCGCGCGTGCGATTTGAGTTCCGACCCCACCCTTTCCATAGTGGTGGTCGGCGACACCAAACCCCGATTTGGGTTTTCTATTGCTTTTGTTTTTATTTATATATATATATATATATGTATATATATATATATATATATGAATTTATCGATTAGAGATTATTGGTATATTGTTATTTTCTTTGTTCAAATTCCATCCCATTTGGATTTAGATGTTTGGGTAGTGTAATCTAACTTTGCTAGTAGCTACTTTGATGTTTTCAATCCTAACAATACCCATTTATTAATTATACTCATTTGCGTATAAAAATGGTTGTAAACACGAAATTCCGACACATATGAGAAATTGTACATTTTTCGGAATATATTTGGACTCGTTATCATTTTTATAATAAAATTGTCACTTTTCTTTTAAAAGTAAATTTAAAATGAGTTACGACACCAAACGACTTGAAATTATGTCGTTACAATCTGAGACGCTATTACGAGTCATTTTTATTAAAAATATGATTATGCAGGTGTTGGACAATTTATTGTTTTGTGTTGACTAATATTGGAAGTGACCTGTCCACTAGTTTATTGTCCAAACAAGGAAGGGAGTTTTCAATTTTATTTTAATTCTATTATGTTATTAACATTAATTTTATACTCACCGTAACGATATTGACACTCGGACAATATAAAATATGACCAAAGGGGAATCGTAATCACTTACACGATATCGGATTAGAACTAATATTTTAATCGATTTAATTAAATAATTAATCTCGGACCAACTATGAAAGTTAATATTTTTGGGATTATCTATCTGGGACAATACTAAGAAAAATATCTTTACGTTCGTATAAAATTGTGGATTTTGTTCAAACAGTCAAATTGTATATTTGATCCGATTAATATTTTAATAAAATATAAAATCGTAGCTTATTGAAACAAACCAAATCCTTTGACTCTATATAAAGAATATTTTCCCAGAAAATTGTATTATTCAAATATCTAATTGCCATATAAATGTATTTCCTAATTTCCAAATATTACTTATTTTGTCAACGAATGAAGCATAATTTAGAATTATATACGAGAGTCGTATATTTATGCTCATCATAGCATAAGCTTTATTTGTATTTACCGAATGACGTCAAATATCCTAAACTTAGACCATTCTTCCCAAACATTGATAACTCCACTCTCATTTAAACCCTCAAGCCAAATAATAATGGTAACTGGGATGCAATAATTAAAGATCTGTGAATAATAACGAAAAGCTCGTAAACACCGGTAGGTGGTTCTATTTCACTATTATACCTTGAACTTATGTCTTTGACATTATTGCTTATTATATCACTATGTGGTAGCCTTGAACTCGAATTATTATTTATGAACTCTTTGATAGTTCAATTGTACCGTGAATATTGATTCAATCTTTTATCCGATTAAACTTAAGCTAGCCCAACCTTGATAACCTATTTGATTTCAGTAAATGATCTGGATTTTCGTACACCACAATATCCCATTAAACAATGATTTAAACTGTTTTACCATATTGTACTATACCCTGCGTGTTATTAAACTTTGGTTTCAATCATCTGATTTGTAGCATAGCATGTCATTTTATAATAATTATCAGTGAAACATTTAGTAGCATACCTTATGATCCAGGGATTAGACCCGATAAACCCCCGATAAATCTAATTGACCTGAAGGACTCAGATGTTGAATGCCTTGTTGTTATATTTTCTCTACGTATGAGTGCCACTCTAGTTAAGTGTTCAAAGTTATTTGGTTATTACCCAATTATTTGGGATTACCTGTTCAAGTGAATTTTATGCCTTGAGCGATAATATAATGGTATGTCTAAGCATTTACAGCCTATATAGACGATAATCTATGGGTTATCGTATTATAGTCTGAACCTAATTTGTAACTCGATAAACACCATATTCAGTTATAATCACCATATTGTTCTTTCATATACATCGTAGACTTCAGTATACCCCTGCTTAGTTCTATTAATATCTCCTTTTGCTTTAGATTACCATACACTGTTTCATATCTCGAGCATTTTAAACCCGGTTATGCTATTCCCATATTTACATTGTTATAAAAATAGAATTATCTACTCGGAAATTTTTTTCTTATTCCTTCCTTTTCAATTACTTTACACAAGTACCTGTAGGCGATGATCAACAGTTTTCGCTAGACTCATATGAAGAAAGGAAATAGTATTCATTCGAGAATAGAGATAGCGATCAGTTGTTAGTTAGAACCAAGGTATGTACTTAGCACTGTGAGTTCAGATTTTAGTCCATAACACCGTGAGTTGGAAAATAGTCATAGCTTTTCAAAGAAATATCAGTTTTACTTATGATTTAGGAATTATCAGGTTAACCCTCACCCTCGGCAAAATCGCGATGTGACACTTAATGAACTTGTAAAGTCTAATATTTGTATTAAGAAATCCCTTGGTGATGATCATAGCCCAAAATATCTTTAAGCTCTTCCTAATTATTACCTTTATTGATCACCTCCTTTATATTTCCTCTTGAATTCTTTAATATTCTTCCTCTTTTCTCTCTAACTTCTCTCTTAGGCTTTTGATATAATACAGAAAACTTTTGATATGATAAAATGGTTGTTTTTTCACCCCTAACCTTTCATTATGTAAGCCTAATCCCGAAATTATGTTAACATGCATAATTAATATGACCTGAATACCCCCATGTGGATCCCATTTACTCTAAAAAGCCCTCGGAACTCAATCACTGCCCCCGAGTACTTAATTTTGACTATTTTAACCTATTTTGGATCAACTATGCACTTGAAAACATCATTGGAGTCTCCAATCACAAATATCCCATCTCAACTTAATATCACCCACATATGTGTCCCGATTAAGACATAGTCAAATCCCATCGCTTACCCACTTACGAGGTAATACCATTTGACATTATTTTATTTACTTTATCATACTAGTAAATATATAATCACATAAATATTAATTCATTTCTCACTAATTAATATTTATTTAAATTATCAATATTTCTCAATTTATTTAAATTACATACACACATGTAATTTAAATGCCAAATTATATAAATACTCAGCATTACGGAGTGTTACATACTTCACCCTTGAAAACAAAATTCATCTCCAAAATTCGGGCATACTTGGAATAAAGAGCTATTGATATTTCTCGTGCATATCATTCTCTCGCTCCCATGTCGACTCTTTGATGTTGTGATGCCTCCACTGAAGACGAACAAAGTGCACCACCTTAGACCGCAACTTACATTCATTATAATACAAAATAGCAATCGGTCTCTCCTCGTACGAGATATCGGGTTGCAAATCCATCTCCTCCAATGGACTGTGCCAATAAGCAATGCATTCCTCTGATACTTCTTCAACGAGAATGCATGAAACACATCATGAAGCCATTGTAGATGCTCTGGCAAGGGGAGCCTACATGCCACCGGACCTATCCTCTCAATAATAAAAAAGGCCCCACATACCTCAGTGCGAGCTTCCCATTCTTTCCGAATCTAATAACTCCTTTCATAGTAGACACCCGTAATAATTCATGGTCACCCTTATCCAGCTCCACATGTTTTTATCAGCATTGCCATAACCCTTCTGTCTATCCTGGGACATCCGTATGTGACCTCGAATGAGCTCAATATTGGCAAAAGTATCATGGATAATCTCAAGTCCAAGGATCTTGTTATCCCCCACCTCTACCCAACAAGCGGGTGAATGACAAGGTAGGCCCTGTAATGCATCATAAGGCACCATATTGATAGTGAACTTGTAAGGATTATTATATGCAAACTCCACCAGTGGAAGGTACTACTCCTAACCTCCTCTAAAATTAAGAATACAAATCTTGAGCGTATCATTTAACTTCTGATTAACCTGCTTAGTCTGCCCATCAGTCTATGGATGATAATTTGTACTTAACTGCAACTCAATCCCCATCACCTACTGGAAAATTTATAAAAAATGGGACATAAAGATCTTGTCCCGATTGGACACAATATTAATTGGTACCCAATGTAGCCTCACTATCTTGGCTATGAAGAGTTAGGTCTACTGTTTCATAGTATATCATGTTTGTACTGGAAAAAATTGGGCCATCCTGGTCAAACAATCCATGATCACCCATTTAGAATCATAACCCCTCTGTGATATCGGCAGCCCCATGATAAAGTTTGATATGCTCTCCTACTTTCACACCAAAATCTCTAACGGCTGCAACATACTGGTTGGCCTCTAGTGGTCTACCTTCACTAACTCACTTGTGGCACACTTTGAGATTAACTCAACTATGTCTCACTTCATGCCTACCCACCAATATTGCATGCTCATATCCTGATACATATTATCCCCACTAGGATGTACCGAAAATCTCGACCCATGGGCCTCTGTCATAATAATATGCCTCCAATCCCCTTCATCTGGGACTATAAGTCTCCCATTGTAGCGTAAGCCTCCCTCAAAACTGATTAAGTAAGACTCTTTCGCTCTACTAATAATTGTCATACCCTGTCCTGGCAAAACGGATCCCCAACCTTTGCTTTCACAACCTGCATATTGATCTCGCGTGTGATAGTCAATACTGACATACAAGCCCTAGAAATTGTGTCATCCTGGTGAAGCTTACACCGCTTAGATTTACAAACCATCACTAACTCCCCTATAGGTCGTTAGCTCAATCCTTCTGCTACTATGTTAACCTTCCCCGAGTGATACTAAATATCAAACTGATAATCCTTCACGAATTCCAACCATCTATGCTGTCACATGTTGAGATACTTCTGAGTGAATAGATTTATAGCAATTTATGATCCGTGAATAGACTATATTTCTCCCCCAGGAGATAGTGCCTCCAAATCCTCAAGGAAAAAACTACCACAGCTGACTCCAAATCATGCGTGGCATAGTTCCTCTTGTGGGGCTTAAGCTTGAGAGAAGCATATGTTATAGTTCGATCCTCCTGCTATAGGACATCCCAAAATCCCTATAAGGACGCTTTAGTAAATACAAGGTACTCCACTCTTACCCTAGGCAGTGTGAGCACATGTGTTGAAGTCAACTTTTCCTTTAGCTCGTCGAAAGCTAACTGATAATAATCATCCCACACAAACAGTACCCCCTTGAGATTAAAATTCTTCAATGGGCCCACAACCTTTGAAAATCCCTTTATGAAATGGCGATAATGCCCTGTTGATATCAAGAGACTATAGATCTTTATCGGTGTCGTGGATTGACCCCACTCTGTCACCACTGCAACCTTGCTCGAGTCCAATGAAATTCCTATGTTAGACACAATATGACTGTGACACCCCGACTAATTAAATACTGAGTAGATACTCCTTTATTCAAATTAATACAAAATGTCAAGTTGGTTCAGTTCATAGCATCACTGTCGAAAATATTTATTTAAATAATTTCTAGCCCCCTAATATTTAAAAAGTGAGTTGTCCAATTTTATTAAATTAAATTAACATGCAATCCATCGAATATTTATTACCTAATGATAACACAATTACATCACAGTCGCAACAGAATATAAATGGAATAATAAATGAGACTGGAGTAACACTCCCCTGGATAATCCCAAATACTGAATAAAATCAAATACAACGTCTGAATAATAAATGAATTAACCCCAAAACTGAAATGAAACTGAGTATGATAAAACTGTCTCTAAAAGAAATGGGGTGGCATGCCCTAACAACTGAATAAGTCTAAAATGGAATCAATATAGAATGTGGAGGCATCTATCATCAAGATCCTGTAACTTCCACAGCAGCTACAGAACGTCACAGAAATGGAACTCCTAAGCTTGGCAACCCTGTGGCTGGGCACCTAAAAGGTTTTTCAAGAAAATAGATTTGAAAGAAAACGAGTCAGAGCCTGATGTGAAAACAATTTAAAATATAGCAAGTGTTTAATTGCATTAAACAATGAATATTAAGTACATGTTAGTTCCGTGCTCTCACATGAATTTCTCACCTCTCAACTAATGTGCACGCTTAACGTATATATATAACCCATCCTAGTTATGTCGTTAACTAACTAGTCTATACTGCACCCCGTCCTCACCTGATAATATAGGGGTTTGTTCAAGACATTCCAATCTAATTTATGTGAATCTACCTTTTCATCTCTCAGATTAATTTATATTAAATCATATAGAAATTCTCAATTCTAACTTTACTCAAAGTGTCGTTAATATTCACACACATTAACAAGGAGTCTGTTTTCATCACCAATATATAAATTTCAACATAATTATATAATTGGGGCACCCCTAGGCGAAGAGCGGTGCACACATACTCTGCTATTGAATCCCGGTACATCACTTACTTAAGGACTATGTATTACGAATCTCTCGGGAACCTTTTTTAATAAGCAGAATCACACATATTGGAGGCGAACATAGTTCACATACCCATAGGTCACTCACATACCTACGCTCCCATGGTCAGCTGACTTATCAACTCACAAATAAGTCATTCACAGCCCTATGTCCTTAAGCTACCAATCTAAATCCCCCCGTAGGCACACAAAGATTAGATGGCCTGTTCCGAAAGCCGACCTCCCGTGATAGCAAGTTTGGTAGGTATGTCATACACATATAAATCCATTTACTAAGCATTCACCCAACTTAGATAATTCATAATATTATTAAAGGTATGTTCTCAATCCCTATACCATTAATCCAATTAGTATATTTTTATACTTTCGGATAGTTATATAATATAGTCCACCGACATATCTCACGTCGTAGTTTCATGTACTCAAAACCTAACTCATAAATGTTACTAAGTCTCCTATTATTCCCACACTTTAATCCAATACTCTTAAGGTCCATATTTCTGCCACTAACCTTATATTATCAACTATATAGATTTAACTCATTTAATCGCCGTCTTTAATAGTACCTCACTCGTCGAACCTTATTAGGGCTAACATAACTCCCAAATTTAATTCTCATAAAAATCCGGGTCTCATATACATGCCTACTGGTCTTACTTAAATCTAAAAGTGTTCACAAGGTCCCGAAATTGCTAAAATTCAATAAGGGGAAAAATATCACAATTTCTGGAAGGTTGATCGATCGACCTTAGATATCGATCGATAGATGGTGGTCAATCGATCGACCTATGAATGTCGATCGATCAATCGCATCAGATAAGGCTACGGACTTCTTCGTTTTTCAGTCCCAGATTTTTCCTAAAACTCCATTACAAGGTAGTAAATTCTCAAGTAAGGATGTAAGATCATTATACTACCTAAATACAATATTTTTAACGTTCCAAAACCATTACATCATCAACAATTAACCTTACATGGATCAAATCTTCATAAAAAACCTAGTTTTCTATTTTGTTCAAGAATCATGACATTTCTCTTTTTAAATCCGTTCTTAATTCATCAAGGGTTATATTTTGGTTACTAAAGTTCGTCCAGAACTAATCTACATGCAATTTGTATCCAAGATTTATAGTTTTACCTCAAATTTCATGGGTTTTTATCATCTTTCAAGACTAAAATCAATTTCTACACTAACATGAAAGATATATTCGCTGAAAACTAATGGAATTAAATCAATTGCCTTAAGCTTGATATTCAGAATCATTGATGGTGTCCGAGGGTTGGTTCTTTCCTTCTTTTCGGTCACAATTCCGTCAAGATTTCGTGGTGGTTGGTGGTGGCTAGGGTTTGGAAACCTCCTGTAACTTCTCCTCTCACTCATGTAGCCCACTCTTTATTTTTTTGGCTGATAATGGCCCTAATGGACTTCCCAATAATAATTAAATAAACCCTAAAATTCGTGTGTCTTATTTTCTTAAATTTTAAAATGACCAAAATACCTTCCCGGGTTGCTGGTTTGGCCTAAAAATACCCCGGGAACCAAACTAAACCCTCGGCTAGTATTTTCTGACTATCTCGACCCCTCCGGACATGTTGGCGCACTCAAAATGACCATACGGATGATTAAATTATAATTTATTTTTTAATCCAATTAAATTGATTCCTGACACGCGCGTCCCAACTTAATTTCTCAAATTGTCGTATTTATGACTCGCGACAATTTTAATATCATCAATAATCATATATTACCATATAAATTCAGTGATACTCAATATTATCATCATAATCAAATACGAACTCACGTCTCGCTAGTATTTATTAAAAAAAATAATCCAATTAAATAAAATCAATAAAATTACGGGGTATTACATACTTTCCCCCTAATAACAGAATTTCATCCCAAAATTCTAAAATAAAGTATACCTGGCAAGAATAACTCTGGATAACGCTCTCGCATCTCATCCTCGCGCTCCCAGGTGGACTCCTCGGCATTATGGTGCCGCCACTGAACACGTACTAACGCTACTATCTTCGACCTCATTTTCCTATCGTTGTGGTCTAGAATAGCAATCGTCCTCTCCTCATAGGAACTATCAGGCTGTAGATCGATGTCCTCTAAATCAATGTGGGTATGGGCCAAATCATCCCTAAGATATCTCCTTAGCGAGGAAATATGGAACACGTCATGAATCCTATGCAGGTGTTCTGGTAACCCAAGTCTGTACGCAACTGGCCCAATTCTCTCGATGATAGGATTTGGCCCCACGTATCTTGGTGCCAATTTCTCTTTCTTCCCGAAACTCATAATCCCCTTCATAGGAGACACTCTGAGTAGCACCTAGTCCCCCACCTTAAATTCTCTGAAGAATCTCTTGGCATTGGCATAACTCTTCTGTCAATCCTGAGCTACCCGAATACGGCTCCGTATCATCTCTATCCTTGTCGAAGTATCCTGAATCACCTCCGGACCAAGTAGTTTGTTATCCCCCACCTCTAGCCAACATGCTGGGGAACGACAAGGTCTACCGTATAATGCCTCGAATGGAGCCATTCCAATAGTAAACTGGTTGGAGTTATTATAGGCAAAATCCACCAGTGGAAGATACTGCTCCTAACCACCTAAAAAGTCTAGGATGCACATCTGAAACATGTCTTCCAACATCTAATTCATCCGCTCGGTCTGCCCATTTGTCTGCGGGTGATATGCTGTACTCAGTCGCAACTCCGTACCCATGGCTTCCTGGAAACTCTCCTAAAATTGTGAAACAAATATCTTGTCTCGGTCAGACACGATATTGAGAGGCACCCCATGGAGTCTCACTATCTCCTCTATAAAAATCTGGGCATACTGTCCCGTAGTGTAGTCTGTCCGGGCTGGTAGAAAATGAGCAACTTTTAGAGTCGTGACCCCTCTGCGATGTCGATAATCCTGTGATAAAATCCATGGAAATGATCTCCCATTTCCACATGGGAACCTCTAATGGTGTTAGGAGTCCTTCTGGTCTCTGATGGTCCACCTTTACCAGCTGATAAGCGGCACATTTAGAAATGAACTCGGAAATATCTTTCTTCATTCCTCTCCACCAGTACTATTGCCTCATATCCTGATACATCTTATCCCCACCAGGATGTACCGCGAATCACGAACCGTGCGACTCTATCATTACCTCGTGTCGCAAGTCTTCCCCTTCAGGAATGACTAGTCGCCTATTGAAGCGTAAGCCCCCGTCTGAACTAATGGTATAGAACTCAGCTCCCTCTGCTAGTAATCAGACTATCTGCTCTTGATAGAATGAGTCTTTTGCCTAGGCCTGTATCACTCTCATAATGATTTGGGCGTAATTGTCATCATAGACATGAATGATCGGGCCACTGCATCCTGGTGTCCTAACTCCTTCCACTTTGATTTCCACACTTCGGCCACCTCACCTACCGGCCTACGGCTCAACGCGTCTGCTACCACAGTAGCCTTTCCTGGGTGGTATTAAATATCGAATTGATAATCCTTCACGAACTCAAGCCATCTACGTTGACGCATATTTAATTCCTTCTATGTGAAGTGGTACTGTAGGGACTTGTGTTCTATGAATAAACGAAATTTCTCCCCCAGGAGATAATGTCTCCAAATTAGAAGAGCAAATACGACTGCTGCTAACTCCAAGTCGTGGGTGGGGTAATTCTTCTCATGAGGCTTAAGCTTACGAGAAGCATATGCTATAGCCTAACTCTCATGTTGCAGTACACCCCTAAGTCCTAGTAAGGAAGCATCGGTGTAGACTAGATACTCAACTCCTGGTCGGGGTAATGCTAACACTGGTGCTGAGGTCAACTTTTCCTTCAACTGGTCGAATGCCAACTAACAGGCATCGCTCTAAATAAATGGCACACCCTTCCGAGTCAGATGTGTCAAAGGACCCGTTATCTTAGAGAACCCCCGAATAAACCTCTTGTAGTATCCTTCTAGGCCCAAGAAACTACGAATCTCAGTCAGTGTCAATGGTTGTCCCCACTCCCTCACCGCTGATACCTTCCCCGGATCAACAGATATCCACCTGTCTAAAATGATATGCCCAAAAAATTGAACCTCCTTCAGCCAAAACCCACACTTCTCGTATTTTGCATATAACTCATTCTGACGCAGCGTATGCAAAACCTGCCTTAATTGCTCGTCATGCTCCTCCTCTGTCTGGGAGTAAACCAGAATGTCATCAATGAAGACGATGACGAATTGGTCTAGGAACTCTCTGAACACCCTATTCATCAAGTCCATAAACACGGTTGGGGCATTGGTTAGTCCAAAAGGCATAACCCAGAACTCGTAGGAACCATATCTCATCATGAAGGTAGTCTTTGAGACATCCTGTTCCCTGATATGCAACTGGTGGTATCCAGATCTCAAGTCAATCTTTAAGAAGAAGGCCGCCCCTCTCAACTAGTTGAATACGTCATTGATTCAGGGAAATGGATACTTGCTGCGTATCGTGACTTTATTCAACTCCCGGTAATCTACACACAACCTCAAAGATCCATTCCACTTCTTCACGAACAGCACAGGGGCACCCCACAGTGAAGTACTCCTATGGATAAACCTTTGACCCAACAGCTGCTCTATCTGATATCATAGTTCCCTCATCTCCGTTGGAGCCATACGGTAAGGTGCACGGGCTATTGGCCGAGTGCCCGGCATCAAATCAATAACAAAGTTATTTCTCTACGAGGAGGTAATCCTGGAATATCCTGGAATACATCAGCAAACTCTCTAACAACTGGAATAGAATCGAGTGGTATCACCACTTCCTTAGAGGTCTCCTCCTCTATATAGTACAAGTGAGTGGACAATCCTCCCTCAGGACGAGGCATTGCCACTAGGAACATCTCATGCCCAGGTATGGCAAAAATAATACTCCTACTGAAGCAATCAATCATGGCTCGATATGCAACTAGCCAATCCATACCAATAATCACATCGTACACGGTTATATCTAACACTAAGATATCAGCAGGTAAAGTAAACCTCCCGATCTCTACACCCACACCTCTATATATAAGGAAAGTCATAGAACCCCTACTCAACGGTGAATCTACAAAAGTAACAGTGCTCTCCGCGGTGTCTAACAACCCCATAGTGCGAGAAAATCTCATGGAAATGAAACAGTGTGTGGCTCCCGTATCAAATAAAATACGCCCATAGTCCCATGAATAGAAAATATACCCTCAATAGCGGATGGATCCTGTGGGACTGCGGCCTACTAGAGCTGATAAACTCACCGGTACTGAAGTTATCCCTGTTGGACTGGGACTGCTGGGATGGGTGGTAAAGCTAGCATCTACGGTGGTGTTGGGAGGGCAGCGGGAAACTTACTCTGGGGCTCATGTCGAGAACCCTACTACTGCTGCTGTGGGGCCCTGCCCCTTTCAGGACACTCCTGGAATTTATGCCCAATCTTGCCACAAATAAAACATTTACCCGCAAAGTTCCCCCTCTCTGACCCTGCTGTCCACGACCCTGGTGGTCATTACCATTCCTACCCTGACCTTGCTGGCCCTGCTGAAACTGCTGCAGTTGGCCGTGTTAGCCTTGTTGGCCCTGATAGCCGTGCTGGCCCTACTGGCCATGCCGAAAACCTCCCTGACCATTTCTGAAACCTCCAGATCTAAATCTCTTAGAATCCCCCTACTAGGAACTCTGACCATGATATGATTGTGCCCCGATGGAACCATTGCCCTCTGTCCTGCCCTGATGGCTGGACTCTCCTGCTCGCTTACCCTCTGATAAGTGAAAGCGGTGGTCCTGGCAGTGAAGTAACGCTTCATTAACCACATCAGAATAAGTGGCCAATGAGAGATTTCCTATAAAGTGATGACGAATCCTTCATGTCAACCCATCCATGAACTTCTGGATCTTTTTCTCTTCAGTCGGAATCTCATCGGGAACGATGTTCAGAAGATTTGTGAACTCGGCCCCATACTCAGCCACTGTCTTCCCCTCCTGCTTAAGGTTCATCAACTTCCTCCTCATCTTGGTATGAACTGCTGAGGGAAAATACTTGCGGTCAAACCGCACCCAAAACTCCTGAATGGTAAGAATATCTCTCTCCTCCGCGATGGTAATAGACTACCATAAATTCAACGCTGCTCCTACCAGCTTAAAAGTATCCAGTATCTGCCTCTGTACATCGGTACATTCGTACATCCTCAAGTGTCTTTGGATGTGCTTCTTCCACTGACTGGACACAATGACGTCGGAGCTACTTGCAAACTCTGGAGGGTGCGCCTTCTGAAAGGCATCTCGGACCCATTACCACGCAGACGGGAATGCATGAGCCTGAACTGGGGCAACCACGGGTGCCTGAGGTGGCACCTGCTGCCCAATTGCTAAAGAGGCATTTACCGCCTGGGCTACAATGGCGACAACTTCTGCAGCGTTTATAGAACCCTGAACTGGTGCAGGCTGTGGCTCGGGCTGGGCACCCCAGGGAACTTTCTGTGCACATCGTGGAGGCATCTGAAATGAGAGAGAAGTCTTATAAGTCCACAGTTAATATCTCAAAATAGCTGAAGAGCGTAAAATACACAAAAGAGTACAACAATCTTAAAATATAGGGCTCTATATCAAAGGATGCTACGCGGAAACATAACAAGTTGTACAGATCCTAAGGACACTAGAACCTGATGCTCTGATACCACCCGTGACACCCCGAATAATTAAATACTGGGTAGCTACCCAGTATTTATTTAGTCAGGGTCTCACAATGACCCCAGAACTACACCTCATATAGACAGAGTCCACACATCGAGAACTTGGCATACAAGTGATGATACAGTAACATATGTAAAACCATAAGCAAGTGCTATGCGTTCTCATCCTTAATCCGAGATTATACTAGAATATCGTCTCTCAATACGATCATGAACTGGTCAAGGAAGTCTCTGAACACCCTATTCATAAGATCCATGAATACTATTGGGGCATTGGTTGGACCAAACATCATAACCCTGAACTCATACGACTTATACCACATTAGGAATGTGATCTTAGGGACTTCCTTCTCCCTAATGTGCAACTAGTGATACCCTGATCTCAAGTTGATCTTTGAGAAAAAAGTTGTTTCCCTCAATTGGTCAAACAAGTCATCGATTCGAGGCAACGGATATCTATTTCGAATTGTGACTGTAAGAGCATAATTTATATCATTTTCTCATCACTTAGGATAACAGAGATTTTGGCATATCTCATTACCATTTGACTTAAGTCCTCACAAAGAACCAAATCTCCAATATATCTAAAATTCAAGATGATCTCCACATTATGAAGGTATATATAAATTAGGAGTTCAGATCTATTTACATTTATATTGGAAGATTTTTTTATTAAAATATGAAGTATTATCTTTAAAAAAAATCAAAATTCGCTAACTTCATCCAAATGAGAAGTCATTCTCGTTCGAATAAGAAGCCAAACTTGTTAGAAGACTCATTTTATCATTTTATCTAATGTGCATCTAACAAGGGCGCACTATTTGGCCTCATTTGATGTTCATTTGAAGATCGTTCAAATGAGAAAGGGTTTTCATTCTAATGACCTTGTTGTTGTTCTAACGAGATGCTATTCTCATTCAAATGAAGCCTTTTTTCGTTCAAACGAATGATGCCGCCTCGATTTTTGTTTCGTCTTATAAATACCTACTTCGTACAATTTTTATGAGAGTATTTTTTTGCAAATCAAAATGCATACTTGGTGCAAAAGTTCTCACTTTATTTAGGTTTAAAACATCTTTTGATTCACAAAATTCATCCCAAATATATGTGTGAATCCATTTAAAACCCTAAAGTATTTCAAATCTGAAGTTAATCTAGTGGGGAGACATTATTCACTGTTGACCTTATGGTTCTTGAGGGGATCATTGCTGAAGGAAGATAAAGGTTGTTCGGTAAATACCTAGGGTGGACCGCCACCTGTGGATGACTCAGTAGAGAGTCGTATTCTTTAGGTTTTTTGTAGGTATTGTCATATAAAACTCTAAAGTGCTGAAATAGGTCTTGGCTGCAAGGGATTTTTCCTTAAATTGCCTTGATTATTTGTATGCTTTAATTTATCTGTTTTATCATCTACATGCATGTCTTAGGATAAGAAGATAAAATTTGGATTTGTACATGTAAGGTAGAAGGCTCTAATACCAATTTAAGAATGTGGAAATAAATATGCTTCGCAAGGATGGTCACAAAAAAGATTCTAATTTTTTATCTTAATCAATTTTATCTTTTTATCCTAAACATACATCTATGTGATAAAACAGACAAAGCAAACCAAGCATTCAACAAAGGCAAAGTTTCAGAAAAAATCCCTTTCGGGGAAAACCTTTTATTCATCACTTTAAAAATCTACAAGACAGTCGCCTTACACATTACTTGATAGCCGCCACAAGTATAATTCGTTGGTCTTCACAAATCTCTAAAGAATGCTGCTTGGTGAACAGAATTCCACAAGCAGCCTTCCACGCTCGGTATCCACCGATCAACCTTTATCTTCAGCAACGAGTGCCCTCGAGAATCACAATGGTTAGCTATGGAGATGCCTTCTCCACAAAGGTATATGCAAGATACTTAGACTTTCTAGGGTTTAAATGAATTCAAAAAAACATTTTTCAGGATGTATGTTCTAAATCAATAGTGCCTTAAAACACTAAACAAAGAAGATTTTTTTAAAAAGATTTGCAAAAACGGATGTGATAAAAGCCTTAATAAAAACAAACATGAAACATGTATCTATAGGGTGTTCATAATTTTTGAGACGGTGACTCATTTGAATGAATTCTAAGGCTCGTTCGAACAAAAATAACAGTTCGTTCTAATGAAATATATCTTATTCGAATGAAACAACCATCTTATTTGAACCAACTTCAAACGACATTCTGATGAGTTAAAACAGTACGCCCTCGATTAATGCACGCTAGATAAAAAGCTTCAAATGACCCTTCTAACGAAAACTCATTCTCATTTAAACAATGTTTAAAATACAAAAATATTTTTCTTTTCAAAATTAAAAAAAAAAACTATTTATTTTTGACAAAAATAAACATCTAAAAAATAAAGTCTGTGAATTAATTTAAAATCTAAATTGCTTATGGGATGTCCAGAAGTCTCAAGTGTTAATGTTGGTTTTCCATGATGAACGTGATTATTTTTAATGAGGTACGCCAAACTAGACAAAAAAAATATAAGGCATATGCTATGAGAAATATCAAAAACTTTGCTCTTATAAATCTACCCCTATGGCCATTCCGGTACAAAAACAAACAAACCTATCCAAAATTTAAATTACATCGGCAAAACTCTATAAATAACAAAAGAAATCTATTCCTAACTCAAGAACAGAATGGCATGAGTCTCTTTGTCTTCAAAATTCTTATTCTTCCTTTCCACAAAATTTGTCTTCATCCGATATGCCTTAAATTCTTCTTTAAGTACCTACACACATGAGACAAAAACATATACCCAGTGACACATCGAGTCTTATAAAATATAAAAACTACGCTTTAGTTTATTCTCCCCCTTTTTGTCCATAATAGACAAATGAGTAAAACATAATCATGTAATACAAAGTATTGCGTAGAAGATACGATATCATCACAAAAAAATATAAATCAAGCATGTGTAATGATAATGTCAAAGGCTACCAAAACCAACTAGTTTTGAAATTTTTTATTTTTTCCCTCCAAAAAAACAAATTTCATAAATACAACATATAATATCATATATTATATATGCAAAATATACCACAGAAGATCCTAAACACATATATAGGTATAAACGATCACAACCAATGACAGAAAACACATAAGCTTTACACACTAGCATAGTATCGATGAGTCTAAATATATGGGATGGAATGAATGGGCGTGAACTATATACAAGTGAATTATGACCCAAACACACAAATATATTCAAGAAGTTCTAATTGGTCACAAAACTTTATCTAACTAAGATTTAGCCTCAAGTGACAAATAAAGTTGAACTTAACGAACAAAATAATCACAATGCACATAAGCCTAGAATATTGATGATTCTACAAATCAATAACGTCATGATGAAATAAATATGACAAGGATTCATTGTGCAAACTCGTTGGTCTTCAACTAAATCTCCCTCAAATGATAAACAAATAAAAATTTTAAGCATATTGATTTTGAAAGATCTAGCAAACAAACAAACTATGTTGGCCCCTTTTTAGCAATTTTTTGTTTTTATTGCCTTTATTTTTTCTTTTTATTGGGCTCTTGCCAATGATGGCTTTCACGCAAAGAAAACTAGTCTTTCACAACCCTTTCCCATGCTCACTAATATTTTTTCAATACTAATTAAACAAATGCTCACAGATAATGGCTCTTACATGCACAAATCACCCTTAGTCACAAAAACATGTAGATGATAAAATTTATGGGAGAACATCTCACCAAGATTAAATATACATAGTGAAGTAAAAATCCATAACTAAATGTCCTAGCAACATGGAAAGTACGGAGTGAATTTGATTCAAACACACCACTATGCCACGCCAAATGTGTAAAACTAAAATACACAAATTCAAAAAATCTTTTTGTATTTTTCTAAAAATTTTCTAGAAAATAAAATCTTTTTGTATTTTTCTAATATAACTCAATAAAAGAAAAATATAAATACAAAATATACACATGTTATAACACTAGAAAACATATATCGTGAAGCACAACTAGAGTATGACAAACAAAATCATGCAAGCAATCATCCATAAGATATAGCATGTGAAGAATCATGTGAAACCATGTGAGAATTAAGTAGTATAGCATCTAGCTCCTCCAAAACGAATTTCCTAACCCAAATATATGTTCACATAACGCATCAGGATTTGGTAATCAAGGGAACACTAGACTTTAACTTCTTATTACATCGTCTAAGATCATAACAAAATGCCCTAAGGTGACCTCTTCTAGCACAATTCAAAAAAACTCGAGGAATGTGGGTTGACCTTTTCTAATGTCCCTGAATTTGGTTGATCCTCTAAAATAAACAATGGTGTTGACTTTGACATTGGAAGAACTAGAGACATGTGAGCCAGAACCATTACTACCAACATTACTCGAGTATTTTTAATCATTTGTTAACTCCAAAATTTTAGACTTAAGCAAAGAGTTAGACACTTCCAATTTTAGGGACTCCTTGTTCATATGTTCAATCATTCCTATAAGGTTATCTAGATCCCCCTCCATGAATGTAAACTTATCCCTAATAGTCTTCTCATACGCCTTAAAATTATTAATCAAAACACTATCCTCAATGGTACATACATTAGCCCTAGAATTCTTAGAGTTTTTCAATTCATTCCCTAAAAATCGGACTCTATCATCACTGTCTTTCTTGGATAATTTTAAGATTTTAAAATTTCAGTCCATGTCCACAACTTTCTCATGAAAAAAAACTCTTTGAATTTCAATAGTTTGGAAATGATCCATAGCAGCTTTAAAATGAAAATTTTCTTTTTCAAGAATCTCTATTCTTTTAGCAAATTTTAAATTCAAACGATTTAAGTCGTCATCACCAAGGGAATCTATTGAGAAGAAGAAAAACAAATCAAGAGGGATGAATAAAAACCACCCTAAAAAGAACTAAACAAGGATCTACACAATAAATTAGTGCAACTCACTCTGATTCCACTTGTAAAAGATGGTATTAGTGGGAATTTTTTTTAAAAAAAATTAGGATCAAATGATAACTTGGTGCAACCTGCTTTGATACCCATTTGAGAATATGGAAATAAATATGCTCGACAAGGATAGTCACAAACAAAGATTTCAATTTTTTATCTTAACAAATTTTATCCTTTTATCCTAAACATACATCTATGTGGTAAAACAAATAAAGCAAACCAAGCATTCAACAAAGGCAAAGTTTTAGGAAAAATCCCTTTGGGGAAAAACCTTTCATTTAGAACTTTAGAAATCTACAAGTCAGTCGACTTATAAACTACATTAAAATTGCCATAAGTATAATGTGTTAGTCTTTGCAAATCTCTAAATAATACTACTCGGTGAGGAGCAGTCCATACGTGGTCTTCCACACTCGGTATCCACCAATCACCCTTTGTCTTCAGGAATGAGTTCCCTCGACAATCACAATGGTTAGCTATGCATATGACTTCTCCACAAAGGTGTCTTCAAGATACTAAAACTTTCTAGTATTTAAACGAATTCACGAAAACCATTTTCAGGATGTATGTTGTGAATTAAAAGTGTTTTAAAATACTAAACAAATAAGAACTTTTGCACAATATATTCAAAAACGGATCTGGAAAAAGTCTTAATGAAAATAAACACGAATAGGGCATTTATAATTTTTGTGGTGGTGACTCGTTTGAAAGTTTTTCAAGGCTTGTTCAAATGAGAATAGAAGTTCGTTCTAAAAAAATATGTCTCGTTCGAACGAAACGGCCATCTTGTTTGAACCAGCATCAAAAAACATTCTGACAAGTCAAAACAGAACGCCCTCGATCGATGCACGTAAGATGAAAACTTCGAACGGTCCTTCTAATGAAAACTCATTCTCGTTTGAATGAGAAAACCATCTCATTTAAAAAAGGTTTAAAATAAAAAGATATTTTTCTTTTTAAAATTAGGAAAAAAAATCATTTTTATAAAAATAATCATCCCAAAAATATAGTATGTGAATGAATTTAAACTCCAAATTTCTTTATGCCTTTATGAGATGTAGGGAAGTCTCTGTGTTGATATCGATTTACCATAATGGACGTGACGGTTTGTAACGGGATACGCCAAACTAACCTAAAACTGTGCAATGCCTATGCTTGAGTAATATAAAAAAATTTGCTTTTACAGTGTGTTAGACATTTAATTATTGAAATATTCCATTAAGATCTCAAGCGCACTCTCAAATTGGTATCAGAACTTGTTGTACAAAATTATTGTGTGATCTTTTCTGCAAAATTATTTTTTCTATGATGTATTGTTTTTTAAAATTGTTGATCTTTGAAAAATCGGATTTTAATGGAGAATTTGTATAATTCAGTTCCCATATTTGATGGTACCAATTATTCTTATTGGATGGCTGCGATGAGGACTGGTTTAAAGGCCATGGATGAACATGTTTGGGTTTCCTGTGAAAGAGAGTGGACACCTCACAATGTCACAGTTGATAATGTTGTTGGCCTTTAACTTGTTTCTTCTTGGGTCGATGAGGAATTTAAGTGGAGTAATTTTAACTCTTGTGGACTTAGTGTTATTTCTATAGTAGTTATACCTGATGAGTTCCATCACATCATAATGTGCACTACGTCTAAGAAAGCATGGGATACCCTCCAGCTGATACACGAGGGCACTAATGCTGTAAATGCGTCAAAGTTTCAAAATTTTACCACCCAATTTGAAACCATCACTATGTTAGAGTCTGAGTCAATGAGTTTTATGTGTGTTTATTCGACATTGTTAATTCGAGTTTTAATTTATGTGAGAAAATTTTGGAGATAAGAGTGGTGAAAAATATTTTGAGGTCACTCTCTGCCCGTTTTATTCCTAAGGTCACCGTGCTTAATTGGTTAGGGGTCCTAGGCACTCTTAGGTTAAATTAACTTGTATTATATATTCAAGCATATGCGATAGATATGTACCCTAAAACCCTTAAACTGAAGGAAGTGTGGATATATTTAAAGGCTCAAACTAAGAAAGAAAATAAAGATAAAGTTTGTGAGTCTGAATTTGAGGGTGATTTTGATTTTGATGACTTGGCCTTGTTTGAAAAAAAATATAAAAAGTTTCTCAAATTTTTCAAAAATTATTTTTAAGAAAAATAAAAATAAGAATGAGGTCAAGAGTAATGGTGAGAAAGAGGAATATATAAGTATTTATGAGTGAGAAGGTAAAGGGCACAAGTCACCTGAGCGTCCCCCTAAGATAAAGAGAAAGGGAAAAGAGGTTGCGAAATAAAGTCACTCTTAGCGATAGGGACATCTAGTTGGTTGATTCAGGGGGAGAATCACCACATGAACTGTGCATTGAGTTTATCGCTAGTCACATGAGTACTTCTAGTTTGTCCTACGTCGATGAATCCATATATAAATATGAGAGACTCAAAGATGTTTTAATTCATTCGGGAGATAATGAGTGTGAGGATGAGACTTTGAATGAGGGTGAAGGTGATCTCTAAAAGGCTTTTAGTGATATTTACATCCAGACATTGAAGACAAAAAATATTAATAAGGATTTATCTTTTAGGGTGTTATTTATACAAAGAGGTGAAACTTTTTAGAGAGTGTGAGGGATTGGGGAGTTAACTTGAGAAGGTGAAGGTTTTTTTATGTGAGCAGTTGATCATTTTAGACCGGGAAAGGACGAATTTGAACAACATCGTGGCTAGTCATACGGGAGAGTTTTAATCTTCATTAGATACTCGTAAGAAACTCTAAGCCCGTGTATCCTAACTCGAGAGAGATATCGAATGCGCACGATAGGTCAATGTTATTATAAAGGACACATCTAACAAGGTTATAAAGATTTTCCTCGATCCCGATTTAGGTAATATTGGGAGGCTAGTAATAGGTTATTACGGTGCGTATACTTACCATGTTGAACCTAAGATCGATCCCAAGTTTTTGTTAGATCCATATGGCCCTTAAACTAATCCACCTAGGAGGGTTTGTACTAGAAATTTTGAGAGAGGTGGACCCAAGCCCGTATATGTCTATTGCCATTTCAAGCAAAGAGGTCACCTAGGGAATTTTGTGTTAAGTTTGGGAGAGTGTCTCATAGGTATCTTCCACGTTATGCTACCACACGAGTACCAACACGAGTTCCCGCATCTACTCCCACACATGTTAGTCTACATGCTCCCGCACATCACATGAGAGATTTTGAGAGTTTTTTAGAGTTGAAAGCGAGTAAAGTATTTAGTTAAGACTTTACAAGATTTGACGGAGGTTTTTCACATGATGTCATCTCCTTTAGAGAGCTCCTCCAAGACTAACAATTGAGGTTGAGACTTTTTTGCTAGAATAGGGTAATTTTCATGCTCATATCTTATATCCATATTTCTAGTGTGTATTACCATTGTATTCACATTTTTCACTTTGATATATTTTTCAAAAAAATCCAAAAATATTTTTGTTTTTCTTCAAAAATTTTGAGAAATGCAAAAATATTTTCAGTTTCCTTTTAAGAAAAAGTGAAAAAGACAAAAAGATTTTGATAGCATTATTATGTGCATTAAAGGTGTATTTTTTTTTACATCATATGTGGATGAACATTAAACATGTCTGAGTCACCCATTCATTCCATTTCCATGTGACTATTTTATAGTATTTTGAGACGTGACATCATTTCATTTATGTGCTTTGTAATGTCTGGAGTCATTAAGATGTGATTTGATGATAAATTGCTACATGTTTGACTCCTTATCACCTTTAATGCACATGAGCACGGACTTATATGATTTTTGCTCTTACCTGTCAGATGTCGATTGTAGTGTTTTCATTTTAATTGCGGTTTTAAAATGAACCAAATATGAAAAATGAGATAATAAAAGTTGTGCATGTAAGAACCATTGCCCGGATTGGAAAAAAACTTATAAAAAACATTTTTCTGGTAAAATCGTTATATATTAAGTAACAAAATCAGGTTGTGAAAGACAAGATGACTTTAGGTGAAAAGCCACCATTTGCAATGAAAAGAGCCAAAAATATTAATGGAACATAAAACCAGAAGTGCCAAGCCATTTGCTTGAACATTAATGCTTCGCTACAAATGAGCATTAATTTCTTCAAAAGAATTGAGAGTATAATTGTAATATGTGAGATTTTGAGGGAGTTAAATCGAAGATCAATGGGTTTGTATATACTATAAATTTTTTGAAAAAACATTACATAGTTTTGGGCGTCATTGGTATTAAAATCACTTAAGTCCTGAGTTGGTGATTAGGATAAGTCAATTTCACATGAGTTCACCATTTTTACACCTAAGGTGGACTTTGAGATCTTTTGTTAGTGGTGTCTCAAAAATAGTTGGTGGAGCCTTTGATATTATCATTGCATGTTTGTCATTCATATATTTTTTTGATGATATCTTATTCTTATTTGTGATGCTTTGCATTTTCATGCTTTAGTTTACACTCTTTGTCCATTTTGGACAAAATAAAAGTGGGAGAACAAATTATGGGGGAGTTTCATTTATGGGGGGAGAATTGTTATTCATTTTATGCTATATGTCAAACTCGATGAATCATGGGTATTTTCTTTGTTTCATGTGTGTGTAGGTACTTTTGGAAGAATAGATTCACATTACACTCGATGAAGACAAAGTGACTAAGAGAAGAATAAGAAAAAGTGAATATTTGAAGACATCATTTGAATTCATTTTGAAGACATCATTATCTTGTACCTATCATTTTTCTAGGGTTTGGTAAGGTATTAGGATATTCTCATTATCTCGGGGAATTTTAATATAATTTGGATTTGGGTTTTATATTTGTATCGGAATAGCCAAAAGGGGGAGATCTGTAAGAGCATAATTTTTGTCATTTTCTCATATCTTAGACTTACATAGATTTTGGCATTTCCCATTACCATTTGACTCGAGCCTTCACGAAGAACCGACTCTGCAACATCTTTAAAATTTGCGATGATATACACATTACGAAGGTATAAATAAATTAGGAGTTTAGATTTATTTTTTTTACTGGGAGAATTTTTATTAAAATACGAAGCATTTCTTTATCTTTAAAAGTTTTTCAAAATTCGCTGACTTCGTTCAAATGAAAAGTCATTCTCCTTCGAATGAGAAGTCAAACTCTTTAGAGACTTGGCTTTATCATTTTATCTAACGTGCATCTAACGAGGATGTACTGTTTGTCCTCATCTGAAGTTCATTTGAAGCTCGTTCAAACGAGATAGGATTTTCATTCTAATGACGCTGCTATCATTCTAACAAGATGTTATTCTCTTCGAACGAAGCCTATTTTTGTTCGAACGAATGACACCACCTCGATTTTATTCCGTCTTAAAATACTTGCTTCATATATTTTTAAGAGGGACTTTTTTGCAAATCGAAAACAGCATACCAGGTGTAAAATTTCTCACTTTATTTACGTTTATAACACCTTTTAATTCACAAAATTCATCCATAATATATATGTGAATCCATTTGAAACCCTAAAATATTTCATATCTAAAGTTACTATTGTGGAGATACATTCGTTATTATAGTTCTTGAGGGAATCATTGCTGAAGGAAGACAAAGGTTGATCAGTGGACACTGAGGGTGGACTGCCACCTGTGGACGACTCAACAGAGAGTCGTATTCTTTAGATGTTTTGTAAGTAGTGTCTTGTAAAACTCTAAAGTGCTGAAATGGGTTTTTCCCACAAGGGATTTTTTAAATTTCCTTGATTGTTTGAATGCTTAAATTTGTATATTTTATCACCTAGATGCATGTCTTAGGGAAAAAAGATAAATTTTGATTTTTTTTGTTAGACATTTAATTATATAAATATTCCATTAAGATCGCAATCACACTCTCAATGACCTTGTTCAACTCTCTGTAATTAATATACAAACGAAGAGACACATCCTTCTTCTTCATAAACAATACTGGGGCACCCTACGGCGATTTGCTCCATTGAATAAAACCCTGAACCAAGAGCTGCTGAATCTAGTCCCGTAACTCTTGCATCTCTGATGGGGCCATGCGATACGATGCACGTGAAATCGGCCTAGTAACAGGCCATAAATCGATAACAAACTCTATCTCCTAACTCGACAACAAACCTGGTATCTCCCTAAATAGGTACGCACACTCCCTAACCACTGATATCGATTATAATGATATAACCACCTCCTACGAGGTATCCTCATCGATTAAATATAGGTGTGTGATGGATCCTCCCTTGGGAAGAGGCATCGCCACTAAGAAAATCTTGTATCCTAGAATGGCAAGCACAATGGTCCTACCAATACATTACACCATTGTATTATACTCTGTCAACCAATCCATTACCAAAATGATGCCATACCCAATCATATCTAATACGAACAAGTTGGCTGCTAAACACAATCTCCCAGCATCTATCCCCACTCCTTTACCAATGAGTGAATAAGGGACCCACTACCCAAAGGTGAATTTATACTCATAATAATTCTATCGACTATCTTCAATAAACAGATCGTGCGTGAAAATCTAATAGCTATAAAATAATGAAATTCTCCCGTATTAAATAAAACCCAAACCCTACGCCCATGGATAGGAAATGTACCCTCAACTGCAGGTGTGCATGCGGTGCTTGAGGTACTATCTCATTTTGGATGTAATAAACACACCCATACTGCATCTATCTTACTATTGTGGGAATACTGGAGCTGGTGCTGTAGGTGGTAATTGCACTTGTTGCCCCTGTTGGGCTTCGTACTACTGCCCCCAACCCTATTGTGGGCACTCTTTCTTCCTATGACCTATCTCTCCACACTGACAGAAACGTCTTGTAAAATACTCTTGTTTCTGGCCTTGCTCGTCTTGTCGGGGTTGTCTAACATACGCCCTGGTGGCCTCGAACTTGTTGGCCACCCCTATTGGTCACCCTGCCTAAATCCACTACCATTAGGCCTAAAACCCAAAAAATGAGTCTCTTAGCAGAATCCCCTAGTTGGGAATCCCTTTCCTGATGATGAATAGTTTGCTGTTGTGGTTCTCTACTAGAACCATTACCTCCTGACCTGCCTGCCTGGCTAGATTCCTCTTCTCTCTTACTACCCTTCAGATGGTAGCGATGATCCTGATAGTGTAATAACGCGGCATTGACAACATCAGTGTACGTCTGCAATGTCAGGTATCCCAATAAGTGTTGTCTGATCCTCCAATTTAACCCATCCATAAATTTTAGCATCTTCTTTTCCTGAGTGTTCACTTCATCGGGCACAAAGTTCGCCAGATGGGTGAACTTTACCTCATACTCAACCATAAACCATCCCTATTATGTAACATCTAAAAATATCCTCAGTATCTCAGTTTGAATCACCGAAGGAAAAATACTTGTGGTTAAACCACACCCATAACTCGGCTATAGTCACCGACTCCAACCACTATAGAGTCCCACCCACTAGCTTAAATGTGGTAAGTATATTCTTATGAGTGTTGCTGCACTCAACCATTCGAACGTGACACTAAATGTCCTTATTCCACTAATTGGTAGCCACCCCATCTACACTGCCTGAAACTCTGGTGGATGCCCCTTCTGAAAGGCCTCTCGATCCCTCTCCCACACTGATGGTCCCTGGTGGGTCTGGATGATCGGTGCCACCGACTGTTGTGGCTGAGCCTATGGGAATGATTGTGCCATAGTGGTCATGGTGGCATTAATCGCCTGAGAAGAGATATTAGCCACCTCTGCAATTGTCTCGATCCCTTGTGGCTCTTACTGAGCCTCTCCTGCATTGGCCCCTCTAGCGGACCTAGTTTGTCGTCCTCTCATGGGTGGCATCTGAAACCAGACCAACTTTTGTATTAGTTCATAGTTAATATAAATTATATCAACAGAAGGACGTAAATGCATAAATGAGTACAACAGTCCTAATAACATGGCTCTATATCAAATAACGCTACACTAGAATCGTTATAAGATGCACGGATTTCAAAAACACTAGAATTTGATGCTCTAATACCATCTGTGACACCCTGATTATTAAAAATAAAGGGTCGCCAACCCTCTAATAAAATAAAATTGGAATATCATTTGGCTCATTCTTAGAATCACTGTCGAAAAACCAATTAATTACTAACCACCTATTATTTAATCAAGCTTTATGTCAATTTTAAACTTTAAAAAAATTACCGTAACTAAAATAATCCACAATAATCCGTTCCAGATAAATAACTTAAACCACAATCACATGATCAAATCTGAATGCCATAATAAAGTACAATCCATCAACCGAATAACCATCGATTTACAATCCACTATAATATTCCAATAAAATTGAAATAAATAAATAAAAATAAAAACTGAAATGGGCGAAATTCCAGGATAATCAATGACTGAGTCCTATCTAGAATCTCAAAAATAGAAAACAACTAAACAATACTTGAAGCACTCCAAAACCGCTACAGTTCCAATGACCTGAAAAGATAACCATGCTTGGCATCCCTATGGTTGGACACCTAATTGTTTTTGAAAATATGTTGACATGGGTCAGAGTCCAAAACCTTTAAAAAATATTTTGCAAGTAATTAAAAGGCATTAATAAATGTGTGCATTCTTCCATTTTTACACTAGTGTCGCATTCCCATGATAGAATCCTTACCCCTCAACTATAGTGTTCACCTAACGTATGCATTTTAACCCCTAGTTATGTTACCCAGCCTAAGTACTCTCAATCTACCTTTAAGTCCATAAGCTACCCAATGTCATGTGTATTTTATATAATTAGATTTCACATTCGCTTAGCAATTATAATTAATCAATTCATTTCAAATAACATTCACTAGTGATTAATCCAATATTCACACCTTAGTGCCTTATGCCCGTATATAATTTTCTTCACTTTTATGGACGTATTTTCATATCATAAAAAATATGCATACATATATATAACTCACTATATATGTATAACCATAATCCTTTAGAATAAAAACTCACTGGATGTGAATCTCTAGTGTGCGATTAGGCTCCAGGGCATACACACATCAACCAGGGCCATCGGGTTGAAATCACACCATGGAACCCAAATCGTGAATGTAACTGGAGGCGATCATATTCCTAAGTCAGTGGGTCATTACTATACCACATTACTCCACTTGGACTCCAACCTCACATAAAGTGGTCATGCATATACCTATAGTGGACCGACACTAAACTTGCTAGAATTCTCCATGAGAGATCGCCCATGGAGCACATCCTCAACCGATAACATCCCCACTAGAGTGGTTGTTTAATATATATATCATACACAAAGATATATTCACATATATTTATATATACCCATATATATATCCAATACCCTAGTTAACCATGCATATCTTTCATAGCACTAGCATATACTCCCGAGTCTAAACCCGAATCCAAATTATGAAATAACCACTTATTTAATTAATTTATCCCTTATAATAATATTTTGGACACATAACCATTCTCCACTAACCGTATCCCCTTTTTACCGATTTTCGTCATAAATTCATTATTGAATTTTCGAAGTGTTATTCTTACCAAATACTCTAAAACTCACCCCGAATATATCCCAATCATAACAAGGTATTTTATCACTGTTATAATAATATTTCTAGAGGTCCTAATTCATTCACGGACATCCTAAATCAATCCGGGATTAAACATTTAGCAAAACCCATCAAACAAACTAACCTAGGCATAACAAGGCTACCAAATCGTTTCGGCTTGAAGGCAAACTGGTACACCCATCCAGAGCATCCAAAACAACTTAGTTTTTCTTTAGTTTGAAGTTCTATAAATTTTTATTCAATTCAATCAAACATATAAGACAATTCAACCACAATTCCCATTCTCCATCAACTTTAACTATGAATTAAACATTTCTCATATTTCAATTCATGTATATAATAGGATTTATCATCCTATTCAAGATTTATATAATTCTCCCTAATAATATAGTAATTCATAATTTTCCAAATCTTTTCAATCAAGAATCTATCTTTCTACAAAGGGATCCTATTTTCATATTTCATATTATATCCTTCACATATCAACACTATGAAATCATGTCCCCAAAACCATTTTCATATGAATCCCACCCAAAATAATTGTCACGTACTATAATATGAATTGAATTGCAAGCATACAATATTAAGCAAGTTAATCACTTGCCTTAATCAAATCGTAGAGTCTGAATTTGTATTAAGAAATCTCTTGGTGATGATCCAAGTCCAGAATATCTTTAAGTTCTTCACAATTCTTGCCTTATTGATCATACCCTTTAATTTTCCTCTTGAATTCTTTAATATTCTTCCTCTTTTCTCTCTAACTTCTACCTTAGGCTTTTGATATAAAAAAGTAACCTCTTGACAAGATAAATTGGTTGTTCTCTTTCCCCTTACCTTTTATTATATAAGCCTAATCCCAAAATTAGGTTAACAAGCATAATTAAAAAGGCCTGAATACCCCAATGCGGGTCCCTTTTAGTCTAAAAAGCCTTTGAAACCAATCACTATCCTCGGATACTTTATTCTGACTATTTTAACCTATTTCGGATACCCCGTGCACTCAAAACCATAATCTAAGTCACTAAGAACAAATATCCCATCTCAACCAAATATCACCCACACGTGTTTAGATTGAGATATGGTCAAATCCCGTCATGTTTACGCACTTACATCGTAATACCATTTGACATTATATTATTTACTTTATCACAGTAGTAAATGTACAATCACATAAATATTAATCAATTTTTTGTTAATTAATATTTATTTAAATTACGTGCACACATGTACTTTAAATGCCAAATTATATAAATACTCAACATTATGGGGTGTTACATACTTCCCCCTTGAAAAGTAATTTCATCCTCAAAATTCAGGCATACCTGGAATAAAGAGCCCAAGATATTTCTCAAGACTATCATCCTCCTCCTCCCATGTAGACTCGTCGGCGTTGTAATGGCCTCACTGAACACGAACCAAAGGTACTATCTTAGATCGTAGCTTAAGCTCACTATGATCCAAAATAGCAACTGATCTCTCCTCATACGAGAAACCGGGCTTCAAATTAATCTCCTCTAGCGGTGTGTTCCAATAATCCATCTCACTCCTCTCATACTTCTTCAACAACGATACAGGAAACACGTCGTGAATTCACTGTAGATTCTCTAGCAAGGAAAGCCTATATGCCACCGCCCTACCCTCTCGATAATCGAAAAAGGACCCAAATACTTAGGTGAGAACTTTCCCTTATTTTCAAACCTTATAACACCTTTCATTGGAGACACCCGTACAATACCTGGTCACCCACATCCAACTGTACATGTCTTCTATCAATGACGGCATAACCCATTTGCCTATCCTGAGTAATTCATACGCAACCCCGAATGAGCTCAATCTTAGCAAAAGTACCCTGGATCATCTCAAGTCAAAGGATCTTGTTGTCCCCACCTCTAACCAAAAAGCGAGCGGACGACAAGGTCGATCATATAATGCCTCATAAGGTTTCATATCGTTAGTGAACTAGTAAGAATTATTATATGCAAACTCCACCAGTGGAAGGTAGTGCTCCAACATCCTCTAAAATCAAGTATACACATCCTGTGTGTGCGGCTTCCTAGCGGATCATGGAGAGGTCCAGCCCCAGTGTGTGTATGTGTCACTCTCCTCAAAATTTTCAATGATTTTCTTGGATTTATATGTCGGAGGTTCCATCTCATGTTTCTGACCTTCATCCATGGCGATGCCATCCTTGAAGAAATTTTTTATCCTCGATTTCATCTTCTTGTCAGTATCATATAAGGGGAAATCCTCAAGGCGATAAGTATAGATATTTCAAAATGCAAAAAGTCATCAAGAGGCGGAACTAGATGATCAAAAACTTATTTATTTCCTTATCTGAAATTTTCGTACGATTACATCGGCGTAAGAAGTCAAACGACTTCCCTTTCCAGCACTACACCTACTAAAAAAACCCCAGATAATAACAAGCCCCACTACTCCTGAAAATCACCCCCAAATTATTCCCACGAAACACAAAACCACACCTATCACAAGAAGCTTCACAAAGCCCTACCCGCAGCTGCCAGAGGAACTAGCGCCATCCTCACCTGCATCTTGGGCTCCCCAAACTTCCCCTCCCTGAATGGAGTATCATAGACGATCCATGGAGCGATAAGCCCGGACTAGCTTGGGGTAGACCACAATGTCTCCCTCCATGGTGCTAGATATGGCAAACCACCTTTGACCAGTCTCCACACCCAACATCCTGGCCACCACCTTTTTCCACAACCACTTCATGTAGTCCTAAAAAATGTGCCAGACTCGCCCAGTAGACTGAGAAAGATGGGTTGACGGACAAAGATTCTTCCACTGAGAACCAAGCCACATGCGCATACGCTCTATCAGGTCCTCAACAGGAAAGAAGTTCAGTGTCTGCAGCTGCTAGAGGAACTAGCGCCATCCTCACCTGCATCTTGGGCTCCCCAAACTTCCCCTCCATGAATGGAGTATCACAGACGCTCTATAGAGTGATAAGCCCAGACTAGCTTGGGGTAGACCACAACGTCTCCCTCCATGGTGCTAGATATGGCAAACCACCTTTGACCAGTCTCCACAGCCAGCATCCTGGCCACCACCTTTTTCCATAACCACTTCATGTAGTCCTCGAAAACGTGCCAGACTCGCCCAGTAGACTGAGAAGGATGGGTTGATGAACAAAGATTCTTCCACTGAGAACCAAGCCACACGCGGATACGCTCTATCAGATCCTCCACAGGAAAGAAGTTCGGTGTCTGCAGCGGCATGATTTTATCCCAACCAAATTGGCGCAACAGCCGCCGGGGAAAGTAGAAAGAGGTCTGGCTGAGGCCTACTAACCGAAAATATTGGTACTCCCCAAGTTCCAAAATGGGTAGGAGATTCCCCCACCAAGGCACAAACCAACGTAAGCCTCGAGCCCTGTGCTTTACAAACCAGTTCCCCCAACTCTCAATGTTCAGGCCTAGGCTAATAAAACAGAGTGAGAAGAAATTTGGCACCGCCGATAAAGGATACTTAGGTGGGACTGCCATACGAAACCTCTCTGATAGACACATAAACAACATTACAGGTATACCCCTCAGAAAGTAAGAACGACCCTCCCGCCAAGCATCCAGGCCATTCAGGGTATTCGCTAATATCACCGCCACAGGATTGCAACGGTACGACATCCAAGAAATGATAGTATCTAGTTGGGGGTCCACCGGCATCTCCCTATCACCAATTGAACTTTTGAAATAATGCCTAGGTTAACGGCCTTGACATATCCAGCATCACCCATGTATTATGAACGCACGGAATGCAAAACCTCCGAAAGGGAAATCATTCCCCCCGTAACCAATGGCCTGGTCGATGAAGGCGAAATATGAAGAAGTCCAGCCGGTAATTCCATGGGATAACGGGAAAACTCGGGTAGAGCTACAGCAACACTGGGATTTGTCCCCAGCATGGTAGAAAATTCTCGTAGGTAGGACAAATCTCATCTAACCCGAAGCGAAGACTCACCGCATGTGAAAGTCATCATAATCAACATTGTAAGAACACATTGCTTCCAAGGCTTCAAGGTAGTTAGCGAACTCAATGCTTCCAGGGAGAGCCATCTTACAAGACCAAGAGATAATAAGTAAGTAAGAATGTGAAAAAGAAAGAAAGTGAAAGTGTGAGGAGGAAAGCCCCATTCACACCCCTATTTATACTTGAAAACTCTCAATAAAGGATAAGAAACCCAGCAGAAATCGGAGTAAAACTTTGCCCACCAAGTATCAAGTAATTGAATAAAGTGAAATCAAAGCCTTGGATTGATTGGGCTGGACTGATATGCCGATAGGCAGGATAGGGGTCTTGCAGATCGGCAACCCCCTATTCTGGGAAAATCCCCCTTTTCCTCTTTTGTCAAAATAAAAGAAACAACAAAAATAATTTTTATCTTAAGGAAATTCCAGAATTTCTATATACTCATGTTGTTACTAATTCCATTTTGAATAAAATCCTTCTTAGATCAATTTTCAAATTCTTTTTATGGTCTCAGCAGCAAAGTAAAAAGAGCATGTGCATTAATCACTAAATCAAAGAAAATTAACAAAAAACTTCATTCTTTATTTGCATATATTTTTCTTTATTACATTGATATTTTGCAGGAAAAGGGGAAAAATAACAGGACTCAGATCGAACCCAATTTTCATTCTCTCTTGCTCTCTCTCTCTCTCTCTCTCTCTCTCTCTCTCTATCTATCTATCTCTCTCTCTCTCTCTCTCTCTCTCTTCTCTCTTTCTAGGATCCCCCATCCCTACGGCGTGCCCTCTTCCCCCTACGGTGAGAAGATGTTCCCCCACTTCCAAAGCCAGACCCTTCCCCCAATGAGGCAGATGGCACCAAGTAAGAAGGCACCAGAATTGCCTCACGAATATGAGAAGTTGTTGAAGATATCCAATCCCTGATGTCCTTCAGTCAAGTGGTTGAAACAGTGATATGCTGCGAGGAATAATGGAAAATATCAAATGAGTCAAGCATGAGGAAAAAGAAGGAAATAAAAAAAAACATATCGCATGCCAAAGGACCTCCTCTGTCAGACCCAAATCCTATGGGTCCATCGCATGAGGATGATGTTGTAGATGCACATATCCCCTATCAGCTCGTCGAAGGTTGTAACTAGGATAATGCATCCGCACAAAAGAAGGCCCTGCTGTTCTCACTGTCGCCACTGACGTGGTCGTACCATGTGCGCTATGAGAGGACCCCACTTGCTGACTCATTCCCTCTCTAGGGAGAGGAATCTCATCATATATACTAGGAGGCATCAGCCAACTCGAGATGAAGTCCAGATAGTCGTACATCACCGTTATGTCAGTGTACAGGGAGTATGACTCACCCATCATCGCAGCCACCTGGCATCATCATACATCTTCCTCACACACCTCATGAACATAAAGGGATTTGTAGACGGCACGGCAACCTTGTCCTCCATAACCTGCCAGACTACCCTCTCCCCAAGATACCAGGAGTAGACGAACTCATGCGCCAGCAGGTGCCGAATTTACACATGTCCACCCGTCACCCCGGTGTGCTTAATAGCCGTTCCCCAGGGATAAAAGGTCACCTATAAATCCCCAACAAAAGCAAAGGATCAGTATCAATAAAATGTCACCAAAGGAAAAGAACAATCTCAATGACAAAAGAAATCTTCCCCGCTCACTCGTCAGGCCATTCAAGACCTGTCGCTTAGCCTAAAGAGAAAGGTTCTTCTTCGATTTCTTATTGGACCTCCGCCATCAAAACATCCTACAGAAGCCCCACACAGAATTATCCTTTAAATAAATCAGTTGGGTGTTCAACCCAATCACCTCATAGAACCACGTCTGCAAAGGACAAGGATTAGCATTCAAGATATCAAAAAGAAGTGCATGAATGGAATAAAGAATACCTCCAGAAGATACGTGGCCCTAACAAAAGTCAATCAATAGCACCGACTAAATGTATCCAAAGAATAGTAAAGGGTCTCCAAGGTCAGGCTCCCCCAATCATAGAAGCGGATGTTCGAAAACACCTTTAGAAATGGCAGAAACCACAAGTGGATGACGTCGCCACCAAAAAAAACCCATAACACCATCAAGATAAAAAAAATGGGACATCTGACGTATCTTCTGCCCGTCATTATCATCAACCCTCCTCCTCGTCAAAAGCTTCTCAAAATAAGACAAGCAGAGGGAATCTCCAGAAACCACCCTCTCCACGTCACCACCTCCGGCGTCACCCTCAACATCCTATCCACCTCAATCTAGGAACCCTCACAATCCAGCCCCAGCAACTACTAAACATCAATGGGAGTCACCGTCATCTCCCCTAAGCCAAAATGGAAGGTGTGTGTAGTGTCCCACCACCTCTCTCCCAAAGCACATAAAATCATAGTGGAGCAAGGCATCTCATCTAAAGCCGACACTAGCATCCCAAAACCTGCAGAGGACCCCATCCAGCGCACCACAGCAGGAAGATGATCCCAAATATCCTTAAGCCTCGTCATGCCACAGGCACGAATAGTCGACATGGAGACGTCAGACTATTAAGAAATGAAGGAAATCCTTGTCAGATTCAAGAAATAATGCAATTTAATCAAGAAAAGAAGAAAGGAATATCAAGAGTGATGCAATACTTACATAGCCACCGAGGTTCACCACCCTTGAAGAGCGATAATGCAAAGGTTCGTGTAGAAGAGTCTGATCATCCACCACTGGCTCAAACGAGTCAAAAGAGTTCTCGCTTCCCAATGAGAGGGGTGCCCTAGCCCTCCACTCTAACCCTGCCTAGTCATCGGCATTAAGCCATTCCATATGGGCCGCACTACTTGAGAAGCCATCCATTTCGAATTCTAGGACGATTTTCAAAGGTTTATAGCATAAGAAAAGAAGTTAGAAAGTTATGCAAAATGAGGAGAACCCTCCCCCTTTTCCTACAAGGTTAAGGGTCATGCCGATCGACAGTCCCCTCCACCCACCGATTAACACTGAGCCTTTCACCTGCTCGAGGCACCCCAAAAGTCTGTGCCAATGCCGATTGGCACACCTCCATCCATGACGGTCGGCACACCCTTCAAAATTTCATACAAAAAGTCCCCAAAAATACCATAAAATGCCAAACAATTCTCGAAAAATTCCTAAAATTGCTAAATCCATTATAGCACCATATTCACCAAGGAAAACATATTTTACACCCCCAACAGAATCCCATAGAATCATTCTTCCCGACAACGTCTCCAAAGGACACTTCAAATTTTTCCCAGCTACCAAAATCCTCGGATCTTTCACTATTCCCCAGCGAAACCTAAAATCCAATCTTTATCCCCAGTGGAGTCCCCAAATTTGCCGAAGGAAAAGTACACCTCTCTTAGGTCAAAATTGACCTCGATCTTGGATCGTCACCTTAGTTAGATCTGAATTGACCTCGATCCTCGATCGTTACCTCTTTTAGGTCAGAATTGACCATGGTCTTGGATCGTCATCTCAGTTAGATCATAATTGACCTCGTTCCTTGGTCATCACCTCTTTTAGGTTAGAATTGACCTCGATCTTCGATTTTCACTTCAGTTAGGTCAGAATTGATCTCAATCCTCGGCCATCACCTCTCTTAGGTCATAATTCATCTCAGTCTTGTATCGTCACCTCAGTTAGGTCAAAATTGACCTTGGTCCTCGGTCGCCACCTCTTCTAGGTTAGAATTGACCTCGGTCTTGGATCGTCACCTCAGTTAGGTTAGAATTGATCTCAATCCTTGGTCGTTACCTCTCTTAGGAACGAATTGACCTCGATCTTGGATCGTCAACTCAGTTAGGTTAGAATTGACGTCGATCCTTGGTCGTCACCTATCTAAGGTCAGAATTGACCTCGATCCTTGGTTGTCACCTCTTTTAGGTCATACTTGATCTCAATCTTGGATTATCACCTCTCTTAGGTCAGGATTGACCCCGGCCCTCTAAATCGGTCATCCACATCCCTCCAGTCCGCAGAAGTGACCTCCCTCCATCATGTGATGTCTATTCGATGACCATCACTTATTCCAAGCTCATCCATCAAGGGGATCTATAGACACCACATTCCAGGACCCCCTAAGTCTCTTCTTATACCCCTAGCACTTTCCCTTTTCGCCACAAACCTAGGTCGCACACCAAGTACCGATCTAGAGGCCATCGGGCGCTCCCAGACCCCGAATTGACCCCAATCAACTCCACCATCAGAGAAAAATATCTTTTAATATTCAAAGGGAATCGAAATCCCTTTCCAACGGTCCACCCCGTGGGCGAAATATCATAACCGTTCGAACGAACGATCAATTTTCCCCCAAAAATTGATCTGAAGCCCACTAGGTGCTCCCGAACTCTATTTAACCAAAGTCAACTCTTCAGCTCGAACGATACTTAATAAATATCTGAAGGGCACTACATACCCTTTCTAATGATCCTCCCCGTGCACGATTCTGAGTTACGTTACATATGAATGATTCGTTTTACTCCAAGAGGTCACCGGATGCTTTTGGGCCCCAATTGACCAAGGTCGAATCGAGCAAAACTCTTTGGAATGTTGAAGTACATCTCCTAAACTTTCCAACAGTCTTCCCCATCCATGATTCTGAATTACCATGCGGACGAACGATCCATTTGCGTCCGGCAATCTCCTATCCAAAGGACCAATGTACACTTCCGAGCCATATTTGACCCAAAGTCAACTCCTGGACCTGGGAGAGGTCCAAAGGACTCTCGAAGGTCTCTGAAATACATTTTTAATGGTATGACCCATGAACAATTCGAACCAAATATTTGTTCACTACAGTCATATTTCCAGAAAAGTCCGCACGAGACTGCCAATTGGCAAGTCCTTAACCCTGCCTATCGGCACAGTATCAAGGGTCACCTGTCGATAGGCGCCCCCTTGAGTAGGTCGGTCATCATCCACATTTTTCCCTATAAATAAGGGCCATGACCTCATTCCTAACACACAGCAAATCCATCAGCATCAGTGATCTCAACAACATTCTCTCGAAGTCAGCGACGTTCCATATGAGAAGTTACATTCAAGCCTATATACCCATCCTTTTCACACCCAATGTGGCAAATATCTTTCTCTCTCATTAACATCCATCAAAATTCAAAGGAGTTCATCCAAGATCTAAGCTCAAGCTCCAAGGAAGGTCTGATTCCTTCTCCTTCTCTTTGAAATCTCCTGTTATTTGCATAAATTACTTTAGATTCATAATCTAGTTTCATTTTAGTTCTACACATTAACATCTATGATTTTCTTAGTATATTGAACATACTTTATATTTCATAAAAAGCCCAAAAACAAATAAAAGAGGGTTACACCCGTAAATTCTGAACGGAGTTATCCACCACACTTTTTCCAAAACCAAAAATACATTTTCTACATGTACACACCTAATAAAATTCAGTTCGAATCTATGGGATAAACCCCACCCCTATTCTATATTCTAACTACGTGGACTTTGATTCTTTTCTAGGCTACGTAGGGATCTCAGATTAAAATTCGAGACTCGAATCCAATTTTCTAATTTTCCAATTTCTCTTATTTTCCAAATTTCTCGAAATACCTCATTTTCATAATTATCATACACATACATATAATATGCTTGGTCACATTTCATCCAACACATATTATCGTTTTCCAATAACGATCAATATCATGATGAACGCTCATATTTTATCTTATACATTTATTATTATTTTGGAAATATTCCTGTGGATGACCTCACCCTATCTTTTCCATGATATGGGTCGAACGATTCCAATATCCATTATATAAACACATACACACGTCTCATTGGGATAAGGGAAAATATTAACATTTACCCATGAGAGATTGAAAGGGCGGGATGGGTGCCTAACACCTTCACATTCCGTAACCTAGCCCCCGGACCTCCGATCTACTAATTTTGTATGCATCAGTTTGCCCTTGATGTCACTATCTCAAAGTGGTAACATGTTCTTTTGCCTGTTTTATGAAAAATAGGCTGGTGACTCTATTTCTTTACATTTACCCCACACCAACGACAGTCTAAGCACCTTTTCGAAGAGAAGGGTGCAAGACCGCGATGCAATTCTTCCTCGAGGGATCCTCCTCCTTACCCCCCGAAACGAATGTTGCGCCGACCGGGATGGCCACAATATAAAACCACCAAAATAAATTCACTATACTCACACTATGGTATCCCATTCTCTATTCACACTCACCCCTCTCATCTACTCACTGCTTTGACCTCTTCACTCAGCTCTCTCTCTCTTTCTCTTTCCTCTTGCTACCTTCGACGCCTCCATCATCCGTCAAACCAGATATTTTGTTTCAGTTTCTAATTGGTCCCGAATACAACTAGTATATAATTTTATATCAGATATTTCATTTTAGTTTTCCATACCATCATTTTCATCTCAAATTTTCCTATACGAAGTTCTGTTTCAACTAAAATCTGAGTTTATCCACGAAGGTAATTACTAGATATTCATGTTACATTTTTCATTTCATTCCACGAACTTTATTTCAAGATTTTCATGGTTTTTAATCTTTGGCATTTTCTTCTCTCATTTGTAATATGTTTTATGATATTAGTTTTAATTTTTTAAGAATCTATTAAATTTGGTACCAAACACAATTTTTTTCAATATAAGCTATGATTTATGTGGTGTAAAAAAATTTGGGATATGGGTGGTGCCCATAAACCACGATGTATGCACAACAATAAATAAAAGAGAGACAGATTTACGTGGTTCGACCATGAATGGCCTACGTCCATGGGGCTGCTGCTGTGTTCCATTAGAATGGTGAGAGAGTTTACATGAATGTGTTTCTCTATCTTCTAAGCCCCCTTTCACAATGGGGGTGTCCCCTTTATATAGAGTTAGGGGTTACATTAGGGTTATAAATATGGATGAGTCCTATCTTCGTGGAGTTTGATTTAATTCAGATACTACTCCATGGTCTTCTAGTCTATCAAGGACTCTGGTCATCCCTATCTTGTTGGAATGTCTGTTGCTCACCATCTTGATCGGGGTGCTCGCCACATGTCATGCTATTATGTAGGAATATTATTTTCCCCCAAAATAGCCCCACAGGTTGCATTTCAGCTGAGTTGATTTCGAGATGAGTTGGGAGTTGGTCCATAATCTCTTTAAACGTGCATAGTTGCTGATGTGAACTAGACTGTCGTTCTTTGAGTTGTCGTTCAACTTTTAGCCTTCTTTGGTTGTTCTTATTGCCTATAAGTTTTTTAGATGAATGATTAGCTTGAGTTGAGAGACTTTCAATTGATATGGGAACCAAACTCGAGAGTGTCGAGCTGCCTACGTACCCTCATGGGATTAGGTCGAACGTAGTTCATTGTTCTATTTTATTGCATGGCCCAATTTGTGAGGCCAAACACAGTCCTGTTCAGAATTCGTTTGTTGAGGCTTTCTCGAGCATGCATCAAGTTTAGGGAATCTCCCTGTATTTTGGTCTTGTATGGTCCATTTGGTGAGGACGATCATAGGCCTATGTGTCGAGTCTTGCTCGAGCACGTACCTAGTCTGGGTAAGACCCTGCATTAGGTTTTTTTTTATAATCCAATTGGAGAGTCAGGCCAAAAGACTATGTGTCGAGACTTACTCGAGCATGTACCTACTAGGGGTAAGACCCTGCATTAGGTTTTCGTATGGTCCAATTGGAGAGGCCGACCACAGGCCTATGTGTCGAGCCTTGCTCGAGCATATACCTAGTAGGGGTTAGACCCTGCATTAGGTTTTTTATATGGTCCAATTGGAGAGGCCGACCAAAAGCCTATGTGTCGAGCCTCGCTCGAGTATGTACCTAGTAGGGGTAAGACCATGCATTAGGTTTTTCTTATGGTCCAATTATAGAGGCCAACCACAGGCTTATGTGTCGGGCCTTGCTCGAGCATGTACCTAGTAGGGGTAAGACCCTGCATTAGGCTTTTCATATGGTCCAATTGCAGAGGCCGACCAAAAGCCTATGTTTCTAACCTTTCTCGAGCATGTACCTAGTAGGGGTAAGACCCTACATTAGGTTTTTCATATGGTCCAATTGGAAACGCCGACCACATGCCTATGTGCCGAGCCTTACTCGAGCATGTATCTAGTAGGGGTAAGAACCTAAATTAGGTTTTTCATATGGTCCAATTGGAGAGGCCGACCATAGGCCTATGTTTTGAGCCTTGCTCAAGCATGTACCTAGTAGGGGTAAGACCCTACATTAGGTTTTTCATATGCTCCAATTAGATAGGCCAACCACAGGCCTATGTGCTGAGCCTTGATCGAGCATGTACCTAGTAGGGGTAAGACCCTGCATTAGGTTTTTCATATGGTCCAATTAGAGAGGCCGACCACAGGCCTATGTGTCGAGCCTTGCTCGAGCATGTACCTAGTTGGGGTAAGACCCTGCATTCGGTTTTCCATATGGTCCAATTGGAGAGGTCGATCATATGCCTATGTGTTGAGCCTTGCCCGATCATGTACCTAGTAGGGGTAAGACCCTGCATTAGGTTTTCCGTATGGTCCAATTGGAGAGGTTGACCACATTCCTATGTGCCGAGCCTTGCTCGAGCATGTACCTAATAGGGGTAAGACCCTGCATTAGGTTTTATAACATGTGATATGTAATTGGTATGCTTATTGTACTTAGGCCTTTCCCACAAGTCAATGTAGCACCAATTTCGTTTACATTTTTCCATTTTATAATGCCTCGCATGTAAATATCCATTTATTTTACCTTTTAGGTTGTGTCGTCACACTTCCTTAGGCCTAAAAGACGATGGAAAAAATGCACCTGGTTTAACGGCCATCCACCCGTTCAGGATTTTAATCAACCAGCATAGTTGGTGACCAACCTGAGTTGGCTTTTTGCCTAGGGATCCCCCATAGGGCTTTTATTATTACTGGGGTAACTCGTGGGGACATTTGTTCTTGGAGATGACAAAGGCCTGAGGACTTACTTAATTTAATTGAAACAAGAAAGATAGTTATTATAATTAAATCAAGCCAAGTCCTGATCGTCATTTGAAAGACTAATTCCAGTGTTAACTATGGTGGCAGCCATCCTGAGTTGGCCTCTTCTTTAAATGTTGTGGTAAATCTGTTCACGTGTCATCGTTGCCATGGAGCCCCCAATCGGGCTGTGAAGAGAAGATTTCCCGACCGTCCATCAAGTTATGTGATCTGTATAACCGAGATGATAAGTGTACCTGATCGCTCCTCGGAGCTTTGTTGTGTTGAAGAGTGTCGCGTTGATCGTTCATCAAGCTAGATATAATTAAGGATTATCTTGCTCATATATCTCCATGTAATGTATTGTTCCTCGGGGAACACTTGTTTTGCCGACCAAGCATGGTGGTTCCAGGAAGCTGTGGAAGATTCTATATAGCTCGTGCATCTAAAGAAATTAATATGATTTGAAAGCATCTTCGTGCAAAAATGCGTTGATTTGATGTGGCGTTCGAGAAATGTTGTTACTCTGGAGTTGATATCTTAGTGTTGATCACGCGTTAATTCGTTACCTAGTGATCGCTGATCACCATGGGTTGTCTGATGATGTTGTTACCAATACACTATGTTCAGGGGGGTCTAGTGTTGCTGCCAATACATTCAGGGTGGTCACATGTGAAAGAATGTCGACCAGTAGGGGAAGACCCAGACGCAGGTCGATGATGATTAGACATAAGATTAGAAAGAATGTTTAGGCGCTTGGTTGTGACAGCCCCAGTTTGCAGGTCGATGGGCCAAAAATTCTTAAGTTAGCAGACCACGAAGCGGGTTGGTGGAGATGAAATGTGAGTCATCCATAAACCATGAAATCATTGGCTGGAGTGGATAAAGGGAAGTCCGGTGATGCTCGACTTCAATCCTTAGGAACCACAGTTGATTGTGACCTTGCTGGATACGTGACTTCCTATATGCTGGATTCGTTCTTGTTGATGAATATACTTGATTGTTTCACTCCATACTGCTTTATGAGTTATTGGACTTTTGTTATACAGGTTGCCCAACTTCCCATTTTTTGAGATTGAATTGAATAAGAATTGCATTGCCCAACTATCCATTGGAGCTTGAGACGTGATCTCATAACGTTGACTATCCATCGAAGCTCAGGGTTCGTCTAGACAAAATTATAAAGGATGTAGTAAATGTTGCAAACGATCTATGCTTGAGCATTTGTCGAAGCATTGGTAAGATAAATTATGGAGCATCCGTCGATCCAAGATTATCAAGGATCGAGAACATATTACTAATAATCCTTCCATGTAGATTTCCAGATTAAATAAATGATGCCTCAATGCCTGTCGAGGCAAAAATTGTAGAGGATCTGGTAGATACTGCGAGTGATCCATGCTCGAGCATCCGTCGAGGCAAAAGGACCGAGCAGATATTACGAATGATCTTGCAGTGTTAGTGAAAACTAAATTTCCAAACCCTTTATTAGGGTTGAATAACAATAATAAATATAATGTTGATCATTAATTGACTGTGCCAACCATCTATCGAGACTGAATATAAGAATTATCCTAACCAATCATTTGTTGGGTATAAAATGCAACATGTGTGGCAAATATCTTTGGGACTAAATATATAAAAATATTTTGCCGATCCTGCCGAGATGAACCTTGAATATGCCTGATCATCCTTCAGGTCAAGAATCATAGAGCCAGATAATTCGTACTGAAATTGAAGAAATGTCAATGTCCGAGCATCCGTTGGTTATCACAAATAATATTGCTCAAGTATTTATTGGGTCTAAAGTGGTGTAACGTGCTCGACCATCCGTCGGAGCATTAACAAAATAAGTGGTGCATGGCTAGTCTGTTGAGACAATGAAGTACGGTGCCGAGTAGATACCGCAAACGATGCATGCTCGAGATTATATCGGAGCATTAATAAGATTTCCAAGAGCTTAAGATTGTGGTTGAGCATCCGTCGGGACCGAATCTTGCACTTGTGGAAGTTAATAAACTGCTCAACGATCAGTCGAGGCTAAATCAAATAAAAATTATCATGTGATTCATTTATTCAGTTAAGGAATATATGATGTGTATCTGCTCGACCATGTGTCGAGGAAAAGATTCATAGTATTGAATGAATGACATGAATGATCCCATAATTTTCATGATAAAATCTCACGAGGATGGTTGTGCTCGAGCATTCGTCGGGGCTAGGCTAAGTATTAGTAAAGATATTACATCGACCATCCATCGGTATAACCAATAATAACTAGATGACAATATTGAAAATTAAATGATCGAATAAATGACATGAGTTCTCTATAACTGCACCCCAATATTTGTGTGAACAAAATAATTGTACTAAAGTCGAATAAAAGATGCAAAATTTGTCAAATATATCCATATGTACGACATGAGAGTTAATTTGAAATTTTTGCAAATAGTTATAAGCAAATACTCAATTGTGAGTTGTTTTCAAAAAATTATTTTCACAGAAAATTTGTGTAGTGACAATTGTGAAGTATATAGTATAGATAGCCCCCTGCTGACAAATTTATGATGATAAAAATAGTGAGCATAATTTGTGAGCAAATAAAATATTATGATATAGAAACGAACAATGCACAAATAAATGTGTGTATCCATCAATTGGGGTTGTGCTATATATAAGAATTATCCTGACCAACCATCCATTGGGGATAATTTGAGACTTGTGCGAGAGATATCTTCGGGACTAGCTATGTAGAAATATTTTGCAGATATGAATCTTGGATATGCCTGATCGTCCTTCAGGTTAAGAATCATAGAGTCAGATAATCAATACTAAAATCGAAGAAATAGCAATGTCCAAGCATCCGTCGATTATAACAAATAATCTTTCCCAAGCATATATTGGGTCTAAAGTGTTGTAGCATGCTCGACTATTCTGAAAAACGTCGCTAATGCCGTTTAATACAAGATTAAACTGTATAAGCAACTCTGAGATGTTTGTTGAAGAAACCCTTTTCTTTTGAAAATAAAAATGATAAACAACAAGATGTGTTTACAAAAACTTATGTACGAGAGTAATCAAGACTTTGTAATCAGTTTTTAAAACTAAGACAGTTTCAAAAATTCAGCACACTATAGAATGAGATGAGGAGATGAAGATAATTTGAACACATAATTTTAACGTGGTAAAACCTCTCCCAATAGAGGAAACATCCACGGTGACTTATAAGTCACAAAAGTAAAAAATCCACTAACAACAAATAATAGTTACAAACAATACAACATACATGCACACAAATCAACCTATTCTAAGTTTAGGAATATACCCCACTTGGTGTCCTTCTAACTTCTTATAGATCTGATTGTTGATGATGTTCTTCCAGTTTGATAACTTCCTTTGCTTTAGCTTCCTTGCGTCGACTCAATAATCTTTGATCTTATTCACAACACTTCCAGTGTAGTAGTGTGTTAAGTGTTTGTGATGTGATTCCTATCAACATGCATGAACTCACACACACTTAGTTTTATAGACAGTCCTAGAAAATTACATATAAAGACTATATGCTGTGATTTTCTTTTCTTTCTTTCTTACAGAACTTGAAACCTTTTTGACCTTTAAATATAACCCAGATTCCACGGATATCTTGCTTCAAAATCGGTCAAGATCTTAATCAATCTCTATTTTAAAAATATTTTTGAGATTGAAAATCTCCAAGTGTGAATCCAACTAGGTCAAGGTTAAGTTTCATAAGAATAGAAACCATAAAACATTTTCTAAACTAAATCAGTAAGGATTTTCTTAAATCGAGAAAGAAACATGCAGATCTAGTGAAATATAACATGCAGAGTGTAGATCTACAATTTCTATGAAAAAGAAATACAAATCTTCACACGAATGTTTAAGTTGGTAATAAGATCATAGACTAAGAGGTTACAGCTTCAATATGAACAACCAAGTAACACCACTCTCTCTCAAACACTCAAGTTTGTGTTTGGGGTTGTGTGTATACGAAGGTTTGAATCAGAAATGAAGTGTTTAGGGTTAGGGTTAGGGTTAGGGTTAGGGTTTGGCTAACAGTTTTCCCTTTCTCTCTCTTCTCTCTTCTCTCTCACTTCTCTCTTCTCTCTATTTTTTTCTCTCAGAAATGACGACTGCCAAAAGTCTTAAAATGTTGAGAAATAGAGGGCTTTTATAGGAGTGGAGGAAGGTTCTGGAGATTCGAAGGCAATCAAGGGCTGAGATCAAGTCTTCCTAATATTGACTTGATCTAAGGGTTATAAGAAGGCGGTGGTTAAGTCGAATGTGATTGGTTGACAGGATAGCACAAGGATAGGTTTAAAACACATGCAGGACATCGATAAGTTTTGATCCAATGATCAGCAATCCACCAGGCAACCCTCTCACATAACAAACACAAATAGATGCATCAGGAAGGTGACAAGTGTTGGCATGTGATAGGCTTACAAACGCGCGTCAAAATAAATACAGGCAGCACCCTGAAGTCTCTAGCGCATTTACATTCTACCCAAACAAACATTCTAATGAAAAATGAATTTTTCAAAATAGCAAATTAACCCCACAAATTTTATAATCACACTTTTATTAAAGCAAACATTATTTTAAAAATGTTTAAAAATTCCCAAAAAAATATTAAGACAACATATTAAGGGGAATTAATCACACAATCAATTTTAAGCAATATATACACATGTATGCACTTCTAATTGTGTGTAGTGTGATTCAATTTATACCATCTTGGATTATTGAAGAGGATTAGAGAGATAAATTCTGAGGCTCTTTGGATTTTAGGTTAGACAACCAATTTTGTCACTATTTCCAAATTAGTTGAGCACTTATACAATATAGACTTAAGCAAGTCAAGGGTATAAGGTGCTTCAATCTCCCCCTTTGGAAATATGAGACAAAATCTCCTTTGAGTTAGCTTAAACTCTTAGGGAACCAAAAAAAATAAAACCTATTCCTATACAAAAGATACTATCTACCCATTTCCTAGAAAGTCAAAAATTACATAACTCAACTATTTACAAAATTGTACACTAGAAATGGTAGACAATCAGTAGAAGAGATTCCTGCAAATATGCACACTAAGATCAAGCAGTTTAGATGAAATGTGAACAAAACATTGAACCCGTAAGACTCAAATTTCTCCCCCATTTTGTCTCAAATGGACAAAGGGTAAAATTAAGGTCTTCAGAGTTTAATCAGCATATACCTTACCTATAGAATTACGCAAATACAGAAATCTGTTATAGTCTAAAGGTTTAGTGAACATGTCTGCAAGTTGCAGATCAGTAGGCAGGTAATGGATTTCTAACTCCTTAGTTTCAACAAGTTCGCGTATAAAATGATGTCTTATTTTAATATGCTTAGTTCGCGAGTGTTGAACCGGGTTTTTAGATATGTTAATAGCGCTTTGATTGTCACAATACAATTGTAACTGATCTTCTTTAATCCCATAGTCGCTTAACATTTGTTTTATCCATAACAATTGAGCACAGCAACTTCCAGCTGCTATATATTCGGACTCAGCCGTAGATAAAGAAGTGCAATTCTATTTTTTGCTACTCCAACCAACTAAATTATTGCCGATATAATAATAGGCACCTGATGTACTTTTACTATCATCAGTACATCCGGCCCAATCAGCATCAGTATACCCTATGATGGTGTTGCAGGTATCATTAGTGTACCTAAGTCCAAGATTAAGAGTGCCCTTTATGTACTTGATTATACGTTTTACACACGATAAATGGCTCTCTTTAGGGTTATTCTGGTAACGAGCACACAGACATACAGAATACATTATATCTGGCCGTGAGGCAGTTAGATAGAGTAGGCTACCAATCATACTACGATAAAGTGTGGAATCAACTGACTTTCCATTTTCATCTTTACATAATTTAACAGTAGTACTCATAGGCGTTTTGGCAACTTTAGCATTATCTAAACCAAATTTCTTAACAAGATCTAAGGCATACTTAGTTTGAGAGACAAATAGTCCATCAGAATTCTGTTTCACTTGAAATCCTAAGAAAAGTTATAGCTCCCCCATAAGGGACATGTGAAACTCCTTATGCATAATAGCAGAAAAGGATTTAACTTCATATGTTGAAGTGGACCCAAAAATGATGTCGTCTACATAGACTTGGGCTATAATAATGTTTTTGTCAAAATGTTTGACAAAGAGGGTCTGGTCATTTCCTCCTCTCTTAAAACCCTTATCCAACAAAAAGTTGGAAAGGCGTTCATACCAAGCTCGAGGAGCTTGTTTTAAGCCATACAAAGCCTTTTTTAGACGAAAGACATGGTTAGGGTATTTAGGGTCAATGAACCCTTTGGGTTGTTCTACATACGTTTCTTCAGACAGAATTCCATTGAGCAAGACAGACTTGACATCCATTTGATAAAGTGTAAATTTTAAGTAACACGCTATGGCGAAAAGGAGTCGAACAGATTCAAGACGAGTGACAGGGGAAAATGTCTCGCTAAAATCTATTCCTTCTATTTGTGAGTAACCTTGAGCAACTAATCTAGCTTTGTTTCTAAGGATTACCCCATTTTCATCAGATTTGTTCTTAAAGATCCAACGTGTGCCAATAACATTTTTGTTTTGAGGCCGAGGTACAAGATACCAGACATCGTGAATGACAAATTATAAAAGTTCTTCCTGCATCGTAGAAATCCAGTGTGTGTCATTCAATGCTTCATTAACATTTTTCGGTTCCATAAGGGCCTTAGTTCGCAGATTGTATATACGATAAGCACGACTGTTTGGGGAGTATCCTAAAAAAATGGCTTTATCACCACGCGTCTTGAATTTAAACAGATGTTCTCTATCTTTACATACATAACACTGACTATCGAAAGTTCTTAGATATTTCAGATTAGGATTCTTACCGTACCACAACTCATAAGGGGTTTGTTTAGAGTTTTTCCTAAGGTAAACCCTATTAATGATATGACACGCAGTTCTAATAGATTCTACCCAGAAGTATTTAGGTAGAGATTTGGCATGCAACATGACACGTGCCATCTCTTGAAGACTTCGGTTTTTCCTTTCAGCAATACCATTCTGCTGAGGAGTCTTAGGGGCACTGAATTCATGTTTGTAACCGTTGTAGTCATAATATTCAACTATTCCTGTGTCTATGAACTCTCCCCCTCTATCACTACGAATACGATTGACTTGTGTGTCCTTATCATTTTCAATTATTAGTAAGATTTTCAAAAAATTCTGAAACGTGTCAGATTTTTGTTTCAAGAAGGCAACCCAAGTGAATCGTGTGAAATCATCAACCATGACAAGGATATAACTGTGTCCACAAAGACTAACAGTTCTAGAGGGACCAATAAGGTCCATATGGATGAGATCTAGAGGTCTAGAGGTGAGAATGTCTTTAACCTTTTTATGCGAAGTCTTAACTATTTTTCCTTCCTGGCAATGACCACAGACAACACTGGAAATAGGTTTAATTTTAGGAATTCCTCTAACAATCTCTTGACTAGACAATCTACCAAGGATATCATAACTTAGGTGACCCATACGATTATGCCAGATTTCATTGTCATCCATTCTGACAATGTTACAGGTTTCAGAACCAGCCTTGACAGTATAACAATTGTCAGGTGTTCTAAATCCGGTAATAATGCATTTACCTTTATCATTTAAAATTTTACAATTGTTCTTTGAAAAGGTAACTATATGGTCAGAGTCACAAAATTGTGATATACTTAGGAGGTTGGCTTTAAGGCCTTTAACTAAAAGTACATTTTCGAGAGTAGGCATTCCCTCTTCTTTTAAGGTTCCTTTTCCTATGATCTGGGATGAAACTCCGTCACCAAAGACAACTTTACCTCCAGCAAATCTGGTTTTGTTTAAGAGTTTGGTTTCATCTCCTGTCATATGTTTGGAACATCCTGAATCTAAGTACCAACCAGATGAAGTGTGTTCAGCTTTTAAAGCAGTGATAACAATGTTACACTTCATTTGGGGCAAAAGATCATCTTTTCTAACCCAAATAGCTCTAGTTTTAATTTTGCGCAAGTTTGCCCTCATTTGATAAAAATTTTGAGACGCTTTTTATCGAAAAACATTTGGAGCAACAAACTGATTATTGTGGAAAATTTGAGCTTTTGGTTTAGGAAAGGTTCTGGGAGCCTTTCTCTTAAATGAACTCTTAGTTTTGGTCTTTCTATTCCTGTAGTTAGAGTTCTTGTCAGGTTTTCTTGGAAGGACATAATGGTTACGATTTTGCCTAGAATAGTTAAAGTTCTTGTAGACAGAAGTGTTGTACACAGGAGTGTTTAGACGCCTAGCATAACAACCTTCAAAGGAATGACCATAAATGTCATAGTACGAGCAATATTGATTGCTTGAGGGATGAATTTCCTTAGGAAAACTTCTAAAAATGGGTTTAACAGCATTTTGTTCAGAAGTCCTATTCCTAGGAGGGATGGTTTTAAAGGTAGATTTAGCCTTTCTGATCAACGGACAGACGTATTTAGTCTTAAGTGTAGTGTCAGCCTTAGAATTACTAGATTCTCCAATGTCTTTCTGTTGTTTCTTTTGATCAAATTCCTTTTTAATAAAATGAAAGTATGGACATGTATCAATTGGTCTTTTGCCCCCAGACACAAACTTAATAGGTTCAAGATTTGTAGTTTGTGGTTTGTTCTTAGGGAAAAATCCAATACCGGTTCTATCATCAGAATTGGTCTTGGAGTCAACAACAAAGTCAGTAAAACAATTTGAATTATTTTCAAACTTAGAAATTTTTTTTAAAACAGTTGTTGTCTTTGTTTTTGCTTCCTCCAGTTCTAATAATGTTCCTTTGTATTTCATTTCTAGGGTTTCATTAGTTTTAGTCAACTCTTTTAATTTTTGATCAAAAGTTTCAATTTCGGATTGATGAGACAGACACTGGTTAGTGTACTCTTCGGCATTCAACTTCACAATAAGACTTAGATCATCTAATTTCTTAGTCAGGTCTCTAACAGTCTTCTTCAGCCTGGTGCCTTTTTTGAGGATTTTAGCATACAAAGTATGAATATTTGGGAGGTCATCTATGTCTGAGTCGCTAAATGAAGTGTGTGTAGTGACCCCTAACGATTCAGTTTTAGTACTCATGCACCCATTTACATCGTCGTTATCGAGATCACTTTGACTCACACACACGGAACTAGAACTAGCAACATTTTCAGATAATAAAGCATCAAAACAGTATTCACACAAGCAGGAGTAGGAGCATCATTATCACACACAGGCATATCATCATTGTAAATGATCTTAGCATAAAAGGACATGCAAGGGTCAAGTACATTTGATGACTCAAGTTCCTCTTCATCAGAGTCACTTGAATCATTCCAAGTTTTACAGACATTGGCTCTATTGTGTGTGTTGGTTTTATTCAGATTAACTCTGCAATCGTGAGCAATGTGACCTAGTTTCCCACATCTAAAACATTCAATCTTTTTAAGGTCACTGCTGGGTCTGGAGTTTTTGTCCTTAGGATGTTTGTCAAGACCTCTCTCATGAGGTTTGGGATTAGACAGAGTAGGATAATTAGGCTTGCCTTGTTTAGTTGCCTGTTTGTTTCTAAATTTAACAATTTTCTTAAATTGTTTAGACATTAAGGCAATCTGATTATCTAGTTTGTCTATATCACACTCCTCATCAGAGTCAGAGTTGATCAAATTAGTCTCAAGTTTAGAAATCTTAGAGTCAAAACTCAAGTTAGAGTTGGGCTGTTTTCTGTGTGAATGATTTAATTGTTTCTTAAAGTCTAATTCCATTTCCACAGTCCTAAGTTTGCTACTGAGTAACTCAGGGGTAAGGTTTTGATCACTCATTTCCTCAATAGCATACCTCTTGCTGTCAAACTTTTGTGGTAATGATCTTAGAATTTTAGAGACAATTTCATTCCTATCATAAGTTATACCATTAGCATGCAACTTAGTAACTATATCAGTTAAGTTCATGTAAAAGTCATCAAAAGACTCAGAGTCAGACATAATTAAAGAGTTGTACTGCTGGATAAGCATTTGAGTTTTAACAGCTTTAACTCTCAAGTCTCCTTCATGAGCAGTGATTAATGTGTCCCAAGCTTCCTTAGAAGTGGCACAAGATGAGAGTTTCTTGAACTCATACTCATTAATAGACATAAAAATGCCATTCTTGCCTTTATTGTTATTTCGAGAAATAGTTTTCTCTTCTTGGGTAAACTCACTTAAGATTTTCTTTACCCTCTCATCACTTCCTTCAGTGGCTGGTTTAGTAGGATAAGTGTATCCATTTTCAATAATGTCCCAGACATCATCTCCTAAAGTCCCTTGGATGAAGGCAACCATTCTTACTTTCCAGTAAGCAAAGTTGTTTCCATCAAAGAGTGGAGGTCTGGACAGATTACCAAACCTTTCATTCTTCTCGTCCATATTTAGGTTTTTCAGAAAACGATTTCAGAAACACAAGATCTTTTTGAAAAAAATTTTACAGGGCTCTGATACCAATTGAAAAACGTCGCTAATGCCGTTTAATACAAGATTAAACTGTATAAGCAACTCCGAGATGTTTGTTGAAGAAACCCTTTTCTTTTGAAAATAAAAATGATAAACAACAAGATGTGTTTACAAAAACTTATGTACGAGAGTAATCAAGACTTTGTAATCAGTTTTTAAAACTAAGATAGTTTCAAAAATTCAACACACTATAGAATGAGATGAGGAGATGAAGATAATCTGAACACACAATTTTTAACGTGGTAAAACCTCTCCCAATAGAGGAAACATCCACGGTGACTTCTAAGTCACAAAAGTACAAAAATCCACTAACAACAAATAATAGTTACAAACAATACAACATACATGCACACAAATCAACCTATTCTAAGTTTAGGAATATACCCCACTTGGTGTCCTTCTAACTTCTTATAGATCTGATTGTTGATGATGTTCTTCCAGTTTGATAACTTCCTTTGCTTTAGCTTCCTTGCGTCGACTCAATAATCTTTGATCTTATTCACAACACTTCCAGTGTAGTAGTGTGTTAAGAGTTTGTGATGTGATTCCTATCAACATGCATGAACTCACACACACTTAGTTTAACAGACAGTCCTAGAAAATTACATATAAAGACTATATGCTGTGATTTTCTTTTCTTTCTTTCTTACAGAACTTGAAACCTTTTTGACCTTTAAATATAACCCAGATTCCACGGATATCTTGCTTCAAAATCGGTCAAGATCTTAATCAATCTCTGTTTTAAAAATATTTTTGAGATTGAAAATATCCAAGTGTGAATCCAACTAGGTCAAGGTTAAGTTTTATAAGAATAGAAACCATAAAACATTTTCTAAACTAAATCAGTAAGGATTTTCTTAAATCGAGAAAGAAACATGCAGATCTAGTGAAATATAACATGCAGAGTGTAGATCTACAATTTCTATGAAAAAGAAATACAAATCTTCACACGAATGTTTAAGTTGGTAATAAGATCATAGACTAAGAGGTTACAGCTTCAATATGAACAACCAAGTAACACCACTCTCTCTCAAACACTCAAGTTTGTGTTTGGGGTTGTGTGTATACGAAGGTTTGAATCAGAAATGAAGTGTTTAGGGTTAGGGTTAGGGTTAGGGTTAGGGTTTGGCTAACAGTTTTCCCTTTCTCTCTCTTCTCTCTTTTATTTTCTCTCTTCTCTCTCACTTCTCTCTTCTCTCTATTTTTTTCTCTCAGAAATGACGACTGCCAAAAGTCTTAAAATGTTGAGAAATAGAGGGCTTTTATAGGAGTGGAGGAAGGTTCTGGAGATTCGAAGGCAATCAAGGGCTGAGATCAAGTCTTCCTAATATTGACTTGATCTAAGGGTTATAAGAAGGCGGTGGTTAAGTCGAATGTGATTGGTTGACAGGATAGCACAAGGATAGGTTTAAAACACATGCAGGACATCGATAAGTTTTGATCCAATGATCAGCAATCCACCAGGCAACCCTCTCACATAACAAACACAAATAGATGCATCAGGAAGGTGACAAGTGTTGGCATGTGATAGGCTTACAAACGCGCGTCAAAATAAATACAGCCAGCACCCTGAAGTCTCTAGCGCATTTACATTCTACCCAAACAAACATTCTAATGAAAAATGAATTTTTCAAAATAGCAAATTAACCCCACAAATTTTATAATCACACTTTTATTAAAGAAAACATTATTTTAAAAATGTTTAAAAATTCCCAAAAAATATTAAGACAACATATTAAGGGGAATTAATCACACAATCAATTTTAAGCAATATATACACATGTATGCACTTCTAATTGTGTGTAGTGTGATTCAATTTATACCTTCTCGGATTATTGAAGAGGATTAGAGAGATAAATTCTGAGGCTCTTTGGATTCTAGGTTAGACAACCAATTTTGTCACTATTTCCAAATTAGTTGAGCACTTATACAATATAGACTTAAGCAAGTCAAAGGTATAAGGTGCTTCATATTCTTCGGAGAATTGATAAAATAAGTGGTGTCTGTCAAGTTCGTCAGGGAAAATCAGTACCGAGTAGATATAGTGAGCAATCCGTGCTCGAACATCTACTGGAGCGTTGATAAGATTTTCAAGAGCTTAAGATTGTGGCCAAGCATACGTCGGGACTGAATCTTGTACCTGTGGAAGTTAATAAATTGCCCGACCACCTATTCAGGCTAAATCAAAAAGTGATTATCATGAGACTGATTTATTTGGTTAAATAAAATATGGTATGCGGCTGCTCGACCACGTGCCGAGGGAAAAATTCATAGTATCGTATGAATGTAATGAATGATCCAATGATTTTTATGATAAAAATCCCACCAAGATAACTGTGACCGAGCATCCGTCGGGTCTAGGCTAAATAACCAATTAATCTCCTTTTGCTGAGATTGACTAATTGTAGTCGAATGATAATATTGAAAATTAAATGATCGAATAAATGATGCGAGTGCTCCATAAGTGTGCCCCACTATTTATGTGATCAAAATAATTTGTAATAAGATCGCATAAAAAGTGACAACTAAAATCGTTATAACAATTGTAATAAAGTCACATGGTCCCTCAAATGAAAAAAAAATTCAGAGAGAACCGAGCAGTGCAAAGATTGGTAAAATATATTCTGGATTTAGGACATAAAATTGGATTCATAATTTTTGCAAAATTATTCAAAGCCCAACCAAATAATAAGTTATGAGGTGGTTTTAAAAATTGTATCCTCGTAAAGCTTCATAAAGCTGGAAAGTAGGAGAACAAATAGAAAAAAAAATAATAAAGCAGGGGGCTTGACTTTAATAAAGACTTGGTTTTAATAAAGCAGGTCTGAAAATCCACGCGCCCCAAAAGGCTTCTACCCCTGTTCGAAATGCATGAAGCGTGTTGAATTGATGTTGCCCTCGTCTCTTTCGTCGACCAGCAGGGGCGGAGCCGATGACGCCGATGATCAGAAAATGTGATAAGAAACTTGGCGATGTGGGTTTCCTTGCGATATCACCTAGGTCGTAGTGTCGGTATAAAGAAATGAAAGTTGATCGGCATGGCTGAAGAGAAAACCAAAATAAAATTTTCGTTAGGTTACCGGTAGGTCACAGACAGGTCACCGACCATTGAGGGTTGCTCGACCAGGAAGGTTGCAGGTCGGATAATAATCGGAGGTGAGATGGGGGGGCTCGTTGATGCTCGATTGGCACTATATTAATTTTTTGAGGTCTTCTAATAAGGACCTGACATTGGGTTTTTTCTTTACTGTTATGAATCAAATCTGATGTCCGGATTGAAGTGAATCGAGATCCCGATGTTAGAGCCTCTTATATCTGTTTGTTGAATTAGAAATATGTTGGAGTCTACCACCTCCTAGAATAAATGCGTACTGGGATTCAAGAAATTGATGTAACCCATGCGATGCTTGGCATGAATAATCGTACTATCGCAACAAGCCCTATTTACAAGAACTCGTACAAAACTCAGATATTGTTAAATCGAGTGTTATGAAGATTCTAAATAAGACTTGGACACAGGTTTATGAATGTAAATATATTAGAATTGTGTTCTGATAAAAAAAATGCATAACTGTTCATGCTAGATTAAAGAAAGAAAACTTAACTTTTGATGATATTTTTTGTGTGCAAACCATTGCGTCGCAACGTAAATCTTCGTCTCATTAACAAGAAGAAAAGACCTTTTGTGTCGATTCCCACAGACGGCGCCAATTGTGGTGTCAAAAAATCTAAGATATGGGGGGTGCCCATGTACCTCGATGTATGCACAATAATAAATAAAAAAGAGACAAAGATTTATGTGGTTCGACCATGAATGCCCTACGTCCACGGGGCTGCGGTTGTGTTCCATTATAATGATGAGAGAATTTACATGAATGTGTTTCTCTAGCTTCTAAGCCCCCTTTCACAATGGGTGTTGCCCCCTTTATATAGAGTTAGGGGTTACATTAGGGTTACAAATATGGATGAGTCCTATATTCGTGGAGTTTGATTTGAATCAAATACTGCTCTTCAATCTTCTAGTCTATCAAGGACTCTGGTCATCCCTATCTTGTTGGAGCTTTTGTTGCTTGCCACGTGTCATGCTATTATGTAGGCATATTATTTGCCCCCACAATTTCTATATTTTTTTTAATCTTTTTTTCTTTTTGCAAGAATGTAAAGAATTTCATATTGAACACATAGCAATCTCAGCTCTGAAAGACTTTTCGTTGTTGCGCACTAAGTATTTGCTAAAATGTTAAAAAATTATTTTTTTTCTCTAAAAATCATACGATTGATGCAAACTTTTTCATTTTTGCGCACTGGGCTTATGAGAATTGCAATCGAAGTGATGAGGGTTCAGGCTTTGTGTTCTTAAGAATAAGTAAGTTTTCTTATTATATTTACTGCATTTAGATTGTTAATGTTTCCTATTAATGTTTTAGTAAAATTATAGATCAAATGTTGAGTTTTAATAAATTATTCTTTTTTTCTTTCTATTGTAAGCTATTTTAGGTTGCATGTCAGTTGTTTGGTAAAACACCCAAGTGAGTATTCTAATTGCTTCGCTTACATTGCATATTAAATGTGTGATAAGTTTTCATTTGCTCTATTTTAAACCTATATTTTATCATGTGTTTAATTTAAGGCAACTGAGTGTGATATCCAATCTTCATAATCTCCGCTTATTTTTTTATTGCAACTGATCGATTCACTGAGGTTCCATTTCTAAACTCAGATGTTCTGTTTGTAATGATCTTTCGTGAATTATTCCAAGTTTGAACGATCAAGTCGTGATCGTATTTTCAAAGTCTATGAGAATTTGAATATGATGATGGGTAGTTTTTAAATGGGACTCCTGAATTTCAAATTGATATTGAAACCTTAATTATGGTGATATGGATAAATCTTCCTTATCTCCCATTGCAATTCTTTGCAAAATCATGTTTGTTCTCTATTGGACATATTCTTGGAGTCCTATTAAATTTTGATGCCACAACTACTGCTTTATCTAGACTTAACATGGCTATGATATGTGTTTCTATGGATATTTTGAAATCATCCCCTTCTTGGATATAGATTAGATATGGGGATAATGGATTTTGGTAGAATTTGGAGCATGAATCCATCCTAAAATATTCTATACTTGCTTTAAATTATATCATGATCATTTGGACTGCATGACGATGAAAGATCAACCTAGAGTTTAAAAGAATTAAGGCAAAAAACTAATGGAAGTTTGGGGGAAAAAGGATACTAAATTAAAGTTAATGAAAATAATCAAAGTGGCTTTGTTAAGCATTATCTCAAAATGAATAAATTCCCTTATAAAGGTGACCGCTATTATAGAGGTTGATTTATGTCCAAATCATGTTCATTCCCCCTATTGATAACATTAAAATGTTAAATTCTGATGTGAATATCAGCACTGTTATTATCAATTTTATGAAGTATAGTGACTATCCATGATGTCCAACTGACAAATAAGTATTTGGTCTCTAGGATATTTTTATTAAGTGAATGCCTCTATCGTGAAGTTACTAATGGACTAGTTCAACTTAATTGAATATTAAATTTTGAATTCCCATATATGTCTCTATTGTATTGTACAACTACATTTTTCTAATGGTTCAATAGAATTGATCAAACTTTTTATCATACACTCATTTCTATTTTGTGTTTTAATTATGTTTCACTGAGTTTAAACTGGTATCCCACACTGAATAAATAAACAATTGTGATTTAAATAATTCATATATTTCTATGCCGTGATTATAAATTTGTTTTATGCTTACGTAGATTTCGAATTCTTCCTAAATCAGTTATTTGGAGGTTAGTAGTGGGGTGATGGGTGGTGATCTCTTATGTGTTAAAATCAATGATGATGGTTCAAATGGGGTAAAATTATTTTTATGATAACAATATGATTCAATTTTAGATGAAGACAACTTAGGCGTTGTGTATAGGCATAGACGGTCATAGTGCCTCAGCATCCCCATTGATTAGGTACTCGCCAGAATTACATGATTTTGGCTTCAAATACTCTAGTGCATTTAAAACTTCACCACTTCATAAGTCTGGAATTATGTTTTTTAAGTCTCTCAACCTCACTAACTGCAGATCATTAGTTTTCTTTAATAGAAACCTAACACATTTTAGCCACCATGTGATTGATCTATATGGATCAATAAGATTCAAACGATTTGAGTGTAGTATTTTGGAGGGTATAATTCATGACCACATCAAAATCAAAAACTTCCAAGTCAGGTAAAAAGGAGTCATTGGAAACAAGCTTCAAATCACCATAATCAATAACAAAAATATTAAAATAGCTAAACGGGGTAATGATTTTTGCTAGACTATGAATTTTGGGTTGACTTTTATGGAATGCAACTATAACTATTCCAATCAGGACAGACATGATATTATATTGGCTCGAAATAAGTAATATGTCTTACGTGAACCATTCATATCCCACAACCTAAGACTAGTTAATTACGTTATCTCTACTGTTAACTTCTCATCATAATATTTACAATGGACTCTAATAACTTCATCTACCTAAAAATGCCGGAATAATTCACTCTTGAATCTATTATTGGAGTTCATGTTCGTAGGCATGTTAGATTAGAGAATGAAGATGGTATAACATTAATATCATTTCCATATCCGCCCAAATCCAACACCCCTAGACCTTTCATCGCATAAAATATGAACCTCCTACTATAACAAAGTTGTTTTTCAATAGTAATATTTGAAGGTCCGGACTTTCCAAGCGATCAAGGAGTCTAGTTATTGCATTATTTATCAATGATATGCTGATTTATTGTTACAAATTATCAACGTATGGCCATTCCTTCAACTTGTCACCTCATCTTATAAAATAAATATAAGATATAATTGATATGGCCACATCACATACAATATAATGCATCTTAATGTATCGTTTTATCTCACTTGATAATAAAAAGCGAGAGTCTATATGGTAAAGGACACATGACTTTAATATATGTCTTGCTTCTTGCATAGTATCGACATTCTTAAATATTCTAACTCCCAGTCTCTATCTTACAAGATTTTCAATTAAGATGTTACAGTCCTCAGGAAAAAGGGAACAGAATAGGAAGAAAATCTTTTATTCCTCATTTCTTATGTAATCAAAGATCAACTTGAGACATTTATACATATCTTCATCATCCCCTTCAGTATTTTATGGAACCGATTTTTGAAGCGCATTGGCTGCATTTCCCTGTCGTTCTTGGGCTTCATACTTTAATGCCCGTCCGATAATAACAATAGTTATGAATAAATCATGACTTTATTTTAAGGTATTTCTCATATTTTAACTCATTAATATCAGTAGAACTCTCTTTGAGAAAATACCAAGATTCCAGTTCTAATAAAACACTAAGATATACAAACCAAATGAAACTATAAGAGGAATTAGTGATTTTTTTTCATTTAATATCCTTATTCTTTGAAGTCAGATACTTCAAAAATTTATGCTGGAAGTTATGAAGCTTGAGTGGTTCTCGATTTATATTTTATTTCGGTATGGTAATTTTGTGTTATATTAAGAGATCTTTGGACTCATTAGTCATACAAATTAAATGCGCAAGTATTAGGGCTCTAAGATATTTTGGATAAGTGAATGCCTCTCTAGTGAAGTGACTAATTAACTAGTTCTACTTAATCGAATATTAAATTTTGAATTCCCACCTGTCTCTATTCCATTATACAATTACATTTTGCAAATGCTTTTTGTAGAAATTATCAACTTTTTATCAGACTCTTATTTATATTTTGTATTATAGTTATGTTTCCTTAAGTTTAAACTACTAGTCCACACTGAATTAATAAACAATTGTGATTTACAAAATTCATTTATTGCTATGACCTGCGTATAAATTTCTTTTTGCTTCGTAGATTTCAGATTCCTAAATCAGTTATTTGGAGGTTGGTAATGGGGTAATAGGTGGTGATCTATTATGCATTAAACTTGATGTGATCGTTAAAAGGGGATAAAGTTATTTTCATGATAACGATGTGATTTTATTTTAGATGTAGACATCTCAGGCATGCTGTATAGGCATGGACTTTGGTTGTGCCTCAGCATCCATATTGATTAGGTACTCACTAGTATTGCACAATTCTACCTTCAAACACTTTAGCGCATTTATAACTCCACCACTTGATAAGTCTGGAGTTATAATTTTTTAGGTCTCTTAACCTCAGGAACACCAGATAGTTAGTTTACTTCAATAGAAACCCAACACGTTTTAGCCACCACGTGGTGGATCTATATGGATCAACGAGCTTCATACAGTTTGAGGTGTAATACTCTGGAGGAGATAATTTGTTACCAGAGGATTAGAATTGATGAGAGGCACGTACCAGGTTACATAACAAGGTTACTTCTCAATTTCATTTGCGATAGAAAATTCATTTATGCATAATGTATAATGTATAATGTCATTTCAAACATAAGAACTGGTATTGATTGCTCCAATCATTTTGGAAATTTTCACTTTTACCCGGAGGTTATACAAGTCAATGGCCTCCTCTGGCGCTATACCCTCCTCAATTTGAGAACTCCCCAGAGCTAGTTTGACACTACCCTCTGCTGTGATAGCATCATCAGCCATATCATCCATCTGATATAACCCGAGCTCCACTACTTTTGTTGCGTAAAAAGTATGCACACTAAAGTCACACTCACCACAACCACAAGCATACGAACAATGTTTGTTGTTATAAGTCACTGATTCTAATAGCCAATTGTTTGTGGATCATTTTTTAAACTAATAGTGAGTTTTAAATTTCATTGTTGTGATGTAAGGTTGCTTAACATACATTATGTAATGAATCTTTACTATGAGCTCATGCATATTACAATTTTTATATTTATTTATTTTTATTTTTATTTTAGGTTGTATTTGTTCCTGATTACAATGTCAGTGTTGTTAAATTTCTAAGGGAAGAGGTTAGAGAAGGCAACCTTTTCCTCTTTGGTTCTCAAGAGCATGAAATTACAAGTCTTTGGAAATAAAGTGCTGAGGGATAGGTATTCCTCCATGATTTGTCTCCTTATTATGTGGTTTGGGGTTGAAATTATCGACTCACTAATTAAAATGCCAACACAAATAGCCTGACAGGTCTTTCATTACATGACTTTATGCATAAATAAAGTGGATTCAATATTTTTTTTCTATCAATACAACTTATCATAATGTGAATGATGAATAAAACTTGATAAAAATAAATTTTCCCAATTAGACAAAATTAGAGGACTTGAGTGTTAACAAGAGGTGGCGAATATACAGAGCGCCCACCACTGGATATTCTTTTTTTATAGTCTTTAATCAATCACATAGGGCCCTTGTGACACCCCACCTAATAAAATATTGGGTGATCAATCATATATCGGATTAAAACCGGAATCTCATATAGTTCATTCTCAGCATCACTGTCGATAACCAATTTAATTACTAATAACTTATTAGGCTGGCGTCAAAATTTTATTTAACTAATCTTTTTAACCAAACCAACCAAGGAAACAATCACAACAGTTTATATACATCGAACTGAAATGAAATAAGATAACCAAACTCTCAGTATAACATATAATATAAGAAAATCGAAATGCCGCAAACTAAAATTCGGTAAAAGAATACATGAATATAGTTGGACCATCAGCCCGAATGTTTCTACAATACCTCATATCTAGATCACAAGGATAGAAGCGTCTAAAATAATCCGACTTGCATCCACAGCAGCTACAACAATGTCTGACTCAAAAGAATCATCATCCAGGCGTCCTTGTGTCTGGACACCAAAAATATATACATTTATAGCAAGAGAAGGAAAATAGAGAAACGGGTCAGAGCCCAATTTTTGAAAATATTTAGCAAGTGAATCAAATGCTATATTTTTAAAATATGAAATCTCTCATATTTAAACTAGTATTGCACTCTCATGAGATACACCTCACCCCTCCTCTAATAGTGCACACCTATCACATACATTTTAGACAACCCAGTTAAGCTACCCTGCGTAACTAATCTCTTTCACCCATCCTCTAAGTCCTCATAACTATCACCTACCCTGCGTGATATAATATAATGTATACCCTAAGCTATCACTTAAGCTTTAGTTGGTATGATCATCAAAGTGATTATATATATATATATATATATATATATATATATATATATATATATATACCGTTCATTTTCCAAAACTTTCACTAGTTTAAAATACCATTTTCACTTTAGTATATAATATCCCTTATATATATTTCTCACTTTAAAATCTGATTCACATTTGTATAAATCCGAATATAAATCTCCCGAAAGATTTATCAACTCTTATTCATTTTACACTTTACACAAGTCTAAGTTATATGATATCTCATTTTCATATACGAGCAATATACTATACGCAACAAGTATATTTATCCCTATATTACAATCATAAGTATAATAACCATCCCACCAAGCTATAACTCGAGGATGCAGTCTCAAAGTGCTATCATCATCTAGGTATGCTCAACTTAACTCAGGTAACAAGTCAGACTTACTCATGATCATGATAGGAAATAATAAACGGTGGAGGCGGTCATATTCCCTCCTGAAAGTGGAATCATTATCGCACCCATATGCGGGACGATATGACATGGGGATATACTCTCCCTGCCCCGCAAGCGAGGGGATTCAACCACATCACGCAACCTCCCTAGATAGCACTAGAGATATATGTATACATAAATATATCGTTTGCATACCAATATATTTATAACTAAATCATATATATATATATATATATATATATATATACTGTAACAACACCCATAAATACCCTGGCTATAATTGTCGAACTCTTATAGCGATGGCCAAAATATCCCGAATGTTCCCATTCGTAATAGTACATAAGTATTTACACACTTAAAATACTAAACCTATAAGCATTCTTTTACTTAAGATTTACTTACCTTAATCACTTTTACGGATTTATATATAATCCTGAATATACCAACTCGTAATACTTAAATAAGTATGCAAGCTACTTATCTTAATTCCATAGGTATCGCATCACCTATAATAATAGTCGTCAATAGACGTACCGGATAACCGCTGAATCCTCTTTAGCCCATATCCTAAATTCCATCCTAATCACATCCTAGGATTTACTCAAATGCAATCAGCCCATATTTATTCTAACCGCATAAATATATCTATACACACTTGCCAAAGACCTCTCTTGAATGTTACGCGTCCTAACCATTCATTAGGTCCTTATCCCGGATTGTACACTTAACTAATCCAAGGTTCTCTCTTTCAACCCAAGGTTTACTCACCCTAAATTCCATTATATAGGAGTCCTAATATCACGTCTACAATCCCCTACAATAATTTCCAATTTCTAATTTAATTTCCCCCTAAAATTAAGGATGAAAACTTTTAAAAATCTGACAGGGTCAAATCGATTCGCCTTGACCCCGAATCGATTCGTCCTGATCGAATCGATTCGAAAATGTTCTATTTCTTACTATGTAAGACCGAATCGATTCGGCTTTTCCGAATCGATTTGCCTTGCGAGAATCCAAAATCTGCTACGGGTTACCATCTTATCCAAAACCCAAAAATCATCCCAACCTCCATTTTCGTGGTTTCTAATCTCAGCCAACAACACTATAATTATCCTAACACTAATTTATAACTAACACATCAATTAATTTATGGGATAGAAAAATTTCTCTTGGATTTAAACCCTAAAACCAATTAAATTCTCTTTTATCTTTTCTTCCCATTTCTAACCATTTATACACGCCATTAACATGGGTTTAACACTAGAAGTCATCAAGAGTTAACAATACATCAATTTGTAAACTAAAAATCAATTTTCACAAATTTATTTCAAGGGTTTCAACCCAAAAATCGTATAGTTTACCAACTATAATATGAGATACACACACTCAATTGAACAAAGCAAGTAAACACTTGCCTCGTGGATAAAATCCGACGACCTCGAGTCGAATCCCGCAGAGTTTGGCCCGGAATCCCCTTTCTCTTCCTCTTTTTCCTAACTTTCTTCTCTTCGTCTTCTCTCTCTTTTCTTTGCTCTCTCTCTCTCTCTCTCTCTCTCATGCCTTATAAGAGATAAATAAGGGTTATCCCTTATAAAACCCAATTTTGACTCGTATACTCAATTATGAGTCCCTATTAGTCCAACTTTCCCCGGAACCTAAACACTACCCCCTGATACTTTATACTGATTATCTCGGCCATTCTGAAACCAATCGTTCACTCAAAATCTCCATCCGAGTCACTTAACTAAACTTCACTAGTCGAACCCAACGCTTTTGAACACGCGTTTTCTATAACATAAACTATCACTCGTCACTTAACCCAACTAAGACATGACATAAAAATATTTCGACTCATTTACTTAGTACCCAAAGTAAATGTAACACACGTTGGTAATTATCTAACACTCATAAATCCCAAATTACTATTCATTATAATTCCTCTAATTACCAAATTACGCCCACTTATGTAATTTAAATATCTATAAAAGTACGGGGTATTACAGCCCCGCACTGTTTGGTTATGAAAACTGTTTAGTTTGGTCATTAGGATAGCTTTGGTCGCTGCTTCTAGGTAATGTATTTTAAAGATATTTTCCATTGTAAGGTCATGGTTATTTTCTGTTCATAAGCGGATGTGGTCATCTTGTTGGATATGTAGTGTCTCATCTTTGTTGACTACAACAGAGACTGTCAATGTTCAACTTCCTAAGGATGAGAAGTAAGTACTGTAAAAGTAGGCATTTTCATGTGTTGAACCATATTAATCCATTTATCTTTATTTTTTTCTTCCTCATATATGATTTACTTTCGGTACCTCCTATTGCGTATGCTCTTAGATCACTATTTAAATTAACATGACTATGAAGAGATAGTGTTTAGTGATGGGTTATTTTGAATCTACTAGAAAATTCTTGCATATTCCAAGTAAAGACTTGAATTTTTAGGAAAATCCAAATAAACTGAAGAACTTACACAAGTGGGCGTGGCCTCCATGGCGGCAGCATTTAGCAGTAAAGTGATTAGAAGCTGGTGTTGCTTCCGAATAGTTGCAAAGATGGCTAATGCTTGTTGTTTTCGGAAGAGGCACTGCTACGTTGCAAAATCTAGGGCTCAATGAGACCCAAAGACATAAAACCCAATGTCAAACCAGAATAGGTCGAAAATGTGTGGCTTTTTATAGTTAGTTGCTTTTTAATTGATTTTGTCCCTAAAAATGTGTTTTTTATTTGTTAATGGACCTTTGACACTATAGGCTGGAAATTATATTCATAACAAGGATACCTTTTTTAGTGGTATTGTAATTAGATTCATCAACTATTGGCAGATTGCCTTCATAATTTTATCCCCGTGATAAGAAGTCTCTGTGTATGTGTAGGTAACTTATAATTGAACTCAAACAACAAGAGGTGGCACTTCATTCTTTAATGGCACATATTGCTACATTATCTACTCTAGCGGCACTTACACCTTTCAATAGTAAGTTTTGTTTCCCTTTATTTTCCATACATATATATACAAGTTTTACTTGTGAATTATGATAGATCAGAGATAATCTTAGAAAAGATTCTATAAAACTTAATTATGCATTAATTATGTATTGTCCATTTTCTACATTAATGTTATCACGACTATTATACATTTATGCAGGTTTTAGATAAACAAATGATGAACTATGGGGTCCTCATAGTACTGCATTAGTAGAGACTGTGTAGGGAATGAAAAAATTGTTCTTCCTAATTTTTGTATTTAATTCATTGATCTAACATTATTATTCCTTTATCAAGTATCTCATTGTTTATAGATAAATGATTTGGTTATCTTTTACATGGCTAATCTTTTGAGATGTTCTCTAGCTTTGAATGTCAAATGGTTATGAAGTCTATTTGTACAAAGTTGAGTGAAACGGGTCGGAACTGGCATTACGCCTAGAAGGTAGTACATTATTATTATCTTATTGTATCCTCCATATGGTCATTACCTTCTCTTTCTCTCTCTCAAATAGAAAAAAGTTCAATTTATAAGAGTGAACAAGACACCTCTAATGAATCATCAACCATTATGATCCTTCCCTAAAAATCTTCAAAATTATTCTAACTAGAGAGGTTTAAAATTATCCAACACAAGCCTGTCATCGTGTCTTGTTGGCTAATCCAATCACAGTTCCTCATCCTAATCCATAAATTCGATGCATCTTAAATAGTGTTATATAATAGTTGTCATAAAAGTTATATTTCCATTTAAATTACAACAAATTCCCTTTAACACCCTTCTTAGAGAATCAACAATCCCCTCTATTATAAACATGCCGTTAGAGGGTGAAAACTTAAACCAACACCCAAACAGTCCCGTAAGAGGCACGAACACTTCACACGACACTAATGTAACTCGTAGGAACTCATCGTGTGGTCATGTGACTCTTAATTTGAGAATACGATGGTAATTTTAAAATATCTAGATTAGACCTAAAACCATGCCCTTATAGGGTGAAAACCTAAGTCAATCCCTAAATGGACCTATAAGAGGCACGAACACCTCGCACGAGACTAATGTAACTTGTAGGAACTGACCCCGTAGTCACGGGACTCTCAGTTTGAAAATACAATGATAATTTGAAAATATATATATTAGACTTAAAAACATGTTGTTAGAGGGTGAAAGCCCAAACTAACCCCTAAACGGCCCCGTAAGAAGCACTAACACCTCCAACGGGATCAATGTAATAGGAACTAATCATGTAGTCACAGGATTCATGGTTTAAGAATATGACGTTAATTTAAAAATATCTAGACTTAGGCTTAAAAACATGTCGTTAGAGAGTGAAAGCCTAAACTAGCCCCCAAACGGTCCCGTAAGAAGCACAAATACCTCGCATGGGACCAATGTAACTGGTTGGAGCTGACCGTGTAGTCGTTGAACTCCCGATTAGAGAATATGACAATAATTAGAAAATATTTGGATTAGGCTTAAAAATAAGAGTGAAAATCCAAACAAGTCCCCAAACGGCCCCGTAAGAGGCATGAACACCTCGTATGGGATCAATGTAACTTTTAGAAAATGACCACATAGTCACAGGTCTCTATTTTGAGATGATAATTTGAAAATATTTAGATTATTCTTAAAAACATGTCGTTTGAGGATGAAAACTCAAACCAGTCCTCAAACGGCCCCGTAAGAGGGTCTAACACCTCGCATGGACTAATGTAACTCATAGGAGCTGACCAAGTAATCATAAGACTTTCGGTTTGAGAATATAATAATAATTGTAACTCGTATATGCAATTTTTCATCTTGAATAAGATTTTTTTTTTAAATTACTTGGTTACTAATATCATCTCTTTTGTGTATCCTATTATTTTGCATGATAACATTTTATCGTTAACTTTTATCCACGTAGAACATACGAAGAAGTCAATGGTTTACAACAAGGGATTATTAATTTAATGTCGCTGATATTCAGGATTCTAATTTTTTTGTGTCATGGTCATGCGGGCTTTTGTAGTTTTATTATTAACTTTTATGGTTGTGCAGGCTTTTGTCATTTTCTTGTTATATTTTATGACCGTGCGAGCTTTACATTACGTAGGTTTTAGATTTTAGAATGTCCAGAAAATAGAGAAAATTCTGCTCAATTTTTTTTGGTTTGTGAACTATTAAGACTTGTAATATTTTAAAGTTTGTATGTACATTAGTTTATAAAAAACGTGCGAGATTCGCAATTTGTGAATTTTCTTATTTTTAAATAATTAATTTTTTTCTTTGATCCAAAAATTTGGCACAGTTCAAAACAGTGCCAAAAGTGTATCAAAAAATTTTGGCACAATTTTGAACTGTGCCAAAAAGCGTACTAAAATATATCCTAGTTATTTTATGAACATTCAATAGAAAAGAAAATAATCATTGTTATCAAGGAAGTCTGGATGGATATTTCAATGGGCTTGCACAATGACAATGTATCCTAGTTATGTTATTTTTGTCATGACTCTATTGGTTTGTAGAATCATAAAAATTCTAGGCTTGTATGCATTGTTCTTGTTGTTTCCTTGAGTTCACTCTATCTTGTCATATGAGGCTATATTTAAGTTGAATAAAGTTTTGCAATCAAATAAGAACTCCATGAACATGTTTAAGTGATTGGGTCTTAATTATTTGTTTGTTAGTTCATACCCCTTCACTTCCGTTTACCATATGTTATTTAGACACATTTTTGCCACATGAGTGTGGAAACATTAATGTATTTTGTGTCGTATGTGGTGTTTATACCTATGTATATTTGCGTGTGAGTCACTGGTGTCTTTTGTGTGTGTGTGTTTGTATATATATATATATATATATATATATATATATATATATATATATATATACCGTATTTCTTTTATTTTTTAGTCTTTGCCTTGCTATCTAGTCCATGTATTATTCATGTTGAAATAGATATTCGTCTTGTTATTATTGATATCTCATGCTTATATTAGTTTATTCTATTTGGTATCATTTGTTTATAGCATCATAGTTGGTATTTATTAATCTTCGTGTTCGATTAGTTGTTTCTCATGCCATATTCTTTATTATTCTTGTCACTTTATTCACCAGTACATGATATACTTATTTTTCCATTATTCATATCCCTTGTTTCATTTAGGACGAGTATTTGATTTTAATTGGGGAGAAATGAGTTAATATATGTATTTTAATCTTTGTCTATTCCTGAACAAAAAGGGGGAGAAATGGTATCTAAACCTTTCGATTTGGGAGATCTATCCAGAGGGAGACGTCGCTCTCTTAAGTAGGTAATGTTAGACAAAGGGGGAGAATTTATTTGTGCACTTTATATTGTCATATTCTCTATGCGTTAAATGGTGTGTTTAAGTGCGCATGTTGTCATCTTAAGCAGCAATTTTAAAGAGGCAAAGCATTATATCTCACGTTTCTAGTCGAGCATCTGTATTTTTTATTTGGGGAGGGTTATGTCTTTTTAGCAGAGCTTGATGGCCCGTATGATTTTTATTTTGTGTTTTGTCCCAGGATAGCCAAAGGGGGTGATTTGTAAGGTCAAATTTCCAATCGAGTCTATTTGCAGTGTTGGCTTAACTCCAGACAAAACTAATTGAGTCATAGGATAGTAGTTTGTTATATCCTTTCAAGCATATGACGTTTGACTTGAAGACGTAGTGGCCAAGAGTTTGAAGATTACATCATTACCGATTTATGTGCCAAGTTTATACGTCATCAACATTTCATGCTTTCCAAGATCTCTAAAGGTATGAATGCATTAATATATATAGGGACTTGGAAATTTATTTTTTACTAAAATTATGTTGAAAATGATTTTATATTTTTTAAGAAAAATATTTTTTTCCTGATATGTCGTTCGAACGATATTTATTCTCATTCAAACGAGGTCATTCAAACGAGATATCAAACGAGCTTCTAACGAATTTCTTGCAATTTGTTCTATTTTTTCATTCAAACGAGACATCGCGCGAAATTTGTCTTTTTAACTCTGTTTTCTCATTAGTAGCTCGTTCGAACCAAGTCATTCAAATGACATTCAAAAGTCATTCGAATGACCTAGAGCTTTTTTCCCAGTTTCGTCAGATTTCTCTTTTAACTTCCCACTTCCCCACTATCTTTTTATCACCTTTAATATGTGTGGGAAACACAACTTTATAGAAGACTTTTGAGAGATTTTCTACCACTTTGGGAGAAAAAATATTTCATCCAAAAGTCCCATTTTTGTGTTGGTATTTTCATGGTTTAATTTCTACTAAAAACACAAGTTTAACCCCATAGTTTAGTATGATCCAAGTTTCTTAATATATTATGTTTTGATATCATCAAGTTGATATCGGATTTTATTCTCATACCAAAAAGAAGGTTTCCTACGGAGGAATCCGTGTTTGCCGTGATTTATGGTGTGCATATGGAGGAGAGGCTTTCATTTGTTTGACGATAGCTGAGCCCCATCGATGGAATTTGAGACTACGGTGGATTCTGGAGTTATCAACTACGCGGAGGTAGAAGAAAGAAGAAATGTCAAGGCTTGAAAGGGAGTTGAGTCGAGGAAGTAAGTATTTTGTCTTATTATATGTAAAATCATACCTAGTGGATTTGTTGGTTGGGTCATCCAAGGTTTTTCCCAATGTGGATTTTCCTCATGCATTGCGGTCTTGTGTTGTGATTGTTTATTTTATCCCACTAAAACACCTAGATGCATGCTTAGGAGTAAAAAGATAAAAATTGAATAAATCAAAACAATGGTGTAATTTTGGTGCCAATTTAATTTAGGTAAGTTTAATTTTATTTGATTCAAGTTACAATATTTAAATTGGCAAAATGTGTGCTTAAGTTTGTTTGGCACAATTTCTAACTTGAATTAATTTTATTTTAAAAGAAAATTTGTAATGCTTATTTTAGTTGAGCATAATTTTAATTTAGTGGAAATTAAAATTTGGGAACCTTAATTGTTAAATTTGGAAGAAATTTTAAGTTTGGTATATTGTGTGAACCATCTCATATTTAGGATTTTAAAATTGGGGTATCAAAGCATATACTCTAAGAAATCACATTCTCAGTTGCAACCCTTAACCATTTTGTCTTTCAGGTGACTAATAAGTGTTTACCCCTCTTTAAGATATTGAAGAAAGCCTTCGTTTAGTTTGAGGAGTGTGAAAAAGCTTTTCAAGAGTTGAAGGTGTATTTAGGGTCTCCAATGATGCTTTCTTAAATAATTCAATGAGAAAAATTATTTTTATACTTAGCCTTCTCAGAGTCGGCAGTCAGCGATCGTCTAAGATAATTATGGGGTTTAGAAGCCATCTTATTTCAATACCAAAGCCTTACAAGGGGTTAATCTGAACTACCCTAAGATGGAGAAGTTAGCATATGCACTCATACATGCCTCAAGAAAAATGAAGCCTTATTTTCAAGCGCATACAAAGGTGGTCCTTATCGACACTCCACTGGGGCAAGTCATTCATAAACTAGAGAAATTGGGTAGGCTTAGTCAGTAGAGCTAAGTAAGCTTGAAATCATTTATCAGTTGAGAAGAGCGATTAAGGGGAAGGCACTGGAAGATTTTTTGGTTGAGTTCACATGGGCTGCTAACGACGACGATGAGATTGAAGAAGAGGCTGACATCCCAACTTGTTCCCCCAGAGGATGTAATGGCTGAGAATGTCCAGGTTGATATTGTGGAATAAGATTTTTTGTTCAAGAATTTAGTTTTGGGTTAAAGTCCCTTTTAAAAATGGGGACCTCTTTGAAGCTTATTTATAGATGGATCATCTTGTGAGAGTGGCAGTGGTGCAGGGCTGATATTGTTGGCCCCAGATAGAACAGATATTGAATATGCTTTAAGGTTCTGCTTCAAGGGATCAAACTACTAGTCAAAGTATGAGGCCCTGATGGCAAAGCTCTGAATGTCGGTCATATGGTATCCACAGTGATTCGTAACTAATTGTTAATTAGATGTTGGAGGTCTACAAGGCGAAGGATGATAAAATGGCCACGTACTTGGATAGAGTAAGAAATATGTTGGAAAATTTTAGTGAATTAAAATTAAAAAGAATTCCAAGGTTGGAGAACAACCGAGTTGATGCTCTGGCTAGATTGACATCGGCATCTAGGAAAGAGATCAGGTGATCCGTACCTGTCGAAATCCTAGAAAGTCCGAGTATCAAAGAAGTCGAGAATTCCATGAATTTCTGTTTGAACTTGAATCTTGGGGATCCTTGGATAGACCCTATAATCAAATATATTAGGGATGAAAACTCCTAGAATCGAAGGCAAAAAGGAAGAAAATCAGATATCCAACATTGAATTTTACCATCATTGGTGACGTTCTATAAGAAAGAGGCTTCTAGGTCCTGCTGCTCCGATGCGTGCATCCATCAGAGATCGAGTATGTCCTCCGAGATGTGCACGAAGGGTCTTGTGAAAGCCATATTGGAGGTTTATTTTTCATCGAGAGGATCATCACTCGGGGATATTTTTGGTCGATACTTGCCAAAGACTCAGTAGAATACATAAAGAAATGCAACAAGTGCTAGAGATTGCTAGTATTCCACACTAACCTTATCACCCTCTCTCATATATAACAACACCTTAGATGTTTGTAGTATGAGGAATAGACCTGGTCCTCCCTCTTCCTCTGCCACCAGGAAACTATAGATATCTGATTGTAGCGATTGATTACTTTTTAAAGTGAGTGGAGGCTGAAGCGATGATAACTAGGACCAAAGTAAAGATGTTCAAGTTCATATGGATAAATATCATCTACCAGTATAGCCTGTCCAATATAATGATTTCAAATAATGGTAAGTAATTCAAGAACAAGTCGTTGGAAGCTTATTACACCCGGGTTGGCATTAAACAGTTCTTTCTGTGCCTGGCTCACCACAAGCCAATGGTCAGACCGAGGTCACCAATAGGACCATACTTGATGGGATAAAGAAGAACTTAGAGGACAGAAAAGGGAAGTGGATCGATGAGCTTCATGGAGTCCTATGGGCATATAGGACTACATAAATAATGCTGATGAGAGAGATATTAATTATATTAACCTATGAGTCTAAGGTGGTCATTTTGACAAAGATCGAATTCCTAAAACATAGAGTCCAAACTTATGACCTAGAGGACAACTTGGAAGAGAGGAGGTTGGATTTATATCTAATAGGAAAAATGTGAGAGGATGTTGCATTTAGACAGTCGGCTTATCAATATAGAGCAATAAGATTATAACAAGAGAGTGAAGTCTTGGCCTATACCCGTTGGAGACCTTGTCCTAAAGAAGGTTTGGCAGAAACCTAACAAGTTGCACCCAAATTGGCAAGGGCCCTATAGGGTGACAGAAGAGGTCGTGTCAGGGACATTCAGACTTGAAAATCTTGAGGGTGAACCCTTATCAAACCTATGGAATGTAGACCATCTAAAGATACATTATCAATATTTCTACTAGTGTCATTTTCGTAAAAGGCCGATGTATTGCTTAGTTCAGTGTACTATTTTTATCTCAATTTTATAGATGTATCGAGGAGTTATAATAAGATGCTATCGCGCAATTAAAAATTCAAGGTTTTATTTCGTACTTATTCTACTTTATCATCAATTCTTGCATGGTTTATATGACACCTAACTAAAGAACATCATTTTTGTGATGGATTATTTTATCACTCTTTCACGACAATACAAGAGTTTATCAGTAGTCTCGGCTCCTTCATACCCTCCTAATAACACCGAGAAGGGGGTCACCCTTGAACATTACTCATAGTGGTGACGAAAAAAAGAAAAAAAGTCATTGATTATGTAACATCATTTACTATGGCGAAGTGACTATAACTCTCTCTCTCTCTATCTATCTATCTATCTATATATCTATCTATCTATCTATCTATCTCAATGATACGAGAGTGTATTATGAGTCTCAACTCCTTCATACTCTCCTAATAATGCTTAGGGGGGAGGATCACCCTTAAACAACAAGAAAAGTGGTGAAGGAAAAAATAAAAAATCATTGAATTATGGTTGTGTAACATCACTTTTTATGGTGAATTGACTTATAACTCTCTATGTCTCTCGGCGATACGAGAGTGTGTGAGGATTCTCAACTCCTTCATACTCTCCCACTAATGTCTAGGGGGGAGGATCACCCTTAAACATCACATAAAGTGGTGAAGGCAAAATTAAAAACCATTGCATTATGGTTGTGTAGCATCATTTTTTATGGTGGTAGAAATTGAATATCAGGCCTAAACATCAACTAATAATTGGCGATAAAAGTGAACTCATAGAAAATAGTTGTGCAAAGAAAAATCAAAATTCCATTCATTCACTTTAGTGAATCAATTTTGTTAGTTAAAAGACGAGGTTAAAAATATTCAGAAGTATTGGATAATACAGATATGAGAGCATTACATAAACAAGGGCATTAAAGACCACAGTCGATCACCAATCAGAGAAATAATTCTCAATAATTACATTATAGGAATCGATAGGCACTCCAGGAATAGTAGGAGGATTTACAGAGTCCCCCTATTGATCATTCACATTATCGACCACAATGTCAGTTGTATCGCCCGCCTCATGTGTTATCATTGTGGTCTCATCAGCAGTACTTAGAGCTTCCCCTCGTCCTAAACTTAGTTTAGAGAAAGTATGATCTCACGGTCACTTAAGTGACTTTAGAAATTCACAAATTTGAGGGTCAGCTGATTCCAACTCTAGGTGAAGGTTCAACACTCAACGGCAAACATATTTTTCATCCTTGTCCAAGTATAAATGGCATAGTCAGCGAACTTTTTCGACCCTTTGAATGCCGAGACCGCCTTCTCAGTCGCCACCTTGAGCTCATCCTCTTTATTAGAGACCATCTTCTTCATCCCTAACACCCTCAAGTTGATGTCAGCCATCTTCTGTTGATGGTCCAATCTTTGGGTCTTCAGCACTCCTTGTGTTTATTCTCAAGCTATTTGGTATGATTCTGATGGTCCGTTTTAATGGTCTCAAGCCGCTTCTTCACATCACTATTTTTAGAGAGAACAAACTCGATGTGTTTAATCTTCTTGTTGGACTCCCTGGCCCATAGTTGCACATTTTGAAGTGCAATCATGGACTACAATATAAGAAAAAACATAAATTGGTGCGAAACGATACAACACTTTCAAATTATTGATTATTGAATGTAAATAACTATTACCTGAGTAGTCCGGTGGAATGAAAAGTCAATGACCTAAGAGGTATCTTGGTCATTAAAGTATTTATTGTCACATTCAGGGACAATCAAAGCAACAACATCTCGAGCCCTTTTTTTATTATCGAGCAGCTAGTCTGAGGTCATACTGAGCTGCATCAGTTGAGCAGCCGCAATATTGTCATCCAAAATGAGAATGGTCGAGTCCCTTATCATCTTAGATGGGGCGTATTTCCTCTTCTTCAGTTCCATAGGAGGGTTGGCATCAGTTTGCTCCTTATCTTTCCTCTTTTTTGAACCATTATTTTTTATGGCAAGATAAGACAGAATGTTGCCTAATAGAGGGGCTGCCATTTTTTGAACTTCGTCACTAGTACCTTTTGGATGACTTGCAAATACAACAAGAAATATGTCTCAACCAAATTAAAGTGGAAAATGACGACAATAAATTTAAGGATGATAATAAAGTTAAATTTAAATATCTCAGTAAGGGGGTTAATAACTAGCCTAATCTCGACTAATAGATCTGGTTCCATTAGATCCTCAAACAAAACAAACCCCTTATTTTTACCAAAGGTACGAATGTGATCAATATTCCTCCGGCCATCTATAGTGAGGTAGGGATCAAGCTTTACGACCATGGAAACCTTACCCCACCTTTGGAGGACCCTTGCCACGTTGTTGTTAGAAGGGATTTTGCTATCAAATCCCCAACCTTTGAATACAAAAAAGTACTAAGACTTCTAATTATGATTGGAAGTTTGGTTGATATAGATGAGTTTATTATTAGAATGCCTAGCCACAAAATGATAATAGGACGGCGCCAGTTTTTGGGTAGAAACCCTATAATAGGCCTTAAAGATCTGAACTGGAAGGTCGACCTTGTATGCCAACTTCTTAAGTTGAATTGCCCCAGGAAATATCCTCCTTGAGTTAGGGGTCAACTGTGCAAGGGAGATCCCAATACTAGAAAGGATGGCCTTAATACTTGGATGAATTGGAAATTTGAAGCCGACATTGAACATATGCTCATAGAATGCAACCTCCCCATCTACTTGGCAGCTAAAAGCTCTCTCGGTATTTGAGGGAACCCTCATCCTCATTAAATACTTCACTCTGTATATGTGGCTCCATAAAATTAGGTATACCTTGCGAACATCACTCGGGATAGTAGAGGCATAGGTGGTGTCAAGTACATCCTTATCTTCATCACAGTCATCCATATCCACAGGACCCTGGCCGCATGGATCTCGATTTGTAAACTCGTCCTCCAACATGGATGAGATTGGGATAGACATTGGTGGTATGTGGTATGACACTTCAACTCTTGGCTCCTCGTCATCGAAAGTCTTTATGACTTCGAACTCAAAGTCATTAGATTGGTTGATTGGTTTTGTGGGATGATCCCTAGTGATGGACTCAACCGTCCCACTCTCAACTCGATGAGAGCTAGGGATATAAATTTTTTTCTCAAAGGAGTCATCTCTCTCTTGGTTAGTATGAGGATGCCTAATATGTAAAGGGATACAACCCTTAGATGAGGGGGCGCAGAAAGAACTCCTAGACGAACCAACTGATAATGAGTCACAACTTATGCTAATGATAACTCTAGGCTTGGACAGAGCGGGGTAGGTTAGGATAATTGGAGGATGAACTACAGATAGAGGAACTGGGGTTATTGGAATTCTAGACTCTGCGTCGACTTTCCTTTTAGCCTCGGCCTCGATCTTATGAATATCCCTAAGTATGCATTATCTAAGGAGGGGGAACTTCTCTCCTAACTCGTATAATCTTTGGTACATCAAAAACATAAGTGGTGTTTGACTTGCATTGACCTAAAGATGTAAAAAATAAAACATAAACATGTTCAACTAAAAACTAGTCAAGAACAGCTAAGAAGGTCACCAGAGAACTCATCGAAAAAATGATTCAGCACCTAAAGTTCAACATTTCCTCCAAAATGTTCACCATGTGACCCAAAATCACCCAAATACTACCCAAAAACCTCCCTAAACAACCCCAGTGCGACCAGAGAGGGTGGATGAAAAATAAAAATTTGCTAGAATTAAAGAAAAACATAAATGATCAACAGAAATGGAGAAAATGAAGATCAAAAGGTAAGAAAAGAAGGTTACCTCGGGAAGAAAAATGCTTGGAACGAAGAAAGAGGAAAGAAGGTCACCTAAAACTATAGAATGGAGGAAAGAGAAATAAATGGAGCTCTGGTTTGCCTTGTGTAGCTTAAGCGAGAAAATGAGGGAAGAAGAAAGAGAAGATGAGATTTTTAGGTTTTAAACCGTATGATGATTTTACACAATTTCCAATGCATCATCGTTAGAGCATAACCACCCATGACACACATTTTCACCACTTCTTGGGCCACACGCCACACCACCCACAAGCTGACAGTGTACATTTTGGGAAATTGAAGCATCATTTCTATGAGAAACCTAAAATGACATCACTGACACTCCTCCAGCGCACTCACGTCACCAAGATAACCTCTGATGCTGAGGGGACATCTCATCGTAGGAGTTGAGATGACTTTAAACCTCAGCATCCCATATATAGTAAAATCTAAGTTCTATGGGTGATTGATATACATAAGTGTGACCTCATTCGGACGAGGCTCAGTCTAGCATCATGCCACCTCTCAGTGTAACTCTAACTCATCCTAATATGGGCCTACATCATAACACACAAAGTTAAATAGTCTCTGACTTTGAGACCCAATCAATAGAACATCTATGATCATTCGTGAAGGCTACTGCTATGCTCATGACCCAACGTCTCCAAGTCTCGGTTCTGCCAATGTGTCGGTCCCATACAATTGTAACAACCCGGATTTATAAATGGATATTTTTAAATAAAATTGGAATATTCGAGAAAAATAAAAATTTAGAAATTTAATGATTTTTTTAAATAAATATGTTGGTTAAGTTTGATGCAAAAATTCCAAGGAATGATTGTGACATGGTCATGGTTCATATAACGCGATTCTTGCCCGCGCGTGTCGCGTAGGACGCGAACTTGCGCGATTTTTGTAGGACTATTTGAGATGGATAAAAATATAGTGACTACATATTTGGGACCCTAAAAATACATATGAAAATACCATGGGGTCAAAAGTCAAAAAAATAAAATAAAATAAAATAAAATATTATTATTTTATTCAAAAAAATAAAAGTGCTCAGAAAATTCTGAAAATCACCATACCAACTAAAAATTTAATTTTGAGCAACTTTTCTTTCTTCGACATCTCCAAAAAAATCATTTAGTCCCGATTTAATCCACTTTTCAGTTTGGCCAGACCTCCTTTTTTAGGAGTGTTGAGGTAGGTGAGTTACATCTTGGTTTAATTCTCAACCATCCATTGTGTTACCACCTATTATAGCTTAACATCTGACCAAAATAATTGTGTTCTTGAACATTCAATGGATGAGATAATTCTGGGTTAAGCAAACGAATTAATTAATAGGTGATGGGGTATAAGTTGTATTAACCTTTGGAGTTGGAGTAAAGAAAAAGCCATCAGATTTTTGCCATCATTCCCACTCCCCTAAGCTCTCACAAACCAGTAGTAAGTTTGAAATTCGTGACCGCTCCTTGAGCCACCATAAACCGCCATTAAAACCACTTTCAAGCTCAACTTTGGAGGCTTAAACAAATTTGTCCCAAGTTGGTTTAAGAGGAGTTTTGTTCAATTTTTCAAGAGGAACTCGGATTTCTAGTCAATTTCTACATTTAATCTCAGGCATGTTTATCCTATTATTTTCCTTTAGTGTTATGTGTCTTGATTTTAGCCTCCTTTAAACTCATGTGTTATAAAATAAATTACGAACATAAAATCTTAAGAAATAAATATTGGGACTGTTTTGCATGAAAAATTAATGCTACTAAATACTAATAATTTTATTTTTCTTTGGGTTGTATTTGGTTAATTGGGTATGTTATGGGAATATGCATATAGAGGAGCCCTTAGAAATCAAATTTCGATGTTTCATGTAAAAATCCTAAATTAACTAAATTACCTGTCCTTGAAAAATAATTGCTAAGATGGAACTTGCGTGTAAGCATGATTCGAAAAAATCACAATATTTATGTGTTCTTAATTTTACTCTATTTAGATTAAAATCGTTTAATTGGGAATTTAGCGTTATTATGAAAATTGTTATAAATAGTTGATTGTGCCACTTATTTAACATTATAATTTTGAATTATCTCGGTAACGTTGGGTATTGTAGATAATTGGTTTTCACCCCTTATTATAGCACATTTGTTAGGTATGGGACTAGTAAGTGAGCCTTAGTTGCGATTTATGCTAATTAGGTATGGGACTAGTTAGTATGAGTTTATGTGGGTTATATAATTTGGGGTGGGTGCTAATTTTCTACATGATACCATTTTTACGATAACCTTCGATTGATATCTAGGTGGAGTAAAATTTTTATAATCATCCTTTACTTAGGATAGGACGAAATTGTATTTTGGGAACCTTAGTTGGGACTAAGGGGTAATTGGAGAATTTTCACATCGCTTTTAAGGGTGGGGGAAATTAATTTGAATAATGAGTTTGAGAAATTTTGGGAAATTAATACCACGGGACTAAAACGGGTATTAAAATTGGTGGCGACATTATGTGTTAGTGACCGACAATCTAAACGGGTCAGCTTGGGTGATTTATGTCGTGTCATGTGTGGAACCTTTTCACATCGAGAGGATCGTAGGATAAAAACGGATCAGACGGCGGACTTGACAAGGGGATGTGTGTGTGGGTGGAACCTTGTCATATCGCGAGGGCCGATAGTTAAAACGAGTCAGACGGCAGCTTTGACAAGGGGATGTGTATCTTGGTAAATTATCTTCACGGTTAAATTAATTAAATTTAACAATAGTTGCTAATGTGGGTTAATTAAAATAATATTGGTGTGACACATTTGAAAGAAAACCTTGCGGGTACTTAGAAATTTACTTTTGATGATTATTAAATTTCTTTTAATTAAAAGATTATAGTGTTACGGTCGATATATGTAGCATTATTGTCTGAGTTCAAGGACCCTAATTGAAAGGAGTAGCAGGTATTCATGCTCAGGGCTTTGGTTCTGACACGTGCGTTGACTAATATTTTTCAGGGATTTATTTGGAGTAGCAGAATAGGATTTATTGGAGATCTTTTTTGATGTGCAGATGGAGTTATTTTATTGCTTTCGTAGTTAGATTCTTCTCCTATTCCGTCATATCTATTATGAGAGTATATTTGAGTTTTATTGGGCCTTTCGGTTCCAAAGTTGTTCTAAGACTTCAACTGGACTTTATTTATTTAATAATTGAGATATTCGGAGATTGCTTGTGATGGATTTTATCACACATTGGTGTTAAATCAGTTGGATGTTCATGATATTTGGGATTGATTTAAATCATTTATCTTGTGGGTTAAAATTTTAGATGTCTCATATCTGTCACATGCTAAGGATGATATTTAATTTACTAACACCTGGCTTAATTTTGGTGGCGGTCGACGCCAGAATTTAGCGGGGTGTTATAGATGGTATCAGAGCATGGCCTTAGGTCTCATAAGTTATGATTCCGTTTAGCTTCTGCGTTGCTCATCTTTGATTTCCTTTCGATGATTTGTACTCTTAGTTTTTATGAGTCTAATGTTGGTTGCTCCTATCTTTTCAGGTCACGAACACCAAGAGAAATTGTAGTAAGAGAGAGGAGTCTGTTTCTAGTCATGTAGTTTAGGAGAGACAGAGGCAGATTATTCTGGATGCCAAGGCACCAGAGGCAATTGTGTGAGAGGCCACACCGATCGGTATTGAGATTGAGAGACAGAGAGGGGTGACGTTAGAACCCCAACAGCAAGGAGAACCAGTCTCAAATTGGGACAGAGTGAGGACCAGCTTTTTCAACGGGAATACTTTTACCTTTGCCGAAGGATCTGATCCCACGGCCGCTCACCAATGGAGAAGGGAGATGGAGCGACACTTGAGATTAGTGGAATGCAAGGAGGTGCAAAAGCAGATGTTAGCGACATTCAAGTTGTCGAGGAATGCCTTACAGTGGTGGGAGAGCACCACCACGCTAGAGGAACGAGATCATTTGAGTTATGATGAGTTTCAAATTAGGTTCAATAATAAGTACTTCTCGTATGCTATCAGGAGTACAAAGAAAAGAGAATTTCTTCAGTTGGACCAAGGTTCAAAATTAATTGTCGAGTATGAACAAGATTTCACCAATTTATCTATGTTTGTACCGGAGAAGGTAGACACTGAGAGGAAAAAGATGGAGTGCTCCTTCAAAGGGTTGTCCTGTACCATTAGGAAAATGGTTTTGGGAAATCCGGCATACGCCCAAGTAGTGGACGTTGAGATGTTACATTGGCAGGAGAAAATAAACTATCAAAAGAAATTGGGAAAAAGGCGAGAGATAGAGGATCTGGGAGGAGACAACAAGGGTCGCAATGATGAATCATGAAAGAGTCAGAGGCCGAACCAAGGAGAGCAGAACAATAATATTCATCGGGACAACCAGAGACAGGGTTGTCAAGGGGAGAAAAATTAGAATAGGAGTTCGGAGCCTTTTCAGGGTACTTGCTTCATTTGTGGGAAAGTCGGGCATAAAGAGAATAAGTGTTTCAAGAGAGAGGTTCATTAGGGTCAAGTTACTCAGGGCCAGCAAAGCCAATGGCCTCTAGCACCGGTAGCGCCCGGAGAGGGGGGAGTCTAAGCAGTACTGGCGGCGGTAGGTGTTTAGGGAGCGCCATCAGCACCGATAGCATCTGGTGCACAGGGAGTGGTGGCAGCACCAATCAATACTGGTTATGGGAGGTGCTACCTACTTCAGCCTCAAGAGGAGCAGGCGCCACAGGAACCACAACGTGGCAAAGTAGAGGACCGATACGTAAAATATTTTGTTACATGTTATATGTATAGTATTCATATTTTCACTTGGGTAGAATTAGGTGTATGGGTGCCTAATTATAGTACATTATGGTAGACTCGTGAACTTTGGTTTTTGGTGAGCACTTAGTTTTGTTGAATTTCGAGGACGAAATTTCTTGTTATTGGAGAAGTATGTAACAACACGGATTTTTAAATGGATATTTTTAAATAAAATTGAAATATTAGAGAAACATAAAAATTTAGAATTTAATGATTTTGATTAAATAAATATGTTGGTTAAGTTTGATGCAAAAATTCCAAGGAATAATTGTGACACCGTCATGGCTCATATAACGCGATTTTTACCCGCGCGTGTCGCGTAGGACGCGAACTTGCGCGATTTTTGTAGGACTATTTGAGATGGATAAAAATAGTGTGACTACATATTTGGGACTCTAAAACTACATATGAAAATACCATGGGGTCAAAAGTCAATAAATAAATAAATAAAATATTATTATTTTATTCAAAAAAATAAAAGTGCTCAGAAAATTATGAAAATCATCATACTAACTCAAAATTTAATTTTGAGCAACTTTCCCTCTTCAACATCTCTGAAAAAACTAATTAAAATCGATTTAGGCCATTTTTCGGTTCGATCAGACCTCCTTTTTGGGGGGTGTTGAGTTAGGGGAGTTACATCTTGGTTTAATTCTCAACCATCCATTCTGTTACCACCTAGTCTAGCCTAACATCTGACCAAAATGATTGTATTCTTGAACATTCAACGGAGGAGAGAATTTTGGGTTAAACAAATGAATTAATTAATGGGTGATGGGGGTATAAGTTGTATTAACCTTTGGAGTTAGAGAGAAGAGAAAGACATGAGATTTTTACCATCTCTCCCACTCCCTTAAGCTCTCACAAACCAGTTGTAAGTCCCAAATTCGTGACCACCCCTTGATCCACCAAAAATCACCATTAAAACCACTTTCAAGCTCAACTTTGGAGGCTTAAACAAATCTGTCCCAAGTTGGTTCATGAGGAGTTTTGTTCAATTTTTCAAGAGGAACTCGGATTTCTAGTCAATTTCTACATTTAATCACATGCATGTTTATCCTATTCTTTTCCTTTAGTGTCATGTGTCTTGATTTTATCCTCCATTAAACTCATGTGTTATAAATAAATTACGAACATAAAATCTTAAGAAATAAATATTGGGACTGTTTTGAATGAAAAATTAATGCTACCAAATACTAATAATTTTGTTGTTCTTTGGATTGTATTTGGGTAGTCGAATATGTTATGGGCATATGCATATAGTGGAGCCCTTAGAAATAAAATTTGGATGTGTCATGTAAAAATCCTAAATTAACTAAATTACTTGTGCTAGAAAAATAATAGCTAAGATGGAACTTGCGTGTAATCATGATTCGGAAAAATCACAATATTTATGTGTTCTTGATTTTTCTCTATTTGGATAAAAATCGTTTAATTGGGAATTTAGTGTTGTTATGAAAATTGTTATAAATAGTTGATTGTGCCACTTATGTAATATGATAATTTTGAATTATCTCAGGAACATTGGATATTGTAGGTAATTGGTTTTCACCCCTTGTTATAGCACACTTGTTAGGTATGGGACTAGTTAGTTGGCCTTAGTTGCGATTTGTGCTAATTAGGTATGGGACTAATTAGTATGAGTTTATGCGGGTTATATAATTTGGGGTGGGGAGCTAATTTTCTACATGATACCATTTTTATGATAACCTAGGATTGATGTCTAGGTGAAGTGAAATTTTTATAATCATCATTTACTTAGGATATGACAAAATTGTGTTTTGGGAAGCTTAGATGGGACTAAGGGGTAATTGGAGAATTTTCACATCACTTTTAAGGGTGGGGGAAATTAATTTGAATAATGAGTGTGAGAAATTTTGGGAAATTAATATTGCTGGGCTAAAATGGGTATTAAAATTGGTGGAGACATAATGTGTCAGTGACCGACAGTCTAAATGGGTCAGCTTGGGCGATTTATTTTGTGTCGTATATAGAACCTTGTCATATCGCGAAGATCGCAGGATAAAAACGGATCAGACGGCGGACTTGACAAAGGTACGTGTGTGTGGGTGGAACCTTGTCATATCGTGAGGGCCAATAGTTAAAATGGGTCAGATGGCAGCTTTGACAAGAGGATGTGTATCCTGGTAAATTATCTTCACGGTTAAATTAATTAAATTTAACAATAGTTGGGAATGTGGGTTAAATAAGATAATATTGGCGTGGCACATTTGAAAGAAACCTTGCGGGTACTTAAAAACTTACTTTTGATGATTATTAAATTTCTTTTAACTAAATTATTATATTGCTACGGTCGATATATGTAGCACTATTGTATGGGTTCAAGCACCCTAATTTAAAGGAGTAACCGGTATTTTTGCTCGGGGCTTCGGCTCTGACACATGCATTGATCAATATTTTTCAGGGATTTATTTGGAGTAGCTGCATAGGATTTATTGGAGATCTTTTTTGAGGTGCAGCTGGAGCTATTTTATTGCTTTCGTAGTTAGATTATTCTCCTATTCCGTCGTATTTACTATGAGACTATATTTGAGTTTTATTGGGCCTTTTGGTTCCAAAGTTGTTCTAAGACGTTAGCTGGACTTTATTTATTTAATAATTGAGTTATTCGGAGATTGCATGTGATGGATTTTGTCGCACATTGGTGTTAAATTAGTTGGATGTTCTTGATATTTTGGATTGATTTAAATCATTTATCGTGTGGATTAAAATTTTAGATGTCTCATATCTGTCACATGCTAAGGATGATATTTCATTTACTAACGCCCGACTTAATTTTGGTGGCGTCCAGCGGGGTGTTACAACAATGTCATCAATATGAGACCATTCCTGACATTTGGAGAACAAGCATCACTCTCGGCCTCACCCAAAAGGAAGGAAACCTCATTAGTCTTGTCCAGCTAAGACCTCACAGATCCGATATTAGTATTTCACATGGAACATGTGAACTGGGCATTGATGGGACATGTGGATAAAATCGTTATAGCACATCAGTCCCACATGAGGGGAATATTCGTTCATCATGATATACACATGCATAAGACAGACGACACTCTCTCATTTTCTCTCTTATCTCGTGTACATAGGTCGCATGCTTCGGGGTGATATTGCGCAACCCCCACACTATAGAAGGCTACTTCATCATTTTCACAAAGGGGAAAAATACAAAACCTTACTGTTAATCTGTTGAATTCTACTTGTATAGAGAGAAAGCTTGTAAAGATTCATTAATGGCGTCCAATGACCGTCGTTCATAATGGAATTATCACCTATTTGCACAGTCGGCGTAGGCCAAGGCTGAACCACTAAGACACTTATGTCTTACTTATCTCTTATCTCTTCTATTAGCTACATATATCTCTTATGATGTCACTCATATTTCCACCATTGTTAACACATATCTTGAAACTCGAGATGCTCATTGATTTGAAGTGGTGATTTCTCGTATCATCACATGTGAAAATAGAGTTTGGTCCTCTAAAAATACTCCCCAAAAGAGTCGCAACTGTGTCCAATCGGGTCAGATTCCTCCGACGAAGGCTGACCTCAAAATTAGGACGAAATGGAGAATCAGAGGAATCCCTCTCTCGCACGCGTGCGGGTAATTAGAGGATATGGGAGTCCAATTTTCACCACTCACGCAGATATATTCGAGGGTTGCCTTTGGTATAAATCAATTGTCATCAAAAGGGGATAAACACAAAGAAATGGAGTCACTAACATATTTTTCTCAAAACAGGCAAAAGAAATGTAGCTGTCCCAAGAGAATGATATCAAAAGACATACTGATGCATACGAAACCAAATGAATCAAGGGTTCGAGGATTAATTTATGAAATGGGAAGTTGTTAAGAACCCATATTGCTCTTTTGATCTCTCATGGGCTATGATAATATTCTTTTTTCTCCAAAACATGAAATATGTGTACATGTGTGCAATGTGAACAACGGGAAAAAGAAATCATTTGACCCACATCATGGGAAAGATCGGGTAGAATCATTCTAAGGATAGTGTAAAATAAATAACATAAAAATAAATTTCGTGTGAGTGTCCATCGAATCATAAGTCACTATGATGAAGTGAAAGTGTATGTCGAGAGGAACATGAATATGTAGGGGCTTGTGGATTCGCAAATACTAATAAATATAAGAAAGCGTAAAATGAGAAAAATAGGACTTGAATCCCATGATTGGCCCGGGACCTCTGCACCCACATAGTTCGATAACACATGAGGGTGGGGTTTAACCTATAAATCCAAATTTAGGACTTCCTTTAATGTACTTTTTAAAAAAATAGTGGACAAGTGTAGAAAGTGTGAAAAGAATGAAATCCTAATTTAGGTTTTATAAGAAAACCCTCTTTTTGGTGTTTTTATATTTTATGAAAATAATATTTATGTGTACTAAACAGTAAAAATGAGATTAATTTTGATGTGAGAATGAAATAAAGATATATCAAAAATGGAAATAAAAGTAAACAATAAATAATATTCAAGTGAGTTGTAAATGAATAAGGGTAGACCTTCTAGAGAACTTTAATTCTAATTTACAATGGTACAAGACTGATTTTAGTATGGCTATATGGTGGGGATGTAAGGATGGAAAATATAGTGGAAAGGGGAAGAGAATAATGTAAGGAAATGGAGAGACTGTATGCAAATATGGAATTTTGACGCACTGACTTCGAAGGGAATGTTATGATTTTAGAAGGGGACCCGTAGGTGTGAGGTCATGGCTTCCTTAAATAGTAAAATTTTAGGGTTTAGGGGGTGTCGATCATCATGGCCCCTGTCCTGCCTATCGGCATAGGCCACGCCTTTCTGGCCAAGGAAAGTATCTCTTGGGTTCCTATAGGGTGTCCAGAACGGACTTTTTTGAAAAAAATGGGAAACAAATTCAAACCATAAGTCTGAATCGTACATGATTGGGACTATTGGAAAGGGAATTCAAATCCCTACAATAATCCATTACGCCGCTCCAAGTTTTAAGAGTTGACCAAAGTCAAACGGTGCTTTAAAGCACCTGATAGTCTCTAAACGGGGTTTTTTTTTAGTAAAAAGGTTCGTTCGTGAAAACTATGAGGCTGATTCATGCACGGTATGGATCATTGGAAAGGAGATTCAGCGCCTACAATATTTCATTGAGATTCACTCAGTTTAAAGAGCTAATGAAAGCCAAATTTGGCCCAGGAGCACCCAGTGACCCCTAGAACAAGTCTCAAAGTAAAAAGGCACGTGCATGCGAACTATAAGGTCGATTCGCACAGAGTATGAACCTTAAAAATAGGATTTAGAGTCCAATAAGATTTCATTGATCTTCACTTAGGTTGAAGACTTGAGTGAAGTCAAATGGGTTCCAAAAGCACCCGGTGGCCTCTAGATCGGGCCTCGAAGTAAAAAAGCACGTTCACGCGAATCGTGAGGCCGATTCGTGCATGGTATGGACCGCTGGAAATGGGATTTAGACCCCTATGATATTTCAAGAAACTTCACTCAGGTTGAATAGTTTATCGAAGTCAAATGGGGTCTGAAAGCGCCTGATGGACTCTAGATCAAGTCTCTGAGTAAAAAGGTTCGTTCGTGTGAAGCGTGGGGCCAATTCGCACACGGTATGATCTACCCAAATGTATGGTAAATGGAAGTTCTATAAACGAATGAGTAGAATCGGGATCAATAAGCACAAATTATTTTTTATCCATGATAGAAAATGTACTTTTTACTACCTCTAAAGTAGCTTGAGAGTCTTATAGAGTCATAGAAAATACTCTTCCCGGAACCTTAGAATTACTAGCTTATCCTCTATCTCCTCCTATCCCTGTGCCTCCAAGTGATGACCCTATACTAGAAGTAGTTGTTTGAGTCCCTCCTATTAGCATAGGATATTTTATTTTGGTATGACAAATTTGATGACACTAATAACACTATAACCCCTTTAACTTGGGACAATCCGAACGGATGTGGCCCTTAGATTTATAAAAATAGCATATAATAGGTTTAGATTGCCCACTCGCACTCATCAACTTTCTATTATGTTGGCACATCAACCGTGCATGCCTAGAATTTCCTGATGTCCTACCTTGGACATAATTCCCAGTCCCTCTACCTCTGTGAAATATTTTGACTCTCCTGTTTTGAGTATTCTATATTACCTTTCTTTTTCTTATATGGATTAAATAGAATCCTTTGTTCCCTATTCGTTATTGCATCATTAATATCTCCTTCAAACATCATAGCTTTGTTAATTAAATAAGTGTAATCTATGATTTCAAGTGCAGTGAATCTAAACTTAATAACCAAATCTAGTCCATCCTAAAATCTGGTACATTTGTCCTCCTCATCATGTAAGAAATGCAATGAAAATTGAGAGAAAGATATAAATTTAGTTTTATACTCCATAACTGACATAGTCCTTTAAGTTAGTAATAAAAAATCTCTCTCCTTTTGCTTTCAATACATGCGAGGAAAATACTTTTTATATCAGGTTTTAATAAAGTAATCCTAAGTGATTACCTCACCTCCACCCCGAGTAAGAAATATTTTTTTGGAAAACTTCCACCAATATTTATCTTCACCTTTTAACATACAAGAAGCCAAAATGAACTTTTTCACATAATGTATATTCATCACCCCAAATATAGTTTTTTTGTCTCTAACCCAAGCCTTAACTTCTAAAGGATCTATAGAACCTAAAAATCCTAGGGGGTTCAGTTTGATAAGCTTCTCATATAGAGTATTCTTCTTCTCCCATTGTATTTCCCTTTCTGTTTTGGCCAAAGTCTACTCCCCCAAGTACTTGGCTTGTTGTTCATCTATTTTCACCATAAACCTGTTTTGTTGGTCTGCCATTAACGTCATGGCACGAGCCATTCTCTACATATCTGAAACTTGTTTAGGTTCCCCTTCTACATTATTTTGATTTTGTTCATTCACCTCAGTTACAATTGTTGTGTTGAAAGACCCCCCCACCCACCCCACCCCAACCCTCTCAAGAATATTTGTTCCTTCTATATCTTACTATTTGTAATAAACCACAATTATAAAAACATGGATATAACATTTATTTCTAACATAATGGTTTGTATCTTTAATAGTCGACATAAATGACTTACGACACGCTATTTTTGCAATTGCCACATCTAGACTCTAACTCCAGAATATATGAGCATTAAGCACAGATACCAAGTTGTCACACCCTTTCCGTACTAGCATAAAGATAACTAAATAATTCACAAAACAAATTTATTTTTTTCAAATTTAAGATAACTTCAAGGTTTAAATGCGGAATACTAAAAATCCAATCGTTTTAAGGAGACATAATTTAAATAAAACTCTATAACAAACTAACTTAATTACAACTATTACATTATTGAAAAACTAATGAACCCTGTAACTATTCACCAAGCACCATAGACCTGGCAGTGGCAGCTCCAAAACTTGAAAAGGTTAACATATAAATCCTGAGTTTAAAAACTCAGTGAATGTACTACATCTTTATATTGTAAAAAATAATATTTAAATATCTCCATCTCTGTGCCAATTTAGACCATACACATATCCGGAGTTTAATAAGCCGCCCATCTCTCGCATGTGGACATTAAACATGTCCATAGGTTTTAATAACCTAATATCTCTTAAATTGCATAGTAGCCCAACATACCTTGACTTTTATAAAGCCGTAACATACCAATATCTCTTGACTTTTAATAATCCATAACAACCCAACATCCTTTGACTTTTGATAAGCCATAACATCTCCATATAATACATACATATCATATCAACAATTAACTAAGTAAGTACACTCACGTCAAATATGTGTTACATATTCTTTCCCTTGTCAGCCTCAATTATAGTCACCAATGATGTGTCCGAACCTAACAACCCTACACAATCAATATCTTATAAAATATGAGTAACTTTCATAAACTTACTAATTTAACTAAAGCATATCACCCATTCATATGTTTCCCCACATTTATAGTCAACTATAATGCTCACAATCATTTCATTTAAGCATTATTAAATAACAAAACTTTATATTGCTACAGTAATACTAATCCATCCAAACAAGAGGTTAATACGTCACTAATTAATTTAAATCTTACACGAATCATGATTAACTAATAGTTAATCAAATTCATACAGAAAGTCATACCAATATACTCTATAAATTGAGTACAACACTTTAGTTCTTGTCAACATATCAAATTCTAAATAAATAACACGTTAAAAATAATATTTGTTTAATATAGGTCTTAACGGGTGACATATCAAAATAATGAAAAAATATTAAATTACATAATCGTGTCCCTCTTGTATAATAACACAACTTTTGTTTTAAGAGTCATATTTAATCTTACTTTGATAGTCATATAAAGCATGCACAAGTTAACATGGGCCATAAAATGCACTAACACGAAATAAACCCAAAATAACAATTTAAGTGGATAGAAATGATATGCACAACTCAATAAACAATTGTAATTAAGTAAGCATTACTTCTTAATTAATCTAGATTTTGTAGAATTTTTAATTTGTAAAAAACCTAACTTTATCCAATTTCCTTCATACTTTCTCTCTCTCTCTCTCTCTCTCTAACCTTATCATCCGTAAGAACATACATATACAGTAATAAAAGAAACTAATTTAGCTCATTTTCACTTTCAATACGATTTTCTTCATTTAGGCATAATTACATATAACGCTTTTACTTTATGTTATTATTAATAACATATTAAAATTAATTATTTCCGCACTTTTTAACATACCTCTCACATATATTTAATTGAGGAATTTAAAATTACAAAATAAACCATCATAATTATGAGGTACAAACCGTAATAGCCCAAATATTTACGACCTAGACAGGCCTAAACTAGAAATACATAGTGTAATTCTGAATCAGGATTAATGTCACATGGGATAAACATGGAAAGCTTAATCCTGTTATCCATAATCTCAAAAAAGATTAACATGGATCAGTAAATGAGCCAATCATCTGTTGGGAGAGTTTGAACGTAATTAAACCATTTATATCATTATAAATAAGTCCCTTACCACGGGGCAAGGGGGTATGTAATTCTTTGTTAAGAAACTTCAAAAGAATTAATATACATAGAAAAATACGTCGTGGACATAGGCAGTTGTCGAACGACGTAAATCCTTTGTTTTGTCATATTTTTTTACTCCTTGATTGTTTCCCTAATTCTTAGAATCATTAATTGTATTTATTTGAACTCATAATTGACGTCGTCTGTGGGAAACTATTCTTTTACCTACGCAAAGCAAAACAAGTGAGTTAAGCAATGTCTCACCTTCACAATACACCTATTATAGGTGATCTGTGATCCGGACTCTCAGTACATAGGGTCAGATCTGAGATCCAATGGGACATAAATCAGGCTGTAAACCATCCACAATTTTGACTACAAGAGCAATGTTTTGAGCCGAGAAATGAGCAACCTAGATAAACGCTGATCTCGCGGATGGTCAACACCTATGAAGAATGAATCCATCAGTATGAGGAAACAACGCACCTCCAGTGGAGGAAAATGCACACCTCCAACAACGTCTGGAAACAATAGAGCAATATCTCCGTGGGGATAACTGCAAACTTCGTGGTCGGACTCCTAGTCCTTAGGAGAGCAAAACTCACCATCGAAGAAGGATTTTGCACCACAAATACGATCACTTAGAGCATGAAAATCATATGGCAAGGCGAAACTAAGATGAAGGACGTCATAAGCACGATATACGAAGTCTGGTCTAAGAGAAATAGATCAGCACCCTATTAATCGCGAGGCTAGATCAAATAAGGAACTGGAAAGGAGGGCACTCATCACTCAGGTTTAGTCCCCCATTTCAAGGGCGATTGAGAAGGAAGAGCCCCATAAATAATCCCAAGGTTCAAGATATATGATGGAAAGATTGATCCCATCGATCACGTAAGTCAATAAAGTCAAATGATGACCCCGTGAAACCATAATGACACCCTCATATGTCATATATTCCAATCCAGCCTAAGTGATGTTGCCCAAAAGTGGTTAGAAACGTTGCCTCACAGGTCGACAAGAAATTTAAGACACTCGCAAAGGCCTTCAGAGCTCGTTTTATAACATGCAGTATACACCCAAAGAGGATGGATTCTCTCCTCACCATGATCAAGAAACCCTAGGAGACTTTACGATATTATGCCAGGCACTGCTGAGAAACTTTTAATGAGGTTGAAGATTGCTCAGAGTAGGTTTTTGTAGCATCATTCAAAATAGACCTACCCTACAACTCCATGTTGCACCAGTCCCTCACCATGAAGGATGCAAACACCATCGATGATGTAATACCCTATTCCAATAATTCAATTAAATCATATATAAATTATTCTAAGGAGGAGTTAATGATGATTATGAGAGAAATGTGGGTCAAAAATTAAATAGATAAAATAATGGAAAAGGTTTCGTTCGAATTACAGGAGGGGGTTATTAGAAGCGTTGTTGGATATCACGAGAAGCAGGGTTCAAATGAATTTCAAACGATATGTTTCTATATAACAGTGGAACGTTGTGTGAAGGCCGCATGAAGCCAAACTTCAAACGAAATGGAGATGTCATTCGAGCGAGGTGGTCTTATCATTCGAATGACGTAGATAAAAAAAATATTTAATCAGATTTCCCTTGTGCACTGTCACATTTTTTATCACTAAATCGTTAAGATATCAAACCCGAATTAGCCCAGATTGGGCAAATCGGGAATTTAGGTTTGGGGAGGATTTTTTAAGGGTGTGTTGTGACATTTGTTAGTAGAAAAATGGAATAAGAAAGATAGAGGGAGATGGGTGGCCTTCCACCCATTCGCACCACAAACCATCATTCCTCCACCATACATCAACCTTGAAACACCATTTTCATTATGTATTCCAACATGTTTGAAGTGTTTACACCCATTTCCACCATTGTTGAGGGAGAGCTACGAATTTTGGAAGAAGTGTTGGGGATTTTGGAGAAGATGGTGAGAGCTTCCATGGAATTTGAAGTGGGTCTTGCTTGGAAGATGCACATTTGGAGAATTTTTTTAGGATACTTTGGTAACCTCTTGAGGCCACCTTTGGAGGTGGGTTTACTCCTCTTGTACCAACATTTCCACCACCATTGAAGCCTTTAGAGGTGGGAAAACCTTACTCTTAGTATTAAGATTCTATTTTGCATATTTATAGTCTTGTAGTTAGACTACATGAGTAGGTGCATTTCATTAAATGATAAAATTGATGTGTAGCACTTAAAAAAAAAATTATGAAATAAAAATGTTGGTAAAATGTTATTTTTAAAAAATAAATAATGAATAAATATTTCAAAGTTTTGAAATATTAAAAGTTGGTATTTTATGAAAATGGTGTATTTTCTAAAAAGATTGATGTTAAACATTTTATGAAATAATATGTTTGAAAATATTGATTTATTTTGGTAAACATTGGTAAAATAATGTTTCTTGAAAATTGAGGGTTTTATGAAAATGGACATTTGTTTATTTTGAAAAAATTAAATGTCTTTTATGCCTTGAAAGTATATTTTGCAAGTATGATGAATTTCTAAAGGGAAATGTATGTTTAACCCTTTTAATGGAATTTTAAGGTTTTAAATCTATCCTCCCATGCATATAAGCTTGTAGTATTTGGATGATGAATGTATAAACAAGTTTAAAGGAGATTTTGTTCCTTCTAAACATGAAATAAGAAAATTAGAAATTATTATCTTCAAAGTAAGTGAAAAGGGGTTAAAATTGTAATAAGTACAAAGTTGCAAGACTACATGTGTTGATAAAAGTAAATGGTATTTTCTTATAAAAGTAGTCTTTAAGTGTAATTAGATTACTTGAATAAATAAGGTAAATAATGTCTAGTTTGGAAAAATGGTTAGTAATGACGTTGGATAAGTGTTAATGGTTAAACATTGGGAAGTTGGCGTATAACCTAAGAATGTTGTAAAAGATTAACACTTATGAAATTGTAATGGTAATAATGAAATGAAGATGTTTCCAATTAATAATAATATTACTACAAGATTAAAGAGGGTGTTAAGGTAATAAAACTCTTAAGAAGTTAGTATGGTTAACTTGATGGGGTTTTGGGAAAATTAACACGTGTGGAAATAGAGTAAAATATGAGTTTGGAATAAAAATCAAGGTTAAAGTGTAAAGGACGTGAAATGGTAAATTTTAAAGTGTAACACAAGCTGGGGTGAAACCCCGGGTTTTGTCTTCAGCGGGGTAAAAGGAAAGGTGGAATAATGTGGACATTTGTAAAATGTTAAAACACATTAAAAAGAAATTGGGATGACACCAAGAAAACTAAGGAGGGCTCAGAGCTCTGGGGAGAAATACCTAAAACAGCTGGCCAGAGCATATGGTGCGCATATCCAGCGGTGTGGATCCCATTGAAGTATGCAATATTTCAAAGACTCCGAGAACAGATAAAGAAATAAGGAACATGTCAAGAAATGGGTTGTGCGGTGAAATGTGTAATATAACCTAACATGCATGAATTAATGAATATTCTGGTAAAGGTTACCTGGACAAGTAAATGCGTAACTGATTAATGTCCATAAGGTGAGAATTAAGGCAAAGTATGTGGGTAAATGGGTGGTTAAGCAACCTAAGTTGTTAAACCCATAATTATGACAAGAATGTGTTGTAAAAGGTTTTCAAAGGGTAAATATGTATTTTCTAACACGGTGAATGCATGTGTTGAATGGTGGTTTTCAACGAAAATACTAATATGCATTGGATAAAATAAAAAGGGTGATTTCAGTAAAGAAATGGTTTTTAATCAAATCAAGTGTAGTGGTTTCAAGTATTGAACCGTGTGCATTAAATAAAGCGAGAAATGCTAAAATGAGGAAAAGAAAGTCTTTATAAGATTATGGTAAATTAATCTGGATGAATAAGGTTTTTGGAAGGAAAATTGTACATGCATTAAGTATAAGTATATGTATTTGTATATATGTATGAAAGGTAGTTGCATGTGCATGTAGGCATAGCATGTTTGTTTTCCCTTTTTGTCATTCAATTCTATATTGCATTTGTATATTTATCACTGAGCATTTGGCTCAAACCCTGGCTTTTTTATGGCAAGTTGGGAACGGTTTCGTATTTTGAGAGTGTTATACCGGTAAGTACTTTCTCTATTTTTACTTTAGTAGGTCTTTAGGCTTGGACTTCGGGGTGTTCCCTATGGGTCCCTCACGTAGTTTAATTTGAAATTTGGAACTGTATGCTAATAAGTGAAATGTTAATTAAAATAAAACTGGACTAGCAATATTATATAGGTTTTTTTATTTCACTTCACACCTAACGCTCAGGTCGGAGTGGGTTAACTACAGGTAACCCATAAACTTGAGTCGAGGTGTTATAAATGGTGTCAAAGCTCTAGGTTCAAAGTTCCTTTCGGGAGTGATGTGGTGACTTCAGTATTGGATCTTTCAACATCGGTGTTGGTTTTGTTCGATCAAGCTAGTTTGGTAAAGGTTTAGTTTGTGTCCTCGACGGTAAAGTTAAATAGGTTAGCATGAAAAGTAAGTTAGCGCCAAGTGGCACGCAATCAAGTTATAATAATTATTTATCCCTTCTATGCTTCTTATTAGAATTGTAGTAATTTACGGGTGTCCATGTAAGCCAACAGTGGTGACACCGTGGTTATTAATTTGAGGTTCTTGTGTTAAAATCTTTGTGACATAGAATTATTTGATATGTGGTTAGAGTGGAATGACGCCCATTAGGCAGGTGGCACGAGTGCATATAGTTAACGGTAGAGGTTGATGGTTAGGGTGTAATGACTGGGTACAAATGATTGGTGATTAAAAGGTGTATAACCCTTAGGTACGGTACTTACAAATAGTTAATGTCGGTGATGTAATTAGGCAAATTCAATCCTTGGGGTTATATCGCAATTGATGGTAGTCCGGTGAACATATGAAGTCATAGAGGCTAATAATGGCAACGCCGTGATCTTTTGTGTGAGATGTATTGTGTGATAACTTTGATGATGAGATTAGCCTTGGCAGTGGCAACAGTGAGTAATGTCCTTGGTGACCTAGTTGTAACGGTTGTGTATTTCAAGTATGGAGACTAGATGACTGAGTGGCATTCATAAATATTGATCATGTGGTGAGAAATTATTTGAGTTCCTTGGTTTAGAACTTGGGTTTAGTGTATTATAATGTGGTATTGATGAATACGATCCCGTATGTCATATGTGGCGTGGGCCAAGGTATTTACAGTCAATACATGACGTCTATATCCTACCAATATCTATATAGTCATGTTGACTTGTAGGTTAGCACATGGTAGTGAGGCAATGTATTCATAGTTGAACATTTATTGAGGATTAGGTGAGGCATACTTTGAGGTTTATAGGTTTTAGGCGACGTCTTGTACCCTGCCATAATCCGTAGTGGCGTAGGTTATGGTTAATACCTGGCTTATAGTCATAGTCGTTTGGAAGAAAGACGAGATTATTATCAAAGCGTAGAGACTCATTTTAACCGCCGAGGAAATGGCAAGGTGCGAGGTAATCCTAATGTGAGAATAGTTCATAGGCATTTTGAGGTGCCCATAGGATAAGTTGTGTGTGGCATCATTGAGGATAAACACTGAATATTGTGACGCCTTGAGGTGCTTGATGGCTAAAGTGCACTATAGGTAGAAGCCCATAAACTATTGTCTTTTCGAGCATCAAGTAATCGTGATATGGGTATTGAAAGTCTTGTAGAGCATATCTAAAGGTATATATGATGAGTTCTTATTGGGTCTTGAGGATAGTTACATAAAATGTGTTTAGTCCTTAGTAGACCAGTCAGTCCAGTATGAAGGAGCATTAGCAGCCTAATGATGATTGGGTTCAGGTGATGATCCCGGATTACTTATCGTGTAGCGTACGTGGCGAGTGTGGCTTCCCAAATCGACACATATGGGTAGTATAATCCCAAAAGTAGGCTGATAGTTTGTGTCATTTTAGGAGTGATACTCAGATGTCATGGACTAATTAATATTTGTGTGGTGATACTCAGTTTTGGTATGTACTAGGAAATGTATCCAAGACTTAGAGTGATGACACCATGCGGAGACTTGAAAATGGCGACCAAGGTGGGATAACATCAAAACATGATTATTATATCGGCATGTGTCGATGGTATATGCTAAGATAGCCTTAGAAATATAAGGACTAGTTTATGGCACGTCTTTCCAAGCCAGTTCGAATTAGAAGATGTAGCCATATGTGATATTTACTGACCTAAAAAGGCTAATAGTGGAAAGTATGGTCGCCACATAAATTCTGTGTGGGTAGGACCCAAAAGTAAGTTTAGTGTCAATGGACAAGGTATGGTGAGTGCCAATTAATTAATGCCTATGGTAGTTTGGGATTTCGATCACGATATGACAAGGAAGATAATAACCTAGGTGTAGTAGGTTGGTAACGTCATCACTAGTAATTGGGCAAGGTCAATGCAGACAAGGGCGTGAAGTATTCATCAATCAGAATGGTTTATGTACGCCAAGGATGTGAAGGGTTGGGACTTACTTGGAAGGAGGAAAGTCAAGCGTTGACTTCTTCAAGGTTTATCGATTAGTAAATTGTTTTCGTGTTGCGAGAAAGAATAGTTGTGATTTGATTCATCACGGCTAGTGACCCAAGCCAGGGTATGTGGCTAGGGTTTGTGCTCGGTGAGAACTTTGGAAATGAGTGACATGACTTCAAGTATATTGCTTAGGTTCTCTTTCATAAATCATAATTGAACTCTTATGGGAAAAATTTCTCGGGGCGATTGTTTGTTCCCTTTGACTCTCGTGTCCCTTTCAGTTTCGATAATTGGGGATCGTTATTCTCACCTAGTGGTGACTCGAATCAGTGCCATGTCATGGTATGACACGATTGGGCTTGAGAGAGCGTGATGGATCGGATATGGTCAATACAGCTCGGTGACTAGTTACGCCCTATCTGAGGTATTATTGTTATTGCATAAAGACTTGTGTGTAGGTGGCTTCACCTTCGTCCACATGTTTTACTCGTAGTATTGATACTCCTTAGAATTAGTGGAATTTTGACTGGTCGGCACGGCAATCAGTGGCTCGAGTTGTAAAGAGTGGAATGATGACTTGAGTACATGGTATAGTGTTGGAAATCGAGGAAAACTTAGCATACGATGTTGTTGTGCTGTGATGAGTTGATTAGAGCGAGGCTCTAATGAGTAACCAAAGGTGAGACACCTAGAGTAGTAATAGGTTCATTAGAGTGACGCAACGGAAGGTGAAATTCGAGAGCACGATGATAACCTGATAAGAATATTACTCCTTGGAATGAGAGAAAAGCGTAGTATGGTTATCGGCAAGCTTAGGTGAGTTTTGTAGTCAGGGTAGCTTAAGTATTTGTGAGACGCAAAACGTATAGTCCAAAAATAGAATTGATTTTTCATGATGAATACAACGATTAGTTGTATTACGGTTCACATTGGGTGAGTGTTGATCGCTAAATAGGATTTTCCCATGGAGGCGCCGATATTCCTTAGGTACTATGATAGGTGGTGCTAAAAATTGTTTGGACTGGATCATAAGGTAGGTGGAGACTCGGAGTCGATTACGTGAAGCTCATGGTTAGCGGGAGACTGAGCATTAAGCATGTTGATTATTTGGTCACCTTAGTGTTGAGAACCTCAATGATTTTGTCTTGGAGAATTTATGTGGCTTAGAATAGAATTTGGTGAACCTCATAAGCTTGAGGATTAATAGATCGAGAATTTTGGGGATGAATTTCCCAAAGGAGGGAAGTTTATCATAACCTATTTTAACAATTCAGTTAATTCATATATAAATTATTCTGAAGAGGAGTTAATGGTGATTATGAGAGAATTATGGGTCAAAAATTGAATAGATAAAATAATGGAAAAAGGGTCGTTCGAATGACATGAGGGGTCATTAGGAAAAAGATTGGATGTCGTGAGAAGAAAGGATCAAACGACCTTCAAACAAGACGTTTTTACATAATAGTGGTAGGTCACCTGAAGGTCAGGCGATGGCAAGCTTCGAACGAAGTGAAGATGTCGTTCGAGTTAGATGGGCTTATCATTAGAACGGCGTAGTTCGAAATTTTTTAATCACATTGCCCTTTTGCCCAGTCACATTTTTTACCATTGGATCATTGAGCTATCAAGCCTGGATTAGTCCAGATTGGAAAAAATGGGAATTTAGGCTTCGGGAGGGTTTTATAAGGGTGTGTTTGGGGCATTTATTGGGAGAAAAATGGAAGAAGTGGGAGAGAGGTGGTCTTCCACCCCTTCCCACCAATCATCCACCATACACCAAGCTTGAAACCCCATTTGCATTATGTATTTCACCATATTTGAAGTGTTTACACCCATTTCCATCATTTTTGAGTAGAACTACGAATTTTGGAAGAAGTGTTGGGAGATTTTGGAGAAGATGATGAGAGATTCCATAGAGTTTGAAGTGGGTCTTGCTCAAAATTTTGGATGAAGCACACTTAGAGACGTTTTGGAGTATATTTTTGCTAACCCCTTGAGGCCACCTTTGGAGGTGGGGGTTACTCCTCCTACAACAACATTTTTACCACCATTGGAGCCTTTAGAATTGGGAAAATCTTACTTTGATTGTAAAAATTCTATTTTGCATATTTTTAGTCTTGTAGTTTGATTAGATGAGTATAGTTCATTTAATTAAATGATGAAATTGATGTGTAGAACATAATAAATATTTTCATGAAATAAAAATATTGGTAAAATGTTATTTTTTGAAAATAAAGAATGAATAAATATTTCAAGGTTTTGAAATATTAAAAATTGGTATTTTATGAAAATGGTGTATTTTCTAGAAAAGATTGGTGTTAAACATTTTATGAAATAAGATGTATGAAAATGATGATTTATTCTGATAAACATTGATGATATAATGTTTCTTACGAAAAATGCACATTTGTTTAGTTTGAATATATTAAATGTCTTTTATGCCTTGAAAGTATATTTTGCGAGTATGATAAATTTCTAAAGAGAAATATATGTTTAACCCATTTGATCGGATTTTAAGGTTTAAAATCCATCTTCCCATGCATACAAAATAAAAGTTGTCTTTAAGTGTAAATAGATTTCTTGAATAAAGAAGGCAAAGAATGTCTAGTTTGAAAAAATGGTTATAATGATGTTGGATAAGTGTTAATGGTTTGACATTGGAAAGTTGGCGTATAACTTAAAATGTTGTAAAAGATTAACACTTATGAAATTGGAAAGGTAATAACGAAATGAAGATGTTTCCAATTAAGAAGAATATTACTCCAAGGTTAAAAAGGGTGTTTATATAATAAAACACATAAGAAGTTAGTATGGTTAACTTAATGTTGTTTTGGGAAAATTAACACTTGTGAAAATGGAGTAAAAGGTGAGTTTGGAAATAAATGGGTAAAATGGTAATTTTACTCAAAGTGCAATATTTTTACAAAATAAAAATGTTGGAAAGGGTGTTACACAAATTGGTCCTCAATGAATAGAATTTTTGGAATAAAAATCAAGGTTAAAGTGTAAAGGACATGAAATGGTAAATTTCAAAGTGTAACACAAGTTGGGGTGAAGCACCGAGTTTTGGCTTCGATCGGGGTAAAAGTAAAGGTGAAATAATGTGGATATTTGTAAAATATTAAAACACGTTAAAAAGGAACTCGAATGAAACTAAGAAAATTAAGGAGGTCCCGAAGCCCTGGGGTGAAAGACCCAAAATAACAAGCCAGAGCATATGATGTGCGTAGTCGACAGTGTAGAGCCCGTTGAAGTGTGCGGTATTTGGAAGATTCCAAGAATAGATAAAGGAATAAGGACGGGTCAAGAAATGGGTTGTGTGGTGATTTGTGTTTATACAACCAAACTTGCATGAAATAATGAATGTTTCGATAAAGGTTAAATGGACAATTAAATGCGTAATTGATTATTGTCCATAAGGTATGGAAAAGGCAAAGTAAGTGGATAAATGGGTGGATACGCAACCTAAGTGGTTAAACCCAAAATTAAAACAAGAATGTGTTGTAATAGATTTTCAAAGGGTAAATAAGTATTTACTAACACAGTGAATGTGTCTGTTGAACGGGTGGTTTTCAACGAAAATACTAATGTGCATTGGATAAAATAAAAAGGGTGATTTTGGTAAAGAAATGATTTTCGATCAATTCAAGTGTAGTGGTTTCAAGTATTGAACCGTGTATGATAAATAAAGCGAAAAAAGCTAAAATGAGAAAAAGAAATTCTTTATAAGATTAAGGTAAATTAATCTAGATAAATAAGATTTTCGGGAGTAAAACTGTTCAAGCATTAAGTATATGTATATGTATGTGTGTATATATATATATATACATGTATACAAGGTAGTTGCATGTTCACGTAGTTATAACGTGTTAAAGTCTCCTTTCTGCCATTCGATTCTATACTGCATTTGTATATTTCTCACTGAACATTTGGCTCACACCCTCGCTTTGTCACGACAAGTTGGGAGATCTTTCATATTTTAAGAACGTAATACTGATAAGTACTTTCTTTAGTATTACGTTAGTAGCTCTGTATTCTCGGACATTGAGGTGTTTCCATGGGTCCCTCATGTAGTTTAATTTGAAATTTGGAACAGCATGCTAACAAGTGAAATGTTAATTAAAATAAAACATGACTAACAATATTATATAGGTTTTTTCATTGCACTTCACACCAAATGATCGGGTCAGATTGGGTTAACTATGGGTAACCCATAAATTTGGGTTGGGGAGTTACAAATGATCTTATGTAGCGCATTAAAAAGTATTCCGAGGTGGAAGATGTGGTCGCCCTCAACCAATGCGAGAATGGTCAAGCAAAGGTGACCAAGGGAAATGACAACGAGATTACCCCCAAGAAAAGGGTAAAAAGTAGAACGGAGGGTCTAAGAACGAGGGTAAGGCTTACATATCCAAGGCTTTCCAGATGATCAATATGTGTTTTAAAGAACCAATTTTGAAGATCATGGGTAAGATCAAGGACCAACAATTCCTTAAGTATCCAAAGAAGATGGGCGGTGATTCGAGCAAGAGGAATAATGCTCTCATGTGCACCTATAACAAGGAGAACGAACACAAGATAGAGAATTGTGAGCCCCTCAAATCCTATTTAAAGATTTGGCCTGGGTGGGGCATTTAAGAGAATACGTTGAGAAGAAATCTAAACAGATCATCGCCAATACTGACCTAAAACTAGACAATGTTTTGGATGACGAGATGGGGAGCGAATTTATCGTTGTCCATGGTGCTTCAGTGTGACACCCCACCTAATTAAATACCAGGTGATCAGTCCTTTATTAAATTAAATCAAAGTATCCGGTTGGTTCATTCTAAGCATCACCGTCAAAAACCATTTTCTTTATTTATCACCTAATAAATAATTAAGCTAAGTGTCAAAACATTTAATTTTAAAGATTAAGTTCCATAGTTATAATTTAATATATCAAACCATTTTCATGAACACAGATAATAATATTTAATATCAAGCCATCAAAGTGGAATAAAAGGCTAGATTAATCAATTCAAAGAAAAAATCCCCAAAGCAAGGACAAAGTAATAATTAAAACAATCCCAACTAAAACTAAAGTCTGAAATAATAAAGAGTACAAGTCCCTCCAAACTAAATAAAACTGGAAATGGGCGACACGTGCCCCATCTAAAAAGACTAAGAAAAGATCTAATATGACAAGGATGAAGTCGTCTAAATGCAAAGACATGCAACTCCCATACTAGCAGTAGCATGTTAACAGTCCAAAGATCTAAGTCTAACGCCCATGTGGTTGGGCACCTGTAATACATATATATATATATACAAGAGAAAGAAGAGATGACAGGAAACGGGCCAGAGCTAGAGTGTAAAATAGCTTTAAAATAGTTTAGAAAGTATTTAAAATGCTTACCAGTTGATATGACATACACGTTAGTGCCTCGACACTCACTTGAGAATTCTCACCTCACAACTAGTGTGCACGCGTAACGTACTACTGAATTAATCTAGATAACGCTAACCCGATTAACTAGTCTAACCCAATCTCTCCTCATCGATCCTGATTCACGTGATCGCATGACTATAGTTAATATATGATAACTTTTTCTTATGAATTTACCAAGCCAGCAATGTCCGTCTCAATACAGCCTTAAGTTCTCAACCACTTAATTTATTTAATATTAATTATTCAATTTTTTCTACTTACAAGCATAGTAGATGAAACACCGGTACATATATTTATCACACATAATATATATACTAATAGGTCACCACACATTAATCTATGGTTCTGGCATACTCTGCTATCAAGTCCCTGTACCTCTCGTACAAATGAGGGAAATACTAGTTCGGATCCACCAACGAATCGTATTAACATAAAACACACATATTGGAGGCGAAGCAGAGTTCCAAGTCACTAAGGGGCAGCACATACCCTTACGTCTCTTAGGACCGTCTCACTATCATTCTCAGATAGCCTGTACTAAGGATCCTATATTCTAGGGTATGAGTTAATATTCCCCATAAAGGTCACATCAGAATAAGACCATTTCGACATGGAAACCTCCGTGATAGCAAGTAGCGCGGGTATGATTAAACATAGATATTCAAATAATATATATACATGCACTCATATATATATGTACATTAATCAAATAGGTACACCCATGACCCATAACATGTTCTACCCATACACCTCACAAAATACCCGAATTCTATGTATACTTAATTCATTCTTTTATTTTCTCAATTACCGCAAGTTCTCAAGTACTCCTCGATCTTTTAAGCGTATCATCTTAATGAATTTAAGATCAGTAGGTGTACTCTCTCTACTCTACTGTACTAAGTCATCCTTAATTCTCATGGGACCAAATTTAGCATACACATGATCTCCACCCCATTTTATACCCTCGTGACCCCACGGTTAAATCTCATACAAAAGCTTACTGTCCAAACCTTCTCTACAACCCTACTGGTCCCTCCCAAGTCCCATCGTAGTATTTAAGTTATGTCTAAGGGTACTTATGCATTAGGGTTGGATTAATATTAAAAAGAAAAGAAGATCCGAATTCCATGAGAGTCGATCGATCGATCGATCCGTTATTGGCCCAGAAATTCTGCAATTATTGCCTACAGGTTTCTTCCATTTTAATCATCAAAACCTCCATTAAAATGTACCAAACTTCCAACCAAACATTATTTTAACAAGTATGGATGATTTCTAATGTAAAAAGTTTATTAATTCTCCAAGAATCATCATTAAATGGTTATAATTCATGATTTGGTCTCTAACCCTAGGTTACCATATTAATTCAAACATCCCCATGATATTTCCAGATTTTCTCCTCTAATCATCATTTAAATTCGTGATAAATACTCTACATATGATAAGAACATCAGCCTAACATGATTTCCATTCAAACCTATGAATTTAGTCTTCTAATTACATTAAATCTCCATAAAAACTTATAATTATTATTCCTAATCTAACATGGATGAAATATCAATTCAAGAACAGCAAGATAGATACTTGTCTAGAAATCAAAGGTCTAGTTTGTAGAAGATGATGGGTATAGTTACGCTCCCCATTCTTAGATCTACGCGTTGGTGGTGGAATTGATGGAATCGGTGTAGGATTGATGGTTCTCCTCCTTGGAAACCTTCTCTCTTCTCTCTTCTGTCTTCTTTAACCTCTCTGTAACTCAAGTGTTTCTAACCCTCGAGTACTCCCACTATGATCAGATATACCCATCTAATTTTTGTCCTTAATTAGGGTCTAGAAATGAAAATTACCAATATGCCCTATCGGGTGTCAGTTAGGCCTAAAATCGTCCCGAGACCCAAACTAAACATCGGGAACACTTTTTTGACTATCTAGACCCTTCCGGACACATCGACGCCCTATAAATGATCATATGGGAAACTTATAGTTAATTTACTATTTTATATTCTTAAATTAGTCCCGACACGACTGACACGCGTGTCGTAACTTAATTTCTATAACTGTCGTATTATTCACTCGCGAAAATTTCAATAAATTCAATCTCATATATTACTTTACTCATTAAGTAATATTCAACGTAATTCTCTCCAATAATTGCTAACTCTTATCACGCTAGTAAATATTCAATTTAAAGTCTGGATTAATATTAAATTAATTTATTCCAATTTAATTTAATTAATCCCATAATTAAAGGCCATAAAAATATGGGGTATTACATTCAGATCCCAAGAAGATCCAGGGCAACACAGTTCGGATCGAACTTAATAAGGTTATTGAAGTTATGGAGGCCTTACAAGTTGACCTTACCAAAAGCCAGGCTGGCAAGAACTGGCGACTAAAAGACATGGATTACAACAAGCAAATGGTCTTCACAAAAGATTATTTGATCGGAGTGAGAACCCCACATAATGATGCACTAGTAATCACCCTCAGAATTGCAAACTGGGACGCGGATAAGCTACTAGTTGATTAAGGGAGTTCCTTTAAAGTCATATACTTGAAAAAATTTCATAAGCTCAAACTAAAGACAGAAGACTTGAAGGAAGCAATTGTTCCCCTAGTCAGCTTTGCTGGAAAAATGATTATGCCATTGGGGAAGGTGGTACTATCAGTTAGGCCCAGTAATATCTTAAAAATGATTGATTTCTTAATGGTAGACATTAACTCGCCCCATCATGCTATCCATGGAAGAGGTTGGATGCACGTCATGCAGGTTGTTCCCTCCCGTTACAATTAAAAAATCTAGTGCATTATAGAGCAAGGAATAATGGAGATCATAGGTAATCAGACCATTACTCAAAAGTACTTTATCATTTCCATCATAACAAAATAAGAAAAGAAGAAAGAAAAGGAAGTCATTCCTGAAACATCTCATAACGAAGAAGCACCATCCAAATAGCAACAAAAGTACGAAAGACCAGGGGTGGAAGAGATAAGTGTCAACCCCATAGATAAGGTAATGAAGAAATTATAGGAGATAGCTTTTGATAAGTGACACTTGGATAGAAAATTCATTATCAGCACCCCACTAGCCGAGAAAGGGAAGGAGTAAATATTATATTTTTGAAGCAGAATTAAGATGTATTGCATTGAAGTCGTAAAATATGCCTGGGATCAATCCCAAAGTCACATGCCACAAACTTCATGATGATCCCACATTTCCATCGATTACACAAAATGCTCACTGCACTGTCGCAGAAAAAGCAAAGGCAGTTGAAATAGAGGTAGGGAAACTTCTGGAGGCAAGGTCCATCAGAGAATTTCAATTCCTGAAATGGATCCCAAATCTAGCGATGGTGCAAAAAAGCAATGGTAACTAGAGAGTGTACGTGGACTTCACCGATATCAACAAGGCCTACCCTAAAGATAACTTTTCTCAGCCTAAGATAAATCAGTTGGTTGATGCCACAGCCAGCCATAAATAGTGAATTTTCTCGATGTATACTCGGGGTATCATCAGATCCCTTTGTTTACTCTCGGCCAAGATAAAACATCATTCATAACCACTTTGGGTCAGTATTGGTACAAGGTCATGCATTTAGCTTAAAATGCAGGAGCCACGTACCAAAGGTTGGTCACAAAGATATTCAATAAATAGTTGGGAGAAATAATGGAGGTGTGCTTTGATTATATGCTCATCAAGATCAAGCTCAAAGTCGATCACCAGAAGGATATGAAAAAGATCTTTAAAGTCCTCAAAAATTACCAAATGAAGCTCAACGTGGCTAAGTGTTCCTTCGGGTTCAATATGGAAAGTTCCTAGGGCACTTGGTCAGCAAGAGGGGTATTGAAGCAAACCCAGAGAAGATAGTTGCGATCAATAATGTTCTCCCACCAAAGACTTTACGGGAGATTCAAAAATTAACAAGGATACTAGTAGCCCTTAACCATTTTATCTCTAAGTCTTTTGAACGATGCCTATCATTTTTCAACTATTAAAGAAGGAAAAAGGACTCACCTGGGATGAGGAATGCTCAAAGGCTCTTGAACCAATCAAATCCTATCTAAGCAAACCTTATCTACTGACCACACCAGATCCAGGAGATCATTTTTATCTCTAACTAGCAGTTCAAACCATGTAGTCAATTGAGCCTTAGTTTCCAAGATGGAGAGATACCAATCCTCGATGTACTATGTCAGCAAAACACTCCTGGACGTCGAGAAGTGCTAACTCCCATTGGAAAAAATGGCATATCCATTGGCCGTCACGTCGCGCAAGCTAAAATATTACTTCGACGCTCACTAAATCATAGTCATCACATCATTTCCCCGCAAAGCTATTCTTCGAAACGCTAACTTGCCTATACGAATGTCTAAATGGTCGATCAAACTTGGAAGATTTGATATACACTATCAACTAATAACGATAATTAGGGATAAAGTGTTGGATGATTTCATTATAGAATTTATCAGAGAAAATGGCCCCGGTGACCAACAGATTATCGATCAATTGATGATCCAAGAGATTGACCAGTCTAGAAAATAGACATTGTGTGTGGATATAGCCTCCAACTCTATGGGAGTAGGAGTAGTAATTTTACTTGTCACATTAGAGAAAGACATGATCGATCAAGGAATCAGACTTGGCTTTAAGGCATCCAATAATGAAGCTGAATACGAAGCCCTCATCACCGGACTATGCAAAGCTCACTCTTCGAGGGTAAGCCACCTTAATATATATAGTGATTAAAAGCAGGTATCAAACCAAATAACTAGATATTTAAATTCCAAAGATGAATATATGGTGGTATACCTACAGGTAGCTCCTCATTTGATGTCAAAATTTGAGGAAGTACACATTCAATAGCTCCCATGGGGTACATAGCCATGTCGATGTCTTAGCAGCTTTAAGCTCAACAGTGAAACCTATCCTAGGAGAACTATCGAAGAGGAATTCCTCACCAAACCCAGCATCATAATGTCCATTATCACAAAAAAAGTACTCATCGTAAAAAAAAGTTCTAGCTGGATGGACCCAATAATCGCTTATCTGTAAAGCGACATCTTGTCGTCTGATAAAAATTAATCCGATCAAGTGAGGGTTAAATCCACACGATTTTATTAGGTGCCTGAAGGAAATCTTTACAAAATATCCTTCACTGGTCCTTACCTCCAATGCGAGAATCTAAGTAAAGCCGACCAACATCTGTATGAACTACATGATGAAATCTACGAAAGTCACATAGAAGGAAGATATATTGCTTCTAGAGTAATCAAAGAAGGGTATTGGTGGTCGTACATGTAGAAAGATGCAACCTTTTATGTACAGAAGTGCAAGAAATGCAAAAAGTTCTACCCCATGCTCCATCAGTCGACCAACGATTTAAAGTCATTGCTACCCCATGGCTATTTGCCTAATGGGGATTAGATATCATAGGTCCACTACCAATAGCTCGAGGAAACCATAAATACCTCTTGGACGGCACATATTACTTCATAACAAAGTGGCTTGAACTAGAGCCACTAGTAAATAATAGGGATATTGACATGATTAAACTCATCTGGAGAAACATCATAACACGTTTCGATGTACCTGAGATGATTATCTCAAATAAACATCACACATTTTGAAAGTGGAATGTTCTAAGGTTTCTACGGTAACTATGGAATTAAGCACCACTTGAGCTCTGTGGCTTACCCCTAACGCAATAGGAAAATAGAGGCTTCCAACAAAGCTATGCTTGATAGCATTAAAAAACATTAGAGAAAGAAAAAGGAGCTTGGGAAAACCTCGCATCCTATGGCCATATCATACTACGCCCAGAAGACCTACTAGGGAAACACCTTTCGCTCAAACATATGGGATGGAGGCTATCATTCCTTTGGAAGCTGGTCTACCGACCATAAGAACCACCATTATCCAAAAAGGTTTGAACGACGAAGCCGGGAGGATCGAACTTAACCTAACAGAAGAGAAAAGGAATCATGCCATGATAAAGTTGGTCTCATACCAACAACAACTAGCTAAGCAATACAACAAAGTCATAAATTCAAGGAAATTTTATGTTGACGATTACATCCTTAGGAAAGTCCTCGGCAGTGACAAAAAACCTTGAGATGGAAAGTTGGGACATAAATAGGAGGGACTGTTCAAGGTCATCAGAGACGATTTGTAAGGAGCTTACCATTTGGAAACAATGGGGGCAGAGAGATACTAAGGACATGGAATGCGGACAACCTCAAAAGTTCTATTATTGAATTCACTCCTTTTTAAGTTATTTCTAACCTAGTTAGTTTTCGTAAATTTTTATTATAGAACTTTTGAAGCTCGCAATTTGTATAGATTTTTAAATAAAGTACAATCCCAAGTGGTTCAGTTATCTATTTAACATTATTCCAAAATGGCAGGCTTACACTTTAATTAATGGTCAAAACATAGTTCACTATCACCTTAGTTTGATTACAATTAAGAGATGTTTAATTATGATTAAACTCAAGATCCCAAGGTCTTCGTCATTAAAAGACATAAAAGCCTCATGAATTGCCTAGGAAACTAAAATACCTGAGGGAGATCCCTAGACACTAAGTGAACCTGACCTTGGTTGGATAAAAATCTTGAATGGGTGAATGGCCCTAAAACCACGGTATATTTTTGCCAAAGTCTGCTCTAAACCTAAGGTAGTCTGACGACACAACCTAAAAGGTAAGACAAGACAATAAAACACATGCTTGGCATAACATAATGGAAAAATGCAAAACAAATTATTATACAAATAACTTGTTTTTATATAAATTTATTATACACAAAGAAGTTCATTTACAATATTGAAAAAACAAAACTGGTACAATTGATATCCCTAGTGAGTAAGCACCTCAGCAATGCCCTCTCTTTGTTTATCATCATGATTTGGTCCGAAGAATTATCATCACTCTCATACAATGACAAATAATGATTGGCTAATTGAAAAGGATCGTCATCCAAAGGAACCCAACTCTCTTCACTTTCAAAGAGGGGATGGTGATATGCCGGACAATCAACTTGGTACTAGTAGCAAATCTCAGAGTTTTTTGGGACTTTCAGAACTCCCAAGGTATTCAACCAACCATGCTTATAGTCTTGCTGCCTTTCCTCATCCAACTTGATAGGGGCGTCCATCCACCCCTCATCATATCTAGCAGACCACGTTGCACGAGGACCTTTTATAAAGAGATAGTGAAGCTTAATTATGTCACGACTATATCCCATTTTCAAAACTCCTTCCCTCTTCAGGTCTTCTTTAGCCTTGGTGAGTTGCTTCCTGAGAGAATTATTTTCAGCATGTAAAAGAGCACCGACGTCATTAATGTCTTTTGCCTCAGAAAGTTACCTTTTCATAGAATTCAACTTCTCCTGTATAAGGGTCCCCACATCGCTAAGATCCTTTATATCATCTTTGAATTTGGATACTAAGGCATATTGGTCCTTATAAGCCTCAAATATCTTTTGAAAAGCCTTTCGAGAAAAAGTGAAATCACGGCGAGCTTGGACACTAGCTCCGACCAAGATTGACATCTAAATTACTAGTAAAAAAGAATTTATCTAGGAACATTGCTATGCTATATGAAGTAAAAGAAAGAAATTCAGAAATAATGAAGGATAAGATCAAATATTGGCAAAATTTTTCATTCTAATAAAAATGGGCAAGGCCCTTACAAATGAGAACAATGGGAAAAATAAAGGTTAACTAGATTCGGGCTTCCTTTTCCTTCACATGGCCTTCCCTTTATGGAACTTTTCCCTGAGCAGTTTCAAAAGATTCTTGGACAAACTAAACATCTTCATTAGCCCTTGGAGGGGAACCCGAATGGTGCTCGCCAAAATGTTCAGATTCAATCCAGACATTGGCCCTCAATAGAGCAGCATGCCAATCTTTCTTAAAATTGGATCTTCTGATAAAGCCCACTAACGTTTGGCATTGGCATAGGCCTCATTAAAGCCAATGTCATAGCCTGCATCCTTAGCAGCAGCAGTTAGAGCTTTCGTTTGATCCTTCTTCAACTGATCACTGTAATAACCCCTCACAAATGTAGCAAAAATCTCAACCAACATAAAGTAAAGAAGTCTCGGGCTTATGCCCTTACAAATTTTCCAAATAAATAACTACGGTAGGAAAATCACTTATGCTAGAATTGACTGATCTGAAAATTTAAGAGCAAGTGAGACTGCAAGACTCCTATAGCTCAATCCAGTTATCCCTGTCTAGGAGCACCTGAGGGGGGAACATTTAAATTTGGGTTAGATCCCGAGGTGTGCAAGAATTAACTTAATTAATTTATGATGCAATAATACAGTTGATGCAAAATAAATATTCTCCCTGTAACAACCCCTTTTTTCTCACGTAAAGGTTGGTCAAGCTCAATACACCAAAGATAGGGCTTGCTTGTCAATTAATACCTTTCTTAGCACAAATGTAAATATAAAAAAAAATTCTAAAAATCCCACATTCAAAATGTTAAGAATAAATCAATCATAATAAAATAGATCCAAACCACCACAAATAAAATAATAAATCCAAAAAAAGTAGCAAAAATCTCAACCAACATAAAGTAAAGAAGTCTCGGGCTTATGCCCTTACAAATGTTCCAGATAACTAAATAACTACGACAGGAAAAACACCTGTGCTAGAATCAATTGATCTGAAAATTGAAGAGCATGCGAGACTGCAAGACTGCTATAGCACAATCCCATTATCCCTGTATAGGAGCACATAAGGGGAAAAACATTTAAATTTGGGTCAGAGCCTGAGGTGTGCAAGAATTGACTTAATTAATTTATGATGCAATAATACACTAGATGCAAAATAAATATCCCCCCTTCATCACTCACATGCGTATAACACCTCACCCCTCATCTAAGTGTGATATCATTCGCAACTCAATACGTCCTAAGTAATGATTATGACATCGTCTCAAATTTATGAAAATGGATATAGCCAAAATTAAATATTTAAATGTAACCACTACATTAATTACCAACACCCATTTATCACAGTCTCATAAGTTTCACATATAAGGCATAAACATCTATTATGCATTATAGGGTCAAGATATAATTATTGTCCATATTCTTAGACGGGTAAATTTATTTCATTACAATCCTAGTAATTATCCGTATAGGTCCTTTCATATATTTGACACACAAAGGCATATACCATTGGTGTTTAATTCGTACTCTATCGACAAGTCCGAAGGAACCTCTTATCCTAAGAGGACATCACAAAACAAACATAGATTGGGGGCGGTCCCTACGTAAGATACTTGTTCACGGCCCGTACCTTGCGGTGACACAATTTGGGTTAGCGATAATTCCCACCTCTAGTGGATGGCGCCTCCATGTAGTACCTATATTACCTACACAACGTCGAGCCCACCTGTGCCAACATGTGGTACCCGGTCTGAACGTATGAACCCCCGAGCCTATAGGACAGTCTATGAATATTGGTATGTCCACATAAATACATAATAGTACATACTATTATCTCATATAATATGTATAGATAATTACTCCAAATTACCATAAAATCCCAACTAAAGTCCATAACATTTTCATTCATTAAAAATTTACCATCTAATAAAGTATTAATTCCATTCCATAAAATAATTACTTAACCAACTGGTTAATTGTAATTATTACCAATTTAATGTGGGCATATCCTTACTTAACCAACTAGTTAAAATTTCCCTCTTTAAATTCCCTCCTTTACTCCTAGCAAAGACGATGAATCTCTCCTAGCAATCCATACACGATATATACGTAGCTAGCCAATCCATCCTTAAAATGACGTCGTATTAGTGCATGTCAAGTACTAATAAATCAACTACAAACGTGATTCGACCTACCTCAATACCGATACCCCAGCATACTGACCATTTGGGTCCCCCTCTACCCACTAGTCAGTCTATGTGTAAAACAATATCTAATGAAAAATATGCCATAATCGTCTCCCATGCAAAACCCGTGCTAACAAAAGAATGAGATGCAGCAGTATCGAAAAGAATGCGGCCAACATGTCTAAAAATTGGAAACATACCCTCGACAGCCTATGGGGGTGCTGGTCCGTATGCTACTGCAATATGATAGACCCACTCATACAGCAATGGTTGTTACCCCTAAGGTGAGTCGACGGGTGCTAGAGCGGCTGGTGGAGCGGCTCCCTGAGCCGAAAATGGTGGGCGATGTCCCTGTGGTCCTTGTTGTCCTCTATAACCTCCCTGCCCTGGGCTCCCTGGTCTCCTCGAGGATAATTCTTCAAAGTGTGCCCTCCTCACCATATATATAACAATTTCCCTGAAACGGGCCCCGCTCAAACCATTAGTCATATCGACCTCTACCTTACTGTCCTTGGCCCTGGTGGCCCCTGTACTACTGCCCTGCTAGAATCTGTACTACTGGACCTAATGGACCTGGCCCGTCTGGACCTGGCCCAGCTCTGTCAATCATATGCACCCTTAAACTTCTTATTCTGATAAGTGGATGGGGTGCCCTTGTGTTGTTGGGCCCGTGATCCACTTCCCCCACTCGTCTTGCCTTTTGGCTAAACGACTCTCCTCCATGACGTTTCTCTCCCTTATTTTTCAGAAATGCCTTATCATCTTGGCAATAGAGAAGTGAAGCATTAACCACCTAGTTATATATTATGAAGGCTAGATTCCCCAAAAGAGATTTCCTGATGTTCAATGTCGATCCCGCAATAAACCAATCCATCCTCATTTGTTTAGTATGAATATCCTTCCTGGCAAAGTATGGGAGGGCGATGAACTCCTCCTCGTACTCGATGACAATATTCCCCTCCTAATTAATCTCTGTGAACCCGATCCTCATTTCATACTACATGGCTAGGGGAAAGTATTTCCCCTCAAACCTCTCCCAAAACTGATCAATAGTGAGGTTGTCCCTCTTAGCAACAGTCGTAACTGCCTCCCACCACTGAAGAGCGGCCCCCACCAATCTGAACGAAGCTAGCATCTGCTTCTGAACTAGTGTGCACTCAAACATCCGTAAGTGCCTCTCAATATCCTTATTCCACCTACTCACCACTAATATATCAGAACCGCCTGCGAATTCTGGAGGCTGGCTCTTAAAAAAGGCCACCCTCGCTTTGTCCCATATGTAAACTGGTGCTTGTGCTGGTATAGCCACCTCCTATGGTGGTGGCTGTTGAGGTGCCTGTGGCGGTGGAAAGTACTGAAGCATGGTTTCCATAGCCGTAGACACTGCCTGAGACATGATGGTGGATATCTCAGCATGTGTAATCAACTATGGGGTCGCTGGTGGCTCCGGGTGAGCCTCCTCCTCGTCAATTGGTGGAACTACTCGACTCGATCTGCCCCTTTGTTTGTTTTCCATCTGAAAGCAAACAAGGTTCGAATTAGTACCAACGTAATAATATAATGAACCCAAAGTATAGCCTCTACATATCAATGAACGCAACACATATCCTAAGGAAACAACAACCGTTATCTGATACCAACTGTAGCAACCCCTATCTTCTAACATAAAGGCTAACCAGGCTCAACACGCCGAAGATAGGGCTTTCTTGTCAATTATTACCAATCTTAGCACAAATGTAAATATAAAAAAATTATTTTCTAAAAACCCCACATTCAAAATGTTAAGAATAAATCAATCATAATAAAATAGATCCAAACCACCACAAATAAAATAATAAATCCAACAAATGTAGCAAAAATCTCAACCAACATAAAGTAAAGAAGTCTCAGACTTATGCCCTTACAGATGTTCCAAATAAATAAATAACTACGACAGGAAAAGCACCTATGCTAGAATCGATTGATCTGAAAATTAAATAGCAAGTAAGACTGCAAGACTGCTATAGCACAATCCAGTTATCCCTGTCTAGAACCATCTAGAGGGAAAATATTTAAATTTAGGTCACAGCCCGAGGTGTGCAAGAATTGACTAAATTTATTTATGATGCAATAATACACTTGATGAAAAATAAATATTCCCCCTTAATCACTCACGTGCGTATAACACCTCACCCCTCATCTAAGTGTGACAGCATTCGCATCACAATACGTCCCAAGTAATGATTATGACATCGTCTCAAATTTATGAAAATGGATATATCAAAAATTTAATATTTAAATGTAACCACTACATTTAATTACCAACACCCATTTATCCCAGTCTCATAAGTTTTACATATAAGGCAAAAACGTCTATTATGCATTATGGGGTCAAAATATAATTATTGTCCACGTTCTTAAATAGTTAAATTTATTTCATTACAATCCTAGTAATTATCCGTATAGGTCCTTTCATATATTTGACACACAAAGGCATCTACCATTGGTGTCTAATTCGTACACTATCGGCAAGTCCGGAGGAACCTCTTATCCTAAGAGGACATCACAAAACACACATAAATTGGGGGCGATCCCTCTGCAGGATACTTGTTCACGCCCCGTACCTTGCGATGACACAAGTTGGGTCAGTGATAATTCCCACCTCTCTTGGATGGCACCTCCACGTAGTACCTATATGACCTACACAACGTCGAGCCCACCTGTGCCGACATGTGGTACGCGGCTGAACGCACGAACCCCCGAGCTTATAGGGCAGTCCATAAATATTGGTATGTCCACATAAATACATAATAGTACATATTATTATCTCATATAATATGTATAGGTAATTACTCCATAATTACCATATAAGCCCAACTAAAGTCCACAACATTTTCATTTATTAATAATTTACCATCTAATAAAGTATTAATTCCATTCCATAAAATAATTACTTAACCAACCAGTTAATTATAATTATTAGCAATTAAATTTTGGCATATACTTACTTAACCAACTAGTAAAAATTTCCAATTTAAATTCCCTCTTTACTCCAAGTCTAGTAAGCTAGATGAATTTTAGTAAGGCAAATCAATTTCAGTAAACCAAATCAATCCCAGGCCCAAGCTTAAAAGGAACGAAGAGACAAAAACCCCATCACACCGTTAAAATGAGGGTGGGGTTCGTTCGCGCGACATGACATGTCACTCGAACAACATGCGACGTCATTTGAGCGACCCCCTTGTCTTATTCCCACACTGTTTCCAATTTGTTCATCCAAACATCAATCTCAACCCAGAAACAGTCCATACAAAACCCAGAATTTATACTTATAACTGACATATTCAACCCCGACAAAGTTAATACCTATTACAAATTTTAACGATTCAACATTCTCCAAATTCCAATCGGATTTATTTCACAATAAGAGGCATTTATTAGGGGATCTACATCAAAATTTCAGTCCATTAATTAATAGTGACATTCTCTACATTGATTAGTCAAAGATCCCCAAATAACTATAAAAACCTTAAGGAATCGACTGTCAATTTTCAGATTTCTAATAGCTAAATTTATGGGACAAATTCTACATCAAATTCAGTCCTCTACATGCATTGTTCATCATAAAATTAATCATACTCAAACCTAAATCCCAAAAATTTAAGGGGTAATTATGATGCATCAAGAAATATATTGAAAACATAAAGTAAGCAAGAGAATTCTTGGCTTAAAGATTCGTAGAAGAAAGTCCCTTGAAATCCCCAAGATTTTTCTTTGCCCTTTTTCCTCTCTTTTGGCCCTTCTCCTTTGCTCTCCCATTAACTGTTGTTTTTAGGTTTTCTGGAATGATAGTGGAGGAGTGGTTTACCCCCACTTAAACACTAATAAATGACTAATCTCGAGTTGGGCTTAAAACCCAACTTTTGGACCCCCAAATGAACCCGAATTCATAACTAACTAGCCCAAAATTTCCCCAACCTATATTCTATTGATCTGAGACTATTTTTAAAGGTTTAAAACATCTAAAGGAGCCCATATGTGTCCCGAAATATGTCTCGAATTATTTATATCAATAATGGGTACTTTTAAATTGTGTCACATGTTAATTATATATTTTTCTATATTACATGTAAATGTTATATCCACGCATATAAAAATCAATCATACACAAATATAACTAAATAACAATTTCAACATGAAATTATTAAATAAAAATATTTAATTAGGTCAAATTTCTGCAAATATTTATTTATCCCTAAAATATTATTTTATTATTTATTTCAAAAGAAAATATAGGGTATTACAATTGCGCTCGACCACTACCTGGTCATGATGAGCCGTCAACTTGTTAAAGTTAGCCTAAAAAAAGTACAAGGTCTTGCTTTAGGATTTTCATCACTCAGTTAGTGGATGACCCTTTTGCCTCATAGGCTGTCGCGCAGTGGCCAGGGCAGATTATGAGTTCTTTTGGACGACGGATAGGTCATCTAACTTAGGTTGCTCGGAGTGCTTCTTCCTCTCATGTTAAGTAGACTTGTGGTTATTTAATTTACCCAAGCCGAATAACCTAAATGAACATGCAATTCTACTCTCGAACCCGGTGAGTCCCATATGATATAAGACAATCTCATAATTAAATAATATATACTTATACATTCTTAAGTTCATATCTTGATATAAGAATAATTTATTATATTTAAGTCTAATACATTAAAATTAACTCACTTACTAATTGTAACCTCAATAATGATCTCTAGTTATGATTCTAAAAATGTCATCAGTCGAATTGTTTCAAATAGTCTCAATCCAATGATTTAGGGTATACATCTCTAGTATATTCATTACATTATTCTCGAGTTGTAAGTCTAGTATAAGTCATAATCCGGTATAACCATCGCAATGTACCACAAAATAGAATCACATAATCAAGAATATATGTGGGTGTACACAACACATATCAAATCTCATGGACTATGCTCATGCCCAAAAATAACGAAAGACAGTCCCAAAGTCTAATATCCACATAAGTATGGTCCCCAAAATATATAAGAAAATAGGCTACGTATAAGCCCACATATAAATACAAAGTCATTTCCCTATCTACTTTGGGGATCACTTGTGTGTACTATTTATAGTTATAAGGCAATCTAACCTTATAACCTTGCAGCAGCATACCGAGGGAAATCATTAAGCCTTCCCCTCTGGTCATACGATCCCATACCCAAGATTATACGAAGGCATATCTCTATTTATCCTCGTCAGGAACACGTGTATGTCAACAGTAGGATTGGGGTAAATGGGGCCTAGGTAGAGCTCATCTCATCACCAAGAATAACATGCGTAGTTAACTTTGTACGCACCCTATTAAAATCCCTCCTATTACATCCCCCATGAGCACTCAACACAATGGTATGATTGCACATAAATCAAGCAAGTAAACAAAACGCTACGTAATCGGATTAAACAAATAAGTGCAAACCCTACACGTCAGGGTCACACGAAGATAGATACAAATCCTACTAAATTAGGTTACATATAAGGTCTCTTTTATTGTTGGATAATACACACGTTAACCATAATCGGTTGTATACAAAATTAGCCTGCACTCCCAAGGATCCCCAATACTAGACATTGTCTCACACCTAACTTTCAAAGGGATTATCTTAACATAGTCCCAACTCAATGGGTCGAATATTTTTACTAAACCAATGCGTGATTTATCACTAAACATCTATCTTTCTTAAAGAACATCTCAGTAATTGATCATATACTCGAGGTCCTCGAGCTACATGAATAAAAAAATACTCACGAATTACTAATAGTGTCAAAAGTCCTAGATTAATTCACTCCAATTAATTAAGAACTAATATCCATACTTTACATACACCAATCGAAACTAAAACTCTACAAATTGTTCAAAATAGTCTTATAATGTACACCTAGGATTTCCCATAAACCTTATCAAACCTTGCTATACAAAAGCCCATGAATCAAACTCCTGTTGAACACTGTTCGCATGGGGCTAATCCTACTCGTGCGCACACCCATGTTTTGAACGGGACTACTAATCATGGGCATGATGCGCGTATCCAAACGATTGAAGTAGGTTTTTTTTCTTCGCTAAACATTAAGTTACGAACCTAGAAACCATAGTCCTCCATGGATGACATACTTTAAGGTCCTAACACCTCAATAACACCCTATTATGATCTTTAAACACTAATATATCAACATCCAACCTATCACTACAAGTTTTAGGTGTGCATTAATATCAGATTATACCTCTTATAAGCTTAGGTTCATAATCTACCAAAAATAACTCATATTTTGATTCAATTTATGAATTAAACAAGGGGATTTTACCTAATTCATCACCATGAATTAGTTTTTAACAATTAAAATTATATTATCAGATCAGATTCTTGGGATTTAACACCAAATCATTTAAAATCATTAACATGAGTTTTAAACTTAATTTAGCCATTTATCCCATTTTGAAAATTAAGATTAGATGATTAGAATCATATTATGCAAGTTTTAAATTAGATTCTAGTGACTACTACTACTACTACTACCATAACACGATCCCAGTTAAATTCTTAATTGATATAAACTTTCCTTGGAACGATTTATGAATCAAAGTTCTAAAAATCCCCAAATCCTCTTCCAACCCTTGTGCCACTTCTCCTTAGCCTTAGGGTTTATTCTAAATGTCTATAGTGTGCAAATAAGTTTGTCTAATTACCTCATAAACAAACTTCCCACGAAATTAGCCTTAGGACCAACATAAGCCCCAACCCAACGAGTCCAAATAACACTCCAAATGGCCCAAAACTCTACCCAAGCCATGTACCAACCTAATAGAAGTAAATTCCACTATTATAAGTCAATATCTATGCATCACAATAGTCAACACAAAATATAACTAATTTTAATAAATTAATAAACTCAAAATATCAACAAATTAGCTGACACGAGTCCATTAAGTTTAAACTTAATTATTAATTATTAACATGCGACTTGGCATTATAAGAAATTATTTTATGATTAGTGGTGCCCAATACCGATAGAAGAATACCAATAAGGAAACTCTTGATACCTAGTCCCTGACCATTCCATAGTCACCCATGACACTAATCACTTAAATATTTAATAAAATAATTATCATGTATTATGCCAATATCCAAAGAGTGTTAATTTCCATAACATGTATACAATCACAAATGTTAATCATGTAGCAACATAACACAAATATAATAGTTGACATTCCACATGTCACCTCCAAATATAACTCATAACAAATGAATAATCAATTTAGCAACTAGTTAATTCCTACAAAAATATGAGGTATTACAACACCATGGAAATATAAATACTAATTGCAAAATAAAATAAAATAATAAGGACAACAATGCCCTTATCCATAATAGCCTAGCCTCTTTCTTGATGTAGAAGTCTTCAATAACAAGAAACTCATTTGAAGTAATTGTAACACCCCGCCTAATTAAATACCGGGTGATCAGTCATTTATTAAATTAAAATTAGTATCTCATTTGGTTCATTCTTAGCATCATTGTCGAAAACTTTTTAATTTTTACTAATCACCTAGTATTCAAAAAGCTGATGTCAAATTTTTATCTTTTTGAATTAACATGCAACAAAAAATAATTAATTATTTAAACATTCACCATTCAATAACTAAACTCATAGAGAATAAAGTGACAGAATAAATACTTGTGACTGGAATAAACACTTCTAGCTTGAATCCCAAATATAGTAATCCAAAATAAAATCTAGTTCAATTAACTGAAAAATAAATATGTGAATCCACTATCTCTGATTAATATCTGAATAATAATGGTCAACTTGCACGACTAAAATAAGTGCCACATAAGAAGGAAATGATAAGTGAGGAGGCATCTACTACTGAGATCCTGCAACTTCCACAGCAACTACAGCACGTCAAATGATAGGAACTCCTAGGCTTGGCGTCCTTGTGGCTGGGCACCTAAATTAATTTTACAAAAATATAGGTTTGGAAAGAAAACATTTAAAAAATTAGCAAGTGTTTAAAATGCAAAATTAGCAGATATTAAATACATGTTAGGTTTACGTTCCCTCACTTGGGATCCTTACCTCTCAACTAATGTGCACACCTAAAGAATCTTTCTAACATGTCCTAGTTATACTACCCTGCCTAACTAGTCTGAACCAAATCTATTTCTACACAAACTAACTCGTTTTGCCACCCGCATTGCCCATATCATATATTATCGCATAACCCATATCATTTCGCCAATTATAACTTTCCCATTAGAGATTAAGTTTCCACATACTTATGTTATTTTAGATGTCACTGTCTCTATCATCAACTTAAGCACACACAGTAAAATAATTCGTAAGTATATATAAGTATTACTCTATTATATATATACTAATACGACACCCCTAGGCTAAGCTACAGTGCATGCATACTCTACTATCAAGTCCCGGTACATCACGTACTAAATAAATGACAACCGGTTCAGAATCATTCTCGAATCACAAATACAAAATACACATATTGTGGAGGCGAACATAGTCCTAGGCCTTTGGATTACGCACATACCTAACGCACCCATTTGACCGATCACACCATTGTTCACACAAATAGTGATCAGCCCTAAGTTCTATGTTCTAAGGTACGAGTCTAAAATCCCCAAAAATGGCTCATCGGGATAAGACCGCCCATGACGTGAAACCTCCCGCAATAGCAAGCAGTGTAGGCATGTTCATGACACATAATATCACAATCAACATAATATATGCATGCACTCATCCAATACATACATAAAGTATATTTCAAGTTTATCCTATAAATTAATAATTCACATTTTATTCTCATTTCCCATTATTCCTAACATCTCTTGTTAACCGAAGGGATATAAATAATTTAATTAATTATTTCAGTAGCAACCCTCGTCCTGTACTTACTGGTCCAAAACCAGGAATCATTATCACAAGCCCGAATTATATTTTAATTGCCATAATCCTTTTTTCTCGATAAACTTACATTCTGCCCAGATATATAAAATGACGATTTGAGGGTTTTTTGGACCGATTTTAGAAAAACTTAAATCTACGAAGTAGTTCAGAACATGATTTTATACACTACCAATTTCATCTTAAAACATACCTAAAATTATCATACAATGTTCATCCTTTTCTTAAAACGATTTTACATTCGTTTGACTTTCGGATTCGCATGAGTTCACTTCATTTCTAGCTAGATAGTTAAATCTTCAATTTAATCACATGATTTTCTCACATTTCAAAGTTATAAATAAACTATATAATCCTAATCATGAGTTCTATAATCCCAAATGATATTATCTCAAATCAAAACCTTATAAACCTTGGTTTTTATCAAAAAAATCCTATAATCTAGCATGTATTTCAGCAAACTCAAAATTAAGCAAGTTTAAACAACTTGCCTCTTAGGATGATTCTGAATTTCCTTTGAAGAAGATTATGTAAGCTCCTCCTCCTCGTTCTTCCTAAATTTCGGTGGTGTATTGTGGCTGTGCAAGGTGGCTCTAGGTATTGCTCATCCTCTAAGACCCTTTACCTTCTTCAAAAACTCTTCATTTTCTGGTAGCTCTCACACTTTATCTCCATTGGTTTTCTCTCACTTTGATTTTTTAATTACCCATTTGATTAGTCAAAGAGTTGATATTAAATTAGCTAATCCCGTATCTCTTCATAGGTTGGAAATCCAAAGGTTAAAAATTGACTTTTCACTTGTCAGGTCGACCTAGAAATGACCTGAGACCCTATACATATGTCCGAATATAGTTTTCTGACTATTTCGACCCTTCCGTACACTTTGGCGTACTCGAAATGACCATTTAAATGACCCATTTTCAATTTACCTTTTTATCCCGTAATTCAAGTCTTGACACGACTAACAAATGCGTCCCAACTAAATTACTGTAAATGTCGTATTTCTCACTCATGACAATTATAATGTATAAATAATAATTTATTACTTGTTCACTAAGTAATACTCAATGTAATTCATACAATTAGATTTTAATCCTTGTCACGCCGATTAATATTTATTTTAATCCAATTAATTTCCCATTTTAATTTAATTAATCCCTATTTTAAAAATCATTAAAAATACGAGGTATTACATACTTCCCCCCCCCCCCCCCTAATAATGGAATTTCATCTTGAAATTCAAAAAATAAAAGTATACCTGGTAAGACCAACTCTGGATATTTATCGTGCATCCCATCCTCACACTCCCAAGTAGACTAATCGGTATTATGATGCCCCCGCTGAACACGCACTAGTGGAACTACCTTCGACCTCAACCTCTTCTCACTATGGTCTAGGATAGGAACTGACCTCTCCCCTTATGAAATATTGGTCGGTAAATCAATTTTATCTAATGAAATATTAGTGTGGGCTAACTCATCCTAGATATATCGTCTCACCGAAGAAATGTGGAACGCATCATGAATCCTATGCAAGTGCTTTGGCAACCCGAGTCTATATGCCACTGGCCCAACCCGCTCTATGATAGGAAATGGCCCTACGTACCTTGGTGTCAACTTCCCCTTTTTCCAACACCTCATTATCCCCATTATAGAAGATACACAAAGTAATACCTGGCTCTGATACCATCTGTAACACCCTGCCTAATTAAATACCGGGTAATCACTCCTTTATTAAATTAAAATTGTTATCTCATTTGGTTCATTCTTAGCATCACTATCGAAAACTTTTTAATATTTACTGTGGGTACCCGAAATTAGAATGATGGGCCTGGACGAGTAGCCCAATTGTAGCGGCCCAAAGTCCAGGCCTCTTATATCTTAAACCGCTTATGATTTAGTCTCTGCCCACGTTCCCATTAAGGGGCACTCTAAGAGGAGATGGGAAACATGGATGAGTCCCACACCCCCACTCACTAGAACGAACATGTATATAACTAACCCTAGGTCCGGGGCAAAGGACACATTGTATTCTCTGTAATCACTATTCGGAGAACACAGAAATAATACTAACTACACCACCGTGGAGGTAGGCATCTTTGCTGAACCACGTACATCCTTTGTTGTGTGATTGTCATTTTGCATTCCTTATTTTTCCTTGGTGATTGCGCTTCTCTTATCAATTTGTGTTGCATAATAATTATCACCACAATTGGCGTCGTCTGTGGGAACGTTTATCTTACTTGAGAAAGCCCACACCAAAAAAGGAGTTTAAAATGTCCAGTCACAGTAGCAATGCTCCCCAGGCAGGGGGTATTCAAGAACCACTTGTTCCTCGCAGGATTAGATATGAAATTCGACGTTCAGATCAGAGGGCTCGCTTAGAAAGGCCAGCCTCAGAAGAAATCCAAGGACCAGCAAGGTCCACGCAGATATTTAGATTGATTGATGCGTATGAGGTAAGACTCCACGAGCAGAGGGAGTCTTCTCGCAGACACGAGGCTGAGAATGCTCGCTTGAAAAAAAGATTAGAGAGACTGGAGAAAGAGCTCCATCATGATACCAGTAGACGTCCGTACCTCACTCCTAGCCCTCAGGCGAGCAAGTCTCGCAGCCGAGGAAGGAGCCCCAGGCGAGGATCCCAAAAGATTGAGGGAGACGAGTCAGAGGACGACCTACGCGAGCAGCTTCAAAAAGCTCGCCGTTATCAGATCCCTACTCGTAGCAACGAGAACATACAAAGTCTGGTTCGAAGGGAGATGGACCAGCATCCTTCCCATCACGGTACCAGATCGACCCGAGAACTCGCTAGGCGAGCTCTTAAAACCTAAATGAAGTCACCTTTCTCGAAGGAAATTGAAGATGAAGAAGCCCCCAAGAAGTTTTCCATTCCAAGGTTCAAAATTTATGACGGTAAGATTGATCCCATTGATCACATCAGGCAATACCGACAGGCCATGACCCTCTAGAACCATCGGGACGCACTAATGTGTCGAATTTTCCCCTCGAGCCTGCATGACATGGCACAAAAATGGTTTAAAAGGCTCCCCCACCGGTCCATCAGGAGTTTCAAATCCCTGGCGGAGATCTTTACGGCCCGATTCAATACTAGTAGCTCCCATCCCAAAAGGATGGATGCTTTGCTGGAACTGAAGAAAACACCTCAAGAGACCCTCCGAGACTACGCGAAGAGGTACTGGGAGTTATTCAACGAGGTCGAGGATTGCTCGGAGCAAGTGGCAGTGGCCTCTTTCAAAATTGGGCTACCCAGCTCCTCCCTTCTATACCAGTACCTGATAAAGAAAGAGGCTATGACTATTAACGACCTAATGGCTCGCATTGAGAAGTACGCTAAGGTGGAATATGTCACCCGCCTCAGTACAGGGGAAAACGATCGAGCTAAACTCACTACCAAGGGCAGTGACAAAACTGAGAACCAAAAGAAAGGAGTAAAGAATGGGGGCAAAAATGGCTCCAAAAATAGAGGCAACAATGACGCGTCGAAAGCATTTCAGGCAGTCAACACCGTCTTCAAAGAACCAATTTACCAAATTTACGCAAAAATCAAAGACGAGCCATTCATTAAGTAGCCCAGGAAGATGGGAGGAGATCCCTCGAAGAGGAAAAATGCGCTGAGATGTGCCTTTCACAAAGAGGGAGGACATAAGACTGAGCATTGCAAAGCTATTAAGTCCCACCTCGAAGAACTAGCCCAATCCGGATATTTGAACAAATTCGTGGAGAAGAAGGCAGAGAAAGCGGCTGCCAATAGAGAGGCGAGACCCGACAACGTGCTCGATGATGATGTTGGGCATGAGTTCGCGGTAATTCATGGAGCCTCTACTCGAATGGAGATGAAGAAACTTACAGCAGTGATGCAAGCTTTTCAGATCGATCCAGCAAAGTCAGAGTCAGGAAAGCGTCAACGAGCAGAGGATGTTAATTATAATAAGCATATTGTTTTCACAGATGAAGATCTGGTGGGAGTGAGAACCCCACATCACGATGCTTTGATTATTACCCTCAGGATAGCTAACTTTGACGTCGACAAGTTGCTCGTCGACCAAGGAAGCTCATCCGAGGTAATGTATCTCAACTTATTCAGGAAGTTAAAATTAAACATCGCTGAACTAAAGGAAGCTACTATCCCTTTAGTTGGCTTTGCTGGAAAAATAACTATGCCCCTGGGAAAAATTGCACTACCAGTGCGCACAGGAAACGTCTCCAAGATGATTGAGTTTTTGGTGGTTGACATCGACTCGCCATACCAAGCCATCCTCGGCAGAGGATGGCTCCATGCAATGAAAGCAGTCTCCTCGACCTACCATCAGAAACTCAAGTATGTAACCGAGCGAGTAGTAATGGAGATCCACGGCGATCAAGCGATGGCAAGAAGGTGCTTCATAGCAGCCATCCGACCGAGGCTAGAGAAGAAGGTCGATCAGACCATCAAGAAAGTTGAAGAACAAGAAGGTCTGACGCCTTCTAAATAGCAATTAAAGTACGAAAGACTTGGAGTAGAGGAGACCAAGCTCCTCCCCTATGAAAGGGTCGTCGAAGACCTGATAGAGGTTACAGCTGATGATAGCAACAGTAGCAGAGTTTTCTTGATTGGAGCTTCTCTCACTGACTAGGAACAGAAGGAATTGACAACTCTACTAGGACACAACGTAGATGTTTTCGCGTGGGAACCATACGAGCTGCGTGGAATTGATCCTAGTATGGTTTGTCATCAGTTGCACGTCAATCCCACCTTTAAACCAATCACGCATAAGGCACGATGAACTGCACCCGAGAAAGAAAAAGCCGTAGAAAAAGAAGTAGAAAAATTATTGGATGCAGGATCCATACGGGAAGTACAATTCCCCGAGTGGTTATCCAACCCAGTAGTAGTTCCAAAAAGCAACGGGAAGTGGAGAGTTTGCATCGACTTCACGGACCTCAACAGAGCGTGCCCTAAAGACAGTTTCCCCCTCCCAAAAATTGACCAACTGGTAGACGCCACTGCAGCTCACTAGCGAATGAGTTTTTTGGACGCATACTCAGGGTATCATCAGATCCCTTTATATGCCCCGGACCAAGACAAAACAGCATTCATCACCACAGTTGGGTTATACTACTACAAGGTCATGCCCTTTGGGCTCAAAAATGCAGGGCAACCTACCAGCGGCTGGTCACCAAGATGTTCAAAGACCAGATGGGAGACACCATGGAGGTCTACATCGATGAAATGATCGTTAAAAGCAAGAAGAGAGATGACCACCTCTCAGACCCGTCAAAAACCTTCAAAATTCTCAGGAAATACCGATTAAAATTTAAAGCGAGCAAGTGTTCTTTCGGTGTCCAGTCAGGAAAATTTCTTGAGTACTTGGTCAGTAAGAGAGTCATAGAGGCTAACCCAGACCAGATCGATGAAATTAACAGGGTACAACCTCCTCGAACAATCCGGGACGTACAGAAGCTCACTGGCATGCTCGCTGCCTTAAATCACTTTATCTCTAAATCCTGCGAGAAATGCAAGCCTTTCTTCCAGCTTCTAAAGGGGAACAAAACGGTAGAGTGGAACCCAGATTGCTCGCAGGCGTTGGTTGAGCTCAAAGCTTACCTAAGCTCTCCACCACTGCTCATCATACCACAGCAAATAGATTCCTTGTACCTATACCTCTCCGTTTCCAACCACACTGTCAGTTCTGCATTAATGTGCGAAGTTGCAGGAATCCAGCACCCCGTTTACTACGCGAGCAAAATAATACTTGAGGCCGAGCAGAGATACCTGCCTCTAGAGAAGCTCGCCTTTGCACTAATAGTGGCTTCGAGGAAGCTTAAGCACTATTTCGAAGCCCATACTATAATCGTCCTGACATCGCACCCCCTTAAATCAATCCTGAGGAAGGCAGATTTTTCGGGCAGATTGTCTAAATGGTCAGTCGAGCTCGGACGATTTAATATCCAATTTCAACCAAGGAACTTTCATAGCCGAATTCACAGGCGAGTAGCCTTGTACCCACCACAGCCAGCCAAACAAAAAGGGAGCCACACGACGGAGGGCATCTGGAAATTATTTGTTGATGGAGCCTCCAATTCAAAGGGGGCAGGCGTAGGCATCGTTCTTATCACTCCAGAAAATACGATCCTCGAGCAGGGAATTAGGCTTGGATTTGAAGCCTCTAACAATGAAACAGAATACGAGTCCCTGATAGTCGGCCTCCAGAAAGCACATGTTTTGGGAGCAAAGCAATTACAGGTGTTTGGCGACTCACACTTAGTCTCCAATCAGATCAGCGGGGACTACAATGCAAAAGATGAAAGGATGGAAGCCTACCTCGCCTTAGCAAAAAGGCTATTGGCTGACTTTGAGGAAGTCAATGTCCAGCAGTTCCTCAGGGGACAGAATAGCCATGCTGATGCCCTAGCAGCCCTAAGCTCAGCAATCAATTCTTACTTAAAAAGAATAATCCCCATCGATTTCCTCACTCATCCGAGCATTAACCGTGACGGCGAGTTACCAAGCATGGAGCAGGTGCTCCATATTGAGTCAGCAGCCAGCTGGATGGACCCACTAAGGGATTATTTGAAGGATGGCACGCTTCCAAATGATAAGAAGACTGCTCACCAGATAAGAGTCAAAGCTGCTCGCTTTCACTTATCTCCTGAGGGTAAGCTATACAAGAGATCATTTTTCGATCCCTACCTTCAAGGTGTTCACCCAAAGGATGTCGAGCAAGTTCTACATGAGCTTCACAACGGAATCTGTGGAAGCCATATTGGAGGAAGATCCCTGGCTTTTCGAGCAGGAGGGTTATTGGTGGCCATATATGCAAATGGACTCTGCGGCGTATGTCCACAAGTGCCTGAAGTGCCAGCTTCATGCTCCTATGGCCCACCAACCTGCCAGCGACCTAAAATCATTGACCATCCCATGGTCATTCGTCCAATGGGAGATGGACATCGTAGGACCACTTCCTACTGCCACCGGCAGTCACAAATATCTATTGGTCGCGACTGACTACTTCACTAAATGGATCGAGGCAGAACCCCTAGCGAACATTCGAGATGCAGATATGATAAGGTTCATATGGAGAAATATAATCACACATTTTGGCATCCCCAGAACCATCATCACCGATAATGGAACGCAGTTCGAAAGCGGCTCTTTTCAGAGTTTCTGTAACGAACATGGAATCAGACACCATTTCAGCTCGATGGCCTATCCTCAAAGAAATGGCCAAGCCGAGGCTTCCAACAAGACAATGATCGACGGATTAAGGAAGCGATCGGAGCGAGCCAAAGGCACATGGGTAAATGAATTATTACACATTCTATGGGCCTATAGAACCACTCCACGACGAGCAATGGGAGAAACCCCATTTTCGCTGACATATGGGATGGAAGCAGTTATCCCACTAGAAGCCGGCTTGACAACAATGAGGTCCAGCCTTGTCGACCAAGGCCATAATGATGCAGCATTGCTCGCTGAGCTCGACCTAGCCGACGAACGCCGAGAGCTAGCCCTGGTAAAACTAGTGAGCTATCAACAACAGCTCGAGAGGCACTATAACAAGAGGGTCAACCCGAGGACATTCTGAGTTGGGTACTATGTCCTAAGAAAAGTCTTGGGCAACGCAGTGAAACCATCAGACGGCAATCTAGGGCCAAACTGGGAAGGACCATTCAAGATAACAAGAGATAATTTGCAAGGCGCCTATCATTTAGAAATAATAGAAGGCAGAAAAATCCCCCGAGCATGGAACGCAGCCAATCTCAAGAAATTCTATTTTTAGATTCTTCTTTTATGCTTTTACGCAGCTAATCTCAAGAAATTCTATTTTTAGATTCTTCTTTTATGCTTTTGTTGTGGAGGTATTAGTTCATTTTCCTTATCATTAATGAAAGTTGTTTAACAGTTGCGTTCTAATGAGTAACAGTTATATAAGCTTTATCACACATGTTTTCCAAATGACAGGCACATTGGTCATTACACCATAGCAGGGAAATCATCCTCCTTAGGCTTTCGTTATGAAACACGAAAGACCTCTTAGCATTGCCCTTGGAAATATATGAAGCCCTACTGGAGATCCTTAGGCAATATGGCCAAATTAAAGCTGGTCGACAAACCATCTTTGGTTGAATAAAATCCTGATCGGATAGAGCATCCAACACCAGGTGTGTCCTCACCAATTGCCACACTTAGGCCTAAGGTAGTGTGACGACACGACCTAAAAGCTAAAGTGGTGCACAATGGTACCTCGATAGTGTATTGGACTGGAAGGACACTAGCATGATAATACAAATTTAGAGATCATAAAGGAGCAAGAATATGGAGAATATAATACACTTGTTTAGTCGGCTAAAATAGCCCAAAACATAAATTTTATATTAATCCACCATATTTACAACAAGTACAATACATGTTAAGGCGGCGAGCTCGCCCAAATCATTGACATAACATCACTACATTGACGTAACATCACTACAATACATAGAGTAGCTACTGGCAAAATCTTATTGGGGATGAGGCCTCTGAACAAGATAATCATCCACTTGAGCCCTTCGACCATCATCAGGAGCAGGAACCAACTCTTCCTCGGCTTCGTTAGCATCTGACTCCAATAGCTGCCAAGGGATAGCATCGATGGGTATCCACTGATCATCTCTCCGGAAGGGATTGGGCATCCGAGTGGAAGGAGATATTTCATGGCGATACCAGAGCATAGAGTTTCTTGGAACCTGCATCTTCTTTCAAAGCACTCAACCACCCCCTGATGAAGGCGAGCTCCTCGAATTCTATCAGCCTCGTCGGGGCATTCAGCCAACCCTGGTCATAACCATCGGCCCATACTCACCGAGGTCCTTTTTTAAATAGATGCCGCAGACGAGTAACGTCCCTTTGAAGCCTAGAAGAAATCACATATGCTCGCTGGACATCACCACATAGCTCTTCTATTTCACTATCTGAACGCCTGGTGCTCCTGCCAGCTCACGGAACCAATGGACCAGTGGAACCTCGCAGCACAGGGCAAACGTCGCTCGAGCCCGTCCTAGCTCGCGTCGATAAAGGACCTCGCAGCACAGGGGGAACGTCGCTCGAGCCAGCCCTAGCTCATATCGATGAAGATCCTCGCAACATTGCAGGAGCGGTTCTCGACGCATGCTCCCTAAGACGCGAGACCTCTTTCCTTAAAGCTTCATTTTCTTATTAAAGCATCTCACCAACCTGGATGATCTCAGAAGCATCGAGAATCTTTGTTCTCAATGCATTCACCTCCTCTTACACTGAAGCACCAACCTCTTCCATATCCTGGAGCCTGTCCTTTAACTTGGCCACAACCTCAGACTGATCCTTATACTTTTTATTCCTTAACCTAAGAGATTTGCAAAGCCTAACAAAGGCCTGGCGAACCTGAGGACTGGCATTGGGACCAAGAGTCCTGCCCAAATGAGATGTGGCAGGAATATACTCTTCTACATCAGCCAACTACAAAACATAAAAGTGCAATGGAGAGAAAAATCAATCAATGCACTGGAAAAAGAAGCCTTTTCATTTCATTAATAAAAGTTAATGTACATCGAGCAGAAATTGGGAAAATTACAAGCAGGAGTACAAAAATAGTCCTAAAAGTAGATTAACTAGCAACCTCAGGCTGACCATAGATAGGTGACTGCTTCCCCTTGTCAGTAGCAGTAGAGGCATCCCCCTCTGTAGGGATGCCCTCAATCGCCTGGGTAGGACAAGCACCGACAGGAATTGTCTGAGAGGCAAGATCAACACCCTCAGTGGCTGGGGCAGGGGCTTCTTCGTCCACGGTTGGCTTCGGACTCGGGTCATGCTCGTCGAACAAAGGAGATTCAGCATTAACACCAGCAGCTAAGAGGGCCTTGTTCCAGCCCTTCTTGAAGTTCAGATAGCTGGTATAGCCTATCTAAACCTCAGTGTCTTCGTAAGCAGCAGTCCACCCGGAGTTATATGTATCCTCCTTGATGGTGGCTACCTGGGACTCTTTCTCCTTTAACTGTTCGATCAGAACCTTGTTCTCCTCCACGATATCCAGTTTGCTCGAGCAGACCAGGTCATAGGCCTGCCTCAGCTCGTTCAGCTCCTTAACCGCCGCCTCCCTCTCTCGATTAGAATTGATGAGGGCCAGATTAGAGGAAGCTCGGGCGTCGCCTGCAGTCTTTAAATCAGCCTCCAGATGAGAACCCCTGACTTCCAGAGCGGACTTCTGCTGCCCTAGCTCGCCATTCCTTCTCACCAGCTCATCGCGAGAGCAATAGAGCACGACGAAGTCAGTCACAAACTGCCAGAAATAAAGAAGAGATCAAGAAGGAGAAACATATAAAACTTGTTAAAGAATTGAAAAATGGAAAGGATCTTACCAAGGCTAGCCTCTGGCTAGCTTGTAGGGCCAATTGATCAGACCCCAGCACCCTTTGGTGATCTGTAGGGAGAACTACCCTCTCGAGCAGCGTAGGATCCAGCTAAGGAGAAATAGCAACTGAGGCCCCCTAGAGCAAAGTAGACACCGGGACCAAGGCGTGTACAGCCTTCATCCTTGACTCCATTTTTCTCCTCTCTTCATCTTTCTCCTTCTCCATTCTCTTCCCCTCCTCCATCCTCTTCCTCTCCTCCACCTTCTTTCTTTCCTCCTCCTTTTTTTTCTCCCTTTCTCTCACCTGCTCTTCTCCTCTCCTCTTCTTCTCTTGCTCCTGAGTAGAAGACTGAGAGCCAGTAGCTACAGCCCCAGTGTTGGAATTCTGCTTCTTTGACCTCTGAGCGAGGAGCACGTGATCATTATCATCATCATCCCGAATCAGGTTTTTCCTTGGAAGAACCATCTCCTCGTCTGAACTGCTGGATGTGCTCGATGATTCTCGAACTTCAGAAACTTCCCCCGAATCAGAGGAGCTACTATTACTGGAGCTCCCTTCACCCAAATTGCCTCTAACACCACCTACGATATCGCTTTCAGAGTTGCTCTCCTCCTCGTCCAACTGAATAGGATCCGCAGATGTCTCCTCAGAAGTATCAAACTCGGGGATACTATCCACTGGCCTCGCTATAAAACTAGAACCAAAGTTCTTATATTCGAGCAAGAACGCAGCGGACCGGGGATGCTCGCCGTCAGATAAGCTCTCCTTGATATTCCAAGCCTTGACCAATTCAAGGAGGTGAACCTCGCTAAGAGCAGGTTCCAAGTTCTTTGACTTTGCTGAAGAAAAATAGAGAAAAATCAGAAAGATCACAAATCAACAAAAATTAAAAGAACAAAGCAAAGTTTACCTATGTATTCTTCCCCATAAAAGGGAACAGAGAACCTGGCAGCCCTCGACCCCTCAAACTGGGGAGAAAACTGCCAATTTCTAGCAAGGAAGCCCTCTTGCCAATAGTCCTTATGGGAATCAAGTAGGTTTACTACCAATACCCTATCAGGACTCATGGCTTTGAGATAGAGAACACTAGAACTGGTCCGAGAAAAAGAATAGCAGAAACAGACCTCGACGAGCCCTAACTTGGTACAATATAACTAGTTTATTCTATAAACACCATTGATTATCTTCCACACATTGGGTGAACACTGTGCGGGAACAATGTTAAAATAACCAAAGAAATGAAAAAATAGATTGTTGGGAGGAAAAGTAAGTCCCCCTTGGGAAAGCGGCAAGACATGGATCCAGCGGGCATTCTCTATCTCTCTAACGTTTCTAGGGGGGAGGCGCACTCAATCTCTACCCACTCAGGAATATTGTAAAACTTCCTAAACTCAGAGATTGACCTATTACCAATCTTCGCCATCGAAAAACCCTAAAGGAAGTACAAATTCAAAGAAAAAATACAAAGAGAGGACACAGGAGACTTACAAGATGAAAGTTCGACTTGAATAATGGAGAATCACAAGCCCAAACGATGAAGAAGATCGAAAGTGATGAAAATGAAGACTGGACGAAGAGAGTGTGAATCGCTAAAGCTCACAGGAAATGGAATAATGCTGAAGGTTAAAACGATGATCGAAAAGTGGCTGCTCTGAATAAAACCTTGAAGTGTTACTAATCATAGTGCACAAACCACGAAGCGGGTGCCGCCAGAATTAGTCCTCAAATTTTGGGAAAAGTTGCACGATATAGGACTCAGCCATTATGACAAATCATTTAAGTTTATTGAACCCAAAACTTGGCCCAACAAACTTAGGGGCAATTGTGGGTACCCGAAATTAGAATGATGGGCCTGGACGAGTGTGGAGGCAATTATTATGCAACACAAATAAATACGAGAGAAGCAATTATCAAGAAAGAACAAGGAATATACGATGCCAATCACACAACAAAGGATGTACATGGTTCAGCAAGGATGTGCCTACGTCCACGGTGGTGCAGTCGATATTATTTCAATATGCTCCGGAGAGTAATTACAGAGAATACAACTTGTCCGTTTTCCCCGGACCTAGGGTTTAATATATACATGTACATGTAGGTAAGTGGAGGTGATGGGTTTCTCCACGTTTTCCATCTCCCGTATAACTTCCAATTGTGGAAACGTGGGGGAGACCGGATCAATATAAGAGATGAGGGGTCCGGACTTTGGGTCGCCAGGACTGGGCTACTCGTCTGGGCCCATGGTTCTAAATTTCGGGTACCCATAATTGCCCCTAAATTTATTGGGCCATGTTTATGGATTCAATGGATTTAAATGATCAGCCACTATGGCTGATTTACGATTCTTCAAAAACTGTGAAGTTGATTTGGCGGCACCGCTTCGCTTATTGTGCGCTATGATTAGAATTTGAAGGCTTGTTGGGATAGCCACTTTTTCTCCCGTCGCTTCAGCCTTTCCGGTACTCTTCTATCTTCTGAGAACTTTAGCGCCTCGTACCTTCTTCTCTCAATTTCCATTTCCATTGTTTCTTAGTTGCTTGAGCTCGTGCTTCTTCATCATCTGAACCGATCTTCTATTTTGTAAGTTTCCTGTGCCCTCTCCTTGTACTTTCTCTTTGGTTTGTAGCATTTCTTGGGTCTTCTAATGGCGAAGATTGGGAATAGGTCAATCTCTGAATTTAGGAAGTTTTACAACATTCCTGAGTGGGTAGATATTGAGTGTTGTGCCTCCCCTCCTAGGAATGTTACGGATATAGATGATGCTCACTGGATCCATGTTCTGTTACTTTCCCAGGGGGACTCACTTTCCCTCCCAATGATTTGCTCCTGCATTTCTTTGGCTATTTCAATATTGTTCCTGCACAATGCTCGCCCAATGTGTGGAAAATAGTAAATGGCATCCATAGGATAAATCAGTTGTATGGTACTAGGTTAGGACTTGCCGAGGTCTATTTCTGTTATTCCTTTTCTCGAACTAGTTCATGTGTCTTATACCTCAAAGCTAGGAGCCCTGATAGGGTATTGGTAGTAAATTTACCTGATTCCCATAAGGACTACTGACAATAAGGTTTCCTTGTTAGGAATTGTCAGTTCCCTCCTCAATTTGAAGGGTCGAGGTCTGAGAGATTCTCTGTTCCTTTTTATGGGGAGGAATATATAGGTAGACATTGTCCTGTTGTTTTAACTTTTGCTGATTTGTGACCTTTATAACTCTTCTTTGCTTTTTCTTGCGCAGCGAAGTCAAAGAACTTGGAACCTGCACTCAACGCGGTCCGTCTTTCAGAGTTGGTAAAGGCTTGGAAAATTAGGGAGCTTTTAGGTGATGGCGAGTACCCCATATCTGCTGCCTTCTTGCTCGAGTATAAGAACGTTGGCTCCAGCTTCATAGAGAGGCCAGTGGATAGTATACCAGAGTTCGATTCCTTCGAAGATACTGCTGCAGAGCCTATCCAGATAGACGAGGAGGAGAGAAGCTCTGAGAGTGATAATTTGGGTGGAAGGAGCCTTGACAGTAGCAGTTCCTCTGACCGTAAAGAGGTTTCTGAAGCTCGGAGATCGTCAAGCACTTCTAGCAGCTCAAGTGAAGACATGGTTCCTCCGAGGAAGAACTTGATTAGAGACGATGATGATGAGGACCACGTGCTCCTTGCACAGAGGTCGAAGAAACAAAAAGTTACTTCTGGGGTTGTGGCTACTGGTTCCCGATCCTCCGCTCAGGAGAAGGAGAGGAGGAGAAGGAAGGAAGAGGAGCTGGTGAGAGAGAGAGAGAGGAAAAAAGAAGAAGAGAGGAAGAAGTTAGAAGAGAAGAGGAGAGCGAAGGAGAGGAAGAAGAGGGAGAGCGATAAGGAGGAAGAGAAGAGAAGGGCTGAGGCGAGTACGAAGGTTGGGCAGGCCTTAGTCCCAGTATCTGCTCTGCCTGAAGGGGCCTCCGTGGCAATTTCTCCTCAGCTGGCCCTGGCTCTACTCGAGAGAGATGTCCTCCCGGATGATCGCCAAAGGGTAGTAGGTTCAGAGCACCTAGCCCTTCAGGCTAGTTAGAGGCTTGCTCTGGTAAGGTTTCTTTTTCTCTTGCATTTTTTTGACTTCCCTCATTTTCCTCTTCTAATATCTTCTCTTTTTCACAGTTTGTTACTGACTTCGTCGTGCTGTATCGTTCACGCGACGAGCTGGTGAAGAAGAACAGTGAACTGGAGAAAGAAAACTCTGCCCTGAACCTGAAGGGTAAGGATCTTGAAGCCAGTTTTAAGGCTGTTGACTCTGCTAGGATCTCATCCGATTTGGCTCTTGCTACTGCGAGCAAAGAAAAGAATGCGGCGATCACGGAGCTACGGGAGTTGAGGCATGCCTATGACCAAGTTTGCTCGAGCAAACTTATTGTGATGAAGGAGAAAAGGGTGCTTGTTAAAGAGCTGAAGAAGAAGGAGTTCGAGGCTGTCATTGCCAAGGAAGACTCTTACAACTCGACTGGGCTGCGACATACGAAGATGCTGAAGTTCAGATAGGCTATATCAGCCGTGTGAACTTCAAGAAAGGATGGAATAAGGCTCTCGTAGCTGCTGGGGTGGATGTTGCATCCCCACTTTTCGATGAGCATGACCCAGGGCCGAGGCCAGTCGTAGACGAGGACCCTGCCCCAGCTATTGAAGGCCCTAATCCTATCCCTAAGGTGACTCCTGTTGGCATTTCTCTTGTTGAGGGGATGGAGGTCATCCCTGCAGAGGACAGTGCTCCTGTTGATGCTGATAAGGAGAAAGGACCATCCACCTCTAGGCCTCCTGAGGTTGCTAATTGATAGGGTCTTTGTATTTTTGCGTTTTCTAGTCTGTAAATTTTCTTTCTTCAGTCTGATGTAACTTCAATTTTTATTAATGAAAAAGCTTCCTTTCTGCTAGTGCTGATCTCTTTATCTCTTTTGTCTTTCTTTCACTTGTAGTTAGGTCATGTGGATGATTATATTCCTGCTACTTCCCGGTTGGGTAGGACCCTTGGTCCCAATGCGAGCCCTGAAGTTCGCGAGGCTTTTATTAAGCTTTGCAAGTCTCTCAGGTCTAGAAATCATAAATATAAGGAGCAATCCGAGCTAGTGGCTAGGCTGAAGGACAGGCTCTGGGAGATGGAGGACATTGGTACCTCAGTGCAAGAGGAAGTCAATGTGCTGAGAACAAGACTCCTACAAGCCACCGAGGTCAACCAAGTTGGGGAGTTCCTTCAGCAGGAGAACGAAGACCTGAGGAGGGAAGTCTTACAACTTAGGGAGCACGCACCGAGCACTGTTCAAGCAGTATTACAAGGCTCCTCATCATCGCGAGCTGGAGTTGATCATAATGTTACCCCTCCCATGTCGCGAAGTCTCACCCGCCCTCCCCTTCCGCGAGATAGTAGGAGCACCAGGAGAAGAAGCAGGGAAGGAGAAGAACTTCACGATAGGGAAATGGAGGAGCTCTGTGGTGATGTTCAGCGAGCATATGTAATCGCTGTTGGGCTTCAAAGGGACGTCACCCAGTTACGGCACTTATTCAAGAAAGGTCCTCGGCAAGCATGGGCTGATGGTTATGATCAAGGCTGGTCGGATGCTCCAACAAGGCTATCTGAGTTCGAGGAGCTTTCTTTCATCAGGGGATGGCTAAGTGCCTTGAAGGAGCTGCAAGTCCCGAGGAACTCGGTGCTATGGTATCGTCATGAGATGTCTTCCTCCACTCTAGTGCCCAACCCATTCAGGAGGGACGATCGATGGATCCCCATCGATGTTATTCCTCGGTAATTATTGGAGTCGGATGCGAATGAGGTTGTGGAAGAGTTTTCTCCTGCTCCTAATGACGGACGAAGATCTCGAGTGGCTGATTATCTTGCCCGGAGGCTTCCACCCCCTTTACATTTTGCCAGTTGTTGTATAATTTTTTTTATTTTTGATAATGTAAATTCTTTGGGCGAGCTCGCCGACTAAACATGTATTATCATTGTTGTAAGATGGATTAATGAAAAGTTTGTGTTTTTGGGCAATTTTGCCAAATAAACGTGTATATTCTACTTTTCGTACCCTTGCTGCTTTATGATTTCTTCTATTTTGTCATGCAAGTGTCCCCCCAGTCCAGTATAATATTAAAGTACCATTGTGCCCCACCTTACCTTTTAGGTTGTGTCATCACACTCCCTTAGGCCTAAGTAGGGTAATTGGCGAGGACACACCTGGTGTTGGATGTCTTCATCCGATCAGGATTTTGTTCAACCGAAGTAGGTTTGATGACCAATATAAGATTTGATCGTATTGCCTAAGAATCCTCTGTAGGGATTTATATATTGCCAGGGGCAACGCTAAGAGGTCTCTCGTATTTTATGATGATGACCTGAGGAGGGGTATTCCCCTGCTGTAGTGATCAAGGTGCTTGTTATTTGGAAAAGATGTGTGATGAATGCAACTGTCACCAATCAGAGTGTAACCAACTAAGTAACTTTCATTAGTAATAAGAAAAAATGAACTTCTGTTTTCATAACAAAAGAAATACAAGAAAAAGATCTAAAAATAGAATTTTTTTAGATTAGTTGCGTTCCATGCTCGTGGTATTTCTCTGCCCTCCATCGTTTCCAAGTGATAGGCGCCTTGCAGATCATCTTTAGTTACTTTAAAGGGTACTTCCCAGTTTGGGCCTAGCTTGACGTCTGACGACTTCACTGTTGTAATACCCCGTATTTTTGTGATATTTATTTATGGGATTAATTGAATTAAATGCGTATTAATTGGAAATTAATCCGGATTAAAATACTAGCGAGATGCGAGTTGTTATTTGATATAATGTGCATATATGATTATATATGAATATTGAATTATGAAATTTGTCGTGAGATTGAAATACGGCAATTTGGGAATTTTGTTGAGACGCGTGTGACAGTCGCGTCAAGTATATAATTATGATAATTAAAGAGTGAATTTTATTTCTATAAACCATATGGTCATTTTGAGTGCGCCAACGCGTCCGGAAGGGTCGAAATAGTCAGAAAACACTAGCCGGGGGTTTAGTTTGGGTCCCAGGGCATTTTTAGGCCATGCCGGCAACGTATAAGGGCAGTTTGGTAATTTTAGAATTTTGGGATTTTTTATTAACGAATTTTAGGAGTTTTAAATGGAAAATTAAAAGACCCACTAACCCATTACCAGCCATTATCTAATTTGAGGGCTACGGGGGTTATTAGAATTAACCCCAAAAGTTCCTAAGACAAACCCTAGCCTCCATTGCCACCATTAAAGAAGAAAGCTTGGAGAGAGAGAGAAAGGAGGAATTTTGCAGAAGAGAGAGAGAACCATTCATCAGATTCGTCATCAAATCCAGAGTTACACTTAAGGCAAGTGGTTTAATTACAGATTTTTACAAAGAATGATTCTTCCATGCGTAGGAAATTCAAATAAATTGTATTGTTCTTGGAGTATGATGAAAACCCATTTAATTGGATGTAGAGATTTAAAAATATATTGAGGAAACTGCATGTAGAACATTGATAGGATGATTAGTCAGATGAAAATACACCTTTTACATCATGAAAACGGATTTAGTTATGTCTATGAATGACTTGATTTTTCTTGGGTTCATGTTCTTGAGATTTGGGGAAAAATGGTGGAGATTTGATAATTTGATGTAGTTTAGGGTGATTTGAATCCACATAAATGTTGTAATACGGATGAAACATGTTTAGGAAGGATTAGATACTTTGAAACTTTGTTGGAATCACATTTAGGTGAGATTAGAGGTGAAGAAAAGTTGGAAAAACGAGTTAAGGAAAATCTGGGCTCGAATCTGGCCACTCGTTAGAAGACCTACCCAGGTCGTTCGAACGAGCTCGTTCGAATGAGCTTCTAAAGAGTTGACAAACTGACTTCTAACGAGGGTGATGTTCGTTCGAATGAGACCTCGTTAGAAAGCCCACTTCGTTCGAACGAACTCTCGTTCGAACAGCCTCGTTCGAACGAGACTTCTAACGAGCTGACAGTTTAGGCTTTTTAGCCTGTTTTGATCCCGAGTGTCCCGTAACCTTGTTTATAGGTAGAGATAATACTTCCTTGATGAGTAATTGATATATTAGGGGTGTTTGGGATATAATGAGGAGTAAAACCTAGAAGTGTAGTTTGAACCTAAGGGGAATTACGGAGTAGGACGTGAGTGTCTATTACGATGCGAGAACAGTTACGGCCTAACTAATATTATATTAACCGGAAACATATATATTGTGTAGCATTATATGTCGGTACGAATGAGAAGTGTACCACTAAAATATTATGGTGATTACTAAGATGTGTGCATACTTAGTATATGTATTAATTTTATGTGTATGACATACCTACCATACTTGCTATCACGGGAGGTTTGCGTTCGCTTAGGGCCTTCTAATCCTTGTGTTGCCCGGATTTAGATTGGTTACCTCGATGAACATAGGTCAGAGAAGGACTTATTGGGATATTAATAAGTCTGCTGATCGAGGGAGCGCAGGTATGTGCGTGACCCATGTGATGTGACTGTGTTCGCCTCCATTATTTGTGATGTTGTTATCTGAGAACGGTTCCTGGGAGATTCGGAATACGTGATCCTTATGTACGTGATGTACCGGGATGGATAGCAAAGTATGTGTGCACCGCAGCTTAGTCTCGGGGTGCTTGTATTGTATATTTATGACGTGAATAATATACACTTAATTAATGGGAACTTTCATGTTAATATTGTGAATATAATTATGGTAGTGTTTTGAGAAAACATAACGGGTTAATTGATAGTGAATTATACTACAAATTGAGAATCCGAGTGTATGTAAAGCCCTCTATTTATTTGATAACGTTAGAATGTAATATGGGAATCGAGTAGTAAGGGGTAGAACTTATTACGATTTGGTTAGATATGTATGATTATTTAGATGGGTACGGTACGTTAGGAGTGCACATGTAGTCTAGAGGTGAGAATTTCATGTGAGTGCACGTCCTAACATGTATTTTGCATTTAATGTTTTAATGTTATTAAAACACTTGCTGTTTTTAAAATGATTTCCACTTTCGGGCTCTGACCCATTTGCTTTCAAATCTATTTTTGTAAAAACTATTTTAGGTGCCCAGCCACAAGGACACCATGCTTAGGATCCTCATTCAGATGACGAGCTGTAGCTGTTTGTGGAAGTTATAGGACTTTGCTTGTAGACGCTTCTTCTACATTGACTCTCTATTCAGCATTTATCAGTTGTAGGGCATGTCGCCCATTTCTTTAGAGACTTTTCATTTATTTCAGTTATTCAGACTTCGGGCATGTAATTAATTCAGGATTCAGACTTATGTTATTTTTTCCAGTTGTTGGATTGTTGTGAGGAGTTTTCCTCCGGACTCTTATATTTATTTGTTGATTATTTCATTACTTCGTTATGGTGAATGAATTATGTTGTTATTCCATTATTCTTTTATTGCATGTTAATCAGACTTAACTTAAAATTTGGCAACTTACTTTTTAAATACTAGGTGGTTAGTAATTCTAAAAATGTTTTCGATGGTGATGCTATTAACTGAACCAACCTGGCATTTTGTATTGATTTAATAAAGGAGTAGCTACCCGGTATTTAATTAGTCGGGGTGTCACAACTGTGCTGCCTAGGACCTTCCTTAGAACATAGTCCCCAACTTGGAACGCCCTCGGGCTAACCCTTTTGTTGTAATGCTTCATGAGTTGTTGCTGATAGTTCGCTAGCTTCACCAGGGCCAGTTCTCTACGCTCATCGGCTAGGTCGAGTTCGGTGAGCAATGCTTCTTCATTCAGGCCTTGGTCGACAAGGTTGGATCTCATTGTTGGCAAACCTGCTTCTAATGGGATGACTGCTTCCACGCCGTATGTCAGCAAAAATGGGGTTTCTCCTGTTGATCGTCGAGGAGTGGTTCGGTATGCCCATAGAATATGGTGTAGCTCTGTTACCCATGCGCCTTTGGATCGCTCTAATCACTTCTTTAATCCGTCGATCACAGTTTTGTTGGAAGCTTCAGCTTGGCCATTGCTCTGAGGGTAGGCTACCGAGCTGAAGTGGTGTCTGATCCCATGTTCGTTACAGAAGTTCTGAAAGGGGCCACTTTCGAACTGCGTTCCATTGTCGGTGATGATGGTTCTGGGGATTCCAAACCGAGTGATTATATTTCTCCATATGAACCTTATCATATCAGTATCTCGGATGTTCGCCAGGGATTCAGCCTCGATCCATTTGGTGGAGTAGTCAGTCACAACCAACAGGTATTTGCGATTGCCGACGGCGATAGGCAGTGGTCCCATGATGTCCATTCCCCATTGGGCGAAGGGCCATGGGCTGGACAGGGACTTCAGATCGCTGGCGGTTTGGTGCACCATAGGAGCGTGGAATTGGCATTTCAGGCATTTGTGAACATATACTGCGGAGTCCTTTTGCATGTATGGCCACCAATAGCCTTCCTTCATTGCTCGAAAGGCTAGAGACCTTCCTCCGATATGACTTCCACAGATTCCGTCGTGAATCTCGTGTAGCACTTTCTCGACATCACCTGGGTGGATGCATCTAAGGTAGGGACTGGAGAAGAATTTCTTATACAAGTCGCCTCATGTGGATAAGTGAAAGCGAGTAGCTTTGACTCTTATCTGGTGGGCAGTTTTCTTGTCATCTGGGAGCGTGCCATCCTTTAAATAGCCCCTTAAGGGGTCCATCCAGCTGGGGGCTGGTCCCACCTAGAGTACTTGTTCCACATTTGGTAACTTGCTGTTGTGGTTAATGCTCGAATAAATGAGGAAATCGATGGGGATTACCCTCTTAAGGTCAGAGTCAACTACCGAACTCAAGGCTGCTAAGGCATCAGCGTGACTGTTTTGCCCCCTGGGAAACTGCTGGATGTTGATCTCTTCAAAGCTTGACATTAATTCCCTCACTAAGGCGAGGTAGCTTGCCATTCTTTCATCCTTTGCATTGTAATCTCCACTTATCTGATTGGAGACTAGCTGAGAGTCCCCGAACACCTGTAAATGTTTTGCTCCTAGAGTTTGTGCCTTTTGGAGACCGGCTATTAGGACTTCGTATTCTGATTCGTTGTTGGAGGCTGTAAATCCAAGCCTGATTCCTTGTTCAAGGATTGTGTTTTCTGGAGTGATGAGGATAATGCCTACCCCTGCCCCCTTTGAGTTGGAGGCTCCATCAACAAAGAGTTTCCAGGATCTTTCTGTTGCTTGGTTCTTCTTTTGCTTTGTTGGTTGAGGTTGGTCGGAGAGTTCCTCGCTCGTGAATTCGGCTATGAAATCAGTAAGGATCTGACCCTTGATAGCTGTCCTTGGTTGAAATTGGATGTCAAACCGGCCGAGATCGATTGACCACTTAGACAGTCTGCCCGACAAGTTCGCTTTCCTTAGGACATCCTTAAGGGGATGCGATGTAAGGACGATGATAGTATGGGCTTCGAAATAATTATTCAGCTTCCTCGAGGCTATTACCAGTTCAAAGGCGAGCTTCTCCAATAGCAGGTACCTTTGCTCGGCGTCTAATAAGGTCTTGCTCACGTAGTAAACGGGGTGTTGGATTTCTGCAACCTCGCATATTAACGCAGAGCTGACTGTGTGATTGGATACCGAGAGGTACAGGTACAAAGAATCCATTTGCTGTGGTATGACAAGCAGCGGTGGAGAGCTTAAGTAGGCCTTGAGCTCGTCCAAAGCTCGCGAGCAGTCTGGGCTCCATTCTATCAGTTTACTCCCCTTTAGAAGCTGGAAAAAAGGTTTGCATTTCTCGGAGAATTTGGATATGAAGTGATTTAAGGCGGCGAGCATTCCAGTGAGCTTCTACATGTCCCGGATTGTTCGAGGGGGTTGTACCCTGTTGATTGCATCGATCTAGTCTAGATTAGCTTCTATGCCTCTCTTACTGACCAAGTATCTAAGAAATTTTCTTGACTGGACACCGAAGGAACACTTGCTTGCATTAAGCTTCATTCTTCTTACTCTTAATGAGCATGTCATCGATGTAGACCTCCATTATGTCTCCCATTTGATCCTTGAACATTTTTGTGACCAGCCGCTGATAGGTTGACCCCGTATTCTTGAGCCCAAATGGCATGACCTTGTAGAAATATAACCCAACTGTCGTGATGAACGCCGTTTTGTCCTGGTCTGGGGCATACAAGGGGATCTGGTGATATCCTGAGTATGCGTCCAGGAAACTCATTCGCTCGTGAGCTGCAGTGGCATCTACTAGTTGGTCTATCTTTGGGAGGGGGAAACTATCCTTAGGGCATGATTTATTGAGATCAGTGAAGTCGATGCAAACTCTCCACTTCCCATTATTCTTCAGAACTACTACTGGGTTGGACAACCACTTGGGGAATTGCACTTCCCGTATGGATCCTACATCCAGTAGTTTTTCGACTTCCTTTTCGACCGCTTTAGCCTTCTCGGGTGCGGTTATTCGAGCCTTCTGCGTGACTAGCTTGAATGTGGGGTCGACGTGCAGCTGATGACAGACCATATCAGGATCGATGCCAGGCAGCTCGTATGGTTCCCATGCGAAAACATCTACATTGTGTCTCAGCAAGGTCGTCAACTCCTTTTGTTCTTGGTCGGTGAGAGATGCTCCAATCAAGAAGACTCTGCTACTGTCACTAATTTCGGCTTTAACTTCTACCAGGTTCTCGACGACACGCTCGGAGGGGAGGAGCCTGGTCTCCTCTACTCCAGGTCTTCCATACTTTAATTGCTATTTAGAAGGTATCACACCCTCTTCAACTTTCTCGCTGGGTTGACCGAACTTCTTCTCTGGCTTTGGTCGAATGGATGCTATGAAGAACTTCCTCGCCATCGCTTGGTCGCCGTGGATCTCCATTACTCCTCGCTCGGTTACGTACTTGAGCTTCTGATGGTAGGTCGAGGAGACCGCCTTCATTGCATGAAGCCATCCTCTGCCGAGGATGGCCTGGTACGGTGATTTGATGTCAACTACCAAAAACTCAATCATCTTGGAGACTTTCCCAGCACGAATTGGCAGCACTATCTTGCCTAGGGGCATAGTCATTTTTCCAGCGAAGCCGACCAAAGGAACAGTAGCTTCCTTTAGGACGGCGATGCTCAACTTCAATTTCCTGAATAGGTCGAGTTACATTACTTCGGATGAACTTCCTTGATCGACGAGCAGCTTGTAGATGTCAAAGTTAGCTATCCTGAGTGTAATGACCAGGGCATCATGATGTGGGGTCCTTACTCCCATCAAATCTTCATCCGTGAAAACAATATACTTGTTATATTTGACGTCCTCTGCTCGTCGATGCTTTCCTGACTGTGACTTTGCTAGATCGATTTGAAAAGCCTGCATTACCGCTGTAAGTTTTTTCATTTCCATTCGAGCTGAGTTCCCTTGTATCTACTTGACATCAAATACTCCGTGGATTACTACGAACTCGTGTCCAGCATCATCCTCTAGCACGTTGTCGGGTCTCACCTCTCTGTTGGCAGTCACTTTCTCTGCCCTTTTTTCCACAAAGTCGTTCAAATGCCCGGACTGGGCCAACTCTTCGAGGTGAGACTTAAGAGCTTTGTAGTGCTTGGTCTTGTGTCCTCCCTCATTGTGAAAAGTGCATCTCAACGCATTATTCCTCTTCGAGGGATATCCTCCCATTTTCCTGGGCCAGTTGATGAATGGCTCATCCTTGATCTTCGCGAGAATCTTGTAAATTGGTTCTCTGAAGACGGTGTTGAGAGCCTAGAATACTTCCGACGTGTCATGGTTCCCTCCGTTCTTAGAGCCATTTTTGCCTCCGTTCTTTCCTCCTTTCCTCTGGTTCTCATTTTTCTCACCTACCTTGGTAGTGAGCTTAGCTCGACCGTTTTCTCCTGTATTAGGGCGGGTGACATCTTCCACCTTTGCGTATTTCTCGATTCGGGCCATTAGGTCGTCAATAGTCATAGCTTCCTTCTCCGTCAGGGACTGGTAGAGGAGGGAAGAACTAGGGAGCCTAATTTTGAAGGAGGCCACTGCCACTGCCACTTCCTCCGCGCAGTCCTCGATCTCATTGAATAACTCCCAGTACCTCTTCGCATATTCTCGGAGGGTCTCTTGAGGCGTTTTCTTCATTGTTAGTAGAGCATCCATACTTTTGGGATGGGAGCTACTGGTAATGAATCGACCCGTAAAAAGTTCAGCTAGGGATTTGAAATTCTTGATCGACCGGTGGGGGAGCCTTTTGAACCACTTCTGTGCTACATCATGAAGGCTCGAGGGGAAAATGCAGCACATCAGGGCATCTCGGTGACTCCAGAGGGTCATGGCCTGTCGGTATTGCCTGACGTGATCGATGGGATCAGTTTTTCCGTCATAAATCTTGAATCTTGGGATGGCAAATTTCTTGGGAGCTTCCTCCTCTTCGATTTCTCTTGTGAAAGGTAACTTCATCTGGGTTTTGAAAGCTCGCCTCGCGAGTTCTCTAGTTGATCTTGTTCCGTGGTGAGCGGGATGCTGGTCCATCTCCCTGTGGACCATGTTTCGTATGTTCTCGTCGCTGCGAGCAGGGCTCTAGTAGCGGCGAGCTCTTCGCAGCTGTTCGCGAAGGTCGTCGTCTGACTCGCCTCCTTCGTCCCTTTGAGATTCTCACCTAGGGCTCCTTCCTCGGCTGCGAGATTTGCTCGCCTGAGGGCTAGGAGTGCGATATGGGCGTCTCTTGTTATCAGGACGAAGCTCCCTCTCCAGTCTTTCCAGTCTTCTTTTCAAGCGAGCATTCTCAGCCTCGTATCTACGAGAAGACTCCCTCTGCTCGTGGAGCCTTGCCTCGTACGCATCAATCAACCTGGATATCTGCGTGGACCTCGCTGATCCCTGACTTTCTTCTGAGGCTGGTCTTTCCAGGCGAGCTCTCTGATCTGAACGTCGGACTTCAGACCTAATCCTGCAAGGAGCAGGTGGCTCTTGAATATCTCCTGTTTGGGGAGCATTGCTGCTGTGGCCAGACATCTTAAACTCCTTTCTTGACGTGGGCTCTTCTCAGGGAAAGATGAACGGTTCCCACAGACGGCGCCAATTGTGGAGGCAATTATTATGCAACACAAATAAATACGAGAGAAGCAATTATCAAGAAAGAACAAGGAATATACGATGCCAATCACACAACAAAGGATGTACGGGGTTCATCAAGGATGTGCCTACGTCCACGGTGGTGCAGTCGATATTATTTCTATATACTCCGGAGAGTAATTACAGAGAATACAACTTGTCCGTTTGCTCCGGACCTAGGGTTTAATATATACATGTACATGTAGGTAAGTGGAGGTGATGGGTTTATCCACGTTTTCTATCTCCCGTATAACTTCCAATTGTGGAAACGTGGGGGAGACCGGATCAATATAAGAGATGAGGGGTCCGGACTTTGGGCTGTCGGGACTGGGCTACTCGTCCGGGCCCATGGTTCTAAATTTTGGGTACCCACAACGAGTAACCCAATTATAGCGGCCCAAAGTCCAGGCCTCTTATACCTTAAATCGATTATGATTTAGTCTCTGCCCACGTTCCCATTAAGGGGCACTCTAAGAGGAGATGGGAAACATGGAGGAGTCCCACACCCCCACTCACTAGAACGAACATGTATATAACTAACACTAGGTATGGGGCAAAGGACACATTGTATTCTCTGTAATCACTCTTCGAAGAACACTGAAATAATACTAACTACACCACCGTGGAGGTAGGCATCTTTGCTGAACCACGTACATCCTTTGTTGTGTGCTTGTCATTTTGAATTCCTTATTTTTATTTGGTGATTGCGCTTCTCTTATCTATTTGTGTTGCATAATAATTGTCACCACATTTACTAACCACCTAGTATTCAAAAAGCTGATGTCAAATTTTTATCGTTTTAAATTAACATGCAATAAAAAAAAATATTTAAACATTCAGCATTCATTAACCAAACTCATAGAGAATAAAATGACAGAATAAATAACTTTGACTGGAATAAACACTTCCAGCCTGAATCCCAAATACAGTAATCCGAAATAAAATCTAGTCCAATTAAATGAAAAATAAATATGTAAATCAACTATCTCTGAATAATATCTGAATAAGAACGGGCAACATGCCCGACTGAAATAAGTGTCTCATAAGAAGGAAATAATAAGTGTGGAGGCGTCTACCACTGAGATCCTGCAACTTCCACAGCAGCTGCAACATGTCAAATGATAAGAACTCCTAGGCTTAGCGTCCCTATGGGTGGGCACCTAAAATGTTTTTACAAACATATAGGCTTGGAGAAAATGGGTCAGAGCCCAAGAAAACATTTAAAAAATTTAGCAAGTGTTTAAAATGCAAAATTAGCATATACTAAAAACATGTTAGGTTTACTTGTCCTCATTTGAGATCCTCACCTCTCAACTAATGTGCACACTTAACGAATCTTTCTAACTCGTTCTAGTTACACTACCCTGCTTAAATAGTTCGAGCCATATCTACCTCTACACAAACTACCTCGTTGTGCCACCCGCATTGCCCATTTCATATATTATCGCATAACCCATATCATTTCACCAATTATAACTTTCCCATTAAAGATTAAGTTTTCACATACTTAGGTTATTTTAGATGTCACTGTCTCTCTCATCTACTTAAGCACACACATTAGAATAATTCATAAGTGTGTGTATATATATATATTACTCTATTATATATATACTAATACGGCACCCCTAGGTTGAGCTGCGGTGCATGCATACTTTACTATCAAGTCCTGGTACATCACGTACTAAATAAAGGACAATCGGTTCGGAATCACTATCGAACCATAAATACAAAACACACATATTGGAGGCAAAGATAGTTCTAGGCCTTTGGGTTACGCACATATCTAATGCACCCAATTAACCGGTGACACCATTGTTCACACAAATAGTGATCAGCCCTAAATTTTATGTTCTAAGGTACGAGTCTAAAATCTCCCAAAATGGCTCATCAGGATAAGGCCTCCCACGACGCGAAACCTCCCATGATAGCAAGCAACGTAGGTTTATTTATTACACATAATATCAAAATCAACATAATATATACATGCACTCATCCCATACATACATATAGTATATTTAAGTTTATCCCATAAACTAATAATTCACATTTTATTCGCATTTCCCATTATTCCTACATCTCTTGTTAACCGAAGGGATATAAATAATTTAATTATTTATTTCAGTAGCTACCCTCAACCCGTACTTACTGGTCCAAAACCCGTAATCATTATCACAAGCCTAAATTATAGTTTAATTCCCAATAATCCTTTTTTCTCGATAAAGTTATATTTTGCCTAAAATTATAAATGACGATTTGAGGCCTTTCTGAACCGATTTTGAAAAAACATAAAACTACAAAGTTGTTGAATATAGATTTTATATAAAAACTCGCGTGCACACTACCAATTTCAGCTTAAAACAAACCTAAAATTTATCATACAATGTTCGTCCTTTTCTTAAAATGATTTACATGCGTTTGACTTTCGGATTCATATGAGTTCACTTCATTTCTAGTTAGATAGTTGAATCTCCAATTTAATCACATGCTTTTATCACATTTCAAAATCATTAATAAACTATATAATCCTAGTCATGAGTTCTATAATCCCAAATGATGTTATCTCAAATCAAAACCTTATTGATAATACGCAAATACTGCGTATTTCATCTCTCAAACCTACGCATTGTATCCCCCTTGGGTGCCTTAATCTCTATATTTAAGCTCGTTAACTAGACAACCTCGGTTTATATTTTTAACATGCTATATGAGGTATAATTGGGCTTTTGTAGGTATTTAGGTACTAAGTATGGAGTTCGAATGCATTCCGGTGAAGTTTCATACATAACCGCACGTTCAAGGGCATTTTAGTCTTTTCACGGCTTGGATACTTGGCCTAAAATTTCACGAAAGTTATATCCCTCCTCGCTAGCTTCACATGGCCATGAACGGTGCGCGATTCCGAGTCCGTATGATGAAGTTACGACGATTTCAGCGGAGGGAAAAATAAGGAAATCAAAAGAGGAGAAGAGAAGAAGAGGAGAATGCAGTATGCTGCCTTAGTTCTGCCCTTCTTGATCGATCGATCGACCGTGGGGGTCGATCGATCGACCCTTCACAATTTTTCCACGATTTCTACTGTCGATCGATCGACCACAGGGGTCGATCGATCGATCCCCTATTTTTCTGCAGATATTTTACATTTGTTTTCTTTCTTCTTTTCTTTTATTCCAACTTACTATATAAGCAAATTTTGTTTTAATAAGAATATAATGCAGTACATACACGATTTTAGGTTATTTTAGCTTAGGGTTTGGGTGATTTGGTTAGTTCTTCTTCATTTCTTCTTGGATTGACACACTTTTGGATTGAATGTTGCACTATTCATCATCCTCTTCCTTAATATAGTTTGTATTTCTTCATTTCTTGCTTTCTAGTGTAATTTACATGCCTTCATAATTAGTTTATGTGCTTTCTTCCCGTGCTTTCTAGTGTAGATTTATCGCGTTTATTTATCGCTTTCCATTTATCGCGTTTTTACGATGCTTTCTAGCTAATTTAAATTAGGTTGTGTTTGAATGGAACTCACTCGGGTTGACGCGTTGCTTTGCTTTGGTGCTGGTGTTTACGGGTCTATTTCGGGTGCGTTGTCCTAGTTATTGCGCCTAGGAGATTTGATGGGGAAAAACATGTATATCCCGTGCTTACGATCTTTCGTGCGTAATTTCCGAGATATTTGTTGACGCCAAAATCATATTAGGCTTTTATGCGGATTTAGGGCGTGACAACCCTTAGTTCATTTAACTGTCGAAACGAGACGCGTTCTAAATAACTCGTCGACCCATGTAACCATTTTATACAAATTAACTAGGGTGAGGGATATTCGACACAACCTATAGTTGTACTCGCTTTGATTAGTCTAGATTCATTTCCCTCGCCTAGTTAATCATTTCCCTTTCATGCATCTTTTCTTTTAGTTTGTAATCATCTTTTGCAATTTTATTTCGTGATATTAAATCAATTGAATTCTAGCAACTTGTCCATGTGGATTTCGATACCCGAACTACCGCTGTGCTTGCCCCGCAAGTGTAATTGTAATTTAGGTTTGTTTGTATTGAGTAGGCGAAACGAAAATAATGACTAGCGTCTTTACACACGCTACTTTTCGCACTCGATCACTTATAAACATGGGTTTTTATCAAAAATCCTATATTCTCGCATGTAGTTCAACAAATTCATAATTAAGCAAGTTTAAACAACTTGCCTCTTAGAATGATTCTTAATTTCCTTTGAAGAAGATTATGTAAATTCCTCCTCCCCATTATTCCTAAATTTCGGTAGTGTATGTTGGTGTTGCAAGGTGGATCTAGGTATTGCTCCTCCTCTAAGACCCTTCACCTTCTTGAGAACTTTCTCTCCTTTGGTTTCCTCTCATTTTGATTTTTCAATTCCCCATTTAATTAGCCAAAGAGTTGATTTTAAAGTAGCTAATCTCGTATCTCTTCATAAGTTGGAAATTCAAAGTTCAAAAATTGACGTTTCACTTGTTGAGTCGACCCAGAAATGACCCGAGACCCTATACATATGCAAGAATATAGTTTTCTGACTATTTCAACCCTTCCAGACACTTTGGCACACTTGAAATGATCATTTGGATGGCCCATTTCTAATTTACTTTTTTTATCCAGTAATTCAAGTCCCGACACGACTAACACGCGCGTCCCGACTAAATTATTGTAACTGTTGTATTTCTCACTCACGACAATTGTAATGTATAAATAATAATGTATTACTTGTTCACTAAGTAATACTCAATATAATTCATACAATTAAATTGTAATGCTTGTCATCCCGATTAATTTTCCATTTTAATTTAATTAATCCCTATTTTATAAATCATTAAAAATACGGGATATTACATAAACCTCTATGAATCTTAGAGTTCTTCATGTAAAAAAAACTCTGGAAATCACTCTCTCTGATAATGGAAGAAGGAGGAAGATGAACCATTATGAAAATCGATCTGAAATAACACTAACCGAACCAACTTGCCACAATCTGCATGTATTAGATAGATCTGACCTAGAATTGAATCGATCCGATCCTTATTTGAATCGATCCGACGGGACCTCGAATTGATCTATCCTTGTATCCCAATAACTTCATCTCCACTTTGCAATATGCATGAAAAATGACCATAACTCATTCGAATCTTCATAAAACTTCACAAAACTTTTTCCAACCCCCAAACCCATGTAAATACATGATTCTAATAGTTAAAAAATATTACATCCCCTTATAACTGCCTCCAAATACATCGATAAAAGAAATAATTATAAAAACCTATTTATTACACCCATATCAAATCTAAAAAGAAAATAACTACGGATAAACCATCTTAGGATCCATTCACATAAAAAAAATATATGAGACCATGATGGAAGGGATATAATCATAGAATTTGTGCAAAACCATGTTAGTACGATATTTTACACAAAGATGCATAATCATACAATATGTAAAATTATGTTTTCATGGTGGACAATATGGACATTTTCAAAATATAAGTAATCTCAAATGGGCTCTGATACCAATTATTAGGAAAAATATTAGGATTAAATTTAAAACGCGGAAATTTTTTAGCCCTAATGTCTCTGATTAATCATGCATTAGAAAGAAATGAATATCTAGGTTTAAAGAATAGACTTAGGGTTTCAAGAAACAATACTATTATGAATCTTGTTGTAATTTGTATGAGGAGAACTAGTTTGATAACGATGGTGATGATGATGTTACTTCCCATCCAAGATCTCTATAAATCCTTGTTATAATGCTCTGAATGCCTCGAATCTTCTAATATATGATCCACGCAAAGCAATCCTTGTGTGGGGGCACTTTTGTAATGACACCATGGAGAAATATGAGAGAATTGACCTTCTCTCTCCTCACCCCTTCACAAAAATGTGAATCGTGTTTTCCTCTCCCTCTCTAACCCTTTGTAATGGATTATTCACCTAAAATCCTAGCTTACGCTTATATAAATTGGAATAAGTCATGGGATTTAGTCCAACTAAGATTCCAAAGAGTTTCAAGTATACTAATTGGGTATTGGACTAAAGTAAGAATCCAAGATAAATAATTAATTTGGCTTCCAAATAAGTACTCAAAAATCCCAATTACCATAATTGTAATTATTTTCTTTCTTTATTTAGTAATGATTAATTTCATTAAATAATCACGACTGCACTCCAATTTAGTCATCTCTAAAATTACTCGGATATAAAGAGCTCTTATTTGCAAAGTTGATCATGGTACATAATATGATTTCCCACGTTGAGATTCTGATACCCATTGATCAAATAAATTTTTTGTTTATCGATTTTAATCAACATCTAATCAATTCATTGATTCTTAGACTTAACTTATTTATTACTCCACCAAGATTATAAAATAATCCACCGAATAGGCTTTTACTAGTGGAAATCTATTAAGGGGTATCACAATACAAGATATATGTTGGATGTGGATCCTTTGAATTATGATCTCAGAGCTACTTACACAATGATTGTTCAATCTGCTAAGGATTTATTGACCTAATATAAAATTGAATCGCACTTATAGCAGTTAAAGCAATAATTTTTCAAGCATTCCAATCCTCATAATTCTCATAATTAAATATATATGCACCCTTCGTAAATTGTGTGAGATTACCTAAGTTTAATCGAGACGACCTATAGACTTAAAATCTCATCATCAAACATATATTGCACGACACTCGATTACTGCCAACATTTACACCCCATAACTCATATGAGCAATAGTTTATATACATATTTGTAGAAGAATTAAATGTACTGAGTGTTGTACATCATAAGGTAAACCAATCATCTACTCTCTTGTTCCCCAAAATTATAAATAATTTTACCCCCATTGAGTTATAGGGATCAAAACTTAGGCAAAATTAAGTTTATAAAACTTTCCTAAGAAGCTCAATATTTTTTTGTCCTACTTCCTCATTTGGTATTAATCTAGTCCTTCAAATTTTAATTTTAAAATATGATAAATCCCTTTTATTCAATTCCCCTCTTTGCTATAAGCACCCTTAATTTAAAAAAAGTTCTCCTAAAACCCCCTAAAGAAATGTATTACTTATAATCACATTTACATCTTATTCTAAACTAGACTACGAACAAATTTCTTATATTGGTTCAAATTTTGTGTCCTGACTGTATCAGAAGGACAATTGTACATTATAATCATCCAGACTCCTTATAGCTTGTATCCATATAAATAGTATTCACATATATTTTATTGTTGTCTAGTCTCACTAGATATTGGCACTTATATAGAACATGCCGCTAATTCTTTCATTTATTTTATGCTTGTGTAGGCTCACTAGAGCCTGGAAGTTACATATAGTATTATAGGGAAAATGAAAAATTAACCTTGAAGTTTGGGGGTGATTTTTAGTTTTGAATCCAATGTTTCAAAAGTTGCAATGTTAAAATGATTCAATTAAACCCGTCATTACAGAAATTAATGAATTGTTGACTAGGTGATACATGTGTCAATTTGTTCATATTATTCAATGGGTGGTTGACAAATTACTTTTCTTTTTATTCTAAATAACCCCTTTTAAATTTTAAAACATATAAAACAAAAAGGAAACAAAAAAGAAAACACTCAAAAAAAAATCGATTTGTCTCCCTCTCACCTCTCCATCTCTCTTTATGCTTTAAACCCCCCTCATCTAGCAACCATTATTCCCCCTCCTCCATCCACCACTGCCTTCCCTCATATATCTACCACCGCCTCTCTCCATCACCCACCCCCACATCGATTTATTCATTCTCATTTGTCCTAATCACTGACATTTTTTCTCTATCTCATCTTTCCCTCTCTTTTTTCTACACATATATTAGTGTATACATACACAAATATATGTAATTATAAATGGATTTTGTGTGTTTTTGTACATGAGTCTGTATGTGTGTATGTATAGGTTTGTTTCATATGTATTTGACATGTTTATCGGTCTGTAGCGATGTGTTTTTGGGTGTGTATATGAGGATATGTACATGGCGTATATATGAGTTTGTTTTGAATCTATATGTATATATGTATTTTTATAGGCATGTATAAGTATGTAAGTTTTTATGGTTGTATGGGTATGTGTAGGTATGGATATTAATGGGTGTTGTATGCGTTAATGTTTTAGAAGGTGTAAAGGGTGTTGGTGGGAGGAGGGTTATTGCATTTATGTGTATTTTTCCAAATATTTTTTAGATATTTTTGTATAGGTGGACTTTCTTTAGTTTATTTTTAAATTAAATATTCTTAAGCCACGTGTCATTTTTTTATTGGTCAACTTAATAAGTAAGAAGTCCAAGATTGGTGCTTAATCAGAAGACCCTTCGATTTCTAGAATGAAAATCTAACTACGGGTTTAATTGAAGCAAATTTTAAACTTCGGGGTTAATATTACCACTTTTGAAACATTGGGTACAAAATTAAAAATCAGCCCAAAATTCACAATTAATTTTGAATTTTTACAACTATTATTTATGCTTTATACACTTATCAAAGCACTTTTAATGTTGTGTGCTTGTATAAGCTTATTATGTCCATACACCTATGATCATACATTCTTCCATTTATCATATACTTGTATAGGCTTAATAAATCCTCACATATCTGCGCACAATTCTCTCATTTGTTATATATCCGTCAAGACTCCCTGAGTCTGTCACTCTTGCAAATAACACTATTATAAATAAACATTAACCTAAAAATAACATAATTTTTAGTTAAAACAGATTAATAAAGAGTTTCGTAACCCACTTTCCATATTGTTAAAGTCACGGCTCCTTGGAATCCACTCCTAACAAATAAAATCCTTTTCTAAACTCCTCATTACGCTACTACACTAAGGCAACTAATCCCCATCATTAAGACAAACATCTTTAAGCAAACATAATTGATTGCTTAATCGCAAACTTTCATTAAATTAAAATTTAGACCCTATACTTGTTAAAATGTGTTATTTTGACCCTAGGAATGTATTTTAGAGAAAATTTACAAATACCCTTGGGCTTTAAATATTGTGAAGTATTTGCAAAACCCACCTTTGGGTTTTAAATATTGTGAAATGTCCCAAAAGTTTTAAAAATTATAAAAGTGCCCACAAACTTGTGATTTAGGGAATTAGCCCATAATATTTCAATGTTATTGGACTTTGATTTTTTAAAGAAATTACAAGGAACCCTAACACTTTGAAAATTATGAAATGGGCCATAAATGACGTGTTAAATGAATTTAACTCTAAAAACGTTAAAAATGACAAAGATGCATGTTTAAGTATATAACGAGGATAAAAAGTGTAAGTCATGTGTAAGGTATTTGTGTAATATGTTCATGCAAGTAGGGTATAAATGATGAAGTATAAAAGTAATGCAAATAGATGTTTATGTAAATGATAAATATGGCAACAAGCTAGGAATTTTTGTTAAAAATGTCGGTTGAACTGCAAATGAATGAACTCAATAAAAGTGAATGAGTTTACACAAAGGAGTTACTAGGAATAAATTTTAAGAAGGGCCCGGAGCCCTAGGGTGCGGCTTCATCTTGTCACCAAAACAACTTGTCAGTGACGCAATTAACCGCGATGGCGAACAATGTAAGCTTGTGAACATTTATGGGATTTAGTAAACTCAAAGAAAATTATTATTGAATAATAAATGATTACTTATTTGATATTACAAGTTTAAATATCTTAGTCTTGAGTTATGAATAATTATAAAAATAAATGGAATTGATGAACCCCATAATATAAGATAAGACAAGGATTTAATATTTGTAAATTAAAGGAATAAAATAAAGATGACTATGTGTGGGGGTAACCCCATAAAGGGCCATAATCCAAGTTTGACACGGGTATGTGTGGATAATGTAATATGGTTATAAATGAATGAATATGATGATTATTGGGGGTTTCAGTGACCTCCTTATGGAGCATAATCCCACGTTTGACATAGGTGTGTGTGGATAATTTGCCATATAAAGATAACAATTAAGTGTGTGAGAAATCCCATGGTGGCACACAAACTCATAATTGAAATCTTTATGTAGGGATAATTCATTTCAAACACCAAGTATATGTGTGTTGAAATGTTATTTTTAATAATCATGTGTGTGTTAATTTAAAGTTTAAGTTGATATTTTTAAAGGAAACTGAATGATTTAAAAACAGTCCAAGAACATAATTTTCTAAAAATATGCATGTGAGCTAATGGATTAAAGGACTATGTTTTAAAATAAGGGACAACTTTGAGCTGAAAAGGGTTAATGGTACTTAACATAAATTAAAGATGATGTTTTGAAGTAAAACATGACTACTGCGTGTATTGTATAGTAATTTCATATATATTTGGATTATAATTATACTGTTTATAGTATTGCATACCCTATTTATATTTTTCTTCTATATTGCATTATATTGGGAATCCTTAGTGGTCATTGGCTCACCCGCTCCCTTTGTTATGGCACGTTAGCCGATATTCCGTCTTTGAGAGCATTTTGCAAATAAGTATTTCCGAACTCTTATGCTAGTAGATCTAATTATTTGAATCATAAGACATATGATATGAGGGTTAGATACTTATTATTATGCGTAATTATATTAAAAATGGGATTGCATGCTTAATTGGTAATTTTAATCAACTAAATGGACTAGAAAATTTATTTAGGTTGTTCCACATCACTTGACACCTAACATAGATAGAACGGACTGAGTTGACCCATGGGTGACCCTAAATCTAGGTCGTAGGATTACAGACTACTAAGATTACACTCGCAACTTTACAAATAGGATGTCAACTCCCTATTTAGATTATAAACTATTTAATTGTACTAGATACGGAATTCTGATCTCCTTATAATTAGGCTAAACCCAACTCATCGGAATTCTTACCAAGTCCAATTGACTGACATTACATATAATATATTTAAAACATAAATATAAGGCATTCTTATGAACATGATTCTTATTTCAAATGAACCTAACACAACATTATTAAAAAAAATGTCATACATGGTTTTAATAATAAAACCTCTTAATAATAAAATCTCAACAACTCCTCCATTGGAACTACGTAGGCTTTAATCCTAGGTCTCCCTTGGTACGTATGTGTAAGAATGATCCCCTATAATACATCTCTTGGCTTATTATCTTTGGAGATGCGTCTCTACTCCACGTCTTTTTCTCGATCGTGTCTCTCCGTATAAAACATCCCTACACTAATATGGTCATTCTGACCATATTACCCAAACCAAGAACTATAAAGCCTGGAGGATATAAGTTGTCTAATAAGAGATATATAAATCCATATCATCGAATCTTAGTCCTCTCCACTTTTGACACATTATGTTAGAGTCATCCTTTCGACTCTAAAACAAGATATCCTTCACACGACCCTTAAGCCTTTTACTCTGTAGGCACCTTTACAATGTCAACATTTTTCTGCCCTCCCGAACCAAGTCCTCACACTTGCACACACATCACGTTAGAATAAATTTCATGTGACAAACCTGTATCCTGAACAACAAAGGCTTTAATCTTATGGCTACATGCGTACGTAGATACAATACTTAGGCTCCCTTCATGAGCACAAACCACAACACCCAAATATGATAATGGCCTCTAGTTACACACTCGCGTACACTAGTGGCTTCCCATTAGACACGCTCATACACTCAACACCCATCTACACTAACCTCCTCCCATTACACACATATGCACATTATCGAGCTCTTATTGCATATATATATATATATATATATATATATATATATATATATATATATACTCGTACACACATTTTTACACCCATATACATGTCAGTGATGTTCCTATACCTCTCGCTAATATTATTCTTCAAACCTAAGCATATGTCTACATTTAATGGATTCTCACAAATAAAGGCCTCTTTGCATGTTATAAAATGAAAAAAAGTAATTTTAAAGTAAAATGTGGTAATAATTATAGAGATAAAAAAGCAGGTGGGGTGCCTAATATCTTTTCCACTCATAACCCGATTCCCGGACCCATACCGCGATTCTCTAAACATTAGCACACACAATAGGAAGGCCTAACCCAACCTACTTTGCTTATTTTTATATAAAATAAATTGGTGACTCTGAACAACCGAAAAAACTATCACGCAAAAGGACAAGGCCAAAAGAGGCGCGCACAAAACTGGACATGTGTCTAATAGCATCTATGGGCCTAAAAATAAACCCATTAGGAAAACGGAGTGACCCTCCAAATCTCGGGCTCGCAACACCACATATTTTATTTAGTGCCTTCGCATTATTTGGACTAATGCATGAGGGATATCCTAATTTGTAACGGTTTTTTGGATTTTGGCCTCATAGATGCTTTTATGTAGTTGCTTCTATGCTTGAGGTTTTAACCTTTTTCGTGTGTAAAAAACATATGTAATTATGTTTGCAAAAAGGGAAAACCTTTGTCCTCGAAGCATCCCTCGAATGTTTTAAATGGTTATGTTCAACTCAAATGAACAACCTCTAATGCATTTGAGGTATCTTTCGAGGATGTAGCATTGCTCTTGAGAATACTAAATAACTTTCACCGTTAAAGAGCTTAACCTATTAAAAATTATACTGCCATTTCTAGCCTTGAATTTGCTCACAACTTACATTCATGTAATGTTTTGACTACTAACTTTCCAATGATCAAGTAATAGTTAATGTTAATATAATTCAACTATGAAAACAATTAATGTCTATACATAGTCACTACTTTGTTTGGAATTGATGGAAAATGGGTGTTGAACATTTCACTTTTATCATTTTAGGCCTGAATAAAAAAAGGGACTTACATATCATTTTGAGCTAATCTACATATAAACACATTCATATTTGTAAGGAGATTGCTTTATAGAGGTTTACTGTGTATGTAAATCAATAATGATTTCAACTCCTTAGTACCCTCACTATAAGTAGGCTAATTTTAAAGTTATTAAAGATATGGTATTGCATAGGGGAATATTAGAAAGCAGGTTTCATAAGTCTTCACAATTTCTAAAGTGGCAGTTAGGTTCTATGTTTTTATTGGAGTTGGTGGATAAATTAATATTTATTAATAAATTCATTTCACTCTCTCATTAAAATACTATCACCATCTATCACAATAAAGGATTCATCTATTAATCACACAACCTTAAAACTTATTTATAAAGGAATACAACATTTTGATGAATACATTTCATGAAATCAAAGAAATATTAATCACCTCCCTCAACATCTTAAAAAATACGAAATCTCCCCAATATAATTTTCCTTTGTTTCCAAGATCCACTATAGCGAGCCTCCCCTACTATTAAGCAATGCACAAAGTAATGTTTAGGGCGCTAACCTGTACCCAATTTGATGCAATGGTCAAATAAACTTGAACTTCATGCATATTGTCCAATTTAATTTTCCAAATCACTCATTCAAATCTCCACACAAATCTTTTGTGATTCGGATTTGTCAAATTCATGATTAGGGCTTCAACACGATTTTGGGATTTTTTTTAACTGATTAGATGAGTCTCGCATATGCTAATATGTTAAACAAGATGAAAACTAACGTTGTGAAAGCAAAGTCACCAAATATTAACATGAGGTACGAAGTCTAATAATGAAAACTAGCAATAACATAAAGTAATACTTTTTAAAACTAAATATACAAAAAAAAATGCTAAAGATACCCCATTTTTAACCCAATTTTAGGCCACAATGATGTGTCATCACTGCATTTGATGATTTTTGTAGTGGAACCTAGGCGACCCACACTCGCCACCCTATATGTTGATGACACATCATTGCGTCTTAAAATTAAATTCAAAAAGTGGGTCTCCCTAACATTTTCCATGAACATAATATTAAGAGTAAACTACCAAAATAGTCCCTCTCCTTTAGCTTTGTTTCAATTTTGTCCATGTCCCTTTTTTTTGTTTCAATTTTATCAATTTAATTCAATTTAGTCCTTATCGTCAAAGTAATTGACGGAATGTTAACATAAGGACTACATTGGAACAAATTGAAAGGTTAGGGATGAAATTAAAACCAACAAAAGGACAAGAACAAAATTGAGACGGGACCAAAGGTGACGGACGATTTTGATACTTGATTCTAAATATTAATGTAGTATACAAATTAATATATATACATATATAAATATTTGTTTATATAGTGGATTAATATATATTTATAAATATACGTTAATATGAAGAAAAAAACAGGGTTATTTTCATCATATCATAAATATATTTACTCAAATAATTATTCCCAAATAGTAAGTCACATAAACATCTATTCTTAATTGATTTTAACTAAATCTTAAGGGTTACATATATTGGGTACTAAATAACAATATTCAACTTATATTAACAATACCCAATCTAAATTTTAAGACCCGCTTAATTTATATAATACCTAAATAATTTCAATCCTGCATAAAAATAAATTCTCCCACGAATATTAACAAGAGATAATCAATTTCTTATTGTTCACTTTTGAAATATAACAATAGAAATAAATAAATAAACTTACTCAATCCCCAAATAACAATATTCAAAGGACCTCAATTTCTTATTGTTTACTTTTGAAATATAAATAAATAAACTTACTTGGATTCTGAAATAAAATACATCATCATATTGATCACTTCTAAAATAAATTAAAAAATAGAATATTCCATCAACTTCCTAAAAAAAATTACCCAAAATATCCAAATAATTTTTTACGAGTTTGTTTTGATTTCATAATTCTATTTCAGAAACTATATACATCAATTATAGTTTGGGTATTTTTTTTCATGAGAAATGTTCCTCCTATATTATTTAGGAAATTGATGGAATAATCTATTTTTTAATTTATTTCAGAAATGATCAATATGATGAAGTATTTAATTCATAAGCCAAGTAAGTTCATTTATTTTATTTTTATTTTAAAAGTGACCAATAAGATATTAAGGTTGTTTGAGTATTTTCATTTGGGGATTGGAATTTATTACCTCTTGTCAATTGTGAGTGCAAGAAATATCATAATAAACAATTAAGAAAGCAATATCAAGATGAAAGTAATTTATCACACACAACATAATAGATATACATGGTTTGACAACTTACCTACGTCCACGAAGAGGTTACTATGTTCTTATTAGTGTCTCTTGATGATGCTGAAATCTAGCACCACCAGATAAGTGATGATAAGCTCAAACAGTAGTAACCATGGCAGCCATAGAGATGTATGTGTATAAGTGTGTAAGTGTGTAGAAGGAGATGAGTATAAGAAGAACAAGATAATGATGTATAGTGGTTCAGCCAATTAGGTCTACATCCACTGTGAGTGTGTGATCCACTAAGTATGGGCACTAATGGCCTTGGATACAATGCACATAAGCTCCCTTTCTCTCTCTACTTTGTGTACAAGCAGAGTTTTAGCTAGGGTTACAATTATCGATCGATCCCTCTATAGGGTTGTAGGTGATAAGTATATATAGGTCTTGGGGGGTGTAGTGTACCCCCCAAGTATGCATGGTGCATGTGAATGATGATCTAGCCAATCTCCTGTTGACACCTGTAGAGGCCAAATGATGACATAATATTCCCTCACGTGAGGGGGTGATATTGTTATAACGGTCTTCCACGTGCCATGTGAGCCTCACGCGCATTATTCCACGCGTCTCCCAAACCACGCACTGTGATGATGTCACCCTATTTTTTACTGTGATGATGTCACCCTTTAACTATGATATGAGGCCGAGGGAAAAGTTCCTTTTGGTAGTTAGTCTGGCCTAATTTAGGCCTCGTAATGTCGTACCCTCGGAAGGTCGTCTGATCCTGATGAAGGGTCAGCCACTTGAAAGGTCGTCTGGACCATGATGAGGGGTCGGCCCCTTGAAGGGTCGTCTGGACCATGATGAGGGGTCGGCCTCTTGAAGGGTAGTCTAGACCATGATGAGGGGTCGGCCCCTTAAAGGGTCATCTGGGCCTGATGAGGGGTCGGCCCCTTGAAGGGTCGTCTGGACCATGATGAGGGGTCGCCCCCTTGAAGGGTTGTCTGGGCCAGATGAGGGGTCGGGCCCTTGAAGGGTCGTCTGGGCCTGATGGGGGGTCGACCCCTTGAAGGGTCGTCTGGATCTTGATGAGGGATCGTCCCCTTGAAGGGTCGTCTGAGCCTAATGAAGGGTTGGCCCCTTGAAGGGTCGTCCGGGCCTGATGCTGGGTCGGCCCCTTGAAGGGTCGTCCGGGCCTGATGCTGGGTCGGCCCCTTGAAGGGTCGTCGGGTCCTGATGAAGGGTCGGCCCCTTGAAGGGTCACGAGACCATCTTGGGCTCGTCTTAGTGGAGGGCACCCTCGGCCTGACGGAGGGTATATATGGGTATATCAATTACCCCCCAGCCCTTAGCCATAGATGTTGTTGAGATGGCTGAGGGATAGTGTTGCAGGTGAGATGAGTGTATGATCAGTTAGGTGAGTGACACCTGTCAAGCTGATGTGACACTTAGGCAGATATCCATTGTTGTTCCAATTTCCTAAGCGTGGCGGCTGCACACTTTACTTGGGACAATCTGCACCTTGCATTGATTATTGGGCCCACTTATGATAAGATATTTAAAGGATTTTTGAAACAATCACCCTCTTCTTCTTCTTCCCGCCCAAGCTTTCTCTCTCTAGTTTCTCAACAGACAAACCACCATTTCTAAAATCTTCAACATTTCGAGTTTGGTAGTCTTGTTGTTCCTTCTCAGGTAATCCTTCTGCCCTAGTGCCCTCTTTATATTCCATTGTTTTTTACACTTCGACTGTTTTAGGCCTGTAGGGCTGGATTTTTCTATGGTTATTTCATAACTTTTCGGCGTTCTTCTCCGGCGTCTTGTTCTTGAGTGTTCTTGGTTAAAACCCTTACTTTCCTTAGTTTCAATCCAAAAGTCCACTTTGGTCAACTATGAACTTGTATGTAATTGGGCTAGCTAAATTCTTTTAAGTGTAGGGTCTTCCCCTTTAATGCTTAGGAGGCTTTACAATTTAGCTGAGGAGTTCCCATCCCTGAGAGAGAAGTTCTTTGTAGAGATCAGACAGATAGAGGAAGAGGAGGAGAGAAGACGAGGGGCCAACCCTAATTGGGTACGACCCATTTTTCCCATTCCTTTAGCCACAATAAAACCATCTGAGTCTTGTGGGCCGTCTTGTCGTCCATCCGACAGTCATTCAGGAGAGATGGATGAGAGAGCTCCGTCACCAACTGGCGATGGGACTTCGGGGAGGAGAGAGACATCTGATTAAAGCCCAAGCCGACAGGACGAGGGATTGTTCCCTTCCGAAGCTGTCCCTGTGACAACTTTATCCCCTCATGCCTTCCAGATGGCTTTTCCTCATGGACCCCTGACAGGTGATGAGGCCGAGGGAGAGGGGACTGAGGATGATAGTGAGGACTTAGACGCTGACCAAGTTGACACCTCCCACGCCTAGGCTCATGTTTCCTTAGTCAGGGATCATGACCTCCTGTTCTGGAGGCATACATTTGGTGTGCCTCCCAACATAAGTATGAGGGTCCTACCATTTTCCCTCATTATAGCCGAGGGTGGTTTTTAACCAACCTAATGGTTTTTAAATTGAGTCCCCCCCGTCTTTCTTGAGGGTGAATGAGGGGTCGTCCCCACCATTGACCCTCATCATAGCCGAGGGTGGTTTTTAACCAACCTAATGGTTTTTCAATTGAGTCCCCCCATATCTTTCTTGAGGGTGAATGAGGGGTCGTCCCCACCATTGACCCTCATCATAGCCGATGGTTGCTTTTACCAACTTAATGTTTTTTAAGTCCTCCCTCGTCTTTCTTGAGGTCAAATGAGGGGTCGTCCCCGCCATTGACCATCATTATAGCCGAGGGTTGTTTTTACCAACTTAATGGTTTTTAAGTCCTCCCTCATCTTTCTTGAGGGTAAATGAGGGGTCGTCCCTAGCATTGACCCTCATCATAGCTGAGGGTTGCTTTTACCAACGTAATGGTTTTTAAGTCCTCCCTCGTCTTTCTTGAGGTCAAAGGAGGGGTCGTCCCCGCCATTGACCATCATTATAGCCGATGTTTATTTTTACCAACTTAATGGTTTTTAAGTCCTCCCTCGTCTTTCTTAAGGGTAAATGAGGGGTCGTCCCCAGCATTAACCCTCATCATAGCCGAGGGTTACTTTTACCAACTTAATGGTTTTTAAGTCCTCCCTCGTCTTTCTTGAGGTCAAAGGAGGGGTCTTCCCCGCCATTGACCCTCATTATAGCCGAGGGTTGTTTTTACCAACTTAATGGTTTTTAAGTCCTCCCTCGTCTTTCTTGAGGGTAAATGAGGGTTCGTCCCCAGCATTGACCCTCATCATAACCGAGGGTTACTTTTACCAACGTAATGGTTTTTAAGTCCTCCCTCGTCTTTCTTGAGATCAAAGGAGGGGCCGTCCCCACCATTGACCCTCATTATAGCCGAGGGTTGTTTTTACCAACTTAATGGTTTTTAAGTCCTCCCTCGTCTTTCTTGAGGTCAAAGGAGGGGTCGCCCCCGCCATTGACCATCATAATAGCCGAGAGTTGTTTTTACCAACTTAATGGTTTTTAAGTCCTCCCTCGTCTTTCTTGAGGGTGAATGAGGGGTCGTCCCCAGCATTGACCCTCATCATAGCCGAGGGTGGTTTCACACCAATCTAATGATGTTTACAATTAAGTCCCTCCTCGTATTTCTTGAGGGTAAAGGAGGGGTCGTCCCCACCCTTGACCCTCATCATAGCCGAGGGTGGTTTCCCGAAGATGATCCCCAGTCATACATGAACTGACAAAGGCAAGATGAGGGAAAACACAATATAATATTTCTCATTAACATTCCAAGTGTTCTTTTGGAGCAACACCCATTACAATTGTCGTCCGATAGGACATTATAACACTACTGATAGTATTTCTTCAAATGATCTGCATTCCAGGGGTTAAAAAAGGGTTCCCCTTCTAGGTTTTCTAGTCTGTAGGTCCTAGGGACAACTTCATCGATGACCCTATATGGGCCATGCCAATTGGGATAGAGCTTGTTGGGTTTCTGCCAAGTCTTTTTGAGGACTAACTCCCCCACTGCAATTGGCCTCTACTTCACCCTCAGGATGTAAAACCTTGCAGTCCTCTGTTGGTAGGCGGCTTGCCTTATCTTGGCGGCTTGCCTTATCTCGGCGTCTTCCCTCCTTTCCTCAATTAGGTCCAAGTCAAGTCTCCTCTCTTTCACATTTCTCTGGGGGTCATACATTTGGACCCTGTGAGTAGGAAACCCAATCTCGGTGGGGATGACGGCTTCTGAGCCATAAGCTAGCATGAACGGGGTTTCCCCGATAGAGGTCTTTGTCGTCGTCCTGTAGGCCCACAGTACAGCATATAACTCCTCAACCCATCTTCCTTTTTCCTCCTCAAGTCTCTTCTTGATCCCATCTAGGATTAACCTATTTATAACTTTCGTTTGCCTGTTGGCCTGAGGTCGGCCTGGGATAGAGAAGAATTGTTTGATACTCACCCTTTCACAGTACTTCTCTAGAGATGTATTCTTGAATTGGGTCCCGTTATCTGAGATAAGGGTGTTGGGGAGACCATATTTGCATAAAATATTTTTCCAGATGAACTAGAAGGTCTTCTGCTCTGTGTTCGTTACCATCGGCTCTGCCTCCACCCATTTTGAAAAATAGTCAATTGCCACGATGAGGAACCGATAGTTATTGATGGCCCTAGGCAAGGGGCCTACTAGGTTGATCCCCCACACTGCAAATGGCCATGGGGATGTAATGGAGGTAAGAGGCTGATGGGGTTGGTGAGGGATGGTGGCAAATTTTTGACATTTGTCACACTTCTTTACATATGTCGTGGCATCTTTCCCCAAGGTCGGCCACCAGTACCCTTGGGTTACTATCCTCTTCGCCAAAGATCCCCCCCTCGATGTGGCTTGAACATGACCCCTCATGCACGTCTTGCAAAATGCGTGGGACTTTGGTTGGGTGCACACACCTAAGTAAGGGGAGCAAAAATCCCTTTTTGTCAAGGTGTCTCCGATGACAGTGAATTTCGCAGCTCTGTATCTCAGCTTCTTCCTTTTTTGCCTTGATTCTGGCATCTCCCCCTCTTTGATGTATCTGATCAGAGGGTCCATCCATGAAGCTTCCTTAGAAACATTCAGGCAAGTGCGAAATGATCCCTCAGCATCTTCAATAGTTGGTCGAAGTAAAATTTCCACTATGACTATCCTCCTGATATATGTCCTAGTCGTCGAGGCCAACCTAGCAAGGGCATCAGCTTGACCATTATCGAGCCTAGGTATCCTCTTCAATTTTACTTCTCTGAAGCTCTTTAGTAATGACCTCACCTTCTCAAGATACTTGGCCATCCGCTCATCCTTGGCCTCGTAGGCTCCTAGTATCTGGTTCACTACTAGCCTCGAATCACTATGGACCAAAATCTGGCCGACACTAAGAGACTTGGCCAAGGAGAGGCCTGCTATCAAGGCCTCATATTTGGACTCGATGTTGGAGGCCTTGAATTTGAACCTCAAGGCGTACTCAATGTCTGTGCCATCGGGTGATGATACTATTAGTCCAGCTCCACTTCCACTATCGCGGGAGGACCCATCAACGAAGAGGCTCCACACAGTCTGTTCTTCTGAGAAATTTCCCTCGGTGAGGGACCCCTATCTAAAGAGATATCTTCCCTCTTTATTTTTGGCCACTTTTCCTCTAGCGGTGCTTGTCTCAGCCTTATCTGCAGGTGTGTTGGTGAGTCTGCCTTGTAGGGTATCTATCTTCCCGAGGCTCTCATCCTCGGCTTTATCATCTTCCCAAGTAAACTCGGCCACGAAATCTGCCAATGCTTGCCCCTTAATGGCCATCCTAGGTTGATACACAATGTCAAACTCCCCCAGCTCTATAGCCCAGGCCATTAACTTACCTGATTTTTCTAGCTTGTGTAGGACCTGCCTAAGAGGAGAGTCAGTGAGGATGACCATTATATGGGACTGCAAGTATGGCTTCATCTTCCTTGAGGCATGGATCAAGGCATAGGCTAACTTCTCTATCCTCGGGTATCTTTGCTCTGCCCCCTGAAGTATCTTACTATTGAAATATACTAGCCTTTGTACCCCGTCTTTGTCTCTGACGATTGCTGCGCTAATGGCTGACTCTGAGACAGCTAGATACACATAGAGTCGTTCACCCTGCACTGTATGACTTTAGCTCCCTGAAAGCCTCATCACACTCCTCACTCCATTCGAAAGCCTTTCTAAGAATTTTGAAGAATGGTAAGCACCTGTCAGTGGCTCTGGACACAAACCTATTCAGAGCAACAACTCGCCCCGTGAGCCTCTGAACGTCTTTAATGGTCTTGGGGGTCTTCATTTATATAAGGGCCTTTATCTTTTCAGGGTTGGCCTAGATGCCTCTTTGGTTGACAATGAACCCCAAGAATTTCCCTGCTTCGACCCCGAAGACACATTTGGCTGGGTTAAGATTCATCTGGTACTTGTCCATAGTATTAAAGGTCCTCTCCAAGTCATCCACATGATCCGCTACCTTCAAGCTCTTAGTCAGCATGTCATTTACATAGACCTTCATAGACTTCCCAATTTGGTCTTCGAACATTTTATTTACAAGGCGCTGATACGTTGCCCCTGCGTTCTTTAGGCCAAAGGGCATGACCCTATAACAGTATGTCCCCTTATCGATAATGAAAGTTGTCTTCTCCGAGTCTCCAGGGTTCATAAAGATCTGGTTGTACCCTGAATAGGCGTCCATGAAGCTTATGAGCTCATGGCCTGCGGTAGCGTCTACCATTTGATCAATGCGGGGGAGAGGGAAGCTGTCTTTGGGACAATGCTTGTTGAGGTCTGTGAAGTCTACACACATCCTCCACTTCCCGTTGGCTTTTGGGATAATGACGGCATTGGACAGCCATTCAGGGTAGATGACCTCTCTAATAAACTCAGCATCTTCCAGATTCTTGACCTCATCCCTAATGACCTCGTATTTTTCTCGAGAGTAAATTATCCTCTTCTACTTCACTAACTTTGCACCCTCTACCACATTGAGCTTGTGGCTCATAATTTCGGGGTCGATCCCCGGCATATCTACGTGACACCATGCAAAGACACGTTGTCTTCTTCTCAACAGCTTGATGAGGTCTTCCTTGATGTTTGGCTTCAGAGTCTTATCGAATTGGACATTTTTTTGGCTTATCCTCATTAAGGATGATGGATTCTACCTCTTCAATGGCTTCTCCCTTCTTTAGCTTTTTCTCATCCCTGGGGTCCAGGGTGTCAATGTTGTAGGTGGCTGTTGCCTTCTTGTGCGCCTCTCTTTCTTCGGCGGAGTTAAAATAACATTCTCGCGCGGTCGTCTTATCTCCCTGGACTTCCCCTACCGCGTAAGGGGTTGGAAGTTTAATCATCTGATGGATCATAGACGGCACAGCTTCAAACCCCTTGAGGGATACCCACCCCAGTATGATGTTCATCCATCATAAAGAAGCTGACCTTCTTGATAAGCCATCTCGTCCAATCGTCCCCCATCCTGACATCGGCCTCATACACTCCAAGGGGATGAACCTTTTCCCCACTGAACCCAATCAATGGATGATGGTATGGGACGAATCTAGCACGGCTAAGACCTAAGGCTTTGAAGCATGGCCAAAACATCACATCTACAGAGCTACCCCCGTCGACCAGGATCCTCGGCACCTCACACCCGTGCACCCTGGTAGTAATGATGAGAGGGTCATCATGTGGGGATAAGAGGCCTTTGAAGACCATTCTTGAGAATCCCACTATTAGAGTATCCATATCGACCTTCTTCCTATTTTCTGACTTTTCTTCCAGGGAGGTTGAGTGTATAACTTTCGTCACTGCCTTGGCTTCAGCTACATGGGCCTTCCTGTCGGCGACCTCTGACCCTCCTCCTGCTAGACCCCCGGAGATCATTCCCACACAGAGCGAAATCATATTAAGTCTCTTGACAGGGCCATGGTCGTCTCTCGATGGGAGGTCAGGGTCGTCCTCATCGCCAGAAGGGTCGTCCCCTCTTTTTTGAAAACCTTCTCTACATGCATCGCCTCGCTTCTTTCTGGGGTCGTCCCCTCGGCCCCTCTTGAAGGCACCTTTGTCAATGTACTTCCTGAGCTTCCTTTCTTTTAGCATCTTCTCAATCTCATCTTTCATATCAAAGCATTTGTCTGTCACGTGGCCATATTCTTGGTGAAATTCACACCACAGGTTTTTATTCCTCTTGTTGGGGACTTCCCTCAACTTCTTAGGCCACTTCAGGGACCGATCACTCTTTATCTCATTGAGAATATGTTCACATCTGACCGTTAGAGGGGTGTAACCAGCGAACTTGTCGTCCGTAGACCTCTTCTTCCCCTCTTTGCTCTTTTTATGGTACTTACCCCCGCTGGTGCCTCCTTTTTCATCTTCATATTTTGCGGCCATCGCCTCTTTGGCATTCATCACCTTTCCTGCTGTTGACAGCAGTTCAGCTATCATCCTCGGAGGGTCTTCTGCAAGCTTCCATAACAGCTTCCCCTTTTGGAATCCTCCAATCAGGGCTGTCATAGCTATGCTCTCCTCATAGTCTTCCACCTCTAACTTTTCTTTGTTGAATCTGGTTATGTAGTCTCTTAGACTCTCATTATTCCCCTGCTTAACATAGAGAAGGTGGGTGGTCTTCTTCCGTGGCCTCACCCCAAAGCAAAAGTTATGGATAAACCGGTTTTCCAACTTCTTAAAGCTTTCAATGGAATTTTTGGGAAGAGACATATACCAGACATGTGCAACCCTAGTCAGAGTGCCATAAAAGGCACGACACCTCATCTCATCTGAGATAGAGTATAAGTCTGCCGCTGATTGATACATCTCAATATGATGGACAGGGTTAGTACTCCCATCATACCTTGGGGTGACCACAGGTGGCTTAAACTTTGATGGTGTAGGAAAGTTGACAATCTTCACCACACGGGAGAGCTTATGGAGTATCCTCTCTAAAGAGGGTCCCGGCTCTTCAGAATATCACCGATATTGTCCTCCAGTCGCTGGATTGAGTCATTCTAGGGCCTCATAGCGTCGACCTGGCCGAGGTTATCCCCTTCCGCCTCTTTGAGGTGGACGGAGGGTTCTGCGGCGGCAAGCCTGTGTCGGCTATTTACTTCCCCCTGACCATCGTCTCGTCCTAGGGGTCAGCCCCTGTGGGGTCGGCCATCTGCTGCCTCCCTTCTAGACCTCGCAGCACTCCTCAACGGCGGAGGGATGTTGCTGACCCCCTGCTCAAGCGATCAAAAGCAGAGCCTCTTGGGCGATCGTCAGGATTTTGCCTCCCGCACTTCCCTCTACTCTCCTGGAGAGGTTGTACAATATTATTGGAGACCTCATATGACTCCCAGCATTCTATGGGGGCCTCCTCTCCCTCCAGATCTTCATACCTGTCCTCACGGCAAGGGTTTCCTTTCCTCCCCAGGCATAGACGCCGGGGGTCAGCAACATCCCTCCGCCGTTGAGGGGGTGGCAAGTCTTTGCGTGGTGCCTGGAGTGGTCCCCTAGCCTCATGCTGCCCTGGAGCCGCTGCCGGAGTAATCATCTCAGGTGAGACCCCCGGTGGTCTTAGTATGTTATGGCTTAGAGCTATGAACTGCTCTTGCATGATCCACTGGCTTGCTGCCAAAGACTTCAAGGCTTCCGCCACATCAGCCATCTCAGACTGAGGTGGTGACTGACTGGAACTGGGTCCTACTCCACTATCCGGTGGAGGAAGTGGTGGTGGTGGCATCTCATGTGCCATGTGTTTGAGCTATGAAGAGCTGAACTGAGGAAAAGACTGGTGAGCTTGAGAACCATAATGGGTCTCTTTCAATGGTGAAACATCTCCTCACAGGGGGAGAACCGTCTCACCACCAGAGTGCCCAGTGAGGTCAAGCTGTACAAAGGAAGAGATGTCTTCTCGTTCCCACAGACGGCGCCAAACTGATGATGCTGAAATCTAGCACCACCCGATAAGTGATGATAAGCTCAAACAGTAGTAACCATGGCAGCTATAGAGATGTATGTGTATAAGTGTGTAAGTGTGTAGAAGGAGATGAGTATAAGAAGAACAAGATAATGATGTATAGTGGTTCAGCCAATTAGGCCTACATCCACTATGAATGTGTGATCCACTAAGTATGGGCACTAATGGCCTTGGATACAATGCACATAAGCTCCCTTTCTCTCTCTACTGTGTGTACAAGCAGAGTTTTAGCTAGGGTTACAATTATCGATCGATCCCTCTATAGGGTTGTAGGTGATAAGTATATATAGGTCTTGGGGGGTGTAGTGTACCCCCCAAGTATGCATGGTGCATGTGAATGATGATCTAACCAATCTCCTGTTGACACCTGTAGAGGCCAAATGATGACATAATATTCCCTCACGTGAGGGGGTGATATTGTTATAACGGTCTTCCACGTGCCATGTGAGCCTCATGCTCACTATTCCATACGTCTCCCAAACCACGCGCTATGATGATGTCACCTTGGCCTATGATATGAGGCCGAGGGCAAAGTTCCTTCTGGTAGTGAGTCTGGCTTAATTTAGGCCTCGTACTGTCATACCCTCAGAGGGTCGTCTGAGCCTGATGAAGGGTCGGCCCCTTGAAGGGTCATCTGGACCATGATGAAGGGTCGGCCCCTTGAAGGGTCGTCTGGTCCATGATGAGGGGTCGGCCTCTTGAAGGGTCGTCTAGACCATGATGAGGGGTCGACCCCTTGAAGGTTCGTCTGGGCCTGATGAGGGGTCGGCCCCTTGAAGGGTCATCTGGTCCTAATGAGGGGTCGGCCCCTTGAAGGGTCATCTGGACCATGATGAGGGGTCGGCCCCTTGAAGGGTCGTCTGGTCTAGATGAGCGGTCGTCCCCTTGAAGGGTCGTCTGGGCCTGATGATGGGTCGGCCCCTTGAAGGGTCGTCTGGACCTTGATGAGGGGTCGGCCCCTTGATGGGTCGTCTCGGCCTGATGAAGGGTCGGCCCCTTGAAGGGTCATCCGGGCCTGATGCTGGGTCGGACCCTTGAAGGGTCGTCCGGGCCTGATGAAGGGTCGGCCCCTTGAAGGGTCACGAGACCATCTTGGGCTCGTCTTGGTGGAGGGCGCCCTTGACCTGGCCGAGGGTATATATGGGTATATCATCTCTCAATGCTCGAGGTTACATACCATTGTCATGGGCCAAAGTTTACATTTATAGATGTGCAAAATAAGAGATTGAGTTGTACAAGTAACTCAATGAGATCGTGGATAACTCATGGTATCCCTGAATATATCCTCCGAGATTATTGGTAACCATTTTAGATGTATCCTTATGTATTTCAATACATGTCAAACACGCGAGTCTTTAATGGATAACTTATTTGAGCCGGGCAATCCACTCTCCATGCCGAGATGGTCGACTACTTTCTTGGTCTAAGATAAATGGGTCCCCAAAATTGCCCTAAAATTTTTGGACTGAATATTTGGGCCAATAAAGTTTAATTAAGTTCAAGGCCGCCCATGGCCTAAAACTTGGTGTTTAAACTGGAGTGGCAATTTTGTAATTATGGTGAATTCAATAAGGCATGCTCGTCCGAGGTCAAACGCCATGGCAAATTTGTGGTTTTGTTGAAGAAGTAGGGACACGCAAGTCCGAGGAGGTATTTGAAGCGCCAAAATCCTCATTGGTTCATGTGCTCCATCATTAGCTCGAAGTTCAAACAAGGATACATCACCTCCAATCGGTATCTCTCAAACACTTCTTCGTTAATGAAACTTCCAGTGTCTACTTCTTCAATCTTTCGTATTCAGAGTTTCCATTTATATTTGTAAGTTCCTCTCACCTTCTCTTTGCTTTCACTTCTTCGATTGTTCATATTTTGTTACTAGAGCTTTTTCCTTTTTATCATCCATAGTAATGATAGATAACAAGTCGATAATAGAATTTAAAAAACCTTATAACATTCTTGATTGGCTGGAAATTAACTTTTCCCCCTCTCTAGAGATGTCTGTGACATCGAAAGGGGGCACTGGATTCATACCCTTTGATCACACATAGGGGTTTGACATTTCCCCCAAACCCTCTCTTTCTAAGGTTCTTCAAATATTTTGATGTTGTCCTTGCTCAGTGTGCCCTTAATGTTTGGAAGATTGTAAACGGAATTAATAAAATAAATATGTTATATGAGACCAATTTAGGTCTTACTGAGCGCTGCTATTGTTACGCCTGATCATGAACCGATGACGACTTTTTGTATCTGAAGACGAGGAGAGCTGATAGGGTTCTAGTTATAAATATCCTCGACCCGCATAAAAATTATTGGGATCATGGCTTCATTGCCAGAAATTCGCAACATCTTGCCCTATGTGAGGGTGAGAGGTACCGAGGCCTCTAAATTTCTGACTTAGGGGGAGAACATATAGGTCTCTTTATTTTTTCTTCTATTTGCTTGTCCTTTCCTTTTTCTTTTGCTTACTTGCTCTCTGCTTCTGTTTCTAGTCCTCTAGCTTATATTTTCTTCCTCTATTTTGCAGCTCGCGATTAAAATCAAGAGCCTAACTTGAGCGAGGTGAACAATGTTGATCTCCTTAAAGCTTATAGAGGCAAATAAAGGCCTTCATATGCGTGAGCACCCTTATTCTAGAACCTATCTATTAGAGTATAAGAACACAACCAACAATTTCATTGCTCGACCTATTGACAAAGTCCCTCACTTGAAGATTTCTGAAGTAGGGCCCTCTGAACCAGTTGTGTTAGAATTAGATGAAGAAGAGGAAGGAAACGAAGAAGAGGAGTAGGAGGAGGAATAATAATAATAATAATAATAATAATAATAATAATAATAATAATAATAATAATAATAATAATAATAATAATAATAATAATAATAATAATAATAATAATAATAATAATAATAATAATAATAATAATAATAATAATAATAAGAAGAAGAAGAAGAAGAAGAAGAAGAAGAAGAAGAAGAAATTACACCCCCAATTAAGAGGAGAGTGCTAAATGTTGACGATGAGGATCAAGCGATTCTATCTGATTGAATAAAGTCTTTGAATATGATGGAGAGTGATCCCCCAAGGGCTAGTGGCTCCAGCCCTAGAGCCAAGGGAAATGAGAAAGACAAGGAGACAAAGAAGGGAGAAGAAGAAGAGATAAGGAGAGAGAGAGAGAGAGAACTGGAAGGAAAAGTCTAAAAAGATGCTAGCCTTGAAGGCCCCCACTGTGCCCTTCTATACTTTGCTACTGAGGGGTCAAGTGTGGTCAACACCCCCATCCTTGCCCATGACCTGCTAAAGAGGGTTATGCTCGCGGCCGACCTCAACTTCTCCTCGCAACTGGGGTCGACCCAAATTGCACTCAAGTCTACCCAGGGATCTACTTTTGTAAGTTTATTTCTCTTTATTTTCTTATCTTTTCTTTTCTGCATTTGCCTTATTTTTACAAATTTAGCTCTTTCTGTTTTGTACCATTCTTGGACGATTTCATTATTATCTTGGATGGTCATGTTGACCAATTAAAAAATAACCAGGAGCTGAAAGATGCCATGAAGAAGTCTGAAAAAGACTTAGTTAATGCCCGCGCTGCTTGGGAGCAGGAAAAGGAAAGCTCGACAAAGGCCTATGCCGATCTCCAGGAGGCCAAGGACTTGGTGGTCGCTGAAAAGGAGAGACTTATTGAAAAAAACCTGAACTTGGCAAGGAAAGTGATGAAGTTAGAGGAGGAGCTCTCAAGGAAGAAGGACGGCAGCCACACCAAAGGCTGGAATGCGACCTACGATGATGTCGAATTCCAGATAAGCTATGCCAAGAGAGTATCCTTTAAAAAAGGATGGGACCAAGCACTGTGGGTAGAGAGAGTTCCCTCTAATTCTGAATTCTTTAAGCTTCACTCTCATGCACCAAACCCTCTTAAAGAGAAAGAGACTCCCATTGGTCAGCCTATCTACCATACTGAAGATAAATCTACTGAGGTTAGGATGGCTAACGACTAAGAAAGGAGGGCTACCGAGAAGGGGAATGGAATAGACAACTCAGAGTAGGTGAAGGAATAGAGCCTCTTAGCTTAAGAGTTTTCCTTTTTCTTTTTTTGTGCCTTGTAATTTAATTTTTCTATCAATTGTACTGGCCTTTGGCCTCCGTCTATTAATTAACGAAAAGGACGTTTGCTTTCATAGATGTGTTCTGCCCTTTTATTTATGCTGAATTTTAATTGCATTTACATTTGTTGTGATAATTTGTATCCTAATGAATACTACTTTCCCCCTACCTCAAAGTTAGGGATAATTCTAGGACTAAATATCTGCAGCTAAGATCGCAAGGCATTCATAAAGATATGTAAGTCCTTGAGGGCGAGGACTTCACAATATAAAGATTAGTTTGAGCTGGTCGTCAAGTTGAAGGATGATATTTTAGTCATGGAGGAGATCGGTTCGTCAGTTCAAAAAGAGATGAATGGTTTGAAGTCCAATCTCATCGAGAGCAAGGATGTGAGCTAAGTGGGCGAAGTGCTTCAAGCTGAGAATAATGCTCCGAGAAAAGAGGTCACCGAGCTAAAAAGGATGTCTAAAGGGCATACATTATTATAGCCAAACTCCAAAGAGACGTTACAAGGCTGAGATATTCGGAATGGGCCCTCGAGAAGTATGGGTGGCTAGGTATGATAAGGGTTGGACTGATGCCTTAGTAAGGCTAAAGAAAGCTGAGGATGTTGTATTCAAGTGTGGGTGGTTGACTGCCCTTAGGGAAGTCAAGACTACTAAGGAATCAAACCTTTGGTATAAGTACCAGGTTGATTACGCGGCTTATTATCACAATCCTTTCTCGAAAGATGGCAAATGGATCCCCATTGATTCCATTCCTTCCCAACCATTACCTTGAAGATGATAAGGAGGTGTTCGCTCCTAACCCAGATAATGGTCGAAGAGCATGCATAGCGAATTTTCTTGCTCGCCATCTATAGTTGGTCTAGGTCTTTGTATATTTTATCTTCAAGTAATTATACTTTCCAATTTTTGTTAATATATAAACTTTAATTTATCAACTTATTTCATATTTTGAGCATGTTCTGACTAAATATGAGTCAATAACTGTCTTTGTGTTTAAATTATTAACTGGAAAGGGTTCTCATTTACTAACCACTTAAGACCTTTATCGACCATGTAATACTGTTGATCATTTTAGGCTTCTTGACAATTAAATGAGTTAGTATTTAGGGTTGATCATTTAGGGATTCTTAGCTAACTAAATAATTTAAGAACAAGTGTTAACCATTTTGGGACCCTGCCGACTAAATGAGTTTGCTAACTTGTGCTCGATCATTCTCCCAGTCCAATATGCCTTAGCATTATCATTCCATCTGCCTTTCCTTTTAGGTCGTATCGTCACACTCCCTTAGGCCTAGGTGAGATGATGGAGGGAATGGACCTAATTGATGGGTCATCCGCCCGATTAGGTTTTTAGCAACCAACACGGTTGGCGACTAACCTAAGTTGGTTTTTTTACCTAAGGATCCCCCGTGGGGCTTTTATAATTATTGGGGAAACTCATGGGGTCTACAGTGTTTGTGACAAAGACCTGAGGATTGTAGCAATTGAAATACTATAATAACTTATTGTAATTACTGTGAACCCTACTCGGCATAATGAAACCCTTTGATTGAAATAATTTGAATAATTTATTGTAATCCATATGAGTTTTGTTATGCATAAGGAAGTTCTTTGGCTAAGACAAGCTAAAAAGCTTTCTATAACCAAAGGTAATCTTTACTTGAGGTCGAGGATGTTATCGTTTGGAAGGGATGCATAATGCTGAGATACATAACAAGAAATTTAAAGTAGTTAATATACGAGATCAACATGTGAAAGCCAATTGACCTTTATTCATTGAATAATAACTTGCAAGTGACCTAAGTTTCAAATAAAAATTTGCATAAACTAAATGTGCTAATAAAAGATGAAGATGACTAAAAGTAGATATTCTTAAGATCGTCTGTGTTCCACGCTCTTGGTAACTCCCCGCCCTCTAGCGTTTCTAAGTGATATGCTCCTTGAAGGTCATACTTTATTACCTTAAAGGGTCCTTCCCACTTTGGTCCCATCTTGCCATCTGATGGTTTTATAGCACTACCGAGGACTTTACTTAGGACATAGTCTCTTAATTAGAATTTCCTCGAATTGACTTTTTTATTGTACTTCTTGGCTAGCTGCCGTCAGTATGAAGCTAGCTTGATTATGGAATATTCTCTTCATTCATCTGCTAAGTCAAGTTCAGTGTGCAGTGCATCATCGTTCATGCCTTGGTCGACCAAGGTGGTTATCATGGAAGTGAGACCTGCTTCAAATAGGATAATAGTGTGACACCCCGCCTAATTAAATACCGGGCGATCACTCCTTTATTAAATTAAAATCAAGGTGAACAGTTGGTTCATTCTTAGCATCACTGTCGTAAAAATAAACTTTTCCAAATTAACACCCTAATTAATTAAGCTATGTGTCAAAACCATTTTTAACTTTTCTAACCAAATTGTATTTTTAAAGAAAAACTTATTTATTTAATTATTAACCACATTCTCAATAAGTAAGAATCATACAACAATTATCCTGGAACATAATCCAATTACTTTAAACATTCAACATCCAAAATCCCAACATTTAAAACTAAATGTAAAACATACATGCTGAATAAATCCCAAAGTAACAGTACTGGAAATAGCTGAAATACAAATGTCCCAACAGAACAGATAAATAGTGGAAAGGGCGACACATGCCCCAATAACTGAGAATCATAGGAGTGGAATCAAGTAAGTGAAATCGTCTAAGCAAGTGGCCTGCAACTCCCACCTAAGCTGCAGCACGTTCCTTCCAGGGAATCCTAAGTAAGATGCCCCTGTGGCTGGGCACCTGTAGTACATACATATATATACAAGAGAGAGAGAGAGAGAGAGAGAGAGAGAGAGAGAGAGAGAGAGAGAGAGAGAGAGAAACGGGTCAGAGCCCGATAGTGTATATGATTTAAAAATTATTTAGCAAGTATTTAAATTGATACAGGCCAATGCAACAACATATTAGTGCGACACTCTCTTGAGAAATTCTCACCTCTCTTCTAATGTGCACTCCTATCGCACTAACCCTCCTAATGGTTTATCTCATCATATATCACGCTATCTTTCCCCAATGATTTAACTTATCTTAGGTTATTCGCAGGATTCAAAATTTAACGATACAATTGTTTGAAAAGAATATTTCAATTAATAACCAAAGTTCTCATTTTTAACTTTATTAATCAATAAAGTTTTTCCAGTGTCATTTTATACTTTCTCAAAACAAGTATTTACAATTTGAGTCATCAACCATGTCCTACATATCAATTCACAGTAGGTAGTTCCAAATTTCAGAATTTCATATATATATATATATACTACTCGTAAAATATATATATCATAACAGCACCCCAAATAAAAACTATGGTGCGGGTATACTCTACTATCCAAAACCCCATATCACTCATATTAAGGGGAATACAATCGGAATCACTCTCGAATTGTATTAACACATACACAAACAAAATTGAGGCAAAGTATAGATTCCAAGTCTTTAAGAGGATGGCACATGCCTGCGTCTCTTAGGACCGTCTGAACTATCACAGCGATAGCCTGTACCAAGGATATCTATCTTCTAGGGTACAAGTCAATATCCCCCATAAAGGTCCCATCGAGATAAGACTTGTCCCAGCGCGGTAACCTCAGGGATAGCAAGTAGCGTGGGCATGATTTTCACACATAGATAGCTTATGCATACACAATCATATAACTATACTAATATTACCATATCCATATTAGGTATATTCTCAAATCCCATAGTTATGACTTTTATCCATATTTTAATATTTTAGTAAACACTTATAAAGGTTCGTTTCTAACCTTGATTCGGTATTATTCCAACGTACCACACAACTCTCATGGCTTTATTCTCTAAATTATAAAATTCAGTTGGTATACACATTTGTCCCAAAGTAACTCTCTTACATGTCTCTCTCTTTAAATCATAAATTCACCGACCCTTATGTAATTATCCCAAAATACAATCTTATCCCGACATCAAGGGTCCCAAAATTTATTCATATGTCCTACTGGTCTTCCCTATCCCCCAAAACATTTTATTAAGTATGCCCAAGAATTACTTCACAATAAATTGAACTTAACTAATTTAGAAAGGGAAATAGGAGTCTGCCAGGAGGGGTCGATCGATTGAGGTCTGGGGCTCGATCGATCGAACCTTCGATCGATAGAAGCTCTGGGCTCGATCGATCGATCAAGCAGGTCTGCGAAAACTGCAATTCTGCAGTTACGAGTTTCATCTCCTAACTTCAACAATTTCCATATTTTCTAATCCCAATCATCCTAGAATTGATACTACTAACCTTATATCATCATATTAGGTATTTTCAACATAAAGCATGTGGATTTCAGTCATTTAATCATGGATTAACAGCCCAAGATCTATACAATTATCAAGAACCCTAGAAATCTCTAAATCATGGTTCTAATCTGTTTTTCTAGAAATTTCTTCTTATAAACATCATAATTTCGTGGGTAAATTCCTCTACGTGGCAAGGGTTTCCAGAATTATCATTTAAACCATAACTACATGTGATTCCTATCTCAAATCTTAGGTTTTCTTCTATAAAACTCACCCTAATCATTCCTACACTAATATGAAAGATGCATCAACGAAATAAGCAAGATAAACACTTGCCTGGGATTTTTGACATTCCGGTTTGCGGATGATTTTGGTGTGGTTGCGTTCCCCGTCGCGCGATCTACGCGTTTGTGGTGACGGCGGTGCAATCGGAGGTGTTCTTGGCCTAGAACTCCTTGGAGAGCTTCTCCTCGTCCTCTCCAATGGCCGTCATTAGTATTTCATTGTGTTAACCCTAGAAGGTGAAACTTTCCATCTGATATAACCCTATAAAATTCGTGGGTTTAATTACCCAAAAATGTGAAATGTCCAAAATGCCCTCCCGGATTACTAATTAGGCCTAAAAATGCCCCGAGACCCAAACTAAACCCCCGGGTACACTTTTCTGACTATCTCGACCCTTTCGGACGCGTTGGCTCACTCAAAATGACCATACGAACAACTTATAAAATATTCACTTTTATTTATCAATATTTAGTCCCGACGCGACACGGGTGCGTCCCGATCCAAATTTCCATAATTGCCATTTTATTCACACGTGGCAATATTATAAAAATAAATTTCATATATTACTATACTCATCCAGTAATATGCAACCAATAAAATTTTTTCAATAATTACTAACTCTCGTCACGCTAGTAAATATTTAAACAACATTCCGGATTAAAATTAAATTAATTTATCTCAATTAAATTTAATAAATCCTTAAATTTAAAAGCCATGAAAATACGGGGTATTACATACTTCCCCCCTAATAACGGAATTTCGTCCCAAAATTCGGAAAATGAGGAGGTAGCACAATTCTGGGTATCCTTGTCAGTACGCAAACTATCTATATAGTACGGCGCTCAATCGCTATAGCTTTTTCCTCACAGTAACATTGTTTTACATTCTCATTGGAGACACTTCACATTGCACTCCCAACTGACAACATTTGAATAGGTTACGTCTATTCATTATAAATTCCATTATCTCACTATCATTAGGAGGCTTCACCTCACTACATGACAACTACTCGGATTTATTCATATACAAAACTCCCATTTTGAGAAAATTATACGAACATTTGATCACTCTTGCTCGCCTAAAACAGTCGTGGAATTCCATCATAGTTATCGGATGTTCTCTCGACCGATCCAAAAACTCTGATTATCTACTCTCCTCTGAACATACGGGAGGAGAATAGTCTAGGTTCTTCCATAACAAAACCTTAATAAGAACCTGGCACGCGACAAACGGGTACGAGTGCTTCTACAGAGCATTCCTGAAATCATCGTACCAAGATTCCAAAATCTCCTTCACGTGTCTCCACAAATCTTTAATCACCGTGCGCCTATTCCCTGGCTACGGGTGATACATCCTACTCGAAACGAAACCTTATCTCCGCTGGTTTCTGAAATCCCATATCAAAGGTGGGATTCACCAATCTCATACTGATTCAGAAATTTATACTGCACCGGAGCATGCACTGGCGCGATCCTTCCTTTCAAAGGAAGTCTGGGGCATACTAGTTAATATTGTAAGGCAGCCCAAAGGAATATCAATCACTTCCTTCTCAGCGGCTTAATTCACATGTTCAGGATGAACCCTCGATCTTGTTTTGACGATGGAAACCCATCCAAGGACTGTACCGACTTTACCGACCTCTTCCAATTTCAGGAATTGTCGATAAACACAAAATTCTTTGGTTGATTCTCCTCTTTCAACCAAACCTTACCTATGGGCGGTGCATGTAGAGACTACTCACTATGTCCTGCTAAACATCGATTCTTCCTTGAAATGTCTCACATTATGTGACACGTAATACTCCCCTTCCTTCCTTGTAGTATGCCGAAAGTTCCACCCGTGCTCTTCTCTCCACGAAGTGCACTTATGGATCTCCTATACCATACCAACATCATCACCCTTTGTATGTGCAAGTCGCTCTCATACTTGCCTACTAACAACTCCGCTCCGAGTGTTCTTCATAATCATTTAATTCTGCTCCATTCAAGGAATACTCTTCTTAAATGACTTCCCACAGTCTTCCAATTCAAATTTGGGTGTGCTATTCTAATTACACACCTATGTATGGATTATCGCCCCTCATGTGATGTTTAATCCACTATATCACTTTCACTTCGTTATACTAGTCCCACAAACATATATTTCACACGTCTATTACCACGTCCCTTCATCTCGGACGAGTTTTAACATCAGTTAACCAGGATGTCTACACACCCTATAAACCGGGCATACTAGTGTAAGCATCACATACGCTCCATACTAATAAACAAATTCTTTGTTTTCCCTGGTGCTTGCAGCGTGATTACAACACTTTAATCACCCTAAAAATCAAGATTTTAAATCTTCCTTATCATCGTTCCACCCCTCAACTCGTGGGGTAACTTTCAATGCTTTCTTACCACACAACCGGCTCCAATGGCTTTAAATCAAAATTCAACTTCCAACTTACATACATAATTACTTGATCCCATTTTGACCAGGGTACCGAACTCATGGGATAGTGACCAAACGTCTCCCTATTTCCAACCTTACACTAAGTTTCATGCGTGGGATGTCTCGCAAAGAGAAATCCAAACAAGGAACCCTCCCGATACACTACTGCCTAGTATTGTCGGTTATCGAAATCCGTTAGGTCCTCCGTCCATAGTATATACCCCTTTATTCCGTCCCTTGACAGAAAAGTTACAATTTCTCCCGTAATTATGCTTAACAAAGAGCGTTTCACCAATTGCACTATTGTTCAGTATAGGTGGTTGGTAATAGCATTTCGTAAACCTCGGATACATACACTCGGAATTTTCGAAATTCCTTTCCCTAATAATAGGGGTATAAATATTAACTCCCACATCTCTACAGGATAAATATAACAATGCACTTTTCCTATCACTAAGTCCGGAGTGCTAAACATAATACTGAGTCAAATCTTTTCGCTCAACGATAAATCCCGATACATACGGAATTATACTGACAAAGTCTATACATACTTTGGCATCGAATATCTCGAGCCCACTATCTCCTCCGAAGTCTCTAGGATAGATAATATAGGTGCGAGTCCAACCTTCTTACAGGTAAAGATCGCCACAACAAAACATGCTGCACTAATGCAACTACTCCGATAGCCTTGTAATAAATGCCCACTATCGTACTAACCATTTCTATAACGTTTTAACAAAGATAATATCATACTCGTGCATCGCATCACTACAACGAGTAACCTCAATAAAGTATAAAAAACTGTTAATATACTCATTCATCCCCCGCGGATAGCACCAAAGAAAAATCCCGTTATACTAAGGAAAAAATATTCACATAATGGTAACATTTATAATGATATGCATTAAACTCATCTCACATGCTAATCTAGCAATGAACAAAATATGGTGACTCGCTCGTGTCACATAAACACGCCGCATTCTCTAAGGATACAACTTATACTTCCATCCTGGCAATCGTCTTGACTGCACAAATGGTTTTCGGACGTAACACGTCTGCCCAAACCAAAACAAAAATTATTTTTAATCGCCGTCCTTTACTAGGCACCGTATTCTTGTCCCTTTTTCTCACTTTGGAACATATTATCGCGAGCAATTTCACTCCGCACCAATATACCTCAACACATAATCCACTTATCACCTGTCCTACTAACCAGGTTAGGATTGTCCTTCTCTCGTACTTTAGTAGTCTCGATTCCTATTAGCCATCCCGGTTGTTCTCTTAGCTTTTTAGGCCATAAAGATTATGTTACTATCTATAATAGTACTTACTGAATTTACCATCACTTGGTAAGAATTTAACTATCTGAAGCATTTAAATGGTTTTCCTGATGTGTATCCACATCCTTTTGTGGTGCTATACCACCACCGTTGTATTCAGTCTTATTCTCGACTAAATTCTTCAATTCCTTTAACTTCCCCCACAAAGAAGCGTTATCATCTATATTGACAAAATATGACATTGTCAACCTCTGAATCGGTCGTCCATCAGGATTTCCTCCTCGAGTATTATCAACTATTATTACAAGTTGGTCTCCCACTTGGAGTTGTTTCCTCCACTAGTATCTACCTCTTTCGATACAAAATTTGCTAACGATTAGGATTCATATCCACAATTGGACTTCTGTCATGCCCTCCTGCGATGAGTTCAGAACCACATTTGCTTCTCATCCTGAACAGTTGAGGAAGGAACATACGGTCAACACTGTACCTAAGGTTCTCCTATAGGCATAGCATTCCACTTCTAAAATTGGTGGTTGCCTCTAACCATTATGATTTCGTCCCGAAAGCCAAGAAAATTTTCTCTAAATTTTCACTTTCAGTTTGCCACACTTCGTCCTATATTTAGGCCTTTGGATACTTCACCTCATTTGGTAGACACATACAATTTTCGCGTTTCTAAAATTTTCTACTGACAGTCTCTACACGTTTTTGTAATACGTTGGGTAAGTTTACCCTCGCACCTCATTTGACTATAACAGCATTTGAAAATCATTGCTGCACCTTAGTCTCCTTTCTAGTCGTGGCTTTTCGAGCCATAATGGAGGTGACCTCAACTACGGTCATCATTTTTGGTTATATTTTATAATCTTAACTGAGCCCTGCCTCCTGATGTACGCTTAACGGTCCTTTTCTGACATCTGTCATCACTCGGTATACGCACACATCCGAACGAAATTAGAATTCACTAATGCATACACATTTTAGCAGGAGAACGAAATCTCGTCAAAGGAATCGACAATCCTAAACATAGGGCCCTATAACAAACAAATCAACGCTGAAAGCATAATAAGCCGTACAGATCCTAAGGACACTAGAACCTGATGCTCTGATAGCACCTGTGACACCCCGCCTAATTAAATACCGGGCGATCACTCCTTTATTAAATTAAAATCAAGGTGAACAGTTGGTTCATTCTTAGCATCACGGTCGTAAAAATAAACTTTTCCAAATTAACACCCTAATTAATTAAGCTAAGTGTCAAAACCATTTTTAACCTTTCTGACCAAATTGTATTTTTAAAGAAAAACTTATTTATTTAATTATTAACCACATTCTCAATAAGTAAGAATCATACAACAATTATCCTGGAACATAATCCAATTACTTTAAACATTCAACATCCAAAATCCCAACATTTCAAACAAAATGTAAAACATACATGCTGAATAAATCCCAAAGTAACAGTACTGGAAATAGCTGAAATACAAATGTCCCAACATAACAGATAAATAGTGGAAAGGGCGACACATGCCCCAATAACTGAGAATCATAGGAGTGGAATCAAGTAAGTGAAATCGTCTAAGCAAGTGGCCTGCAACTCCCACCTAAGCTGCAGCACGTTCCATCCAAGGAATCCTAATCAAGACGCCCCTGTGGCTGGGCACCTGTAGTACATACATATATATACAAGAGAGAGAGAGAGAGAGAGAGAGATAGATAGATAGAGAGAGAGAGAGAGAGAGAGATAGAGAGAGAGAGAGAGAGAAACGGGTCAGAGCCCGATAGTGTATATGATTTAAAAATTATTTAGCAAGTATTTAAATTGATACAGGTCAATGCAACAACATATTAGTGCGACACTCTCTTGAGAAATTCTCACCTCTCTTCTAATGTGCACTCCTATCGCACTAACCCTCCTAATGGTTTATCTCATCATATATCACGCTATCTTTCCCCAATGATTAAACTTATCTTAGGTTATTCGCAGGATTCAAAATTTAACGATACAATTGTTTGAAAAGAATATTTCCATTAATAACCAAAGTTCTCATTTTTAACTTTATTAATCAATAAAGTTTTTCCAGTGTCATTTTATACTTTCTCAAAACAAGTATTTACACTTTGAGTCATCAACCATGTCCTACATATCAATTCACAGTAGGTAGTTCCAAATTTCAGAATTTCATATATATATATATACTACTTGTAAAATATATATATCATAACATCACCCCAAATAAAAACTATGGTGCGGGCATACTCTACTATCCAAAACCCCATATCACTCATATTAAGGGGAATACAATCGGAATCACTCTCGAATTGTATTAACACCTACACAAACAAAATTGAGGCGAAGTATAGATTCTAAGTCTCTAATAGGATTGCACATGCCTGCGTCTCTTAGGACCGTCTGAACTATCACAGCGATAGCCTGTACCAAGGATATCTATCTTCTAGGGTACAAGTCAATATTCCCCATAAAGGTCCCATTGAGATAAGACTTGTCCCAGCGCGGTAACCTCAGGGATAGCAAGTAGCGTGGGCATGATTTTCACACATAGATAGCTTATGCATACACAATCATATAACTATACTAATATTACCATATCCATATTAGATATATTCTCAAATCCCATAGTTACGACTTTTATCCATATTATCATATTTTAGTAAACACTTATAAAGGTTCGTTTCTAACCTTGATTCGGTATTATTCCAACGTACCACACAACTCGCATGGCTTTATTCCTTAAATTATAAAATTCAGTTGGTATACACATTTGTCCCAAAGTAACTCTCTTACATGTCTCTCTCTTTAAATCATAAATTCACCGACCCTTATGTAATTATCCCAAAATACAATCTTAGCCCGACATCAAGGGTCCCAAAATTTATTCACATCTCCTACTGGTCTTCCCTATCTCCCAAAACATTTTATTAAGGATGCCCAAGAATTATTTCACAATAAATTGAACTTAACTAATTTAGAAAGGGAAATAGGAGTCTTCCAGGAGGGGTCGATCGATCGAGGTCTGGGGCTCGATCGATCGAACCTTTGATCGATCGAAGCTCTGGGCTCGATCGATCGATCAAGCAGGTCTGTGAAAACTGCAATTCTGCAGTTACGGGTTTCATCTCCTAACTTCAACCATTTCCATATTTTCTAATCCCAATCATCCCAGAATTGATACTACTAACCTTATATCATCATATTGGGTATTTTCAACATAAAGCATGTGGATTTCAGTCATTTAATCATGGATTAACAGCCTAAGATCTATACAATTATCAAGAACCCTAGAAATCTCTAAATCATGGTTCTAATCTATTTTTCCAGAAATTTCTTCTTATAAACATCATAATTTCGTGGGTAAATTCCTCTACATGGCAAGGGTTTCCAGAATTATCATTTAAACCATAACTACATGCGATTCCTATCTCAAATCTTAGGTTTTCTTCCATAAAACTCACCCTAATCATTCCTACACTAATATGAAAGATGCATCAACATTATAAGCAAGATAAACACTTGCCTGGGATTTTTGACGTTCTGGTTTGCGGATGATTTTGGTGTGGTTGCGTTCCCCGTCACGCGATCTACGCATTTGTGGTGACGGCGGTGCAATCAGAGGTGTTCTTGGCCTAGAACTCCCTGGAGAGCTTCTCCTCTTCCTCTCCAATGGACGTCATTAGTATTTCATTGTGTTAACCCTAGAAGGTGAAACTTTCCATCTAATATACCCTATAAAATTCGTGGGTTTAATTACCCAAAAATGTGAAATGTCCAAAATGCCCTCCCGGGTTACTAATTAGGCCTAAAAACGCCCCGAGACCCAAACTAAACCCCCGGGTACACTTTTCTGACTATCTCGACCCTTCCGGACGCGTTGGCGCACTCAAAACGACCATACGAACAACTTATAAAATATTCACTTTTATTTATCAATATTTAGTCCCGACGCGACACGGGTGCGTCCCGATCCAAATTTCCATAATTGCCATTTTATTCACACGTGGCAATATTATAAAAATAAATTTGATATATTACTATACTCATCTAGTAATATGCAACCAATAACAAATTTCCAATAATTACTAACTCTCGTCACGCTAGTAAATATTTAAAACAACATTCCGGATTAAAATTAAATTAATTTATCTCAATTAAATTTAATAAATCCTTAAATTTAAAAGCCATGAAAATACGGGGTAGTAAAAATAACTTCCATTTCGTAGGTAAGAGTGAAAAGTGTTTCCCCAATTCATCTCCTAGGAGTAGTACGGTAGGCTCACAAAATGTGGGCGAGCTCATCCACCTAGGCACACTTTGCTCTTTTCATCATCTTCTTTAAGTTGTCGAACATAGTTTTGTTGGAAGTTTATACCTGACCATTGCTTTTGGGATATGCCACAGAACTGAAGTGGTGCTTGATGCCATGCTCATTATAGAAACTTTAAAAGAAGATGGTTTTAAACTTCTAGTTATTCTAGGTAATAATAGTCCTTGGGATCCCAAAGCATGTTATAACACTTTTTTAGATAAACCTGGTCATGTCGGCATCACGAGTGTTTGCCAATGGTTTTTCTTATACCTACTTAGTGAAGTAATCTGTGCCAACCAGTAGATACTTGCAATATCTAGGCGTATGGGGTAATGGTTCAATAATATCCAATCCTCATTACACGAATGACCGAGTACTTGTCAAGGATTTCAGGTCGCTAGCTGGCTGATGGACCATAGGAGAGGATATCCTGCATTTTTCGCATCTGTAAACATAAATACTTATGTCCTTTTGCATATAAGGCCACCAGTGACCTTTCTTAATCGCTCAAAAGACCAATAACTTGCCTCCTGCATGACTCCCATAAATACCATCGTGAAATTCACTAAGAACTTGCTCAGTGAGATGTGGGTGGACACATTGGAGGTAAGAGCCTATAAATGTTTTCTTGTAGAGATTTCCTCTTGGGACGATGTAAAAATGGGATACTTTCACCCTTACTTGATGAGACAATCTCTTATTATCAGGCAATATGTCACTCCACAGATATGCAATAATGGGATCCATCCAACTAGGGGCCCTCTCTGTGAGGAGGACTTGCTCAATGACCATCATTTGGTCAATGCTTGGCTGGATGAGGAACTCTATCTGTATAGTTCTTCTGAGGTCAGAGTCCACCGCAGAGCTTATGGCTGCTAAGGCATCAACGTGAATGTTTTGCCCCTAAGGGAACTGTTGAATGTTAACCTTTTAAAATTATATCATAAGTTCTCTTACTACGGTAAGGTAGGCTGCCATCCCGTCATTTTTTGCATTGAAATCTCCACTTACTTATTTGGAGACCAATTTGGAATCGCCGAATACGTTAAGGCACCTTGCCCCCAACATTTGGGCCTTATGCAATTCAACAATCAGTTCTTTGTATTCATCTTCATTGTTGGAGGATTCAAATCCCAATTTAATTCCTTGTTCGATGACAGTGTCTTTTGGGGTGACGAGGACGATTCCTACTCCCGCTCCCTTGGAATTAGAGGCTCCATCAATGTATAGGGTCCACTCCTTAGACTGTGATAGCTCATTTGTTGCCTTGCCCATTTCCTATTGGTCGATAGGTTGGTCACCCAAAAACTCGATGATAAAATCTATCAAGACTTGTCACTTATTCGCTGTTCTTATTTAAAAGTGGATATCAAACCTCCTGAGCTTGATCGACCACTTCGAGAGTCGTCTAGAGAGGTTAGATTTTCAAAGAATAACTTTAAGGGGATAAGCAGTGATAACTGTTATTAAATGAGCCTTGAAGTAGTGTTTTAGCCTCCTTGAGGCAACCACTAGTGCATAGGCAAGCTTTTCTTAAGGTAAGTAGTGTTGTTCTGCATCCAAAAGTGTCTTGACGTAATAGACAGGATACTTTTCTCCTTTATTCTCACATACTAGAGCCAAGCTCATAACATGATCTGATACTGTGAGATAGAGATATAGTGGGTAGCCATCATTAGTAATAACCAATAAGGGCGATTTACTGAGGTAGGACTTGATCTCCTGCAAAGATCTTGAGTAGTCATTATTCCATATTAGACCTTTGTCTTTTTTAGACACTGAAAGAATGGTCAACAATGTTTCTAGGACCTGAAGATGAAGGGGTTGAGTGCTGCGAGCATACCAGTAAGCTTTTGAACATCTTATAATCTCCATGGAGGCTGGATCTTAGTGATCGCGTTAATCTGATATTGATTGGCCTCAATTCCTCTTTTACTGACCAAATAGCCCAAAAATTGACCCGACTGATCACTGAATGAATAATTACTTGCATTAAGTTCCATCGAGTATTTCCTAAGTATTTTAAAGGTTTTGGCTAAGTTCATGAGGTGGTCTTCTCTATTCTTACTCTTGATTAACATGTCATCGATGTAGACCTCCATTTTATCTCCCATCTGTCACGTGAATATCTTCGTGACCATCCTCTGATAAGTTGTCCTTGCGTTATTTAGGCCAAATGACATGATCTTATAGCATTAAAACCTAATCGAGATTATGAATGATGTTTTATCCTGGTCGAGGCCGAACAATGGAATTTTAAGATACCCTAAATAGGAGTCTAGAAAACTCATCATTTTGTGTGTTGTCATAGCGTCAACCAATTGATCAATCTTAGGCAGCGAGAAAATGTCTTTAGGATAAGCCTTATTGAGGTCTATAAAGTTAATACAGACCCTCCAACTGTTATTTCTCTTCCATACCACCACTGAGTTGGATAACCACTTAGGGAACTGAACTTTCCTAATGAATCATGCATCTAGAAGCTTCCCTATTTTATTTTCCACCGCTTTAGCCTTTTCGAGGGCTGTTTGATGAGCCTTTTGAGTGATTGGCTTAAAGTATACAGACGATGGTAGTCTACGTCAGGATCAATCCCAGGCATATCGTATGGCTCCCATAAAAAAGATAGATTGCTTATCAAGAAGCCAATTAACTCTTTTTTTTGTGATCGGCGAGTGTTGTTTCGATCAGAGACTTTCTCTCTAACAAGTTATCATCAGCTCGAACTTCCTCCAAGATTTCAACGACCCTGTCAGCGTAGTGGACCCTGATCTCCTCTATCCCTAGTCGGTCGTACCCTAGTTTCTATTTAGAGGGTGTAGCCCCCTCCTTAGCTTCCTCTTAAGCATTCTTTGGTTTCATTTTCTTTTCCAAACTAGGGCAAATGGTCGCGATGAAGTATTTTCTTGTAACGGCTTGGTCGCTATGAATCTCGACCACACCCCGATCGGTAATACACTTTAGCTTCTGGTGGTAGGTGGATGGTAAAACCCTCATGGAATGCAACCATCCTATACCTAGAATGACATGATATGGAGACTTTATGTCTACCACCAAAAACTCAATTAGCTTCGAGATGTTGCCTTCTCTGAGTAGTAGGACTATCTTTCCCAGTGGCATTATAATTCTTTTTGCCAAGCTAACTAACGAAACTGTGGCCTCCTTGAGGTCGGTTAAGTTGAGCATCAACTTGTGGAATAACTCTAGGTACATCACTTCTGATGAGCTTCCCTGATCCATCAGTTGCTTGTAAATATCCCAATTTGCAATTCTGAGGGTTATCACAAGTGCATCGTGATGTGGAGTCCTCACTCCGACCAAATCTTCTCTAGTGAAGATGATGTCTTTGGTATAGTTGACGTTCTCTGGTCATCGACGCTTACCAGCTTGGTTTTTTCCAAGATCAATCTAGAATGCCTACATGACAGCATTGACCTTCTTCAACTCTATTCGAATAATGTTCCCTTGGATCTTTTTTAGGTCGGGCGTTCCATGGATCACTGCTTCCTATCCCATGTCATCATTAAGGACATTGTTTGGATTCTGGTCGTCATTGGCTGCGATCTTATCATCTTTCATTTCTATGTATTCATTAAGATACCCAACTTGGGCCAACTCATCCAAGTGTGACTTCATAGCCTTGTAGTTCTCAATTTTATTACTGTCCTCCTTGTGGAATGCGCATCTCAGCACGTTACTCCTTTTCATTGGGTTACCACCCATATTTTTGGTCCACTTCATGAATGGTTGATCCTTGATCTTGCAAAGATCTTGTATATTAGTTCCTTGAAGAGTATGTTAACAGTTTGGAATGCTTTTGAAGGATCGACCTTATTCTCATTCTTGAAGCCATTTTTGCCCCCGTTCTTGTTCCCTTTCTTTGGAGTGTCACTCTTATCTCCTATTTCTCTTACCTTTGCTCGATCATTGTCCCATACATTAGAGTGAATCACATCCTCAACCTTGGTTATTTCTTAATATGAGCCATAAGGTCATCGATGGTGCTAGCTTCTTTATATGTCAAGTACTGGTGCAGTAGGGAAGTGGTTGGCAGACCAATTTTGAAGGATTCAACGACAACCTACTCCGATCAGTCATCCACTTTATTAAAAACCTCCCAGTACCTCTTGGCATAATCACGAAGGCTCTCTTGTTACTTTTTCTTCATCGTGAGTAGTGAATCCATCCTCTTGGGGTGAGAGCTGCTGGTTATGAAGCGAGTAGTAAAGGCCTTTGTTAGGGCCTTGAAGCTCTTAATTAACCTATGGGGAATCTTCTCAAACCACTTTGTGCTACGCCATTTAAGCTAGAAGGGAAATTTTGACACACCAAGGTGTCATTGTGGCCCCACATGGCCATTGTCTGTATATACTAATGAACGTGGTCGATGTGATTTTTCTTCTCATTATAAATCTTGAACCTTGGAACGCTAAGCTTCTTTGGGGGTTCTTCTTCTTCAATCGCCCTCAAAAAAGGGGAGTTCATCTTGGTGTTCAGAGCTTTCCTAACTAGCTCCCTGGTAGACTTGGCTCCTCAATATGTTGGATGTTGGTCCATCTCTCTACGAACCAAAATTCTGATGTTCTCATCTTGACGATCATTGCTTGTGTGACATCTCTCTGATCGATCATGCTTTGACCAGCCACGTTAAGATCTATGTTGGTCGCGCCTGGAGCTCCTACCTCTGCTGCGAGTATTGCTCGCCTAAGGACTATGAGTCCTATCACAACGCTTCCTTGCATCTGTATGGAGATCTCTCTCTATCCTTTCAAGTCTCCTTGACAGGCGAGCATTTTCTCCCACCTAGAGGCGTGTGGCCTCCTTTTGTTCTCGAAGCCTAGCTTCATAACTGTTGACCAATCTAGAGATCTGTGTAAACCTAGGTGGTCCACGACTTTCTTCAGAAGGCTGTCTTTCTTAGCGAAACCTAGGATTTAGTTGCTAGGGAATCTCTGACCTAACCCTAGGTGGGAGTGGGTTATCCTACACATTGCCAAACTGAGAAATGTTATTACTATGGTGAGACATTGCGGTTTTCTGTTGGTGAATGCTTTTGTAAGAATAGACAATTAATCCCTATAGACGACGCCAATTGTGGGTGCAATAAATATCACAACAAATAATCAAGAAAACAATACCAAGATGAAAGCAATTTATCACACACACAATAACAAATATATATGGTTCGATAACTTACCTACGTTCACTGAGAGATTACTATGTTCTTATTAGTGTCTCTCAATGCTTGAGGTTATATCCCATTGCCCCGGGCCAAGATTTATAATATATAGATGTGAAAAATAAGAGATTAAGTTGTACAAGTAACTCGATGAAATCGTGGATAACTCGTGGTGCCGCTGAATATCTCCTTCGAGATTGTTGGTAACCAATTTGAGTGTATCCTTATGTATTTCAATACATGTCAAACACATGAGTCTTTAATGGATAGTTGATTATGGCCGAGCAGTCCACTCTCCATGCTGGGTTGGTCAGCTACTCTCTTGGGCTAAGTTAATTAGGTCCCCATATTAATATTGGTGGAAGAATTTATTTAGCGATAGCAATTTGACAATATATTGCGACATTGGGCTTGAAATATTTTGGTTATTATTCAAATTGAGTGGGTATCTAAATTTAGATTAGGTATTGTTAATATAAATTAAATATTATTATTTAGTACCCAATATCTATAATCCTTAAGATTTCATTAAAATCAAGTGATAATAGATGCTTATGTGACTTACTATTTAAGAATAATTATTTGATTAAATATTTATGAAATAATGAAATTAGCCTTAATTTTTTTTTTTTGCATATTAACGTGTATTTATAAATATATACTAATCCATTATATAAACAAATATTTAAGTATGTATATATATATTAATTTGTATGTTATATTAATATTTAGAGTAAATTATCAAAATGGTCCCTCACCTCTGGCCTCGTCTCAATTTTATCCGTGTCCTTATCCTTTTATTTATCTCAATTTCATCCTTAACCTTTCAATTTATTTCAATTTAGTCCTTATGTTAGCGTTCCGCCAATTACTTTGACGATAAGGACTAAATTAACACAAATTGAAAGATTAGAGATGAAACTGACATAAAAAATGACGGGAACGAAATTGAAATAAAATAAAAAATGAGGGACTATTTTGTTACTTTACTCTAATATTAGATATAAGGGTTCCCTCTAGGGGTGACAAATTGTCACATGACTTTTTGGCGGGTTTGGGTGAAGATGCTTAATGGGTGGACCCGCTAAACACGACAACTTAACGAATTGCGTTTGAATTTACCCATTTAGTGTAAATACACAATACGATTCGTTGATGCACGATTTGAACACGATTTAAATACGGCACGAATCCGATAAAACATGACACGATACACACAAAAAATTTAACGAGTCAAATTTGAATTATAATAATAATTTTAATATCAAGACAAGAGACAATCCATTCAAGCCCCTTGGTCATTCATTAATTTATGCCCTTTTTTCTCCGCGGGAACTCTAACAACATGGCACAATCGACCTGAATTGTTAGTCAGAGGAGAAAAGTGTCATAACACATTAATCAAATGGGCAGTCTAGACAATTCAGCTTCGCAATTAGGGTTAGGGCTTCTTTCACTTCGCTATATATACATCCTCCGCTAGCAGCTCTGTACACCAGTTTAAAATCACTCAAGGCTCTTGATTATATCGTCGTTGGATTTATTTTTCTTCTATAATAATAAGTGGTACTGTTATACGAATCCTTTATCTTCGGTTGTGATTGTTTTTTCTTTTGTTATGAGAGATACAATAGAAGCCAATTTGCAGAGCAAGGGGGTCAAATTAAAATGACGAATCACTTGCATTGAAGGTTGGCGATATTAAAATAACACAGCGATTCTCCGTGCCTTTCAAATCTTTACCAATTTTGTTTACGGCCTCGAACAAGTCGCTACATACGTATTATGATTTTTTTTTTTTTTTAACTATGTTTTTGAAACATTTAATCAACGATGTATTATAAAACTTCGATTTTTTCTGTTTCAGTCCTTTTGCTTTATTTCATTTTTTATGGATTCTTTTTAGCATATTGAAAATTACAGCTTTATAAAAATTGTAAGGACGAGCAATATAAAAGTTTTGTTTTTAGGCGTCAGTCCTTGGATGCTGGGTTTTCGATTTTAGTTGTCGGTTCATATAATTATTTGGTTCGAAGTACGCCGGTAAATGGGTCGAGTCTGGACCCGAATCCGAATCGAATTCGATTCATATAATAGGATTTTTTGAGCATATTTTTTTGGACCCGAGATTCGAAGACCGAAGATCCGTTTATTAAATGGGTAAGGTCTGGATCTTATACAAGTTCCGGATCCGAAGATCCGACCCGAATTGTATATTATTATTTTTTGAATATATATATATATATATATATATATATATTATAAATTTATATCTATTTTTAAATAGGGTAGAGCTATTCTCACTCCAATCAATTTTTAAGGCATTCCAAAATTATTTAAAATGATAAAACAACCCTTTGATACTTATATACTCCTATTAACATGTTAAAAGTAAAACATAATTAATAAATCTTTATGAAAAAACAGTTTTGATCTATTTTTTTAAGTTGAATAATTACTCTATTTTTTTTAATAAAAAATAAAACCTTTGAAATGTATGCCAAATAATAATAAAAAAAACTAAGTTCTCTTTTAAAATAAAATCTGAGTTTTTTTAATAAAAAAAATGGGGACAAAAAAACTGTCTTTTTTGTCAAATTTTATGACACCCGTTTGATTTTTTTTAATAAAGAAAATAAGAGAAGAATTTTAAAATATCCAATAATAAATATTTTTATCGTTTTTTCTTTACTTAAATAGAACAACGTGTTTTTAATAGAAAACGATAAACATTCCCAAAACATTTTTTTTTCTTTATTTATAATAATTCTATCAAAGTAAAGAAAAACTGATACAAATATTTATTCTCGGATTTTTTTAAATACTTCTTCCATTTTCTTCATTAAAAAACAATCAAACGGGTGTTATAAAATTTGACAAAAAAGACGATTTTTTTTGTCCTCTTTTTAATTAAAAAAACTCGGGAGTTTTTTAATGTAGGCTCTCGTTTTTATTTTTGTCGTTAAAAAATATGTTTTTTATGTTCTCTTTTTTTTACATATGTTTTTTTTAAAATTTGATGTCTTCGATATGTGAATGGTTAGTGTCGCTGGCGCGCGAACCCACATCCATTAAATGATGTGAGTCCGCGCCAGCGACATTGACCAATCGATTCTCTAAGACATAAAAAAAAATTCAAAAAAAACAATCGCATCTCTAAGATTTAAAATTTTCAAAAAAAATATATGTAAAAAAAAAGAGCACGTAGCAAACATTTTTTTAACGACAGTGATAAAAACGAGAGCCTACATTAAATATAATAAAATTCATTACTTTTAAAATAGTTCCAAACTGTTTTAAAAGTTTAGAAAAATAATTTTTTTTCTAAAAAAAAAATTGTTTTTCATAAAGATTTATTAATTATGTTTTACTTTTAGCATGTTAATAGGAGTGTAAGTATTAAAGGGTTGTTTTGTCATTTTACACTTTTTTAAATTCTAGGATGTTGTCATTTTAAACGATAAAAAATATTTATTCTCGGATTTTTTTAAATTCTTCTTTTACTTTCTTTATTAAAAAATAATCAAACGAGTGTTATAAAATTTGACAAAAAAAACATTTTTTTGTCCTCATTTTTTTATTAAAAAAATTCAGATTTTATTTTAAAAGAGAACTCAGTTTTTTTATTATTATTTGGCATACATTTCAACAGTTTTAATTTTTATTAAAAAATAGAGTAATTATTAACTTAAAAAAATAGTTCAAAACTGTTTTTTTATAAAGATTTATTAATTATGTTTTACTTTTAACATGTTAATAGAAGTGTATAAGTATCAAATGATTGTTTTGTCATTTTACATGAATTTGGAGTGCCTTAGAAATTAATTGGAGTGGGAATAGTTCTACCCTAATTTTTATCCTTTAAATTAAGTGCTCTTCTTCAATAATAAAAAATACTACTATCAACTAGTATTTACTTATCAAACTAAATCATTTATAATATATTCAAGAATACTAAAATTCTCGCACGTGACTTGCTTCATTTCCCATGCTTCGTTTTTGTAATTCTATACCCACCGTTGATCTCATGTTCCATATCTGAGCGATTGGATCAATGTCTCTTACTTTTCCAGCTTATTTAAACCTCGGCAAAACCCATTTTCTCCACCCATTCCCATCCTAACCCACTTACACCTGGCAAAACTCATTTTCTCCACCCATTTCCATCCAAACCTTAAAACCAAAACACAACAGTGTCATTTACGACATATTTATACCTGGAAAACCCATTTTCTCATGTAGATCCATTTCCATCCAAACCCTAACATCCAAATCCAACATTTGTATCGAGATATTATATTGTAAGTATTACTCGTTTGAGTTTTTTAATACTGTTTATCTGCTTTCATGAGCAACAATGAACACTATATTTTTGTTTTTTTATATTGTTTATCTGTTTTCATGTGCAACAATGAACACTATATTTTTGTGAGCTGCTCCTAGAAAATCCATATATTGTAAGTTTAATTCGTTTGAGTTTTTTTATATTGTTTATCTGTTTTCATGAGCAACAATGAACACTATATTTTTGTGAGCAGCTTCTAGAAAATCCATATATTGTAAGTTTAATTCGTTTGAGTTTTTTTTATATTGTTTATTTGTTTTCATGAGCAACAATGAACACTATATTTTTGTGCGCTGCTCCTAGAAAATCCATATATTGTAAGTTTAATTCATTTGAGTTTTTTTTATACTGTTTATCTGTTTTCATGAGCAACAATGAACACTATATTTTTGTGAGCTGCTCAGCCTAGAAAATCCATCTATTGTAAGTTTAATTTTTTGAGTTTTTTTTATATCGTTTATCTGTTTCATGAGCAACAATGAACACTATATTTTTGTGAGCTGCTCAACCTAAAAAATCCATCTATTGTAAGTTTAATTCGTTTGAGTTTTTTTTATATTGTTTATCTGTTTTCATGAGCAATAATGAACACTATATTTTTGTGAGCTGCTCAGCCTAGAAAATCCATCTATTGTAAGTTTAATTTGTTTGAGTTTTTTTATATCGTTTATCTGTTTTCATGAGCAAAATGAACACTGTATTTTTGTGAGCTACTCCTACAAAATCCATATATTGTAATCAACAACGAACACTTTATTTTTGTGAGCTGCTCAGCCAAAAAAATCCATATATTGTAAGTTTACTTCGTTTGAGTTTTTTTTATATTGTTTATCTGTTTTCATGAGCAACAATGAACACTATATTTTTGTGAGCTTCTCAGTCTAAAAAATCCATCTATTGTAAGTTTAATTCGTTTGAGTTTTTTTTATATTGTTTATCTGTTTTCATGAGCAACAATGAACACTATATTTTTGTGTTTTCGTTTATGCCCTTTTTTTTTCTTTCTTAACGTGATATTTTTTTTACCTCTATTTTCTTTAGGAACAATGACCACCATTAGTTTCACGAATATACAAAAAGTGAAGGAAAATCACTATAACGCAGAATCTAGACTGTCAGACCTAGAAAATCCACAACTCGTTCCGAAAGAACTTAGTTATTTTGTGTATTTGAAATCTGATATTTCTTAGGTTGAGGGTACCCTTTTGGACTGTCAAAAATTTAACGGTCTTGAAGTTATCGGTACTACAGAGAGTATATTAAATCCACGTAATGACAACATGGGAGGGATAATAACGAGAAGACTAATTCCATTGGACGAATGGATAAATAATCCCTCTAATCAAATATATGAAATCGTGAACTTAAACCGATACAAAGTTTTAACTGCTATTGGTCAACCAAGAATTGGAGGTCAATTTTGCCTTCAAATGGGACCGGGCTTCAGATTTATATTTGGGTAATTTATATTATAATAAATACTTTCATACAAAAATTTTATGTTATTATTTTTTGATTTAAATTGAAAATTATGATTATTTTTTCTTGTAGTAAAATTTTGAAGAAGCTTCAAAGGATCCATAGCATAAAGCAGCCTCATGAAAATTTACCGGAGGGTGTTTTCTTAGATTCCAATGATGAAATTTGCTTTAACAATTTTAAGCCAATTCAAGGTAAATTTTATTCTAGAATATTTATATATTGTTGTCTTTGTTACATTTATACAAGTATTCTGAAATTTTTTACTAGCTTATTTTTATTTATATAACTTAGGTGGCTTTTATGAGGGGATGCGTCAGGATTTTTTTCAATTAATGGAGTTGGTTAACAGGGTTGTAGCATTGAACCCCTCCGGCAAGGACTTCAAGTACCTAGGGAATTAGATAATTTCAGACAGATGATTTCTCAACTCCAACTGATATGGATGGATTAATGTATAATAGTTTCTCTTTAAATTTAAGTTTTTGGTATCATTAATTTTATATGATTTTCACATATTTTTTTAACTGCAGAAGAAAATCATGGTTTGTTTATAATCATCCATTATTTTGGGGGTCAAAGGAAGTGTTACATTTTCTGGACAAGATTTGGGATTTAAGCATGAAAGATGAATTTGTTTTTGACAATTATTTCTCTAATATGGGACTGTTTAGTTGGTGGTCTCGAGTTCCAAAATCCGGTTTTTGGAGAAGTATCATATTAATGTGATTATTTCAATTAATGTCATATTAAGTTGATTACTTCTCCAAAAATCGGATTTTGGAACTCGAGACCACCAACTAAACAATCCCATATTAGAGAAATAACTGCCAAAAGCAAATTCATCTTTCATGCTTAAATCCCAAATCTTGTCCAGAAAATGTAACACTTCCTTTGACCCCCAAAATAATGGATGATTATAAACAAACCATGATTTTCTTCTGCAGTTAAAAAAATATGAGAAAATCATATAAAATTAATGATACCAAAAACTCAAATTTAAAGAGAAACTATTATACCTTAATCCATCCATATCAGTTAGGAGTTGAGAAATCATCTGTCTGAAATTATCTAATTCCCCAGGTACTTGAAGTCCTTGCTGGAGGGGGTTCAATGCTACAACCCTGTTAACCAACTCCATTAATTGAAGAAAATCCTTACGCATCCCCTCATAAAAGCCACCTAAGTTATATAAATAAAAATAAGCTAGTAAAAAATTTCAGAATACTTGTATAAATGTAACAAAGACAACAATATATAAATATTCTAGAATAAAATTTACATTGAATTGGCTTAAAATTGTTAAAGCAAATTTCATCATTGGAATCTAAGAAAACACCCTCCAGTAAATTTCCATGAGGTTGCTTTATGCTATGGATCCCTTGAAGCTTCTTCAAAATTTTACTACAAGAAAAAATAATCATAATTTTCAATTTAAATAAAAAATAATAACATAAAATTTTTGTATGAAAGTATTTATTATAATATAAATTACCCAAATATAAATCTGAAGCTCGGTCCCATTTGAAGGCAAAATTGTCCTTCTATTCTTGGTTGACCAATTGCAGTTAAACCTTTGTATCGGTTTAAGTTCACGATTTCATATATTTGATTAGAGGGATTATTTATCCATTCGTCCAATGGAATTAGTCTTCTTGTTATTATCCCTCCCATGTTGTCATTACATGGATTTAATATACTCTCTGTAGTACTGATAACTTCAAGACCGTTAAATTTTTTACAGTCCAAAAGGGTACTCTCAACCCAAGAAATATCAGATTTCAAATACTCAAAATAACTAAGTTCTTTCGAAAAGAGTTGTGGATTTTCTAGGTCTGACAGCGTAGATTCTGCGTTATAGTGATTTTCCTTCACTTTTTGTATATTCGTGAAACTAATGGTGGTCATTGTTCCTAAAGAAAATAGAGGTAAAAAAAATCACGTTAAGAAAGAAAAAAAAACAAAGGGCATAAACAAAAACACAAAACTATAGTGTTCATTGTTGCTCATGAAAACAGATAAACAATATAAAAAATACTCAAACGAATTAAACTTACAATAAATGGATTTTTTAGGTTGAGCAGCTCACAAATATAGTGTTCATTGTTGCTCATGAAAACAGATAAACAATATAAAAAAAAAACTCAAACGAATTAAACTTACAATATATGGATTTTTTTGGCTGAGCACCTCACAAAAATATAGTGTTCATTGTTGCTCATGAAAACAGATAAACAATATAAAAAAAACTCAAACGAATTAAACTTACAATAGATGGATTTTCTAGGCTCAGCAGCTCACAAAAATATAGTGTTCATTGTTGCTCATGAAAACAGATAAACAATATAAAAAAAACTCAAAACGAATTAAACTTACAATAGATGGATTTTTTAGGTTGAGCAGCTCACAAAAATATAGTGTTCATTGTTGCTCATGAAAACAGATAAACGATATAAAAAAAACTTAAACAAATTAAACTTACAATAGATGGATTTTCTAGACTGAGCAGCTCACAAAAATATAGTGTTCATTATTGCTCATGAAAACAGATAAACAGTATAAAAAAAACTCAAATGAATTAAACTTACAATATATGGATTTTCTAGGAGCAGCTCACAAAAATATAGTATTCATTGTTGCTCATGAAAACAGATAAACAATATAAAAGAACACTCAAACGAATTAAACTTACAATAGATGGATTTTCTAGGCTGAGCAGCTCACAAAAATATAGTGTTCATTGTTGCTCATGAAAACAGATAAACAATATAAAAAAAACTCAAAACGAATTAAACTTACAATAGATGGATTTTTTAGGTTGAGCAGCGCACAAAAATATAGTGTTCATTGTTGCTCATGAAAACAGATAAACGATATAAAAAAAACTCAAACAAATTAAACTTACAATAGATGGATTTTCTAGGCTGAGCAGCTCACAAAAATATAGTGTTCATTGTTGCTCATGAAAACAGATAAACTGTATAAAAAAAACTCAAATGAATTAAACTTACAATATATGGATTTTCTAGGAGCACCTCACAAAAATATAGTGTTCATTGTTGCTCATGAAAACAGATAAACAATATAAAAAAACAAAAATATAGTGTTCATTGTTGCTCATGAAAGCAGATAAACAGTATTAAAAAACTCAAACGAGTAATACTTACAATATAATATCTCGATACAAATGTTGGATTTGGATGTTAGGGTTTGGATGGAAATGGATCTACATGAGAAAATGGGTTTTCTAGGTATAAATATGCCGTAAATGACACTATTGTGTTTTGGTTTTAAGGTTTGGATGGAAATGGCTGGAGAAAATGAGTTTTTGCCAGGTGTAAAGGGTTGGGATGGGAATGGATGGAGAAAATGGGTTTTGCCGGGGCTTAAATAAGCTGAAAAAGTAAGAGAGATTGATACAATGGCTCAGATATGGAGCATGAGATCAACGGTGGGTATAGAAATACAAAAACGAAGCATGTGAAATGAAGCAAGTCACGCGCGAGAATTTTAGTATTCTTGAATATATTATAAATGATTTAGTTTGATAAGTAAATACTAGTTGATAGTAGTATTTTTTATTATTGAAGAAGAGCACTTAATTTAAAGGATAAAAATTAGGGTAGAGCTATTCCCACTCCAATTAATTTCTAAGGCACTCCAAATTCATGTAAAATGACAAAACAATCCTTTGATACTTATACACTTCTATTAACATGTTAAAAGTAAAACATAATTAATAAATCTTTATAAAAAAACAGTTTTGAACTATTTTTTTAAGTTGAATAATTACTCTATTTTTTTAATAAAAATTAAAACCGTTGAAATGTATGGCAAATAATAATAAAAAAACTCAGTTCTCTTTTAAAATAAAATCTGAGTTTTTTTAATAAAAAAATGGGGACAAAAAAAATGTCTTTTTTGTCAAATTTTATAACACTCGTTTGATTGTTTTTTAATAATGAAAGTAAAAGAAGAATTTAAAAAAATCCGAGAACAAATATTTTTTATCGTTTAAAATGACAACATCCTAGAATTTTAAAAAGTGTAAAATGACAAAACAACCCTTTAATACTTACATACTCCTATTAACATGCTAAAAGTAAAACATAATTAATTAATCTTTAAGAAAAACAGTTTTTTTTTTAAGAAAAAAAATTGTTTTTCTAAACTTTTAAAACCGTTTTGAACTATTTTAAAAGTAATGAATTTTATTATAATTAATGTAGGTTCTTGTTTTTATCACTGTCGTTAAAAAAATGTTTGCTATGTGCTCTCTTTTTTTACATATATTTTTTTTTTGAAAATTTGATATCTTAGAGATGCGATTGTTTTTTTTGAATTTTTTTTTATGTCTTAGAGAGGTGATTGATCAGTGTCGCTGGCGCGGACCCACATCATTTAATGGATGTGGGTCCGCGCGCCAGCGGCATTAACCATTCACATATCGAAGACATCAAATTTAAAAAAAAAAACATATGTGAAAAAAAGAGAACATAGAAAACATATTTTTTAACGACAAAAATAAAAACGAGAGCCTACATTAAAAAACTCCCGAGTTTTGGGAATCGATATTATGTAAAAAACTCCTGAGTTTTTTTAATTAAAAAGAGGACAAAAAAAACTGTCTTTTTTGTCAAATTTTATAACACCCATTTGATTGTTTTTTAATGAAGATAATGAAAGAAGTATTTAAAAAAATCCGAGAATAAATATTTGTATAAGTTTTTCTTTACTTTGATAGAATTATTGTAAATAAAGAAAAAAAATGTTTTGGGAATGTTTATCGTTTTTTATTAGAACACATTCTATTTAAGTAAAGAAAAACGATAAAAATATTTATTATTGGATTTTTTAAAATTCTTCTCTTATTTTCTTTATTAAAAAACAATCAAACGGGTGTTATAAAATTTGACAAAAAGACACTTTTTTTGTACCCATTTTTTTTATTAAAAAAACTCAGATTTTATTTTAAAAGAGAACTTAGTTTTTTTTTATTATTATTTGGCATACATTTCAAAGGTTTTAATTTTTATTAAAAAAAATAGAGTAATTATTCAACTTAAAAAAATAGTTCAAAATTGTTTTTTCATAAAGATTTATTAATTATGTTTTACTTTTAACATGTTAATAGGAGTGTATAAGTATCAAAGGGTTGATTTGTCATTTTAAATAATTTTAGAGTGCCTTAGGAATTGATTGGATTGGGAATAGCTATACCCTTTAAATATATCTTATCAATATAACATCTAAGTATTATATATAAAAATATATATTTATGTTTATAATAAATATAAATAATATATGTTTTATTTATAGTAATAATACTCAATAATACATTACAAAATATTTTAATTTAAGATTAAAAAATAAAAAAGGCGGATATAATAATATAAATATGAAATAAATGTATATATTTGGTTAGACCCGGACCCGAGCCCTGAAGACCCGAACGAATCCGGGTCTGGATTCAATATTGTAGACCCAATGAAGATCGGGATCCGGACCCGAACCCGATGAAGATCCGATTACACGGATCTGGATCTCCCTCAACTCGATTCGTCTCCGACCCGTTGACAGGCCTAGTTCGAAGTCGATTTATATATTCTTTTTGGTAACTTGCGCTCTCTGACAGTACATTCTGAAAAAATAAAAATTCATTCGTAATATTTACAATTTATTGTTTAATTTTGTCTATTAAAATTTAAGAGATATGGATTGTATTATAACACATTTAAATTATGAATTTGAATCTGTCTAAATATATTAAAAATTTATTTGAACATAAAAGAAATAAATGAATTTTTAATATACAATGTATTTTTAATGAATAAGACCCCTTTCAAAATGTTTTCTAAAATGATTTACAATATAAGAAGGATTCTTTTGAAATCATGTTTCTAATTTCATTGAATTCGAATATTTATAGTTTAAGATTTCAATTATAATTTTTCTAATTTTAATTCCATGTCTTCGAATTATAATTGGAATATTTATTTGAATTTTTATTCCAAGGTATAAAATTGGGTTCCCAAACATTGCTTTAATGTTCGTTTGAAAACTCCAATTTCATAATTTAAAATTGAAATTATAGAATTTTCAGTTCAAAACAAAATTTCAATTTCAAGTTAGGCGTAGGATCAGATTTTTCAAACACACTCTTAATCTATTTCATAAAAATATGGCAGTGGATAATTGTTTTAACATTTTCAAAAGATTAAATTATAATGTGTAAATTTAGCCCCCCTCTTGAAGGGCTGTTAAATATTAATGGCAATAGCCAATAAACAACTTGCATGCTAGTTTCAAATCATTCTACATCCTTTGTTTGTCAAACCTTGGCTCCCAAACCATCAAATACATAAATCAGCAAAACAGCTCACTTGACTTCATTAAATATCCATCCTTGCAAAGTTGATTGTATATCATCCATACAATCTACACGTTAAATATTATAATTACTAATAACAAGTAAAAAAAAATTAAAGGGTTGTTTGTTTTTACTTTTTAAATTTAAATTTAAGAGGTATCAAATTGCATTTTTTTAATAATTAAGAGATTAATTATTATATTTAGTTTTGAATGATTAAGAGATAGAGTTAATTTTGAAGTTTGAATTTAAAATATGAATTAATTTAAATATATTCATTCAGATATATATTTAAAAACAAACATATTTTTTTGATTTAAATTTCAGATTTCGGATTTTAGTGTCCAAATTTCAGATTCAGATAAAAAAATAAATGCAATGCATTGGTACAAAAAAAACACTCCTCTAAAAAATAAAAAAAGGAGGATTTATAAGGCCACTACTATTTTTATTTACTAAGGGTCATCACATCATACGTATATTTTTTATACATTATTTTCAACATAAAATATTATACATTATCTTTCTCTACTACACCTCCAACTCTCCATTTATCTTCACAAAACTGTTTCCATTAATTCAACAAATCATCTTCAACTAACCATCTTCAACATTATTAAATAATTAGGATTGATTATCTAAATATTCAAATATCAATAAACTCTCCATTTATCCTTACCAAACTTTGTCTCCATTAATCTAACAAACCATCTTCAATTAACCATCTTCAACATTATTAAATAATTAAAGTTTATTATTTAAATATTCAAATATCAATGGATATTTCCTCACAAAATAATAACAACACTTCAAAAGCAAATAAAAATTTCCCAAATTACATTTTTTAGGTAAATTTTGGTTCCTATATATATATATATATAGGAATTGAAAATATGAAATAGGAATTGAAAATATGAAAAATTGCAAAAATTGTCCAGTGGTTCGGGGTCGGACCCTCGAAGAAGATGATAATTTTCAGGGAGATTATCTTGAATCAAAGTTATTTTTTTTTGAAGAAAAATTTTCATTCTGGATGATTATGTCGAATGTAATGCATATATTCAGAGGGATTATGCCGAATGGAATGTGTGTGTGTGTGTATATATATATATATATATATATATATATATATATATATATATATATATATATATATATATAGAGAGAGAGAGAGAGAGAGAGAGAGAGAGAGAGAGAGAGAGAGAGAGAGAGAGAGAGAGAGGATCACAAGTGAACCAAAAGAATGGACTTTTTAATGGACTTAACAAAAAAGACTAATAACCCACTAATTTTAATTCCTTGGTGTAATGGATCCGCGCCAGCGGTACCCAATAACCGAGACTTATTAGTCTTTTTTATTAAGTCCATTAAAAAGTCCATTCTTTTGGTCCACTTGTGAACCACTCCCTATATATATATATATATATATTTATTTATTGAAAAGTCTCATTCGGGATAATTATACCGAATGAATCGCGTATACTCGGGGTAATTATTTCGAATTAAATGCATATATTCGAGGTAATATACTGAATGAAGTTTGAATCCAATTTTTCAATATTGGGTTCGAGACAAACATGACGAATGTTGGATCTTTACTCGAGGTCGGGATATCGAACCACTGGGTTATCAGTTAGGGTTTTGTACGCTAGGGTTCATTAGTTATGGTGTGTTTTTTCAATATATGAGGAGCATTAAACGTTCTTTGCAGCAAAAATTAACACATTATTGTTGTTTAACATGTTTTTCATAGATTTAACATGTTTTTTTTATAGATTTAACAATATATATATATATATATATATATATATATATATATATATATATATATATATATATATATTGTATAATGAATAATATAGCAAACAATGTCTATTATATATATTTTGATGACTACCATCTCGCTTTTATAATGTTGTATGATGATTTGATGAACATCTTTGAAGCTTTGGAGGCTTAGACAATGAAATTAATTTGTAGTTGAAGTTGAGAGGGAGAGGTTTGAGTGTGTAGAGAGAATGAGAGAATGTGGGTAAAATGATTTTTTACACCTAAAATATGTAGATATGTGGTGGCCCTCAATGTGGTATTTTGAAGAAAAAACAAGATAAATGTGGTATTTTGCAGTAAAAATAGGCTTGTGGTATTTGGAAGTTATTTTTGTGGTGCCTTTAGCACCCCTCTAGAAAAAAAACTCCATTAGTTTTACCAAGAAGGACAACAAAATACATTCCCAACAACAAAAAAAAAAAAAAAATGATAACCAAACAACTTCATAATAGGTAAAGTTTAATTCAGAAGACTCCCAAATTTTCTCCATGACTGTGGGAATGCATTGGAGGGGGCTTTCCACTTGTTTGGGCTCAAGTGTCTTTCTTCCTGAACTTTGAGTTTTCTTCTTTACTTGAAACCACATATGATAAATAAATAATTAATTTCTTAAAACTAAACCAACTTGCAAATAATTACCATATTAAAATCACTTAATGATACTTTTGCCCTTGCATACCAACTTTCTCCTCCCCCTTGTCAATTCATTTTGTTGACGTTTACTGCTTCTTTGGTTATGTCGGATATTCACACAATTAGAATATGTCATCTTCATCCTTTCTCTCCCTAACTTATTTTTTTCTTTGTTCACCTTGTTGTTTTATCCTTTGTGTTTTAGGTCTTTTTGGTTAGATTTAACAATTGGCCCTTTTAAAGGTCTCTTCCTAAAAACATGCCATAAGTCTTGTCCATTAAAATACATAATTTTATCCTCATATTGCTTTAGATAAATCCCAATCGTGTACTACTACTCATGCACATAATAAAACGAGTTATCACCTTTATAGAGTTGGCAACCATTGAATGAGAATAAGGTATCCCATTAAGTTGTCATAACTTACAAATGTATGTTCTCTCATCGATGTCAATAACAAATTGCTAATATGGACTTGTGACTTGAATTTTTTTTAGTTTAGATTGGTGTCCTGTTGCTGGGTTGGTAGATTTATTTTGGATTTTCGGCTCCTCGACCCATTTTCTTGTAGTTTTCATAAGCGAAACATAAACCAGGATACCTCCCGTTTGGAGTTACAGGTCTTTGATTCACATATGTCTTTTTCTTTTTGGTATTTTTCTAGTCAATGGTTTATTCTTACATACCAATCGATCTTGTTAAATTTCTTCTTTATAGAAGATTTGTGTGTTGATCACTATTGTAATACCCTTTTAGCTTTTTTTATGATATGACATGAATTTCTATTGGTAAAAATATATATAAAAAATAGATTACTAAGCTATAAAACATGATAATTCCCTAACTATTTTCTCCAACTTTTATTGAATGCTCCATATTATTTCATAAACTTGTTCCTAATGGCCCTAATCCTATTCATTAACAAACTTCTTATTGTATCAAGCAAAGAAATAATGGGCTTGTCTCTTGCTAAAATAATAAAGGCATTTGTTGAAGTATTGGAGAGTGGTTGCTCCTTTATTAGGTTACCACCAAAATTCTTCTTCAAATTGTTATGATGGTGCTTTACACAATACCACTTTCATAAGTTGGTAGCAATGAAAAAAAATTAGATCACTTATGAGTATAGAATATGGACAAAAATAAATTTAAATAATGGAAAACAAAGGGAAACATATTATGTGATGGGTACCTTTTGTTGGTCACACATAAATGTCGAGTTCTCGTGTCGAATGTCTTCAAGTAGTCTCTCCTAAAATTATTTCTAACTTTTTTTTGTCTCTTTCCCTACAATTGCATATGTAAAAGGCCACATCCTATTATTGGCGTCAATGCCTACAATGATTAGTAATTGACCAAGGAAGATACTCTTCAAAAAGCAACCATTAATACATATAAAAGGCCTACAACCCTTTAAGAAACCTTTCTTCAATGGAGCAAGGCAACAGTACAACCTTTTAAGTATTGCTTCTTCCCCATTTGGGTTTAATGCCTTACTAACCACCATTCTAGACCCTGACATTGCCCTTTTAATTTCTTTGAAGCAATTCCAAACTCTTTCATATTGCCCTATATGGCCTCCATCTATTATACCCCCAAATTTTTCTTTTGATCTCCAACATTGCATTATAGAAATTGCCACTGTGTGATCTTGTTTTATAGTTTTCTTAATTGCCTTTAAAGGCCATTGAGGATTGTCCCTCTCTTGATCCAAATACTTATTTAATAACCATGTTGAGTTGATGTGTTTGTTCGGAAACGATGTCCTATAATTTGTATCCTTGGTATTGATGGTTATAATTTGAAGGGCGGTGTCTCCTTAAATCTTAGATGCAAAAAAAAGTTCATTCACATAGAGGGTTTACATTTAGCCATTGCCATCCACTTATCATTCTTTATAAATCTAATTTCATTCTTGTTTACTATCCCATAATCCCTTATTGCATTACTAAACCAAGGATTTTTCACTTCTCATTCTTTGTAAACCTAATCTCCTTCTTGTTGAGTATCCAATGCTCGCTTAGATGTTGAAATAGTCAATCCAACATTAGAAAATTGTATTCCAATTTAGAGTGAGGATTTTCATGTCCCTTTCTGGAACAAATTGAGGATATCTTGCACTCTTATCGTCATACCAGAAAGATAAACTCAATTTTTTAGAATCGTCCATATCATAACAATACTCAATGACTCGTGTGTTCCTTATAATTTGTTCTCTTAATGGGTTCACTATCATTAGTACCATCATTAAATTCAAACTCATTTGCATCATAATTCTCATCCATGGAATCACTAGCCTAAGAACCTAAACCTTTAATACCACACATGGATGGTAATACCATATTAATTCAGTATAAATATATATCAGTAATACCACACTTAAAATGCAAATTTTCAGTAATAATTCTCATTAAAAATGCATTTTAAGAAAAATTGTACCAAAAAAAAAAATTCATCGGATTCCACATTATGATTTGAAGATAAATAACAAAAAACTTACTTATTCGAAGATAAATCACACTTAAAACACATAAAAAATGAAGATAAATCGAGAGTTTGAAAACTTAATCATTTTATCTTGTTCAACACAATTATCCATGAATCCCCCGTGAAAAACAATTTCCACAATGCGACCCTAAATTCAACCCAATTTTAGGGTTTACATTTGGGGATAATCGGGTATATGGCTTAGTTTTGAGATTTGGGGTTTGAAATTCGGGTTACGATTGGTTTAGATGTGGCTAACTATTTTTTAGGGTTTTATTATGTAGTCATGTGCATTTCACATGGCTACTGCCATTAATATTTAACAAACCCCTTAACAAAAGGGCTTAATTGTGACAATTTACAAATGCGAGGGGCGTAAATATTACAAAATAAAGGACAGGGGCCAAAATCATTACAAGTTGTAAAGGTGAGGGGCCAATGATGTAATTTTCTCTTTTTAAAAATAACATTACTTATTTTTTACTAATTTGAATGGCTCTTCAAGAATGTTACAAATGAAGTTGCAACTTATACTTGCACAATATATGTGATGAGGAACTGGTAGTGCTAGTATTCAACCAATTAGGTCTTTTTTCAAACAAGATGTTTCTATTTAAAAAATTTGTGTGTTGATTCTTGGACAAAAATGATCTTTATTCCAGATTGTCAAATTTTCTTCTATGTATTTTTAGGTTTGAAAGTAAAAAATTAAAATTTCACTTTTGACCCTATTTTCAGTAACAATAATTTAATCACATTATTATAAATAGCAATTCCTAATTTGGGCAAGTCATATTGTCTCTTATTTTTTTATGTCTTCTTTAGATAACATTCTCCACTATTGTGATTAGAGGTGGTAAAGATAAGCCACTCATGCATCCTCTTTTTATTACAAGACCCAATCCAACCATTAAGTAAACTAGTTACATAACTTCTTTTGGGTAATAAAATGCACACTACACTAACACTGCCTACTTGTCATGGTAAAAAATTGTGACAAGTTTGGGGGTGATAATTTTTTGTCACAGACTTGTCACGGTCAAAGTCCGTGATAAGAATTGGACATGTCACGGGCTTTGACCGTGACAAGTTCATGAAAAAGGAAAAATTATCACGGTCAATGTCCGTGACAAATAAAAAATTATCACAGTCAAAGTTCGTGACAATTATTTATTTGTCACGGACTTGTCACAGTCGAAGTCCGTGATAAATCTTGGCATAATTAAAAAAAACTACTGGGCAATATGACCGCTACCACTACCCAGCAGTATATTTTAACATGTTACAGCAAATTTAAACCCGTTCAAACAGTATATATATATATCAAGCAACATTCAACAATTCATAACCAACCAACAATTAATATTCAAATAAAATAAATACAAATAACATTCAATATTAAATATTCAAATCAAATAAATACAAATAATGTCAAGAGCTTGGGTTTTGACAAGGCTTGATAAGAAAGGTAGGACACACTACATATGAATTAATACATCCATCAATTCTCCAAACGCCACATTGCTCTTCCAACCACAAAGATGCATTCTCTCTTCCGGGCACAATATGTGTGATGCGAACCTTTGCCTTAATATCTTGCAACACACGTCCATGGACCACACTACCCAGGTGTGTATCCGTGTCCCTCAACCCCCTAGCTATAGGCGTGCCACTAAAGAGGTTTATTAAATACACACTCGGCCAACCCATTATTGACATAGGCCATTCGACGGAGGCCAATGTGGCAAATGGATCATATGCAAGCGGCGGGTGGGTGCGTGCCACCAAAGAGGTCTATTAAATACACACTTGGCCAACCCATTGTTGACATAGTACCATCTAAATGTTCAAATCCACGAGTTAACAACAATTCAAGAATTCCAAACAACAATTCAAATAATAATGCGAAATATTAGAAATGCCTGGGGCCAACCAACTCAATGTCCATCTAAATGTTCAAATTCAATAGTCAACAACAATTCAAGAATTCGAAACAATAATTCAATAAATAATGCGAAATATTAGAAATGCATAGGGCCAACCAACTCAATGGCCATCTAAATATTCAAATCCACCAATCAACAACTTATAAAGTGAACATGAGAATATAAAATCATTATATCATGTTACAGTACCGTTATGTCACGCCTTCATATGAGAATACATGCATGCACTCCCCAAAGAAAGTGTTATATAACAAGTAACGAGGGTGAAAAGGTAATGAGTAATCACATAGAAGTTGATTTAGTGTAAATTTGAACCTGCCTAGATTATAGTAATGAGAACCGCAATAGATATCCATTGGCTCCCATTTCACTCACCCATTTGCCATTATCTTATTTATGATGGCAAATAGGTCCTTGAAATAGGAGCCAATGACTATCAATTTCGATTCTCGTTACTATAATCTAGGCAGGTGTAAATTTACACTAAATCAACTTCTATATGATTACTTATTATCTTTTCACCCTCGTTACTTGTTATATAACACTTGCTTTGGGGTTGCATGCATGCATGTATTCTATAACAATTTATGAGCACAAATATATATATATATATATATATATTAAGAGAGAGAGAGAGAGAGAGTTATAAGGGTAAACCCAGTATTAATCAATTTATACCAATTACCAATTTATACCAGTGATATAAGAAACGCGCGTATGCAACGTCTAAGCGCACTTAGGTGTGAGGCTTTTTAGATACGCCAAGTTTTGGCCCTAGGCGTGGTCAACTGCGGTCAATATTTGTTTGGGAAAAGGTGTTAAAAATGCATTTTTTTAAGCGTAAACGAGCCTTAAAACTCATTTTTTTGAATTTTCTGGTGGGAACCAAAACAACGTCATTTTGGTATCCCCTTTAACCAAAAAACAAAACAAAACAAAATGATGCACCAGTAAAGTCTAAACCTAATCTCTCACTGTTGTGTTTAGCGATCATTGTTCAGTAAAAAAAATCCATTTTGTAAAAGCTCCTCCCTATTCTCATTCAGCCCCTCCCTATTCGCCAGAACTCGTTCAACCCTAATTCTTACCTATTCGCCGGAACTCAGGTAACCTCTTTGTTCTATACGGTTTTAGATTTGTTTATAAAATCTTTGGATGGACATTCTTAGGTTAGTATCTTGAAAATCGTATGGGTTTTTGGAAAAATCCACACGCAAACAATTCATATGGGTTTATGAGAATATCTTGAAACCATTCCAACTCACTAATTATATACACTCGCTTTTTTTTTTTGCATATAAACTGTAAGTTATTTGTAGTATCGGCCTCTAACTTGCTTGTAATGTGTCATAGAAAAATTAAAAATTAAGATTTTCCACCATTTCTCAAGTTGCTGCCTCTAAGTTGCTGCTTGTATTCTACTTGCAAAATTTTTGCTTGTAATCTGCTTGTTAACTGTTATAGAATTTTTTTTGCTTGTAATTGTAATCTGCTTGTAAGTTGCTTGCTAAGTGTTATTGTTTTGTTATTGTTTGTAAGTTGCCGAAAGATTTTAACTGTAATCTGCAAGTTGCCTAAAGATTTAATCCATTTGTAAGTTGCCTAAAGATTTAATCCATTTTTAATTTTATCAACTATAATCTATTTGTAAGTTGCCTAAAGATTTAAATGTAATCTATTTTCATAAACCCATACAGAGTAGAAACAGACCTATTTTCATGCTAGACCTATTTGTAATATATTTTCAATTTGTAATCTCCTTTTTTACTATTATTGTTTCAATTTTATGTTAATAATTTGATTTCATTTTTTATATAGGTTAATAGATCAAAATGACTCTTCGTCAATGGCATCCAATGAGGCATCATCAAAGAAAGATCTTAGTGATGTTGGATGGAAAATTGCGGTTCGTGTGAATCCAAAAGGCAATAATGTTATCAAGTGTATACTATGTGGAAAAATTACTAAAGTAGGGATCTATAGACACAAAATTCATGCATCCGGAATCAAGGGGTTGGGTGTTGCACCGTGTAGTGAGGCTAGTGAAGAGCAAAAGGACAAATGTATTAAGGCGCTCGAAGAGGCAAAACACAAGAAAGTCAAAAAATTATTGAATGATGAAAGTAGGAGGAGTGAGGTAAGTCTAACGAATGAGGAGGAGGATGAAGAAGAAATTGAAAGTGTTAAAGGTGGGAGTCGTAAAAGGGCTTTTATGGTCCCATGGATCAATTTACGAGGGAAATTAGGTTGGATGACTCATATTTATCCGCTTGCATGGAAAAAAAGCAACAAAATATCAACGATGTTATTGATAAGAAAAAGGGCGTTAGCAGTTCATCAATATTTGGCGAAGTGGATATATGAAGCGGGGGTACTTTTTAATGCAATTGATAATGATAGCTTCAAGAATTTTTTTGATGCGGTTAGGTTATATGGCTCGGGTTACCACCCCCCTTCTCAATACCAACCGAGTGAGCCTCTTTTGAAGGAAGAGACGGAGTCCACCAAAAAAGAACTTAAAAAGCAAGAGGAGAAGTGGAAAGCTAATAGGTGTTCTATCACAACTGATGCTTGGAGTGATAGAAAAAGGAGAAGTGTAGTGAATTTGTGTGTGAATTATAAGTTAGGTACTAAATTTCTTTCTTCAAAGGAAGTGTCGGGTGATGCTCACACCAGTACTTACATATTTGAGTACGTGAATGGGTGTATTAAAGATGTTGGGCTCGAAAATGTGATTCAGGTGGTGATTGATAATGAAAGTAACAATATGGCGGTGGTGAGTTTGTTGGCTTTAGAAAGGACAAACATATGTTTGACATCATCTGCTACCCACACTCTTAACCTCATGCTTGAGGGAATTTCTAAGCTTCCCACCTTTAAAAATGTGATCAAAAGGCAAAATCATTCACTATTTTCATCTATGCACATCACATGACTTTGTCATTGATGAAAAAGTTTACGAAAAAGGAGATAGTTAGGCCGGGAGTCATAAGGTTTGATAGTTAGCCGGGAGTCACAAGGTTTGCTACCTCTTTCTTAACTTTACAAAGTCTTCTTGACAAAAAACAGGAGTTGAGAAATATGATGACTAGCAATGAGTGGGATGAGACTAAATGGTCTACGAGCAAAAAGGGGAAAGAGGGTTTTGCTATTGTTGTTCCAAATGAGTTTTGGAATTTGATTGAGTTGTGCTTGAGGGTGTTCACTCCATTAGTGAAGGTGCTTAGACTTGTTTATGGTGATGTTAAGCCTGTAATGGGATTTGTGTTTGGGGAGATATTAAAGGCTATGGAGGAAATCAGAAATGCGTTGAAGAAGGAGCGTGATTATAAGCCGATCTTGGACATTATTGATACCAAAGGCAAGGGTCGCATTGATTTCCACAATATATCAATTTATACCAATTACCAATTTTATACCAATTACCAATTTCAATATACAAATTTTAATTTCAAAATACCAATTTCAATATACAAATATTAATTTAAGAATACACACACTGAAGACTGCATATTTCCTCTATCTACTCTAAAGGGTGAGTGGTCCTATCCCATTCAAGACCGCATATTTCTATAATATACTTAGCAGCTCATGGACATTATTTCGATTTGAGAAAAATTTGGTAGCATATCCCCATAGTTCTCCAAGCACACAACATAGATTCGCAAGTGTAAGTGTTATTACAATTTGTTAATTGAAATAACAATTAGCATCGCATCATCTAGTATGTACCCAGAGAACATAAAGAGACAACAACAAAACTTCCCCCAAAATTAACAAGTTTAAGCCACTAAGTATATTATTATACAAAAACTATGTCATCCCAAACTATCCAAACAAGACAATTCGAGAGATCTCATTACTGACTCTCGAACGGGTCTAAGGGCTATTGAATGCGTACACATAAGAACTAGAAGGCTGGTATCTATGCGCACAATATGTAATTTAAAGTAGTTATAAATTAACATGGTAAGTATGTTTCATTTATTCGATAGTAATGTCTATAGTGATGATTTGTACACAGTTATATTTTATTTCACATTATTAATTATTATATACAAATACCAGTTTCAATATACAAATACTAAGTCGAGGATACCAATTCTATATACAAATACCAAATTCAGAATACCAAATACCAATTTCAGAATTGAATACCAATTTTAATTTATACCAAAAACCAAATACACACTATATACCAAATACCAATTTCAATTTCAATATTAATTTTAATTTATAATACCAATTTCAATTTATACGCACACAGATCGAAGCACACACACTAACCCCCCCCCCCCCACACACACTGAAACCATAAACACACACACACACACACACTGAAACATATTGTGAAACACACATACACACACACACTAACACATGTACACACACATATTAAAACACACACGATCACACACACACATAGACACACACTAAAACATACCAGTGAGTGAGTGAGAAAAATGTACTAGTAAGAGAGGGAGGAGAGAGAGAATCGTAGAGGGAGAGAGAGAGGTCGCACAAGTGAGAGAGAGAGAATAGCGTGGGATAGGAAAACTGATGAGCGTCTAGGGTTTTAAGTTATTAAAGTTGTCACAGACGTGTCACGATCAAAGGCTGTGATAACTTTTAGATTTTTTCACGGTCTTTTTTCGTGACACGTCTATGACAACTAAGTTGTCATGGTCAAAGACCGTGACTAAAAACGAGTATTTTTTTGTCACGATTTTTGACAGTGACAACCTTGATCGGGTGAAGAGTGACATTTTTGCCAATTTGGAGTAGTGATACATTTTCTATTATTGTCAATTTTATTTTTTTCTTTGGCAGAGATTACAAAACCTTTAATAAGACATTTGTTGCATGTTACTAAGATGTTACACATTGTGAAAGGTAAATAAGGGCAATTGATGTGCTCCTAATTACATGAGAAAGCAGATATTATAAGATTCAAAATAACAATGCTCAAATAACATAGGACCACAAATAAATTCAAACCCATCTCGAGAGATTTTATAATTTCTCTAGTATAAATTTGGTTTGAAGATTTTTGTTAAGGAGATTCAAATTTTTAGATTTGGAAGATTTTTTGCTCTTTATTTGAGGACTTACTTGGAAGATTCGATAGGTTCCCTAAAAAAACTTGACGAAACGTCCAAATTAGTCCTGAAATAAGGACCTTAATCCTATTTGCCCTTGTGATAACCTTGGGTGCAAAAGTGTTATCTTGATTAAATCCTGCTAATATTGGGCTATGGTGCAGTCACTATGTTCCAAAGTAAGTAAATATATCTTAATCTATGATCTCACAACATATGACAAATACTTATATTCAAACAACCTTCTAAACCAAGAATACACATAGTTGTCACCTGCTTGGTGGTGGTAACAGACACCTCCCACTCCAATGCCACCCCCATTAATTGAAAACTAACAAACATATGCAACTGTACCTTCAAGCACTTAACCATCCTCAAACGGTGCTTGATATCACGTCTCTATACATAAATCATGACTCAACAATAGCAACTTAACTATGACAAGTGACTCCTCTACGCGTGTTTGCCATTTGAAGAAAGCAATTTCAAATATATTTAAGTTATGCATGAGGGATAGAATACAAATCCAATAATAGAAATCTCTACATATATGAAAGAACGATACGCAAAAATGGTAAACGAGCCCAAATACCCCAATACACGAGGATTTGGAATGGTCTGATACCAATTGTGACACCCCTATTTTTTATACATCGGGTGGCCAAACCATGTACAGTTCACAATGGCTATCTAGCATTTACCTATCATTATAAGCATAAGACTATATAACAAAACTAATAATAATAAAATAAAAACTAAATATATCTTATCCCACAACTAAATAAATTATGATACAAAAACCATATGTTTGAAATCCAACATTACTAAATAATCACAATTGATAAAAATATTTTCAATCAGTGCTGTAGTAGGGGTTTAACGATAAGCCTCTCATTTTATTATTAAATCATAATAAAAGTAGTTAATCTTGACAAAACTCCATAATTCCATATGTGTTTATGCTACACATAATCATTGTGCATGTCTAACATATCGCGCGTACTTATATATTATTTGTGCATCAACTAGACAATATTCAACATATGTTATGGGACACATGCCATACAAATTAGGAAATGTGTCACCACAAGTTTTTTGACATAGTATCCACAATATATTTGGTATGTGACAGCCCACTTGAATTTTTTTCTCTATAAGTAAGCCTTACTCCCTTACATTTTGAAGACACCTTTTGGAATAGAAGAGTTTTAAAGAGTATTATAAAAGAGCATTGGGAGGAGTTTTGAGAAGTGTTTGAGAAGTGGTATGAGAAGAGTTTCACTAACTCTAACCTCTCTGAGAACCACCCCAATGAGTTTTTAGTGACTAGTATGAATCCACAAACTACTCTGACTTTGATTCCGACTATGACGGATACATACGCACAACTAAATTCTCTCAAGTCAAATACTTACCAAAATTCAGTATTTATCCAATCAAACCACCCTCTTATATTTGGCGACCCTCTTGGGGAGGTATTTACGAATTTAATTGTGTAACGTCTCATTCAAGATGGGGAAAATGGACGTAGATGGAGAAAAGAGGTTTATAAAAGCAACTTTCGATATTCAACTTCATTTCAGATAAGAAATCTGATATGTCCATCTTATGATCCTACATGTTTTACATAAAAAAAATCATATGATATATTTATATGTAAATATTTTTTGAGATTTCTTTTTGGAAATATGATTTAGATATTAATATCTTCACGAGAGGATGTATAATCGCTGTCTGCATAAAATTTAATTGGTAGAAACACCGAAACTCATGTATTTTTTCACACATGGAATGATGATTTTTTTATTATTTAAAGTGTGAATGCCAAGAGGATATATTTTCCATGGTGTTGATGAGCCTCAGATTGACCTTGTAGGCATTAAAAGCCAAATGTATTTGGACCATAATAACTTGTGTGTGTAGACACACTTGCAACATTGAGATTTGATTCTTGTGAAATTATATTTCTCAATCTAATTGGATGACCATTCGGTCTAAACTCGTGAAAATGGAGGTGAACCAATAAAGGGGCCGTTATATATTATTATTCTCCTCTAAATAGACACCGGGCATACCACATATTTAATGGAGATAAGACATTAAGTCAAAATCCATGTGATATAATTTATTACAATAGCGTGATTTCAGGGAAAAAATCAATTCGAAACTATTAATTCAATACTACACCGTCTGTTAGTACAATAAATGCCCGGGTCATTTAATGAGGAGTGTGGTGATACTAAACACTTTCTTGTGTCAGAAAACCCATATGGTAACTAATAACATACAAGATTATATATTTACTCTTTTATCTAAACTAACTATTGGTACTAAAAATCGATTAATCATGGCTGGGTAAAAGCCAATTAACCATGAAATTCAGCGAGCCGCCTCATTTCCTGTCAGACCACAATCAATCTAATATCCCACCATGAGAAACCATTAATAAAACTACCATGAAAAATTGATGGACAGACACTTCTAAGATATAAAAACCGATGGACATTGATCCGAAAAACCTCGGGTCAACGGACCATTGATCTTCATCGAATTAACTGTTGGTAAAACTCCAAAATAAAAATAATTCACCATGAGCAACCTATCTAACTAGGTACAAGCCGAGTCATCAACATCCGACTCATCATAAAGTTTAATAATCAACCCATCACAAGAAAATAAATTCGATTCACCATATATGGGTATAAATAGATGTACCAAGTTTTGATTTGGGTATAAATTGGGTCACCATTAACTGACATGCCACAGTCTTTCAAACAGAAATCAACACATCATTGTTATAAAAACCAACTTAACCGAGGGACCAAAATTCAGTTAACCTTTGTGAAATAGATGGATAATAGCAGATCTAGCTTAACTTCGATTAATCACTGGGGCATAAACCGACACATCATATAGGTTGTTATAAATGTTTCAAACCAACATGACATATGACTCCTTTTGAATAATATTGAGATACAAAGTGTGACACCCCGACTAATTAAATACCGGGTAGCTACTCCTTTATTAAATTAATTCAAAATGCCAAGTTGGCTCAGCTAATAGCATCATTGTCGAAAACATTTTTATTATTACTAACCACCTAGTATTTAAAAAGTAAGTTGCCAAATTTTAATTAAAGTCTGATTAACAAGCAGTGAAAGATTTAAAGCAAGAATAATATCACCATTCACCATAACGAAATAGTAGAATAACTATCACATGATATAAATAAATTCGGAGGAAAACTCCTCACAACAAACTCCACAACTGAAATGAACACCTAAAAACTGAATACTAAATCAATACATGCCAAAGTCTGAAAAACTGAAATGGAAATGTAACTCTAATGGAACTGGGCAACATGCCCTAAAACTGAGGAATACTGAACATGGAATCCAATGATAGAAGCGTTTAAAAGCAAATCCCTGTAACTTCCACAAACAGTTACAGCTCGTCATCTGAATGAGTATCCTATGCATGGTGTCCTTGTGGCTGGGCACCTAAAATGGTTTTATAAAAAATAGATTTGAAAGCAAACGGGTCAGATCCCGAATGTGGAGATATTTTAAAAACCTGCAAGTGCTTTAAAAACATTTAAAACATTAAATGCAAAGTACATGTTAGGACGTGCACTCACATGAAATTCTCACCTCTCGTCTAACTGTGCACTCCTAACGTAAGTACCCGTCTAAAATGACACAAACCACTAGCTAAGTGACATCATATCTAGCTAGACTTTCATAGGTTCTCCCCTTATTACTCGGTTCCCATTAACATTATAACACTCGCAATTAAATAGGGGCTTAACTTAAATTCAGGTTCTCACGTAAAAGTAATACAACTCATTATGGATCATCCCTTTTGTTATTCCATAGTTATACACACAATACCATATGAAAGTTCCCAGTTTATTAAGCGTATATTTTCCACAACATAAATATACAATATAAGCACCCCGAGACTAAGATGCGGTGCACACATACTCTGCTATCCATCCCGGTACATCACGTACATAAGGATCACATATTCCGAATCTCTCAGGAATAGTTCACAGATAACAACATCACAAATAATGGAGGCGAACACAGTAACATCACATGGGTCAAGCACATACCTGCGCTCCCACGATCAGCAGACTTATTAACATCCCAATAAGTCCTTCTCTGACCTATGTTCATCGAGGTAACCAGTATAATTCCGGGCAACACAAGGATTAGAGGGCCCTAAGCGAACGCAAACCTCCCGTGATAGCAAGTATGGTAGGTATGTCATACACACAAATCATATACCAATACTAAGTAAGCACACATCTTAGTAATCACCGTAGTTTAATTGTAGTACTTATCGCATTCTCGTACCAACTTAATATATATACAACTTATATAATCCCGATCCATATTTATACGCGCCATAATTTATTCTCACGTCGTAGTAGGCACTCACGTCTCGACTCAAATGTCTATTTGATTTGATCCACACTTATATAATTTACTCCTCATTATATCCCAAATGTCCCAAGTATACTAATAAACCATCAAAGGAATGTTATCTCTATCCTCGAACAAGTTTACGGGACTCCCAAAATCAAAACAGGCCAAAAAGGCCTAATCTGCCAGCTCGTTAGAAGTCTCGTTCGAACGAGGCTGTTCGAACGAGATTTCGTTCGAACGATCTGGGCTATCTAACGAGATCTCGTTCGAACGAGATTATCGAATGAACATCCTTCTCGTTAGAACCCCAAACTGTCAACTCGTTAAAAGCTCGTTCAAACGACCTGGGTAGGTCTTCTAACGAGTGACCAGATTCAAGCCCAGAAATCTTATCTCGTTTTTCACCAATTTCTACACCTCAAATCTCAACCAAAATTCGTCCAATCAATGTTTTAAGGTCTCCAATCATCCTAAAACATACTAAGGTCATATACTAACATCTTTTAAGGAATTAACACATCCTAACCATCATTAATTCATCAAATCTCTACCCTTTTCCCCAAATTTTCAAGAACATAAACCCTAGAATTTTAAATCCTCAATAAGTCCATTCTAGATTCGTTTTTGTTACATCCAACATATATTAACATCAGAATAATCATCTCCATACTATTCTAAATGCAATTTGTCCTCAAAATTTAAGTCCAAAGTCCAATTCAAATGGGTTTCTATTTAACTTCCAAGAACAAATGTAAATCTTTCAATTTATCTAACATGGAATAAACATTCTCTGAATTAAATAGAATTAAATCACTTGCCTCGAGTGTCTCTGAATTTGGTGTTGGTTTGATGAAGCTTTTTCTGCAGAATTCCTTCTCTCTCTCTCTCTCTACAAGCCTTCTTCTCCAAAGGTGGCTAGGGTTTGTTTAGGAGACTTAGAAAACCAAAACTTTGAAACTCCCCGTAGTCTTATGGGTCAATATGGTTGGTAGTGGGTTTAGTGGTTAGTTACCCAAATCAGATTATAAATCCTAATTTTCGTCATTATTAAATCCCAAAATACAATATTACCAAACTACCCTTATAAGATGCCGGTATGGCCTAAAAATACCCCGGGACCCAAACTAAACCCCCGGCTATTGTTTTCTGACTATCTCGACCCTTCCGGACGCGTTGGCGCACTCAAAACGACCATACGGTTACTAGAATTTAAATTCACTTTTACAATTAAAATAATTATATCCTGACGCGACTGTCTCACGCGTCCCAATAAAATGTCCAAATTGCCGTATATCAATCTCACGACAAATTTCATAATTCAACATTCATATATCATCATATATACTCAATATAGTCAAATACCAACTCACATCTCGCTAGTATTTTATCCGGATTAATTCCCAATTAATTCTCATTTAATTAATTAATCCCAAAATAAATATTGCCAAAAATATGGGGTATTACATACTTCCCCCCTAATAACAGAATTTCGTCCCGAAATTCGGAACTAGAAAGTACCTGATAAAAACAACTCTGGATAACGTTCGCGCATCTCATCCTCGCGTTCCCATGTGTACTCCTCGACATTGTGATGTCGCCACTGAACACGCACTAACGGAACTATCTTTGACCGCAGCTTCCTCTCATTCGGTCCAAAATAGCAATCGGCCCCTCCTCGTAGGAGCTATCAGGCTGTAAATCAATCTCCTCCAAAGCGATGTGAGAATGAGACAAATCGTCTCTGAGATATTTCCTTAGCGAGGAAATATGAAACACATCGTGAATCCGGTGTAAATGCTCCGGTAACCCGAGTCTATACGCAACTGGTCCAATCCGCTCAAGAATAGGAAACGGCCCCACATACCTCGGTGCGAACTTCCCCTTCTTCCCGAAACGCATAATCCCCTTTATAGGAGATACTCTGAGCAAAACTTGGTCCCCCACTTGGAACTCCCTAAAAAATCTCTTCGCATCAGCATAACTCTTCTGCCGGTCTTGAGCTACCCGAATGCGACTCCGAATCAACTCAATCCTTGTCGAAGTATCCTGAATCACTTCCGGCCCAAGTAGTTTGTTGTCCCCCACCGCTAACCAACATATTGGGGAACGACAAGGCCTACCGTACAATGCCTCAAACGGAGCCATGCCAATAGTGAACTGGTAGGAGTTATTATAAGCAAACTCTACCAGTGGAAGGTATTGCTCCCATCCACCTCCAAAGTCAATAATGCACATGCGTAGCATGTCCTCCAACATCTGATTTGTGCGCTCTGTCTGCCCATCGGTCTGCGGATGATAAGCCGTACTCAACCGCAATTCCGTGCCCATGGCCTCCTGGAAACTCTCCCAAAACCGCGAAACAAATATCTTGTCTCTGTCAGACACAATATTTAGGGGCACACCGTGAAGTCTCACCAACTCTGAAATGAAGAGCTGGGCATACTGTCCCGTAGTGTAGTCAGTCCTTACGGATAAAAAGTGAGCGACTTTGGACAATCTGTCCACAATTACCCAAACGGAGTCGTGACCCCTCTGCGACGTAGGCAACCCCGTGATAAAGTCCATGGATATGCTCTCCCATATCCACACCGGGACCTCCAACGGCTGTAGAAGTCCTGTCGGTCTCTGATGATCCACTTTTACTAGCTGGCAAGTGGTGCATTTCGAAACAAACTCAGCAATATCTCTCTTCATACCGCTCCACCAATACTGCCGTCTCATGTCTTGGTACATTTTATCCCCTCCGGGATGTACCGCGAACCGTGAGCCGTGCGACTCTGCCATCACCTCGTGTCGCAATTTCTCCCCTTTCGGAACTACCAATCTCCCATTGAAGCGTAATCCCCCGTCTGAGCTGACGGTATAGGACTCGTCTCCCTCTGCTAGTAATCGAACTATCTGCTCCTGACAGAATGAGTCATTAGCCTGTGCCCGTACTACCTTCATGACAATATGCGATGTAACGATCATCACAGGCATGAAAGATCGGGCCACTGCATCCTGGTGTCCCAACTCCTTCCACTTTTCCTTCCACACCTCTGCCACCTCATCTGCTGGCCTACGGCTCAACGCGTCTGCTACCACGTTAGCCTTACTTGGGTGATACTGGATATCGAACTGGTAGTCTTTCACAAACTCAAGCCACCTACGCTGCCGCATATTCAACTCTTTCTGCGTGAACAGGTATTGTAGGGACTTGTGGTCCGTGAACAGTTGGAACTTCTCCCCCAAAAGATAGTGCCTCCAAATCCGTAGGGCAAATACCACTGCCGCCAACTCCAAATCATGCGTGGGGTAATTCTTCTCGTGAGGCTTAAGCTTACGGGAAGCATAAGCTATGGCATGTCTCTCCTGCTGTAATACACCTCCAAGCCCTTGCAAAGACGCATCGGTGTAAACCAAATACTCAACTCCCGGTCTCGGCAATGCTAACACAGGTGCTGAGGTCAATTTGTCCTTTAACTCATCAAATGCCAACTGACAGGCATCACTCCAGATGAATGGCACACCCTTACGAGTCAGATGTGTCAAAGGACCCGCTATCTTCGAAAATCCCCGAATGAACCTCCTGTAGTATCCTGCTAGGCCCAAGAAACTACGAATTTCAGTCGGTGTCGTGGGCTGTCCCCATTCCCTCACCGCGGATACCTTCCCCGGATCAAGAGATATCCCCCGATCGGAAATAATGTGTCCCAAAAACTGGACCTCCTTCAGCCAAAACCCGCATTTCTTATATTTTGCATACAGCTCGTTCTGACGCAGCGTCTGAAAAAGTTGCCTCAAATGCTCGGCGTGCTCCTCCTCTGTCTGGGAGTAAACCAGAATATCATCGATGAAGACAATGACAAACTGATCTAGGAAATCCCTGAACACTCTGTTCATCAAGTCCATAAACACTGCTGGAGCGTTAGTCAAACCAAAAGGCATAACCCGAAACTTGTAAGAACCATATCTCGACAAGAACGCAGTCTTCGAGACATCCTCCTCCCTCATACGCAACTGATGGTATCCCGATCTCAAATCAATCTTTGAGAAGAAAGAAGCTCCTCTCAACTGGTCGAATAAGTCATCGATTCGAGGCAACGGATACTTATTCCGTATCGTGACCTTATTCAACTCTCGGTAGTCCACACACAATCTCAGTGAATCGTCCCTCTTCTTCACAAACAAAACTGGAGCGCCCCAAGGTGAGGTACTCCTGCGAATAAAGCCCTGACCTAACAGATGCTCTATCTGATCTCGTAGCTCTCGCATCTCTGCCGGAGCCATACGGTACGGTGCGCGTGCTATAGGCCTCGTATCTGGCAATAGGTCTATAACAAAGTCTATCTCTCGACTGGGGGGTAGGCCTGGTATCTCCTGAAACACATCCGAATACTCCCTGACGACTGGGATCGAATCTAAAGGAATCACAACCTCCTTAGAGGTATCCTCCTCTAGGTAATACAAATGAGCGATCGAGCCTCCCTCTGGGCGAGGCATCGCCACTACAAACATCTCTTGCCCCGGAATGGCAAAAACAATGCTCCCACCGAAGCAATCAATCATGGCTCTATAATCAGCGAGCCAATCCATACCGATAATCACATCGTGAACATGCATATCTAATACCAACATATCCGCAGGTAATACCAGACTACCAATCTCTATCCCCACTCCCCGGCATATAAAGAATATAAGTGACCCACTCCCCAATGGTGAGTCGACACACGTCACTGTGCTCTCTGCCGTAGCTAACAATCCTAAGGATTTCGCGAAATGTGTAGCTATAAAATAATGTGTAGCCCCCGTATCAAATAATACCCGACCCATAGTGCCATGGATAGGAAACGTACCCTCAATCGCGGGCGGTGCCTGCGGAACTGCTGCCTGGTGGACGTTATAGACACGTCCATACTGTAGCTGCCCCTGCTGAGCTGGGACTGCTGGAATGGGTGGCAATGCTGCCATCTATGGCGGTGCGGGGAGAGCGGCGGGAAACATAGGCCTCTGCGGCTCCTGGCGAGCACCCTGCTGCTGCTGCTGTGGGGCCCTGCCCCTATCAGGACAATCCTGTCGTTTATGGCCAGTCTTGCCACAAACAAAACACTTCCCTGGGAAGTTCCCTCCTCTCTGCCCCTGCGGTCCCCGGCCCTGGTGGTCGTTACCGTTCCTCCCTTGGCCCTGCTGGCCCTGCTGAAACTGCTGCCCATTCTGCCCCTGTTGGCCCTGATGGCCGTTTGGACCCTGATGGCCCTGACGGAAACCTCCCTGTCCGTGCCTGTAATTCCCTGATCTGAACCTCTTCTGATCCCCCTACTGGGAACCCTGCTCACCCTGTCTCTGCCCTTGAACAGATTGTGCCCCACCGGCACCATGTCCTCCAGTCCTGCCCTGATGGCTAGACTCTCCCGACCTCTTGCCCTCAGCCATATGAAAGCGGTGATCCTGGCAGTGTAACAAAGCAGCGTTAACCACATCAAAATAAGTGGCCAACGAAAGGTTCCCTAACAGATGCTGACGGATCCTCCATGTCAACCCGTCGGTGAATTTCTCAATCTTCTTCTTTTCTTTCGGTATCTCATCCGGAACGATATTCAACAGATTCGTGAACTCGGCCTCATACTCGGCCACGGTCTTACCCTCTTGCTTCAGATTCATCAGTTTCCTCCTCATTTCCGTGTGAACAGCCGACGGAAAGTACTTGCGGTCGAACCGCACCCAAAAGTCCTGAATAGTGAGAGTATCCCTCTCCTCCATGGTGGTAATAGACTCCCACCACTGTAGTGCAGATACAACTAGCTTGAAAGTATCTAGCACCTACTTTCGAATGTCCGTGCACTCATACATCCTCAAGTGCCTCTGCATATCCTTCCTCCACTGGCTCGAGACTACCACATCTGAGCTACCTGCAAACTCTGGTGGATGCGCTTTCTGAAAAGCGTCACGTACACGTTCCCAAGCAGATGGGAATGCATTTGCCTGTACTGGCGCGACAACCGGCGCCTGAGGTGGTGCCTGCTGAGCTACGGCAATTGCGTCATTTACCGCTTGGGCTACAGTAGCTACAACCTCAGCGGCGTTCATCATGTCTTGAACTGGAGCGGGATGGGGTTCAGGCGTTGCATCCCTGGGAACTCGTCGTGCACGTCGTAGAGGCATCTGAAATAAGAATAAAGTTTATAAGTTCACTGTTTATAAACTTAAAATAGCTGAAGAACGAAGCATACACAAAAAGAGTATAACAATCCTAAAATATAGGGCTCTATATCAAAGACAACTTAGCGGAAACATAATAGCCGTACAGATCCTAAAGGACACTAGAACCTGATGCTCCGATACCACCTGTGACACCCCGACTAATTAAATACCGGGTAGCTACTCCTTTATTAAATTAATTCAAAATGCCAAGTTGGCTCAGCTAATAGCATCACTGTCGAAAACATTTTTATTATTACTAACCACCTAGTATTTAAAAAGTAAGTTGCCAAATTTTAATTAAAGTCTGATTAACAAGCAGTGAAAGATTTAAAGCAAGAATAATATCACCATTCACCATAACGAAATAGTAGAATACCTATCACATGATATAAATAAATCCGGAGGAAAACTCCTCACAACAAACTCCACAACTGAAATGAACAAGTAAAAACTGAATACTGAATCAATACATGCCAAAGTCTGAAAAACTGAAATGGAAATGTAACTCTAATGGAACTGGGTAACATGCCCTAAAACTGAGGAATACTGAACATGGAATCCAATGATAGAAGCGTCTAAAAGCAAATCCCTGTAACTTCCACAAACAGCTACAGCTCGTCATCTGAATGAGTATCCTATGCATGGTGTCCTTGTGGCTGGGCACCTAAAATGGTTTTACAAAAAATAGATTTGAAAGCAAACGGGTCAGATCCCGAATGTGGAGATATTTTAAAAACCTGCAAGTGCTTTAAAAACATTTAAAACATTAAATGCAAAGTACATGTTAGGATGTGCACTCACATAAAATTCTCACCTCTCGTCTAACTGTGCACTCCTAACGTAAGTACCCGTCTAAAATGACACAAACCACTAGCTAAGTGACATCATATCTAGCTAGACTGTCATAGGTTCTACCCTTATTACTCGGTTCCCATTAACATTATAACACTCGCAATTAAATAGGGGCTTAACTTAAATTCAGGTTCTCACGTAAAAGTAATACAACTCATTATGGATCATCCCTTTTGTTATTCCATAGTTATACACACAATACCATATGAAAGTTCCCAGTTTATTAAGCGTATATTTTCCACAACATAAATATACAATATAAGCACCCCGAGACTAAGATGCGGTGCACACATACTCTGCTATCCATCCCGTTACATCACGTACATAAGGACCACATATTCCGAATCTCTCAGGAATAGTTCACAAATAACAACATCACAAATAATGGAGTCGAACACAGTCACATCACATGGGTCACGCACATACCTGCGCTCCCACGATCAGCAGAATTATTAACATCCCAATAAGTCCTTCTCTGACCTATGTTCATCGAGGTAACCAGTCTAAATCCGGGCAACACAAGGATTAGAGGGCCCTAAGCGAACGCAAACCTCCCGTGATAGCAAGTATAGTAGGTATGTCATACACACAAATCATATACCAATACTAAGTAAGCACACATCTTAGTAATCACCGTAGTTTAATTGTAGTACTTATCGCATTCTCGTACCAACTTAATATATATACAACTTATATAATCCCGGTCCATATTTATAAGCGCCATAATTTATTCTCACGTCGTAGTAGGCACTCACGTCTCGACTTAAATGTCTATTTGATTTGATCCACACTTATATAATTTACTCCTCATTATATCCCAAATGTCCCAAGTATACTAATACACCATCAAAGGAATGTTATCTCTATCCTCGAACAAGTTTACGGGACTCCCAAAATCAAAACAGGCCAAAAAGGCCTAATCTGCCAGCTCGTTAGAAGTCTCGTTCGAACAAGGCTGTTCGAACGAGATTTCGTTCGAACGAACTGGGCTATCTAACGAGATCTCATTCGAACGAGATTATCGAACGAACATCCTTCTCGTTAGAACCCCAAACTATCAACTCGTTAGAAGCTCGTTCGAACGAGCTCGTTCGAACGACTTGGGTAGGTCTTCTAACGAGTGACCAGATTCAAGCCCAGAAATCTTATCTCGTTTTTCACCAATTTCTACACCTCAAATCTCAACCAAAATTCATCCAATCAATGTTTTAAGGTCTCCAATCATCCTAAAACATACTAAGGTCATATACTAACATCTTTTAAGGAATTAACACATCTTAACCATCATTAATTCATCAAATCTCTACCCTTTTCCCCAAATTTTCAAGAACATAAACCCTAGAATTTTAAATCCTCAATAAGTCCATTCTAGATTCGTTTTTGTTACATCCAACATATATTAACATCAGAATAATCATCTCCATACTATTCTACATGCAATTTGTCCTCAAAATTTAAGTCCTAAGTCCAATTCAAATGGGTTTCTATTTAACTTCCAAGAACAAATGTAAATCTTTCAATTTATCTAACATGGAAGAAACATTCTCTGAATTAAATAGAATTAAATCACTTGCCTCGAGTGTCTCTGAATTTGGTGTTGGTTTGATGAAGCTTTTTCTGCAGAATTCCTTCTCTCTCTCTCTCTCTACAAGCCTTCTTCTCCAAAGGTGGCTAGGGTTTGTTTAGGAGACTTAGAAAACCAAAATTTTGAAACTCCCCGTAGTCTTATGGGTCAATATGGTTGGTAGTGGGTTTAGTGGTTAATTACCCAAATCAGATTATAAATCCTAATTTTCGTCATTATTAAATCCCAAAAATACAATATTACCAAACTACCCTTATAAGATGCCGGTATGGCCTAAAAATACCCCGGGACCCAAACTAAACCCCCGGCTAGTGTTTTCTGACTATCTCGACCTTTCCGGACGCGTTGGCGCACTCAAAACGACCATACGGTTACTAGAATTTAAATTCACTTTTACAATTAAAATAATTATATCCTGACGCGACTGTCTCACGCGTCCCAATAAAATGTCCAAATTGCCGTATATCAATCTCACGACAAATTTCATAATTCAACATTCATATATCATCATATATACTCAATATAGTCAAATACCAACTCACATCTCGCTAGTATTTTATCCGGATTAATTCCCAATTAATTCTCATTTAATTAATTAATCCCAAAATAAATATTGCCAAAAATACGGGGTATTAACAAAGATGGGAGTGTAGACCGATATTACGTGAGTTTACATCTGGGTTTCTAACACCGAATCATTCATATAGGTTGGTATAAATGTTTCAAACCAACATGGCATATGACTCCTTTTGAGTAATATTGAGATATAAAGATGGGAGTGTAGACCTATATTACGTGAGTTTACATCTGGGTTTCTAACACCGAATCATTATCACATGAAACGGGTCTTGTTGGACATATTGACCCACTATAAATTTTAAAAAATGACCCAACTCAGATCTATCTCTAACACATCACATGGTCAAAGAGCGACCACTATTTTTAGAAAAGGCAAAGTTTAACAAACGTTCCTATAAATAGAGCCACCTTTATTGGCCCAACCCCATCAGACATTGTGTTGTGCTAATCCTTTGGGTATGTGAAATTCAATGGAGATATTTAAAAAAGTATTATTATTTTTTGGAAATTTCAAAAAGAGATGAAATCCGACGAATCTTCCCAAAATCAATGAACCTTGGGGAAACCAATTCACCTGAGCTAACATCAACTGACACACCTTGAATTAAGAGTTATTTTTATACTAAGAACAAAGTGATAAATGGTGCCTAGTTTCACGGGGTTAGTCTTTAGCTATTCTTCCATGCAAAACTTAGCACTCTAATAGCCAATGAGTTACTAAGTAAGCCTATTATTAACGTAGAAATTTGTATTACTTGAGTAGGATAATGATGAAGAAAGAACAAAAATAGAGAGTTTGAGTGAATATTTGTATTGAACTTAAGGAAGAGAGTTTACAACTTTGCTTGGTGGTTTGGCCAAATGAGTCTCCCACCTATTTATAGGCAACTACAATTACAATCAATGGCTACGATCTGTCCAAATGTCGCTAATCTAACGATTAGAAACATCGTAGCTTAAGAGCCTAGAACATTCCCCCTTCATACAAGAGTGTTCTATAAGCGTATACAATTATCCAGCATAAACTGCTACATTTCACATTACACTAGAATATCCCAGAGAAATCTAAAAAGTTCCAGAGAAATGAGGTGTAGAGGTAGAGACTTTGTGATTGTATTTTGATGAGAAATACTTAGCATGTGGCATCCTTCCCCACTTCAGTTCGCGATGCCCTCTTCGCGCCTTCCTCCTTGTACCTTTGGACTTGCTCCGCAAATTACCATAATATATCTTCGTGTTCCCAGCTTGCTTCGCTATCCAGTCCTCCAAATTAATCGGTCGAACAAAATGTTGTCAACCTCCTTGTTAAATAAGGTGACAACAGTAGTAGGGCCCCTTTTTGATATTCCTCGATCGGGATCTTCCATATCGGTGTTGTAAGGCTTTAAGAAGCTAACATGTAAGTATTGTGAATCTTCAACTTTGGGGGAAATCGAAGTTGATAAGAGACCTTTCCCACCCACTTAGTAACTGGAAAGGGGCCTTCAAAGCATCTTACTAGTCCTTTATGCACGCTCTATAGGGATTTGAATTGTTAGGGTAGTAATTTCAACATAACCAATTCTCCTTCATTGTACTCCATTGGTCATCTCTTTTTATCTTCCCATTTCTTCATTTTATTAGACACCATATTCAAGGATGCTTTAGCCATTTCTGCTTGTTCCTGCCATGCCTTGGCGGTCTCATAGGACGTTGGTCTATTCCCATCATAGCTTGATGCCAATGCATTAGGCATCATATGTTTTCTTCGTATCATAATCTCAAAGGGACCTTAATTTGTAGCCTCGCTCCTTTAGAAATTAGTACGAAAATTGTGCCACACCTAGGAGTTTGGACCAATTACCCTGGTTGGAACTTGTATAGTGCCTTAAGTATAACTCTAATAAGGCATTGACCCTCTCTGTTTTCCCATCTGTGTGTGGATGAAATCTAGTGGAGAAGTTCAAGTTAGGTCCTACCATTCGAAAGAGCTCGGTCCCGAATCGCCCGGTGAAGTGGGGATCTCTATCACTGATAATGATCTGTGGTAGCCCCCAATACTTTACCACATGTTTATAGAATAACTTGGCCATTTTGTCGACCGTTCAATCTATCGGTGAAGGAATTAAAGTAGAGTATTTAGAAAACCTAACCACCACTACAATGATGTTACCACATCCTTACGACTTAGGCAAGCAAGTGATAAAATCCATTAAAAACACTATCCCATGGTCTCTTAAGAACTGGTAGGCGTTCTAGCAAACCAATAGGGTGATGCTATTCAATATTATCTTGTTGGCATAAAATACAAGTATACACATATAACTCAACATCATCCCGTATTTGGGGCCAATAATAAGAATCCTCTAATAGGATAAGTGTGTGATGTATCCCTGGATGACCAGCTCACTTTGAATCATAACATTCCTTTATTTGTTGATTGCATAAGTTTCCCCACTTTAGAATGTACATCCGATCACCCTTAGTGAAGAGTAACCCATCATTGATCCAAAAGCGCCGTGTCTTATCCCCTCACAAGCCATTACCATAAGATTCATAGCTAGTGGATCATGCTCCAAGCCTTCCATAATAATATTCACCAAGGTTGACTGGGGATGACTAATAACTACAAGTTTGGCCTTGCGACTTAAGGCATCGGCCACAACATCCCGATTGATACTTGAATCGGTAATTAAACTCTGCCAGGAAATCTTGCCAATGAGATTGCTTCGGGCTCAACTTCTTTTGGAACTGAAAATAGTTCATGGAAACATTATCAATCTTGATCACAAAGGAGGTACCTAATAATTAGTGGCTCAATATGTGGAGACAGTGTATCACTTCTGTCATTTCCTTTTCTTACACCGTGTACCTTTTTTCTGTTTCGTTTAGCTTTTGACTTTCATAGGCAACGGGGTGTTCCTCCTACATAAGTACTCCACCAATAACATAATCGAAAGAATATGTGTGCATCTCAAAGGCTTTAGTGAGGTCGAGAAGACTAAGAACGGGTTCCTCTGTAATCTGCTGGTTAGATTATAAAATGCCTCTTTGCACGCCTCTGTCCATTCCCATGCATGATTTTTCTTCAGTAAGTCTGTCAAAGGGGTGCCTTAGTCGAGTAGCCCTTGATAAATCACCGATAGTAATTAATGAGACCCAAGAACGATCTCAATTATGGCCCCTTAGTAGGGTGTTCCCAATCGTGAATGGCCTTCACCTTAGCTTCCTCCATTATTAGGTTTCCACCCTTGATTTTATGCCCTAAGAAAAACACTTCCTTTTGGGCAAAGAACACTTCTCCTTCTTGATATAGATCTCATTATCCCTCAACACTTAGAATAATAGAAGTAGGTGTTCAATATGTTCCTCTAAGGTAGTGCTACACACCACTATATCATCCAAGTATATAATAACAAAACGATCCAAATATGGATGGAACAATTGATTCATCAAAGTACAAAATATGGCTAGCGCATTGGTGAGACCAAAAGGCATCACAATGAATTCAAAAGATCCACACCTTGTCACACATTTTGTCGTAGGCTCATATCCTTAATCAATCCTTACTTGATAATACCCGGAACGCAAGTCTAACATAGTGAAATACCGTACTCCACCAAGTTGATCAAATAAATTCGTAATCAAAGGGATGGGGTATTAATTCTTGATGGTCACCTTATTCAAGGCCAGATAGTCTATGCACATTCATAGAGACCCATCCTTATTTCTTTGAAAGAGCATCGGGCCGCCATATGGGGCATTGGACGACTGGATATATCCTGCATAATGTAAGTCTTTAAGTTATTTCTTAAATTCCTCCATCTCAAGTGGTTCTATACAATAAGGAACTCTGGAAGGGGGTTTAGAACTCAATTCCAACTTAATCTTATGATCCACCTCCCTCCTAAGTGGTATATTTTTAGGTAAATCTTGGGGCATAATGTCCCTATATTCATCAAGGAAGAATTAGACCTATGTCAGCACTCTCGTAGGCAAAGGATTAACTAATTCATCAACATGGGAATCTTGCAAAAAGGCCAAGTAACTAGTCTCACCATTCCTAAATCCCTTCTTAAATTTTATAACTAAAAGAGCTTGAGCTTTGACCTTAGCACTACGTTCAATAAACACCATATAAGTATTTTCTCTATCTATAATGCATGCAGTATTAGCAAATGGAAAAGAAAGATAGTTACCTTGTCTAGGAACTCCATTCCTAGTACTAACTTGAAATCATTTATAGGCACGACCGACAAGTCAATCAAACCGTTCCATCCTCCAATGCTTGCACGTACTCCCTTTGAAACTCCGAGGATGGGCTTGTCCACCGAGTTAACTACCTTTATTTGTGCTCCTTCCATGATAGCTTTAAGTTCTAGTTTCTTGGCTACTTCAACGTCAATAAAGTTATGGGATGACCCAATGTCAACCAAGGATTTTATAGGGATCCCGTTTATCTTTACCTTGACAAACATGATCCCCTTAGATGCTACTCTTGATGACTCGGCCTTAGACTTGATTTCATTGAAGAGTCAGAGTGACCCCATGTGTGCACTACTTTCATCTTCCTCACCATGTTGTTCTTCGTATTTGACCGCCAGAGCATTAAGAGCCCTTTTCTTTGGGCAATCCCTTGTCCAATAGGGACCATCACATAGGAAGCGACTAACTTTAGTCGGACAGTAAGGGTCACTTCCTCCATTATAAGGACTCCCCGTTTGTGGTTTACGTGCACCATCACTAGCCCCTTGATGGGACTTGTATCCCCCACCTTTAGCATAGACACCTTTCTTATCCTTAGGTGGTTCCTTCTTCTTATTATAGTCGATAAGCAATTCTGCTTCTACAATAGCCATGGAGAGATATGGTACTCCTTGTCATTTAAGCTCCGTTTTAACCCAGTCTTTAAGTCCATCCATGAAGAAAAAAAGATAATCCTTATTGTTCAAGTTCGAAATCTCCAAGGTGAGAGTGGTGAATTCTTTCACGTAGTCTCAAATAGTCCCCGTATTCTTTAGTCGACGGCGTCTCCCCTTCACTTCCACTTCAGTATTTTTTTAAGTATAATTGCATCTTGAGTTCCCTTTTGAAGTCCTCCCAAGTCTCTATTGTGATAGTACCCTTTATAATGTCACCGTATCTCTTCCTCCACCATAATGCACCAGTGTCGGTGAAGTAGAGTGTAGCCGTGCGAATCTTGGTAACATCCTCTCTTATAGCCGTTACATCAAAATACTGCTCAACACCCCACAGGAAGTTATCAAGTTCCCTTGCATTTCTATCGCCAGGAAATGTTTTGGGCTTAGGCTCTTCGATCCTTGGAGTTTGGTTGGTGATAACCATTCCTCCAGCAACAACTTTCTTACATAATTCCCAATATGATTGTACCTCATCGACCTGCTTTCGTAGGGAATTTAGCTCATTCTCAAAGGCAACACGTAAGTTAGCAACATCCCCCATTAGTTTCTCCCAGACAAAAAAGAATTCTCATCGAATATCTCCCCCTAAGGTATTCAAGGAACTCTTTACATCATTATGTATTTTCGCATCCTCCAACTCTAACCCATCAAGCCGCTGGTGGACTCCATCAAGATGCACCCCCATACTCAACATAGTCATTTCCACCTTGACTACTCGTCATTCTATTGCTGCCAACATATCCTTTGACTTTGCCCTTACCTTACCCATTTTGATAGGGGCTTCATTATGCCCACGATTCTCTTCCTCTAAAACTGAAGCCGGCTTCTTCAATCCTTTAATAGTGATCCAATCACTAGCTTTTCTCTGATACCACTTGTCACGGGGTTAGTCTTTAAATATTCCTCCATGCGGCTCTTAGCACTTTAATAGCCGATGACTTACTAAATAATCCTATCAATCTACAAATTTGTAATACTAGAGTAGAATAAGGATGAATAAAGAACACAAAAAGATAGTTTGAGTGAATACTTGTATTGCACTTAAGTAAGAGAGTTTACAACTTTGCTTGGTGGTTTTCCCAAATGAGGCTCCCACCTATTTATAGGCAACTACAAATACAATCAATAGCTACGATCTATCTAGGTGTCGCTAACCTAACGGTTAGAAACATCCTAACTTAAGAGCCTAGAACATTCCCACCTACATACAAGAGTATTCTAGAAGTGTATACAATTATCTTGCATAAACTACTACATTCCACATTACACTAGAATATCCCAGATAAATCTAGAAAGTTCCAGAGAAATAAGGTGTAGGGATGGAGCCTTTGTGACTGTAGTTTGATAAGAAATACTTAGCATGTGACACTAGTCTATCTATCATAGTAACCTACACACTTTGTGTACAACAATTGCCTACGAGCAAATATAAAAGTAATATCAATCACAGTTATAATTGTTTTATATGACTTTAATTTACAACATATAACAAAATAATATATTTTTCAAAGGTGTTGAGGAGCAAACATCGAGTACCATTGGCCCTATACATATTGGTAACAATTATGGATTAGAGTTGGATTTATGAGAAAAGTAAATTTTTTTTTGTACTCATAGGTATATTTACTTAGAGTGTTAAAACCACAACATTATACAGAGTGTTGGTTCTTGGATTAAGAGCAAACTATTGTTTGATTGAATTCTTCGAGAAACCTCGAATAGATGAGGCATGCCATTTTTAATGTCCATTCACGAGGTGTTATTTATTGATAGTTACATGGACTACGCATTCAAAAATGAATGTATTTATCATGCTTGTTATACGCTTATGAACCCAGCCTACATGGAGCCTAAATGACGCCAGGAGGGGATCCACAGTTGTTGAACATGTGCTTGGCCTCACTTCTAAAATAAGGTTGGATCAGGTACCAGACTATTCGACTAACCTTAATAGACAATTGTCCTCCTCTAGTGCAATAACTTTCTCACACCGTGTGGCCATGTTCTCACATATACCTAATGAACTTCTCACTAGTCACGTGGAAATGAGGGAAATGTGGTTGTTACGTGGTTGTTAGTCGCGCGCATCTCATAACGGCCATGTGGTATCCAAGGCATGTCAATTTGTTATCAATCAATTAACACATTTGTATTGGTGTAACTTCCTAACCTATAAAGGTAGTCCACTTGTCCCCTAATCAATAAAATAACCTATAATAGCGGCAAACCCATATGCAGAAGGGGGATCAATCATTTATGTAATCATAGCAACCCTGATTGTATACTCGATAACTCTAGATGAATAATTAGTAGCACCAGTGGATGTAGGTTTCCTTCTTGGACCGAATCACGTAAATTATGTCTCATTATCATTATCTCTCATCCCCATTCTCTTTGTCATTCATTCTTTCAATTATTTTTCAATTATTTGCTATCACCCTTTTTGTGCGATAACAAATTGGCATCGTGTGTGGGAAAACGATAAGCCATTGTGATCCCCACCTAAATTCCTTCATTCATTACCTAAATTAATTCATTTATTACCTACCCTAAATACTTGAGAATGATGGACAATCCTGAGAGCAACCACATGGCAGTGGCCCAAACACCGCCCACCCCCACTAGGATGGGTGACTTGTACAACCTATTGATGAGTCTGGCCAAGGGAATGGAAGCAATACAAGAGAGTGTCACGTAGTTGACACATACTATCCAGGCCGGACTAATGCAACCTATCATGAATATCATTACCCCTGAGTTGGAGAGATGTCACGAAGCAGGAGAGGAAGCTTCCCCCAAGCTCCTTACAGAGGAACGAGGCATGTGTATCACAGAAAAACTTTGGAGAACCCAAGGACGCTGAGCTTGGGATCTCATGGGAACACCAACTCCACCCGACGATTCGAATCTTAATTGGACCAGCTGATTAAGCGTGAAAAGTAGCACGTGTCAGAAGCTGATCGTTGTTTTCTGTTCACCGCCTTAATATAAAAAACCTAAACTTATGACTATACTTATAAAGGGAGTATAGCGGCTAAGTTTGGGTATCAAAAATCCATAGAGACGAGTGCTAGAATTTAATTGGTTTAATAATTCTCAATAAAAAGGAAAAAGGTGATTATACACAAAAAGGGAAAAGATGCAAAAAATGGAAATATTTAATCTAGGCGTGGGAAAATAAAGCTAGATTAACAAAGCGAGTAAAAACTATAGGTTGCGTCGAATATCCCTCACCCAAGTTAATTAGTATAAAATGGTTACATGGGTCGACGAGTTATTACAAATGTGTTCGTTTCGACAGTTAATTGAACCAATGGTTATCACGCCCCTAAATTCGCATAAAAGCCTAATACGATTTTGGCGTCAACAAATACCCCGAAAATTACGCACACAAGGTCGTAAGCACGAAACATACATGATATGACCCATCAAATCCCCTAGGCGTAATAACTAGGAAAACGCACCCGAAATAGACCCGTAAACACCATCACCAAAGCAAAGCAACATGCCAACCCGGAATAAGTTCAATTCGGCACAACCTAGACTAAATTAGCTAGAAAGCATGATAAAAATACAGTAAATAAACGCGATAAATCTACACTAGAAAGAAACTAAATCAAACCATGTAAATAAAGCATGTAAACTAAATTAGAAAGAAAGAAAATAAGGAAATGCAAAATATATTAATGGAGAGGGAAGATGAAAGTACCAATTACAAACCCTAAAGGGTGTCAAACCAGAGAGGAAGAAGAAGATCTCTCAAATCCCCAAACCCTAAGCTAAACTAACCTAAAACAAAATATATCTAATATTTACACAAAATTCCATTATATAGTAAGTTGGAATTAAATTAGAAAAGAAAAGGAAAAAGAAAAGAAAAGGGAAAATATCAGCTAGAAACAAGGGATCGATCGATCGATGGTAAAAATCATAGCCCACTGTCTCAGCTCGAGGGAAAAAACTTAAGGATCGATCGATCGATGGCTACAAGTCTGCACGTATTCCTCCTGTTTTGGTGTGTTTGGTTTTCCCTTCCGCTAGAAATGCCATAACTTCTTCGTTAGGGATCGGAGTCGAGCACCGTTCAGGGACACGTGAAGCTTACGAGGAGGACTACAACTTTCGTGAAGATGTTGGGCCATGTGCCCAAGTTGTGAATTGACCGAATTGCCCTTGAACGTGCGATTGTATATGAAACTTGAGTGGAATGCGTTCGAACTTCATACTTAGTACCTAAATACCTACAAGAGCCGAATTATACCTCACATAGCATGTTAACAATATAAACCGAGGTTGTCTGGTGAACGGGCTTAAATATAGAGATTAAGGCACCCGAGGGGGCTAAAATGCGTAGGTTCGAGGGATAAAATACGCAATATTTGCATCGTATCACACCCAATGAAATAGGATACAACAATAACTACAATCAAACCAAAAATAGGAGATAGTACAAAAGTATGGTATAAAAGCATAAGGCCACTTTCGTAGGCGTTTCAATTGCATTTAGCGTATGAAATAAGCCGTTAAACCCCTAGGTTACCCTAGTGGACGAGTGTCATCTCGTGAGGGTTTTCAGGGATGATACCCAAAAATATCACATGGTTTCCTCAAAATATGCCCAAACCAACATGCGACAAGCCCAACAATAGCAAAAAAGATTTCATACGCATTATTAACACATTGAACGAATTCAAACAAAAGTCCAAATCATTAAGATTATAGAATGCACCTCATAGAATTGAAACCTTAAATTGTGGGAGGGTAGCGAGCACATGCAAAGTGTGATTTGGTAAAAACTTATATAAACCGGATACTAAATAAAGCAGGCATATATTCAATCCTCACGGGCATTACACTCATCAAGTGAATTCACTCAAAATAGGGAGTTAACACACGGAACATGTGGGCATAAGGAGTACATGTAAATGGAAGCTAGGCCGCACACATGTCACAAATGAAGAACGCTATATATGAAATTAAAAATTGTAATCTCAATGAAAGATACCGCTCACTAAAGGAGGCGAAATGCATTTTCACAGATTATCAAAGCTATTTAAACCTTTGAATTACATACTTAAGATCACATAGAACTTTAATAGGGTTGTAATGTAGGCTTGGCTAGGGTACAAAATGAATGACATGTATGTACGGGTTCAAAGTGTTCGGGGATGAAAACTCGAGAAAATGGGAAATAGTGCGGGCAATATCAAAATTGGAAAACATGTTCCAAAAAGGCATTAGATATATCATTTTGAGAGTAATCAAAGCTTATTGAACTATATACAACATTTACAACTTTCTTTCTCTTTTTCTTTTCTTCTTTTTCTCATGTTTTCTTTTGTTTTCTTCTTTCTATTTTTCTCGTTTTCTTTTCTTTCACCACTCTCATATGCCTAAATTGCAACCGAAACACAACAAAAACAATCAATTCCAAGTAACATTCCAAACAAAGGTATGGAAGGTGTATGTATGATATATAACTAACTCCAACGTGGAGTTTGTTATGGGATTTTGGGTAATGAAATGAAAGGCTATATTAAGGCTCAAAGGGGTTGACGAGGGAAAGCATTTAAGGTGAGGTCAAGGTCAATATGGGTGATATAATAAGGATGACCTATGATCATTTCATAAAGTTTACGCAATTCTCGAGTCAAAACAATATATGAAAATCATGATCAAGTAACACATTTCAAATATGAACTCAATTAATGAACGATCAATGAAAGAATAGAGAGATTACTGACGAATTCAACGTTTTCAATGAGGAAAGAATAGTGTATACACTCACAAATGATGAAAGGTAAAAAGCTTACTCGGTGTAAGTATATACAATGCAACAAAAGAATACTGAGTTATAAAAATCTTAAACCAAATCAATGTAACAAGGAAAATGCATGTGCTCATGGGATTAAAGTTTAATTCAAGAAGTTATTCATAATATCAATGAGTGAGGACTAAAGTCTAACAACTTCTAAAATCGAGAACATGCATCATTGGGTTGTCTATTGGATCGGACAATTATTGAAGTTATCATCGAAAACAAAGGCAAAACGCCCAAAAAAGAAATAAAATCTTTTTGAAATTTTCAATTTTTCTAAGAAAAGCATACTAAGTAACTAACATGTGAACAAAGACATGGACTAAATAAAGAAATGGATAAAATATCCCACACCCCCTAACTTCAAACCTGACATTGTCCTCAATGTTAATTAAGAACCAAGTTAAAGAAAGAAAATAACGATATTACCTGAAATAGAGCGATCTCCGTAAAGTGTGAGTCTGATGATTCAAAAAAACAAGTTAGTAGAAAGCATAGAAAAAACAAATAACAAAAAGTTAACTAATTACATTAGATTAAATTAAAAAGAAAGATAGAATAAAAAGCTAACTATATACAACCTACTATTTAGGCTTCACACTAACTGTACAATAAAAGTCTAAATAACTGAGGGTCCATCGCAAAAATTATTTGACTTTGGAGGATAACCGGTGTACCCTCACTCTCAAGCATGCCTTCTGAAAAATATGAATTCCGTTTGAACAACGGAAGGCATGTGTAAGGCGGAAGAAATGAACCATCGTCAATTAAAAGTTTTGGAGGGATGATGAGGTATTTGGATTGAACGGGTGACAAAAACATATGGGGACCGAGAAAAGCAGAATATCCTCCCAAGGATTTTAAAATTGGAATGGGAGGTGGCGCACACAAAGGCAAAGATGCGATCATGGAAGGCGAATCGAGCAAGTACTCCTCATCGACAAAAAGGTTTAAAACATTAAAGTTTGAAACCGAATCATCGGGTACTTGTGACGGTGTGATAACAGAGAATGAAAATGGGGATGAAAGAAATTCAAACTTAAGAGACGCATCATCATCGCTTGAAGATTGAGTTTCGAAAGAAATAAGATCATTTTCAATGAAATGTTCTTCTTTTGGGGCCAAAGAAGAAATCATTTCATTACAAATAGATATTACGTCATTTTCATCCTCACTTTCAATATCTATTACGCAATGGGCAAAGTCAAGAATGGTTTGTTCCAAAATAGGCACAAAGTCCTCATTTGGTTCAAAACATTCCTCGACTTCAAAAGTCTCGGAGGCAAAATCGTCGTCGGGCTCAAATAATAAATCCAACTCATGCTCCCAACAACGATTTTCATCCCGATAACGATTTTCAAGTTTCTCATTCTCAAGCATACACAAGCCCTCACCGAATGTCATAGGTCGATGTGCGGATTCTTGAAAATGGGAACTTTGAAAATTATCATCCGACTTAAACTTAAACTCATTATTATAAGAATTTTGAAAACTATTGCAATTCGTTTCAAAATTCCTATTATAAGGAGGTAAAGGACCAAAATCATTATCATCATCATCAAAATTCCAATAACCCAAGTTTTGACTTTCGTTATACTCGCCCAAAGTCATTTTAGATGTTGCAATTTTTTGGGATTCTAAGTATTGACCAAAAGTCAATGGTTTGCGAGAATTTTGAGAATTATCATAGTGATTACCGAAAGAATTGAAATATGACATGCTTACCCAAAAAATGGCTCGAAGTGGCGAATTCCACAAAGTAAATGCGCGAGCGAGAAATTCGAGCGTTTCTAAGTGCTCAAATGTAGTAGTCCTGCAAAAAATATTAGCAAATAATACGAATAGAAAGAAAATACTACGAAATACTAAATCAAATAAAGTCTAAAACAAACTCGTCCCCGGTAATGGCGCCATTTTGATTAAGGTGTGAAAAGTGTGTTCCTGTAAGGACACTATCATTATTTTATGTTCATCGCCTTAATACAAAAAACCTAAACGTATGACTACACTAAAAAAGGGAGTATACCGGCTAAGTCCCAGTATCGAAAATCCACAGAGATGAGTTGCTATAATTTAATTGGTTTAATAATTCTCAATAAAAGGGAAAAAGGCGTTTATACACAAAAAGAGAAAAGATGCAAAAAAGGGAAATATTTAATCTAGGCGTGGAAAAATAAAGCTAGATTAACAAAGCGAGTAAAAACTATAGGTTGCATCGAATATCCCTCACCCGAGTTAATTAGTATAAAATGGTTACATGGGTCGACGAGTTATTACAAATGCGTCTCGTTTCGACAGTTAATTGAACCAAGAGTTATCACACCCCTAAATTCACATAAAAGTCTATTACGATTTTGGCGTCAACAAATACCCGAGAATATACGCATGCAAGGTCATAAGCACGGAACATACAAGATATGCCCCATCAAATCTCCTAGGTGTAATAACTAGGACAACAAACCCTAAATAGACCTGTAAACACCATCACCAAAGCAAAGCAACATGTCAACCCGGAATAAGTACAACCTAGACTAAATTAGCTAGAAAGCATGATAAAAACGCGATAAATAAACGAGATAAATCTACACTAGAAAGCAACTAAATCAAAGCATGTAAATAAAGCGTGTAAACTAAATTAGAATGCAAGAAAATAAGGAAATGCAAACTATATTAATGGAGAGGGAAGATGAAAGTACCAATTACAAACCTTAAAGGGTGTCAAACCAAGAGAGGAAGAAGAAGATCTCTCAAATCCCCAAACCCTAAGCTAAACTAACCTAAAACGAAATATATATGATATTTACACAAAATTCCATTATATAGTAAGTTGGAATTAAATTAGAAAAGAAAAGGAAAAAGAAAAGAAAAGGGAAAATATCAGTTGGAAATAAGGGATCGATCGATCGATGGTAAAAATCATAGCCCACTGTCTTGCTCGAGGCAAAAACTGAAGGATTGATCGATCGATCCTTTTGGTTGATCGATCGATGGCTACAGGTCTGCACTTATTCCTCCTGTTTTGGTGTGTTTGTTTTTCCCTTCCGCTAGAAACACCGTAATTTCTTCGTTAGGGATCGGAATCCCGCACTGTTCACGGCCACACGAAGCTTGCGAGGAGGGATACAACTTCTGTGGAGATTTTGGGCCAGGTGCCCTAGCTGTGAATTGATCGAATTGCCCTTGAACGTGCTATTACATACGGAACTTGAGCGGAATGCATCCGAACTTCATACTTTGTACCTAAATACCTACAAAATCCTAATTATACCTCATATAGCATGTTAACAATATAAACCAAGGTTGTTTGGTTAACGGGCTTAAATATAGAGATTAACGCACTCGAGGGGGCTAAAATGTGTAGGTTCGAGGGATAAAATATGCAATATTTGCATCGTATCACCAGCCTTATCGCCCTGGAGCCACGTTCACTATCCAATCACCCAATTATTATGATGATCAATCCTTTTCTAAAGAGAATCCCAATGCACTAGAAAGGTTGAGAAAAGGCTCAACATTCTACCGATTAGTCCCACATCGTAATTATGGGTAGGCAACAGAAGTACCTTGAGGTCATGACCAGATAAGAGGTGATCCAAGAAGATCCAAGCAGAAAAGAGCTTGGCTGAAAGTGCGAGGTCGAACCGCTAATTCAACTGGCAAAAAAAAAAGAGGATAGCCAACCATTGAAGGGATCCATCCAATGCTTGGAGGATCGACTCGGAGAGATGGCTAAGTCGAAGAACCCTTTGCAAAGGGATTTCGTGAAGGGGTCTCCATTCATCCCATCTATTGTGGCATATCCCACTCTGGATAAATTTAGGCCACCCATTATCACACCAAAGTATAATAGAAAAATAGATCCAACTCTTCATGTTGAATAGATCAGGCTACTACAAACATTTATTCCATTCCCGATAAGATGCGACGTAGAGGTTTCTCCAGAAGAATCATAGGTTCATCCCAAATATGGCACAATAGCTTGCCCCTAAGACAATTTCCAATTTTCACTAGCTGGCCGACCTATTTGTTAGTAACTTCTGTTTTGATGTAAAACTCGAGAAAAGAGTTGCCCATCTACTTGGTGTTCATCAGAAGGCCAACCAATGAAACCACCTAAGATTATATCACCCGCTTTAATACTAAAAAGATGGAGGTGGTAGATTACAATGAGAAAACTACTAACTGCTTTGATGAGCGACCTAAGGTCGGGGAAGATGTCTTGGGTGCTAGTGAAGGAATCATCTAGAACGATGACCAGAAGATAATCAGAGTTGTCATGCCACATAGCTGACGATAATAAGAGAGGAAGGAATGATGACTTAAATGATGATACATACCTCCCTAAAAATCCCAAAGATCCCGTACATGAGGTCAATATGATATCCCTTGAGTGTCACTTCATTACCTATGGAGATGTAGGTGAGGGAGAAGACCCAACTGAAAGGAAGGCCTTTCTGAACGAGGCCAAAGCTTGTGCTCATATGAGGTAGATGAACGTGGAAGTAGAGGTAGACACGCACACTCGCAAGGTGAAGAAGGATAAGTTAATCATCGGGTTATATAAAGAAGACTTATCTGGATTATTATATCCTCATGACGACCCTCTAGTTGTCACTATGATGATACATAAAGGTAAATTTATTAAAGTGTTGGTTGGCAATGGAAGTTTTGCAAAAGTTATGTTTTGAAATTATTTCAGAAGTTTAAAGCTCTGAGACAGTAAGTTAATACCATACCACCGACCCTTGATCGTATTTTCAGGGGAAAATGTGTATCCATTGGGAATGATGGAACTAGAGGTCATAGCGGGTACATAGCCAACCTGTCGAACCAAAAATGTTCGATTCTTCATCCTTGACAAAGACGTGTTGTCCGCTTATAATGTGTACTAGGAAGAGTTGGAACGAATAAATTTGAGGTCATCCCATCCACAGTATACCAGTGCCTGAAGTTTTCAACTCAATACAAAGTAACAGTCATCAAGTGTAACTAGGCAAAGGCACGGGAGGGCTATTACACCTCCGTCGACCATGAAGAGCAGAGGAAACTGATGACCACCTACCAGACTGAAACCATTAATCTTTGAGGAAACCGATGGCCACCTTCAAGAATTCTTTCCAAGAGCTAAAACGTCACTTAGGCTCGCCCCCTCTCTTATTAGGACCTGTTGCTGGGGAAAAGCTTTACCTATACCTTACCATGTTTGAATCAGCTATTAGCTTGGTGCTGATAAGGCAAGAGGAAGGGATTGAAAGGCTTGTTTATTTCATAAGCAAAGTGAACCAAGGAGCCAAAATATGGTACCCCTGAATGGAGAAGATAACCTTAGCACTAAGGGAAGCTTCAAGGATAATGAAGTCGTATTTCCAAGCCCACACCATTGTGGTCAACACTGACCTACTCTTACGGCATATCCTTCATAAACTAGAAAAATCTGGTCGGTTGATGGCTTGGGCTACCGATCTCGGTATGTATGACATCCAGTATGATCCCATGATAGCCATAAAGGTGCAAACATTAGCAGATTTCATTACAGATTTCACTTACGAAGAAAATCCATCCGAGCAGACTCCTCCAGGAAATAGCTTCATTTGTGAAAATAAGAAGACTTTTTTAGAAAAAATCTTAATTCCAGGCGAGACAGAGCAAAATCCTAGAGATTTCCTTGACGAAGGGTGATAAGGATCAACACAATAAATCTAAAAAGAAGTTGTTTAGATATGGAAAACTTGAAGAAGCAAATTTTGGATAGGGTAACACTATCTGGAAGTTATTTTTTGATGGAACATCTTATTCGGTGGGTAGTGGTGCGTGTATTATAATATTTACTCTAGATGAAATAGACATGGAGTACGCCCTCCGCTTTCAGTTTGAAGCTTCTAATAATGAGGCAGCGTATAAAGCCTTGATTGTCGAGTTCAAGTTAGCCTCATCCCTAGGGGCTGGCCATATTACGACTATAGAAGGGTAGTGTGATTGGGGTATGGTAAGATACAGAAATGGGTGAGGCATGACCCACTTCAATGAACTCTACCTCCAAGGTCTTCAAGAGTTTCAGAAGCATTACCTGGTAAAACCTTTCCTTTTTGGTAAAAATGAAGCCAAAGCTAGAACCACCTACTGAAAAAAGATGAACTTCACAAGAAATAATAACAACTTTGAGAAATGAATCTCCTGATAATGATGGCTATCAGGGTGGGAATGAAGAAACAAGCACTCAACACTTAGAGAGATAGCAGGGAGAGAATACTAGGTGGTTTAGTGTGATTTTGACACAGTAATAACTTAACTTGAGTTTTTGATATCTTATGACCTTGCGCAGCGGTCCTATTTATACTTGATCTGAGTTGGAATTTTGGGCACTAAAAATGAGGGGGAAACTTAGAGGAACAAGGTATGCAATGTACATTTTGTCCCTACTAGGTCTGCAACCGCCTATCCCCTCTGACAGATGACACCTGGTGCAAATCAAAGTCAAAAAGAAAATGTGTCTATTCTATAAGACAAAATATTTTATTTGGTAAATAATATTTCAAACGTTAACTTGTTGTACAATCTTTGTAAACTTGAGAGAGGCTTCGAGGACCCCCTTCTCTAAAATCATTAAACTTGAGGGGGGCCATGAGGACCCCCTTCTTAAAAATAATTTTTACTTGAGGGGGACCTTGAGGACCCTCTTTTCTAAAAAGTTAATTTCTTATAAGTAACCTCTTGGTTTCTCACTTTCGTTATGATTGGGTGTGAACTGTGTAAGGACTTTAAGTAACCCCTAGGGTCATTCTACTAGTATTCTCTCAATCTTAAAGTCCTAAGTGGTTGAGCTCTCTCAACAAACCTTGTTCCTCATCCACCAAACCAAAACTCTCAAGAGATCCCAACTGGCCTATTTGAGCCCTGCCTGCTCAACTAGGCTACCTCTACAAGAAATCAGATATTACTACTTTTGTTCTATAAAAGAATAGCTTTTTCATGATTAGGGGTTGTTCATACTGGACCCCCTCATCCTATCCTATTTTGTTCCTTGGGTGACTTCTTGGATCCTCTTGCTGTAAAACAAATACTATCTGAACATTTTGTAAAGGGGTCCCTTACTGTGGAATTCTTCACTAGATTTTACATTTTTAGCAGGTCTTAGCGTAGGTTCCTCGTTTATGGACTCCCTTGCCTAGGTATCATTTTAATTGGTTTTGGCAAAGGGCAGTCCCTCACCCTAACTATATCATTTTGGGAATTAGAAGGAGCTGGGGGAGGGATCCCTCGCCTAAAATATCTTTTGAATTGGAAAGGAGGTGGGGGAGGGGTCCTTGGCCCATAACATCTTTTGAACTGGAAGGAGGTGAGGGAGGGGTCCCTCGCCCAAAACATATTTTGAACTGGAAGGAGGAGGGAGAGGGTTCCCTTGCCCAAAATATCTTTTTAATTGGAAGGAGTTGGTGTCCCTTTCCCATAACATCTTTTGAACTGGAAGGAGGCGGGGGAAGGGTCCCTCGCCCAAAACATCTTTGAAACTGGAAGGAGGTGGGTGAGGGGCATCTCACCCAAAACATCTTTTTAAATGGAAGGAGGTGGGGGAGGGGTCCCTCACACAAACCATCTTTTGAACTGGAAGGAGGTATTGGAGGGGTTCCTTCTCAAAATATCTTGAAATTGGAAGGAGGTGCTGGAGGGGTTCCTTCTCAGAATATTTTTGAAATTGGAAGGAGGTTCTGGAGGGGTTCCTTCTTAAAATATCTTTGAAATTGGAAGGAGGTGCTGGAGGGATTCCTTATCAATCCTTCTCAGAATATCTTTGAAATTGGAAGAAGTTCAGGAGGGGGTGATTCCCTCACCCCAAAATTCACATTACTTGGAAGCAGGTCAGGGGGGACCCCTCACCCTAAAATTCTCTTTAGTTGGAATTTGACAGAAGGGGGGTTCCTCACCCCAAAATTCACATTACTTGAAAGAAGGTCAGGAGGGGCGGCCCCTCGTCCTAAAATTCTCATTACTTGGCATTTGGCAGGAGAGGGGGTCCCTTTCCCCAAAATTCACATTACCTGTAAGTTGACAGGAGTGGGGGTCCCTCGTTAAATATTGTGATAAAACTACAATATACCTCTACATTAGTCCCTTCGTGCAAAGTTTTTTGTGTTGGGCAGACCAAAAGGCTTTATAAGCCGTAAATGCAATCTTTAAATTTTTTTGAGGGGCCCTAGGGCTTCTTCATCATTATCCCTAGGGTCACTAAATGGTCTATCACTTTTTCCAAGGTTTTGGGGATGAGGCCACTCATGGTGGACCTCCTTTTCCAGGGTATTAACTTGGGCAGACGGGCTGCTCGTGGTGAGTCATCTTGCCTTGGACTTTTTTTGTAGTCTTCTATCTTGTTTAGAGGGTTTTCTTGTGGTCAGCCCCCTCGTCCTTGGCCTTTTTTATGGCCTCATTCTTGAGAGAGGGATTTCTCATTGTGAGTCCCCTCGTCCAGGTATTACACTTGGTCATAGGGCCACTCAAGGTGTACCCCCCGCTCTAAATATTTTCTTGATAACTTGGGTAGTGGGAGCCCCTCTAGGTCTTTATGTTGGGTAGACCAAATGGTTTTGTACGAAATAATCACTTCATTTTGTAATACGAAAGTTTGTGCCATTACATCATTACATTATTTGATTTAGAATGGATGAGGGAACCCTCATTGTGGACTCCCTCACCCAAATTGTACCTATACTGTGGTATTGGTAGAGGGGTCCCTCACAGTGGACTTTCCCGCCATCATTCACTCATTTGGCTATGGCCTTGGCAGAGGGATCCCTGATCGTGGACCCCCTCGCCAAGAATTACTTTTTGCTGTGGGGTAGTACCCCTCTATAATAGTACCCTCGTGAAAAGTCTTTTGCGTTAGGCAGACTAAAAGGCTTTGTACGCCATCATTATTTTCTTCAATATCGAGGAACCCTAGGGCTACTTTTTCAATGGCCCCTAGAGCTGTTGGGGACCCTGCAGCTACTAGTTCTGGTGTCAGCACCGTTATAGTGCCCTACTCGGTATCTTTTTCAACAAGCACTATTTTTTATGACTCGTCTATATTTCTTACTTCAGTATGCAAGTGTTTTGTTAACACTTATTTCTTTCCTTATTAACAAGTTGGTAATAACGATATTTCTTCACCTGTGGTCCCTATTATGAGTCTTGTGGAGGTAACCCCACATGTACTATACATTCCTACGCAAGTGTCACTTTCTTCTATGTGCCATCCTTTTGTTAACATTTATCTGTTTTCACTTTCTTTAAGGTCAGTCTAGCTGAGGTCCCATTATCACTGTGGGATCTCTAACTAGTGTCTCAATTGAGACTATCCAGGTAAACACTTAGTATATCATACCTTTCAAACTTGCTTTTACTGTGCAAGTGTGCTCGCCAGCACACCCCTGATTCCTTGTTCTCAGGTTAGTGTTGTGGCTGTTCCGATAGCTGTGGAACATCTTGGGGAAGCAGTTGTGAGAGAGGTATTATAGTGTCATAATCTTTTCTCCTTTTCCAATTCCTTTTTTCTTCTTTCTTTTACTGTGCAAGTGTGCTCGTTATCACACCCTTGTTTCCTTGATTCCAGTTAAGTGAGACAGATGTTCCAATAGCTGTGGAACATCTTGGTAGTGCTATATTATGCACTCCTCAGGTATTAAACTGTCATACATGATTTACTTTTAACTATTTCTTAAAAAAATTCATTTTTAACTGCGAAAAAGTACACTGAAGCTATCTTTACCTTTGTATTGCATTGATGTCTGTTAATTATGACCCGCTCTATTTATTGTGAGCATTTTATCAATTAGAATTGCCTCATATTCCGTGGAGTACTTTCATGAGATATGAGCAAGTTATCATTTTTGAAGCTGCCCCTCTAACTGCGGGGTACTTGCATATGAGCTACAAGTTATTATTTTGAAGTTTCCCCTCTAACCGGGGGGTACTTGCATATGGACTGAGCAAGTTATTATTTTTGAAGTTGCCCCTCTAACTGTGGGGTACTTGCATATAGGCTGAGCAAGTTAACATTTGGAAGTTTCACCTCTAACTATGGGGTACTTGCATATAGAAAAGTAAGTTAAAATTTTAAATATGCCTCTCTAACTATGGGGTACTTGTATATAATCTGATCAAGTCAACATTTGAAAGTTGTCCCTTTAGCTGTGGGGTACTTGGATATAACTAAACAAGTGAAAATTTTGAACCTGCCCCTCAAACTATAGGGTACTTGCATATAGGATGAACAAACATATGGAAGTTACCCCTCTAGCTGTGGGGTACTTGCATATAGCTAAGCAAGTTATTTTGTAGTCGCCCCTCTAACTATGGGGTACTTTCATATAGGATAAGCAAGTTAACATTTTGAAGTTGCCCCTCTAACTGCGGGGTACTTACATATAGCAATGCAAGTTAAAATTTTGAAGCTACCCCTCTAACTGTAGGGTACTTGCATATGAGATGATCAAGTTAAAATTTTGAAGACGCCCTTATAACTGTGCAAGTAACATTTGGAAGTTGCCCCTCTAACTGTGGGGTGCTTTTTAGCATAACCCCGTGTGACCGTGGGGTATTTTTTAGCATAGCCCCATGTTATGTGGGGTATTTTTAGCGCAACCCCATGTGACTGTGGGGTATTTTTAGCACAACCCCATGCGACTGTGGTGTATTTTTGTTATGCACATTCATTTCTTATGGAGTAACTGGGAGATGGGGTTAGCCTTTCTCCTTCCGAAAAACTTTGAATAAAATTTCACAAATGTCATAAGTAAAGAAATTAATTATTTCCTTATACTAAAAATTTCCCCTGGTCTGTGGGGTCCTCGTTCCAAACTTTTCTTAGGAACCTTTTTATCTTGAAAAACAACAAGTTTAGAGAGGGGGGTAGACCCCCTTCTTTATTTTTTATTTTCTTAAAAACTGGTTAAGTATTTTTTTTCTTGAGAATAGTGGTTAGGACTTGTTCTCTAGGCTATAAATCTGTATGGAATAATAAAAAAATAATATACATTTATTTATTATTACTTACTAGGAGGATAACCTCATGCTGGTCTGGTGTAAAAATTTATCTGTTGTGTCTGTAAGGACTTTGCTCAATATACTTTTCCCTTGGGATGGATATTCCCTTAAGTATAACGAGGAAAGACCATCATGTCGTGATTCCTATTCTAATCTAGTAGAGGTTTTACTATTCTCTTAAGAAAGAGAAAACATTAGTCTGGTGTACCTTTAGATTATCCTTGGCATTTTCTCATCTACTTAACCTCAAAAGATGTTTTCAGGTTAATACCATGTGCGATCCTATGCCCTTGGAGCCTGAGGTACTAAACTAGCATACCTTTCATTTGTACTTGGCACTTGCTTAATACCGTAAGCGCTCCTATGCCATTGGAGCATGTGGTACTAAATTATCATACCTTTTATTTGTAATTGGCACTTGCTCAATACTATGATCTCTCCTATGCACATGGAGCCTGAGGTACTAAATTATTGTACCTTTTATTTATACTTGGCACTTGCTCAATACTGTGAGAGATCCTATGCCCTTGGAGCTTAAGGTACTAAATTGTCGTACCTTTTATTTATACTCGACAGTTACTCAATATTGTGAGCGCTCCTATGCCCTTGGAGCGCAAGGTACTAAACTGTCGTACCTTTTATTTATACTTGGAACTTTCTCAATACTCTTGTTGATGTAAAAAATTAGATCGCTCTAATTATTCAATCACAGATAAATAAAATGAGACAAAGATTTTTAAAGTGGTTCAGCCTTATAAGAATGGCCTACGTCCATTGTTATGTTATTGCTGAGTGTTTGGGAATTCTCGAGTATATGTTCTCTCAAGAAATTCCGGTCCCTTTGAATGAGGGTGATACAAGGTATTTATAGCCCTTAGGCTGTACATGAATGGGTTGATACATTAAATGATATACATATGAAATGGTAATACATTTAATGCAGCGTGTGCGTCAAGATGATAAACATTCAATGAATAATTGAACTGTTGATTATCTGGCAGTTAATGCTACGGCCGAGATGCAGTTCGGACCGCCTTAGTTGCTCGTTGATCAGGAGTTCCTCGGAGCGCTAGTGTACCTCGGAGTGCTGAAGTTCCTCGGTGTATCCTCGTTGCTCGGAGAGAACATGAGTTGGTCGGGGAAATGAAACTTCCTCGTTATTATTGTGCCAAGTAGATTAACACGTGTCTTCATATTATTCGTCCATATCATCATATTAATTTTGGTATCAACAGAAGCCCCCAATGTTTCATATTTCGAACTTTGAGGAGTATGGAACATTCTTTCTCGGTATATGGCGATATTAAATGACTTTCCTGGGTTTTAGGAGCCTTTTCTTCATATTTGAATTTCTTTCAAATTCACAGAATCTGCCTTTTTCGAATTTTTATGAGTGCTTCGATCTTCGTGCATTTTTGTCCTTTTAGCCGCCGGTGGCGTATTAATTTCTTTTGTGTAATCATTTCCTTCGCTGCTTCCCAAGGTAAAGTATTTAAACTTCTTAGGTAACCATACCGTCTTCTACCTTTTCCAATTTTCTGCATTCAAGCTTTCTGTTCTCTCTCTCCCTTGTGCGTTCATCTTTTCCTTTGCTAGTTGTCAGCTCTTCCTTTTTCCTGTAAGATTCTCTTCTTTTCTTCTGTATTTCTTTTATTCACTATGGTTTATATTGTGGAGTCTGTTGAGAAATTTCGTTTAGATTTTTCCATTCCTTCCTGGGTAACTCTGGAGGTTCTTTCTGAGCCTTTAGATTATTTTCGATTGGCTGAGGGACATTGGTTCCCCAGTCTATTCATTGCTGAATGTGGATTTTCTTTTTCGCCAAACCCCTTATGCTTAGAGTTCTGTCAGTACTTTGACGTTGTTCCTGCAAAAATAGCCCCCAATTCATGGAGAATAATTAATGGGGTGTATAAATAAAATCTAACTCATGGAACTCGTATAGGGATTCCTGAGATTATGTATTGCTATAGATGGGCTATTTTAGATAATGCTTATTACTTAAAAACTAGGTTTTTAAATAGGGCTCTTGTAGTTAACCTCCCTGATGCAAATAGAGATTATTTTGAACATGGGGTGGTGATTAAAAATTGGCAATATGCCCCCTTGGTTGGAGATGCAGTATACCAGGGTCCTAAATGCCCCCCATATGGCAATGGGATAGGTTTATTCTCATTTTCCTTTACTTATGAAATTATGCTTTTATCATATTTGACAAAATGTATGACTGATATTTCATTATGTATTTATTTGCAGTTGATAGTAAAAGAAAAACTCCAAAAGAGTCAGAGGTTAATATTAAGCATCTGAAACTTATCTGGGGTTTGCATAAGAACGTTGCAGACGAGCACATCAGGTCTGCATCATATTTGCTGCAGTATAGGAGCTATACAACTTCTTATACTGCTCGTCATGTGATTAGATCTGTTGAGCCAGCCTCAACTCCAGAGGATTCTTCTTCAGATTCTCACATCCCTTTAAGTCAAAGAATGGGCAATAAAAGAGCTCCCCCTGCTCTATTTGATGACACTACTTCTGCTGCTGAAGCCAAGAAAAGCAAAATTGATGTCCCAGAGGGGACTAAGAAGGTGGATGTTGCGCCTTCCAAAGCTACCGAGAAGCCCCCAGTGGCTCCGAGCAAGAAGGTTGCTCCTGTAGAGATAATTGCTATCTCTCCGACCAAGAGCTCTTCCTTGGTTGAAACTGCTGAAGTCCTTTTGAGGAGATTGAGGAAATCGTCCTCAGTCAATTTGGCTGAAACTTCCAATCTGACTGAAACCATCTCTTCTCTACCAGCTGGTGGTGTTGGTGTTCCAACCATCATTCCTCCGAGCTCTGCCATGAGCTCGGTAAAAACTTGTATCATACCCGAGGTCCAAGGAATTGATGAAAAAATTTCTAGGGATATGCTGACATCCCTAGCTACCCGTCACCTTGCTTCAGTAAATTTCTCACACTCTGAATTTCCTTTCTTTCTTTGAATACTTGTATTTTTGTACTGACCTATCACTTTTTCCTTTGTTTAGCTGGTGAATTGTTTTAACAACATCGTGAAGAAAGATGAAGCAATTAAAGCTTCCAGCTCCTCGTCGGGGGTAGAGGATGCTCTGTTGGGTTTGACCCAATCCTTGAAGGATTCTCGTCAGCAGTATAGCGAGGACAAAGCTGTCTGGGAGAAAAAGTTGTCAATAGTTGAAGCTGAGAAGGTGAAGTTGGCTGAGATCTCCAAGAGTTTGGAGAGCAAGGTGAAAAGTTTAGAGATTAAGCATCAAAAATATGACGACAAGCTCAAGAACTTTGGAGAGCTTGAAGATAAGCTGAAGAAGGCAGAGGAAGAGTTGTCCGTCCTGCGAGATGTAAAGCGCCAAAAAGAAGAATTGGATGTGAAGTTAAAGACTGCCGAGGATTTTCTATCCGAGAAGCTCTCCTCGGAGAAACTGAAAAGAAAGCTCGTAGTTAAAAAATCCTTCAGCGCTGGCTGGGATAAAGGATGGGACAAAGGGATTGCTGCGATGACATCCCAAGTACAATACGGGAAGTTGAAATACTTCTGAGATGGTTGGGTAGCTGCTCTGCAGTAATTGAAGATCAAAGACGACTCTGGGCTATTCCAGCTACACCTCCCTGGTCCTCCCCCACCAATTGTAGAAGAAGAAGAAGATGAGCCTATCTCTGATGAATCTTCTATGGCCATAGGTGATCAAGTCCCTGCATCTCTACCTTCTGCCAACGAGGACATTTCTTCCATGCCTCCTCCTCCTGAAAAAATTTCAACTCCTGCTGATCAAGCTGCTGTTACCACCGATCAACCAAGCTCCTCGTCCCAGCCTCCCAAGAAAGTCTTGGGAGACAAGGAAAAGATGTGAAGTTGTTCGGTATCATTTCCATCTTTCATTATTTGTAATCAAACAATGTAATCTTTTTGTGATCTAATAAAATACATCTTTGTTCATCTCTGTTGTTGATGATTTGTTTTTGTTGACTGTTATCTTCTTTTCATTATTAGTTTGTGGCTAGAATGGAACTGATATCTGCACATGATACAAAGCTGATGCAGCAATGCCATGAATATTATAAATCTGGTCATACAAATTTGAGTGTATCAGAAATTGCTGACATCCTTGGCCATGATGCCTCAGAACAAGTAATTGAGGCTTATCGGTACTTGAAGGATTTACTTGACCGAGCTGTGGCCAACAACGTGGCCTACTATGACTTGATTGAGGAGCTTCATTATTCCTTAGAAGATCTTCAGAGTCAGCACAATGAATCAACTGCTTTGTTGCACAAGGAATATGAGAATAGGTATCAACAGCTTTCCTCTGAAACAGGTCACAAAAAGATCATCGCTGGGTACGATGTTAGGTAGAAAACCCTAAAAGGTGAAGTTGAGGCCTGCAGACAGATCGCTGAGTTGCTGGAACAAGAGAACAATAATTTGCAGAAAAAGTTGGCACAGTATGAGTCTGCAACTTCCTCTTCCACTGCTTTAGTACCGGTTACCGATGAAGGTTTCTCGTTCTTAGAGGTTGAGAATGCCAAATTAAGGAAAGAATTGGATACTCTGAGAAGATCTGGTATCTCTACTACTTCTCGGGGATGAGGAAGAGGGTCTCGTGGGCGAGGAAGAGCTGTTCAAAATGTTATCGAGGAGCAAAATTCTCCACCTGCTCGGAGTCGATCAAGAGTTCTCAGCCGTAATGTTGAAGAATCTCGTACTCTGTCAACATTGGAAACTCAAGCATACCAATTGAACGCCAAAGATCGGGCTTTATCTGAAATGTCCAAGAAAAACCTATCTTTGGAAGATCAACTTACTGCAACGAAGTCTACTTTGAATGATAAAGATGTTTTTGCCCGGAACCTTCACGAGCAACTAGAGAGAATAACTTTCCAATTTCACAAACAACCTCGTGAGTTTTGGATGGCAGGCTACAATGAAGCCCTTTGTCACTTGGATGCTCGTCTTGAAAGTGCCAATAACGAAGGTTATAAACAAGGATGGTTGAACGCCCTGGGTGTGTTAAAGCTAGAGCAGGGCCATTTCTTATGGGATTATCATGCTCCTGGGCTACTAGACTTGCCTGTACCGCCTTATAAACTAGACATGGAGTGGATCCCAGCTCGTGCCATTCCTCGGAGCTTAATTTCAAAATACCTTGGCGACTATAGTCTTCATTCTCAGATTGAATTATCTCGTCCTGAGCATCTCTTGGATACACTTTCTGTGATGAACGTCAGAATGCTCAGAGATATTATTTTCATTAATTCTCCTCTTTGCCTGGAGGATCCTCCTGCTGGCGAGGAACTTGTTTCAAAAGCTAAAGGAAAGAAACCGATAGAATAGGTTTTTCAATGTAACAGTTAGCACATATATGTAGCTTGTAATTTATTTTGATTTTAATGAAAGACTTTCATTTTCTGTTTGCAAATCTGTATTGCTATTGTTTTATATTTATCAAACATTTTTACATTTGTGCATATGTATCTGTTAAAAAGATAACAATATTGTGTTGTTCATCAACCAACTTAGTAATAAAAATTACAAGTATCAATGTTGCTCAATCACTTAATAATAAAGTAATGAGTATAAAATGTTTAAAATGTTTCCAACCAACCAAGGTTGTTAAATTATGTTTGTCGATCAACTACAGTTGATGGGTTTTTGTCTCCAATCAGCCATACTTGGTAATTTTTTTCATAAAATGTGTCCGACCAACCAAGGTTGATAATTTATCCTCGTCAACCAATTACAGTTTTGATCACCGACCAACTATACTTGGTTCAGCTTGGAATTCTTATATTTTCTGGAATGATTTTACCTTCCGACCAATATAAATTGGCATATTTTGTTTCTTAACCAGCCAAAATTGGCATTTTTAAGACTGTTGTTCTTGCCCTCTTACCAACCGGAGTAGGTCATGGGTTTGAACTGTCGGGTTCTTTCGAACTATCTTGTCCACAAGCTCTATTACCAACCGAAGTTGATCACGCAAGTGTACGCCTCCTAATCAAAGGAGTATATCATTTGTTCTCGCTATTTTACCAACCGAAGTTGATCACGCTCGAACTATCAGGTTCTTTCGAACTATCTTGTCCACAAGCTCTTTTACCAACCGAAGTTGATCACGCAAGTGTACGCCTCCTAACCAAAGGAGTATATCATTTGTTCTCGCTATTTTACCAACCGAAGTTGATCATGCTCGAACTATCATGTTCTTTCAAACTATCTGTCCACTAGTTATCTTACCAACCGTAGTTGGTCACGCTAGTGTACGCCTCCTAACCAAAGGAGTATATCATTTGTTCTCGCCCTTTTACCAACCGGAGTTGTTCGTGGGTCTGAACTATCGTCTTCTTCTTACTGTCGAGCAGCGTAGTGTACAACACTAGTATTCCCCGAAAAACTTTCAAACAAAGGAGAGAAAAATGGTGAAAACATCATCGTTTTATTCATATTGATGGAACCGTTGTACATTTTACATCATTGATAATACTTGCGAAGGTGTTCAGCATTCCAAGCATTCTTGAATTCCTCTCCTTCTAGAGTCGTTATTCGGTAAGTTCCTGGTCGGACAACTTCTGTAACTCGGTAAGGTCCATGCCAGTTGGCTTCAAGCTTATTGTGCTTCTAAATGACCTTCTTTAGCACATAATCCCCTTCTTTTAAGTCGCATTTTTTCACCCTTTTGTTGTAGAACAGAGCTGTGCGTTATTGGTAAGCAGCATTCCTAATGGCTGCCTCTTCTCTAACCTCCTCGAGCATGTCCAAATCTAATCTTCTCATCAAGTCACTGACTGGGGAATTGAAATTTAGCACTTTGTGTGTTGGGAGACCCAACTCGGCAGGTATTACAACCTCACTTCCAAATGCCAGCATGTATGGTGATTCTCCAGTCGCTGCTCGGGGAGTTGTTCGATAAGCCCACAATACTGATTGTAGCTCATTAATCCAATTAGCTCTAGCTTCACTTAGCCTCTTCTTCAAACCATTTAGTAGTGTTCTGTTTGTCACCTCAGTCTGCCCATTGCTTTGAGGATGACCTGGTGCTGAATGGGTCTTCAGGATGTTTGATTGTTGACAATAGGCAGCAAACTCCTCGTTGTCGAATTGTGTTCCATGATCTGTGATGAGGGCATGAGGGAGACCATATCGACAGATGATGTTCTTCTAAACGAACTGGTATACCTTCTCGTATGTCATATCAATAAGCGGCTCAGCTTCTACCCACTTAGTAAAATAGTCCACTGCAACGACGAGGTACTTGAATCTTCCTCGGGTGGTCGGCAGTGGTCCAACCAAATCAATTCCCCACATAGCAAACGGCCAAGGGGAAGTTATTGGTATCAACAATGCTTGTGGAGTTCGTTGGATGGAGGAAAATCATTGGCACTTGTCACATTTCTTAGCATAGGCTATACAATCAGCCCTCATCGTCAGCCAGTAGTATCCTTGAGTCATTACCCTTTGCAAAAGTGTTCGACCTGCTACATGAGCTCCACAAGACCCTTCATGGATCTCTTCAATCAATTCTTTCACTTCGGAGGGATGTACACATCTCTGCAAACCTGACATAATTCCTCGTCTATATAAAATACCATTAGTTAATACATACCGAGCAGTTTTATACTTCAATTTCTTGGCAGCGAGCTTATCCTCTGGCAATTCTCCCTCTTCAATATATACCCTGATGGGATCCATCCAAGATGGTCCTAAATCAAGGGTAATAACATTCATCGTCAGGTTTTCATCTATGCTCTGACTTTCCAGTACTTCAATTGGTATTATTCTTCGTAGCTCGGTACGAGTAGCTGATGCTAGTCGGACCAATGCGTCTGCTTGTGCATTTTCTATTCTGGGTATTCTGATCAACTGAATGACATCAAATTTTGCCAACAATTCCATCACCTTTGCATGATACTTGACCATTAATTCTCCTTTAACCGCATATGTTCCCATCATCTGATTCACAATCAATTGAGAATCACTGAATACCATCACTTGTTGCGCTTCCATAATTTTTGATAAATTAAGACCTGCTATCATGGCCTCATACTCAGCCTCATTATTGGAGGCTTTGAATTGGAATCGCAAAGCATATTCCATGTCAATCTCGTCTGGGGTGTTCAAAACAATTCCTGCCCCGCAACCTGCCGTGCAAGATGAGCCATCTACATATAATCTCCATATGGGCAACCCGTCTTCAAATTTCTTATCTGACAGAGTTCCTCGGTGAAATATTTGTTGCTTCTTTTCATCCTTCCCTGACACTTTTCGCTCCTCGTCGATCATCTCTTCTCGCTCTTTTACCAACCGAAGCTGGTCTGAGCTCGAAGTTGATGATCTTTCTTCATCCATAAGTCCTTTTACCAACCGGAGTTGGTCTGGATTTATGTCTGTTGATCCTGTAACATCCACAGGTTGGTCAGCGAGCAATTTTTGTTCCTCGGGGGTATCAGGATATGTAAATTCTGCTATAAAATCTGCTACAGCTTGCCCTTTTAATGACGATCTGGGCTCATACACAATATCATATTCACCGAGCTCTATTGCCCAGTACATCAATCTCCCTGACTTTTTTAGCTTATGAAGGGCTTGCCTCAGTGGCATGTCGGTATAAACGACGATGGTATGGGCCTGGAAATATGGCCTCATTCTTCTACTTGCTTCAATTAATGCCAATGCCAATTTCTCCAGCTTTGGGTATCTGATTTCCGCACCTCGGAAAGCCTTACTTGTGTAATAGATTGGTTTTTGGACTCCATTCTCCAATCTGATCAATGCTGAACTGACTGCATTCTCTGATACTGCCAGATACAAATACAACTTCTCTCCTGTTATTGGCCGGACAACAATGGAGGTGCTCCCAAATACTTTTTCAAGTCTTGAAAGGCCTTCTCACATTCATCAGTCCACTCAAAAGTTTTTCGAAGTGTTTTGAAGAATGGGAGGCATTTGTCAGTTGCTCGGGACACAAATCTGTTGAGCGCTGCAACTCGTCCTGTAAGACTCTGCACTTCTTTCTTTATTGTTGGAGATCGCAACCCTAAAAGAGCTTTGATCTTATCTGGATTTTCTTCAATGCCTCGCTGGTTGACAATGTACCCGAGAAACATTCCTTCTCGTACTCCAAATGTGCACTTCGTCGGGTTGAGCTTCATCTGGTATTTATCCAGTTGATCAAATGTCTGAGCTAAGTCAACTAGATGATCTGCAGCTTTCTTGCTTTTTGTCAGCATATCATCGACATAGACTTCTATGTTGCAACTGATTTGTTCGGTGAAAACCTTGTTCATCAGCCGCTGGTTGTCGCTCCTGCATTTTTCAAACCAAAAGGCATAACATTATAGCAATAAGTTCCCCTAGGGGTAATAAAAGAAGTACTTTCCCTGTCTTCAGGTTTTATTTTGATCTGGTTGTAGCCAGAGTAAGCATCCATGAAGCTAAGCAGCTCGTGCCCAGAGGTAGCATCCACTAGTTGATCAATTCTAGGTAATGGAAAATGATCTTTTGGGCACGCCTTGTTAAGATCGGTGAAATCAACACACATTCTCCATTTATTGTTTTTCTTTTTTACCATCACCACATTTGCCAACCAGTCTGGATACTTCACGTCTTCAATGAATTGGGCTTTCTGGAGCTTCTCGACCTCCTCTTGTATAGCCTGATTCTTCTCGGGCTAAATATCCTTCTTCTCTGCTTTACAGGCTTGATCTCCTTATTCACATTGAGCTCATGACATAAGAAGTTTGGATCTATTCCTGGCATGTCTTCATGACTCCACGTAAAAGTTTTCTTCCTGTTTCTCAAGAAAGTTATCAACTCCTGTTTTATTGAAGCATCCAACGTAGAACCTATCTGGGTTACTCGTTCAGGGTGCTCGTCGTCCAGAATAATATTTTCTGTAGATTCCACCACCTGTCCTTTTACAAGTTGGGATTCATCTTTGGGATCGAGAGTTTCAATCTCTGTATCTTCTTCCACCTGGTAGGTAGTAGTCTTTTTCCTTGATTCCTCAAGCTCCTCTTGCTCGGCAGATGAATAATAGCATTTCCGATCTACTTTTTGATCACCTTTCACAACTCCTACTCCGAAGTTTGTTGGCAATTTTAAGCATTGATGCACTGTAGATGGAACTGCTTCGAACTTCTTCAAACCAACTCTTCCCATGATGATGTTGTAGGCTGACTGCACATTCTTATCCATCACAAAGAAGCGTATTCTTTCTGTTCGACAAGCAGGCCAAGTTCCAATGAGTATATCCAACTTGATCGTCCTAAGTGGAAAAACTTTCTCGCCAGCAAAACCCAGGAGGGGTCTGTGATACGGTTCCAATTAATATAATTTCAGATTCAAGCTGTCAAAGCATGAATAGTACATGATGTCTGCCGAACTTCCATTGTCTACCAACACCCTTGAAATCACTACTTCCTTCATCCTCATTTTGATCACCAGAGGATCGTCGTGAGGATAAAGAATACCTGCTAGGTCATTTTTTGAAAAGCCAATGACCAGCTTCTCTTTGTTTACCTTCCTCGGACGATCGTCCTCGGCCAGATTTATTCACTGAATATATGAACAAGCTTGAGCCTCTCCAAGGTAAGCCTTTCTTTCTGCAGTAAGGTCTCATCCTCCTGCATCTCCTCCTATAATGACATTACAATCAAATGACCCAAAACGTATAGAAAATACCTCTCGTTCTGGCTGTCTTGGTTTCTTGGGAAGGTCGGGGTCATCATCTGGATCATCTTCATGGTTTCTCTTCTTTTTCTCCTCTGCTCGACGAGGAGATCTAGACCTCTCTCTAGCTCGGTCATTATTTTTTCTTTCACCTCCCCGATTAACATATTTTGATAGCTTTCCTCTTCGAATGAGTGTTTCAATCTCGTCTGAAGAGCTATGCAATTTTTGGTCATGTGACCATGATCTTTATGAAACTCGCAATATTTATCCTTACTCCTCGAATCAGGATCTGACTTCAATTTCTTTGGCCATTTTACCTCCTCGTTGTTCTTGATTTCTTCCAAGACATGATGAATACCCATTTTCAAAGGAGTATAATTGTCATATTTCTTCAAGACTTCCCATGATGATTTATTATTTCTGGAGCGTTTATCACCGCTATTGCCCTTATGCTCTTTATTCTTAGACTTGTCGACTTCCACCTTGGTGTCTTTATCTATATTCTTCTTTGCAGCCATAGCTTCCTCGGCATTCATGATTTTGGCCGCTTTTGCCATCAGTTCTGACATAGTTTTAGGTGGATCTTTCGCCAAAGTATAATACAACTTATTAGGAAACAACCCACTCATCAAAGCGGTGATTGCTGTCTTCTCTTCGTAATCTATGACCTCTAGCTTATCGTTATTGAAACGAGTTATGTAATCTCTAGTACTCTCACCAGATTTTTGTCTAACACTTAACAAGTGTGCTACTCGTTTTACTGGCTTTGCTCCAAAATAGAAATTGCCAATAAATAACTCGGCCAACTGAAAGAAAGTTGAAATCTTACCCCTAGGAAGATTGTTGTACCATATCTGGGCAGATCCAGTAAGAGTTCCTGAGAACGCTCTGCATCTCATCTCGTCGGGGACGACATAGATGTCGGCAGCAGCTTGATATTGCTCTATGTGAAGAACAGGGTCTGTCTTTCCATCATATTTGGGGGTCACTACAGGTGCTTTGAACTTTGACGGTGTAGGAAAATTCACAATAGCCTGTACAAAAGGTGTTCCTCGAACAAAAGTTCGTTGTAGGGGGTTCTTTGCTTTGGCCATTTCTCCCAATTTATCCTCCAACCGTTGGAGAGATCCTTTCCACGCTTCATTGCTTTCCTTGGGCCCACTGGTTCGAGCAATAGATCGTTCTGAAGTAGCCTCTTGAGATCTATCTTGACGAGCAACCGGTCGTGACTGTGCTGATCCTTCTCTTAGATCTGACGGTTGTCGAAAACTCCTCGACATGGTCTTAGGTGGACTCCTATTCCTCCTAGGGCCTAATCGACTGAAAGGAGACACCCTACTCAGTCTTTCTAAAGCACTGGGTCTTTCTGGAGAGAGGGTGATATGTTGATTAGTATCTGTCGCCCTTATTGACGAAGTTCGCCCAGGTTGATAAGAGAAATCATCAGACTCCTCATTACGACGTGACTCAGTACGCCTGGATCGTGAAGAAAGTAAATAAGATTGCCTCTGACCACTTTGCTGTCCTGAACGTGCAGGTGCACCACCATGAAGGGTTTGTATGAGTTGCCTCATTGTTTCTTGCTGGCGGTTTATCCTTGAGCCAGATTCGTCATAATTCCGGCTAGATCTGGAGGTGCAGAGGGATTATGAGGATTTCCAGTATTTCCAGCGTTTCGATTGCTAGATTTTGGATTATCCGCCATTGATGATGGACGATTTTTGGTGAAAAACGATAATAACAATCGTTCCCACAGACGGCGCCAATCTGTTGATGTAAAAAATTAGATCGCTCTAATTATTCAATCACAGATAAATAAAATGAGACAAAGATTTTTAAAGTGGTTCAGCCTTATAAGAATGGCCTACGTCCACTGTTATGTTATTGCTGAGTGTTTGGGAATTCTCGAGTATATGTTCTCTCAAGAAGTTCCGGTCCCTTTGAATGAGGGTGATACAAGGTATTTATAGCCCTTAGGCTGTACATGAATGGGTTGATACATTAAATGATATACATATGAAATGGTAATACATTTAATGCAGCGTGTGCGTCAAGATGATAAACATTCAATGAATAATTGAACTGTTGATTATCTGGCAGTTAATGCTACGGCCGAGATGCAGTTCGGACCGCCTTAGTTGCTCGTTGATCAGGAGTTCCTCGGAGCGCTAGTGTACCTCGGAGTGCTGAAGTTCCTCGGTGTATCCTCGTTGCTCGGAGAGAACATGAGTTAGTCGGGGAAATGAAACTTCCTCGTTATTATTGTGTCAAGTAGATTGACACGTGTCTTCATATTATTCGTCCATATCAGCATATTAATTTTGGTATCAACAGACTCTGATCACTCCTATGAACTTGGAGACCGAGGTACTAAATTTTCGTACCTTTTATTTATACTTGACACTTGCTCAATACTGTGAGCGCTCCTATGCCCTTAGAGCTCGAGGTACTAAATTGTTGTACCCTTTATTTATACTTGACACTTGCTTAATACTGTGAGCTCTCCTATGCCCTCGGAGCCAGAGGTACTAAACTGTCTTACCTTTTATTTATACTTGGCACTTGCTCAATACCGTGAGCGCTCCTGTGCCCTTGGAGCCTTGGGTACTAACCTATCATACCTTTGTTACTATTTTGTTCATACTTGGCAATTGCTTGACTATACAACCTGTTTCTTTGTTCTCAGGTTGATACTATGAGCGCTCCGGTGCCGTACTAAACTGTCGTAACTTTTTTTTCTATTTTATTCATATTTGTAAATATTTTTTGTGTTCTCATACTTATTGTATTATTATACTATGTGCAAAAATACTATCAAGTAAAAAAAATTCACTAGGAGGCAACATGGCCTGTATAGAGTAACTTGACATTTCACAAACTTTAAACTTTGCTAAGGGAGTATAGTTGATACCTCATACTTTTTGTTTCTAGATCTTGTCTTTCAAACTAAGTAAGACTGCTCATGAAGCATATTGGAGTTGAGCATATTTCCATAAAGTCAATCTAAAACTTGAACTTTTTATCAAAGCTTCATATATCTGCTTGCTAGCCCCGCTGCTCGAATCTAAGCATGCGAGAGAATAAAGTTTCCACTAAAGCAACTATGATCGTTTAGCTGCACAACAAAACTTTATGAACTGTATATCAATAGTTAGCATCTTCAGACAATTAATAAGACTAAAAATAATGCCCGCGGTATAGTAACAGATACTTTCAAAGTCATTTATACTTTGAACAAATGGGGCAAACATGTTCGAGTGAAGGATTAAGAAATATTCTCTTTCTTCGCATAATGAATTACCCTTATTCAAACTATTTAACAATACTAAAATGTGAAATTACTCACATGAACAATTCTGAATATATAAATCTGAGGATTTTAAAGATTATTAATCGATTTACTCGGGGGTATGCTGGACATATAATATTTTATGCCCTATTTTTAAATCAACTTGTACAACTACATGTGAAGTGAATCACGCAGACTATTTCAAGGATACAACTTGAGAAATCCCAAAGTATCTCAATTATTCGAATAATAATAATAATAATAATAATAATTATTATTATTATTATATTATTATATCAATTATTTTTCTCGACACAAAGTACTTCATCTTGTGTGCGGTGTTTCGCTTGTATTTCGAGTAATGCGTAAGAAGCACGATAGTCTAGTGTATTTATCTTGTAAATACATAATTTGGAGCAAGATCGGTGCCTTGATTCAAGACAAATAGTTCCTACTTTAAAACGAGCGATTGATTTGTCATTGGCTAAATATTTCTTCATGCAACTATTTTATGTTAAGAATGACATAAGTTTTGACCAGCATCTTTCAATAGCATCTACTTTATCTTGCTCGTGCATGCAAAAGAAAAAAAATATGAGACCATCCAAATAGATTGGCGAGTAAAGGAAAACACGGAGTTATGATATATATAAAAATTACACATGTGTGGTTGAGAAGTAAGCGCCTCAAATTTATGTACATCTATGTAAATAGACCAACATCGTTTTTCTAGCTCTTTCCTCACCCCTTTCTTTCGCATCAGATTGGAGAGAGAGAAGGTTTCTTGAAATCATTAGATCTCGTCCCTTTTTTCTTTTTTCTTTTTTATTACGTTATGTCTATAAAAAATGTTCTGTATTTGACGCAAAAGAGGAGGATAGCGGACGAGCAACAATCCTCCAAATATATATTTGTTCTATTTTTTTTCCTTCTTGCAACTCTTCTGCAATCGTTTGGTGTAATTATCATCTAGGTTCTTTTTGATATTGGAATCTCGAGAAGGATACATATGAGTCTTATAAATATATTTTCGATTTTCTTTTGTGTAGATTTTTGAGAACTATACATTTTCTTTGATTTCCCTGAAAAATCGCTCGAAATTATTTTTAGGGACATATACCAAATAGTCCTTCGAATATTTTTTAATACTCATTTAGTCCAAATCTTTTTATTTTGCCTTAAAAAGTCCTTTGTCACATATTTTGGAAAGGGAGTGCCGCTGGCGCGGACCTTTAAAAATAAGAGAATATTGAGTGCTTTGGTGTTTTCAAGATACCTACATATCAATAAATTCGTTTGCGATTTGGTTTCATAAACTGGGTTTCTGAGTGTGGGTTTATGAATTGACCTTGTAATCTATAGTTGATGCCTTGATTCTAGTAAGACAAGATCACGTTTGGTTCAACCTAGTTGCGGTCAAGCAGATTGTCAATCTTGAGGAATCACTATGTAAGTCAAACTGCTCGACTGCACTTGCAGACTCTATGCTTAACAAAAATCCTAAAAAAATGAGTAGCTCCTTTTTGCTATAAGTGATTCCTCACAATTGGTGTTTTCAACCAAGCACGAGCAGGTGATACTGATGTTTTTGAATGTGCGAGTAGCAATAAAGGATCTTATGTCATTTTTAGAATTATCTTGCTGAGTAACTTGTATGTTTTGTACTTTTATAATTCGAGTAGTAGTGTTAGTCTGAAAAGTCGAGCAACAAACATAAATGTTTCAAAGTAAGCCCAAGAAAGTGTCAAATTCCCCATGTTGTGTATGTGACTAGCGACACATGTGAATGTCGAGGAAGCCTAAAATTTATCATGTATTTTATTTTTTTTTTTATTTGAGAGATTTTGTTTAGTGACTACTAGTCTACTGGTAGTGTATATTTTTATTTTATTCTAATGATTTTCTCATCTCGTTTTGACCCACTCGAACATACTTAACTGTTACCAGAAAGGACTATGAATACTTTCGTCTTTGCGAGGAGGGTGCTTTGCTCTGACAAGCAGTTTGAAAGGACATAACTTGGAGTTATTTATTTATTTTACTGCTCAGTGCTCGCCTTTCATTTTTCAAGATACTCAACTCTTTGATCTATGATGCTACTAGGTTGAGCAACATTTGACCAGCGAGAGACTTTATGGACTATTATTTGCTTTATGGACTATTATTTCAAGTAAATAGTAGTAAACCTTCTCTCGTGGTGTCCTTATTTTGACTTTATTTGCGAGCATTTGTATTAGAGATACATAATGTGTCATTTGTATTGGCATCTTTGATATGGTCCTTTGTTGTTTCACATATGACGAGCAAATGGTCTTCTATTTGTAAAACTTAAAACAAGAAATTCCATATAGACTTTTAAACATCACAAGCATGGACATCAACGATGCAGGGTAGATAAGATTTAAACTTTTCAGACTTTGTCTATATACTCTACATTATTTAATGAGTGTAATAAATGCTACTGTAAATGTAACATACGATTATACCATTACTTGCAAGACAATATTCTTTTTAGCTGATCATCATTAAATGATTCGGCGTCTTTGCCCTTTATTTTATTTTATTCATCATAATATAAATAAAATAAAATAATAAGTAACATGATTTGTTCCCTCTAAGACTTACAATACTTAATAAGAGGGTGTGATGTGGCTTTGAAACATGCGAACATATATGCGGATAAAATTCTCAAAATTAATTATGGGTAATTTTTTTTTGAGTGAGCTATTCTAACAATGAACTATTACATATGTTCTTTCGCATTTTATCACTGGGCATCTGAAGAAATTATCGCACGTGTGATTTTTTTATCAACTAAATCAACTAGCATATATATGAAATGCTTAATAAAACATAAATAAAGACTTGTGAAATGAACATATTCAATAACTAATAAAGCAAGGCAATTTACTTAGCTAATCAAGAACAAGATATGTCTGAACATGGTTCCTGAATAATTCTATTTTCTTTTGCTTCAGCATCTATATCCTATAAATGAGTAGAGTTTCCTTTAAGGTGTATTTGAGGGTGAATCCTCCACCTCCACTTTCTTTTCTAGAGGGTTAGTCGGCCACCACTTTTTTTATCAGCGCCACCTCTGGCGCAACTGCTCTCTCGCAGGAATCATCACTGGTTCAACTATTTGTTGTGGCACCTCTTTCCACGACGGATCCACCTTTACTGTTGCTGGTGCTGCAATGGCTGCCCCTCTACTACTGTCAACGGAGCAACTTCTACGACACTAGTATGTCCTCCTCGAGGAGTAGGTGCTCTATCTCTGATCACTACCACCTACTCTTGGGTGGTCTGGTCACTTTGAACTCCATTTCTAGTTAGAGTGTCTTCAAAGACCAGCGGCTTAGAAACATTATAACCTTCTTTGTCCATGAAAGTGAGGATAACTCCTCAGTATTGTCACCAAATGTAGGAGGGTAGTGTAACTGGGGTATGGTAAGATACTGAAACGGGTGAGGCGTGACCCACTTCAATGAACTCTGCCTCCAAGGTCTTCAAGAGTTTCAGAAGAAGCACCTGGTAAAACCTTCCCTTTCTGGTAAAAATGGTGGCAAAGCTAGAACCACCTCCAGCAAGAAGATGAACTTCACAAGCAATAGTAGCAACTTTGATTACTGAATCTCCTGAGAATGATGGCTCTCAGAGTGGGAGTTAAGAAATAAGCACTCAGCACTTAGAGAGAGAGCAAGGAGAGAATACTAGGGGGTCTGGTGTGATTTTGACAAAGTAACGACTTAACTTGAGTATCTGATATCTTATGACCTTGCCCAGGGGTCCTATTTATACTTAGGCACTAGGGTTGAGTTGGCACTTTGGGTGCCAAAAATGAGAGGGAAAGTTAAAGGGACAAGGTCTCCAATGTACCTTTTGTCCCCTCTGATAGACGACACCTAGCGAAAGTCAAAAAGTAAATGTGTTTATGCTATATGAAAAAATATTTGATTTGGTAAATAATATTTCAAATAGTAACTTATTGTACAAACTTTGTAAACTTGAGAGGGGCTTTGAGGACCCCCTTCTCTAAAATCATTAAACTTGAGGTGGGCCTTGAGGAATCCCTTCTCTAAAATAATTTTTACTTGAGGGGGCCTTTAGGACCCTCTTTTCTAAAATATTTGTATAAAAAGTTCATTTCTTGTGAGAAACCTCTTGCTTCCTCACTTCAGTTATGACTGGGTGTGAATTTTGTAAGGACTTTGAGTAACGCCTGGGGTCTTTCCACTAATGTTATCTCAATCTTAAAGTTCTAAGTGATTGAGCTTGCTCAACAAGCTGCAACCAAGCCAAAACTCCCAAGAGATCTTAACTGGCTTATTTGAGCCCTGCCTGCTCAACTAGGCTACCTGGACAAGAAAGTAAATATTAGTATATTTGTTCCATAAAAAAAATAACTTTTTCTTGATGAGTGGTTGTTCATGTTAGACCCCCTTATCTTAGCCTATTTTGTTCCTTGGGTCACTTCTTGGACCCTCTTGCTGCAAAACAAATACTATATGAACATTTTCTAGAGGAGTCCCTTATTATGGACTTCCTCACTATATTTTACTTTTTAGCTGATCTTGGTGGAGGGGTCCCTCACTTGTGGACTCCCTCACCCAGGTATCAATTTAACTGGTTTTGGGAAAGGGCCTTACCTCACTCTAATTATATCATTTTGGGAATTCAAAGGAGATGGAGGAGGGGTCCCTCGCCCAAAATATCTTTTGAACTGGAAAGGAGGTGGGGGAGGGGTCCCTTACCCAAAACATCTCTGGAACTGGAAGGAGGAGGTGGGGGAGGGGTCCCTCACCCAAAACATCTTTTGAACTGGAAGGAGGTGGGGGATGGTTCCCTCGCCCATAACATCTTTTGAACTGGAAGGAGGCGGGGGAGGGGTCCCTCGTCCAAAACATCTTTTGAACTGGAAGGAGGTGAGGGAGGGGTCCCTCGCCCATAACATCTTTTGAACTGGAAGGAGGTATTGGAGGGGTTCCTTCTCAGAATATATTTGAAATTGGAAGGAAGTGCTAGAGGGATTCCTTTTCAAAATATCTTTGAAATTGGAAGGAGGTGATGGAGGGGTTCCTTCTTAAGATATATTTGAAATTGGAAGGAGGTTAGGGGGGGGTCCCTCACCCCAAAATTCACATTACTTGTAAGTAGGTCAGGTGGGGGGGGGGGGGTTCCTTGCCCTAAAATTCACACTACTTGGGAGCTGGTCAGGAGGAGGGGGGTCCCTCAACCCAAAAATTTTCATTACTTGGCATTTAGCAGGAGGGGGGTCCCTCTCCCCAAAATTAATATTACTTGGAATTTGGCAGGAGATAAGGGGCCTCTCCTAAAATTCACATTACTTGGAATTTGGTATCGTCCAATATTGTGATAAAACTACAATACCCCTTTACAATGGCACACATCAACTCTTAACTGGTGGTTAACTAGCTGCTGGAGGATCTATGAAGAAAGGAAGGAGTCCATGGTGAAGTACATGACCATAGTACGACAGTGGTTGGAAAAATTCATAGAAGTAAAGGTTATGAGGATACCCAGGTGGGAAAATGCCCGAGTAGATGCCTTAGACAGATCGACCTCCGCCACCAGGACTGATTTGAGGCAAACAATCCCATTAAAATAACGACCCATAGAAGCACGGACGAGGAGATCTTAAAGGTGATGGAAGTGAGCCTAGGACCATCATGGATAGGTACTATACGAGCATACATTGAGGCTAGCGAACTCCCCTCTGGTCTGGAGGAAGTAAGAAAGTTGCATTATAAATCTGCTCCAATGTAATAGAGGTCGGAGTGTTGTACATGGGGGATATATCATCTCACTGTTGAGGTGTGTCCATCCCAAAGAAGTCAACAAGCTAATTAAGGAAGTGCATGAAGGATGTTGCGGAGCATATTTCGCTGGAAGATCACTGGTTAAGCGCATCGTAACCTAAGGCTATTACTGGCCAATGATGAAGGCAGACTATGCTAATTATGTGAAGAAATGTGGCAAGTGTTATAAATACCCTAAAATCCATCTCACACCAAGAGAGTCGCTGACACTGATCACATCGCCTTGGCCGTTCGCGATATGGGGAATTGATTTGGTCTGACCGTTGTCGAGAATGAAGGGGCGATTTAAATACTTGATAGTGGCAATGAACTACTTCACGAAATGGGTAGAGGCCGAGCCGTTGGAGAATATGCCCTATAAAAGGGTCTTTCAATTTATTTGGAAGAATATAATCTACCGCTAGATATTCCTTATGCATTAATCACAAATCATGGTATGTAGTTCGACAATCAAGACTTCGATGACTACTACATCTGATCTAACATTCGAAAGCTGCACTCTGCCCCGGGACATTCGCAGTGCAATGACCAAACTAAAGTTACCTAATAAAATTCTTATGGATGGAATCAAGAAAAGAATTGATGATGTAAAGGGAAATTGGATCAACAAGCTACACACGTACTTTGGGCTTACATAACCACTCTACGAATGGAAATAGGAGATGCGAGTACATGCTCGCATTTGGCACGAAAGTTATGGTCCCCACTGAGATAGGGGTCCCCATCCATCAGGTTCTTAACTTTAATTCCTCCCAAAGTGACCTAATGAGGAGGTTAGACCTCGATCTAGTTAAACAGCTCAAGGAAAATGCGACACTGTGTGTGGCCACAGAGGACTTTCAGCTACTACAACCAACGTGTACATCCGAGAAATTTGAAGGAGGGAGACTATGTCCTAAAGAAGGTGATTCAGAAGAACAATAAACTCAATCCCAAATGGCACGGATCGTATTGAGTGATAAGTGCGATAAGGCCTGGAACTTATCGCATCGAAGCCCTGAAGGGCGAGCAGTTCAAGAACCCGTGGAATTCTGAGCATCTCAAAAAGTATTGTCAGTAAAATTATCAATTTTAGCCATGTATTCAGTAAATTTATATTAATAAAATTATGTTTCAGTCTTTATGATTTTCTTTCATTTTTCTTTTTTGGGAATGAGATATGTGCACACATACCAGGCATTGATCATAATGAAAACTATACAAACTTGTTGTATGACCTCATAGGTCACGGACATAATCTCTATGACTTCGTTGAATAAACAAGTCACGAACATGACGAGCATAATTTGTATGACTTAGTTGAAAAAACAAGTCACGAACAAGAATTGCATGGTCCCGTTAAATAAAACAGACCACAAACTAAAAATTAGCTCCATGTACAATCTTATCCTTACAAGGTTATGAACAAGGAGCTCAGCCTAACCTCTATGCGACATAATGGGTCGCGAACAAAAATGATAAGTCACTTTTGTACTTAAGTAAATAAAAGTTAGCACATTAAAGGTTTTTCTTACAACAACACAAAGGAAAGAAAAACGGTCATTGCACAAAAATCACCATTCATAATGCTCCCTATATGTAAAGATAGGAATTATACCAGGCAGTTTAAACAAATTACATCACCAAAATTTAGTACACTTTACCAAAAAAGAAAGACATCAAGTATGTAGCTTCACAAAAGACATCAAGTTGCAAGAGCGTCCTTATCACTGGGGGCGAGGACATTTTGAGCTAGTAAAGGGTTATTTATAGGAGCATCATCCAAAGGGACATCATCACCATCTTCCCCCTCCAGGATGTCACTTGCTCACTTCCTCAGCAACGTCAGGGTAATGGGTCATGACCCTCTTCTTCAGCCCTTCATAACCATCCATGAAAAATTCCTTGTAGTTTACATTATATTCGGTTGAGGATTTGTACTTTTGGACGCCTACCTCTTCAATAGATGTCAGGGCATCACGGGCACTCCGCAACTCAACCAACATGACCACCTTATCATGCCCCACCTTTTTGAGGCCATCCTGAGAAGAAATAAGGGTTTCATTCAGACTCTTGATAGTATCATCATCAGTAATGTCCGTGTCCTCAAGCTGTGTGATCTCATTCTTTGTCGAGCTCAACTCAGTTGTCATAGTCACCAGTTGGTTATCCCTTTTTTCTAGCACGTTGAAAATCTTCTTCAAATCGCCCGATACCTGCTCTAAGTCAACTTTTAGCTTCTTTTTCTCTTCAGATAATTCCTCAAAAGCATAATGGTTGACCATCGCCTTTTCCCTCAAAGTTGTACATGTAATGGTAGCCTGAAAATGAGAAAAAGACAAGTCACAATAAGCGGAATGCAACATAAAATGCAGAACTACTGAACAAAAGAAGAACCTACCATTGAAGGTCTGTGATGGGTCAACCTCTATAAGGAGTTAGGGTCATAAACTTTCACAAATTAAAAATCCTTACTGTGGCTATGGTAGCCGAGCAGATTAGTAGCATTATTGGCATGATAGAAAATAGAGTCTAGATCGGCCCTCACCTCCACAGGTGTGATCTTGTGAGTAGGATCAAACTTAAACTCTGCTACCTCTCCATACATAGAGGTATTACCCTAACCCCCAACAACTTACGAGGATGAGCCTAACTTCTTCCACATAGGGGATCTTATGGACGTTCTGGGCAGATGATGGATCCAACGGTCATTTTCCCTAACTTTGGTAACTTTATATGCATGGGGACCTTCCATTTTAACTTGGATGTGGCGGCTATAACTTTATCCTCCTTAAGCCGAACAACTTGCTCGGCCCTTTCCTCTTGGTGGACCTATTTCTTTTGCTCGAGCTCTACTTGGATCTTACCTACTTCCATCTTTTTCTTTCTAACCAACTCCACAGCCTTGTGATCTATGCAATGAGTGGCCATCCTAAAAGTTTCCTCAGAAAGGTGATCCACAGTAGCTAAGGAGAAAAAACAAACAAGTAAGATAACCAAACAGAGAGTGATGGTAGAACAGAAAAGAAAGGCATATGATACTTGTCTCAAGGCCTGCTCCCTCTTCCTCTATTACCCGCTCGACTGCGTCAATATGAGCCTCGTACAACATGCACCCCTCTAAAGGAACCTGAACTTCTAATGGATGATGATCAACTAAAAAGGTGTGATAGCCAGTCGCAATGAACTTCTCTACCAAGAACAACTCTTCAAACTTCAGGGGCTTCCTCTCACAATAGGTATCAATCAGATCCATTAGGGGCACAGCTAGTCTGGGGTCTTTCTTCACTGAAAAATTCAAATACAAGGCATCAAAACAGTAAAAGAGGAAAGATAAATAAGTAGATAAAAAATAGAAAGGGAACCTGAACCTATCCTGTTTGGTCTATTACATTCTCTGGGAATACTACATGACTTATCTTGCTCATGATGCCTAAATTACCAATCCCCCTTTGAAAATACAAATTGACCTTTCTAGCTATGATTACTCGTCTGAACAGTAGTCACCATCCTATATTAAGATTTTTGAGGAGAAAAATTATAGTATCCGGGAGCTTTGGCAATAATATTTAGCCCATGGACATATCTAAAAATGTCCCCAGTAAGATCAAATCCTACCCAATGTTTCCAAAACATCATTGCTCCTAACATGGTTCGATACGCATTAGGAGATAACTGGGTTAGCATGACCCCATAACCTCTCAATATGGAACGTATCATAGGATGCAGGGGTAACCTAAGCCCTACCTACAAAGCCCAGATGGGTAAACAAACCTCATATGCATCGTTCACATCATATACTATCTCCTTATGACGGGGGACCCCCATTCTTATAGTAGTTGGAAGGCTATATTTCTCTCTCCAATGATCCCTCTCGTCCTTAGTTATGATACTAATATACCACTAAGCATCAGTTTGGGCTGGATCATCGGAATCAGAAAACCTGAAAGATCCCTCTCCCTCCTCCTCTACCTCGTCGGGCATAAATTCATCCACATGGGAGGTAGATGGAAAAGGACCCACACTTTCAGGTCTCACATCCATAACTCTGTCTTAACCTACATCATCAAAAATGGATTCTAAATTTATGAGAAACATGGAGATAGTGTTTACTGGATCAATGCTTGGAGAAGGGGGTGGAACAACCTACTTTAGAATCGTCTAAAGTCAGAGACTTAACAAAAGGCTCATCTAGAATAGGAGCATAACCACTACTAGATGGAGTATGGGGTGTGTATTTAGGGTGTCCCGGTTTGTCCTCCAGTCTAACTACCTTCATAGGCCGGGGAAACCTTATTGTAGTAATTATAGGATGCTTAGACTCAAGCTCGTGCACAAAGTCATAAATACGTTGAACGCGGGGAGGGAAACTCATAAAGGTGGAGAAAACACAATAGTGGGATTAGGATACTAAATGAAAAACCTATTGTGCAACAAATTAAAACCCCAAATCCTAAGGTTACCCAAGTCCTAGGCCAACCAAATCAATGGCCGCCTAAATCAACAGACCCCATCTAAGAATTTCAACAACAAATCACGCACCAACCAGAAAAAGGACAAAACTAAAATCAAGGGGAAACAGTAAACCCTAAAAAAGATGAGGAAGGTCATACCTAGAAGATAAAACGAAAGATAAATATTTTAAGAAGAAAAACAACACCGAAAAAATTCCCTTAATACGTAGACTGGAAGAAAACTTTTACCGCTGATGATCGCCTCCTCAAAAACTCAAGAACGACATTTTCTCTCTATAAACTTTGGAAGTGTTTGAAGTTGTGGTTTGAGTTGGTATGAATGATGGGTATTTATAGTTTTGAAAAGTTGGCTGAAAAATCATTGCATTGGAAGAGGTAATTCCTGCAACACTAAACTAGCGGTATGAAGAACTTTCCCACGCGCCTCACAGGAATCATTATAGGAAGACGGTTCAACTGCCTGCCACATGTCCTTATTGCTTCCAAAAAAGTACAAAGTCAATCTGCTTGGCCCATGCCGACTGAAAATGAGCCAACCATCATACTTTAAATACGAGAAAAAAAACACTTCATCCACTCGCTCCGCATCAACCACCGAGCTCATACACAAAGTCTTATGGGATTTCTATTATACCCTTGTGAATCCATCCAACGTGGAGCCTAAATGATGCTAGGAAGGGACCCACAGTTGTTCAATATGTGCTCGGCATCACTTTTCACATGAGGTCGGCTCAGTTACCAGCGAGTTCGTCCAGCCTCAAGGTATAGTTGTCCTCCTCTAGTATAATCACTTTCTCAAACCGTGTGGCCGTGTTATCACATATACCTAATGAACTTCTCATTAGTCACGTGTAAATGAGGGAAACATGGTTGTTACTCGTGCGCATCTCAAAATGCCCATGTGGTATCTAAGGCATATCAATTTGTTAACAATCAATTAACACATTTATATTAGTGTAACTGCCTGACATATAAAGGCAGTCCACATATCTCCTAAATATTCTCAACTAAATCACCTATAAATATGGGGCAAACCCACATGTATAAGGGGGGCTCAATCATTTTCTGTAATCATAGCAATCCTGATTGTATACCCGATAACTATAGAAGAAGAATTAGAGCACCCGTGGATGTAGATTTCCTTCTTGGGCTGAACCATGCAAATTCTGTCTTGTTCTCATTATCTCTCATCCCCATTCTATTTGTCATTCATTCTTTGAGTTATTTTTTATTTATTTTCTATCACCATTTTTGGACGATAACAATGCTTATTGAAGAATAATATATATCATTTCTTATGCTTCATCAAAACATATTTGCACATAGTTATTGAGAAATATAAATTATGCTATGAAATTATTATATTAGTGGGATATTTCCTCTCAACATAATATTTCATTGCATCTCAAAACATTTACAAGTGTTATTTAAAGATTTTAGAAAAACATGAACATAATTCATCCTTCGGGAATTACTTACAATACACTAACAGCCTATGTACGCGATGAACAACACCATCTGAGATACAACTATTGGGGTTTGATATAAGGATTCATCGCATGATATCTCTATACGCTATTACATAAATCTAAATATGAGTTAGAGGGAGCATGATGAACCATCATCTAAATATTATTTGACATTTCATAAAATAAAAAACTTTTAAATGTTATTTTATGTCCATTTCATAAATTATGAATCATTTATGAAATGTTTTGAGTATGTTTTCACAACTCATGATTCACATTGAGATTGTATAAACCCTCAAAATTAATATGGCGTGTTCTTAAATAACATTAAATTTTGCGTGATACACCTACTAGTATGGGTTTTCATGATTCATCGCACATATAACCTAGCACTTGAGTTTATTTTATTATATAAAATAAAATAAAATAAAATAGAATAAAATAAAATAGAATAAAATAAAATAAAATAAAGGGGGCATAATGAGAATTGCACTTGGATATTTTCTTATTTTTATTAACCATTTGCAATATTATATTATTATTTCAGAAAAGCTATATTATTTTGCGGAGGCCTCTTAGTGAGTCAGACATAGAGTCACACACACTGCCATTTTATCACAGACATATCTTTACAAATCGCAAGATAACATACTACAATAACAACTATAACGCTGAAAAATCATGGCAAGACAGGGCACAAAAATGTACCATGCGTATATGTTTTATTTCATTTATCTCACGATAAATAAAATAAAATGGGGCAAACTTGGTACCATTGTATTACGTGGCCATTACTAGAGCTTCTTCATTTTTTGTTCTTAATAATTTCAGATTAATCAACTAGTTGTCACTCAGAAATTGACAACACAAATCATAACCATCCTTCAGATATAGCATCATGTACTCAAAACCTTATTAATATTGTGATAAGTCATTATATTACAAAACCTTACCAAAATTGGTAATCTGCCAAGTATATTCTATTTTAAAATCTCGTCCTAATTTGGACGAGTCACTATCATGTGCTTGCCTTAAAAATCTCTTCGTGATTTGGACGAGTCACTAGAATGTGTATACATAAAAATCACATCATGATTTGGTCAAGTCACTAGAATTTATATGCACTAAAAATCTCGTCGTGATTGGGACGAGTCACCAGCATGCGCATGCACTAAAAATCTCATTGTGATCTGGACGAGTCACCAGCATGTGTATGCCCTAAAAATCTTGTCATGATTTGGATGAGTCACTAGTATGTCTATGCATAAAAATCTCATCATGATATGGACGAGTCACTACCATGTCTATGCACTAAAAATCTCATCGTGACTTGGATGAGTCATTAGTATGTGTATGCACTAAAAATCTCATCGTGATTTAGACGAGTCACTGGCACGTGTTTGCACTAAAAATCTCATTGTGATTTGGATGAGTCAGTAGCATGTTTATTCACTAAAAATATCATCGTGATTTGGATGAGTCACTAGCATGTATATGCATTAAAAATCTCATTGGATTTAGACGAGTCACTAGCATGTTTGTCGTGATTTGATGAGTCACTAGCATGTGTATTCACTAAAAAATACTCTCTCTCTCTCTAAGCCGCCACTTCATCCATAAACCCTACCCGGGGTTTGCATGGAAAACACAAATATCATTCACGTTGATCCCAAGACACCTAATATTAGGAATACATGGACTAGATCCATTTCTTCAATAATAGATTGTAACAACCCAAGACTTTCGAGGTTCAGCAGGGCCGAATCGATTCGGCCCCCTAGCCGAATCGATTCGGAAATATGCGGGTGCCCAGGTCTGAGTGACCGAATCGATTCGAACTCCAGCCGAATTGATTCGGCCTGAGACAGAGTCCCAGGTCTGATGACCCGAATCGATTCGCCTCCCTGTCCGAATCGATTCGCTGGGCCGAATCGATTCGGAATAAGCCCGAATCGATTCGGAAACAGGGCTTTTGGAGGGATTGTTTTCTAAAGAGAATTTCATCCCGTTTTGTTCGAGGTTATCGATTGGGGTTCTCTATAGGAGATATTTGGACCATGTTTTGGAGACTTTTAGCGAGTTTCCCCTAAAAGAAGTTTTGGAGTCATATTGACTAAATTTGAGGAATACCAATTAGAGACTTTGGTATTTTCCTAAGTGGGGGAGCCCACTTTTATTTGAGGTTTGTTTGATGATGATAACAACTTCACGACTTGTAGATGAGGTTGACTTAGAGGTGCCGGATCTTAGGATCCAATCCCATTTGGGATGACTTTAATGGTTCATAAAATAAATTGAACCTTATAATGGACGGAGAATTATGAATTCTAATTGATGCGCGTATGGATATAGAAATATCCTTATTAATGATTGACTTGGGAGATATCTCATATAATGAGAAATGATAATTGAGGTGCATTAGGATATAGAATATCCTTAACTTAATAGAATTGAAAGACAATTCGTATTAGAAGCGACATGAGAGCTTCAAGCGAGAATTAGTAGTGCACATACTAAGCGGGATTAATGTGTGAGGAGGAGCGTTAGTATATCTTGAGAGAAATATACTAAACAAATGATGTTAATCAAATTTCGCCTAAGAGCGTATAATGAAAATGTATATGATGTTGCAGGTATACCTTATATATAAGGGTATATCTTTATTATGTGGGATGTATGTATACCCTATATAATGGTGTATATACATGTTAAGCATACCCCCTCCTTGCTATCATTGGGAAGTTTCGTGCGTAGAGGGTGAGCATTCTGACTAGAAAAGCAGAATGTGGATATTCCCCAAGTCATAGTCGTCCTTTGTGGTCAGCAAATGACATTTTAATACATATATTTATTTATTTTGGGGGTGAGAGGTCGGGGTTATGTGACGCTCTCACTTGCCGGTTAGGAACTATGACCGCTTCCCGACGTTGTGTGCGTGAGTTGATCACGAGGTGGGTGTCGTTGAACTCCACCAGGTGGCCCCAGTTTGCTACGTATATGGGCTGCTGGAAGATGATAGCATGTGAGCCTGCGTCCTTCGAGTTATATCTCGGTTGGATGGTTATTATTGCTTGTGCTTGTACTTTGGGTGTCAAGGGCATAATGGACCTCAATGACCCACATTGCCAGGATTAGTGTATCGGGGGGGGGGGGGGGGGGGGGGTTCCTTGTTTGGATTTCGCTTCGGCGAGACGTCCCACGCACGAACCGCAGTGTAATGTTGGAACTTGGGGATAAGTTTAGTCCTTAATGCTCATAATTAATTATATATATATATAAATCACCTATCCCGACAATCGACAGTGTCAGGAGTAGTGTAACAGAGGGGTTCCTTGTTTAGATTTCGCTTCGGCGAGACGTCCCACGCATGAAACGCCGTGTACTGTTGAGAATTGGGAATATTAATTAATTAAAATTGGATAATCATTTGGGTTACATGCATCTTGCGTTGAGGGCATAATGAGCCCCGAGGATCGATACGGTCAGGAGTAGTGTAACGGGGGGGTTCCTTGTTTGGATTTCGCTTCGGCGAGACGTCCCACGCATGAAAATGCAGTACCGTGTTGAGAATCGGGAGGAGTTTAGTCCTTAACTCTTGATGCTAATAACTCATCTATAATAATTATATATATGGTTTCATGCCTTATGGGCATCACTAGAATATAAATTCTAGTAATTGAGATTGATGGTGTATGTTGATGATGTGGACATGATTGGATCATGTAACTTTATATGTTCAACAAATGAACATTATAAAGATAACAATAACAATTACATTAAAGATAATGTATAACTTAAAGAATATAGTGATAAGTGTAGAATTGCGAGATAGGTTAGATGGTTTCAGTTAAATACTTTATTTGGGTTTAAGTTAGAATCCTTTTACCTAATTAGAATCGAACATCCTTTTGGAGACACGTGCATACGCTTAGTGCGCGCTTTAGATGAGAGGTGAGTCGAATTTTTGATGGAGTGTTCGATTCCAACTAAATCATGTAATAATGCATTTATAATTATTATACATTTTAATACACTTTCTATAAACTGTTTTTCAAACTCGGGTTCTGACCCGTTTATATTTTCCTCCTCCATGTATATATATTGTATTACTTCAGGTGTTCCTCCGCAAGGACGCCTTTGATATTCCTCCATTCAGGAGTTATGGAGCTGTGGCAGTAGCGGACTGTTGCGGCACGTTGCTTTAGTCGATTTCTCTCTTTGTATATCTAGATCACGATTCAGTTGTATTGAGTTAGTATTCAAGTGTTGTAGATTAACACTTTCATATTTTATCTATCAGATTATTGTACTGTCTGTTACCCGACAGCATATTCGGGTATTTTATTGTTGAGATTTTGTTGTACTATGTAGGATACTCTTTTATTATTGGGGCATGCATATTTCCCATCATAGTTAGATGTATATTCTTGATTGTGTGCATTATTGGTTTTGTTGTTGTTGTTAAAAATAAAAGTTTTAAATTTTTGGCAATTCGTACTAAATGATTGTGGGTAGTTAGCCTTATATTATAGTGTTTAGTTGTTGATGTTGAGACTGTACCATCTGAGATACCTGATTTATGTAGTATAGGGCTGGCCACCCGTTATTATTTGGAGCGGGTTGTCACAGGTGGTATCAGAGCATTAGGTTCTAGTGTCTTTAGGATCTGTGTGCGTTACTACGATCTTCCGTAAGCGTTCTTGATGTAGAGCCTTATTGTTAGGACGATTATATTCATACGTTCGTATCTTTCTGTGATTCGAAAATATTTGAAAGGCGTTCTGATACAATTTTTCTTGCTTCAGATGCCACCGAAGGGAGGTCGTTCAGTCATGGCAAACAGAGGACAAACCCAATTTCTTCAAAGGAACATGACTGCGGATGATTTTGCCAATATTGTGGCACAAGCGGTAACTGCTGCCGTTTCTACGATGGCTCAGCAATCTGCCGCTCGAGCAACCCCACCCCATTTAGGATTGTCTTTATGGGAGAGAGTGAAAGAAGATTTTAGTAAGGGGCATCCTCCCGAGTTTCCAGGGGGAGTTGATGCGATGGCTGCAAGTTAATGGAAGAATAGTATGCAGAGGCATCTTCGTATGGTTGAGTGTAGTGAGGTGCAGAAATAATTTTTAGTCACCTTTAGATTATCGGGTACAGCTCTTCAATGGTGGGAGTCTATCACCACATCTGAACAGAGAGATACTCTACCTATAAAAGAATTTTGGGAACTTTTTGATCGAAGGTATTTGCTTTCCCCTACTCAGGATATGGGGATTATTTTTCAAGGAGATAGAACGGTGGCGGAGTACGAAGAAGATTTTTCTCTATGGGCGAGATTAGTACCTAATGAGGTAAATACGGAAGAGAAACGTATATCGAAGTTTGTTCGAGGTTTAGATTGGAAAATCCAACTACATTTGTTAGAGAGTCCTAAGTTAATGACTTTCGTCGAGGTTGTGAATGCCGCACTATTAAAGTGTCATGAATATCGTTTTTGTTCTCAAAAGAGTAAGAACTTTGGAGATTCGAGTTCATCAAGTAAGTTTGGCAAAGAGAGTGCCAGTAATGCGAGTGAGCAGAAAGGGTTTATGGGTAAGTGTTTCTTTTGTAAAGATATAGGTCATAAAAAGAGAGATTGTCCTAAAAGAGGTAAAGGACCACAGTTTGATGAGATTTTGGAAGTGCAACCCCTACAGCAGATTCGAGGTCGCTTTAGACCGGGGGACTATGTTTGGGAGCCCGTTGATGAGGATAGGCAATCGGATTAGAGATGAATGATGTAAGTTAATTTTCCTTTATAAATGGGATAATTAATATGTAAAGTTTTGGATATATCGTATGGGAGATATATATGAATCGGGTAGTGCTTTAGCCCTTTTTGTTTATGTATGGTATGTAGTGACCCTAAAGGGGAAACTTGGAGCAAAATAGGCTCTTAATCTATGATTTTGTAAAAGGATTGATGATTTTGCAAGGTGCTCATAAAGAGCTTTAAACCTTGTAGTTAATGTAAGAATGGTTATGGTGATAAGTAGTAATGATAAAAGCTACTTCTTTTTTTTATATATAGTCATGATAGACTATTATGAATGTTGAATTCCAGATATGGATTTGCCTTATAAAAAGGCTATGTATTGATATGATGTGAGATGTTGTTTATGCTTGAAAATTGAGATTGTGGTATGATGGGACACAGGTAAAATATTAGCTCACGAGTATGATAATATTTCTGAGCTATATGTTATATATAGATGATGATCTATAAAGACCTTGTGTTGGACATAAGGCATTTTATATTATATCATAATATATATAAACCGTTTTCAAAATAAACTTTTTTCAAAATAACACTTTTAACGGCCCTCGGGCCTTTTCAAACTAAAATTTTTCACTAAAATATTTTCAAACTCTAGTCCGAATTTAACAAACTCTCAATCCCCGATGTCGCCGCATAGTAGTGTATTGGGAGGGTTCCTTATTTGGATTTCGCTGTTGCGAGACGTCCCCCGCACGAAAGTGGCGATTGCCAGGAATTGAGAGGAGTTATTTCTTTGGACCATTCAAATTTTTGTTCTATTAAAATTTTAGTCTTACTTATTATTGGAATTGTGGAACTTTCGAGGCAAATAAAGCCTCATTATGATTGTTGTGAGCATAAAGCTCAAATTTAAAGGGTGTATGGGCGCCCTTGTTGTGGAAATTGGTTTTATTTAATGCATAATTAACTTAAAATAAAATAAATTAAATAAATTCGTCGTGGGAGGTTAGATGTTTGGAGATAGGATTAGTGATGATGGGTAAATTAGAAATAGTTGTGCTTTGGGAGAATTAGGATTAGCTAAATTTCGAGGACGAAATTCTTGTAAGTGGGGAAGTTTGTAACAACCCAAGACTTTCGGAACAGTAATTATTTTATTCTGGGAGAAATAAATGATATTTTGATTGGAGAATAATTAAAATTGGCAATTGAGGTCAAAATTTAGAGTCATTAGAAAGTGTCTCAAATGGAAATTCTGAGGGTGCCATCATGTCCGGTAGGGTCGAGAAAGTCGAAATGATTGTACTTGGGGTCTATTTGGGTTCCGAAATAAATTAGGACCGTTTGGCTCGAATTAAAGTTACCGGGTCATTTAAAGTGTGTATTAGCATTTAAAGATGTGTATCGTGGGTTTTAGGCTTAAAAAGCCTACGAGAGATTTATTCTCCAAAGAGAGAAAGAGAAATAGAGAAAGAGAGAAAGAAGAAGAAAAAGAAGAAGAAAAGGAAGGAGAAAAGAGGGAGAAAGAGGATTTTTCGACGGATTCAGACCCTACGAACCCGAGGCAAGTGATTAAACTTGCTAAATAATTGTTGTGTACATTTATTGCATGATTTGTGGATTGATATTTTGGGTTTTAGGTTAAATTTGTCAAAACCTAATTTTTGGGAAAAACCTTAGATTTGTGGTACATAAATGGATTTAAGGTTAGAAATTAGTTTTTACGTATTCTAGGATGAATATTGTTGTTGTATTTGTGATTGGGTTGAAGAGAAATGGAGAGAAAACCATAAAAATGATTTTTGGGTATTTTGGCTTACTTAAAAAGTAGCCATTTTCGAGGTTCAGTAGGGCCGAATCGATTCGGCCCCCTAGCCGAATCGATTCGGAAATATGCAGGTGCCCAGGTCTGAGTGACCGAATCGATTCGAACTCCAGCCGAATCGATTCGGCCTGAGACAGAGTCCCAGGTCTGATGACCCGAATCGATTCGCCTTCCTGGCCGAATCGATTCGCTGGGCCGAATCGATTCGGAATAAGCCCGAATCGATTCGGAAACAGGGCTTTTGGAGGGATTGTTTTCTAAAGAAAATTTCATCCCGTTTTGTTCGAGGTTATCGATTGGGGTTCTCTATAGGAGATATTTGGACCATGTTTTGGAGACTTTTAGCGAGTTTCCCCTAAAAGAAGTTTTGGAGTCATATTGACTAAATTTGAGGAATACCGATTAGAGACTTTGGTATTTTCCTAAGTGGGGAAGCCCACTTTTATTTGAGGTTTGTTTGGTGATGATAACAACTTCACGACTTGTAGATGAGGTTGACTTAGAGGTTCCGGATCTTAGGTCCAATCCCATTTGGGATGACTTTAATGGTTCATAAAATAAATTGAACCTTATAATGGACGGAGAATTATGAATGCTAATTGATGCGCGTATGTATATTGAAATATCCTTATTAATGATTGACTTGGGAGATATCTCATATATTGAGAAATGATAATTGAGGTGCATTAGGATATAGAATATCCTTAACTTAATAGAATTGAAAGACAATTCGTATTAGAAGCGACATGAGAGCTTCAAGCGAGAATTAGTATTGCACATACTAAGCGGGATTAATGTGTGAGGAGGAGCGTTAGTATATCTTGAGAGAAATATACTAAACAAATGATGTTAATCAAATTTCGCCTAAGAGCGTATAATGAAAATGTATATGATGTTGCAGGTATACCTTATATATAAGGGTATATCTTTATTATGTGGGATGTATGTATACCCTATATAATGGTGTATATACATGTTAAGCATACCCCCTCCTTGCTATCATTGGGAAGTTTCGTGCGTAGAGGGTGAGCATTCTGACTAGAAAAGCAGAATGTGGATATTCCCCAGGTCATAGTCGTCCTTTGTGGTCAGTAAATGACATTTTAATACATATATTTATTTATTTTGGGGGTGAGAGGTCGGGGGTATGTGACGCTCTCACTTGCCGGTTAGGAACTATGACCGCTTCCTGGACGTTGTGTGCGTGAGTTGATCATGAGGTGGGTGTCGTTGAACCCCACCAGGTGGCCCCAGTTTGCTACGTATATGGGCTGCTGGAAGATGATAGCATGTGAGCCTGCGTCCTTCGAGTTATATCTCGGTTGGATGGTTATTATTGCTTGTGCTTGTACTTTGGGTGTCAAGGGCATAATGGACCTCAATGACCCACATTGCCAGGATTAGTGTATCGGGGGGGGGGGGGGGGGTTCCTTGTTTGGATTTCGCTTCGGCGAGACGTCCCACGCACGAACCGCAGTGTAATGTTGGAACTTGGGGATAAGTTTAGTCCTTAATGCTCATAATTAATTATATATATATATATAAATCACCTATCCCGACAATCGACAGTGTCAGGAGTAGTGTAACAGAGGGGTTCCTTGTTTAGATTTCGCTTCGGCGAGACGTCCCATGCATGAAACGCCGTGTACTGTTGAGAATTGGGAATATTAATTAATTAAAATTGGATAATCATTTGGGTTACATGCATCTTGCGTTGAGGGCATAACGAGCCCTGAGGATCGATACGGTCAGGAGTAGTGTAATGGGGGGCTTCCTTGTTTGGATTTCGCTTCGGCGAGACGTCCCACGCATGAAAACGCAGTACCGTGTTGAGAATCGGGAGGAGTTTAGTCCTTAACTCTTGATGCTAATAACTCATCTATAATAATTATATATATGGTTTCATGCCTTATGGGCATCACTAGAATATAAATTCTAGTAATTGAGATTGATGGTGTATGTTGATGATGTGGACATGATTGGATCATGTAACTTTATATGTTCAACAAATGAACATTATAAAGATAACTATAACAATTACATTAAAGATAATGTATAACTTAAAGAATATAGTGATAAGTGTAGAATTGCGAGATAGGTTAGATGGTTTCACTTAAATACTTTATTTGGGTTTAAGTTAGAATCCTTTTACCTAATTAGAATCGAACATCCTTTTGGAGACACGTGCATACGCTTAGTGCGCGCTTTAGATGAGAGGTGAGTCGAATTTTTGATGGAGTGTTCGATTCCAACTAAATCATGTGATAATGCATTTATAATTATTATGCATTTTAATACAATTGCTATAAACTGTTTTTCAAACTCGGGTTCTAACCCGTTTATATTTTCCTCCTCCATGTATATATATTGTATTACTTCAGGTGTTCCTCCGCAAGGACGCCTTTGATATTCTTCCATTCAGGAGTTATGGAGTTGTGGCAGTAGCGGACTGTTGCGGCACTTTGCTTTAGTCGATTTCTCTCTTTGTATATCTAGATTAGGATTCAGTTGTATTGAGTTAGTATTCAAGTGTTGTAGATTAACACTTTCATATTTTATCTATCAGATTATTGTACTGTCTGTTACCCGACAGCATATTCAGGTATTTTATTATTGAGATTTTGTTGTACTATGTAGGGTACTCTTTTATTATTGGGGCATGCATATTTCCCATCATAGTTAGATGTATATTGTTGGTTGTGTGCATTATTGGTTTTTTTGTTGTGGTTAAAAATAAAAGTTTTAAAATTTTGACAATTCGCACTAAATGATTGTGGGTAGTTAGCCTTATATTATAGTGTTTAGTTGTTGATGTTGAGACTGTACCATCTGAGATACCTGATTTATGTAGTATAGGGTTGGCCACCCATTATTATTTGGAGCGGGTTGTCACATAGATGAGTCATCTTTTGTTCAACATGACCTTGCCTTAAAACCTACAACGACTTTTAAATGGGAACCAATTGTCCTTTTCTCTCATGCAGACATTGAGCTACTTTCTAAGCCTTTTAAACATGCCCCTGTTAGAAAGTTTTCCCATAGCAGATCATCAATGGAAGAAATTAGAAAGGTTTTTCAAACCTTCTCCCTGAAAATATCCTTCAATGTTGGTCTAATAGATCATAAACACATTCTTATTCAATTTCTTTCTGAAGAGGATTATTCCAGAATGTGGATGCGAGATACTTGGTTTGTAGGTAGGTTTCCAATGAGAATCTTCAAGTCGTCACCTGATTTCAGGCCTGAAATAGAAAGTAGTATTACTCCCATATGGATTGATTTGACCAATCTTATTCATTTCTTCTCTAAATCATCTCTTTATTCTATAACTCAACTCATTGGTAAACCTCTAAAACTAGATGCATCAACAACAGAAGTTAACAGACCTAGTGTCACTCGTGTGTGTGTTAAAGTTGATCTCACCAAGAAGATATTAAAAATAGTTGGATTGGATGTGGTGATAAAGGGTTTTGGCGAGAAGTGTTACCTGAAAATTTGCCAAAGCATTATCAACACTGTTCCAAGAAAGGGCATAAGAAGATTCGTGTATGTTTTTACAACAGATCTATGATGGAAAGACCAAGAAGCAATATGATCCAAAACCAAAAGTCATGTGGAAGAACAAAGACAACCAGATAATGTAGATGTATTAAAAGAGGTTGATGACAAGCTAAAAAATGATGTTGATAAGAACCAAGAGAACAAGATGAAAGGAGAATTAAATACCAAAGTAATCAATGAAGACACAACTGATCATAACATATCCATCCCCACCCAAAACACTAACCAAGAACTGATCTTTATCCCTTCAAACTAATTCCAATTACTCTTCTATAAAGTTTTCAAATAAGAGAAGAATCAATCTATAAGTTAGGAGAATTTAATTGAAGATGAAGAAGAAGATGAGCTAGATTTGGATTATAATTTAAGGCCCATAGCCAATGAGTCATCCATTTCTAACCCTAACCATATTCAATAATCCATTACCAAAATCCATCATTGTGACATTTCTGATCAAGAAGCCTATGTTGTTGATCATAACATGTTGTCTCCAAGAGGAACTGAACTACCAGATTATATATGCTATCAAGCCAATAGTAAAGGATATTTGTCTGATATTGAGAAGAAAAAGGATAAGTTGAAGTATAGTACTATAATGTAGGAAGAATTGATCATATCTACTTCTTTTCTTGAAATAAATTGGAGCAATATCAAAGAAAAAAAGGGTAAACCTCAAGAGCAAATGATTCCCTCACAAGTCCATATTTCAAACAAGGCACAAAAATTCCAGTTAAGTCCCTTAAAAAGCCTTTTCATCCTCTCTTCAGAAGAATTACTAGATCATCTTCTAAGGTAACCTCTAAATTCAACCATTCCATTTCTCAATGATAAACTTTATTACTTGGAATGCTAGAGGTATATTAAACTCTCCCACTAGTAGAAGAGTGAAAAATCTAACCAAAAAATATAGTCTTCCTGCAATTTTTATTCCTGAACCTAAGACCTAAAGAATTAAGTTGAAGAAGTTTCTATTTAAGTGGAATTATAATGAGGGGGTTAGTAATTGTTCAAATAAGATTTGGTTATTTTGGAGGTTTAGAATTCATGTGGATATTATCAAAGATGGTGAGCAATGTCTTACTTTGAAAGTTCAACATCCAAGTTTGGCTAAATAATTATTGATTAGCATCATCTATGCTAAGTGCACAAGGTAGGAGATGATTGATCTGTGGAGGGACTTAGATTCTTTGTCTTCAAATCTCGATATTCCTCACATTTTTATTGGAGACTATAATGTAGTCACAAATCTAGAGAAAATTGGTGGAAATTTAATTGATCGTCTTGCAGTAAAAGAATTTAATGACATAATTAATCAATGTGGGCTTTATGATCTGGGATTTAGTGGATCCATATTTACATGGAGTAATTTTATAATTGAAGATGGGGCAATTCATGCCAGGCTTGATAGGGATCTTTGTAACCTAACTTGGAAGGATAATTTTAATTGCACAAACATAACTCACTTGGACAAAAATTATGGTGATCACGCTCCTTTTCTTCTTTCAATAAACTCAGCTGATGATTGTTGTCCTAAACCATTCAAGTTTTAGAAGATGTGTATTTATCATCCTACTTTTATTGATACAATTTCTAATGCTTGGTCCTTAGTTGAGCAGACATCTCCAATGAGAAGTTTTTCTCTTAAATTGAGGCAAATTAAAATAGTGTTGAAGAAGTGGAGTAAGGAAACCTTTAAAAATATCTTTCAGAATATTCAAGACCTTGAGGATGATGTTCTCAATAAAGAGTTTGAATTTGAACGAACCAAACAACAAATCATAGTATTGAGTTGCAGAAGTCTAAGGTTAAGCTAGATCAAGCTTTAGCTCTGGAAGAAGTATACTAGAAACATAAATTAAATATTAAATGGATTAAGGAGGGAGATTGGAATACAAAAGTTTTTCACTCTATTATGAAGGCTAAGGTGGAAGTTATATCTATTCACAAGATTATATATGATGAAGAAATATGGAGTTCTAGTAAAGAGGAGATTGAGTAAACTTTCATTGATCATTTCAAAGAAAGATGGAAGGCTGAGTCTACATCAGGTCGAGATGGAATTCTTGAAGCTATTCCTAGATTTGTTTCTAATGATATGAACACTCATCTCAGTAAAGTCCCTGAAAAAATTGAAATTTTCAATGCAGTGTCTAATCTTAATGGTGAAAGTAGTCCAGGTCCTGATGGTTTTGGTGGATCATTTTATGTGAAATGGTGGGAAGTCATCAAAAAGGATCTTTGTTCAACCATTCAGTCTTCTTTCCTTGGTTCCCAAATCCTCAAAAGTTTTTTTATTTCATTAATTATTTTGATTACCAAAGTTTCTAATCCCTATTTTTGCTCTCATTTCAGACCAATCAGCCTTAGTAATTTCAATGTTAAAATTATTTTCAAAATCTTGAATGATAGGCTTTCTAATTATCTCCCTTTGCTTACTTCCCTAACTCAAAGTGGCTTTATAAAGGGGAGGAGTATCCAAGATAATATCTCATGAGATGGATAATATTCTTATTGAGAAATGTTATGGTTCTAATGTTCTGATAAATCTGGCTATGGAAAAGCCTATGATAGGGTGGATTGGATTTTCTTGATTAAAGTATTGAGAGGATTTAGCTCTTGTGAAGTGTTCATTGATTTCATATGTAGAATCATTTCTTCAAATTGGTTTTCTCTCATAATCAATGGAAGTGTAACTAGTTTAATCAGCTCAAGTAGAGGATTAAAGTAGGGTGATCCAATATCCCCATCTTTATTTGTTCTAATGGCTGAAGCTCTATGTAGAGGATTGCAAAACCTTGTGTTATCTAAAACAGTTGTTCCATTCTCACATCCTTTAGGTAGTCCTCTTATTACTAACCTTTGTTTTGCAAATGATACTATAATCTTCATTAATGAAGGGAAAAGAAGTTTGTCTGCCTTAATGAATTTCTTGGAATCCTATGAGAAGAAATTTGGTCAATTTATTAATAGGATAAAAAGCTCTTTTTTGAAAAATACCACTTAAGTTATTTAATTCAAGATTAAACACTCTAAATGGATTTGAATAATTTTTTGAAGAAACTCTTTTCTCAGAACAAACCAAGAACACAAGATGTGTATAAAAAAATTATGAATGAGATATTTAAGATATTACGTATTCAAGTTTTGAAAACCAAAACTAAAATAGTTTTTAAATCAGCACACCGATTGAAGGAGATGAGAGGAAGAGTAAGTATGCAAGTACACAAGATTTTAACGTGGTAAAACCCCACCCAATTGGGGAAACTTCCACGGAGGTCTCTACACCTCAAAACAAAAATCCACTAAAATAGAGTAACAAGTTACAAACTATTTAACAATCTAAACACACAATCAGACCTAATCTAAGTTTATAAATTATACCAACTCCTCTGGATTATCCTGAATTTTCCCAAGGCTTTTGATGTTGTAGATGTTCTCTTAGCTTTGTAACTTCACTCCTTTTATCTTTCAGTCGACTCCAAAAGTCAATGACCGCTCTACTAACACTTTTTTAATGTTGTAGTGTGAAAGTCTTGTGATGTGATGTGACTAACACATGCATGAAACTCACACACACTTATACAGACAATATTCCTAAACAAATTACATTTCAAAATAATATGATGTTCGAGATTCTGAATCACAGTTTATTGAAAAGCTCAGATTATTGATCTTTATATATATCCACAGACCTTGAAGTTACCTTGCTATTAAAAGCAGCCAAGGTCCTAAACACTTTCCTTGTTATTTACAAAGCTATTTCACAAATTGCGAAATATGAATACGAAAGTGTAAAACACCAATCAAGGTCTTAACTAAGTCTGAGTCTGGTTTTCTCTAAACTGAGAAACAAAATAAGATTTGTTGGTACGGATTTTTAAAATAAACATTTGAGAATAAAACAACCAACAAATATGGATTTCTTGAAAAAAAAGAAATCAACCTAAGAATATTAAACGTGTTTGTATCACAAATAGTTTAGATATGCATTTTCAATGAAAATCAAATCAAATCAAAACTTCGTGAATGTTGGAGAAGAGATTAAAGACAGTAGAGGATGCATCTTCTCAACTAACGAACACACTCAAACTCAGAGGTTATTTTTCTGAGGAAAAATCAAGAGTTTGGTTTAGGGTTTCGTATTCTCTCTCTATCCTTTCTTTCTCCCCCCCTCTCTCTCTCTCTCTCTCTCTCTCTCTCTCTCTCTCTCTATCTCTCTCTCTCTTTGTCTCTCTCTCCTCTTTTTTTTTTCTCTCCGAGGTAAAATGATCCAAAGATTGTAAACATCTCACATATGGCCTCTATTTATACTAGAGCATGGAAGACTCTAGAAGGTCTGGGCAAAACAACGGTCAAGATTAATTACAAATGATCGATGCAAATCTTACGACTCAGATGTAACCATTTTAAAACTAGATTTAATTGGTTAACTCAGTTGTAACAAGGATTGTGAAAGATAACATGAAGACCGTAGATAATATATATCCAGGCGTACTCAATCAATATCATATATGAGAGAGTAAAGAAATAAAGATCCCATCGATATCTCAACAACATGTGTAAGGCCATCGTCAAGTAAAAAATGGGTGTTTTAGATTTCTAAAGAATCTCATTTTCCACTACAGAATTCTTTGTCGCTTTCGGATCCTACCCAAGCTAGTTTTTAGGAGAAAATGATAATTATAAATCAACCCACAATATTATTAAAACCAACTTTTAAATGGAAAAAAATGTTTTATAAATTCCTAAAAATGTTTTAAAAATCCACCAAAATATTAGAAAATCATTTTAATGGGAATTAACACACACACACACACACCCCTAAATTATGAAGAATGCAAGAAATGAATGAAATGCTAGGTGCAGTGTTGGTATTCTACCTTTGAGACTTTGAGAGTAATTTAATATGTATTGTCTGAGGCTCTTTGGTAGACAAGGATATGACTCAATTTTGTCACTATTTCCAAACTAGACAAGCGCTTATATATGTAGAATCAAGTGAGTCAAAGATATAGGGTGATTCAATCTCCCCCTTTGGAAATTTGATTCAAAATCACCTTTGAGTCATTAAGGACTCATAGGGATAATAAAATATAAGAAAAATCATATTCTTATACAAAGTTTTAACTACCCCATATCCTAGAAAAGAAAATTACATTACTCAACTAAGTACAAACCAATACCCTAACAACATTCTAATAACATGAGGTACTGATCTCTTGAAAATAGGATAACTAAGATCAAGATTTTTAGTTGAAGTAATTAAAGTAATGTCCAAGTGGAGTCAAAGCTTCTCCCCCATTTTGTCTCAAATGGACAAAGGGTATACACACAGATAAGAGAGAGAAATATCAAAGAAGAAATATCAAAGATACATTACAATTCTGCCATAACCATCCCAATTGATTTACGTAAGGATTCAAACTGTATATTGTCTAAGGGTTTAGTGAATAAATCAGCTAATTGTAATTCAGTAGGCAGGTAATTAATCTCCGATTCATATGATTCGACTAACTCGCGTATAAAATGATGACGAATTTTAATTTGTTTAGTACGACAGTGTTGAACAGGATTTTTGAAAATATTAATTGTGATTTTATTGTCACAATAGAGATGTAATTGTTCTTCAATAATACCACAATCTCTTAACATTTATTTTAGCCAACGTAATTGAGCACAGCAACTGCCTGCGGCGATATATTCAGATTCAGCTGTGGATAAAGAAGTGCAATTTTGTTTTTTACTATTCCACCCTACCAAATTATTACCTATGTAATAACATGCTCTCGATATACTTTTACTATCATCGGAACACCCAGCCTAATCAGCATTGGTGTAGCCAATTATCGTGCCAGATGTCTCATTTGTGTACCAAAGTCCTAAGTTGAGAGTTCCTTTAACATATTTTATAATTCTTTTAACGCAAAGTAAATGAATATCTTTGGGATTATTTTGATAGCGGGCGCATACACAAACAACATACAAAATATCAGGACGGGAGGCAGTAAGGTATAAAAGACTTCCTATCATACTATGGTATAGGCTTGAGTCGATGGATTTACCATTCTCATCTTTTGATAGTTTAATCGAAGTAGTCATGGGGGTCCTAGCATCTTTAGCTATTTCTAAACCGAACTTTTTGACAATCTCTAAAGTGTATTTAGATTGCGATACAAACAAACCATCTGAATTTTTCTTAACTTGAAGGCCTAAGAAGAATCGTAACTCTCCCATAAGTGACATAAGGAATTCTTTATGCATAATGTTAGAAAATGTTTTGACATTTATTGGGGAGGTGGATCCAAAAATGATATCGTCTACGTATACTCGGGCCATGGTAATATTTCTGTCAAAGTGTTTGACAAAAAGGGTTTGATCATTCCCTCATCGTTTAAAATCGTTGTTTAGAAGGAAGGTAGATAGACATTCATACCAAGCTCTAGGAGCTTGTTTTAATCCATAAAGAGCATTCTTAAGCCAGTAGAAGTGATTTGGATAATGAGGGTTAATGAACCCTTTGGGTTGTTCTATGTAGGCTTTTTCAAAGATACCATTAAGGAAAGAAGATTTAACATCCATTTGATAAAGTGTGAAATACAAATAACAAGCTATTGCAAAGAGTAAGCGAACAAACTTAAGGTGAATGACAGGTGTAAAAGTTTCCTCGAAATCTATTCCTTCAATCTGAGATTAGCCCAGTGCAACTAATCTGGATTTATTTTGAATAATCATCCAAGATTCATCTGTATTATTTTTTAAAAGCCAACGTGTGCCAATAAGACTTTTATTTTCAGTCCGGTGTACAAGATACCATACATCACGAATGACAAATTGAAGAAGTTCCTCCTGCATAGAACTTATCTACAACGGGTCATTCAGTGTTTCATTAACATTCTTTATTTCTACAAGAGAAACAAAGAATGCATAATCAGCAAGAGTACGTAGTTGGGATCTTGTACGAACTGGCTCAGTAGGGTTACCAACTACACTATCTAAAGGATGATCTTTGCAAACCCAGTTAGGCACTTCAAGGGATCAGTTACTAAAGAATCATCTATCTATGGAGAATTATAAGTTAAAATGTTTTCGAATTCATACACTATAGTTGGCCTTTGATCTTAATATTTACATTAGTGTCACTTACAACCACATTAATGGATTCCATTAAGGTTTTTGTATGAATATTGTAGACACGGTAGGCTCTACTATTTTTAGAATATCCTAAGAAAATAGATTTATCTCCTCTGGTTTCGAATTTAGACAGATGTTCTCTATCCTTTCATACATAACAAGTACTGCCAAAGGTTCTAAAGTATTTTAGGTTAGGTTTCTTCCCATACCAAAGTACATAGGATGTTTTTTTGGTGTTTTTCCTGAGGTAAACACGATTTTTTATGCGACAAGCTGTACGGATGGATTCTACCCATAAATACTTAGGTAAGTTCTTCGCATGAATCATCACACGGGATATTTCTTGAAGAGTGCGATTTTTACGATCAGTAATTCCATTTTGTTGAGGTGTCTTAGGGGCACTAAATTCATGTTTGTAACCATTATAGTCACAATATTCAATGACACATGAATATATAAATTCACCTCCTCTATTACTACAAATTCTATCTACTTGGGAGTCCTTTTTATTTTCAATACGAACTAAAATTTTCAAGAACTTACGGAATGTTTCTAATTTGTGTTTAAAAAAGGCAACCCAGGTAAATCGAGTGAAGTCATCAACCATAACTAGGATATAACTATTGACACAAAGACTAACAGTACAAGAAGGACCCATTATGTCCATATAGTCGATATAACTTCTTTAACTTTCTTATGGGGAGCCTTAACATTCTTTGCTTCTTGACAGGGACCACATATGATGTGTGAAATTGGTTTAATCTTAGGAAGACCTCTAACTATCTCATAAGAACACAGTTTACCAAGGCTGTCGTAATTAATGTGACCCAACATATTATGCCATATTTCATTTTCATCCATTCTGGCAATGTTACAAATCTCTGTACTTGGATTGACTGTATAACAGTTATCTGGGGTACGGAGTCCTATAATAATGCAATCACCTTTTTTATTTAAAATTTTGCAATTGTTCTTTGAAAAGGTGACAATATGGTTGGAGTCACAAAATTGCAATATTCTTAGTAAATTATCTTTAAGACCTTTTACCAAAAGAACATCCTCAAGAATAGGTAATTCTTCTTCATGGAGTGTTCCTTTACCAATGATCTGGGCTGATACACCATCTCCAAATAAGACTTTACCTCCGGAGAAGTTAGTTTTATCTGAAAGTTTGGTATCATCCCCAGTCATATGTTTAGAACATCCAGAGTCTAAATACCATCCAAATGCTGTGTGTTCAGCTTTAAAGGCACTGATCACAATGTTGCATTTCATCTGGGGTAATAGTTCATATTTTCTAACCCAAATTTCTCTAGTTTTAAATTTGTGCTTATTAGCTCGTATTTGATAAAACTTTCGAGCTTCAGTCTTTTCTCTAAAAGACTTTTGTGCAGGTTTATGAGGATTATAAACAGTTTGAGCATTTGGTTTAGGAAAGAATCTAGGATTTCTTCTTGTTGATGATCTATTAGTGTTTGCTCTTCTTGTCCTATTTTGATAGTTAGAATTCTTATCCGACTGTCTAGGTAGGACATAATTGTTTCGGCTTCTCCTAGAATAGTTGAAGTTATGGTAAACAGTAGAATGATAGACTGGTTTATATAGATGTTTAGAATAACAACCATTAAGGTAATGTCCATATACATAACAATAGGAGCAGTAAAGATGGCTCGTAGAAATCTTAACCTTAAGAAAATTATTAATCAAAGATTTGTCTAACTTTTGAGCTCTAGTCTTGTTCCTAGGTGGCATAGGATAAAATGACGAATCAGCTTGTCTAATAGGAGGGCATACATATTTAGTCTTATGTTCAATATTATTCTTAGAGTTACCTGATTCACCAATGTCTAACTTTTGTTATTGTGACTCAAAATCATTTTTCAAGGTTTTAAAATATGAATAAGTTTCAACAGGTCTTTTGCCACTAGACACAAACTTAATAGGTTCAAAAGTTTTCGTTTGCTTGGAATTGTTGGGGCAAAAACCTATTCCAGTTTTGTCATCAGAATTGGTCTTACTTTCAGCAACACATTCTTCAAAACATTTTGAGTTATTTTCAAAGATAGCAAACTTTATGAAGACTTTTGATGTCTTTTCTTCTATTTGTTCCAATTCTAACAACGTCCCTTTGTATTTATTTTCCAAAATTTCATTTGAGTTCGACAACTCTTTCAATTTTTCTTCAAAAGATTTAGTTTCATTCTCATAAATTAGACATTGAGAAGTGTACTCTTCAGCATTCTGTTTGATCATATGACTTACGATTTCTATTTTCTGTGTAAGATCTTTGACAATATTTTCAAGTCAAGCGCTTTTCCTAAGAGTTTTTGAGTACAGTGTGTGAATGTCAGGAAGGTCCTCATTGTCGAAGTCACTAAGTGTACAGTGTGCAGTGTCCCCTATCGATTCATTTTTAGGACTCACGCACCCATTAGCATCAATAATAGATCGTTCCCTTTGACTCACACACACCGTGTTTGAAACATAATCAGCATTCTCAAGTAATAAAGCAGATAGATCAGTATAGATAACATCATTCAACATAGCATAATCAGATTCCTTATCATCAGTGTATATGATTTTGGCAAAGAAAGACATACAAGGGTCATAAAGATTAAATGACTCAGGTTCCTTCGTTTCTGATTCACTTGAGTCATTACAAGTCTTGCAAAAGTTAGCCCTAGTGTTCTTGTTCTTACTCAAATTAACTCTGCAGTCACTAGCTATATGTCCTAACTTTCTACATCTGTAGCATTCAGTGTTCTTAAGGTCTCTACTGGGTTTGTTGTCAAGTCTTTTCTCATGAGACCTATTATTAGAGTGGTTTGAATACGTAGGTTTACCTTGTCTATTTGCAATTTTATTTCTGAATTTCACAATTTTCTTGAAATGTTTAGATATTAAGGCAATCTCATTATCTAAGCTCTCTAAATTACAGTCCTCATCAAAATCTAAGTCAATTTCTGGTAAATGACATTCAGGTTTAGTCAACTTAGAGGTAAAGACAAGATTGGAGGAAAAAAGTTTCTTATCGGTCTGTATTAATTTCTTCTTAAACTCTAATTCCATTTCCACGGTTCTTAGCTTGCTATTGAGGAGTTCGGGGGTAAGGTTTTGATCATCCATCTCCTCAATTGCATAGCGCTTGTTGTGAAATTTTTGTGGAAGTGACCTTAGAAATTTTGAGACAATTTCTTTCCTATCATAAATTATCCCATTAGCATGCAACTTAGTCACTATGTCTGTCAACCTAATGTAAAAGTCATAAACTGACTCAGTCTCAGTCATGACTAAAGTGTTGTACTGTTGGATTAACATTTGGGTTTTAGAAGCTTTAACACGAGTGTCTCCTTCATGTACAGTCACTAGAGTGTCCCATTCTTCCTTGGAGGTAGTACATAAAGATATCCTCTTGAATTCGTGTTCATTAATAGACATGAATATGGCATTTTTGCCTTTATTATTGCTAAGGGAAGTCTATTTTTCTTCTTTAGTGAATTCACTTAGCAACTTTCAAATCCTCACAGTACTTCCTTCGGCGGATGGTTTAGTAGAAATGGTGTAGACAATTTCAATAGCATCCCAGACATCATCTCCCAGTGTCCCTTGGATGAAAGCAACCATGCTCACTTTCCAGTAAGGGAAGTTGGTTCCATCAAAGAGAGGAGGCTTGGACAGGTTACCTAATCTCTCAAATTTCTCATCCATAGTTTGTTTTGAGAAAGCAATTAAAGAAACTCAAGTTCCAAAAGAATTTGTAAAACCAATGCTCTAATACCAATTGAAAAATACCATTTAAGTTGTTTAATTCAAGATTAAACAGTCTAAATGGCTCAAACAGTTTTTTGAAGAAATTCTTTTCTCAGAACAAACTAATGTGTATAAAAATAATTATGAACGAGATATTTCAGATATTACGTATCAAGTTTTGAAAACCAAAACTAAAACAGTTTTTAAATATGCACACTAATTGAAGGAGATGAGAGGAAAAGTAAGTATGCAAGTACACAAGATTTTAACGTGGTAAAACCCCCACCCAATTGGGAAAACATCCACGGAGGTCTCTACACCTCAAAACAAAAATCCACTAAAATAGAGTAACAGGTTACAAACTATTTAACAATCTAAACACACAATCAAACTTAATCTAAGTTTAGAATTTATACCAACTCCTCTGGATTATTCTGACTTCTCCTAAGACTTATGATGTTATAGATGTTCTCTCAGCTTTGTAACTTCACTCCTTTTAGCTTTCAGTCAACTCTAAAATTCAATGATCTCTCTACCAACACTTCTTTAGTGTTGTAGTGTGAAAGTGTTGTGATGTGATGTGCTTAACAAATGCATGCAACTCACACAAACTTATACAGACAATATTCCTAAACAAATTAGGGATTTTAAAACAATATGATGTTCAAGATTCTGAATAACAGTTTGTTGAAAAGCTCAGATTATTGATCTTTATATATATCCACAGACCTCGAGGTTACCTTGCTATTAAAAGCAACCAAGGTCCTAAACACTTTCCTTGTTATTTACAAAGATATTTCACAAATTGTGAAATATGAAGACGAAAGTTTAAAACACCAATCAAGGTCTTAACTAGATCTGAGTCTGGTTTTCTCTAAACTGAGAAACAAAACAAGATTTGTTGCTACTGATTTTGAAAATAAACATTTGAGGATAAAACAACCAACAAATATGGATTTCTTGAAAAAAGAAATCAACCTAAGAATATCAAACGTTTTGTATCACAAACAGTTTAGATCTGGACTTTTTATGAAAAGAAAATGAAATCAAAACTTCATGAATATTGAACAAGAGATTAAAGACTATAGAGGATGGATCTTCTCAACTAGCAAACACACAGAAACTCACAAGTTATTTTTCTGAGGAAAAATCAAGAGTTTGGTTTAGGGTTTCGTATTCTCTCTCTCTCTCTCTCTGAGGTAAAAATGATCCAAAGATTGTAAACATCTCATATATGGCCTCTATTTATACTAGAGCATGGAAGACTCTGGAAGGTCTGGGCAAAACAACGGTCAAGATTAATTACAAATGATCGATGTAAATCTTATGGCTAAGATGTAACCGTTTTAAAACCTGATTTAATTAATTAACTCAGTTGTTACAAGGATTGTGAAAGATAACATGAAGACAGTAGATAATATAGATCCAAGGGTTCTTAATCAATCTTAGATATGAAAGAGTAAAGAAACACAGATCCAACCGATATCTCAGCCACACGTTTAAGGCCATGATCAAGTGAAAAATGCGTGTTTTAGATTTCTGAAGAATCTCATTTTCCATCACAAAATTCTCTACCACTTTCGAATCCCACCGAAGCTAGTTTTTAGGAGAAATGGGTAATTATAAATCAACCTAAAAAATTATTAAAACAACCTTTTAAATGGAAAAAAAAGTTTTATAAATTTCTAAAAATGTTTTAAAAATCCCCCAAAATATTAGAAAATCATTTTAATGGGAATTAACACCCTCCCCCCAAAATTATGAAGAATGAAACAAATGAATGAAATCCTAGGTGCAGTGTTGTTAGTCAACCTTTGAGACTTTTAGAGGAATTTGATATGTATTGTCTGAGGCTCTTTGGTAGACAAGGATATGACTCAATTTTGTCACTATTTCCAAACTAGACAAGCGCTTATATAATGTAGACTCAAGTGAGTCAAAGATATAGGGTGCTTGATTTTTCTATTAATCCAAATACTCCAGCTTCTAGAAGTGATTTGATTGCTCAATGTCTTGGTCTTCCATACAAGCCTCTTGCTTCAAGTACCTTGGTTGTCCTTTGTTCAAAGGGATAATAACAATTAGAGATTTCACTGATATTCTTGCTAAAATTTGATCCAAATTTAAAGGGTGGAAAACTAGATATCTCTTTGCACCTGTAAAGTTAGCTCTAATCAAATATGTATTTTCCTCCATTCCTATTTATACTCTAGCTTCTTCAAGTCCTTCAAAAACTATCTTTCACACAATTAACTTGATTCTTTGTATATTCTTTTGGGGATTTAATGAAACTAGGGGGATTCAAGCATGTCTGGGTGAATTTATTTGAGATGTGCATGCCTACTGATGAGGTTGGCCTTGGTATTAGAAATTTAAATTCTATTAGTGATGCTTTTGGACTCAAATCATCTTGGAGATTACAGATTTCTGATGGTATTTGGGCATCCTTCATGAAAAGTAAGTACAAGAATGTTACTAATACTGGTGGATCTATTGTGTATAAGAGAATTAAGGTTGCAGTAGATATGTTTCAATATAATTCTACTTCAGTGGATAATGAAATCATCTGGAAGCCATCCAACTCGGGATAATTTACGTTAAAGACTATTGCTTAATTATTTTCCCCTCCTAATATTAAAAGCTTTCTTTTTTCTAACATTTGGTCTAAGAAGGTCCCTCCAAAGATTTCAATATTCTCTTGGAAACTTCTTCATAATGCCCTTCCTTTGGATTCTAATATTCAAAATATTATAATTCCCTTGGTTTCTATATGCCAATGTTGTCACAAGCAAGAAGAATTAAGAAATCATTTATTCATTGATTGTCCAATTGACAAAGTAGTTTGGAATAACTTCAATAACTTCTCGAATGCGAATGCTTCTAATTCATCCATTTTTGCAGTCCTTATGTCTTCGTGGATCTCAAAAACTAACAAGGACTATTTAAATTTTTTCCTCAAAATACTTCCTATGGCAATATTTTGGAAGATTTGGAAATCTAGATGCCAATCAATCTTTGAAGATGTTCCAATGTCATCTGAAGTTATCATAAAAAACATTATTAAGCTAATTTCTTAGAAGGCTGCCACTCTAAAATTTGAGAGCTCTGTGGAAAGAAATGATTAAGATTTGATATCTTCTTTCAACATCAAAGTGGTTACCAAAAATCACAAATTTTGCATCACTAGATGGATTCACCCTCGTCTTTATGCAATTAAGCTTAATATTGATGGTTCAAGTAGAGGAAATCCAGTACATAGTGGGATAGTGATCATTATGAGAGGTCCTAATGTAGGAATGATTTAAGCCAGACATGATTACATTGGTCAGACATCAAGTTTAGAAGCTGAGTTGACAACCATTATTCAAAGTATCAAAGTTTATTAGGGGATTGGTTTCAAAATGCTTCTGTTGAAACTGATTCTCTAACAGCTTTGAATATGATTCAGGGTACTTGGATTGTTCCTTAATTTAAAAAAAAAAAATCATTCAAGAGATTATCCTTCTAAAGGCGGATCAACAAATTTTTATTCAGCATATATGGAGAGAGAACAACACTGTAGCAAATGGTTTGGATTATATAGCTTCTGGATTAAAGTTTTCTATAAGAGATAGTCATTTTCATGATTTGCCTAAGTTAGTTAGAGGTTTTCTTAATTTAGATAGATGTGGTTTGCCAAATGTTAGAATAATGCAATTATCTTATTTGTAAGTTTTCATTTTCTTGTAATCCCATTAAGGAGAGGATTTTTCTCCTTTGCTAATAAAATAGGGCCCTATGACTTTTCCCAAAAAAAATATTCACTAAAAATATTATTGTGATTTGGACGAGTCACTAGCATTTGTATGCATAATAATCTCGCCGTGATTTGGGCAAGTCCTTAGCATGTGTATGCACTAAAAGTCCCATCGTGATTTGGACGAGTCACTAACGTGTGTATGCACTAAAAATCTCGCCATGATTTGGACTAGTCACAAGAATGTGTATGCATTAATATATCAACGTGATTTGGATGAGTTTCAAACATGTGCATATACTAAAATCTTTTCTAAAATTAGCGAGTTACCAGCATGGGTATGCATAAAATCTTACCCAAAATTGGGGACAATTGTAATATTCGGCCTCACCAACACATGTTTATTCTAGAAAAAAATTTACGAACAACCCAATAAACCTATGGATACATGTTAATTCAAGAGGAATTGATCAACCCCTGAAAACTCCTCTAAATCAAAACAAGGGCAACCAGACAACCTCAAAGTATATCATTTGCAAAAAAAGAATGACCATGTGGTCCGTCAGAATAACCCATGAGATCAAAGAATAAAATATGGGATATAAGATATAAGTGTATCATCAAATTGAAGAATAAGATATGATATCAATACCCACGATCTACAAGTTGATCGAACATATCAAACTGACTAAAAGTATTTTGTACACACAGTCGCTATATTTCAGTCGGGCCTCGACACATAAAATATGTGCACTCTAATAACTCGTAATTTTAATGACTTTTAATATGAGATTAATTAAAAGTTAATGGGTTAAATAAATGGGGATTAATTGGAATTAATTATGCAAAATTAATTAGGATTAATCCGGATTTAATATTACTAGAGAAAAAAGTAATATATGATTTTGAATATTACTTAGCGATATAAAAGTAATGTGTGAATATAATAATTATTGTCAGGAGCTACAAATATGGCAATAATGGAAATTAAGTCGGGACGTGCTTATGAATCGTGTCGGTACTAAAGTTGGAAATAAAAGGAGATTTATTAATAAGTCATTCGGATGATGATTTCGAGTGCGCCGTTGAGTCCGAAAGGGTGGAAATAGGCAAAAAAGTCTACTCGGGGGTTAGGTTTGGGTCTCAGGTCAATTGGAAGATGAAAGGACACCCCAAAGGGGCATTTTAGTCATTTGTCTTGGGAGATGAGTAGTATACACGTTTTTTTTTCTTTTATCTAGACTTGGAGACTTGTTATATATGTGATTTTAGACTCTACGTAATGTTCATTTCATCAAATCACTTGTGAGGAATTTTGAGAGAGAGTAAAAAGTCAACTAGAGAAAGTGAAAGGGTTTTGTGGAGAGGAATAGTCATCTAGTGGAAACCAAGGGCCAACCACCATCTATACACCTTGCACCACCACCATAAAGTCATCGGAAAGCCATCGAAAAAAGGGGAGAGGTGATTCTAACATTATCTTCTCCAAAGGTTTTGCCCTACATTAAGAGGCAAGTGTGATTCTTGCTCTAATTGGTGCTTATATTATCCATGTTAGACTAGGATTTATAAACATCCGTGAAACTTATGTAATTGGGTTTGAAAATTGATTGATAAACCAAATGAAGTGCATGTAGATGAGATATACACATGTAGAGGATATAAGAATGATGATTTGTAGATTAAATCAAGAACTAAATTTTGGGTTCATTTTGAATATCAATGGAAAATTGAGAATTGGTGATAGTAAGAGGGTTTAATTGATTTTAATTGAATCTTTGAAATGAGAGTTATGTAGGATTAATCTTTTGTTGAAGAGATATTTTAATCCATGAAATTGAATTCATTTGCTGAAGAAATTCTGACTTTCTTGGAGAAAATGATCAAATATGAATATCTGGAATTTAAGGGAATTAACATGTTTGAATCTAACCTTCTTGATAATTTTAGGTTATTTGATTAGTAGAGATCATTTATACATCACGTTATAACATTTGGGTTGAATAATTAGGAGATTGGGATCGATTGATGATAGTTTTGATGTTTTAAAATGTACAACCCCCTAGCTAAACATATGCAGAATCTGGGCAGAAAACTGATCGATCGATCGATTGACTCAAGAATGTCGATCGATCGACTGATTGATAGATCGACCAAAAACAGTCGATCAATCGAGCTCCCCTTGAAAAGTGATTTATTCCCTTTTTAATTTGTGATTAAATCACATTGGTTTGAATGATTATTAGAACATAATAGTACCTAGAGTATGGCAGTAGGATATACCTAAGACTCGAATGGTGATATTATGTATGGGATTAAATGGGGAAATTAACTAGCATTAATTGAATAAACAACGATGGGGAATTATATTTGAATAATTTGTTACATTGACAAGGAGTGAGAGACTTGGGTTAATGTTGGAAAATTATTATTAAAGTGAGGAAGACATTATGTGAGTGATAAATACATAATAAAAATATGATGATAATCGTGATTAACAAGTATGGGTAGTATTCGAGACATACGACGGGTACTTGGGATATGATGAAATCCTAATATGATATTAGTCGAGTGCGTACCGAATTTCATATAGGTTGATGTGTATACCTATTTATTGTTTCATTTATGTGTATAGCCTACCTAGCCTACTTGCTATCGACGAGAGGTTTACACGTAGAGGGAAGTCATATCGTGATGAGCCTTAAGGGGGATCTTTGACTTGTTGCCTCAGAACATATGACTTAGGTTAGATTTCCATTTGTGAGAACAATTGTATTGAACGGTCTTTTGGGTGCGTATGTATGTGCGTAGCCCAAAAGCTTAGGACTATGTTCGCCTCCAGTATGTGTGATTTGTTAATTATGGTTCGTGGGACATACCGAACCTATGGTCCTTTCTACCGTGATGAGATGTACTAGGACATGATAGCAGAGTATGCATGCACCACAATTGAGCCTCGGGGTGAAGTTTAGTATATATATAATAGAGTGAATATGTATATATACTTGTGATATTACCTGCTGTGTGAATTAAGTATATTTGAAAGATAAATAAATCTAAAATAAATTAAATAGGTGAATACTTAATTATATTGAATTGAAAAAGGGTTTATCCATGTTATAGAGAAATTGGATATATATATATATATATATATATATATATATATATATTACCTTTATTGCGAGAGAAATACGTGGGAAAGATATGGGCTATGGTCAGTTGGCACTGATATGAACTAATTAGCATGGTAATAATAACTAGTATGGCTATAATATACGTTAGGTGTGCAGTCAAGATGAGAGGTGAGAATCTAAAGAGAGAGTCTGATAAATCTAACATGTATATAATAATTGCTGAATATAGCTTTTATTCACTTTCTAATTTCTAAACTATTTTTACATCACGCTCTGATCCATTTTGTTGCATATTCTCTTCTCTCTTGTATCTCCTATATCATGTGTCCAGCCACAAGGATGCCAACCATATAGGATTGAGATTTTGACAAGCTATGGATGTTGTGGAGTCATGGACTTTGTTTAGACGCTTTCATATGCATTAATTCATACTCTGTAGTTGACCTTTAATTTAGGGCATGTCGCCCAAGAGGATTCTAGTTATTTCTTTCCTATCATAGATATATTAAGTTCTTATGTTGGTTTTTATTAAAATTAATATTTGATGGGTTTATTGTATTGAGATATTTAAACTGGAGAGTTTTATTCCAGTTGCATTTAATTCAGTTTTGGTATTACTCCGTTATTATTCATTGTGTGAATGGATTGTGTTAAATGGTTTATGTTCTAAATGTGGAAATTTTATTTATATTAAAATCTTGAAATTTTAACACATGCTTAATTGGATATTAGGTGAAATATAAAAAGAAAATGTTTTAAGATAGTGATGCTAAGAATGAACCAACTGTAAATTCTATTTTTATTTGGTATAGGACTGATCACCCGGTATTTAATTAAGTAGGGTGTTACAGGTGTTATTAGAGCATCAAGTTCTAGAGTCTTTTAGGATCTGAACGGTTTACTATCCTTTCAGCTTATCGTTCTTTGATATATAGCCCTATCATTAGGAATGTTATATCCTTATTTGCGCATATACGATCTTCATCTATTCTTTGGGATTTAAATTGAATATTGATGAAATTTTCACTCTCATTCCAAATGCCTCCTCGATGTGCACCTCAGCCTACCCCAGCTTTGGGCCCAAAGAATGCTGCAGAAGTTGCTACCATTGTTGCTTAGGTAGTCAATGCAACTTTATCTGTTGTTCGGCAGGCTCCAGCACAAGAACCAACTATGCCTCTCGCACTAGGGTAGGTGTTTCCTACTACTTGGGAATGTGTTAGGGATTTTTTTCAGAAGGTGCATCCACTCGAGTTTCAGGGAGGTTCTGATGTCGTGAATGCTAGCCAATGGAAGAAGGACATCTCGAGGGAGTTGCGAATGTTTGAATGCATGAAGGTTCAACGTCTGATACTAGCTACATTTAAGCTAGTTGGGGAAGCTCTATAGTGGTGTGAACCGTCGAGGAGAGATAAACTATGACTATCCAGGACTTCTGGGTGCGGTTTGACCATAAGTATTTTCCATCCACCGTGCAAACTGAGATGAGGTGGAAACTACTAAACCTAACCTAGGAAGGGAGGACAGTGGAAGAATATGAGGATGAATTTACTCGTTGACTAATTTGGTGCCAGGACAGGTACCTACTAAAGAAAAGAGAATTCAGATGTTCACAGATGGCTTGAATTGGAAGATTCGCCAGCACTTATTGGGAAATATTTCATTACATACTTACGCAGATGTTCTTAATGTTGCGACGCTTCACTGTCAGAATAACTGCTTACATGCTAAGGGTGGAAAGAGGGGGATTGAGTCGAGCTAGCAGGGCAAGATTGGTGGAGGCAGTTCTAGCGGTACACAGGCAGGTTAGAGTCAGCAACGCCAGGGTGAGCAGGGTTCCCAACTGGGGGGACTATGCTAAACGATTACGATTCAGAGGATTTTGTTTTGGGAAGGGGGTAACAAGCATGGGTAGCAAGGCCATCAAGGTCATCATAAGGGAGAGGTGGTAACTGCCAATAGGGCTAGGGACAACAAGGAAAAAATGGGGGAAAGTTTACTAGCAGATGTTTCGTGTGTGGCAAGACTGGCCACAAGACACAAGATTGTCTTGATAAGGGCAAATTTTCATAGTTGGGAGTTCGTCAAGAGCCATATAGACTAGTATTTCCACCAGTCACTCTCCCAGCACCACCTCAGGTGCTAGCATTACATGTTATTCCTGTAACTCCAGCACAACAGGTACAGTTCGGGCGTGTATATAACATCCATCAGGCAGCGATTAAGCAGCCACCGCCCGCGATTGAGGGTATGTTTTTTATTTATGGGGCTATAAGGCGCATTCTGTTTAACACGGGGCCTCACATTCATTTATATCCACTAGATTTTCACGGGCAACATGGTTACTAGAATTGGCCAACAGCAGTGTTACTTATGTAGACTCACTAATGGGTAGTGGGATGCCTCTTTTCTTTATATGTCATAATGTGAGTATAGAGATTGGGAATCTAATTTCACCGACAGATTTACTTATATTAGACATGTCCGAGTATGATGTGATTATCGGCATGGATTGTCTTGTTACATATAGGTCCATGATTGACTGTTATAGCCGGTATATTATTTTTACCATTCCGGAATATGAGATGTTCCTTGTAGCGATGCCTCGTTATGAGGGAGAGTCGTCTACTCATTTGTATTATATATAGGAGGAGACTTCCACGGGAGTAGTAATACCCCTTGATTCGATATCGATAGTTTGTGAGTTTACGGGTGTATTATAGGAGATACAGGGATTACCTCCTAGTAGGGAGATGGAATGTGTGATTGATTTAGCACCAGGCACTCGGCCTATTGCTTGTGCACCTTACCGTATGGCTCCATCACAAATGAGGGAGCTCAGGGACCATATAGAATAGCTTTTGGGTTAGGGGTTTATCCGCAGGAGTACGTCGCCTTGGGATGCCCCTTTGTTATTTGTAAAGAAACGAGACGGTTCTTTATGACCATGCGTAGATTATCGGGAGATTAACAAAGTCACAATATGGAATAAGTATCCATTACCTAGAATCGATGACTTGTTTGATCAGCTGAGAGGAGCAACCTACTTCTCGAAGATAGACTTAAGGTTTGGTTATCATCAGCTACGTATCAAGTTGCAGGACGTTTCAAAGACTGTCTTCTTGACCAGATATGGATCATATAAGTTTCGAGTTATGCCGTTTGGGATAACTAATGCGCCGGAAGTATTCATGAACTTGATGAATAAGGTGTTCAGAGAGTTCATAGATCAGTTTGTCATTATTTTCATAGATAACATCCTGATTTATTCTCAGACAGAGGAGGATCACTCCGAACATTTGCGACAGGTATTACAGACACTACGTGAGTATCAACTGTATGCGAAACATGAGAAGTGTGGGTTTTAGCTTCGGGAAGTTAAGTTTCTAGGTCATATTGTGTCTGAAATGGGAATATCGGTGGATCCTCTCAAGGTATCAGCAGTGAGAGAATGGGGACAGCCCACGACACCGATAGAGGTGCACAGTTTCTTGGGATTTGTAGGTTATTACGTACATTTTATCTGCGATTTCTTAAAGATTGCAGGTCCAATGAAAAATATAACCCGTAAGGATGTACCATTTGTTTTGGACGATGTGTGTCAGTTGGCATTCGATAACATGAAAGATAAATTGACTTTAGCACCCGTACTCGCACTGCCCAAGCCAGAAGTGGAGTACTTAGTTTACACTGACGCATCATTACAAGGGCTCGGTGGAGTATTACACCAGGAATAGAAGGCTATAGCTTATGCCTCTGGAAAGATTAAGCCCGATGAGAAGAATTACCCCACCCATGACTTGGATCTTGCAGCAGTTATGTTTTTTCTTTGGATATGGAGTCACTTCAGTATTTGTTCACTCAGTGGGAGTTGAACATGCGTCAGCATAGGTGGATTGAGTTATTAAAGGATTATCAGTTCGATACACAGTACCACCCGGGGAAGGCTAATGTGATAGCAGACGCATTGAGTCGAAGGCCGATAGGTGAGTTAGTCGTGGTGTGGAAGGCAAAATGGAAGGAACTAGGACATCAGGATGCAGTCGCCTCTCATTTATGTCAGTCATGATTGTTACACCTCAAATTGTGATAAGTGTAGTTCAGACTCAGGCAACAAATCCATTTTGTTAGGAGAAAATTCTACAACTTTTATCCAGGGGAGCAGAGTCTTACTCAGTGAGTTCAGATGGGGGCTTACGCTTCAACGGTAGATTGATTGTTCAATAAGGTGTGGATTTGCATCATGCGGTGATGATAGAGTCGCACGGATCCAGATTTGCGGTACATCCCAGTGGGGATACGATGTACCAAGATATGCAACGACAGTTGTAATACCCTGCATTTTTTATATTAAATAATTATGAGATTAATTATTATTATTGGATTAATTAAATTAAAAATGTCAAAAAAAATTAATTGTTAATTAATCCGAATTTAAAATAATTATTAACTAGCGTGCCAAGGGTTAATAATTATCGATGGAAATCATTGGTTATTACTGTGGGTATATGTAATATGTAATTATAATTTTTTTATAAATTTTCGGAGTGCGAAATACGACAGCTTGGTAGTTTGGTATTTTAAGTCAGGACATGCATGTGAGCCGTATCGGGACTAATTGTATGGGATAAAAGGTAAATTATTTTTTTATAACTTGTATAGTAATTTCGAGTGCGCCATCAGGTCCGAAAGAGTCGATATAGTTGAAAAACTCTACCCGGACATTTTATTTGGACACCAGAGCAATTTTAGGCCTAACGTAAGGGTAGTTTTATCATTTGGATTTTTGGGGAAATAAAATGGACGAAAATTAGATAATTATTATATCAGTTATGGGAGTTCCATTAGGGTAAAAGTTACAAAGAAAATATAGAGTCCCAGAGGAAGGAGAAGAAAAGGTTCATAGGAGTTCCAAGGCCAAACCCAGTCATTTTTCACCAAAAACATCATCAACGCATAGATCGAAAAGAGGAGAACACATCTATACCAATTTCAAGCAATGAATCAAACCTTCATAATCAGGCAAGTGTTTATTACTTGTTTTCCTTTAGCAATACTCATGTTCATGTTAGTATAGGAATGAAACACCTATGTATTGTTAGTAAAAGTGATGAAAATTAGAGATTTGATATACATGATTTGATATGAGATTAATTTAGGTTGAACCATTGATGTATGTAGATTATAAATCATGTATAGATAATTTTTTGTGATGAAAAAATCTGGAAATTTATGTTCTTGGATAATAATTGGAAGAACTAGGGTTTTATTAAATTAATTGGGGATTCTAGATTTCATTGATGATTAGAAATGAATTAATGACGTTATATTAGTAGAAATCATACATACATATTAGGAAATTGATCGGTGTTTGGGGAATGATTCGTAGAGGTTTTAGTTGTCAAATTGGTGAAGAGAACGTTTCTGGGCTAATCTGCATCGAAAAGGGTAGCGGTCCGGACTGCCTTTCATAAAAGGTCCGGATCGTTTTTTAGAAAGAAGGTCCAGATCATTTTATTATGAAAGGTCTGGATCGTTTGTTTTTAAAAAGGGTCCTGATCGCTTTCCTAGTGGGTCCGGACCGCCCTGTAAATTTTTCTAGAATTGATTGTGGACCCTTAAGACACCTTTCGGGACTCGTAATGCGGGAATCCTAATGTAGTACACTGAGGTTTGAAGTGGTTTTATATTAACATAAGTGAGATTTAAGACTTGGGCATAAGTGGGATGAATTACCCTCAGAAAATTAGGAGGGGGATCATAATCATAATTATTAAAACGTCGAGAGTATTAAGTGAAAGTAATACTGCAAATAAGACATGATACCTAATTGTGTGAATACCAAGAGATTATAATGGGTTGAGTGTACAACTATGTATTGATTTATTATGTGTATAGCATACCTACACTGCTTGCTATCGAGCAGAGGTTTCGCGCAGTGGACAATCTTATCCTGGGTTACCCGATGGGGGGATATTGACTTGTATCCCGAGCATATGAACTTGGATACGTGCTATCTGTTACGTAGGATAGTTTCGAAGATTTAATGGGAGCGTAGGTATATGCTTGACCCATTTAGATGGTGAGTATGTTCGCCTCCAATATTTGTGTTATGAGATTTACGGTTCGTGATAAACGCCGAACAAGTTGTCCTTTATGCAGCGAGCGATGCACCGGGACACGATAACAGAGTTTACATTGCGCCAAGTGGTCCTAACCAAGGGGGGCATGTTTTATATATATATAGGGATGATGTGACTATATGTGTGTGTATATATATATATATATATACTTGAGAATGAATGATCCTAATGTGTGAAATTAGAAAATGTATAAATAATGGATAAGTAAAGTAATTCCAGAGGATAAAAGATTTCCATTAAAATAGTCAATATAAAATGGGTAACTGGCATACAAGAATATTATTAGATTATCGTATGGGCGATACGGGTTACTCCCGTGAGATATATTTAGGAGTTCATGTCTGTAACCTAGTTAGGCATATTATAGATGACTAGGTCGTGGTAGACGTACGCTAGGTGTGCACATTAGTGGAGTGGTGAGAATCTCAAGTGAGAGGTCGGAACTAACATGTACATAATAACTACATCTTTGCAGTTTTAAATACTTGCCAAAACAAATATTTTTACAAATCGGGATCTGACCCGTTTCCTGTTATTTCTCTTCTCTTTTGATATATATATATATATATATATATATTATACTAGGTGTCCAGCCATATGGTCAGCGCCAGACTTAGATACGTGGATCATTCAACGAGCTGCAGTTATTGTGGAAGCTGTAGGTCATTGATATTAGACATTGCTATCTCTTCATTATATTCCTGGTTCATATCTTTCATTTAGGGCATGTGTCGCCCGCTTCCAGATTAACTATTACTAGGATTTTATTTTTATTAAGTATTCCCTTACTGTTGAATTGAGTATTATGATACTTTGGTTTTAGACTTTGAACTGGAAGGTTTTATCCAGTCTCATTTATTTCAGTATTTGATTCACGTTCGGTATTTATTCTTGTGGAATGGAATTGGCTTATATATTAAAGCATGGAAATTATTAATGGATTAATTGGATATAACTAATGCGGGAAAATGTTTTGACACTTAGCTTAATTATTTATTAGGTGATTAATAATGAAAATGGTTTTCGACAGTGATGCCAAGAATGAACCAACCAGACACTTTTATTTTAATTTAATAAAGGACTAATCACCCGATTAGGCGGGGTGTCACAACAGTATTGGTGGAGCGGGATGAAAAGAGACATTGCTGAGTTTGGCTCTAAGTGTGCCACTTGTCAATTAGTGAAAGTGGACCATCAGAAGCCTGCTGGGTTTCTCCAGCCATTAGAGATCCCGATGTGGAAATGAGAGAGCATTTCCATGGACTTCATAACGGGGTTACCTACTTCTCAGAGGGGATGATTCCATATGGGTGATTGTGGATCGCTTGACTAAAGTAGCTCACCTTTTGCCAGCTCGGAATGATTACTCTACGAGATAGTACGCCCAACTTTTTATAGTCGAGATAGTGAGGCTGCATGGGGTACCGCTTAATATTATGTCCGATCGGGAAAGATTTTTGTATCTCAATTTTGGGAGAGTTTTCACGAGGTCATAGGTACCAAGGTGCGTTTGAGTACGACCTATCACCCGCAGATAGATGGGCAGATAGAACGTACAAATCAGATGTTAGAACATATATTATGTATGTGTATCCTGGACTTTGGGGGAGATTAGTAGTAGTACCTTCCACTGGTGGAGTTTGCGTATAATAACTGCTATCAGTTCACCATCGGTATGGCTCCATTTGAGGCACTTTATGGTAGACCTTTTAGTACGCCTGCATGTTGGTTAGAAGTGGGGGACAACAAGTTACTTGGTCCAAAGGTAATTCAGGACACATCTACCAAGAATGATGTGATTCGGAGTCGTATTCGGGTAGCCCAAGATAGACAGAAAAGCTACGCCGTTGTGAAGAGGTTCTTTCGAGAATTCAGTGTGGGGGACCAGGTGTTATTGCGGGTATCTCCTATGAAGGGGGTCATGAGATTTGGAAAGAAAGGGAAATTGGCACCCAGATACATAGGACCATTCCCTATAATTGAGAGAGTGGGACTGGTTGCTTATATATTGGGGTTACCGGAGCACTTGCATAGGATACATAATGTGTTTCATAATTCTTAGCTGAGGTGATATCTCCGAGATGAGTTATCTCACACTCATGTTGCATTAGAGGAGTTTGATTTGCATCCAGATAGTTCTTACGAGGAGAGACCGGTGGCAATCTTAGACCATAGCGAGAGACAGTTGAGATCGAAAGTACTTCTGTTGGTGCGTGTTCACTGGGAGCACCATAATATTGAGGAGTCTACTTGGGAGTGCGAGGATGAGATGTGTAATAATTACCTGGAGCTATTTTTAACAGGTATGCTTTTATTTTCTGAATTTCGGGATGAAATTTCGTTACAAGGGGGGAAGAATGTAATACCCCGTAATTTTAATGACTTCTAATATGAGATTAATTAAAAGTTAATGGGCTAAATAAATGGGGATTAATTGGAATTGGGATTCATACAAATTTAATATTACTAGAGATAAAAGTAATATATGATTTTGAATATTACTTAGGGATATAAAAGTAATATGTGAATATAATAATTGTTATCGGGAGCTACAAATATGGCAATAATGGAAATTAAGTAGGGACGCACTTATGAGTCGTGTCGGGAGTTGGAAATAAAAGGAGATTTATTTTTAAGTCATTGAGATGATGATTTCGAGTGCACCGTTGAGTCCGAAAGGGTTGAAATAGGTAGAAAAGTCTACCCGGGGGTTTGATTTGGGTCTCGGGTCAATTGGAAGATGAAAGGACACCCCGAAGTGACATTTTAGTCATTTGGCTAGGAAGATGAATAGTATACACGTTTTTTTTGTCTTTTATCTAGCCTTGGAGACTTGTTATATATGTGTCTTTAGACTCTATGTAATATTCATTTCATCACATCACTTGTTAGGACTTTTGAGAGAGAGTGAAAAGTCATCTAGAGAAAGTGAAAGGGTTTTTGTGGAAAGGAAGAGTCATCTAGTGGAAACCAAGGGCCATCCACTATCTCTACACCTTGCACCACCACCGGAAAGTCTCCGGAAAGTCGTCGAAAAAAGGGAAGAGAAGGTTCTAACATTATCTTCTCCAAAGGTTCTTCCCTACACTAAGAGGCAAGTGTAATTCTTGCTCTAATTGGTGATTATATTATCCATGTTAGATTAGGATTTATAAACATCCATGAAACTTATGTAATTGGGTTTGAAAATTGATTGATAAACCAAATGAAATGGATATGTATTGCATGTAGATGAGATATAAACATGTGGAGGATATAGAAATGATGATTTGTATATTAAATCAAGAACTAAATTCTGGGTTCATTTTATATATCAATGGAAAATTGAGAATTGGTGATATTAAGAGGGTTTAATTGAATCTTTGAACTGAGAGTTATGTAGGATTAATATTTTGTTGAAGAGATATTTTAATCCACGAAATTGGAATCATTTACTGAAGAAATTCTAAGTTTCGTGGAGAAAATGATCAAATATGAATTTCTGGTATTTAAGGGAATTAACATGTTTGAATCCAACCTTCTTGATAATTTTAGGTTGTTTGATTAGTAGAGGCCATTTATATATCATGTTATAACATTTGGGTTTAATAATGAGGAGATTGGGATCGATTGATGATGGTTTTGATGTTTTAAAATGTTCAAACCCGTAGCTAAACATATGCAGAATCTGGGCAGAAAATTGATCGATCGACTCAAGAATGTCGATCGATCGATCAACCAGAAATAGTCGATCGATCGACCTCCCCAAGAAAAAGTGATTTATTCCCTTTTTAATTTGTGATTAAGTCCGATTGGTTAGAATTTTTTGTGATGATTATTAGAACGTAGTAGGACCTAGAGTAGGGTGGTAGGATATACCTAAGACCCGAAAGGTGATATTATGTATGGGATTGAATGGGGAAATTAACGAGCATTAATTGAATAAATTACGGTGAGGAATTATTTTTGAATAATTTGTTACATTAACAAGGACTGAGAGACTTGGGTTAATGTTGGAAAATTATTATTAAAATGAGGAAGACATTATATGAGTGATAAATACATAATAAAAATATGATGATAATCGTGATTAACAAGTACGGGTAGTATTCGAGACATACGATGGGTACTTGGGATATGAATAAATCCTAATATGATATTGGTCGAGTGCGTACCGAATTTCATATAGGTTGATGGGTATACCTATTGCTTGTTTAATTTATGTGTATGACATACCTAGTCTACTTGCTATCGACATGAGGTTTGCACGTAGAGGGCTGCCATATCCTGATGAGCCTTAAGGGGGATCTTTGACTTGTTGCCTCAGAACATAGGACTTAGGTTGGATTTCCATTAGTGAGAACAATGGTATTGAATGGTCTTTTGGGTGTGTAGGTATGTTCGTAGCCCAAAGGCTTGGGACTATGTTCGCCTCCAAAGTTTCTGATTTGTTAATTATGGTTCGTGGGACATACCGAACCTATGGTCCTTTATACAATGACGAGATGTACTGGGACATGATAGCAGAGTACGTATGCACCACAGCTGAGCCTCGGGGTGTAGTTTAGTATATATATAATAAAGTGAATATGTATATATAATTGTGATATTATCTACTATGTGAATTAAGTAGATTTGAAAGATAAAAAAATCTAAAATAAATTAAGTAGGCGAATACTTAATTATATTGAATTGAAAAAGGGTTTATCCATGTTATAGAGAAATTTGATATATATGTATTACCTGTATTGCGAGAAAAATATGATACGACACAAATATTGCGTATTTCACCCGTTAACCTACGCGTTATTAGCCCCCTCGGGTATCTTAATCCCTAGATTTATGCCCATTAACCAGACAACCTCGGATTTGTATGTTAACATTTTTTACAGGGGTTAATTGAGCTTTTGTAGGTATTTGGATGCTTAGTACGAAGTTTGGATGCATTCCGGTGATGTTCCGTACACAATCGCACGCGCAAGGGAATTTTAGTCATTTCACAATTTGGGCAACTAGCCCAATGTCTTCACGGAAGTTGAATCCCTATGAACAAGCTTCGCGTGGCCACAAATGGTGCACGAATCGAAGCTATATCGAAGAAGTTACGGGATTTATAGCGGAAGAGAAAGACATCTCAACCAAAACAGGGGAGGGGATCAAAATCCTACAGGTGAAAATCGATTCGGACCCTCCAAATCGATTCGCTAGGAGACATTGGCAAAAATTCACATATGCAAATCGATTCGGACCCTACGAATCGATTCGCCCCATTTCAGTTTGCCAGTTCCTCTATTTTTGAATCGATTCGGACCAGCCGAATCGATTCGCCCCTTTTGCAGCCTTCGAGGAACCTCCTTACCGAATCGATTCGGACCCCCCGAATCGATTCGGACCCCCCGAATCGATTCGGCCCTGAAGATATTTATTTTTCTCCCCTTTTATTTACAAGTTTTCCATGGGATATTTTGTATATAAATACACTCTCTCTTCATTTTGAAAGGATCTTCATTATTTCTAGTTTTAGGGTTTGTAAACTTGGGAGCTAAACCCTACTCCTCTCTTGTACTCTTTGTTTTGTAAGTTGTACCTTAACTTTAATTACATTAATTTAGTTGTCTTCCTTAATTTCCATGCTTTCATTTACTTGCTTTCTCTACTTTCTTGCCTAGATTAATTTATTTCTTGTTGTAATTAGTTTAGTGGTAGTTTAATTTAGTTTATTTCCATGTCTTGCCCTTAGATAAATAGGGTCGGGATTTCGTTCTGCCATTTACGGGTTTGGACCTCGAAAATTAGATTTTGTGTAAAATTGCGTTTAATTGAAACCGCGTGTATTAAAGTTGGATTGTTATGCATTTAACTTTCTTTTTCACGCAACGTTAGTGTTTATGGCGACAATTCGAATTTAATCCGCGTGTGATCATTTTTGATTAAATGTTTAATCTCGCAACTTTGGGTTAAATTCCTTATTGTGTGATGTTTATAATTAATTGAAAATGCTCAATTAAATTGCTTTCGAGCCTTAACTCTAATTAGTAGTTGTTTCGATCCATGTGATAGAATGGGATCCCGATCCTCGCTTTACTTTTGCGTAGCGTAACTTCTCTTTTTCTTTCTCCACCATTCCCAACCATTACCTTTTCTTTTATTTATTTTACACTTTTATTCTTGAAGTTTCAAAACAATTAAAATCTAAAATTCAATCACTCCCTGTGGATTTCTTACGATACCCGACTTACCGATGTGCTTGCTTGTCAAGTGTAGTTGTAGTTTAGGTTTTTGCATTGAGTCGTCGAACCGATAACAACGATTTGCGTATTACATGATGCACAGTTTGCGCTCGATCAAAATGGCGCCGTTGCCGGGGAGTGTGTTTTAGATTGTAATTGTTTTATTATTTCGTAATATTTCTTTCATTCATATTTGTATTCTTTATTTTCTCCTTTCCTTTTGAGTTGTACTAGATTGTTTCGAGAAATTGAAATTTTGGTGCTTGTTGCTTTATTGAATAGCTTATTTTGAAATGCCTCGCTACTATGCTTTAGATAACCTTAATTGTTATGATAATTATTTTACAAGTTATACTCCCAAAATAATGATAGAATGCCTACAAATTCTTGAAGATGAGCGCATTGAGCGTGAAATTCAAGAGTATGTAAGTAATCCCTTATCGCCTTGTGAGGATAATTTGGAATGCGGGGAATCCATTAGCTATGAGCAGCCCACACAAGAAGATGTTATGTCTTCTTGTGAGTTTGATTATGAGTTAATGATTAAGGAAATGAATGACCAATCTGAAAGTTCTCAATCTTGGTTTCTAGAAAATGATGCCATGCTCGATGAGATTATTTCTTTACAAAACCGGGTCGAGGTTGAAACTTGCGTTTCATCTCCACCCCTTTTTGTTGAAGAAATCATTGAGAGTGATCCAAGCTTTAGCACTTTCGATTTTCAACCTCTTATTAATTCTTCCGATTGTATTGAGGTTGATGGTCCTTCTTTTCCTTTACTCCCTACTATTCCCGAACAATTAAATTTATCACAAGAATCAGTTGAAAGTCTTGAGGACTTTGACCCGATTCTTGAACGAGTATGTTATTTTGAGATGCTTCATCTCATGGGCTTTTCACTTGCACTTGCCCCACCTCCCTTCCAATTGAATAATCTTGGGGATGTGATTTTGATTTTTCTGAGACTAATGTAGTTTTGTCCCCCGTAGTATCCAAATCTCCCATCGTCCGCCCAAAATTGATAATTGGTGATGGTTCATTTCTTACGCATGCCTTCCGTTTTTCAAACGGAATTATTATTTTCTGGGAGGCATGTTCACTTTGGAGGGTCCACCATTGATCTTTCAAAGTCAAATATCTTTTTGGGTGGACCCTCAACTATTTAGCATTCTAGTGTATAGTTAGTGTGAAGCCTAAATAGTAGGTTGTAAATAGTTAGATTTTTAATTTTCTTTCTTTCCTATCTTTCTTTCCTTTTTATTTAGTCTAGTGTAATTAGTTAACTTTTTGTTATTTGTTTTTTTTGTGCTCGGTATTAACTTGTTTTGTAGATTTCATTGGACTCATGCTTATGGAGATCGCTCCAATTTTGGGTAATATCGTTCTTTTCCTCTCTTGGTGTTGTGTTCTTAATGCGCATTGAGGACAATGCAACATTTAAGTTAGGGGGTGTAGGATATTTTATCCATTTCTTTGTTTTGTCCATGTATTTGCTCACATTTAGTTACCTAGTACGCCTTTTTTTGAAAATTTGAAAATTTTCAAAAATATTTTCTTTCTTTTTTCTCCTTTATTGGGAATTTTGCCTTGTTTTCGATGACAAATTTCAATAATTGCCCGATCCAATAGATAACTCAACGATTCATGTTCTCAATTTTAAAAGTTATTAGACTTTAGTCCTCAAATCATTGATATTATGAATAACTTCATGAATTAAACTTTATCCCATGAGCACATGTGCTTTTCTTGCTTTATTGATTTGGTTTAAGATTTTTATAACTCGGTAATATTTTGGTGCATTGTATATACTTACACCGAGTAAGCTTTGTACCTTTCGTCGTTTGTGAATGTTATACACTATTCTTTCATCGTTGAAAACGTTGAATTCGTCGATAATCTCTCTATTCTTTCATTGATCGTTCATTAATTGAGTGTATATCATGAAATGTGTTACTTGAGCATGATTTTCATATATTATTTTAACTTGAGAATTGCATAAACTTTATGAAATGATCATAGGCAATCTTTGTTATATCACCCATATTAGCCTGAACCTCACCTTATATGTTTCCCTAGTCAACCCCTTTGAGCCTAAATATAGCCTTTCTTTTCATAACCCAAAATCCCATAACCAACTCCAAATTGGAGTTATAAACCATACATATTACCTTCCTTACCTTTGTTTGGAATGTTTCTTGGGACTGAATGATGTTGTGTAGTGTGGTTGCAATTTAAGCATATGAAAAGAGTGAGAAAAGAAGAAAGTGTAGTGAAAAAGAAAAGAAAAAGCCAAAAGCAAAAGAAAAGAAAAGAAAAAGTGAGAAAAAGAAGTATATTGTGTATATAGTTCAATAAGCTTTGATTACTCTCCAATTGTTCCATTTAATATTTGTTTGGAAATCATTTTCCAATTTTGATATTTCCCACTATTTTCCATTATTCCAAGTTTTTCACTTCCGAACACTTTGAATCCGTATATACATTCTTTCATTTTGTACCCTAGCCTAGCCTACATTACAACCTTATAAAGTCCTATGTGATCTTAGGGTGAATTTAATTTAAAACTCATAATAGTTTTGATAATTTGTGAAAATGCATTTCACCTCCTTTAGTGAGTTGTATCTTTCATTGAGATTACAAGTTTTTCATTTCCTATATAGCGTTCTTCATTAGTGACATGTGTGCAGCCTAGTTTCCATTTACATTTACTCTTTATGCCTGCATGTTCCGTGTGTTACCTCCCTGTTTCGAGTGGATTCACTTGATGAGTGTAATCCCCGTGAGGATTGAATATATGCATACTTTCATGTTAATTATATGGATTATTTAAGTTTTGGCCAAATCATACTATGCATGTGCTCTCCCCCCACCCATTTTTAAAGTTTCAATTCTACGAGGTGCATTCAACCTGTTAATAACAACGGACTTTAGCTTGAATTCATTCAATATGCTAATAACGTGTTTGAAATATTTTTCGTTGTTGTTGAGTTTGTCGCACGTTGGGTTGGGCATATTTTGAGAAAACTATTTTATGTTTGTGGGTTTCATCCCTAAAAACACTCATGAGACGACACTCGTCTACTAGGGTGACCTAGGGGTTTAATGGCTTATTGCATATGCTAAATGCAATCGTTCGTCAGCGAAAGTGGCCTTATGTTTTTATTACTTTTTCATCTCATTTTGTACTTGTATCATGCTTTTGGTTTACTTGTAGATCTTGTTGTATCCTATTCATTGCTAGGGACTAGCAATGTGTAAGTTAGGGGGTGTGATGCGACGCAAATATTGCGTATTTCACCCGTTAACCTATGGGTTATCATCCCTCTCGGGTATCTTAATCCCCATATTTATGCTCGTTAACCCGACAACCTCGGATTTGTATGTTAACATATTTTACAGCAGTTAATTGAGCTTTTATAGGTATTTGGATGCTTAGTATGAAGTTTGGATGCATTTCGACGAAGTTCCTTACACAATCGCACGCGCAAGGGCATTTTAGTCATTTCACAATTTGGGAAACTGGCCCAATGTCTTCATGGAAGTTGAATCCCTCTGAACAAGCTTCACGTGACCGTAAACGGTGTGCGAATCAGAGCTATATCGAAGAAGTTACGAGCTTTACAGCGGAAGAGAAAGACATCTCAACCAAAACAAGGGAGGGGATCAAAATCCTACAGGTGCGAATCGATTCGGACCCTCCGAATCGATTCGCTAGGAGACAGTGGCAAAAATTCACATATGCGAATCGATTCAGACCGTCTGAATCGATTCACCCCATTTCAGTATGCCAGTTCCTCTGTTTTCGAATCGATTCGGACTAGCCGAATCGATTCGCCCCTTTTGTAACCTTCGAGGAACCACCTTACCGAATCGATTCGAACCCCACGAATCGATTCAGCCCTGCAGATATTTGTTTTTCTCCCCTTTTATTTACAAGTTTTCCATGGGATATTTTGTATATAAATACACTCTCTCTTCATTTTGAAAGGATCTTCATTATTTCTAGTTTTAGGGTTTGTAAACTTGGGAGCTAAACCCTAATCCTCTCTTATACTCTTTGTTTTGTAAGTTGTACCTTAACTTTAATTACATTAATTTTGCTGTCTTCCTTAATTTCCATGCTTTCATTTACTTTCTTTCTCTACTTTCTTGCCTAAATTAATTTATTTCTTGTTATAATTAGTTTAGTTGTAGTTTAATTTAGTTTATTTCCATGTCTTGCCCTTAGATAAATAGGGTCAGGATTTTGTTCTGCCACTTACGGGTTTGGACCTCGAAATTTAGATTTTGTGTAAAATTGCGTTTAATTGAAACCGCGTGTATTAAAGTTGGATTGTTATGCATTTAACTTTCTTTGTCATGCAACGTTAGTGTTTATAGCGACAATCCGAATTTAATCTACGTGTGATCATTTTTGATTAAATGTTTAATCTCGCAGCTTTGGGTTAAATCCCTTATTGTGTGATGTTTATAATTAATTGAAAATGCTCGATTAAATTGCTTTCGAGCCTTAACTCTAATTAGTAGTTTTTCGATCCGTATAGTAGAATGTAATCCCGATCCTCGCTTTACTTTTGCGTAGTGTAACTTCTCTTTTTCTTTCTCCACCATTCCCAACCATTACCTTTTCTTTTATTTATTTTACACTTTTATTCTTGAAGTTTTAAAACAATTAAAATCTAAAATCCAATCACTCCCTGTGGATTTCTTACGATACCCGACTTACCGATGTGCTTACTTGTTAAGTGTAGTTATAGTTTAGGTTTTTGCATTGAGTCGCCGAACCGATAATAACGATTTGCATATTACACGACGCACGGTTTGCGCTCGATCAAAATACGTGGGAAAGATATGGGCTATGGTTAGTTGGCACTGATATGAACTAGTTAGGATGGGGATAATAACTAGTATGGTTTTAATATACATTAGGTGTGCACTCTAGATGAGAGGTGAGAATACCAAGAGAGAGTCCGATAAATCTAACATGTATATAATAATTGTTGAATATAGCATTTATTCACTTGCTGATTTCTAAACTACTTTTACATCGGGCTCTGACCCATTTTCTTGCATATTCTCTTCTCTCTTGTATCTCCTATATCAGGTGTCCATCCGCTAGAGGATTGAGATTTTGATGAGCTATGGATGCTGTGGAGTCATGGACTTTGTTTAGACGCTTTCATGTTCATTGATTCATACTTTGTAGTCGATCTTTCATTTAGGGCATGTCGCCCCAGAGGATTCTAGTTCTTTATTTCCTATCATAGACAAATTAAGTTCTTATGTTGGTTTTTGCTACAATTAATATTTGATGGGTTTATTGTATTGAGATATTTAAACTGGAGAGTTTTATTCCAGTTGCATTGAACTCAATTTTGGTATTACTCAGTTATTATTCATTGTGTGAATGGATTGTGTTAAATGGTTTATGTTCTAAATGTGGAAATTTTATTTATATTAAAATCTTGAAATTTTAACACCTGCTTAGTTGGATATTAGGTGAATTATAAAAATAATTTTTTTTCGACAGTGATGCTAAGATGAACCAACTGTAAATTATGTTTTAATTGGGTATATGACTGATCACCCGGTTTTTAATTAAGTGGGGTGTTACATGCATGAATGGGAAATGTAGGAGGGGCATAATGATAAGCCTATCATTTAATTATTAAATCAGATAAAAAATGATTAATCTTGATAAAATTTCATAATACAACATGTGTTTATTCGACTCAGATATTATTGTGCGCGTCCAACATATCACGCGTATTTGTTTATTATTTATGCACCAGCTAAATAATATTCTAATAGTGAGGGTGCAACATATGTTATGGGACATATGACATCCAAATTAGGATATGTGTCACCACAAGTTTTTTTACATATGTCTCCATAATATATTTGACATGTGGTTGCCCACTTGGGTTTGTTTTGGCTATAAGTAAGCCTTACTCCCTTAAATTTCGAAGGAAACTTTTAGAAGAGATGCAATATAGAAAAGAGCTTTGAGAGGAGTTTTGAGTGTAGTTTTGAGAAGAGTTTCACCACTTCTCAACTTTCTGGGAACAACCACAATGAGTTTTTGGGCGAATAGTATGAACCCATGAACTATTATGACTTTGATTCCCACTATGATGGATATGAAGGTGCAATTGAATTTGCTCAAGTTAAATACGTACCAAAATACGGTATTTCCATAATTAAACTACTCTCTTACAGGTGATAACACGACCCATACATATTCCCTGAAATATAAATGTATAAGATAAATTAGGTAAGAGATATAACTTCCGACTACATTGCAAACTGATGGATGAGTGACATTATAAGGAGTTGATGCTTCACGTAGCTCAGCCCTAAAACTACTAATATCGCTAACCTGAAATGTTTCAACGCAAGAGGGTTAGGTCCCAACAAAATTTCCTATGTGACATTATGTGATTATAATACAATTGTGTTGTCCTACATTGATAATTTGTGATTATTCAACTAATTATTAACATGTTATCCTCTCCGCATTCCTTATATTGTCTCATTTTAAGTTCAGATTAATTATGATATCACTATGATAATGTATTGCCAACTTTTGCTATCCCATTCATATAACTATCACAAGTATATACTCTATATAACATCTCCAACATTTAACATCACATGGGTACACTCAACCCATAATAAGAATCATAGGTGAAAATATAGATTTTGTATAGGTTTTATTTTGGCTATTTGTCTTGTCAAAACTTTTATGTCAATCAAGTCATTTCGACTTATTTCGTATGAGTGCGACCCCGTTTTGAGTCTAGAATTGAACCTTGGAAGACTTTAAAGATATTTTAAGACACTCACAAAAGTTTTTCTTGCCAACAAATTCTCATCGAGCTTAAAGTTGAAAACGTATCCTTTTGGAGGTTGTATGTGAACTATCATTGGCTACACATGTGTATTAAATTAAGTTATTTTTTCCTAAAAAGCGTGAGGAATTTTTCTTTGAGGATTAAATATTTTTAAAATATTTTGGAGGAAAGATTTGGTATGTACTCTTATTTTTCAACCTGCAATTGTTTAGTTGCGTATGTTTCCTGCTCTGATCGATCTTTTTATCTGCTAATATTCTTCCTTTGTTGATAGTTTTATCCTAATTTTACATGTTCTTCTTGAACTTTCATGTTTCTTCTTCTTCTTTCTGTTATTCAGTGAGAAAAAAAGGGCCGAAAAGAATTGCATTCTTAGGAGATTTAAGGGAGATGTTTGATTGAGGGAGAGTTTATTTTATTGATGGTTCACTTTGATTGATGATTTATTTATTTGTGTGTTTGATTCTACATGCTTTATGCTTTGATTGATTCATTGATTTTTGATATATTCTTGATGTATGAAGGAGATTATCTTTTGAGTATGTTGTTCCATATGTCATGATATTAGATGTTACTTTATTTCATGATTTGTATCATTATATCGAATTTATATAATTGATATTTTATCAGAGGATTCCCAAGAAGGAGGAGTTGATATTTGTGCATGCTTACATGTGTGATGTTGTTTGTTGTTTTGTGTGTTTCAAGCATAGCTTTGGTGATTTTCTTTCTCAAGCCCAATTTCAGACTCGTCGGTTCTTTTGTGTTAAATTTCATGAATTGTTATACATTACTTCCAATTACATTTACTATATGGCTAATGGAGCGTATGTCTTGGAGGGTAATAAGAATTTTTTTAGGATTTAGGAAGTTTTGCCATGGAATATCCAAAGGGGGAGATTGGAAATGTAGATTTTGTATGGGTTTATTTTGGTTATTTCCCGTGTCGAAACGTTTGTGTCAATCAAGTCATTTTGACTTGTTCCATATGAGTGAGGCGTGATTTTTTATTCTAGAATTGAACCTTGGAAGACTTTCAAGATCTTTGAAGCCACTCACGGAAGTTTTGCTTGCTAACAAATTCATATCGAGCTTAAATTTGAAGACGTATACATTTGGAGGTTATATGTGAACTATCATTGGCTAAACACACGTGCACTAAATTCAGTTTTTTCTTCTCAAAATGTGTGACGAATTTTTCTTTGAGGATTAAATATTTGTTAATTTGTTTTAAATAGTTTGGAGGAAAATTTTGGAAGATACTTTGTTTTTAAAAATGTTTTTAGAGGAGGTTTCTAGCCTCGTCGTCTGCACGACTACATTGTGCATCCGTGTGCACGAAGTCGTCCGCACGACCTGTATGAGATGGCCCTGCTGGTTGTTTTCATGAGAACGATTAACTCTAATCGTGCATACGCTGCGATCTGGTTTTCGAAAAATCTATATATACGGGTAGGGGTGGCAATTCTGGCACAAACACAACCACACGACACGACCCAACATGAATTTAGCATGAAATTAAAATGGCTTGTCGTGTTCGGTCCATGTTTTTTTAACCCACTAGTGGGCCGTGCCATGTTTGTGTAAACAATATGACATGAAATTGGCCCGTTTTAGCCCAATTGCAAAATGATAAGAAAATAACCCAATTGTGTCCCAATTACAACCCAATTGTGTCCCAATTATCCCAAATAAGAAACTCCATCTCGTGTAAAAAAAGAACCCATCTTCAATTATCCCAACGGGTTACCGTGTCTAGTCGTGCCAAATTGGCACAATTTTTTTTGTCGTGTTACTCGCGTCGGGTCGTGTTACTAACGGGTCATGTTCGTGCTAGGAAATAAAACACGCTAGCGGGTCATGTCGTGTTCGTGCCATATAAAATTATGTCGGGTCGTGTCAGACCAGACCCAAACACGACCCATTAGTACGAATTGACACCCCTATATATGGGTCATTTCTCTCCCATTTGCAATCGTCTCATTTTTACACAATTGGAACACCTTTCTGTATGTATTTTGAGAGTTGGAAGCTTTTTATTTTTCCTTCATTCTGGGTTTTCACTCATTCCTCATATTTTGCCTAAATTCATAGATCTAATCATGGACCTACCTTAATTGTGAGTGAATTTTTAAGAGATCATCACTGCTAAGTTATGCTCATCTACTTATTTTGAATCAACATGATCAATAATCCTAGATCTAAAAAAGGAGGCCATTCGATATATTGGAGAAGTTGGATTGTGGTGAGACTTCAAGGAAGACCGAAGTTCTTCACTCAATTCATGGAGCTTGGATTTGGTTTCCATTTGCTATGGGGGAGAGTTGAAGGTTCATAGGTATCTACACAATTATGTTTGTGTCAAAGGTATCTTCCTGATCTTTTTGAAATTTGCTTTCAAGCAGAAATGGAAATTGAGTGTGTCTGAAGTTTATTACCCATGGGTGGGGAGTTTTCCTTATAAAATCCATCTTGTGGTTTGTTTGTCATCACACGTTCACAATAGGTTCTTTAGATCACTCATGTTTGTTTAAAATTTGACTTAGGTGTGTTTGTTTGTGCATAATCACCTAGATTTATTTGATTTGCGTGTGTGTGTGTGTTTAACAAGACTTTTGGAATACTTTTGTTCTAAGGATTTGAGAAATTGGAAGAAATTTTTAGAAACTTAAAATTTGGGCACATTGATTCAACAAACCTATTCGCCCCTGTAGGTTTATTTTTAGTCATTAAGAAATTATTCTCAATAGGCACGCACACAACCCATGTATAAATTTCTCACAAAGGCATACACGTATGCCTTCGGGGATATCTCGGGCCTATACTATCTTATGACCATTAGAAGGTACCACTCCTAAATTCTCCAAATATACAACGCAGAAAAATAATTACTGTATACACCACATTTTAGGACCTCCTAGGTCTCCCCTTAGGTCCCTAGCACCTCCCCGTCTCACTATAAACCCTAGGTCGCACTCCGAGTTACGATCTAGAGCTCACCGGGTGCCCCGAGCCTCGTTTGACCCCGGTCAACTCTATTATTAGAATAAAAGGTACCCTTTCCAACGGTCCGCCCCGTGTGCAAATCGGCATAACGGTTCTGATGAACGGACCATTTTTGCTATCGAAGATCAATTAGTAAGCCACCAGGCACTCCCGAGCCCCAATTTAACCCCAATAAACTTCACTGCCAGAGTGAAAGTTCTTTAAATCTTTGAAGGGAACTAAAACTCATTTCTAACGGGTCACCACGTGCGTGAAACAACATAACCATTCGGATAAATGATCAGTTTTCCCCTGAAAATCGATTCGAAGGCCACCGGGAACTCCCGGTATCCATTTGAGCAAAGTCAATTCTTCATCTCAAAGGAGACTGGATGAATCTCCGAATGTCACTGAACACCCTTTCTAACGGCCTGCCACGTGCAGGATTCTGACTTACCGTACGAATGAACGATCCATTTTACTCTGAGAGGTCCTCGGGTGCTTTCGAGCCCTGATTGACCAAGTTCAACTTTCTGAACCGATCAAAACTCTTTGGAATGTCGAGTTACATCTCCTAACCTTTCCAACGGTCTACCCGGTGCTCGATTCTGACTTACCATGCAGACGAACGATCCATTTGCATCCGACGATCTCCCGTCCAAAGGACCGACGTGCGCTTTTGAGCCATATTTGACCCAAATTAACTCCTGGACCCGAGAGAAGTCCAAAGGACTCTTGAAGGTCTCTAAAATACCATTATAACGGTTTGCCCCATGCGCGATTCAGATCAACAATTCGTGTTTTATGGCCGTTTTCCTAAAAAATCTGTTCGAAACTGCCAATTGGCCAGTACTGAGCCCTGCCAATCGACACTGTGTTTGGGAGCACATGACGATAGGCACTCCCTAGGGTAGTCCGATCGGCACCCCTTGACCCTATAAATAGGGGCCATGACCTCACTCCAAGGGACAACAAAACATATCCATCAACATCAGTGATCTTAGCAATATTCCCTCGAAATCAGTGAAGTCCCTCATGTGAAGTTCCATACAATCTTACATTCCCATCCTTTTCATACCCAATTTGGCAAAATATCCTTCCCTCTCATCAAAATTCATCAACACTCAAGGGAGTTCATCCAAGATCAAAGATCAAGCTTCAAAGAAGGTTCAGTTCCTTCCCTCTCTCTTTAAATTCCTTATTTTTGCATAGTAAACATTATATTCATAATCTAGTTCTTACTTTAGTTAACACACATTAATACACACATTTTTATTAGTATACTCCACATACTTTATTTTCTACAAAAAATCTCAAAAACAAATAAAAGAGGGTTACACTCGTAAATTCCGAACGAAATTACCCATCACACCTTATTCTAAAATCAAAAAACACATTTTCTACACACACATATAATAAACTTCCATTCGTATCTATGGGACAAACCCCACCCCTATGCTACATTCGAACTACGCGAACTTTGATGCCTTTATAGGTTACGTAGGCGTCTCGGATTAAAATCCAAGACTCGAGTCCAATTTTCCAAATTTCTCAATTTCTCAAAGTCTCTTATTTTCTAAAACCTCCCATTCTCATATATATATATATATATATATATATATATATCATACTTGTTTGCTTTTCATCCAACACATGTTATCATTTCCTAATAACGACCAATATCGTGATGGCGCACAAATTATACTTTTTACATATGATATTATGGGAACATTCCTATGGATGACCTCACTCTACCTTTTCCATGGTACGAATTGAATAAATCCGATATCCATTATATAAACACGCTCACACACTTCATGGGAATATAAAAAGGAAGATAATAACACTAGCCCATGAGAGAACGAAAGGGCGGGATGGTGCCTAACACCTTCCCATTCATAACTTAGCCCACAGACCTACGAACTATTAGTTTCCTATGCATCAGTTTGTCCTTGATGCCGCTCTCTCAAAGTGGCAAGATTTCGTTTGCCTATTTTGTGCAAAATAGGCTGGCAACTCTATCTTTTCACATTCACCCCCACATCGACGACGACCGAAACAACCTTCCCAAGAAGAAGGGGTGCGAGACTGCGGCGCAGCCTTCCCGAGGGGTAGATGCATCTATATCTCTCCTCTCTCCTCCCCCAAAGGCACCGACCCCGGTATGGCCACAATTACGCAATCACACCAACTGTGTAATAACATACCAATATCTACATGGATGGATTTAGCACCATTTTTTTAACTTGGCAGGCAACAACCTCAACACGTAGGATCGAGATCATGGACCCATAATCAATCTCCATCAACATCATGGGGGTGTAAACACAATATTGCACACGTCCCATCAAATCCTCGCTAATAGATTCTCCACTAGCTTACACATTCACCCATGGTATGTTGATGCACATAAGACATTCAAATAAATATCTAAGTAAATACACATAAACTAATAACATAAGCACAATCCTTCTACACATAAATACTGGAACCCATATATTTATTTCTTACTAATCATATATTAATTTCCTTATAAGGAGTGAAAGTCTTCATTTAATTATATCATTACGAGCATTTTTAGACTGAACGAACTTGTTTTTCCCAAAAAATATATAAACAAAAATTTGGTAGAGGATCCCTCGTTATATTTTAATAGACAACGTGATAAACGTTATTTTTTTTAAATGATATGGCATTTTATTTCCAGTCAGCATCTAGATTGTTTAGACCCCTTTTCCTTATTATGAGTTTTATGCTGAAACTTTAGAATTAAATCTCTCTCTCTCAATAAAAGTTGGATTTGCAAAAAGCTTATATATTTAGAGAGATCTCGATGAGATATATCAAAGCAATTTCATAAAGGTTGGGTGATTTTGAAGTAAGGAAATTTTAGTAATCAAATCCAACATTTCGTAAAGTAGAATCTTTAATATTAAATGTCTTATATAATATAAATTCAATATATATGATTTTTTATGAATATTTTTTGGAGAGATATTTTAAAAGATACCAGCAAAATTACAAGTGATACTACTTACAAATAGATGTATACATTGGTTACCAACATCACAAGTGATCATGGATGTGGATCTTAAATTATTAGTTGTTGTTAATGTTGTATATAGGAGAATATAAATGTTTTTACTTGGTTAAATTTAGAGGGTGATTTTTTTCCATGATGTTTACACAAATTATATATTGATGATTTAAGTGTGTACATTGTTATCTGTTATTTGATGCATGTACCGATGTTATATTAATATGGATATGTTTGCAATTTTAATAACGTGTGCATTTGTTAAGTTATTTGTGTAATTTATATTAATGTCGTATCATTGTGATTAATAGTTAAATTTATTAGTTAAATAGTTTTTATATTAGAATATAAATGTTTTGATATACTTAAAAATTAGGCATGTAATAAAATTTTAATCGTATAAATGTTGGGTACATGCATGTATTATAAGTAGTGTTTGCATACTTATATTGTTAATTGTTTGTATTTGCGCATGCACTTAATAATAATGGGGCATGTGTATGTTGTTGAATATGTGTGTAATTAATCAATTTATGTGTTTAGCTTTGAATAATGTGTGCACTTCGTCCATTCATGCGTGTACATTTTTCATTTATTCATGTACGTATATGTATATGCATGTGTAGTTATGTTAATGCATGATCCTGATCGATGCATGTACTCATTGGCCAGTAGTGATGTTTCAATTGGAAATTATTTCCAGAGATTTAATGATGAGTTATCCTTGAGATAACATCAGTTAGTGTCAATTCCCTAGAATGTGAAATACGCTAAGTGTTTAATCAATCAAAGGGCATGTAATACATTTTGAGCTAATTTGAGGGGATGATAACACGAAACAAAGCCATTAAAATTTGGATAAGATATGTAAGTGTGACTGTCTTAATATAATAAATACTATCATTACTTGTATAACATATATAATGTATATATTTTTCCAATGTGAGTGTGCCTCATGTGGTATAAGAAAACAAAGCAAATGCTTTTAGATTGGCATTTTGATGGTGTAAAATGCTTAAATGACAAAATAGAGCATCGATTTTGGTACTCTAGGCTAATGAGTAAAGAATGGTGCTACTATTGACACCCAATAAAGAACTCTATAATAACACACAAAAACTAAAATGACTTTTACTATTGACACCCACACCATATATAATATTTTGTCAAACAAACCAAGGGACCCACACCACACAAACCAAGCAAACCCTTCATATTCCGATTGTGCATGTCCCTTCTCTATGAAAACCCACACCATAGAAACAAAAATTAAACTTGAAAAAAAACTATTTTGTCATTCATGTTGGTTTACATATTGGTAGTAGACTATTTTCTGATCATTTTGATACTTTTTTCGGAGCATATCAATTCATATAAGTCATGGAAAGTGATTAAAATGTAAATACTAATGCTGGTGGTTTGGGGGCTTCAACATCTCATCATAACGGTACCGAAGTTCAAGAAGAGGTATATTACAAGTTATTTGTACTTATTATGTTGTTTGTTTAATGTAAAACTAGGTCCAAAAAATGGCAGTAAAGCAAGTACAGTTTCATTCACTATCAATGTACCGACAATAATGGAACTTTTCAGTATCTTGATACCGAATCAGACTTGTTATTTTCTAAATAATAAGTTCCTATTCGGCACCTTTCCCCTGAATTGTTGCCTTTTGCATTATTCACCTGCATACCAAACCTGTTCCATATAACTCGTTATATATCGGCCAGATTGGGTGCCCTTTTATTTTTTATACAAGTTACCATTCAACATCTAAACCCCAATCATATAACTTAGAAATCGTGACATGGGACCCGAAACCCTTTTAATACATTTTCCACTTATATCACGAATGATTTTGTTTTTCTTCAATTTTAGAAACATTTTTCATCGGTATTATATCACGAATGATCTTGTAGTCATTCGTCATTTTTATCTCGTGCTCCAATGCTTTCATTTGTCATCTGCATCTCCGGTAACCTCTAGGATTAATTCCTACTTTTGTTATCATTATATGAATTTATTAATGTAATCAAATGTTAATATTTTCCAGGACGCATGGATGGAGTTCAGTTCAATGGATTTTGACGATGCAATGGTTGAAAGAAATGAAGAGAAGAGGGATGGGGATGCTCTTAATATTGATGTTAATGAGCACTTCTTCAATGACTTGTTTTTTATTTATTATTGAGTGTGTTTATTATACACTTGGATGATTGTGAATCAACTAAGGTTTATTATACACTTGTTTAAAAATTGATTCATTTCCCACTTGTGTGTTTTTAGGTATTTTCTTCACGACACGCGTTGGTTGATTGGGCTTAAAATCAGGGCATATTAGTACGGACGATTATTGTAACTACCAAGTCAGATGCCTCTTAGACTTCAAGTAAGGTTTGTATTCACTTGGGTTATGAGAGGGAAGGATTTTATAGGGAGCATGAGAATCCATATGTTGATGGTAAGAAACAAAAGAGAGATTCTTCGATAAATAACTACAGCTGTCTATTTTCATTGAAGGGTGTTCCGGTGGACGATGGTCGGTGGATAATTCAAGTTTATAATTGTGTCCATAACCACTTCCTCCCCCAGAATCTTGTAGGCCATCCATATTCCAAACATTTAATCAGGAAAGAGAGGAAAAATGTATAAGAGGTATCTCTTAGTGGTGTGAAAACAGTCGCAATTTTAACCACACTGAAACGACGATATCAATGTAATGTCTCAACTATGAAGACGGTTTATAATGCTGAAGCAAAGTTGAAGAAAAATGAGAGGGATGGAAGGAGTGTAATGCATCATTTGATGAAATTGTATACTGATAAAAATTATGTATGCTGGTATAGGAAAATGAGACTACCGAGGAAATTAAAGACATATTCTAAGCCCATCCCAAGTCCATTCAGCTATCCAAATGATTTCCTTTTGTTGTTATAGTGGATTGTACATACAATACCAACCTTTATGACATGCCACTTTTTGAGATGGTCGGGATAATCTCTATTGGTTATACTTTTACTATTACATATACTTTCCTAGTCCAAGGACTATAATTATAGGTGGGCATTGGGACATCTAAAGATGTAGTTTGATTCGAATGCCATCTCGTAGGTGTTCATTATAGATCATGCATTTGCATGTATAAATGCATTACGAAACGTATTCCTGCATGGAAAATACATGTTGTGCACATTTCACATTGCAAGGAATGTGGAATTCCATGCAAGGAGAGAAATGGTGGATGATGATGTTGTGTACCAAAAGTTCATTCAAGATTGGGTCCCTCTTGTTTGATTGCCTACCGAGTAAGATTTTTTTGAATCTTGGACTTTGATGAATTTGGATTGGGCTTATTATCCTACTACCATTGAGTACATAACTCAGACATGGATTACATTGAAGGAGTGTTTTATCGCCGCTTGGACTAATATGATTAAGCACCGTAATAACCAAACCACCAACCGTTATGAATGTGCGTATGGAAAGTTAAAGAAACACCAGGAGCACTCACAATTATCCTTTAACTCGTTGTGGGTGGGGATGGATAATCTATTAGGTTTACAAAAAACGGTGATCAATAAAGAACTTGAGACTAGCTTTATTGCATAAAATCAAGATTCTCAAAATATACCAATCTTCAGTGAGTTAGTGGGGCGAGTGTCCCAATTTGTCATTAATTTTATAATGAAGTGGATGAGAAAACTTGATGCTATTGGTGTTGATATGAATTCTTGTGACCACGTGTTGCGAGCGGTGTATGGCCTTTCATGGGCTCATGGATTGGCAGTTTATGCAGTGGAGGGTCGCCCACTACTGTGGGGCCTATTGGATGCTCATTGATATAAACTAACTATGATTCAACTTAGTTAAATAAAAAGAGTTTGATTACGTACATGATATGATATTGTTTAAAGAGCAGTTTTGAAGATCGATCAAGGATGAGCAGAAGGCTTTGTTAGGAAATCTTAGGGATGTAGTTTCACTAATCGCCGCAAGGCTATATGAACCTATTATGAGGCATAGTAAGGGAAAACCAAGGGACATAAACTATGGGCAAAGGAAGAAAATCATAAAATGTCGACCAAAAGGGACCCATCCGCATGTAAATATGTGAGGGTCGAGGCTAATGTCCCAGCGGTGCAGAGAAAAGCCGACATTGACTATAAGAATTTTATGGGCCCGTTTTGTCAGAAATAATGGTTACTTATGCCCGAGTGTGGTTATCTCATTGCACAGATTTATGGTTGTATTTTGTAATGCAATACAAGTGAACGCATTTTTTAATGCGAATGAATGAATGATCAAGTGGATGTATTTTTTAATGCAATATGAGTAGATATATTTTTTAATGAAATACGAGTTGATGTGTATAAATTTCAACTGTATAAAGTCGTGATATTAATTGTAAAAAGTTAAAATATTAATTATATGATGATTTAAAATTTCAATAACAAAACTTAGTGACACATTCGGGATCGATATGTCTATTGCTACACAATACTACATTGCCTAGATTTTTTTCTTCAAAACACCACAAGGTGAAAATGAAATCGGTATGGAGATAACGACTATATGTGATAATTTTCGAGATGACTGCCTCAACAGAAGGTTTTTTCAAATATGCTTGTACCTCCCTTCGGTATGTAAATAATGAATTTGTGTCCCAAGGATCATCATGACTATCCCTAATTATAGTTTTAATTATCACCATTCAAGTAATGAAGCAAACCAAAATGCCTTAATTTTTTCTTCAAAATAACACAAGGTAAAACTCCGATCGTTATTGAGATATCGATTTCAGTCACCAAATAATCGGGACATGTGAACCGATCATGGGTGTTCGTAGTCGCTATTCAGCCTACAAACTAAATTCAATGTCATAATGTAATAAGCCTTATAATCCCATTCTTAAACCATTATAACACTATAAATTTCAAAACACCACAAAATTTAATTAAATTCCAAATTCTAACAAACCATTATAATTCTGTTTACAAACCATTTCATACAAAGTACTACCCAAAATAGTCATGTTCATACAAAATAATAAAAAATTCACATCAGATTCAACCAATTTAAAACCCAACAAAAAAATACATACAAACTTCACACAAGTTCATTTCTTATTTCTTTTCTGATGTCCTTTTTTGGTAATCGTATCGCAATCTTCGGTCACGCTATTCTTTCTTTTCTTCGTCTTTTAACTTTTCTTTTATGGTCCGACTCCCATTCTATTTATTGATGCAAGGATGTTGAATGCTTCAATATATCGATCAAGTATGGTTGCAACATCAACATTTTCCCCATCTGGGATTTTTTAGAGAGCAACTCCATGACCTTCCGCACTTGATCATACTTAATATAGAATTAATTTAAAATGAGATTTATGATATTGACATACAATTTTATATGCAAGTACAAAATGAATATAACATTACCAATGAAGATTTTTGTGACACCCAGCCTAATTAAATACCGGGTGATCAGTCCTTTATTAAATTAAATCAAAGTGTCCAGTTGGTTCATTCTTAGCATCACTGTCGAAAACAAAATTTCTTTAATTATAACCTAATAAATAATTAAGCTAAGTGTCAAAAAATTTAATTTTATAAATTAAGTCCCATTGTTACGAGTTAATAGACGAAACTATTTTTATGAACACAGATAATAATATTGAATACCAAACCATCTAAGTGAAGTAGACAGGCTAGATTAATCATCCCAAAAAAAATATCCCAAATTGAAGGACAATGTACTAATTAAAACAATCTCAACAAAAAATGAATAATGAAATAAATGAAGACTACAAAGTCACACTGAACTAAATAAAAATTGAAAATGGGCGACACGTGCATTATCCAAAATGACTAAGTGAAGAGCTGAGATGACAAGAATGAAATCGTATAAATGCAAAGACCTGCAACTCCCACACTAGCTGCAGCACGTCAACTCCTAACGATCTAACTCTGACGCCCCTGTGACTGGGCACCTGTAATACACACACACACACACACACACACACACACACACACACACACACATATATATACACCAGAGAGAGAGGAGATGACAAGAAACGGGTCAGAGCCCGAGTGTAAAATAGCTTAAAAATTATTTAGCAAGTATATAAAATGATTACCCGTTGATATTGCATACATGTTAATGCTTACTAGGTGATATTGCATACATGTAATACATGTTCTTACCTCTCAGCTAATGTGCATGCCTAGCGTACTACTGAATTAATCTAGGTAAAGCTAACCCAATTAAGTGGTCTAACCCAATCTCCCCTCACCAATCCTGATTCACGTGATCGCATAATTATAATTTATACACGATGACCTTTTTTTATGAATTTACCAAGCGAGCTATGTACATCTCAATACAGTCTTAAGTTCTCAACCACTTAATTTACTTAATATTAATTATTAAATTTTTATCTACTTACAAGCACAGTAGATGAATCACAGGTACATATATTTATCACTATATATATATATATACACTAATAGGGCACCCCACATAAAAATCTATGGTGTTGACATATTCGGCTATCAAGTCCCTGTACATCTCGTACAAATGAGGGAAATACTAGTTCGAATCCACTCTTGAACTGTATTAACACAAAATACAAATATTGGAGGCGAAGAATAGTTTTCAGTCTCTAAGAGGTCAGCACATACCCTCACGTCTCTTAGGACCGCCTGACTACCATTCTCAGATATCCTGTACCAAGGATCCTATGTTGTAGGGTACGAGTCAATATTCCCCGTAAAGGTCACATCAAAATAAGACTGTCCGGACATGGAAACCTCCGGGAAAGCAAGTAGCGCGGGTATGATTAAACACAAATATTCATACAATATATATACATACACTCATATACATATCTACATTATTCAGATAGGTACACCCATGACCCATAACATATTCTAACCATACGTGGCACGTAGCGCTCGAGTCCTACGTATAATTAATTCATTCTTTTGTTTTCTTAATTTTCGCAAGTCTTCAAGTACTTCTCGACCCTCGAAGTGTATCATTCTGATAAGTATGAAATCAGTAGGTGTAATGACCCCACTTTTATATAGTTTATTTTTACACTCTTGTGTTACTTATTATCTAATAAATGTTGTATTATTAGATATGTGGTATTATTGGCTATCAATATAACAAACCCCATTTTTAATTACGAATAATCAACTGTAAATTGGATCAAATCGAAGTCTTATGACATATCTTAAGGCAAATAATAAGTTTTGGGGTAGAAAATATAATTTTATGTAACTTTAAGGACTAAAATAAAAATATAAAATTGGCTATTTTGTAAATAAAATATTTTCAAGGACCTCTAAAATTTTTCAAAATATATAGTGTGAAATTACCAAAATACCCTTCATGTGTGAAATGACCCTTATACCCTTATCACCTTTCCACCACGTGCTGGTCACTTCCACCTTCCACATGTCATCTGTAGAGAGAGAGCTAAAACATTTGTCATCATTTGGTGATATTAACACTGCAAGACCACTCCGGATCACGACACCTCGGTGTTGAATCACCAATCCAAAAAGCCTAGTCATTAGACACGTGTCAACACCGTAATACTTTTGGAAACCTATAAATAGGGCCTTAGGGTTCATTTGAAACTCACACCAATTCCTTGAGAATTATAGTAAGAAAGAGTGATAGAAAGCTTGGGAAATATCTTAAGAAGGAGTTCTATAATTTCTAAGAAATAATTCATTTCGTAGGTATGATTTTATTTAATTGTTATAATGTATTTTTATAGTTTTAATTTTGTGTTTTATAGCTTTACTTAGTAGTTATGCTGGTAAAATAGACTAAGGACTTCACTAATCAAAACTTAAAGTTTAGAAGAAATCCAAGTTGATTTTATTTTCATGTAAACTTGTTTGAAATTGTATATACGCTTTTAAAAATGATTTTTTTAAAGTAATTGCTCGTTATTATGGAATCCCATTTAAGTAATTCCAAGGTCAGGCCCGGTGAAATTCTGTCTAGACGAGATGGTATTTAAGTGGTGCCCCTGTGACCCTCCATCTCTACTGGGAATGAATTCGAAAATGTTCTGTCTAGAGGATATGATATTTAAGCGGTGCCCCTGTGACCCTCCATCTCTACTGGGAATGGACTGATTAGGAAGAACTATGAATTGAACCCTTTAATTACGATCAATAAGTTTTAAAAGTAAAGAAAATGGTTTTTAGTAATCCTTTGAAACAAATTACTATTAAAATACAATATGTACACTGGACCTTGTTTAGAACATATACTTAAACCTTTATCGTATTTGTTAGATTAACGTGCGATCGAAGACTCGTTATCTATAATTTTGACCTCTATTTTAGTTGAGTACTCTATGCAATTTCTTGCGCATTTTGATTATATTATATTATATTATATTATGCAAACTATGTATATTTTGTGAAATACTTTTATTCTCAAAATTCATCTGATACCGATGATTCCGTCGTTTGTTATATGTTTATATCTCTCCATATAAACATCTGATTTGAATTCTAAAATTATTGATTCGGCCTATGGAAACTCTCTTACTATGTTGGCCTTGACTACCGGGTGGAAATATTTGGGTGGTACCTTCCCAGTTGGTTTATCGCTGGTGTGCCCTAAACAAGGCGTTGTTCCAGAAATCATGATTATCTGTCTGTGATGTTATCGGGTGGAAACATTTGGTAACACTATCTGTCTGGGTATTAAAGTGTACATGGCCACTAAAACTGAATAATTGACATATGCTCAATTGTTTTATCTGCTCTGTTCTGAACTGTTTATTCTGAATATATATATATATATATATATATATATATATATATATATATATATATATATATATATATTACTTGAAATTCCTATCTTTATGTATAAACTTTCTGTTCTAAATTGAATAGGTATCAATTTTCTGAAAAACCCTGGAATGTCTAGAGATTGAATCTCATTCGGCTTTTAGCTGACGTTGTATAAATAACCATTTTTCAGGAAATAATGAAGTTCGTGGATGGAATAAAAAAGGACAATGTTGAAGATTTAGCTTTTAAAGCTCTTTTTGTTACCTTAAGTAGAAGTTTGTATAATTAGATAGAGCATGTTTACCTCTTTGTATCAAGTTGTAACTCGTTGATATTTTAATACAAATGAAGTTCCCTTTAGAAAGCTTTGATGATGTAATTCCTTCACTTTCAGTATTTTACGATTCATAACTATGTGATTATACTTCCGCTACGTATATTTTAAAACAAAAATTTTAAGGCCAGAATATTGCATGCCTTGGTGGCATGTCAAGACACTCGTTCCCTACTATTTTCGGTTCGGGGTCGTGATAGAGGTGGTATCAGAGTATATGTTATGAACCCGTAGACTACTGAGCATAGGTTTCGAATGTTATAGATTCTATGTTTCCATCCTTAGGAGATAGTATTAAAAATCTAATTTATGTGATAACCCTCCCTATGTGTTATATTATTTATAATTGGTCTTTTAGTTTTCAATATTGATATAGTATAGTAGATCTTACGTTTGGCCATGACTGTAGAAAATGACCAAGAGAAGATCATCAATGGGAACTAGTGATTCGAGTATAGAAGGATTGGAAGGTGCATACAAGGCAATTGAAAGTCTGGCAAAGATTGTGGAGCAGCAGGTGAACAATGGAGTACCAAAGAATCTTGAACTAAGTAGATGTACTATTGAACATTTCAAGAAGTTGAATCCTCCATCTTTAAAAGGTACTCCTAACCCCACCGAAGCAGAAAGTTGGGTGATGCAGATGGAAAAGATACTCGATGTTCTTAAGTGTACCGATGAACAACGGGTGTCATTTGCAACATATATGTTAGAAGGGGAGGCCGAACATTAGTGGAGAATGACTAAGAGAATACACGGGGAAAGGAATACTTACATAGGTTGGAATGATTTCTTAGTAATATTTTATGAGAAATATTTTCCTGAAACGGTGAAAGACAAAATGGCAGCTGACTTCATGAGTTTGGTGCAAGGGAATATGACGGTTAGTCAATATGAGGCAAAGTTTACTGAGTTATCCCGTTTTGCACGTCATGTTGTAGCAAATGATGTTTTAAGAGCGAAGAAGTATGAGCGTGGGTTAAGGTTGAATATTCGTAGTCGAATTTCCATCCTGAAATTAACATCATATATTGATGTCGTGACTAGGGCTATAATAGCTGAGAGGGATGGTGAGGAGTACAATCGAATTAGAGATGGAAAGAGGAAGTTTGGGGAACAAAAAGGAAAGAACCCGAATAATAGAAATTTCTTTAGGAACACATCCAATGTTGGGGGATCTAGTGATAACAAACAGTATAATAACCAGACATGTCAACAATGTGAAAAGATGCATGGAGGACGACCTTTTTATAAGGATTCAGGAGCTTGTTTTAGATGCGGACAGAAAGGGCATCAGATAAAAGACTTCCCAAACCCAACAAGGGTTCCGATAAAGCCTTCAAGTGCAAAGAAGGATCAAGATAGACAGGGTAGAGTTTTTGCACTTTCTGATACCCAAGCTTCTAATGCGGTAGTGTCAGGTACACTTTCTATATGTGCACAACCTTTTAAAGCTTTGATAGATCCTGATTCTACTCATTCATTCATATCTATACATATATTAAATCTCTTTCATAAATTTCCTGAACCCTTGAATCATAACATACATGTTTCTACTCCTTCGGGTGAGTTATTGATGGGTAAATTAGTATAGAAGGCTTGCCCCATAGATATTGATAGTCATAAACTATTTGTTGATTTGATAGTTTTAGACATCAAAGATTTTGAAATCATTTTTGGGATGGATTGTTTAGCATCACATCATGCTAAGGTAGACTGTTTTGAGAAGAGTGTTACTTTCCAAATTCCTCACCAACCAAAATTTAGTTTTGAAGGAACTGGAATCATATCTCCGATGTGTATTATTTCTTCAATGCAAGCCTATAGTTTTCTTAAGAAGGGATGTCAAGGATTTCTTGCAACTGTTACTAGTTTGGAGATGAGAGAGCCTAGATTAGAAGATATTCCTATTGCTAAGAAATTTATGGATGTTTTTCCTGATAATTTACCTGGTCTACCTCCTAATAGAGAAATAGAATTTACCATTGACCTTATTCCTAGAACTATACCAATCTCAAAACCACCATATCGCATGGCACCTTTAGAATTAAGAGAGTTAAAAGTTCAATTAGAAGACCATTTAGACAAGGGTTTTATCAAACCAAGTATATCGCCTTGGGGTGCTCCAGTGTTATTTGTGAAAAAGAAGGATGGGACAATGAGACTATGTATAGATTATCGTGAACTAAATAAGGTAACCATTAAGAATAAATACCCCTTACCTCGTATCGATGACTTGTTTGATCAATTAGAAGGTGCACAAGTATTCTCTAAGATTGACCTTAGGTCAGGCTATCATCAATTGAAGATTAAGGATGATGATATTTCAAAATCAGCTTTTCGTACTAGATATGGTCACTATGAATTTATTGTAATGCCATTTGGACTAACTAATGCACCAGCCGCTTTTATGGATATGATGAATAAGGAGTTTAGGAAATATTTGGATCAGTGTGTGGTTATTTTCATTGATGACATCCTTATTTATTCCAAAAGTATTGAAGAACACTAAAAGCATTTAGAAACGGTATTACAAATCCTTAGGAAAGAGAAATTATATGCAAAATTAAAGAAGTGTGAGTTTTGGATGCCTAGTGTTTCTTTTCTAGGACATGTCATATCCAAAGAGGGAGTGTCAGTTGACCCTCAAAAGATTGAGGCTATACTAGATTGGCCCAGACCAACTAATGTGAGTGAGATTCGTAGTTTCCTTGGATTAACAGGTTATTACCGAAGATTTGTTGAAGGATTTTCTAGCATTTCCAAACCTCTATCTAGGTTAACACAAAAGAAGGTAAAATATGAATGGTCTGAGGAAGCCGAGAAAAGTTTCCAAGAACTTAAGAATTGATTAGTATCTGCCCTAATTTTGACTATTCCTTTCGGGACAGGGGGATTTATGATTTATAGTGATGCTTCTAAAAATGGTTTGGGATGTGTGCTAATGCAAAATGGAAAAGTAGTAGCTTACGCCTCAAGACAGTTGAAAACCCATGAGTAGAATTATCCAACCCATGACCTAGAATTAGCAGCTGTAATCTTTGCTCTTAAGATTTGGAGGCACTATTTGTATGGTGAGACTTGTGAGATTTATACCGATCATAAGAGTTTAAAGTATATATTTACTCAGAAAGAGTTGAATATGAGACAAAGGAGGTGGTTAGAATTGATGAAGGATTATGATGTAAATATTTACTATTACCCGGGGAAAGCTAATGTAGTATCCGATGCTTTAAGTAGGAAGTCTACACCAAATTTAGCATGTCTTATTACAAGCCAGGAAGCACTATTAAGGGATTTGAGAAGTATGGAAATAGATGTACGTATCTATAGCAAAGGAGGAATAATTGCAAACTTACAAGTACAACCCATGTTGATGGAGAGGATCAAAATTGCACAAGTAAATGACCCACAACTGAAGAAGATTAGAGAAGAAGTCATCGAGGGTAAGAGAACTGAATTTGCGATGCGAGATGATATATTGAGGTTTGGAAATAGAGTGTGTGTGCCATGTGATGCCCAACTAAAAAGGCAAAATTTTGGAGGAAAGTCATTACTCAAGATTCACATTTCATCCCGGATGTACAAAAATGTATAGGGATCTTCGAGAAGTATTTTGGTGGAATAACATGAAGAGGGAGATAGAAGAATTTATATCTCAGTGTTTGGTTTGTCAACAAGTAAAGGCAGAACATCAAAAACCATCAGGATTCCTGCAATCCCTACCTATCCCTGAGTGGAAATGGGAACATATTACTATGGATTTTGTGATAGGTTTATCGAGGAGTTCAAATGGTAATGATTCTATTTGGGTAATTATTGATAGGTTAACTAAATCTGCTCATTTTATTGTCATTAAGATTACCCATTCTTTAGAGAAGTTAGCTAAGTTGTATGTGCGGGAAATTATTAGGCTTCATGGAACCCCAATTTCAATTATTTCTGACCGTGAACCTAGATTTGTGTCCCGCTTCTGGAAAAGCCTACAAGAAGCCATGGGAACAAAATTGAATTTTAGCACTGCTTTTCATCCTCAAACGGATGGACAATCAGAGAGAACTATTCAAACCTTTGAGGATATGCTTAGGGCATGTGCACTTGATTTAAAAGGGAATTAGGATGATCATCTACCGTTAGTGGAATTCGCATATAATAATAGCTATCAAGAAAGTCTTCAAATGGCTCCGTATGAGGCACTCAATGGTAGAAGGTGTCGTTCCCCTACTTGTTGGGTAGAAGTTGGGGAAAGAAAATTATTAAGACCAAAATTGATTCATATCACAACAGAGAAGGTGAAATTAATACAAGACCGACTTCGAATCGCTCAAAGTCGTCAAAAGAGTTATGTTGACAATCGACACCGACAGTTAGAATTCCAAAGAGGAGATTATGTGTTCTTGTGAGTATCACCTGCAAAGGGAGTAATACGATTTGGGAAGAAAGGGAAGTTGAGCCCAAGATACATAGGACCTTTTGAAATCCTTGAAAGGATAGGAGCTGTTGCATATAAAATAGCCTTACCACCAGAACTCTCTAGTGTACATAATGTGTTTCACGTATAAATGATAAAGAAATATGTCCCAGATCCAAGACATATCTTAAGTCACGAGCCTCTTCAAGTTAGAGAAGATTTGTCGTACATTGAGCATCCAGTGGAAATTTTGGACCATAAAGATCAAATATTACGAACCAAGGTTATTCCACTAGTTAAAGTATTATGGAGAAATCATTCTGTTGAAGAAGCAACGTGGGAGCGGGAAGATGAGATAAAGGAGAGATATCCATACCTTTTTGAAAATTTTTGTAAGTAAAGTTTGGGGACCAAACTTTTTATAAGGAGGGTAGGATGTAAAGACCCCACTTTTATATAGTTTGTTTTTACACTCTTGTGTTACTTATTATCTTATAAATGTTGTATTATTAGATATGTGGTATTATTGGCTATCAATATAACAAACCCCATTTTTAATTACGAATAATCAACTGTAAATTGGATCAAATCGAAGTCTTATGACATATCTTAAGGCAAATAATAAGTTTTGGGGTAGAAAATATAATTTTATGAAACTTTAAGGACTAAAATAAAAAAATAAAATGGGCTATTTTGTAAATAAAATATTTTCAAGGACCTCTAAGAAATATTCAAAATATATAGTGTGAAATTACCAAAATACCCTTCATGTGTGAAATGACCATTATACCCTTATCACCTTTCCACCACGTGCTGGTCACTTCCACATGTCATCTGTAGAGAGAGAGATAAAACACTTGTCATCATTTGGTGATATTAACACTGCAAGACCACTCCGGATCACGACACCTCGGTGTTGAATCACCAATCCAAAAAGCCTAGTCATTAGACACGTGTCAACACCGTAATACTTTTGGAAACCTATAAATAGGGCCTTAGGGTTCATTTGAAACTCACACCAATTCCTTGAGAATTATAGTAAGAAAGAGTGATAGAAAGATTGGGAAATATCTTAAGAAGGAGTTCTATAATTTCTAAGAAATAATTCATTTCGTAGGTATGATTTTATTTAAATGTTATAATGTATTTTTATAGTTTTAATTTTGTGTTTTATAGCTTTACTTAGTAGTTATGCTGGTAAAATAGACTAAGGACTTCACTAATCAAAACTTAAAGTTTAGAAGAAATCCAAGTTGATTTTATTTTCATGTAAACTTGTTTGAAATTGTATATACGCTTTTAAAAATGATTTTTTTAAAGTAATTGCTCGTTATTATGGAATCCTATTTAAGTAATTCCAAATTCAGGCTCGGTGAAATTCTGTCTAGATGAGATGGTATTTAAGTGGTGCCCCTGTGACCCTCCATCTCTACTGGGAATGAATCCGGAAATGTTCTGTCTAGAGGAGATGGTATTTAAGCGGTGCCCCTGTGACCCTCCATCTCTACTAGGAACGAACTGATTAGGAAGAACTATGAATTGAATCCTTTAATTACGATCAATAAGTTTTAAAAGTTAAGAAAATGGTTTTTAGTAATCCTTTGAAACAAATTACTATTAAAATACAATATGTAGACTGGACCTTATTTAGAACATATACTTAAACCTTTATCGTATTTGTTAGATTAACGTGCGATCGAAGACTCGTTATCTATAATTTCGACCTCTATTTTAGGTGAGTACTCTATGAAATTTCTTGCACATTTTAATTATATTATATTATGCAAACTATGTATATTTTGTGAAATGCTTTTATTCTCAAAATGCATCTGATACCGATGATTCCGTCGTTTGTTATATGTTTATATCTCTCCATATAAACATCTAATTTGAATTCTAAAATTATTGATTCGGCCTATGTAAAATCTCTTACTATGTTGGCCTTGACTATCGGGTGGAAATATTTGGGTGGTACCTTGCCAACTGGTTTATCGCTGGTGTGACCTAAACAAGGCGTTGTTCCAGAAATCATGATTATCTGTCTGTGATGTTATCGGGTGGAAACATTTGGTAACACTATCTGTCTGGGTATTAGAGTGTACATGGCCACTAAAACTGAATAATTGACATATGCTCAATTGTTTTATCTGCTCTGTTCTGAACTGTTTATTCTGAATATATATATTGTCATGTACTTTATATATATTACTTGAAATTCCTATCTTTATGTATACACTTTCTGTTCTAAATTGAATAGGTATCAATTTTCTGAAAAACCCTGGAATGTTTGAATATTGAATCTCATTCGGCTGTTAGCTGACGTTTTATAAATAACCATTTTTCAGGGAATAATTAATTTCGTGGATGGAACGAAAAAGGACTATGTTGAAGATTTAGATTTTAAAGCTCTTTTTGTTACCTTAAGTAGAAGTTTGTTTAATTAGATAGAGCATGTTTAGCTCTTTGTGTCAAGTTGTAACTCGTTGATATTTTAATACAAATGAATTTCCCTTTAGAAAGATTTGATGATGTAATTCCTTCACTTTCAGTATTTTACGATTCATAACCATGTGATTATACTTCCGCTACATATATTTTAAAACAAAAATTTTAAGGCCAGAATATTGCATGCCTTGGTGGCATGTCAAGACACTCGTTCCCTACTATTTTCGGGTCGGGTTCGTGACAGTAGGTGTACACTCTCTACCCTACTAGTCTATGTCATTCTTAATTCTCACAAAATCTAATTTAACCTACACATGATCTCCACTCCATTTTATACCCTCGTGACCCCATGGTTAAATCTCATATAAGAATCGTACTACTCGAACCTAGACTACCCCCCTACTGGTCTCCTCAAGTCCCATTATGGTATTTAAGTTATGTCAAGGGTCCTTATGCATTGGGTTTGTATTAACATTAAAAAGGGAAGAAGATTCAAATTTTAAGAGGAGTCGATCAATTAATGGAAAGGGTCGATCGATCGATCCAGTCGATCGATCGACTTTCTTGAGTCGATCGATCGATCGAACAAATATTAGCCCAGTTTTTGCAACTCTTTGCCTTCGGGTTTCTTCCATTTTAATTGTCAAAACCTCCATTAAAATGTACCAAACTCCCAAGTAAACATCACAAACATTATATAAACAGGTATGGATGATTTCTAATGTAAAAATATTCATTACTTCTCCAAGTATCATCATTAAATTGGTTTAAATTCATGATTTGGTCTCTAACCCTAGGTTTACCATATTAATTCAATATTCCACATGATATTTCCAGATTTACTCCTCTAATCATCATTATGTGATAAGGATATCAGCCTAACATGATATCCATTCAAACATATGAATTCTAGTCTTCCAATTACATCAAATATCCATAAAAACTTATAATTATATTTCCTAGTCTAACATGGATGAAATATCAACTCAAGAACAGCAAGATAGATACTTTTCTGGAAATCGAAGGTATGATTTGTAGAAGATGATGGGTATATCTACGCTCCTCGTTCTTCGATCTATGCCTTGGTGGTAGAATTTGTGGGAACGATGTGGGATTGATGGTTCTCCCGCTTGGAAACCTCCTCTCTTCACTCTTCCTTAACCTCTCTGCAACTCAAGTGTTTCTAACCCTCGAAAACTCCAACTTCCATCAGATATAACCCTTTAATTTTCATCATTAATAAAGGCCCAAAATTAGAAATTACTAAAATGCCCTCCCGGGATGTCGGTTAGGCCTTAAATCGTCCCGAAACCCAAACTAAACCCCCGGGTACACTTTTCTGACCCTCTCGACCCTTCCGGATACATTGGCGCATTCAAATTGACCGTACGGATGACTTAGAATTAATTTACTTTTTATTTCCTTAAATTAGTCCCGACACCACTGACACGCGCGTCCCGACTTAATTTCTATAACTGTCGTATTATTCACTCGCAAAAATTTTAATAAATTCAATCTCGTATATTACTTTACTCACTAAGTAATATTCAACTTAAATCTCACCAATAATTACTAACTCTCATCACGCTAGTAAATATTTATTTTAAAATTTGAATTAATATTAAGTTAATTTATCCGAATTTAATTTAATTAATCCCATAATTAAAGGCCATAAAAATACGGGGTATTACAATTTTTTAGTTTCGGATTAGCAATTGGTAGGATTTTGGACGATACTTAACGGGATGTGAGTATGTCAGGAACCATGTCATGTAATGTTCGATTCAATCCTAGGGGAGCGACACCTGTACTGAGTGGGACTTAGATACAAGCAAATGGTCTTGTCAGTTCTCTTGTTACCATTTCTGATTATCGAACTTCACATTATAATGAGCATTTTTATTTCCTCTCTTATTTATAACCAATATCATGTTGGGTCCCTTGGAATGACTTGGACATGCCCTAGTTGTCTTAGCACGTCCTCCGGGTAGTAAGGTTCTCCCATATCAAAACAAATCAATATATCATTATAAAATGATATGTTGTGGAATGGGTATGCATACGGCTGAGTTTTTTTCCCGAACTTTTGATTTTTTTATTTTTGATCCAATTTATTTCGAATTTGGAATGAAATTTTAATCTATTGATTTTCGTTTTTCTCGAAAAAATTAGATCAGAATTCAAAAATATTTCTGAATTTTTAATTTTTCAATTTTTTGATCCGATTTTCCCTAATTATTTCCAATTTTTTTCGAATTATTTTTCAATTTCTGATTTTTTTATTTTTTGAAATGCTCTCATATCCCACATTAGTTGGAAGAGGATGAGAGTTCCAAAGTAGTGCTCTATAAAAGGAGATTATCCTTCTAACCTTTATACAAAGGAAAAAATGAGTTAAATCCTCATGTATTTACATGTAGGGTCAAACCTTTTTTCTTTATTTCATGAAAATGAGAATTTTGAGTAATTATTTTTTTGAAAATTTGGAATTTTGAAATTTTTGGAATTTTTTGTATATTTTGTGAATTTTCGATTTTTTTCAGTTTTTGTCAATTTTCATTTTTTTTTGAATTTTCATTTTTTTTAATTTTCTAAAAAACCCGGATCGAAAGTCGAAAAAATTATTTTATTTTTCAAAAAATAATTTTTTTTTCCAAATATTCATTTTTTGATCCGATCTGACCGAAACACAAGCCTAAGTACGCATCTTTATCGTCACGGTATAGGTCCCAACAAACTTGTAAAGTTTCAACATAAGCAAAGTTTCAATTTGAGTAAAGTTTCAAAATAAGTAAAGTTTCAATATGACACAGGAGACATTTAAGTATTAGAGGGCAAGTCATCATGTTTCTCCCTGTACCTATACAGTTGTGTCACTGCATTATTTTGGAATACAAGTTACAATGACCACCGAGCGATCCTTTGTATAGTGTTATTAAATTCCACACTCAAGCATGCCCCAAGCTAGATAAAATGTTCATATATCCACGAATGCATGAACAACACAGAATACCACTGTCAATATCTCAATCATATATATAGAATTATAGATAGCCTCAATTAATCTAATCATTTGTACCTTTAGAAGAGAAAGGCAACCACTCATTTGTTTTACCTTGGACCTAGATCGTAAAGCCAGTTGTCGGTATAAGTGATATAGGATTCCCATTCCCCATACCACCCCCAACTTTATCCAAATTCTTCAACAGTTGAAGATAATAGACAAATATTTTGTTCTTCTCCTCGTTAAAAAATGGTGCAACCTATGATGTACAATAAATATGCCATTTCACAATAATCAAGTTGGTTTGTGGAGGCATTGCTCATTTTTTATTTCTCTTGAAACATATCGATAATCCAGTTAAGTTGCACAACATATGATGGGTGGCATTTTTCTATGGCTTCTTCTGTGGTAACTCCCAAACAATCAATTAGAAGTTTTATGGCCTTAGTGGGTTGTAACTCCATTCCCCCATCGTCTCCACACACAAATGTTTCAACTACAGGTCATTTTAAAATCTGTAATACATTATCAAGTGTAATGGTCATCTCCGCTAAGGGTATGTGAAAGTTGTTAGTCTCAGGATGCCACCTCTTGATGAGTGCAGAAATCAATGCATAATCTATACAGCGGTGACCGTATTGGATAAACCCCATTAAATTGGACTTCTGAACCCTATCTCGTACGCCTTACTTAGTTTCTCCACTGTACAGTCATTTATTTTAGTCCAGTGGTTCACATAAAATACCAGTATACATTCGGGATACATAATAAACATTGAACGGGGTTAATGAATACATAATTTTCATAATAAACATACGAAGTAAAGTAAAGTTTTTAATCTGATAACCTGTCCATATTACATACACAATATGGTTAGTGAAGTGTTTCGACAACCGAATATCATTTCGCCCACCATAATCTTGTGGGGTTGCGATAGACTCTCCCTTGTTGGATAACCCTACCTCAGTTTTAGATTCACCAGCTTCACTATTAGCATCAGGGACATTTGTAGGTTATTTCCCCTCCTATATAAGCCTCCTTTTGTACGATACTGACATCAAGTACGCTTGTACCCTTAACTATAGCATTCAATTAATCCATTTGCTTCCTCCCGAAAGCTTTTAATGGCACTATCTTTCTCTTTCTGTACATTAATTTAGGTTCCATGATTTAACCTGAGATACATATAACAGTTAGAGAATCACATATCTAAATACACAAATAGGAGAGAACTATAAAAAAAATAACAAATGGAAAACACTTAACTACAAAAAAATAAGTAACTAATTGGGATTCAACTAATGAAATAACTAAAACAAAATCGAAATTCAAATGACGAAAGTAATGAATAACTGTTGACATCAGAGTAACGAATGACATAAACATTATACTAATTTTATATCAGGATATAGATCCCCATTTTCCACATTAAATCGTTATTAATATACCGAATGAGGTATGGTTAAAATTAGGGATGAAGTTTTAATTCGGGATGAGAAACTCGAGTGGAACTGATGCCTTTTGGGATCGGAATGCTGATGTTGCAGGGCGAGAAAGATTAAACAATTTTTGACATTTAATACTAATTTAAATCATTTTGGGATCAATGTTACATTTTTAGTGGTGTTCAAATCGTTTAGGGTTTAATTTTGTGTTGTAAATGAGTTGTATACATTATATAACTTCGTTTAAGGTTTAGTTTTATGGTGTTCAAATCGTTTATGGATTAGTAGATTATATATAACAAGAGTTAGAGGTATATATAAAAAGAGTAGGAGATATATACCTTTGTATGAGTCCTTAGGTTTTGATATTTCTTGTTGAGAGTTTAGTTTGTGAGATATAATGCCACACCTAAAGATATAGAGATTGAGGGAAAATGAAAAAAAAACTTTAAATATATGTGTTCCCTTTGATGGTACAATGTAGTACCTATGGATCTTAGTGTGGTGTTCGTTAGTTATTATCAAGTGTGGGTATTATGAAGTTATTGATTGGGTGTTAATAACAGCACCAACAAATAAGGTGTTATCATGACAATCACGACATGATCCTTTTCAAAAAATTGTAACTATCGTGGGGTGGTAGATACATTGCTAATGGGTTTCTCTCACTTTCCTTTACCAATAATGAAACTTTTAAAAAAATAAATATACTCCCCCTAAATTAAACAATATGTGCCACGAAATTTTATCTCAAACTCATTCCCTCTCATTATAAATTCACTCTCTCTATGTAGTATGTATCCTGCTCAATCTCATTCCTCATCAATCTTATGGAATTCGATTAGCAACCCTTGAAAACTTAAACATTAAAGGATGTGGGTAGCCACCGAAAAAAAATCACCAACGATGAAAATGAATTGATTTGAAAATATTAGGTAAATACATCAAAGGGTTCTATATACGATATAAATCAAAGTTAGGGGTGTAAGAGGTATGGGTTTTTATTGTACCTTACCATTAGGGTTTGAAAAAAATGGTTTCTATTTCATATTTTTAAATACCGAAAACCGAATTTCTTGAAACCAAAAATGTTGTAAAAAAATTGGTTGGTTCTGATTTCTAAACAAAAAAATGATTTACCGAATTACCGTACCAAATTTACCATACCAAAATACCATACCAAAGTTACCACATATTACCATACCAATTTACCAACTTAAGAAACCAAAAATACAGACTTAAGAACAAAAAGAATAAAGCATGTGATTTTTAAAAAAGTAAAAAAATGTAAGAATAAATCAAAACTATTCATTTTTTAAACCTATCTCAACCATTCATTTACCTTAATATAAAATCTATCATAACTCAAAACCTAACCATACATTCCCTTCTTTCTGTAAAGTTTCCCAATCGTGCATGAGCACACACCACACACTCTATCTCTCTCGTTAAGTTTCCTCCTCCGATCACCCTACTCCCTCATCCCTCCTTTGACCACACACATGCACACCACACACACATGGACACCACACCCAATACACATGCCCACAACCAATAATACACGCACACACAACAGACATTACATGCACACATATAGAGGTTGTTTGTAGAGAAGTTAAAAGACTTTCTACTAACTTCAACAAAAGATTTGTTATAATTTCTCTTAGTGGTTTACTCTTTCGGTACCTCATATTTTTGGGTTTAAAGGTGTGAGAAACATAAGGTATTTTGGACAGTAAACATGAAGAAGTCAGACGCTGAGGGCATTGAAACTCTATCCAAAACCACAACCCGAATATTTTTTATTATCCTCTTATTTTTCTATAATATTAAATTTTCAATCCATATATCTTTTTATATCTGGATTATACTTAATCTGTTAGTTATTTGTATTTTGATCGAAGAATTTTAGATTTACCCAAGTGTCAACTATCAAGTATCTTAATATCAGTTTTTGTTTCTCCTGTTTAATTAGATCTAATCTGCTTTTTTTCTTATCTACCTTGATGGTAAGAATAAGAGAACCTAATGCATTATGAATGTCACCCCTTTCTATTAACAAATACTCTTATTTTTATTATACTTATGGTAGTTTATACAATATTGTAAATTTTGTTGCGTAATTAATTCTGGTGCGATTGGTCAAATTCGGACTTGTGGACATGAAATGTAGTGTATTTAATTCTGTTGTGTATTTAATTTAGACTTGTAGACATGAAATGTTGTAAACTAAATAATGTTATGTTTTTATGTTCAAATTTTGTTGTACTAGATTTACCGAATGCATAAAACTGACTTGTAATTTTGGTATTTAATGGGAAAAAAATAAGAAACCGAAATTACTAAAAATCTGGAGCATTTAATCTATAGTTATATATCCAAGGGTTATGATTAAATAACCTTTAGAGAAGTTTCTACTAGTGAACAAACACCAAAAGAGGCTATAAATAGAAGGCCAAATCTTGTCTTATTCTATTCTGCAAAATTTCTTTCTCTCTCTTATTTCTTCTTACCAATTTCACAAAGTTTTCTAGGGTATTCTTCAAGTTTACTACTTGAAAAAAACTTGTGGATTTGTTGTATCTTGGAGGTAATTTTCCTATACCCATTAGCAAACTCCGTACAAGTGGGGGAAAATAACACCTTATGGACAATAGTTTCTCACGCCTCAATTCCAATCAATTCGTTCATATTTTTTGTGTTCCTAAAATTCATCAACAATATTAAAGTGTTATAAATGGAGGCAGAAAAGAATATGAACGTCTCACTGAATCCCAATGTTCAATTGGACCGCTTTGATGGAACAAATTTCACTCGTTGGAAAGGAAAATTATTTTTCCTTCTAACAGTTTTGAAAATTGTATATGTTCTGGATCCGAAAAAAGAAGCAATTCTGGAACCAAAAGAAGACGATGATGAAACTATAAAGGCACAATGGAAGAAACATGAAGAAGACGAATTAGTGTGTCGTGGTCATATTCTGAATACACAGTCCGACCGATTATATGATCTTTATAACTCCATGCAATCTCCACGGGAAATCTGGAATGCTCTTGAATACAAATACAAAACAGAGAAAGAAGGTACGGATAAATTCTTAATTTTGAAATATTTGGAATTTAAAATAAGAGATAACAAAACTATTTTAGAACAAGTACATGAGTTGCATATTCTTGTCACATAGCTTCATGAAATAAAGGTGAAAATTTCTTAATCATTTCAAGTTGGAGCAATTATTGCAAAATTACCACCAAGTTGGAATGATTGCCGTAATAAACTCCTACATATCAAAGATGATATGAGTTTGGAGGAATTACAGAAACATTTAAGAAGTGAAGAAGGAACCAGATCTCGTGATCAAACATATGTTTCTTAGAATTCCACCAAAGTTAACTTGGTTGAAGTAAAGAAAAATCATAAGAATTTCAAACCTAATGGTAAGATGTTCGAGAAAAATAATTCCAACAGGAAATGGTCCAATGGGGCTACTTCAATTGTGGCAAAAATGGCCACTATGCCCGTGATTGCAGAAACAAGAAATGAAAGATAGATGCCACTGAATCCAACAATGCAAACACTGAAAATATGGTGGAAAATAAGATCGAGGATCTTGTAGAAATGGTATCAGATATGCAAATTGGTATGTTTACCGAACTGAACATGACAACAATAACGAAGTCTTCTGATTGGTGGCTTGATTCTGGGGCTATCATACATATCTCCACTGATAAATCATTGCATTCCGCATATGAAAAAGCAGAGGACAACCAAGAGGTATTAATAGGGAATCATAGTTCTGCCAAGGTTCTGAGAAAAGGAAACATTGAATTACAGTTCACATCTGGGAAGAAATTCTCATTAACAAATGTTTACGTGTACCAGAAATTGGACAAAATCTAATGTCAACAACGATGCTTTGTAAAAGCGACATCAAAGCCGTCTTTGAGTCTAATAAGTTAATTTTGTCTAAGAATGGGGCATTTGTTAGGAAATGGTATTCTTGTGAAGGAATGTTCAAACTCAGTATTGTTATTAATAATATGAATAATTTTGCTATTATTATTGAGTCTTTTGATATTTGGCATGCTAGATTAGCGCATTTAAATTTTAAATCATTGAAATACATGTCTAAAATAAATTAATATCTTGTGATGAGACTTCTCATGAGAAATGTAAAATTTGTATTCGAGCGAAATTAACAGAAACACCTTTTCCTAAAGTTGAAGGAAGTACTGAATTATTAGAATTAAATCATTCTTATATATGTGAATGTAATTGCATTTTAACTAGAGGCGAAAATAAATACTTTATTACATTAATTGATGATTGTTATAAATTCACATATGTATACTTGATAAGACGTAAGGATGAAGCTTTTTCAATGTTAAAAGCAGAAGTTGAAAATCAAAAGAATAAGAAAATTAAAATTCTCTGTAGTGATAGAGGGGGAGAGTATTTTCCAAATGAATTTGACTTTTTTATGAAGAACACGACCCTTATCCTCCCGAACAAAATAGGCTGGCTGAAAGAAAGAATAGGACTCTTACTAATATGATTAACTCTATGTTGATTAATTTAAATTGCCAAACAATTTATGGGGAGAAGCTCTTCTCACCGATTGTCATTTACATAACATAATTCCATCAATGAAAACACATGTTTCTCCATAAGAGGTGTGGAAGAATCGAAAACCCAATCTGAACTACCCAAGGGTCTAGGGTTGTTTGGCTTTCTATAGAGTTTATGACCCGAAAATTTCAAAGTTGGGTGCAAGAGGAATTAAAAGTGTTTTCTTAGGATATGCAAAAAAATTTAAAGCATATAGGTTGTTGGACTTAAATTCTAATGTTATAATTGAATCAATAGATGTTGGATTTATTGAAAATAAATTTTATAAAGATTCATGTCCTGAGTTAGATGTCATCTCCGATACATCCATTAGTTTGATTCATAGAACATTAATTAATGATGAATGGAAGGAATCTGAAACATAAATATAACCTAGAAGAAGTCAGCGTGCTAGAAAAGAAAAATATTTTGTCCCTGATATTATTTTCAATATATGTGCTTGGTGAAAAAAGTTCAAAAATACAAAGAATAGGAGATTTGGATTATTAAACTGGAATACAATCTCCCGGAAACTCGGCGCAAAACCAAGAAAGGAAATAAGTAGTATTTTAGTTTTTTTTCCTCTTAGGCTCACTAGGTTTTTTCTTAATTTCCTCCTTTCATGTTAGCCTTGTTGGTGGGCAATCTCATTCACTCTTATTTTTATTTTCTTTTAATAAAGGTTGGCTCCTAGTGACCTTTATTTTTAAAACACTACTATTAGTTAACTTTGAATTATTTTTATTATTATCTAACTTTGAATAATTAGCAATAACTAGGTGGAAACCCGCGTGATGCGCGGTGCATGTGGTATTGAATGCATAAAAAATGAAGAAAGTTGAAAAATTGAGAGTAAGAAGAAAAATTATAATAGAGAAAAACTGTAGAGTAATAGTGATAGTTTAAACGCATGTAGAAATGTTAAAAAACATTGTCAATGTTTGACGTAGAGAAAGACAATATAGTTGAAACTGAAAGTAATGTCTGACATAGAGACAAACAATAAAGGTGAAACTGAAAGTAGTAGTAGAAGGTATAAAATGATGACGAAGATTGCACTGTTGAAATTTAAGCTACACCAACCTCTTTTTCCTTTCATCAATGTTGCTATAATTAATGGAAAAGATATGTTACGAGAATATGATAATACTAAAGTAAAAATTTGAAGAGAATTTTAAAAGATAATAAATTGAAATTACCTGCATGAACGCTTCTTTTTAGAGATATGTACGCTTTCAATAGGAGTGGAAGTATGTGTTTTATTTGATGTAGTATATATTGGAGAGGTGTGATAAATACATCAATGTTGATTTCATTATCTGTGATAATGGTTGAGGCTTGATTGGGAATGACTGGATTTGTTTCCTATTATGTAAAATAGATAGGATTAGAGTTTCAAAAAAAAATGTAGTAGATATAATTGAATGAGTATGTGTACTATACCTTTTGAATGGAGGTATTACTCTTTGAAATATCTCCGGTAAGTGAGTCTTGGAAAATGGTTGACACGGTAAAATTTTCATAACCACGGACTAAGTTGTAGTTATTGCGCTTGAGGCGGAATTTGTGTGAGGTACCGATGATCCTTGTGATAGAAAGTGGGAGAATATTATCAATTATTATTAAAAACATATGATAATGTCATGGTTGATATGTGCAAGCTCAGAACATTGGACTTTGATTAAAGATTCCAGTTCTTTATTGAAAAGGACAAATGTGGTGGAAGAAGTTTCGTCCTTGACGGTGAGTTGCACTTTGTACCTATTTGTGGAGGACTGTATTTTGTTAAAAATTGTTAGAGTGAATCGGGAAAAAAATTAATTGTAAGAATATATTACCTAGGAGAAGGAATGATAATGTCAGTGTTGCATGATTCACAGAAGAAGGAAGTGATATTGTGTTTTAGTTTCTTTTTGCAATGGTTGCACACTGGATAATACCACCTGATATGTTCATCTACACCTGTGATTGTTGCATGACAAATGACTTATAGTGCCTGCAAAATTTATTTTATTAAGAGATAATGAAGGAGAGATATTAATTATATATTTATAGTAGGATACCTCATTTGGTGAGTCGGAATGAAGAGTTAAGATGTATTCAATTGATTTACAATCTCTTTCAATTTGAAGATGTGAATTGTTGGCACTTATCGAATTAGTTGCAAGGAAGAAATATTGCTTTTCGTTATGCAGTCTGTATGAATGTAATAGTAGTTGGTAAGAGTAAGTTGAAATGAATGACGATGAAATTGATTTTATAAGAGTAGATAAAAATGTTAGATGAGGAGAACATATCCATTATATGTCCATAACTATAATTGTATTATAAGTGGTGATGGTGTTGTGAGGAAGAGATAGGAAAGTAAATTGAGGTCCAAAATATATAATAGGAACAAAAATGAAATTGAACATCACGAATAATTAGATAAACCATCATATATATATATATATATATATTAGAAATATACACCCCTGATATGTAAGATGTCACCTAAAGAAATCTGAAATTAAACAAATCAACTGTTCATGGAATTATAAATCAGAAGGAAATTAAGGTTTGATAAAATGTGTTGCTCTCTCACATCATTCTTACGTAAATGTTGAGAGTATAATACGTTATTCATATGATTAATGCAAGAATCTAGAGCACCTCTGGTTGTTACACAGTAATATGAACAAAACGAAAGTCGTCTTAAATAGAATGATGTATGGGGAAAATTCATAATGACGAGAAGAATGAACAACTTCATATTTATTTGGATTAGAAGAACGACACGTTCAACAAATATGTTACTTCTCCTGTGCTATTTAGGAATCTCTATTCTTGGTGTTGGGTCCAATGAGAAAGAAAGCAACACAACAGTTAGATTGGCAGACGTGTTTCTCTTGAGAGTCTCCCTCTTGAGCCTCACAATTATATCCATGTAAAATACAGTACACTTAAAGCCCCTCCAAACCATGTGTAAAAACAATCAGTAACTAATCGAAATCCTAACACCACCTTAAGCAAGACTTCAGTAAAATATAAGCATTTAACACTAGTGGACTCCATTGGAGAAAAATATGCCATATGTTACATATCTGTTTACTTAAAAACATGCATAGTATGGAGATTCAACCATTTAATCATACCTTCGGTGATGAATAAATTTTATAAAATGTTAAGGGTAAAAAAACTTAGGAAGACATTTTGAAGATGATATGAAAACACATATTCTTTATTAACATTAAATGTTGATGGACTATTAGATGATGGGAAAATAAAAAAGTATAAAAGACACATTGAAAACAATAAAATTTTGAATTTTAACCATCAAAACCACATAAAAAGTAATTATTTATTCTACAAAGAAAAAAAGAACAAATAAGTCCATAATTATAATCAGAAAACAAATGGAAAAAACATATCATCAAAAACCTGTAGCAGAATAGGAGTCATATACAACTACTAAACATTAACTTAACATTAAACTTAATCAGACATAAGATTCACCTCAAACTAAGAAACATATAAGAATACCCTACAACTCGCTCTAAACCTTAACAAACTCAATTAGACATATATAGCAGTCACGATGGCTAGTAGTAAGGCACCCGTACCACCATTAACAACACAAAAAACACCAAATTATTTTTCATCCCTAAATAGAGAAAAAGTAAATATTTAAAAAGGCCAAGAGAGGGAGGGGGTATATATCATACTGATGCTTAGGTATTAATGTATGAAACGATTAAGTTAGAGTTCCAACTCAAGATATCACTTTTCATCATAAGAAAGAAATGTAATAACGTATGCCAAATGACAAATATTACATTAATTAGAAAGTGTATGTGTGCGGCGGTCGATTCGAACAAACGTATCCGAAAACAAGACATGAATTGATGAAGAATTTATGTACAAGAATATAAGTATCTAAATGATAGAAATGTCTGTAGTGAGTAAGTTGTAGTTCCAACTGATGGGGTATATTCGTAGGAAAATAAAGGAAAGTTTGACACATTGTAATATGACAATGTTAAAAGAAATGAGATAGTGGCAGTGTTTAGAATCGACCCGTACACAGTTGCCAAAGAGGAGGAAAAAGGCATATAATCGTGAGAAATATGAATCTGTTCAAAATATATGTTCTCAAGTTCTGAGGTTATGATAATATTGCAGCGCCAAATTGTATCTATCAAAAGATAATGGCTCGCAAATTTGAAACTAATGGTCCAGATGCCTCTACTCTTATGGCCATAAATGGAAGGTTATGAATGCTGCTGGAATGTGAACAAACATAATTTGAAATATCTACTCATCCATATGCATTGCTGAAAGATGCGTAAATACGTAATGATCATTTAATTAAGAGATAAGATGAGAAAAGATAAATGATATTTGTTGGTGTTATAATTAAATTGGGAATTAGTAACTATTACTTGGACATAAAATCTTTAGGTGCTTAAACATCCGGATTTATATAAACTTTGGATGCATTTGTTGGTGAGAGCAAAAATTCCCCTACGAAATAAAAGTGATATGAATGTTAAATTGTTTTTTTTTTTTAAATCGAGAATGGTTAGAAATAAGATTACATAAAAAATATAGTAGAATTACCTCTAAATTGTTTGACTGTAGTTGAGGTAACTACTATAATAAAATGTTCTTTGAATTTCTTATATATATCTTCAGTTATTAGTGCAGTTTCATCGGCCCGCGGAGAGACATAAATCATTTGCCCACTGTATAATAGGGTATGTGGTTAAGGAAGTACGCTTATTATATCTTAAAATTGAATGAATTGAATATTTTGAAAGCAAGAAGTTTGTACCTTGGATTTTAAAGCTTGAAACCCCTTTTTTTAACTATAGTGCCCCTAGCAGGCTGATCCTCAACCGGTGATATTGATTTCAAAAGCCCCAACACATTTGAATATATAATTAGTCAGTAGATATAAAAGAAATTAATTTAACGTATATTGTTAAATGAATAATAAGTAATGAATATAATATACCCGTGAGGTATGTGACATTCCCCAATTTAGATGTCAATTCCTCAAATTCTAGAAATTGGAAGTGGTATGTCGAAATCAGAAAATTAGCATCTTAAAAATGTATAAACCTTGAAGATGGAATTAATTCAACCGTTAGATTCTGGGATGAGACCTTGTAGCTATGCTTGGTGTCCATAACTCTAAAATTAGTTATTATGTAGACTTTTCCAAACTCCAGTGAATTACCGAATTTACCAAGTAAGTATCTCCCCATTACTGCATGTATTGAGTCACCATGTGAATGTAAAAATTGATATAATTAAACGAAAATAGTAATAAAGATAATGTTATTTGTAGCGACATAAAAGTAATAAACATGATACGGTATAAATTATATACCTGCTCATCAACTAACAGAAAGTCATCTGTTAGTTTTGTGTTATCACCATATCGAGCCTTGGATTCCCATTTTCGTACAACAGGTACAAAGATGGTATAATCATCCCTGCCTAGTGAAAGATCTTCAAGTCTTGTAACTTGTTTCATGTTTCTGAAAGGTTTTATGAGAAAAAAAAATTATTAGTGAAATGAAATAAGGGAGTAGAATCAGAAGCAAAAGGATTAAGAATATTAACAATTTAGTGCGTTAAGTAAATATATCTATAGAAATAGACGAAAGAACCTCATCGTATACAACATTTTTTATGTAATGGCTATTAATGGGGTCTTCATTATTTATGAATAATTTTAAACCGCTGCTTGAAGTTACGCTAGATTTTCGCCACATATAGTTAACCGTGACTGAAAACGGGCTTTGGTAAGTATATCAAAACTTGATCGAGAGTTTGGCCTTGGCTTTTGTTGATTGTCATAAAGAAAGCAAGCCAAACTGGAAATTGATATCTTCTAAGAATAAATGGCCACTTGGAGTCCGTTGTCGACATTATTATTCATGGAATGAATACTTTTGTGCCTATATTCTATCCTGTGATAATTATAACCTCAATGACCAATGGACATAATTGTGTAATGATCAATATTATCCCATTGCAAAGGCCGGCACTTTGGTTTATGTTCCTCATTAGCATAATCGTTGAACCTATCTTTAGGTCCAAGATATGACCTGGGAGTCCAGCAAAGTTCAAGCTATTTAAAAATTCAACAGGGAAAAGCACATCTTGGTCACGTATGTCCCCGACAACGTTAGATATTGAGTCTGAGATGAAATATGTTGTAACATCTCCGGGAATGACATTTAGTATGTAAGCATTGATGTTTTCAACCATATGGTTTGTTGGAGAAATAATAGCTCACCCTTGATGTAATCTGGATCACTGTATCTGTTGGCTAAATCGGGGTAAGCACTTGAAATAATATTGACAATTGGGCTATCCGGATGGGGAATAAGGTTGGCATTTGGTATTTTTACCCACGACAAATATTCTTCATCTCCAAATGATTCTGTTTGCAGTTTCCCGTCACCTAGTCCTATGACCCAATCTCTTAATGAAGTCGAATCTTGTATCTGCATGTTTTTTTATAGGTTGAATACATGGCACAAACTCGAGAGATTTTATTTGTTAATTGATGCATTTATAATTTCTTCTCTACTTCCCTTATGAACAACAGGTAGGGTTTGACTAAAATCTCTACCAAAAAGAACTATAATTCCTCCAAAAGACTTTTGAGAAGAATTTTCATCATTGAACCGCATTATGTCTCTTAATGTTCTGTCAACAACTTCAAAACAATAATGATGGTTCATAGGAGCCTCATACCAAATAATTAATCTTGTTTTCCTAATGAGCTCTGCAAGATGATTCCGTTGATATATATATATATATATATATATATATATATATATATATATATATATATATATATATTGCATGTTGACTCTGCATGAAAATCAAAAGGAATCCTAAATCTTGAATGAGCGGTTCTTCCACCGGGAAGCAATAATTAGGCCTGTTAATGGATCGGATTTTATCCGAATCCGAATCCAATTCTGAATTCGATCCATTTAAGCGGATATGGATCATACCTAAAATCCGATTATCCGTTTATTAAATGGAGCGGATTAGGATTCATATACTCCGATCCGATTAAATTTTTAATATATATATATATATATATATATATATATATATACTGTCCTACTCTTAAGAATGAGGATCGAACATGTGTCACCTGGAGGTAAGCCCAAAAAAGATAGAGAGTGCACCTATAATTTAGGCGATAATTTCTAGGGGCACCGTTAGGTGACACATGTCCGGTCCGCATACTTAAAATGCAGATTAGTCTGCACAAGAGCATTATTATATATATATTATTATATATATATATATATATATATATATATACACTAGGGTATGCCCGTGCCTGAAGGCACGCTAATAATTTTGAAAAGTATAAAGTCATGTATAATGTAAATAATAAATGTTTTATATACATTCTGATCATTTTTATTTTTGAAAATAATCAAAAATAGAATTACACAAACAAATATACAGAACTACATCACTCTTGACATAATTTATACAATACAAATACATTCCAATGGGGAATAATTTAAAATATAATTTGATTTAAAATAACTATTTGTTATTAAATGCAATATCAATAACAATTATTCAAGCACCCTATATCAATAACAATTATTCAAGCCAGTTCTTTAAGGAACGAAGAAAATTTTCCAAAGTACGTAATCGCAAAACGGAAAAAAATTCCGATGTCACTGGAAGACGGCAAAAATTTTGTTCCCCATCAAAACAAAATGTTATTTAAAAAAAATAGCCATAATATCATTTAGTTATAGGACTATCCAACCGGATTAAATAATAATAAATAGTCCAACAACTTATACGCAGAGTTGAATCAACTACCACAGGACGCAATCAGAATACATAAAAAATTGACAAAAAAGTCTTACACGAACCAAATCCGACGATGAAAAAATGAAATTGTCAAATTTAATGTCGATTTTGGTCCCTTGAACATCGTCGAAAATATCCCGAAACATAGGTAGTTAGGCACATGCGATACGAATGCAATGGCTAGTGTGATGGCCAAGATGATGTAGGTCGCCAAGCTGCTAGTGTGGTGACCATCCATTTTCCTTCATATTACATTCTATATTGATTTGCCACAAACAAACACAAATCATAAAGTGTAGCACAATTTATTAACATTACAACCCGTATATAGAAATTGAATAGTTATCAACAAATTAAATAAATGGTATATGGAATACTTTTAGTTATTATCGAATTAATTGAATATCTACTAACCTCATACGGGAAACTAAAGATGTACCAAACAACAACACGAACTACAATTATTGATTAAATAAAGATCTTCAGCCGTAACGACGTTTTCCTTCATGGGAGCTGAACCATTGCCTGCACACACACACAATTAATACTCGTGAACAACATAACTGAAAAATTAGTGCTAACTGGATAAATTTCCTAATTAGAAATAAGTGTACAGTTAGCACTTGAGACAGTTATTAGTTCTAGTTGTTTAAGAAGTGTACAGTTAGATGTTTCATCTAAAAAATGGCGGTTAATGTGTTCAATAAAAAATGGTAACTATTCATCCATCAAATTGGTAGCTATTCAGTCATTAAATGGGCAGTTATAGTAGGTAAGTTATAGCAGGGTAGTTATAATTCAAAAATTGGCTGCTATAGCAGTTAAAATTGGCAGCTATACCAGCTACAATTTCCAGCTATAGCAGCGAAAATATTATAGACCATTCATTTGTAATGCACAAATTGCAGCTGTAGTAGAGAAGACCATTCATTCATACCAAATTGCAGCTAAAATTGGCAATTGTGGCAAAAACTAAAAAAATAAAAAATAAAAATAGATTCTCATTCGAACAATAGAAGCTTGATGATAGTTGCGCTTCCAGAGCGAACTGTTTAAGAAAAGTGCTGCAACACACTGAGTATCATTGAAGTTGAAGTGTTTATTATTTGAAAACACACCCAATGGTCTTTTTTTTACACATACTAAAATATTTACTGTAATATAACACTTAATTTTGGTAAAACCTGCGCATACTGAGTTTCAATCAGAGCTAGCTTCCATACACAGTTCTCCATTGAGACAACTGAATTATCAAACATAATATAAGCAAATATATTGTTCTGTTAAGAGAAGACAGGCTTCAGAAAGCTTCAACCGTTTATAGCTACTATATTTCATCTCATTCTGTAGTGGAACCAAGTTTTGCAAGCACTGGTTACTTAACATCATCATCTTCAACGGTGTTGACTCGTTCACATTCATCTATCCATTCACTGTATACGTCAATTGGCTCTGTTAAAGCTGTGATAGTAGTGCTGAAGCACACTTGGCAAATCCCTCATGTGGCTTCACCAATCAAGTTCTTCATGTCAATGCGACATTCGACGTTGGTACCCAATGACCTGCATCTTCAAGAAGGGCATGTATTTCAACACCACCCCCTCCTCAACTGCTTACTCCTCAATAGCATGAATTCTACGGATATCTTCAAGGGCCCACCTGCGTAAGCTCCTTTCTCCTTTCAAAAAAATAACATGCACACCTCTAGGAACATCCTCCAGCAGTTTCCTGCATTTAATCACACACAAAAAAGTAAAAATAATAAAAATAAATAAGGACCTTGTAGGGACTAAGATTCAAGATTCTGCCAAAAAAATGGAAAAAAACATATCTGGATTCTTTATTTTCGAATCAACAATGGTAGCATCACAGGGAGTATGTCTAATTATTATTAAGGCCTTTTTTAAAAATAGCCCATGTGACAATGCTAATAGTTGACACATTTACTGTTATAGGGGTGCAAATGAAAAATACTTTTTTGGATAATTTGGAAGCCTCTTTGAGCACATGACTAATCCCCGAAGGTATGTTTGGCCCTTCCGAGTGGAAATACCAAGAAAGGTGTGCCTCCAATAAGACGTACCAAGTAAAGTGCAAAATGACCAAAGGGGACTCACTCTAATATTTCCTAAAGAGGTCTAAACCCTTTCAATTTCATTTAATATTATTACTACTAACATAAACAAAATGAAAATATTAATTCTGAATTTTAACCCCTAAATATGTCTCTTTCTGAATTATAAACTCTATTGTTGCGGGTGCATTAGAGTGATCCTAGATCTCTCCCTCTCTCACACACAACGATACCAATTGTAGAAAATGCACAAATGTGGTGATTTAGATTAAAAATAAAACATACTCCTGAGCGAGTACATTACAATATAAGGCAATCATAAGATAACATGAAGATAATAATAGCATGTTAATGTGATAATTCTGTCTCAAAAGTAAAGGGAGAGTGGTCAGTTAAAATAAAATCACCAAAAAATAATTTGAAACCAAGATAAAACAAAATAGAAATAGGTATTAAACCTCAAATTATAAAAAACAACAAACCCATATATATACAGTCGAGCATAGGCCAACATAGATTAACCAACTGGACAAAACAAAGACCATGTGGATATATTAAAAAAAATAAAGTAGATTTAAATCACAACACGGGTATATAAAATTGCGTAAAGAAGTATAAGGTGCAGGGCACCCATTGATGGAGATATAGAGATGAAGAAACGTTGGTACCTTGATGCAGGCCCCGAGTATGAAAACCCTGAAATGTAGAAACTCTAATATGAAACTACATAAATTCAAAGCTCTAAATTCCAAGCAATATAGAAACTCTAAGATGAAACTTGCAAAATCATTAGTGGAACTGATAATTATTGTCCCTGGATTTTCTGGCCTTGTAGTGGCGTGGGGAAGATGATTGAAAATGAGAGAAAAAGATTTTTGGCAAAGTAAAAAAAAAGCAAATGTGTAGTCGTTCAAATTAAAGTGTGTTTTCATCTTGGGCGGGATATGTATTATTTGGGCGGGACATCTGAAATGTAACTATTCATCCTCATCGTTGGTTTGGGGGAAACACTTCTGTTGTATGTGTTGTAGATTGCCTTTGCTATACTTCCATTTCTATATTGGTTTGGGGGAAAAAACTAATTACAAATAATTGAACAAAGCAAATCATACTAAAGGTGCATATCAGACATATAAATCATACAAATAATTGAACAGAGCAGATCAGGTGCATATATTAACACAACACACACATTGTACCTGAAAACCATGTAACGCATATTCTTCTCACCCTCATTAGCAAACGACACCTCGTATTCGAGTAACCAACTGTTGTACGAATCCTTCAGTCGCTTGTCATCGAATACATTATCATGCAAATTTTCTTGACACCATTCCTGCATTGGAACTTTTTTATTTTCGTGCTTGAAGATGACTTTTCGTCTGCAAACTTTAAACAATGTTCATTGCAATTCATATACATAAATTCCAATCTGCTCATTCGGACACAAATTTTAATTGGAATTCATCTAGATCTCTAGTAGTCAAAGGCCTGCTAGACTGTCATTTCATGTCGACAAAAATCAGTTGCACACTCAGCACCAAGGATTACTCTAGGAACAACATTGTCAAAAAGGGATGTGGCTGAAGTCTTTTTGATGAAAAGTGAAAAACAACAACCCTAAAACAAACATAAATTTTGTTAAAAGAAATAATACACGGAGGCTAATTGTTATAAAACTAACCAATAATTTGAAGACCTCGGTAACCCTTATTTCTAAAGAGAAACAACTTAGGAACAAAAAACAATATAAGGCATGAAAACAAAGAATTAATTAACTTGGTTTTTCAAAGATAATCCACATCTTGTGCTCGAGATCAAACTAAGAAAATAAGCCACATTTTCCAAGACATCAACACCATTCAATCCAAATTCGTCTTCTATCAAAACATGATTCTCACTATACAAATGTGATAATTTCAAATTACTAAATTAATTGTAGTGCCGACATATCAAATTAGCAACATTTCTTAATCTCTCTAATTAATGCAAACACGTTTTATTAGGTATTTGGCTCTAATACCCATCTGCTTCACATCTTCGTCGCAGTTGTCGTCATAGCCCTAGGCATCCATCACAGTATTGAATCAAACACTATGATATCGTACCATGATTTGCATCACCCATCTATTTTTTAACACCATCTCTCGATATCGTAACATGATTTGTAAACTAAAGATATCAAGTTTCATGAACTTAAAGCTCTTGTTTGTTCCAAAACAGCTCTAACCTTTATGCTCACGATCCCATACTTGTATTTTGTATTAAGACTATAATTCAATTTAGTGATTTGTTTTGTATCAATTTAGTATTGGAAATTTAGTTCCATAATCTGTTCAAATCTCTATTTTGATACGAAAATCAGTTCAGTTGATGCAAAAAAAAATCCACCAGTTTCCCTCCTTGGAAAGTTGTTATGGCAGGATTTTGTCTACACAGTTGCTTTTGGTACTACATAATTTGATCAGATGAGGGGTAATAGAATATGCAAGAAGATACCTTGGAATAATGATGATGAACGGATAGCAGTTTGGAGAGCTGTAAGGATAGGATTCCCATGGACATCTGCCATCATGGTCTAGCTTCGAAAATGGGGTTGGATGCACCATCTTGAATGACACTGCGTTTCTTGTTTTCTAACTCGCTCTCTATCAATTTTTGCAACTTGAAAAAACTCTGTTGTGGCTTCTATTTTCACTCTGTATCCAAAACAGTTGTGTTCCAATATCATATTGATTGAACCAAATTGTTGGAACTTGACGGGAACACCCTGACAATGAATAACAAACAAAATGAAACTCTAAATCTAAACAACATTTCAATTTCAGCAGTATGATTATAGTATGCCATCAGTACCTATAGTAAACCCAAGCAGGCGTAAAAGAATTAACAGTTACACTACAACATGTACGGAGTCTGGCAAATTACTCGTGCTTCAAAGTACATATGCCCCAAGTTCTAAAGTTTTTTTAAAGCACCGTGTAAATTTTTTAGAAATTCGAATCAAATATGTGACCACCACTCGAATAAAATACATTGATATTAAAGATAGAAAAAAGAAAAAAGTTCTAAACCCCGCCTAAATTATTTACTTAATAGACATTTAAATGAATAATTATTCACATATATGTATTTACACGTGTTACATAGTTTGGCAACAAATAAATATAAGGAAAATGCTTACGTGTTTGTGAACAAATGCAAAGCCCAAAAGCGCAACCTTGGCACATACCACAACTTTGGCTTGCTATTCCTATTAAACTTCCGAATGCTCCTTGGTGCATAATAACATGGATAGACATCGTCCCCAACGTAGAACCCATGATCATTGATCCTATTATAGTTGCCCTAACCGCCAACCACCTCCCATCCTATGATATGAAATAACCTACAATACACCAGTTAATCATGAGTAAAAATACATACTGAACACACCAATTCAATTCAATTCAATAAAAAGTAGAGAGTATAAATTTATAGTCAATGAAACACCCCAAAGAAATTATTACACAATCCTGGAAATTAAATTTTAAAAGTACCCAATTGCTCGACTTGTTACCAAGAGAAGAATATTTTAAAACCCCCCTAAAAATAAAGCAAATAAAATAGAAAATAACTTTACACACACACGTATATGTAACTAAAGAGCCCCAAGCATATATTTTTTAGGTGAAGACCTAAACTAATCAATGCTACACATAAATATACTAATTAGTGAATTGAAAAATCTTATCAGATAATAAACATATATATATTTTGAATCAGTTGTACATTCAAACTCAAAGCAAAAATTATTTACCAAAATATACCGTTGGGTTTCGAACACAACTGCTTATCTTTATGTCTGCGTAATTACTCGCATGCGCTCGGTGAACTAAAATCGAGATTGATTCGGATTCTTAAGAACTTTATAAGAAAACAACTTTAAGCAAAAATAAAGAAAACGGTGAGTAAACAGTACCGGAGAAACCCAAAAATACACCCAAAAACAAAGCAAAAAAAAATGAAATTATCAGCAAACGGTATAGTCTATAAAAGAGTGTTTAAAACATACAATTGTGTACCCTATAACTTGATCAACAAAATTTTGAATCATTTACTATTTTAGTGGTTAATTTTTTTGATCAAAAACATTTAAATTCCTTATGGAGTGTCATCTGAAGGAGTGTCATCACAACCATTAATTCCTACTAACATTATATCTTACAAATTTCTTTGAATATAACCTGAAAATCAATTGAATTAAATACAGACACACTTGTTCACTTGATTTTTTTTTCATAATTCAAATGAGAAAATTCACTTGATTTCATTAAAATAAAGACGAACCAAGTCATCCAGATATTGTTGTACTACAATAGCCCACAGGGGCAACAACCCCTCTCAACATCTTCACTATGCTCGCATTGATGTTGAAGAGGTCATCGGGGGTCATACCGAGTTAGGGTACCATCTTGTCATGTCAATGAAATTATAGAAGCAGTGTAGTAATAAAAACAGTGTCAAAGTAATGATATAATGTAATATAGTACGAAACATGTGTGTAGCAGACTTAACGCTTAACATGGTCTTACAATCAACAAAGGTTTTAGAATAAAGAATCAAAATCTTAAAGTAACAGAGGGGTTTCTTTTAATCAAGAATTTTATGGTTTCTATGGTATCCCTCTTGAGCAGCAGAGGTTGATTTTTGGTGGTAAGAAATTAGAATGAAGAAGTGTTACAGATTACAGTTACAAATTTTTTTTCTTCTCCTCCATTATATTTTCTCTATTTTTCTGACCACAAACATTAACACGTGACAAATCAAAATTCACACTACATGCACGTAAAATTAGGCCATTCATAAAACACAGCATCTACCTAGGTACTTTACAAATCAATAAACCCATTTCCCTTCTGTTTGTACAACATACACCACATATTAACCTTGTCTACTATGGAAGCCTCAGAGAAAAATAAATAGAAAATATTTAACCAAAAAATAACTCTATGAGAAAACTTAATACCTTTTGTGTAAGGGGTCTGCATAAAAAATAAAAATGTCCCCAGATCAAACCATAACTTTTTAATTCCACCTCAAACCCCTGCGTACCTGCAAATAAACATAAAAGCCCAGAAAATAACAAAATTAGAATGAGAGACCCGAAATTGAGAGAGGATATGAGGGTTACCTTCAACAGAACATGGACCATTTTCTTAGTTGGATTTTGGAGAAAAAAATGAGAAAGGGGTGGGGAAGAACCACTTCACTACCTGTAGCTAGGTTTCTATTTTAGTTACCACAAAACTAAAACCAAATAACTACAAAACCAAAACGTTTTAAAGAATATAGATCTGGTCAAAATCCATGATAAAACCCAGATAAGCAAACACCTGTGTATAAATACCTAATTCGGCAAGAGAGAGATAAATAACTTTTTCTTAATTTCTGAATTCGGCAAGAGAGAGATAAATACCTGATTCAACACAGAAAACATGTGTTAGAGGCAGCGAGAAATCGTGTAGATAAGGAAATACCTGTGTATTTATTCAACTGCCATCTAATGCCGACAATGATCATTGATCTAACACCAACAACGGTCATCGATTTTGCTGATTGAAGCAAGAGAAAGAGATTTTCACGACCGTCGATTTCCGGGTTAAAGCAAGAGAAAGAGATGTAAGTCTACTGCCTTCAACTGAGATTTAATGCCGACAATAACCTCCCAGCTCTATGCTTTAGAGTAAAAGAGTAGGTGAAAATGTGAGAAGAAATGAGAGGATACAAATGCGTGGGTGAAAATCTGACTGAAGTTGAATGTGAGCTCATCCATATCTTCTTTATCTATCTCTCTAAACTTCACACGTAGATAGCGTGTGGTTGAGAGAGGGATATAAGATTTCGGGTACACATGAGAGAAGAGAGAGGTATTGAGAGTAAGATTACCATTTTATCCCTCAATTTGAATTTTGAAGCAAATGGGGAAACAAAATTAAAGTAAGCCAAATGAGGGGGAAATCAAAATTTTTAAGGTTAAAATAGGTATTACAGAAAAATGTATAAAGATGACATCATCAATCAAACTTGTGACATACATAAGTTTTATACTTTATTATATATATATATAGTATATTTTTAATTAATATATATTGTATTTAATAATATTTTAATATTTACTATAATAGTTCTTTATTTCATTATCTGTTTTTTTGGAACATTTGCAAAATAAATTTATGAAATAAGAGTTGAAAGTATAAATGTTGCAAATCAAGGTTAACATAAACGGATAGTCGGAGCAGATTCGAATCCGTTAAACATAAAAATATATGGAATTTTATTTGCCTGGTCTGATCCGATTAATAAACATATTGGATCTGAATCTGTTTAACATAAACGGATATGGATTTGCCTGATTCGGTCTAAATCCGATCCGTTTACAAGCTTAGCAATAACGATGCAATTCCAGAAGATGCAATTGCGAGAACAACTTTTCCATCTGAACGCAATCATGCAAGAATTATTTTGTACAAAAAAAAAAGTTTTCCCTGTTCCACTTGCCCCATTTACAAAGTAAAATCGTCATTTACTTTCGTAGACGGATCGTATAACATGATTATAGACATCCAATTTCTCATCATTCAATGTGTTGAACATTTTACCATGGTATCTTGCCAAAGAGTCCGCATCATACGAAAGTTCCTCTCCTAAGAGTCTATTATCATTTTCTCGAATCAGTGTAGCATCCAATAGTAGCATTGGTGAGAAATATTTTAGGTGTTTCCTATTTCTGTTCAAAATCTATTCAATTTCATGAAGATCATAATTCTTCAATTCATTTTCACTCAGAATAAGATCAGGGAGGCCTAAGATTTTGCTTTGAAGATAAAACAAATCTTCTGATAGAACCTCCTAAATGTCATCCCAAAGCCTTTTTGGATCAGTAACTTCACAGAAAATAAGCATTAAATCAAATAGGTCACACAATTGATTACCCGTAGACCATTATGAAGCTTATTCTAGAGCATCATGCCATTCTTTGTCAACTTCTAACAAACCAAGAGTATAACATGCGGCTTTGCATATTGGATAAACAATTCCATTCACCGTCTTCACCTCATCGTAATTTCTTGCTCCACGAACAACGTTGAGGAGCATAAGAAGGTAAAATTTTTCACCAGAGGATGGATGAGCATAAACTATACGACTTAGGAAGGTGCCTAAAATTTTCCTTCTAAGCCATTCCCTTGCCCATGAGTCCCAAACATATTTTTATGAAAATTTTGCATATGTTAACTCCCTCGCATCCTCCTAGATACGATTTATTTGCATCCATTGTGTAAACATATTGTTCTCAATATCTACCCTTTCAATGACAGTATCCAGATTGTTAGAATCTTTAAAAGTGACAACTTGCTCGTCCGGCAGATGGAATGTCAAACGCTCAATGCCAATGCTTCGATATTGTACATGAATTTGATTAATTCTCCAGCAAGCTTCACGTGCAGATAAGTAACAAAAATCGAGGTATATTTAAATTTCATCAACCTCTAACATTTTGTCACTACAGTTATCATTATTTTGGACAATTGATTCTGTCAACTCCATTATGATTCTGTCAGGGACTTTATTTATGTACTTTAAAAGGTACTTAATCGCCCTTGATTTATTGCACCATTCAACATTTATGTGAGCTTGGTATTTGACAACCAAGTTAATATTGTGAGGAACTACAAATCTATTATAATTTTTGATTCCCATCTTCTCTACAAATCTCCCATCATCTATACGTCTATAAATTGGGAATCTATTTTCATCAAATTTTGTCATGCTTGTGAATTTTTTTGGAAATTTTTTGGAGTAACATCCATTTTCCATACAAGGCGATTGGGGATTTACGTTCCCGCATAGTCCATGCATCATGAATTGTGAAACATATGCTTATCCAACTGGGTCGCTAATACAATCAGGTAGCTCAACAGAAATGATCTTATCAATATAATATGATGTTGGTTGTTTTGCGTCTGCACATAGGAATAAAAGTGTGTGGGTGTCTGGCAATCCCCCTTTCTGGAATTCAATTGTGTAGATAACTGTCTTAAAATTATATCTTGTTATAGTTACAGATATAGTATATATGGTTAGGACCACAAATAATATGATTTTTAAATAAGGATCATTACCTATTAAATATAAAATATGTACCTGTCATTACTCTTGCAAAGTGTTTTCCTTGGACTAAATCCTTCATTAGATAATCAAGTTTAATTTTAAAAACTCGTGTGATGATACTAGGTCTATCCTCAGGCTTTGGGCCAAGAATAAGTTTGAGAAACCTTTTAATTTCGAGCCATTTGGGATTAGCCGTGAATGTGATGAACAAATCGGGATTACCAAATAATCTACAAATAGCCATAGCATCTTGGAAATTTTGAGCCATATAACGCGGACCTCCAGTGAAACTTGACGGAAGGACAATACGTTTCTCTACAAACGACGGTGTCGAATCTCCTTGAAGAACAACATATTTTAAGCCTTTATAAAGCTCAGCCCTTAATCGTGGTTGGTTTGTTCTAACACATCTTAGCCTTTATTATTCTATGTATGTATATGAATCAACAACATAGTCTTGGAAAAGTCTTCCTGAGCGCAAAACAGTGTGAGCTTCATTTGTTCTTTGATGCAAACGGTATCCATAATATTCTCTCATAGTCAGGCAATTTCGTTTAGTCTTACATTTCCCACTGTTGTTTTTGCAAGTTATACCCAACTGATAACCATATTCCCCATATGGGAATAACAATGGGTATTGCATAGCCATAAAGGATGAATGAAGATCGCTAATTCTTTACAAACCATTTGACTTATGGTCAACAATAATATCTCTCATAACATTTTCCTCAGTAAAGTCCCCAAAAATCAGTATGGTTATTTCAGATGCGGTAGGCATATTGTAAATCGATGGGTCTTTGGAACGATTTTTAATCAACCTAATTCTCACAGGCATGACATTTGAATGATTAAAACGCTTACGTGCCATTCGAAACACTTTTGCAATATCATTGTGCGCATCAAGCATTGATAGTAATTTTGAAATTACTTCTGCATCCAACTTTGATGTCGGCCTATCTCCTCCTAATGATTTCATTCAATTTCCTAACTCATTCTCCGTGTCATAAAGATATAGTTATGCAAACTTAGGTCTTTCACCTACAACTGGAAGCAATGAACTAAGAAAATGATGGTTTTCATCGCTAATGTGATAAATATACGGACTGAATCCATTATTTATTTGATGATCAACTTTAGCTCCAGCAGATGTAAAGGTGAACATTTAATTATATGCTTTAATGTTGTCCTTGAATTTAGATGAATTCCCATCATTTTCATAATTTAGTAGATCGTTCAAAGTCTGTGTTGCTGCTTTTATAATGGGTAAGATGATCTTTCCTTCTTGGCAACACAATGAGAATTTAGGAGACGCATGCGTACGGTTCTTATCACTTCTCTCTTCATACCATAGAATTGCACTACTATTGTCGCAAACTGCACTTGGACCACAGAAATCCCAAGATTCTTTAAACTTCCGTATAAAATCATTAAATTATCGCATTTGTTAAACAATAGTTCAAGTAAATCCATAATTTTTTATGAGTTTTTTCAATGAGCGCTTACTAACACCGTACTTACTTCTCGAAATGCTATTCAAATGATCCTTCTTCGATTCATACGCTCAGTTGGTGTTGTATCCCATATAGTTCCTAGATACATATAATAGTCATTAATTATATTAAAAAACAATAAATATTTATTTCTAATATAGATATGTGTTATTATTATGTACAGTTAATAAATGACTAACCTGATCCAATTACATCATGGAGTGATTCCAAATCATGGTTTACAAAGGTAATGGTATATCCACAATAGTTAATGGGATGATTAATCGCATTTGGTGAGTCATCAGTAATCGTTGTTGTTATTACATCTATTTTTTCTAGTACTTTTGTTCGAGACGTAATTGTCTTATGTTTCTTTGTGGTAGCACTACCTCGATTCCTTAGATTGTCAGGAGTCCAACTAAGATGCCGAATGGAAGACATGTTTTGAATCGATGGATGAAGATTATACGACATATTACTTAAATCAATACTTGGCATTGACGTACGACATATGTTACTTGATCGCTTATGAAACATAATCAACCTACGATGGGATCTAGCAATGCGAGATTGGTACGCAGGATCCAACTAATTTGAACGAAAATAACAATTATGTTTTATTGGTTGAATAATATCATGAAATATATATAACATGGCATAGCCATAACGTTTTATATCATTTATGTAAATACTTATATACTTTTATGCATAAATTACACGATAAAAGGAGTTAATTTATAGTGTATGAAAATGATAATACTCATTGCCAAAATTATATACACGGAATGTGAAAAGCATAAAATAAGTTAAACTAAATTTATTCGGGATGTAATAACTTTAATGAGCCTCTTAGACAATTTTGTTTAACTATACCTCATTAACTAAAGAAATAGAACTTTTTTAACACTTCATTTAAACACGAATATTAATTTTAGAGGTTTCATGTCAGACATTGAAGTTATCCTAACCTTTATGAGTTATATGTTCGTGTGAATAGTACTCGTGTTGGACAAAAAATACAACATAGGCCAAAAAATTTAGACATATCTCGAGTAATAATCATGTATAGGAAAACAAACGCAAAGGTGGAAAACTATAAAAGATGACTACAACCATTTCATTTTCATTTGAGAGAAGAACAAATAACAATCATACATAAATTTACATTATCATCAGAAAACTTAGGATCCATCCATATCATTATAAATGTGGGTGGTGTTTTAACATAACCACTGATGAAGTGATGAGTTTTTGTATATTTTGTATTCTGGACATCCAACCAAAGAACAAAACAGAGGAACAAAATATAAGATGTCCGTAATACAAATAAAAAAAATCACCACTTCATCTTTGGCTTTGTTAAAGTAACAACCACATTTATAATGTTATGGATGGCTCCTAAGCTTTATGATGATAGTGTATGGATTTGTGATCGGGGGATGGACATAATGATTTTGGAGCAACTGCAACTACAGTATATGTGGCATGTTCTTACGCCCTGTAATTTGTGTTCTTACGCCCTGTGAATATAAATGTCAATGTCACTTAGGAATACTAAACAACCTTCCAACTTGGGTATTCGGGGAGACTTGTTTCTATTCTAAAGCGGTTGACGGGAATCTCATATGCTTTATCGATCTCCACTACATGGATAGCCTCAAACTACGATAGAGAGTAGCAACTAAATATTTCTATGAATCTCATATTATAACGTAAGACTACCTATTAGAGTAAATGTTTGACGTTGTAACTAAAAGAGGTTTTTTGGTTGAATGACAAGATGGAATATGTCCTAGGATAGGAAGAGGCATTTATTCCAAGAAGGAAAATATAATAATTGTAAAGCATTTTATAGCATTATAGAGATGTGCGTAACATGTAAATTAAATTCATCAAATTATTTTTATTTCGATAGCTAATAATTTATATCTGAAACAAATTATCTACCGTGAAAAGAAAAGGAAACAAATGTTGTTATAGTCTGGATAAGAAACTAAGGAGGCCTTTTTGTTAATTTTCTCAATAACCTATGAATAAAAACAATCATGACCGTCATACATTACCTATTTTAAAGGCAAAATGAGAATTACAAACCACTAATTTAAATAAGAGTATGAACCCACTTAAACAATGAACAAAATACACTGCTAACTTATTCAATTACCATCAAGTTGGATACACGTTTGTATCTTAAATCAGATAGGTGGGTTTCGACCACATTTAGCATTTTATATTACATATACGTTAAAATTATGTTTGAAACGCCATACAAGTAGTTGTTTTAAGTTTACTCTTTGTGATTTGTAACCTGTAATTCTATCAAACCATGATCTTTTAGACTCATTAACATCATAAATCCATTAATGTTGAAACATTAATTTGTAAGAATGTTATGCAGAAAAAAGTGAACACTCGTTAACATGTCATTGCAGATATCCTCCAACGATAAATATAATCACAGTAACCATCCCAATTACGTAATTTGAGCAATGTGGCATAACTGTTTTTAACATCTTATGCTGAAATTTCGCATAACCAAAAAATAGAGCAGCCTGGATAAGAAACTAAGGAGGCCTTTTTGTTAATTTTCGCAATAAACTATGAATAAAAACAATCATGACCCTCGTACATTACCTATTTTAAAGGAAAAATGATAATTACAAACCCCTAATTTAAGTAAGGCTGTGAACCGACTTAAACAATTAACAAAATACGTTGCTAACTTATTCAATTACCATCAAGTTGGATACACGTTTGTATCTTAAATCAGACAGGTGGGCTTTGGCCACATTTAGCATTCAATATTATATCTACTTTAAAATTATGTTTGAAACATCATACAAGTAGTTGCTTTAAGTTTATTCTTCATGATTTGTAACTTGTATTTCTATCAAAGTGTGAGCTCTTGGACTCATTAACATCATAAATCCATTAATGTTGAAAAATTAATTTGTAAGAATGTTATGCAGAAAAAAGTGAAGACTAACTAACATGTCATTGTAGATATCCTTAAACGATTAATATAATCACAGTAAACCATCCCAATTAGGTAATTTGAGCAATGTGGCATAACTGTTTTTAACATCTTATGCTGAAATTTAGCATAACCAAAAAATAGTAGCATCAGAATAATATGTAGACTTTTGACAAAGATAAACATATGTAATTTTTTCTGTTAGACTAAGTTAAAATAGCAACCAATCTAAATCTATTGCTTAAAAGACAAAATCTCTCAATTTTGGGGAAACTATTTTTTAATGATTCTAACATAATCTTACTTCTCAAATACACAACAAATTCAAACAATGAAAAATTAATACATTTAAATAGATATAAGAAGTGGTATACTTACTTGATCAAATTCACCAACCCAATTCTCCTTACCAAAATGAAAGAAATTCAGCAAATGCACCTATAGCAATGCATTTTTTTTACATACATTAGACCATTGAATGTACAAATCTTATATCTCTAAATTTTCAGCTTATACTAATATAATGCATGTAAACTGATATACTCACCTATAGCATTACATGTATAAGTAGATGCACTCAAAATGATATGTTATAACATAATTATTACTTCAATAATACCCTAGTTTTAACTTACTTTTAAATTATAGAATTCATCGAACTTAAAACTGAATTAAATAAAAATCAGCCCCATATCGATTGAATTCAAACTAATACAACTCTTAATTCAATGCACTATACATTTCAAATTTATATGTTTCAATAAATCTATAAACTATTATAATGACATATTGATATTCATATGGAAATGCTCAAACAAACTTCAACATAACTTATATGTTTGCCTAGTTAAATTCTTACTTCAATAATACACCTTTTTTTAATTACTTCAAACTTATAGAATTCATAGAACTTAAAACTGAATTACATAAAATTCACCACCAAATCAATTGAATTAAAACTGATATAACTCTTAATTCAATGCACTATATATTTAAAATTTATATGTTTCAATGCATTATACAATTCATCCAATTAAAATATGGTATCAAGCCATTTTACAACCCATCTCATTTCTCATATTGGCTGTTATATAGTGTTTATACTAACAAACAAATCTATAAAATATTCCAATGACATGTTGATATTCATATGGAAATCCTCAAAAAAAGTTCATCATAACTTACATGTTTACCTAGTTCAGAAGAAACAATTTCAACATACCAACAATAACTAATATGTTTATCACAAATACAACTTCAACATTACATGATCCTAATAACATGTTACCAATTTCTTTTACACTTCAATCCATACATTAGACCGTTAAATGTACAAATCATATATCTCTAAATTTTCAAGTTATGCTAATATAATGAATTTAAACTGATATACTCAACCATAGCATTACATGTTTTTTTTAACGAAGAGGGAAAGAACCCCCACCAGTGTTATTATTCAAGGAGAAATAGCCTCTCCAAAGTGGCAAACAAAATACGAAGAACTTGAAAGCAATAAAATGGGGTTTCATAATAACCCCATTACAAAATATAAGGAAGATAACTATAAATTGATAGTAGAAAATCTGAGGTAATGACAACCCATCTTGTCTAACCTAATAGCCCCCTAACCAAGGGAGGAAGCTCCACTATAGAAGATAAGATTTGACAATTCTCACAATGAATGCCAAAATTTGCTAAAGAATCAGCCACCATATTAGATTCCCTGTAACAGTGGGATAAAGAAAATTTTAGAACCTTCAAGTCTTTTTTTATCTCAGTCACCAAATTCTTCAGTTTCTAGGGGGCTTCCAGTATCTATATATAAGATTCACCATAAACATAGAATCTACCTCTATGTGGATCTCCTCGATATGAAAGTCAATACATAACTTCGTTACCGTTCTAAGGCCATATAATTCAGCATAAGAATTGGAAGCTATATCTGTCGAATAAGCATATCACATAATTAAATTTCCCTTATCATCTCTAAAAATGCCCCCATATCCACTAGGACATGGATTGCCCTTAGAAGCACCATCAATGTTGAGTTTGAAACAATTTGAAGGGGAAAAGACCATTTGATGGACTTACATAATTGGATATTATATGAGGACTTTAGCTGAAATATCTCTTTAATACCAACATCAAACTCAGAGAAAGAGTTCTTAAATAAAGGCTTGAACAAATATTATAAATTAAAAAAATAGCTTGAGAAATGATATGCAAAGCATCCATTTGGACATGTTCATAAGTAGACATATTTCTACTTTTCCAAATTTCCCAATAAATCATTGTAGGAATGCACTTACAAAGAAATTTATGATAATCATTGGAACCTGATTTCAACCACCAACTATGCATAAAAGAAGAAATGGAGGTTCTATCTAAGGAAATTCCTATGAGATCAGCAAAAAACTTCCAAATAGGGAAGATGATAGGAAATTAGATAAAGGAATGAGTAATGGATTATGCATGATTTTTACAAGCCTTGCATTTAGAGCAAAGACTAACTTCCACCTTCTAGATGCAATCATTAATAGGAACACAAATATTCAACAACTTCCAAGAGAGAATAGAGAATTTTTTAGAAATATTAGAATCCTATATCTGGTCATAAACTCTGGATGTAGGAAAGTGCTCTATAAACAACTCATAAGCAAAAGAAAAAGTGAAATCACCAGATATATGAGGCTTCCAGATCCAGACACCATCCACATAAACCATATTATCTAAACACACATCTTTATCTAATCTGATTCTATTCCAAGTATGAGATCCACCAATAAATGCAGCATTAAGGTTCTTGTATTTGTTAGCCATGAAAGAAGACCAGAGAGATTTCTCTGACTTGAGTTTCCAAAAAAGTCTCATGGATGAAGCTTTCAAAATGCTATTAAAATCCCTGAATCCCATGCCACCTGCTTGAGTATCTCTGCATAACACTTCACATTTCTTCTATTGGAACTTCTAACCTTAATCAATAGAACCACCCTAGAAAAATTTATTGAAAAGCTTATGAATTTTGAGGATAATGGTTTGAGAAGGGGATAAAGATGCCAATAAGAAATAGTAATAGATGACAGAATATGTTTAATGAGAACCAGTCTTCCACCTGTAGACAAAAATTTTAACTGCCAACCTGCCAATTTGGACCTCAACGATTGAATCAAGCTGTCATAATATTTAAGTTTGTTTCTACCTTTAAAAATAGGACAACCTAGATATTTGATAGGAAGTTCTTTAAATCTCAGGCTTGTACAATGAGAAACTTTTAATTTGAACTGAGGAGAGCATTTGGAATCAACTGAGAAACCACTCTTGTTGAAATTAACCTTTTGATCAGACATGGAAGAATAAGAATCAAGAAATCCCATTAAATTCCTTAAGATTTTTTTATCCCCTCTACAGAAAATAATAAGGCCATCGGCAAAAAATAGATAAGATATAATGTGGCTGCCACTAGGTAAGTTGAAAGGAATGATTTTCCCCTTTTCTATAAGCACATTCAAACCTCTACTCAAGAAATCTGCAACAATAATGAAAAGACCTGGGGAAATGGGATCCCCTTGCCTCAATTCTTTGGTGGATTTAAAAAAAACACAACTTTGCCAATTAGAAAGAATAGAGAATCAATTAGAGGATATAATCCTCCAAATAAAATCAATCCATCTTTTCCCCAAAGCCAAATCCCTTGAGCACTGAAATGAGTAAATCCCCAATTGACTCTATTATAGGCTTTTTCCATGTCTAATTTAATAAGAACATTAACTCCATGAGACTTTTTGCCTAAGTTTTCCACCATCTCTTTAGCTATAAGAATGTTGTCTTGGATAGCTCTCCCTTGAATGAATCCACTTTGGTCAGAAGAAATGATCAAAGGAAGAACTTTAGCCAATCTATTTGAAAGCACCTTATAAATGATCTTCATTGAGAAGTTGCATATACTAATTGGTCTGAGCTCAAAACAAGTCTTTGGACACTTGACTTTAGGAACAAGAATAATTGAGGTATTTGACCAACTTTGAGGAATTGGATTACCTACAAATAAATAAGAGATAGAAGATATAAAGTCAGTTTTAATGATAGGCCAACATTTTTTGTAAAAAGATCCCCCAAAGACATCAAGCTCTGGAGCTGCATCCTCATTAAGGTCAGTAATGGCTGTGTATATCTCCAATTCAGAGGGTAACCCCTTAAGAGAAACATTCATTTCAGCAGATATCAGTGGAGGAATAAACTCAGAAACATCCTGCATATGAACTGATAAAGCAGGAGACCAAAGATTTTTAAAGAAATCAACTATATGAGTCTTCAACTCATAAGGATCCTCCATTAAAGATACATCATTAGATTTTAACGAACGGATATGGAGATTTTGTTGCTTGGCCTTCGCATTAGCATGAAAAAACTTTGAGTTTGCATCTCCCACCTTCAGCTATTTTAGAGATGACTTATGCCTCCAATATTCCTCTTCCACTTTTATAGCCTCTAACAACTTTGCTTGAGCTTTATTCAGAATTTCTCTATTAGAATCCTAATTATCCATATCATAATTAAGCTCTAGTTGAACAACATCATCCTCAAGATTCCTCACAGATTGAAAAATATCTTTAAAGACCTCTTTATTCCAAATCTTCAAATCCCCTTTTAGCCTTCTAAGTTTAAGAGAAATTTCCTCATGTTTGTTTAAGGACAGTCTACATCCCATGATTTTTTAACTATTGAGATGAAAGAGGGATTAAAGCACCACATACCTTTAATCTTAAATGGTCTAAGACAGTTATCCATAGTAGTTTTCACAGATAAAAGAAGAGGGGTGTGATCTGAAGAAGCTTTATTGAGATGCTTAATTCTAGAATTAGGAAAAGAAGCTTCCCAAGAAGAATTATAAAGACACCTATCCAATCTATCCATAATAAGATCCTATTTCTTTATTTTATTGAGCCAATTGAACCTACAGCCAATATATCCCAAGTCTCTCAAACCACAATCATCATTATCTTCATTGAAGTCATTTACAGCCTGGTAATTTATGTCATTACCTCTGACCTTTTCAGCTTAGGAAGAAACAACATTAAAATCACTAAGAACCAAATGAGGAAAAGCTTCAAAAAATTTTAACACATCCAGTAGCTGGATCCATAGGTCTTTTTCTCTCTTCAATAGAGCACTTAGCATAAATGATGGACAGGAAAATAGGAGATTTAAAAGTTGAGTGATCCAACTGAATAGATATGTGTTGAGGATGATCCACACACACCTTAACATTAATGTTATATCTCTAAAATAACCAAATTTTACCACTAATATTGCTACAACATCCTTCAAAACCCCATTTAAATTTATAGTTTCCAATTTTTTGAGCATCCACTTTAGGCTCTAACAGAGCAATAAATGGAAGTTTATGTAGCTTAAGGAGCATTTTGACTCTTCTAAAAGAGGACTTTTTTGCAGCCCCTCTGATATTCCAAACAATGAGATTAATCATTTAGAGAGAGAGAGAGGTGAGAGTGTTTAATTCCTTTAGCTCGAGCTCTGTTCAATCTTTTAAAGAGAGGATCTATCATTTTAACTTTCTTAAAATGCACTAGAGTATCTTCATCACTGCTTTCTTTTGATATTTCCTCTATCCGAGTGGCCTTAATAAAATTGATCTTTCTCTCAAAGCTCCTATCACAATGTTGAAAGTCCAATGTACTAGAAGTGATGGGATCACCTTCATCAGTATAAGATATCTACAAAGGCAATGAAACCTTATTAATTTCATGATCAGGGAGGTCAGAAGCTCTAGAGGATAGAGAATAGGAATCTATAATATGGACTTTATCAGCACTGACATTCACACTTTGAATCTTATTAGTGTGATCTTGAAAATTCTTGGGTTGGACATTTATGGAACATCTTCCAATGAAAGGGATAGGAATTAAATTGTTCACTTGAGGTTCTCCATCTTCAATGACCATATTTGTATCTGTAATTTCTCCTTCATCTTCAGAAATTTCTTGTTCTTTTTCTTCTCTTTCTGTTATGTTTGTCTCTTTTAACTGTAAAGAATTTACTTGATTTCCCAAAACTTCTTTTCCATTCTGAGATGGTACTTCTTTCTGAGCAATAACATTATGAGAGGATTTCACCTATGTAGTATCTGTAATAGGAAATTGATCCTTTAAAGCTTCTTTTCCTTTAGCTGTAAGACGTTGTTGGCTTGCTTCTTAAATATGTGTAAGGGTTTTCTTAATCACATATTGGGATGTATTCTTTGGTTGATTAGAAGAGATTGGAACTTTAAACATACAAGAAGTTTCATCATGGCCTTTTTTAGAACAACAGGAAAAAAATTTTGGAATGTTTTTAGCTACCATCTCCTGCCAAAAACCCTTTGAACCACATCCAATCCAAACTCTTCTTAGAATATATTTGGTTAGATCCATTTCAACACATACCCGAGCAAGACTCTGTCTATTAATTTCAATTGTTGAAGCATCAAGTTTTAAAAGGGTTGCCTTTCAACTCAGCTATTGAATATAAGGAAGATTTGGAAAAGAAATGGATAGGAAGGTGGGGGAAAAGATGGGAGCAATGCTGCTTTCAATGTTTGGTCTAAACTCAGTAGTCCATTTAAAGATTCGCATGGGAAATTTTCCTACATACCATGTTTCTCTTATCCACACACGAGAATAATCTTCATCTGAATTTAATCTAATCAAAACGTGTTTATGATCAAGGAGGCCAACATTGAAAGATGTTTTAAGGGAGAATGTTTGAAAAACTTGCCTGATAACATCCATTGAAGGTCGACCATGTGAAAACTTGCCTATTAATGCATGTTTGAAAGGCTTTGAAAGAATAGATATATCATTTTCTGTAAAGAGAACTACAAGTTCACCTTTAAAAGTGGTTGGAATTTTAAGTCCCAGATCATGTGAAGAAGAAGAACCAGCCACCACAGATGCAAAGGATCGATTCCACACATTTGGAATCTATGGGGGCTTTGGGTTAACGTTGGGAAGAGGGTTTGGGGTTGCCATGCGAATCCTAATTAGGGTTTACTCGAGAGAGAGAGAGAGAGAGAGAGAGAGAGGGGAGCAGTACATGTATAAGTAGATGCATTTAAATTGATATGTTATAACATAATTATTACTCCAATAATACGCGAGTTTTAACTTAATTCAAACTTATAGAAAGTATACAATCCAATAAAATTCATCCAATTGAAATATGGTATCAATCCATTTTACAACTCATCTCATTTCTCATGTAGGCTTCTATATAATATATATACTAACAAACAAATCTATAAACTATTACAATGACATACTGATATTCATATGGAAATGATCAAACAAAGTTCATCATAACTTATATGTTTACCTGCTTCAAAAGAAACAATTTCCACATACCAACAATAAATAATATGTTTATCACAAATACCACTTCAACATTACATGAGCCTAATAACATTTTATCAGGAAATGCTCAAACAAAGTTCATCATAACTTACATGTTTACCTACTTTAAAAGAAAAAATTTCCACATACCAACAATAACTAATATGTTTATCACAAATACAACTTCAGCATTACATAAGCCTGATAACATTTTACCAATTTTTCCTACGTTCCAATCCTAGCGTTTAATCGACATTCTAGATTTCACTTTAATCGTATTTAATTGATTTATTATTTTTAAGTTATATTTTATCAATATTTATATATGCCATAATAACAATTAATTCATAATGACTCTCAACATACATCTATAATAGCACAAAACAAAACTATTTTATAATTTTTTTTTCACAATTTCAAACAAATATAATCAGTACAACTGATCATAATCCATCTTCGGCAATGAATTGAGTGGGAAAATGCGTGTTTACAAAAAATACATCACATCCTTTCTCTTTGACTCATTTCATCAAACATCTATTGGACATTTTTTTATATACCATAGTCTTATTCCTTATCATATACACAACAAAGTATAACCACTCAAAATTAATACATTGAAATAGATATTAGACATTGTAGACTTACTTGATCAGATGCAATAATTTAGGTTTCCTTAACAAAATGTAAAAAACTCTTCAACCGGTGATTCACACTTTCATCATAATGCCGTTCATTTCCATTGGATTTAATAGATTTCACATATAACTTTACATATGCCATTATTAATTCTGCAGTTGTAACCTCTTAAGTGCTATACAAAGTTGTAGATTGTAAGGAGGAGTTAATTTAGAAGGCTAATCGACATTTGCAGATGAATATTGCTGGAAATACATGTTGCTTACCGGACAAAATAAGCTTGGCATATGAATACAAATGATTGGCCCTTCTGATTTCGGTTTATAGTGACTGAGATCTGACTTGGAATATGAAAACGAATGGTGATCTCTTCTGATTTCGGCTTATGGTGACTGACATCTGACATGTGAGATACTATATCAGCTTTCATACCTTGCATATGTGAATAGACTCTTTGTTGAGGAATCATAAATGCTTGTATTTTATAGTAGTATAGAGATATGGTTATTTGTTAATTATGGACTAGTAGCAATAATATTATGGGGAGAGTACGCGCGACTATTGGAGTACCACGGTAACCCTCAATATTTTATTATATTTTTTGTTTTGTTTGCTTTACTTTTTTAATAAGTATTACTAATATATAAACACAATGAAAAAAAATTATTAATGGACTCATACAGTGAAAAACATACAATTTAAAAAAATACAATTAAAAAAAGCTAATAAAAAATACTACATGCCGCTAGGGGTTGCAATTTCAAAAACGATACGATAACACGAAACGACACGGAACCAAATTTGCACGAAATTGACACGGCTTATCATGTTTGGATCGTATTTATTGGACCCGCTTTCGTGTCGTGTTGTGTTCATGTTAAATTTTGGCCACGAAATTGACCCGAATTGGACCTGTTAAGGACACGCCAAGGACCCGAATTAAACCCTTTATTAACCACATTAAAATCCTATATAGACACGTTATTAACCCTTTACAAAATATAGACTTTTATTAAAAGCCCATCTAACACACTCAATTAAATAGGCCCACAACCTCTTTCATAAGTTCATAACTCTTTCTTTTGTAACCCTAAAAACATAATCACAAGACTGTCACAACCCGCCTAAAATAATAACGGGTGGCCAGCCCTATACTATATTAAATCAGGAGTTTCAGATGGTCCAGTCTCAACATCAACTGTCGGTACTAAATAATATAGGACTAACTACCCGATATCACATATAAGCGGGGTGTGAAAATTTAAATAGAATGTGCAACAACCAACCAACTAACACTACTAATGAAGAAAAGTAAGATGCATACAAGAACTATGGTAAATAAAATGCTAGAAATAAAATGAAATAAATAACTACAACAGGATGTACTATACAAGTAGACCCGAATAAGCTGTCGGGTCACAGCCAATACAATAGATGAAATGGAATAAATATAAACATGTATATAAATATCCCTTGGGTACAAACCCGATATACAACTTGAATCCTACCTAGAATTTTAAAGAAGTAGGAAGCGGCTACATGAAACATCCCGCAACAGTCCTCACCTGTCACGGCTCCCAAGACTCTGGATAGAAAGTCATCCGGCATCCATGCGGTAGGATACCTGTGGTAATATATATATACAAGGAGGAGAGAAAAGTAAACGGGTCAGAGCCCTGAATGTGAAAAATATTTAGCAAGTGTGTTAACCATGCATAATAATTATCGGTGCACTTATTTCATAATTAAAGTGAGACCGCACTCTCGTGAAACCTCAACTCACCTCTCATCTAAAGGCGCGCACCTATTCGCGTCCTCAAGTTTTAGTTAAATTACCCCCAGTGTTATTAGAACAACCTAACTTATCATAGGCCTAGCCTACACCCACGAGAGCTACTTTCCCGACAAAATGTAAGGATCCACCCTTTCTAATCCTACTAGATTATGATTACAACCATTATGCCATAATAGGCTTAAGGGATTCCGATTTATAATTATAATTCTTAATACGTTACCCCCATATATATATACATATATATATATACATATATATATACATATATATATATATATATACATATATATAGGCTAAAATATAAGAATTTATTTTCTTAATATCATGCACATGGAATATTGGCAAAACCTCTCTCTAATCTCAAAATTGTGCTACGTTTCATGCGTGGGGAGTCTCGCAAAGCGAAATCCAAATAAGGAACCGCCCCGTTACACTACTCCTAACAAGGCCAAGACCAGAGATCTGAAATTCCATAGATAGAATTACTTTTCTCAAATCTCGGCATGGCACTGCGTTTCGTGCGTGAGGTGTCTCGCAAAGCGAAATCCAAACAAGGAACCACCTCGTTACACTACTCCTGGGCAATGTCGATCCTAGAGATCCATAATCCTTAACATACAATTTAATACTACCATTACTGCTAAACTTTTAAACTACAAAATGAAAACAACTAAAAATCTCCAATACTATCCTTGGGATGATGTAACCGAAGTATTCCTTAAATGCGATACATCAACCCCCAAATATTCCGGTACACCATTATCATTCAAGATGTACCCCATAGAAATACCATATCCTTTCATCTAGGATATATAAATATATATATAGGTATTTTATTCTCACCATATATATATACATACCATCATACATACCCATGACCAAGTGTACATACCATAGATGATGTACAATGGCCATCCACATATAGTACCCGGCTATATATAGCGCCGATAAAACTGCATCAATGCTATCATCTTCCCAGAGTCCGGCTCACGTAACAACTGGGGACCACCTGGTGGGGATCAACGACACCCACCTCATGGTAACTCACACACACGACGTCCCGGGAAGCGGTCATAGTTCCAACTGGCAATGAGACGAAACATACCCACCACGTCTCATCCCAAAATATATATATCTATATCGTATAATAACACAAGAGACGACTATGACCTGGGGAATATCCACACCCTGCTCTATATGCCAGGATGCTCACCCTCTGCGCGGAAACTTCCCAATGATAGCATGAGCGGGGTATGCTTAACCACATAAGTATATATATCGCTCACAAGCGCAATATACATACATCCATATGATCCCATCATATGATCCAATATAATAAACCATCATATACGGTTTAAATATCCATACCATGTATGACCACAACATAAATATATCCATATATTCATATTCATACATAGATATATGTACATATATTCACACATCGCTATATCAATATATATACAAACTAATTCTCGTTCATATGTATAAGATATATAAACCCGGCTATAAGTATACATAATCCTCAATATACAAGCCGTCACCACAATTTCCATTAAATGTACCTCGATATGTGAATACAATCCCTCACTTGAAACATATTCAATCATTTTTCCTATGATGAATAGTCTCCCAAAACCATATGTATATATCTATACATATATATTCAACATTAGGGTTATCACCCAAGAGTTTTTGTAGGAATCCATCACTACACGATTCATCCATATCCAAAAGTACATAATTACCTTAGTACTATTTAACCATAGGCACCCACATGACTTAATAGTCTAAAACCTCAATTTATTCCAACCTCATTTCAAGTATTGGAATCTCAATGGTCATATCCCCATGAATACGTGTAAACTAATCCTACTAGAATTTATGCTACCGCTTATTCTAGTCGATAGTACGATCCCAAAGCGTTCTCAATGTCACCTATGGTTCGAATAAGTCTCCGTAACCCTTACTCCTATTGAGTTATCAATTGTTCCTTAGACTAAACATTTCTATCTAAGGATATGAGACCCCTTACTCTTAAAGAGTATGCAACCACTCTCTTCCATTTGGCCCCAAATTATAACTTAACCATATCCTATCCTTATAATGATTTGACATAAATGTCGGCCTAGAAATTTCACAACATACATGGATATTTCTTATCCAATGATTCCAAGAAGTTCCCACTATCGGATACTAAGTGAGAGACCCCCTATAAGTCACCAAAAGATATATCTTACTTTATAAGAGAGAACCCCAAATCAACAAACCTAACCAAAAAGGGCTAGAAGTCATCTTAGGAAACCCATAAAACAGCCCATTAAGGAAGCCCCTAAGAATAAACTCCAAAAGAAAAGGGGGAGGAGAAATCCAAGGTTTGGGCTAAAAACAGGGGACTGGTAGACCGATCCTAGACCCCCGGTCGACCGTGGGTCCATATTTTGCCTACGAAGAAATGCAGTAGGCTTTTCCCTTAAGGCGCGGTCGACCGGTCCCCAGACCGCAGTTGACCGGCCATACCAGTTAAGCTGGCCGATTTCCCTTTCTCAGCAAACCCACGAAATTAAATACTCAAATATCATCACCAAGCCCCCAAATCTTTAACCCAATAATGTTATTAACAAGAAAACCCATCCTACATCTCATCCCAACCATTTATAGGTTATTAAACCATAGAATAACATTGATTTCAAGATTTAAACCCAAAAATCTAGGTTTTGCTATTTATACCCAAAAATCCAATTATTTACCCCACAAATTATGAAATGAAATACACAATAGCTATTTAGCAAGATTAAACACTTGCCTCAGATTTGTAGAGGTTGGATCGTCCTCGATGTCGCGGTTGGGCCGAAAATCCCCAATCTTTTCTTCCTCTCTCTCTTCCTTTCTTCTTCTTTCCTTTCTTCTTTCTCCCTCTAGGGATTTTTTCTCTCTTTCTCAAAATGAGAAAGGCTTGATCCGTAATCCTTAAATCCCTTTAAAACAATAAACCCAATTTTAAATGTTAATACACACTTTAAATGACTCGTTTACTCCAATTCGAGCCAAAATAACTAAAAAACATTCCGGAGCCGAAATAAAACCCAATGAAAGTCATTTTGACTATTTCGACCCTTTCGGGATCGATGGTACCCACAAAAATATCATCCGGAATACTTTAAAATATTCTCTATTTTTGGGCCTCAATTCCCAAATTTTGAAATTCTCCAATTTAATTAAATTTTATTTTCCCAAAATTTAATTTCTCAGTCTCCAAAAATCGAGGGTTGTTACAAAGACATCACAAAGCATCCGTTTAAAAAAAAGAAGCTATGCCTTTATTTTCGATAAAAACGACTCCTTTGTGCTACTATTTCATGTGCCATCAACACCACTGCCTTGCCTTCATTTCCGGCTCCATCGACACTTTCATTTCAATTTGGCCTTCATTTCATTTTCGATCCTCATTTCCGGCCTTCATTTTCGACTGCTCAAATTCTTAAAAAGTACATTTATTCGTTATTCTAGTCTAGATATGTAATCCAAGGTTTATATATTCCAGCTCCAATTTTCTTCCTATTTTCCTTCCTTTCTTACATCTTGAATATCTAAATTTCATCTTATGAATGTTAATAATAGATCTATAACTATTAATTAATCAATTTTCAAGTGGCCTGTTATTAATGAAATATTTCTTATATCGAAATTTTGTGAATGTTAGTAATTTTTTTTTGGGTGTACAAATACTTGGAAGAATAAATTGAAAATAATATTTTATCAATAGTGTCGTGTCAATCGTATCGTGTCGTGTTAATCAATTTTAATCGGATCAATTTATTAAATCGGGTCAATCATGTCGTGTCGTGTTAGAAGCGGTTCGGGTTATGAAAAAATAACACAACATCGTATCGTATCATGTCGTGTTAGTGTCAGTAAAATATATTTTGTGTCAGGTCGAGTTGGTCCTAAACCCAACCCAATAACACGATTTGCCACACCTACATGCCCCCATGCAAATTCCTTAAATGTTCTTTTAAATCATAATGCAAATCCACATTTTTATGGAGTCGTGAAAGTGGGATTGTGAAAATATTAGGGTCACGTCATTTATGTCCTTGCAATTGAGAAACTTCACATACTTTGATGTGCCTTCCCGATCATTGGGTACCAAGGACGAGATGTGCCTTGAAACTAGTGATCATGATACAGCCTATATCATCACGATATTAAAGACAAGATGGCCCTTGATAATGACAAAATGAGGTTGTAACGAACCAAAAGTTCATTCCATATCCTTCTTAGAGATCTCTTGACCCTATACGAAGTATTTTTGCTTTGTGATCTCAGGTTGTGATTTTTTGTAAAAAAATGGATCATTTTAAGTATACATCATCAACGACGTAATAAATCGTGTCCTAAGATTGTCCGTTTATAACATTCTTGCATTTAGGGTCTTTGCCATGTATGAGCTCCTAAAAAATGTCCAATTGGTCAAAAATGTTTAGATCATTATTCACACCTGACATACAGGAAAAATGCATGCCAAAAACCAGAGGTTGTAGTCAACTACGACATCTAGTATGCCAGTAGACTTTTTGTAGTGATCTAGATGTGTCCCTTGCCAATCCACCTGATAATGCTTCCATTATCAATGTATGAAATCTATGCTACCTAGCATTCCTGAGAAATCACTTTATTTCCCATTTCGCAAGCTAACATTGGACATTTTAGATCGTAGGTGTCCTCAAGTACTGAGTCGAATTATATTAACTGAACATCCATACATGAGTATTCGAATAACCATTATCATATTTCGGGTATTGAAAAACTTCATTTTTCGCACGCCTTACCTTGTTTATGTACAAAATAGTTATTGTAAGAATATATCTCATCATGAAACACCGAGGAAAAATAAGAACCATATACAAAAAGGATGCCGAAAGATATCGTCTCGTACGTTGGGGCCTCCTCAAATTAGTCTTTCATTAATTATCGATGTTCGAAGACCTTTTGACCGTGTATAGAGTCCCGTGTGACACCTCGCATATTCTAGCATTGCAAGTGACCAATCCCCGCTACCAGCTTACATTATACGTCAGAATTAAAATACCATTCTTAACATGTGACAGAAATATGAGACCACTGTTCTAAAAAACCCGCCTAGGCACGCCTAGGCTTGAGGCTTGGGAGAAACTCCCCGCCTTAAGATTTTGACGCCTTATGCTTGGTAAAACCCTTAAGGCGTACTTTTTCTCTAAAAACAACAATGCTTTAGTGAAACGATATCGCCTTTTAAAGATTTTTTTACAAACCGGACCATTATCTCACCCAAAATAATCAAATAGTATTTTTATTTGCAAATATTCAGACATATATTTATGATATGTACAATTTTAGTATTTTAATAGCCTTGTTATGGCTAAAAAATATTAAAATATATTAAAAAGGCCTAAACGCCTTTTCACGCTTTTTTACGCCTAGGCCCGCCTAAGCTTCTAAGGCTTAAGGCTTGGCCTCCACGCCTCGATCACGCCCCGCGTTTTTTAGAACCTTGTATGAGACATTAAATTTTTTCCACAATATATAATTTAAAATTATCCAATGATTGTAAACAACTACCACAATAAAATTCATCACCATGGTAACTCCAAAAAAATTCAAATGAATAATCCAACTACAAAACTCTAACTTAAAATAGTAAACAACCTTAGAGTCGAATGACCCATGAAAAATCTCTAAATGACTGTCATGATATGTACGAGTGAAAAGGGAAACTAAACTACTAAAGAAATAAAAAGTAACTCCAGCTGCAAGTTCACGAATCTCCAATCAATCCTTTGAAGCCACTCCAGCAACTAAACCTGAAATGCTAGTCAATGCAACAGGTCAAAGCCCACCGCATAAATACCAACTACTCCTCCCAAATAGGATTCGTGAATTCATACATAAGCATCATACGAGATAAATATAACAATAGAGTATTTTAAATTAAAACGATATAAGAAGATGCAAATGAAGTAAAACAATACTAACTACCCACATAAACTAAGCCATCCCACTATCCAAGTTCAAATAAGTTATTTCAATAGTGAATCAGATCTAAATCTTTATCTTACTCAATTAAATTATTTAATTAACTTATTGGTGCGACGCCATTATAGCAAGTTTACTTTTCTATTTGTCATGCACATACTCCTGGTGCACTTAAAATCTTAACACGACACACCCACACCCATCACTAAAGCCAGTTAACCCAATTTTGTTAGCCATGCACATACTCGTGACGCCAACACATACCCACGTCACTATAGCCAGTCGATCCGATTTCGTTGGTCCTAGACATACTCATGATGCAAATCCATTTTAATACCCGTTTATTATATTAGACGTTAATTATCATTCTCAATCAATTTCTCTTTATTTTCAATTAGCCCCACCTATAAATCGGGCATCACAGCTAAAGCCAATCCTAGTCCCATTACCTAACGATCACCAAACCATAGGTATTACCTAGTCTGTCACCTAGGAAGAATACCTATAAAAAATCATCACCTAATCTTGCACCTATGCTAAAAGGATAACGTAGTGATGTATTACCTAGTCTCACCCAGGAAAATACTTAACTGTACAAGCATAAATTCACTGTCCTATACCTAGAAGGTGCCAACGATAATAAAATCAACCTACTAGCCCCATACCTAGTAAGCAACCTACTAAAGAGTGTGAAAGTATAACTACTTCCCAAAATCCCAACATTCCCGCGGTATCGATTTATTAACACAAATAATATCTACATAACACGCATTTATAATACATCGTTACAATTCTCAATTAATCCTACGAATTCAATTTTATTCTACTTACATCAATCTAATCATGTAATAACCAAGTTCTACAAGATAGTTACTCAAATTGTCAAATATATAATTTCAAACCCATTCAACACATAATCCAAGTCAAATATGTGTAGTAACAGCGTCTTACAATAATTAGTTCCATTCTACAACATGCAAATCAATATCGTGCTTTTACGAGTCAAAACATTATTCAAATTTCATATTTTAATTCTAACATACGATTCATACCATAAATCTACCATAATACAATACACCAATTTAAGCATGCAATATTTCAACTCTTAAATTATATTTTTAATTTTCATAAAATAGCCCCAAATTAATTATCACTTTCTCTAATTATTTTTAAGAAAACATGATTAATTAAGGTTCAGGCAACATTTAAAACATATAATACTTAAGGAGAAAATTAGAGATATTCAAGGTTAAAAATAAGTCATCTCAAAAATTTGATTACGCGGTTTCGATCATCTCGTAAAATTAATAAAATCGCGTTCTTGGTTTATCTTGAGAAAACTTAATTTGAGCCTTCAAAATTTCGGTTTAAGCTTTATTTTAATGGAGGTTTAGGTATTGTAGAAGAGGGAATGGAAAACATGGGAGGCTATTGTTTTTTAAAATGGAAAAAATAATAAATCCTTAAACCACAACAAACACACGCATAGAACTCTTCCCGCAGCGTTTGCCCCGGTGAGAATCGATTCACCCCTAGGGTCGAATCGATTCGGCACCTGAGAGGAGCCCAGTTCTGCCAATTTAAAATAATAGTTAGAAAAAGTCGGGTTTTCTCCAAATTTCAAACCCAATTAAATTCCTATTATTTTTATATCAAAACCAAATATTTTAAAATGCTAACAAAATTAAGCCCAATGAAAAATATTTTTTTGATTTTCAAATCAAGTAAAATATTCTACGGTTCAAAATCACGGGATATTACACGACAAGGCGACTATATTTATTGCTTGTCGATCTTGAAAAGTTGAGAAATTACACTCCTCATCAATCACATCATTTGTTCACTATAATCGTCACCATCCAATGACTCGTCAAGAAATTTATCGAGGGAATTGCCGAATGAAGAAGACATTATCTTGAAAGAAAAGTAGATGAATTTTACAACTTATAATGCAACTTAGGAATTAGCGTTGAGATCGGTTACAATTTGCGTTACTTTTTATAGAGAATTTGAAAAACTTGTCGTCGGGCACATAAAACTATGCGATAAAAATGGTTGTTGGTTTCGTGGCATTGCGATAAGCCAAGACATACACATATACCTAGTACAAACATCACACTTAAAAGGGTTGAATGAATTGAGTTTCTTTGATCAAATGGGATGGACATACCATTATTTGAAAGTCAAACATTTTAATAAAACTTTTACTTTCAAGAAAACTTTTACTTTTGAAATTTATCTACAACAAATATTAATACATTTTAGTGAAACAATGCACTTGGATAATTATTATTTTATTAATATTATTTGAATGCATATATCCAGAGTATAACAATTTAGGTTTCATTTGATTCCTCGTATAAGAGGGTTGTATTGGATAAAATCATTCTATCCAATGTTTGGGAAAGTTTAAGATGTGATATGAGATGGGATAAGTTATCCCAAGTAAGCGCCTTATCCCATAAGGAGTGGAATAAAAAAAAATTAACCTCTAAGGTGGTACAAAATTATTCGTGTAACACCCTGTATTTTTTAATAATTATATATTTAATTATTTTTGGTATTTTAAATTATACGTGCGCAACAACTTAATTAAAATGAAATATTACGTATTTAATAGATATTAATTTATGGGAATAAGATTAATATTTATGTGGTAAATTTACTAAGTGTGTTTATAGTAAATAAAATGCGGTGAATTATTAGTACGTCGTAATAAGTAATAACGGCGGGATTGTAATGATATCTCAATCGGGGCTTATGAGTAAACTATATTAAGGTTGAGATAGGAAATTTATATATAGTGAGTCGGATGGTAATTTCGAGTGTACGGATGGTTCCGAATAGATCAAAATAGTCAAAACTATGTACCCGGGGGTAGTAATTGGGTTCCCGAGGCTTTTTAGACTAGATCGGACTCATGTAGGGGCATTAAAGTCATTTTGATGTAGCCTAATAACCTGATTTCGGGATTTGTGTTTTAAACCATAAGGGTTGGGTGGGTGAGGAAGTATATCAATATTTCTAAACCCTAAGAGAGAAGGAAGAGGGGAGAATGAAGAGAAATCAAGGGAGAAAGCTAGAGGAGGCTAATTCGGGAAGGACTCGAGAACGATATGTCGATGGAAATCAGACCCTATGAATATCTAGAGGCGAGTAATTGACTTTCTTTAAATTAAATTGAGGTGATTCATGTTCATATCATGATAGGTGTAGAATAATACTATTTTTGGGTGAGGGTTGAATGTAAATGGGGTTGTGGGTGAAACAAAATCCATAAATAGCAGTGTAAATTTATGTATGATGTTATTAACCGAATCCCACCTCATAAAGATAAGATCTTGATAGATATTTATAGGTTTGATCAAAGGTAATTGGGTTGTTCAATTGAAACTAGCTTAAATTGAGGTGTTCATAATTGAGACTCATAAGTATGGATTAATTTGATGATTAATGATTAAATCCTTTGAATTAAGATATTTGATGTGTGTTAAAATCATGTAAAATATGTCCCTTTATGATTTATATTCATTGGTTAGTGTAGAAAAATGATTTAAAGGGAGATTAGGATTGAAATTGGGGAAGACCATAGGTTGGAGTTCGTAAGAATCAAAATTTCGTCATTTTGACGTACGAAGCAAACCGATTCGCTTCTGGCCAAACCAATTCAATTTTCCTGCTTGTTCAAAATATGGAATTATAGATCATTACGATTGCGTGGTCGCTGACCTCGTATTTTTATGATATTTTTTGAATTAGTTATAAATTTTATACGGAAAGGTGCACGAGACAAAAATCTTTAGTTGGTAATCTAGGGATGGATTTTATCTTAGGAATAATTATGATTCGGATGATTACAAAACCTTGTGGATATTTTTCCCTAGTTTATATGAATTCATAATTTATGATATTGATCTTAAGTTAATGATTTTTAATACTTATGTCGAGTATGTTCAGTAAAGGAAACTTCGGATAAATGAGAGTTAGCTCAATATACTTATACGTAGAATATTTAAGGAATAATAATACTCTAGGCATAGGAGATTGAACGAATAGAGTGGTTTTCGATTTATGAAATTAGGACAGTTAGGAGAGTCCAGTAGAATTCAGTAATGAGAAACATGTTATATTATTTAATCAAGACAAGAATTAAATTAATTAAGAGTCAGGGAATAGACTCGGGATAAGGAGGCTGGTGCTTCGGGTGATATGCACAGATTATATGGATTTTGTGAATATACATATATGTATAGACGCAGCATATATACATGAAAATGAATAATATCTGTGTGTATGATATTTTCTATAGAGCATACCCCTCTAGTACTATTATTGGAGGTTGCGCGATGTGGGTGATCCTGTGGCTAGTGAATGTAGGGTGAGTATAGTCTCCAGGTTATAGCGCTGCGTATTTTATTGTGTGATTTTTTTCAAGGTGAAACGATTTGGGTATGGTGCGGCCTCACTATCGAAGGACTATGACCGCCTTCAGTACGTTTGTGATTTGACCAAGTTCGGTGTGATTTAGGTTGACTTGTGGTAACCGGGTTAGAGTGAGCATACCTGGGATATGATAGCATTTTAGAGAAAACATTCAACGGGGTAATTCTCGGAAGGATGGTGATTATACGGCACATATGTGTGCTTGTTATTGTATACTTTTACATATATAATAATGTAGATATTTATATACGGGTAAATACATTAAGTGTGAATGTTATATATAACGAGAGTAGAGTTACTTGAACGATTAATGTTGAAATAATTAATTAAACTAATGAGTAAAATATCTTATGAATCATTGATAGAAATTACTTGGGTTAGAGTTGTATGTTAGAAAGAATTTCAATATGGCTAGTTAGACAGGATAGCAAAACTAGGCGGGTTAAGATGTATACGCTATTGTTCACAATAGTTGAGAGTTGAGAGGCAATCTCATGAGAGTACGACACGAGCTTAAATATGGAAAGTTTTACGGGATATTTATTTACTACATCTTAATTACATGCAAATATTTTTAAAAGGTCTTAGGCTCTGACCGTATCAAATTTATTTTCCAAAAATATTTAGGTGTCCTGCCACAAGTACGTTATATATGAATATTCTTTCCAGGGGCACGAAGCTGCAGCTGATGCGGAGGCTTGTAGGTTGCTGAGTAGACTCTTCACTTATTTCATCCTAGATTAGTTACTCTATCTCGGTATTGTTTGGACGTGTAGCCCCATTTCATTAAAACTTATGTATTTCAGAGTACTTTAGTCGGATGGATTGGATGTATTAGGTTTTTACCTGGTGGTTTATTCGGGGACTTTATCTATTTATCTTGGATTTACAATTTACATCGTGGTTTCATTTACATTGATTACTGTGTATGGGATTATTGTGGTTTAGATAATATGAAAGATGAAATTTGGTACCAGATTATTAATTAATAGGTGGTTAGTAATTTAAAAATGTTTTCGACAGTGATGCTAAGAATGAACAAGATAAGACTCCTATTTCATTTTAATAAAGGACTAATCACCTGTGATTGAAATAGGTGGGGTGTCACATATGGTATCAGAGACGAGTTTTAGATTCCTTAGGATCTTTACGGACTTATTTCATTTTCAGTGTTGATTTTCTTTTATATAGAGCCCTATGCTTAGGACTATTGATTCATAATGTGACTTACGTTCTCCTATTATCGAGTATAATTGATGTGAATCATATACGAATTCAGTTGGGCTTCATATATCACGACCAGCGAGGGTCGTTAGGAGGACTGTAGGCCGAGAGGCTCAGTCGGAGCCACACAATATAATGGGAATGGTGACCACAATAGAAGTCGCCACTATTATTATTCAGGTAGCTGACACTATGATAATCACTGGGGCGCAGTGGTACCCAAGTACCGCCATTGCAGATGGTGGCGCAAATTCAGACTCACTTAGTATAGTCGGTAAGGGAGAGAGTCGAAGGGTCCTTTCAGAAGAGCCATTCGTAATAATTCGAGGAGGTGCGAAAGTGTGATTGCCCAATAGAAGGAGATCATCCAAAGGCAATTGCATAAGGCAGAGTGCAGTGACACTCAGAATTAAATTTTGCGCAATGTTTTTAACTCATAAGAGCAGCGTTGTAGTGATGGGAGTCAGTCACCATATCCAAGGAGAGATACCATGAATATTGAGAAATCTGGGGTGAGATTTGACCACAAATTCTTTCATCAATTGTTTAAACAGAGAGGAGAAGGAAATTTTAGCACTTATTGCAGGAGGGCCGGATAGTGGTCGAACATGAGGGAGAATTTTCTTGTTTAGCAAACTTCGTACCTGGGAAGGATACAGAGAAAAACGGGTCTTTGAGTTGATGATAGACTCATGGGTAGAATACGCCATCATTGAGGGGCAAATACGACTTGGACGATTGACGGTGATGTCGTCAATGTCGTACTTTTGTAAGGGCAATATAAATGCTTCCATGTGAAAGGAGCTCAGAGATTGGAAAGTCTAGTCAACAGAGTAAGAATGAATGTAATTGGTGTTAGTGAGGAACCACAGGGGGATACCCAGCAGGAGACCCATTTAAATGATTCAGATCAATGGAATTCCTACCAAGAGACGGTGGATTCAGTCAGGGTAGTCAGGGCCAACAATGTGCTCCACAAGGCCAACAGAGCCAAAAGAATAATGGTGGGTAGCAATCGGGGCTAAAGCTACCACGCCCGAGAGAAGGACAACCCTGACATGTCCAGTGGGGTCAAAGATAGGGGAGTAACACAGAGAGGTGTCTTATGTCTGGAGAGTAGGACCACATGTGTTGATTTTGTTCGCAACGAGTTAGAGGACAGGAGCAGGATGCCCAGTAGGGGAAGCAATTATAGAAGTTTTTGATTCGGTTTGGACGAGAGTAATATGACCGGGAACCATTTGAACCGCCAGTTCTATTGGCGATTGAAGGAATGAGTTTTATCCATGGGTAAATGGGATAATATTTATGTGACACGGATGAGTCACAGTATTTTGTTAGCACTAGATTCTCACTTAAGACGGGTTTAGTGTGTGTATCGTTAGTTTTACTATTATGTTTATATAATTACCGTTAAGCAGAGGGGCTCTCTTTGATTCCATCTGAATAGGAGTGAGTGCAGTCACTGAGAGGATATGTTTTAGAAATATGATATGCAAGTATAATGTTATCCTGGGTACGGACTGGTTAGTGATGGATTAAGCGATGGTGGACTATCACAGCAAGGCTATTGTGTTCACTGTTCTAGGACAGGATGTGTGGTTTTACGATGTCTCACCTAGAAGAGGGTCTAGCTCGCGTTTATATTATATTGTGGAGGAGACTTCAGAGAGTATAGTTGTATCGTTATAGTTGATTCCAGTGTGTATGGACTTTACTGATGTGATCAAGGGTATACTGAGTACGACATTGACAACATTATAACCTTCGAGAGTGGGGAGACATTGTTGGATGATAGGGCATCAGCTTTGAATGTTAATCATTGAACGTGCAGAGAAAACACTTTGAACTGAGAGCTCTTATACTATATACGACCAGTGAAGTCGGTAGTGTTGTGTAGAAAGCACTGGGATACTTTTGCACCACTAGTTCATATGTGGGGAAGTTTCAAAGAGAAATAAATCGTGATTAATAGGGAAACTGAGTACAACCTTATTGTATAGCCACGCCGAGAGTGCGGGGCCGAGATTGAGATAAGTACATTATGTATGAGACGTTAGTGATGATTGTGCAGGTGTGCATGGGATATAGGGTGTATGGGCGCCCTGGTTAGTTTGATTTTCAGAATCGTCCAGGACAAGGGAGTACTCCACAATTTTGGAAACTAAAGATGATTCTTACTTAGTCAAATGCCTAGAGTGGCTTGCACATAGATAAGATGTTGATTTCTAACAAACGAGAAAGATCTTAGGAAGTGCACAGTTTTGAAACAGACGCAGAGGCCATGATTTTGGTATATCCTAAAAAAGGGATTAAGATGTGTCACGTGATGTGAAACGTTGAGCATGTGGATTAGTGTTGAGTGAGACATAGTGAATTTGTCTCCAGGTGCACCATTCGTAGACGAAAAAGGTTGGTCCAAGATTATCAACCAGAATTTTGTAGCGGAATGGATACGCAGACTGATAATGTTCATTATTGGGTTATCGAAATTGCGGTGAGGTCAGGGTTTTCTTTGGGTTTGTGGAATGAATTGACCGAAATGGAATATTGTTATTCATTTGGGGTGAGTTATACTATCGGGAAGTATGCACAACATTTCATTGGAGAGACTAAATGAACCGACACAAGGTGTCGCACAATATTATTGTGAATCAGGATGAGACCCTTGAGTCTAACATCTTATAGGAAGTGTTAAGAGGCGATGGGAACAGAGTTGCGTTTTGATATAGACGTGTCACCCGTAGGACGATGGGTAAACGGGAGGTGACTAGGATGTTGGATAATGCAAGCGAGAAGTGCGTATTCTGGATTTTGGGGTAATTATGAGTATTAATTAAACTCGTAGAGTTACATATGATACCTCGTAGTAGTTTATTATTTACGTGATGCCTTCTAAGGCTTCTTACGGAGATCTTGTCATCCATCCTTTGGTTGGTTAGAGGTGGGAAATAACAAGCTTCTCGGACCCAGAGTGATTTGTGGTCCGTCTACAAGGATTGAGTTATTCTACGTCATTTTTGTATAGTTCAGGAACATAGTTAAAGTATGTTGCCGTGAACTGAAGTTTGAAGTCTAACATGAGTGGTCAAGGGTTATTGCGTGTATCTCCCATAAAAGGAGTTTCGTGGTTTGGCAATAACGGAAATTAGCACCGATAGAAGTGGGGTCTTTTCTAACATATAAATTTTAGAGCCAGTGGAGTATAGGCTCATCTTTTTGAAGCATTGTTAGTGGATTCATGATAGTTTTGCGTGTCATTATATAAGCGAGACCTTAAGCATAAGGGAATATATTGGTATGTAAGAATTTGAATGGACTTGTCGCTAGTCTTTTTGAATCATTGTTAGTCAATGTTATATGTAACGAGAGTAGAGTTATATGAACGATTAATGTTGAAATAATTAATTAAACTAATGAGTAGAATAGCTTATGAATCAATGATAGAAAGTACTTGGGTTAGAGTAGTGTGCTAGAAATCATTGCAACAGGGCTAGTTAGACAGGGTAGCATAACTAGGTGGGTTAAGATGTATGCGCTAGGAGTGCACAATAGCTGAGAAGTGAGAGGTAATCTCATGAGAGTGCGACACTAGCTTAAATATGGAAAGTTTTACGGCATATTTATTTACTACATCTTTATTACATGCAAATGCTTTTAAAAGGTCTTGGGCTCTGACCGTATTAAATCTATTTTCCAAAAAAATTTAGGTGTCCTACCACAAGTACGTTATGGATGAATATTCTTTCCAGGGACATGAAGCTAGAGTCGATGTGGAGGCTTGCAGGTTGCTGAGTAGCCACTTCACTTATTGCATTCTAGATTAGGTTCTCTATTCCGGTAGTGGTTGGACATGTTGCCCCTTTTTATTCAAACTTATGTATTTGAAAGTATTTTAATCAAATGCATTGGATGCATTGACTTTTTACTCGATGGTTTATTTGGGGACTTTATCGATTCATCTTGGCTTTACACTTTATATCGTGATTTCATTTATATTGATTACTGTATATGGGATTATTGTGGTTTGGATAATATTTTTGTATGTTAATGAAAGATAAAATTTGGCACCGGCTTATTTAATTAATAGGTGGCTAGTAATTTAAAATATTTTCGACGGTGATGCTAAGAATGAACCACATGAAACTCCTGTTTTATTTTAGTAAAGGACTGATTACCCGTGATTAAAATAGGTGGGGTGTCACAATCCGATGTCAAGATTTGATTAGAATTTGTAAGGGCAAATATTTTAGCCTAAGGTGGTTATTTGTTTTATTTGCACTTTGGTATTTTTGGCGTATCGCGTTACAAACCGTCACAATCCGACACGTCGAACCGAACTACAAACATCTCCAAGTTCAAGATTCCTCTACATCTCAAAAAGGTTTAAAGCTTTCATGAGTTTAAAATTATTCATTATTTTATTTGAGATAATTATTTTTATAAAAAAAAGGAGAGGCGGGATTTTTAATTTAAAAATAAAAATAATTTTTTTACTTCGTTCTAACGAGATTAGAATCTCGTTCGAACAAAATTAGCTTTTCATTTGAAGACTCGTTAGATCTTACATCGAACGAACTACAAACGAGGGCATACTGTTAAAATTCGTTTGAAGCTCGTTAGAAGGTGGTCAAACGAGATTGCAGTCTCGTTCGAACAAACTGTTGTTTTCGTTATAATGAGATGACATTTTCGTTTGAACGACTTCTATTTCGTTTGAATGAATTCGCTGCCTCGAACTTTGTGTCAAGTCTATAAATACTTGTTTTTACTCCAAATTTTGTGGGACTTTTGACAAAACGTTTCTTGCATATCTGTTACAAAAGTTTTAAAGTTTTGTGTAACAAAAACACTTTTGATTCACAACTTTACATTCCCAAATAGTTCTTGTGAATCTTTTTGAAATCCTAGAAGTTTCATATCTTGCATACACTAGTGGAGAGAATTTTGTACGGTTGAATTTGTGAACTCGAGTGACCACGACAGAAGAAGGCTAAAGGAGGTTGAAGGCTATACCGAGGATGGACCGCTACCTGTGGACGACTCTGGACTGAGTCGTTTTCTTTAGAGGTTTTGAAGACACTGTGTGTTATACTTGTAGGTGTAGTTTGAAAGTCAATAGTCTTGTAAAACTCTCCAAAGTGCTGATTAAAAGGTTTTGCCCTGAAAATAGATTTTTGCCCAATATGTGTGATCCTTGCATGCATGGTTTAAATCATTATATGTAGAACATATATTTGCCTTCACACCTAATGTAAAATCAAAGTTTCAAATTTGGTATAAAATTGGATTTGTGTGATTGGGACTTTAATTGATAAAAATAAAAAATATAATTTTTTTTATTATGACCTTTCTTGCCGGGGCGTTCAACGCACTTAAAAAGTGGTATCGGAGCATTCCACGATCACATAAATTACCACCCTACCCTTATTAAGTTATAAAAAACTCATTCAACTTGCACTCTCTCAAATCTTAGATAGGAGTCGTCGATCCTTTTCATTTACACAACTCTCCATTCACATTTTCATCACATGAGGTAACCTCCTCCTTTCTAGTTTTTCTCCTCCTTTCTAGTTTTTCTCTATTTTTTTTGTATGTTTGTTTCTTTATCATGAACTACTATTTTGGTTTAAATCAATGCAAATATTACGTTAACTTACTTGTTAGACAAATTAAAAGTTGTGTGTCGTTAACCCACTGTTAATATTTATTACAATTTTTTTGTGTTGTTAGCCCACTTGTTAGACAAGCTATATGTACAATTCAGTTTGTTTGTTTTCGTATGTTTCCAGCGACTATTTTGGATAAAATAAATGTTACTCAGTTGTGGCTTCAATCAATTTTCCCGCAGCTGGTTTCTTTTGAATTGAAAGAGAAGATAATAAACAATCAATTTTACTAGTTTGTATCTCCACAATTTTTGTACGTGAATGAGTGATTGTTAATGGTTGACTATGTACAAATTATAAATACAAATATAAATACATATGTCCATCTCATTATTATCATCTCATAATATTATTTATTAACATCCCACGTGAAATTAAATACTATATTATTGAGTTAAAATATATGATAACAGTATTTTTTTGTATTTTTTTTATTATTAAATATAAAATAAGTGTTTTTTTGGAAACGGGAAACAAATTAATCATTTCCGAAGCATTTCAAACACAAGATTGTATTATTATATCCCATCATGTTTTCTTATCCGGAACAGTTCCAAACGCAGTATTTAGCCCATATATGAGTATTCTAAGCGAACACGGAACTTCAACAAACACTAAGATTCCGGACATCAACCAATGGAGACACAACGAGATCCCGTGTTGGCCTAGAATCTCCCCTAATATATACTTTCATCATGACATCCACATCGATTTAACACGCAAACCGATTCTTAGATTTAAACATGGACAGACAAGGGATGCTTGTGTTGCCATATAAGAGAGCACCTTCATTATAATCAAAATTGCCATGCAAATTCATAATATGTTTAGAGTCTCCATACACTTAAAGAAAAAAACACTCGATACCATTGAGACCAAATTACCGAAACAAAAAAACATTAAAAACACTACTAAATCTTCCCCTAAAAGAAGATCTAAAGACACCAACAAAACACATACATATAGAACCTATCTACAAACTATCAAAGTACTCCCAACAAAGTCTCTTGCCACAAAAAGAAACAACAAATTGGATCTCGGATTGCAAACAAACACAGACTCAAATTTCTACTTATACTTAATGATTCTGTGAAGAGAAATAAACTTAAACTTGAACTTAACTTTAACTTGCTCTTTATTCCATCATGCACTCAGAGCTTCACCTGTCTGTCAAAAATCCAGCTAAATGAATAGTTGGTCCTTCTTTAGCCCTCCCTTGAGCTCTCTCCTCAAGCCTCCGAATTCTCGGGCCCAAACCGCAAACATAATCCTGAGCTTTTCGACCCTCGCCCGATAACCCGGTTAACTCGGGCACTTTCCACCTCGAAACCAAAAACTCCAATATATCCGCGTAATCGCGTGCCGTATAGACGCCAAGACGCTGGGCAACGGCCGAGAAGTGGTCGAAAAGGTTGTCATCTCGGCCATCGTACATTAGGTGTGCCGGCATTGAGATTTTCTTCCTCATCATGTCCGCGAAAGCGAGTATGGTACCGTCGGGGTCAATCTCGAAGAGCTTTTCAACGATTTTGGTGTAGGCAGTTTCGTGGCGTTTTTCGTCTGAGGCGATTCTGCCGCAAATTCGGGCAAGGTTTATGTCACCGTACTCTTTGGCGTGCCTGGCAGTGTTGCCGTGAGAGATGAAAGTTGCGCGTTCTTGGAATGAGGTGTAGATAAATCCAAGGTAAGGACTGTTTTCTGTCCTCGGATCCTGGAAAAATAAAAAATAAAAATGGAGATGGAGATGGAGCTAAATTATTAACATCACAGCAATGATAATAATAATTACACAATATGCAATTAAATTAGTAAACTATCACTCCGAAGCAAAAAAAACCTAACTACGCAGGGTGAATTGTTCAAGGAGTTTTTTGAAAAGTAATAGTGCAGAAGGTATTCTAATCTAATGTCTTTAATAAGTTTTTAGAGGCCAATGCATGGATAAAATGAGCCATAATAGTGATTCAATGTACAAACACTCCTACAACTTTTTTTTTTTCTGGGGGGGGGGGGGGAGGGGGGGGGGATTAAGAAGATAGTTTGAATTACCATATCCTCATAATTGTTTTAGCTCGCGTTTTAGAAATTTACCTGCATATCCGTATGCCTGATGTTTACATCAAGAAAACATATAACTAACTATATAAAAACAAAAGAAAATATCGAGTTTGCCCATGATTTGAGTTTTCAGTTTGCACCCCACTTTTTAAATCCTTGTTAACACCCTACATTTTGAGTCCCGGACATTGGATTTTGGCTGATAATTAAAATCTAATGGTCGAGATTCAAGTTCGACAAGAAGGTGCAAGCTCAAAATATTTTTGCAAACAATAACGTCAGTAGCTCATACAATGTCAGTAGCTTGGCAAATTTATATGTTTAGCAGCGAAAATGAAATACGCCTTTGTTTCAGAATAATTTGGAAACAAACAGTATAAATAGGTGTGCAAAGATCTCACCATTCCAGATCCAATCAGATACTGAATCGTCTTCTCAATCTGCCTCATGTCTACTTGTCCACAAAGGTAAAGATACTTATTGAGAAGGTCACCGTGCCTGTTTTCTTCAGCGGTCCAAGCCCTAGTCCAAACGGCCCACGAAGTGAGGCTCGCACCAGTTTCATCGCGAACGCCGTCCAGGGTATTAAGCATTGTTTGGTATGTCGGAAGGGCTTCTTCAGTGATCATATCTCCAACCAATACAACAAAGTATTCATCGGGTAACTCCCTCGCCCTCTCCCTAAGTTCCTTGACTTGCTCGTGAAATCCATCAGATGCAGGGTCCGGCAAAAAATCCTGGGGTTGCCAGCATTTTTCAACGGGTTTTAGGTGAACCAGTATGTTTTCATCGGCCCAATCCTCCAGTGATTTGAAAATCTCGATCTTTTGTGGTGGCATGGAGTGGGTTACTTGAACGTGAATCTCTCGGGGAGGGCTAAAGGGCTTCTTGAGATTTGCAACCTCCCTAAATTTGAGAAAAATTGAAATATATTCTTACAATTTGCACTAATGAATTATATAAAAGGATTATTTACGGCTACTTTTCACTTGCACCTATAAAATTCAAGGGGAAAAAATGAGTTAAACCTCAATTCTTTGACTTGTCCCCACAAAAACTTTTCACTTGCAACCCCAAAATCACAACAAAATGAACTTATATCCCGAAAATGGGGGTGTACCTCATTTTTTTGGTTGGTTTTGGGGTGGGTGGGTGGGTGGGGCAGTCAAAAGAGTGGATTAAAGTCAAAATAACACAAAAGGAAAATATAAGATTGTAATTGAACTCAGCATAATGACATTAATTATGATGATCCAAACATTTTCAGGGGTGTAAGTTCAAAATTTTTTTTTTTTTTTTTTTTTGTGTGTGTGTGTGTGTGGGGGGGGGGGGGGGGGGGGGGGATGAATTTGGGGGGTGCAAGTCAAAAATGAGAACTAATGTCAAAATAACCCAATCGAATTAATAAGATTGGGGTTAAGCTCATCATAATGACATGCTTATAATGATCCGAAAATTTTAGAGTGCAAATTCAATTATTTTTGGGTACAAGTCAAAAGCAGATATAAAATTTGGGGGTCAATGTCAATATAACACAAAAAAAAATATTAGATTGTGATTGAGCTCGTAACGAGACTGGTTATCATGAGCGAAAACATTTTTGGGTGGTAGTGCAATTTTTATTTGGTGTTTTTGCGGGTGCGAGTTAAAAGTGAATATATATTCAGGACTAAAGTCAAAATAACACACAAGAAAATATTAGATTGTGATTAAGCTCATCATAATGCAACTACTTAAGATGATCCAAGACAACATAAGCAACTATGCTGACATAAATTTTAAATAAAAACAAAGATTCATGATTCAATTTCATTTGGTCACCATGACAACCCCAGTTCCTAAACATGTGTGTCATTTTAGTGCATGTCGTGAGATACTGAAATTATCCTTAAAAAAAGAAGGCTGCTACATTGCACCGGTTTTGTGGACCGGGTGCACAAAATGCTTGTACAGTTGATTAAAAAAATATACATTTTCCTTTTTTAGTCAACTATACAAGCATTTTGTGCACCTGGTGCACAAAACCGGTGCGACTATCATTTTTCTAAGAAAAAGAAATAACACATGCCCCATGTTCCACTGTCTAGGTTCTGGCAACTCTAGCTAAGGTATTTGCCTAATATTTTGAATGCTACATTGAGTAGCTAAACATCAAGTTATTTAATCCACTGGTACAAGACAGCTGAGACATTATCACAACAAGTTAGGCCATAATTGGGAACCCCATGAATTGAATGACAATTATGATAAAGTGACAAGTTAGATATTTAGCAGTGCTTTATTTCTACCTAAAAAAGTCACCTTAATGTACATGATCTATACATTTGGTGGAAAAATAGACCGTCACAATGAAAACAAACAGAATATTAAAGGCAACTGAATTAAATGCGACAACAATAAACAAGCATAGTGAACATGACTATGTCAAAAAAGTAACTAAAGGAATAATATAAAAGTAAGAAAATGAGTTATTTAATATGAGAATTTAACAAGCTGGTAAAGAAACATATGAACAAACATAAAACAGTACTACAACTATGGTAGCTGACTGATACAACCAAAACCAAGAAAAAAAAGAAGAGAAGTGTAATTGAAGGCAAATAATAAATAATAATAAAAAAAAAGGAGAAGAGATTTGCTAAATACCCACTATGTTATACAATAAGAAGTTACAGGAAAAAAGGTCAAAGATGCACCAACTAAAAAATAAATCTCTCACTCTCTCTCTCTCTCTCTCTCTCTCTCTCTCTCTCTCTCTCTATATATATATATATAGGGGAACATTTTTGTCTATCACCAAATCTGGTAGGGGTCCTGCCTACCTCTATTGAGGTCTTAATCTATACATAATTAAGTCACTATATAAAATAATTTTTCAATAAATCTGTTATAGTAAACATCTTAACACCTGAGTTTGCTGGTTTTGGTTCTTCATGATACCATGACAAGAATAAGAAAACAATAATGAGGTAATCCTCCTTCCTATTAAAAAAAAAATATACTATCTATCATACAAAAAAGGAGCAAAAGATAACATTAACCAAAGTTAAATATTCAACAAGATTTGGGGTGAAATACATTTTAACCAGTTGAGAAGTAGAAGTAAAATGGTTAAAAGTAATTTATAAGTTTTCACAGTCAAAATTTTTGTTTTACAAAATGCAAGTGTACACACTTCAATTATGTGATTTTGGACATAATAGTGAACGGAATTTAACTCGGAACAGGTAAAAATAATTTCACCTAGATGAAAAATATTTTACCCAAACCAAATGGGGCCTAACGACCAATGAATGTAATAAAATGCTCCATTTGTCCGAAATTAAGAGTTCTTAACATTTTCAAAGAAAAAAAATACTTGTCAATTATATTCTCGTAAAAATTATGAATATCTATACTATTTCTAAAATCAAAAAGAAAAACATGGCTATTAAGGAATAAGTGAAAAGCACAATCTACAAACTGAGTAGCAAATCACTATCAAACAATAAATCTAATGCACTTTTCCACAAGTATAAAAATAGATGAATGGGTATCCTTTAGTTTTGCACATAAACCAGTTGGAAACCAACTCATTGTTAAATATATCAACAAAACAATCTAGTTGAAACCAACAAGACCAAGATTTCAAACAAAAGTCCCAACAAATTAAACAAACATTTCATGTGCAATTATTTACATGGTCACATTTGATTAAATTAATAGCAAAAATATCTCAACCACCTCATCTCTAACAAACTGAAAAAAGACAACATCCACCTCTGCTCAAAAATTGCTAGCCACACACAACAAAAAATCAAGAAAGAAACAAAAACAAACAGGCCCATACCAGCTATTATAAAAAGGCAGAAATTTTAGGGGGGTTAATTAGGGTAACAAAATAAAAATTTTAATTGAATTCAAAAACCCAATTGCATGCATTGATTAAATCATGAAATCAGAAGAAAAATTCATAAAACCCCATTTTAATGTTGCAAAATCCAATCTTTATCACATAGCATTAGAATGCACATATATTTGGCAACAAACCCATCAAGATCACAATAACACGATAGAAATTAAACCATTTTAAATCCAAATTAGAGCAAAAAGACAACAACCCAGATGAAAAAATTTAGAGATTATCTAAAAACTTCATCCAATTTGTGTGAAAAAAGGGTAAAAATAAAGTTTTGATAACCAAAAAAAACTTACTTGGAGCCTGAGCTAAGGGTTGAGGCCATGAAAAACTTGGGAGATCTGAAACTGGCCGTAGGTGGAAGAGCAAAAGAAGGGTATTTGTGGGATTGAAAGGTTGGGAGATTGAGCTTGAGAGCCATTTTTTTTTTCTTGTTTATTGTTGGCAAAGTTTTTTTTCTTTTTCGGGTTTTGTTTCCTCCACAGAACTGAGCAGCAGGGAGATTTTAGAGAGGGGGAGAAATTGTTTTAGAGAGGTGTTGGTGGGACAGGGACCTTGATAGGGAGTTATTTATAGAGTAATATCAACCAGCAAATTGCCCATGGTTTTAATTAAATAACACTATTAGCCTTTTAATTAGGTTTACCTATTAACAAGTCAAGGCAAAACCGAGTGATAAAATGATCATACACGATACACACTTACTATAAATATGATGTAACACAACAAAATATACATGACTCTTGATAAAACAAGTATGGGTGAGCAATTTTTTATTACGAACATGATGTGACACAATATGAAAATGATAATTTGGAATGAATTGGATTTGTGATTTGTTGAATAGCGCATAAACCATTTTCAAGTTCAGTGGTTAATAAAATTCATTCATTTCTAATTAAATATCATTTTTCACATAACTTATGTTAAGATTTATATAAAAATTGATGAATTAAGTCCTGAGTGTGGGGGTTTAAGGTGTGCGGATTTAAGGAGTGCCTGAGACTTTGTTAGAAGGGGCTGAAAGGGGACTTACACTCAAAACAAGTTGATATTGTGCAAACATATGATGAAAAAAGTTTGAACTTTGATATTGAAATATGGTTGTGAAAATAATTGATGGAAGGAGTGTAATTAAAATTCAATTAGAGATGGGGATGATCACATTATACAAATCAAACATTAGTTAATAATAATTATCATTTAAGCCAAATTACTAGGTTAAAGTGATGATTGGTACAATAATCCTCGATCCACACATTATTAGTATCATATTTGAAGTGAATTAATTTATGTGGTATAAATGAACAAAATCAATTACACAATTCAATCACAAACACGCTATTTATGAGAAAAACTCCCACTTGATGGGAAAAATCCCATAACTCATGCTCTCTCCCACTAAACTTGAAAATAATTTATAAGATGTATAAGGCCATATAAACATGATATCCTTTTCAAATTCATATGTATTTGTTTTTCACTTTCATTCATCTAGTAGAGTATTACATGAATCTCCACCATTTAATATATGAAATCCACCATTTAAGTCGTGTTTAACCTTGATTTCTTCGTCTAATTAAACAACTCAAACTTTGTAAATTTGATATCCTTAACTAAGATCCAACTAAGGTAGATTATCTGAATTTTAATCTAAGCTTGTGTTTGTAAAGCAATGCCTCTCAAAAACTAATTTGAAATTCATTAAAACAATGTATAAAGGTATAAGTTTTATCAAAAGATGGGAGGTGGGGATAATTATAAGAAAACTTTTCAAAAGCTCTTTAAATGCGCTTGGGATTTAATTAGGGGTGCAACCGGTACGGGTTTTTACCGTATCGTACCATTTTGGTCCGATAAAAAATGGTTTTGGTTTCATATTATGAAATACCGAAAATCGATTTTATCAAAATCGAAAATACCGTAAAAAATTTGATTGGTTTTCGTTTTTAGATATAAAAAACTGATTTACCGAATTTACCGTACCGACTTATCGTGCCGAATTTACAGTACCAAAATTACCGAATTACCGTACCGATATACCATACCAAACTTATCGCATATTACCATATCAATACCACCCACCTAGGCTTTTCATAATTGTTTGGACCCTTGTGTAATGTTTCATAATTGAAGGTATTAAGTTTGTGGGGCACAATTAGAAATAAATCTTATTCTAATTTCTACACACGCTATCTGATACACAATACACACACGCAATTTTATAACTTTTAACCTAACCGACTCTCTCTTTCCTTCCTCACGCACGATCCCTTTCTCCCTCACGATCTCTTTCCTCTCCTCTATCCACCGCACAAATCCAGCAGCAATAGGAGCTCCCTCCAGCTTCGAGCAGATTTGCTCCTCCTCTCCTCCTCTCCTCCTCCGCCCTCTCCTCCTCTCCGTCGGCATCTCAGCCACCTGCACCCCAAGTTCCCCAACCGCATTTGGACAGGAGCAGAGCAGCGATTCATTCAACTTCGTTCCAAGCTTTAAGCAAACATCAGGGCATCTGAGCATCTCAGGTTTGTGAGAGAGAGACTAAGCCATAAGCATGTAATTTTTTTTTATAATTTTTGAATAAATTAAACAATTATTCTATATGATTAAAATTAGTTTATTGTAAAAACTAATTTTTGACATTCTTAATTTATTGTAAACCAGATTTACCAAATGCATAAACCGATTTGAAATTATGGTATTTACTGGGAAAAAATCGAATTGAAACCGAAATTATCGAAACCAAAAAAATCCGAAAATACCGAAAAAATCAGTCGGTTTGATTTTGATTTTTATTTTGATGTACCGGTCTGTAAATTGGTATGGTACGATTTTACCATTTAGATTGTGATTTTGGTATTGACAAGGGGTCATTATCGACCATACCGTACCAGTTGCACCCCTAAATTTAATAAATGTCCCGTGGAGTATGATCGATTTCATGACCTTCTTACATAATTTCTCATTTAGGTTCACAAATATGCATGTACTTATCATCAGTGGCGGAGCCACTTTGTACATGACCTGGGCACAGGCCCAGGCCAGTCCAGGTAGATCCCTTTTTTTTTTTTTTTTTAATATGTACACATTACTGAGATTCTGAGATTCTAAAAATATCGCTAAGATTATGAAATTCTGAAAATATCAGTGTTGTTTTACCCCTTTTAATATTAGTATAAATGTGTTTATTGGTTTGTAGTAATTATTAGTATAAATATCACAGTTGTTTTACCCCTTTCAATATCAGAGTGTTGTTTTACCTCTTTTAATATTAGTATAAATGTTATTAGTTTGTAGTATTTATTTTTGGGACATATACCAAATAGTCTCTCGAACATTTTTTAATACCCATTTAGTCCAAGCTTTTTTATTTTGCTTTAAAAAGTCATTTGCCACATATTTTGGAGAAAAAGTGCCGCTGGCGCAGACTTCTAAAAATAAGAGAATATTGAGTGCTTGAGGGACTAAATGAGTTAAACTAAAAATATGTATCATTTAAAAAAAATATATATTTATAGTAGGGACTATTCAATAATTGACCTTTTATTTTTTGGGCATGAAGTTGTTGAAATTAATGTTAATTTTAATTTACTCCTCAAAAAAAAAATTCGGGGGCTCACGCCCCCGAACCCCCGGAAATTTCCTCTCGTGCCCAGGCCACCTAAAATTTTTGGCTCCGCCACTGCTTATCATATAATATACCAACATTATATCTCCACTTACCACTACATATTTTAATTTTATAGGTATCACCGCTAATGTCTTCATCTTCACAATCGAGGCTAGTAAATATATCAAGTTAAGGCATTAGTATATCAAATTTTAAAATGTTAAAATAGATTTTAGTTTTGATCTTTTATTATCAAAAAAACATTTAGAAATTATCAGAAAAACATTGTACCGCATGATTCAGTTTTGAGTGAACATACCAAAAAAGATTGATATGATATTAATATATATAAAATAATAATAAAACCAACCCATATTTAGAAATTACTTTTTTTTTTCAAATGGCACGTTGTAAAAATCTAAACAAGTCCAAAAGAAGAAAATTTCCACCATAATATGGGTAATATTGTAAAAAGGAGAAACCGAGAGGGAAAAAACATATGCAGGCAGGTTAGTGGTTTATTATTTTGACATCACCAAAGCTTCGGCTGAATGCTTGAGACAAATTACGAGAAATGCCAAAATGGGTGGTGGGAAATGTGGATGAGAGGAGAGAGAGCCAAGTATATTTACTACGGCCAGCAAGGATGAACAGAGATGACATTCCACTTGGCACCTCATTTGTTTGCATGAACTCCACCTTACACTCCTTTTGTTTTCTCCCCATGCCACTTCATAACTCTCTCTCGAACCTACTTCTGTTTGCAATCTAAAATTAGAGTTTTTTTTTTTGTTTTGTTTTTCTATTGTAATTTAAATTTATGTTTATAGTTTTTTTTTAACTTGGAGTTTTAAATTCTTTCATATATATTTTTTGTCTCAAAATGTAAAATATTACGAAAGTATCAACGTCTAAATACGATATTTTAGGGAGGTATTCAAGTCAAAATCACCAAAAATATAAGTATTGTACTTTAGAACATTTGTTAACATATTGCACTTTCTACAAATCACATTTGTTAGATGCTATAGCTGTGTAGTTTATTAAAATCATATAAAACACTCATAAATACTTTTTTATGTTATTTTAAATCTTTAAAAAAATTATCAAAAAATAAAAATAAACTTTTTGAAACGTAAAAAAAATAAGATGAACTAAATGCAGCCTAAAAACTAAACATTAATTGTTCATTTATTAAATGATAAAATGTAAATAAATAACACATAATGATAGGATTTCAATAAAAAAAATTACATGTTTAGGAAATTGCATCTTGGAGATGCCATTTTAATGAATTTACAAGTGTGAAGTGATTATATTGAAATTCCCTTCACGATGCCAGTCATTTAAGTGTCATAGAATTTAGTTTTATTACTTTGTCCCCTGAGATAATGTCGTAATTAGGTATAATTTGTTGAAAATTAATATTAATTGTAGAAAATTAATTATTTAATTTCAATTATATTAAATTCCGAATTTATGAATTTTTCAATTATGTGGTCTTGATAAATATCAGATAATTAATTAGGAACATGATAAATACGAATATTAGAAGATTTGGTCAATCTTATCCGTTAGTCACATGATGGTTAGTGACATTAGTGGAAGACTTGAAATAGAGTCCCACCTTGACTAGGATTCCGACCCTCTTCCCCTTATAAATAGAGTAGCCCTACACCATCTGGGGTTATCTCATAACACACTATTTCTGAGGTGGGAGAGAAATTCTAAGATTCCAATTGAGTGTAATTTTCCATGTTTAGGAGATTGATGGAGCAATTAATCAAGATTGATCAATGCATTGGACCGAGATAAGTCTTATTTTCTATCTTTGAGACGTATTTTGTGAAAACATGAAGATCCAAGATCCTTTAATTAAGAACAATCGTATGTTAAAGTTTAATCATATTAATGTATTCATGATTAATATTAGGTGTTCTTAAGAATGTTTTTACATGTGGTATCAGAGCTAAAGTTTAAGATCTCATGATTTTCCTTATTGATGTTCGTCTATAATGAAATATGTGCCTGAGACTTTCTGTGACATTTTTATTTATGTCATTAAATATGCTTATGCTTGAGATTTTCTGCGACGTTTTAATTTATGTCATTGAATCTGCTCTTAAAGTATGTCTGAGAGTTTTTGTGACATTTTTCTTCTGTCGCCAATACTCACGGGTTAGAATGAAAGGTCAAAACTTACTCGGAATTTTACGAAACTGACATGGTCGACTGGAAACGTCGAAATAAACAAAACCCATTATAAATAGGCACCACCCTATTTTTGCGTTTTGACGTCGTTTAGACCCTTAAAATTGCTTTTTTGCCATTTTTGGTAATAATGTTGACGTCAATATCTCACTCCAGAAAATTGATTTTTGAATTCCGCAAATTGTTTTGAGATCCTGGAGTAATTATCTACATCCCTGTGGTGCTAACTCAAATTTTCTATTTTTGGCAAAAATTACGATTTTTTCCAAATATTATGTATTTTTTTTCACCACGGGGGTTGTTTTTTTATGTTCATGATTGTTCTAATATTCATTTTATGTATTATTTGGTATTGATGAAATGGTTCAATATAAAATTTTGAATATTAGATTAATGATTATGTGTTTGACAATAACATTTCAATATATTAGGTTATTGTGCATAATCTATATTTGGTAGCCTAAAGGTCCTAATGTAATTATAAATTGATGTTTCGACAATAATATTTATATGATGTTGGATGGGGAAGACATGAAAGTGTCTTATTCTATAATTATAAATATTAGATTATTGTGTATGCATCTATATTCGGACCATTAATTATACATTAAGTTTTGAGGATAATATTTTTTGGGTCATCGATTTTACATAAATAATGTTTATGACTTCCAGGAAAAAAAATATTTTTGAATTCCGTCGAATATTTGAGATTCTTGAGTAATTTTCTACAGTTCAATGATGCTAACTTTTTTTTTGGGAAAAATTTAAGTTTTTCCATATTTCATGTATGTTTTATCTATAACTGTGATAAAACCTTGTTCTAATGATCCTTTTTTAATTGAATATTCGTGTCAAATACATGCCAACATATTTCATATGGTAGGATATTAGACTTACGTTATTGTTAATATTCATATTTTGATGAGTCTCGTATCAAACACAGGTCAATGATTCATATTATTGAATATTATGATATTCGTGTTTTAATGAGTCTCGTGCCAAACACAGGCCAACGATTCATGTGGTTGAAAATCAGAATTATTGTTTATTCTAAGGCTAGCACTCCCATTAAGTTGAATTAAATGCCAAACAAAGGCTACAATTCATATGTGCGGATACTAGATTTATTCGTTGCATACATGCATATTTGAATGCATGACTTGCAAATTTTGAGACTCATAAGTAGGTATTCATTCAGTTTAATCAAATGCCAAATACAGGTTGAGATTACATGTGAAGATATTATACTTATAGTCATTTCAGATTATCCTAATGTTTGTTATAAGGTTAAATTAAAGTGCAACACATGCCGAAATTTGAATCAAATAAACATTGAAATTTCTGTAAATGTTAAATAATTGGCATCAATGTTAAAAAGTCATATTTACATATGCCACTAGTATGATAATTGTGATTATAACCGTATTGTGCATTAGTATGACCATGAATGATTTGGGTCAATATTTCTGATTTGTTACTCATACATAAGTGATGAAGCGAAAGTAAATGATTTATGTCTTCAATTTACTATTATTTGTGCAATATCTCATGTAAACTCTTTGTCTATTTGATTTTCATATTATGTCTAATTTTTTGTGAATTTCAAATTAAGGAATAGACAATAATATAATTATTCATGTATTACAGGTATTTGAACATGTATGCGTATCTCTAATGTTTATATAATATAAGGTTTGGTGATCATTAAAGTGCTCCATTCCAGAAGATATAAATATTGGACAATTGCATTAATATCATGCATATTTTGGTTGCCTACAGGTCCATGTATGATATTGAATGCTAGGATGGTGATACTTTATGATGTTGCATACATATTATTGTTTATTCATTTATTGTGATTACAATAATTGGAAAAAAAATGTAAGTGGTGATATGTATTTTGGGAAAGTAATAATGGTCGTCAAACGCAGATGCCATAGTTTTTTTCACTATCATATCACCAATTAAGTTTATGAAATCCATAAACATGAATAATTTAGTTTATTGATCATGCGATATTTAATGAAAATAAGTGAAAATTTATTGACTTGTGTATGTAAGTCTTTACATAATGTAATATTCATATTATGAAATGTTTGGTAGTCACTACAGTGACCCAACTAGAATGGCAATGAATATTAAATGTAAAGATGATGGTAGTAGTAACTCATGATGCTTATAATTGTAAAGATATTAATGGGGTATATTGAGTTTATTTCTTCAAACAAGGTTATTCCTTACAGGGAATCGATTTTGAGTGATTGAATGAACATCATAGATCACATACATTATTATAGTATGTGAAAATAAGTTGTGCACAAATATCGTGTACAATATAATGAAATAATAGTATACCTAATAAAGTAATTTATAAACATCATATAATCGATATTTCACGGTTACTACTGAAGAAAACTCACGGTTATGTACTCCATTTATTATCATGTAATCGATGTGTGTGTTGTTAAATCAAAGCATTAATAACGTGAGCAATTTTATCTCATTATCTTATCACATGTTATTGTATCCCATTTTGTTTCTCTAAAAATTTCGTATTTAATTTGGTTAAACAAATTACGTTTGTTTACATGTTGCACACTCGGACTAATAATGATAAAGATAATATGTATCTTTTATGATTTGAAACGAGTTTTTCATCTTAGTAGAGATTGCAAGTTATACTTACTGTGTTATAGAAAGTATTTACTTTTGATGCAAGGATTTCTTACAAAATAAACTAGAATGCTAATAAGATTCTTTTTTCTTTTGTTCTTAGGAAATCAAATCGCTATTTGTTTTCATAAACCCTCAATTTTTTTTAGAAAATGTTTGCTAGACTTGTTCGTGATGGATATGTTCTAAAGAATCTTTTGATGTATATTTTTTTTCAAGGGTTATGGTATTCTTTTTGATGTTTTGTACAAAATAAAGTTTGGACATAGTTCTTGAAAGATTTTTTTATCCTGCATTATAATCGTAGCGTTATTAATGAAACTCTTTTAATCTTGTGCCAAATTAAATCTAGACTCCTTTTCATAATTTTCGTGGACAAGATTTTTGTAATGTCTCTTACAAATTTTGATAGTCGAGTTGTGCTCTTAAGGTATTACGATGTCTAATATAAGGATGACCTATGTGGCACAAGTGGGAGATTATGAGAAACTTCTCTTAAAGTGGACCTACATAGATCATATTATTGTCATTGACACGTATTTATTGCATTAAAGTCAAATTCATTATGAAAGGTGAAATTAGTGGTAGTAAAAAATCATGAAATATGGTTATAAAGGAAGGTAGGGTACTTACCCATTACCGATAACCTTCTTGAATACTTGTTCTTTTAGTTGTTAGATTGTCTAAACAACAAAGAACAAATAAATGATCAACCACTAAATGATAGTATTGTCACCGTGTGAGAAATGTAGATAAAATTATAAGGAATAGTATTAAGAAGATCCTAACAGATCTACTATCCTGGATGATTATGTGGTGTATCTGCATGAACATAAATTTGGCGTAGGGATAAATAATGACATGGTTTTATTTTCAAAAGTCATAAGAAGTGAAACTAATAGACTACAACTAAGTTTAAAATCTCGTTGAATTACATAATTGATGCACTAAAGTCGGGTATGAGGGGGTCATCAAGACCAAATGCGACACTAACGGTAGCTAAACGAGATAAAGCTAAATTGTAGTAAAATATTTCACTATTAATGAAAAAAGGTTATAAATGAACCTTCTCAATTATATGTAAGGACATGGAATTCTTTTGACATTAGTAGCTCATTATGATTGAGAGTTACATGAAGTGGATGTGAAAATTACTTTTTGGAGTCTTATAAACCATGCGTATATGTTTAGGAGATCATTTTATAAACATAAGTTTCCCACATGACATATTTTAAGAAAAAATATCATTATTTTTTTTAATCGTTGTATATTTGTATACACCTTAATATCAGTGGGAGTAAGTTTATATATTTTCTCTATATACAAGCACGGATTTAGAAAGTAGAGAATCAAAATAATTTTATGGGTTTAAAAGTTGTGTATGACGTAATGAGATACTTAAAGGACTATATGCTCACATTTATGGTGTATGTGTTCATTTAAATATGAACAATTCTTATGACTCATATTTACTAGTTGTACGGATGGTATGAAGTTCACTCTTGCTTAAGTATATTTGTTTTGGTTTACTAACCAATATAATGAAGGAGTGCAATACAATCCATCCATTAACTATTGTGAAATTTGAGTTTGTAGCATGCTTGATGCTACAACTTATGTATTTTGGCAGCGTGACTTCATTTCGGGACTTAGAGTTATCGACACTATTATCAAGCGGCTGAAATATTATGATAATGTCGCTGCAATCTTCTTTATGAAGAAATGTTAGGTATTCCTAAAGTAACTAAGCACGTTGAGTGAAATACCTATCGGTGAAAGAAGAAATTCAGAAACAAAGAGTGTCAATTGATCACATTAGTACGAGTGATAATATAGCAGATGCTCTTACGAAAGGACTATCTCCAATGACCTTATGGAACGTGTCAAAGAGATGGGTCTCGATTAGTAAAATTATGATTGCTATTTGGCTTAGTTATTTGACACTATTACTTGAATTCAATAAAAGTGTTTCTGATTTCAATTATTTCTGTCTTTTGTGAATGCATGCATATGATTATGAATTATTGTTGACAGAAATAGTCCTTATTCAAAAGGACATAATGAGGTCATTATGATACCCAATATTAAAGGCTTAGTTGAATGAAACATTGGTGTTGTAGTACATGGAAGGAACCATGCTCTTGAATAGCATGGAACCGCCATGACTCGCATCCGTGAATTGTTTGATTTAAGCAAACTATATTTATCAGTAATTGTGCACCTTATGGTACCTAATTTAATTATGAAGATTATTAAGACCAAGTGGGAGGCTGTTGGAAATTAATATTAATTGTCGAAATGAATTATTTAACTTCAATTATATTAAATTCCGAATTTATGAATTTTCTAATTATGTGGTCTTGATAAATATCAGATAATTAATTAGGAACGTGATAAATACGAATATTAGAAGATTGGGTCAATCTTATCCGTTAGTCACATGATGGTTAGTGACATTAGTGGGAGACTTGAAATAGAGTTCCACCTTGACTAGGATTTCGGCTCTTCCCCTTATAAATAGAGGAGCCCTACACCATCTGGGTGTGACACCCCGACTAATTAAATATCGGGTAGCTACTCCTTTATTCAAATTAATACAAAATGTCAAGTTGGTTCAGTTCATAGCATCATTGTCGAAAAATGTTTTAGAAATTTCTAGCCACCTAATATTTAAAAAGTGAGTTGTCAATTTCAATTAATTCCGATTAACATACAATCCATTTAAATTATGAAACACTAATACCACAACCACAACACAGTCACAACAGAATAATAATGGAATGAAAATAAATCTGGAGTAATACTCCTCTAAATGATCCGAATACTGAATACAACCAAATACAAAGTTTGAATTACAAATTAATACAATCCAAATCTGAAATGAAACTGAGTAAATAAGATGTCTCTAAAAGAAAGGGATGTCATGCCCTACAGATGAATAAATATGAAATAGAGTCAAGGTAGAAAGTGATGGCATCTATTATCGAGGTCCTGTAACTCCCACAACAGCTACAGCATGTCACTGGAATGGAACTCCTAAGCTTGATATCCTTGTGGTTGGGCACCTAAAAGGTTTTTACAAGAAAATAGATTTGAAAGCAAACGGGTCAGAGCCCGATTGTGAAAACAGTTTAAAATATAGCAAGTGTTTAATATCATTAAACAGTGAATATAAAATACATGATAGTACGTGCACTCACATGACTTCCTCACCTCTCAACTAATTGTGCACACCTATCGTACCCGTACCCGTTCTAGTTATTTTTCTATCTAACTAATCCAATTCATAACTTGTCATATCCTTACATTTCAAAGTTTGTTTCCCAACATCTTAATATAAACCGGAGTCTTACTGTTATTACTCATAACTAGTTATAATAATTTATAAGAATTTCTCTATCTTTAACCCTACTAAAAAATGTTACAATTATTCACACTTACACCTTTACAAACAATTTATCTCAATTATCAGTACATTAATCTCATCATAAATATACAATAATGGCACCCCTAGACTAAGTTGCGGTGCACACATACTCAGCTATCAAATCCCGGTACATCACGTACATAAGGACCACGTATTCCGAATCTCTCAGGAATCGTTTCGATAAATAATAATCACACATAATGGAGGCGAACAAAGTTCACATCACATGGGTCTCGCAAATATCTATGCTCCCATGATCAGCAGACTTATTAACTCCCCAATAAGTCATTCTCTGACCTATATCCTCGAGGTACCAATCTAAATCCCCCCCCCCCCCCCCCGTAGGCACACAAAGATTAGATGGTGACGCGACTGAAAATGTGTCTCAGAAATGCGTTCACTCTAGGCTCAAGTGCAAGCCTGTCGCTCAAGTAATAATCCGATAAGTCGGGTATCGATCCTCAGGGAATTAGGACAATGTAATTGTGACGACGGGAAAAGACAAAGGAATCCTAACTTTGACTCTAAAAAGAAAAAGGAAAATGATTTGGTTTTGGGGATGATTAAACGAAATGCAATTATGAAATTATGAAAAGATGAAATTATACTAAATTACTTGAAATCTGAATGAAAGATGATTTGAAACTTTTGAACTAAGTGATGAGAAAAATAGGACGGGAATACAATCCCCCTACCCTAGTGAATTGCAGTTATAATATTAATCATAAATTTAACTGATTGATTTGACCCGGAATTTAGTACTCCCAAGCATTATGTATACGAGGTTCAAGCACGCGTCATACCTAATCTGAGGATGGGTAAATCGATATCGCGATAGTAACACTTGGATTGCATTATAAATCATCACGGTTACCCAGAGGCAAACGAGATATAAAGGCCTACAATCGTTATGTTCCTACGCAATACGGTCAAATTCAATCACCAAATTCAGAGGATTAAGGTTATACACGTATAATTAACACATCAGGCTGGGTTCATGTACCCGGCCTTATAAAATCTAGCCTATCATGATGAAAGTGATGAAAACAGTGATTGATGTGAATGGATTCATAATTAATCTAAAGAAACTTGGAAATTGATGTAGAATAGAATTGAAAAGAGAGAATTACTCACTAATTCTTACCAAAGCAGTAACAACAGCAATGAATAAAACTGGTAATCAAATAAAATCTGAACAAAGCTTCAATCTTGGAATTAAATCTGGAATTTGTATCTAAACAAGGGTTTCTGGAAAAAAATAGAAAACTATATAAAATCTCCTCTAATCTACGTGCTAAGAATGATAATAAAATGGGTTTATATACCCTACAAGACTCCAAGAGTTTTAGAAGCACTAGGACTCTCTATTAGAGAAAAATTAGAAAATTAAAACTGCGACAGCCGGACCGGTCCCCCTCCTCCCCCGGACCGGTCCCAGGGCGAACCGGTTCTTTTAATTTTTTTCTTCTTCGGTTTGCTTTCGATCCGAGGTCTACTGGAGTTTGCACAGCGGACCGATCCCAGGGCGAACCGGTTCTTTTAATTTCTGGGCGGACCGGTCCTCTATTTATTTGATTTTTTCTTCTATCTTTGGCTGCTCATAAATTTCACACTGGGACTCCGATTGAGGTGCCATTTTTTCCAGTGTTCTTGTAGTTGAAAGCTCTTCAACTTTCAAGTTGGCCCCACCTCCGGAAAAAGGCTGAAAAATTATGAAAATGCCCTTTACTCCCCGTTTCTTGGTTTTCTTTCACTGTTTTGAGTTCTCTTTGGCACTAACTTGTATGAAATACCTGTAGAACACATAAGAGATAGACAAAATATGAAATACTTGCCAAAAAGGGTTAGTAGCATAAATATAAGTCAAATCCAATCTATTTACACCGCACGAGATCATAAAAATACCGAAATTAAGGGGATAAATGTGAAGAATTTATGCCTAATCAAATCCCCCTAACTTAGAACTTTGCACGTCCCAAGCAATGTAAAAGAATCCTAGCAAGGCTTAACTCTTGAAAATCACATTTTATTGGGATAGAATACCTTTTTTCGCGGGCTAGCGATTGCATTTAGCGTATGCAACAAGCCTTTAAACCCCTAGGTCACCCTAGTAGGACGAGTTGTGTCTCGTGAGGGTTTGCAGTGAATATACCCATAAAATTCGACTCAAGAAAAAATTCAAAATACTTAAAAATTGTACAATTCAAACTTTCCCAGAAAATAGTCATCATCAAGTCATATTTACAAGTCTTAAACCGTAGTGCGTGTGTGCGAAGCCAAAAATTTAACCGCGAATTTCCACCGATTGACCATTACGTTACTTGTCCGAAAATTCATTTTGATTTCAAATTCTCACAGAATGCTCTCTCAAACGAATCACTCGAAATGTGGCTATTCTCTCAGTATGCGTGATATAAAGAGTAAATATCATGGACGCAAAGTCACGCACACAAGTAGAAAGATGGAAATTTTATAATGATAGGATCTCATCAATGGATTACGGTTTAAAAAACGGGAACATTGCCTCTTTTTCGCGCATTCAATCTCTTTTATTATCTTTTGGTGTATTAGCTCTCCACGCGGTAACCAATTTCACAATTTAGACTCGGTTAGGACTTTTTCGGGTTTTAAGGTATATGGGGTAAAATGACAATGGTAGGGAGGTTGGAATTGGAAAAGTCATTAATGATGTCCATTTGTGCTTTTTCCGGGCTATTGCTCATTTTTTCTTCTTTTTCTATTTTTTTCTGTTTTTCACTTCTTTTCTTTTCTTGCTATTTTTTTTTAGCATAGCTATTTTTTTCTTGCCCCTTTATATGCACTTTTCGAACTGAAATTCTGATTTTTTTTTTCATTTTTCACAATTCCGGGCTATTTAGTTTTTTTGGGGTTGTCAAACGAAAGGAAAAATCTATTCGGCTCAATTTGGGTTGCAAAAGGGGTGATTTTTTCAAGACTTTTTCTGGCCAATATTTTTGGGTAACAAACGATGGCCTACTTCATTGTCCAAAATACCAATTGCTTTACCATATGCGTTTCGAGATGAATTTAAGTTTAGAGATCACTTTTGACATGTTTTTCAAAGCAATATCACACACGTCTTTCATAACCAATCAAAATGAAAGGATTGAGATCATCGACGACTTTTTAGGCGCTGAGAAGAACTTTAAGTTAACAATTAACTCAGAATGATTTAAAAAAACTCGCAAAAAGTGATAGGCTCGAATCTCACCGGGTTTGTTAATCTCCACACTTATTCGTTAAGTCGTCAATTTTCGCTCAATTTCCATCTTTGGTCAATTTTAGCTTTTTGTATGTTGAATTTTATAACTTGAGACTTCAATTCGACTTTTAATGATATTTTTAAAAAATTTGAATTCCAATTTTTATTTATTTTAAACAAAAATATTTTTTGGGTTTTTCAAAATTTATGATTTTTTTGGAAATTTCTGGGCATTTTGGTAATTTTGTGAAGTTTTAGAAATACGCACTTGTGACCCCCCCTAACTTAGACTTTTGCATTGTCCTCAAGCAAAAAGGACTAAAATCTAACTCAAAGCGAATGAAATGTGCGGAAAAATAAAACAAACAAATATTTAAAATGCATAAAGACACTAAATGACCCTAACACATGACTCAATAATACAACAACAATCACCCCATATGCGTCGGGGGTGCGATGGCCTCTCATCTCTCCACAAACTCACCCGACCCCACTTGCGGGGTTCGATGCTCTCCTCGTCTCTCCCGTCCTAGGATTATATTCCAACAATCGGAACAAGTTGGGACTTCTCCCATAGATAAAGGATAGACCGGGAGACTCGTCGTGACTAATTGGAAATGGATCCTCGTGATGCTGACTCAAAGCGTGGTCTGCGTGCGCTGACTCGGAGGGAACACCTAGGTTTCTTTCAATTTTTAAGATGCACGGGTCGGGCTCTAAGTCAGATGAACCACAACTTTTCTCCTCACTCGCCTTCGGGGCCCCTAGTGGTGTGGGTGGATTGTCACAAAGAAGGAATTCATCAATTTTTTCCTTCAATTCACTTTCGTCTAAGTGACTACAAGAGTCCAATAGGGATTGGACTTCAACAGTAAGACTCTCATCCACCGGGCCGAATTCTCTTTCAAATTCTTCCATGCTCATGTCCTCTAGATCTCTCTCTCGAGTAGTGCCTACGTCCTCTCTTACTTGCTCGATCTCTAACTCCACCATTTTTCTCTCTTCTAACCCCTCTCTCTCTCTCTCTCTCTCTCTCTATTGCGGTCACTACACACCTCTCCCCCACTTTTCTCTCATCGTCACAACTACCACTATTACTTAATGAAATAGGGCACACCCATAACGTCTCTATCTTGTGGGACCCTTTACTCTCGTGATTTGACACTAAAGAGGATCCTAAGGCGTCTCCACAGAAATTTTCCTCAATGTGCTCTTCTACGATCTCATTAATTAGGCTCACCACGTGAAGATCATCTTCTTCCTCCGAATGCTGGGAGATATGGAAGATGTTGGTTTCTAAGGTCATGTTCCCAAAGGTGAGTTGCATTCGCCCATTCCGAGTATTGATGATTGTGTTAGCCGTAGCTAAGAACGGGCGCCCAAGTATGATGGGAACATGGTTGCTCGAGGTGAAGGAGGGCTCCGTGTCCCAAATGACAAAGTCTATCGGGAAGTAAAAAGTGTCAACTTGGACGATCACGTCCTCAACTATGCCTCTTGGGATCTTCACGGTTCGATCCGCTAATTGGAGAGTGACATTTGTGGGCTTGAGATCACCCACATCAAGTTGCCTATAAATGGAATAAGGGAGGATATTGACACTTGCTCCCAAATCAAGTAAGTCTTTTTCTATTTTATTTTCTCCAATGATGCAGGAAATGGTGGGTGCACCGGGATCTTTAAATTTAGGTGGGAGATCGTTCAGTAGAATGGAGCTCACGTTCTGTGCTAGAAAGACATTCTTCTTTACCTTTATCTTTCTCTTTATCGTCAACAAGTCTTTGATGACTTTTGCATAACCTGGCATTTTCTTAATGGCATCGAGGAAAGGTAAATTCAGCTTTACTTGCTTTATCACTTCTAGCACGTCCTCACGTGGGTTTCCTTTATGGGAGGGAATCAACCTTTGAGGAAACGGTGCCGCGGAGGATGGTTTCACTACTACCTCGGGCTCACTAGTGTCGTCTTTATCACTCTCATTCGAGGGGACATCTTCGACCTCGTTCGTGCCGGGCCAAATCTCCTTGTCTTTCGTTGTGTCGAGTGGGGGAGGTGATAAATCAATGACGCTCCCACTATGTAGAGTGGTAATTGCGCTACATTGCTCAGGATGGTCATGGGTAACACTAGTTTGACCTTGGAGAGGTCTTTGGCCTTGGGTAGGAAACTTTCCCTTCTCTTGGATACTCCACGATGATTGCAACTATGAAATGTTTGCATTCATGTCATTCATCATGCGCTCATGCCTAGCATTAGTTGCAGTTTGGGTATTGATAAAGTGGTTGATAGTATCCTCGAGACTTCTCCGCGGCGAAGGGATGTATGATCCTTGAGGTGGTGATGCTTGCACATGTCCTTGCATGTGTGGAGCTTGTTGAAAGTGTTGTGGTGGAGGAGGGGCAACATGGGAAGTAGGGTTCATCGCAGCATGTTGTCGCCCATAGCTAAAACCAGGATGGTTTTTCCATGAAGGGTTGTATGAATTCCCGTGCGGTGCACCGAAATTACCCTTAAAACCTCCTATACCACTAACTTGATCCTGAATCATTACTTTGTAGGCGGGTATCATCAGGCATTCCTCAGTTGAATGTCCCGCCTCACAAATCGCACACCCCTTCTCGGCGGGGTTCGGTATGGATCTAGCTGGTCCTTTTCCATATATCTCGCATAGGTCCCGAAATCCTTTCTCAAGGGTCTCCAATCGACTATCCGTCATAGAGTTCTTATCTACGTGGAATAAGCCGGACGCCGACGGAGTGGTGGTCACTTGACGATTTAGATTTTGAGCATTAGTATCAGATGTATCCCAGGATTGGGTAGTCTCGGCGACGTACTTCAGGTGAATCTCAGGATCGTGGGCATCTAAATCGACAAACGGACCACTTCCCATCGTTTCAACAAGTTGCTTGGAGTTAAGATTCAACCCATTATAGAGAAAAGAAATGATTTGCGCTGAATCAAATCCATGATGGGGGCATGAAGTAACTAACTCGTTGAAACGCTCATAACATCGATGAAATGGCTCATTTTCAGATTGTCTGAATGCTTGAATTTTAGCCTTTATGGAGAGTGTTCGATGTGTTGGGAAAAACTTCTTGAGAAATATCGATTGCAACTCGTTCCATGATGGAATCGAGCTCGGAGGTAAAGACCATAGCCAGGTCTTAGATTTATCTTTAAGCGAGAAAGGGAAGAGTTTGAGGCGGATCACCTCTTGTGTGTAGGTTTGATCATTGAGAGTATCGCACACATCCTCAAATTCCCTAATATGGAGGTATGTCTTCTCAGAATCCATACCATGGTAATGAGGTAGCATCTGGATCATCCTATTTTTGAAACGGAATTGCCCGGCATTATACGGGAGTATAATGCATCCCGAAGTGACTGTGCGCTCGGGATATAAGAATTCTCTCAACGGGCAGTATGGGGGCTCTTCCTCACCGGCAGCTGCACTACCGTGTTGCGACATCTCCCTCTCTCTTAATGACTCGATGCTCTCACTTGGTGTGCTCGAGGTGTACTCGGGGGGGGGGGGGTGTCCTAAGAAGGAAAACGGAGTGTTGTTTGAGATTGAGTGTGATAGTGTGGGAGGTGGGATCCAGAACTGTGGGGCGTTAGGAGTGTGGGGGCTATCAGGGTTATACTCAACGATTAGATTTTCGTGAATTATAGTTGGAGTATTGTGGGGTGTGGGAGTGGAATTTTGCATTAAAAACTTGTCAGAGATGGTAGTGAATCTTTTTGTGCTTTTTGAACTTTTTATATGTTTTTGGATTTTTTTGAAGATTTTTGGCCAAAGCTTTGGATTGACTCGATAGAATCCTAAGTCTACCTAAGTCCCCGGCAATGGCGCCAAAAACTTGACACGACTGAAAATGTGTCTCAAAAATGCGTTCACTCTAGGCTCAAGTGCAAGCCTGTCGCTCAAGTAATAATCCGATAAGTCGGGTATCGATCCTCAGGGAATTAGGACAATGTAATTGTGATGACGGGAAAAGACAGAGGAATCCTAACTTTGACTCTAAAAAGAAAAAGGAAAATGATTTGGTTTTGGGGATGATTAAACTATATGCAATTATGAAATTATGAAAAGATGAAATTATACTAAATTACTTGAAATCTGAATGAAAGATGATTTGAAACTTTTGAACTAAGTGATGAGAAAAATAGGACGGGAATACAATCCCCCTACCCTAGTGAATTGCAGTTATAATATTAATCATAAATTTAACTGATTGATTTGACCCGAAATTTAGTACTCCCAAGCATTATGTATATGAGGTTCAAGCACGCGTCATACCTAATCTGAGGACGGGTAAATCGGTATCGCGATAGTAACACTAGGATTGCATTATAAATCATCACGGTTACCCAGAGGCAAACGAGATATAAAGGCCTACAATCGTTATGTTCCTACGCAATACGGTCATATTCAATCACCAAATTCAGAGGATTAAGGTTATACACGTACAATTAACACATCAGGCTGGGTTCATGTACCCCGGGCTTATAAAATCTAGCCTATCATGATGAAAGTGATGAAAACAGTGATTGATGTGCAGGGATTCATAATTAATCTAAAGAAACTTGGAAATTAATGTAGAATAGAATTTAAAAGAGAGAATTACTCACTAATTCTTACCAAAGCAGTAACAATAGCAATTAATAAAACTGGTAATCAAATAAAATTTGAACAAAGCTTCAATCTTGGAATTAAATCTGGAATTTGTATCTGAACTAGGGTTTCTGGAAAAAAAATAGAAAACTATCTAAAATCTCCTCTAATCTACGTGCTAAGAATGATAATAAAATGGGTTTATATACCCTACAAGACTCTAAGAGTTTTAGCAGCACTAGGACTCTCTATTAGAGGAAAATTAGAAAATTAAAACTGCGACATCCGGACCGGTCCCCCTCCTCCCCCGGACTGGTCCTAGGGAGGACCGGTTCTTTTAATTTCTTGGCGGACCGGTCCTAGGGGCGGACTGGTTCTTTTAATTTCTGCCTTCTTCGGTTTGCTTTCGATCCGAGTTTGCACAGCGGACCGGTCCGTGGTAGGGGTGAACCGGTCCCAGGGCGGACCGGTTCTTTTAATTTCTGGGCGGACCGGTCCTCTCTTTATTTGATTTTTTCTTCTATCTTTGACTGCTCATAACTTTCACACCGGGACTCCGATTGAGGTGCCATTTTTTCCAATGTTCTTGTAGTTGAAAGCTCTTCAACTTTCATGTTGGCCCCACCTTCGGAATAAGGCTGAAAAATTATGAAAATGCCCTTTACTCCCCGTTTCTTGGTTTTCTTTCACTGTTTTGAGTTCTCTTTGGCACTAACTTGTATGAAATACCTGTAGAACACATAAGAGATACACAAAATACGAAATACTTGCTAAAAAGGGTTAGTAGCATAAATATAAGTCAAATCCAATCTATTTACGCCACACAAGATCATAAAAATACCAAAATTAAGGGGATAAATGTGAAGAATTTATGCCTAATCAGATGGCCCTGATCGAACGCCGACCTCCCGTGATAGCAAGTATGGTAGGTATGTTATACACAGATAACCACATATACTAAGCATTCAAACATCTTAGATATCTTATAATATTAATAGAGGTATATTTTACATTCCTATACCGTCCTTGATGTAGTACACTTACAAGTTTCTGAAACTATACATTATTGATTATCAATTCTTCTAACGTCGCAAGTTCAAGTACTTATAACCTAACCCAGAGAAGTTATCCGATATCTTATAAAACTCTGAGTTTTAATCCTCAATGTACTCCAATATCACAACTACACCCACAAATCACAAGGGAAGAATAACACCTAATTAGGTAAGCCTACAGAAAATTCAAAACTAAAATCGGGCCTAAAAAGGCCATCATGTGAACTCGTTAGAATTCTCGTTCGAACGAGGTCGTTCGAACGAGTGTAGTTCAAACGAAACTCTTTGAACGAACTACCAACTCGTTAGAAGGGGTACTGTCATCTCGTTAGAAACTCGTTCGAACGAGGTCGTTCGAACGACCTAGGTTGGTCTTCTAACGAGATGGCAGAGTACGCCCATAAATTTCTCAACTTCGTTTTTCTCTTCTATAAATCCATCCAAGGATCATCTCAATGATGTTTTAATGTTTTTAAACTATTCTAAGTCACCCTAAGTCACTCCTTAACATATTTTTGGGGTCAATTCTTAATAATCAATATGCAATAATCATATATCCCCAATTCTTGCCCCAAACCCTATGAACATGAACTCAGAATTTTATTATACCTAAATACCCATCAAAAATCCATTTTTAAATCATCAAAGTTACATTTTTACGTATTTAATTCGTCCATAACTATTCTATATGCAATCCCTATCCAAAATCAAGAGCTTCACAATAATCCCATTGGGTTTTTCATCAAAACTTTCAAGGTATATACAGTTTCTACACTAAACATGGAGGAAATATTCATTGAACTTAATAACATCAAATCACTTGCCTTAGGTTTGTTCTTCAGATTTGTTGTCGGTGATTATAGGCTGATTCTCTACTCTTTCCTGTCTTAAATCCTTCCAAAATGATGGTGATGGGTGGTGGCTTTGGTTTGGCTCTCTTGTAACCTCTCTTCAACTTCTCTCAAAACTCCCGTAGCCCACTCTCTTGTATTTTGCTGGTAATGGCCCTAGTGGACCATCTAATAATCTCTAATTTAATTCTAAAATTCGTGGGTTTTAATTCCTCTATTTTTAAAATTATCAAAATACCCTTCTGGATTGCCGGGTTGGCCTAAAAATGCCTCAGGACCCAAACTAAACTCCCGGCTAGTGTTTTCTGACTATTTCGACCCTTCCGGACACGTTGGCGCACTCAAAATGACTATTCAGTTGATAAAAATATAATTCACTTTTTAAAATAAATAAATTTCATTACTGACGCGACTGACATGCGCGTCCCAACTAAATTTCCCAAATTGTCATATTTCTGCCTCGTGACAATTTTAATATCTTCAATACTCATATATTACCATATATACTCAGTAACATTTAATTTTAACATCATACTCAAATACCAATTCACATCCCGTTAGTATTTACATCCGGATTAATTTCCAATTAATTCTCATTTAATTCAATTAATCCATTAAATAAAATTCAATAAAATTATGGGGTATTACATACTTCCCCCCTAATAACAGAATTTCGTCTCGAAATTCAGAAGTAGAGAATACCTGGTAGAAATAATTCTGGATAACGTTCACGCATCTCATCCTCGCGCTCCCATGTGGACTCCTCGTCATTATGATGCCGCCACTGAACACGTACTAACGGTACTATTTTCGACCTCAGTTTCCTCTCGCTGCGATCCAGAATGGAAATCGGCCCCTCCTCGTAGGAACTATTGGGCTGTAGATCGATGTCCTCTAACGCAATGTGAGTATGGGCCAAATTGTCCCTAAGATATCTCCTTAGCGAGGAAATATGGAACACGTCATGAATCCTATGCAAGTGCTCTGGTAACCCAAGTCTATACGCTACTGGTCCAATCCGCTCGATGATAGGAAATGGTCCCACATATCTAGGAGCTAGTTTCCCCTTCTTCCCGAAATGCGTAATCCCCTTCATCAGAGATACTCTGAGTAGCACCTAGTCCCCCACCTTGAACTCTCTGAAGAACCTCTTGGCATTAGCATAGCTCTTCTGTCGGTCCTGAGCTACCCGAATACGGCTCCGTATCATCTTTATCCATGTCGAAGCATCCTGAATCACTTTCGGCCCAAGGAGTTTATTATCCCCCACCTCTAGCCAACATGCTGAGGAACGACAAGGTCTACCATACAACGCCTCGAATGGAGCCATGCCAATGGTGAACTGGTAGGAGTTATTGTAACAAACTCCACCAGTGGAAGGTACTGTTCCCATCCACCTCTAAAGTCTAAGATATACATACGCAACATGTCCTCCAATATCTGATTCGTCCGTTCGGTTTGCCCATCTGTCTGCGAGTGATACGCCGTACTCAGCCGCAACTCCGTACCTATGGCCTCCTGGAAACTCTCCCAAAATCGTGAAGAAAATATCTTGTCTCGGTCATACACGATATTGAGAGGCACCCCATGAAGTCTCCACTATGAAAATCTGGGCATACTGTCCCGTAGCGTAATCTGTTCGTGCTGGCAGAAAATGAGCAACTTTGGTCAACCGATCCACGATTACCCATATGGAGTCGTGACCCCTCTGTGACGTAGGTAATCCCGTGATGAAATCCATGGAAATGCTCTCCCACTTCCACATAGGAACCTCTAATGGCTGTAGAAGTCCTGCCGGTCTCTGATGGTCCACCTTTACTAGTTGACAAGTGGCACATTTAGAAACGAACTCGGTAATATCCCTCTTCATTCCGCTCCACCAGTACTGTCGCCTCATATCCTGGTACATCTTATCCCCACCAGGATGTACTGCGAATCGCGAACCATGCGACTCTGACATTACCTCATGTCGCAAGTCTTCCCCTTCAGGAACAACCAGTCTCCCATTGAAGCGTAATCCCCCGTCTGAACCAACGGTATAGGACTCGGCTCCCTCTGCTAGTAATCGAACTATCTTCTCCTGACAGAACGAGTCTTTTGCCTGGGCCTGTATCACTCTCACAACAATCTGAGGCGTACCAGTCATCACAAACATGAATGATCGGGCCACTGCATCCTGGAGTCCCAACTCTTTCCACTTTGCTTTCAACACTTCGACCATCTCACCTACGGGCCTTCGGCTCAACGCGTTTGCTACCACGTTAGCCTTCCCTGGGTGATATTGGATATCGAACTGATAATCTTTCACGAACTCAAGCCATCGACGTTGACTCATATTAAGTTCCTTCTGCGTGAAAAGGTACTATAAAGACTTATGGTCCGTGAACAAACAGAATTTCTCCCCCAGGAGATAATGTCTCCAAACCCGAAGAGCAAATACGACTGTCGCTAACTCCAAGTTGTGGGTGGGGTAATTCTTCTCGTGAGGCTTAAGATTATGGGAAGCATAAGCTATGGCGTGAAATTCTTGTTGTAGTACACCTCCAACTCCTTGTAAGGACGCATCGGTGTAAACTAGATACTCAACTCCCGGTCTGGGCAATGCTAACACAGGCACTGAGGTCAACTTGTCCTTCAATTCATCGAATGCCAACTGACAGGCATCGCACCAGATAAATGGCACACCTTTGCGAGTCAGATGTGTCAAAGGACCCGCTATCTTTGAGAAACCACGAATAAACCTCCTGTAGTATCCTGCTAAGCCTAAGAAATTACAAATCTCAGTCGGTGTCGTGGGCTGTCCCCACTCCCTCACCGCGAATACCTTCTACGGATCAACAGATATCCCCCTGTCTGAAATGATATGCCCCAAAAACTGTACCTCCTTCAACCAAAACCCACACTTTTCATATTTCGCATATAGCTCGTTCTAACACAGCGTCTGCAAAACCTGTCTCAAGTGCTCTGCGTGTTCCTCCTCTATCTGGGAGTAAACTAGAATGTCATTAATAAAGACAATGACAAACTGGTCTATGAACTCTCTGAACACCCTATTCATCAAGTCCATAAACATGGCTGGGGCATTGGTTAGGCCAAAAGGCATAACCCGAAACTCATATGAACCATATCTCGTCAAGAAGGCAGTCTTCGAGACGTCTTGTTCCCTGATACGCAACTGATGGTATCCCGATCGCAAGTCAATCTTGGAGAAGAAGGAATCTCCTCTCAACTGGTCGAATAAGTCATCGATTCAGGGCAACGGATACTTATTCCGTATCGTGACTTTATTCAACTCCCGGTAATCTACAAACAGCCTCAACGATCCATCCCTTTTCTTTACGAACAGTACAGGGGCACCCCACGGTGAAGTACTCCTACGGATGAACCCATGGCCCAACAACTGCTCTATCTGATCCCTTAGCTCTCTCATCTCCGCTGGAGTCATACGGTAAGGCGTGCGGGCAATTGGCCGAGTGTCCGGCGTCAAATCGATAACAAAGCCTATCTCCCTACTAGGAGGTAATCCTGGAATATCCTGAAATACATCAGCGAACTCACTAACAATTGGAATCGAATCGAGTGGTATTACCACTTCCTTAGAGGTCTCCTCCTCTATATAATACAAGTGAGTGGACGATCCTCCCTCAGGACGAGGCATCGCCACTAGGAAAATCTCCTTCTCGGGTATGGCAAAAATAATACTCCTGCCGAAACAATCAATCATGGATCGGTACGCAACTAGCTAATCCATACCAATAATCGCATCGTACTCAGTTATCTCTAATACTAGCATATCAGCAGGTAAAATAAATCTCCCGATCTCTATACCCACACCTCTACAAATAAGAGAAATCATAGAACCCCTACTCAACTGTAAATCTATGCAAGTAATCGTACTCTTTACAGTGTCTAACAACACTATAATGCGTTCAAATCTCGTGTCAATGAAACAGTGTGTAGCTCCCGTATCAAATAAAATACACCCCATAGTCCCCTAAATAGAGAACATACCCTCAATATCAGGTGGATCCTATGGGACTGTGGCCTGCTGGAGCTGATAAACTCGTCCGTACTGAAGTTGTCCCTGCTGGACTGGGACTGCTGGGATAGGTGGCAAGGCTGGCATCTGCGGTGGTGCTGGGAGGGCGACGGGAAACCTAGGTATCTAGGGCATATATCGAGCACCCTGCTGCTGCTGCTGTGGGGCCCTGTCCCTATCAGGGCACTCCTGGCGTTTATGGCCAATCTTTCCACAAGTAAAACATTTTCTCGGAAAATTTCCCCCTCTTTGACCCTGCTGCCCACGGCCCTGGTGGCCATTGCCATTCCTCCCTCGGCCATGCTGGCCCTGATGAAACTGCTGCTGTTGGCCATGCTGACCCTGCTGGCCAAGACGAAAATCTCTTTGACCATTTCTGAAGCCCCCAGATCTAAATCTCTTAGAATCCCCCTGCTGGGAACTCTGATCACCCTGCCTGTGCTGACCCTGAACTGATTGTGCCCCGCCGACACCATTCCCCCCTATCCTTCCCTGATGGATGGACTCTCCTGATCGCTTACTCTCAGACAAGTGAAAATGGTGGTCCTGGCAGTGAAGCAGTGCTGTGTTAACCACATCAGAATAAGTGGCCAATGAGAGATTTCCCAGTAAGTGCTGACGGATCCTCCAGGTCAACCCATCCATGAACTTCTGTATATTTTTCTCCTCTGTCGGAATCTCATCGGGGACGATGTTCAAGAGATTTGTGAACTCGGCCTCATACTCTGCCACTATCTTCCCCTCTTGCTTGAGGTTCATCAACTTCCTCCTCATCTCGGTGAAAACGGTTGATGGAAAATACTTGCGGTCGAACCGCACCTAGAACTCCTGAATCGAAAGGACATCTCTCTCCTCCGCGGTGGTAATGGACTCCCACCACTGCAACGCTGACCCTACCAGCTTAAAAGTAGCCAGTATCTATCTCTGTACATCTGTACACTCATACATCCTCAGGTGTCTCTGGATGTCCTTCTTCCACCTACTGGACACAACGACGTCGGAGCTACTTGCAAACTCTGGAGGGTGTGCTTTCTAAAAAGCATCACGAACACGTTCCCAAGCAGACGGGAATGCATGAGCCTGTACTGGTTCTACTACCGACGCCTGAGGCGGTGCCTACTGTATAACTGCTAGAGCGGCATTTACCGCTTGGGCCACAATAGCGGCAACCTCCGCGACATTCATGGTACCCTGACCTGGTGCAGGCTGTGGCTCGGGCTGAGCATCCCTGGGAACTCACTGTGCACGTCGTGGAGGCATCTGAAATGAAAGAGAAGTCGTATAAGTCTACAGTTATTATCGCAAAATAGCTGAAGAGAGAAACATACACAATAGAGTACAACAGTCCTAAAATATAGGGCTCTATATCAAAGAATGCTTAGCGGAAACATAACAAGCCGTACAGATCCTAAGGACACTAGAACCTGATGCTCTGATACCACCTGTGATACCCCGACTAATTAAATACCGGCTAGCTACTCCTTTATTCAAATTAATACAAAATGTCAAGTTGGTTTAGTTCATAGCATCATTGTCGAAAAACGTTTTAGAAATTTCTAGCCACCTAATATTTAAAAAGTGAGTTATCAATTTCAATTAAGTCCGATTAACATACAATCCATTTAAATTATGAAATACTAATACCACAACCACAACACAGTCACAACATAATAACAATGGAATGAAAATAAATCTGGAGGAATACTCCTCTAAATGATCCAAATACGGAATACAATCAAATACAAAGTCTGAATTACTAATTAATACAATCCAAATCTGAAATGAAACTGAGTAAATAAGATGTCTCTAAAAGAAAGGGGAGACATGCCCTACAGATGAATAAATCTGAAATAGAGTCAATGTAGAAAGTGGAGGCGTCTATTATCGAGGTCCTGTAACTCCCACAACAGCTACATCACGTCACTGGAATGGAACTCCTAAGCTTGATGTCCTTGTGGCTGGGCACCTAAAAGGTTTTTACAAGAAAATAGATTTGAAAGCAAATGGGTCAAAGCCCGGTTGTGAAAACAGTTTAAAATATAGAAAACGTTTAATATCATTAAACAGTGAATATAAAATGCATGATAGTGCATGCACTCACATGAGTTCCTCACCTCTCAACTAATTGTGCACACCTATCGTACCCGTACCCGTTCTAGTTATTTTCTATCTAACTAATCCAATCTGTAACCTGTCATATCCTTACATTTCAAAGTTTGTTTCCCAGCATCTTAATATAAACTGGAGTCTTACTGTTATTACTCATAACTAGTTATAATAATTTCTAAGAATTTCTCTATCTTTAATCCTACTAAAAATGTTACATTTATTCACACTTACACCTTTACAAACAATTTATCTCAATTATCAGTATATTAATCTCATCATAAATATACAATAATGGCACCATTAGACTAAGCTGCGGTGCACACATACTCTGCTATCAAATCCCGGTACATCACGTGCATAAGGACCACGTATTCCGAATCTCTCAGGAATCGTTTCGAAAAATAATAATCACACATAATGGAGGCGAACATAGTTCACATCACATGGGTCACGCACATACCTATGCTCCCATGATAAGCAGACTTATTAACTCCCCAATAAGTCATTCTCTAACCTATGTCCTCGAGGTACTAATCTAAATCCCCCCCCCCCCCCCCCCCCGTAGGCACACAAAGATTAGATGGCCCTGATTGAACGCCGACCTCCCGTGATAGAAAGTATGGTAGGTATGTTATACATAGATAACCACATATACTAATACCGTCCTTGATGTAGTACACTTACAAGTTTTCGAAAATATACATTATAGATTATCAACTTTTTTCACGTCGCAAGTTCAAGTACTTATAACCTAACCCATAGAAGTTATCCGGTCTCTTATAAAACTATGAGTTTTAATCCTCAACGTACTCCAATCTCACAACTACACCCACAAATCACAAGGGAAGAATAACACCTAATTAGGTAAGCCTACAGAAAATTCAAAACTAAAATCGGGCCTAAAAAGGCCATTCTGTGAACTCGTTAGAAATATCGTTCGAACGAGGTCGTTCGAAAGAGTGTCGTTCAAAATAAAGTCTTTGAACGAAATACCAACTCGTTAGAAGGGGTACTGTCATCTCGTTAGAAACTTGTTCGAACGAGGTCGTTCGAACGACCTGGGTTTGTCTTCTAACGAGATGGCAGAGTACGCCCAGAAATTTCCAACTTCATTTTTCTCTTCTATAAATCCATCCAAGGATCATCCCAATGACGTTTTAATGTTTTTAAAATATTCTATGTCACCCTAGGTCACTCCTTAATATATTTTTGGGGTCAATTCTTAATAATCAACATGCAATAATCATATATCCCCAATTCTTGCCCCAAACCCTATGAACATGAACTCAGAATTTTATTATACCTAAATACTCATCAAAAATCCGTTTTTAAATCATCAAAGTTACATTTTTGCGTATTGAATTTGTCCATAACCATTGTACATGCAATCCCTATCCAAAATCAAGAGTTTCACAATAATCCCATTGGGATTTTCATCAAAACTTTCAAGGTATATACAGTTTCTACACTAAACATGGAGGAAATATTCATTGAACTTAATAACATCAAATCACTTGCCTTAGGTTTGTTCTTCAGATTTGTTGTCGGTGATTATAGGCTGATTCTCTACTCTTTCCTGTCACAAATCCTTCCAAAATGGTGGTGATGGGTGGTGGCTTTGGTTTGGCTCTCTTATAACCTCTCTCCAACTTCTCTCAAAACTCCCGTAGCCCACTCTCTTGTCTTTTGCTGGTAATGGCCCTAGTGGCCCCTCTAATAATCTCTAATTTAATTCTAAAATTCGTGGGTTTTAATTCCTCTATTTTTAAAATTACCAAAATACCCTTCTGGGTTGCCGGTTTGGCCTAAAAATGCCCCGGGACCCAAACTAAACTCCCGGCTAGTGTTTTCTGACTATTGAGACCCTTACGGACACGTTGGCGCACTCAAAATGACCATTCGGTTGATAAAAATATAATTCACTTTTTAAATCAAATAAATGTCATTACTGACGCGACTGACATGGGCGTCCCAACTAAATTTCCCAAATTATCATATTTCTGCCTCGTGACAATTTTAATATCTTCAATACTCATATATTACCATATATACTCAGTAACATTTAATTTTAACATCATACTCAAATACCAATTCACATCCCGTTAGTATTTACATCCGGATTAATTTCCAATTAATTCTCATTTAATTCAATTAATCCATTAAAGAAAATTCAATAAAATTACGGGGTATTACACTGGGGTTATCTCATAACACACTATTTCTGAGGTGGGAGAGAAATTCCGAGATTCCAATTGAGTGTAATTTTCCATGTTTAGGAGATTGATGGAGCAATTAATCAAGATTGATCAATGCATTGGACCGAGGTAAGTCTTATTTTCTATCTTTTAGACGTATTTTGTGAAAACATGAAGATCCAAGATCCTTTTATTAAGAACAATCGTCTGTTAAAGTTTAATCATATTAATGTGTTCGTGATTAATATTAGGTGTTCTTAAGAATATTTTTACATAACTCTTGTTTTTCAAATAATCACAATACCCATTTCATGCGCATCATCTCATTTGTACTTGATGCATCAACCCGCTTGTACCTTATGCATATAGGGGATAAGTCTAATTATTTGAGAAGATGAGGGTTATTTCTAAATATAATATTATCTTGGGGAGTAAGGTCTAAAAAATTTAAAATTTAAACTACAATTAACATTTCTAAATACCACAACTAGCCCCTGCAATTTAACGTTATAGACGTGTAATACATTTTTAAACCACAATATATTGATAATGTATTTTTAAAGAATATGTCAAAACAAAAAAAAACTCCTAAAATTGTTGTTTTCTTCTTTCTTATTCTTAGTTTTCTTAGAATAATTTAGATTTTTTTTTCCCAAAGTAACAATGATTTCGCTTTATATACAATCAGTGAGTGTGTGTGTGTGTGTGTGTGGGGGGGGGGGGGGGGGGAGAAGGGGCGATGCCCCCAACCCTATTTTTTTTTTTTGAAAATGTTAAGAGTCGCCAGTCCAATGAAAATAAAGAATTACATGGCATATCAATTAAAATTTATAATCAAAATTCAATATTTAGTTGTTATTTATGACAAAATTTACAACTCATAAACATATATATGTACAAAGAACATCTATTTATACATTTTATTATTTTTAGTATTAAAAAATATATAGTTAACTAAAAAAAATTGGTTACTGTTTACGCACACTTTCGCCCCTCCCCCTATATACAATGGAGCCATTTACCTTGTTAACTCTATATTACTTGGCGAAAACCCTAATAAAGTTTCCTATACATTTGTAGGATCTATTTGTTATGCGTTTAAAAGTCGTTTTATGTTCTACACACTTTGATTAGAGTTTGTGTTTCGCACACTTATTTTTTTAAATTGAGTTTTTAAAAAATTGTGTTTCAAATCCTAATTTATGAAAGCACCAAAATGTTATTCTGATAAACTTTTTTGACTTATAATCGTTCATCCTCCTTGCATTCATACTTTAGATATATAACATATGTATGTGATATGTATATGTTTATGTATATGTGTGTATATGTATATATAATATGTTATATATGTACAATATGTATCATGGTTCTAAAGAGCACAAGATGGTAGTCGGGCGGCTGGAGCTCCTAGGGGGCTAAGCATGGTCGCCGAAGCAGTTTTATTTTTTTCAATATAACACAGAAACACACATATATGATACATTTGGTATATACATTCTAAATGTATTATAATTATTTTTCTTTTACAAAACTATTTTCAATTCATTTTACCAAAAATTTATAAATTTTTAAAAATAGTGGTTTATAAAACTATTCTAAAAAATATCATTTAAATAAAAAAAATTGAACACATAACCAAATAGACCCTTAGCAAAAAAAAAAATTAAAAATAATTTTAAAAATTTTAAAATGATTTTGAGGATTCTCATAAACGAACATTGTTTGAGAGTGGGTGATTTTTTATGGTAAATACCCAAGTTAAAATTATTTTTAATTAGAATGAATATTTTATGTTATCTAAATTTGGGCTTGTAAATTATTATAAGGCCTAAGTTGCAAATCGTGATTTATAAAAATGTTCCAACTTATTAACATATGCTTGTATGGGGTTTAATTCTACAATATAATTATGGACCAATTTTCTCAAGAGTGTTTTATAGAAAATAATGAATTGACCCAAAAATTTAAGATGTTTTAACAAGTTTTCCTGGCTCACATATACAGGGGAAATTTATATAACTATATAAAAATTGTAGACCCAAATCCTCTGAGGATGACACATGTCTTATGTATTAAATATGTATCTCATATCGTTTAAGTCTTAAATTAGACTTTAGAAGTCAATCTTTGTTTCTCTCGCTTTCAACGATTATGCTGCTCCATTTTGAGGTCTCCTACAATGAACATGTTAGTTCAGCTTCAGCTCCATTTTCGACCGATTAGGTTGTTTGATGTTCATCTCTACTCAAATGAACCTGGCCGTTTACCTCAATTTCTATTGGTTCTTGAATTCTGGAACTCTTTCAACGATTACGCTGCGTCATTTTGAGGTCTCCTTCAGTGAATATGTCCGTTCAGATTTTGCTCCATTTCGCTGAAGTTCATCTCTACTCAAATGAACCTGACCGTTTAGCTCAATTTCTATTGTTTCTTGAATTCTCGAACTTAACTTCTAACGCATACTCCGTACACGATTTTGTTCACATACTGTGTAGACGACTGTGGCCCCTCAGCCTTCCCCATTCTTCAGTATATAAATCAGGGCAAACCTCCCAAAATACAATCTCACATCAATCAATTCTAAGGTATAATATAGTGTATATTATTCACCACTAATATGTATAGATTTACATTTCTTTATTTATATTTATATTTATATTTATATTTATATTTATATTTATATTTATATTTATATTTATATTTATATTTATATTTATATTTATATTTATATTTATATTTATATTTATATTTAATTTTATTTTTTGCATCCATTTATATTGCAGTTGTTGGATTCCTAAAATATTTCAGCAGTCCATTTATAGATAACAAAGAAGGTTAGTTAAATGTTATTTTATTGTTTGATTTTGGTTACAAAATTAAATTTTAACGTTGTTATTGAACTCCATTTTATTTATATGATTGGAAATATGTAAAATATGTTATAATTTTTAAGTTTTTCATTTTTTTCCCTTTGCTCCTTCTTCTGTTTTGTCAATTTTTAATTTTGTATGAGTTCCCATATCTGAACAAAAGATAAAATTTCAAATAATTTTTGCATTGGACATTATGAAAATCGATCCACGCATAAGCAATTATTTCTTTAACATTTTGTAAAATACTTTACCGATAACAACCTAGGTTGGTTCAATTTTATTTTATTGTTTGAATTTGCTTTGCAACTTTATTTTTAGGTTGTTATTGATATATATAATCGTTTGTAGTCGAAGAAGAAATTATTTTTTATAATTTAGATGTTAAGGATCTTTGACATTTTTTTTTCCAAAAAAAAAATATGTTAATGATCCTTTGGCATTATGTCAACACAAAATAATACTTTAAATTTATTTAAAAAGGTTTCCCGTTAAGGATGTTTTAAACTATGGTGTTATTTTTATCTGAATGAGATTTATATCTAGGCGTAAGCTGACTATGTTCTTAAACCCCCAAATAACTTAAGTGACCACAATTGTTTTTACCTTTCACTTTAGGAAGCATTAACTAATTAGTTATCGTACTAAATATATTTGTTAGGTGGTCTATTCATATATATTTGATTGCTAATAGGGTTAGCCGGAATCATAAAAAAATGTATCTCAATTTCATTTTTCCCATTTACTCATAAGAATAACCCTTTCTGACTAAATAATTTTTTACTTTTAACTAATCGTTTAGGATAATCATGGTTCGCACCAAGCGTGAACTTCTCCTCAATTCTGACTTAATGTTCTCCCAAAGATAAATTATAGACGTGGACAGTCCCAGTCCTAGGGAACAAAGATGTATTTCACGTCGTCGAATGTCTTCTCTTTGGTCATCCATCTCTCAAACCCAAAACAAGCCCAAAAAATCAGGGGCAGAGAAAATATACTCGGTTCTAAAGGCCTTAGATAGGACTTGCGTCATGCAAATTTACAACAAAGAAGGAAATTTTAGTAACTGTCTAAATATTGAGAAATCAAAGGCGACTATACGCACTTCATTAATCCACAAACTGCATATCTCAACCAAAGTGCCTATTGAAGAACAACGTGATACTCTCATCACTTTCATCGATCTGGATCCCAACTCCGAGGATGAATTAAATAGAGTGCACATTATTATTTATGATGATTAAGAACCCATTATGAATCCATCAACCTCTTTTAATTCCTTAGATCATCTTGAAAATTTTAACTACTACTATGACCAACTATTTGCAAGTCATCATGGCTCCACTTCATATGAAGATGATCCATCCGAGAATTCATCATCGTATTAAATCGATTGCTGCAGCTCAATATATGTCCCATCGCTTGGTGTTAGGAATGATTTTGTGTTTTACTTTTTTAAATACATTTATGTTTGTATTACATTTACTATAAACATAAACGTTATGTCTACATGGATGTCGTATTCTTACTATGTTTCGTCATTCAATCATTGTATTATATAGTGAAATAATGAAAAGCGATGGTTTTATATTTTATTATTGTATTTTGTTTACATTTAATTAAGTAGAACATCTATGCATGTTGATAGTTAGTTCAATTTTATCTTATTTTCCATATATACGTCATTTATAGTTGGTGAACGAAAAACAATGCTAAATAATTATTATGTTCAAAAGTTCCAAAAATATTAAACATTTTTATATTAACAATAGACCAAAATACTTTTATTTTTATTTTTATATCTTTGGGTGTTAAAATTGATTTGAGTAAATATTCCAAAGGAGTTTGCATATAATGTTTACACTATAAAGAAAAAATTAACAATCCAATCTTAATACTATTATAGAATATCTCGAAACTGTTCATGAATGAAAAATCTACAAAGTATGTATCTAAGAAGAATAATATTTTTTTAATATTTTCCGTTACATAATATGTTAATTTAAATGTAATATATTATTATTATATTATTATTAATGTTGAGTAGTGCATATTATACACATATATGCATATAGCAGTGTCTATGATATTCAAGAACATAATCAAATTAATTCACATCATTTTTGGTAGTGTGAAGTAACTTTAGTTAAATCCCACTCAAGGACCCGGATCTATACCCGATAGTTAATTTGACCTAAACTGAACTACAAACTATTGCCAAGAAACATTCTTATTCGGCTAAACTGTGAAGAGAATTACATGACGTTATTTCTTTGAAATATAGAAAATACTCCTCTGTTACTGTCGCTTTTTTGCTAGAAAAGTTCATCATTGTTGATACCAAAATTAGTATGCTGATGTGGACGAATAATAAGAAGACACGTGTCAATCTACGAGGCACAATAGCAACAAGGATGATCATTCCCCCGACCAACATACTCACTCTGAGCAACAGGTATACTCCGAGGAACGCCAGTCTTCCGAGGAACACCAGCCCTCCGAGGAACTCTTATCCTCCGAGGAACTCCAATGCTCCGAGGAACTCTGGGACGACGAGCAACTAAGGCGGTTCGAGCTACATCTCGACCACAGCATTAATTGCCAGATAATCAACAGTTCAACTATTCATTGAATGCTTATCATCTTGACGCCCATGTTTGAAGAACATTAAGTGAATTACCCTTTCATATGTGTATCATTTAATGTAGCACCCTTTCATGTACAGCCTAAAGGGCTATAAATACCTTGTATCACCCTCATTCAAGGGGACCGGAATTTCTTGATAGCACTTGTAATCGAGAATTCTCAAACACTCAGCAATAACATAACAGTGGACGTAGGCCATTCATATAAGGCTGAACCACTTTAAAATCTTTTGTCTTATTTATTTATCTGTGATTAAATAATTAGAGTAATCTAGTTTTTTACATCAACAGATTGGCGCCGTCTGTGGGAATCGATTGTTATTATCGTTTTTCACCAAAAATCATTCATCATCAATGGCGGATAATCGGGAATCTAGCAATCGAAACGCTGGAAATGCTGGAAATCCTCCAAATCCCTCTGCACCTCCAGATCTGGCTGGGATTATGACGAATCTGGCTCAAGGACAAACCGCCATGCAAGAAATAATGAGGCAACTCATACAAACCCTTCATGGCGGTGCACCTGCACGTTCAGGACAGCGAAGTGGTCAGAGGCAAACTTATTTACTTTCTTCACGATCCAGGCATACTGAGTCATATCGTAATGAGGAGTCTGATGATTTCTCTTATCAACCTGGGCGAACTTCGTCAATAAGGGCTACAGATACTGATCAACGTATCACTCTCTCTCCAGAAAGACCCAGTGCCTTAGAAAGACTGAGTAGGGTGTCTCCTTTCAGTCGATTAGGCCCTAGGAGGAATATGATTCCACCTAAGACCATGTCGAGGAGTTTTCGACAACCATCAGATCTAAGAGAAGGATCAGCACAATCACGACCAGTTGCTCGTCAAGATAGATCTCAGGAGGCTACTTCAGAACGATCTATTGCTCGAACCAATAGGCCCGAGGAAGGAAATGAAGCGTAGAAAGGATCCCTTCAGCGGTTGGAGGATAGATTGGGAGAAATGGCTAAGGCGAAGAATCCCCTACAACGAACTTTTATTCAAGGGACACCTTTTGTCCAGGCCATTGTGAATTTTCTTACACCGTCAAAGTTTAAAGCACCAGTAGTGACCCCCAAATATGATGGAAAGACAGATCCTGTTCTTCATATGGAGCAATATCAAGTTGCCGCCGATATCTATGCTGTCCCCGACGAGATGAGATGCAGAGCGTTCTTAGGAACTCTTACTGGAGCTGCCCAGATATGGTACAACAATCTTCCTCGGGGTAAGATTTCAAATTTCTTTCAGTTGGTCGAGTTGTTCATATGCAATTTCTGTTTTGGGGCAAAGCCAGTAAAAAGAGTAGCACACTTGTTAAGTGTTAGACAAAAATCTGGTGAGAGTACTAGAGATTACATAACTCGTTTCAATAACGAGAAACTGGAAGTTATAGATTATGAAGAAAAGACAGCAATCACCGCCTTGATGAGTGGGTTGTTGCCTAATAAGTTGTATTACACCTTGGCGAAGGATACACCTAAAACTATGTCAGAGTTGATGGCAAAAGCGGCCAAAATCATGAATACCGAGGAAGCTATGGCTGCAAAGAAGAATATGGATAAAGACACCAAAGTGGACGTCGACAAGTTTAAAAATAAAGAGCATAAGGGCAATGGCGGTGACAAGCGTTCCAGAAATAATAAGTCATCATGGGAAGTCCTGAAGAAATTCGATAATTATACTCCCTTGAAAATGGGTATGAATCATGTCTTGGAAGAAATCAAGAATAGCGAGGAGGTAAAGTGGCCGAAGAAACTGAGGTCAGATCCTGATGCGAGGAACAGGGATATATATAGCGAGTTCCACAAAGATCATGGCCATATGACTAAAAATTGCATAGATCTTTTGGACGAGATTGAAACACTCATCCGAAGAGGAAAGCTAGCAAAGTATGTTGATCGGGGAGGTGAAAGAAGATATAATGATCGAACTAGAGAAAGATCTAGATCTCCTCGTCGAGCAGAGGAGAAAAAGAAGAGAGGCCATGAAGATGATGCCGAGGATGACCCCGATCTTCCCAAGAAACCAAGGCAGCCAGAACGAGAGGTATTTTCCATACGTTTTGGGTCATTTGATTGTAATGTTATTACAGGAGGAGATGCAGGAGGAGGAGATCTTACTGCAGAAAGAAAAGCTTACCTCGGAGAGGCACAAGCTTGCTCGTACATTCAGCGAATAAATTTGGCCGAGGAGGATCGTCTGAGGAAGGTAAACAAAGAGAAGCTGGTTATTGGCTTTTCAAAAAATGACCTGGCAGGTGTTCTTTACCCTCATGATGACCCTTTGGTGATCAAAATGAGGATGAAAGAAGTAGTGATTTCAAGGGTGCTGGTAGACAATGGCAGTTCGGCAAACATCATGTACTATTCATGCTTTGACAGTTTAAATTTGAAATTATCTCAATTGGAGCCTTATCACAAACCTCTTCTGGGTTTCGCTGGCGAGAAAGTTTTTCCACTTGGGACGATCAAATTGGATATATTCATTGGAACTTGGCCTGCTTGTCGAACAGAGAGAATACGCTTCTTTGTGATGGATAAGAATGTGCAGTCAGCCTACAACATCATCATGGGAAGAGTTGGTTTGAAGAAGTTCGAAGAAGTCCCATCTAGAGTACATCAATGTTTAAAATTCCCAACAAATTTCGGAGTGGGAGTGGTGAAAGGTGATCAAAAAGTAGCTCGAGAATGCTATTATTCATCTGCCGAGCAAGAGGAGCTTGAAGAATCAAGGAAAAAGACTACTACTTACCAGGTGGATGAAAGTACAGAAATTGAAACACTTGATCCGAGAGATGAATCCCAACTTGTAAAAGGACAGGTGGTGGAATCTACAGAAAATGTTATTCTGGACGATGAACACCCTGAACGAGTAACCCAGATAGGTTTGTCGTTGGATGCTTCAATAAAATAGGAGTTGATAACTTTCTTGAGAAACAGAAAGAAAACTTTTGCGTGGAGTCATGAAGACATGCCAGGAATAGATCCAAACCTCTTATGTCATGAGCTCAATGTGAATAAGGAGATCAAGCCTGTAAAGCAGAGAAGAAGGGTATTTAGCCCCGAGAAGAATCAAGCTATTCAAGAGGAGGTCGACAAGCTCCAGAAAGCCCAATTCATTGAAGATGTGAAGTATCCGGACTGGTTGGCAAATGTGGTGATGGTAAAGAAGAAAAATAATAAATGGGGAATGTGTGTTGATTTCACTGATCTCAACAAGGCCTGCCCAAAGGATCACTTCCCATTGCCCAGAATTGACCAACTAGTGGATGCTACCTCGGGGCACGAGTTGCTCAGCTTCATGGATGCTTACTCTGGTTACAACCAGATCAAAATGAAACCTGAAGACAGGGAAAGCACTTCTTTTATTACCCCTAGGGGAACTTATTGTTATAATGTTATGGCTTTTGGTTTGAAAAATGCAGGAGCGACATATCAACGGCTGATGAACAAGGTTTTTGCCGAACAAATCAGTTACAACATGGAAGTCTATGTCGACGATATGCTGACAAAGAGCAAGAAAGCTGCTGAGCATCTAGTTGACTTAGGGAAGACCTTTGATCAACTGGATAAATACCAGATGAAGCTCAAACCGACGAAGGGCACCTTTGGAGTGCGAGAAGGAATGTTCCTCGGGTACATCGTCAACCAACGAGGCATTGAGGAAAATCCAGCAAAGATTAAAGCTCTTTTAGGGCTGCGATCTCCAACGATGAAGAAAGAAGTGCAGAGTCTTACAGGACGAGTTGCAGCGCTCAATAGATTTGTATCTCGAGCAACTGATAGGTGCTTTCCATTCTTCAAAACACTCCGAAAAACTTTCGAGTGGAATGATGAATGTGAAAAAACCTTTCAAGATTTGAAGAAATATCTGGGAACACCTCCACTGCTGTCCAGACCAGTGATGGGAGAAAATTTGTACTTATACCTGGTAGTATCAGAGAATGCAGTCAGCTCGGTATTGATCAGATTGGAGAATGGAGTCCCGAAGCCAATTTATTACACAAGTAAGGCTTTCCGAGGTGCAGAGATCAGGTACCCAAAGTTAGAAAAATTAGCATTGGCATTAATTGAGGCAAGTAGAAGAATGAGGCCATATTTCCAGGCCCATACCATCATCGTGTATACTGATATGCCATTAAGACAAGCCCTTCATAAGCCAAAAAAGTCAGGAAGACTGATGTACTGGGCAATAGAGCTCGGTGAATATGATATTGTGTATGAACCCAGATCATCCTTAAAAGGGCAAGTTGTAGCAGACTTTATAGCAGAGTTTACATATCCTAATACCCCCGAGGAACAAAAGTTGCTCGCTGACCAACCTGTGGATGTTACAGGATCAACAGACATAAGTCCAGACCAACTCCGGTTGGTAAAAGGGCTTGTGAATGTAGAAAGATCATCAAATTCAAACCCAAACCAACTCCGGTTGGTAAAAGGGCGAGAAGAGATGGTCGACGAGGAGCGAAAAATACCAGGGGAGGATGAAAGGAAACGACAAATATTTCACCGAGGAACGCTGTCAGATAAGAATTTTGAAGACGAGTTACCTACGTGGAGATTGTATGTAGATGGGTCATCTTGTACAACAGGTTGTGGAGCAGGGATTGTTTTGAACACCCCCGACGAGATTGACGTGGAATATGCCTTACGATTCCAATTCAAAACTTCCAATAATGAGGCTGAGTATGAAGCCTTGATAGCAGGTCTTAATTTAGCAAAGATTATGGAAGCGCAACAAGTGATGGTATTCAGTGATTCTCAATTAATTGTGAATCAGATGATGGGAACGTATGCAGTTAAAGGAGAATTAATGGTCAAGTATCATGCAAAGGCGATGGAGTTGTTGGCAGAATTTGATGCCATTCAGTTGATCAGAATACCAAGAATGGAGAATGCACAAGCAGATGCACTGGCCCGATTAGCATCAGCTACTCGTACCGAGTTGCGAAGAACGATACCTATTGAGGTGTTAGAAAGTCGAAGCATAGATGAAGGCCTGACGATAAATGTTATTTCCCTTGATTTAGGACCATCTTGGATGGATCCCATCAGGGCATATGTCGAGGAAGGAGAATTACCGGAGGATAAGATCGCTGCCAAGAAATTGAAGTTTAAAGCAGCTCGGTATGTACTAACTAATGGTGTTTTGTATAGACGAGGAATTATGGCAGGTTTGCAAAGATGTGTACATCCTTCCGAGGTGAAAGAATTGATTGAAGAAATCCATGAAGGGTCCTGTGGAGCCCATGTAGCAGGTCGAACACTTTTGCAAAGGGTGATGATGCAAGGATACTACTGGCCAACGATGAGGGCTGATTGTATAGCCTATGCTAAAAAATGTGATAAATGCCAACATTTTTCTTCCATCCGACGTACTCCACAAGCATTATTGACACCCATAACTTCCCCTTGGCCATTTTCCATGTGGGGAATTGATCTGGTTGGACCACTGCCAACGACCCGAGGAAGATTCAAGTACCTCGTCGTCGCAGTGGATTATTTTACTAAGTGGGTAGAAGCTGAGTCTCTGATTGATATGACATACGAGAAGGTGTACCAATTCGTTTGGAAGAATATCATCTGCCGATATGGTCTCCCTCATGCCTTCATCACAGACCATGGAACACAGTTTGATAACGAGGAGTTTGCCGCCTATTGTCATCAGTAAACATTTTGAAGGTTCATTCATCACCAGGCCATCCTCAAAGCAATGGACAGACTGAAGTGACGAACAAAACATTATTAAATGGTTTGAAGAAGAGGTTAAGTAAGGCTAAAGCTAATTGGATTAATGAGCTACAATCAGTATTGTGGGCTTACCGAACAACTCCCCGAGCAGCAACTAGAGAATCACCATATATGCTGGCGTTTGGAAGTGAGGCTGTAATACCTATTGAGTGGGGTCTCCCAACACACAGAGTGCTGAATTTTAATTCCCCAGTCAGTGACTTGATGAGAAGATTAGATTTAGACATGCTCGAGGAGGTTAGAGAAGAAGCAACCATTAGGAATGCTGCATATCAACAACGAACAACTCTGTTCTACAACAAGAGGGTGAAGAAATGTGATTTAAAAGAAGGAGATTACATGCTAAAGAAGGTCATTCAGAAGCACAATAAATTGGAAGCAAATTGGCATGGACCTTACCGAGTTACAGAAGTTATTCGACCAGAAACTTACCGAATAGCAACTCTAGAAGGAGAGGAATTCAAGAATGCATGGAATGCTGAACACCTACGCAAGTATTATCAGTAATGTAAAATGTAAAGCAGTTCTATCAATATGAATAAAACGACGATGTTTCACCATCTTCTCTCCTTTTATTGAAAGTTTTTCGGGGAATACTAATGTACAACACTACGCTGCTCGACAGCAAAAAGAAGACGATAGTTCAGACCCACGACCAACTCCGGTTGGTAAAAGGGAGAGAACAAACTATACTCCTTTGGAACAAACTATACTCCTTTGGATAGGAGGCATACACTAGCGTGATCAACTCCGGTTGGTAAAATAACTAGTGGACATGATAGTTCGAGCCTGATCAACTTCGGTTGGTAAAATAGCGAGAACAAACTATACTCCTTTGGTTAGGAGGCCTACACTAGCGTGATTAACTCCGGTTGGTAAAATAACTAGTGGACATGATAGTTCGAGCGTGATCAACTTTGGTTAGTAAAATAGCGAGAACAAACTATACTCCTTTGGATAGGAGGCGTACACTAATGTGATCAACTTCGGTTGGTAAAAGAGTTGGTGGACATGATAGTTCAAACCCATGACCAACCCCGGTTGGTAAAAGGGCAAGAACAACATTCTTAAAAATGCCAATCTCGGTTGGCTTGAAAACAAAATATGCTCTCACATGCCAACTTATGTTGGTCGGGAGGTAAGATTATTACAGAAAATATAAAAGTTCCTCGAAGAATAAAATATTCCAAACTGAACCAAGTATGGTTGGTCGGGGATAAAAATCCACTAACTATAGTTGGTCGACGAGGATAAAATTATCGACCTTGGTTGGTCGGACACATTTTATGAAAAAAATTACCAAGTATGGTTAGTCGGGGATAAAAACTCTCACTAATTATAATTGGTCGACGAGCACAATTTAACAACCTTGGTTGTTTTTATACTCATTACTTTATTATTAAGTGATCGAGCAACATTTTTTGATACTTGTAACCTTTTATTACCAGATTGGTCGATGAACCACAAAGTATTATTATGTAGGTGTTAGACAAGTTCAAAATAATAGCAATACAGATTTGCAAACAGAAAATGAAAGTCTTTCATTAAAATTCAAAACGAATTACAAATTACATGTATACTAACTATTACATTGAGATCCCTACTCTATTGGTTTCTTTCCCTTAGCTTTTGAAATAGGTTCCTCGCCAGCAGGAGGATCATTTAAGGTCTGAGGAGAATTAATAAAATTCAAGTCCTTCAGCATTCTGACATTCATTACTAAAGGTGTGTCCAAAAGATGCTCGGGACGAGATACCTCGATCTGAGAATGAAGATTGTAATCACCGAGGTATTGTGAAATTAAGCTCCGAGGAATGGCACGAGCTGGGATCCATTCCTTGTCCAAATTAAACGGTGTCACAGGCAAATCAAGCACCCCGGGGTCATAATAGTCCCACAAGTAATGCCCCTGTTCAAGTTTCAACGCGCATAAGGAATTCAACCAGCCTTGTTTATAGCCCTCATTAGTGGTATTCTGGATACGAGCATCTAGATGGAATAATGCCTCATTGTACCCAGCCATCCAAAATTCCCTGGGCTGCTTATGGAATTGGAAGGTCAATCTCTCCAACTGCTCGTGAAGGATTTTTGCAAAAATGTCCTTATTCTCTAAAGCAGACTTCGTCGCAGTAAGTTGATCCTCCAAAGTTAGGATTTTCTTGGACATTTCAGACAAAGCCCGATCTTTGGCATTCAGTTGGTACGCTTGGGTTTCCAATGTTCACAAAGTACGAGCTTCTTCAATACTACGAGGAGTTCTTGATCGACCCCGAGCAGCTGGAGTACTTCGTTCCTCGACAATATCCTGGGCAACTCTTCCTCGCCCACGAGAACCTCTTCCTTATCCCCGAGTAGAAGTAGAAGTACCAGATCTTCGCAGGACACCCAACTCTTGCCTTAATTTGGCATTCTCAACTTCTAAGAAAGAAAATCTCTCATCGGTCACTGGGATTACCGCTGTTGAAGAAGAGGCTGCAGACTTATATTGTGTTATTTCTTTCTGCAAATTATTATTCTCTTGCTCCAGCAGTTCAGCAATTTGTCTACAAGCTTCAACTTCTCCCTTTAGGGTCCTCTCCCTGACATTATACCCAGCAAGGAGTTTTTCGTAGCCCTTCTCGGCAGAAAGCTGTTGATATTTCTTTTCATACCCCTCATGTAACAAGGCATTTGACTCCTTGTACTGAGTCTGAAGATCTTCTAGAGTATATTGGAGCTCCTCAATCATATCATAGTAGGCCACGTTATTGGCTACAGCTCGATCAAGTAAGCCCTTCAGATATTGATAAGCTTCTACTGCCTGCTCTGAAGCACCATAGCCAAGGATGTCAGCAACTTCTGATGCACTGAGGTCTGTGTGACCAGCTTTATAATATTCATGGCATTACTGCATCAACTTTGTGTCATTAGCAGACAAAAGATCCATCCTGGCCAGAAACTAACAGAGAAAGAAAAAGAAGATCAAGACAGAGTGCAGATAAAGAAGAGACAATCATATGGAAGAAAAGAACTCAAATTTTATTAGATCATAAGGCAAAGTTACAAAGATCTGAGATACAAAGTACAAGTAAAAGAAAAATAGAAAGAGAATACCGAACAACTTCACACCTTTTCCTTGTCTCCCAAGACTTTCTCGGGAGGCTGGGACGAGGAGCTTGGTTGCTCGGTGGAAATAAGGAGTTGGTCGGCGGGAGCTGGAACTTGTTCTGGAGGAGCTGGCAGAGATGAAAGCTCCTCGTCAGCAGGCTGGGTAAGGATGATATCATCCACTACCAATGAAGATTCTTCTGAGGCAGCTTCGTCCTCTTCTTCATCCTCGATGGCTGGAGGAGGACCAGGGAGATGCTGTTGAAATAGCTCGGAGTCCTCGCTCACTTTCAATTCTTGCAAAGCTGTAACCCAGCCATCTCGGAAGTACTTCAAACTTCCATATTGCACTTGAGTCATCATAGCAGCTACTCCCTTGTTCCACCCTTTGTCCCAACCTGTGCTGAAAGACTTCTTTATTGCCTTTTTTCTTTTTGTTTTCTCCGAGGAGAGCTTCTCGGATAGAAGGTCCTCGGAGGCTTTCAGCTTGGCCTCCAACTCCTCCTTCTGACGATTTGCTTCGCGCAGAAGGGTCAGCTCTTCCTCAGCTGATTTCAGCTTATTTTCAAGATCCCCGAAGGTGGTGAGCTTCTCGGAGTATTTTTTATTCTCCCTCTCCAAGTCCTTCACTCTATTTCCCAACTGCACCTTCTCTGCTTCAGATGCAGCCAGTTTCTTCTCCCATTCACCTTTATCCTCGTCGTACTTCTGACAAGATTCCTTCAGAGATTGGGCCAAACCCTGGAATGCATCCTCTACTCCAGACGAGGAGCTTGAAGCCTTGAGCGCTTCATCTTTCTTCACAATGGTGTTAAAGCAACTCACCAGCTGAAAAAAGAAGGTAGTGATGAGTTAGTGCCGAGATACATATATTGATAGAAGGAAATAAGATTCAAGATAAGAAGAAACTTACTGAAGCAAGGTGACGAGTAGCTAGGGATGTCAGCATATCCCTAGGCATGTTTTCCTCGATGCCTTGGACTTCAGGAATAATCCAAGTCTTTACCGAGCTCATTGCAGAGCTCGGGGGAATGATGGTTGGAACACCAGCTCCACTAGTTTGGAGCTGGGGAATGACTTTAGAAAAACTAACCGAGGAAGACTTCTTCAATCTCCTCGGTGCCTTCTCAACAACCTCAACCAAAGAAGAATTTTTGGTTGGAGAGATAGTGATTACTTCCACTGGCGCATTCTTCTGTACAGGAGCCACTGGGGGCTTCTCGATGACCTTTTGAGGAGCAGCAGAAGGGGAAGAATCAACTTTCTTTGTCCCCTTTGGGACATCGGCTTTGCTTCTCTTTCCATCTCCAACAGAGGAGGTCTCTTCAAAGGGAGCAGGAACTCTTCTCTTGCCCATCTTCTGACTCAAAGGAATGTGAGAGTCTGGTGAAGAGTCTTCAGAAGCTGGCAATGGTTCGCTAATGCTAGCCACAGGACGAGCAGTATAAGAGGATGTATAGCTCCTATACTGCAGCAAGTATGAAGCAGACCTAATGTGCTCGTCTGCAACCTTCTGATGCAAACTCCAGATATGTTTTAAATGCTTGATATTAACTTCTGTTTCTTTTGGAGTTTTTCTCTTGCTGTCAACTGCAAATAAAAACATAGTGAAATATCAGTCATACATTTTGTCAAACACAATGAAATCATAATTTCAAAAAACAAAATAAGATGAAAATAACCTATCACATTGCCATATGGAGGGCATTTGGGACCCTCATATACTTCGTCTCCAACCAGAGGGGCATGTTGCCAATTTTTTACAACTACTCCATGTTCAAAATAATCCCTGTTGGCATCAGGGAGGTTGACAACTAGAGCCCTATTCAAAAATCTAGTTTTTAAATAATAAACATTGTCTAAAATAGCCCATCTATAACAGTACATAATCTCAGGAATTCCTATACGAGTTCCATGAGTTTGATTTAACCTATACACCCCATTAACTATTCTCCAGGTGTTGGGGGCTATTTTTGCAGGGACAACATCGAAATACTGACAGAACTCTAAGCATAAAGGGTTTGGTGGAAAAGAAAATCCACATTCAGCAATAAAGAGGCTAGGGAACCAATGTCCCTCAGCCAAATCAAAATAACTTGAAGGCTCAGAAAGAACCTCCAAAATTACCCAAGATGGAATAGAGAAATCAGAACGGAATTTCTCAAGAGACTCAATAATGTAAACCATGATGAATAAAGGAAGAAGAGCTTACAGGGAAAAAGGAGATCTGTTGACAAACAAACGAAGAAAAGGATGGACGCACAGGAGAGAGAAAAGCTATAGAAAACTCGAAAGCAGAAATTGAAAAGGTAGAAGACGATGGGATTGCTTTTGAGGCTTAAATACTTTGCCTTGGGAAACGGAGAAAGAAATGATTATAAAAAGGAAACTATTACGCTATCGGCGGCTAAAAGGACAAAAAGGGCACGAAGATCGAAGCGCCCATAAAAACGCAAAAAGGCGGATTATGCGAGTTTGGAAGGAAATTCAAATATGAAGAAAAGGCTCCTAAAACCCAGGAAGGTCATTTAATATCACCATATACCGAGAAAGAATGTTCCATACTCCTCAAAGTTCGAAATATGAAACATTGGGGGCTTCTGTTGATACCAAAATTAGTATGATGATGTGGACGAATAATAAGAAGACACGTGTCAATCTACGAGGCACAATAGCAACAAGGATGATCATTCCCCCGACCAACATACTCACTCCGAGCAACAGGTATACTCCGAGGAACGCCAGTCTTCCGAGGAACACCAGCCCTCCGAGGAACTCTTATCCTCCGAGGAACTCCAATGCTCCGAGGAACTCTGGGACGACGAGCAACTAAGGCGGTTCAAGCTACATCTCGACCACAACATTAATTGCCAGATAATCAACAGTTCAACTATTCATTGAATGCTTATCATCTTGACGCGCACGTTTGAAGAACATTAAGTGAATTACCCTTTCATATGTGTATCATTTAATGTAGCACCCTTTCATGTACAGCCTAAAGGGCTATAAATACCTTGTATCACCCTCATTAAAGGGGACCGTAATTTCTTGATAGCACTTGTAATCGAGAATTCCCAAACACTCAGCAATAACATAACAGTGGACGTAGGCCATTCATATAAGGCTGAACCACTTTAAAATCTTTTGTCTTATTTATTTATCTGTGATTAAATAATTAGAGTAATCTAGTTTTTTAATCAATAGTTAGTACAACTAGGCTTCTGTATGTAATTTAATCAATAGTTAAACAACACATAAAATAGGCAGTTTTAGAAGAATATCTAAGCCTTGACGCTCTTACAATTCTCATATCCTGTGTGATTGAATCACTAACCGCTGTGGGAGTCAACTTATTCAATCCTTTGAAACTAAGGGAAGTCAACTGATAGCCGAGACCCAAATATCTCATATTTTTATACTTAAAGAGATACAAGTGGCCTATCGAATAGTGTACCTAGATCCGAGCAATGGGTAAGTGAAAGTGCGAAGCTTGATTGACCTAATAAATATTGCCATATTGCCCTTTCTCAAGATGAGACAGTTGGGATAGAATTTGTGTAACAACCCCTATTTCTCATATAAAGGTTGGTCAGGTATGATATACTGAAGATAGGGCTTGCATGTCAATTAATACCATTCTTAGCACAAAGTAAATATAAATAAGTTATTTTCCAAAACTTCTGCAATTGTAAAATGAAGCACATACACAATAGTCCAATAATCCAAACCACCACCATAATAATAATAATAATAATAATAATAATAATAATAATAATAATAATAATAATAATAATAATAATAATAATAATAATAATAATAATAATAATATCCAACTAGAGTAATAAAATTCCAACCGACATAAAATAAAAGAGTATCGGGCTTATTCCCTTACAAATGTTTCGAATAATAAAAGAATGAAGCTGAAAAGCACCTATGCTAGATGTAACTGAATCTAAATCTGAATTTGGAGAGCAAGCGAGATCGTAGGACTATTACAGCACAATTCTACTATCCCTGTCTAGGAGCACCTGGGGGGAGAAAATATTTATATTTGGGTCAGAGCCCGAGGTGTGTAAGAATTAACTTGAATTAAAATATGAATGTAATAATACAGTTGATGCACAATAATTATTCCCCCTTCTTCGTCACTCACATGAGTATAACATCTCACCTCTCATCTAAGTTTTATATCGTCCGCACCCCAATAAATCCCAAATAATAAATGGTGACATCAACCATCTTTGTAAACAGATACATCGATAATTAATTAATCAAATGTAATTCCTACATTTTATTTGCCAACATTCATTTATCCCAGTCTGATTATTCTTTCAGTTAAGGAATAAATATCTATTATGCACTATAGGGTCTCATGTATAAATATTGTCCACTTCCTTGGACAATTGATTTTATTTAATTCAAGTTCGGTCAAATAATATATATATATATAGGGAGAGGTTCTCTAGTGGACCAAAAGAATGGACTTTTTAATGGATCTTAACAAAAAACACATAATAACACATTAGTTTTAATTCCTATAGTGTAATTGGTCCGCGACAACGGCACTCGAGACCCCACTACCCCCCCTGCCCCCCTAACCATCACCATCACCATCACCATAGCCGCCCTTATGACAGCAGGGCTGCCATGGGGGTGGGGTGGGTGGAGGCAGTTGGGGGGGTTGGGGGTCGATCGACACGCGTGTTTGGTGATACTGGCGTGGACCAATTACACTATAGGAATTAAAATTAATGTGTTATTATGTTTTTTTTGTTAAGGTCCATTAAAAAGTCCATTCTTTTGGTCCACTAAAGAACCTTTTCCTATATATATATATATATATATATATATATATATATATACGTGTCCTTTCATATATTTTGATACACAAGGGCATCTACCGTTGGTGTCTATTCGTACTCTATCGACAAGTCTGGAGGAATTATCTATTCCTAAGCGGACAACACAAACACACATATACATTGGGGGCGGTCCCTACGCAGGACACCTGTATACGGCCCATACCCACCGGTGATACAAGAATGGTCAACGCCAACACCTACCTCTCGTGGGTGGAGTCCCCACGTAATACCTATATGGCCTACATATCGTCAACACCGCCTGTGCCGACGTGTGGTATGCGGTTCGAACGCGCGAACCCCTGAGCCGATAGGACAGTCCACGAATATGGTATGTCCACATAATTTCATAGTAGTACATATTATTTATCTCTATAATATGCATAGGAAATTTCTCTATAGCTACCTTATAGAGTCAAGTTAAAAAGATCCACAACATTTCTCATTTATTAATAATTTATCATCTAATAAATTATTAATTACATCCAATAAATAATTACTTAACCATCTAATTATAGGTAATTATTATTAATTTAGATATGGGTATAATATTGTTCCATAAATTTAATTAACTCAAAACGCAAAATCTCCATTCTTTAACAATTATGTGGCTATTGTACACAAGGTAACACGATACAGTAGCCAAATTTTAGAAATTAAAGCTAAAGCAGAAAAGGGGAGGAGGAGAGAGAAAACCATCATGTCTCTCGAATGACTGTGGCTCTCATTCGCGTGACATGGTGCGTCGCTCGAATGACCCACGACGTCATTTGAGCGACCCCCTGCTTCTTCCTCCTTTTTCCAACTCTTATACGCAGTCTGCCCAGATCAGTTATAAATCCAGAAACCAATTCTTTTAACATTCCATAATTTATACACATACAACTCCATTTTGAGTCCCAAATTATTCCAAAATGGCATATGATTAGGGCTTAATGAATTGGATGTCTTTTCCCATTTACACCCATTAGTGAATCCCCAGTACCGAATTTATTCATCAAGGAATTTATGTAAATTTTAGTCCCCTATTTATCATCAACAACCTCTATAATGGTTATACATTCATCTCCAAATAACTATCAAAACTTAAAGGAATTTAACCCCAATGTTCAAATTTTCGATTCCTAATTTCTGAAAATGAATTCTACATGTGAATCATTCCTCTACATGTGCATTTTCATCATCAAATCAATCCTAATTTCCAGAAATCTAAAGGGGATAAAATTATCCATTGAGAAATAAACTAGAAACATAGACTATGCAAGAAAATTCTTGCCTTTAATTTTTATAGAGGAGAAACCCCTAAAATCTTTAGATTCCCCTTTGTTCTTTCCCTTTTTCCTTCTCTTGGTTTTTCTCCCTTTTCTCTTCCCTGGCTACTACTTCAGGTTTTGATTTGTGATAATGGAGGAGTGGTTTACTCCCACTTAACCACTCAATTAATGCAAATCCTGAGTTGGGTTAAAAGCCCAACTTTTGGACCCCCAAACAGACCCAAATCCATAATCCAATAAGCCCAAAAGTTACCCAAACCATATACTATTGACTCGGGACCATTTTTAAAGGCTTAATTCATGTTAACGAGTCCATATGAGTCCCAAAATATGTTCCTAATAATTTATGTCAGTAGTAGTCACTTTGAATTTGTGTCGCCCATAAATTATGTATTTTCTTTTTATTATATGCAAATATCATAATCATGCACATAAAAGGAGTCACACACAAGCATACTAAATAATAAATTTTCACTTGACATTTTCAAATGCAATTATTTATTTAGGTCTAATTTCTATAATTAATTAGTTATTTCAAAGTAATATTTCATCATTAATTATTTATGAGAAAAATAGGGGGTATTACAAGTTGAACGGATTTTATTTTCAAACGTTGAATAATCCAACCTGCTGCTGTGGGAATAGTGCCTCACCCCGACTTTTAATTACATTGAACTGCCTTAAGTTAATGCCAACTACTTTTTTGTTAATTTTAAATGTATCAATTACTTAGTTTATTTAATTTTTATTTTGCTACTAATCATTGTTTTATAGCAATTCATATAGCATCATAAATACTGAAAATGAATGGTTTTATGTTTTAATGTTTTATTGTCTTCACATTTCATTGCGTAGATAATGTATACCCGTTATACTTTATGTTAACTTATTTAACAATTAAGTGAATTGTTTGTTATTTTCCATATATAAATCATTTATAGTTATTTATTGAAAAACATTGTTATAAATTCATCATTGTAAATAAACTTATCTCTAAATCGATATATTTATCGCATCATTACTAAATTAATATACATCTTAAGCATAGATGAAATATACAGAACGATGTAGACTAGCTAGGATGAGTAGGAGGCTCATACGCACTTTAGCACTTCATCGACCATTAAACACCCAAATTAATCCTTCATTATCAACTTCTTCCCATTTTTCACCAAATATACCTTCAACATACTCACGTACTTAAAATATATGTTAACTCAGCCATATCGATGAGCACATATGCAAAATCATTTTCTTCCACATCCCATGTAAATATCGATGGCTCCATTTCCACAAAAACTTCAATACTAAATTGTGAACCTAATGCAACCGTTGGTGTATATTGTGTCTACACATTAGAGTGGGAAACACGTGCCCTGTTGAAGGCAAATTCATCAAAATCCACATCCAACCAAATAGTGAATAATCCCCAACTGCATAAATCCGGTATGAATTAAAAATGTCAAAAATTAAATTTAATCCCAAATGAGTCATTGATATTTATAACCAAATTTATATATTTTGGTGATTTACAATAGGTAAACGGAAATGTCATTCAGCTACCTCATATCTTAAGACTAGAGCATCAATCACATCCATGAATTATAGAACACTGTAAAATACGTAATTATTAGGTTTAAAAGTTGAACAATATTTGATAGACTCAAATTCATTTTCTCAATATATTATAGGTAACAACTCTGTCCTTTGGACGTTTGGTCCTCCTTCAAAGCAATGTAGCTCTTGCGGTGTTATTGTGTGGTATGAGGAACACACTGATAAATATAAAAATCCATCATGTCCTAAGTTCTCCCTATGCTGCCAAGAAGGGAAAATAAGACTACCATTTACCAAGGAACGTCGTTCTTCCTTATATATTTGCTATCATAAACAGAGGTGTGCAGTCATCAAAATTTTGAACAAATATCTGTGCATATAACTCAATGTTTGCTTTCACCTCAATAGGAGGAAAAGTTGACAGTAGATACAATAATGGTGGTGGCCCATACGTATATCGAATAAGAGGACAAAATAATCACAAAATTGGTTCCTTACTCCCAATTCAAGGCCAACGACTAAAATTTGCACAATTGTACATCTACGGTGCTGAAGATGAGGTATCGAATCATATATCAGCTATACAATCATCAAGCATTGACAATAATATTGACCCGTTTATGTGAAAGGACTGATACAATTATTTGATGAAAGCAACAAAGTAGCAAAGGTTTTTAGAATGGCGTGTGATCGTTTCAGAGAATCCGATTTTACAGACATCCACCTACAATTGATGGATACAATGCGTGGTGACCCTCCCATTTATAATTTGCCTCAAGCCTCTGAGGTTGATGGTTTAATAGTTGGTGACCTTTCGAATACTAATTATAGACGTGATATTATCATTCATCATAAGTCTACCGAATTATAGCGTATAAGGGAGCTACATCCATCATTTATGGAAATGCAATATCCAATCATTTTTCCGTATGGTGAAGATGGATATCATGTAGACATTGTCTACGAAAATAATATGGGTCATCGTCAAACAAAGGGAGAATGTTTCACCATGCGGGAGTTCTATTCCTACAAACTAGAACAAAGATTAAACGAATCAAATTTATTACATCTTTCAGGATGTTTATTTCAATAATACATTGTTTATGCATACACATGTATAGAGGAAGAGAGGCTATGTTGGATAAGCCTAAATCAAACTAAGTTGCATTTCGAGCTTTACAAGGACTTAAGGATGCAGTCTTAAGAGGAGATACAACACCTGCATCTGTTTGTAAACACATTGTTCTCCCCTCCAGTTTCACAGGGGGACCAATGTACATTGCTCAAAGCTTCTAGGATGCTATGGAAATTTGTAGATGGTTTGGCAATCCAGACCTATTCATCACTTTCACATCGAACCCCAAGTGGTTAGAAATTTGCCAATTTCTATCACTAAATCCTGACCAACACGCTGATGAACGTCCTGACATTATTGCAAGATGCTTTAAAATAAAGCTTGATCATTTCATGAACGATTTGAAAGAAAGGAAGCGATTTGGCACTATCTTAGCCTGTAAGTACATTCTTATTCATATTTTTTCCTTTAATAATTTTATTTTAATCTAATTTCTAATTTTTTTAAGCTATTTACACGATTGAGTTACAAAAAATAGGATTTCCACATGCTCATATCATATAATTCCTACATCCTGACGATAAACCTCGAACATCGGCACAAATTGATTCGATTATATCAGCTGAATTACCAAATGAGGAAGAAGATCCTATTTCTTTCAAAGTTGTTTCCTAATTTATGATGCACGGACCTTGTTGTGAAGTGAATTGTAACTCCCCATGTATGTCCAAAGGAATTTCCTCGAAAAAAATTTCGAATCCCTTTGCATTAGAAACCTTTTTAGATGAAAAAGGTTTTCCTGTTTACAAAAGGAGAGATAATGGAGTTGTTGTTGACAATACCTCATAAAAAATCTTAATCATTACCTACGATGCACACATTAACGTCGAGTTATGTACCAAGTCTAAAGCTATTAAGTATCTATTTAAGTCTATCAACAAGGGTGCTAACAAAGCAAGGGTTTCATTGCAAGAAATGAAATGACGGGGAAGGATGATGTCATACCTATTGATGAGATTAGATCATATCTTGATTGTAGGTACGTATCTACCTGTGAGTCTTGATAAGCACTCAAAAGTGTATCATTTATTCCCCAAATAGATGCATTTTAGTCACTCGTTTGAATTAAAATTGGCCTTATGTTCGTATTTTATCATTTTGCAGGTCAATATGCTGTCGCGGTATCAAAGTGTGCTAATTCGACGTAATTGCGATACAATAATGGTCAAAAGCGTGCATTGAAGAAAATTAAAGAGACCGTGAATGATGAAGTCCCGTTGAGCTTGCCAAGATGAGTTTCGATGTCCCGAATGTTGTCCCCGAACCAAACCTAAGCCTAAATCGAGCCCAGTCCATCACCTGAGCCTGTGTGTGTTGAGTTTGTACCTTTATTATTTTTTTTAGATTTTTATTTTGTGTCGTTTTATTTTAGATTTATTTTTAATTTTCTAGGATTTATTTTCTATTTTTCTATTCCTTCATTTTGATTTTGATTTTTATTAGTTTTTAATTTTTATTAGGATTAGTTTTTTTTGGAATCCATTTAATTTTAGTTTTATTAGATTTTACATTTTTTTAGGATTTTAGTTTTTAGTTTTAATATATTTTTATTTTCATTTCTTTTTAGTTTCATTTTTAATTTGTGTCTTTTATTTATACATTAGGATTTTATTTTTTTAGTAGATTTTAATTTTTAATTTTATTAATTTTTTTAGTTAGTTAGTTTTAATTTTATTAGGCGTACAAACAACACACACACACACACTAACTTTCATACACTCATATACACCTAAATTATTCACCCAAGCACACCCTGGCTACCATACACCCTCACACATACAATCATCACATCATCTTCTTCACTCAATTTCTCTCTCTTCCAACAAACTCCATTAATACAAACCTTAAACCACACCCATATACCCACCACAACCCCCAACCTTATACCACCTGCCCCAAACCTCCCAAAACCGAAACCCATTTCTGGAACCCACCAAATCGCAACCCCCCTTGTCAACCCCGTTCTCCAATCCAGCTACCCCGACCTCTACACCTCATCCAACCAGTTTATAAGGTTGTCACGATCATTGGTCGTGACAAGTTTATAAGGTTGTCACGGTTATTGGTCGTGACAAGCCGACAAGTACAGTTGTCACGGACTTGTCACGATCAATGACCGTGACAACCTTATAAACTTATCACGGTCAATGACCGTGACAGATCCGTAACAAGTTTGTCAGTAAAATCTATCTTCTTTTTTCCCATCGATTTCTATTCCCTCCATTTCTCTCTCTCTATCTAAGCGATTGCACTCTCTCTCTATGATTTTGGTACGTTTTGTCTCTCTATTTCTATTCCATTTGTATATATGTGTATGTATATGTGCGTGTGTGTGTATATGTGTGTGTAAATGTGCGTGTGTGTGTGGTGGATTGAGGGGGCAGGGGTGGGGGTGGGGAGGGGGTTGTATATGTGCGTGCATGTGTGTATATATGCGTGTGTGTGTGTATATGTGCATGTGTGTGTGTGTGTGGTGGATAGTGGCAGTGGGGGGGAGAGGGCAGGGCTAGGGGTGTGGGGTGGGGAGGGGGGGATATATGTGTGTGTGTGTGTGGTGGTGGGGGGGGGGGGGGGGGGAGGGGGCGGGGGTGGGCAGGGGGAAATGGGGGATCTGTATAATAATATTCTTAGTAGCTTAAAGTTGTTACTTTTGGAGGAAGTTCTGCAGTCGTATCCTAATGTTCTCTGAGTACATACTATATTGACAAGTGTGAGTGTTAATTTAGTTAATCAATTGAAATAACACTCATATTTGTCAATCTACATCGTGTACTTGGAGAACTATGGGGATATGCTTCCGAATTTTTCTCAAATCGTAATAATGTGCATGAGCTGTTAAGTATATTGCAGAAATATGCGGTCTTTAATGGGATAGGACCACTCACCCTTTAGAGGAGATGGAGGAAATAGGAATTTCTATTATAAATTGAATTTTAAAAATCGAATATAAATAAGACATAATTAAATGAAACATACTATAAATCTAAGTTTTGTTTATACTAATCCAGGAATATACGCTTCTTACCTTTAATATGTGATTAGTTGTACTAGCTGTGATGGGATATCCTAAATACAAATAGTGGATGGGTGAGACAAATAGAATGGGGGATGTGTTTCGTAGAGGTGATAATGAATTTCTGAAATACGCAAAGCGATGTCCAAATGATGAAGAGTTTCAGTGCCCGAGTGCTAGGTGTAATAATGGTAAGGTGTTTGAGTGGAAAACAGTTGAGCTACATTTGTTAAATGGGGTATGCAAGATATTTATCAATTTTGGAGTTTTCACGATGAATTGAAAGTTCCTTGTGTTCCCGAACAAACTTAACAACAACCTTCAACAAGTAAAATATATGTAGAAGGGGACGACGTAGATCATAATATGTTAGAAGATTTAGTTGATGATGCGTACGGAGTTTATGAAGCGGAGGATAATGAGGTTACTGATGATGTATAAGGTTTAGGTCCTCGTGAAGATATCACGATAAACCTTGACGATGACTGCCAAAGTTTTAAATTTAAGGTGACCCAACCGTTATACTCTGGCTGTGAGAAAGATCAAACAACTTTACATGGCATGGTTGGTTTGCATAGTTTGAAGACGCAGTACGGTTTGTCTGACAATAGCATGACAAGAATTCTGAATTAGGTGAAGGGCTTACTACCCAAGGAGAATACGCTTCCAAATAGCTATTATGTTATGAAGAACAGTTTGAAAGGTTTGGTAATGAAGTATAAATCGATTCATGCTTGTGTGTATGACTGCATACTATACCGAAAGGAGTATGAAAATCTCGATCGTTGTCGGTTTTCAATGAACCTAGATATGTCCAATCTACTGGAAAGGAAGGCACAAGCTCAAAAGTGCCTCAAAAAGTGTTAAAATATTTTCCCGTTGGGCCTAGATTAAAGCGATTTTTCACAGAACCATGGATAGCGGAGGCAATAACTTGGCATGTTAGGGTAGAAGTAGTGGGTAATCTCATGCATCATCCTATTGATTCTACAGCTTGGAGGAGGATGAATTATGATTATCCCGATTTTGATCGAGAACAGCACAACATTCGTTTGGCTATATCAACAGATAGTTTCAATCCATTTGGAAATCTAAGCACCAAGGAAGGTGCTTTTAGACACAGTATATAATTTGAAGGGTCCATCTAATTTTTCGTCCAACCTGCAAAGGATTGTGAATTATGCTACTCATGATTTACATAAGTGTAAGTCCCACGATTGGCATGTGATCATGCAATTGGTTCCTCTATTGTTTAAGCACTGTTTCTCCAAGCATAAGGATTTGCGGAGGGCTATTATGCAAATTAGTATTACCTTCTCACTTTTGTGTGAGAAGGTAGTCAATCGAGAACACATAGTGGCTACAAAATTGGTGTTGATTGAAGCAATTTGTGTGTTGGAGAAGTACTTTCCCCAGCATTCTTTGACATAAGTGTTCACTTGTTAGTACACCTATGCGACGAGGCACTTCTTTGAGGTCCAGTTAGATATCGGTGGATGTATCCGTTTGAAAGATTGATGATTTTTTTTTAAAGATTACGTCAAGAATACGCGATACATTGCAGGATCAATTGCAGAGGAATACATCACCGTGGAGTCATCAATCTATACTCGGGAATATATGCCTGACTCGACCAACGTTGATGACACTGATGAGTTCGTCGATGATGGTGGTCATGTGATGGGAAAACGAGTGAAATTAACGAGTTTGCAACATGAACAAGTAGCTCGTTATCTATTTAACACACATGAAGATGTCGAAGAATGGAAAATGTAAGTTTAAATTATTTTAAGTTTTATATTATTTTAGATTATTTTATACATGATTAATTTTGTAATATGCAGAAAATATGAAGTCTGTGAGAACAATAAAAGACGAAAAACAATGGTACAATCAGACAACGAATTTAGACTATGGATGTCACAAGAGGTAATTATAATGAAAATGACTGTTATATAACGTTACATTACACTCAAACTTTACAACTAACCTAATTAAATTATGTATATTCTCAGCTCTTAAAGATGGGTGATGCGACATCAAGGCTTGCTCGTCTAGACACTAGACCCTTGTTCATGGCATAAGAGTACAAAAATCATCGATTGAATGGTTACGTATTTGGCGCAAGGGTGTATGAGGAAAGTACAAATGTATAGAACTCGGGCATTTCATACAAGGCTCTTACTTTCTTTCGAGCGAGCGCAAAAGATAAAAACCTCGTTGAAGCTGATATGACTTACTATAGTATAATTCGAAATATATTTGAATTGGATTATATAAGCTTCAAAGAGGTTGTATTTTACTGTGACTGGGTAAGAGTTGAGGATAAAAATGCTTGTAAAGTTAATCCTGGCACCAATTTGATCATGGTTGACTTGTCCAAGTTGAAGAACAACGACCACGTGAGCGATGAGCCATTTGTCTGTGCATTTCAAAAGGTTAACCAAGTGTTTTACTCGAAGTATATCAGCAACGAGTTGTGGTCAATTGTCCTACATGCGCCAAAGCATCTAAATAGTAGTGTGGATGACTTGGCTGCTCCTACTGAATATCAATCCATTTTTTTATGATAACCCGAATTTGAAATAATTTTTCAATTTGTAATAAATATTCCAATTTTTACTTTATCAATCCATTTTTAATGCTTTTAATTGATTTGCACTTTATCATTTTCACTCTTATGTAGTGTGCTTGTGTGTGGGCAGTAGGGGTGGGGTTGGGGATGTTTTGGATTTTTAGTAATTGTACATATTATGAGTTTGATACTGTTGTTTTGGAATTCAGAATTGAGGTGTTAAACAGTAATAATTCATTTGGATTTGTAGTAATTGTACATATTTGCATGTCTTCTTCTAATTTATTTGGATTTGTACTAATAACAACATTTTTTTACAAAAACTGTCTCCTTCAGGTATTAAAGCGAGGATGATGATGCTGATGTCGTCTGGGCTCGGTGATAGCAGAGGCGACGAGGGCTCCTCAACCCCTAGGCTCCCCAAATATGGCAAATTGGGGATGGTCGTCGAGAACAAGACGGGGATATTATCGAGATCCATCGAGCTGGTAATGATGATCGTCGACGCAAGGTACACTAGTTGGAGGGAGGTGCCAAATGAGCTCAAGTTAGCTATTCGGGCGGCACTACAGGTAATGTATTTATATTTATATGAATATTTCAATTTATATTTATATTTATTCGCAACTAATAATGTATATGTTCGATAGGAACAATTCAGCCTGGCCCCAGAACTACGCGATTCTGTCTTGGAGCAGTTGAGAGAGAAATACAAGATGTGGAAGAAAATTTTACGGAGCCGGTACTTTGGGAAGACCCGAGACTCCATTATCTGAATGCGTGACTCCGTCCCGCCGAAGAAGCCGATCTCATTGGCACAATGGCAAAAGTTCATTGACAATGAGATTGGGTAGTGACAATTGGCATCTCGCCAATCAGGGAGGGAAAATCGGGCAAAAAAGATGGATGTACACTACTCCGGCCGGACGTCTTACGCCAAGGTGGAGCATAGGATGATGGTAAGATTTTATTTTTCGATAATTATAGAAATATGTTATTCTGCATTATTTTACTTTGCGGGGCCGATACCAATTTTTCATTATTTTATTTCAGGGGACGGGGAGTGGCCTTGGGGGTAGGCCATATAGGCTCGATGCTTATATGGCTATTCGGACGAAGAAGGGGAAGGATAAAGAGGTGTCCCCGATTTTCGCATCCACGATTGTAAGTAATCCAATAGTTTACTTTTTGTTATTTTTTATTTACTTATTTAACTAATCATGTGCTTTTTATCGTTTCAGGCAAAGCTTAAGGAAGTGTGTGGCCATCCCTGATCCTCGATCCTCGTGTCGGGCGGGCGGAGTGAGGATCCTAGGTCCCGCGCATCCCTCTCGGGAGAGCTTCAGCCGGCGTCATTGGGTGAGGTGAAAAATGTAGAGAGATGGAGTCGCCAGTCTATTTTACTCAAAACAGACAAAAGAAAGGGAGCCATCCCAAAGGACAGCATCCAAAGACGTACTGATGCATACGAAACCAAAATGATTGGAAAAGGGTCCGGAGGCTAAGTTACGAAATGGGGAGGTGTTAGGCACCCATGCCGCCCTTACGGTCTCTCATGGGTTTTTGCTATTTTCTTTTATTTTCCCCGTGATGAGTGTGCATGTGTATATATAGTGGAGATAGGAATCATCGACTTGTATCATGGAAGAGATAAAATGAGTCATCCGTAGGAATGTTCATAAAAATAATATTAGAAAATAGGATTTACGCAATTATCCTTACGTTGATCGTTACAATGGAACGATAACTTTTGTGGAATAATACGAGATAATTGAATTTAGAGAAAATAGAAAATGGAAAAAGAGTAAAAAAAATAGGAATAGGACTCGAGTCTCGAGTTTTGCCCCGAGACGCCTACGTAGCCTATAGAGGTCAATTCTGACCTAAGAGAGGTGACGATCGAGAACCGAGGTCAATTTTGACCTAAGAGAGGTGACGACTGAGGATCGAGGTCAATTCTGACCTAACTGATGTGACGATCCAAGACCGATATCAATTCTGACCTAAGAGAGGTGACGACTGAGGACCGAGGTTAATTTTGACCTAACTAATGTGACAATCCAAGAACGAGGTCAATTCTGACCTAAGAGAGGTGACGACTGAGGATCGAAGTCAATTTTAACCTAACTAATGTGACGATCCAAGACCGAGGTCAATTCTGACCTAAGAGAGGTGACGATCGAGGACTGAGGCCAATTCTGACCTAACTAATATGATGATCCAAGAATGAGGTCAATTTTTACCTAAGAGAGGTGATAACCGAGGACTGAGGTCAATTCTGACCTAACTAAGGTGACGATCTAAGACCCAGGTCAATTCTGACCTAAGAGAGGTGACGATCGAGGATCGAGGTCAATTATGAACTAACTAAGGTGACGATCCAAGAACGAGGTCAATTCTGACCTAAAAGAGGTGACGACCGAGGATCGAGGTCAATTCCGACCTAACTAATGTGACGATCCAAGACCGAGGTTAATTCTGACCTAAGAGAGGTGGCGACCGAGGACCGAGGTCAATTATGAACTAACTAATGTGACGATCCAAGATCGAGGTCAATTCTGACCTAAGAGGGGATAAAGATTGGATTTTGGGTTCCGTTGAGGAATAGTGAATGAGCCGGGGAAAATATAGAGTGTCCTTTGGAGACATTGTAAATGACTTTCTGGAGTTCTGCTAGGGAAAATTACCTTGTGATGTTGTTTTGAGCTCGGGAGCCGACGGCTGGGGAAATCCTTGTGTCTTTTGGAGACTTTGTGGAGGAAAGGTCAATTTGAGGTTGTAAACTCCACTGGGGAAGTGATTATGTGGTCTAGGTATTGGACGTATTGCTCGGGGAGGTTTGAGACCTCTGGGGTATAGGATATGATCCTTAGAGATTCCTCGGGGACATTACCGGGAGGGGATTTACTTGGCTCTTGATAGTTCCACTGGGGAGATAGGGGTTCCTCTTGAGGGAATGCGAAATTTTCTTGGCGAAAATGTTCTAAATCCTTTCGGGGATTTTTAGGAATTTTCTGAGGATTTTTCAGGATTTTCTGGTATTTTCTGGGAATTTTTGTACAAAATTTTAAGGGGGGTACCAGTCGGCATGGTGCAGAGGGTGCCATTTGGTAGTGGCAGGGACTTTTGGACTGCCTCGGTAAGGTAAAGAGGCAGTGCCGATCGGTGGGTGGGGGGCAAATGCCAATCGGCATGACCCTTGGCATCCTTTATAAAGGGGGAGAATTCCCTTCATTTTTCACAGCTTCTTGCTTTCTCTCTTCTGTGATTTTTCTCTGCAAATCGTTCTAGTATTTCGATCTCTAAGAAATGGCTGCCTTTGTGGGCACTGCAGTGCATAGGGAATGGTTGACTATCGATGGCTGGGCGAACATGGAGTGGAGGTCCAGGGCGCCTCTTGCTTTGGGGAGCGAGAACTCCTTTGATGCGTTTGAGCCTGTTACGGATGAGCGGACCTTGCTACAGGAGCCATCACGTCATCGCTCTTCGAGGGTGGTGAGCCCCGGTGGTTATGTAAGTAACCTGACTTTTGGCATTCTTCTATTTTTTCTTGGTAATTTTTCCTTCTTTATTGAATGTTTGATAAGTTTTTTTTTTGACAATCTGATATCTCTCTGAAGAACATGCGTGCCCGTGGGACGATGGGGCTTAAGGATGTCTGGGAGAATCTTCCACCTATGGTGCGTTGGGTGGTATCATTAGTGGGTTTTGAGAGGTTGACGTCTGTGCTAGATGAGACGCCTCGTTTGACAGAGGTCTTATACGCTTTGGGAGAGAGATGGTGGGATACTACCCACACCTTCCATTTCAGCTTTGGGGAGATGATTGTGACTCCCATTAACGTGCAGCAACTGCTGGGGCTGGATTGTGATGGAGAGCAGATATAGGTGGATCGCTCTCTGAGGGTGAGGCCGGAGGCGGTGCGGGTGGTGCTCGACGATGGAGGAAGGATAGTGTCTGGGGATTCTATTCGGTTGTCCTTGCTGAAGGATGTTTTGCTGAGTAGGGTGGTTGATGTGGAGGACGCACTGCAGGTGAGGCAGATGGCCCGATTATACATATTATTAGTGTTGGGAGGTTTCATTGTGGCGTCGAGCGGCGATGTCGTCCATTTGTGGTTCTTGTCGTATTTGAGGATGTTTTCGAACATCCCTCTCTATGATTGGGGGAGCCTGACTTTGGCGACCCTCTATTTTCTTTGGACGCATTCAGCCAGTGCTGCCGATAAACTTTTACTGGAGCCACATATCTCCTTGAGGTATTCTTTAATTTGCGCATTTTCTTTTCATGCATCCGCATTTTTCTTTATGCGTCTCTTTTTGGATTGTGACTTCTTGTCTTTGGAAAACGTGGTTCTATGAGGTGATTGGGTGCAATACCCAGCTGATCGCTCTGAAGGACGAGACTGTTGGGGACTTCTTCCGATTATATCGATGGCGGAAGGCCAATTGACAGTCGAAGGGATCTCTTTCTTTGGAGGCAGTGCGGTGGCCTGAACAGTGGTAGGGTAAGACTCTTTCCTCTTCAGTCTTGGTTTTTGCATGTTCAGATTCTGTATTGACTTATGTCTGCTGGGGATTTTTAGGTCACCTTTTACCCTTGGGGGACAACCATTCAGGATATGGGGGAGACCAGGGTGAAAGCGCAGATGAGGCATTTTCTGGCGCATGAGTTCGGCCATTCTTGGTATCTCTGGGAGAGGGTGGTTCGACAGATTACTGGGGAGGAGGTGGTGATGCCACCTGCATAGCCTCCTATGTCTATGAGGCGGGAGTAGCTACTGCCGGAGGATGAGAGGATCGCGATGATGATCGACGAGTCCTACCTATTGTACACTGATACGGCTGCGCCGTATGACTATATGGACTTTGTGACGAGACGGTTGATGGCACTTGGCATATATGATGCCTTGCCTTTCTCTCCGGCAGGTTCGAGTCGGGCGGTGGGGTCTTCCCATAGCAGCGGTGGTCTGTAGGCGTCTCCAGCAGCGGCGACTTCAGAGGTTCCCTTTATTTGATTGCATACCCCCTCGTACAATATTTGGCGAGCTGATGGAGGGATGGTCCCCATATTGCACCGTCCTCATGCGATGGATCAGGAGGAGCTGGGTTTAACAGAGGAGGTTCTTCATCCTGTAGTATACCTTATTCCTCTTTTTGGTTCCTTTTCTGTTTTGATCCTTTTTCCCTTGATACTGATTTTGCCTTTTGCTTGCAGCAAGTCCGGGTGTCGACCACTTGGCTGAGGGACATCAGAGATTGGATATCTTCGGCGAATGCCCATATTTGGGATGCTGTCCCGGTTCCTTCTTTCTTGGTGCCGTCTGCTTCATCCGGGGAGGACTCTAGCTCGGGTAGTGGTGGTGATTCGTCTCACCGTAGGGGAAAGAGAGTGCGTCACAGGGGTGGAAACTCTTAGAGAGAGAGAGAGGGAGAGAACGTGGGTTTGGGCTGAGTCCCGTTGTTTTTTTATTTTCTTTTTTGTTTCCTATAAAATTTTATGTAACACAGAAGAAATATATTCATGCAATGCAGTGGTTTTTTTTTTATTATCTTTTGTTAATGGTGAATGCATGCACATGCGCTTTTACTTTGTTACTGAGATCGTAAAGAGATATTTTTGGGATTTTGGAGGAAGGTTTTTAAAAATGAGAAATTATATAGGGGTGGAAGAGGATTTTTGAAATTCTCTTGAGAATATCAATTTATTTTTTACTGAGCTTCTGATTTTGACAAAAGAGGAAAAAGGAAAATTTCCAAAAATAGGGGGTTACCGATCGGTAAGGCCCTTGTCCTGCCTATCGGCAGTCAGGTCCAGTCCTATCAGTTCAAATCTTTGATTAGTGCCCTCTTCAGCTTCTTTTACTTTATGGGGTAGGATTTCTTTCGATTTCTGCAGGGGTCATGTCTTTTGTGAGGGTTTTCAAGTGCATAAAAAGGGGTAAGTGGTGGAGTGTTTTCATCACACCTTCACATTCTTACTTACTTGCCTACTATCTCTTAGTTTTGTAAGATGGCTCTCCCTAGTAGCATTAAGTTTTCCAACTACCTCAAAGCTTTGGAAGCAATGTTCTTTTATAATGTTGACTACGATGCTTTCAGTATGCATCGGGTTTCTTTGTGGCGCAACCGGCCCATTGAGTGGAACATGTTGATGACGGCGGAGTAATTTTGGTACCCCGAAGACCATGTATTTCGCTTTGGGTTGGATGAAGTTTGTCCTACCTATGAGGAATTTTCTGCCATGCCGGGGATAAATCCCAGTGTTGCTGGGGCTCTTCCTGAGTTTTCTCGTTCTCCCAGGGAGTTGTTGGCTAGGCTTCTTCGCATTTCGCCTTCGGTGGACAGACCATTGGTTTTTGGGGGAATGATCTCCCTTTCGGCGGTGTTACAGTCCATGCATTTGCAGGAGGCTAGCAATGCTGGATATACCAGAGCCGTTATTCTAGGCTTAGTATCAAAATTACTGCTGGTGACTTGGGAACGGCTGGTGGACCCACAACTTGTAGTAACTATTTCCTGGATGTCATATCATCGCAATCCTACGACAATGATACTGGTGGAGACTTTGAATGGCCTGTATGCTTAGCAAGAAAGTCGTTCTGACTTTCTGAGGGGTAGCCCCATGATGCTGTTCATGTAGTTGTCTGAGAGACTCCGCCTAGTGACTCCTCCAGAGTATCCTTTGTCGGCTGTACCCAACTTCTTTTCGTGCCACTTTATCAGTTTTGGCTTAGATATTAAGATCTGGGAGAACCAGTTTGTGGAGCAAGGGGATCTAAATATGTATTGGTCAGTGCCTTGGTGGGGATAGTTGCTGCCTATTCTGGAGTAGGGAGAATACCCGTATGTCCGACTGACTGGTCTCAGACAGACCTCTTTCTACTTCCCTTGGCGGCTTCTGCGTCAATTTGGCTGGGAACAGATCGTGCCACCTTAGACACTAGACTTATTTTCGGTAGAAGATTTGACTGAGCGTCTGCACATGCAGCTTGGCTCTATGTGGGAGAATCGACATCCGTTGACCCGTCCTTCTCAATCTGTTGGGAGAGTTTGGGATATCCTTGGGGATTATATGAAGTGGTTGTGGAGGAGAGTGGTCAGCAAGATGTTGGCAGTGGAGACTGGACAAAGGTGGCTTGTCTTATTTAATACCATGGAGGGAGGTGTTGTGTTTTTTTTCGAAGCTGGTTCGGGATTATCGGTCCATGGAGCGCCTGCGGCACACTGTTCAGGCAGGAAAAGCTTGGGGACCCCAGGATGCAGATGATGATGACGGAGCGGGCTCCTCTGGTAGCTGTGGATAGGACTCTTGGAGAGTTTATTTTCTAATGGGGAATAAATGTGGGGATTTTATTTTGGCTTTTTTAGGAAGGTAAGGGAGTTATCAGTTCCTTTTCTCATGTAATCTGTACTGAAATTTCTTATTAGTGAAATAAACAAGTTTTTGATCATCCAGTTGTACCTTTTGATGAGTTTTGTATTTTTGAATTATCTATACCGATCGCTAATCCATACATAATACTTTTGTTCAAGTATATGTTAGAATGAACTGTCGTTCTCGGAGATAAGAAAAGAATAGTTTTTTATGAAAAAAGAAAGGGCCGTGCTCACATAAAATGTGTGATCTGCCTATGTACCTCTGGGGTTTTGAAGATTTTTAAATTGTTTGAACATGGTTTTGCAGAGGATCAGGCCCACGTAGTTCTGGGTAGAGGGAAATTAAGATATATATATATATATATATATATATATATATATATATATATATATATATATATTTTTTAATAGAACATAAGGGAGATGAGAAGAGTCGTAGTGCACCGAGATTTTGAACTAGGGGTACAACTTCTTGAGACGGTCCAGGTTGACTGGATGAACCATCTCTTCCCCATCTAAGTGAGCATGGTGGCACCGCCGGACAAGATTTTCTTGACAATGTAGGGGCCGCTCCAATTGGGCTTGAATTTCCCTCTCGGGTCCCAGATGGGTTCTATTATCTCTTTAAGGGCTAGATCTCCTTCTCGGACAACACGGTCCTTGACTTTCTTATTGAATGATCGCGCTATTCGACGATGGTATCCTTGTATGTGGTATAGATATTTTAATCTCCTTTCGTCTAGGAGGGTCATCTCGTTAAGACGGCTTTGGCACTAGTCATCTTCACTGACCTTGTTTTCAAGCATGACGCGTAGTGAGGGTATTTCTAGCTCCACGGGTAGGACTGCTTCCATGTCGTAAATTAGAGAGTAAGAGGTAGCCCCAGTAGAGGTTTGAATTGAGGTTCGGTAGCCCCAGAGGGCGTATGGGATCCGGTCGGCCCAATCTCGATAGCTTTCGGTCATCTTGCTAATGATGGCCTTGAGGTTCTTGTTGGCGGCTTCGACTTCACCATTGCTTTGAGGTCGGTAGGGAGAAGATTTGTGTCTCTGGATCCCATATTAGTTGACCACCTCTATGACTTCTGCCTCGAAATGCAACCCGTTATCTGACACTAGATCGTACGAGACCCCATATCGGTAGATGATATTTTTCTTGATGAATTTGGCCACTTTCTTGGCGTTCAGCACTATATATGACTCAGTTTCGACCCAATTGGTGAAGTAATCAATGGTGACTAGGATGAATTCATGCCCATTGGAAGCCTTTGGTGTAACTTTCCTTATAATGTCAATACCCCAGGTGGAGAACGACCAGGGAGAAGTCATTTTGTATAATTCACGCGGAGGCAGATGCTGAAGGTTGGAGAATTGTTGGCATTTGAGGCATCTCCGGATTTAGGCGGTGCAATCCTGGGTCATGGTAGTCCAGTAGTAGCCCTGCCGGATGATCTTCTTGGCAAGCATATGACCGTTCATGTTGGGTCCGCATTCCCCGCTGTGGATCTTCTGCATTATCTTTTCAATCTCAGCCCATGCGATACAGTGCAGATGAGTTCCATCGAAGTTCCTTTTGAGTAGTGCTTTATGACAGATGATGTACTGGGGAGTCAGTCTTTGAATAATTGCTCGATCTTTCTTGTTGGAACCCTCGGGATACTTACCATACTTGGGGTGGCGCCATATATCATAGTAACAATAATTGTCTAGCTCGGGATATTCTGTGGTGACGAGCTCACTGTGGTAAAAGTGGGTTGGTTTGTCTTGCTTTTGAATCTAAAAGGGGGTCATTGTTATTCCTTCGGGCATGTTGACCATTGAGGCTAAGGTAGCAAGGGCATCGGCTAGGTTATTTTTTTCTCGAGGTAGGTAATGGAAGGTGATGTCTTGGAATTGGGCGTCTAATTCTTCCAAGTGGGTATGAAAGGGTTGGAACTTTTCGTCCTTAATTCTCCATTTTCTGAGCACTTGATCGATGATGAGGGCAGAATCCCCATAGATGTCTAGGCATTGAATACCTTTCTCGAGAGCAACTTTGAGGCCTACCGTGTGTGCCTCATATTCAGTCATGTTGTTGGTACAAGGGAAATACAACTTGATGGCGATGGGAGTATGGGAGTCATCTGGGGAAATCGGAAGTATCTTAATACCATATCCCTTTTTATTGGAAGCACCGCCAAAGAACATTTGCCATCAGAGGTTACCCTAGTCAGTGCAAAGGACGTTTTCATTTGGGAATTCAGAGATCCAAACATCGACCTCATCCAAACTCACTTTTATAGATTTATGTGTGACGTACACGATATCAAACTCGGTTAGGAGCATCAACCATCGGTCCATTCGATTGGATAAAGTGAGTTTCTTAAGAAGGTATTTGACGGGGTCCATTCGGGATACAAGTTTGATGGGGAAGGCGAGCATGTAGTGCCGCAAATTTTGGGTGACCTAGACAAGCTCGACACATGCCTTTTCTAAAGAGGTGTAGTTGACTTCGTATCCAGCCAATTTGAGATTGGCGTAATAGATGGATCTTTCTTTGCAGGAATCTTCAAGGTATTGGGCTAACAAAGCCCCAGTTGTAGTGTAGGTTATGGTTAGGTATAGGAGCAAGGGGAGACCATGATGTGGTGGCATGAGTATCGGAGGTTGGGTTAGATATTGTTTGATTCGGTCAAAAGCTTATTGGCAGGACTCATTCTAAACCTTGGTTGAATCCTTTCGAAGGAGTTTAAAGATAGGTTCGCAGATGGAGGTTAACTGGATGATGAACCGACTGATGTATTATAATTTCCCAAGGAAACCTCGAACTTCTTTCTCTATTCGGGGATGTGGCATCTCAAGTATGGATTTTAGCTTGGAAGGATCTACTTCTATTCCTTTCTCACTGACCATGAATCCCAAGAGTTTCCCTTTTGTAATGTCGAAGACACATTTCTGCGGATTGAGCCTCATCTGATACTGTTGCAATCATTCAAAGAACTTTCGGAGAGAGGGGACATGACCTTCTCTAGTCTTGGATTTGATAATCATATCATTCATATAGACCTCGAATTCTTTGTGAATCATATCGTGCAGGATGATCGTGGAAGCCCTATGGTAGGTACCCCCAGCATTCTTCAGACCGAATGTCATAAGAGTGTAGCAAAAGATTCCCCATGGGGTGATGAATGCGGTCTTTTCTTGGTGGTATGGGTGCATTTTGATTTGGTTGTATTCGACAAACCCGTCGATGAATGACTTGAGAGCATGACTGGCTGTGTTGCCCACGATCATGTCGATATTAGGTAACGGATAATCATCCTTTGGAGAGGCTTTGTTCAAGTCCCGGTAGTCTACACACATCCAAACCTTCCCTCCTGATTTCAGCACAGGCACTATGTTGGCTAGCCACATGGGATATTCGATCACACGAATGAAGCCTACGTTCAACTACTTGACCACCTCTTCTTTAATTTTGAGCGACTATTCGGTGCAAAGCTTTCTCAACTTTTATTTAACCGGCTTGTAATCTAGGAGAGTGGGAATCTCATGCTGAGCTATTTCAGGATCAATGTCGGGCATATCGTCATAGGACCATACGAAGACATCTACGAATTCCTTTAACAATTCTTAGAGTTGTGCACTCTCATGCTCGTCAAGGGTAGTCCCTATCCTCATCTCACACAGTTGGCTACTAGAACCGAGGTTAATAACAGCAGCTTTTCTTTATTAACTTGAACGCTGTTATGTTGTTTATTATTAACCTTATTTAGATCAGCTAAGAATTGTTCATTTGCAAAATCATCATCATCAAAAGTTTGATTAGAATCTAAACAGTTAATGTAAGGCACAACAAGATACTCAAAATCTTCGTTTATTTCATTGATAGGAAAAATAACATTGAGAACCTCATCAAAGGAGGTCTCGATTACATTTGAGCAAGGATAGACAATAGAAGAAGAAATGGGGTAAACATTGGGAGTAGGGGGGATTTCAATAGGTAGAATTGGCATAGCATGCCAGTTGAGGAGAGGTGTATTAGCAGCTTTAATCAGTTGGGACGGATCCGGTGATGTAGTGCCTGAGTGAACCATGCAGAGTGTTAGCCCTAGTTTTTGTAAGTTGAAGGAATCTTCAGAGTCACTTTCCTCAGTCTCTTCGGTATCTTTAATGAGAGGTTGTACATGGTGTTAGGAACTCTCGACCCATGGGTAGCTGTCTTGGAAAAAGATCTCCATTCGAGGCTTCATCTTCTTGTCTGTATGGTCATACCATGGTTATGGAAAGCCGTAAAAGGGCAAGTCTTCGCCCTCTTTGATGAATCGTCCATTTAAGGAGTCACCTAGGATAGTCTGGATGTAGTCTAGTCCTCTCTTTGGTCAAGATTGGCGGATCATTTTGAGCTCTTGTTCTGATGGTTGATACCCCAAACCACAAGGAGGGAAAGCTTTCTTTAGTTCAATTGGATCGAGTATACCTTGTTGTCTTTGTCCTAGCCCCAGTCCGAGAATGAAGTGCATGTTTCTAAACATCTGAATCACATTGACGTTTCCATGAGGGTTGTATTCTGGATAAACCCTTTCTTTGAAGTCATCCCCTGCCGGGAGTAGAGGTGGTTCAACTCAGAATCCTGATAGAAGCATATCATTTGACCCGTGCTGTATCTCAAGAATTGGGCTGCTGGTACTTGCACCCTCGGTATTATCATTGTTGCCCAAAATCGTGATGACTCATCCGTCAGCGAAGAATTTTAATTTCTGATGGAGTGAGGAAGACACACCCTTGATACTATGAAGCCAAGGTCGTCCTAGCAACAGATTGGAACAAGCTGGGATGTCAATAACTTGGAATTTGACGACAGTGTTTATAAGGCCGTCCCCTATTACAAGCTTTATGGATCCCATCACCTCCCGAAGGGTATTATCATAGGCATGCACAACAGCGGAGGTTGGAGCTAGGTCACTTTCTTTCAATCCTAGACATTTTAAGGTTCTCAGTGGGCAGACATTCAAGGCAGATCCATTATTGATAAGAGAGAGTGGTACAACCTTCTCCATAGCTTCGACGGAGATGTTGAGTGCATGCTTGTGGTTTGGCCCAATCTTAGGGATTTCTTCTTCGGAAAAGGATAGCATTCAGGTAGAGGTCAAGGATCCGACCAAATTTACCGCTTCTTCTGGTGTGGTAGCAAGAGAAACTATGGGTCCAATGAGAAACTTGATCAAAGCGTTTCTGTGCTGTTGATAAGACATGAAAAGCCTCTATAGAGTGATGTTAGCTTGAATTTTCTTCAGTTGATCGAGGATCTTGCTTTCCTCGAGGGTCATTTCTGGCATAGGAAGGTTTTCAACGCCCTTCCCCTTGTCATTGGCTGGTAGTGAGTTTGGGATCTGGTAATGTCTCCCTGATCTGGTCATGTGATTTACTAAAGAAGGGAAGAACATGAATCCCGTTTCCTCATCAATCTCGGGTTGTTCTGTTACCTTGTTTATTTCTCCGAGAAGTTCTTCAAATTATATCATCCCACACATATCGACTACCGAGCCAATTTTCTCGAAAGCTTGTTCTTCATTCGAATCTCTGAATTATTCCCCCTATCCGTTGGAAACAATCCTATCTTTCCATGTAAAGTCTATGCATTCCACAACTTCAATGGCTTCTTCATACAGGTCTCCCCATTCTATGGGGATGTGTAAGGGTGAAGGTACCAGGCGCCCTTGTAGCTTCAGAGTATCAAGTAACTCATTCATACTGCAAATATCATTGGTTTTCCTGATTAATTCTGCCATAAGATGGATGACATCATCTAGGCTGACTTCATCGGTCTGTACTATCGAACGGTCTAATTCTCGGGCCTATTTTCTTGCTTCCAAGGACAGCGTGCTGAACCTCTGGCAATCAATGATCATCTGTGAGGGCAATTTCATCCCGAACTCTAGGAGTTGGTTTATGACTTCTGATAATTCCATGCCTCCATTTTTAGAACGGGTACGGATAACGATGCATGCTCTAGTAAGGAGTGACAGTGCCAGATCACCGAGGCTAACAGGGTGTAGGAGGAAATATGGGCAAATTTGGAGAGGTTTAGGAGAGTATATGGGTGTGATTTGGGTTGAGGGATCAAATTCTGGCTTCTCTTCTAAGAAGATGGCATTGGCATGATTTGGGAGTGGGTCGTGAGTAGTGTTTGGCTTAGGATTAGATGGTGGGGCAATGGTACCCCGATTATTTAGACCTTGGATTACGTTTTGGAGGTGAAATAATTAGTCGGTGGTATGGCCAGCTGTTTGGTGAAAGGCGCAATGAACATCTGCCTTGAAGTTTCTTGGGAGTGGATTTGGAAAATGATGAGGATCCAAGGGTTTGATAAGGTTTCGGCTCAATAAGGCTTGATAAACTTTGGAGAGGGGAGCATGGAGCTCGGTGTATTCCTTTCGGACTGGGATAGGGCAGATTTCTGGTGCCCATGAGGTGGTTGGTTGAGAGTGTTATTGATGGTTGAGACTGCAACACTGGCAGGCTTATCATATTTCCTGGGGGTGAACTGTCCGAACACCTTCTTTGGTTCAACATCTGTTTTAGCAAGACCCACCTCGATTTCTACTCCTGCTTCTCTGAGATCCCGAGAGTGGGGATAGTATTCTCCTCCCATGGTTTCTCGGACATGGGGTAAGAAGTTCTTCTTCACTATGCTGACTTGTTCTTCCTCGGAAGGCCAATTGGCTATGGTAGATTCTTTTTCTCTCCATTGAACTATGAAATTATTGACTGATTGCCCAGAGTTCTATTTGAGCAGCTCTAAATCACGACGAGTGACCTCAAGCACTTCGTTGTATTTGTACTGCGACATGAATTCTCGGGCTACATCCTCCCAACTACAAATTATAGACTCTTCGAGAGATAAAAACCATCTGAGGGCGCTATCCTTCAAAGTTTGCTGAAATAATTGGGCAATCACTTCTTTGGAAGCCCCTAGTAGAGTCATGGAATGGTGATAAGTACGGAGATGAATAATCGGGGGTCCCGTTTCTCCGAATTTCTTAATATTTGGAATCTTAAACTTCTTGGGTAACTTCGCTTTAGGATAAGGAGACATGTGGTGTAGTCCATGTAATTCCCCGAGATTCTGACTTGGTCAAACTTCTTAGTGAGCATCTTGAGGTCTTCTTTGAATTTGTTCAACTCTTCTTCTTTCGGATCAATGATCATAGGAAAGTTGGCCCCATACTGGGCAAGGTTCGGCATCGAAAGCTGGGCGGGCGACGACCCATTAGCAGGAGGGGCACGTGGAGCGTGCTGATATTCTTCGGGAACCCAGATAGGCTCAGGTGGATCCATAGCACGAGGGAATAGGGCCTCGGGCTCTTGAGGAAAGAGAACTTGGACGGGACCCGAGCCTGGAAAAATTGTATAATTATGTTCTCACTTGTATTAAATTCTCCTAAATACAAAAATGAAATACCGGACGGGACCCGAGCCTTGAAAAATTGGGTTTGTAATATATGCAAAGCTATGGCTGGACTTGTGACCAGGCACACGGAGAGGGTCCCGTTTTAAAAATGCGCAAAAAATTCGGGCGGTAGGCTGACCCAGAATTTTGACAGAGTTTTGGATAGAAATCGAAAATCTAACATGTGAGTCCTAGGCTTGACACCTATATGCGGGTATGCAGTTTGGTTGGGTGAATCGGAAAGGGTTCCCCCGTTTGGCGTGACTTCCACGATATACATCTTGCTCTTGCGAGCAATCGGTACGTGTGGACAAACCATTTGATATACCTGAGTGTACGTGAATTGCCTCACTATGTACCTCGTGGGGATGGTACATGTGAGAGTAAATTCAATATACTCGGCTTACGTAAACGAGTTCCTTGCAATATACCTACCGTCATGACTTCGGTCAAGCGGTACGATGCGGGGGAACCGTTCGATATATGTTGAAGGTACTTGGCCAATGTAAGGTGAGAATCATATCGCTTAGGCTAACTGCGCCCTTCCGGACCAGCGCCCATCACGAAGTGACCCTTCAGTTACTGGACAAAATTTGGTCAATAACAATGCTCTTTGGTGATGTTGTGTGAATCATGCATGATTCTCTTATTAGTATCTTATGAGAATGTCTTTTTTGATCATTCCAAACAGGGAGCAAAGTACAAGTACAAATGGTATACCAAGTATGGGTGATGCGTGCAACATAAGGATATATGTGATACTAGGTGCACGTGGTGTGAAGTGTACATGGAGAATTTTCTACAACTGTGTGAATAGGAGCATAAGTATGGGGGACACATGGAAAAGGGGAACATGCAAATAGAGGGATATATAAGAAAATAAAACACCCATGTAAATAGAGTCTAGCCCTCAAAATAAACATAAGATCCCCAACGGAGTCGCCACTGTGGCCATCCTCGATCCTCGATCCTCGTGTCGGGTGGGTGGAGTGAGGATCCTAGGTCCCGCGCGTCCCTCTTGGGAGCACTTCGATCGACGTCATTGGGTGAGGTAAAAAATGTAGAGAGATGGAGTCGCCAGTCTATTTTACTCAAAATAGACAAAAGAAAGGGAGCCATCCCGAAGGACAACATCCAAAGACATACTGATGCATACGAAACCAAAATGATTCGAAAATGGTCTGGAGGCTAAGTTACGAAATGGGAAGGTGTTAGGCATCCATTCCTCCCTCACGATCTCTCATGGGTTTTTGCTATTTTCCTTTATTTTCCCCTTGATGTGTGTGCATGTGTATATATAGTGGAGATATGAATCATCGACTTGTATCATGGAAGAGATAAAGCGAGTCATCCATATGAATGTTCATAAAAATAATATTAGAAAATAGGATTTACGCGATTATCCTTACATTGATCGTTACAATGGAACGATAACGTTTGTGGAATAATACGCTACTAAGAACAAATATATGTAATCTAAGAGAATTGAATTTAGAGAAAATAGAAAATGAAAAAAGCGTAAAAAATAGGAATGGGACTCGAGTCTCGAGTTTTGCTCCGAGACGCCTACGTAGCCTATAGAGGCATCAAAGTACACGTAGTTCGCATGAAAAACGAGGGGTGGGGTTTATCCCATAAATCCAATCGGGGGATTCTCTTATTTGTGTGTGTGTGTGTATAAAAATGTGTTTTAGTTGTGAGAAAAGTGTAAGAAAAGTGTGAGCATTCCCATTTGGAATTTATGAGCAAACCCTCTTTTTCTTGTTTTTTTGGTTTTTTTATTTATATGAAAAAAAGGGATGAGAAATAATACTAAATAAAAAGTATATTAAGATATGTGAGATGAGAGAATAAAAGTGCTAAGTAATGAAACAAGTTAATGCGAATTTATGATAATTTAAGGAGAAAATTAAGAAAATTGGACCTTCTTGAAGATCTTGAGCTTGATCTTGAGTGTTGGAGAGAAGCCCTTGCACTTGGATGATGATGGACGGTAGTGAATTCACCAAGTTTGATGAAAAGGATGATGAAAAGTGAAGGTTGGAAAGGGATTTGGATGTGGAAATCACACTGACTTCGAAAGAGGTTTTCTGAATTTTCTGAGAGTGATGTCTATCTGATATGGGATCTTTTTTGCAATGAGGACAAGGCCTCCTTTTTATAGTCCCAGGGCATTGCCGATCGGCATAGCCCTGGTCTTGCCAATCGGCAGGTGTGTTTAGGCACACTACCGATAGGCAGGGTCTGGGACCTGCCGTTTGGCAGTGTCTTTCTAGCCTTTTCAGAAAATCGATCACAGAGTGCAAACCGTAGATCCGAATTGTGCACGGGGTGGACCGTTGGAAAGTTATTTTAGATACCTTTGAAAATCCTTTGGATCGCTCCCGAGTTTGGGAGTTAACTTTGGGTCAAATGTGGCTCGGAAGCTCTCGTCGGTCCATTAGATGGAGAATCGTCGGACGCAAACGGATCGTTCGTCCGCATGGTAAGTCAGAATTGTGCATGGGGTGGACCGTTGGAAAGTTTAGGATATTTACTTTGACATTCTAAAGAGTTTGATCCGGTTCGAGGAGTTGACTTTGGTAAACTGAGCCCTGGAAGCATTCGGTGATCTCTTAGAGTAAAATGGATCGTTCATACGTACCGTAAGTCAGAATCGCGCACGGGATGGACAGTTAGAAAGGGGATTCAGTGACCTTCGAAGATTCATTCAATCTCGATCGAGCTGCAGAGTTAACTTAGGTCAAACGGAGCTCGGGAGCGTCCGGTGGTCTCCTGATCGGGTTTCGAGGGAAAACGAGTCGTTCATCTGCATGGTAAGTTAGAATCGCGCACGGGACAGACCGTTAGAAAGGGGTTTCAGTGACCTTTGAAGATTCATTCAGTCTTGGTCGAGCTAAAGACTTTAACTTTTGGTCAAATGGAGCCTGGGCGTGTCCGATGGCTTTTAGGTCGGTACTCGGGGTATGACCTAGATTTTTAGTGATGAAGGGAGGTGCTAAGGACCTGAGGAGAGTTTAAGGGGTAACATAATGGGGTGTCTACAAAGTGCATGGGTCACACTCTGATGCCGACAAGGCATCTTTGTCCAGGACGCACTCATCCAAGTGCTTGGCGTTGATCGCAAGGGGAGGATAAAGGGATGAGCTCGCGGGTGGCCAAATCTAGGATCGTCGAATTGGTGACAAGAAACACCGAGTTGGCTCAAATGGTGGACTCGTATGACGCAAAGCTGTCCCATTTGGAGGCGATGGTCCAAGATATGTTCTCATTTGTGAAGCGTTCGTTGGGCAGAAAACGTAAGGGGAAAGGGAAGGAGGAGGAGGTGGATGAGGATGAGGACGTGGACCTCGTTGCCTCATCACCTACACGTGCAAACTCTGATGATCCAGTCCCCTATTTGGCTCCCTTTGACCGACCGATGATGACACTTGATTGGCCGAGCGTGTTTATACAAGACATATTTGATGGCCAGCGGATAGGGAGGGGTTGAGGGACCCAAATACCGTCCAGGGTATGCTAGTTTATGGACGTGCACTTCAAGACATCGAGGCCAAGTTGATCGTCACGCATGTGATACCTGAGAAGGAGAACTCCCCATTGTGTTTGCGCGAACAATGCGGCACGATGCATATTATGTGGCCTATCCACCTCCTCAAATCTACCCCAGACATGTAGTGACATTATTTGAATTGAATTATTTTAAGTTGTTACAATTGAATTATCTTTGAATTATATTGCGAAACATATTGTTTTGAATGTAGATTTGCATTATCTCTATTTTATTTGGATATATGGTGTTTGAACAGGTACAATGTTGCTATAACAGGTACAAATATACTGCTGGGCAGTGGCAGTGGCCATACTGCCCAACAGATTTTTTTTTAATTCTGCCCAGAATTATCACGATCAATGACCGTGATAACTTGTTTTAAAATGGCACGGGTTTGTCACGGTCTTTGAATGTGATAAATATTATCAAGGTCAAAGACTGTGACATGATCGTGACAAGTCTAATGAACTTGTCACTGTCATTGACCGTGACAAGTTCGTGACAACAAAAGTTATCACCCCCAGACTTGTCACAGTCATTGACTTTGACAAGTTGGACTTGTCACGATCAATGATCGTGATAAGTTGGCAAATTTGGTGTAGTGCCGGCCATAACCCGATCGCGACAACAACCTGAGACAAACGAACCACCTACCCCATACCTGTTCGACAACCTCTTCGAACCCGAACCACCTGATTCCCAACTCCATAGCCATGAACCAAATTCATTCTTAGACCCAAACCCACAAAGAAAAAAAAAATAGGAAGCAAGAACCCACCTCCTGCCACCTATTAAAACCAACAAAATAGGAGTCTTCCATATCTACCACATTTTTTCTTGGTAAAAAAGAATCCCTCAAATCTCTCATCAACAAAGAACATTCGTGGGGCTTAAAGAACAGGATTCTCGCAGACGAGAGACACTGAGAAAATAGAGAGACCCTGTATATTATGTACATAGTAGGTACACAAAAAAATAATTTAGCATTAGAATAATTTTTAGGTTTGGGTTTAGTTTTTATTTTTATTTTTAATCAAGAGCTGGATTTTTGAAGACGTTGGGATACACGTTCAGGAACGCGATATAAGAAATCAATTCGAAGGAGACTTTGTGTATTGTATTTCTTGATCTTCTTTTTAATTTATTGTTCCATGTCTGTGATTGTGCTTAATTGTTTAAATATGTTTGGCTAATCACCTTATTCAAGGGGTGTGATGCACTGCGTAGGATATTAATTTAATTAATTGATTTCATTAATTTTATATTTTTAGGTAAATTAATTTGTAATTGTCACCAATTAATTTATGTAACGAGAGTTATTGAATTAATTGTACAAATTAATGTTTGAATTTAGGAATCAAACTAGAGATAGGTTTTTCCGATATTTGAATATTGATTCCGTGATGAAAATTGAGAATTCATACTGTTTCTATTAAATTGATCCTAGCGGGTAATTTTGTTGAAAGTAGTATAGTTCTTAATTTTTCATCGTGTGACATTTTTAAATTAGTTTTTCTGAAAAATATATTATTAAATTTATAATTGTAACGAGAGTTAGATTATCGATTTAATATTATCTCGAAATATTTCAAATTAATAAATTGAGAAGTTAAAATAATTGATAAAGCAGTGTAATGCCATCTCTTGACATTCTCACATTTTTCACACTCGATTGCACAATATTTTTCCTTATTTAGTCATTTCGTAATTTTTAGCATTTATTAGTTAATTCTCCCTTGAAATTGTTTTAAAAAAAAAAAAAAAAAATGTAACTGCAAGTGTTCACGTCAATTGTTTCACGTGGAAGTTGGATTGATATCTGTACTTATCTCAATACGAGTTGTTTTAAACAAGTTCTGTAGGTACTCAAGAGAATTTTGAGATTGGCATTTGAAGACATCGATATACCCAAAAAGCCTTTTATCAAGTTTGCATGGAGGATATTTAATTTCAATATTCAACATCGAAGCGTAGCAATTGAGAGATTAATGTTCCACTTACCAGATGAACAAAATATAACATTTAAGGACTTTGAAAGGTTGGACAATGTCATCAACATAATCGATGTCGAGAAAAAAATGTTCACTGAATGGATGAGGATGAATTCTGAACATCCAGATGCACGTGAACTGACATATGTCGAGTTCCCAACAAAATGGGTTTGGCAATCAAAGTACAAATAGTGGAAAAGAAAAGAAGAGAAGATTGCATTAGTTGTATTATCTACGCCCATCCAGCCCCGGGAGAGAGATTTTACTTATGAATGTTACTTAATATTATACGAGGGCCCCACAATTATGAGGAAATTAGAATAGTAAATGGTGTAACTTACTCGACTTTCAAGTCAACATGTTATGCAATGGGGCTACTAGATTGAGACCAAGAATGGCACGATTCACTGTCCCATGCTTCTGCTTGGTCATCTGGTAATCAACTCCGTGAATTATTTGTTACGATACTCATTTTTTGTGAGGTTACTGACCCCTTAGCTCTTTGGGAACAAAATTGGCATATTCTTTCTGAAGATGTTCTGTATATGCATAGGAATAACCTTAAATTTCCTTAGTTTCTCTTAACTGATTCTCATCTACAAAGTTATGCACTTTACAAAATTTAAACAAATTATTCATCGTAACAACAGAAGTTTGAGAGATTTTCCACCCCTACCACTTCCTGATAAATCTTTATTAAAGGATATGGGAAATAAATTGATTTGTAAAGAGACATCGTACGACTGAGATGTCTTTTGAACACCAAAGACTACGTGTAAGATTAAACGAAGATCAATTGTTGGTTTATAACAATGTGATCGATTCAGTTGATGAGCAGAAGGGGGGACTGTATATCGTTTACGGCACAGGGGGAGACAACAAAAACATATTTATACAAACCTATCATTGCACGATTAAAATCTGAAGCTAAGATTGTTTTGGCCCTAGCAGCCTCTGGAATCATGGCATTATTTCAACCTAGTGGGAGAATATCCCATTCACAATTTGCAATTCCGATTGACATATGTGAACCGTCGACATGTGACATATGACAAGGAACCAACCTTTCTAAACTTATCCAAAAATGCTCACTAATTATTTGGGATGAAGATCCTATGGATTATCGTCATACGCTTAAAGCAGTTGATAGAACATTACGAGATATCCTTCGTTTCGACGACCCAACATTGAACGATAAACTTTTTGGCGGAAAAATTGTTCTTCTCGAGGGAGACTTCAAACAAACATTACCAGTTATCCAAAGAGGAACAAGACATGATATTGTTCGAGCTTCACTAAACATGTCACCAATTTGGAAGGACTATAAAGTCTTCATACTAAAAAAAAATATGTGAATGCAAGACACATCCGAATTTTCAAATTGGGTTCTTGGGATTGGAGAAGGTATGATATCGATAACTTCTTTCAATGACGAATTTGATAAGACATGCATTGAAATTCCCAATGATATTCTACTTGAACATACCGAGAATCCAGTCACAGAAATTATCGAAAGTACATTCCCTGATTTGGTTGAGAACATTAAGAATGAATATTACTTGAGACCATCAGCAATTCTAACACCAACCAACGATGTGGCCGATGATATAAACCAATTTGTTCTTAATAAAATTCATCAAGAGGAGCGTACTTACCTAAGTTCTGACTCCATTTGTAAAGCATCAATAAGAACAACCGACAAAGAGATGCAGCTCCCTATGGAGTTCCTGAACAACTTGAATTTCAATGGCTTGCCTAGCTATAAACTTCATCTAAAAGTTGGGGTACCTGTGATCTTACTGCGTAATATTAATCAGAGTGTCGGACTCTGTAATGGAACACGTTTAATCATTACTCAACTGAGTGATTGGATCATTGATACTAGTGTTCTTACTGGATCACAAATTGGCACAAAAGTTTTCATTCCAAGAATTTTCATGACATCAATAGATAAGAAATGGCCATTCATACTAAAACTAAGATAATTCCCATTGCGCTTATGTTTTGCTAAGACTATAAACAAGAGTCAATGACAACTCTAAGTAGCTGTGTCAGGAGTGAAATCAAGATCAGGGCTGAAAATTCTAATAAGAAATGATGATGCAATACCTTAAAACTACACTAAGAATACAACGTTCAACGAGATTTTCCAAGATTTAGACTCTGGTAACTAAAAATTACTATTCTTACCCCCATTAAATTTCAAATAATGTTCTCATAGCATTATTAAGGAATTAACTAATACCACATTGCTTATACATTTGACGTATATTTCTCATCTTCATGTATATCTAATATGAATTACTCTCAGACTTCAGTATCAGAGTTAACTGTTGATCTAAGAAATTATTCAATCGTTGTTCGAGTAACTACAAAATGGTATGTATTCAATTTTAAGAAGAACAACGAGTTGATGTCTGTCAATTGCATTCTTCTTTATCAAAAGGTATGTATTTATACTTGATGTGTGTAGTTATATAAACCTATAATAATATGCATACCTATACTTTATGCATATACTAATATAACTACTCTTCTTTACTCAATAACAGTACGGATAAACACGTGTTAGACACGTATATGTGACTACTTTTCAAGTATTAGTCTAAATAACTAAAAAATTGCAAAAAGATGACCCTAATTTATTTACTCTGTCTAATTGCATACCAAGAAATATTCTTTCCATGATATACATTTGGGACATCAGGTTGCAAAAGTTCAGACAAGTATATAAGCTTTATACGTTCAATCATACAATTTGATATATAATGATTTTTGCACAGTATATACAATCTGATTTTACTAAATCAATTATGATATAATGTCCTTCGCAATTTTTGAATTTTTTTTTATTTATGGATTTTCGATAATCAGGCTAGAAATCAATTTAGGAATTTCAATTTTAATCCATTTTTAAAAAATATGAGGATGAGAACATTCCAAAAACCAAAAAAAAAAATGTCGAAATACGATTTTTCAACAATGGACGAAAAACACTAACCTTTTCTTTAAAAAAATATTATGTCATCTCAACATCTCAAATGATTTAGATCTCATTAACGTCAACAACAACGATATTTAAGTAAAATCGATACTTTACCACAAATGAGTTATATCTTTAGTTTTTAAAGATCAAAACCCCCAATCATAACCCAAACCTCAATAACAAGATGAATAACTCAAGAATAGTAAACCTACACAATATCAACCCAAACATCATATCAAGAATTATGGATAGTAAAACGCAGATTAGATTAGAGTTATATTTTGGAGGGATGAATGATAAAAGGGCGTATGTTAAATTCGCATAATTGGAACAAATTTCATGAAGCTCTAACAAAGGAATTATCTCATATTAAAAAAAGGAACCAAGCTGGTAAAAGAGGAAGGAAGACGAGGATGGACCTTGAATGGACTAAGACCCTTGCCAAACACAACACTTTGCCCTTCTCCACCTTTGCTCCCCGCTCCTCTATTCGTGGCCTCCAACAAATCCCATTACTTTTTTTTTAAACTCATAACGATAAGGATTTGGTTGAATTTGAGTTAACTGAACTTGGGTAAACAGATCGATAGTTGTTAAAGGTTTCGAAAACATCTATAAAACGTAGTTTTTTGGCATCATTTACCAAGTACTGCTTTAAAAACATCGACCTGCATTTACTTTAGTATTGTGTTTCTCTTATCTTCTAATTCTTAGTCCCTTCTTCTATCTTTGACAAAATTCGTTCAATTCATACGAAATTAATCACACTTTAATGTACTTATACCCGCTTTATCCCCTTAATTCATGTCTTTAGAAGCATGGATACCTTCGTATAGGGTGGTATACGTTTTATAATAAAAGTGATTTTACAATAACTGTCATAGTGTCATTCTCTATAGCTTTTGTCAAGTAGTTGATATGATAATTGATTAATTTTAGATCATGGTTACAATAACAGTCATTTTCGATAATCACGTCTTCATAAGCCAGGATACCTTCATATAGCTTTTGTCTCACACCTAAGAGACATAGGACTATCATAGTCTCATTCTACACCTCTCTTCTCCTCGCTCCTCTCTTCGTGGCCTCCAACGTGTATTAAGGGTATAGGAAACATGCAGTGATCCTTTTTTGTGGTAACACTGACAAAAAGGAAATATAAGCTTTTAATTTTATTGCTATACAACATTTTCAATAAATATTTTAGGATTACAATATTACCATAATAAAAATACAAAAAGTAACATGTAGCAAAATATTACCTCAACAAGAACTCTTGATTTCTTTTTAGACTTGGTACCATTATCAAGCCTTTTTCAGTTCGCCATTTTTAGAACACGCATTGGGACATTATCACATTCAACCATACTATAAAATTATACTATTCATGATTCGTGATTAACAGATCAATTGATCAGAATGGTGTTTTCAGTCTAAAATAAACGTAAATCATAGTCAATACTATTTGATTCAATTTTATTATATCAAAAGTTACAGGTTATGGAATAATATACGAAATCTAAAGTACATATTATCGTATCCGGTGGTGAACAATGCAGTTTGGAGTTGAAGATGAATTTGTCATTCGAGGTAGGCCTTTTACCACCAACATGATCGAGTCAAATGCATAGTTTATCGAACGGGTTAAACGAGGAGAGGTCATAGATTTCAAACAAACTTAAACATCAATTTAAATTATATTGTCCTGTTAAAATTTTTCCAATCTGAACATCAATATGTCCATAAATATTTTTTTGAATGGCCTAAAATGGCCCCTATGTACACATAAAAGGATTGTCGTTTCAGTCTCAAAATCAAGGAATCAATTATGGATTAAAAGAGGTAACTTTGGCACTATAACATCCTTAACTAATTCGTTAAATTACGAAATTTATTTCTTAAATGATGTATGTATCCTTTGACTTTGGACAACATTAACTAATTCCTTGCAGTACTAAATTGATTTGTACATGATCTGGACAATGAATTTATGCATTTGTCAAATTTGAGGGTCTAGATGTTATTGAAACACCAGAAATAGGATCATATGACCTTAGTGAGAAAATCTAAAACCTTAAACTGGTAGATTATCTCACAGTAAAATGAAGGTTCCCATCATCCACCACCTCATTGTTAACCATTCTTATCGTAAAAATTTTTGGGCTGGGAAAATATGCCAATATTTTGAGATTCGAAATGTGGTTTTTATGACTTTTATACTTTTAACAAATACTATTTTAGGTTTTAAAACAATTCATATTGCATTTCATATAACAACATATCTTTATATTATATTAATTTTTTGGCCTAATATGATTATATCATATCTCTGACAGGATAATCATTTTCACGGGATTATTTGGAAAGATGAAGTTCAGGAATTTACATCCTTAATTGAAGAAGCAAAAATTTATAAAATCTCCAATTTCAGGTTGCTGCTAACAATAGATGATACAAATGTGTTACACATGCATGTGTAATACATTTCAAAATAGACACAACTGTAGAAGAAGTGACAAACAACATCCCAAAAATTTCATTACATAAATTTGAATTCGCTGAATACAGTACACTCAAATACAGAATCCTGAACATGGAAAAGCTCACAGGTAAAATTTAAACCAAAATCTTATCTTTTATAAACTTATTCATCATTTTCATACCGTAAATCATACATAATACATATAATATATTAATCATATGTATGTGTCACTCTTATCGGAAACAATGTCGAAGAATTAAACATCCACATCTCTGACCCTAGGTATTAAAACATTTATTTAAATTATCAGTTATCTTTTATATTCATATACATATAAATCTTACACAAAATTTCTTTATTGCAAAATATACACACTACAACAACAACAAATTGAAAATCACTTTGTGGGGAAAGTCAACAATTAATCTCAACGAGAATTTACAAGATGTAACATAAATGCCGATTATAATTGTCATTACATCACTCAATGTTAAAAAGTTCAGAGGTACGCATATATTCTTATTGAAAAATTTAAATTTTTGAACAATTGCATTAATTCCTTTTTAAATGACACGTATATATCCATCGTCCGCAAATGCGAACAAGACATACATTAACATCAAAGTACCCAAGGTTCAAGCATCTATTGATAGGTAATTTCTTTAATTAATAAATAGTAAAACAAGGATTTTATCCAAAATCATTTATTCAACTTTTATACTCAACATCTAAAATGCTACCCAATTGCAAGCAATGGAAGGTCTACCTTTATCTCAGAATTCGGAATCAAGTAATGCCACACATAATGTCCTTAACATTTCAGACATTAAAAATATGCGCTCAACATCGGAAGATGAGGTAACGTACATTATTTTTATAAATTTAAGAACTTTAATTCTTTTGATTGATAATTACTGCTCTTTTACAGGTAAAGATTGTATCAATCCTAGCATCTATTAGTCGGGTCAACGACAAGTTTAGTTGGTCTTACGTGGCATGCAAAGTTTGTAACAAGATATTGACAAAGCTTACAGAATCGTACAACTGTAAATTTTGCAACAATGATAATGCCTTTCATGTTCCTAAGTAAGTATCATTCAACTATTTTAACAAAATCATATCTATTATGATCAATTAAATAAATTCTTATTTAAGTATTTGACTTTTGTAGATATAAACTCAAATTGACGTGCAAGGCTATACAACAAATACAACATTGGTTCTTTTCGATAAGGTCGCAGAAAAAATAGTTAGGTTCTGACGCGACCATAAATGTGTCTAGTGTGCGTGCTATGTAGGCTCAAGTGCAAGCCTGTTGCTCAAGTAATAATTCGATAAGTCGGGTATCGATCCTCAGGAAAATAGGACGAACGAGGTCGTGACGACATTGGACAGACGAAGGAAACCTAACTTTGACTCTAAAGAAAAGGAAAAGGTGATTTGATTTGCGAAACAACTACAACTATATGGACTTTTGAAAAGGATTAACTAATGAAATTATGAATGCAATTTTTCTACTGCAGAATTTCAAACGACTTGACTAAAACTGTAACTATGAATGGAGAAAAATAGGTCGGGTTATAATCCCCCAGACCCTAGTAATTCAATTCGTAAGATACTAGATTTAGAATTAAAACTTTAAATGAATTCGACTTTTTAATACTCCTAAGTATTACATATATGAGGAATCGTAGCCCGCAGAGTACGTAAGCAAAGGTTGAATTAAAATTCAATCTTTATTTCTCCTAAGTATTACACATATGAGGGATCGTAGTCCGCACAGTATGTAAGCAAAGGCTGAAATAAAATAGTATCGTATGAATTACAATACAATTCATCTAATGTTTTGATTCCAACTTCTATTTCCACTATCGTGAATTACATCGAGTGCGGTTCATGTACCCCAACCCTTGAAAATTTAGCCAGACATATAAAAACTGGAAGAAAACGTTTTTTAGATGAAAGAAAACATTTTTACTAACACTTGAAGGTGATGAAGGATGAAATTGCTCACTATAGAAATAACTACTACAGATATGAAAACAAGAATTGAAATAATATTACTTGAATTGCAAAACTGGAAGCAAACTAGGGTTTCTTATTGTTCTTCTTCTCTAAATTGATTACAAAGCTACTCTAACGAATCAGAAGCCTCCTCTCATGTTTAGGAGGAGTTTACAATTTATAATCTACGAATTCTAAGAGTTTGAACCATGCAGGATTCTAATTTTATAAGTGGATAAGTTCGAATTTCCGAAACCATAACCGATCTTATTAAGGGGTTCGGTTCGATTCCATCTTTGATAACCTTTACAGAAAGTTCTTTGAGCATAGGATCAGTTCATTTTCCTTTCACTTCGGTTCGGTTCCATATTGATAGTGCTTTACAGGATGTTTTCCAGGTGTAGGATCGGTTCGTTTTCCTTCCACTTAGGTTCAGTTCCATATTTTCAAGAACTTTTCCTCCTTGTATTTCTTTGAAGATTTTGGTACGGAACTCAGATTAGGTTTCCGATCCTTCCTAAACACTGAACACCTGCGAAATAGATGGAAAATACATGAAACTCGGCGTACTCATTAGAAACTTGTCAATAGCAATGATATGATATAAATCCACTCGAATTACACTTTGTAGAGTGATAAAGGCCTCTAAATTAAGGGGATAAATGAAAAGAATTTATGCCTAATCAAACCCCCCTAACTTAGAACTTTGATCGTTCCGAGCAATGTAAAAGAATCAAAATATGGTCTAACTCTAAAATGGGATAGAATACCTCTTTCGCGGGCGAGCGATTGCATTTAGCGTATGCAACAAGCCTTTAAACCCCTAGGTTACCCTAGTAGGACGAGTTGTGTCTCGTGTGGGTTTGCAGAGAATATACCTACAAAATTCGACTCAAATAAAACTCAAAAAACGCAAAAATTGTATAATTCAAACTTTTCCAGAAAATAGTCATCATCAATTCATGTTCAAGAGTCTTAACTCATAGTGCGCGTGTGCGACGACAGAAATTTAACCACGAATTTCCACCGATTGACCCTTACGTAACTTATCCGAAAATTCGTTTTGATTTTAAAATCTCACGGAATGCTCTCACAAACGAATCACTCGGAATGAGGCGTATTCCCTCGGTATGCGTGATTCATAAGAGTAAATGTATTGAAACCAAGTTCACGCACAAAAGTAAAAAGACGGAAATTTTGTGGTAATCGGATCTCATAATCGGATTACGGTTATAAGAAAGCAGGAACATTGCCTCTAATTCATATTTTTATCTCTTTTATTATCTTTTGGTGTATTTGCTATCCACGCGGTAACCAATTTCGCATAAAGGACTCGGTTAGGACTTTTTCGGGCTAAAGGTGTATTGGGTAAAATGAGAATGGTGCAGGAAATCTGGAATTGGAAAATTTTCGTATAATGTCCGTTAGTGCGTTTTCGGGCTTTTGCTCATTTTTTTCTTCTTTTTCTATTTTTTTTTAAAATTTTTCATGCTTTTCTTTTCTTGCTATTTTTGTTGAGTATAGATATTTTTTCTTGCCCTTTTTTTTGCACTTTTCGGACTTAATTCATGGGATTATCACTTTTCATAATTTCGGGCCAATTAGGGTTTTTCGGTTGTCAAACGAAAGAAAAAATTATTCGGCTCAATTTGGGGTTACAAAAGGGATAATTTTTTGCTAATTTTTCTGATCAATATTTTTGGGTGAATAACGAGGGCGTACTTCGTTGTCCAAAATACTAATTGCATTACGATATGCGTTTCGAGATGAGTTAAGTTTAGAGATCTATTTTAGCACGTTTTTCAAGGCAATGTCACACACATTTTCCATAACCGATCAAAGTGAAAGAGTTGAGATCCTCGATGACTTATTAGACGCTGAAAAGAACTTTGAGTTAACAATTAACTCGGATTGATTTATAAATTTTACAAAAATGAAAGGCTCGAATCTCACCGGGGTTGTTAATCTCCACATTTATTCGCTAAGTCATCTACGTTCGCTCAATTTTCATCTTTGGTCAATTTCGGCTTTGTGTATTATGTTTTTACAATTTGAGATTTTAAACCGTCTTTTAATGATATTTTCGAAAAATTTGAATTCCAATTTTTATTTATTTTGAAGAAAAATATTTTTGGATTTTTCAAGATTTTATGATTTTTTTGAAATTTCTCGGCATTTTTGAAAATTTGTGAAGTTTTAGAAAGACGCCAAAGTTGAGCTCTTATAAGTGCGCTTGGAGACGATGCATGAGGCTCGTGTCCCTTCGTTAGGCCTCTTGATCCCGTTGATAGGTTGCTTGGTCCCTGTTGTATTGTGTGATGAACCTGTCAAAACGACTTTCTACAGCTGAAAGGCGTCGATCAAAATCTCCTCCCGGTGGCTCAAAGTCCGAGTCATCGTCCTTATCGTATTCTTCCTCTTCTTCCTTCCCATCTTGACGTCCTCAGCCTCGAGCTCTTCAACATGGATCTCCTCCTCGGCATCTACATCAACCACCACCCAGGCTTCTCGATGGGCAGCTCTCTGCTGGGCACTCCTAGTGCGTGATACTTTTCTAATGGATTCCAGGAGGCGGGGGAAAGCGTGAGGTGGATGGATACCGTCATCGTCAAGGAGGAAGGTTATGAGGCATGCATATGGGAGGGGCACCGCACCTTTTTTCTCCAAGGCCGCGTATATAATATCGGTGTAAAGCATGCGGGCGATATTGAGAGTGAAGTTTGGATCGAAAAGGTGGTACACGAGGGTAGCTTGGCGAGGGCACATCGCCGAGTCATTTGTGGTTTGAAGCAGGTTGGCGCACACAATATAGAAGGTATTGCGCGGCTTATTGTTTAGGCATCCCACGGGAAAGGTGCCCCTTTCCCAAATCTCGTTGGGTGCAAGACGATAGATGCATTGCTATTTTGGGATGGTGAGGGAATTGGTTGGGTAGTCATAGATGTCCGGGTGGGGGACGCCCTTGGTAGCAAGTTTGTGAGCTAGGATGGCCAAGGAAAACGGGATTGAGTGGCCATCGACAAAATCTTGGTTCTCAAACTCGCCTGTGCGGATGAGAGGGCTATAGAAAGACCGGACTTCGTCCACCCACACTACATTATGGGGTTATTGGAGGTATTGCGTCCACCCCCTCTGGCGGAAAAGAGTGGTGAATGAGCGGGACCGCTCGTCCCAGTTGACGACGTGCTCAATGTGTAGTTGGTGGGAGAGGCTGAAATTTTTTTGCACCTTAGGCACTCCATGTGGGAGTGGTAATTCCCATTACTGTTGGGCAGAATCTCGGTGGACATATATTTAGGGGGAAGAGCGGGATTTGCCATGGGAAAATTTGGGAATATTAGGGATGAGAGAGATAGGGTTGTAAAGAGGGAGGATAGAGTGGAGGTGTGAGGAAAATGGTAAGGTAGAGGTGGGTTTATATGGTGGTGGGGAGGGTTGGGGGGAAGGAATTTGGAGGGAAAAGGGGAATGGATGTTTGGAGGGAAAGAGGGGAATGAATGGAGGGAAAAGAGGGGATAGGGGGAGGAAATGGTCACCTCGGGAAGAACCAAAATTGCAGAACCTGAACCGATTCGGTTCTATTTTTTTTCGCAATTTATCAAAACCAAACCGATCCAGTTAGGGGATTCGGTTTGGTTCCATCTCAGGCAGAACCCTCTTACCTAGCATGCTGCACTAGAATCCCACACCCTCGAATTTATGGACACTTTCTCACTTATTCTCCCACTTGGATTTATCTATGCCCTAATGAAGTGCGTGTTAGTGCGCGTGATCCAATTCCTAACCTTACATAACCAATTACGGACTCAAGCTAATCTACCGACACTCAACTACTATACACAAGAATTCACTCCATACGCGTCGGGGGTGCGACGACCTCTCAACTCAAGCTTATTTAACCCTGTAAACGGGGTCCGACAACCAGATGGTGTCGATCTCTTCTATGCATGCCTCAACATATAGCTTTAGGCACTGTCTATTAACTTTGAAAGCGTTCCCTACTTTTGAATCTTCCAACTCTACTGCTCCGTGTGGGAATACGCTTCTCACAACGAATGGACCAGTCCATCGGGACCGCAATTTTCTCGGAAATAGATGAAGTCGGGAGTTATAGAGGAGTACCTTTTGTCTCGGTTGAAACTCTTTTCGTCGGATAATCTTATCATGTGCTAGTTTTATCCGGGCTTTTGAAATCTTGGCATTCTCATACGCATCATTGCGTATCTCCTCTAACTCATTCAGTTGAAGCTTGCGATCTTCACGGGCTTTGTCCATATCGTAATTTAATTTCTTAATGGCCCAATATGCTTTGTGCTCTAACTCAATGGGAAGATGACAAGGCTTTCCATACACAAAGCAAAATGGGGACATTCCGAGTGGGTTCTTGTATGCGGTAGGGTAGGTCCATAGCGAATCGTTCAATCGAAGGGACCAATCTTTCCGGTCGGGATTGACGGTCTTCTCTAGTATGTGCTTGATTTCATAATTTGCCAATTTGGTCTGTCCATTCGTTTGTGGGTGTAATATGTCGTTCCAACCTTGTGAACGATGCCATACTTTCTCATGAGCTTCTCGAATGGCCTGTTGCAAAAGTGCGTGCCATTATCACTAATTATCGTATTCGAAGCACCGAAGTGAGAAAGTATGTGTTCCAGTAAGATTTTACCACCACTTTATTGTCATTAGTCTTGGTAGCTATAGCTTCCACCCATTTAGAAACATAGTCTACCGCGATAAGGATGAATAAAAAACCAAAAGATGGGGAAAAGGGCCGATGAAATCAATACCCCACCAGTCAAAGATCTCAATAATGAGTATTGGGGTTAATGGCATCGTGTCTTTTTGGGTAATCGCTCCCATCCTTTGACACCTATCGCAAGATTTCCAACAATTTCTCACATCCCAAAATATTATGGGCCAATACAAACCGCATTGAATAATTTTAGTGGCTATCTTTTCCACAAAAAAGTGGCCTCCACATGCTTCCGAATGACAGAATTGGATGACTTTTGGGATTTCGTCATCCGGTACGCATCGTCGGATGATCTGATCGATGCAATATTTAAAAAGAAATGGATCATCATAGAAAAACATGCGTGACCAAGTGATGAACCTCTTCTTATCTTGCGGTGTCCAATCGGGAGGGATGAATCCCGTGATAAGATAGTTCACTATATCCAAAGTAGGACAAAGAAGAGGTGGCAAAAAGTTGCTCATTCGGAAAATATTCGTCTATGGGTTTAGGATCACTAGGTACGTCGGATGAAAGCCGTGATAAGTGATCGATAATGACGTTTTCTACTCCTTTTTTGTCTTTAATGGAGAGATTAAACTCTTGTAGGAGTAGGATCCACCTTATGAGGCGCGACTTTGCGTCCTAATTCGCAAGTAGATATTTTAAAGCCGCGTGGTCGGTGAAACAAGTGATGGGGGGACTGATAAGATAGGATCGAAATTTATCGAGAGAGAATACTATCGCTAGTAACTCCTTCTCCGTGGTGGAGTAATTAAGTTGTGGTCCAATAAGAGTTCGGCTAGCGTAATAGATGACATGAGCCTTATTGTCTTTTCTTTGGCCTAAAATAGCCCCTATCGCATAATCGCTAGTATCACACATAAGCTCGAATGGCAAGGACTAATTTGGAGCTTGCATAATGGGAGCAAACACAAGCATGTTTTTTAGTTTTTCAAAAGCACTTTGACATGCTTCCGTCCACTCAAATGGGGTGTCCTTCATAAGAAGATTGCTTAAGGGTCTAGCGATGGTGCTAAAGTCCATAATGAACCGTCTATAAAACCCCGCGTGACCCGAGAAGGAGCGCACGTCTTTCAATAATTTAGGTGGGGGTAGGTCAGCTATGACATCTATTTTTGTTCGATCGACTTTGATCCCTTTAGATGACATGATGTGGCCAAGAACTATACCCCTGGTTACCATGAAATGTCATTTTTCCTAATTCAGCACTAAGTTCTTTTCCACACATCGGGCTAGTACTTTCTCAAGATTGGCTAAACATAGGTCGAAGGAGGTGCCAAAAACACACCTCAATTTGGTTATATCTGAAATCTAGGGAGCAATAATAAGGGTGGCTCGCTACTCTTTCAAGCATTTGATTGATAAATGGCAAGGGGAAATGTCTTTCCTAGTTCCCGCATTGAGTTTCTGGTAATCAATGTAAACACGCCATCCAGTGGTGGTATGTTGGGAAACTAGCTCTCCCTTAGCATTTTCAATCACAGTCATGCCCGACTTCTTCGGGATGACTTGAATGGGGCTCACCCACATTCTATTCGAGATTGGGTAGATAATCCCGACATCCAACAACTTTATAATTTCAGTCTTCACTACATCTTTCATCGTGGGGTTTAGCCGTCTTTGTATTTCTCTCGAGGGCTGAACATCCTCTTCAAGATGAATCTTATGGGTGAAAATTAGAGGGCTTATCCCCTTTAGATCATCTATAGACCAACCAAAAGAATCTTGGTGCTTCCTCAAAATCTATAATAATTTACCCTCCTGCTCTTCATCTAAGCTAGAGGAGACAATAACAGGAAATGTCTCACTTTCACCTAGGAAAGCATATTTGACATTGTAGGGTAGTTTTTTCAATTCAGAGTGGGGAATGTGTCGCTAGAGGTCACCATGCATGCTTCCCTTGGCGATAACTCTTCGAATCGAGAAACCCAATTAACATCTCTCGCGTCCTTATCCGACGCTCTCTCGTCGAGTAAGCCTCTCAACTCCTCTATCTCCCTCTCAAACTCGATTTAGGCCCCCTCACTCTCATGATTAGAATCTAAGAAAACTTCTAAGGAATCTCCACAGTAATTTTCCTCAAAGTGTTCTTCTACGATCTCCTTAATTAAACTTACTTCGTGAAGATCATATTCTTCCCCTGCTTGTTGGGCTACGTTGAAGATGTTTGTTTCCAAAGTCATATTCCCAAAAGTGATTTACATCTTCCCATTTCTAGTATTGATTAATGCATTAGCCGTGGCTAAGAATGGACATCCAAGGATGATGGGAACATGATTTTTCAAGGCGAAGGAGGGATCCGTGTCCCAAATGACAAAATCTACCGGGAAGTAGAAAGTATCCAATTGGACTATCACGTCCTCAACTATACCCCTTGGTATCTTCATGATTCGATCCACTAACTGGAGAGTGATCCTTGTGGGTTTAAGATCACCGAGATCAAGTTTCCTATAAATCGAATAAGGGAGAATGCTGACACTTGCGCCCAAATCGAGTAAGGCTTTCTCAAATTTGTTTTCTCCAATGGTGCAGGAAATGGTGGGTGCACCGGGATCTTTATATTTAGAAGGAGATCGTTAATAAGGACTGAACTCACATTTTTTGTTAGAAACACATTCTTTTTTACCTTCATCCTCCTCTTGACTGTCAATAAGTCTTTTATGACTTTTTCATAGGATGGAATTTTCCTTATTTCATCGAGGAAAGGTAAGTTCAACTTTACGTTCTTAAGCACTTCTAGCACTTCTTCACATATGGTCCTGTTATGGGCAGGAACTAATCTTTGAGGAAATGGTTCCGCGGAGGGTGATTTCACTACTACCTTGGGCTCACTAGTGTCTTCTTTATCACTCTCTTTCAAGGGGACATCTTCAGCCTCTTTCGTGCCGAGCAGAATCTCCTTGTCTTTGGTTACGTCGTATGGAGGAGGTGATAAATCAATGACTCTTCCACTACGAAGAGTGGTCACAGCTTGACATAGCTCTTGATGTTCTGTAAAGTTTGAGCTAACACTAGTTTGACTTTGGGGAGGTCTTTGGCCCTGGATAGGAAACTTGCCCTTCTCTTGGATACTCAACGATGATTTCAACTTTGAAATATTTGCATTTATGTCGTTGATCATGCGCTTATGTCTAACAGTGGTTACATTCTGGGCAGTGATGAATTGGTTTATCGTATCCTCGATATTTCTCTGCGATGGAGTGATATATGGCCCTGGAGGTGGTGGTGCCTGCACATGTCCTTGCATGTGTGGTGCTTGTTGAAAGTGCGTTGGCGGAGGAGGGGAAATATGTGAATTAGGATTCATCGCAACATTTTGTTTCCCATATCTAAAACCAAGATTGTTTTTCCATGAAGGATTGTAATAATTCCCGAGCGGTGCACCGAAATTGCCCTTAAATCCTCATATACCACTCACTTGCTCTTTAAGCATAACTTTGTAGGTGGGTATTGTCGAGCATTCCTCTGTTGAATGTCCCTCCTCACAAATAGCACACACCTTCTCAATGGGGTTCGGGATGGAGCCGGTTGGTCCTCTTGCACATATCTCAAGTATTTCTCGCATTCCTTTCTCAAGTAGATCAAGTCGACTGTTTGTCATAGTATTCTTTTCTACATGAAATAGGCCGGACGCTGATGGAATGATGGTCGTTTGGCGAGTTCGATTATGAGCACTAGGGTCAAATGTATCCCATGCTTGGGTAGTCTCGAAGACATACCTCAGGTGAAGCTCAGCATCGTTGGCGTCTAGGTCGACAAAGGGACTATCACACATGGTTTCAACGAGTTATTTAGAATTTATATTCAGCCCATTATGGAAGAATGAAATGATTTGCAGTTTATCAAGTCCATGATGAGGTCACGAAGTGATTAACTCATTAAAACGTTCGTAACATCGATCGAACGAATCATTTTCTAATTGTCGAAAGGTTTAAATTTGAGCCTTGATGGATTTCGTTCGATGTGTAGGAAAGAATTTCTTAAGAAATTTAGATTGCAACTCATTCCATGATGAAATCGAGTTTGGAGGTAAAGACCATAGCCAGGTCTTTGGCTTGCCTTTAGCGAGAATGGGAAGAGTTTGAGGCAGATCACATCTTTTGTGCAAGTTTGATCACTGAGGGTCTCGCACGCCTCCTCAAATTCCCTGATGTGGAGATACGACTTTTCTGACTCCATTCCATGGTAGTTGGGAAGTATCTGAATCATCCCATTGCTAAAGAGAAATAACCCTACATTATACGGGAGTAAAATGCATCCCGGAGTGACAGTTAGCTCGAGATATAAGATTTCTCTCAAAGGGAGGTACGGGACCTCTTCCTCACCGGCGGCTACTCTGTATCCTCACTTGATGACTCTGTATCCTCACTTGGTCTACTCGGAGCATGCTCTATGGTGTGTCCTAAGAGGGATGTCGGAGTATTACTTTCAATTGAGTGTGTAGGCGTGAGAGATGGAACCCAAAATTGTGGAACGTTTGGAGTGTGAGGGCTATCAGGGTCGTACTCAACTATCGGGTTTCGTGAATGCTGGTTGGAGTATCTTGGGTAGTTAGAGTGAGTTCAGGATTTTGCATTAACAGTCTTATGAGAGATGATGAAGATTTTTTTGTGTATTTTCAATTTTTTTTATGTTTTTGGATTTTTGGAAATTTTTGGTCAAAGTTTTAGATTGACTTGATCTAATCCTAAATCCCCGGCAACGGCGCCAAAAAATTGATGCGACCACAAATGTGTCTAGTGTGCGTGCTATATAGGCTCAAGTGCAAGCTTGTCGCTCAAGTAATAATCTGATAAGTCAGGTTTCGATCCTCAAGGAAATAGGATGAACGAGGTCATGACGACGTTGGACAGATGAAGGAAACCTAACTTTGACTCTAAAGAAAAGGAAAAGGTGATTTGATTTGCGAAACAACTACAACTATATGAACTTTTAAAAAGGATTAACTAATGAAATTATGAATGCAATTTTTCTACTGCATAATTTCGAACGACTTGACTAAAACTATAACTATGAATGGAGAAAAATAGGCCGGGTTACAATCCCCCACACCCTAGTAATTCACTTCGTAAGATACTAGATTTAGATTTAAAACTTTAAATGAATCCGACTTTTTAATACTCCTAAGTATTACATATGTGAGGGATCGTATCCCGCACAGTACGTAAGCAAAGGTTGAATTAAAATTCGATCTTTATTTCTCCTAAGTATTACACATATGAGGGATCGTAGCCCGTAAACTACGTAAGCAAAGGCTGAAATAAAATAGTATCGTATGAATTATGATACAATTCATCTAATGTTTTGATTCCAACTTCTATTTCCACTATCGTGAATTACATCGGGTGGTGGTCATGCACTCCAACCCTTGAGCATTTAGCCAGACATATAAAAACTGGAAGAAAACATTTTTTGGATGAAAGAAAACATTTTTACGAACACTTGAAGGTGATGAAGGATGAAATTGCTCACTATAGAAATAACTACTACAGATATGAAAATAAGAATTGAAATAATATTACTTGAATTGCAAAACTGGAAGCAAACTAGGGTTTCTTATTGTTCTTCTTCTTCTCTAAATTGATTACAAAGCTTCCCTAACGAATTAGAAGCCTCCTATCATGTTTGGGAGGAATTTACAATTTATAATCTACGAATTCTAAGAGTTTGAACCATGCAGGATTCTAATTTTACAAGTGGATAAGTTTGAATTTTCAAAACCATAATCGATCCTATTAAGGGGTTCGGTTCGGTTCCATCTTTGACAGCCTTTGCAGAAAGTTCTTCGAGCATAGGATCGGTTCGTTTTCCTTCCACTTCGGTTCGGTTCCATCTTGATAGTGCTTTACAGGAAGTTTTCCAGGTGTAGGATCGGTTCGTTTTCCTTCCACTTAGGTTCGGTTCCATATTTTCAGTAGCTTTTCCTCCCTGTATTTCTTTGAAGCTTTTGGTATGGAACTCGAATTAGGTTGTCGATTCTTCCTAAACACTGAACACCTACGAAATAGATGGAAAATACACGAAACTCGGCGTACTCATTAGAAACTTGTCAATAGCAATGATATGGTATAAATCCACTTGAATTACACTTTGCGGAGCGATAAAGGCCTCTAAACTAAGAGGACAAATGGGAAGAATTTATGCCTAATAAGGTTCACACTTGTAAAAATTGAAATACAGCAGAATAAGGTACATAAACAAATTTTTTACTTTTCAAATTTTCAAGTTAAGTAACTACAACAGAGTTAAATATATCAAATTTTTACAGCACTACACCAAAATGGGTAATTTGTGAGTGTTGTTAGCAGTCACAAATGACCTTTATAACCACTATTTACCGTCATAATTTAGGGGGTGACAAAGGAAATATTGTAACTCCTAACAGTAGTCACAATTTTTTATAAACCCTATAGGGGTTATGACTGTTGACCCCAATTTGTAACTACTGGTTGTAACTGCTGTCAGCAGTTACAAGTATAATATTTATAACTGCTGATAACAATTACGAATCTTATATTTGTAACTTCTATCAGCGATTACGAATCTTATATTTGTAATTGTTATTAGCGGTTACAAAATTGACAGTAGATTTGACAATATTTCATTTATATTTATAATATTCCACAAAATAATGAAATGATGAGAGTAAAATAAATATCATGAACATATAACAAGTCTAAAAAAATTAACAATATTTCATATGTATATTTCTAATATTCCAAATATCCGGTACAAAATGAACATAAAATAAAACAACCTCTTCTTGGGCACCAAGTACAAAATGAACATAGAATAAAAAATAAACTAAAAAAATGACGACACGTCACTTCGATGACATTAAATGTCATGAACATATAACAAATCATTCTAAACCTAGACCATGGGTCACCACGCGGTGGATACGCTTCGTGAAGTCTGGGTATATCAACCATGGGGGTATTGATGCGATGACATCCTCACTCGTGTACTTGGAGTACGCGTGCTGAGCAAGTTCAATGGACTCAAATCTTTTGAATATGGCACCTCGGTATCCATTGACTTGTGCATGAGTTGCTTTCCATAAAGTGTAAACACCTGAATTTAGGACTTTGAATACTACATATGCCGGGGATGCCATGTGTAAACTTGAAAACAAGGATACATTCAAAGTGCATACTACTATTATATAACTGGATACACTGGATACATTCCCAAAACAGAAACTGTTATATAACTTATGTCATCGCGTGTTCAATAAATGCACATATACAACAGCTAAGAGCATATCTAATGCAACCATGGATTAAGATAGAAAATAATGTGTCACACGGGAAGTACAAATATATAACAGATATGAAACATCACGCGAACGAGGACTAAGTTATATAACATTACTGTTATATAACATGAATCATATAACATAAGTTGTTATATAACATTAAGTTACATAATAGTTATTTCTTATTCGGAACCTGCCAATCCATCTTTAAGCGAGAGTAAAAATATCTAGTCCAGGTAGGTTTCAATATGCAGGCGACTTTACTAGTAGGGGGATCGCGCTACATTGATATAATATGCAAGTCGCGCGTGAATGTATACGATCATCAAATGTGTAGGAACTAGTCGTAGTTCGTTCCATAAGCATTGTAGTCGTGTCTGAATCCTTTGAAAAGATTTTATCCGACAGGAGAAAGATTGTGTTATATAACAGTTATAACTAATATGTAACATTAAGTTATATAAAAATTAAAATTGTTATATAACATAAGTTATATAACAGTTATACCGTTATATAACTTATATTATATAACATAAGTTATATAACTTATGTTATGGGTTGGACTTTTCCCCCCCAAAGACCTAATAACAAAGAAACTACAATTATAAAAGATTGAGGAGTTAAATTAATGAGGAGTCAAAACAACAGAATTAATCAGGCCACATGATATACCCTTTTATATCCTCGGCCTGACTGAAGATTACCTCCAAACGGACGACCCCTCAGGGGACGACCCTTCATCAGGCTCAAGACGACCCCTCAGAGGGGCCGACCCTTCCCCAGGCTCCCAGACGACCCTTCACCAGGATCCAGATGACCCTACGAGGGGCCGACCCTTCCACAGGCTCCAGACAACCCTACGAGGGGCCGACCCTTCCCCAGGCTCCAGACGACCCTACGAGGGGCCGACAATACGAGGCCAGAACTTGATCAGACTCACTACTGGAAGGAACTTTGCCTTCAGCCTCAGCTCATAGGACGAGGGTGACATCATCACAGCGCGTGGTTTGGAAGACGCGTGGAACAGTGCGCGTGAGGCTCACATGGCACAGGGGAGACCGTGATAACAAAATCACACCCTCACGTGAGGGAATATTATGTCATCATTTGGGATCTACAGGTGTCCACAGGGGATTGGCTAGATCATGATTCACATGCACCATGCATACTTGGGGGGTACACTACACCCCCCAAGACCTATATATACTTGTCACCTACAGCCTTACAAGGGATCGATCCATTAACTGCAACCCTAGCTAAAACTCTGCTTGTACACACAGTAGAGAGAGAGAGAGAGGGTTATGTGCATTGTATCCAAGGCCATTAGTGCCCATACTTAGTGGATCACACACTCACAGTGGATGTAGGCCAAATTGGCTGAACCACTATACATCATTGTCTTATTTCCCCTTATACTCATCCCCTTCTACATACTTATACACTTATACATCTCTATGGATGCCATGACTTCTACTGTTTGAGCTCACTATCACTTATCCGGTGGTGCTAAATCTTAGCATCATCAGTTTGGCGCCGTTTGTGGGAACGAGAAGACATCTCCTCCTTTGTACAGCTTGACCTCACTGGGCACTCTGGTGGTGAACTAACACTCCCCCTGAGAGGAGGTGTTTCACCATTGAAAGAGACCCACTAAGGTTCCCAAGCTCACCAGTCTTTTCTTCAGTTCAACTTTCCATAGCTCAAGCACATGGCACCTGAGATGACACCACCACCACTTCCCCCGCCGGATGAGGGGGGAAGACCCAGTTCCAGTCAGCCGCCGCCTCAGTCTGAGATGGCTGATGTGGCGGCAGCCTTAAAGTCTCTGACAGCAAGCCAGCGGATGATGCAGGAGCAGTTCACACTCTGAGCCAGAACATACTAAGAGCACCAGGGGTTTCACCTGAGATGATTACTCCGGCAGCATCTCCAGGACAGCATGAGGCCAGGGGACCACCCCAGGCACCACGCAAAGACCTGCCACCCCCTCAGCGGCGTAGGGATATTGCTGACCCCTGGCGTCTACGCCTGGGGAGGCAAGGAAACCCTTTCCCTGAGGACAGGTATGACGAGCTGGAGGGAGAGGAGGCCCCTATAGAATGCTGGGAACCATACGAGGTCTCCAACAATACTGTACGACCTCTCCAGGATAGTAGAGGAAAGTGCGGGAGACCAAATCCTGATGATCGCCCGAGAGGCTCGGCTTTTGATCGCTTGAGCAGGGGGTCGGCCTTTGAGAGGCTAGGCCCAGTAAATGACCTGCAGGAACAATTGTCCAGGCTAAGAAGTGATGCGAGGTCCCGGAGGGAGGCAGCAGATGGCCGACCCCAAGGACGAGATGACGGCCAAAGGGAAGTGAACATCCGACATAGGCCTGCTGCAGCAGAACCCTCCGTCCACCTCAGAGAGGCGGCAGGGGATAACATCGGCCAGGCCGACCCTGTGAGGCCCTGGAATGACTCAATCCAGTAGTTAGAGGATAAGATCGGTGATATACTGAAGAGTCAGGACCCTCTTCAGAGGGGATACACCATAGGCTCACCCTTTGTTTCAAAGATAGTCAACTTCCCCATGCCATCAAAGTTCAAGCCACCTGTGGTCACCCCAAGATATGACGGGAGCACCAACCCCGTCCACTACATGGAGATGTATCAGTCAGCAGCAGACATATACTCTATCTCAGATGAGATGAGGTGTCGTGCCTTCTCTGGTACCCTGACGGGGGCTGCGTATGTCTGGTACACGTCTCTTCCAAAAAATTCCATAGAAAACTTTAAGCAGTTGGCAGACCTGTTCATTCGTAACTTCTGCTTTGGGATGAGGCCACGAAAGAAGACCACACACCTACTCTATGTTAAGCAGGGGAAGAGTGAGAGTCTGAGGGACTACATAGCCAGATTCAACAAGGAGAAGCTGGAGGTGGAAGACTATGAGGAGAGCATAGCTATGACATCCCTGATTGGAGGACTCCAAAAGGGGAAGCTGTTATGGAAGCTTGCTGAAGACCCTCCGAGGACGATGGCTGAACTGCTGTCGACAGCAGGAAAGGTGATGAACGCCGAAGAGGCGATGGCTGCAAAATATGAAGACGAAAAAGGAGGTGCTAGTGGGGGGAAATACCCTAAGAAGAACAAAGAGGGGAAAAAGAGGTCCACGGATGACAAGTTCACTGGGTACACTCCTCTGAAGGTCAGCTGTGAACAGATTCTCAATGAGATAAAGAGCGAACGGTCCCTGAAGTGGCCTGAGAAGCCGAGGGCAGCCCCCGGTAAGAGGAATAAGAACCTGTGGTGTGAATTTCACCAAGACCACGACCACGTGACGGACAAATGCTTTGCTCTGAAAGATGAGATTGAGAATATGATGAAGGAAGGGAAGCTCAGAAAGTACGTCGACAAAGGCGCCTTCAAGAGGGGCCGAGGGGACGACCCCAGAAAGAAGCGAGGCGATGCATGCAAAGAAGGTCCTCAAAAAAGAGGGGACGACCCTTCTGATGATGAGGACGACCCTGACCTCCTGCCGAGAGACGACCACGGCCCTGTCAAGAGGCTTAATATGATCTCGCTCGGAGTGGGAATGATCTCCGGGGGTCTGGCAGGAGGAGGGTCTGAGGTCACCGACAGGAAGGCCCATGTGGTCGAGGCCAAGGCAGTGACGAAGATGGTACACACGACCTCCCTGGAGGTCAAGTCAGAAAAGAGGAAGAAGGTTGATATGGACACACTGATAGTGGGATTTTCAAGAATGGACTTCAAAGGCCTCTTAGCCCCACATGATGACCCTCTCATCATCACTACCAGGGTGCACGGATGCGAGGTGCCGAGGATCTTGGTAGATGGGGGTAGCTCTGCAGATGTGATGTTTTGGCCATACTTCAAAGCCTTGGGTCTCAGCCGTGCTAGACTCGTCCCCTACCATCATCCATTGATTGGGTTCAGTGGGGAAAAGGTTCATCCCCTTGGGGTATATGAGGCCGATGTGAGGATGGGGGACGAGTGGCCGAGATGGCTCACCAAGAAGGTCAGTTTCTTTGTGATGGATGAGCAGGTGTTTTCAGCCTACAACATCATACTGGGGCGTGTGGCCCTCAAGGGGTTTAAAGCTGTGCCGTCTACGATCCATCAAATGATCAAATTTCCTACCCCTTACGGGGTGGGGGAAGTTCAGGGAGACCAGACGACAGCGCGAGAATGTTACTACAACTCTGCTGAAGAAAAGGAGACACTCAAGAGGGCTACGACCACTTACAATATTGATACCCTAGACCTCAGGGATGAGACGAAGATGAAGAAAGGAGAGGCCGTGGAAGAGGACGGAAAAAACCGTCCAAGTCGGCAAGTCTCTGAAGCCCAATATCAAGGAAGACCTCGTTAAACTGTTGAGGAGAAGGCGAAGCGTCTTCGCATGGAGTCATGTAGATATGCCGGGGATTGACCCTGAAATCATGTGCCACAAGCTCAATGTGGTAGAGGTAGTGAAGCCGGTAAAGCAGAAAAGGAGAATTTACTCCAGAGAGAAATATGAGGTCATCAGGGATGAGGTCAAAAAATTAGAAGACGCTGAATTTATCAGAGAGGTCATCTACCCTGAATGGCTGTCCAATGCAGTCATTGTCCCAAAGGCCAACGGGAAGTGGAGAATGTGCATGGACTTCACAGACCTCAACAAGCACTGTCCCAAAGATAGCTTCCCTCTCCCCCGCATTGACCAGATGGTAGACGCTACCGCAGGCCATGAGCTCATGAGCTTCATGGATGCCTATTCAGGGTATAACTAGATCTTCATGAAGCCTGAAGACTCGAAGAGGACAGCCTTCATCACCGACAAGGGGACATACTGTTACAGGGTCATGCCCTTTGGCCTAAAAAATACGGGGGCAACATACCAGCGCCTCGTAAATAAAATGTTTGAAGACCAAATTGGGAAGTCTATGGAGGTCTACGTAGATGACATGCTGACTAAGAGTCTGAAGGCAGAGGATCATGTGGCAGACCTGGAGAGGACCTTTAATACAATGGACAAATACCAGATGAAGCTTAATCCGGCCAAGTGTGTCTTCGGGGTCGGAGCAGGGAAGTTCTTGGGGTTCATTGTCAATCAAAGAGGCATCGAGGCCAATCCTGAAAAGATAAAGGCCCTTGTTGAAATGAAGACCCCCAAGTCCATTAAAGACGTTTAGAGGCTCACAGGGAGAGTTGCTGCCTTGAACAGGTTCGTGTCTAGGGCCACAGACAAGTGCTTGACATTCTTCAAGATCCTTAGGAAGGCCTTCGAATGGAGTGAAGAGTGTGATGAGGCTTTCAGGGACCTAAAGTCATACTTAGGGTCTCCCTTGCTGCTTTCACGACCCGTTCAGGGTGAACGACTTTATGTGTACCTCGCCGTCTCAGAGTCGGCTATCAGTGCAGCCATTGTGAAAGACGAAGACGGGATACAGAAGCCTGTGTATTTTAACAGCAAGGCACTCCAGGGGGCAGAGCAAAGATACCCGAGGATGGAGAAGTTGGCCTACGCCTGGATCCATGCCTCGAGGAAGATGAAGCCGTACTTCTAGTCCCATACAATGGTCATCCTCTCCGACTCTCCTCTTAGGCAGGTCCTACACAAGCCAGAAAAATCAGGTAGGTTGATGGCCTGGGCTATAGAGCTGGGGGAGTTTGACATTGTGTATCAGCCTAGGACGGCCATTAAGGGGCAGGCATTGGCAGACTTCATGGCTGAGTTCACTTGGGAAGATGATGACGCCGAGGGTGAGGCCCTCGGGAAGACCGATACACAACAAGATAGACCCACTGACACACCCGCAGATAGGGCTGAGACAAGCACCGCTAGAAGGAAAGCGGCTGAAAACGAAGAGGGAAGATACATCTTTAGACAGGGATCCCTCTTCGATGGAAGTTTCTCAGAAGAATGCACCGTGTGGAGTCTCTTCGTCGACGGGTCCTCTTGCGAAAGCGGGAGCGGAGCTGGGTTAATAGTATCAGCACCCGACGGCACAGATATTGAGTACGCCCTGAGGTTCAACTTCAAAGCCTCCAACAACGAGGCTGAATATGAGGCCTTAGTAGCAGGCCTCTCCTTGGCCAAGTCTCTTAGTGTCGGCCAGATTTTGGTCCATAGTGATTCAAGGCTAGTAGTGAATCAGATACTAGGAGCCTACGAGGCGAAGGACGAGAGGATGGCTAGGTACCTTGAGAAGGTGAGGTCATTACTGAAGGGCTTCAGAGAAGTGACATTAAAGAGGATACCTAGGCTCGACAATGGCCGTGCTGATGCCCTTGCGAGGTTGGCCTCGGCAACCAGGACAGACATCAGGAGGACGGTCCCAGTAGAAATTTTGCTTCAGCCAACTATTGAAGACGCCGAGGGAACACTTGGCAATTGCCTAAATGTTTCTCAGGAAGCTTCGTGGATGGACCCTCTGATCAGATACATTAAAGAGGGTGAGATGCCAGAAGCAAGGCAAGAAAGGAAGAAGCTGAGGCACAGGGCTGCAAAATTCACTGTCATCGGAGACACCTTGTACAAAAAGGGGTTTTTGCTCCCCTTACTTAGGTGTGTGCATCCATCAGAAGTCCCTTCCATTTTTCAAGATGTGCACGAAGGATCGTGCTCAAGCCACATCGGAGGCAGATCCTTAGCGAAGAGGGTGATCACCCAGGGGTACTGGTGGCCGACCCCACCACTGTCCTCAAGAAAGACGAGGGAAGACTTCGTTAAAAACCAGTAATTTGGTAAGTTGATCCCTCGGCTATAATGAGGGCCAGTGGAGGGGACGACCCCACCACTGTCCTCAAGAAAGACGAGGGAAGACTTTATTAAAACCATTAATTTGGTAAGTTGATCCCTCGGCCATAATGAGGGCCAGTGGAGGGGACGACCCCACCACTGTACTCAAGAAAGACGAGGGAAGACTTTGTTAAAAACCAGTAATTTGGTAAGTTGATCCCTCGGCTATAATGAGGGCCAGTGGAGGGGACGACCCCACCACTGTCCTCAAGAAAGACGAGGGAAGACTTTATTAAAAACCAGTAATTTGGTAAGTTGATCCCTCGGCTATAATGAGGGCCAGTGGAGGGGATGACCCCACCACTGTCCTCAAGAAAGACGAGGGAAAACTTCATTAAAACCATTAATTTGGTAACCTGATCCCTCGGCTATAATGAGGGCCAGTGGAGGGGACGACCCCACCACTGTCCTAAAAAAAGATGAGGGAAAACTTTATTAAAAACCAGTTTGGTAATTTGACTCCTCGGCTATAATGAGGGCCAACGCAGGGGATGACCCCTTGTTCAACCTCAAGAAATACTAGGGAGAGGTTAGTGGTATTAACAAAGGCAAAGCAAACCATACAAGAAGCAAATATGGAAGACAGTAAAGAAGACGATAGTATTAACGAAATGCCAGTTATACAAAATATCAAGTGTTCTGCAAGTAAAGTACAAAAATGTTGATTACATTAAGAGGGTATGGGCTACAGACAACCACCCTATGGGACAATATCGGAGGGCAGAGCCTCAACATCCACCAGAGGGGTTTCCTCGACGACCATAACCGGCTGATCCTCAGATGTGCCGATCCCCTCGACCTGCACTTGAGATTCTACATAAGTCAGAGCCTCGGCAATCATAGGGTCGTCCAGACTGACTGCTTCAAGCGAAGGTCGGACCGAGGATACGACATCACCAAACCTGAGGACGACCCACCGGCAGGCAGTCCTGATTCCTCTCTCCAAGTATTCAAGGCCGAAGCCTTGAAACTCGTCAGAAATCTTATAAGCCTCAACAGCATCAGCCTCGGCTTTTTGGTGGCTGCTTCAAGGTCGGTCTTGTACTTGGCCTCCATGTTGGTCAAGGCCTCATCCTTTTCCTTAAGAAGCAAGTCCCTGGCCTTAATGTCCTCGTCGTGCTGCCTTGTCAGCTGGTCCAAGATCCTTGCATGCTCAGTCCTGGTACTTTCTAACTCGGCCTTTGCAGTATCTAAATCAGCCTGCAGATCTGCCTCATGTTGGATAGCCCTCTCGGCCTCATGGAACTTTGCTTGGTTCTCAGCCATCCATTTTGTTGCCGAGGTAAAGGCACACACAGACTGCACAAGAAAAGTAAACACATGTCAAGAGGCCGAGGAAAAAGCTTAGCAGGAAGAATGAAATTTAAAGAGTGGGTCAAGACCAATACCTGTGCAAGGGTGTGCAGACCATATTCATACACTTTGGCAGGAGGCATCTTCGACAGGAACTCGTAGTCAGAGGCTGTGGGTGCAGAGAACATTGAGGCCTTAGCTGCCCTCAAGTTGGCTATGAGTGGTGAGGGGTCGACCCTCAGATGTGCCAGGTTTTGAGACTAGAAGGCCCCCATGCTGGATAAAGAGGCCGTCCCCTCAGATGCCTCGACCCTGGCCCTCGTCCGAGAATCTGGCCGAGGGTAAACAGGGGCCTCAGGCTCCTTTATTTTATGGATATCAGCGGTCGGCTCCACCACTGTTGGCCCAGCGGCCCTCGTCTTCCTCGGAGCCTGCTGAGGCTCCTTTCCTTTCTTCTTGGCCAAGCCTGACAATAAGCTGGGAGCAGTCATTTCCCAAAAATTAGTCTGATATACCTGCAGGACGACCTGATAAGAGGACAACATGTCAGAAAAATGCAGAGATAAAGAGGAAGTACTTCAGAAATAAGTAAAGAATGTTCAGTATAACTCACATAGTTCTGTCAGAGGGCCGACCCTCAGACCAGCTTCTTTGAGGAACCGGGGGGTCATCAGGTCTTCATATTTTGGAAGTTCACCCTCTCTCCCTCGTCCTCTCAGATATTCAACGATGTCCTTCTCCTCCAGACTAAGTCCAGGGTCTGACCTGGCCTTCATGGAGGGGTTAGACCATCTTCTGGGAACCCTCGAACCATCGGCGATGAACTCCCACTCCCCAGAGATAAAGAAGAATCTTTTTTTCCAATCGTGGTTGGAAGTTTGCGCCACGTGGAGGAGTTTCTTCTCAGACCTCCTCGCCCCCAGATGATAGTATCCAGTCTGTTTAGACGAGGAGGTGATATTGTAGCATCCCAAGAATAGGTTGGCCGAGGGATCGTCGGTGAAAGCATTCTTCCACAGGGAGATGTAGCCCAGGATCTTCCTCCAAGAGTTGGGAGGAAGTTGAGAGGGGGCAACACCAAGGGCAGATAGGATATCTACGATGGCAGGATGCAGAGGGAATCTGACTCCTACCTTTAACATCTACTCATAAATTGCAACCTCTCCCTCTTCATAATCAAAAACCCTCTCAGACTCAGAGGGAACCCTCATAGTTATGTTGGGGGCACTCCATAGGCATGCCTCCATATCAAAAGGTCGCGATCCCTAACAGAGGATATATAGGACAAGGCATGGGAGGTATCAATTTGGTCATCTGTATCATCGCCCTCGTCCTCATTCCCCTCTCCCTCGGCCTCATCATCTTCCAGAGGCCCCTGGGGGAAAAAAAATCTGAAAGGCATGGGGAGATAGGGTTGTCACAGGGACAGCCTCGGAGGGAACCATACCCTCGGCCTGTCGGCTCAGGCTTACGTCAGATGTCTCTACTCTACGAGAAGGACCAGCGTCAGTTGGCGAGGATGCTCTCTCGTCCATCTCACCTGAATGACTCTCGGCTGGACAATGGGACGACCCACAAGACTCAGACGGTTCGAATGGTTTTATTGTGGCAAGAGGAATGGGAAAGATGGCTCGGGCTTATTGTGTGAGATAGATATTATCCGAAAGGCTCGGGTATCCCTCGAATAGAACTATGTACTTCGAATGGGAAATTCGTCTCATTTGAAGGATTGGAAACCATCTTGGAAAAGGTGCTTAAAAAGGAAAATTGGAGAAAATACACGGAACATCTGGTAACCAGGTATAATAATGGTATATAGTTATAAATATGGTATTAATAAACAAAAATGGTATTTAATTATTAACAAGACGGGAAAAAGAATATGATATTCAATGGATATTTTATTGGAGTGTGACTTGTATGGTGACTTCGTAGTAGCATTTAGCCCGGTCAATTTTGATATCGAACTATCTTGGGGATGCTTCGCGCGATGTCGTTCGAGCGAGATGTCAATGTCGCGTGGAGTCGTTCGAGCGAGATGTACATGTCGCGCGAAGTCGTTCGAGCGACACGTGGAAGTCGTTCGAGCGAGAACCATTCTGGTTCGAGCGATATTTTTATTTTTAGGGAAATTCCTATTTTACCCCTATTTTAGAAATCGGTTAATTTGAGTGAGGAAAACCAGTATTCGAGGAATTTAGATTAGTACAAGGTTTTTTTTTGGGGTTGTGTAGGGTGGAAATTTCAGTATTTGGGACAGTGAGAAGGACAAACTCTGTGCTTGACCCAAAATAGTTATTTTATAAAATGTACATGTGCCAACTCCCTTTTTCTGTAGAACTAAAATAAATAAGTAAATATTAAACTGTCATTTAAAAAATAATATATTGCTGGATTGCATGTCATTTATGCGATGAGTATGATTTGTCGAGAGGCCGTAAGCCTACTCGACTGACCCGACCCTTCACCAGGCTCCAGACGACCCTACGAGGGGCCGACCCTTCCACAGGCTCCAGACGACCCTACGAGGGGCCGACCCTTCCCCAGGCTCCAGACGACCCTACGAGGGGCCGACAGTACGAGGCCAGAACTGGATCAGACTCACTACTGGAAGGAACTTTGCCCTCGGCCTCGGCTCATAGGCCGAGGGTGACATCATCACAGCGCGTGGTTTGGAAGACGCGTGGAACAGTGCGTGTGAGGCTCACATGGCACAGGGGAGACCGTTATAACAAAATCACACCCTCACGTGAGGGAATATTATGTCATCATTTGGCATCTACAGGTGTCCACAGGGGATTGGCTAGATCATGATTCACATGCACCATGCATACTTGGGGGATACACTACACCCCCCAAGACCTATATATACTTGTCACCTACAGCCTTACAAGGGATCGATCCATTAACTGCAACCCTAGCTAAAACTCTGCTTGTACACACAGTAGAGAGAGAGAGAGAGGGTTATGTGCATTGTATCCAAGGCCATTAGTTCCCATACTTAGTGAATCACACACTCACAGTGGATGTAGGCCAAATTGGCTGAACCACTGTACATCATTGTCTTATTTCCCCTTATACTCATCCCCTTCTACATACTTATACACTTATACATCTCTATGGCTGCCATGGCTGCTACCGTTTGAGCTCACTATCACTTATCCGGTGGTGCTAAATCTTAGCATCATCACCACATGCGATTCGTTATAAACACAAGAAAAAACAGATAACTAATTGATTACTAATAGATTCAAAATAGAGAAATTGTTCAAACAGGGTTCGAACACTACTAATTCATTCAAAAGATATTAATAATATTCAAAACAGACACGGGATACATTCAAAATAGATTAATAATATTCAAAACAGATTACTAATATTCAAAACAAAGTTCAAACACTATTAATTGTTCACTTTGAGAATTTGTTGAATTTTTTCAAGAAAAATGACTCCGAATCACTTAAAGCAAAGACAAAGCAATGACCAAACCATCCAAGATTTCTCGACATCCTTAATAGAGTTCATTCCATGACTTTGACGATACAACAGATGATTCTCTTCTCCTGGCTCAACACTACTGATGTAAACCTTACGTTCAAATATCAACAATTGATGGCCACGCACCACCATTCCAGTAGTAGCTGAAGCAACAAATTATCCACTTGCAATCTTCCTTTGACTTGAAAAATCTAATAAATCGATATATGGATCATATGGAGGATCAGTTAAATCTCCAAAGTCTGGCACAATTGAATCTCCAAAGTTTGGCTCAGTTGAATCTCCAAAGTTTGGCTCAGTTGATGGATGTGGGACAAGAGTATAATCGTGAGGACTTGGATGTGGGACTGGAGTGTAATGGTGAGGATTTGGATGTGGGACATGATTATAATCACGAGGAATTGTATTTGGTATTTTGATTCCATTCATTTCAAAAGAACTTAAAAGCATGGTAACGAATGATATGAGAAATGTCATATCCTCATCGTGCTTTTCTTCTCGTGTCTTTGCTCTAGTCAATTGTGATACTTAGGAGAAATGGCCTTAAGTTTACTTTCAGACACGGGTCCAAAATCACAAGTCGCCCCCTAGTGTCTTTTCCTCTAAAGGTAGTCAATGCATCCATATCAATACTGTTTTGGCTTGAAGAACCTTGACTACTTCTCAGCTCACTCAATTTTTACTGTGAAATTATTAATGAATCGATTAAAACAATTGAATGACTAAATTTGAAGGAATTTAATTATTACAACTGAGATTACGAAACTCAATATATCATCAGCTACCTTTGGGTGAAACTCCAAAGTTTTCCGCCTACGACTTTCGATATACACTTCCGAACGATCAACAAGTCGTCTATTTTTAAGCACATTCAAATTAATTTTGCATTAACTATTTGAGCAAAACATATTATATATATACACATTAAAATAAGAAAGTGTGTACACCATATCCTCGGTTTTCTTAGCATATGATATCCGACCAAGACAATGGACGTTAGTCTTTTTATCCCTTTTCACCCGGCCTTGGTGTCTTTATTTCAATTTCGACTCAGATGCTTCGTGAAAGATGAATTCATTCCACTCATAGATAGGGATATGATCTTTCTTTGGTACTCGATCCTTCAGGGACTTTATCCCATTACTATCCAATCCCTTAAAATAAGTCGAGTGAAGGTTACTTTTGAACATCTTCAATTTAATACCAATGGATTTTATGTACCCCTCCTTTTAGTCAACCGAAAGATTGAACTCCGTCATGAGCGTATCCCATAAGTTATCTTTTTTTACTTGCTCAATCGTATCCTAACTCTCATATTTTAAGACGATACATAGTTTTAACAATGACAAGGCTCGAGATTTCAAAGGATTCTTACCACCTATGTGCAAACTAAATAGGTTAAAGAAAACCTCAACACGAGAATCAATGCCAGAATTTTCATCATGACTTGAACTTTTTGTCCTGGATGATGGAATTGTATTCTTGGATGACATTTTATGCATTTATATATTTATGCACACGTCCATATGTTAATACAAGAGTAAGTAAATAATATTAAAAAAATATAATATAAGTTATACCTTTTCAACATATTCTAAAAGTTTTGATAATTCGGCCATGTCATAAGTTTCATACTCCATCATTTCACGCAAAGTTTTTATTGGCCATGTTTGTGGAAGTCTGTTGATAATAGCATTTTTGACACTAAACATGTTAGGACGTATGTCTTCTCTCCTAAGCTGATAGTATATGTTAAATATGTCATGCATAAATTTTCTCACGGTAGATTCTGAAAGCATCCTTATCCTCCTCAGTTCTATCCACAAAAGATGGATTTTTCTTTCTTCGGGTTCTAAAAACTCTACCAACTACGTCGCATTACTTGGATTGTGTTTTATGAAAACCCTTTCAACTGCTTCATCCCAACTTTGAGGTAGTGTGTGTAGTATTGATTGAAATAAATATGCTTCACATATGTTCCACCCATGATCTCGCAAGTAATTGCATTGTTTGATTTTTCGATAGCCGTGTTGATAAATTGATGTGTTCTCTATAAAAGACCTGTTTTATAAGTCGCTGCATGTATATACAATATATGAAATCCTGGAAAAGTAATAATAAACTTGTGAACAAAAGGAACTATGAATTCTTGGTACTAAATAATTAAAAAATGCTATTATACGTAACTTTGAAGTCAATATTTAAAACAACAGAATATGCTACAATTAAACATCTACTCCTCTAATGCGTCTAATAATTTCTCTAATTTTGGGTTGTCGTCCATAATGGACTGAATCTCGATAGGTGCCACTATTTCATCTACCGATTTAATCGAGCGCTCTATTAGCCATGTTGGGGTTGCCCTGGTCGCTAGCCCTGACGGCCTTGGCCCAGCTGGCCACTTCCCTTGGTCCCTTGGCCCTGACGGCCCAGAGGAACCTATTAATGCTACAGCTGGTGATGATGATAATTACCTTGTTGGCCCTGTCTAAATCCATTGTCATTAGGCCTAAAACTCCTTGAACGAAATCTCTTAACAGAATTTCCTGTCTAGGAATCTTGCTCCTGATGATGACCAGTATGTTGCTTCGGTGCAACCACTACTGTTACCTCCTGTCATATCTGACTAGTTAAACTCCCTTGCTCTTTTTCATCCCTATCATCTAGAGATGATGACATTGGAAGTGTAATAATACGATAGTAATCTCCAGTGCAACAATGTCAGCTGCCTCTGCTGCTATCACTATTCCTTATGGTACCTATTGAACCTGTCCAACATTAAATCTTCGAGTGGTACTGGCCTATCGTTCTCTCCCAGGTGGCATCTGAAACCAGATTTAATTGTATGAGTTTACAGTCAAATACAAAATAATCAGCAAAAAAACATAAGTATGCAAATGTAAAGATGAATGCAACAGTCCTATAAATAGGGCTCTACATCAAAGGACGCTATGTTAAAACGAAAAAAGCCGCACAAATTCTATAGGACACAAGAACCTAATGTTCTAATACCATTTGTGACACCCTGCTTATTAAAATAACAGGTGGCCAGCCGCTACTAAAATAAAAACAAGAGTCTTATATGGCTCATTCTTAGCATCACTATCAAAATTCAATTAATTACTAACCACTTATTAATTTAACAAGCAATGTCAAATTTTAATCCTTCATTAATATACAACAATATGAACCAATCAACAATAATCCCATACACAGTAACTGATACACATGAAACCACAATGTAAAGTCTGAAGCTGAGATAAATAAATAAAGTCCCCTAATAAACCATCGGGTAAAAATCCAATACATCCAATCCAATATCTAAAATAACCTGAAATACACAAGTCTGAATAAAAAGGGCAACACGCCGAACCAACACTGGAGTATAGAACCTAATCTAGAATATCAATAATATAATCGACTACTTGGAAATCCTGCAAGCCTCCACGTCAGCTGTAGCTACATAAATCCCTGGAAAATGAATTTTCTATGGCGTCCCTCTGGTTGGACACCTAAACGTTTTGAAAATAGAATTGATACAGATTATTGCCCAAAACCTTTGAAAATGTTTAGCAAGTGTATAAAATTCATAACTAAAAATGTAAAGTCAATTTTTCTATTTATAAAACGATAACTCACTCTCGTGAGTCAACCCTCGCCCCACATCTAAAGTGCGTACCTAACGTATGCATCTTAACCTACCTAGTTATGCTACTCTACCTAACTAACCTTGTTACTAACATCAATGCTATACTAACCTGACCCGAGTATAATGTCTTCTGTTAGCTTATATATTAGCTTTCACAACCGCTTAATTAACATCTCATCAAATTATCACTATATAAGATATAACTTTACTCTAGTTATTTTTCCACAATCACATTTGTTTGTCTACACCCCTATATATTTATTCTCATCTTTATATATGTAATTAATTCACACAATTTACTTGCACTTGTATATAATTATTCATATACGTAAATATTTATCACAAAGGTAAATGCACCCCCACCCCCATATATATATATATATATATATATATATATATATATGTAAAATCACTAGCATGCTATCAAGCTCTAAGAATGTCCTCCACATTTTAGGCTATCGGGTCAGAATCTCACCACCGAACCCAAAAATAATAAATGAACACGGGAAGCAATCATGGCCTTAAGTCCGTGATCATAACCATACCACATTATTCTACAGGACTTCAAAACCTGCATCACGTGATCGTGCACAAACCTATAACCAAGGGAACAATACTACCTCTACTGTGATTTGCTCGAGTGACCTCCCACGGTGCACAACCTCCATCGATAGCATATCCGCTAGGATGAGTATGTTTCAAATACAATATCTTACACATAGATATTCATTTATACACATATATATACTAACCATATCCATATATATAAAATCACATTAATCGACTAATCCATGCCTATCACCTGAAGCACTAGTATAATAATCTGAGTCTAATCCTACTCTTATTTAATTAAATTCTTCTCTTAACTAAATTTTAGACACCCCATTCTAGGACCCTCATAAGCACCTCCTTAGTTCCCTAGCACTCACTCATTTACCAGAAACCTTAGGTTATACCTCGAGTACCGATCTAGAGGCCATCGGGCGCTCCCGTGCCTTGTTTGATGCCAATTAACTTTCTCATTTGAGTGAAAGATCAATGAATCTTTGAAGGGATCTAAATCCATTTTCTAATGGTCCGCCTCATGCACGAATCAACCTTACGGTTCAGATGAATGACCCATTTTATAATTAAAATTTGATCTAGAGGCCACTGAGAACTCCTGGGACCCATTTTAACCCCAATAAAATTCTTCTCACGAGGAGAATCTCAATAGATCTTTAAAGGGATCTGAATTGCCTTTCTAACGATCCACCACATGCATAAATTGAACTTACAGTTCGGATGAACGATCCAATTTTCCCTAAAAAATGATTGAGAGACCACTAGGCACTCGCGAGTTCAGTTTGTATCTTGTCAACTCTTAAACTCAAAAAAGACTGAATGAATCTTTAAAGGGATATAAATACCCTTTCCAAAGTTCCACCTCGTGCGCGAATCATCCTCACGGTATGGATGAATGACCCATTTTACTCCAAAGGATCACCAGGCATTTTTATGCCCCGTTTGACCAAGGTCAACTCTCCAAATCGAACACGACTGAATGAATCTTCAAAGGGATCTGAATACCCTTTCCAAAGATCGATCCCCTACGTGAATCTTCCCTCTGGTTCAAACGAATGATCATTGTCCTTCAAAAATTTCCTATCTAATGACCAACGGGCACTTCGAGCCCTGTTTGACCTCGGCCGACTCTTGAAACTCGAAGTAGTTCAATGGATTCTTGAAGGGCTCTGAATACCCTTTCCAATGGTTTTTCCCATGCACGATTTTGACTTACCGTTGGCATTTTATGGCCGTTTTTCCGAAAAAACTGCCTTAGATTGCCAATTGGCAACACCAGGACCCCGCTTATCGGTAGTATGCCTAGGGTCCATGCTGATAGGCAAGTCTAGGAATATGCCGATCATCACCCCCTTGGCCCTATAAATAAAGGCCATAACCACACTTTTAAAGGCACCCCTGAACATCCCTCTCAGCAATTCAGAGATAATTCCCTCGAATTCAGAGTTGTTCTTTCCTTAAAAGTCCATATCCCACATCCCTTCCATCATTTTCATACTCTTTTGAGTAAATTACCACCCACCTCCCCAAACCACCATCAATTTACCTTGAGATTGGCGCATCTATAAACAAGATCTACGTCAAGTCTTCATAAGGAGGTCCATTTTTTCCTTTTTTTCTTTAAATTCTTTTAATTTTGCATTAATTACTTCATTTTCGCTATAGTATTTTACTTCATTACATCACACATCTTAATTCTAAGTATTTATTATTACTATTCACACATACTTCATTTTCATTGAAAAACCCAAAAATAAGAAAATGAGGGTTCACTCGTAAATTCCAAAAGGGGATTTCTCATCACACTTTCTCACACTAAAACACCCTTTTTTACACACACACACACACACACACACACATAATAAAGTCCCCGATTAGATATATGGGTTAAACCGCATTTCATATCATTTTTGAACTACATTGACTTTGATGCCCCTTGAGCTACGTAGACATCTTGGGTGAATCCCTCGACTCGAGTTCTCCCACATATAGTTGTTATCATGATATATACACTTTATATGATTGCTTGTTTGTGTCTTATCCGATATACACAACCGTTACTTCATAACGATTTGTGAAGCGACAAACACTTACATTATATTTTTTATTACTATTTTAGGAACACTCCTAAGGATAACCTCGCTCCGCCTTTAATCCATGAAACGAGTCGATATATTGCATCCTTCATTTATATTATGGCCAGAAGAACACACGTCGCGAAGTTCTACAAGAGAAGATTAACTCATGCCCATGAGAGACGGAAAGGGTGGGATGGGTGACTAACACCTTCTTATTCCGTAAGTTAGTCCCCGGACCTTTGAACTACTTGGTTTTGCAAGCATCAATATTGTCTATGATGTCGTTCTCTCTAAGTGGCAACATTTCTTTGGCTTATTTTGTGCAAAATAAGATGGCGATTCTATCTCTACATATCACCCCACACCGATGATGCCCGAGTGCCCCAACCAAGGTCGTAATCTCGCGCGCACGCTAGAAAATATGGGGGAAGGAAGGAGGGATCCACCTCCGAAGACTCCGACCCCCCGACATCGGGATTACCACAATGGCGGATCTGTTGGGGATTTATTATAAGAGGCGTTGACTTTATTTTTGCATGGGCGTTATTCTTTTTTGCATGTGTGCATATGAACCTACCTGTATGTCCCATTTGTTCATTTCTTTACCTTTTTGTATATATCTCACTCATGTATATATCACTTTTCACTCACTTGTACACTTCACGTACTTGTAGATACTCTCCATGCACACTTCACAAACTTACACTTAGCTTCACTTTACACTCACATGCTTCACACACCACTTAGAATATCCATGCTTAGGCTTCACTAGCACACTTACTACACTTGTATATATGCTCACTTACACCTGTTACACACCACTTGTAGTTCATCCATGTATAGGTTCATTACCACACATACTCACTTATATATACTCCCATGACACATACTCACTCACATTTATCCATGCGTAGTATAGTTTCCATGTTAGATTTACTTGTATATGCTCCCCATTAGTGCAGTTTTCCCTTACTCATCATAATGAAAAAAATGATAAAAATACTCTCTCTCCATAATATGTTAATTAAGACTCATGCATTTTTGCACACTACATCACCAAGAGTATGGCTATTTACCAAAATTTTATCCCGTAGTGGGGGGGTCACTTTGCGATGGGCATGCTCTCACCTTCCATTGGCTTCACACCTTCGACATAAATCCAATGGTTCCCCCCAAATTGTATCATTTGATCGAACTCATAACGTGAGGTATATAGAAGGGAACTCGTTCATGTACGTCGAGTATATCGAATTCTCTCACATACGTACTGTCCCCATAAGGTATATAATGAGGAAATTCACGTACACTGAGTTATATCAAATGGCTTGTCCATATATACTGATGAATGATTGCCCTTATATGCAAGAGGTATATCGTGGAAGTCATTCCAAAGAGGGGAACCTTTACACTAACCCAACAATTGCATAAACCTCATATAGGTGTGAAACCAAGGACACTCATATTTAGTTTGTCGGTTACCATGCGAAACTCTCCCCAAATTCTGGGTCGGCATACCTAGGCATGTGTTTTGGTCGTATCGGATCGAAAAATGCCTCTTCGAAAAAATTCCAATTTTTTCGAAAATAAAATAATTATTTCTATCCAATTTTTTCAGAAAATTTAAAAAAATTGAATTCGAAAAAATCAGAAATTCACAAAATATAATAAAATTTTCAAAAAAATAAATTTTCGATTTTCGATTACTCGAAATTCTCATTTTAAAGAAACAAAGAAAACGGTTTAACCCAACGTGTAAGTTCATAAGGATTTGACTCATTTTTTCATTTGTGTAGAAGTTAGGAGGATACTCTCCTTTTATAGAGCACACTTGGGAGCCCTCTCACTCTCCCAATCGATGTGAGGCATGGAAAATTTTCAAAAAATTGAAAATTGGAAAATAATTCCGAAAAATCGGAAATAGTTCAGGAAAAAATTGAAAAAATCGAATCGGCATAGTTTTGCAAAAATAGGATCGAAAAAATCAAAAAATTAAAAATTCAGAATTGTTTTCGATTTTTTATCCAAAATTTCAAAAAAATCGAAAATCGGAAAATAAAAAATCGGCCAACTAAAATTTCATTCCAAATTCGAAAAAAATCGAATCGGAAGTCGGCAAAATTGAAAGTTCGGAAAAAAAACACCGCCCTAGGCATACTGCTAGAATTTTCACGTAATTTTTCCTTTTTTCAAAAATAGGACCCCACCCGTGAGCCTGAAACAAGTCCAACCGTATTTTACATATTTTTTCACCCCCCATTTTCCCAAGCTCGGGTCCTGTCCGACATTTTTTCTGCATTTAGGCAAACCTAATACAAGTGAGAACCTAATAACAACATTAATAATAATCATGCTGAAATTCCTCTCCTTTTTCCATCCTTTTCCAAAAATACCAAAAAAAAATTCTCTTCCTTATGAAATACCCGAAATTATCTCCCTTCTTCTTTCGAAAATAAATTCGAACCATTTTTCCTCTCATGTCGATCGCATACCTGACTTTGACCTGGCTCCCTGTTGGCTTCAATCTCCCGTCAAACTGCCCCGAAGCTCTATCGGTTCTTCTGCTATCTCATCCGAGTTTGGAATTTACCTTCACGATCTCTTCATGGAGAATATTGACCAAACGCCGAATGAGTAGCTCGATCTGACAACCGTCTTGGCCCAACTCAGTGCCAAAATTGATAACCTTCAAATCAAGGTCTATGGTCCAGATTCTTGAGGAACCCAAAGTTCTCTTTCCTCGTTCCATGGGTCCACCCGCTCCTGAGCCTGTTTGGGTCCCTAAAAAGTATCAGCATGCTCCACAAGCCCCGCCTACCAATGGGCTACCACCATCTCAGCTCCCTATCCCAAACCTTACCCAATCGGGGTATAACTTTCCAGTAGCCATAGATCTTAATGAAGAGGAATCGAACAAGGTTAAGGAAAACCTCAAGCTGTTTTCAAAGTAGTTTGACCAAGTCAAGATATTCATGAACTACATGGACTACACCTATACATCTCACTATCCCAAAGCCAAATTGTGAGAGAAGTTTAAGATCCCAGATATCGAGATGTTTGGGGCAAGCGGATCCTTAATTTTTCACCTTTGAATCTATCACCGAGTCATGACACTTCTTGGTGCCTCTAAAGAGATAATGGCCAAGATGTTCCAGCAAGCCTTGAAAGAAATTGCCCTTTATTGGTTTCTATCCCTCGAGGAATCCATAATCTGTAATTAGGAGGATGTCGCTCAAGAATTCATGTCTCAGTGTAAGTACAATGAAAAGATAGACGTTACACGTCGAGACCTAAAAATTATTAAGAAAAATCATGGAGAAACAGTTAATATCTTCATAGGAAGGTGGAGAGAGAAATCTATTACCATAACCAACAGACCCTCCGAGGATAAAAAAATCAGTATCGTGAAGAATAACTTCTTTCCGTATATCCGAGCATCAAAAGGAGGATTGTACTAACCCCACTTATGATCCCTCCGTGAAGCTAGTGTAAAAATTAAGGAGGGCATTGCCAAAGTTGAATATGAGCCAAAGAAAGTGATCGGACAGTTCATTCCCTGAAAATATGAAAAGCCCGCTAATGCTACAGTCTCAACCATCAATAGCATCTTCCAACCTGCTACTATTTAGGCATCAAAAAGTAGCCCCAACCCTACCAAGAAAGAGTAAAATGAGCTCCATGCTCCCTTGTCAAAAGTCAACCAGGACCTACTAAACCTAAACCTCATCAAACCATTAGATCCTCATTCACTACCAAATCCACTCCCTAAAATTTTTAAAGTCGATGCTCGTTGTGATTTCCACCAATCTGTAAACCATACTACGGACTAGTGCTTCCATGTTTGAAATGAGATCCAAGGTTTAATTGACTAGGTATTATCGCCCCACCAGCCAATCCTAAACCTAATACCACTCATAACCCACTTCCAACCCATACAAATGTCATCTTTCTAGAGAGTGACCCAAAATTTTATCCATCTGACCAAATTATACCCAGTAAATCACCCATCATACTCGTAATCTCACCCAAACTGCTCAATGTTTACCCGTATTTTCTCCGACACCTTATCTGCTTCACCGATCAAGCTTTGTCACTCTTCTCAAGGGATTGTATTGTCATTCGTACCTGGTATGAAGGGGAGGATATGGAGTTACCTGTTTTATTGAACCAACTCTTGGAGTTTGGGATGAAATTGCCCTTATAGATGACCATTGATTGTTGCAAATTTAGTGTTTTTTTTTCATGAAAGATCGAAAATTTGCTCGCAAATCAGATGATTGGGTGGTACCCATAGTTAAAGTCAGTCTAGATGATGTAGTGCAGATTATGTCCAATGCATTTTTATTAGAAAGTGAAATTTACAGTATTGATGAGCTACTCACCACTTTAAAGATTCAGGGATGGTTGGTTCCCTCACTCCATCACCTCCCCGCCGAGTAGGAAAATCTATACGATGAAGTCGTCGATGTTGTTGAATGAATTAATTTCTCTTAGAAATAGGATATAGTCACCACCGGATGAGGAGATGGCTTTTCCAGCTCAGATGACAAGCCCAGTCAGGAAGACACAAGTCCAGTAGCTAGTCTGTGCGGAATGATATCCTTCGAATATCTGTTAGGAAAAATCAATAAGGTAGCCTTTCAACCAAAAATAGATGAGGAGACGGGGTTCCTATTCTTCCCCACCTTAGTAAATCACATAACCAGATTAGGGATATACTACAAAGATACAATTCCTTATGTGATCGAGATAGATAAGAGAAAAAGACTTGCCGAAGAACTTCCCATGTTAGAGATGACCATTGAAGAAAGTAAAGTCCTCGATAGGCTCAAGAAAACCCAAGTTAATATCACCTTAAGGGGCTTTTCATGTCCTCCCAGTTGCATCGAAATGGTATGATAAGACTCCTCACCTAGCCTATAGTCTTTCTTTCCACTACTCCCGAAGAAGCTGTGAATATGGTTGGGTCCTTAACTTCTTCCAGACTCCTCTCGTTTTCCGAAGCAGAGATACCAAAGATAGACCCTGACCACAATTATCCCCTCAACATCTGCATTGAAGTGTTGGGAAAGATAGTCCCACTCTCACTCATTGGCAACAAATTTTCCCTTAACATTTTCCCTTTCAGAACATTTTCCCTTACCATTTTCCCTTTCAGAAGATCTCACTCCCACTTCAGCCACCGTGTGTGCTTATGATAATACACGTCGAGGGATAATCCATAAAACTCACGATAGGGGTTTGCCCTATTAATCATATCACCGAGTTCCATATTATTGACATACCTGCATGTTTCAACCTTCTCCTTGGACGTCCATGGCTCCATAGAATCCAAGGGGTGTCGTCTTCTCTTTACCGAAAATTGAAATTCTTTGCCAATGTCCAAGTTATCAACATCTTGGGGGATGACAACAATTCAGATTCTGCTAGTATTAGTTTTTCGATATTAGAGATCCAGTATGGGACGAATGGCATGCTTCTCTTTGGTTTCAGTGTTGACCCACTTTCTCTTCCAGCAGAAGATAGTTTCAAAGACCGGGTCTGTATGGAACACAACCCTCACATGTAAGAACAATTGTTCAAACATTGGTCCTAGCATAAGTTTAGCTAGTTTGGCGTATCCCATTATAAATCTTTACGCACCTTCAAGATGAACTGAACTCAAGAATCTCCAAGTTTGAAGACTTCCTGATATCCCGTAAAGGTATAAAGAAATTTAGAGTTCAAAGTTTATCAAGGAAGGTGAAGACTTCCCTTTCCGCGGCTTCCCTAAACCATGATATGACCATGTTGATAAGATGATGAAATCGGTGCTAGAAATCTTCTTTTAACATAACAATCCTTGGGTCGCAGAATGTCAGCATGAAGTTTATCCTCTCATTGAGAAAGTAGTGAAAGTTACCGACGATTTTGAGGAAAGTTATTTGGAGGACTCATTCAACCTTCAAACACTGGCGATGAGTCTTTTCATGATATGTTCATATGCCACATCGTCGGACTCATCTACTCAAATCAAAGCTACTGACATGCCTATCCTCAACTAGAATGCCATGCCTTTCTAATCTGCCCAACCTGACCCTGTTATTTACCCTATCAATGTTGTTCCTTTTTTCTCATATCAATGCAATTGAGACCTCTTTTGATGAGGTTCTCAATACTATTTTTCTCTAAAATGAAATAAATAAAGAATTTGAGTATCTTGATGTGCCTTATCTTAATTGTCTTGATTCTAACCAAAGTCTTGATCATGATGATTTTACATATGAATAATTCTTAACTGATCTTAATAAGGAGAATAACAAACAACATAATCACGTTCAAATTTATGATGATGAAATTGTTGTTATTAATCTCAGTTCTAGTAGCCATCATCACGAGATTAGGATAGGACGCACCTTTAATGAGCATAAGTCTGCATAATTCGAAGAGCTACTAAAGTAATTCATGGACGTTCGTCTTTGCATGGTCCTATAATGACATGCCCGATATTAACACAGAAATATCTCAAGACGAGTTCCCAAATTTCTCAGAATACAAGCCAGTCAAACAAAAGCTATGGAAGCTCCGGGTCGAATGGTCACTCAAAGTCAAAGAGGAAGTAGTTAAGCAACTAAACGTAGGTTTTATTCGCGTAGTTAAATATCCTATATGTCTTATCAATATCATCCATGTGCCAAAATTAAGAGGGAAAGTCCGCATGTGAGTTGACTATTGGGATTTGAACAAAGCATCCCCGAAGGACAATTACCCGTTACCCAACATCGACATGATCGTGGATAACACGACTAGACACACCCTTAAGTCATTTGTCGATGGATTTATTGGATACAATCAGATTAAGATGCACCCAGACCATCAAGAGAAAATTGCCTTTATCACCACATGGGGAACCTATTGCTACACTGTCATGCCATTCGAACTCAAGAACATCGGGCCTAGCTACTAAAGGGCTGCCACAACCATACTACATGACCTTATTCACAAGGAGGTTGAGGTCAATGTGGATGACATGATCGTCAAATCTAAGACTCGAGAAGGTCATATTTCTTACCTTCGAAAGTTTTTGAACGACTAGAGCAATATCAGATGGGGATGAACCCACAAAAATACATTTTTCACGTCACAAAAGTAAAACTCTTCATGGTCAGTGAGAAGGGAATCGAAGCAGACCTTATCAAGGTGATAGACATACTAGAAGTTCCACCTCCACGGATAGAGAAGGAAGTCCGAGTATTCTTGGGAAAATTACAGTAAATCAATCAGTTCATCAGTCCGAGGAGGCGAACCCATTTTCATGCTTCTTCGGAAGTATTCTATTAAAGTGTGGAATGAGGCCTACCAAGAAGCCTTTGACAAGATCAAGTGATACCTTACTTGACCTCCGATGTTTATGCCTCAACAACCAGGTATTACCCCCTCCTATACGTGACTGTGACAGATACTGCAGGGGCTTTGCTAGCCTAATACATTAAAGAACCCGATAAGGAGATAGCCATTTATTACACCAGTGAAAAATTAGACGGGTACAAAGTCAACTACACTACTTTGGAGAAAGCATGCGTTGCCCTAGTTTGAGTCACGTAAAAACTACGGCATTAAATGTGTGCCTTACCCATCAAACTTGTATCCCGTATGGATCCCATTAAGTACTTGATAGAAAATCCCTCTCTATCTAGCCAAATGTTCCGATGGTTGATGTTGTTAGCTGAGTTCGATATGGTATACATCAAGCAAAAAGATATGAAAGGGAGAGCCATCTCCGACTACCTTACTGATTAAGACATGGAATAAGCCGATGTTTGGGTCTCTGAATTTCCAGGTGAAAGTATTCTCTGCACATCTCAAGAGGACCTTCGATGGAAAATGTTCTTTGACGGAGAAGCCAACAAGAAAGGACACGACATTGGAATACTCCTAGTCTCCCCTGATGACTCTCACACCCGTATTTACATTAAGCTAGATTTTCCCTACACCAAAAACATAACCGAATACGAGGCATACACAGTAGGCCTCAAGATTTCCCTCTAAAAAGGAATCTGGCACCTAGACGTCTACGAAGACTCTGTCCTTATCGTAAAAAAAATCCTCAAAAAATGGAAAGTAAAAGATGAGAAGATCCTACCATTCCATGCCCACATAGAAGAACTGGCCTCCTAGTTTAATAATGTCACCTACCACTACTTGCCCCATGTAAAGAACATCCTAACTGACACCTTTATACCCTGGCCTCCATGTTCGACATACTCGAGGGAATAACAATGGCCCCTTTCCTAGTTTTGAAGCACGATATGCCTACACATTGCTACCACATTGAGCTCATTACTAAGGAGGATTCTGATATAGATGGTTTATGGTACCATAACATTTGGTTACTCCTCAATCATGGTAAGTATCCCCAAGAGGCCAATATAAAATAATTTACAACCTTCGCAAACTGGCTTCCCAGTATATCATCTGCGACAAAGCACTATTCAAGAGAAACTTCAATCTAACCCATTTTTACTACATTGCAGGGGCTGATGTTGAAGAAATGATGCAGAAGATCTACATTAGGAATGCGAGCCCCATATGAACTATCACATGCTTGCCATAAAAATAATCTGTCAAGGGTGATATTGGACCACTATAGTTCAAGATCGCCCTGCCTATGTCCGAAGATGACTCAAATGCTAATGGTTTACTAATATCCAACACTTGCCTCCTTGTGAGCTATACAACATTACCTCTCCTTGGCCCTTCTCCACCTGTGGCATTGACATCAGAGGTAAAGTTAATCCCAACACTTCAAATTGTCACGAATTCATCCTGGTGTCCATTGATTACTTCACCAAATGGGTCAAAGCCGAGTCATACGTGGTGCTGAAGAACATCATCTGTCGATACGAAGTTCCCCACGAGTTAGTATCAGATAATGGGCTCCACTTCGACGCTGGGGTTACAGAACTAATCGATGAGTATGGAATTCAGATACACAAATCATCTCCCTATCGACCTCAAACCAATGGTGTTGTCAGAGCTGCCAATAAAAGTCTCAAGACCATAATCAACAAGATGACTTAAAGTTACAGAGACTGGGTCGATCGGATCCCTTACTCCCTTTGGACTACCGTACTTCAACCAAAACATCCATTGGGTCTACCCCTTATTCCTTAGTATACATCATGAATGTAGTCTTACTCGTTAAGTTAGAAATACCTTCCCTCTGCATCTTGCTCGAAAGAAAAGCTGATGAAGAAGAATGGAACTAGAGCCGCTTGAACAAATTATCACTCTTTGATGAAAAGAGACTGAAGGATCTATACCATATACTGGGGTACCATCGTCGGATAGCACAATCATTTAGCAGGAAAATCAAGGATCGTGGTGTCCAGGAAGGAGATCTTACCCTCAAAGAGATTATATAACCCATATAGGACCTATGAAGGAAATTCAAGTTAAATTCGAGCGGTCGTTACATCGTGAAGAAGATTCTCTTAGTAGGCACCTCTATGCTCACAAACCTCGATAGGAAAGAGATGGCGCATCCAGTCAACCTAGATCATCTCAAGAAATTTTACCCTTAGTCCGAAATCTCCAAGCACTACGACTCTTTTCACTCCCTTCTATTCTAAAAATAAAAAAAAAATCTTTATTTCCCCCACCAAAAACTACGTGGAACCTGATACTCACAAAGACATTTTCTTTTCAAAATGAAACGCATGAGAATTTTCGAAACCCCCAGACGTACGTAACCAACCCATATGCCATACATGGGTCCAGTCCCTTTTTTTTTTTTACAAAATGCTATTCTTTTCTAACCTCTGAGAACGACGGTTCATTTTATCATTTACATGAACAAAAGGATTATGTATGCCTTAGCGATTAGTATAGGTAATTCAAATGTAAAACTCATCAAGAGGCATAACAACATATGTTCAAAATCAACTTTCATTAATGATTAATGATAATGGCGCTGTTACAGGAAGTATCAGCGAGGGGAGTCAAGCCTAACCCTCTCCGCTGACCAAACTATTCTTAAACAAGACTAACCCTAACCAAAATACACAAAATTATCCCTAAACCCCAAATACAAAAACACCCTAATCACCATAGCTTCACAAAAATCACTAAAATCTTCACAAGAGACACTGCCTTCAAGTGTCAGACGACCTTGCTTCATCATCAATACCATCCCCAGGAGGTCCCCAAGTTTCCCACTCTCGATTGGCATTTCGTACATGCTCCATAGATCGGTACACCCTGTCAAACCTATACGAAACCACAACACCGTCTTCCATGGTGTCAAAATACATAAACTACCTATGACTGGTCTCTTCTTCTAGGACCTCTCTACTACGCACTTCCATAGCCATTTAAGGTAGTCCCTAAATACATGCTAGGCCCCTCGTATGGATTATGATGGATGGATATACAGCCGACGACACTTCCACAAAGATCCCAGCATCATCCTCAGCGATTCAGTAAAATCCTCCACCAGGAAGAAATTTATCATACGAGGGGGCACGATATGTTCCCACCCAACATAGCATAGGAGCCACCAGGGGAAATATAAGGAAGTCTGTCAAAGGCCCACCAGCCGCACATACTGATAATCTCCAAGCGATAAGACATGGAGTAATTCCCCCATCGTGGCACTGATCAGTGAAGGCACCAGGATCCACTCTCTACAAGCTAGTTTACCCAACTCTCCACAGATGGGCCGAAGCTGAAGAAAGGTTGGAAAAAGAAATTGGGCACAAGTACCAAAGGGTACTCAGGAGGGGGCGCCAAGCGAAACCTCTCTGCGATCCATATAAACAACATTATTGGGCTCCCCCTTAGAACTTCCGAATGACCCTCCTTCTAAGCATCCGACCATTCAGAGTCTCAGCCAACACCAGCACTGCGGGTTTATGTCCATAGGACATCCAGGCCATTATCATAGCAATCTGGGGATTCGCAGTTAAGTCCCCCATCTTTAATAATAACCTCCCAGTAAGACCTAAGGCGACAGCCCCAACAAAGACGGCATCCTCAAAACCCCTCAGACGCATGGAATATATAAACTTATGTAGAGAAATGGCCCCTTAAGTAACCAATGGTCTAGACGCCAAGGGAGATATGTGAAGCAACTCCGACAAGAAAACTTGGGGAGAACGGGAGAAACTAGGCATAGTCACCGCCACACTGGGTTAACCCCTAACATGGATGAGAACTCCTCATAAGTGGTACAGAATTTATCCAGGATGAAATGAAAAATGTCATCTTTGGGGCACCAAAATTGCACCACTACAGACAACAAATTCTGGTCTATAGCGCGGTTGTGCCACAAGGAAACTCGACGCAGGTTAAAAGCTTCGTATTCCACATTATACAAGCACAGGTTCTCCAAATGGCCAAGATATGGAGCAAATCCTTCATTCATGGAAATATCAATTTAAAAAGAGGAATTTAAAATAAGAAGGAAGAATGTACGTATTGGTGGAAAAAAACCCATCCCACACACCCCCTTTTATACTTGAAAACTTTGGCTAAAGATAAGAGCCTTAGAAACTCAAGCGGAATCCAACCCCACCTGAGCACTCTGAAGTGCGCGAAAGTGTAAACAAGGTATAGAGATGATATGAGTTGACCCCCATGACGATAGGCAGTTCAAGGGGTATGTCTATAGGCAACCCCCCTATTTTAGAAAATTCCATATTTCCTCTTTTAGCAAAATCAATTTCAGAAAAATCCTCAATTTGAAAAATTACCCCCGGGTTATTTACTCATTTTTTATCAAAGAGAATCATTCATACTCAAAAATCCTTTCCCTGAGTTAATCACTTTTAATAATAATCCTTTTGCCTTTCATTATCATTTCCATGCTTATCTCTATCTTTGCATAAACTAATCGATCTCAGTAGAAAATTAAAAAATGGATATAGAATAAGTCACTAAATTAAGAAAAAAGGCAAAAAGAAAATGCATATTTTGCTTCACGGAGTTACATTTTTATGACAAAAGAAATAGAAAAACAACGGGAGTTTTCCAGATTCCACAAACTCTCTCCCTTTCTAACCCTCAGCCCCCACGCCGAATGCGTTTCCCCCTGCGACGAGAGGGGGATCCTCCACTGCTAGAACTCGAGCCCTCATCAGAAATGGAAGGCGAAAAAAGCATGAAGAAGCCTAGATCTTGATATACTTCGACATGGAGGATATACAATCCTTGATATCCCCCATACAAGTGGTCGACACACGAACATATTGCAAGAAACAATGAGAAGAGGCAAACTAATGAGTCAAGAAGTAAAGGGAAGTCAACATAACAAAAAGAAAGAGGAAAGGATATACCTCGTCGGTAAGCCTCATCAATCTAGACACCGATGCATGAGGTTGATGTGTCACGCTCAGTGACTCCGCACTACTCAATCAAAAATTGTAAGAAGGGGGAGTATCTTGAGTAATCAGAGCCTCCTCTGCAGTCGTCGACATGCTACCACCTGAATTATGGGTTGATCGCATCGGTGAATTAGTCCCCTTGCCCGAAGCTATAGTGGGTGGAGTCAAGTTCTCCACGTCATACATAAGAGAGCATCATCCAACTTATCATAAATTCTAGATAACCATAGCTTATCGTCGTATACGTATAGAGCATGTAGGGATCCCCGATCATCGCTCCCATCCGATCATTATCCGATATCTCCCTCACCTGCCTCATATACATAGGGGCACTGATGGTGGGACCACCACCTCCTCCTTTATGATCTGCTTAACCACCCTCTCCTCTAGGTATCAGACATACCTGAACTCATGTGCGATCAACCGTCGCATCTGCACATGTAGGCCCGTCACCTCCATATCATTCGAAGTCGCCCCCAGGGGTAAAAAGTCATGTGTAATCCCCAATAGAGAATCAGTACCTACTCAAGAAATGAAGAAACCAATAGACTTAGAGAAGATAGAAAGATAGCCTGATCACCCGTCAGGGCATTCAGAACCCATCGCACGTCTGCCATGGACAAAGCATAATTAGACCTCCAGTTGGACTTCCGCCATCAAAACATCCAAAATAAGTCCACCAAGCTATCATACTTCAAGGATATAAACCCCTTATTACAACCGATCACCTCATAGAACCACGTCTACAAAAGTAAAAAATCAGCAAAATGAAATGAAAGAAAAAAAAAGGAAATGCATATATGGAAAATAAATTCAAGATTACCTCCAAAAGATATGTGGCCCCTGTAAAAGTCTACCGACATCACTGGCTGAAAGCATCTAAAAAAGAATAAAGGGATGCCAAGGTCAGTCTCCTCCAATCATACTTCCAGACTTCAAAAATCATCTGCAAATACAATAAGAATAGAGATGGACGATGTCGGTGCTCGTCTCCACTCGTCGCAATTGTCCATAAACAACATTAAATGTCTCATTAAGAAATGTTCAAGTGTCATCAAATGTCGCCAAGCGAGGTCGTTCAAACGATATCTTATGTCGTTCAAACAAAATCAACATCTTGTTCAAACGGCGCACCGACTCAAGTTTTGTATAAATACCTATTTCGTGAATCAGTTTTTCAAGACTTTAGCAAAAGACATTTCTGCATTTCAACAACTAAATTTCTTCAAGTTTTGTGTTCCTAAAACACTTTTTTAATTCAAAAAAAGCATATTTGAATATTATTCTTGTGAATTAGTTTAGAACCCTAGAAAAGTTTTGTATCTCTTGCATACACCTTGATGGAGAGGCTCTCCATTGTTAACTTGTGATATAAGCGGGAATTCAGTGCTGAAGAATGTAGTGCTGAAGAACAAAGGTTGAGGCTAATTCGGAGGACTGCGGTCATGTGACTCTTACGAGTGTCATAGTTGTTTCTTAGATATTTTTGAAGAATAGCTTGTTATGATTGTGGGGGATCAAGTAGTCTGTAAGTCGACTCTCTTGTAAATTTTTAAGTGAATAAAGGTTTTTACTTTGGGTTTTTTTCTTGAATCTTATCCTGAGTTATTTATGTGGTTTGATTTATCTGTTTATCACATAGTTGCTTGCTTAGGATAAATAAGATAAAATCGATTTAAAAGTTTCTTCTGCATATTTAAAATTGGTGTTGCAATTTTTTTGTTAAAATCACCCTTTGTGAGTGTTCTCGCACTGACAAGTATGCATTCTTCTACTTATATCCTTCTAAAAGAGCGTCGTATCTGGCTACTTTGGCAGTAGAATCTATTAGAACCATGAATTTTGCTACATGAAATTTCTTTTGAAAAATCAATTCCAAACCATTTTGGGTATGTTTGACAAATTCTGATTGTGGTAGTATTATTTTACGTCTGTTCATATCCTTCTTGAACCTATTTATGAAGTGAATAGCATTTTCACGATCTTTGCCTTAATTTAGTTAAATCATCCATTAAAACTTCGAGTTCAGTTTGAAATAATATGCAACAAACATATCTTCAATTTGTTACCAATTCTGTAAAGAATTTAGAGGCAAACTTATGAACCATGTAAGGGATAAATTTGTTAAGGAACTAGAGAATAACATTAGTCTCAAAACACTGACTTTTAAAACTGGAAACATGTTTGATAATGGATTGAATACAGTCTTAAGAAAATAATGGGAAAGTTAGAAACTTGAATCCTCTAGGAAGTTCAATCATATTTATCCATTAAGGATATGGTTTATTAAACATGGGATTCTGTACCCCCAAGATAGAGTTCCACAAATCTCATGAATGAGATCAATTATCCACTTACTCATAACCACCCTCTGGGGTTGCCTTATTAGTTTTGTCGTTAGTGTGTTTGCAACAGGTGTATATTGCATTATCGGTGGTAGTACTACTTGAGATATGTTTTTTTTAATTTGAATAGGCACTACTAATGGTTACTATGGTGATGGATTTTTTATCCTTTTATAAGGTTTGTTATGGTAGGGGGCTCGAAGATAATCTCGAGATTAGGGATAATCCCCCCAGCTAATACAACAGACTCAAGGGACTAAGGCAGTGAGGCGAGGTAGCTCAAAGCGATGCATCTCAGTTAGGCAAGCGATGCATCTCAACAAGGAAGCTCAAGCGATGTAGTTCATAGTGGAAGTCCAGAGGGATCTCCCGACGAAGAAGCTAACCAAGAGAACTCATCCTTTAGTCCTATTGCTTTACTTAGTCTTGTATCTCTTTATTTATATTGACCATGAGTTGTAACAATTATAATGATTTTTAGAGTGAGGTCGAACGGTACTCGTGAGAGACCAGGCTTGGCAGGGACTGGGAGAGCTTTCATGCTCTATCGAACGACCTCGCCGTGGGAACTTTAGAGGGAATTGGTTTGGAGGATTGAGAAGTGAGGCACTGTTGGGGCTTTTCCTAAACATCTTAGATACACCTGGCAAAACACCAAAAGACCCTGACTGTGGAAGCTCGGTCGAAGCAACCTTGAGTTCCATTGGGCATTGAGTTATGAACCAAATAACCCTCTACTTAACATCACACCTACTTTATGTGATGTCACTAACTAGCTAGGCAATGTCAAATCTTCACTTGAGTAAACCACTGTCGTATTTGGGGTTGTCAGATGGTTGGTGAGACACCTCTGTGACGACATCCCCCTAACACACAGTGGTTAGGAAAAATGCATGTCTTGGCATTTAATATTTATGACGAGGATCTAACTAGTGCATTAGGCATTTAATGTTTGTGACATAAAGTATGAGGGATATCTTTCACATTTATTAATGACTGATTTATCTCGAAAGTGGTGGGAGGCTATTTAAGGGACCCAACCACCTCCGGGGAAAGGGATGTTCTTTTGAGAGTTCAGAAGTTATTGCTAGAGAGAAAAATATACATAAAAAAGAGAGATTTATTGCGAACCAGAGTTCACTCACCCACTATTTCCATTTATTACGAAGCGTTTAATACTTGATAGTGATCTTTGAGGGTGGTTGGGGTGTTTGGCCGCCTGCCAAGGTGTATCTAGGATGCTTACTTCTCTCTCCCTCTAAATGAGTTACTTCTGAGTTCGTTATTATCTTTTGAGTTATACACGAGAAATTTGTGAGTTCAAACTGAGTTTATCTTCACTAAGTTGTGATTGCGTGTCTTGTAGTTAATCAATAGTGTTGTTAGGTAACTTACCATTACTGTACTGAAAATGGGTTACTCCTCCATCTAATATAAACTACCCTCTTACATTTGGCGTCTCCGTTGGGGAGGTAATCTTCTAAGCAAGGATTATGGCGCGGGATAATGTTAATCGAAGACTTAACTTTGATGATATTCAACACAATGAAGAACAGGCGGCGAGAGAGCTGGAGGCTTCGAAAGACATAAACCTACGAGTGGAGATTCCTCCAGTTCAAATGGCGATAGGCATTCCAAAGGTGACACAAGCTTCCACGAGCGCCGGGTTGGGACCAGCCTAAGTGGCAATCCTCATGAATAAATTTTACGAGTTTTTGCAAACTCTCGTAGCTTTAACGGTGTTGGGGGGATTTGAAGCTAACTCCTTCGTAACACCAGGGGTAGCCCTAATGGCCCCACCAAGTGCATTTCTAATAGGAACTGCCACATCAAGCATATCCCCTATTACGATTCTAATAGTGGGAACTCCAAGAGTAGGAAGCATTCCAAATATGGTAATTATTTTGGGTACAACAGGAATCCCATTTATGGTCCCTCTAGTCGTTCCTTCAACGGTATCAGCTATGGAGGAGATGAGGAAAGAGATGTAGAAGGAGATGCTGAAATTCATGCAAGCTTCCTCGCAACCTGCTGACGAGATAGTTTCGGTTTATGATGAATTTCGGACGCCTTACCCTCAGGAGTATAACAATGAGCTTTATCCAAAAGATTATATTCCTCCTGTCTTTGAAAAGTACACAAAAAAGAAAGGATGAGTAGGGGTTATTCTTTCCAGAGGAATTGAGGAGATTTGTCTTTCCTACAAGTTAAATTTCCCTTGTTCCAACAATGAAGTAGAGTATGAAGCGTTGGTACTGGGGTTGCTGGAGGCCCTTCGAAGGGTAATTCGTTCACTTTGCATTAAGGGTGACTCGAACTTGGTGATTCAGTAAGTGAATGGAGAATATGCGTTGGAACACCTTAGTCTGTCACCTTACAGAACAATCATTCAGAAGCTTCTTAACCAATCCCATCAGACCAAGATTAAGAGACATCCCCGAACGATGAACCGCCATCCAGACGCCTATGCCACTATCGCTCAGAAGATTATCATGAGGAACGATATAACTCTAGTCGTGATTTAACGAAGAATAGCTCGCTCAGTGGTGCAGTTAATTCTGTCGATGGAGGAGGACTCTGACTGGAGGGGAGAGATTAGAAAATAATTGAAGTTTGGGGAAGGAGCGATTGAACTGAGAGAGTTAGCCCAATACTTTACAAATAAGGGAAAACTTTACTTCAGAAATACTGGAGGATGTCAGTCAAGATGCACCGGCCCAGAAGGACAAGAGAAAAAATTAAAGCAACCACATGAAGAGCACTATAAAATGACTGAGATACCTCTTTATAGAAGAATTCAAAGGGAGGGATACTTCTAGCTTAGAATGAAGCAGGACACAGCAGAGCTACAACGAAAGTGCGATAAGTGCCAACTATTCTTCGATGCAACCAAATGCCATTTTATTGAAGCTCAATCAGGCTGGAGGCAACCCTATATTGACTTCATTAAAGATGGATTTATCCTAATAGAGAAAATTAATGTGATGGGACTCAAGCGAAGGGCCCCGAGGTTCTACGTTCAGGAGGGTCAGTTTTATCGAAGGGGCTACTTCAACAGGCCATTGCGTTGCATCATAAAGAAAAAAGCAACCGAAGTCCTCAAGTAATCTCACGATCTAGCTCATATAGGAGGGGCAAAGTTGTATAACCAGCTAGTGACGTTGGGGTATTATTAGCCAATGATGGAGAAGGACTCTACTGAGTTCATTCAAAAATGTAATGATTGACAACTATAAGGAAATATAATACATGCCCTATCAGTAGATCTACACTCCCTGGTAATTCCTTATCCTTTTCACACCTGTGAGTTTGACTTAGTGGGGCCAATACATCCTTCTTTTATGGGGAAGATCTCGACACTAGTGGCAACAGAGTGCTTTACAAAGTGGGCTGAAACGATAGCACTAAGAAAGGCAACAACAAGGGTGGTGAGAAACGTCATCAGAGAATACATCATTTGCTGTTCTGGGATTCCAAAGGCTATTCTCTCTGATAATGGAATCCCCTTCATCAATTCAGAGGTAACAATGCTCACTGACAAGTACTCGATTGTTCATCACACTTCAATAGTGGCGTACCCAAAGGGAAACAGTCAAGCCAAAGTAACTAATAAAACATTGGTTAATATTTTGGCCAAGACAATAGAGGATTTCCCAGGATCATGGGATGATAAGATACCAGTTGTATTGTGGGCCTATCGAATAACTAAAAGGAAGCCCATAGGATATACTCCGTTCTCCCTTGTGTATGGAGCTGAAGCGATTCTCCCGATGGAGTTGGAAGTTCCCTCTGCCCGATATGCCTTGATAAGTAGAATGCTCCCCCAAAACAGACATGTGCAGTTGGAAGCGTTGGATGAGCACAGGGACAATGCGATGCAGCACTTTTAAATGTACACGAAGCAGCTCTCTAGGGCGTATGACAACTTGGTGAGACCAAGTAAGTTCGTGGAGGGTGACCACATTTTGAAGGAAACAGTGAAGCACATCAGGGGGCTTCCTTTACCTAAGTTTTCAGTGAATAGGGAGGGACCTTTCATTGTAAAGGAGACTCATGATTCAGATTATTGCTTAATTTTTAAGATGGAAGAAGACAAACCATTCAAGATTAACAATAAATGGTTGAAAGTCTATCATGTATAAGCAATTAACTTTAGATCATCATTGTATCTAGCTATTTTTGTTATAAATATATAAGTTTTTGCTCCTAATGTCTATTATTGCAACTTGAGTGTAGATGAAAGAATTGTAGAATTTTGTAATATACGCAAGCAGTTACAGTACAAAGAGATGGCATTGAAAAACGTACATTTCTTTTCATTCACAAACTTTGGGGCATTACAAAATTGGGAGCTATTGCCCAAGAATTACATAAGAGAAAAAAGGAAAATTTATTCAAAAGTGAAAGAGTTCATTGGCCTAAGAGGAACCACAAGTCCGGAGCAGAGAAAAAATCTCCAAACAGGACCGAAAAAGATGCTAGGCATGATTATTGGGCACTAATAGAAACCACTAACCTTATTTGAACTTGTGTACGCTCAATAAGGAGTTTCTCTCATCTCAACTTTTCCAGATGCAGAGGTTCTTCGATGTCCTCTACCTCCTTATTGGCAGCTTCAAGTAGATGTGCTAGCTCAGCCAACTTAGCTTCCTCAGCTTGTTGATCATTTCGATGCTTCTGTAGCAGTTCCCTCTGGCTCTCCAATCATTGTCCCTTTAAAGTCTTTAAGTGCCCAATCAGCCTGTCAAAATAAAAGCCGTCTCTGCCCAACTCTTTTAGATAGACTAGAAATTGGTTCAGGAGGAGACTGGTAACACTTGCAGTTGGAGTGCTGACGAGATCAGTGATAACCATTGCCATGCTTTGAAGCCTATAGCTCATCACTGAAATGTTTGTATAAAGACAATCGATAGTGAAAGTCTCAGGGTAATGGTTTGTAATCTATTCAATAACCAAGCGATAGGGGCCAGACATTTGAGGAGAACGCTGAAAGACCATAAGACAAAAGTCATAAGGAGCTAGGTTGGGCAAAGGAAGCTCACAACTAGATTCGCTATCAGCTGCAACACCAGTTGTGGAACCTTTATCGTCGTGACTAGAATCTTCTAAAATAGCTGGTTCCCAATGGGGCGAAGCGATAGGCAAAAGAGCTGGTGGAGATCTCTCTCCCACTAGAACGGACGCACGAGAAACCTGAGAACAGGTAGAAGAAGTAATGAGTTTGACAAAAATCTTCAAGTGTTTTCATTGTTAAGTCAACGTTACGGGTGGAGTTTGACCAAAAAATCTTAACAAGTGTTTTCATTGTTAAGTCACCGTTACCGGTGGAGTTTGACCAAAAAATATTAACAAGTGTTTTCATTGTTAAGTCACCATTACTGGTGGAGTTTGACAAAAAAAATATTAACAAGTGTTTTCATTGTTAAGTCACCGTTAGTGGTGGAGTTTGACAAAAAAAATCTTAACAAGTGTTTTCATTGTTAAGTCAATGTTACTGATGGAGTTTGATGAAAAATCTTAACAAGTGTTTTCATTATTAAGTCACTATTACTGGTGGAGTTTGAATGATTGGACATGAGATTCTTCTAGATTGCACATTGTCAAGAATAAAAGACAAACACCAAGAAATGAAGAGAAAGTAGAGAAATACCACAGTAATGACTGGAGACAGAATGGGAGCCACCTTGGAAGCTACAACGGGGGGAACTGTTGAAGGCAAATTTGTCTTCTCGAAGGCCCCCACAGAACCCTCAATGGTGGGAATCTCAACATCTGCTGAAGCTCTTTCACCAATAAAAGGTACCAAGGCCAACATAGGAGTCTCACTTGGGGAGGACGTTTGACCTCTAAGTGATGCCCCAACGATGGTGGATGCAGACGAATCACCACGCTGGCAGAAAAATAAACGCTGGCCTTGGGAATGTGCAGACCACCAAGAGAAGTTGATGGGATAAGATCAGGAGAAAACTGTAAAAATGAAGCTAAGTGTTAGAAATGGGGAATAAGTACAGAAGAAGGGAGAAATAAATCTAAGTTTTACTTACCTCAGTCATGGTACTGAAGAGGGGAACTGCAGTTATGGGTCTCACTGATGATGTTGTAAACAGTACCACCAGATAAGGTGTTGATGATATCACTCTAGCAATAACAATAGCAGCACACGAGTAAATATATAGTAGAGGGAGATGATGAGAAGAGGAGAACTTCTAGTATATAAGTGGTTCAGCTAATCTGGCCTACATCCACTGTGAGTGGGTGAGTATTTTCACTATAATGGTGGCACTAATGGACTGTGATACGATCTCTCACTTTCTCTCTCTACTGTGTATACTTGCAGAGTTTCAGCTAGCGTTACAATTATCGATCCCTTATAATATAGGAGAAGACAAGTATATATAGTGCTTGGGGGGTGTAGTGTACCCCCCAAGCATGTAATGAGCATATATATGAGAATCGAACTAGTGTCCTGTTGACACCTGGCTAATCTCATATAGATAATGATGATTAAATATTCCCTCACGTGAGGGGAATGATGTAGTTATAACTGCCTAGTGTGACACCCCGACTAATTAAATACTGGGTAGCTACTCCTTTATTAAATTAATACAGAATATCAAGTTGGTTCAGTCTTAGTATCACTGTCGAAAAAATTTAATTAATTACTAGCCACTTAATATTTAAAAAGAGAGATGTCAAATTTTATTAATTTAGTTAACAAAAACCAAGAATTAAATCATTAACCATCAATCGCATAAACAATCTCATATGAATAACCAACGAAATGAAATTAACTGAGTCTGGAGTAAACACTCCAATAATAACAATGCCAGAGTAAATAAAGTCCCAATATAAGAGTCTGAATAAATAAACCAATAACCGAAATAATGATAGTCTGTAACTACAACCTCTAAATAAGAATGGGCGACATGCCCTAACTGATACAAATGACTCTGAAGGAACCAAAGATAAATATGAAGGCGTCTAATACCAAGATCCTGTAGCTTCCACAACAGCTACAGCACGTCATCAAAATGGAACTCCTATGATTGGCGTCCCTGTGGCTGGTCACCTAAAAATGTTTTTACAAAACAAAATAAATTTGGAGGAAAACGGGTCAGAGCCCGAGGTGAAAACAGTTTAAAACTTTATCAAGTGTTTAAATTAAAATTAAACAACACATATTATAAACATGTTAGTTGCGTACTCTCACATGAGTTTCTCACCTCTTAACTAACGTGCAAGCCTAGCGTATGCCCTTAACCCATCCTAGTTATGTCGCTAACTAACTAGTCTGTACCACTTCCTCTTTCGCATTCTACCATAGGATGTCTACTCTTAATATCCAGATAAGATATGTTCATAACCTATATTCTCATTCATTAAATTACATATCTCAAGTGTTAATTAAATTCTCATTCTTAACCCTTTCAAATAACTTAGTTATTCACATTTACTAAAAAATAATGAACTAGTCACAAGTACATAAGTATAATACTCTCAGTACATAAATACATATATGGCACCCCTAGGCTAAGCTGCGGTGCTCACATACTCTACTATCGAATCTCGGTACATCACGTACATAAGGACTACGAGTTTCGAATCTCTCAAGAACCGTTTCAATAAGCAAAATCACACATATTGGAGGCGAACATAGTTCACATACCCATGGGTCACGCACATACCTAGGCTCCCATGATCAGTTGACTTATCAACTCACAAATAAGTCATTCATAGTCATATGTCCTTAAGGTACTAGTCTAAATCCCCCCGAAGGCACACAAGGATAAGAGGGTCATTTTCCATAAAAAATGACCTCCCGTGATAGCAAGTATGCTAGGTATGTCACACACATAAGAAATCCATACACTAGGCATTCACACAACCTAAGTAATCATATTACAATATGAGTATCCACACATTCCATCTAGTAAGTCTCATACATAATAAGTTTAACCCGACATCAAACGAAGTAAACATTTAACTTGATAATTCTCTCATCGTATCAATTTGATTACCTAAACCTATCCCAAAAGGTTACTAGGTCTCCTATTAATTTATAATGTTATCTCAGCAATTATAAAATCACTCTACTACTGTTCATACCCCTAAATTATCTTTCATTCCACTTTCAGTCCCAAATCAAAATATTCAAAACGTCCTCACTCGGTAATCGCTCAAAATTATAATGCTCGATCCCATCAGTTATAACATTCTCTGGGCAATAACTAAGTCCTTATTGGCCTTAACTAAATCCCACAATATCAAATTTATCACCCTAAGAATTATCGTCGGCCTTGGAATTTCCATTTTCCCTCAAAGGAAAATAATTACCAAAAATCAGGGGGGGTCGATCGATCGAAGAAAAGGGCTCGATCGATCGATCGATCATCGATCGATCGACATTCTTGAGTCGATCGATCGATCACGCAGGTATCAACCCAGATTTCTTAAACAGTTATGGGTTTTTATCCTTTTTACACCTCTAATTCTTCCTTAAAACGTCCCAAACTCCCAAGAAAGTTCACTAATGATTATACCAACATGTTTGCATAATTTCCAACGTTTTATAATCATCAAATCAAAATGGAACACCAAATTCTTAGATTAATTTACCAAATTTTCGTGTAGAAACCCTAATTATTTTTTTCTTCAAGAACACTATATCAATCAATACAATTTCATAATTTTCTACCCCTAAATCATAATTTCGTGGCTATTAATATCTCCAACAATAAACTACATGCAAGACCTGCCCAAATTATGATTTACTTTCTTCAAAAACATTCAATTTTCATTTTTCAAGGTTAATCTCCAATTCTATCCTAACATGGATGACATATGCGCTAAATTATTGCAAGTTAAATCACTTGCCTGGTAATGAAGATTCTGATCCGATGAAGTAGATGGTATAGAATTGCTCCTCACATTCCGATCTATCCGATGGTGGTGACGGTGGTGTAAAAAGTCCAAAGATGGTGGTTCTCCTTTGGTAACTCCCTCCACTTCATCTCTAATGTCCGTCTGTGAAAATTGGTGATGAAAAACCCTAAGTCTCTAACCTAATGGCTGATAATAACTATCTAAAATTCGTGGGTCACTATTCACCCAAAAATAGGAATGACTAAAATACCCTCTCGGGTTACCGGTTAGGCCTAAAAATGCCCCGGGACCCAAACTAAACCCCCGTTAGTGTTTTCTGACTATATAGACCCTTCCGGACACGTTGGCGCACTCAAAATGATCATACGGATTACATAAAATAAAATACTTTTAAATCCATTAAATTGGGTCCTGACACGACTGAAACGCGCGTCCCGACTTTATTATCGAAACTGCCGTATTTTTAACTCACGACAATTATATTGAATTCCATAATCACATATTACCATAATCACTCAGTAATATTCAAAAACATAATAAGAATCAAATACTAACTCTCGTCTCGCTAGCATTTAAATCCGAATTAATTTCCAATTAATTATCCCAAATTAATTTTAATAAATCTCATAATTCAAGGAAATTTAATTTATTAAATCACATAATTAAAAGCCATAAAAATACGGGGTATTACACCTAGCCCACGTATTCTAAGTCTTTCATGTATTTGCATATGCTCAGACCTGTGACATTACCTATTGTTCCCTCGGCCTAGCCGAGTACGAGGTTGGAGAAGTCCTATAGTGTTGTGTTATCCTATCAGAAATTATCATGACCTCGGCCTAGGAGACTGGCCGAGGTTAGGTAGAGGGCCGGATGCAGTGTCGGCTGAAGCAGGGGATGCGATTGGTAGTTGTTCGAGCCCACGAGATGTTGTTGGCCTCGGCAGCTGACCAGCGACGGTTAGTCAATGAGGAGCCAATGTTGTAGAAGACGACCTTTCTGATAGCTATTGTAAGCTTCCTCTCAGCTCGATTGTGAGACAGGCTGAGGTTAGTGACTCTGAGTATGAGGGTACACTTTGGGCATATCAATAACCCCCTAGCCCTTAGTTTTCTGTATGAGTAGGTAACTGAGGGGTATGAGAGTCAGGCTAATGAAGGGACATTTGGATGTCTTGGGGTTTGGAGTGGTTCCTGGGACACATGCCATTCACTGAAGCGACTTGCATTTTCCCCAAGATATGACAGTTTTGGTGGCACCTTTTGAGTTCCCTAAGTCAATGATGAGGGTGTTGGAAACCGCACCCTATCATTGAGAAGGTTTAAAACCCTTCTCTTTCCTCATTTTCTCTTTCTTCTTCCTTTAGCTTTCCCGCCTATAGTTTTTCTACAAATGCAAATCTCTCAAGCCCTCTATTGTCGTTCTGCGATACAAGGTTTCCTTTTCTTCTTAATCTCTTCCACCCTCACTTAAGACCAGTCAGGTATTGCCTTTGACCTTTCTTTTTCCATTTTTGGTCATTACTTTTACACTTTTATTTTTTCGGTGAGATTTTCTTTTTTCGGCGAGGGTTTCCACCACAGTCAAGTGGTTATAAGGTTAGGAATGCAGTGGCTAAGTAGTATTGGAGCCATACCAGTATACTCCAAGGTTATTTCAGCCACAAACCTCCCTCTTTTAGTTTTTTCGATAACCTTCCGATCGTCTTCTCCGGTGAACTAGCTTAGGGCATTCTTAGTGTTCTTGGGGAGAACCCTTTGGATTCCTTATTTGATCTTTAATTCAAGTTGTATAAGTTGTTTGCCTATTTGTAGTTTTTCCCCTCAAGTGTAGTGTCGTCCACCATATGCTCAGACCATTGTATAAGCTTGCTGAAGCGTTTCCATCTTTTTGTGAGAAAACCTTTGAAAAGATTAGGCAAATAGAGTTAGCCTAGGAGGAGGCTCGTAGGGTTGAGGCTTTTCCCCTCAGACCAATTTTTCCTCCACCCTTGAAGGTCGTATACCCTGAGCCTACTAAACTTGCTCAAGTCCCTAAGGTTCTTGTATCGATGTCTGAGTCATCTTTTTCAGACCCCATGTCTACCTCTGAGGTTGTTGAGTCTGTAGACTCTTTCCAAGAGGATATGGATTTCTCCCCCAAGGGAAGTGTAGACTCTAAGGAAGCAGAGGTTTCTGACCATTCTTCATTCCTTAAAGAGGATATCACTTCTCGTAGGTCTTCCTCCATTGAAATCTTAGAGCCCAGTGTGGCGGTTCCCCTTCCTATTGACGCCATTCCTCTGTCGGCTGCTAGCGGTGCTGAGTTTTCTCAGAGGTTTCCTGATGGTGCCCTATCTGAGCCTCAGACTCAGACTGTTGATGATAATGATAATTATGAAGGGAGTGAACTTGACACTTACAAGGTTGATGGTCGTGAGATATCTGTCACTAAATATGACCTTCTCATCTTCAGACATCTGTATGCCATTCCTTCATCCGTTACCTTAAGGAAGCCTCTGGAGGACGAGAGAGCCTTCGACGGCCGAGAGGGAGAGCTTTACATCTATGAGCAGATGTTTAAACTCAGATTTTGTCTCCCTAATCACTCCACTATCTGAGTTGTTCTTTCTTTTATCAACCCCACTCCTTTTCAGCTTTCCCCCCAATGCCTCTAGGGTCTTGGTTGGGGCCATCATACTCTAGAAGGTGGTTCATTATACCGACCTTCCAGTTAGGGTATTCTTAGCTTGTTACATCCCCTCATCCGCTAAAAATCACCCTGGATACTATCACTTTATAGTTGGGAAATCTGAGAAGAAGATGTTATTGGTGACTCAGACCTCTAACCACAACTGGAAACCTCAATTCTTCTTTGCCTCAGGGGCTTTGGAGTTTGGTCCTAATGAGGCTTGTGGAACATTTGTTCTAAGGAATCCCCTGAGGTGGGCTAATAAGGTCTCTTTCTCGGCCAAAACTAACCCTGGATTTAGCCAAGATAATCGTAAGAATGTTGAGGATCTTTGTAGTCAGGGAGAATATGGTAACCTCGTCAAGTACGAGCATCTGATGACCCATTAATATTTATCTCAGACGGGTCTTGGAGTGGCCCTTTAGCTGAGCTTCGTAAGTACTATAGAACAAAATATTTACACCAATGCTTTCTTTTTTACAGAGAGACCAGCAGGAGTTTCTGAAGACCTTCAGAATATGTCTGCTCATAGCATCACGAAACTAATAGAGAAGCGTGGTGGCAAGATTGTGCCACCCCCTACCTACATAAAAAAGGGGAAACCTCCAGCTAAGACATCAAAGAAGAGGAGGGAACCTACAGACCCTTCCCATGCAAGGCCCGACAAAGCTCAAAATACTGAGCGTGGTATACCAATCTCCTCAGACGATGCTCTATCGCCTCGTCTTTCTCAGCTAAAAATTAGTGACAGCCTTATTGGTAATAGTGCCCGGGATTCTAATGCCCTTGGCTACGCAATGACAAGGATGATAAGCACTTTCTTCATTCGATGGATGTCCCTTTGCTTGCAGAGTTTGTAGTTCATAGGGCAGTTCCGGTATTTATTTATAATTTTCTCAAGTGTTACCTCTGCTCTTAGTCATTCATTATTGCTAATGTGTCTGATTCTTCTTTTTACAGAGTGCCCTCTCTCTTTATCGTCTTGCAGACTATACGCTGAAGAGACTGCTTCTGATACAGAAGGGAAAGGATACTGAAAGGGCTGAAGCTGATTTCCAGAGGGAGATTACCGATTTAAAAAAAGATCTAAAGGAGAGGGATGGTGAGATCTCTCGCATGAAGACTGATCATGACAAGACCCTGAAGGCAAAGGATGATAGCCTTCAGTCCAAGGTTGATGCTGCAGTTAAGGCTGCCATGGAGGTTGCTTCAGAGATAATCATCAAGGAGTATCAAGTCTCCAATGAGTTTATCACCTTCAGCCTCGAGTATCTAGAAAGGGTCTTAAAGCAACCAGCCGATGCACTGCCATAAAGCAAGAAAGTTCTGGCAGTTTATCGGCCGAGGACTTTATTAGTCTCGACTTTGGCAATGCTCAGCTCGCTAAGGCCCTGAGGAGGTTAAAGAGGGTGGCCCAACCGAGATGAACCAACTTGAGGTGACTGAGACCGAGGATGGTGGACATCAGGATGATGAGGTTGAGGTTGAGGTTACCAATCAAGTTTCAGATCCAAATAACCCTGCTGCTGGTGGATCGGTTGAAGCCTGAGTGTCTCACCATCATGTTTGTTATTTTGTGAAGGCTTTGTGTAACTCTTTAATTTAATGAACTGTGACCTCTTCCCTTAGAACAATGTAACATTTTTTTAGCTTGAATGAATGCAGTTCCATTTCCTTCATCTGTGTTGCTTTTCTTTACTTATTTCTTTGCTATTTAATGTCTATGATGTTTTACTTATCCATCATATAATTCACTGAACGAATGATGGTCTGGGGTCATCAGGTTAATGATGATTCACTTCATATTTCACCATATTAATGATGTTAAAAGGTCTGAGGTCACCAAATTAATGGTGTTTCACCTAATAATTCACCGCACAAATGATGTTAAAGGTCTGAGGTCATCAGGTTAATGATGCTTCACCTCATATTTCACCATATTAATAATGTTTAAAGGTCCGAGGTAACCAAATTAATGGTGTTTCACCTAATAATTCACCACCTAATAATTCACCAAATTAATGATGTTTAAAGGTCCGAGGTCACAAAGTTAATGATGGTTCACCTCATATTTCACCAAATTAATGATGTTTAAAATTCTGAGGTCACCAAGTTAATGATGTTTCACCTAATAATTCACCACACTAATGATGTTAAAGGTCCGCGGTCACCAAGTTAATGATGTTTCACCTTATATTTCGCCAATTTAATGATGTTTAAAGGTATGAGGTCACCAAGTTAATGATGTTTCACCTAATAATTCACCACACTAATGATGTAAAGGTATGAGGCCACCAAGTTAATGATGTTTCACCTCGTATTTTACCAATTTAATGATGTTTAAAGGTATGAGGTCACCAAGTTAAAGATGTTTCACCTCATATTTCACCATATTAATGATGCTTAAAGGTCTGAGGTCACCAAATTAATGATGTTTCACCTCATATTTCACCAAATTAATGATGTTTAAAGTTCTGAGGTCACCAAGTTAATGATGTTTCACCTCATATTTCACTTAATTAATGATATTAAAGACATATACATTATAACAAAAGTATCAGCACAACATTGCTATCTTTTCATTAGCATCCTTTGCATAAACTGATACATGTATTACAAAAAGATAACAATTGCAACATCATAAGCAATATTTCTTTAAGTGATCGACATTCCAAGGGTTGGAGAAAGGTTCTATTTCAAGATTTTATAGCCGATAGGTTCCCGGAACAACCTCATCAATGACCCTATAAGTACCATGACAGTTGGGATGAAGCTTATTAGTTTTCTGCCATGTCTTCTTAAGGTAGGTCTCCCACATCTATTAGCCTTAACTTTACCCTTTGATTATAGAATCTCGTAGTTCTTTACTGATATGTTGCTTGCCTTATCTCTGCATCCTCTCTTCTTTCCTTAATTAAATCAAGATCAAGTCTTCTCTCTTCTTCATTCCTCTGAGGGTCATATGTCTGAACTCTATGAGTGGGTAGCCCTATCTCTGTTAAGATAATAGCCCCTGAGCCATGGTCTAGCATGAATGGATTTTCCCCTGTAGGTGTCCTCACTATCGTCCTGTAAGCCCAAAGCACGGCATAAACCTCTTCAATCCACCTTCCTTTGGCCTATTCCAACTTCTTTATCCCATCAAGGATTGTTTGATTTGTGACCTCAGTCTGACCATTTAACTGGGGGCGGCCAGGGGAACAGAATACCTGCTTGATCCCTACTGTTTTGCAGTATTTTTCTAAGGATATATTATTGAATTGGGTTCCATTATCTGAGATGAGGGCATTTGGAAGGTCATACTTGTATATGATGTTCTTCCATATAAACTGGAAAGTTTTTGGCTCAGTGATTGTGATTATTGGCTCAGCTTCTACCCATTTGGAGAAATAATCAATTGCCACTATTAGGAACCGATAGTTGTTTACAGCTCTTGGCAAGGGTCCTACCAAATCAATTCCCCATACTGTAATGGCCAAGGGGAGCTGATAGAAGTCAGAGGTTGGTGTGGTTGATAGGGAATAGTGGAGAACCTCTAACACTTATCACATCTCTTCACATACGCAGCTACGTCTTTGGCCAAGGTCGTCCACCAGTATCCCTGAGTAATTATCCTCTTAGCCAATGGATTCCCTCCTATGTGGCTCGAACAAGAGCCTTCATGAAGATTGCACAAAATGTGTGGAACCTCTGAAGGGTGGACACATCTTAGGATAAAGAGCAGGAATCCCTTTTTATATAAGACATAACCTACAATAGAAAATTTTGCAGTTCTAAACCTTAGCTTCCTCCTTTCCATCTTTGAATCTGTAGTAGTCCTTCTCTGATGTATTTGATAAGAGGGTCCATCCATTATGACCCCGAACTCAGATTTAAGCAAGGTTTTGCAACCTCTTCCTCTTCGATGGTCGGCTTGAGCAAAATCTCGACTGGCATTATACTCCTTATGTTTTTTTTGTTGCTGAGGCCAACCTCACGAGTGAATCATCTCGACTGTTATCTAGCTAAGGTATCCTCTTCATCTTTACTTCCTTGAATCTTTCTAGCATAGTTCTCACTCTCTTCAGGTATCCTGCCATCCTTTCATCTTTAGCCTCATACACCCCCTAAGATTTGGTTCACGACTAATCTTGAGTCACTGTGGACTAGGAGCAGGCCAACACTGAGGGCTTTTGACAAAGAGAGAAGTGATACTAATGACTCATACTCCGACTCATTTTTGGAAGCTTTAAAGTTAAACCTCAGCACATATTTAATATCTGTACCATTTGGTGCAGACACTATCAGCCCTGCTCCGCATCCACTTTTATAGGACGGTCCATCAATGAAGAGGTTCCATATAGTTTCATTTAAAGAGAAGTTTCCCTCTGATAGGGTCCCTTGGTTGAATAGGTATCTCTCTTCCTCATTCTCAACTGCTCTTTGCTTAGCTACACTTATCTCGGCCTCGACTGCTGTTCAACCGATATTTCTCTCTATTGGCTCATTTGTAGCTTCATGATTCTTCTCAACATCAGCCTCATCCCAGGTAAACTCGACCACGAAGTCTATGAGTGCTTGTACCTTGATTGAAACCCTGGGTTGATAAATAATATCGTACGCCCCCAACTCGATTGCCCTTGTCTTAGTGGGAAATCAGTGAGGACGACCATGGAGTGAGCCTGAAAGTATGGATTTATATTCCTAGAAGCAGGTATCAAAGCATAGGCTAACTTTTCAATCCGAGGGTACTTCTTCTCAGACCCTTGAAGTGCTTTGATGTTTAAGTACACTGGTCTCTACACTCCATCATCTTCTCTTACTATTACAACACTGATGGCTGACTCTGAGATACCTAAGTATACATATAACTTCTCACCCTGAATTGGTCGAGATAGGAGTAGGGTACCGAGGTAGGACTTTAGCTCTTTAAAACCTATGTCACATTCCTCTTTCCATTCTAAGGCCTTTCTAAGAACTTTGAAAAAGGAAGACATTTACTTGTAGCTCTAGATACGAACCTGTTAAGCGCAGCCACTCGTCTGGTCGGCCTCTGAATGTCTTTGATGGTTCTGGATGTCTTCATTTCTAGCAAAGACTTGATATTCTCAGGGTTAGCCTCTATTCCCCTTTGATTGATGATGAAACCTAAAAACTTTCCTGCTCCTACCCCAAAGACACATTTGGTCGAGTTGAGCTTCATTCTATATTTATGCATGGTGTCAAAAGTTCTTTCAAGGTTGTCCACATGGGTGTCAGCCTTTAGACTCTTCGTCAACATGTCATCCACGTAAACTTTCATGGTATTGCCTATTTGATCTTCGAACAACTTATTTACAAGACGTTGGTATATGACCCGAAGGGCATGACCTTGTAGAAATATGTCCCATTATCTGTAATAAAGGTTGTCTTCTCTGAGTCAGCCGAGTCCATAAAGATCTAATTATACTCGGAGTATGCATCCATAAAGCTCATGAGCTCATGCCCAGCTATGGAATCTACCATCTGATATATACAAGGTAAGGGAAAACTGTCCTTTGGTCAAGACTTGTTTAAATTGGTGAAGTCTACACACATCCTCCATTTCCCATTACTCTTGGGTATTATGACAACGTTAGATAACCACTCGGGGTATATAACTTCTCTGATGAACTTAACTTCTTTAAGCTTTCGATCCTCATCTCTAATGACGTCATACTTCTCTCTTGAGTATATTTTTCTTCTTTGACTAATGAGCTTGGCATCCTCTACAACATTGAGTTTATGACACATTATCTCAGGATCAATACCTATCATATTTGCATGGCTCCAGGCAAAGATACTTTGTCTCTTCCTTAACAGCTTCACTAGCTCCTCCTTGATCTCAGGCTTTAGAGCCTTGCTGACTTGGATGGTTTTTTTTTGCTCGTTATTATTGAGGATGATGGATTCTACCTCCTTCGCGGCCTCTCCCTTCTTGATTTTTGTTTCGTCTCTGAGGTCAAGAGTGTTAATGTTATAAGTGGTTGTTGCCTTCTTATGAGCCTCTCTCTCTTCTGTAGAGTTGAAGTAGCATTCTCGAACTGATATTTGGTCACCTTGAACTTCCCCTACTCCATAGGCAGTCAGGAATTTTAGCATTTGCTAGACCGTTAAAGGCACGACCTCAAATTCCTGAGGTCCACTCATCCCATGATGAGGTTGTAGGATGAGAAGACATTTTCATCCATCATAAAGAAATTAATTTTTATGGTCAACCTCTTAGGCCATTCATCTTCCATTCTCACATCTATTTCATACATTCCCAATGGATGGACCTTCTCCCCGCTAAAGCCAATCAAGGGGTGATGGTAAGGGACAAGTCTTGCTTGGCTAAGACCCAAACTCTTAAAATAAGGCCAAAACATAACGTCTATAGAGTTATCCATCATAAATAAATTAATTTTTATGGTCAACCTGTTAGGCCATTCATCTCCTATTCTCACATCTATTTCATACATTCCCAATGGATGGACCTTCTCCCCGCTAAAGCCAATCAAGGGGTGATGGTAAGGGACAAGTCTTTCTTGGCTAAGACCCAAACTCTTGAAACAAGGCCAAAACATAACGTCTGTAGAGCTGCCCCCATCTACAAGGATCCTCTGAACTTCGCATCCATGCACCCTTGTGGTGATGACTAAAGGTTCATCATGGGGAGCTAAGATACCCTTGAAATCTAATCGTTATAAGCCGACTATGAGGGTGTCCATATATATATTCTTTCTCTTCTCATATTTAGCCTCTGTAGAAGCCAAATTCATAAACTCGGCCTTAGTCACTGATTTGGCGTCTGCCATGTGAGCCTTGCAATCATCTACCTCTGAGCTACCCCCTACTAGTCCTCCATAGATAGTATTCACACCAAAAGAGATCATACCGACCCTCTTTACTGGGACATTATCGTCCTTTGGTGGGAGATCAGGGTCATAATCATCATCATCATTTGAGGCATCAATTGTTCTGGAAGGGGTATCTTCCCGACATTTATCATTTCTTTTCTTATTTGGATTGTCTATTCCGCCTTTAGAGGTTCTACCATCCACATACTTTCTGAGCTTTCTAGACTTCAATATTTTTTCAATCTCATCCTTCAGAGCGAAGCACTTCTCAGTCAAATGGCCATGATCTTAATGGAACTCGCACCATAAGTTCTTATTTCTCTTATGTGGAGGAGATTTCAGCCTCTTTAGCCATCTTAGAGATCTATCATTCTTTATTTCATTGAGGATGTGTTCATAACTTATAGTTAGAGGAGTGTAGTCTGAGAATTTATCGTCTGCAGATCTTTTTTTACCGTCTTTATTTTTCTTCTAAAATTTGCCTCCACTGTTGCTCCCTCTTTCATCCTCATATTTTGCAGCTATAGCTTCCTCTGCATTCATGACCTTTCCAGCTGTTGCCAATAACTCGGCCATTTACTTGGGGGGTCTTCGGCTAGTTTCCATAAGAGCTTTCCTTTCTGCAGACCCCCAATAAGAGCTGTCTTGGCTATGCTCTCTTCGTAATCTTCTACCTCCAACTTTTCCTTGTTGAACCTCGCGATGTAATCTCTGGGGCTTTCATTATTCCCCTGCTTGACATACAACAGATAGGTTTTCTTCTTCTGAGGTCTTACCCCAAAACATAAGTTGTGAATGAACCTTTTAGCCAGGCCTTTGAAACTCTCAATTGAATTTTTAGGAAGAGAAGTGAACCAGATATGCACAGCCCCGGTCAAAGTTCTTGAGAAAGCTCGGCACCTCATCTCATCAGGGATGGAATAGATGTCAGCTACATAATGATACATCTCAATATGATGAACTGGGTTGGTACTTCCATAGTACTTGGGAGACACTATTGGAGGTTTAAATTTGGCAGGGGTTGAGAAGTTGACAATCCTTTCCACAAATGGAGAACCCTCAGAGTATCCCCTCTACAACGGGTCTCGTCTTTTTAAGAGATCTCCAATTTTATTTTCCAACCTTTGAATAGAATTGTTCCATGGTTTAGCAACGTCGGGTTGGCCGAGGTTGTCCCCAGCCACCTCCAAGGGCTGGACTGAGAGTTCCCTAGCTACTGCACAACGTCGTCTATTGACCTCCCCCTGACCACAGTCTCGGTCATGTGGGGGTGGGCCATTATGGGGACGACAGTCACCTCCTTCCCTTCTAGAGCCAGCGAGACTTCTTGATCTGGACATCCTTTCCCTCAGATCATTAACTGGCCGAGCCTTTCAAAGGCCGACCCTCTACTCAAGCGATCAAAAACTGACCCTCTTTGGCGTGCATCATAATCTCGTCTCTCACACTGACCTCGGCTCTGCTGGATATGACGTACAGTGTTGTTTGAGACCTCATACGACTCTCAACAATCTATCGGAGCATCCTCTGCCTCAATGTCATCATGCCTATCCTCAGGGCAAGGGTTTCCTTGCCTCCCCAGGTGTAAACGCCTAGGGTCAGCAACATCCCTCCATTTATGAGGAGTAGGTAGGTCATTTCGCGGTGCCTTAGGCGGTCCCCTGGCCTCATGATGTGGCTGAGCAGCTTTCGGAGTTGGTGAGACCCCAGGTGGTCTCATTATTATGTTTTGGCTTAGCTGGGTAAATTATTCCTGCATCGCTTATTGAGTTGCAACTAAGGACTTTAAGGCTGCTGCCACCTTAGCCATTTTGAACTAGGGTGGTGCTTGATGGGAACTAGGGCCCACAACACCAGATGGTGGAGGTGGTAACTCTGGTGCCATAGAAAAAGACTATATAGCTTATAAATAAAAGCACTAGAGAGATTGATACCTTTGAGGATATGTTTTAATGGTGACACAGCTCCACGCAATGGGGGAGGACTGGTGATCCACCAGAGTCTCCGATAAGTCCAAGCTTCAAGAAGGAAGAGATATAGCTCCTCGTTCCCACAGACGGCGCCAAAATGATGATGTTGTAAACATCACCACAATATAAGGTGTTGATGATCTCACTCTAGCAATAATAATGGCATCACAAGAGTAAATATCTAGTAGAGGGAGATGAGGAGAAGAGGAGAAATTCTAGTATATAAGTGGTTCAACCAATCAGGCCTATATCCACTGTGAGTGTGTGAGTAATTTCACTATAATGGTGGAACTAATGCCCTGTGATACAATCTCTCACTTTCTCTCTCTATTGTGTATACTAGTAGAGTTTCAGCTGGGGTTAGAATTATCGATCCCTTACAATATAGGAGAAGACAAGTATATATAGTGCTTGGGGGTGTAGTGTACCTCGCAAGCATATAATGAGCATGTATATGAGAATCGAACCAGTGTCCTGTTGACACCTGGCTAATCTTATGTAGATAATAATGACTAAATATTTCCTCACGTTAGGGGAGTGATTTAGTTATAACTGCCTAGCCCACGTATTCCAAGTCTTTTATGTGTTTGCATATGCTCGGACCTGTGACATTACCTGTTGTTCCCTCGGCCTGGCTGAGTATGAGGTTGGGGAAGTCCGATAGTGTTTCATTGTCCTATAAGAAATTATTATGACCTCAGCCTAGGAGACTAGCCGAGGTTAGGTAGAGGGTCGGATGTAGTGTCAGCTGAAGCAGGCGACGAGATTGGCAGTCGTTCAAGCCCACGAGATGTTGTTGGCCTCAGCTGCTGACCAGCCGAGGTTGGTCAATGAGGAGCCAACGCTATAGAGGATGACCTTTATGATGGCTATTGTAACCTTCCTGTCAACTCGGCTATGCGACAGGCCGAGGTTAGTGACTCCGAGTATGAGGGTACACTTTGGGCATATCACTCGCCAACACGGAGGGAAGAAGAATGTTAGCTAATAAAGGAGACATTTCGACCTGAGGCATCCCAAGAGATTAAAGTTTAGCGTGGTGAACAAGAAAAAAAAGGTATAGGAGAGAAAAGACGTCATACCTAACAGTGTTGAGGATGTGTTACCTCTGGGGAACTTTCTGCAGCTGGAATAATGGGCAGAGGAACCTCGGGCTGGGGTGATAATTCAGAAGAAGCCGGGGGAGTTGCCTCTGGTAGAGAGGAGATTCCCACAGATTCAAGGGAATCACCCCCTGCAGAAGCATCCTTCACACGTTGGGAGGACAAACATCAAGGGTAAGTAAGCCCAATCATGGGGGAACGGGGAGGAGTTACACCGGTCTGAGAGGAATCGAAGGTTCCCCCACGAAAGGAATTACAGGGGGGCAGGACCTTTCTTCTTCCGCTTCCTGCACCAAAGTCGCTAAGAGTTAGACAGATGCACTTTGTTTTAGAAAAATGAAAAAATGATGAAAACACACATGTATACCTTTGATCCAGGTGGAGAATAGGAGGATATCTCCATTGGGGAGGAAGGAGGGGAAGCAACGGTAGAGGGAGTTGGGGCAATTTGTACATCAGTGACCCGTTTCTTTTGGTACTTAGTACCCAGAGTCTTTTGCCTCACACCCACAACACCAACACTTGAAGGAAACCTTGATCTCTTCTTTCTCTTTGGCCTTTCATCCGATGGATCTACTAAGATAGTGGGTAAGTAAGTAGCAGGAGGAACGGCTGGAGCGTGTCGTTGAAACTTAAAATTTATTCATGCCACCTCAGCTTGAATTTTCTTCCTCAACTCCTCACTCACTTCTGCAGACATAGGAGGAGGAACGGAGGCAATGGGAAATGCCTCCAAGGGAACTTGAGACTGAGGTTGGGACTTAGACTTTGAGGAAGTCCTACTCTTGGATCCCCTAGTTCTTTTGGCTGGGCGCTGGGAACGTCCTTCGCCAAAAGATGCTTCAGTTGGAACCCCTTCACCAGAAACACCCTCAGAAGGAGTAGGATCTTTGGGTGTCGGGGCCTTTTTGGGATTTAGGGTAGCAACAAGAATCATGGAGTAATGTGGAGGAAGTTCAGTGGGAGGATCCTTGGGAGTTTTGATAAAAGGGAACTCTATTCCCAGAACGGAATTACCTTCTAAGCCCAGTTCCTGCGAAGAAAACAAAAGCACTAGGGGATATACATGAGTCCCCTCAATAAATTCAAAGATTTGGGATAGTTGCTTCGGTCAATACTTAGTGGAATTAAAGACGTCACATCACCTTGCCTGGAAACATTGGGGATGATGGCTCTGTCAGACATTATGGAGCTCACTCCCCATGCAGCAGTATAAGTGAAGAGAGAAGAAGCCTCACAAAATGTGACCTTGGGGTGGTTTAGTTAAAAGACAGGGCGAGGACCCCCTTTATCAAAACCCAATTGACGGGCACACCGATGGGGGTTGAATGTTCGCACAAGTACCCCCACTTGGTGTAAGAGGGTAAGTAATTGGGAAAGAGTAGAAGAACCACAACAAGCGAAGGGTCTTCTTCCATAAGGTCCACAGTTGTTGGTTGGATCACCCTTGGCTCATTCTTGAAAAATCATAAGTGTGGAGGAAAACTTCCTCTCCATAGGGTCGCATCACAAAATAGTCTCGTTTGTCAATAAGAGAGGTTAACGCCTTTCGACTTTTCCTCCTGTGATAAATATAAAAATGTGGAGGAAGAATTATTTCTTCCGAAGGAGGACGGTTGGGTTTAGCTACTATATCGGGAAAGTCAATATAGAGGAAGCCGTGAGAAGTATGCAGTTGGTAAAGTTGTCCAGGTTTAACGACCAAAATACCATTCCATGTCAAGGTGGGTTCTATCAAGCCATGTATAGAGTGAACCCAGGGCAATTGCAGCTAGAGGAAGCTCGGTACCTTGGGCCAAACAAAGGGATATGTTGATAAGGTCCCTTCGGGGTTGGTCGTTAGGTTTCCCTGGTAAAAAAAATCAAGAGAGAACGATAAGGATGTAAGCAGGAAGTTTTAATGATGTACCTTGACTAGGGGAAGCCTCAGAAGAACTACCCTCAGAAGGATCCTTGAAGAAATAGTTGATGAGAGGGGTGAAGGTGGATTTGTTTAAAGAATCACCGCACCTTCGGCATATACGATCCAGCTCTGAACGGTCAGCAGCCTCTTGTGCATCCAAGGCTTCATCAGAATAGGGCTCATGGCCTGTTATCTCAAGGCCTAGAAGCTCACACACATCTTCCAACATTACTGTAAACTCACCCCATGCATCAATGACAGTATGAGTAGTAACGTTCCAGCGAGACACCAGGAAGGGAAGGGTAGCATTATTCTTGGACAGAGTAAACTCACCGAACCACTTGGCCCAATGAAGCCCAATTTTTGTGAGGGAATCAGTGTGGGAACTCTGTACGTGTGAGTTCCAGGGAGCAAAGTGACAAGGAGAACCCCCAGTACCTTCGAAGTCAATATAGGACCACAGAAAGTCCCTTTGCTCAAGATAAAAGCGAAGAGTCCCCTCTGGGGGGAGAAAGCCCCAGTCAGCAGCATTTTCGTCTTTATCACCAAGCACCATGGCATCACACTTAGCATTAAAAATGCAAGTTTTGCAAAACCTAGAAAAATCATCACCCTTGCCGAATATGGGGGACCGATGGTAGAAATATAGTTGTTCCTGGCGAGCCGTGTTAAAGAGGTGGCAATAGGAGTGGTGGCAGCAAGGGTGGCAGGTGGAGTATTGGTGGAAGACGTAGTAGGATTTATTGAGGAAGACATTATAGATGACAATGAGGTACAGAAAGCTTAGAAAAGATACAAGAGGAGTAACAATGGAGTGGATAGAGGGCAAAGATGACTACAGAGGAAAGAAATGAGGAGAAAGCTTAGCAAGAAGGGAGTTTTTACAGAGTTTCTCTCTCTAAAGTAGACAGGAGATTGAAGAAGACAAAGAGAAGGGTCAAGTGTTTTGAAAAAGTAGACGTTTGAATCACTTAAACCCGTCTTTTGAGTTTCCCACCAACACACGTGCAAGGCCGCCAATAATCATTTCAAGTGTACACGTGGCACTTTAGGGAGTATCCAGACCGTTGAAAAGACGGTACCACGTCAATAATCAAGTGACGCATGGGGAATATGAAGGATTTTATTTCTAAACAAGTTTGAGTTTTGGCGCAAGAATTTTTGTCAGATATATCCAATATCTCCCAACACAGAAGTTGTCCCAATGATTAAAAACAGCTACGCTGTCCCCTCGCCACAAGTCCAAACGTTATTTGATTATGAATCAGATACATCAGGGAGATTTTTTTTTCTTTTTTCTAACACGAAGAAATTATGGCACAACAGAGCCCAAACGAAGCAGCACCTTTATATAGGGAGAATTTCCTAAGGAGAAGTTTACAATGGAGAATTCCATAAGTCTCAATGATAGGGGCAGTCCAACGAAAAACCCACTGCCTATAACTATACTCCACAACAGCACAAACGGGAGAATTTCACTTCCCAAAAGTCAAAACGGGTATTTGAGAAAGTTCGCAGGTGTTTCAGGAGAAGTCCAAATTAGCTAAGGAAGCAAAGACAGAAGGGCTGAATCTCCGTAATAGGAAAAAGTGGCGATGTTCCTTCGTCAAATCACCGATAATCCGCAGCACTTTGGTTAAGGTAAATCGGGGAGAATTTTACTTTTTTTGGCAGTAATAACGTCAGAGGATGTAACAAAGACAGAGACACCAAGTTTCATCAGATTGAGAAGTCTTCGTATAGACATTTCTTGTTCCCATAATAAATCTCTCCACGAAGGGGCAAATATAGGAGACTCGAAGATATTCTCGAGATTAGGGATAATCCCCCCAGCTAATACAATAGACTCAAGGGACTAAGGCAGCGAGGCAGCTCAAAGTGATGCATCTCAGTTAGGCAAGCGATGCAACTCAGTTAGGCAAGCGATGTAGCTCAGCAAGGCAGCTCAAGCGAGGTAGTTCAACGTGGCAGTCCAGAGGGATCTCTCGACGAAGAAGCTAACCGAGAGAGCTCATCCTTTTGTCCTATTGCTTTACTTAGTCTTATTGCATCTCTTTATTCATATTTACCATGAGTTGTAACAATTATAATTATTTTTAGTATGAGGTCAAACGGTACTCGAGAGAGACCAGGCTTAGCAGGGCCTGGGAGAGCTTTCATGCTCAATCGAACAACCTCGCCATGGGAACATTAGAGGGACTTGGTATGGAGGATTGATAAGTGAGTCACCGTTGGGGCTTGTCTTGACCATCTTAGATACACCTGGTAAAACACCAAAAGATCCTGACCATGGAACCTCGGACGGAGCAGCCTTGAGTTCCATCGGGCATTGAGTTTTGAACCAAACAACCCTCTACTTAACGTCACACCTACTTTATATGATGTCACTAACCAGCTAGGCATTGTCAAGTCTGTACTTGAGTAAACCACTATGGTATTTGGGGTTGTTTGATGGTTGGTGAGTCGCCTCTGTGACGACAGCCCCCTGACACACAGTGGTTAGGCAAAAGGCATGTCTTGGCATTTAATGTTTATGACGTGGAGCTAACTAGTGCATAAGGTATTTAATACTTATGACATAAATTATGAGCGATGTCTTTCACATTTATTAATGACTGAGTTATCTCGGGAGTGGTGTGGGGGCTATTTAAGGGCCCCAACCACCTCTGGAGGAAGGGATGTTCTTTTGAGAGTTCAGAAGTTATTGCTAGAGAGAAAAATATACATTAGAAAAAGAAATTTATTATGAATGCAAGGACACAAATTTTCAATTGAGTCTTAATGTAGTGTTGGCTCAATTTCGGACCAAATCACTTGAGTCATAGGATAGAGTTCTTGAGCATCCACCAAGCCTATGACATGTAAAGTTGAATACGTAGCAGCTTTTATTTAAAAGCGAAGATATCAAAATGCCAAGTTTCAAGTGCCATGTGTTGCCTCTAAAAGGTATGAATGCATTTTTTATATATAGGGAGACTTGGAATAATTTTATAATGGGTGTAATTTTATTTTAAAATGAATTTTATTTAAAAAAAAGTGTTTAGATCTTTGAATAAAAAGTTTTTGGGCTTTATATGTAAAATTGCACATTCTGACATTTCATTCGAAATTTTCGTTCGAACGAGAATTTCGTTCGAACGAGTTTGCCAACAAATTTTCCCTTTTTTGCCACTAGACTATCGTTAGATGGTCGTTCGAACGAGACTTCGTTCCAACGACAATCTCGTTCGAACGAGATTCCTGGCGGGATTTTTTTTTGGCAATTTGTAAAAGTTTTCTCTATGTTCCCACTAACTTTTTCCCAGATTTTATATGTGCGGGAACCAACCTTTTTTAGATAACTTTTGACACACTTTGAGAGATAAATATTAAGAAAGAATTTTCAAAATCAAAAGTTCATCCTTTTGTGTTTTCAAGCCTTCATGAATTAATTTCTACTAAAAACACATACACCCATCAATTTGTGTTTATTCTAAGTTCCTCACATATATAATATTTTCTTGGAGTTGTTCGGCACCATTGGTTTTTCTCTACACCCCAAAAGAAGAGAGTTTGGGTTTTCTTCTACATCCCTCAAATAAGAAGAAGCTTTTGTTTTGCTGCAGCATTCTCACGTGGTGAAAGGCGTCATGTGTGGTTGATGGTTGCTTGGTCTCAATTGGTGAACTCCAAGGTTTCGGTGGACTCCGGGATTATTCGCTAGGTGGAGGTGTTTACAAGAAGGAGCGTCAAGGCTTTGACGGACTCAAGTTTGTGGTGTAAGTCTACCTGTCTTGTAATTTGTAATTCCATACTTAGCAAATTTTTAGGCCAGGGCCGTCCGAAGTTCTTTTCCTAATTTGGGTTTTTCCTCGTACATCGCCGTGTAGTGGTTTATTTATTTTATCTTTTGCAAAATTCACCATTAGATGCATGCTTAGGTAAAAAGATAAAATTTGATTTAAATCACTACTTGTTTAATTTGGTGCTAAAATTAATTGGGTGAAATTTAAATTAATTTAATCAAGTCATATATTTAATTTGATTAATTAATTTGGCCTAATTTTGTAATATTAAAAATATTGGGTAGGAAAATTTTAGGACTTGTGTTAAATTAATTTTGGGCTAAAAGTAACTTTCTCATATTTTACTTTAAGTGTTAATTTTTGTTTTTGAGAAAAACTAAAATTTGGTTTTAGTGAATGTTGTGTGTGTGTGTGTTCACCATAATTCACTTATTTAGGTTTAATTTTAATTTTGTTTTTGAGTAATTAAAATTTGTGTTTAATTTAATTTTTAATCTTTTTAAAGAAAAGAAAATCAAATAAATTTTTGAAAATTAAATTGTTGTTAGTAACCATCTTTATTCCTCTCATATAGGAAATTAAAGTGAAAGATTTTAAAATTGGGGATCCTATCGACGTTTTTAAATTGGTATCAGAGCCGGAGCGCTAATTTATTGCGTTACGGTCTTTTTTTAAATACTTTTGTTTAAAAAATGGAATTTTCTCCATTTTCAAAATTTCCTATTTTTGATGGTTGTAATTATGCATATTGGAAAGCACATATGCGTTCGACACTTAGGGCTATAGACGAGAGGGTTTGATTATTCGTAGTTAATAGGTGAACGCACCTACTTGTTTAATGGAGAATGAGCGTATCCCTAAACCCATTGAGCATTGGAGTGAGAACGAACTTAAATACGCAAATTATAATTTCCGAGGTTTAAATGACTTGTTTTGTGCGATCACACCAGATGAATTCCGACGTATTATGACGTGTGAAATCGCTAAGGAAGCTTGGAATATTTTACAACTCACTCACGAGGGAAAAAGTGTCGTAAAAGCCTCTAAACTCCAAAACCTCACCACTCAATTTGAAACCATTAAAATGGATGAAAAATAAACATTCAATGAGTTTTATGCTAGACTCTTCGATATAGTAAATTATTCATTTAGTTTAGGAGAGAAAATACCCAATGGGTGAATTGTAAAGAAAATCCTTAGGTCCCTACCCAATAGATTTATCCCTAAGGTGACCGTGTTAAATTCTTTACCCACCTTACACTCTACCAAACTTGAGGAACTAGTAGGTGATTTGCAAACCTACGGACTAGATATGTTCCCCTCCAAAACCAAAAAGAAAATTGATAAGGGCATCGCTTTGAAAGCCCGTAAGGAGGAAAAATAAGTTGTGGATGACGAGAGTCATAGTGACTTGGAAGATATGGCTATGTTTGTTAGGAAGTTTCGTAAATTTCTTAAATTTAACAAATATAAATTTAAAAATGATTTTAAGAAATTTGAAAAATCTAAGCGTGACAAAGCCGAAAAGATCCCTAAAACTTTTAATGAAAACCTTAATAGGGATGAGTCAAAAAGGTGTTATGGTTGTGAGGGTTATGGCCATAGGGATTTTGAATGCCCCACTAAACTAAAGAGAGAGGGTAAGCAACCTATTTCATACAATTCCACCCTTAGTGATAGTGATAAGGAAGAGGGACCCAAATACCCCATTGAATGAAACTTTATCGTGTTCATGGCTTGTCATGTTAGTGATAGAGAGAAATTTTTCGACAATGACATCTCAAATCTTGACACTTCCGAGGCCTTTGTTTGTGAAGATCTAAAATATGATGGTAGTGAGAGTGAATAAGAGAGAGAGAGTGAAAGTGAAAATGAGGTTGATGTGAGTGAACTTCAATTTGCATTTCAAGAATTATATACCGAATCTATAAAATTAAAAAGGGAAAATTTGAAGTTAGAAGCGAGTTTAAAAGAGCGTGCCAAGGTCGTTGATGAGAGTACATTAGTTGATGACCTTAGGACACGAGAGAAAGCTCGTCGAGAGAAGCTAGTTTATGTTGAAAGTGAAAGAGATAGCCTTAAGGGCTCAATGGAATCCTTGAAAAAGGATCTTCTCGCGTTTGAAGAGCGCAATGTTTTATTAGAGTCTCACATTTTAGATTTAGAAAATAAATTAAAAGACTCTAGTAAAGTCAAATTTGATTTGGAGTGTCTTTCGGAGAAATTAGATAAAATATTAGGAATGGTCCAAATTAAAAATGAGACGTGTGGTTTAGGCTTCGATACTTGTAATGAGTCAACTCAAAAAGTCAAAACCAATGTTTTACGAGAATCACCTAGGAAAAACTTTAGAGATCAATCCTTAGGTACCACCTCTCGACGCATTTTTACTTGTTCTCATTATGGTCAAAGAGGTCATCTTAAGAATTTTTGTTTTGATCTTAAAAGATTTTCCAAAAAATCCCAATGTAAGGCAACTTAGGTAGCCAAGATTCATATATCCGTGATCGTCATTCATCATTAGTTTGGGTTAGGAGATCCGACTTGGTAGCTTTACAAGATAGGGCTTTTTATTCTCATTTACTTTCACACTATACCTCCCTTGCTAAATCCAAAGGTTGAATGTGCTAGTTGTTTGCATACTCTAGCCTTTTGTGCTTCATATCATATATCATTGCTAGGTGTATGCATGTTTAGTCATTTTCAAGTCATTATTTTATTTCATATCACATGCTAGAAATTATGACTTGTTTATCTTTTGTATTATATTTATTTTAGTTTGCATTAAATGAAAAATACAAAAACATTTTTGTTTGTCATTTGTGTTTTATTTTATGAGTTATTTAGGCTTATTGAAAAATACAAATGGTTTTTTTTTTTTTTTTTTGTAAATATTTTTGCTTAGTTGATATAGTCATTCCATAATTAATATGCTTATTTTGAGGGAGTTTGGATGGTATATCAACGGTTTTGCACAATGTCCATTTATCCTAGTTGCGTTTTTATCGTCATGACTCTTTTGGTTTCTAGAATCATCGAAATTCTAGGTTTATGTTCATTGTGTATGTTTGTTCACTGAGTTCAATTTGTATTGTCACATGAGGCTATATCTAAATGTGATAAAGTTTTGCAATCAAATGAGAACTCCGTGAACATGTTTTAAGTGATTGGGTTGAAATTTAATTGTTACTAGTTCACACCCCTACACTTCCATTTCCAACATATATTTGGACACATTTTTGTCATACGAGTGTGAAAAGCTTAATGTATTTTGTGTCATGTGTGGTTTTTATTCCAATATATATGTGCGTGTGCGTTAGTGATATTCTTTATGTCTACTTATATATGGTAATTATTTTTTATCTTTGCTATTTTAGCTAGTACACCTATGCTTTAATTCATAATTGGTATCTAACTGGTTGCAAAATGTTTGTTTGATATCACATGCTTAGTCTCTTATGTTTCAAATTGATATCATTTTGTTCGCATCATAGTTAGCATCCATTATTCTTGCTTGGATTAGTTATTGTCTATTGTTGCCCATATGCTTTAATGTCCTTAACACTTTATGCATCTTCGCTATACTTGTTTTTCCATATATATATATCCCTTGTGTAGTTTTTCTGGAGAGAATTCATACTTAATTCTATTGGTAAAAATGAGTATTTTATTAATTCTATCACCTTTATCTATTCCTGAACAAAAAGGGGGAGAATGATAAGGGGAGAAATGGTATCTAATCCTATTGTAATCGTATGTTTGGGAGATTTATCTTAGGGGGAGACGTCTTTCTAAGTAGGTCATTTATTTGATAAAGGGGAGAATTAATTTAGGGGGAGTAATTATTTTAATTGCATTTAATATTCTTGATATTCTCTATGCGTTTGATAATTTGCTTAAGTGTGCATGAATTTTTCTAAGTGCCAACTTTCATCGGCAAAACTGTTTATTCTAAGCGGTCTATGTGTCAAGCTTCTTATTTTAAAATTTGGGTGGGAAGTTTTTTTAAGTCTAGTAGAGCTTGTCGACCCTTTAGGATTTTGTTTTGATTTTTATCCCGGAATACCCGAAGGGGGAGATTTGTAAGGACACAAATTTCCAATTGACTCTTAATGTAGTGTTGGCTTAATTCTGAACAAAAACACTTGAGTCATAGGATAGAGTTCTTGAGCATCCACCAAGCCTATGACATGTAAAGTTGAAGACGTGGTGGCTTGTATTTAAAAGCGAAGATATCAAAGTGTCGAGTTTAAAGTGCCACGTGTTGTCTCCAAAAGTAGGAATGCATTTTTATATATATAGGGAGACTTGGAATAATTTCATAATGGGTGTAGTTTTATTTTAAAATGAATTTTATTTTCAGAAAAAGTATTTAGAACTTTGAATAAAAAGTTTTTGGGCTTTATATGTAAAATTGCACATTCTGACATTTCGTTCGAAATTGTTGTTCGAATGAGTTTGTCGTTCGAACGAGAATTTTGTTCGAACGAGTTTTCCAACGAACTTTCCCTTTTTGGCCATTGGACTATCGTTAGATGTTTGTTCGAATGAGACTTCGTTCGAATGAAAATCTCGTTCGACGAGATTTCTGGCGGGAATTTTTTTTGGCAGTTTGTGAAAGTTTTCTCCACGTTCCCACTCTTTTGTTCCCACTAACTTTTTCCCAGATTTTATATATGCAGGAACCAACCTTTTTGAGACAACATTTGACACACTTTGAGAGAGAAATATTAAGAAAGAATTTCCAAAATCAAAAGTTTATGTTTTTGTGTTTTCAAGTTTTCATGAATTAATTTCTACCAAAAATACATACACCCATCAGTTTGTGTTTATTCCAAGTTCTTCACATATATAATATTTGTTTGGAGTCATTCGGCACCATTGGTTTTTCTCTACACCCCAAAAGAAGAGAGTTTATGTTTGCTTCTACATCCTTCAAAGAAGAAGAAGCTTTTGTTTTGCTGCGGCATTCTCACATGGTGAAAGGCACCATGTGTGGTTGATGGTTGCTTGGTCTCAATTGGTGGACTCCAAGGTTCCGGTGGACTCCGAGATTATTCGCTAGGTGGAGGTGTTTATAAGAAGGAGCACCAAGGCTTGGACGGACTCAAGTTTGTTGTGTAAGTCTACCTGTCTTGTAATTTGTAATTTTATACTTAATGAATTTGTTAGGTCAGGGCCGTCCAAGATTTTTTCCCGATTTGGGTTTTTCCTCGTACATCGTCGTGTAGTGGTTTGTTTATTTTATCTTTTGCGAAATTCACCACTAGATGCATGCTTAGGTAAAAAGATAAAATTTGGTTTAAATCACTACTTGTTTAATTTGGTGCTAAAATTAATTAGGTGAAATTTAAATTAATTTAATCAAGTCATATATTTAATTTGATAATTTGGTTTGGCCTAATTTGGCAATATTGAAAATATTGGGTAGGCAAATTTTAGGACTTATGTTAAATTAATTTCGGGCTAAAAGTAGCTTTCTCATATTTTACTTTAAGTATTAATTTTTGTTTTTGAGAAAAACTAAAATTTGGTTTGAGTGAATGTTGTGTGTGTGTGTGTGTGTTCACCATAATTCACTTATTTAGGTTTAATTTAAAGTTATTTTTTAGAAATTAAATTTTGTGTTTAATTTAATTTTTCATCTTTTTAAAGAAAAGAAAATCAAACAAATTTTTGAAAATTAAATTGTTGTTAGTAACCATCTTTATTCCACACATATAGGAAATTAAAGTGAAAGATTTTAAAATTGGGGATCCTATCCATGTTTTCAGCGAACTACAGTTAACTCACCCACCATTGCAATTAATTACAAAGCTTTTAATACTTAACAGAGATCTTTGAGGGTGGTTGGGGTGTTTGGCTGCGTGACATGGTGTATCTAGGATGCTTACTTTTCTCTCCCTCTAAATGAGTTACTTATGAGTTCATTATTATCTTCTGAGTTATACACGAGTGATTTATGAGTTCAAACTGAGTTTATCTTCACTAAGTTGTGATTGTGTGTCTTGTAGTTAATCAATAGTGCTACTAGTTAACTTATTATTACTGTACTCAAAAGGGATTACGCTTCCATCTAATTTAAGCCACCCTCTTATAGTTACCATTTCTCCTGTAGTTTCCAAACCGCGGGATCCACTTAGAACAAAGGATTGGTAAACATTATTTGGTTAAAAGTGATAGGGAAGATGATGTTGGCTTTACACATGAACTTAGGAGTAGACATGTTCACTTTGGTGAAGGAAAACCCATTAATGGTTCCCATGGCTTTAGTTATCATGTTTGAACTAAAATTGATCTCTCTCATCTTTTGCATATAGTAGGATGGCTAGGAGATAATTAGTTAAAACAACATCAGTTGGTGGCGCCACAATATGTCCAGTTGGTGGTGTCATAGGAGGAGTGGTGATTTTATTAGTGACAACAATCATCATTAAAATGATGTCTTGTATTACATTACTAAGAAGATAATTCTGCATACGAGTTCCTATAGAAAGCATCACATTAGCGTTTCCACTATTGGGCCTTCATCGATTTTGTGGGTTTGTTTCTCTATTCTAATGTTTTTACCAATCCAAGTAACCTCTGAATCTGTGAGTTTGTCTTCTTAGGTAGTGGAGATAATTTCACCAACATTTTCTCTTTGTTCACTATTATTGTTGTCATCGCCTATTCTACTTCCAGCCACGATATTACAACAACTCTGAACTAAAGTCCCATGGAGCATGTTGAAAATATGTTTCGATGGTATGATTTATGAATATTTAATGAGAGTTCCACACAAGGATTATGGGTATTTCCAACCAGAATTAAATAAAATTAGCCAATAAATAATCAAATGATTGTTCCACGTTCGAATGCTTGAATTAAAAAGATTTTTTGTGAGGTGCTAAGTTATTTTTATTTGTTTTAGAGCTAAAGTAAACTAAAAATTTGAACCAAGAACGTAATAGTAAAAGAATGGTAAATATGATCAAAAGAGAGGAAAAAGTACATTTTAAATTAAAGGAAAGTAAAAAAATTCGACACTAAAATAAACAAATTGAAATCAGGGAAACTTGATGAAAAATTACAACCTAAATTATAAACTGAATGAAAAATCACAGGGCATTTGAAATATAAATTGAATCAAACCTCAAAAACTAGTTCGAAGAAGAAATAAACTAATAAAAGTGGGAAAATGGTAAAATAAAAGTAAAATGTTTTTTATGGAGAGTCTTCTTGTCGTTTTATCTTCCTTTTTTATAGAAAGAACTTTTGCTTGTATTTTTCGCCGTTGCTTAAAAATCTCCTCTAATCAAAACCTCAATTACCTACAAAATATAATAAACTCAAGTGTAGAGGTAAGTAAGGGTATCAATCCACTTCTAAGGGGGTAAAGCAAAGGGAACATAATTGTAATTCACTTTTTATTTTCTTTTTGGGCTTGTGCTTTTTCTATTTTTTTTAGCTTTTTCAAATATTAAAACAATTAGGTGAGGTGAGGTGAAATAACACTACTATAATGTTAGATGAAAACAACTAACTAGAAAGTGACTAAAAGTGAAAAATAAAGTCTAACACTAAAACAAGAGATAAAGTGAGGTAAATAATTGTGAAAACAATCAAGGAGTGGGATTACACCACAAATTTTAGCTATTCTAACTAATTAATTTAATTAATTGAATTCTCCCAAATTAATATCAACATTACAAATCAACTCTCGTTGCAAATGTAATCTTAATAGTAACCTTTTAGAAAATTAAGTTTAACACCCCATAACTCTAGAAAAATAGATCTACACTCCTTTTAATTAATCACCCGCTAGGACCGATTAATTAAAATTTATATAAATCTTAGAAAATAAATTTAGAGTTGAAATTCAAGTTATAATACCCCACTTAAAAAACCCCTATCTCTAGTTAGAATCTAAAATGGGTATTATAACTAGAATTTCGATTTTCTCTTGAAAATTATTTACCCTCTCTCGAGGCGTAAATTTAAGGGTGAGGAGTCAAAATTAATATTCAAAGGGAATTTTCAAGTAATCAAACTAATTAAACTAAAATAACATCAAATATGGGTTTCCCGCCACCCCTTGAAAGGGGATTTAGCCTAACATGGTATAAGATTTGACAAATTAATAATCAAAGGCATAAAATAATTGAGAAGAGAAGAGAACAATCAAACCCAATCGCTTGATGCTTAATTGAACTTCAATCCATGAGTTGAAATCAACATCCCTCAATTTGAATGATCCAAACAAAGTTACATCACAAACTTCACTCAAATTAATTCTCACAACAATTTATTTTTCCCTCACTATCCAAAAATAATAAAATAAAAATTCTAATCTAAAATCTACACTAAAAAAAGGTGTTTCTCTCTCTACAATACTCTATACAAATTCCTATCCCAAAAGCTCTTTTTCAAATGGGGTCTTCATCTTCATTTATAGTAGGCACATGGAGCATGGGGGTATTTTTGAGAATTGGCTTGAGTGTGTATGGAAATGGTGAGGTGTGAGGATAATTGGAAGAGTGGATAGGAATGAACAAATCGGATTTGTTACAAGGGTATTTTTGGGTATTGGGTAAAATGGTTAGTTGGGGGTATAATGGGTAAAAGGGTTAAAAGAGTTTAAATTTGGCGCATGGGTTTTAATGAGTTTATTTGGCATGTTGGTTTTGTTGGCTTTTAGTTTATTTGGTCTTTGGGATAGCAGGTATAAATCCTGCAAGACTTTGTGTGGGTTTGAAAGAAGAGAAATGGGTTTGATGGGTTTAGTTTTGGTCAATGGGTTGAAATGGTTTCGGGTATGAGCAACATGTGGGTAAGATCCAAGGCTGGAGTGGTGGCAAGTGCACCGGCGGGGGGTACGGTTAAAGGCCGGAGCAGGTCCGGTTTGGGCCCGCCGGTTTGCAGGTGGTGGAACACCGGAGTGAGCGGCGTCACCGGATCGGAATAGGGTGGAGGTCCGATGGGGTAGATAGAGGAGAAAGAGCACTCCGATAATTGGGGATCCGGTGGGGTAGTCGCCAGGTTTCGGCGCCGGGATGGGTTGACGAGGGGGCTGGTTGTGGCCATTGGGGCAGAAGGGAAGATTGGGTTGGGGCCGGAGTTGGGTGTCCGTCGGCGACAGTGGGTAGGGGTTGAGTTGTCCGTCGGCGACGGTGGGTTGCGGTGGTGGTTTGGGTTAAAGGGTTGTGGTGGTGAGATGAGAGGTTGGGTTGTGGGTGAGTTTGTGTGTTGGTTATGGATGGATGAGGGAGAGTGAGAAGGTGGGAGGTAGATGATGATGAACAGTAGAAGGGTGGGAATGGTTTTCTGTTTGTGGGTGTATGAGAGTTGGGGTGTGGGTGAGGGTAGCTTTAGGTGTAGGATAATGTATAGGATTAAAGGTGTGAGTGAGAGGGTGTTTGTGTGTATTAGGGTGTAGGATAAGTTATCTCGGTGTGTTTGTGTGTTTAATTTGGACCCAACTAAAATAAAAATAAAAACTCAACTAAAATAAAAAATAAAATCTAACTAAAAATAAAACAAACTAAAAATAATAAACATAAAAGTAATAAAATTAAAAAATAAAATCCTAAGCTTATATAAAAACTAAAATAAAACAAAAGAAATAAAAACTTAAAATCTAAATGAAAACTAAAGTCCTAAAAAATATAAAATCTAATAAACTAAAAATAAACTCCTAAAAACTAATCCTAATAAAACTAAAAACTAATAAAAATCAAAATAAAATAAAATTATACTAATAAAAATAAAATAGAAAAATAGAAAATAAAACCTAAAAAATACTAAATAAATCCAAAATAAATCCTAAAAATAAAAATGACTTAAACTAAAAATCTAAAAAATAATACAAAGGGACAAAAAAAACACACACATGGGTCGGGGAAGGCTAAGGCTAGGATGGGCTAGGTTAGGGTCAGGGGATTGGGTATTTAGCTCCATATTGCGCACAATTGCCTTAAAATACGCGTTTGAACACCGCAACGCGCATTTGACCTACAAGATAAATATTTAAGCACATAAGACCCATATTGCCGAGAATTAGCAACTAAAGTACGTCTATTCGGGGTATAAAATGTACAGTTTTGGGTGCTTATCACACCACCCCCAAACAGAGCGTTGCTAGTCCTCGAGCAATAAGATATAGAGAAAGAGAAAGATAAGTAACCAAAAGTGTACCACTTTCGCGGGCACTTGCGATTGCACTTAGCATGTGCAACAAGCCTTTAAACCTATAGGTTTCCCTACACGACGAGTTGTGTCTCGTGAGGGTTTGCAGGGAATATACCCACAAAATTCTTATTTGCAAAGATTTATTGAAAGGCAGTCAATCTCTTATTAGACGTAGAATAATAGCACAATCCGTCATGAGAAAAATAATTTCAGAAATACAAGCTAGAAGTGTATAAAAAGTTTAACTAAGTAAATACTCAAGGCACATCCGTCCTAGAACTCAACGTGTGTAGTGTGAATCAGTCAAAACGGGTCGAGCATCACAAGTGTAATTCCTAGACTGCCTTTTCGGAATCAACGCTTCAACTTCAAAATCTCACTAGATATCATTCTCTCAAATGAACTCACGAGATTTGGGTTAGTGTATCTCTCTTGTGTGTGAGGAGGTGAGTAAATGTAAGCAAGTTCAAACGTCTCACACACACATAAGAAAGAACGAACAATCTAGAAAGAAAAATGATCTCAAGAAAGAAATCTTAATCACTATAGTGAGAACGTCGAGTTATTCACCACTTCGAATTTCATTTGCCCGAACACCTAGGGGAAAATGTGGATGTATATGGGTTAGGGGAAATGAAATGGGATGAGAATGATATGATAGGTAGGATGAGGTAGGTAGGATAGTGATATGATGGATAATGGTGACTGATGGATGCGATAAGATTGAGAAGAGTGTACTATACATGAATAACAAATGCCTTTATTACAACAAAATAAACTACAAAATCTTTCTTTTCTCTTTTTTTTTTTCTCTTTTTTCTTTTTTTTTTCCTTTTTTTTTCTATTTTTTTTTTCTTTTTGTTTTTTTTTCTCTCTTTGAAATCAACAATGAAGACATTTACATTTGAAATCAGACTCTTTTTCTCAAAAATGATGATGGATGATATATGAATGGAGTGGGGAATGTGTACGGGTGATGAGGGGAATAAATGGGAATATGGGCGAAGTGAATGGTAAATGGTAGGTGTATGGATGAAAAAATGGCGATCGGGACAAATTTCAAGACACGCATTTCTTACAACTCGAAAAAGATGTCATTCTCACTGATCAAGCCAAAAATGAAGAATAATGAGATCATACAACTATTAAAGTGCGGACCCAAACGAAGTTGAATCAACTTGTGACTCGGAGATTGCGTAAAACACTCAAAAAGGGTGAAAGGCACAAATCTCACAAGCTAAAGTCTCTACTAGTGATCCTTAAGGTTCTCTTTAGAATTGTAGTACTCCTCAACTCTAAATCGTATTGACGTGATAAGTGTGCAAATTTTATTGAGTCTAGAAATTCATGGTGCAAAATGCCTTGTTACATATTACATAAGCTATTTAGAAAAATATAAATCCTCTAGCTTGATTCCTAGACTTAAAAGATGGATGATTAAAAATTCACATCAATGAGTGAGATGAAAGAAACTGCACTAAATTTAAAAAATCAGGTTTAAAAATCAAAAAAATTCAAAAGAGGTATGATTTTGATAAAATTCCCCACCCCCAAACAAAAAGGAACATCGTCCTCGATGTTAGGTGAAATGATTTTTAAAATTGAGAGCATAAGGTAGGAAAGAGATTACCATAATGAACTGCTAATGAGGTGGACAGATATCGCCAATAATAAACTGAATAAGAAGTGAGAAACAAAATGTGTACAAGTCTATAAGCATGGGAAGCGTTGGGTGATGTGAAATACCACCCCCAAACAGGATGAGACTAGTACAAGAAACACAGGTTGCCTCCCGGTAGCGCTAAGTTTAATGTCTTCAACCAGACCGATGAAATCTCAACCTAAGGATAGGATCTATGATGGCGCGGGGCAGTAGAAAAATCGAGTGATGAGAATCACCCCCAAACAAGACTGAAGCGTCAGTCTTGTTAGAAACAAGCTAAGGTGGTCAATGCACTTGTATGGCAAAGTGCATCACACGATGCAAAGCATCGGTGGACCAAGGGCGGGTGGGTATCAGGGTAAAGGTGAGAAAGGCATGGGTGATGAAGCATCGATCACGGGCCGTATTGAGACGAAAGGTGAGGGCAACTAGTGCCCTATAAGCATGGTGCTCAAGTTGGTGAGGGAGGCAAAATGGTGTAGAAAGTGGAATGGGGTGGGACTCATAGAAAGGAAACGACCGTTCTATGAATGGGCGATGATAATGGTCGAGTCGTGACACACTAGGGAGCTGTCGATGGAAAAAATCAACACCACAAGAGAGTGGCGGGCATGGAGGAACAAGCTCGGTGTCACGGTGGAGAGTAGCACCAAAAATACTCTCGTGGAAAGTGGAGGATGGTTTCAGGCGAGGATCTAAAAATGTTGATGGAAACTTGAAATGTGTAAAGTTAAGATCCAAACCATGTGGTGGGATAGAAGGAACAATGGGTGGGTTGGGTGGGATAAATGGTGGATCGGGTGGGATAAATGGTGGAGGAAGATGATCTAACTCAAGAGTGGGAGACACACACTCATTGGGAGGATTAAATGAATACTCACAAGGGAGTGTGGTTTCTAAGGATGGAGCGATCAACTTCTCCATAAGAGTAGCATCGGTGAATGTGGTCGGTGGGTAAGACGAGGCACCAAGATCAGATATAGAGGGATCACTAGAAATATCGGGCTCAAAGGAATCCATGCATGGAGGAACATGATCCATATCTGGATAGTTAGGAACTATCACGAATTCTATCTCTGGAAAATGGTGAGCACTCGTAGCTAGAGCTAACCTAAAAGATATGGGCATGTAGGAGACATATGCAATTTGGGCATAAGGTAAAAGCTCAGGCATATTTATGATGGGAGTGTGAACCTCAAGGTGGGGTTCAGGTGGACATGGTGGAATTGGATCAGGCTCACTATCGCAAGGTAAGTCAACACAATTGTCGACTTGGGGCCCGAACCATAAAATGGTCTCAACTTCAAGATTCTCAGGGTGGCAGGGTTGGTCACATTCAAAATCCATGTCACAAGAGGACACATCATCGTCACACTCGGTTTCAACGATGGGTGGATCCATGGGAATATTCGACTCTCTCGCACACTCCAATTCATTTAACCTTTGTTCTAGCCTTTGGAGAGCCTGAGTTTGAATTTGAGCGGCTTGATCTTGCTCGATGATAAATTGTTGCAAGAGGCTTTCGAGAGCGGAGGTGGATGATGGTGGTGGAGTGATGGGTGGTGGTGGTGGTTGAAGTGGACACAACTCGCTATGATCATGACTATATGGAGAATACTCAAATGAAGTGTGTGGAGTGGGGCCAAGTTCATTATACCTGAAAGGATCTCTTTCATGATGGAAAAATGGTTGAGATTCAGTGGGTGTGTAGTGAGGGAACTGATCGTGAATGGGTGCACAAGGTTTTCATGATGACTGTTGGAATGTGTGAGGATCCACAACATCAGGTTGGGATTCGTATTGCGTGGAAGGGTGATCAGGCCTCCACGAATAGCTCGGGTACTCACACAACTTGGGATGTGGTGTATCGGGATAGTAGGCCGAGGTGGGTTCCGAAATAGTGTTATATGGATACACATGTTCCATGGTGGGTTCCAATGGATATGGAATGTAAAGGCACTCATGGGACATGTGATCGGCATAATAACAGTGGGTGCACAACAAAGGAGGAGACACGTCGACACTTGACACCGAAGACGAGGGAAAATGAGGTGCGTGCATGGACAGGTCAAGACTACCAACGGTACTCGTGATAGAGGTGAAACCATTAAAAATTTCATGAAGAGATGGCTCAGGATCACTCTCACACGTGCCACGTGTCAATGGAAAATAACCAAAGTAGTCTCGTAAAGGACGTTCTTCGGCCATGAGGAGAGAAATATTTTTTTGATTTTTAAATATTTTTCAAAAGGAAAGAAAATATTTTTGGAATTTTCTAAAATGAAAGAAAGAAAATATTTTTGGATTTTTCTAAAATGAGTTCAGTCGGCCCCGAGAGTCCTACCGACCCAAGGTAGAGAGGCTTCTAAATCCTCGCCTTTGGACGCCCTCTCGTTTCCCTATCACACTTGTCTTTGATTATTATAATTTTTAAAATGAAAAATAAAATAAAGGTGTCTCTATGCACCACAATACAAGCAATGATAAAAATCCTAATACAATCCTTCTAAAATAAAAAATAAAAATGGTACTAAAATGCAACAAAATATAGGAAATAAATGAACTACAAAATTGAATTAGCTTCGAGTGCTTCACGATCCCAAGAATGGCAACGGCGCCATTTGATAAATTTGGTTAATACCTTGGAGTACTAAAATGCAACGGCGCCATTTTCTTGTTTATAATCCTCCGAATTGTAATTTTATTTTATCAAATGACTATTAGAAAGTTTCTTTTAAACCCAAACAAACGTTCATGCCGAAGGTCCGTAAGTTAATAATGTACTTATGGGTAGAGTATAGGAGCATGGATGGACTAATCTGGCTGAAACGACTAGTACCGTTGTCATCAATATCGTGAGAAGGGAGCCAAGAGTGTTGGAGAACATAACTGAAGGGCAAGACTAGATTTAACAGTTCTACTGAGACACCATAGGAGGTCATACCCGGTAGAGGACCCATTTTAATGATTGAGAGCAATAGGATTTCTACCAGGTGACGATAGATTTAGTCTGGGCCTTCAAGTCCAATAACAAGTCCTATAGGGCTAGTGGATCCAAAAGGACAACAGGGGTAGCAATAAGGATAAAGACTACCAGGTCCATAAGAAGGACAAACCCGACATGGCCAGAGGGTCCAGGGAAAGGGGAATGACACATAGAGGTATCTTATGTGTAATAAGTAGGAACACATGTGTGAATATTGTCCACAGTGAATTGGGGGACAAGAACGGGATGCCCAAGAGGGGCAATAGTTATAAGAAGTTTTTAGTTTGGTTGGGACAAGGGTGTTATGTCCAGGAACCATTTGAATTTCCACTGCTATTGGCAATTGAAAGTATGAGTTTTATCTCGGAGTGATTGGGGTCTGATTTGTGTGACACGAGCGAGTCACAGTAGTTTGTTAGTACTAGATTCACATGAGAAATGGGTTTAGAAAAGGTATTGTTAATATTACTATAGTGGTATCTTTTACCGTTGAGTTAGTGGGGATATCTTTAGTTCCATCTGCAAGGGAGCAGGGGTGGACACTGAGATGATATATTTTATGCACATAATTCATTTTGAGAGGTGATATTCGAGGAATGGTTTTATCCTGGGTACAAACGATTATGAGATGTTGGGAGATTACAGCAAGACTATCGTGTTCACTGTTACGGGACAGGATGTATATTTTACAAGGTATTACTTGAAATAGGATCGAGCTCGCAGTGATATTTTTATGAGTGTGCCCATTCTCTTTTGCTAACCTCCTACATGTGCATGTTTCCTCGTGTATCTTCCCTTGTTACCCTAGTGCTCTTGCATGTACATGATTGATATAATCCTTTCGAGCCATTTTTGTCACGACATTTTCTTCTTATTTATTTCCATGTATCACTGATATATTAGTCAAGTAAACAAGGTGTAGACTCTACTCCAAATGTTTTTTTGATTCGGTGTCATGCCATATATTATTTTCACTTTCCAATTACCATAATTCGATCCAATAAATTTTGATGGACGATTATCGGAACATAAACATATCTGTGATAATATTTGAATAAGTTGAAAATACACGAAGATCAAGTAAAAAATAATATCAAATACAAAAAATTAAAAATTCACAACACAATTAAAACACACAAATAGAAAATTTAAGATCTGTAGTCTAGCACATAAGTACTATAAAGAACAAATATACTTGATAACAATTGAAAATGGGGATGGGTTCAATGCAATCATGTAAAAATCTAACTGGCATGGTAGAAGAAAACTTGAAAAAGGCAGTTGAGTGGAAAGTAAACTCTTGTATTAACCTTAAACATGAATTTTTTATCTATTGGGGATTGAACTTATAAAAACATTCGTATCCCTTGATCTTTGATCTACCAATTTCCGAAAAAAATAAAACTACTAGATGTGAAGAAATACCTAACAATCTAATCATAATACCTTTGTGGACCTTGCAGGTGATCCGATACGGAGGCAGTATGTTGATGACGATGTTGAAATTGACACACTTCCTTGGTTCTAAAAATCTTCCTTGAATGCACTTGTGACACCACTCTTATTAAAAGAACGGGTGTCCACCCCTATACTAAATAAAATAGGAATCTCAAATGTCTCTTTCTTAGCATCACTGTCGAAATTCCAATTTATTACTAACAACCTATTATTTAATCAAGTCGTTTGTCAATTTTAAACTCTAATTAAATTAACATAAATAAAACCATTCACCATCAACTATGCCAGATAAATAATTAAATCCACAATCACATAATCATATCTGAATACTGGAATACAATAAAATACATTAACCAAATAAACCATTGGTTTACAATCTAATAAAATAATCCCATACAACTAAATTAAATAAAACTGAAATAAAAACTCACATTGGGAGACATGGCAGGATAATAACTAATTCAATCCTATCTAGAATCTCAAAGATAGAAAATGGCTAAACAATACCTGCAACACTCCACAGCTGCAGCAACAACAATGACATGTAAGTGATAATAATACTTGGCATCCCTATGGCTAGACACCTAAAATTTTTTGAAAATATTTTGACAGGAGTCAAAGTCCAAAACCTTTTGAAACTATTTTGCAAGTAATTAAAAATTCATAATAATTATAAATAAATTCTTCCATATTTAAATTGGTGCCTCACTCACATGAGATAATCATCACCCCTCAACTATAGTGTGCAATAAACGTATGCATTTTAACCCCTAGCTATGCTATCTAACCTAACTAGTCTCAATATAGTCTTAAGTCCATACGCTACCCTGCTCATGGTGTTTTATTAAATTACTTTTCACATACAATTAATAATTATAATTCTCAATTATAGTCTATTAATATATGTTCCAATAACTTTCACTAGTTATTACATAATAATCCATAATTATTATCTTAAGCCCGTATATATTTTTTGCACATATATGCATGTATTTTTTATAACACAAACACACATATGTCGCGTATAACCTCCATCCCTTATAGTAATAGCTCATTGGATGCTGGTCTCTAAAATTCTATCATGTACCAGGGCATACACACATCACCCTGGTCTATCGGGTCAAACTCTCACACCGAACTCAATAAATCGTCAACATGTTGGAGGTCGTCATAGTCCATTGACAGTGAGTCATAACCATACCAAAATTACCTCACTTCGAACACCGACCTCACAAGGTCACATGCACGGCGCTATGATCTAGGGTCAATACTAAGCTTGCTGATATTCGCCAAGGAAGATCACCGACATCGCGCAACCTCCGATGATAGCATTAGAGTGGTATGCTCATACAATTATATCACACACAAAGATATAATAATATATATACTCTCTTTATACCCGTATATATATTTTTAAAAATTCGATTAAACGTGCCTGTCCCTTGTAGCACCAGCCTAATGTGACGCCTCGCCTATTAAAATAATGGGTGGCCAACACTCTATCAAAATAAAATGTTGGTCTCATATGGCTCATTCTTAGCATCATTGTCGAAACATGATTAATTACCAACCACCTAATTATTTTAACAAGAAGTGTCAATTTTTTTTATTTTTCATTAATTTACAACAAGATTAACCAACCACGATAATTTCATACACAGTAACCATATATAAATGAACACTAGATAAAGTCTGAAACTCAGATAAAGAAATAAAGTTCCCGAATAAACCATCGGGTCAAAATCCAATACATCAAATCCATTTGACTAAGAAAATATGAAATATATAAGGGGCAACATGCCCAACAATACTAGAATAGAAGACCTAATCTAGAATATCAATAATATATTTAGCTACTGAAGAATCCTGTAAGCTTCCACATCAGCTGCAACTACCTGTATTTGTAAAAAATAATTATCCTTAGTGTCCATGTGGCTGGACACCTAAAGGTTTTGAAAATAGATTTGAAACGGGTAAGAGACCAAGACCTTTTAAAAACATTTAGCAAGTAATTAAGATGCAGTAAATAAATATGCAGTTAAACTATCAATGTTTAAGTTCGTGTTGCACTCTCATGAGATTACCCCTCACCTCCCAACTATTGCGCACACCTAGCGCATACATCTTAACCCACCTAGTTATATTACCATGTCTAACTAGAATCATGGAAAATCTCACTAGCACACTACCCTGACTTGAGCATTGTCTATTTTCATTTCTTAATCAGCTATGCCTCTCATTATCTTATTAAATCATTAATCAATTTATAACTTTACTCCGGCTATTTAACCACATTCATCATTAACGTATTAAGCATGTACATAATTTACTACACTATTATATACGTTTATAAGACAAGTCACACCAAGACACTGTATGTGTGTGTGTGTGTGTGTGTGTGTGTGTGTGTGTGTGTATATATATATGTGTGTGTGTGTGTGTGTGTGTGTGTGTGTGTGTGTGGATGTAATGACCCCACTTTTATATATTCATATTTAAATGTTGTATTACTTCATATGTGATATGTATAATGTTAATTTATTATTTTTAGTCTAATCCTCCCTTCATAAATCATGAAATATCAAATTAGTTACAAATGTAAAATTTTAAAGTTTTCGCTAGGAATGTTCATATTAGAGACTAGTTTTGAACATTATAATATAACAACCGACTCAAGGTAAAAAACTTAAAAGTTGTAGATATATAAATTAGGTTTTTAACTCAACAAAAGGTGTGTTAAACGGAGGTCCGAGCAAAAAGTTATACCGAAATTACGAAATAAGGGCAAATATGTCCATCCTTTAATTCGTATTTTGTCTTATTACCACACCATGTGTTATATTTTGATTGGTTGGATGGGAGGCTAGTTAGGGCGACTTAAACACCTTGAAATTACCTTTTTCTTCAGCAAAATGGATCAAATCAAAGTCTAATAGCATATCCTAAGATAGAAGATAAGTTTTGGGTAGAAAATATAATTTTATAAAACTTTAGGGACATAATTTTAAATAAAGAAAGTTTCAAGGACTAAAATGAATATATATAAAGGACCATTTTGTAAATAAATTATTTTCAAAGACCTCTAAGAAATATTGAAAATGTATGGTGTAAAATTACTAAAATACCCTTCATGTGTAAAATGACCCTTATACTCTTAATAACTTTTCACCTCGTGCTTGCTTTTGGACACCTCCACCGTACACATGTCATCCATAGAAATAAATCTTAAAACACATGACATGCATATGGAAAATCTAACACACGTGTCATAGTTCGGTGAATTAAGACTGCAAGATCGCTCCAATATGCGACACGTAAAAGATGACTTGCCATTATAAAAGCTTGGTCAGCTAGACACATGTCAACACCCTAATATCTTTGGGAAACTATAAATAAGTCCTTTAGGATCATTATTACACAAAATTCATCCAAAATATTGGAGATAAATAGTGAGAGAAAGTATGGGAAAGGTTAAGAAGAAGTTTCGTGTTAGTGATCTAAGACTCGATATCAGTAACTTCGTACTTCTGTTTTAGGTGAGTACTCTGACATTCCTTGTGCATTTTAATTATATGATATTATGCAGACTATGTATATTTTGTGAACTACTTTTATTATCAAAACTCATCCGATACCGACGATTGATTCCTTGTGATATGTTTATATTTGTCCATATAGACATACCGATTAAAAGGAGTTTTAAAAATGATATTGAATATTGGAAATAAGATTCGGCCCAAGGGACCTCTCTTACTCACTGAACTTCCTAGTTGGGTTATCTCTAGTATGCCCTAAATAAGGCATTGTGATTAACAAGTTCGATTGACCCTCAACTACTGGGGAATAATACGGTATAAGAATACGGTATTAGAGTGTACTTGGCCATTAAAATGATATGATTGAAAGAAAAAGATATTGCAAATTGATTTGTCATAACTGTTATATTTTGTGCTATTCATTTCTACATACTATCATCACAAATTTTATACAGCAAATTCCTATCCATATATGTATATGTCTACTCTTTGGATTTGAATAGGTATCAATTTTCTAAACAAAATCTTGGAATGTCTAGAGATTGAACCTCACTCGGATTTTAGTTGATGTTGTATAACTAACCATTTTTCAGGAAATAAGCAGGATTGGAGGGAACTTAAAAGGACTATATGGAAGATTCAGCTTTATAGAGCTCTTTTTTTTTTATTTTAAGTATAAAGTTTGTTATATCATATAGAGCATGTTTGGCTCTCTTGTAATAATTTTAAATTTCGTTTTAAGTTGTAACTCGTTGTTACTTGTAATATAAATGAAGTATCCTTTTAGAAATATCTGATGATGTAATTCCTTTAATTTCAGTATTTTACGATTCATAACCATGTAATTGTATTTCCGTTGCATTTAATTAAGGAAACAATTTAAGTCAGCATATTTGTTGACTTAGTGGCATGTCAAGACACTTGTTCCCCACTACTATTTTGGGACGGGGTTGTGACAATGAAACCGGATTTTTGAATGTCCTCCACATTCTGAAAGTAAACTCACTAGCAAGCTATCGTGTTCCAGGATTGTCCCCCATATTCTGGGCAAATGGGCCGAAATCTCACCACTAGTCCCAAAAATCACAAGCGAACATTAGAGGCAATACTCTTTAAGCCCCTGGTCATAACCATACTACATTATTCCACGATACTCCAACCCTATATCACATGGGTGTGCAAAACACCTATGGCCCTGGGGAACGGTACTAGCTCAGGGATTCACCATGGTGACCTCCCACGGTGCATAACCTCCTTGATAGCATAACGGCTGGGATATGTATGTTTCATATAAATATCATACACACACATATTGTTCATATATGTATATATAATGTCTCTATACCCGTATATATAAATTAAATCACAAAATCTGACTAACCCATGCCTATCGCTCAAAGCACCAACCTACAAATCTCGAGTCTATCTCATGACTCTTAACTAATTAAATTCTCATATACTAATTAAAATACAATAGCGTCACCCTGCTAACATGACCACACTTACCCAACCATACCGTCGTATAATCATTCAAGTTTATCAAGTAACATCACTCTAATAAAACACCCGGACTCAACCCAACGTGCCTGTACATTAATTCCCGAATTTAACTCATCAATTCGATATTCAAAATTTATCATCAATTATCTCTCTCACGATTTCCAATTCAAATTTAGTTACCCGCTCATCCCTATGTAAGATAATCATTTTAAATCACCCTAATAGAACCAACCTTGGACCCGTAACAAAGTCCAAGTCTTAAATAAATGTACAAAAACTCTGCCTTATTTCTGCTTTCCTCGATCGATCGGCATAAATGGTCGATCGATTGATCCATCGATCGATCGACATCCTTCGATCGATAGATCTATCACTACCCGAATTTTCTCTTACTTATTCGTTCTTCATTCTTGAGCCTATAAATCTTAACTTGAATTTTCCTAACTCCCAAAAATAATTATACTACATGTTTATAAACCTTTTTGGACAGATTCTAAACATAATTCTCATCTAACAATCAACGATTATCAAATAACATCAATTAAATCATGAATTGGGCATCTTTTCAAGAATATTCAATTATCATCCTAATATCTCGAATTTATTTCTAATTCCAGGAATATTATATTGTTCTATATCATCAATTTAGTCACATAACTGCGCATGATATCAATTCCATCCAAAAACACGCATTTACATTTGAGAACCCCTCCCAAAATGGTTTGATTTTATACCTACCATGATATGAACATGAATAACCTCAATTTGATTTAAAGAAAGTTAATTACTAGCATTTGATTGTTTGTAGGGTCTGACCTCTCTAGTGTGTGATGATTAGATGTTAGGAATCCTTAAGTTTTCCTCCCAATTAGCCTCTCTAGCCTTTTCCTTGCTTTCTCCTCTCTCCCTTCTCTATTTTAGTGTTTGCAATTAATGGTAGGGATGCCTTACACACCTAACATTTATACTCTCATCCAAGCCTAACCAAAAACTTCTATAACTTTTGTCCCTACTGGGCATCCTGATTTTGTCCCCTATCTCACTATGGATAAGGTCAACACACGTGGCCCTACTCTTTACACATAAGACGCCTCTTTGTGTCATTCTCGTCTCTGTCCCCACTGACCAGGTCGGGGTTGTCCTTCTTTTGAACTTAGTAGCCTCGACCCTTATGGCTACCCTCGTTGTTCCTAGGCTCCGCTGGCCCTATGGAACTCAGTGCTGGCCCTGATTGAATCCATCATCACTCGATAGGAATTCTACTGATCTAAATTATTTAAATGGTCCTTCCACTAGGTATCCCCCTATGGTGCCTCACTAGTACCGTTACATACAGTCTGTACTTATCGCTAGATTCTCCAACTCTCTTATCTCCCTTCTCATGGAAGTATTGATATTATCATTGTAAAGAATGACATTGACGTAATCTACATCGGTTGACCAAGCTAGATTCACCATACATACTGGAGACTTCTACTCGTGAGTCCATCATCCACCTTAAGGACTCTTTTCTCCTCCCTAACCACCTCATTTGGCAAGAAGTTTGCTAAATAAGTAAATTCTATCTCACACTCGGCCTGTGTCCGACCCTCTTGTGATAAGTCCAAAAACTTCATTCATATCTCTGTCTGAACAACATATGAAAGAACTTGCGATCAAATCGCACCCAAAATTCCTCGATTAATTCCTTATCTATTTCCTTTTATGTGATGACTGTCTCCTACCACGGTAATGCTACTCCTATGATCTAAAAGTTTAAAACAAAATTTGTTTCTTAGTGTCACTTCACTCCACTATACGCAAATGCCTCAAGATATCCTCCTTCAATTGGCTATCTAACACAACATCCGCATTTCCCCAAAACCCTGATGGATGGCCCTCTTGAAAGGCCCCTTTGTCTCTCTCCCATGCTGACTACGTTGGGTGTGTCTAAATTAGAGCCACCGTCTCCGGTGGAAGTGCTTGTAGAAACTGTTGCGCCCTAGTGGTCAGTACAACATTAACTACATGAACAATAATATGTGTGGCCTTTACTGCGATCACCATACCCTAAATAATTTGCGACTCTAGATGAGCATCTCCTCCAATGATCCTCCTAACGGCCCTCGTTGGTCGTCCTTCCTTCTCCTGTTCATCTTTCATAACCCATCTGAGCTTGAATGACATTCCTTTTAATTACCCATAATAGGATGAGAACATAGATCGCAGTACAGTCCTAAGCATAGGTCTCTATATTAAGGAAAAATAATGCTGAAGATATACTAAGTCCGCACAGATCCTAAGGACTCTAGAACCCGATGCTATGATATCATCTGTGACACCCACCTATTAAATAACGTTTGGCTATCCCTCTATCAAAATAAATTTTTTGTCTCATATGTCTCATTCTTAGCATTACTGTCGAAACATGATTAGTTACTAAACCACTAATTATTTTAACAAGCACGGTCAATTTTTTTATCTTTCGTTAACATAAAACAAGATTAACCAATCACAATAATTCCGTATATATTAACTAATATAAATGAACACTAGATAAAGTCTTAAACTCATATAAAGAAATAAAGTTCCCGAATAAACCATCGGGTCAAAATACTATACATCAAATCCATCTGACTAAGAAAATCTGAAATATATAAGTCTAAAGGAGGGGCAACATACCCAATAGTACTAGAGTAGAATACATAATCTAGAATATCAAGAATAGAGTCAAATACTCAAGAATCCTTCAAGCTTCCACATCAGTTGCATCTATGTATATCTGGAAAGAACAATTATCCTTGGCGTCCCTATAGCTAAACACCTAAAAGTTTTGAAAATAGATTTGAAATGGATCAGAGCCCAAAACCCTTTTAAAATATTTAGCAAGTAATTTAGACGTAATAAATAAATATGCAGTTAAACTTTCCTTATTTAAGCTAGTGTCGCACTCTCATGAGATTACCCCTCACCTCCCAACTATTGTGCACACCTAGTGCATATATCTTAACCCATATAATTACATTACCCTATCTAACTAGACTCGTGGAAAATCTCACTAGCACACTACCCAGACTCGAGCATTGTCTAACTATCATTTATTAATCCACTCTATCTCTCATTAGCTTATTAAATCATTAATCAATATATAACTTTACTCCAGTTATTTAACCATGTTCATCATCAAAGTATTAAGCCTGATATAATTTACTACACTATTGTATACGTTTATAAGATAAGTCACGCCAAGAAACAATATACATATATATCACTCATAATATTTGAGACTTCATTTTCGAATGTCCTCCACATTCTGAAAGTAAACTCAATATCATGCTATCATGCCCCAGGAATGTCCACCACATTATGGGAAAATGGGCCAGAATCTCACCACCGGTCCCAAAAATCACAAACGAACATTGGAGGCAGTCATGGTCTTAAGCCCGTGGTTATAACCATACCACATTATTCCATGGCACTCCAGCCCTACATCACACGGGCGTGCAGAGCACCTATGGCCGTGGGGAACAGTACTACCTCTACTGTGATTCACCTGAGTGACCTCCCACGGTGCACAACCTCCCTAATATCATAACGACTAGGATATGTATGTTTCATATAAATATCATACACACATATATTATTCATTTTCGTATATATACTGTCTCTATACCCATATATATAAGTTAAATCACAAAACATGACTAACCGGTGTATATCACTCAAAGAACTAGCCTACAAATTCTGAGTCTATCTCACGACTCTTAACTAATTATAAATTCTCATCCATTAATTAAAATACAATAGCGTCACCCTGTTAACATGCCCGAACTTACCCAACCAACACGTCATATAATCATTCAAGTTTATCAAGTAACATCATTCTAATAAAACACTCGAACTTAACCCAACCATCCTATACATTTATTTTCGAATTTAACTCATCATTTTGATATTCAAACTTTATCGTCAATTATCTTTCTCACGGTTTCTAATTCAAATGTTGTTACGCGCTCATCCCCAAGTAATATAATCATTCTAAATCACCCTAATAGAACCAACCTTGGACCTGTTACAAAGTCAAAGTCCTAAATAAACCCATAAAAACTCTGCCTTAAATCTGCCTTGGTCGATCGATCGACAGAAACGATCGATCAATAGATCGATCACTACCTAGATTTTCTCCTAGTTCATCGTTCTTCCTTCTTTAGCCTATAAATCTTTCATTTAATTTTCCCAACTCCCAAAAACAATTATACTACATATTTATAAACCTTTTTGGACATATTCTAAACATAATCCTCATCTAAGAATCAATGATTATCAAATAACATCAATTAGATCATGAATTGGGCCTCTTTTCAAGAATATTCAATTATCATCCTAATTTTATTTCACAATCCCCAATTAAACATATTTCACTTTTAAATCTTGAATTTAATTCTAATTCTAGCAATATCAAATGGTTGTATATCTTCAATTTAATCATCTAACTATGCATGATATCAATTTCATCCAACAAAAACCCATTTACTTGTGAGAACCCCTCCCAAAATGGTTTGATTTTACACCTACCATTATATGAACATGATTCACCTCAATTTGATTTAAATAAAGTAAATTACTTGCATTTGAATGTTCGTAGGGTTTTATCTCTCTTGTGTGTGATGATTAGATGTTAGGAATCCTCGAGTTTTCCTCCATATTAACCTCTCTAGCCTTCTCCTCTCTCCCTTATCTATTTTAGGGTTTGCAATTAATATTAGGGTTGCCTCACACACTTAACCTTTATATTTTAATCCTACAATCCCTAAATTAGGTTATTAGGCTTCATCGAAAAGACCCAAATACCCCTACGTGAGTCCGGGCTAGTCTAAAAAGCCCCCGGAACCTAATTACTACCCCTTGGGTATTCATTCTGACTATTTCCACCTATTTCGGATCAACCGTGGAATCAAAATCACCATTCAAGTTACTAAATACAAACATACTCTCTCAACACAAAAATAACTCGCATTAGTGCTCCGGTTGAGATACCGTCAATTCCCGTCGCTTCTACTCACATACGACGTACTATAATTGACTTAATTAATTGAAATAAAATCACTCAAGTAAATTTACACATAAGTATAAATCTTATTCTCACAAATTGATATTTAGCAATTTCATATTAGTTTCCATTTATATTAAATAACGTCACACATGCAGTTTAACCGCTAAAATTAGTTACTCAAAATTACGGGGGTTACATACTTCCCCAATCTATAAAGGAATTCCGTTCTCGAAATTTGAATAAGCTTGATACTAAAAGCTCTGAATACTTCCTCGCACAGCATCCATATCTTCCCAAAGTCGAAACATTATGATGTTCTCACTACGCCTCCACTAATGGTCCTCTACAGCCCGACAGTCTATACTCTACTATTCAAACTTGCGACCAATCCGCTTCAGTCACCTTACACCGAAATACCCACTACTTTACTTACCATTTCACCTTGGTCACCCAATTTTTTTTGAAAATTATTCTTCTAACTTACACATATTCATACGTTCAACCCATACATTTCCACGTCTTCTCATCGTGGACGATACTAAAAAATCCAACAAATTAGGGTGCCCAAACACTCTATATCTCATGCATATATGCAAAAATACCATCCTACTGCACTGGACTTAAATCATCAAATAACTTTTAACTCATAGTTTTATCCACATACACGTGCCACAACTAAAGTACTAACTCCATGCCCTAATGACCACACATCTCTAAACTCCCTACGCTCACTAATGTTCATTCGTGGAACGTCTCACAAGAGAAATCCAAACAAGAAACCCCCCAATACACTACTACCTAGCACTGTTGGTCATTGAGATCCGTAGGCCCAAATCACATTATTAGGATACCATAAATCCTATCCCCAAACATATAAGTCTAATCGTCCACTACCATATCCCTAAAGGAGTCATGCGCTACGACTCTCTCACTATCACTAAGTCCTCGGTGCTAATTGAATAACGAGTTAAATCTCTTCGCTCGATAGTAAACCAAATATACCTTGAATCACATCAGTAAAAGACCCTACTCACTAGGGTTAAATGTAACGAGACAACTATACTCTCTGAAGTCTCCTACACAATATATAATATATACAGGCTCGACCCTCTTTCAGGTGATACCTTGCAAAATAATACATTTTACCCTGGAACAACGAATATGATAGTCTTACAATAACAGTTCACCATCGCCAAAACTATCGCTAACCAGTTTATACTTAGGATAACATCATACTCTTATAACACGTCTCTAAATGAGTAAATCCATTAAAACATACCCTCTTAGTGACCACACCCAATCCCCTACAGATGGATCCAAAGAGAGCCCCGTTACCAAACGGTAAATATACACACAATACACTAACGATATACCCACTAAACACGTCTCTCACACGAATCTAGTGCTAACGAAATACTGTGACTAACCCGTGTTATATAACACTTATGCCATTTACCCATGGATAAAACTTATTCCTTAAATAGCCAATAGCATTGGTGGTTCAAATGATTCCTCGACATAATACTCTCATCCAAGCCTAATCAAAAACTCCTATAAATTTTTCCCCTGTTGAGAATCTTGCTCCCGTACCTTATCTCATTACAGGCAAGATCAATAAACGTGGCCCTACTCTCTACACATAAGATGCCTCTCTATGTCATTCCTATCTATGGCCCCACTATCAATGTCGGGGTTACCTTCTTTTAAGCTTTATTGCCTATACCCTTATGGCTACCCTCATTGTTCCTAGGCTCCGCTAGTCGTATGGAACTCGTTGCTGGCCCTGATTGAATCCATCATCACTTGATAGGAATTATATTAATCTAAATCATTTAAATGGGTGGTGCCTCACTAGTACCGTTACATCTAGTCTTTCCCTTCTGGATAGATTCTCCAACTCTCTCGGTTCCCTTCATCTGGAAGCATTGATATTATCATTATAATGCACAGTCTTGATGTTATCTGCATTGGTCGTCCAAGCCATATTTCCCATATGTGCTAACGATTTCTACCCGTAAGTCCATCATCCAACTTAAGGACTCCTTTCTCCTCCCTAACCACATCATCTAGTAAGAAGTTCGCTAAACAAGTAAATTCTTTCTCACAACCAACCTTTGTCCGACCCTCTTGTGATAAGTCCAGAATCTCCATTCACATTTCTATTTGAACAACAGCTGAAAGAGATTGCGGTCAAACTACACCTAAAATTCCTCGATTAATTCCTTATCTACTTCCTTATATGTGGCGACTATCTTCTACCACGGTACGCTACTCGTATGAGCTAAAACATTAAACCAAAATTTATTTCTCGGTGTAACTTCACTCTACTATACGCGAATGCCTTTGGATATCCCCCCTTCCATTGGAAATCTAACACAACATCACTAATTCTAAAAAACTTTGATGGATGGTCCTCTTGAAAGTCCCTTTCGTCTCTCTCCCATGCTAACTGCACTGGGTGTGTCTGAATTGGCTCCACCGTCTTCTGTGGTGGTTCTTGGATAAACAAGTGTGCCCTAGTGGTTAGTACAACATTAATTACCTGAGAAACAACATTTATGGCCTTTGTTGTGGTCACCATCCCCTGAATAATCTATGGCTCCAACTGAGCCTCACCTCCTACGGTCCTCCTAATGGCCCTAGTTTGTCTTCCTTCTCCTGTTCTGCTTTTGTAACCCATCTGAACTCGAATGAGATTCTTTTCAATTACCCATAATACGAGGAGAACGTAAATCGTAGTATAAATTAATAGTCCCAAGCGTAGGAATCTATATTAAATAAAAGCAACGCTGAAAACATAGTAAGTCTGCACAGATCCTAAGGACTCTAGAACCTAATGCTCTGATACCATCTGTGACACCCCACCTATTCCAATAACAGGTGGCTAGCCCTCAATCAAAATAAAACGTTGGTCTCATATATCCCATTCTTAGCATCACTGTCATAACATGATTAATTACTAACTACCTACTTATTTTAATAAGCACAGTTAATTTTTTTTATCTTTCGTTAACATACAACCTGATTAACCAACCACAATAATTCCATACATAGGAACCAATATAAATGAACACTAGATAAAGTCTAAAACTCAAATAAAGAATTAAAGTTCCCGAATAAACCATCGGGCCAAATCCAATACATTAAATCCATCTGACTAAGAAAATATGAAATATACGAGTCTGAAGAAAGGGCTACATGCCCAACCGTACTAGAGTAGAAGAACTAACCTAGAATATCAAGAATAGAGTCGACTACTCAAGAATCCTACAATCTTCCACATCAGTTGCAGCTACGTGTATCTGGAAAGAACAATTATCCTTGGCGTACGTGTAGCTGGACACCTAAAAGTTTTGAAAATATATTTCAAATAGGTCAGGCACCAAAATCTTTTTAAAACATGTAGCAAGTAATTAATATGAAGTAAATAAATATGCAGTTAAACTTTCCATGTTTAAGTCGGGGTCCCACTCTTATGCGATTACCCCTCACCTCTTAATCATTGTGCATACCTAGCGCATAACTCTTAACCCATCTAGTTACATTAACCTGTCTAACTAGACTCGTAGCAGATCTCACTAACATACTACCCTGACTCGAGCATTGTCTACTTTCATTTCTTAATCAACTATGTCTCTCATTATCTTATAAAATCATTGATCAATTTATAACTTTACTCTAGTTATTTAACCACGTTCATCTTTAACGTATTAAGCTTGTATATAATTTACTACACAGTTATCCTTTATATTTTAATCCTACAATCCTGAAATTAGGTTATTAGGCCTCATCAAAATGACCCAAATACTCTACGTGAGCCCGAGCTAGTCTAAAAAGCCCCCGGGACCCAATAACTACCCTGGGTACTTAATTCAGACTTTTTCCACCTATTTCGGATCAATCGTACACTCTAAATCACCATTCGAGTTACTAAACACAAACATCCTATCTCAACCCAAAAATATCCCGCACTAGTGCTCCAGTTGAAATACCGTCGACTCCCGTTGTTTCTATTCACGTATGACGTACAACAATTGACTTAATTAAATTTACTTAAATCATGCTAGTAAATTTACATATAAATATAAATCTTATTCTCACAAATTAATATTTACTAATTTCACATTATTTCCCATTTATATTAAGTTACATCACACATGCAATTTAACCGCTAAAATAAATTACTCAAAATTACGTGGTGTTACACCTAACACTTCCAAGTATCATTTTCATTCTCAACTATTTAAATTTTCACTTACTTAAAATAATTGATTCTTAACATATTAATTCTGGGCACGCATTATTTTCAGTCACTCGTATCCTAAATTTCCCGAATTTCCAAAACCAATTCATTAACAAATCCCCGAGTAATATTTCATCCCAAAATATTCCAATTTCAACCTCGGATAATATCCCAAATAAACCAAAGTTAAAATACTAATTCACTTAAATTTCCAAGAGTCATAAACTATCCCTGGACATCCTAAATTAAGTCTCGAATTAAAACCCCAATGTAATTAAACAATTAACCCATACTATCTGTAGCACGGCAGCCGAACAGGTTCGGCTTAAGGCCGAACCGATTTGCCCCTACGGATAGCAGTTGTTTGACGCCAAGTTCAATTTTGAGCAAGTTTTAACTGAAATTCACAAATACTAATATGTAATTCCTCCATGAAATTCAATTCCCAGAAATTCTAAACATGGATTAGATTCATTTTCAATATAAATTTCTCTACATATAATCATTTCATGGATTTTTGAAGAAATCTCGACATATGATAAAGATATCCTTATCTCATATTCATAAATTTCAATCTTCAAAATTCATAGTCTATATATTATTATTGGATTCAATATCCATATTTCAATCCTAAATAATCACATATATATATTTTTCTGAAATCATTTGTTAAAACCCCAATAGTATAGGAATCCCACCCCAAAATTAATACCCAGTCATGATATGAATTGAAAACTACACATAATCATGTAGCAAGAGAATTACATGACTTAATATTCGTAGGGTTTGAATTTGATTGCAAAGCTTCCTTTGAAGATGATTAAAATCTTTGAATTTCTTTCAAATGTCTTCCAATTTGAATCTTCCTTGAATTCCTTTAGCTTTCTCTTGAAACTCTTGAGTTTTTCTCCACTTTTCTCTTCACTCTCTCTAATCTTTGGTGTAACTCAAATAAACCTTTGGGTATTATGAAATTGTTTTTTATCTAACCCAATCCCTTCATTATATAAGATGAATCCCGAAATTCCCTTTCCACATTCCTTTAGAATGACTAAAATGCCACTCGACGAGTCCCGACTAGTGTAAAAAGTCCCGAAACCTAATCACTAACCCCGGATACTTAATTTTGACTATTTTGACCTATTTTGGAACAACCGTGTTCTCTAAATCCTCATTCGAGTCATCCATCATAAATTTACCATCTTATTCCCAACATGAACCCATTTGCGCGTCCCGAATAAGGTATTATCACTCGTCGATTTTACTCACTTATGATGTAATATAAAATTATGCAATTTCATTTACTTATCCCATAAGTAAATATAATAACACATAAATATTAATCCATATCTCGCTAATTAATATTTATTTAAATTTACTTTAATTTTATATTTAATTAAATTATCGCGACACGTATAATTTGAGTATTCCTAAAAATACGGAGTGTTACATACTCCCCTTGCAAAGGAATTTCGTCCATAAAATCTAGATATGCATGGTAAAAAAACTTCGGATATTTACCCGCAAGACATCCGAATGTATTCAAAATAAACTCATCATAATACTATGGTTCCTCAGCTATACACCCGCTAGTGGAATCATCCTGTCTGAAGGCCTACTCGCTACGACCCAAGATTAGCAACAAGTCTATTCAAACCATTTTATATCTATATATTTCCTCATTCTTAAGGTCTCATCTTGACGGTGATACCATCGTTAAACTGCAAAGAATGCTCTATTAAGATGAGCCTATACATTACCGGCTCTATCGTCTTAATACTAGGAAAAAGGCCCCAGTTCCCTACGTGCGAACTTCCCTTCTTGTTAAATGACAGAATTCCTTTAATAATGTATATCCAAAACAATTTCTAATCAATTACGTCAGTCTTTAACTCATCCGTTTGTGACAATGTAACTATTACGACGTTCCTAAACTATACGAAAATAACTTCGATTAACTCTATCGATGGTGATAGACTCTAAATCATGTTCCGCAAAACTTGTTGTTCCTCAACTTTTAATCAACCAGATGGTGGATGAAAAAAATTCCCGCATAAATCCTAAAAAGATATCTTTTCATGGTAATTACTCCTCCCAATTACCTTATAATTCAAAATACACATCTCTCGCATTCTATAACATTTTAGTCACCTCTTATGTCTACCCCTCGATCTATGGTAATACGTCTTGCTCCAATCGCATCCTTACACCCATTGGTGCCTAATAATCCCTATGACAAGTGGGATTAAAGGATCTCGTCCTGATTCAAAATAATGTTGGGCGACCCTTGTGCCAAATTATTCCCTTTTCTTTAATGAAATGATGAACACACTGTCCGATAGTGTAACTTCCCCAAATTAATAGTAATTTCTCCTTCTTAATCAACCCATTTCACCAACCCATAGGGAATATTGATCGTTCAATGATATTGGTAACCCAACAATGAACTTCATTAGTCCACCTATTCATTCCGTCACTGGAATCACCAATCATTAAAATAAATTGGTGGATCACCTCAGATCAACATTTTCCCATCTACGAGTGGTGCACTGGGAGACAACTTCAATATATCTCATTCCACATCAATCCACGCATTCAATATTCTACGTCACGTGGTGTTTCTTACTGCCCTTACTAGGTCCTCTTCGTCGGATAAAAATCTATAACCTATTTATCCGCAAGCCACCCTTAGCATTCGACTGAGTAAGACTCCACTCGACTCTTCAAAACTGTAGGATCCGCCCTTTGCTAGAGAGATCCATCACTCGTGTCTCTACAGTCTTTCAACCCATCTTGAGGGTAATACCTCTCCTTGCTGTAAATATATCTATATTCGGACTATCTCCTTCCTTAACCAAAGTTCAGTCCATCTTGCCCTTCCAATACTGCTTCTACTACCCCACCCGCATATGGTTTAACACATTTATTACCACGTCCCCTTAACCCAGACGACAATGAAAATCGACCTAACCAGGGCTCTTATATACCCTATATCCCGTTCATATCTGCACAAACATCATAGATGTAATATATTTATCTTAAATTCGGCGCCTATTGCTCGACGTGGCTATACCATAAGGTTATACTCATTTACCCTCCTAATTGTGGCTTAATTATTCTCAAGATTGTCCCATCTATCCATTAGTGGTGTAAAAGTTTCCCCAGTTCTTCTTACATAGCACTACCCGGCTCCACTGGCCTTATATTTTATAATAGCTCTTAACTCAAAGTGCTTTCTCTACACGTATAATGATCATTGTTCAAAACTGCTATCTAGCATCCAACAACGTCTCCCAACTCCCGACATTTATTAAGGTTCATGTATAGAATGTCACGCAATTAAAATCCAACTAAGGAAATTCCCTAATGCCTTATCACCTGATATTGTCAGTTATTGAGGTCCTTTGATCCAAAACATATAACTGAGACACTCAAAATCCTATCCCCAGACGTAAAAGTTTAATCCTCAACTCCCACATCTCTAAAGAAGTCCCACGATATGTCGCTTACACTATCACTAAGTCCCTAGCACTAAATCAATAATGACCTAAATCTCTTCGCTCGATGGTAAATTTTATATACCCTGAATCACATCACTACAGTCCCTATGCCCGGGGATCAAATAATATGAGACAACTATACTCTCTAAAGTCTCGACTATAATATAGTATATATGTGGGTTCGACCCTCTTTCAGATGAGACATCACAAAAAGAACACATCCTTCCCTAGAACAATGAAGACGAGAACCATACTGTAACAGTCTGTGACACCCCGCCCAATTAAATACCGGGTGACCAATCCTTTATAAAATTTAAAACGGAATATTCGGTTGGTTCATTCTTAGCATCACTGTCGAAAAACAATTTTCATTTTAACCACCTAATAATTAATTAAGCTAGTTTCAAAACATTTTATTGAATTATATTAAGTCCATTAATTTAAACTATTAAAACATTCCCCATTTTCATGCCTAAATAACTAATGAATAAACATCATCCGACTAAATATAATAAATTGGAATAATCGTCCCAGTTAAATAAAATCCAAACCAGCTATAATAAATCCAACTGAAATGGAAATACTGAAATATATAAGTACAATGTTCCTCTGACATAAATAAATTGAGAATGGGCGACACATGCCCTAACTGAGAAGTCCAAATACTAGAACTGAAAAGATAGAAGTAGAGGCATCTAAATGCAAGGACCTGGGACTTCCACAATAGATGCAGCACGTCAAAAGATCCAATGGTCTAACCCTGGTGTCCATGTGGCTGGGCACCTAAAATAATACACAAGAAAGAAGATTTTTGCAAGATATGGGTCAGATCCCTAGGGTAAAAGATTTTAAAATAATTTATCATGTAATTTAAAGATGCGGTAAAGAAAATATAAGACACATGTTAGATTTTCACCCACTCACTTGAGATTCTCACCTCTCAACTAATGTGCACGCCTAACGTACCGCTAAACTACTCTAGACAAAATTCTCATCTAACTAGTTTTTAGATATAAACTATATTTCTATCATCCATAGTAATATCCCGAAGTCCCCCTGTACTATTACTAGGCATTGTTCTTATATACACTACCTCGAGTATAAGAGTCACAAAAGTTGATTAAGGGTTCACATACTTAAATTATTTAAGAATTCGTCATCTTCTTTATCTATAATTATCACAGAGTAGATAATATTGAAAGCACATATACATAACTATCACAATATTATTATATATATACTAAAACAACATCCTAAGGCTCAGTTGCGGTGCATACATACTCTGCTATCAAGTTCCGATACATCTCATACTAAGTAAGGACTAATGATTTAAAATCACTCACGAACCATCGAAATACAAATCACATATATTGGAGGTGAGTAGGGTTCCAAGTCTATGGGATATGCATGTACCTACACACCCATATAGCCATCATCACTATCATTCTCACAGATAGCCCGTACCTAGGTTCCATGTTCTGAGGTACCAAATCTAAAATCCCCCCAATTGGGCTCATCAGGATAAGACTGTTCCCTTTCCTAAATAACCTCCCCCGATAGCAAGCAGCGTAGGTATGTTATGCACATAGTAAATCAATCATGTAGGTATTCACCCAAACTATTCCAATTAGTAGGTATACATAACCTAAATACATATTCGTATGCGGTATACCTTTCACTATACCCCCGATATTATTTAATTACGATTGTTCTCTCAATCGTACCTCATGTAAAGTGATTCATAATCCCCCAGTATCTTTTACAGTAGCTAATCCCACTTTTATACTACTAACATATCATAAGCAGTCACGAAAAAACTATAGAATAAATTTTCCAGAAAATGAACTGATCCGGTCCTGAATGATTAGTTCGATTCGGACTTTATAGAAATCTGTAGAAAAATGGACCTATCCGGATTTACAGAAAAATGAACCGATTCGGTCCTATAGAAAAATGAACCAATTCGGTCCTGTAGAAAAATGAACCGATTCGATCTATTTCCACCTCCTGAAACTACGTTTTCCCACCATTAATGATACAAAAACCTCTATAGAATCATCCCAAACACCAATCTTACAATTCTAATCGATGTTCTGATATATTTATATGATTTCAAACAATCTAGGATCATTAAGTCATGCATAACTCTTAGTAAATTTTGAAATTCCCAAATTAGTTCATTAAACCCTAGTTCTTCAAATTGACAATTAATAATACCAAAATTTTCAGATTCGTTCGTCGTAATGAATTCTTAATTCGTGATTCCTAATCTACATGCATGAAGAGTTCAACCTAATTATATTCAAATTCTAATTAGTTACTCTAACTCTCCAATTTCTTCAAATAAAAACCATATTCATATTCAAATTGAACCGACACTAACTTGGGTTCCATTATTGCTCTAAATTAAGCAAGTTTAAAAACTTGCCTAAAAAAAGAAGGTCTGATCCATTGGTGTAGTTGGTATGGTTGTGTTTAACGTTCTCCGATCTACACAGTGGTGGTCACGGTGGTACAAGATGGTTGTTCGTGGCTTTAGACTCCTAGAATTGTCTCTCCCTCTTCCTCTATAACCCCCCTTGGATTGTGTGAATGATAACCCTAATATCCCTCACATAACTGACATAATGTCTCTCCTAATTTCGTAGGTAATTAATGCACAAAAATAAAAATTGCCAAAACGCCCTCTCGGGATGCTGGTTAGGCCTAAAATTGCCTCGGGACCCAAACTAAACCCCCGAGAAGACTTTTTTTACTATCTCGACCCTTCTGGACTCAATGGAGAACTCTAAATGACCACTTTGATTACTTATAAATAATTTACTTCTATTACATTAATTTAGTCCCGATACGACTGACACGCGCTTCCCGACTTAATTACTGTAACTATTGTATTTCTCACTCGTGACAATTTATATCACTTCACAATAATATCGACAATTATATACTACCTTATTCGCTCTGTAATATTAAATAAAGTTCTCACTAACAAATACTAACTCTTATCTCGCTAGTTAATATTTATTTTAATCCGGATTAATTATCAATTAATTTTCCATATTTAATTTAATTAATCCAATATGTAAAAATCATAAAATACGGGGTGTTACACAGTCGACCATCGCTCAAATCATCACTAACCATTTCATACCCAACATAACATCATACTCGCATAACGTTTCTCTCGTATACGAGAAAATCCATTAAAACGTATCCTCTCAATGTCTATACCCGCTCCCCTGCGGATGGAACCAAAAAAATCCCCGTTGCTCAACGATAAATATAAACATACAATATTGATACTAATGATATAGTCACTAAATCCATCTCACGCACAAATCTAGTGCTAACAAAATACCGTGACGCACTAGTGTCATGCAAAACTTACCCTTTTTTTCCCAAGGATAAAATCGTACCTTCCTGGACGTAATACTCACGTCTAATCTAAACCAAAAACTATTGTAATTGTTGCCCCTGCTGGGCTCCCTACTCATGTCCCTATCTCTCTACGGACAAGATCGATGCAGGTGGTCATGCTCTCCACATATAAATAACTTCATGTATAATATCCTTATTTCTGGCCCCATTAGCCATGTCGGGGTTGTCTTACTCTCTGTCTCTAGTAGTCTCGACCCTGATGGCTACCCTAGTTATTCCCTTGGCTTCGCTAGCCCAATGGAACACGTTATTGGACCTGATGGCCCTATCTAAATCCACCTTTGCTCAGTTAGAGTTCGCTTTGTCTAAATCTTTTAAATCGGTCCCTCTTTAGGATATCCCCCTTGTGGTGCCACACTAGCACCGATTATATCCACTCTTTATCTACTAACTAGACTCTCTAATATCTTAGCTCCCTTCTCATGGAATCATTAATATTGACACGAGACATTGACGACATCGACTTAAGTTGTTCAAGCTTTATTTCCACATAAGTGCTGGAAAATTCTACTCCTGAGTCCATTATCAAACTTAAGGACTCTATTCACCTTCGTATCCACCTCGTCGGGTATGAAATTCGCTAAACAAGAAAATTCTTCCTCATCCTCGGCCTTTTCTTGGTCCTATTATGAAAAGTCCCAAAACTGTTTCGCATCTCTGTTCGAACAGCAGATGAAAGGACTTGCAGTCAAATGCACCCCAAATTTCTCGATATTTATAGTATATCTTTTCTCAGATGTAGTGACTGACTCTAACTACTGCAATGTTGCTCCTACGAGCAAAAAAATTCACCAAAATATGTTTTTAAGTGTCATTGCACTCCATACTCAAACTCCTTTAGATGTTACCCTTCCATTGGATAGTTAATATAATGTTCACATTTCTTAAAGACTCCGACGGAGGGCCCTTCTGAATGGCCCCACTGACTCTCTCCCATACCGAATAAATTGGTGAGTTTAAATTAGCTCTATCATCATTTGTATTGGCGCTGGGGGAAACTGTTATGCCCTAACGGTCATCACAAAATTAACTACCTGAGCAACTGTAATGCTTGATGATACCAGAAATGGTATCACCAGGTCAAGATGTATGTAAGATCAAACCAGACAACAATAGTGTACAGAAGAGATAATGTATAGACAAAAAGATATGAGGCAAAAAAGAAGATGATGCCAAATATAAGTGGTTCGACCGGAGCCTACGTCGACTGTGCAGGTGAGTAATCTTCATTATTGAATAAGGGATCTAATGGCCTGTGTTACAATGCACTCGCTTTCTCTCTCTATTGTGAAGTTTACCAGATCTTCCATTAGGGTTTACAATCTCAATACCATTACAAGGTAGGAGAAGACAAGTATATATAATGCTTGGGGGGTGTAGTGTACCCCTAATCATGAAATGAGCATGAGTGTGATGACCTAACCATTCTCGTGAAGACACATGGCAGTGCCACATATATATAATGATGACTGAATATTCCCTCATACAAGGGGAATGCTCAGTCCTATAATATCATCGACTGTAACCTCAGCTCAACCGATTACAATGTTGGTAAGTCCGATAGCTGTGTTAGTCTGCCAATCATAAGTATGACCTCAGCCTAATTGACTGGCTGAGGTTCAGTATTAGGCATGGTTGTGGTGTCGGCTAATGTTGAGTATAAAAAATACTATAATTAATCCCATGAGGCTGTTGCTGAACTCGACCACTGATGGGACGAGGTTTATCAATATGGAGCCGACCTCTAGATGGATGACCTCTCTGATGGCTATTGCTATCTTCCTGATGTGATTAGATGGTTGGTCGAGGTTACCACTCCGAGTAAGAGGGTCCACTTTGGGTATATCAATGCCCCCTAGCCCTTAGCCATCTATGTGATTCGATGGTTGGGGGGTATATGTGCTCAGTCGATGAAAAGACATTTCTGCATGTTGGGATATGTGAATGACCATTGGCACACATGTCATCCTTTGAACTGTTTTGCATATGTACCAAGACAACAACTGATGCAGCGGTTCCCTTTAGGGTTTCTAGGTGCAATAATGAGTGCCTTGGTACTCGTACATCATCATTGCAATGGTTTAAATACCATTTCCCCTTTTCATTTTCTCTTTCTTCTTCCTTTGTTTCCCGCTTAGAGCTTTTCCTGTTACTGCATCCCGAAACTCCATCATTCTTAATCGTTCCAGGTCCTTTAGAGATTAATTCATTCTACCCTCATTCAAACTCAGTTAGGTATTGTTCTGCAACCCTTCCTTTTTCATTTCTGGGTATTAATTTTTTTTTTTCATTTTTTAGAGAACTTTTTCCTTTCCAGTGAGGTTCTCCGCCACTGTTGGGTGGTCATCCAGTTAGGGTTACAGTAGTTAGGTGACTTTGGAGCCATACCAGGCTGCTCCGAGGTTGTTTTAGGCAAAAATTCTCATTTTTAGGCTTTTCGGTAACCCTCCGATCATCTTCTTCGGAGGGCTTCATCTCAACTGTTCTTGGTGTTCTTGGTGAAAACCATATAACTTCCATGATTTGATCTTTCGCCTAGGTGTTAGAAATAACCAACCTATTTGTCCTTTTGAATGAAACTACAAGTGTAGTGTCATACAACTGAAGCTATGACTTTTGTATAAACTTATTAAAGAGTTTCTAACTCTGTGCGAGCATTGTTTCGATGATATTAGATAGATAGAGTTAGCCCAAGCCGAGGCTCGTGAGGCCGAGGCTTTTCCCTTACGACTAATTTTCCCTCCACCTTTAGCTGTCATACACCCTGAGCTTGTCGAGGTCTCTGATCCAATGTTTGAGTCGAATGCTTCAGACCCCATGGAAACATCTGAAGTTATTGAGGGCATAGATTCTTTTGCCGAGGTTATGGATTACTCCCCCAGGCAAAGTGGAGTTTTTGAGGATGAATAGGTTTCCTACCATGCCTCGTCTCACCAAGGTGATGAGACTTCATGATGATATCCATCCATAGAGATTTTAGAGCCTAACATAGTGATTCCTCCTCCCATTGATGCCATTCCTTTATCGTCCACCATTGGCATTGAGTTTACAAAGAGGTTTCCCCTTGGTGCCCCCATGGGTGCCCAGGTTGAGGTTGCTGGGGATGGCGATAATGATGAAGGAAGTGAACTTGATACCTCAGTAGTTGTGGAGTACGAGAGTACTATAAATGAGTACGACCTTCTAGCCTTCAGATATCTTTATTCCATTGATTCCTCAATCATCCTGAGGAAATATCTTAAGGAAGAGAGGGCCTTTGATGGCCGAGAGGGTGAAATCTACGTTTATGAGCATATGTTCAAGTTAGGTTTTTGTCTTCCCATTCACCCAACTATCAGAGCCATGCTCTCTTATATAAATATTGTCCCTTTCGAACTATCCCCGAATTCCTAGAGGGTTATGCTTGGGGCTATCATTCTCTAGAAGTCCGTTCACCGCACCGACCTTCCAGTTAGGGTTTTTATTGGGTGCTATACTCTCTCATCTGAAAAAAATCATCCCGGCTACTACCACTTCATAGCCAAGAAATTTGAGAATAAAATGCTTTTAGTTACCCAAACTTCCAATCATAACTGGAAGCCTCGGTATTTCTTTATATCGAAAGCTTGGGAGTTTGGCCCAAATGAGGCTTGTGGGACGTCTGATCCATGGACACCACTAAGGTGGAGCAAAGTTTCCATTTCGGAAAAAGCCGACCCTTGTTTAAGCCAGGATAACTATAAGGACATTAACGTCCTTCGCGATCAAGGCAAGAAGGGTTGTCTCATCAAATATGAACATCTGATGACCCTCTATTACCTTTTTCGGACAGGTTTAGGGGGTAGTCCTTTAGATGAGCTTTGTAAGTTTTAGTAATTTCCCAAGTTATGTCTCGTATTTTTTCATTCTGTCTGACTATCTAATTCTGAGACTTCTCCTTTTGTAGAGCGACCAGAAGGCATTTCTGATTATTTCTGGGAGATGTTATCCCCAGCCTTACAAAGCTCATGGAAAAGAGAGGCGGTAAGAATATACCCCCTCTTGGCCAAACAAAAAGGAGTGTCGGCACTTCAAAGGATGATGCTAGAAAGAAAAGGAAAGCACCTACTGAACCATCTCATACTTGGCCGAGCAAGGCTGCAAAGGACCGTGCCATTCCTATTTCCATCGACAATGCTTTGGCTACTCATCTATCGCATCTCAAAATAGGAGAAAGCATCATTGTCCATAGCCTACAAGCTGTCGATGCTATTGGCACAATAATGAATGAGGAAGATAATCATTTTCTTTAGGCATTAGATGTCCCTCTACTGGACGAGTTTGCCCTCGTAGGTAGTTCAAGTATCAAAAATTTTCTCCCAAGTGGCATCTCTACTCTTTTAAAAAGTTATTACTCATATGTCTGACCATCTTCTATAGAGTGTGGTGTCTTTTCACCACCTTATTGACTAGACCTTGAAGAGGTTGCCCCTTATACAAAAGGGCAAGGATATTGAGAAGACTGAGGCCAATCTGAAGACTGAGGTGGAGAGGTTGAAGGGGGATATGAAGGAGAGGGACAACTAGATCACCCATCTTAAGGAGGATCATCATAGGCTTTGAAGGCAAAGGATCAGAGTCTTTAATCAAAGGTCGATGTTGCTGTTAAGGCTGCACTGGTCGACACTTCTGAGCAACTCATTGAAGACTACAAAGTTTCTGATGAATTCATCAGCTTTAGTTTTGATTACCTGGAGAGGGGCATTCGAGCGACCAGTCGGTGGACAACTCTGAAGGAGGGTGAGTTTGGGAGCCTGACTTCTAAGGATTTTATCGATCTCGGCTTTGCCGACCCTCGATTTTCTCAGGCTTTAAAGGAGGTGGAAGAAGGTGGTCCAGTCGAGACTAGCCCCTTGGAGGCCTTGGAGACTAAAGATGATGCTCAACATGAACACGAGGTTGAGGTTACAAACCTTGGCCTCGATTAAACAACTCCTGTTGTTGAAGGGTCGGCTACTATCGAGGGATAAATCAAGCTCTGAGGGCCTCTCCTGCTCATTGTTAAAAAAAATCTTTATGAAGCTTTTTTTTTTATCCTTATTTTTTGGGAACTCATGGTTGTAACAACTGAATGTAAACTTTATAACATCTTCTTTTTATGAATGTAATGAGATTCCATGTCATTGTTTCTATTGCTCTTTTATCATGTTGTTTTATTGCTTTATAATAACCGAAGTCATTCACATATCATACTAACACTGAATCAATGATGTTAAAGGTCTGAGGTCATAAAGTTAATGATGTTTAAAGGTATGAAGTCTCCAAGTTAATGATGTTTAACCTCATGATTTCACTAAATTAATGATGTTAAAGGTCTGAGGTCACCAAGTTAATGATGTTTAACTTGATGATTTCACCAAATTAATGATGTTAAAGGTCTGAGGTCACCAAGTTAATGAAGTTTAACCTCGTAATTTCACCAAATTAATGATGGTGAAGGTCAGAGGTCACCATGTTAATGATGTTTAACCTCATAATTTAACCAAATTAATGATGTTAAAGGTCCGAGGTCACCAATTTAATGATGTTTAACCTCATAATTTCACCAAATTAATGATGTTGAAGGTCGGAGGTCACCAAATTAATAATGTTTAACCTCATGATTTCACCAAATTAATGATGTTGAAGTTCTGAGGTCACTAAGTTAATGATGTTTAACCTCGTAATTTCACCAAATTAATGATGTTAAAGGTCTGAGGTCACCAAGTTAATGATGTTTAACCTCATAGTTTCACCAAATTAATGATATTAAAGGTCTGACGTTACCTAGTTAATGATGTTTAACCTCATAATTTCACCAAATTAATGATGTGAAAGGTCTGAGGTCACTAAGTTAATGATGTTTAACTTGGTGATTTCACCAAATTAATGATGTTAAAGGTCTGAAGTCACCAAGTTAATGATGGTTAACCTCATAATTTCACCAAATTAATGATATTGAAGGTTGTAGGTCACACGTTAATGATGTTTACCCTGATAATTTTACCAAGTTAATGAAGTTAAAGGTTTGAGGTCACAAAGTTAATGATGTTTAACCTCATAATTTCACCAAATTAATGATGTTGAAGGTCCGAGGTCACCAAATTAATGATGTTTAATCGCATAATTTCACCAAATTAATGATGTTGAAGGTTTGAGGTCACTAAATTAATGATGTTAAAGGTCTGAGGTCACCACATTAATGATGTTTAACCTCATAATTTCACCAAATTAATGATGTTAAAGGTCCGAGGTCACCAAGTTAATGATGCTTAACCTTATAATTTCACCAAATTAATGATGTTGAAGGTCGGAGGTCACCAAGTTAATGATATTTAACCTCATAATTTCACCAAATTAATGATGTTAAAGGTCTGAGGTCACCAAGTTAATGATGTTTAACCTCATAATTTCACCAAATTATTAATGTTGAAGGTTTGAGGTCACCAAGTTAATGATGTTTAACCTCATAATTTCACCAAATTAATGATGTTTAAGCTCATAAATTTATGAAATTAATGATGTTGAAGGTCTGAGGTCACCAAGTTAATGATATTTAACCTCATAATTTCACCAAATTAATGATGTTAGAGATGCATACACTAGTACAAAGATGTTAACAGAACACTGATACTTACTTCTCATTGATATTTTACTTCTTCATAGTTTGATGCCTGAATTACAAGAAAATAAGATAACTACAACATCATAAGTAATATTTCTTCAAATGGTCGGCATTCCAAGGGTTTGAGAAGGGTTCTCCTTCTAGATTCTCTAATCGGTACGTGCCTGGGATGATTTTATCAGTTACCTGGTAAGGGCCATGCTAATTTGGAGGGAGCTTGTTGGGATTTTTCCATATCATCTTTAAAACCAGGTCTCCCATAACTATCGGCCTCTCTTTCACCCTTTGATTATAAAATTTAGCAGTCCTCTGTCGGTAGGCTGCTTTCCACACCTCAGCATCTTCTCTCCTTTCTTCAATCAAATCAAGATTAAGTCTTCTCTCTGTTGCATTTTCTCGAGGGTTGTACATCTGAACTCTATGAGTAGGAAGGACAATCTCGGTAGGGATGACCTCCTCTGAGCCATAGGCCAACATGAATGGGGTCTCCCTTATCGGAGTCTTTACTGTCATCCTGTAGGCCCATAAGACAACATATACTTCTTCAATCCATCTTTCTTTTGCCTCTTCTAGCTTCTTTTTAATTCCATTAAGGATCGTCCGATTTGTCACCTCTGTCTGCCCATTTTCCTGGGGTTAGCCGGGGGAGGAGAAGAATTGCTTCACTCCAACTCTTTCATAATATTTCTCCAAAGAGATGTTCTTAAACTGCGTCCCATTGTCTGATATTATGGTATTTGTGAGGCCATACCTGTAGATGATGTTTTTTAGATAAACTGGAATGTCTTATATTCTATGATAGTGATCATCGGCTCGGACTCTACTCACTTGGAAAAGTAATCTATCGCTATAATCAAGTACCGATAGTTATTCACAGCTCTGGGCAAGGGTCCTACCAAGTCGATTCCCCATACTGAAAATGACCAGGGAGATGTGATGGAGGTCAGAGGTTGATGAGGCTGATGGGGAATTGTAGCAAACCTTTAGCATCTATCGCATTTCTTTACACATGTTGCTTCGTCTTTTGCTAGGGTCAGCCACCAGTACCCTTGAGTTATGATCCTTTTGGCTAATTATCTTCCTCTAATATGGTTAGAGCAGGAACCCTCATGTATGTATTTTAGGATATTCGATACCTCAGATGGATGAACACATCTGAGCAAAGGGAGAAAAAACCCTTTTTTATACAAAGTGTCTCATATGACGAAGAATTTTACAGCTCTATACCTCAGATTTCTTCTCTCATCTTTTGATGAGGGTAGCTCCCCCCTCTCTGATGTACCTGATAAAATGATCCATCCATGAAGCTTTCATGCTTAAATTCAGGCAAGACTTGAATGTGCTATCTTTCTCTTCAATAGATGGCTGGAGTAAGACCTCTACCGTCACTGTTCTTCTGATGTCGGTTCTTTTAGCTAAGGCTAACCTTACGAGTGCATCGGCTCGGCTGTTGTCTTGTCGAGGTATTCTCTTCAGCTTTACCTCTTTTAAGCTTTCCAACATCGATCTTACTCTTTTCAGATATTTAGCCATTCTCTCGTCCTTCGCCTCATATACTCCCAAAATTAGATTTACCACCAGTCTTGAGTCACTATGGACTAGGAGTTGGCCAATATTAAGAGCTCGGGCTAAGGAGAGACCTACTACTAAAGCTTCGTACTCAGACTTATTATTGCAGGCATAAAAATTAAACCTCATGGCATACTCGACATATGTGTCATCTAGTTCTAACACTATTACTCCGACACCACTTCTATTTTCATAAGACGATCTATCAACAAAAAGGATCCATACATCATCCGTTTCAAAAAGTTCCCCTCTATTAGGGATCTTTGTTTGAAGAGATACCATCCCTCTTCATTCTCGGATGTCTTTCATCTAACTGTGCTTATCTCGGCCTCATCCATGAAAGGGACGACACCTCTTTCTGGATGGTTGTCTATAATCTCACATTTTTCTTTTTCAACCTCGGCCTCGTCCCAAGTGAACTCGGCCAAAAATTCATCTAGTGCCTGCCCTTTGATTGCCACCCTCGGCTGGTAGACAATGTCAAATTCTCCTAACTCAATTGGCCAAGCCATTAGTCTCCTTGATTTCTCATGTTTGTGGATGACCTATCTGAGAGGCAAGTCAGTAAGGACGACTATTGAGTGGGATTGGAAGGACGGTTTCATCTTTCTAGAAGCATGAATCAAAGCAAAAGACAACTTATCCATCCTAGGATATCTCTGCTCAGATCCTTGGAGAGATTTGCTGTTGAAATACATTGGCTTCTGTACCCCATCCTCTTTTCTCACTATAGCAGCGCTAATTTCCGACTCTGAGATGGCTAAGTACACATATAACTTTTCTCCTTATATTGGTTGGGATGGAAGTAAGGGAGAGCCGAGGTGGGACTTAAGCTCTTTGAAATATTTATCACATTCCTCATTCCATTCAAAATCTTTTCCGAGGAATTTAAAAAATGTAAGACATTTGTCTGTAGCTCTAGAAACAAACCTATTGAGGGCAACCACTCATCCAGTAAGTCTCTGAACATCTTTGATAGTCTTAGGTGTCTTCATTTCCAGCAAAGCTTTTATCTTATATGGATTAGCCTCTATTCCTCTTTCATTGATAATGAAGCCTAAAATTTTTTTGCCTCCAACCCCAAAGATGCATTTCATAGGGCTGAGCTTCATCCTGTATGCATCCATGGTATCAAAGGTTTTTTCAGGGTCGGCCACATGGGTGTCATCCTTTAGACTCTTCATTAACATGTCGTCCATATAAACCTCCATGGACTTTCTAATTTGATCCACAAACATCTTATTTACCAGACGTTGATATGTGGCCCCTGCGTTCTTCAGGCCGAAAGGCATGACTTTGTAGCAATATATCCCTTTATCTATAATGAAGTCTATCTTTTTTGAGTCATCCGGGTCCATGACGATTTAGTTGTAGCCAGAATATGCATCCATAAAGCTCATCAGCTCGCAGCCTATCGTGGCGCCTACCATCTGATCTATACGAGGAAGAGGAAAGTTGTCTTTAGGGCCAGACTTGTTAAGGTCGGTAAAATCCACACACATTCTCCATTTCCCATTGGCTTTTGGCACTATGACAACATTGGGCAGCCACTCTGGATAAATAACCTCTCTAATGAACTCGACCTCTTCGAGCTTTTTAACCTCGTCTCTGATAACATCATACTTTTCACGGGAGTATATCCTTCTCCTCTTCTTAACTAGTTTAGCATCTTCCACTACATTAAGCTTGTGACACATGATATTTGGGTCAATACCTGGCATGTTTGCATGACTCCAGGTGAAGATGTTATGTCTTCTCTTCAGTAACTTGATAGTTCCTCCTTGATCTCAGGATTTAGGGTTTTTCCAACCTGAATCATTTTCTTTCCCTCGTCCTCATAGAGGACGATGGATTCTACCTCTTCCACGGACTCTCCCTTTTTGATCTTTGTCTCATCTCTCGAATTAAGAGTGTCCATGTTGTAGGTGGTTGAAGCTTTTTTGTATGCCTATCTTTCCTCAGCGGAGTTGAAGTAGATTTCACGTGCCAATGTTTGGTCACCTTGAACTTCCCCTACTCCATAAGGAGTCGAGAATTTTATCATCTGGTGGGCAGTTGAAGGCACGGCCTCAAACTCTTTGAGGGCCACTCGTCCAAGTATGAGGTTGTGTGCTAAGAAGACATTCTCATCCATGACAAAAAAGTTTATTTTTCTAGTTAACCATTTTGTCCACTCATCCCCCATTCTTATATCCATCTCATACATTCCCAATGGGTGAACTTTCTCTCCTCTGAAGTCGATCAGTGGATGGTGGTAAGGGACGAGCCTTACCCGATTGAGCCCCAATGCCTTAAAATAAGGCCAGAACATGACATCTGTCAAGCTTCCCCCATCAACTAAGATCCTAGGAACCTCACATCCATGCACTCTGGTGGTGATAACGATAGGGTCATCATGTGGATCTAGGATACCCTTAAAATCCAATCTTGAGAAGCCGACTATCAGGGTGTCCATATCCACCTTCTTTCCTAGACTTCAACATATTTTCAATCTCGTCCTTCAAGGCGAAACACTTGTCAGTCGGATGGTCGTGGTCTTGATGAAATTCACACCACAAATTTTTTTTCTCTTATGAGCCTTTAGCTTCTCTGTCCACCTTAAAGACCGATCGTTCTTTATCTCATTGAGAATGTGTTCACAGCTTACCGTAAACGGAGTGTAGTCTGCAAAATTATCGTTAGCCGAGCCTCAAGTCATCAATTGGGATGAGTCTTTCAAAAGTTGAGCCTCTTGGGCGAGCATCACAATCTCGTCTACCACACTGACCTCGACTGTGATGAGGTGGTCGTATAATGTTGTTAGAAATCTCATATGGTTCCCAGCATTCCGCTAGAGCATCATCAACCTCCACATCGTCGTACTGGTCCATAGGGCAAGGGTGTCCTTACCTCCCCAGTAGCAGACGCCTAGGGTCAGCGCCATCCCCTCGTCGTTAAGAAGGAGGTGGATCTTTACGTGGTACCTGGGGTAGTCCCCTAGTGTTGTTCTTGTACACCTGCCCTAGTGATCATCTCCAGCGAGATTCCTGGTGTCCTCATCATCATGTTTTGGCTGAACTGTGCAAATTGCTCCTTCATAGCTTGTTGACTAGCCACCAAGGACTTTAGGACAACATCCACCTCATCCATCTTGGACTATAGTCGTTCTTGGATGGAACTAGGCCCTCCACAACCAACTGGAGGAGGAGGTGGTGGTAACTCTGGTGCCATATGTTTGAGACATGATTAATAGACTGTTAAGCTTGATAACCTTAATGGATCTCTTTTAATGGTGAAATAACTCCACATAAAAGGGGGAGGATTGGTTCACCACCAGAGTCTCCGGTGAGGCCAAGCTATAAAAAGGAAGATATGAAGCTTCTCGTTCCCACAAACGGTGTCAAACTAATGATACCAGAAATGGTATCACCATGTCAAGATGTATGTAAGCTCAAACTAGAAAACAATAGTGTACAGAAGATACAATGTATAGATAGAAGGAGATGGGGCAAAGAGGAAGACTATGTCAAATATAAGTGGTTCGGTCGGAGCCTACGTCCACCGTGCAGGTGAGTGATCTTCACTATCGAATAAGGTCTCTAATGTCCTGTGTTACAATGCACTCACTTTCTCTCTCTACTGTGTAGTTTACCAGAGCTTTCGCTAGGGTTTACAATTTTGATCCCATTACAAGATAGGAGAAGACAAGTATATATAATGCTTGGGGGTGTAGTGTACCCCCAATCATGCAATGAGCATGAGTGTGATGACCTAGCCATTCTCGTGAAGACACTTGGCGATGCAACATGTAGGTAATGATGATTGAATATTATATCACATAAGGGGAATGATTCGGTTATAACGGTTTTGCCCACGTGTTCCAGGTCTTCCATGTTCTTGCGTATGCTCGGTCCTGTAACGTCATTGATTATAACCTCGGCTCAGCCGAGTACGATGTTGGTAAGTCCGATAGCTGTGTTAGTCTGCTAATCATAAGTATGACCTCGGCCTAATTGACTAGCCGAGGTTCAGTATTAGGCATGGTTGTGGTGTCGGCTGATGCAGAGTATGACAAAGACTATAGTTGAGCCCATGAGGTTGTTGCTGAACTCGGCTACTGATGGGTCGAGGTTGATCTATATGAAGCTAACCACTAGATGGATGACCTCTCTGATGGATATTGCTATCTTCATGATGACTTGGCTATAAGGTTGGCCGAGGTTACCACTCCGAGTATGAGGGTCCACTTCGGGCATATCAATGCTCCTGCCCGGATTTATAGGTTACCCATGGTAAACCTGGTCCGACTCGAGCTTTAGGTGTGAGGTGTAATGAAACAACCTACATATTGTTGCTAGTTCAGTTTTATTTAGTTAACATTTCACTTGTTTAACATGCGAAATAAGCTACATGAGGGACCCATGGAAAGCGTCCCCAGAATCTAAGCATGCATAGCTACTAACGTAAAACAAAAGAATACTTACCTATATAACACCCTCAAAATACGGAACCGCACCCAACCTGTCGTAACAAGGATGAGAGAATGAGCCAAACATCTATTAACAAATTACAATAATGTAGTATAGAATCGAACGAAAGAAAGGAAACTCTAACACGTTAACCTGCGTGCACATGCAACTACCTCTCTCTCTCTCTCTCTCTCTCTCTCTCTCACACACACACACACACACACACACACACACACACATATATATATATATATATATATATATATATATATACTTCAATGCATGAAACCGTTTTATTCCAAATATGTTACTTATCCCGATTAATTGACCTTAATTTTATAAGGAATTCCATTCTTCCTAACTTGACACTTATTCCATGATTTAACGCACCTGGTTAAATACTTAAAAAATATTTTTTTTAAGAAAAATCATTTCTTTCATTGAAATTACCCACTTCCTTTGTAACAATCCACGTTAGTGTTTTCATCGAAAATCACCCTTTCAACACAGGCAAATTCCGTGATAGAAAATACTCATTTTCTCTTGAAAACCTTTCATAAACACACCCTTGTCTTAATTATGGGTTAACTCTCTTTAGGTTTCTTAACCACCCATTTAATCACTTCACTTTATCATTCCTTTATCTTATGGATATTAATCAATCTTCACATTACTTGTCCATTTTACTCTTATTGGAACATTTGTTAGTTCATTAAAGTTAGGTCGTATTTTCGTATATTCACCACACGATCCATTTCCTGACATGTTCCATTTTCATTATCATTTTCTCAAAATCATCTAATATTCGGATACTTTAACAGACTCCACACCGTCGGCTATGCTACCATATGCTCTGGCAGTGATTTTGGGTCTTTCACCCTAGGGCTCCGGGCCCTCAATTAATTTCAGTGTCAATCGAGTCCTTATTAATGTGTTTTAACATTTTAAAAATATCCACATTATTTCCTCTTTTTACTCTATCATTCATTTTATCCTTATTAATGTGTTCTAAAACTTGGATTTCACCCCAACTTGTGTTACACTTTATAAATCGTCATTTATTGTCCTTTTTACTCTAACATTCATTTTATCCCAAAACAATGATCATTTAGGACAATTTTGTGTAACACCTTTTTCAACATTTTTATTTCATAAAAATGTTCCACATTAAGTAAAATTACAATTTTACACATTTGTTTCCAAACTTGACCTTTTTTCCATTTTCACAAGTATTATTTATTAAAACATCTTTAAGTTCCACATTCACTCCTTAAGTCTTTTTAACACATTAACACCTTTTTAACATTTTTGAGTAATATTCTTCTGAAGCTGGAAACATCTTTATTTCATCAATTTCCTTTCCAAGATATTATTGAACATCTAAAAGTACTTTATAAGAAAAATACCATTTTCTTTATTAATATATGTAGTCTTGAATCCTTGTACTTATCACATTTTTAACACCATTTTCATACACTTTAAGGGTTGAAATTCATATTTTCTTAATTTTATGTTTAAAACCAATAAAACCCTCATTAAACTTGTTTATATGTTCAACCTCAAAATTCTACAAGTTTATATGCATGAGAAGATTAATTTTAAATCCAAAATCCTATCAAATGGGTCTAACACGTGATTTACTCTAGAAATTTAATAATACTTGCAAAATATATTTTTCAAGACTAAAGGAAATTTCTATTCTTCAAACCTTCAACAAATGTCCGATGTTATAAAATCTTTATTTTTGCAAGGAACTTTAGAACATAGCTCGCCCAAAATATTTTTAGCAAGACAAATATCATTTTCAATCATTTTATTCCATAAAATGTTTATTACCAAACTTCTTAAATACAACATTTGTTCAACATTCTTAAATCATAATATTTTTCTCAAACCTTTGAAACCATTTATACGAAAACCTTATCAAATTATCTTCTTAATCATGTATGCATCCTACTGTAACAATTTTAGTTATAAGACTACTAATAAACAAAATATAGTCTTAAACTAAGAGTAGAGTTTTCCACCTCAAATGGAGCTCTAAAATTGTAGGATGGAGAAGAAGATGATGGCAACCTCCCACCTTCTAAGGTGGACTCAAGGAGGTTGCCTAGCTTCACAAAGCTTAACTCCATGAAATCTTCAAGAAACCCCCCTTCAAAACTCCACAAATCTCTACTCTTTCTCTCTCCAAAATCCCCAATTTAAATTTTTTTGGGCAAGCTCGTTCGAACGAAAAAGGGACCTTGCTTAAAACGAGAAAGGGGCCTCGTTCGAACGACCTTCTAACAAATTCAATACAGTGGTATCTCATTTTAACCTCATTGTAACCCATATTTTAACGACCTTCGATTCTCGTTCGAAACACGACAACCTCATTCGAACGAGACAAAGATCTTGTTCGAATGACTTTGGGTTCGTTAATAGACATGGTTTTGCAGAGGCACGAGAGTCACCTACGCGCCGGTCGTTTTGTGTTCGGCTCACCTGAACTATACAAAAACCTAAACTACGACTACACTCAACGGGTGAGTATAGCGGTAAGTCGGGTATCGAAAATCCACAGACACAAGTTGCTAGAATTTAAGTGATTTAATACTCCGAAATAAAAGTGTAAAAGATGATTACAAACTAAAAGGAAAAGTCAATCTAGGCAATGTGTTGAAACTAGATTATGAAAGCGAGTAAAACTATAGGTTGCGTCGAATATCCCTCACCCGAGTTAATTTGTATAAAATGGTTACATGGGTCGACGAGTTATTACAAGTGCGTCTCGTTTCGACGGTTAATTAAATCAAGGGTTGTTACGCCCTAAATCATCATAAAAGCCTAATAAGATTTTGGCGTCAACAAATATCCCAGAAATTACGCACGAAAGGTCGTAAGCACGGGACATACATGATATGCCCCGTCAAATCTCCTAGGCGTAATAACTAGGACAACGCACCCGAAATAGACCCGTAAACTCCCTCACCAAAGCAAAGCAACGCGTCAACTCGAGTGAGTTCAATTCAAACACAACCGAATTTAAATTACCTAGAAAGCATGTTAAAAACGCGATAAATGGAAAGCGGTAAATAAATGCGGTAAATCTATACTGGAAAGCCTGTAAATCAAAGCATGTAAATAAAATAAGAAACCCTAAATTAGAAAGCTTGTAAATTATACTACAACAATGGAAACAAAGGAAATACAACTTCAATTAAATGGAGAGGATGATGAATAGTCAACTTACACCACAAATGGGGTGTCAAACTAAGTATAAATGAAGAAGAACCATCCAAAACCACCCAAACCCTAACTATCACTCTCTACAATCTATTCTAACTAAGTATATATGAATTAAAACTAAAAATGGGTTTATATAGTAAGTGGGAAAAAGTAAGGGAAAAAGGAAAGAAAGAGGAAAGAGCCCAAAATATCTGGCACTACCGGTCGATCGGTCGCAGGGGCGCGATCGACCGGCCCCTTAGACAAAAGCATATTGTCTCCTTCCCACGGAAAAAGTTGAAACCGCGGTCGACCGGTACTCTGTTTTCAGGCTGCATTTGGTCCATGATGAGGTGGAAAGGGTCCATTACGGAAACGAGCCTAACTTCTTCGTCTGAACTCCAAACGACGCACTGTTTCCGACCACGCGATGCTAACTCAATGAACTACGCATCCGTGGAATTTCCATGATCCAGATAAGAAATGTGAATTGACTAAAATTCCCTTGAAGTAGCGTCCAGCGATGGAACTTCTCCGAAATGCAACCGAACCTCACTTTTAGCGTTCCAATACCTACAAAAGCACAAATAACCCCTACAAAGCATGTATATATCCAAATCCAAGGTTGTCTGGTTAATGAGCATAATTATAGGCATTTAGGACTGTAAAAGTGCTAGAATGCATAAAGATAATGGGCGGAAATATGCAATATTTGATACGAATCACACCCCCTAACTTAAACATTGCTAGTCCCTAGTGATGAAACCAACAAAACTAGTCCATGGAAGGAAATACAAAACGCATATATGCATCAAAATATAATTGCCACTTTCATAGGGAACACGATTGCATTTAGCATATGCAATAAGCCGGTAAACCTCTAGGTTACCCTAGTGGACGAGTGTCGTCTCGTGAGGGTTTTCAGGGATGGTACCCACAAACATCATATGGTTTCCTCAAAATATGCCCAAATTAACATGCGACAAGCCCAATAAAAGTGAAAAAGATTTCATATGCATTGTTATCAAGGTGAATGAATTCACACAAAAGTCTGAATCATTAACATTATAGAATGCACCTCATAGAATTGAAACCTTAAAATGTGGGAGGGGAGCGAGCACATGCAAAGTGTGATTTGGCAAAAACTTATATAAATCGGATAAACATTAAAGCAAGCATATATTCAATCCTCACAGGCATTAAACTCATCAAATGAATTCACTCAAAATAGGGAGCTAACACACGGGACATGTGGGCATAAGGAGTAAATGTAAATGGAAACTAGGCCGCACACATGTCACAAATGAAGAACGCAATATATGAAATTAAAAACTGTAATCTCAATGAAAGATACCGCTCATTAAAGGAGGCGAAATGCATTTTCACATATTATCAAAACTATTATGACTTTTAAATTACATCAACCTAAGATCACATATGACTTTAATAGGGTTATAATGTAGGTATGGCTAAGGTACGAAACGAAGGAATATATGTACGAATTCAAAGTGTTCGGAATGAAAACTCGGGATAATGGGATAATGCGGGTAATATCAAAATCGGAAAACAAGTTCCAAAAAGGCATTAGATATATCATCGGGGAGAGTAATCAAAGCTTATTGAACTATATACAACATTTACGAACTTCTCTTTATTTTTCTTTTCTTCTTTTTCTCATTTTCTCTTTTGTTTTCTTTTGTTTTTTTGCTTTCTATTTTTCTTCACTTTTTTCACTACTTTCTTTTCTTTACTTATCAAACTCTCATATGCCTAAATTGCAACCGCAACACATAACAACATCATTAAATCCCAAGTAACATTCCAAACAAAGGTATGGAAATTGTATGTATGAGCTAAAACTCCAATTTAGAGTTGGTTATGGGATTTGGGTTATGAAATGAAAGGCTATATTTAGTCTCAAAGGGGTTAACGAGGGTAAACATATAAGGGTGCGGTCAAGGCTAATATGGGTGATATAACAAAGAGGGCCTATGATCATTTCACAAAGTTTACGCAATTCTCGAATCAAAACAATATATGAAAATCATGATCAAGTAACACATTTCAAGTATGAACTCAATTAATGAACGGTCAAATGAAAGAATAGTGAGATTACCAACGAATTCAACGTTTTCAAAGAGAAAAGAATAGTGTATACACTCACAAACGACGAAAGTTACAAAGCTTACTCAGTGTAAGTATATACAATGCAACAAAAGATTACCGAGTTATAAAAATCTTAAACCAAATCAATAGAACCATAAAAGTGCATGTGCTCATGGGATTAAAGTTTAATTCATGAAGTTATTCATAATATCAATAATGGAGACTAAAGTCTAATAACTTCTAAAATCGAGAACATGCATCATTGGGCTGTCTATTGGATCGGGCAATTATTAAAATTTATCATCGAAAACAAAGGCAAAATGCCCAAAAAAGAGAAATAAGAAAGAAAATATTTTTGAAAATCTTCAATTTTTCGAAGAAAAGCATACTAAGTAACTAACATGTGAGAAAAAACATGGAGTAAAATAAGAAATGGATAGAATATCCCACACCCCCTAACTTAAAACTTGACATTGTCCTCAATGTTAATTAAGAACCAAATCAAAGAGAGGAAAAGAGCGATATTACCCAAAATTGGAGCGATCCCCATAAGAACAAGTCCAAAGAATCTATAAAACAAGTTAGTACCGAGCGTAGCAAAAACAAATAACAAAAACTTAACTAATTACACTAAACTAAATTAAAAAGAAAAGAAAAAATAAAAAGCTAACTATATACAACCTACTATTTAGGCTTCACACTAACTATACACTAGAAGTCTAAATAGCTGAGGGTCCACCGTGAAAATGATTTGACTTTGGAGGATAACCGGTGTACCCTCACATACAAGCATGCCTTCCGAAAAATATGAATTCCGTTTGAACAACGGAAGGCATGTTTAAGGCGAAAGAAAGGAACCATCGCCAAATAAAAGTTTTCGTGGGACGATGGGAGGTTTGGATTGAACGGGTGACAAAAATAAGTGGGGACCGATAAAAGCCAAAAATCCTCCCAAGGATTTTGAAGTTGGAATGGGAGGCAGCGCACACAAAGTCAAAGATGCGATTGTGGAGGGCGACTCGAGCAAGTACTCCTCATTGGCGATATGGTTTAAAACATTAAAGTTCGAAACCAAATCATCGGGTACTTGTTCCGGTGGGGTAATAGAGAATGAAAATGGGGATGAAAAAAATTCAAACTCATGAGATGAATCATCATCGCATGAAGTTGGAGTTTCAAAGGAAATAATATCATTTTTAATGAAATGTTCTTATTTGGGGGACAAAGAAGAAATCATTTCATTGCAAATAGATATTACGTCATTTTCATCCTCGCTTTCAATATCTATTACGCAATGGGCAAAGTCTAGAATGGCTTGTTCCAAAGTAGGCACAAGTACCTCATTTGGTTCAAAACATTCGTCGACCTCGAAAGTCTCGAAAGAAAAATCGTCGTCGGACTCAAATAATAAATCCAACTCATGTTCCCATGAACGATTTTCTTCCCGATAACGATTTTCAAGTTTCTCATTCTCATACATACGCAAAACCTCACCGAATGTCATGGGTCGAGGTGTGTATGCATGAAAATGGGAACTTTGAAAGTTTCCATCGGACTTGAATGAAAACTCATTATTATAGGAATTTTGAAAACTATTGCAATTCGTTTCAAAATTCCTATTATAAGGAGGTAAAGGCCCAAAATCATTATCATCATCATCAAAATTCCAATAACCTAAGTTTTGACTTTCGTTATACTCGCCCAAAGTAATATTTGAATTTGCAAATTTTTAGGATTCTAAGTATTCACCGAAAGTCATAGGTTTGTGAGAATTTTGAGAATTATAACAAGGATTACCGAAAGAATTGGAATAAGACATGCTTACCCCAAAAATGGCTCGAAGTGGCGGATTCCACAAAGTAAGTGCGCGCGGGATGGATTCAAGCGTTTCTTGATTCTCAAGTGTAGAAGTCATATAAAAATGTTAGGCAAAAAATACAAATAGAAAGAAAATACTATGAAATACTAAATCAAATAAAGTTTAAAACAAACTCGTCCCCGGCAACGACGCCATTTGATAGACAGGGTTTTTCCGCGGCGCGAGAGTCACCTACGCGCCGGTTGTTTTGTGTTCGGCTCACCTGAACTATACAAAAACCTAAACTACGACTACACTCAACGGGTGAGTATAGCGGTAAGTCGGGTATCGAAAATCCACAGACACAAGTTGCTAGAATTTAAGTGATTTAATACTCCGAAATAAAAGTTTAAAAGATGATTACAAACTAAAAGGAAAAGTTAATCTAGGCAATGTGTTGAAACTAGATTATGAAAGCGAGTAAAACTATAGGTTGCGTCGAATATCCCTCACCCGAGTTAATTTGTATAAAATGGTTAAATGGGTCGACGAGTTATTACAAGTGCGTCTCATTTCGACGGTTAATTAAATCAAGGGTTGTTACGCCCTAAATCATCATAAAAGCCTAATAAGATTTTGGCGTCAACAAATATCCCAGAAATTACGCGCGAAAGGTCGTAAGCACGGGACATACATGATATGCCCCGTCAAATCTCCTAGGCATAATAACTAGGACAACGCACCCGAAATAGACCCGTAAACTCCATCACCAAAGCAAAGCAACGCGTCAACTCGAGTGAGTTCAATTCAAACACAACCGAATTTAAATTACCTAGAAAGCATGTTTAAAACGCGATAAATGGAAAGCGGTAAATAAATGCGGTAAATCTATACTGGAAAGCGTGTAAATCAAAGCATGTAAATAAAGCAAGAAAACCTAAATTAGAAAGCTTGTAAATTATACTACAACAATGAAAACAAAGGAAATACAACTTAAATTAAATGGAGAGGATGATGAATAGTCAACTTACACCACAAATGGGGTGTCAAACCAAGTATAAATGAAGAAGAACCATCCAAAACCACCCAAAACCTAACTACCACTCTCTACAATCTATTCTAACTAAGTATATATGAATTAAAACGAAAAATGGGTTTATATAGTAAGTGGGAAAAAGTAAGGGAAAAAGGAAAGAAAGAGGAAAGAGCCCAAAATATCTGGCACTACCGGTCGACCGGTCGCAGGGGCGCGATCGACCGACCCCTTAGGCAAAAGCATACTGTCTCCTTCCCATGGCAAAAGTTGAAACCGCGGTCGACCGGTCCCAGGGACGCGGTCGACTGGTACTCTGTTTTCAGGCAACATTTGGTCCATGATGAGGGGGAAAAGGTCCATTACGGAAACGAGCCTAGCTTCTTCGTCTGAACTCCAAACGATGCACCGTTTGCGGCCACGCGATGCTAACTCAATGAACTACGCATCCGTGGAATTTCCATGAGCCGAATAAGAAATGTGAATTGACTAAAATTCCCTTGAAGTAGCGTCCAGCGATGGAACTTTTCCGAAATGCAACCGAACCTCACTTTTAGCGTTCCAATAGCTACAAAAGCACAAATAACCCCTACAAAGCATGCATATATCCAAATCCAAGGTTGTCTGGTTAATGAGCATAATTATAGGCATTTAGGACCGTAAAAGTGGTAGAATGCATAAAGATAATGGGCAGAAATATGCAATATTCGATACGAATCATTCATTTGAACCATCCAGATTTCTCAAATCTTTAACTTTAAAAAGCCTATCATTTCAACATCAAAGGTATATTTTTGCATTTACCCATAGTTACCTAATTTTTTTTGTTTTTTACTTTTCAATGGGGGCGATGCTATGGATATTTAATTATTCTTATTTTTGTTTTTATTACTTAAGACTTCCAAAATGTTGTTATTATAGTAATATATACTGGACCTCTCTATAATTAGAGAAAAACTTCAGAAGTGTATGTTGTATACATAGTGTAGAGAAGGTGTTTTATCAAATGTCCGAGAGGCTATGCTATTTTCATGGGTGCACTTGAATGGTAGTAACTTTATTTTAAAACAAACTATTTGTTAAGTGTTTTATAGTTAGAGTGTGTCTTGATTGATTGATCATGTTGGTAAAGGTTTATCAAAGAATGGTATAAAACCAATAAACTTGTTTAATAACGCTGACTTTAGTAAGTAATTCATCGCTCATATATAATTAATAATTTCATCTATGAAATTTGAGTCAAAAGGCCAACTCACTTTCGTAGTTATTTTGGTTGTGATGATATGGGTGTTTTGGTGGTAAGGATGATGATGGATATGGGAGTTTTATACAGAATATTAATTTTCTCTTCCTATACTTTTATATCTAGCTACATGTGGGTTGGTTTTCGTGCGTTGATTTTCCACCGTTAGTGTTGTAGGCATGAATGCCCTTAAACAGAGTGTATTATCTTTGAGACAAATGTAGTATTCTCTTTCATCTCCAATTTTGAGAATAAGTTTGTGAAATGGCAATGTCAAGCAAAGAATTGCTTTAAGAATAAGTTTGTGTGGCCTTCTACTCAATTGGTTGGGTCTCGTGCATGCTCTAGTAGGTAGTCCAATAGTAATCCAATCGCACCATATTAGCGTGAACAATATTTATGTCTCATTAACCATATTATTACTCTTCTTTCCACAGATCAAAGTTTTTGTAGACACAAGCTATATTAGGCCATGTTGGTTCACAGTAAAGTAAGTCGAGTGATATTTGATTCCATCGAGAAATATTCTAAAAAAGTATAAAATTGATACATTTAATTGGAGGTTAAATGACACAAGAAAGTTCCCCCAAAATAATTAGATAATTTGTGGGGACGTGGGAGGATTTCACATTAGAAATTGAAATTGAACAAGTCTTTAGTTTCCCCTATCACTATGCACGTCTGAACAAACACTATATTTTTATTCTAACTAAGAACCCAACCAAACAGGGCATAAGAATAATAAATATTAGCTACAGCCAGGATATATGTCAACACAAGTAAACTATTTGTTTTTAATTGTATATAGCAGCTTAAGTCCGGATATTGTAGTTGTCTGCTGCGTATTTATAGTTGCAGGCCATATTAGTTTATTGAAATCCTGCACAATCTAGCTATTGCATTACAAATTCGTCGAGCGAGTGTTGTAGTTGCCTAAATACAGTTGCCTAAAAACAACTGAATACTGTTCTTTAATATTTTTTTCCTTTTGAAAAATGATGTATCAGTTACCGAAATTTATTCAAGTTGATATTCGTTGAGGTCGATATTGTCACATGAGTGTCTTGAGATCTGAATCAAATTCTTAGTTAGAATCATTGTCTTAGATTAAATTCATTTTTTTCGTTGTAGGTATACTTACTGTCTTTGTATGTCGAAAGTCTATGGAGAATCTCTTTAAGTTCTTTAAACCGTTCTTGAGGTATGTTTAAAGCACACTTCTTTAATATTACCGGCTTGTTATGAATTTTCAATTATTCTTCAATTTCTCTTTAGTTCTATTTGGTTTCCTATATGGATGCTTGAATTGTTTTCATATTTTGGGTGTTTTGTTCTCAAACAACACAATTGGTTTTACATTGGTTTACAATTTTGTTGGTTTGTAACAAAATGAATCTTCGTTTTACATATAGTTTCGCTCTTTTTGTTCTCTCTTCTTATCATAATAGATCTCCTAATCAACATAATGAACATATATTTACTTTTTTTTATGTGTTACGTTATCACTTATGTTTTACTTATAGTGTGCTTGATGATTACATAACATGTGTGAGCGTGTGGATTGTATGTTGCCCTATAAAGATTTTATTGACACTTATCTCTTTCGGTTGATTATTTATCATACATTTCTATATCTATATGTTCGTATTTCATTTCAAATTTAATTGGGTTCAATATTAGGGATTCGATTTTAGGAATTTGATAAATGGCTTAGGCTGAAAGGATGCTTGAATTGGTTTTTCGTATTTGATTTTATATTATCTTATACCTCCATCTCTTCATATTATTCCATTTATTTGTGTTCTTATATGTGCTGTAGATGTATTAACTGAACTACTGTGCAATAAGTTTGGTGTGGGTTCAAATATCATATATTGAATATTCATAAAGGATCACTGGATCAGATCCTAGTCCTTAAGGATTTGGGTTTGATTCTTAATGATCATTATACAAATCGAGCAAATAATTATCTTTATAAACATGGATTAGGATCTGTTCCAAATCAATACATTGGCAAGTTCACTTATGGCATTCTAGCTATTGTCATAGGCAATCTAAAATCTATTGTTTTAGGCAATCTAAAATCTAACATATAATTGTGTAAAAATATATGTTTCATAATATGTGAACATTTTTATGTGTGCCAGTACAATCGACCATGTGATTTTATTTGTTTTATTTTTCCTGTTTTACTTCACCGAGCTTATTAAAATTTTCTTGATGAAACTCTAGATTATAGTTATAATTATGATCAGTCAACTCTATTATTGGAGCTTTTTAAACTTCAGCTACATTTAGTAATGTCTGCTGAAATGTACTTATATTTTATCTACTATTAATTACAGATCATGTACAGGCCTTTGAATGATTTTAAGGGAATCCCTGGTGCTAAATCTATAACTGCTTGCTTGACCGAATACCAACGGCAAGATCAAGAGGACACTATGGTGAACACCTAAAACAGGGCAATGATGATTTATCCAAAATATTATTTTAAGTTTATTTTCTCCTGGTCCAGTGTTGTCTGGTTCACTTCGCAGTTGGACTTTCCCTGTTTTAACTGCCATTAATGCATCCATTCTACGGATAAAATCGTTCATCTCCTCATAAGGTAAATCCAGAGTTCATTCATAACATTTTTTTATGTTTTAAGGTCATTTACATAAGATTTCTACACAATAATATTTCATCTCCTCGGATATAATATGTTTTATGTTTTAACATGGTGTTAGCCTACTCTTCTTGGTAAGTTCCACATTTTCAGAATGCTGAAATGTGGTGAGTTCCACATTTCCAGAATGCTGAATTGTTAAGTTCCACATTTCCATGGTGGTATTTTATGCTTGACCATGGTTGTAATTTGCAATTGTGTTACTTGATTTTGTTTTTTCCCTGATACTTATCTTTTATTTCCTTTTGGTTTAATGAGAGTGGGAGTGGGGTGTATAATTATTTTGTGAATGGGAGGTAAGAAAGGGATTGGGTGGATGGAAGGTATGAAGGGTATGGTATAGAGAGTTGGGCTTGGGGGAGTAGGTATAAAGGGAAGTAGGTATAGAGTTGAGACATGTGTATGGGGTTTATATGTTTTATACAAGGGATTGTCATGTAGGGGAGTGGGTTAATGGACATAGTTGGGGGGTTAGGGAGCAGAGGTCTGCTCCCTTCGATTATCAGAAGTAGGCAAGAAGAACATTCCCACTGCATATTCCCTAGATGGTTGTATCTCGAACCCAACTTCTTTGGCAACCTGACCCAATAATATTCCCCAGATGGTGGTAACATAACACACGATTCATATAGTATACTGTTGCATTAGTGTGTCGTAGATACAAAGGCACGTTTAGTAACTAATGTTGATATTTTAAGCAATAGGGGAGTACCACTACTAACTCCATTTTATAATATATTTACCATTATTGTAAGGATGCATAAATTTACTGAAAAATAATTATGTCCTCAAACTTTTTCTACATCTGCTCTCTTCTTTACTTTCAATCAAATTTTTCATGTAGCACTCCCGTGAGAGGCCATTTCGTGAGAAAAATAAGGAATTTCCATCACCATCACCAACCACCTGACCCTAGATTTATCCTTCCAAAGTGACTTCTCTTTTTAGAGCTTCTAAACCTGATTGAGCAGAAGATTCCAAAGAATCTCTGGAAATGGTATGGCTAAACTGGTCAATCTCCTTCTGAATAGAATCTAAATTATCCTTAGATTTAATAACATCCTCATGCAAACTACCAAAAAAATGTTTATTCTAGATTCTTAGGTCATTTCTCAACTCTTTCACCTTCCCTTACGACATCCAACTAGAGAGGCCCTATGCCAAAAATCATTTACAAGCTTCAAAAAAGTCGAATGAGGAGACCATAAAGAAATGGATTTGAAAGGTTTGGGTCGTCAAATATCAGAATTTTGAGCAATGAATGACGAGGGATGATGATTGGATGAGCTTATATGAATAGTTGAACAGGTAGGCAAAGAATAGTTGAACATGAGAGAGGGCCCCATCCATGCAGAGAATTTTTTCATCTATTAAGGCTGCCACAGGTAGGCAGTTAAAGAAATCTATCAAGACCTTCCATAACCTAACATTAAATCTTCAATTACATTCATCGTAAAAACCGTATATACGGTTTATGGAAGCGCATTCATGATTTCCCTCCAGGACGAAAAAATTCTCTAGATATTTTATTTTATATGCAAGGAGAGGGCATATTATCTCGAGGCTTTGTTTTCGTCTATCAACATAATTGCTAAAAAATAAATAATTGGCTTGAGGAGGTAATCCACCATAGTCGAAAATTTGTAGAAGATCGAAATATTGACCATGAATGTCCAATGAAGGTGCAACCAAACCAACTATACATCAATTCTGTAATTTCTATGTTGTGTGAAGTATATAATGCGGAGAAATTTAGAAGCCTGTAATATGAATTAGAAGAATATAATGTGGAGAAATTTAATGTATTTATTTCATTGTTATCTTATAAAAAATTGTGTGTTCGATAGGGTTGTTTTGGCATCAATGACAAGAATGAGATGTTACAACTTCATAGCACAATCTCATGCCACTTTGTACTACTCTCAAATAACAATAAAGGGGGGTCTTTTGATTGGTGAAGCCTCTGGAATTTTAGGTACTTCTCAAGGGTACGTGTATGAAGGAATTCATGATTTTATTCTTGCCAGATTTATCTTTTATATCAAACTTTTCTTCAACGTTTAATTTGAATAGATTTTGGTATGATTATTTTTTTGGTGTAATGAAATAGAAAAAATGTTTCTAAGATATTTTTAAACGGTGAAGCTTTAAGGATAGTTTTTCTCTTTAGTGACACTTTATGGTCCCCCCCCCCCCCCCCCCCCGAAAGAAGACTCCCAAATTTATGTGCTTTATGCAAGAAACTCCCCTTAACTATTTGAATCCAAAAAATAACATGGACTACGCATTTTCTTGCAAAGGAACCCCCTCCCCATTTCTTAAGGACTTTACAGTGACTTTTTAGCAGCGCATGAGAGTTTTTACGAAAAACGGAATTATACAAAGAGTTGTTTTTCATTTTTTGGAAAGACCGCAGAGTTTAGGGGAGTTATTTACAAATATATCTTCTACAAATGAATTTCTGTTATGTAAATTATGTTATGTGGAGGTGTATTAAAACAAAATGAATTGAATCTCTGTTATGTAAACTCTCTGTTTTGTTTGTTAATTGCTTTTATGCACTGTGTTGACATGTTGCAAGCAATATGAACTGAATCTCTGTTATTTTTAACGTTTTTCACGTATATAAGGATATGTATCTATTGTTTCTGTGAGAGGTAAATAGACAATCTAATTCTTCTTCTTTCGAATTGCGAGAGGATCAAAGCGCTCACCTGAAGCGTCTCATGTCCGGTCAAGTAGATGTCTGCCCCCAGAAGCTACTCAAATTTACAAAAAGTGAAAATGTTTAGAGAATGCATGAACTGTAGTAATGTTTAGAACAATATTTTACATCATATGTTAGGCCAAGGACAAGCATATTGTTTGTAATTTTATTAGGAATGTTATTATATATCCCAGTATGCTTACCCGAAGAAGACATTTGAATTTCTCATCGCAAGGTACTAATATTCTTTTCAGATATTTTTAGTGAGTGGTTTGAAAGTTTTTTTGGTATAGATTTGAAAGTTAATTTTCCAAGTGAACCTAAGTTGAAACTAAGTACTGATGTTTGTTTTCCCATTTTTTATATTTTCTTCATTGATTGTAAGAAATGTGGCAAACCATAGGTGTATAAGTTTAATTATACTTATTTGCTTTTTACTTAATATTTCTACTTATATGGTATGAGTTTTGCTAACAATTCACTCACTTTGTAATTTGATCGTATCCACAGGTTATGAAAACAAGAGTTATGCTTGATGTATAACAAAATGATAGGGTGAGTCATTTTATCAATTTTTGGCACAAATCTCATATATTAATGACTCATTCTACTCATCTCAACCACTAGCTTAAGGAAAAAACTCTTGATTTTGTGTCTCAAAAGAAGTTTAAATGTCATTTATTCTTGGAAATGCTCGAGGATTTATGTTGATTCAAAATTATGTCTTAATTTCATGTTCATTTTTGAATGGATTACAGTGCCGTGAGAGAAGCTTAATATCCCTACTCTTCATTAGTTTTGAAAATCCAGTGATGCTACGGCTCGGAATCTACATCTCGGAATTTAGCAGTATATTAACATTTTGTATCTCTTTATTTTCATGTCTATTGAATGCATTGTACTATTTGTTTTTTGGTTAGTTTTTTTCTTTTCTTTTTACTCAGTTGATTAGCACAAAGATCAGTTACTTTAAAAATGTAAGATATGTACTGAATGATGATTCCATGTCCACGTTGCACACTCACATGTGGTTTCCAAACTGTTGATACAGGTAGCGTAGGTCTATTATATATTGTAAATAAGTTAAAAAAAATGAATATCCTATATTGGGCATTGCCGTGTTATTTTCATACAAAATCGAAACATATATTAATAAGTGTTTATGCATTTCCATAAATATGTTAGAGGTTGGTATTTGCACTTTTTATTAATAAAATGAGTGTCATTCATCATGAAATTTAAACATTTTTTTGTTCAATTTGGCAGGTGTTGTGATGGTTCGGGAATGTGATATTAGGAGAATATTGGAGAACGGGTTAGGAATTATTGCGTGGGAAAGGAAGGAGGTTGTGGGGAGGGCATTAGTGAGGGTGGTGGTATCTGCTTCGAGGAACAAAGTTCAAGAGTTAGTTTTAAATATGTAATGCTATTCAGATTTTCGTTATTTACCAATTTAGAGAAGAAAATTACGGATATAGTTTCTAGATATTTAAGTCAATTTTGATATTTACTTTGTCTCTTTTCTTAGAATGAAAACTAACCCCCCTGGGTTACTCAATAACTTTTGGAGGCTGCAAGATTCTTAAACAAGTATTGCAATATCATTTGTGACTACAATTTTGTAATTGTCATTGCCTATCTAACATAGCATGTAGAATCAAGTAATTGCTAGATTCGGTGTTTACACGACCATCCACTTTAGTTCAATATTATGTATTTTATTACTATTTTCTGTATATATTTTTCCACGAAAATGATAAAATGGAAATTGCCTGATTGTTTCTCTATCTCACAGTGGACTAAAAAAATTCAAGGGTGAATATAAGTTTTGGTCTTCTAAACAGTGTAATAAATTAAAATTGAACTTAAAGTTCTCTACAGTTATGATTTGTACTCTATTACAAGAATTTATGTTTGTCTTGAGTCGTACAAACTTTACGTCATTATTTAGTCTTGATAAAGTGGTTATGAGAGTTGTTTAAGAAAATTATACTACTAAATGATCAAACAATTTATCTAATTTAGACAAGAAGTCTGAGATCTAGGAGAATATACGCTATATGAAGTGCAGTGTTTATATCACACTCTTAATGACTAAAGTCTAACATCAACTTGGCCAATTAATATTAACCATCCTCTTAATCTCTTTGTCTCTTTCATTAATTAGTCACTTGCCTCTTTTCTCCATTCTTTGTGGCAAATACTCTATAGCTATACTATTGTAAGCCTTCAAATTCTGGATTTAACATAACGAGAATTATTCTTATGTAAGGTAATGGTGTGTGGAAAATGACGATTGACTCTTCATTTGACATCTCATTATTTAAAGTATTTTCCTGTATAAATGTAAGAGTTCTATGCCTTCCTTTATAACTTTTTATATATTTTTTAATGATTTTCATATCCCTCTCTTTTTTATCTAAAATACAGCAGGATGATAGCGATGAGAGGGTTTCACTTGAAATTTCTATGATCTATAAAAGGAGTGCGCTTGCTTTCAAATAAAGAAATTATTTAATTAAACTCAGTTTTTATCAATTAAGTCCTAAACATACATCTATGTGTGATTGAAGATGATAAAATCATGCAAGAACATTCAAACACACATATGTGAGGAAAAATTCCCCAAAGGGGCAAAACCTTTTATTTTTCACTATAATTTCGTAATATACGGTTACACGAATTACAATGAAAAATACAGTGACACAGAAATACCCGCAGGCGTCGGTTCTGATGTCGTAGGTTGGAATCTCCCTCAGGAACTTCAGGTGAGCAGCAATAAAGAAGAAAGACGTCTTCTCCACAAAGTTTGAACAAACTCAAGGTTGTGTTCTTGGGTTTCAAAAGGATTCACAAAGGTTTGGCAAGGATGTTTGAATCAAAACATGAGTCTTGGGACTCAAAAGTATGAAGACTAGAGTAATTAGAACTCTCAAAATCGTCTCTTAAAATCTTATAAAATAACACCCCCGAAGTTGGCTTTTATAGGATTCCAAAATGAATTTTAAAACTTTAGGACTCTTTCCAGCATCAAGTACCCCAAGCCGGTTCGGGTGTACTGCGAACCGGTTCGCCCCCCGAACCGGTTTGGCCTTTAGTTTGAGAAATTTCGCTGGTTTGGGGCTAAAGGGACTCAGCATTTTTCCAAGTCTTTTTCTCAAAACTTTCTCCATTTTCAAAGGGCCATAACTTCTTCACTATAGTCAGATTGAGGTTTTGTTTCTTCCAGTATCTTCGTGGCATTGAGCTCTTCAACTTTCCAGTTGACCGGACCTCCGGACGGTGGCTTTAAAATTACCAAAATGCCCTTGAGCTTCCATATCTTACCTTCTTTCACTATTTTAACTTCTCTTGCATACCACTTGCATAAAGTCCCTAAAATTGTGGAACGTGAAGTCATTGAGGCAGATGTGGGACACATGATGGAGATGTTGAATGCATGATTCTTGGAATTCAGATTTAGGCCGTCGTGTGAGATTGTGAAGAGACGTGCCAAATGTAGCAGCGTACGACATACACAAATGTAAGATAACGGACATGAGAAATATGTCCTTGCAAATCTCCCCCTATGTATATGCCGGTACATACATAAAAATCCGAATTATCAAATAACAAATTGCCTATACAAATCTACCCTCCCATGAACCCAAAACTGGAAAAGGTACAAATGAATAAGTCTTCATCGTTTGTTCTTCAAATCTTCAAAACTTTTCTCATCAGGGTGTGCAACATATTCTCATCAATGAAGTACCTACACACATGAGATAAATAAAATACCAAGTGACATATCGAGTTTGAAATGAGATAAACATGGATACCAGTTTATGATGAAAGCATACATTAAATCTCAAAAACTCCCCTAGAATATGATAATTCTTTCTCCCCCTTTTTATAACGTCCCCAAATAGACAGATATGAGAAGCAAAAATAAATGCAAATGGAGAATGTCATAAGGTACGAAACTACTATTTTTGAATTTTTCAAAATTTTTCACACAAATTATACAAACAAATAATCACACCATGAAAGAACACAAAAACAACCAAGTCGATGATAGCGTAAATGTATGGGTGTGATCAAATTCAATAGAAAAATCAATGCATACAAACATGACATATGTGCACGATGAATATCGGATACTCCTATCGAATGAACTCAACATCTTCCTTGGGTGTAAAAAAAATAAAAATATGAGACATTGACTCAATCAAGTCAACAAATCAAAGCTCAAAATGATTTCTCACACCAATAACGTCCAAAACGATTTAATGCTTTTTCAGGACTTTCAAGGAAGTGCAAACCCGTTTAAATTTTCCAACCAAACTCCCTCAGATTTATATTTTGAATAGAGGTGATCTAAATTCTCAAACTTTGGAGAATTGATGGTGAAACCTAAATGGCCCATATTTGGCATGGATTTCTTTTTATTGCCTTTAAATTTTTCGGGCTCTTTTAACCTCTTTGGACCCCGGATAATAAAAATTCCTCAATTTTTTAGGTCCAAGTTAAACGGTGGCTTAATCGCAAAGGATAGATAATTACCTTTCGTAGCCCTTCACCGTTTAAAAAAAATCTCACCAAACATTTTTTTACATGCATTCCAATCTTGTCAAGTGTTATCGCATATTGTACGTTGTATAGACACAATTGAGATGGAAACACTCAAGCCAATATGTGACAGACAAGTACAATGATCAAATAAAATCGTGCATGTGTGCAATAAAGGAGATAGGAGTCAAACATGTAGAAAGATATCACTAATCACATCTCAAAGACTCCAAACAATGTAAAGCACGTGGATACAATGATGTAGTGTCTCAAATCACTATCAAACAGTCACATGGATAAAATGGAATGAAATTTATGACTCGGATATCTTAAACGCTCATCCATATAAGGTGCAAAAAAAATACAAAAATATTTTTGGATTTTTCAAAAAAAAATAGAAATCAGAAAATAAAACAAACTAATGGTACATGCTAGCAATAGGCAAAAGAGACATCATGTAAAACACCTTATGCTTGCAAACATGTCAATACCTCAACTATGAAGAGCGGTGGAGTTTTCAAAAGATGGTGACATCTTTTGAACCAACTCCATAAGATCATGTGTGGTCTTGACCAAAAACTTCACTTGCTCGTGAATATGTGCAAACTCTCTATCCTTATGTGCAAGAAAAGTATCATGAATGGGTGCATGTACGGGGACGTGTGAAGTGGCATGATATGGCACAAAACCCAACATAGAACAAAACTCCCTAAGATGTCCTCGCTTCTTGCAGTGGGAGCAAACATATATCCGTCTAGGAATTAATTTATCAAGAATTTTTGGATGAGCTTTCCTAGACGGGCACCTATGAGACTCACTCACCAAAGTGGATACAAGCTCGGGCGCATTAAAAATAGTGAATGCACTGTCATTACCTTTTCCAACCTCATTAAAAATTGTATAGGAAACCATCTTATCAACCTTCTCAGATGCGTTCTCTAATGAGACTTGGACCTCCCGTGCTTGTTTGAGATCATCCTCGAGATGGGATACACGTGTCGTCAGACTATACATCGTGTTGGTCAAGTCATATTTTTCCCTTTATAGCTCACCATTTTCTTCCTTTAACTCACAAATTCGAAGACCTACGATCCTATTTAACCTTTTTTGTTTCCATGGTCTCGATAAATAACTTTCTAAAAGCTTTTCGGATCACACTTTCATCTCCATCCTCATCCTCACTATCGCTTAGGGTAGTGGGCATGGCAACTTTCTTTCCCCCTCTCCTAAGTCTAGTGGGAGACTCAAATATCTTGTGCCCTGTCCCATTTCACTCAAAATATCTTATCTTCTCAAGTTTTGTTTTTTCTCTCTTTTTCATTCTCACACCAAGTCTCTCTCTCTCTCCAAACAGTATTAAATCTTTCTCTAAAGCGGTGATCCTAAGAACTAATGCTTTGTTACGCTCTTTGTCTTTAAATGACTCGGTATATAACTCAGCGTAGGAGCGTTGGAGATCACTCTCGCTCTCACTTGCATCATCCTCCCCCTCACTCACATCACTCTCACTGTCGAGATATCCCTGTGAAATAGCATCCTCATCGTCGAGAGGAGTACTAGAAGTGCTCACATGACTAGTCATGAATGTGGTGAAGTTGCACTCATGCGGTGACTCATCTCCAGAGTCCACCAACTCGACCTCACTGTTGTCACTAAGGGTAGCATTAAGGGCAGCTTTTCCCTTTTCTCTATTCAGCTTAGTAGCACACTCCAAAGCTCTATGACCCCTACCGTCGCACTCATAGCATCTTTCACTGTCTTTCTTAGAAGGTTCTTTAAAATCTTTTTCATTTTTCTTTTCACACTTATTTTTCTGAAAATTCTTTTTATCTTTGAAATTTCCATTTTTCTTAAATTTGAAAATTTTCTTAAAATTTTTAGAAAATATATCCAAATCATCTAAATCAAAGTCACACTCAGAATCAGATGTTTATATCTCTCTCTTTCTAGATGACTCAACTCTCTTTCTTGCTGACCCCTCACTCTTTCTCTCTTGAGTATTAAGTGCAATTCCCTTATCTTTAGGCTTAGCAGATTTAGGAAACATATCAATTTCATATGTTTGTAAGTCTCCTACAAGTTCCTCCAATTTAAGTGTATTTCAATTACCCATAGAATTTAGCACAGTGGCTTTAGGGATAAAACACTTAGGCAGTGATCTAAGAATATTTATAATAACTCTAGCATTAGGAATGTGTTCACCAAGATTAAAGCTAGTATTAACAATATCAGACAGCCTAGCATAAAAATCATCAAAACATTCAGTTTCATGCATGGTGATGGTTTCAAATTGAGTTGTTAAATTTTGTAGTTTAGACTCTTTCACATCAATGGTTCCTTCATGGGTAAGTTGTAAAACATCCCATGCCTCTTTTGACATGGTGCACGTCATTATCCATTTGAACTCGTCAGGAGTGACGGATCCGAAAATAGCACTTAAACCCTTTGAATTAAAAGCAGACCATTTAAATTCTTCTTCAGCCCAAGAAGTGAAAGACTTTAAACTAGTTACGTTCTTAACAGTGATGGAGGGAGGTGTCCACCCTCTTTCAACTAAAATCCAAACTCTTTCATCAATGGCCTTTAAAGAAGATTTCATGCGGGCTTTCCAGTAACCATAATTAGTCCTGTAAAAAACTGGCATTTTAATATATAATTTCTCCATTGTGAACACGCACTTTTTCAAAAATCAATTTTTTAGAAAATTGATATCTTAGAAAAAGTTTGCTGAAAATTACACGGTATAATTGTGTAACTGGCTCTGATACCAATTTGAAAGGAGTACGATTGCGTTCAAATAAATAAATTATTTAATTAAACTCAGTTTTTATCAATTAAGTCCTAAACATGCATCTAGGTGTGATTGAAGATGATAAAATTATGCAAGAACATTCGAACACACACATGTGAGGAAAAATCCCCCAAAGGGGTGAAACGTTTTATTTTCACTATAATTTTGTAATATACGGTTACATGGATTATAATGAAAAATACAGTGACACAGAAATACCCACAGGCATCACTTCTGATGTCGTCGACTGGAATCTCACTCAAAAACTCCAGGTGAGCAGCAATGAAGAAGAAAGACGGCTTCTCCACAAAGGTTGAACAAACACAAGGTTGTGTTCTTGGGTTTCAAAAGGTTTCACAAAGGTTTGGCAAGGATGTGTGAATCAAACATGCGTCTTAGGACTCAAAAATATGAAGACTAGAGTAATTAGAACTCTCAAAATCGTCTCTCAAAATTGTCTCTCAAAGTCTTATCAAATAACTCCCTCGTAGTTAGATTTTATATGAATCCAAAACGAATTTTAAAACTTTGGGACTCTTGCCAGCGTCAGGTACCCCGAACCGGTTTGGGTGTACCATGAACCGGTTCGCCCCCCGAACTGGTTTGGCCTTCAGTTCGAGAAATTTCACTAGTTTGGGGCTAAAAGGACTCAATATTTTTCCAAGTATTTTTCTCGAAATTTTGTCCATTTTCAAAGGGCCATAACTTCTTCACCGTAGCTCGGATTGATGTGCCGTTTCTTCAAGTATCTTCATGGAGTTGAGCTCTTAAACTTTATAGTTGACTAGAGCTCTAGACGGTGGATGTAAAATTACCAAAATACCCTTGAACTTCCATATCTTGCCTTCTTTCACTGTTTTGACTTCTCTTGCATACCACTTACATAAAGTCCCTAAAATCATGGAACGTGAAGTCGGTGAGGCAGATGTGGGACACATGATGGATATGTTGAATGCATGATTCTCAAAATTTGGATTAAGGCCGTCGTATGAGATTATGAAGAGACGTGCCAAATGTAGCGGCGTACGACATACACAAATGTAAGATAACGGACATGAGAAATATGTCCTTGCAATTTAAACAAGAAACATTGCCAACAAGACTCTCCAAACACAGTTGGGAACCAACAAAGCCACTAACATCATTTTCTCACACAGCCCACAAACCCACAGATCGCGAAGGGCCAGTAGGCTTAGTGTCACTCACTCCTGTTAGAATTTGCTTACTGTTCTCAACGGATTGAGAAGGGGCAGTAGACTTTTGAGAATATCCCATGTTTAAATCTAGTCCCTGGTTGTGAGAAGCTTGAGTACTTTTAATGATAAATTGTTTTTACATTTTTATTGTAATAAAAGTCGATTTAAATTTTTTACACATTTCGATCCTTTGGAAAGTTTTCGTCGAGCCTTGAGGCACGGGTATTCTGCTAGTGTGTGTGTGTGTGTGTGTGTGTATATATATATACCCGTATATATATTTTCAAAAATCCAGCTAAACTTGCCTATCCCTTGTAGCACTAGCCTAACACTTCTAAGTATCATTTTCATTATCAACTATTTAAATTTTCACTTACTTAAATTAATTGATTCTTAACATATTAATTCTCAACACGTATTATTTTCAGTCACTCGTATCCCAAATTTTCTGAATTTTTAACACCCATTCATTAACAAATCCTCGAGTAATATTTCGTCCTAAATACTCTAATTTCCATCCCGGATAAAATTTCAAATACACCAAAGTTAAAATACTAAATTCACTTAAATTTCCCGGAGTCCTAAACTATGCATGGACTAAATTAAGTCTCGAATTAAAATCCCAATGTAATTCAATAATTAACCCATACTATCTGTAGCAGGGAAGCCGAACGGGTTTGGCTTGAGGGCGAACCGATTCGCCCCTATAAGTAGCAATTGTTCCCCTCCCCAAGTTCGATTTTGAGCAAGTTTTAACCGAAATTCACAAATCCTAATATGTAATTCCTCCATGAAATTCAATTCCCAGCAATTCTAAACATGGATTAGATTCATTTTAAATATAAATATCTCTACATATAATCATTTCATGGATTTTAGAAGAACTCTCTACATATGATAAAAGTATCCCTATCTCATATAACAATTCATAAATTCCAATCTTCGAAATTCATAGTCTATCTATCAATATGGGATTCAATTTCTATATTTTAATCATAAATAATCACACATATATTTTTCTAAAATCACTTGTTAAAACCCCAATTGTATAGGAATCCCACCCCAAAATTGATACCAAGTCATGATATGAATTAAAAACTACACATAATCATTTAGCAAGATAATTACTTGCCTTAATATTCGTAGGGTTTGAATTTGATTGCAAACCTTCCTTTGAAGATGATTAAAATCTCCGAATTTATTCCCAAACTCTTCCAACTTGAATCTTCCTTGAAGTCCTTTAGCTTTCTCTTGAAACTCTTGAGTTTTTCTCCACTTTTTCTTCACTTTCTCTCTAACATTTGGTGTGAGTTAAAGAAACATTTGTGTATTATGAAATGGTTGTTTATATAATGCAAACCCTTCATTTTATAAGATGAATACCAAAATTTCCTTTCCACATTTTTTTAAAATGACTAAAAGTCCCATATATGAGTCCTGACTAGTCTAAAAAGTCTCAAAACCCAATTACTACGTCTAGGTACTTAATTTTGACTATTTTGACCTACTAAAGATCAAACGTGTAGTTGAAATCATCATTCGAGTCACCCATCTTCAATTTATCATCTTATTCCCAACACGACCCCACACACGCGTCCCAAATAAGATACTATCAACCCGTCGATTTTACTCACTTATGGCGTAATATAAAATGAAGCAATTTCATTTACTTATATAATAACACATAAATATTAATCCACTTCTTGCTAATTAATATTTATTTAAATTCACTTTATCTTTCAATTTAATTAAATTACTACGACACGTGTAATTTAAGTATTCCTAAAAATACGGGGTGTTACAGCATCGCCTTATATTTTCTAGTATATGAACCCCCAAAGCAAACCTTGTGTGTTGGCACTTACGGAGATGAATATTTGATTATTTGAGAGAGATACAATCTTCTTTCACTAATCTCCTTCATAAAAATGTAAATAGTACTTTTCCTCTCCCCCTTTAACCCTTAACTATGTTTCATGAAGCTTATAAACCTAATGTATACTTATATATGAAGGTACTGGAAGTGGTGTTGGGCTAAACGGAGTTTCAAGAGAGTTTGAGCTTGCTACCTGGGTAAATAGACTATACTATAGACCCACAACTAAATAATTAAATTGGTTTCTAAATAGGTACTGGAAAATTCCAAATTACATCCCCATAATTTATTTTATTTTCTATATTCAGTCTTAATTAATTCGATTAAATAATTACGGTTCCACACCAATTTAACTATCTCATAATTACTCGAATGATGAGGTCTTGTTTGCAAACTTGAAACGATACATAATATGATTACCCGTGTTAAGCATAAAATACATGTTTTTTCAAACCAATATTCCACTATTCAATTTTGACCAACATATTATTTGTTCCATGATCATACTTAACTTGTTGATACTCTACTGAATATAAATCCACTAAATAGGTGGTGTAATTAAAACTTATAAGTTTATAAATCCACTAAATATGTTTACTGAGTATGATCTCAGATATACTTACATAGTGATTCACTAGCCTTGCAGATATTTAGATCTAATTAAGTTGAATAGCACCCATAACAATCAAAATAATAACTGTGTAAACATTCTAATCCTCATAATCTTCGAGGTTAAGAATTTATTCTCCATTTACAAACCTCTTAGATTATGTAAATCTAATCTAGTAATCGCGTAGTCTTAGATATCACCTGCGGTCCTATTCGATACATTTTTGATGCATAGGAACAATCCTCCTTGAATAATCAGATAATTCTAAACCATCAAACATGTTCCCGTAGCTAAGACATACTACAAGGAGTGTGCTTGCAGCTTTACCGATAGTATGTCAGATCCTTATCTAAGTTGTGAATTGTTCAATTATATTAATTATAAAATTCTGATCCAATGTGATCAGGCTGAACCTAACTCACCAGAATTCCAATTAAGTTCAATTTATCGTCATGCATATCACATACAAAAACAAATATAATTCTCACTAGCACGATTCTCATTTCAAAATGAAGCTGGCATACCTTTATTAAAAATAAAATACGTATATAGTTTAAGAGTAAAAATCCCAACATGACCAAGGAACCAATAAATAATGATACATATCCAAGGTGCATGCCAATGGAGGAAACAACAAAAAATATAAGCCAAGAATGGGACAAACTCGAATGAGCATGCCAACTTTTTCCCAAGCTATCAAAGCTATGAATTTATGGGATAATAATAGAAAATAACTCAAATTTTTCCCAAATAAAAATCAAAATATCGCCCAAATATATTGAACATCCTGACTTAAGACTAAACTTGTAAACTAAGTTAAGATGATGGTGTAACTATAATGATAAATATATAATACCTTAAGTGGAAGACAAACATCTATAATCTTATCACATGCAATGCTCCACTAGAAAAACTATTATCCACAAACCAATTAAATTTTAAAGAGAACACACATAATACAATGATAGAGAGACTCTTAAAATTGAATAAACATGAAGGAATACAACATACAAAGAAACATGTACATGAAGAGATGAATTTGTGAAAATAAAAATATCAAAAGAATCATATGCCAAGGTGTGTGTAAGGGGGTAATCAAAGCCATGCGAATGACATACAAATAATCTATAATAAAAAGAGATGAATATCATGTGCACAATAGAAAATTTAAGACATGCACACACGATTCATACAGAGGAAGACGTAGTGCGAGCAGGGAAAATCCATATGCATGGTGCATTTTACCATCCTTACATATGGTTACAACAACTACAAAAAGCATATACGTATCAAAAATTTAATCTCTCACCTCAAACAAAATACTTTCGATGACGTTTTAAAACACTCAAACATTTATCGAAAATAAATACATTCAAGATATAACAAGGTACCCCAAAACACCCAAACTCTAAAAACAACAAATACCTAGTCATTAATAAGATGTGCAAGGCACACTCATAACCTCTAAACCACCTCAATACCCGCAATACCAAACACTCTCAAATTCATGATATATGATATTGAACCAAACAAGATATTAAAATGAAACCAAATGATTCAACCAATTATGAAAAATGCTATCAATGAACAAAAATATATTATTCTAGGTTAAACGTAAAAATATAGGTCTTATGCAATGAAATACGAGATTAATTCTCACCAAACCAAAATATGTACTCTTAAACATCATCAATCACTAAAAGCCATCTAGTTAAGTAAAGATGTATAATCTATCCTAGCACATTTGATAACTATGTAAATTTACATATAATTCCATTGAGCATGATATGTTCAATAAATTACCATATATGTCCATAAAGAGAAAAATTATCCGCACGTGTTTTAAATAAAATTAATTCAAATAATATGATAAATGTCATTTATTCAAAAAAATTAAATAGAATGGAATCTTATATTATGAGTGTTTACCGATTCACAAGTCGTTATAGAATAACAAATGCGTATATCGGACAAGACACAAGCAAGTAAGCATATAAAATACATTATGAATATATAATAAGAACAAGGTAACAAATGTATATGGGAGGACTCGAGTCTAGAGATTTACCCAAAATGCCTACATAGGTCGGGGGCATCAAAGTCCACGTAGTTCGAAGACAATACGAGGTGGGGTTTAACCCATAAATCCAACCGGGGACTTTTCTTATATTTGTGTGTGTGTAGAAAAAGGTGTTTTAGTGTGATAAAATGTAATGAGAATTTCTCGTTTGGAATTTACAAGTAACCCCTCTTTTTCTTTTTATTTGGGTTTTTTATGAAAATAATTTATGTGCAAATACTAATAATAAAAGGTTTGAAATTAGCGTATGTGATGTAATGAAATAAATCACTAGAGTGAAAGTAAAGTAACTAATGAAAAAGTAAGAGAATTTAAAGACAATGGTCGAGAATTGGACTTCCTTATGAAGACTTGAAATGGATCTTGATTGTAGATGCGCTTATCTCATGCCGAGGTGATGGTGGTATGAGGATATGGGTGAGAACTTGCTAAAAGGGGTATGAAAAGTATAAAAGGAAAGTGGGAAATAGGATTTTTAAGATGAGAACAACTTTGAATTCGAGAGAATGTTCTCTAAATTGCTGAGAGGGATGTTCGGGGGTTCTTTTCAAAGTGACGTCATGGCCTCTATTTATAGGGCCAAGGGGGTGTCGATCGAAAGGATCCTTGACCTGCCTATCAGCACAGAACTACGGACACACTGCCAATAGGCAGGGTCCAGGGGGTGCCATTCGACAGTCTAAGATAATTTTTTTGGAAAAAAGGTCTTAAAAAGCAAATCATAAGTCAGAATCGCGTACAGGGTAGACTATTAGAAAAGGTATTCAGAGTCCTTTAAGAATCCATTGAGTATCCCCTAGGTTTGATAGCTGACTGAAATCAAACGGGACCTAAAAGCGCCCGTTGGTCTCTAGATAGAAAATTCTCGAAGGAAAATGAATTGTTCATCCGAACCAAAAGAACGATTTGTACACGGGATGGAATGTTGAAAAGGTTATTCAATTCTTTTGAGATTTAATTTAGCTTCATTCGGTTCAGAGAGTCGAACTAGGCCGAACGAGCCCCAAAAACTCTCGGTGACCCTTCAGAGTAAAATGGGTCGTTTGTTCGTACCATAAGGCTAATTCACGCACGAGGTGGACCGTTGAAAAATGCATTCAGATTCCTTCAAAGATTCATTCAGCTTTATTCAAGATGAAGAGTTGACCTGACTCAAACGAGGCCCAGGAGCATCCAGTGTCCTCCAAATTAGTTTTTCGGGTAAAACGGATCATTCATCCATACTATAAGGCCGATTCGTACACTGTGTAGATAGTTGGAAAGAAAATTCAGAGCCCTTCAAAAATTCATTGAGCTTTTTATCAGGCGAGGAAGTTTACCGGAGTCAAACGGGGCTCAAGATCCACCGGTGGCTTCTAGATCAATGTATTAGGGTAAAACGAATTGTTTTTTCGAACTATAAGGTCGATTTATGCATGGGATAGACAGTTGGAAAGGGTATTCAAATCCCTTTAAAGATTCATCAAGCTTTATATCAGGCAAGGAAGTTGACCGGAGTCAAACGGGGCCAAGGAGCGCCCAGTGGCCTCTAGGTCAATTTTTGGGGTAAAACAGATCGTTCATCCAAACTGTAAGGCTGATTTATGCATGGGGAAGATCGTTGGAAAGGGGATTCAGATCCCATTCGAAGATTCATTGATATTTCACTCAGGCGAGGAAGTGGATCGGAGTCAAATGGGCCCAAGAGTGCCCGGTGGCCTCTAGATCATTACTCGGGATATCACCTAGAGTTTGCGATGAATGAGTGAGTGATAGGGACCTAAGGAGGTGATTAGGGAGTCTTAGGATGGAATGTCTATAGGTAGACCCTTAACGGGAAATCTTGGAACAAGTGAAGAATGTCCAATAATTGACACCACATCGATGTTAAAAAAGAGGTTTAGGATGGGATGTCTAAGTTAGGTGTGCCCATAACTATAATTATCCGTTATTAACACATTTTACTCGATTATTATGCATAACGGACTCGTCATTTTTATTCTCATTTATATTTCACTGCATACTCACTTATCCTCTCTCGAAGTATTTTAAGTATAATTTCAGTAGGCATATACTCACTTACCTCCTGGTCTAACTCCCTTACGAGTCTCAATCTTTTTATCAAATGTTCGCATGATTTCGTATACACATGAATAATTCCTCGTTAACCCAAAATCTCATCTTACACTAAGTTTCACTCAACCGGGTCTACCTAGGCTCTACTGGTCTTCTCTATGTCTCATTACACTCCAATAATAACAATCAAGGGTTCCTACGCATTAAAAGCAGATTAAACCAACAGACGAGAAATATGCAATTTTTTAGGAGGGGTAGATCGATCGAGGAAATGGGGTTGATCGTCGATCGATCAATCAAGCAGTTCTTGCGCAGAAACTGCCATTCATCTTCCAATTTCTCCAAAAACGTCATTAACAACTCCCAAATTCTTAAAGAACATTACCACAAGTTCTATACACATATATACAAGATTTCCTACGTAAAACATGCATAAATTTAACAATGGAATTGAATTAATGGCCAATTCATTTTAATTATCAAGAACCCTAACTTTCCTCTAAACTTTCATGGTTCTGTGTCTTTTTCCAAATTTATCACTTCTAAATTAATCAAATTTCGTGGATACTCCTCTACATATGATTGGGATGTCCAGAGTTTATTTATTTTCCTTACAACATGTGATTAGGTCCTCTAAATCCTTGAGTTCTTCCATGAAACATAGGTTCAATCATCCTTATCTAACATGGTGTGACAATTAACTTAAAAGAGCAGTAAGATAGATACTTTCCTCGAATTTGGGTTTCTAATTTGTGGACGAAAGCGGTATGATTGCGTTCCTCGTCGCGCGATCTACGCTTTGGTGGTGGTGGCGGTGTAAACGGGTGAGTTCTTGGCCTTGAGTTGCTTGGAAAGCTCTCCAACTCCTTCTCCAATGGTCGTTATTTGATTTTCTGATTGCTAACCCTAGAAGGCAACTCCTAAAGGTTGAATTATCCTTAGAAAATTCGTGGGTTTAATCACCCAAAAATGTAAAATGTCTATAATACCCTCCCGAGATGCTAATTAGGCCTAAAAATGCCTTAGACCCAAACTGAACCCTCGGATACATTATTTTGACTATCTCGACCCTTCTGGATATATTAGCGCACGCGAAATGACCACACGGGCGACTTATAATTTATTCACTCTTAATAATAATAATTTTAATCCCGACACGATACCGGCGCGTCTCGACTTAATTTCCATAATTATCATATTATTCCCTCGTGACAATTTTAATAAATTCAATCCTACATATTACTCCACTCAATAAGTAATATTTAACAAATCAATAATTTTTCAATAATTACTAACTCTCGTCACGCTAGTAACATTTAAAACAAATTTTCGGATTAATATTAAATTAATTTATCTCAATTAAATTTAATAAATCCCTAAATTTAAAATCCATAAAAATACGGGGTATTACATTAGCGTTGACATTATTACCAAAAATGGCAAAAACGTATTTTTAGGGGTCTAAATGATGGCAAATCGTCTAGATAGGGTGGTGTCCATTGTGCACAATGAGTTTTGTTTATATCGACGTTTCCAAGTAACCATGAGAATTTCGTAATATTCTGAGCAAAAAAAATTATCGCTAAACAAAATTAAATAATTCATTAATTTTTTTTACCCGGAATCTTTTGTAAGCAAAAACTCTTAATGGACAATCATGAGATCATAAACATAATGCTCTGATACCACATGTTAACATAATTAAAAAGACACGTAATTAACAGTTTTATACGGGCCTATAAATTTAACGCATGATTATCCAATTCTGCATGTTATTTGCTTTTTAATAATTAAAACATTATGTATTATACATTATCATTAGGATCTTAGATTAACATGATTATCACATACAACAATTATGCCGAATATAAAATGATATTATAATCACATACCTCCATCACGTCACAAATGTAAAGATTGACGAAACAGTCGACCTTAGCGATTTTCAATCGGACTGACACGGATACCTCTTGTATACGACAAAAACATATTCAAATTTCAGCACATTCCAACGATTGGATCTTCTTTTATAACGCAAATAGTATTTCGAAAATTAACATAAAGTTGAGTCTTTGGATTTCTCTCCCTTGTCATATAATTTCATTATATTTTCTTTTCGTATCTCTGAATGATGGAAAATCAGCCACTTATTTATAGATCGGGACAGTACCCAAATCTCCAATATTCACTTAATCTTAACCGTCCATCAAGGTAGATAACCAATAGTCCTTTTGACTCTAGGTATTTGGAGTACCCTTTCATTAACCAAAGTGACTCTTAGTATTAATATAATTATGGACCACATTATGTAGGATTATTTTTTAAATGATTCTTACAGATATTATTGGAGTAAAAAATATTACCTTTGATGTTCAGAGAAAGAAATACAAATACCAAAATAAAATAAAGTTATAGGTGATGCTTTGATAGTTAATGGTGGTGTCCATAATATTAGAGTTAAAAGTTGGATTTAGGGAAAAAAATAACTAAAGGAATAAGAGGGTTTTTTTTTCCAAAAAATATAGGACGTAAATCAAATATTAAATAGAGTAATTTTTTTAATAAAAAATAAAGAAGTTAGAATCTAAGAGATTAAATCTAATTTTTTATTTTTTTTAAATTAATTTAAAATACGTTTTATTGCATGGATTAAATACAAAAATAGATTATGTACTTTTAGGACTTAAAATAATATTGATCACGGATATAGGACAACAAATATTTCATTTCCATTTTTAGTCCCTATTTTCAAAATAAGGGACACGTGGCATGCTGTGATTGGTTGACGTTTTACAAATATGGGTCCGCGCCAGCGACTTTATTCAAAAATAAGAACTAAAACTATAAATAAAATATTCGTTGTTCTATTTCCAAAATACCTATTACAATATATCATAAATTTATAAAGGCTCATAAAAAAAATTATCATTGCTTCTTTACCCACGTTATTCTTTTCGTCCCCAAAAGGCACCACGATTAACTTTTTAGAAGGGTCAATTGAGTCAAACAAAAAGGAACGGTTTCCCATTAATGGGAGTTCCTATTTCGTACCAATAGGTCGGGCTTTTCTTACCGCCACATGCATAAGCACAAATATCGAATGGAACACAAATGATAATGATAAATCTAATGCATAAATATACAAATAAATAACCATGAGGGAAGGTAAATACCTCATTACTTTATCCAATCCATATAACCATGCAGGGCCAACAAATTCAACTTTAGATCCAATGATCCAGAATGTACATAAAGCCTAAATAGATAGGTCATATAAAAGGAAAGTGAGGAAACTACCTACCTACATCTACCTTCATCCTTATCTCTTTTTATCTCTAAGGGGACCTTTCAGTGATAGCGAGGCATACCACGATCCCTCTTACTACTTTCGCCACTGCTGTTTCTGCTTCTGCAACTTTCCCTCTCAAAGATCCGCTCTCCATTAGCACCACTTCGAGTTGCTGATCGTGCACGTCCATATAATATGATAGCTTATGTATAATATAAAATATATGTATGATATTTTTATTTTTTATGTATAATATTTTATATGTTTTATGTTACATAATATGCATATATTTCATGCATGGAATGTATGAAATATCATGCAAAAAGTATATATTATATATTATTATACTATATATTATATATCATTATATACTATTATATTATTATTTTTTAAATACATGTTATTAAATTTATTTTTAAATGCGTGCTATTAAATTTAATTATTCTTTATTAAATATTTTTTTAAAAAAAATATTTATTTTTTCATTTTTTTAGCTATTTTTTTTTTAAAGTTATTATTTTTAAAAATAAGACGGATTATTATTAGCTGGATTTTATCACGGGAGAAAATTTATCGTCGTGCCCTCAGCACGAGCATCCGCTAGTACAATAATATTATAACATTTATATCTATAAAAATAAAATATATAAATTATGTACTTAAGGGAAAACAACTCTTGGGAGATGCCGAGTTCATTCAGTCCCTCCATATTCGAGCTGAAAGGGGCAAACTCGCTATATTCCCTCTCCGGGTCCGTAAGGTATATGACAAGGGTTAGGGTTGATAATATATCAAAGATCTACAATCAAATGGAAAGAGAGAAAAAGAGGGGCTAGGGTTTCATATAGCCATACACTAGAATGTCTTACAATAAAAGGAAGAAGAGAGAATAAATATATAACCTACTACAACCACCTAATAATAATAGGAGAAGGGAAAATATTAAAATACCCTCAATGCTAAATAAAACTCTAATACCCCCCCCCCCTCAAACTCACGATGCTGCAGCGAGAAGCATTGAGAGTTTGCCAACCAAAAAACGAAAACGCTGAACTGGATGAGACTTCGTAAACAAATCAGCTATCTGTGCGGAAGAAGAAACAAAAGGCAAAGTGATGGCTCCATGCGTAAGATGATGACGAGTAATATGACAATCAATCTCAATGTGCTTAGTCCTCTCATGAAAAACTGAATTGTGAGCAATCTGAATAGTACTCTTATTATCACAGTACATAGGAGTGGGCTGAGAAAGAGAGACACCCATATCTGCAAGTAACCGACGTAGCCAAACAACTTCGCGAGTGGTAGAAGCCATAGCACGGTACTCGGCTTCCGTGGAAGACACAGAAACAACAACTTGCTTTTTGCTCTTCCAAGAAACAAGAGAATCACCCAGAAACACACAAAATCCAGTAACTGATTTGCGATCTGCAGGATCACCGGCCCAATCAGCATCAGAGTATGCACGCAGCTCCAAAGAAGAAGATGAAGGAAGTAAAAGACTCTGAAATCGAGTGCCTCTCAAGTAGCGCAATATACGATGAACAGTTGCCCAATGAACTGTAGTAGGAGCAGTAACAAACTGACTAACAACATGGACAGCATGAGCTATATCTGGACGAGTAATAGTGAGATAAACCAAGCTGCCCACAATAGTGCGATATAAGGTGGGATCAGGCAAAAGAACACCATCATACGGGGAAAGATGAACATTAAGCTCCAAAGGGGTATCAACAATCTTAGTATTAGTGAGGCGAGCACGCTCAAGAATGTCCCCGATGTACTTAGATTGTGAGAGAAGATAACCCTTTGGAGAATGATCTACCTCAATACCCAAAAAGTAACGTAGGGGCCCCAAATCCTTCATCTCAAAACAACGAGATAATTCAGACTTCAACGTTATAATTCCACCAACATCATCCCCAGTAATAATCATATCATCAACATACAAAGAGACCAGAATACGACCACCGGAGGTGCACCTGATAAAGAGAGATGAATCATTCTCACTTGGAATGAACCCAAGAGAGGTAATCACGGCAGTAAACTTCTCAAACCAAGCCCGTGGTGCCTGTTTGAGACCATATAAGGCTTTCTTAAGCCTACAAACTTCACCAGGACCATGTGGAACACCCGGAGGAGGAGTCATATAAACCTCCTCATGAAGATCACCATTCAAGAACGCATTTTTAACATCCATTTGCGATATATGCCACTGACGAACAGATGCAACAGCAATAAGAGTACGAATAGTAGTCAATTTCGCAACAGGGGCAAAGGTTTCGTCATAATCCATACCATATTGCTGAGAAAAACCCTGAGCAACCAATCTTGCTTTGTACCGCTCAATTGACCCATCGGACCTGGTTTTGATTTTATATACCCAACGAGATCCAATTGCCCGCTTACCAGCAGGTAAGGGGACCAAACTCCAAGTATCTGTCTGATGCAAAGCAGAGAGTTCCTCAGCCATAGCCTGTTGCCAAAGAGGATCAAGAACTGCCTCTTTATAAGACAAAGGCTCAGAGAGGCAGTGAACAGAGGATAAAATGAAGCAAAAGAATCAGAATAACAAGAATAAACAAAATCTGGTGACTGAGTGGACTTACGTGGACGTTTTGGATAGCGAGAAGGAGGTTCCACCGTTTCAGCAGGTGCTTGGGTGGCCACACGAGAAGGGGGAGCATCAGGAACATCGGATGGCAAAGTACCTGCATCAGTAGAAATAATAGGAACAGGAGAAACATGGGGTGGCACACTATCGGTGGTGCAAGGTACTTCAGATGGCACACTCTCATCATTATCAGAGAACGGATCAATATTGAAGAGATCAGATTTAGTGAGTTCATGAGGGCTATCAGGAATAGAAAAGAAAGGAATATGCTCAAGAAACACAACATGGCGAGAGACATATAATTTTTTTGTAACTGGATCATAACAACGATATCCCTTTTGACCCTCACCATAACCAAGAAAGACACAAATAGCTGACTTTGGAGATAATTTGGTACGTTCCACACGAGGTCGAAGAACAAAACAAGTACAACCAAACACCTTTAAGGAAGAATAATCAGGGGCACACCCATACAACTTTTCAAAAGGTGACAAACCTGAGCAATGAGAGGTCGGAATCTTATTAATCAGATTAACAGCAGTAAGGACAGCCTCTCCCAAAAACTCACTAGGGACATATGCAGATAATAAAAGAGAGCGAGCAGTTTCAACAATGTGCCGATGTTTCCGTTCAGCAACACCATTTTGCTGAGGAGTGTCAGTACAAGATGATTGGTGAATAGTTCCATCTAAATCAAGCAACTCACCGAAATTTTGAGAAGTATATTCCCCACCCAAATCGCATCTAAAGCATTTTATAATAGTAGAATGTTGAGTTTTGACAAAGGCACGAAATTTATTATAAATATCAAAAAAATCTGAACGTCGTTTCATGAGAAAAACCCAACAGTAACGCGTATAATCATCAATAAAGGAGACATAATATCGAGACCCTACTCTTGTAATAATAGGAGACGGTCCCCACACATCAGAATGAATAAGATCAAAGGGTGCAAAAGTAGAGGAAATACTTCTATTAAATGGTAAAGCTGAAAATTTTGCAAGTTTACAACCGCTACAATCAGAGATATCATGGCAATGCAAATTTCCTAATTTTCCTGTGGAAGCCAAATATTTTAATCGTGAACCTGAGACATGACCAAGACGAGAGTGCCATAAATAAAAGCTAGACGAATCTGAACTCAAACGAAAGGATGACAAGTCAACACTGGAAGCTGCAACCATTGGTACATTAAGTTTCTCCATGATGTACAATCCCCCCTGCCTACGGCCTGTCCCAATCACCTTCTGAGACTGTGGATCCTGTGCATGACAAAAGGTAGAAGAGAAGGAAACTGAGTAACCGGCATCACATAGTTGACCAACAGAGATAAGATTCATTGTAAGCTTAGGAATGTGGTAAACATTAGAGAGAGAGAAGTTGGGTGATTCAATAGTCCCAATACCCGTTGAGGGCATGGGAGTACCATCAGCAGTCATAACGGGCAACGAAGAAGTGGGACAAAAAGAACCAAAAGAGGACAAATTTGATGACATGTGATTAGAAGCGCCGGAGTCTAGAATCCAAATACCTGAGGACTTACCTGGTGAAGAGATGGACATGGCATGAGGCTCTGTGGCAAGAAACTTTTGAAACTGCTCAGCAAGAGAAGACATGGATGGAGCTAAGGATGAAGAACCTGATGCAAATGAGTCTGATGGCGGTACAACTGCTGCAGTATTAGGCTGTGAAGGCCTATATGAACGCTGCTGAGATTGGTTATTGGATTTCCAACCAGAAAACTGCTGCTGAGATGGTCGACTATTTGATTGTTGTTGTTGTTGTGCTCGCAACTTAGGGCACTGAGACTTCCAATGACCCTTCTCCTTATAGTAGCTACATTCATCACTTGCAACTCTCGAATAAGGCTTGTTCTGATTACTGGAAAGGGGCCGAGAGGAGGCTGCGAAAATAGATGGATTAGGGTCCGAAGAAATTACCTTCCCTGACTGAGTCTTCAGACGAATCTCCTCAGCTAACAACTCGTGAACAACGGAATCAACAGTTGGAAGTGGACTACGATGAAGAATCGACCCACGAAGACCCTCAAAATCATCACGCAATGCCATCAGAAACTGAACCAGGCGTTGTTCCTCCCTATTGGCAACATATGGTGCAAAGGCCCGCAATTCAGCCGACTCTGTGAGAGCCAACTGATCCCATAGATCCGTCATAGCAGAATAAAACTCCTGAATACTCAATTTATTTTGCTCAAGAGCCCGAATATCGCACTCCAATTGGTACTTTTTTGCGAAATTAGATTGGGTATACAATCTGCCCAAATGATCCCAAACATCCTTTGCATAATCATACTTAGCCAACTGCATACCTATAGAAGGTGCAACGGAGTTGTTGATCCAAGTGATGATTTTCGAATTGTTTGCCTCCCAAACATCCAACAACTCTGCATATTTTTCAACATTCGTCTTATCATTAGGCTTACTTAAATCGCCATTAATGTAACCCCAAAGCTTCTTCCCTTTCAAAAAATTCTTCATAACATAACTCCAATACGTATAATTTTTTCCATCTAATCTGACACTAATTGATTGCAGCGAATCATCTCTTTCACCAGCCATTGCGAAAATAAACAATCAAACAGTACCCAAACGGAACCAAATCAAACGAACTAAACAATTAATCGAACAAACAGGAGGAAAACGACCATAATTACCTTCAAAACAGTCGAGCGAACAGTGAATCATCTCTTTCACCGCGGACTGTGTTGATGAGATTAAACTTTGATCCCGCTCTGATACCATGATAATATATCAAAGATCTACAATCAAATGGAAAGAGAGAAAAAGAGGGGCTAGGGTTTCATATAGCCATACACTAGAATGTCTTACAATAAAAGGAAGAAGAGAGAATAAATATATACCCTACTACAACCACCTAATAATAATAGGAGAAGGGAAAATACTAAAATACCCTCAATGCTAAATAAAACTCTAATAAGGGTAACTCAGATAGTTCCTCCACACCACCAACATCATCTATACAGGGAAAAAAAGTAACGTGACGATTGAGTCTGCTCACCAACCATACAAACATGAGGAGGCACAAACAACACCTTTGTTATAAAATGATCATTAGCCATGCTCTAGCGTTCACTGAGCGTGGAGGTGAAACACATGCTGACAGAAAGACATGATGTCAAGAACAGGTGACTACCCTAAGAGTGATGGAGCAGTACCCGCTCTCTAAGGTAAAAGAAAAACTCATACTCCGAAAGAAATTGGCATTACAAGCGACACCATGCCAAAGCCGATTCATTCTTCCACTTATACCACATTGAACCCTCGAGATTCTAGTTCACCTGTAGATCAAACCTTTACAAACGTGTCAGTACACATCTAAAGAAACAAAAATCAAGGTATAGATACCTAAGAAAATGCAAATTCTTACCACATCATCAGCGACGCCATCCAATGATGTCTGCATCATCTTAAGAGAAATCATGAGACTATTTCAACGGTTCTCTAACCATCTCATATGAAAAGGTCATACTCCACCGGAGCAGCCCTCTGCATTACACCTGGGCCAGCCCCGGGTAAGGCCATATGAAGGGGATAGTCTAAATGTGTACATTTAGCTTTCTTTGGCGTAGAGTGGGTAGCTAAATATACACATTTAGGTGAGAGAAAATCTAGTCGGTGTCTAACTTTAGATGGACGATACACAATGTGTTAGGAGTGGAGCCCGCAATTGGGCGGGCAAATGTTAGCCCCCAGCCCTTGGACGTATAACTCTTAGCCGCCCAACTTCCTCCCATTTAAAAAAAAATTAATGGTCAAACGGTAACATTCTAACGGCTAATAAATCTACCAACGGTTACTTTAATTTTCTATATATACATTAGACTCCCCAAAAACTTTAACACAACACTAATTTATATCCTTCTACATATCAATTCAAATAATTTTTATGGATTCTTCTTTTCAAAGTACTCCGCCAAGTTCGAGCCGACTATCAAATTTCAATCCACACGACAAGGTGTCTCTTTGTATGGCGTACGTTAAATTTTCTATAGATGGTGGTTTGGGGATTAGCGAAGCAGGTTCAACCTTATGGGAAAAAATTATTAACGAATATAACTCAAGCAATGGTATTATTTACAAACGCATCGAGAATGCATTGCAGGGAAAATTTCGAAAAATTAACACAGAGTATTTGTTGTATACGGCGAAGTTGTCCCAAGCTTACGGTAGGGGGAAAGATAGCGGCACATCGGAGTTTTCGTGGGGAATTACAATTAATTTATGTTTATTTTTTATTTATAATTAAATTCATAATTTTGCAAAACTAATGCGAGAATATTTTTTTTCCATAGGCCCAACGAGCTGGTGATAACTTTCGATTAAAAACGGGTCATAAATTCAATTACGGGCACTACTAGGAGGTGGTTAAGGACTTGCCAAAGTATTCCATGTCAACCATCGGTTCACGATATACTTATGAAGAAGATAATGTGAACCCGCTTGAATCGAATGACAGTAAAACAAGGGAATTCAATAATCCGCTAAAAAGACCAGAAGGACGTAAAGCCGCGAAACAGAAAGGGAAGAAATGAGCGGCAGCCAACAGTGCGGCTACACAAACGCTCCTTTTAGAGAACTCTGATGAATTCAACAAACTTTATGACAAAAATTCTGCAGAATCCCAATCAATCAGAAGAAATCTAAATGAAAAGATTGATGGTTTAATTTCAATTTGCACCAAAGAGTACGAAGCTCAACTCCAACGTGACAAAGATCAGATTATTTACATGGATACAACTAAATTCACTCCCCAACAAAATGCCTTTCATGAAATGCGATTGACTCAGATAATGCAACGTCGGTATCAAGCATATCAGAACTTCTTACAATAGATTAATAGATTTATATGGTTATTTATGTAATCCAAATTTATTAAATTTTCACTTTTGTACCAATGTTTATCAATGAATATTTTTGTCCAAACAAATTTTATTTAGCAAGGAGAAAATTGAGTACATATATTAGATAGGGGTAAATGGATAAAATTGAAATTACAATCAAGATCAGGGATGGAGCCAGGAACTTTCGATAGTGGGGGTTCGGGAGCGGGAGGCCCCGAGCCGAATTTTTTGAGGTTATTTTTTAGTATTTACAAAAAATAATGTAATTTGTTTATTCTAATGGAAAGAGAAACAAATATTTAAATCAACATTTCGGCCCCAAGTTTAAACTAACAATATCTTTAATTATCCCCTAAAATTAATCCTAAAATACAAACCAACAACATTAAATCAAACTCTAACAAACATTAACATTATTTCCCTAAAATAAACCCTAAATTTTAACATCAATATAGTTAGTTCAATGCAACTTAAATTCAGTCCTAAAATTTATTCCTAAAATTCTGTTCTAAAATTTTTACCAATATTAACACAAAAAATTATCCCAATATTAACCCTAAAACTAAAGGCAAGAGAAATAGAGAGAAAAAAAGATAAGGAATACCTCTCAAAATGGGAGGAAGGATCTCTAATGGAGGATAGATAAATTTTGATTGACACAAAATTAAAACCCTAAAAAATGAATGCAATCATAAAAGTTAATAGAGTTAATGAGATAGAATAATATTTATATAAAGAAAATTAAATAACTTAGAATCTTACTAAATGTTGTCTTGTGTTGTAATTTTTAAAGAGACGGCATGCACATCATCATATATGGATATTGAGAAGAAGAATGGAAGGAGAAATTTTGAAAGGAAGCTCATGAGGAGGGAGGCGTGTGTTTGTGTTTTGACAGGAGAGAAAATAGGTTTTAAGGTATAAGTATTTAAACTATTAGTATTCATCCTTTTTACCCTAGGTTTTAAAATAATCAGTTTTTACCCCTAATTTTTTTACCTACAAAAATATTTTTATTTTTTTAAAAAACCTAGGGGGCTTGAGCCCCTACATGTCCCCACCTGGCTCCGTCCCTGATCAAGATGATGATTCAGCATGACGATTCCAAATGTGTTCCATAAGGTCCTCACGTAACTGGTTATGGGCATTCTTGTTCCACATCTTTGCCTCCCGCACCTGGTACTGATAATGGCCAGTGATACTTTGCCTACTTAAGCAGAGGGTGGGTGTTGCGGAATGGGGTTGTTCCCGGTAGACGAACTTGGTCTAGCGCCTCTCAAAGTTACAATCTCTTCATATGTCTATCGCAGAAGTTCGTCTCTCTCTCTCACCCACCTTTGCCAAATAAGCTCTCGTTCTAACATTTTTTATTTAAGTTTCCCGATGTAGTCCTCTCTAAAAAAAAAGCATATCATGCCATTGGGAGCATGAGTAAAATTCTCCGGGTGCTAAGTTATTATAAGTTCTTGGCGGATCTAGTTGAATGATTATTGTGCCATTCAAATTTATATCTTCAACTTCAGACTCCCTTGACGATGGTACAATATTTGGCGATGAAGACTATGGAGAGGAGAAAGTGATAAATGTTTAAGAAAGTGATAAATTTGGTTTAGGAATTCCTACAACATCCTTAAACTTTCAAGAAGTATTAAATAATTTAAGAAGTATTAAATATGAAAACTTAAATTATTTAATACTTCAATTCATAATTACTACAATATAAGGATGTTGTAGGAATAATTTTGTGATAAGTGTAAAAAATAGAAGAGGAGAAAGTGATATTTATATAGGGGTAAATGTAAAAATATTTTAATTTCAAACGCCTAGCAACGACTAGAATGTAACGGTAGGGAGAGCTGGGCATGGAAGACTTACCCGACCAGGGGTTGGGCGTGTAAAAGTCATCCGCCCGGGGTGGGGACCACCAACGCCACCTCATTTTTACACCAGTCCAATGTGAGGAACCCATGAACAATCTAACCCAAAAAATGCACATTTACATTTTTTACACCATCCCACTGGAGATGGACTAAGTATAAAACCATCACTACAAGCAATGTCAATATCAGTGCCAAAATACAAGAAAAAGGAAAAAAAGAACTATCTATGTGATGAAAATGTAAAAAGCCTACCTCCAAAAGATAGGTGAATTCGCCCACATATAGTGAAGCCTAGACAGAGAAAATGGTCACCGTGACATAAAGATGACCCATAATTAAATCTCCACAATGAAAATTCAAAATGCAAATGATATCCATCAAGAACGAAAGCAATCAACAGTAGATAAAGTTTACTAATCATATTCATATTCGAGTCATTAATAATCAATCTCCTTATAAGGTCATCCACAACGGGATACTCTAAATTTAGAGTATTGTGATATCAGTTATAAGGAAAAAGTCGCAATAAAAATTCTTTAAAAAATGGTTGGGACGTGCAACTTTTGAAAAAGTTCCACGCCTGATGGATAATCATCAGGTTACGATTTATGAGAGTTAGCCGTTGAGGTATTTTTTATGTACACTTCTCATCAGAAGTGGAATAGTTTCGCACCTGGCAGAGGAGCGGGAAAATGTTTTACGCCTGATGCCAACGTGAAACATTTCCACATCATTGCCATACTACAGTATCCCCCAAACCTCCATCCCATTTATGGGATGCTAAACGGATCCATTCCATTTTGTATGGTATTTACCCCCATTGTGACTCAAAACCAACAAAACTATAAGATCCAGAATAGTATTAGAGTACCCATTGTGGATGGCCTAACCATTTGTACGGTATTTTTACTGCCTACAATTTGCTCAAATTATTTGGTCGTGTTTGCTTTGTTTTATTTCAACCTAATGAACACTTAAAATTGGAATCACGGTCTCGTCTTTTTTATTTCTTAGGGTACGAGATTGAACACAAGGGGTATAAATGCTGGGATCCTATTTCTAAAAGGCTCTTCATATCTCGCCATATCATCTTTTAGGAACACAAAATGTTCTCTTCTATCTCCAAATTTCATATCTCACATTTATCTCCCTTTTTCACTATCGAACTTTTTTCATCTGGGCTAGATATTAAATATGATTTGACTCGTGAACCCAAAACCACGGCTACTCCTAATAATTTTGTCTCATCTAGCGATCTTATCATTGAAATTTCACCATTCCAGACTATTAACTAACCTACTTGTCAGTCTTCTCAGGTAAGGTATATTACTCATCATCTTAGTGATTACCAATATTTTTGCATCATATTATCTCTTCATGAACCATTATCTTTTATAGAGGCAAGTATCGACCCCTGTTAAAAGGAATCAATTAATGAGGAATAACAAGCACTACACTAAGAACATAGATGGGACCTTATTGCTCTTCCTCTAAACAAGAGTGATATTACTTGTAAATGGGTTTACAAAATCAAAACACGTTCCGATGGGTTTGTTGAACGTTAGCGCTCCTTATTGCAAAGGATTTCACTCAGGAATACGACATTGGCTATGAAGAAATATTTTCTCTAGTTGCTCGCGTTATCTCACTTCACACTCTTCATGTTGTTGTTGTTGCTCGTAAATGGCCATTATTTCAAATAAATGTCAAAAATGAATTTATCGATGGAGATATTATTGAATAACTATATATAAAACATCCTTCTTGTTATGATCATTCACTACACTACAAATTTTAATCTGACACAATCGCAAAACTTCACTTCTGGAATGATTATATGGTGTTCACTAGTAATATATGGTGGGGGTTGGTGAACAAGTCTTATCAAGACAATATATAAAGGCCTAGGACTCCCTATGCAATCCGACCATAATTATTGTAATTATGAATTGAGAGTAATTTGGGAACTTTTTGTTATATTGCTTTGTCATAGATCATTTCATTACAATGTTATACTGCTTTGAATTCATTCTAATGACTCTAAGATTTTGGGATTTTTTGTTATACGGTTTTGCTTTATGCATAACAAACTTCTGATACAACTTGAAATTCTCATCAAGCTGCATCGACACATTAGAGAATGACAACAACAGTCTTGGGAGAGACGCGTAATAATGGCTTTATCGGAAATTCTGTAAATAAATCCCAGTCAATGGTTTATCTAGGTTATCATGAAAAGATTGATGATCCGTATATGAAATAAACCATGTTGTGAACCTATAGTTGATAAATTTTGTGTGTGTTTCTAAAACGTTGCAACAAAGAGGGTGATAATAAGAACCCCATGTACAATAATCCACCAATGAAATACCATCTTCTAGAAGATACCCAAAATGAAATATTTTTCTCTGGTTGAATACTTGGATCAAATCTGGATTTACTGGAAAATTGATCTAATAAAACATTGAACCGACAATACTTGTAAACTCTATAATGCCATTTATAAAGTTTATGTTCAATAAAACATTGGTTTGTGAAACCTACCAAATCTAGTTGTGTTTTATTTTCTTTATGGGCATGGTGTATTGAATAATCTTTATACATGTGTGTATAATGTTTATGTAAACTTCCTTTTTTTGCTTGCTTTGGAGAAACAAAACATATGGCAAATTGTTCAAACGAGAAAAATGGTAAATTTCCTTCATCTAGTCATATTTTCTCTCTCTTTTGTCTCTACTGCTTCACCTTTTATTGCCATGTTATGTTTTAATAATGAAAGATTTGATGATTTGATACACGCATATACTACAACAAATGACTCAGGTGCTTTCCAAGCAAAATATTTGGATCCTACTGGATGGGAACTTGTCATCTAATACACTTAAAAGTATGAGAATATTATGGACTCATCAAACATGTAAAGGTAATAAAATATAGTTTCTTATTTGTACTACTAAAAATATGTAATTATGTGCAAGTTTAACAAATGGTTGATTGTAAATAATTAATAACTTTATAAATCGGCATGAAGATAGTACAATTTATATGTGCACAAATGGTCCAATCCAAACACTGAATGTTGAATACGGTTTGATTAATATTTTTCTGTTTGGGATAATCCTAATCCTTTTGACTTCAACATCAAATGTATTATTAAATTATGTTGGTGGACTATATTCATATTAGCTTGAATATCTTTTTCTTTATTATCTCTGTTTTGAATTTGTATATCTCATAACATTTTAGGGTTCTTTGTTGGCTTTGTATTATCGCTCATACTTTCCTTTGTTTTGATTATACGTGCCCGAAATATCATAGCTACTAGAGGCATGGATTGGTACATGAGAACATTGTTTCCCCTTTACAGGTAACTATAATATGCTCCTTTTTGTTTTTGTTAGTTAGCATATAGTTTATACTGAATTTGGTCATTTTAATTTGATAAAGATTTTTATGCAAACAATATGAAACCATTAGAAGTATTCACATTTAAGTCATTGGAATAGGGTTCAGTTGTTTTTGTGGGATATCTTGGCCAAAATTGAGATTAGACATTCAATTTTATTCACCTATCAACTTCAGTAATGTGGTAGATTAACATTACATAATGTAAAGCTTCTACCACAAATGACTTTAAAATCACACTCTATTTAATATAATATCTTTTCTAAAAATGACTCTTACAATTCAGTTGATTGAATGATGTGATGGATAATTGTAGAAAATGTGTTTAGGAAGACCAAGACAAACACAGACTTCTTGCCTTATGATGGATAAGGATTCAAGCTTTCAATCCCCACGAAATAGAACCCAAGCAAGGAAGTAGAGTACGTTCTTAGACACGAAGACAACTTGGACACTACAAGGAACCTCACTGTCATGATCACCCCCACCGATAAGAAGAGCATAACCGACTATGGTTCCCCCAAAGAATTCCTCTCAAGTAATCATTTATGTTTTACTATTTATGTCATAGAACTCAATATGCTTTCTAGAAAATAAATTTTCATATGGCACTACATAAGGTGGTTTAGGTGTCGTTTGTATTTACATCTTAAGGATTAGATTTGAATTCTAAATCTAATCCATAGATAACACAACATCAGGTGTTTGTTTTTCTTAATCTTTATAAAAAAAACTCACTTTCTATCTCACTACACCAAAAATAGCAATCTGACATGGTTTTGAACTGTTCCAGAATCAGGTGTTCCAAAATGGCCATTTTTCTGGCACGATTTAAAAGTGTGCCAAATTTGGCCAAAGGGCAACACTTTTGGCACACTTTAAACCGTGCCAGAATTTGATATTTATGGCACAATTTATAGTTGTGTCTGATTGAGTAAATTTTGGTATACTTTTGACACATTTCAAAATCGTGTCAAAATTTGATACACTTTGGGCACAGTTTTGAAATGTACCAAATTTGTGGATCAAAGAAAAAAAAATTATTTGAAAATAAGGAAATTCATAAATCGCGAATCTCGCACGTTGTTGATAAACTAATGTACATACAAACTTCAAAATATTACAAGTCTTAATAGTTCATAGAGCAAAAAAATGGGCAGAGTTTCTTCTATTTTCTGGACATTCTAAAAGCTGCTAATATAAAACATGCGTAATATAAAGTCCACACTGCCATAAAATATAATAATAAATCTACAAAATCCCGCACGACCATAAAAGTTAACAATAAAACTACAAAAGCCCGCACGGCCATAACATAAAAAAATACTAAATATTAACGACATTAAATGAATTTTCCCCTTGTTGTAAACCATTGACTTCTTTGTGTGTTCTACGAGGATAAAAGCTAACGATAAGATGTTATCCTACAAAAAATAGGATACAAAAAAGAGATGATCTTACTAACCAAGTAGTTTTAAAAATTCTTATTCAAGCTAAAAAATTGCATATATGAGTTACAATTATTATTATTATATTCTCAAACTAGAAGTCTTGTGATTATGTGGTCAGCTCCTACAAGTTACATTAGTCCCATGTGAGCTGTTAGTGCCTCTTAGGGGGGCGTTCGGGAACTGGTTTGAGTTTCACCCTCAAACGACATGTTTTTAAGCATAATCTACATATTTTCAAATTATCGTCATATTCTCAAATCGAAAAGCCCGTGACTACACGGTCAGTTCCTCCAAGTTACATTGGTCCCTTCCAAGGTGTTCATGCCTTTTACGGGGCCGTTTGGGGGCTAGTTTAGGTTTTCACACATGGTTGGTTCTTAATCCTAATCTAGATATTTTTAAATTATCATCATATTCTCAAACTGGGAGACCCGTGACTATGCGATCAGTTCCTATGAGTTACATTAGTCCCGTGTAAGGTGATAGTGCCTCTTACGGGGACGTTTGAGGGGTGGTTTAGGTTTTCACCCTCTAACGACATTTTTTTAAGCTTAATCTAGATATTTTCAAATTATCATCATATTCACAAACTGAGATACAAGTGACTACGCGATCAATTCCTACAAGTTATATTGGTCCTATGCGAGGTGTTCATGCCTCTTAAGGATCGTTTGGGGGTTGGTTTGGGTTTTTACCCTTTTAACGGCTTATTTTTAAGCTTAATCTAGATGTTTTCAAATTATCATCATATTCTCAAACCAAGAGACCCGTGACTATGCGATAAGTTCCTACGAGTTATATTGGTCTCATGCGAGGTGTTAGTGCTTCCTACGGGTCCGTTTAGAGGTTTTTTGGGTTTTCACCCTTTGATGGCATGTATTAAGCCAAATTCTTGATAATTTTAAATTCTCATCATATTCTCAAACTGGAAGTCCCATGACTATGCGGTTAGTTTCTACGAGTTACATTAGTCTCGTGCACGGTGTTCGTACCTCTTACGGGGTCATTTGAGGGTTGTTTTGGGCTTTCACCCGCTAACGGTATGTTTTTATGCTTACTCTAAATATTTTTAAATTATCATCATATTCTCAAACCGGGAGTCCCGTGACTACGCTGTCAATTCCTACGAGTTTCATTAGTCATGTGTGAGGTGTTCATGCCTCTTACGGGGTCGTTTGGGGGCCGATTTGATTTTTTAACCTTTAACGAGCATGTTTTTAAGCCTAATCTAAATATTTTTCAAATTATCATCATATTCTCAAATAGGGAGTCCCGTGACTACGCGATCAGTTCCTACAAGTTACATTAGTCTCGTACGAGATGTTCGTGCCTCTTACGGGATCGTTTGGAGGTTGTTTTGGGTTTTCACCCTCTAACGGCATGTTTTTAAACCAAAGTATATATATTTTAAAATTATCGCCAGAGTCTCAAACCCGGAGTCCTGTGACTACACGATCAGTTCTTACTAGTTACATTAGTCTCGTGCGAGGTGTTTGTGCCTTTTACGAGGCCGTTTGGCGGTTGGTTTGGATTTTCACCCTCTAACGAAATGTTTAAATTTCAAAATTTTAAATTATCATATATCTATTCAAGTAGGAATCTATTAGAATAATGATGCAACAATTAACATTACATAGTTAGAAATTTGAACTATCTAAGTGGTTCAAATAGAGGGGAAATTTCCATTGAAGTGAAAAAATCAAACTAACACATACAAAAATAAAACTACTACTTGGTTTTATGAGTTCCTTTATACGTGTTCCTCAAATTCTAGTTTAACAGCTTTGGTTGCATATGCCTTGTGCTGTGTTGTCATCCTCCATCTTGTGATTTTATCTTCAGCAGCAAAAGTATCCATCATCATCCCTTCAACTTAATACATAAGCATGACCAATACCACATGTGAGAAACAATTAAATCAACGAGTAGCTATAACTTCAAAGTATATCTAAATCTGAAACAAGCTGGAAGCTCCTTCCTCGCAGCATCTTTGTAATCATGAATTCATAAGCTCATTATACAAACCCATTATTTAGTACCCAAGAAAAACCTTTCATGAACCTTTACGATACATTGAAAAGCCCATTATTTAGTACCAATTTAAAATATAGACAACAAAACATGCGTAACATCACTTGGGTAGTATGGGTGTAGGATTGTTGTGGGTGATAAAGTCATGGGACAACATGCATAACATCACATAAATAAAGACTAATGTTGGTTTCCTTTGGTCTAAAGTCATGGGACAACATTAGTGATAAATATATAAACAAAGTAAATATAAGCTCAACGAATTAATGTATTGAACACCTTATTAGCATATATATGCATATACATACTAGCAGCCTCAAACTAAAGAACCCAAATACAATATTTTTAAATAAATAATAGGGAAGTACACAAAAGAATTAACATAACATTTTCTATGTATACTCATCTCCAATAAACACATAAATTTTGTGCCCCAGTTACACCTAGTTAGGGGTGGGCTATACAAACATAAAAATAGAGTAAAAATTCTCCCATCATCAAATGAGCCAACTAACGAAAACAAAACTCATAATATTAGGTACAGAGCATATAAACATTAGTTAATAAAATATGTTTATCAACTAAAATATAGTGTTTAATTATGTATAGATGAAAGTTAGTCTTAAAACATAACTTATTTTACCAAATTTAAGGAGCCACCTAAAAAAATATGATCGTCTGAGCATATAACTGCTATACGAAAAAATAATTAAAAAAAAAGAAGAAGAAGAAATGCTATGCATAATTTTTCTGCCACTACAACGGATCAAAAAGTCGTTATCTCTATCATTATTTCCTCAACTATAAAAAGTATCTTCCTTTGTTATTGCTTTGTGGTCCATGCTCATCAGGGAGATTCTTTAGAGGATAAATATTTGTTATTGACTTGATGTACCACGATGATATTACTTTAATATTTTGATTATCATCAAAAAAAAATTCTCCAACATGTCACCAATGAATCTTCCATACATACACTTATGTTTAGAAAATACGGTAGATTTTCAATACACTGATCACTTCCACAAATGTCTAAGTCCAAGGATTCCAACTCCTCAAGTCCTCGGATCTCAGCTAGCTTCACACAGCCACATGCTACAAGTACTAATAAGTTTTTAAGGTTTAACAAATCAGGTAATCTTTCAATGGACTCACATCCATCAATTTTCAAAAGTTCTAGTGATATTAATTCCTCAAGTCTCGAAGTTTCAATTAGTTTTACACAATCAGAAACTTCCAAGAATATTAATTTTGTCAGGTTTGACAAATCGGGTAATTTTTCAATTGACTTGCATCTCGATATGTCCAACGTTTCCAAGGATTTCAGTTCCTCAGGTCCCCGAATTTCAATCAATTTCAAATATCCAGAAGTAGATAATTCTACTAATTCTTTAAGGTTTGACAAATCAGGTAGATGTTCAATTAACTCGCATTCATCAAGTGCGACTAACCAAAGGAGGCTGCAGAATCGTTGATCAGAGAGAAGGAGGAGGAGGAGGAGGAGGAGGAGGAGGAGGTGAGGGTTAGGCAGTAGTGACTAGAGGTTGTTAGAAGAGGGGTTGTGAACCAGCTAAAAGCGACGGTAAATAAAATGAAGGATACACTTTAGGTATACAAATTAAAAAAACTAATTTTAACTTTCTACCTCTACCCTGGGCACTCCTAAACTTATTTCCTCAGTAACATTTTCGTAAATCTCAGGGGAGTGGGGGGAGGTTGCCCCCCCGGGACCTGTACAGATCCGCCCTATAAAAATTACTTAAATTAAATTACAAAACAAAGACATGTGTTGAGCCCCATACCTTAGTTTTGGTGGTGGATTTTTAAGGTTCCTTCTCCAAGTGTTGACATGAATATTTGGTAACCAACTCGTCAATTATTTCATCTAAATCGTAGGCCAAATCTTGGAGATCATCAAGCCATATTTGCACAAAGTTGCCTTCATTTTGCTTGTCCTCGGCCATCAATGATCAGCATACCATACCATCAATTTGATCTATTTGATCCATTAACTGTTTTGCAATTTTATCAATTAACTATTTTCAAAATAAACTCACCATCCTGCATTACTGCGTAATGCAAACTAACTTTAATTCACATATAAAAAAAAGTCAAAATATTTTCACTAGTGACACTCTAAATAGGTAAATAAGCATCTAAAACATATATACTCTATAATCTTTCGTAAGGAATGCACTCCCAATGAAGTAAACACCACATTCTCTGATTAAAGCTTCCATTACCATAAGTTATCTTCGTGACCTTATCGTAGGTTGAAGATATAAAATGATCTACACTCGGCCGATTGTAAGAACCTGCATATTATATCAAACTAAACTGATTAAAGCTTCCATTAAACTCCATTCATAGGATTGTAAATTAAATCAAACTAATAGCTAGAGTGAAACATGAAAGTCAAAATGTGAATAAACTATTATGCAGTATGCTACAACAACTGAGTAGCTCATGTCAGTACCTGGAAAATTTTTATGTCGTGTGTACATGTATAGTGTAGTTTGAGTATAAAGGTATAGTGTAATGAAACCCAAAATTGGATCCTAAATAAATATATAAAGCATCTCAAATAGGACCCAAAATAAGAATGTTGTGAACCGAGACATTATAGTATCGTAGAAAGAATATAAAAAAGAATCATATGTATATTCTCATCCTGGACATATTTTCCCTTTCTAAATTAGCAAACGCCTCACATTCAATTTACAAATAGTCAATTGATGATCTCCAGCAAGTATTTAGTATTCAAAGAATCGGCAGCCCAAAATCTGGATACATGACAAAGAGAATTAACACCCTATAATTGCGATTCTTTTTGCTAGCGAAATAGAGAGAGTTTAAAGAATATTTGAAGTAGTAACGTCATATACACAAAAAAAATTCCCACTGATGCACTCTCCCCTTAAAATGACTCTACAAACTATGCATATAACTGAGCTGGTTAACTCAAATCCAATCAGAAAGTTGGATTAAGGACTTTTATAAAACCAAGCTGTTTCATTTAAATCCAATAACATAAGCAACAAAAATTATTTCTAGTAAACCAATCAGTTTGATATACTCCATTCTAATCCATACCTTTTTCTTCGCCTCTTCCTCTTCTCTATGCTTCTAGAAAGGACTCATTTTTCATCAAATAATTGCACTACAAAAAAAACACGAATCAAATTGATACCCACCTCATGAATCTCTAAGAATGTAAATAAATTTCGAAGAACACATTATAAAGTAAAATGAACCTTATATGAACAAACAAACCAACTGAAACAAAATATAAAATTACAATAGGAAGAAACCAATATACAACACATCTAAACATAAAACTGAACCAATATACAACACATCTAAAGATAAAACTTAACCAACCTTTAATAAAATATCATTAATCTCATAGTCTAAAAGCAAAGATTTTTTAACAACTCTTTCAAACTATTGAATGATCATATCAATTATTATAATACAACGTCACGTGTGAAGCACCCTATATCTTCGACTCACTTGAGCCTACATTATATAGGCTCTTGTCTAGTTTAGAAATAGTGACAAAATTGAGTCACATCCTTGTCTACCAAAGAGCCTTAGACCCTATATATCAAATTCCTCTAAAAGTCTCAAAGGTAGAATACCAATACTGCACATAGGATTGCATTTATTTGTTTCATTCTTCATAATTTAGGTGTGTGTGTATGTGTGTGTTAAATCTCATAAAAATAATTTTTGGTATATGGTAAATATTTTTAGGAATTTATAAAATAATTTTTATCATTTAAAAGATGGTTTTAATAATTTTGTGGGTTGATTTATAATTACCCTTTTCTCCTAAAAACTTGCTTGGGTAGTATCCTAATGTGCTAGAGAATTATGTGGGGGAAAATGGTATTCTTTAGAATTCTAAAACACGCATTTTTCAATTGATGTTGACCTTACACGTGTTGCTGAGATATCGACCGGATCTGTGTTTCTTTACTCTCACATATCTGAGATTGATTGAGAACCCTTGGATATATTTTATCTACGGTCTGCATGTTATCTTTCACAATCCTTGTAACAACTGAGTTAACTAATCAAAAGGCTTTTAACTGTGGTTAAATTTCAGTCGTAAGATTTACATCGATCTTTTGTATTTAATCATGACTGTTGCTTTGACCAAGCCTTCCAGAGTCTTCCATGCTTTAGTATAAATAGAAGCCATATGTGAGGTGTTTACAATCTTTGGATCACTTCACCTCTGAGAGAAAAAAGAGAGAATATATATATATATATATATATATATATATATATATATATATATAGAGAGAGAGAGAGAGAGAGAATTCGAAACCCTAAACCAAACTCTTGATTTTTCTTCAGAATAATAACCTGTGAGTTTAAGTGTGTTCATTAGTTAAGAAGATCCATCCTCTATTGTCTTTAATCTCTTGTCCAACATTCACAAAGTTTTGATTTCATTTTCTTTTCATAGAAAGTACAGCTCTAAACTGTTTGTAACACATACACGTTTAATATTCTTATGTTGATTTCTTTTTTCAAGAAATCCATATCTGTTGGTTGTTTTACTCTTATTTGATTATTTTTCAAAACTAGAACCAACAAACTTATTTCTATTTTCAGTTTATGAGAAAAATCTGACTTAAATCTAGTTGAGATCTAGAATTTATTTTACACTTTTATGAAATAGCTTTGTAAATATAATAAAGAAAGTGTTTAGGACCTTGGTTGCTTTATATAGCAAGGTTCCCTCAAGATATGTGGATAGAAATAAAGATCAGTCGTCTGAGACTATAAAACAAACCATGATTCGGAAATCTTTATTGCATCTTAGAACGATATTTGTAATTTGTTAGGTATATTATCTGTATAAGTGTGTGTGAGTTGCATGCATGTTTTAGGCACATCACATCATAACACTTTCACACTACAACACTAAAGAAGTGTTGGAAGAGAGATTCTTGACTTTTGGAGTCGACTGAAAGCTAAAAGGAGTGAAGGTATAAAGCTGAGAGAACATCTACAACATCAGAAGCCTTGGGAGAATTCAGAATAATCCAGAGGAGCTGGTATAATTTCTTAACATAGATTAGGTCTGATTGTGTATGTAGATTGTTAAATAGTTTGTAAATTGTTACTCTATTTTAGTGGATTTTTGTTTTGAGGTGTAGAGACCTCCGTGGATGTTTTCCCAATTGGGTGGGGTTTTACCACATTAAAATCTTGTGCACTTGTGTACTTAATCTTCCTATCATATCCTTTTATTGGCATGCTAATTTAAAAAAAATAGTTTTGGTTTTCAAAACATGGATACATAATATCTTAAATATCTCGTTCATAATTCTTTTTGTATATATCTTGTGTTTTCAGTTACTTTTCAGAAAAGAGTTTCTTCAAAAAACTGTTCGGAGCCATTTAGACTGTTTAATCTTGAATTAAACAACTTAAGTGGTACTTTTTCAATTGGTATCAGAGCATTGGTTCTATAAAATCTTTTTAGATATTTAGTTTCTAAAATTATTTTTCTTAAAACAAACTATGGATGAGAAATTTGAGAGATTAGGTAACCTGTCCAGGCCCCCTCTCTTTAATGGAACCAACTTCCCTTACTGAAAAGTGAGGATGGTTGCTTTCATCTAAGGGACACTGGGAGATGATGTCTGGGATGCTATTAAAAATGGCTACACTTTTCCTACTAAACCAACCGCTGAAGGAAGTACTGTAAGGATTAGGAAGTTTCTAAGTGAATTCACTAAAGAAGAAAAACAGACTTCCCTTAACAATAACAATGGCAAAAATTCCATATTTATGTCTATCAATGAACACGAATTCAAGAGGATGTCTTTATATACTACCTCTAAGGAAGCATGGGACACCCTAGTGACTGCACATGAAGGATACACATGTGTTAAAGCTGCTAAAACCCAAATGTTAATCCAGTAGTACAACACTTTAGTCATGACTGGGATTGAGTCATTTGGTGACTTTTACATTTGGTTGACAGGCATAGTGACTAAGCTGCATGCTAATGGGATAATTTATAGTAGGAAAGAAATTGTCTCTAAAATTCTAAGGTCACTTCCATAAAAATTTGACAACAAACGCTATGCAATTGAGGAGATGGAAGATCAAAACCTTGCCCTTGAACTCCTCAATAGCAAGCTAAGCACTGTGGCAATGGAATTAGAGTTTAAGAAGACTAAACACTGACGCATAGGAAACATACTGGCTCTAATCTAGTTTTTTCCCCTAAGTTTTCTAAACCTGAATGTCATTTACTTGAAATTGACTTAGATTCTGATGAGGACTGTAATTTAGAGAGCTTGGATAATCAGATTGCCTTAATGTCTAAACATTTTTAAAAATTTGTGAAATTCAGAAATAAAATTGCAAATAGACAAGGCAAACCTACCTATTCAAACAACTCTAATAATAGGCCTAATGAGAAAAGACTTGACAACAAACCCAGTAGAGACCTTAAGAACACTGAATGATACAGATGTGGCAAGTTAGGACACATAGCCAGTGACTGTAGAGTTAATTTGAATAAGAACAATAATACTAGGACTAACTTGTACAAGACTTGGGATGACTCAAGTGAATCGAAAACTAATGAACCTGAGTCATTTAATACTTACGACCCTTGCATGTCCTTCTTTGCTAAAATCATATACACTGATGATAAGGAATCTGATTATGATATGTTGAATGATGGTATCCCTACTGATTTATCTACTTTGTTAGTTGAGAATACTGATAATGCTTCAAACGCGGTGTGTGTGACTCAAAGAGAATGATCTATTATTGATGTCAATGGGTGTGTGAGTCCTAAAAATGAATCTCTAGGGGAAACAGAACACTGCACACTTAGTGACTCCGATAATGAGGACCTTCCTAACATTCACACATTGTACTAAAAACTCTTAAGAAAAGCACTAGACTTGAAAAACATAGTCAAAGATATTACACAGAAGATAGAAACCCTAAGTCATATGATCAAACAGAATGCTGAAAAGTACACTTCTCAATGTCTAATTCATGAGAATGAAACTAAAATTTTTGAACAAAAACTGAAAGAGTTGTCTAGCTCAAATGAAATTCTGGAAAAGAAATACAAAGGGACGTTGTTAGAATTGGAACAAACTAAAGAAAAGACATCAACAGTCTTCAAAAACTTTGCTAAATTTGAAAATAACTCAAATTATTTTGAAGACTGTGTTGCTTCAAGTAAGATCAATTCTGATGACAGAACTGGAATAGGTTTTTGCCCCAATAATTCCAAGAAAACTAAAACTTTTGAACCTATCAAGTTTGTGTCTGGTGGCAAAAGACCTATTCAAACTTGTCCATATTTTTAAACTTTGAAAAATGATTTTGACTCAAAACAATAAAATTTAGACATTTGTGAATCGAGTAACTCTAAGCGTAATGTTGAACATAAGGCTAAATACGTATGCCCTCATATTAGATAAGTTGATTCATCATTTCATCATGTACCACCTAGGAACAAGACTAGAGCTCAAAACTTAGACTTGTGATGTCTATGGACATTCCATTGATGGTTGTTATTCGTAACATCTATATAAACTAGTCTATCACTCTCCTATTTACCATAACTTCAACTATTCTAGGAGAAGTCAAAACAATTATGTCCTACCTAGACAGCTAGATAAGAATTTTAACTATCGAAATAAGAAGAGAAGAACAAATACTAATAGATCATCAATAAGAAGGAATCCTAGATTCTTTTCTAAACCAAATGCTCAAACTATTTATAATCATCATAAACATGCGTTAAAATCTTTTAAAGAAAAGACTGAAGCTCATAAGTTTTATCAAATACGAGCTAATAAGCGCAAATTGAAAACTAGAGCAATTTGGGTTAGAAAAGATTATTTATTACCCCCAAATGAAATGCAACATTGGGATGAGTGCTTTTAAAGCTAAACATACAGCATCTGGATGGTTTTTAGACTCTGGATGTTCCAAACATATGACCGGGGATGATACCAAAATTTTAAACAAACCTAACTTCTCCCGAGAAAGTCTTATTTGGAGATGGTGTATCAGCCTAGATCGTTGGTAAAGGAACACTCCATGAACAAGGATTACCTATTCTTGAGGATGTTCTTTTGGTAAAAGGTCTTAAAGCTAATTTACTTAGTATATCGTAATTTTGTGACTCCAACCATACTGTAACCTTTTCAAAGAAAAATTGCCAAATTTTAAATGAAAAAGGTGATTGCATTATTACAGGAATCCATACTCCAGATAACTGTTATATCGTCAATCCAAGTACATATGTTTGAAACATTTCCAAAATGGATGACAATGAGATATGGCATAATAAGTTGGGTAACATCAATTACGACAGTCTTGGTAAATTGTGCTCCCAAGAGATAGTTAGAGGTTTCCTTAAGATCAAACAAATTTCAAACATCATATGTGGTCCCTGTCAAGAAGGAAAGATTGTTAAGGATCCCCAAAAGAAATTTAAAGAAGTTCTATCCACTAAACCTCTAGAACTCATCCATATGGACCTAATGGGTCCTTCTCGTACTGTTAGTCTTTGTGGAAATAGTTATATCCTAGTTATGGTTGATGACTTCACTCAATTTACCTGGGTTGCCTTTTTAAAACACAAATCAGAAACATTCAATAAGTTTTTGAAAATTTTAGTTCGTATAGAAAATGAAAAGGACTCCCAAGTAGATAGAATTCGTAGTGATACAGGAGGTGAATTTATAGATTCAAGCGTCATCGAATACTGTGACTATAATGGTTACAAACATGAATTTAGTGCCCCTAAGACACCTCAACAAAATGGAATTACTGATCATAAAAATCGTACTCTCCAAGAAATGGCCCGTGTGATGATTCATACGAAGAATATACCTAAATATTTTTGGGTAGAATCCATTCGTATATATTTTCACATAATCAATCGAGTTTACCTAAGGAAAAACACCAAACAAACATCCGATGAACTTTGGTATAGGAAGAAACCTAACCTAAAATACTTTAGAACTTTTGGTAGCATTTGTTATGTCTGCAAGGATAGAAAACATCTGTCCAAATTCGAAACCATAGGAGATAAAACTATTTTCTTAGGATATTCTACAAATAGTAGAGCCTACCGTGTCTATAATCTTCATACAAAAACCTTAATGGAATCTATTAATGTGGTTGTAAGTGACACTAATGTAGAGAGTAAGATCAAAGGACCAACTATAGTGGATGAATCCGAAAATATTTTAACTTCTGATTCTCCAGAGATATATGAGTCCATCTCAACTTAGACCCCTAAAGTGCCTAACTGGGTTTCCAAAGATCATCATTTCGATAGTGTAGTTGGTAACCCTACTTAGCCAGTTCATACAAGATCCCAACTACATACTCTTGCTCATTATGCATGCTTCGTTTCTCTTATAGAACCAAAGGATAAAGCACTGAATGATCCATTGTGGATAAGCGTTATGGAGGAGGAACTTCTTCAATTTGTCTCCCATTAAAATGACTCTACAAACTATGCATATAACTGAGTTGTTTCATTCAAATCCAATCAGAAAGTTGTATTAAGGACTTATATAAAACCAAGTTGTTTCATTTAAATCCAATAACATAAGCAACAAAAATTATTTCCAGTAAACCAATAAGTTTGATAGACTACATTCTAATTCATACCTTTTTCTTAGCCCTTTCCTCTTCTCTATGCTTCTGGAAAGGACTCATTTTTTCATCAAATGCTTGCACTACAAAAAAACACAGATTTAGATTGATACCCACATCATGAATCTCTAAGAATATAAATAGATTTCGAAGATCGCATTATAAAGTAAAATAAACCTTAGATGAACAAACAAACTAACTGAAACTAAATATAAAATTACAATAAGAAGAAACCAATACAGAACATATCTAAACATAAAATTGAACCAATATACAACACATCGAAAGGTAAAACTGAACCAACCAATAATAGAATATAATTTAATCTCATAGTCTAAAAGCAAAGATTTTTTAACAACTCTTTCAAACTATTGAATGAGAATATCAATTATTATAATATAACGTCACGTGTGAAGCACCCTATATCTTTGACTCACTTGAGCCTACATTATATAGGCGCTTGTCTAGTTTGTAAATAGTGACAAAATAGAGTCATATCCTTGTCTACCAAAGAGCCTCAGACCCTACATATCAAATTCCTATAAAAGTTTCAAAGGTAGAATACCAACACTACACCTAGGATTGCATTTATTTGTTGCATTCTTCATAATTTAGGTGTTTGTGTGTTAAATCCAAAAAAAATGATTTTTTTAATAATTTTGGGGATATGATAAATAGTTTTAGGAATTTATAAAATAATTTTTATCATTTAAAAGTTGGTTTTAATAATTTTGTGGGTTGATTTATAATTACCCTTTTCTCATAAAAACTTGTTTGGATAGGATCCGAATGCGCTAAAGAATTATGTAATGGAAAATGGTATTCTTTAGAATTATAAAACACGCGTTTTTCAATTGATCTTAGCCTTACACATGTTGCTGAGATATCGGTTGGATCTGCGTTTCTTTACTCTCACATATCTGAGATTGATTGAGAACCCTTGGATCTATTTTATCTATGGTCTGCACGTTATCCTTCACAATACTTGTAACAACTGAGTTAAGCAATCAAAATGCTTTTAATTGCGGTTACATCTCAACCGTAAGATTTACATCGATCTTTTGTATTTAATCCTGACCGTTTCTTTTCCCAGGCCTTCCAGAGTCTTCCATGCTTTAGTATAAATAAAACCCATATGTGAGACATTTACAATCTTTGGATCACTTCACCACTGAGAGAAAAAAGATAGAATAGAGAGAGAGAGAGAGAGAGAGAGAGAGAGAGAGAGAGAGAGAGAGAGAGAGAGAGAGAGGGAGAGAAAAGATAGAGAGAGAATTCAAAACCCTAAACCAAACTCTTGGTTTTTCTTCAGAAAAATAACTTGTGAGTTTGATGTGTTCGTTAGTTGACAAGATCCATCCTCTATTGTCTTTAATCTCTTGTCCAATATTCACAAAGTTTTGATTTCATTTTATTTTCATAGAAAGTACAGATCTAAACTTTTTGTGATATTAACACGTTTAATATTCTTAGGTTGATTTCTTTTTTCAAGAAATCTATATTTGTTGGTTGTTTTACTCTTATTTGATTATTTTTCAAAGCCAGAACCAACAAACTTGTTTTTGTTTTCATCTTACGAGAAGAATCAGACTTAGATCTAGTTAAGATCTTGAATGGGGTTTTACACATTCGTGAAATATTTCACACCTTGTGAAATATCTTTGTAAATATAATAAAAAAAGGTGTTTAGGACCTTGGTTGCTTTATATAGCAAGGTTCCCTCAAGATCCGTGGATAGAAATAAAGATCAGTAGTCTGATACTATCAAACAAACTGTGATTAATAAATCTTTACTGCATCTTATAACGATATTTGTAATTTGTTAGGTATATTATCTATATAAGTGTGTGTGAGTTGCATGCATGTGTTAGGCACATCACATCACAACACTTTCACACTACAACACTAAATAAGTGTTAGTAGAGAGATTCTTGACTTTTGGAGTCGAATAAAAGATAAAAAGAGTGGAGTTACAAAGTTAAGAGAACATTTACAACATCAGAAGCCTTGGGAGAAGTCAGAATAATCCAGAGGAGCTGGTATAATTTCTGAACTTATATTAGGTGTGATTATGTGTTTAGATTGTTAAATAGTGTGTAAACTATTACTCTATTTTAGTGAATTTTTGTTTTGAGGTGTAGAGACCTCTGTGGATGTTACCCCAATTGGGTGGGGTTTTACCTCGTTAAAATCTTGAGCACTTGCGTACTTAATCTTACTCTGATATCCTTCTATTGGCGTGCTAATTTAAAAATTGTTTTAGTTTTGGTTTTCAAAACTTGGATACGTAATATCTGAAATATCTCGTTCATAATTCTTTTTGTACACTTCTTGTGTTCTCAGTTTGTTTTCAGAAAAATAGTTTCTTCAAAAAACTATTCGGAGCCATTTATACTATTTAATCTTGAATTAAACAACTTAAGTGGTACTTTTTCAATTGGTATTAGAGCATTGGTTTTACAAATTCTTTTTAGATCTTGAGTTTCTGAAAATATTTTCTCAAAACAAACTATGGACTAGAAATTTAAAAGATTAGGTAACCTGTCCAGGCCCGCCTCTCTTTGATAGAACCAACTTCCCTTACTGGAAAGTGAGGATGGTTGCTTTCATCCAAGGGACACTGGGAGATGATGTCTGGGATGCTATTGAAAATGGCTACACTTTTCCTACTAAATCAACCGCTGAAGGAAGTACTGTGAGGATTACGAAGTTTCTAAGTGAATTCACTAAAGAAGAAAAACAGACTTCCCTTAACAATAACAATGGAAAAAATTCCATATTTATGTCTATCAATGAACACGAATTCAAGAGGATATCTTTATATACTACCTCTAAGGAAGTATGGGACACCCTAGTGACTGCACATGAAGGAGACACATGTGTTAAAGCTGCTAAAACCCAAATGTTAATCCAGTAGTACAACATTTTAGTCATGACTGGGATTGAGTCATTTGGTGACTTCTACATTAGGTTGACAGGCATATTGACTAAGCTGCATGCTAATGGGATAATTTATAGTAGGAAAGAAATTGTCTCTAAAATTCTAAGGTCACTTCCATAAAAATTTGACAATAAGCGTTATGCAATTGAGGAGATGGAAGATCAAAACCTGACCCTTGAACTCCTCAATAGCAAGTGTGGCAATGGAATTAGAGTTTAAGAAGACTTAACACTGACGCATAGGAAACATACTGGCTCTAATCTAGTTTTTTCCCCTAAGTTTTCTAAACCTGAATGTCATTTACCTGAAATTGACTTAGATTCTGATGAGGACTGTAATTTAGAGCGCTTGGATAATCAGATTGCCTTAATGTCTAAACATTTCAAGAAAATTGTGAAATTTAGAAATAAAATTGAAAATAGACAAGGCAAACCTACCTATTCAAACAACTCTAATAATAGGCCTCATGAGAAAAGACTTGACAACAAACCCAGTAGAGACCTTAAGAACACTGAATGTTATAGATGTGGCAAGTTGGACATGTTGCCAGTGACTGTAGAGTTAATTTTAATAAGAACAAGAATATTAGGGCTAATTTGTGCAAGACTTGGGATGACTCAAGTGAATCAGAAACTGATGAACCTGAGTCATTTAATACTTACGACCCTTGTATGTCCTTCTTTGCTAAAATCATATACACTCGTGATAAGGAATCTTATCATGCTATGTTGAATGATGATATCCCTACTAATTTGTATGCTTTATTACTTGAGAATATTGATAATGCTTCAAACGCGGTGTGTGTGAGTCAAGGGGAATAATTTATTGTTGATGCCAATGGTTGTGTGAGTCCTCAAAATGAATCGCTAGGGGACACTACACACTTAGTGACTCCAACAATGAGGACCTTCCTGACATTCACACATTGTACTAAAAAACTCTTAAGAAAAGCACTAGACTTGAAAAGATAGTCAAAATCTTACACAAAAGATAGAAACCCCAAGTCATATGATCAAATAGAATGCTGAAGAGTACACTTCTCAATGTCTAATTCATGAGAATGAAACTAAAACTTTTGAACAAAATGTGAAAGTGTTGTCTGACTCAAATGAAATTCTGGAAAAGAAATATAAAGGGACGTTGTTAGAATTGGAACAAACCAAAGAAAAGACATCAACAGTCTTCAAAATGTTTGCTAAATTTGAAAATAACTCAAATTGTTTTGAAGACGGTGTTGCTGCAAGTAAGACCAATTCTGAAAATAACTCAAAATTTTTGTTCACATCTTGTGTTCTCGCTTTGTTTTAAGAAAAGAGTTTCTTCAAAAAACTGTTCGAAGCCATTTAGACTGTTTAATCTTAAATTAAACAACTTAAGTGGTACTTTTTCAACGTGTTCCACATTACCCTTTCTTGAAACAAATAAAAACTCTTTTAAACTATTTCACCCTTGCTTGAACCAAATATACTAAATAGATTCAAAAAATATGAATCTATATTAAAATGATCAATACGAAGGACACAAAAAGTGTTTAAAACACAATAAATAAGTTTAGAACAACCCAATATGAATGTGAATCCTTATCATAAACAACATTCCTATCATCTCATAACATTATATTATTTGGCATGATTCTTTCAAACATAAAGGAAAATTTAGTATTGAAATATTAGTTTTTTGCCACATGTGTTAGTGTTCCTAAATGTTGGTATATCTTCCGTCTAATTTAAACAAAGTAAAAGGTAAAACATTCACAAAAGATAACTTGCAACAATCTCTTCCATTTCCCATATTTATGCCTAAAAGCTCATATATATATAAAATGTAGACCACCTATACAATACCCGGAGTTGGAGTTGCATAAACATAAAAACAAATGTTGTTTAGATCAAATTAAGACCAATCATCACCCCTGCATTGACAATAAATTGCGCATTTTTAGCAACACGGACTATTACAATAAGTGAAACAGGTATGACTTCAAATACCTAAGTTTGCTATTATAACAAGTGAAACAGGTATGACAACAAATTACTGTTTCACTTGTTGTAATAGTCAATGTAAATCGAGGCGCAAGTAAATATAGTTTTGCCAAAGTTAAGCACATTCATTGGATAGGTATCCAAAGGATAAAGAACGGATATTCAACAATAATAGCGACAAAAAAAATGAATACATTCTGACAGAATCTAAATTATTGCATGCAACAACTCACTTTTTAGAGTAAATTCAAACAACTCATGAATAGTAAAATACATAGCTAACAACCAAACCATGAGTACACACACACACACACACACACACACACACCCCTAATAAGATTAAAACTAACACAATGAATTTGAATCATGTAAACTGCCACTAAATAAAAAAGAAACACAACCATTTCTAATAAGATTAAAAGTAACACACCTAGAAAAGTAACACAATGAATTCATACAAATGCATTGTAAAGAAAAAAAGAAAGCAAACCAATACCAGTTAAAATCAAGAGAGGGAGAGAGAGAGCGTCCACTATACCTGAAAATCGAACCAAAAAATGTCAGATGTACAAAATAAAATGAAAATGAACCCTAAAAATGCTTTATTCAGAGTTGTAGATGTTAAAACTAAGAATGAGAAAGAATCAAAAACCCCACCATAATACCATGTTTGAAAGTCCAAAGTTATGCAAGTAAATCTCTAAGATTTACAAACTCTGCAAACAATACACATGGATGATGAATCCAAAACCCATAAAAGAGTTGAATGAGACTAAACCAAAAACTTAACTAGAAATAATTCGTTAAAAAAATATTGAAGCTTTGGATTTGAAACCTAAATAGTAACAACACACATAACTCAAAACCACGCAAAATGGGGGCAAAACCCTAATTTGTACCTATCGGCAGCGGAGAGAAGAGGTTGGAGGTGAGGTCGGCAGCAAAAGAGGGCGACAGAGGGGAGAAGCGGCGACAACAATCAATTGTATTAGTACACTTGTAAATAGAAGCTATCAATTGTATTAGTAATGTTACCATTCAAAATACTGACACAAATAGAAAACCACATCAATTTACACGCATATAAAATTTCCAACGGCATTAAAAAAAATTGCATAGGCAATATTAACTGCGAAGCGATTAGGTTAAAGGTCATAACCTACATTTATCCTATTCATTGTTATGCGTGCAGAGGAATCATGTATGATGTCAACCATCAGTATGTGTTCAATGTTGTATCCATATTCTCCCATCACTTGTTTTAACATCACACGAATGTTTTTTTTCCCGAAAACTGGAAATGGAAAAAATGTAAGTGAAATATTGAAGATTGTATGTATGGAAATTTTTACATAGATACCTTTTTTGTGTGATCACAAAATTATCTCCTTGTTTGATTCTGAACTGAGAAAGAATGATAAGGTCTGGAAGATTTAAGCGTTTTCAATCTCATGAACTGATCTTGCCTCCAAATCCCCTTCATCTTCTATGCAGCTTGATTTTGATAAACTCAGCATCTGATGGACACAATTGATGCAACTATGGATCATTATGAGTTCATCAACTAACGTAACTCAATATCCAATTAATCTCAATTAGTTCAACATAAGAGAAATCAAAATTTATCATCGGGCACAAAACCATGCTGCAACATTTCATCATGAAACCAAAAGGCCTCCTTCAAGTTATCCTGCGAGACGTATCCATTAATCAATGACACAAACGTGGATCTATCAGGGCCCACTTTTCGCTCAACCATCTTCTTGTATATCAAATTAACTTCTACCATACCTTCGAGAACCCATTTCAAATCAAACAAAACCCAATTCAAGATCACTCCTCATCACCTATTTTGTTTGATTTTGAAGCTTGAGCAGATGGTGGCATTTCTATGATGATGGTTCATGGATGAGGCATCGATGATGGAGGCTCTAGGTAGTGTGTATGTGGATGATGAAGGCACACAAAAAGAATAGAGGAATGAGTGGAGGGTGAGAGGGATACCAAAGTGTGATTATTCTGAATTTTTTTAGGATGTTTTCTATTTTAGTCAAGTGTACTTAATTTTGGAACACTTTAAAGCAGTGCCAAATTTTGCCACTATTTTAAAGTGTGCTAGATTTTCAGTAAATCGTGCCAGAATTTGGCACAGTTTCAGTTTTAAACTATGCCAGATTTTTAATATCAGGGTATGCCAAATTGTTATTTTTGGTGTAGTGGACTTCTTACTAAAAATGTAATAAGGCAGAACCATATATTTTCACTTAGGGTCCGTTTGATACATATTGGGCAAAAGTGTTGGCATGGCGAAATTTGCCAGGACAAATTTTGCCTAGGCAAATTTTGCCTAGACAAATATTTTTTTCTCGCATTAGGCTATCAAACACCAAATGAGGTAAAAACAAGTTTTTTAGGCAAAACATTTTAATAACACATTTTTCGTCCATATTAACATATATAACAATAATAAAATATGTTTTTTTTAATTTTCGTCCCAAGTCTTATTTAATAAAAAAACAGTTTTTTCTTTTCTTTTTTAGTTCCCGTTTTTATTTATTAAAAAAGTAACAAACTATATATAAAAAAAAGTTTTTTATGCCAAAACTACTTATTAAAAACAGTTTTTACATTAAAATAGTTTTTAATTTTTACATTAAAACAGTTTTTACGTTAAAACAGTTTTTAATTTTTTTTACATTAAAATAATTTTTATATTAAAACAATTTTTTGCATTAAAACAGTTTTTACATCAAAACATTTTTTACATTAAAACAATTTTTTACATTAAAACAGTTTTTACGAAAAAACAGTTTTTACATTAAAATAATTTTTTACATTAAAACAGTTTTTACATTAAAAACAATTTTTTATATTAAAACAGGTTTCACATCAAAACAATTTTTAATTTTTTACATTAAAACATTTTTTACATTAAAACAAATTTTTAAGTTAAAACAGTTTTTACATTAAAACGTTTTTTTACGAAAAAACAGTTTTTACATTAAAACAGATTTTAATTTAAAACAGTTTTTTTAACTATTTAAAACAATTTTTAAAATATTCATAACAATTTTTAAAATATTCATAAAAGTTTTTTTTTAATTATTTAAAATAGTTTTTAAATTATTTTTTAAAATATTAAAAGCGTTTAAGAAGTTAGCAAATTTGTTGGCAAATATTTCTCACCCATATAGCAAAGCAAAATTTGCCAACATATTATGCATAAGGGGTGTTGTACATTGGCAAATAGCTTGTAGGCAAATTTTGCTATCAAACACACCAAATTGTAGGCAAATGTCATATTTTCTAACTTATTTGCCATTTGCCATGGCAAATAATGCTATCAAACGGACTCTTATAGGTTGTTCGGCGGTCCGAAGGTTGCCATGAGTAAGTCAGTTTGGGTGTCTGCCTGCTTGCAAATCACTGGAGCAATTCATTTGTTGTTGCATACAGGGTATCAAATTCTGATGCATATCGTTATTACACCATTCTCTCTTTCATGTATTCAATTCACTCTTGATGGTTTCTTGCCTATGTATTAGGGTGCTCCCACAACTGTGTTAAAGGATTTGGAGTCACTTCTGCTGAAAAACTCTCAAGTGATACTATCCATATACAGATTGATCACTTTATTCTTCTGTTTTTTGACTTGGCTCTATTTTGTTGTTTTAGTATAAGGCTATTTTTTTACCAGTATATTTCACTTGATTCCGGTTTTACTAAAAACTTTCTGATGAACAACTATCTTTTTTTTGTTCACAATGAACAAAGTGAAGTTTGTTTTTCTACTGTGAGATGGGCAACCTCTTTATTTGACTTGCAGCATTGCCCAAGTCGATTTATCTATATGTCTGGATCTGCAGGTATTAAATTGGATATAAGGTAGCTTAAATTTAATTCTCAATATTTAGTAGGCTTTATATTTATGCATTATTTGTTGGAAATTAATGTCACGTAACGAAATTAATTATTTAATTTCAATTTTATTAAATTTCGAATTTCCCATAATTGTGGTCTTGATAAATATTAGATAATTAATTAGGAATGTGATAAATAAAGATATTAAAAGATTTGGGTGAACCTTATCCGTTAGTCACATGATGGTTAGTGGCATTAGTGGGAGACTTGAAAAGAGTCCCACCTCTGCCAGGATTCCGGCCCTCTTCCCCTTATAAATAGAGACCTCTACACCATCTAGAGTCATCTCAACACACACTGTTTCTAAGGAGGGAGAGAAAATCCGAAATCCGTTTTTTTCTCATTCCGGGCTGTTCAAGAAAGGAATTAAAGGAGCATTCAAGTCACTTTAATCCGTTCAACAACAATGGACAAAGGTCAGTTTTTAAATCGTATTCATTAAGGAATTTTCAATTATGTGAAAACATGAAGATCTAAGATCCTTTTATTAAGAACAATTGTATGTTAAACTTTAATCATATTAATGTGTTCATGATTAATATTAGGGTGTTCTTAAGAATGATTTAACATGTGGTATCAGAGCTAAAGTTTAAGATCTCATGATTTTCCTTATTGATGTTCGTCTATAATGATATATGTGCCTGAGACTTTCTGCGACATTTTATTTATGTCATTAAATTGTTTTTTGTGCCTGAGACTTTCTGCGACGTCTTATTTCTGTCATTAAATCTGCTCTTAAAGTGTGTCTGAGATTTTCTGTGACGTTTTTCTTCTGTCGCCAATACTCACTGGTGAGAATGAAAGGTCAAAACTTGCTCGGAATTTTACGAAACTGACATGGTCGACTGGAAACGTCAAAATAAACAAAACCCATTGTAAACAATGGGCACCACCTTACTTTTGCGTTTTGACGTCGTTAAGGCCCTCAAAACCCCGTTTTTGCCATTTTAGGAAATAATCTCGGGGCTTATAACTCTTTACAGAAAATTGATATTAACGTTCCGCAAAAAGTTTTGATTTTCTGGCATGTTTTACTTCAATTCCATGGTGAAAACTCTTTTTTGCCATTTTTGGCAAAATTCATGTATTACGTGTTTTTATACCTGGGCAATTATGTTTTTGAGGCATTCGAGCTACTATTGGTATCTTTGTGATTACTGATAGATTACATATTATAGTTAATATTAATGCATGATTAACTATATTTAAGTTGAGACATGTAAACAATTATTCATTTGAGTTAAGTAAAAGGCCAAACACAGGCTGAGACTACATGTACGAATAATATACTTACATTCATTAAAGACTTATTCTAATGTTAGTTATAAAATTGGATTGAGGCGCAACACATGCTAATATCTGAATTAAACAACATTAGAACTAATTTTGTAAAAACAGAATAGTTGACATTAAGTCCATTAATCATGGTATTAAATGAATTAGGCAACAAACACAGATGCCAAAATTATGTGACCATGATAAATGAATTATAGAGTAATATATCTTTACAATCTGAATATTATGTGATGATTAACATAGATTCCGTGATATTCAGAATGTGGATGAAATATGCCAAAATTTTAGTCAACAATTCAATATTCGACCGTTGCAATTTTTGTTGTGTGTGAAAATTTAATTTGTGAACATTGTTATTAATTGCAGTTCCCCTTAACCTGTATTCGCAAGCTCAATCCTATTCCAAATTTGATGGAACTAATTTTTCTGAATGGAATGAGCAAATTGAGTTCAGCCTAGGGGTTCTTGACCTGGACATGGTAATTATGTGTGATGAACCCGCTGCTATTACTGATATCAGTAGCGAGGATGAAATTGCTGTCCATGAAGCATGGTCTCGATCCAATAGGTTGGCCCTAATGTTTATGCGAATGTGTGTTGCTGCTAACATTAAGACCTCCCTACCTGAAACTAAGAAAGCGAAAGAGTATTTGAACAACATTAAGGAACGCTTTCGCACTGCTGATAAATCCCTTGCTGGGAAACTGATGGCTGACCTGACCACTATGAGGTTCGATGGTACTCGAACCATGAATGAGCACATTATAGAAATGACCAATCTGGCTGCTAGACTTAGAGTTTTGGGCATGACAGTGGACGAGTCTTTTCTCGTCCAATTCGTCCTAAACTCCCTACCTCCTGAGTATGGGCCTTTCCAAATCAATTACAACACTATAAAAGATAAGTGGAATGTAAATGATTTGCAAAGCATGTTGGTACAGGAGGAAGGAAGGCTTAAGCAACAGAATGGCCATGTGACTAAAGGACAGGTGGCAAATCTTACAGTCAAAGGAGCTGGTTTTAAGAAGAAGTTCGGCAAGGGCATTAAGAAAGGTCCTGGGCCGTCTCATCAAGCTGAACCATCAACTGCTGTTGTGAAGAAGGAAAAGAACGACAAGTGTCACTTCTGTAAAAAGAAGGGCCATTTCCAGAGGGATTGTCATAAACGAAAGGCTTGGTTCGAGAAAAAGGGTAAACCCTTTATTTATGTTTGTTTCGAATCAAACTTTATTAATGTTCCTTCTAACACTTGGTGGATTGATTCTGGTTCTATGTGTCATGTTTCTAATTCGATGCAGGGCTTCATTTCGATCCGCAAAACAAATCCAAATGAGCATTTTCTCTACATGGGCAATAAGGCAAAGGCTAAAATAGAAGCTGTTGGAGTCTTTCGCCTGATTTTAAGCACTGGATTTATTTTAGATTTGCAAGAAACCTTTTATGTTCCCACAGTTTCTAGGAATTTAATTTCTGTTTCTAAACTCGCTTTAGATGGTTTTGCAATTGAATTTAAGAACAATGGTTTTGGTTTGATTAAAAATTCTAATAATGTTGGTTCTGGATTTTTATTAGATGGTTTATATCGATTGAATCTTGAAATGAATTTTTCTGAAACTCTTGTGGCCCTGCATCCTAATGTTGGTACGAAACGTACACTTGATGATGAAAAATCTGCTTATTTGTGGCATAAAAGATTAGGGCACATATCCAGGCCGAGAATTGAAAGGCTCTTTAAAGATGGAATACTCCATAACCTGGATTGGGCCAATTATGATGTATGTGTGGACTGTATTAAAGGAAAACATACCAAACATACAAAGAAAGGAGCCACAAGAAGCACCCAGCGACTTGAAATAATACATACAGACATATGTGGACCTTTTGATATTCCATCCATTGGTGGAGAGAAATACTTCATCACCTTTATAGATGATTTTTCACGTTATTGCATTTTGTACATGTTGCATGATAAATCTCAGTCTGTGAACGTCGTTGAAATATACATTAATGAGGTTGAGAGGCAACTAGGCAAAAAGGTGAAAATTATTAGATCAGACAGAGGTGGTGAATATTATGGTAGATATGATGAGTCAGGGCAACGCCCAGGCCCATTTGCTAAACTCCTTGAGAAATTAGGTATTTGCGCCCAATACACAATGCCAGGATCACCTTGGCAGAATGGTGTAGCTGAAAGGCGTAATCGTACCCTTATAGAAATGGTTAGGAGTATGATAAGTAGGACACAATTGCCTACATTTTTGTGGACACATGCATTAAGGACCGCTGTACACATCTTAAATAGGGTTCCTAGTAAGTCAGTTTCAAAAACCCCTTTTGAACTGTCGAAAGGATGGAAACCCAATTTAAGGTATTTACGTGTGTGGGGCTGCCCAGCGGAAGCTAGAATCTATAACCCTCATGAAAAGAAATTGGATCCTCGAACATTATCTTGTCATTTCATCGGGTATCCAGAAAAGTCGAAGGGATATAGATTCTACTGTCCAAATCATACAACTAGAATCATAGAAACTGGAAATGCTAAATTCATTGAAGAAGGTGAAGTAAGTGGGAGTATAAAAGAGAGGGAGGTAATCATTCAAGAAGTCAGGGTACAAATTCCTATACCCAGATTTCATAACATACCTGTTGTTCCTAATGAAGTTATTGCACCGGTCTTTGACCCAATCAATAACAATGAACAACAAGTGAATGATCAACCGACTGAACAACCACATAATGAGATTGTAACCGATGAAACTTTTGAAGCACCACAGGAAATGCCATTAAGAAGATCTCAAAGAGAAAGGAGATCGGCAATTCCGGATGATTATGTGGTATACCTTCAAGAGACCGAATTTAACATAGGAGATATTAATGATCCATTTTCTTATGAACATGTTGTAGCTAGTGATGATTCAGATAAATGGGTCAATGCCATGAATGAAGAAATAAAATCTATGAATGACAATAAAGTCTGGGAGTTGGTCGAATTGCCAGAAGGACAAAAACGAGTTGGGTGCAAGTGGATCTTTAAGACCAAACTTGACTCACAAGGCAATATCGAACGACATAAAGCTAGACTTGTTGCCAAAGGTTTTAATCAACGAGAAGGCATTGATTATAATGAGACCTTCTCTCCAGTTTCAAAGAAGGACTCACTAAGAATCATATTAGCGTTGGTGGCTCATTATGATTTGGAGTTACACCAAATGGACGTAAAAACAGCTTTTCTAAATGGGAGTTTAGAAGAAGAAGTCTACATGGCACAACCACAAGGCTTCATAAAGGAAGGAAAAGAAAACATGGTCTGTATGTTAAAGAAGTCAATATATGGCCTAAAGCAAGCTTCTCGTCAATGGTACATTAAGTTTCACGATACCATTACATCCTTTGGGTTTAAGGAAAACACTGTTGATCGGTGTATATACCTGAAGATCAGTGGGAGTAAGTTTGTGTTTTTAGTACTATATGTTGATGACTTACTTATCGCCAGTAGTGATCTTGGTTTATTAAGTGAAACCAAGAAGTACCTTTCTAAAAACTTTGAAATGAAAGATTTAGGTGAGGCATCCGTCGTGATCGGGATAGAAATATCTCGGGATAGATCACGAGGAACGTTGGGACTGTCTCAGAAATCTTACATTAACAAAGTTTTAGAAAGATTTAGCATGCAAAGCTGCAATCCCGTTAATGTTCCACTTCAAAAAGGGGATAAGTTCGGCTTAAGTCAATGCCCTGGAAGTGATTTAGAAAGGGAGCACATGAAAGGCATGCCTTATGCTTCGCTCGTAGGGAGCTTGTTATATGCACAAGTCTGCACTAGACCGGACATCAGTTTTGCTGTTGGGATGCTAGGCAGATATCAAAGTAATCCGGGGATTTACCATTGGAAAGCTGCAAAGAAAGTGCTGAGGTACCTGCAAGGGACCAAGGATTACATGCTCACATATCGGAAGACTGATTACCTTGAGGTGATTGGTTATTCAGACTCAGATTTTGGGGGATGCCTTGACAGTAGAAAGAGCACTTCGGGTTATGTCTTCCTTATGGCTGGAGGAGCCGTTTCATGGAAAAGTGCTAAGCAAAGTGTCATTGCATCATCTACTATGGAGGCTGAATACGTAGCTTGCTTCGAAGCTACAAATCATGGATTATGGCTGCGAAACTTTATTTCAGGACTTAGAATTATGGAGTCAATATCTAAGCCGCTGAAAATTCATTGTGATAATGTCGCAGCAGTCTTCTTCTCGAAGAACGATAGGTATACTAAGGCTTCTAAGCATATTGAGATGAAATACCTATCAGTTAAAGAAGAAGTTCAGAAACAAAGAGTGTCAATTGATCACATCAGTACGTGTGATAACATAGCAGATCCTCTTACGAAATGACTATCTCCGAAGACCTTTATGGAACATGTCAAAGAGATGGGTCTCGATTAGTTAGACTATGATTGCTATTTTGGCTTAGTTGTTTGACACCATTACTTGAATTCAATAAAAGTGTTTCTGATTTCTATTATTTCAGTCTTTTGAGAAAGCATGCATATAATTATGAATTATTGTTGACAGAAATAGTCCTTGTTGAAAAGGACATTATGAGGCCATTATGATACCCAATATTAAAGGCTCAGTTGAATGAAACATTGGTGTTGTGGTACATGGAAGGAACCATGCTCTTGAATAGCATGGAACCGCCATGACTCGCATCCGTGAATCATTTGGTTTAGCAAACTGAATTTATCAATAATTGTGCACCTTATGATACCTAATTTAATTATACGAATTATTAAGACCAAGTGGGAGACTGTTGGAAATTAATGTCACGTAACGAAATAAATTATTTAATTTCAATTTTATTAAATTCTGAATTTCCCATAATTGTGGTCTTGATAAATATTAGATAATTAATTAGGAATGTGATAAATAAAGATATTAAAAGATTTGGGTGAACCTTATCCGTTAGTCACATGATGGTTAGTGGCATTAGTGGGAGACTTGGAAAGAGTCCCACCTCTGCTAGGATTCCGGCCCTCTTCCCCTTATAAATAGAGACATCTACACCATCTAGAGTCATCTCAACACACACTGTTTCTAAGGAGGGAGAGAAAATCCGAAATCCGTTTTTTTCTCATTCCGGGCTGTTCAAGAAAGGAATTAAAGGAGCATTCAAGTCACTTTAATCCGTTCAACAACAATGGACAAAGGTCAGTTTTTAAATCGTATTCATTAAGGAATTTTCAATTATGTGAAAACATGAAGATCTAAGATCCTTTTATTAAGAACAATTGTATGTTAAACTTTAATCATATTAATGTGTTCATGATTAATATTAGGGTGTTCTTAAGAATGATTTAACATGATTATTATATAGTGATTTTTGTACTTGGACGATATTATTTACCCATTTAAATTAATTTATAATTGCACGTCTTTTCTTAGTGAACATTTGATATATTCTTACCATCATTTGTCCACATTTGATGTAAATTGTGTCTTTAACAAGATATCAATTCACAATTGAGATATCATCTGAGGTAAATCATCGTTCAGAAACGCAATGATTCAAGTTGCACGCAGCAGTAAACACATAAGCATATGAATGTCAAAAGATTGAATTGAATAAGCACAAGGAGATAAGTAGAAGAATAGTACCCTAATGCTATAAATCAATAATAATATCAGAAGTCACTGCCAGTAATGAGTTGTGAGACTCTTATATACAAGGCTCTAATTCTAAACCTAATAGAAATTTATTACGTTAAAGCTACTCAAAAAAATTCTATACAGCCAGGAAGCTTATAATTATTGAATTCCTAAGGAAACAATTTTCCCCCACTAAATTAAACAATTTAAAAGGACTAATACTTTGACCAAAGTCCAAAAAATAGCAAGAAACTGTTTACCAACATGGACATTTTATTCTTGATTTGTTTCTTCTTTTGGATGATTCTTTATAATTACAATAAACTAATTTTTTAGAATCATTTGCGAGATAATGCAATATATGTAGTGCATGCCTAGTTTCTTAACATAGATATTGAGTGCGCAAGGTGAACTGAGGCTCCAAGGTTCCCCAAAATCCCAAGTGTGTCCCTGATTGAAAATATCCAAGCTAACTAATCTTTCAGACAAGTTAGATAGCTTGCTGGTGCTCATATTTGAACATCTCAAGTCTTGTAATGAAAGTGGTAGTTTGATTCAAGTTTTTGAAATTCTTCTCCAATCTTTTCAAAGTACTGTGTTGAATGCATACAATTTAAAATTTGCCCAGTTTGTTATGTTCTATGCCTGTTCACTAGATCCTGAAAATTAGGGTGAAAGGTTAGCAAGTAGACTTCCAGATATTTTTACAAGTGATGGATATCCCCAAGATTGCAGAATAAGCGATGTTGCATATCTTGCTAGTTTATCTCAAGAAGAGTTTTTGTCAGCCTCATATGTTGTTACCATACTAGGAAGCCTGATAGTTTAGTTCTCTAATTATGCAAAAAGTCAAGGTGGTGACATCAATCGAAAAGCTCATAGAGTTTTTTATTCCGGATGCCAAGCTATTATGTATGCACTTTGCTTTCGTATGGGATCAATTTTGTAATATGCCTATAGAGGAAATCTTCAAGAATCCATCAAATCCATTAAAGGTGTGCTTCCCATCCATAGTAACAGAATTTCTTCAATAGGCCAAAGAAGCTCATCTATTTTCTGTCCTTGAGACCTTTGTCTTGTATGGTATGCTCGAATCGGAGCTTTCGAGGGCTTTTGGTGGATTTAAAAGACTATACATGTTCTTCCCATTTGATCCATATCTTTTAAATAAATTTGAAAGATATATCTGGTAAAATTTCGTGTGCTAGTCAATGGTGAGATCTATATATGATGATGACGAATATAAAGATGGCGATGGTGAAGATACCATTGGTGAAGATGTTGAGGAGGATTGTGAAGGTGGGAATGGGATGGACATTTCCATAAGTTTTAACAAGGGTTATATGGATGAGATGGACTTGCAATAAATGTCCATTATGCCCCAGCACAACTCTGTGAAATTCAGGTTTGGAGGCGAATCAAGGGACGGGGAAGGATGGAGATGCCGTCTAGAATTAGGCCCTCCACAAGTCCAAAGTCATTGTGATATATCCCCCTTATTCTTGACTGATTTTTTCAGCCTATAAAGGGTTAGGCAAAGACGTGAAAGATTTTTGTAGGTTTCAATAGTGAAAGTTTTTTGTGGAGTTTCTCCTACGGTGGTGTTGATATGAATTATATAATGTCATGAACTTCTACCTCGGCCAACCTATTATAATATTTTATTAAATGATTTTTTGGAAAATTAATTCATAAAAAATGTTTAACTATCCAACATTCAATGCCATCTGAGTTGAGTTTTACCCAGGAAGGAGAAGGGTGAGCCACTGAACAGTGATGACAGCAGCGGCTTTGGAGGTTTTTGAGATATTTTAAAGGCATTTGAGAATTTCCAAGTCAGTTATGGAGTTATGAATATGGCCAAGGGTGTAGGGGGACATGAACCTAACCCAATAGAGAATAAAATACTTGTCTTTTTTTATGTTGACAAGGGATTTTTGAAAAATGAGAAGATTTTGCCTCTCTATATGACATCAAAGATAAGTAAGCAAGATGCAATCAACATGTTGAAAAAATGAGGGCTAGTCTTAATATTGCTTATGTGGGTGATTGTGTTTATATTTTATTACTACTATAATTGTTATTATCATTTTTCATTCAACATGTTATCCACTTGTAGAAGGTAATTGAAGTAAAATGAAAGAAGAAAGCAAAAAAAAAAGGTGTAGTTTACTTGAAATTTTTGTTGTCATACAACTAAAAAATAGTAATAATATTTGAACTGTTGATCATGGCTGCCTCTTATGATGTTTTCTATATAGTTTATCGTCCACTTTTTTTCTTTTTCGATGTTTAGAGTTGTCTTGTATTTCTAGGAACATAGATTTCTTCTATGTGGACAGTTTTGCATTTCTAGGAACATTTTCTTATCTTGTCTCCTACTCAAATTGTAAAACACGATCTCGTTATCACTTTAAATTATATGCCTTCAAGTCAGATTATAAGAATTAATTATTCTTATTTTTCTGTATGCTTTATAGGATGGAACTCATTGTACGACCTCATTTTTCTGCCCATAAGAGATTGAAATCTTGCTTTACCCCTTTTTCGTTTCATATGCGTTGTTCTATTGCACCCTTGACATTATTGAACATAAATATCGTTCTCCTCTTGGTGTTTCGCAAAACCTCGCCCCTCAAGGTAATTACTTTTTCTCTTCTCAATCAAATTAATTAATTGAGATTCGAAACCTCTCAATTGGTTTCAACATGAGTATTATCTATATTACACCTGAATATGAGTGCTAATTGGGGATGTAAAGACCAAAAGCGTCATAAATTATTTATATTCCTCCGATTTACGAGTCCCAAACTTTGGAAAAGCGAGGGCTTCGTGTCCTGGTGTTGATTTTTAGTTTCATTGACCATTGTATTTGTGTTAGAGTGAAATTGGTAGCACCTTATTCAACACCATGAGTGGACATGTTTTATAGTTATTTTTATGTAACATGTGATAATTACTAAACGATTCGCCAACTCAACAAGCGCAAGTTGTAAGTTATATTTGGTGTAAAGGTGAGAAAATTACAAATAGAAACATAATTTTTCGAATAAAGTATACGTAATTTTTAGGATAAAAAGTGGGCGTTAAGGGGTGAAATCTAAAAAAGGAACCAATTGGTTTGGAAAGAGGCATAGACACCTCGACATGGATCATTGTAACATGTGTGAACTAGTCGTGTTATTATTGGACTCCAGTTGTACAAAATGACGAGTGTGCGCAAGTTAGGCTTAAAAACATGCCATCAGAGGGTGAAAACCCAAAACAACCCTCAAACGGCCCCGTGAGAGGCACAAACACCTCGCACGGGATCAATGTAACTCGTAAAAATCGACCGCGTGGTAACGGGACTTCTGGTTTGAGAATATGATGATAATTTAAAAATATTTAAACTTCGGCTTAAAAACATGCCGTTAGAGGGTGAAAACTTTAAACAGCCTCCAAACAGCCCCATGAGAGGTACGAGCACCTCGCACGGGACAAGTGTAACTCATAGGAACTGACTGCATGGTCATAGGATTTTTGGCTTGATAATATGATGATAATTTGAAAATATCTAAACTTCGGCTTAAAAACATGTCGTTAGATGGAGAAAACCCAAAACAAGCCCCAAACGGCTCCATGAGAGGCACGAGCACCTCACACAGGACCAATGTAACTCGTAGAAACTAACCGCATTGTAATGGGGTTCCCGATTTGAGAATATGATAATAATTTAAAAATATTTAGACTTAGGCTTAAAGACATGCCGTTAGAGGATGAAAACCCAAAATAGTCCCCAAACGACCACGTAGGAGGCATGGTCACCTCGTACGGGATCAATATAACCCGTAGGAACTGACCTCGTGGTCATGGGACTATTGGTTTGAGAATATGATGATAATTTGAAAATATCTTGACTCGAGCTTAAAAGCATGCTGTTGGAGGGCGAAAACTCAAAACAGTCCCCAAACGACCTCGTAATCATCTCGTATGGGACCAATGTAACTTATAGAACTATTCGCTTAATCAAGGAACTCCTGGTTTGAGAATATGACGATAATTTAAAAATATCTAGACTTAGGCTTAAAAACATGCCTTTATAGGGCGAAAACGCAAAACAACCCTCAAATGGCCCCGTGAGAGCACGAACACCTCGCATAAAATCAATGTAATTCGTAGGAACAGACTGCATGGTCATAGAACTCTAGATTTGAGAATATGATAATAATTTGAAATTATCTATACGTAGTCTTAAAACATGCTGTTAGAAGGCGAAAACCAAAAATAGTCCCCAAACGGCCCTATAGAGGCACGGTCACCTCGCACATGACCAGTGTAACTCGTAGGAAGTAATCACGTGATCACGGGACTCCTAGTTTGAGAATATGGCGATAATTTGAAAATATTTAGACTTAGGCTTTGAAACATGCCATTAGAGGGCCAAAACACAAAATAACTCCCAAACGCCCTCGTGAGAGACACGAACACCTCGCACGAAACTAATATAACTCGTAGGAATTGATCGTGTGGTCATGGGACTCTCGTTTGAGAATATGACAATAATTTGTAACTATGATGATATGTATATGCAATTTTTCAAATTATTTGATTACTCATGTCATTTTTTTGTATCCTATTTTTTGTTGCATAATATTGTATCGTTAGCTTTTACCCATGTGGAACACACGAAGAACACAATGAATTACAACATGAAGATTGTTTATATAATGTTGTTGACATTCAGGATTCTATTTTTTTGTGTCACGACCGCATGGGCTTTTATAATTTTATTGTTTTGTTTTATGGCCGTGTGGACTTTTGTAATTTTATTGTTAAATTTTATGGTCGTGCAGGCTTTATATTACACAGATTTTATATTAACGGGTTTTAGAATATCCAGAAAACCAAGAAAATTTTGCACAATTTTTTTTGTCTGTGAACTATTAAGACTTGTAATATTTTGAAGTTTGTACATACATTAGTTTATTAACATTGTGCCACATTCGCAATTTGTGAATTTTTTGATTTTTTTACAAATAATAAATATTTTTCCTACCAAATTTGGAATTTGTTGAATTTCTTGATTTGTTTTCAAATAATAATTTTTTTTATTAATTGAAAAATATGGCGCGGTTTAAAACCATGCCAGAATCGTAACAAATTGTAAAATTTGAGTTTACTTGTGAAACAATCTGGCACGCTTTGTAACTGTGCTAAAAGCGTGCTAAAAAATGAAAATCTGGTACGATTTAAAATCGTGCCAAAAGCGTGTCCGATTCAATATCTGGCACGGTTTAAAAGCATATCAAAAGTGTGCTAGATTGGAAAATCTGGCAAGATTTTAAACTGTGCAAGAAAATATGGCACCCCTGATTTTGGCACAGGTTTAAATTGTGCTAGACTGGTTTCGGCACGATTTTAAACCATGCCAGATTGTTGTTTTTGGTGTAGTCATTCTCCACATATTCTAGCATAGCATCCAAAATGGTGTATATGTCCCACAACAATCCTTAACTCCTCAAGATAATCATATCAAAATAAAATAAAATAACTCCTATGAGTAAACAGGAAATACCCCATACTCAAAAGTCATAAGTTATCTAAAAATTTTATTGTCGTGCGTCAACCCATCATGTTGTACAGTATATCATTATCCAAAGGTTGCCCATATCCCCCTCCACAATCCCCATACTAAAAATATTAACTTATATATATATATATATATATATATATATATATATATATATATATATATATATACATATGCGTGCTTGATGCATTGTGAGAAGATAGATTAGAGAGTTTTAAGCATGCATTGTGAGAAGATAGATTAAAGAGAGTTTTTTTTATCAAAAACTTTGGACAATGCACTAAATATTTTTTGGCTCTCTTAAATCAAATATTTCGCATGCTAAATTTGAAGATTTCAAGAGAATCTGACAAATCGTATCCTTTGAGGTAGTTTTGATTAAATCTTCAAAGATTATCACACACATTCACATTCATATCTTTTTTGAAAAATTACTTTTAAAATAATCAAATGAAAGTGCCATTTAAAAAAATTGCTTTGTTTTCACTTGTTTAGGTGAAACTTGAGTCCCGCCTTAAAGCATGCTCATGGGTACAATTGTCTCTATGTGCATGCCTAACACATTTTTCTTTTGACAAGGTTAGTCGTCCAAAATTATGCGACAATGCACGACCCACATTTTAAGATTTTCTATAGATAGGAGTGTTTTCCCCCCTATTTTAAGAGATAATTTTCTTGAGTAACTCTCACACCTATAGAGATTATTTTCGAGGCAAGTAATCATATTTAAACACTTCACTTGTCGAAATCACTTGATCTTACAAAATTGAGAGAAAATTTTGAATTTAACCTATATTAATGATTTCTAATATTTGAGATTTCTTTGAAATCGAACTTTACATAACCTAGATTCAATTCTACCTATTACATCTGAATTTGAATGACTAAAGACTCTAATATCTAAAACATAAGTGATTGAGCTATTGAAGAGTTCAATCATGGTGCGATCCAAGGGTGGAAAATGTAACTTCCAAGTCCGATCAATGGAGCTTTGAATGGATTTCTTAATGGAACGCAAGAGAGTCACAACGTCCATATGTAACTTCATGTTAGTGAAGAACAAATGTGTATTTTCCTACATTATATAAATTAACTTTCAAATATAATAAGATATACTAGGGTGCACTGAGGTTTTTTTCCTTGTAAAATTCTTCTTGTTCCTTTTTGAGTGAATTATATATGGTGTTATACACTCTCTATTACACACACTCTCTTATATATTGATTTAGATCCAACATGATCCGTTGTTAAATTAAATTAAGGTTTTTCATCTAGTTAATTCACCTTATTGATTTAGATTTGATTCTAATGAGTTTAATTTGACTAGATATATCTTTTGTCTCCTAGTTGCATGCTAATTAGGTTGATTTAAAAGATGGCTAATCTTATTAGAAAAAATGGCGATAATTCTCATTAAAACCTATTCACCCTCCCTCCTCTCTCAATTTATTTTAGTAGAACACATTCTGTAGAATACACCAACCTCAATTCGTATTAAAGAAATTGGCGTTCTAAACATTAACATGTTATAGGTTCATCTTGAATATTTGTGTGTTTATCTTATTGTTAATTACTCTTAGATAAATTCAACTTATGATTAGATTTTTTGTCTGAGAATGGATCAATATCCTGACAGTATCTCCATATATAGAGCATCGTACTTTTATGGATCTGAAAATGGGAATTGAAAGGTGAAAATTCTCACACACTTGAGATCCAAACATGAAAGATGGTGGATGAGTGTTGATGGTGATTGGGGTTATACTATGAAAGAGGAATATGAAGTGAGAATCAAGAAACCAAAAATCTTATGGATGGATGGTGAATTTTTAGATTGCAACAATTCAGTTACATTGAATGCATTGTTTGCATTCATGATTACATAAGAGTATATTACATACTCAATTATGAATTGGTTAAGGAAGCATGAGATAGTTTAAGAGTGACACATGAGGGAACATCTAGCATTAAACTAACTAAGTTATAAAGCATTGCCACTAAGTTTTGAGACAATGTGAATGAGTGAGGAAGAAAGCTCTAATGAATGTTACACTGTGTTAATCAAAGTAGTGAATGCCTTATTCAATTTTTGTGAGAAAAGTTTCGAGAATATAGTTATTAAGAAATTGTTGAGAATGCTTACCTTTAAGTTTAGTAACAATGTTGATATCCTTGACGAGATTAGATACAGCAATACTAATTGACTTTAACACCTAGTAGTGTCAATCAAATTTGTGATCAAGAATAAATATGAGTGTGTTGAAATCGAAAAAAGATTTGACATTTGTGGTTTAATCGAGTGAGAAGAACGTGTCAAGTAAGGGTGATGATAAACCAAAGAAGAATAGTGGTGTGGACATGGCTTTGTTTGTCAAAAGGTTTAGTAAGTTTTACAAAAGCAATAAAAAAAATATGTTAATATAAACTTTAAAAATCTAATAGACATCACTTAAGTGGTTAGAATAGTGCACCCAAGAGAGGTAAAGAGAGAAAAGAATACCATTTAAATGGTTGTGGTGAAGTATTAATCACGTCAATGTTTGTCCAACTCATTTGAAGAAGAAAGAAAAGAGTATATATTTAGACAAAAAGAAGAAGATCTACGAAGATAGTCTAAGTGACTTCGAGAGAAATTTAGAAGAGAGTACTTTGAATGAGGAAAGTGGAAATATAATATCCTTTATGATTATACTTGAAGAGAGTGATAAATTGAGTAAAGATAGTATATAAATTGAGAGTGTTATGAATATACATAGGATCGAGGAATCTAGCCACAGATCACTTAATGATTCATCATCTTGTAGTATCAAAGGTTCAATTAAAGTCTGAGATCACTAAATGAAATGATGATAATGCCAATAAAATTAATGAGGACTTTGATGAACTCTATTAAGAATATTTGAAGTTAAATAAATAAATCAAACATCAAGATCCCAATTAAAATGAAAACTTTTTAATTCGGACAAGTTGAAAAAATTGAAAATTTTCAATTGGAATGCTTGAAACTCAAGGATAAGTTTGACGTTTTCAAAAATGAGAATAATTATTTAAAAACAAAATTGAAATCATTTTTAAATAAAAATAGGATGTTGAGCTTCAAAAATAATTTTTTAACAATTGATTTTGAAAAATTGAAAATTGAGTTGCAACATGCCAATGATTTAAAGATTAAAATGATTGATTGAAAAATGTTCTTGATAACATTATAATGACGACTTGTGAAGTAAAAATGACAAACATGGAATTTTTTATCTTGAACCTTAAAAAAATTGGTGTTCAAAATCAATGATTTATATTTCTTCTTGCAGTGAAAAAAGGATAATAAAAAATTCTTCTGGTGGAAAAGAAGGAAGTTGCTCCTCAGTCCATAGCCAAGGCAAAATCCATTTGTTGTTAATGTTGTACAAAAAATAACTACATCACTCACTTTTTTCCCTTAAGAAGAAAAATCTTGATAAGCTTAAGAAGATATCTCATGAAGTTAAGCCTATGTTTAAAAGGAATATGCCTTTTTGTACCTATTAGCAGTTACTTGGCCATTCAAACCATGCGTGTAGGTATTTGAAGGAAATGTAAGATTCATTCATAATGGGAAGAAGGTTGTGCAGAGTGATCCTATTAATGAAATAAGAGGTTAGATAGAAAAGTTTATGGAGGGAATCGACTTTTTGGTTAAATAGAGGGGTGAGGTTAGGAGAGAGTTTCCTAGACCTAGAGTTTTTCTCGGATTCCAAGGAATAGACATAATAATACTATGAGGAATGAGAGATTGATACCAAAGAATGTCAGAGGTATTCCTAGAAATGCTTCTAGAAGAAAACTTGAGGTGGAGATTCCACAAAATAAGGTCATCAAGAAGGAAGTTGTGCTTATTTACATCATTACTATTTTAAAGATGCAAAAACTATTTTTATATTCATTATTTTTGTGAATATATAATTAAGTTCCTAAATGTCATTGAGTTGATGAGTGAAATTAACTTTTATGATGATTAAATCATGAATTCTTAACTATTTTATACAAATATTGAAGGTTAGAATTCACTTGATAAATCATGATAGTTATTTTTTGTTGAAATCGTTGGTTTGGGTTTCACTTTACACGTGAACTTATATTATTATAGTTAAGTGTATTTCATTTACTTCTTCAATTAATCATTATTAAATCTCGATATCTCTTATTGGTTAATGAAACGTTTTAATAGTTCATATGAGAGTATGTGGAAATACACTTTGTTTGATGGATTTGATTGATGGGATGTTTTCATAAATGGAATGGTCTACCAATGGTGAGATAACGTTGACATAAACTGAAGCGTCGTCAATACATATTTACCAAAACGTGTGTGAAAGTTGTCGTTAAAAATCCAAATATGATGGAAATAGAAAAAGTCAAGTACTAGAAAATTCAAGGCATTAAAAATAAGAAATGGTTTTTAATTTTATTTTTGTGAAAATTTCATATCTAATTTAGGGCTTAAAATATCATTGAGGGAGACATATGGTTAGAGACTACCTTTTATGAGATCTTTAAAGTATATTAATTGTATGATAAACTTAAGCACAACTTATTCACGATAATTATTTTGAAAAGTATATACAACTTATTCACGATAATTATTTTGAAAAGTATATACAACTTATTCACGATAATTATTCACGATAATATGAAAAGTATATACAACTTGATCATCTTCATTCTTTTGATTTTGTGACCAATAATTATTCACGATAATGACATGATTAAGATACAAAATTCATTTATTTTATTTGAAAGGGAATTTTAAATTTCTTTTTAAATTGATTAATGTTTATTTTTTAATGAGTTCTCAAACTATGTCATTAATCAAGATTAAAGGATTTTTTTTAATCAACTCATGTTTATCACATATAGCCTAATCATTGTTACACTTTTCATATTAGAGTTGCATTTGTGTGTGTGTGTGTGTGTGTGTGTGTGTGTGTGTGTGTCTATATATATATATATATATATATATATATATATATATATATATATGTGTGTGTGTGTGTGTGTGTGTGTGTGTGTGTGTGTGTCTATATATATATATATATATATATATATATATGTGTGTGTGTGTGTGTGTGTGTGTGTAAGAGAGAGAGAGTGAGAGAGAGACTTCTTTGATGTTTGTATTTTTATCTCAAAATAATGATATAAAGGTCATACATAAATGTTTTCTCATGCATATGCATATATTAATATAATTTTTTTGAGAGCTTGGGGTTATGGATTCCTTGACTCAACATTTTTTTTCCCGACTGAGAATTCTAGAAAAAATTATTCACACGGCTGGCCATTTGGACAAACGAACGTTAACTGTGCGCATAGACTGCACTCAGTTGAACAGTTTGAGTTTTTAAAATCAAACTAGAACTCATTTGCTTCATATTTCAAATCTTATACCTCTAGAGCACATATCTAGGTGATTTTGAAAGAAATATTTCATATTTCCGTTGATTTTGTAACTTTTAATCTTTGTTGTGTATATTTTCTAAATTATGAAGTGAAAACCCTAATTTTTTTTTGCCATTATTGGATCCCTTCTAGTCCAAACTCTAGAGAGTTTTTATCTCAGATTTCTTATTAATTTACTACTATTTAGAGCTTTCTTAGGTTGATTCTTCAATTCTAGGTGTTAATTTATGTTTTTCGGTGATGATTTTTGGATATTTTGGATATTATTTTGTATTACTCCTATCACATTTTAAGTAATTTATTATGTGGATAATGATTGATACATTTGGTTATTTGTTGATTTCCCGTTTATCCATTTTTCTTAGAGATTTATCATTACTGTATCTTCATTGCTTTTTTCATCCTAGTTAGATATACTTATATATCTTATCCTCCTGGATATGCTTTCATGATCGATATATTTTGTCTACTGGTTCCAGTTTTGAGATTTACATTATATGCACAACTTATTACCATATTAACATATTTGGATGATGTTACAGATTCATTTCTTTTGTATGTTGATCATATTGATGATGTTTTTACATTGAATACCTTAAATATAGCATTAGTTATATCACATGTGTAAAAGAATACACTATACGCATATGTTCTATAGGACTAGATTGTCTTATCCTCCTAGAAAACAATATTTTAACTCTTGTCCTTGAGGTTGTTCTGAAAAATCTTCCTTCAAATGCTTCAAAGGACATCCTCGAAGATGCATGTCCATTTAATACCACTCCGAGGAAGGCAAAAGGACTTATAGACTCGTATGCCCATTTTGTCACACAAATCATATATATATATATATATATATATATATATATATATATATATATATATATATATATATGTTGTGTATGTGTGTGCTTTGGTATGGCTTTGTTGTAGCAAATATATATAATGCAAAAAACTATTTTTGAAAAACTTTTTGTTGCTTAAATATTTTTATTAAGTTAAAAACTAGACTTGGTTCAAACTTTAACTTAATGTCCTTTTTTTCTATAGGTATGTAGTTCCACCATGGCCGCAACAAAGATTTTTTGTTGTAACAACAGATTTTTGCTAGACATGCACTTAAGCAGAGATTTTTAGCCTTGTTGCGACCTTTGCTGAAACATTGCAATAGCGACACATCTTTTTTTCACAACGAAGCTCCAATGAAGGTGTCAGCCATGACAAAAAAACTTTCTTTTTAGCTAATTCTGCACATATTTTCTTGGTACTCGTGCAAGACTAAAAACTTAACCATATATTTTTACCTATCTTTATATTTTCGCTTCAATTTAGGACTACACCTTACCTAATTGTCCCCCCCAAGCTTCTGTTACAAGCTTGAGTGTATATGTATGTGGATTTAGGCTTCATTTTGAAGAGAGAAGATAAGTGTGATTTTGTAAATTCTTTATGAGGAAAAATATTTTGAAAGACAAGCTTCTGATTATTCGCCTAAAGATTCATTACAAGAAGGAAAATTTTTTGTAAGATAAAAACTTCTTCTGTGGCAAATCTTGTAATCTTCTAAGTTTTAATTTTGTTTTTCTCTTCTTTATATTATTAAGATATTTTAAATTTTAATACTTATGAAATTTTAAAATATATTGGATTAACTTATCTCCTTTAAAATCTTTTTAACTTTGAACAAAACTCTTTTTAATTTATTCTTGAGTTATTTTTATATTTTACTTATCTCAAAAAAAAAAATATATATATATATATATATATATGAGTTAATCCATTTTTCAAAATACACTTTTCCTTTAAGTTCTTCACACGCCTAGAAAGTAGTATTGTACTTAATGGAGGACTAATCAACCTTGTTCCAAATTTTAGAACATAGAGTTCTTTTTCCATTTCAAAAGGAGGATTTGTTTATTGTGGCTTGAAGAAGACATTATTTGTGACTAAAATCGTTGACGGGGGTGAAGCGTGCTCCATTTATTAATGCCTTCCCATCGGTGAAAAATATTGTGTGAAGGAGTATTAAGAGAAAGTTATGCATATGGTTTTGTAAGATATAGCTCCCCTTTGTAAGTCCTATCATAGTTGTAAGGACATATTTTCCATAATCCATAGTTTATATAGAGTATGTCGAATACCGCTTCAACCGTTGAAGAAGTTCATAATCATTTGTTCAAGACGACGGATCCAAATTTCAAGCATCTTCAGCATATGAGGGACATAAGGTATAATTTCGTATAGAATGTGTTTAAGTTTTGTAAATGCTTTACTTTAGTATTGGGATATTTTTCGAAACTGTTTTTATAAAACTGGGGTATTTTTTCTAAATCAAAAATAGTTTTTTAAGACCTGAAGGAAAGCTTTTTAAAACAATATTTTCTCGCTCTTGTCGTTCAAACGACAGTTTCTAACGACATGCAATGTCTTTTGAAGTGTCATTCGAAGGGTTGCTTCTTATTTGCTTCAAACGAACCCATACTGTTTTGTGTTTTTACTAGTCGTTTGTAAGGTCGTTAGTAATGACATGAGATGTCGTTAAAAAGACATAAATATGTCATTTGAATGACTTCTAATGACATTCGTCGCCTCAAGATTTTTGTTTAGCTATAAATACCTGTTTTGAAAACCTTTTTCATTAAGTCTTTTGACACATGAAAACTTCTTTTTGGCAAACCTTTAGTCTTCATCTTTTTGGGTTAAAAAACTTATTTTTGATTTACCAAAACATCCCAAATCTTTTTTTGTGAATCATTTGTGGAACCCAAAATACTTCTTGGAAGTTTATCTTTCTGGAGTGCCATCTCTACTGCTGATTGGTGGTTTTTGCGGGAGCTGCTTGCTGATTACTGCGATTAATGAGGTTCTCGAGGGGATATTTGTTGGTTAATAAGTTACGATCTATGTGGGTTTGATGTGGTAAAGTCATTGCGAATTTCATTGTATAATTCTTAGGTTGTCATTTACGTTATATAGTGAAATAAAGATTTTACCCGAAAGGGTTTTTTCCTGAACCTCGAGATTTGTGATTGTTTGAATTTGCATATTTTATTTATATCACATAGATGCATGATTAGGGTTTAATTTATTTGGATCAAAGAATGATTCTAATTAAATAAGTTTAGAATTAAAAATTTGCGAATTAAATTGAGAATCGATATCGGAACATTTACAAATTCGTATCAGAGTAGGTTAATCCAAATTATCGAGTGATTATTTTTCTGCAAAACTTTTGTGATATTGATTTTTTTTTAAAATCTAATTTTAAAAAAATTGCAATTTTTTTGATGGAAAACTTATATAATCGGCTACCCATCTTTGATGGAACGAATTATCTATTGGAAAGCCCACATGAAATCTGGTTTAAAGGTTATTGATGAATGTTTTTTGGACTGTTTGTGAAAGAGGGTGGACTCCTCCCTCTTTCACCATCAATAATGTCACCAATCTCAAACCTGTGTCAGACTCGTTGAGGATGAGTTTAGATGGAGTACCTATAATTCCCATGGCCTCAGTACTATTTCTGGAGCCGTCACCCCTGAAAAGTTTCGTCTTATTATGTGGTGCACTAAAGAGGCATGAGATATCCTCCAATTGACAAATAAGGGTAATGCGGTTAATGTGTCTAAGTTGCAAAATTTGACCACCCAGTTTGAGACAATCACATAGCAAAGTCCGAGTGTTTTTATGAGTTTTATTCTAGGTTATCGGACATAGTTAACACGAGTTGTAATTTGGGTGTGAAATTGATGAGACGAGGGCTGTAAAAATATTTTGAGGTCACTCCCAACATGTTTTATTCCTAAGGTCATTGTTTTAAATTCTTAGGGGATATTAGATACACTTAGGATGGAAGAACTCGTAGGAGACCTTCAAACTTATGAGATCGACATGTTTTCCAAAACCACTAACCCTATGGATAGAGGGATTGCACTTAAATCACAATCTAGAAAAGGTGAGGAAGTGTCTAGGAATAAAGAGAGGAAGAAGAAGAAGAAAGAAATAGTGTGTGAGTCCGAGTCTGAGGGAGAATTTGATTTTAATGATGTGGCCGTGTTTGCTAAAAATTTTAAAAAGTTTCTCAAATTTTCCAAAGACAATTCTTCCAATAAAAAGATGTTTGAGAAAAATAAAAAGAAAGAAGAGGCCAATGAGAGTGGTGAGAAAGATAAAGAGAAAGAGGTGAGATGTTTTTAGTGCGAGGGCAAAGGGAACAAAGCATTTGAATGTCCCATTATGCTAAAGAGAAAGGGCAAGAAAGTTGCTAGGCCATCCACTCTTATTGATAGTGACGAAGAGGTGAATGATTTCGGGGACGAGTCATCACATGGTATGTGTGTCGCCTTTTTGGCAAGTCACGTGATCACACCTAGTTTGTCCCGTAATGATGAGGACACTTGTGTACGTGAAAGTCCCGATGATGATCTGAGTGTTTAGGGTGAGTGTGAGAGTGAGGTTGAAAGTGAGGATGAAAGTGATCTCCAAAAAGCTTTTAGAGATTTATATACCGGGACCTTAAAGACGACGAAGTTATATGACGAGTAGGTCTTTAGGTGTTAGATTTCGAGAGAGAGATGGAAGTTTTGAGAGTATTTGAGGCGTCGTCGAGTCAACTCGAGAAGGTGAAGGTTTCTTTAAGTGAACAGTTGATCGTCGTAGGTAGGGAAAAGAGTGAACTTGAATTTCATATGTCCCAACTCGAGAGAGATCTCAAACATGCTCGAGAGGTCAAGGTTACTATAAAGGATACATTTAAGAAGGTAGGAAATATGCTCCTTGGGTCCGCTGTGGGTAATGTTAAGAGATTAGGAATAGGGCATGACAGTGCATCCACTTCCCATTTTGCACCAGAGATAATTCCCGAGTTTGTGATAGATACATATGGCTCTCAACTTATCCCACCTAGGCATTCGTTACCCGATAGGAGAGTGCGTCCTAGATGTTTTAAGAGAGTTGTTCCTAGGCCTGTATATGTTTTAAGTTGGGTAATGTGTCATATAGATTTTTGCCACTTGTTCCCACACATGATACTTTGCATGATCCTACACATCACATGAGAGAGTCTGTGCATATTCGAGAGCAGGTTAAGTTTTTAGTCAAAACTTCACATGATTTAATGGATGTTTTTCATAGGATGTTACCACCTTTGGAAAACTCCTCCACTCCTAATGGTTGAGGTTTAGACTTGTTTGCTAGCATAGGATGATTTTCATGATGATATTGTATGCCTATTGCTAGTGTGTACCACTTTTGTATTTATTCCTTTTCCATTTTGATATATTTTTCAAAAAAACCCAAAAAGAATTTTTTTTTTGAAAATTTTTGGAAAAATACACAAAGATTTTTCTATTTTTTTTAGAAAAATTATAAAAGCCAAAAAGATTTTATTTTGAATTTTTTTTTCGAAAAAGACAAAAATATTTTTGTATTTCGTTTTATATCATTTATGGATGGACATTTAGGATGACCAACTCACAACATCATTTCATATCCACTTGATTATTTGACAGTGTTTTGAGATGATACATCATTTCATCCATGTGCTTTATAATGTTTGGAGTCATTAAGATTAGATTTGAGATAACTTTTTACATGTTTGACTCATGATTTCCTTTAACGCACACTTGCACGGATTTATGTGATTATTGCGCTTGTCTATCACATGTTGGTCGAAGTATTTTCATCTCAATCATGTCTTTAAGACGAACCAAATGAAATAAAACTTGACAATGAAAGTAGTGCATATAAGAACTGTTGCCCGAGATGAATTTGTTTTAAAATAAAAAAAAAATGAAGGAACACGGGGAAGGGCTATGAAAGGAACACGTGTCCTTTGCGATTAATCCGCCATTTAAATCGAACCTAAAAAAGGTGTGGCATTGTAAAAAGTAGCCAAGGTCTAAAGAGTTTGAAAAGATCCAAAAAAGTGTGGCATTAAAAAAAAGTAGCCAAGGCCAAACTAGTTTAGTTTGATATGATCATTCAAAAGAAAATAATTGAATGGAGAAATAGGATCATTTTTATATATTATTGGTACTATACCAACGGGTTTGCACGTCGTAAGAAAGTCTTGAAAAATCATTACATTGTTTTAGACGTTATTGGTGTGGAAATCATTTTAGACTTTGATTTGATGATTAGATTGAGTTGATGTCATTTGAATTCAATAATTTTTACACCTAAGGACAATTTTGAGTTCATTCGTTAGAAGTATCCATATTCAACATGCATATTTGTTATGTATGTTTGAGTTGATTTACCTATTGAATATGTTCACACCCATTCATCATGTTTCCACGATTTGGTCATCTTAGAGTAAATTCATGGTGTGTGTTGTTTTTGTAAATTTCTTTGCTTGAAAATAAAATAAAGATTATCGATCCTTTCGAGTTTATCCTTACATGAGCATAGTTGATTTATTCGTGATGATTTTATATGTTTACCGTGAATTAGAAATTAAATATGCTCATCCAAGGATAAACTCGAAAGGATCGACAATCTCTTTTTTATTTTGTGCATGCACTTATGATTAGGGGTTTAATTTATGTCGACAATCCCTTTATAATTACGATTTAATTTATGTCGACAAACTCTAATTAAAAAAGTTTAAAATTGAAAATTTGTTAATTAAATTGATAATCGATATCGTAACATTTACAATAGTTCATTTATAGTTCTGTCAGCTCAATATTTTTCTGTTGTGGATTTTTCCTTGTGCGTCTTGGTGTTGTGCTATATTATTTATATTTTCACACTTAGATTAAGTCCCCTAATGTTGACGATAAAATATGGTGTAATCTACTTGGTAAATAATTTGTCAGATATACCTTAGTCCCTATCTTTTCTTACCCTTATCAATAATTAAATAGAAACATTATCTCTTCATTAAGAAGTGATTTTAATTGGGCATCCTCCGTTCATATTAGTTTCGTTCACACATGCTCTCAACTGGTATTAGAGCTAGACCTATTTTTTTATCATCTAGATGTAGATTAAATGCATGTGAATATAAACTTTTATATTAATGACCAAACGCATAAACCTATGGTTATGAAATATGATCACACTTTACCTGAACTTATCGCACCATCTGATATGTTGAATCACTCTTGCACCAATATTTCTACAACTTGTGTTAGTGACTGTGCAGGTGATGATCTACGTTCTTCATTTGATGCCTTTGTTTCTCAAAATAAGATTTTATCTAAAACCAATGTTAAAATTTCTATGAGAGTGAAATATTTGGAAAAAGAAAAACTTGTCAAGGAAAATGAAGACCATGAATCTTCTCAGTTACCTTTTGATAAGGATATCTTACCTGATAAAATTAAAGAGTTGAACGAATCTCTTTCTAATTTGTTCTCAAGTTATTTTTAGATTTACTTTTTTCAAACATATATTTATTAGTTAAGCTATTTTTAAAATGCGCTTTCACTTTAGGTTCTTCATTCACCTAAAACGTAGTACAATATTTATTGGAGGATTCTTAACCTTGTTCCAAATTTTAGAACACAAAGTTCTTCTCCCACTTCAAAAGGAGGATTTATTGATTGTGGCCTTAAGAAGACATTATTTGCAACTAAAACTGTTAGAGATTATGAAGCGATCTCCAATTGTTGATGCCTTCTTATCAGTGGAAGATATGGTATGAAAGTGCATTAGAAGGAAGCTATACATTAGGTTTTGTAAGACGTAGTTCTTCTCTGTAGATCTGACTAAAATACATTTGTCATTTTACGATCCCAAGGTTTTTTTCATTGTGGGTTTTTCCTTGTATGCCTTGATGTTGTGCTATATTATTTATTTTTCAAAACTTAGATAAAGTTACCTAACACTAACAATAAAATACGGTGTAATCTACTTGGTAAATAATTCGTCACATAGACAGTAGGCCTTGTCTTTTCTACCATTAACAAGAATTAAAAAACAAACTCATCTCCTCATTGATAAGTGATTTTAATTGGGTATACTTCATCCATCTTAGTTATGAGCACATGCACTCTCAACAAGTTTTGAAGATTTTTCTTCGCTACTTATCTTTAAATTTCCATGTCAAAAAGTAGGCGAAATGTCTTTAATTGGGAGAGTTATCCCTTTGCTTATTTATTATGATAATCATGTGTTTAACGGGAGAAGCATCCATTTAAGGAGAAATGTTTCATAAAGGGGGTCATATACATGTTGTGGCTGATGATATTATATGAATTTTTCTTATTGCAAATAATTTCATGCTTGTTACCATCCTTATATCTCATGTTGATTTATCGAAGGATTACAAAAGCAGAGAAGTTACTCTTTGTGCATTCCTAACATGCATGATCTTTTGTCTTTAATTCATATATTTCGGGGATTGAGATGTTAATATGCTCTAGTCTCAAGTTTCAAACTCAAATTTTGCTTTTTCGTAGGTTTTACGGATTTTGTGTGCATTACAACATACTACTCTAATTTCATGTCTATTGTTGGGTGAGTTTAGTTTTTGTAATCAAGTTGTTTTGGATTTTTGGGTTTGTCCACGAAATAGCCAAAGTAGGACATTGGAAATGTAAACACTTGTATATACATAAGTTGACTTAATTATGTGTCAAAGCATTTGAGTCATGCACCAAATTGAACTACATAAGCCTGATTCATAGTGAAAAGATAGATTAAAGAGTGTATTGTTCATTAGAACCTATTGACAATGCATTGAAGCTTATTTGGCTCCTCTAAATCAAAGCTTCCGCATGATATATTTGAATATTTCAAGAGAATTTAAGAAATTATATCATTTGAGGTAACTTTGATTGAATTTTCCAAGGCTATCACACACGTTCTCATTCATCTCTTTTATGTTTTAAATTTATCAAGAGAAAATTCCCTTTAAAAACTGATTGCCTTTATTTCACTTATTCAGGTGAAATTCCATTTAAAAAAATCGTGCGCACGGGGCTAATTTCTCACCTTGATCATGATGCGTCCCAAATTTCTAAATTTTCTATAAATAGGAGTATTTTTTCTCCCATTTTAAGAGATCCTTTTCTTGAGTACTTCTCACACCTAGAGAGAGTATTTTATTTTTTGGAAAGTAATCATATCTAAGAACTTAAATTTTCAAATGTACTTGATCTTATAAGATTGTTCATGATTCATGAGATATGAGAGTGCTTTGAATTTAAACACAGCACAACCTAGATTCCATTATCCCTTCTAGATTTAAATTTGAATGATTAAAGACTCCATGTCCAAAAAGGATGTGTTTGACCTACTAACGAGTTCAAGTATGGTGCAATCCAATGTTATAGAATGTTACTTTTAAATCTGGTCAATGGATATTGGAATGGACTTCTTATTACAACAGGGGAAAGTCACAACATCCATAGGTAACTTCTTGTTAGTAAAAAAGAGATGTACCTTCTTGTGTTGTATAAAGGAACTTTTCAAATCTAGTAAGAAACTAGGATTCACCGAGGGTTTTTACCCTTAAATAGGGTTTTTTTCTTCTAAAATTGGTCTTGTTCTACTTTATGTGGTTGTTATTATTCATTACACACATTTTATTGCACACACTCTCTCATATCTTGATTTAGATGCAATATGATTCATTATTAAATGAACTTAGATTTTTTTTCATCTAGTTAATTCACCTAATTAACTTTGATTTGATTGTAATAAATTTAATTTTATTAGATATATTTTGTTTTGTCACCTACTTTCATGCTAAATAGGTTGATTTAAAACTTAGGTAAGCTTATTAAAGAAAAAAATTGTGATAATTCTTGTTAAAATCTATTCACCCCCTAAAGGTTTATTTGAGTAGAACACATTGTGTAGAGAATAACAACCTCACAAATAATTATGTTTATCGTGCTCATGCCATCCACTAACCCTTGGGCAACCCCAAAATAACATAAAGGTGTCTAGAAAACCACATGATGCCGTTCGACTTAGAGTTATGTCATATAACACCACTAAACTCGTCGTCTTAACTTGATTTGTTTTTTTTAGAAATTGAGGGTAATTATAAAATACAAATAGAGCTTTGGAATCTAAAGAAAGAAAAAAGATGTTCTATAATGTGAAAGACTAAACTACAAAATGTACAGTAAGAAATTTAAGATAAAAAAGTAAAGTCAATAAACTTTTAATAGACTTGAAAGAATGTTAAATTTCCTTACAATCTACTATGAAATAAATAAATGCTGTAAACAACGAAAATAAAAGGAAAGGAAAGGAAAGGAAATAGAGGATAAAAGTAAGTAAATGTTGTTTTTGGTGAGGAAGTCCTCTCTACCTTTGTGGATTCGTTGCCTGCTTATATATTTTCTTGTGATACAACGTAACTAGTTTGATAATTAATGGGTGGCTATTCATCCAATTGAGTTTCCTTCTTAGGTGAACTAGTGTCACTATTCAAATTGTATCTCCCACTTTTAAATTGGTACCACGCCCAAGTAGTGACAAGCATCATTCATGCTTGTTGATCGTTACCTTGATTTTGTATCACAAAGTTAGGATGTTATTACCCATTTATGAATTACGTGAAAGCATCTCTTTAGATCATGATAATATAGTGTAACAGACAGAAGTGTATCGAATGGGGAGATGGGGGTTCCTTGTTTGATTTCATTTATAAGAGATACCATGCATGGAGTCTAGATAAGGTTATGTGGTGGGATCCTAGGGATAAATAAATGTATCTTCGTTGATCTTCAATGAAAGTATATAATGTTTGTCTCATGAGATATATAACTTTTATATTAGAGTACTCCAGGAGTACAAATGGATGTGGACTTTTGATATGATGACTTTATATGGTCTGACACTATGTAGTAGGTGGCCACAGGTCAGTATGAAAATTTATTGATAATTTTGGAATAAAATCTGGGATCAAGATATGTGATGATTTTTATATAATTCCATCCATGCGATAAAAGGTGGCATCTGTATGTATGGTGATTTATTGATATTTCCGACCATGTGACTGAAAGGTGGCATCCGAATATACGATGATTTGTTAATATTTTCTGCCTTGCGAATAAAAGATGGCGTCTAGATTTGTGATAGTTTTATACGGTCTGAAACTGTACGATTGGTGGCTACGGGTTCATGTGATGATTATTTATTGGTGAAATATTTATATACGATTTAGTTTCCTTTCCATTATATTTTATATGAAACAACTTTTGGATATATGAGTTTCTTATGACTCCACAATTGTATGTGAGATTTTTATACTCATAATTTTGTGTATTATTTGGGTTATTGGAGGATTGTTGTAGTTGGACTTTACTCGTAATTGATCATATTGGTCTCTCTCATATTTCTTATTATTGAAAAAAGTTTGAAATGTCTCATATTTCTATCACATGCTGAGAATGATATTTTAACTTATAGCATTTTTATATATTTTAATATTCGGTCTTGATCAACTCTAATATTAAAATATGTGGGGTACTACACATCTTCTTTTCCTATAATCTAGCCTTCATACAGAGTACTATTATTTCTCACTGAGATAAGAAACATACATTTATCCCTATGGGGGTAGATCATACTTATCTCTTTTAAGGAAAATAGACCGATGACTCTAAACAACACACACACATTCAGGGGTCCAATAAAATCCCTAATAAATGTGCGCACCTAAGAACAAGGCAAAACTCGCATACCATGAACATGGGAAGTGAAAACCTTTCGCAATGCCCTTGTATTGGTGATGTGGTAGGGTTTTCACACTGAGCATGTCAATTCAGGAAAAAAAACATTATCAAAGTCGGAATCTCAAATGCTCAATATTAAACAAACTTTTTGAAAGAGTGCGCTTGCGTTCAAATAAAAAAATTATTTAATTAAATATCAGTTTTTCAATTAAATCCTAAAACATGCATCTAGGTGTGATTGAAATTAATATTATCATGCAAGAACAGTCAATCACAAACGAAAACACATCAATGAGGAAAAATCCCCCAAAGGGGCAAAACCTTTTTATTTTCACTATAATTTTGTAAGATACGGTTACACGAATTACAATGAAAATAAGTGTGACACAAAAATACCCGCAGGTGTCGATTCCGATGTCTTCGACTGGAATCTCCCTCAGAAACTCCAGGTGAGCAACAATGAAGAAGAAAGACGGCTTCTCCACAAGTATGAACAAAGACAAAGCAGTGTTCTTGGGTTTCAAAAGGATTCACAAAAGTAAGGGAATGTGTGAATCAAAACATGATTTTTGGGACTCAAAAATATGAAGACTTGAGCTAATAGAACTCTCAAAAACGTCTCTCCAAGTCTAGAAAAATAACTCCCCCGAAGTTGGCTTTTATAAGGAAACCAAAAAGAATTTTAAGTCATTGGAACTCTTGCCAGCGTCAGGTACACCGAACCGGTTCACATGTACCCCGAACCGGTTCGCCCCCGAACGGGTTCACAGTGCGGTTCGCGATACTTTGTTGGATTGGGGCTTAAAAACACAGCATTCTCCATAAGGGATTTTCTCAGAATTTTCTCCATTTTCAAAGGGCCATAACTTCTTCACCGTAGCTCGGATTGAGGTGCCGTTTCTTCCAGTGTCTTCATGGCATCGAGCTCTTCAACTTTCCAGTTGACCGGACCTTCGGGAGGTGGTTGTAAAATTACCAAAATTCCCTTAAACTTTCCTATCTTGTCTTCTATCATTGTTTTGACTTCTCTTACGTACCACTTTCATAAAATCCCTAAAATCGTGGAACGTGAAGCCGTTGAGGTAGATGTGGGACACATGATGGAGATGTTGAATGCTTGATTCCCGAAATTCGGATAGAGGCCATCATGTGAGATTGTGAAGTGAAGTACCTTTTGTAGCGGCGTACGACATACACAAATGTAAGATATCGGACATGAGAAATATGTCCTTACAAATCTTCCCCTATGTCTATGCCGGTACAAAATAAAAAAATCCGAATTATTATCATTCAATTGACCTATACAAATCTACCCTCCCATGAACCCAAAACTGGAAAGATACAAATGAATAAGTCTTCTTCGTTTGTTCTTCAAATCTTTTCTCATCAGGGTGTGTAAATCAATGATCATCAATATATTACCTACACACATGAGATAAAGCAAATGCCAAGTAATGTATCGAGTTTAAAATGAGATAAACATAGATACCAGCATAAAACAAATCTCATAAACTCAAAAATCCCCCACAATATGATAATTTTTTCTCCCCCTTTTTATTATGTCCCCAAATAGACATAAATGAGAAGTACAAATAAATGCAAATGGAGAATGTCACAAGGGAATAAACTTATATTTTTGAATTTTTCAAAATTTTTCACACAAAAAAAATACAACAAAGAATCACACCATGAAAGAATACAAAACAACCAAGTAGGTGATAGCGTAAATGTAGGGGTGTGACCAAATTCAATAGGAAAATCAATTCATACAAACATGACATATGTGCACGAAGAATATCGGATACTCCTATCGAATGAACTCAACATGTTCCTTAGGTGTAAAAAATGGAAATATGAGACATTGACTCAATCAAATCAACAAATCAAAGCTCAAAGTGATTTCCACACCAATAACGTCCAAAATGATTTAATGCGTTTTCAGGACTTTCAAGGAAGTGCAAACCCGTTTAAATTCTCCAACCAAACTCCCTCAGATATATATTTTGAATATAGGTGATCTAAATTCTCAAACTTTGGAGAATTGATGGTGAAACCTAAATGGCCCATATTTGGCATGAATTTATTTTTATTGCCTTTAAATTTTTTCGGGCTCTTTTAACCTCTTCGACCCCGGATAATAAAATTCCTCAATTTTTTAGGTCCAATTTAACGGTGGTATAATCGCAAAGGATAGATAATTACCTTTCGTAGCCCTTCACCATTTTAAAAAAAAACACAATCTCACCAAGCGGTTTTTTACATGTATTCCAATCTTGTCGAGTTTTATCGCATATGGTTCGTTGTATAGATAGAATTGAGATGGAAACACCCAAGCCAATATGTGATAGACAAGTACAATAATCAAATAAAATCGTGCATGTGTGCAATAAAGGAGATAAGGAGCCAAACATGTAGAAATATATCACTAATCACATCTCAAAGACTCCAAACAATGTAAAGCACATGGATGCAACGATATAGCGTCTCAAATCACTATCAAACAGTCACATGGATAAATGGAATGAAATTTATGACTCGGCTATCTTAAATGCTCATCCATAAAAGGTGAATAAAAAATACAAAAAAAAAATTTGAGCTTTTCTAAAAAAATTCAAAAAGAAAATATTTTTGGATTTTTCAAAAATTTTATCAAAATAAAATCTTTTTGTATTTTTCAAAAAATATAAAAATCAGAAAATAAAAATAAAAATACAAATGGTACATGCTAGAAATAGGCAAAAGAGACATCATGTAAATCACCCTATGCTAGCAGACATGTCAAGACCTCAACTGGGAAGAGCGGTGGAGTTTTTCAAAGATGGTGACATCTTTTGGACCAACTCCATAAGATCATGTGTGATATTGATAAAAAACTTCACTTGCTCGCGAATATGTGCAAACTCTCTACCATTATGTGCAAGAAAAGTATCATGAATGGGTGCATATGTGGGGATGTGCGAAGTGGAATGAAATGACACAAAACCCAACTTAGAACAAAACTCCCTAAGATGTCCTCGCTTCTTGCAGTGGGAGCAAACATAAACCGGACTAGGAATTAATTTATCAAGAATTTTGGGATGATCTTTCCTAGACGGTCACCCATGAGACTCACTCACCAAAGTGGATATAGGCTCGGGCGCATTAAAATTAGTGAATGCACCGTCATTATCTTTTCTAACCTCATTCAAAACGGGATAGGGAACCATCTTATCAACCTTCTCAGATGCGTTCGCTAATGAGACTTGGACCTCCCGTGCTTGTTTGAGATCATCCTTGATATAGGATACACGTGTCGTCAGACTAGACACCGTGTTGGTCAAGTCACATTTTTCCTTTTTTAGCTCATCATTCTCTTCCTTCAACTCACAAATCCGAAGACCTAGGATCCTATTTGACCTTTTTGTTTCCATGGTCTCGATAAATAACTTTCTAAAACCTTTTAGGATCACACTTTCATATCCATACTCATCCTCATTATCGCTTAGGGTAGTGGGCATGGAAACTTTATTTCCCTCTCTCCTAAGTCTAGTGGTACCCTCAAATTTCTTGTGCCCTGTCCCATCTCACTCAAAACATCTTATCTTCTCAAGTTTGTCTTTTCTCTATTTTTCATTCTCACACCAACTCTCTCTCTCTCTCCAAATAGTCTTAAATCTTTCTCTAAAGCGGTGATCCTAAGTACTAACGCTTTTTTACGTTTTTTGGTTTTAAATGACTCAGTATATAACTCAGCGTAGGGGCATTGAAGATCACTCTCTCTCTCACTTGCATCATCCTCCCCCTCACTCACATTGTTCTCACTGCCGAGGTGTCATTGTGAAGCATAATCCTCATCTTCGTGAGGAGTACTAGAAGTTCCCACATGACTAGCCATTAATGCAGTGAAGTTACACTCATGCAGTGACTCGTCTCCAGAGTCCACCAACTCGACCTCACTGTCGTCACTAAGGGTAGCATTAAGGACAAGTTTTCCCTTTTCTCTGTTCAGACTAGTAGCACACTCAAAAGCTCTATGACCCCTACCGTCGCACTCATAGCATCTCTCACTCTCTTTCTTAGGAGGATCTTTAAAATATTTTTCATTTTTCTTTTCAAAATTATTTTTCTCAAACTTCTTTTTATCTTTGAAATTACCATTTTTCTTCAATTTGAGAATTTTCTTGAATTTTTTAGCAAACAGGGACAAATCATCAAAATCAAAGTCACACTCAGAATTTGACGTATCTCTCCCTCTTTTTCTAGATGACTCTCCCCTATTTCTTGTCGACCCCTCACTCTTTCTCTCCTGGAAATTAAGTTCAATTACCTTATCTTTAGGCTTAGCAGATTTAGGAAACATATCAATTTCATACATTTGTAAGTCTCCTATAAGTTCCTCCAATTTAAGCGTGTTTAAATTACCCATAGAATTTAGCACATTGACTTTAGGGATAAAACGCTTAGGCAGTGATCTTAAAATATTTTTAACAACTCTAGCATTAGGAATGTGTTCACTAAGATTAAAGCTAGTATTGGCAATATCAGATAACCTAGCATAAAATTCATCAAAACATTCAGTCTCAAGCATGGTGATAGTTTCAAATTGAGTTGTTAAATTTTGTAGTTTAGACTCTTTCACCGCATTTTTTCCTTCATGGGTAAGTTGTAAAACATCTCATGCCTGTTTTGATGTGGTGCACGTCATTATCCGTTTGAACTCGTCAGGTGTGACGGATCCAGAAATAACACTTAAACCCTTTGAATTAAAAGATGACCATTTAAATTCTTCTTCAGTCCATGCATTCACAGATTTTAAAAGTCATGTTCTCAACAGTGATGGAGGGAGGTGTCCACCTTCTTTCAACCAAAATCCAGACTCTTTCATCAATGGCCTTTAATGAAGATTTCATGTGGGCTTTCTAGTAAGCATAATTAGTCCCGATTGGCATTTTATTATATAATTCCTCCATTATGAACATGCTCTTTTTCAAAAATCATTTTTTCATAAAATTGATATAAAATTTTGCGAAAAATTACACGGTATAATTGTGTAATAGGCTCTGATACCAATTTGAAAGAGTGCGCTTGCATTCAAATAAATAAATTATTTAATTAAATCTCAGTTTTTTAATTAAATCCTAAAATATGCGTCTAGGTGTGATTGAAATTAATATGATCATGCAAGAACAGTCAATCACAAACGAAGACACATCAATGAGGAAAAATCCTCCAAAGGGGCAAAACCTTTTTATTTTCACTATAATTTTGTAAGATACAGTTACACAGATTACAATGAAAATAAGTGTGACACAGAAATACCCGCAGGTATCGGTTTCGATGTCGTCGGCTAGAATCTCCCTCAGGAACTCCAGGTGAACAGCAATGAAGAAGAAAGACGGCTTCTCCACAAGTATGAACAAAGGCAAAGCAGTGTTCTTGGGTTTCAAAAGGATTCACAAAATTATGGGAATGATGTGTGAATCAAAACATGAGTTTTGGGACTCAAAAATATGAAGACTTGAGCTAATAAAACTCTAAAAAACGTCTCTCCAAATCTTGAAAAATAACTCCCCCGAAGTTATATTTCATAAGGAGAACAAAGAGAATTTTAAGTCATTGGGACTCTTGCCAGTGTCAGGTACCCCGAACCGGATCGTATGTACCCCGAATCGGTTCATAGTGCGGTTCACGATACTTTGCTGGATTGGGGCTTAAAAACACAGCATTCTCCATAAGGGATTTTCTTAGAATTTTCTCCATTTTCAAAGGGCCATAACTTCTTCACTGTAGCTCGGATTGAGGTGCCGTTTCTTCCAGTATCTTCGTGGAATCGAGCTCTTTAACTTTACAGTTGATTAGACCTCTGAACGGTGGATTTAAAATTACTAAAATGACCTTGAACTTTACTATCTTGCCTTATTTCATTATTTTGACTTCTCTTGCGTACCACTTGCATAAACTCCCTAAAATCATGGAACGTTCATTGAGGCAGATGTGGAACACATGATGGAGATGTTGAATGCTTGATTCCCAAAATTTGAATAGAGGACGTCATGTGAGACTGTGAAGTGATGTGCCTTTTGTAGCGGCGTACGACATACACAAATATAAGATATCGAACATGAGAAATATGTCCTTATACTTTTCATCAAAACGAAGAGTATTTATAAGTTTTCTCAGGGTATATATTGTACAGAAAATTTTTACACTCCCTTAGGTTTTATTTATAGTAGCTTAATTTCGGAACAAAATTTTAAAGTGTAGTGTTTTTGTATCGAGTCAATAGATATGTAATGATATGTCAAGTGAAGACAAAGAGATAAATCATCATGATAGACATTACCAAACCAGATCAAACATATTCATTCCAGACCCGAGATTTAGTACAGGTAATGGTTTCAAAGTTTTGTGTTTCTTTATAATGCACTTTATTTATAGGAAGCAAAAAGTCATGATTGTGATGGAAACAAATATTGGAAATACTTTTAATGTTTTTTAATTTTTTTTATCACGGGTCAAAATCATGTGACCTCGTTCAAATGAGGTCATCCTCGATCGAAGTTGGTTTTAAACAAGGGCTTGTTACAAATAAGTGGACTTCGATAAAAAATAAACATCAAATGAGGTTCCTTAGGTTGAATTTGGTTTCTAATGAGGACATAATATCTTCAAAAAATAACCCTCGATTGAAAAAAATTCAAACGAGAATGCCTCGTTTGAATGCTCTCTTACAAACGAGGTCCTTTATCTTGGAAAACTTGTTTAAATAGATATCTTTCACTATTAAACTATTTAAACGCATCATTTAATTAACAAACCCAAATTTTTCCAACAACCTAATTTTATTTTGCAAGAGTCCTTTTTGTTCATGAGATTATATCAACCCCATGCAATCAAAGTAGACTATATGTTAACAAATCTCTTAAGATATTATAATTCCAAGAAGATATCACACTGAATTATAAGTGGGTTGATAATTACAACATATATCGGTGGATACTGAGTCCTTGCAGCTTTTGCAGTTAGTCCCTGGACTGAAGCATATATCACAACTACAGGTAACGGAAAAAGAACAAAACGTAAAGGAGAGACATCATGGAGGGTGTCGTTTACATATATGTAAGTCATCCCTAAGTCCATGTAAATATTATAAAAACATTATTTTAGTATTAGTGGATGACGCGACAACAATTGTGTATCTAGTGTGCGTGCTATATAGGCTCAAGTGCAAACCTGTCACGATAGTAATAAACTCAGTAAGTAGGGATCGTCTCCACGGGGAGCTAGGACAATGAATCGTAACGACACGGAACGGAACGGATGACTAAACCTAAAATTGATTCTAAAAAGGAAATTGAAAAGATGATTACGGTGAATGGAAAAGCTACTAACTAAATACGAAGAAAATTAATTACTAACTAAATGAAGAGCACATAAATAAATCTACTGAATGAATAATATGAATAAGGAAAGATAGGTAAAGTTATAATCCCCCGAACCCTAGTATATTTACCGTATAGAATACTAGATTTTGAATTAGAAATTTAATTCAACCCAGACTTTATTAATCCTAAGCATTACATATATGAGGGTACTAGCCCGCATCATACATAATCAAAGGTAAAAATAAAGCGGTGCCGAATAGCTACCTGCGCATCGCATCCTTAAACACCCCGGTGTAACACCCCGCATTTTTTATGATTTAAATAATTATGTGATTAATTATTATTATGGGAATAAATATGCGATTAATTATTGTTGTTAGATTAATTAAATTAAAATGTGAGAAATTAATTTGTTATTAATTCGGATTAAAATAATTATTAACTAGCGTGCCAAGGGTTAATACTTATTATTGTGAACTATTAAATATTACTGTGTGATATGTAATATAGAATTAAGATATTTGATAAATTGTCGAAAGTGAAAAATACGGCAGTTGGTAATTTAAGTCTGTCACGCGTGTGAGTCGTGTCGGGACTAATTGAATGGAATAAAAAGAGAATTTATTTTTATTAACTCGTATGGTCATTTTGAGTGCGCCGTTGAGTCCGGAAGGGTCGAGATAGTCAAAATAGTATACCCGGGTGTTTAGTTTGGGTCCTTGAGCAATTTTAGGCCCAACCGACACCCCGAGAGAGCATTATGGTAAATTGTATTTTTGAGCTAAATTAATGGCAAAAATTGGGACTTATTATATCAGCCAAGTAATTCCATTAGGGGTAAGAAGTGACAGGAAGTTAGAAAGGCCATGGAGGGTGTGAGGGAGAACCAAATTCCAAGAGAGAAGACTCATTTGGCATCACCTTGCACAACCGTGACCACCAACGCGTAGATCATGAAGAGAGGAACGTGTATGTACCAACATCACCAACAGATCAGACTGTCATATTCGAGGAAAATGTTTATTACTTTCATTCTTTTAACAATAATCATGCTCATGTTAGTATAGATGGATTTAATCATGATTTATATGTTAATTGGTTGAAAATTGGAGATTTAAATTATGATTAATGATTGGTTTAATTAGTGGTTGAAATTCCTTCATGTATGTAGAGGATTAATCACGGAATTTGATTTATATTGATGAACGAATCTGGGTTGATTAGGTTCTTGAATTGGAATTTTGAAAACTAGGGTTCATGTGAATTAATTTGGGGGTTTTATGTAATTATGATGATTAATGACGAATTAAGGATCCCAGGATGATAGAAATGATCTATAACCTGTTAGGAGTTAATGAGTATTGATGATGAATTATTGGGAATTGAATCTTAGAGGTTTTTAGGTTAAAAAATGGTGAAAAACGTTGAAGTTAGGTGAAGAAGACGAACAGTGCAATCTCGCGCGATCCCGCGCGAAGTGGTTCAAACGAGATGGGGATCTCGGGCGAAGTGGTTCAAACGAGATGGAGATCTCGCACGAAGTCATTCGGGCGAGAGGGCATCTCGCTCGAAGCCGCTCGAATGACACGTGGAAGTCGTTCAAACGATAACCCTTCTGGTTCGAGCGACAGAGGGAATTTTTGGGGATTTTTCTCAAAGTCTAGTTTCGAGTTTGCCGGGTTATTGGAGTGAGAGTAACTGCCAATTGGTAAATTTAAATAAGATGGAATTTTGGGAAAGTATGTGAGAATTAATACTTTAATTATTTCGGTATAGAGAGAATGTACCTTGGAGATTACGAGAGAGAATAGTAATCTAATTATATATACTATACGTAGTAATGAGGTTAAAATACGTATGAAGAGTATATATGTAGGTAAGAGAAATACCTATAAATTATAATAGGATGTGTGTATGCCTATTATGTGATATTATAGTTAAGCGTACTAATGAGTGATAACTCGGAGGTGCAGAAACTCGATTATTAAGTGTACTAATGGGTGATAACCCGGGGGTACAAGGATGATTATTATTAGGCGCACTAATGGGTGATAACTCGGGGGTGCTGGATTAATATTGATAGGTGCATTAATGGGTGTTAACACGGGGATTCAATATTTTATTGTTAGGCGCACTAATGGGTGATAACCCGGGGGTGCTGAATTATTATTGTTAGGTGCATTAATGGGTGCTAACCCGGGGATGCATGATTTCCAGAATATGTGCACTAATGGGTCTTAGTCGGGGGTGCAGGATTAGTACATATATGTGTATTGGGATGATGTGACTATATATATATATATATATATATATATATATATATATATATATATATGGACCTGTGAATATTGCTACTGTGTGAAATTAGTAGACTTGGTAATAATAATAATTGTTACATTGCACCAAGTGGTCTTAACCTAAGGGTGCAGGATTAGTGTATATATATAGGGATGATGAGACTATATATATGTATGAGTGTACATGGGTAACTTTCTACTTTGTGAGACTAGTAGACAAAATGAAAATGAGAAGTAAAATGATCTTAGTGAATAAAAGATTAACCATTTAAACGGTGAATAGTGAAATTTAGTATGTGAGATAAACTATCTAAATAGCGTATTGTATGGGCGATACGGGAATACTAATAGTGAGAATAGTTAGTATTAGTATGGTTTCTGACTAGTTACTCTGGGAGGTATAACTAGGGGTAGACTAGATGTACGTTAGGCGTGCACAATAGACGAGAGGTGAGAAACTCATGTGAGAGTTCGATAACTTACATGCGTATAAGACTTGTTTTAAGAACTAATTTTAAATACTTGCTAAATCATTTTTACACATCGGGCTGTGACACCCCGCCTAATTAAATACCGGGCGATCACTCCTTTATTAAATTAAAGTCAAGGTGAACAGTTGGTTCATTCTTAGCACCACTGTCGTGAAAATAACTTTTCCAATTTAAACACCCTAATTAATTAAGCTAAGTGTCAAAACCATTTTTAGACATTACTTGCCAAATTTTATTTTATAAAGCAAGATTTAAATATTTACGACAATTCAATATTAAAGAATCACACCACAATTATCCTAAAACATATAATCCAAATAATTTCAACATTCAATAACTAAATCCCAACATTTAAAACTTAAAGTAAAACATCCAGATAGTAATAAATTCCAAAGTGATAATACTAGAAATAAGTGAACCACAATGTCCAATCAAACAACTAGATAATGGAAATGGGCAACACATGCCCAACTGAATAAAGAAAATAAAATTGGAATCAAATAAATGAAGTCGTCTAAGCAAGAGGCCTGCAACTCCCACCTAAGCTGCAGCACGTTCCTTCCAAAGGATCCTATGCAAGACGCCCCTGTGGCTGGGCACCTGTAATATATACATATAGATACAAGAGAGAAAGGAAAATAGAAACGGGTCAGAGCCCGATAGTGTAAATGATTTAAAAATTGTTAAGCAAGTATTTGAAAATGTTTACAGACCAATGCAACAACATATTATTGCAACACTCTCTTGAGAAATTCTCACCTCTCTTCTAATGCGCACACCTATCGCACTAATCTTCCAAACGGTTTAACTTATCTTAGGTTACTCGTAAGATTTAAAACTGAAAAATATAATTAGTTAAAAGGAAAATTTCATTCAGCAACAGAGCTCTCATTTTATCTTTATTGATTAATAAAGTTTCGAGTGTCCCATTATACTTTTCAAAACAAGTATTTCCAATTTGAAGTCATTATTCATTTCTTACCTGCCATAGCACCGTAGGTAGTTCCAAATTTCAGAAATTAATATATATATTAAATACTTGTATAATATATATATATATATATATATATATATATATATATATATACACTAACAGCACCCCACATAAAAATTATGGTGCGGGCATACTCTGCTATCCAATCCTCGTATCTCTCGTACTAAGAGAAATACAAGTTCGGAATCACTCTCGAACTGTATTAACACATACACAAACAATATTGAGGCGAAGCATAGATTCCAAGTCATTAAGAGGTCAGCACATACCCTCACGTCTCTTAGGACCGTCTGACCATCGATCAGATAACCTGTACCAAGGATATCTATCTTCTAGGGTACGAGTTAATATCCCCCATAAAGGTCCCATCGAGATAAGACTGTCCCAGCGCGGTAACCTTGGGGATAGCAAGTAGCGCGGGCATGATTTTCACATGTATATAATATATGCATACACACAGTCATATAAATATACTACTTTTATCATATCAATTTAGGTGCATCCCATAACCCATAATCACGACATTTATCCTCATTTTTCCATTATTAGTTATCACCTATAACGGTTCGTCTCTAACTTTAATTTGAGGGATTTTTTCAACTTACTACGTAACACTAATGGACTCTATCCTCCCAAGTGTAAAATTCAGTAGGTATTCATCTATTTTCCATCGTAACCATTTTATATATCTCTCCATTTAATACAAAATTCCATTGTCTCTTATATATAAACACCCCAAAAATACAAATTTTGCCATACATTAAAGGTCCCTTAATCATTAATAAATCCTACTGGTCATCTTTATCTCCCAAAATATTTTAATAAGGATGTCTAAGGAGTATTCTTCATTTAGAATCAATTCAACAATTTTAAAAGGGGAATTTAAGTTTGCCAGGAGGGGTCGATCGATCGAGGGCAGGGGCTCGATCGATCGAACCTTCGATCGATCGAAGCTCTTGGCTCGATCGATCGATCAAATAGGTATGGCGAATTCTTCAGTTAACCAATTACGGGTTCTAACACACAACCTCATCCAAATCCATATTTTTCATTCTCAATCGCCCAAAAATTTGTACTACTAAGAGTATAAACCCATATCATACATCTCCTACGTAAAGCATGCAAATTTCCATTAATAACCATGGATTAACAAGCCAAAATTCATGTAAATCTCGAGAACCCTAGAAATCTCTTTAACATGGTTTTAATCAGTCTTTTCCCAGAAATTCTACTCCTAAGGCATCATAAATTCGTGGTTAAGCCTCTACATATGAAGGGGTTTCCAGATTTTCAATCCAATCATAACTACATGCGGTTTTCCTATCTCCAACATGGGTTTTCTTCTATAAAACTCATCTTAATCACCCTAGGCAAACATGAATGATGCATTAACAAAAATATGCAAGATAAATACTTGCCTGGAATTTTCAAAATTCTGATTTTGTGGATGATTTTGGTGTGGTTGCGTTCCCCATCGCGCGATTTACGCGTTGGTGGTGGCGGCGTTACAATCGGATGACTTTTTGGCCTTGGATTGCTTCTTCCTCCTTCCCTCTCCTATGGCCGTTCTAAAGTTTTGATTTGTTTTAACCCTAGAAGGTAACCTTAGACATCTGATATAACCCTTGAAATTTCGTGGGTTTAATTACCCAAAAATGTAAAATGTCCAAAATGTCCAAAATGCCCTCCTGGGTTACTAATTAAGCCTAAAAATGCCCCGAGGTCCAAATTAAACTCCCGGGTACACTTTTCTGACTATCTCGACCCTTATGGACACTTTGACGCACTCGAAATGACCATACGGGTGACTTATAATTTATTCACTTTTATTCATCAATATTTAGTCCCGACGCGACACGGGCGCGTCCCGACTCAAATTTTTAAAATTATCATTTTATTCACTCTTGACATTTAATAGAACCAAAATTATATTACTTTACTCATTAGTAATATTCAACAACAAGTTTCCCATAATTACTAACTCACATCACGTTAATAATTATAAAGTGATTAATTTCCAGATTTATTTTAAATTAATAACTCACATTAAATTTAATAAATCCCCAAATTAATATTGCAGAAAAAATACGGGGTATTACATACTTCCCCCCTAATAACAGAATTTCATCCCGAAATTCGGAAAATAAGTCATACCTGGTAAGAATAAATCTGGATATCTCTCGCGCATATCTGCCTCACGCTCCCAAGTGGATTCCTCCACATTATGATGCTCCCACTGGACCCGTACAAGTGGAACTACCTTCGACCTCAATCTCCTCTCGCTATGGTCTAGGATAGCCACTAGTCTCTCCTCGTAAGAGCTGTCAGGCTGTAAGTCTATCTCATCTATCGCGATGTGAGTATGGACCATATCATCCCAAAGATATCATCTCAACGCCGAGATGTGGAATACATCGTGAATGCGATGTAAATGCTCTGGCAGTCCCAATATGTATGCTACCGGCCCAATCCTCTTGATAATGGGAAATGGTCTCACGTACCTCGGGACAATTTCCCTTTCTTCCCGAACCTCATCAATCCTTTCATAGGAGATACACATAGTAACACTTGGTCCCCCACATTAAACTCCCGGAAGAACCTTTTCGCATCGGCGTAGCTTTTCTGCCTATCCTGGGCTACTCGAATGCGACTCCTGATCATCTCAATTTTCGCGGAGGTTTTCTGAATTACCTCTGGTCCTAGCAACTTATTATCCCCCACCTCGAGCCAACAAGTTGGGGAACAACAAGGCCTGCCGTAAAAAGCCTCGAATGGAGCCATGCCAATCGTGAACTTGTAAGAGTTATTATAAGCAAACTCTACCAGTGGAAGGTGTGGCTCTTAACCTCCTCCAAAATCAAGAACACACATGCGTAGCATATCCTCCAACATCTGATTAGTATGCTTTGTCTGTCCATATTTCTGTGGGTGATAAGTTTAACTCAACCTCAACTCAGTACCCATAGCCTCCTGAAAGCTCTCCCAGAAACACGACACGAAAATCTTGTCTCTATCTGACACAATATTCAGGGGCACCCCATGTAATCTGACAATCTCAGCAATGAATAACTAAGCATACTGACCCGTGGTATAGTCTGTCTGCACCGGCAAAAAATGAGCCACCTTGATCAAGCGATCTACAATCACCCAGTTAGAGTTGTGGCCCCGCTGTGATGTAGGTAACCCTGTAATAAAATCCATATAAATACTCTCCCACTTCCACGCAGGTACCTCCAATGGCTGAAGCAACCCTGACGTCTTCTGATGGTCCACCTTTACCAGCTGGCAGGTAGAACACTTGGACACGAACTCAGTAATGTCCTTCTTCATCCCACTCCACCAGTATTGTTGCCTCATATCCTGGTACATCTTATCTCCTCCAGGATGTACCGCAAATCGGGACCCGTGAGATTGGGTCATCACTGCATGATGTAATTCTGCTCCTTCTGGAACCACCAATTTCCCATTAAACCTCAGACCCCCATCAGAACTAACAGAATAGGACTCAGCACCCTCGGCTAAAAGTCGTACAATCTGCTCCTGTCAAAACGGGTCTGCGGCCTGTGCTTGTATCACCTTCATAACAATCTCGGGTGTCACTGTCATAACAGATATGAAGGAACGGGCTACTGCGTCTTGGTGGCCTAACTCCTTCCACTTTGCTTTCTAGGCATCCACTACATCGTCTACCGGTCTACGGCTCAACGCATCAGCAACTATGTTGGCCTTCCCCGGATGGTACTGTATGTCGAACTGATAGTCCTTCATAAATTCTAACCATCTGCGCAGACGCATATTCAGCTCTCGCTGAGTGAACAAGTACTGCAGTGACTTGTGGTCTGTGAACAAGCGAAATTTCTCCCCCAATAAGTAGTGTCTCCATATCCTCAATGCAAAAATGACCGTTGCAAACTCCAGGTCGTGGGTGTTGTAATTCTTCTCATGCGGCTTAAGCTTGCGGGAGGCAAAAGCTATAGCCTTCTCCTCCTGCTGAAGTACTCCCCCAAGTCCCCGTAAGGAGGCATCAGTGTAAACCAGGTATTCCACACCCGTCTTAGGTAAAGCAAGAACTGGTGCTGAAGTAAGCTTGTCTTTCAGCTCGTCGAAAGCCAATTGACAAGCATCATCCTAATCATATGGTATGCCTTTGTGAGTCAGGTTCGTCAATGGACCCGCTATTTTGGAGAATCCCCGAATGAATCTCCGGTAGTATCCGGCCAACCCTAAGAAACTACGTACTTCCATCGGTGTCGTGGGTTGTCCCCACTCCCTCACCACTGATACTTTACTCAGGTCAACTGCTATCCCCTGTTCAGAAACAACATGCCCCAAGAACTGTACTTCTCGCAACCAGAATCCGCACTTCTCGTACTTAGCATACAACTAATGCTCTCGTAGAGTCTAAATAACCTGTCTCAAGTGCTCGGCATGCTCCTCCTCAGAGTGTGAATATATCAAAATGTCATCTATGAAGACGATGACAAACTGATCCAGGAACTCTCTGAACACTCGGTTCATTAAGTCCATGAACACGGCTGGAGCATTTGTGAGGCCAAATGGCATCACCCTGAACTCATAGGACCCATATCTCGTCAAGAAGGCAGTCTTTGAAACATCCTGCTCCCTAATACGTAGCTGATGGTACCCCGGCCTCAGATCTATCTTTGAAAAGAAAGTCGCTCCCCTCAACTGGTGGAACAGATCATTGATTCGAGGCAACGAATACTTATTCCGTATCGTGACCTTGTTCAACTCCCGGTAGTCCACACATAGCCTCAATGAACCATCTCTCTTTTTCATAAACAAGACTAGAGCGCCCCAAGGTGAGGTACTCCTGCGAATGAAGCCCTGACCTAACAACTGCTCTATCTGATCTCGTAACTCTAGGATCTCTACCGGAGCCATACGGTATGGAGCGCGTGCTATCGGTCTAGTATCCAATAATAAATCTATGATAAAGTCTATCTCATGACTGGGGTGTAGGCATGGTATCTCCTAAAATACATCAGAATACTCACGAACAACTAGGATCGAGTCTAAGGGGATCACAACCTCCTTAGAGGTATCCTCCTCTATGTAATACAAATGAGCGGTCGAGCCTCCCTCTGGGCGAGGCATCGCCACTACAAACATCTCTTGCCCCAGAATGGAAAAAATAATACTCCCTCCAAAACAATCTATCATGGCCCTGTAAGTAGCGAGCTAATCCATACCGATAATAACGTCATGCTCATGCATATCTAAGATTAACATGTCTGCAGGTAATACCAAGCTACCAATCTCTACCCCCACACCCCGGCATATAAAGAAAATAAGCGAACCACTCCCCAGTGGTGAGTCTACACACGTCACAGTGCTCTCTGCTGTTGCTAATAACCCTAAGGCCTTCGCGAAATGAGTGGCTATAAAACAGTGCGTCGCCCCAGTATCAAACAAAACGCGACCCATAGTACCATGGATAGGAAACATACCCTCAATCACGGGTAGTACCTGTGGAGCTGCTACCTGGTGGACGTTATAGACACGTCCATATTGTAACTGCCCCTGCTGCACTGGAGCTGATGGAACGGCTGGTAGGGATGGTACCTGGGCTGGTGCTGGGAGGGCAGCTGGAAAAAGTGGCCTCTGTGGCTCATTACTTTCCAAATTTTATTTTGTAAACCAAGATTTAAATATTTACGACAATTCAATATTAAAGAATCACACCAAAATTATCCTGAAACATATAATCCAAATAATTTCAACATTCAACAACTAAATCCCAACATTTAAAACTTAAAGTAAAACATCCAGACGGTAATAAATCCCAAAGTGACAATACTAGAAATAAGTGAACCACAATGTTCAATCAAACAACTAGATAATGGAAACGGGCAACACATGCCCAACTGAATAAATAAACTAAAAGTGGAATCAAATAAATGAAGTCGTTTAAACAAGAGGCCTGCAACTCCCACCTAAGTTGCAGCGCGTTCCTTCCAAAGGATCCTATGCAAGACGCCCCTGTGGCTGGGCACCTGTAATATATACATATAGATACAAGAGAGAAAGGAAAATAGAAACGGGTCAGAGCCCGATAGTGTAAATGATTTAAAAAAAATTTAGCAGGTATTTAAAATGTTTACAGGCCAATACAACAACATATTAGTGCGACACTCTCTTGAGAAATTCTCACCTCTCTTCTAATGTGTACACCTATCGCACTAATCTTCCAAACGTTTTAACTTATCTTAGGTTACTCGTAAGATTTAAAACTGAAAAATATAATTGTTTAAAAGGAAAATTTCATTCAGCAACAAAGCTCTCATTTTATCTTCATTGATTAATAAAGTTTTCAGTGTCCCATTATACTTTTCAAAACAAGTATTTCCAATTTGAAGTCATTATTCATTTCTTACCTACCATAGCACCGTAGGTAGTTCCAAATTTCAGAAATTCATATATATATATTAAATACTCGTATAATATATATATATATATATACTAACAGCACCCCACATAAAAATTATGGAGCGGGCATACTCTGCTATCCAATCCCCGTATCTCTCGTACTAAGGGAAATACAAGTTCGGAATCACTCTCGAACTGTATTAACACATACACAAACAATATTGAGGCGAAGCATAAATTCCAAGTCATTAAGAGGTCAGCATATACCCTCACGTCTCTTAGGACCATCTGATCATCGATCAGATAACCTGTACCAAGGATATCTATCTTCTAGGGTACGAGTTAATATCCCCCATAAAGGTCCCATCGAGATAAGACTGTCCCAGCGCGGTAACCTCGGGGATAGCAAGTAGCGCGAGCATGATTTTCACATGTATATAATATATGCATACACACAGTCATATAAATATACTACTTTTATCATATCAATTTAGGTTCATCCCATAACCCATAATCACGACATTTATCCTCATTTTCCCATTATTAGTTATCACGTATAACGGTTCGTCTCTAACTTTAATTTGAGGGATTATTTCAACTTACTACGTAATACTCATGGACTCTATCCTCCCAAGTGTAAAATTCAGTAGGTATTCATCTATTTTCCATCGTAACCATTTTATGTATCTCTCCATTTAATACAAAATTCCATTGTCTCTTATATATAAACACCCCAAAAATACAAATTTCCCCTTACATTAAAGGTCCCTTAATCATTAATAAATCCTACTGGTCATCTTTATCTCCCAAAATATTTTAATAAGGATGTCTAAGGAGTATTCTTCATTTAGAATCAATTCAACAATTTTAAAAGGGGAATTTAAGTCTGCCAAGAGGGTCGATCGATCGAGGGCAGGGGCTCGATCGATCGAACCTTCGATCGATCGAAGCTCTTGGCTCGATCGATCGATCAAATAGGTATGGCGAATTCTGCAGTTAACCAGTTACGTGTTCTAACACACAACCTCATCCAAATCCATATTTTTCATTCCCAATCGCCCAAAAATTTGTACTACTAAGAGTATATACCCATATCATACATCTCCTACGTAAAGCATGAAAATTTCCATTAATAACCATGGATTAACAAGCCAAGATTCATGTAAAACTCAAGGACCCTAGAAATCTCTTTAACATGGTTCTAATCAGTCTTTTCCCAGAAATTCTACTCCTAAGGCAGCATAAATTCGTGGTTAAGCCTCTACATATGAAGGGGTTTCCAGATTTTCAATCCAATCATAACTACATGCGGTTTTCCTATATCCAACATGGGTTTTCTTCTATAAAACTTATCCTAATCACCCTAGGCTAACATGAATGATGCATTAACGAAAATAAGCAAGATGAATACTTGCCTGGGATTTTTAGAATTCTAATTTTGTGGATGATTTTGATGTGGTTGCGTTCTCCGTCGCGCGATCTACCCGTTGGTGGTGGTGGCGGTGCAATCGGGTGACTTTTTGGCCTTGGATTGCTTGGAAAGCTTCCTCCTTCCCTCTCCTATGGCCATTCTAAAGTTTTGAGTTGTTTTAACCCTAGAAGGTAACCTTAAACATCTGATATAACCCTTGAAATTTCGTGGGTTTAATTACCAAAAATTGTAAAATGTCCAAAATGCCCTCCCGGGGTACTAATTAAGCCTAAAAACGCCCCGAGATCCAAACTAAACCCCCGGGTACACTTTTCTGACTATCTCGACCCTTCTGGACACTTTGACGCACTCGAAATGACCATACGGGTGACTTATAATTTATTCACTTTTATTCATCAATATTTAGTCCCGACACAAATGGGCGCGTCCCAACTCAAATTTTCAAAATTATCATTTTATTCACTCTTGACATTAAATAGAACCAAAATTATATTACTTTACTCATTAGTAATATTCAACAACAAGTGTCCCATAATTACTAACTCACATCACGTTAATAATTATAAAGTGATTAATTTCCGGATTTATTTTAAATTAATAACTCACATTAAATTTAATAAATCCCCAAATTAATATTGCATAAAAATACGGGGTATTACACGGGCTCTGACCCGTTTCTTGTATCTCTTCTCTCTTTTGATATATATATGTATTATATCAGGTGCTCAGTCACAGGAGTATCAGATTTAGAGATTTGGATTGCTTGACGTGCTGCAGCTGTTGTGGAAGCTGTAGGTCCTTGTAGTAGATGCATCTATCCTTTTAATTCAGTTTCATCTAGACTTCCTGTTTAGGAGATATGTCGCCCACTTCTAGTTCTTTCATCAGAGATATTGTATTCAGTTTATTATATGGTTTGGAGTTTTGAACTGGGAGGTTTTATCCAGTCTTATTTATTTAAGTACTTGATTTATGTCCAGTATTTATTTACATTCCTATGTGTAGTGAATGGTTTATATTTTAAGATGGAAAGAAATGGTTTTACTTATTTTTATTAAAATTGGAAATGTTTTGACACCTAGCTTAATTTTATATTAGGTGATTAATATGTTAAAAAGTTTTTCGACAGTGATGCTGAGAATGAACCAACTGAATATCCTGTTTTAAATTGATAGAGGACTGATCACCCTATATTTAATTGGGCGGGGTGTCACAGGTGGTATCAGAGCATCAGGTTCTAGTGTCCTTAGGATCTGTGGGGCTTATTACGTTTTAGCGTATCGTTCTTTGATGTAGAGACTTATGATAGGATTGTTGTGTTCCCTTACGTATGCGACTTACGTTCTCCTGCTACGAATTATAATGTATGTGACTCATTATATGAAATTCAATGTGATTCAAACACCGAACATTTTAGAACGACCAGCGAGGGCGTAAGAAGAACTGCGGGAGGAGAAGCTCAACAGAAGACATAGAGCAATCGGGTAAGAGTGATTGGGACAAAAAATCACCACAAGAATTACTTAAGTAAGAGACGTGAACTGTGGGTTCCCAGGACACGGTCATAGATAATGGTGGAGTGATTTCAGGACCACCTAACATAGTCGATAAAGGGGGAAATCATAGGGACTCTTTGGAAAACCCATCGGTGAAGATGCAGAAAAGAAAATGAGAAAGTGTAACAGACCAGCGGAGGTAGAAAATCCGAAGGCAATTGTATAGAGTGGGGCGTGATGACACACATAATTTAATTTGTAGTTAAAAACTATAGCTCTTAGGAGCATCATGTAGTGATTAGAGGCAATCACCATATATGAAGAAGTGTGTTTGAAATTTAAAGAGAAATTTGTGTGCGATTTGACTATGAAATCTTCCATTCAGTGTGGTAACAAAATGTGCATGAAATTTTGATGTTTAGTACAATGGTTAAGATAGAAACCGATCGTGAGAGAAAGGTTGAATTGCATAATGAACTTCGTACCTGGTAGAGGGGTATAAATTATCCAAAGGGTTTATAGTTGATAAAGAACTCATGTGTAGAATACAAGTATGGATGAGAAATACAACTAGGATGACTAATGTTGATGTCATCAAAGTTATACGGTTGTTAATGATTGCAGTCCTTCCAAGAGAAGGGAGTAAAGAGGGTTAATGAACCTGCTGAAGAGAAGAAACATAATTTAACAGTGTTAGTGAAACCCCACATGAGAGTATACCCAATGGGGAACTCGATTAGATGATTTAAGTGATTAACTTCAAGAGGAAGATGAAGTCAATCAGGATGTAGAGGCCAACTATAGTTCCTAATAGCTAGCGTAGCCAAAGGGACAATGGAAGAATAATAGTGAGTTGAGACTGTTGGTCCGAGAGAAGGACATTCTAAAAAATGGTCAGTGGGACCAGTGACGGGAAATAGTTCGTGAAGTTTTCCTTATGTGAAGGAAGTAGAACTACAAGTGTTGAATGTGTCCACAATTGAGAAGTGAGACCGAAGAGATTAGAAATGGTAAACCATGCCAGTTAGGCATAACGACTGGAGGAGCGAGACTTCCAGCGAAAGAATTTGGGGTCAAGAGAATTAGGCCCAGGAAATTTATAACCCGAGAGTGATGGGTTCAGGATGGACCAGTAGAGTCCTCATTAATAGTATCATACAGTATGACAGGGTCTACGGGGCCCGGGATGTAAACGGGAGTTTTATAAAGCTATAATTGAGGCCTGGAGAGTTTGGGCCAATGTTTTAATAATGGGTGTGAAATCCACAAGATGGAATAAACTGTCCATGGTGAAAGAGGACAACTATAGGATGAAATCCTGAGATGAATAACGATTGCAGATGTTCATGGGTCGTGATGGCAGCCACGTGCTGAAACCCTATGATTTGGCGAGACTAGTGAGGTTTGATTCTTCCTTGTGAGTAAAGGATAAATTCGAGTGACATGGGTGTGCCACAACTTTTATGTAAATTGGAAACCCTAAACTTAGCGTGCGGGTCTAGTTTAGTGGGAACGTTAGTTTTAACAGTCTTATTACTAACGTATGTCTCGTTGTTAGCAGGGAATTTTGATGATTGCCCGTGAGTGAACCGGGTTGATATGACTGTCGTGCCGGATAATCCGGGAGGAGTGATCCTTATTTTGTGCGGCACCACCTGAAATAGGGTTGGGCCCAGATATGAGTATATATGAAACTTTTATGGTATTATAGACCTCAGCGAGTACAGTGTCTAATTATATGCGATTCCCGAGCATAGGGATTTATTTATCTGTTAAGAGTTAGAATACATTGTGTTCTTATCGAGCGGCAAAATATAGCTCGTTATATATCTATAGCGCCCAGTACTTGGGATAGTGTGGGAGCCATGCTTCATGTTACATTTTTAGGGACATGAAAGTGGACGAGTAAAATTTTATATCACAATACGTAGATTGTTGGAAAGTACATAGTAGGTACTCAAGGCCTTACAGACCTCAACAACCGGCTAGGTTAGATAGTAGTGTATCGGGGGGTTCCTTGTTTGGATTTCTCTTTGCGAGACATCCTACGCATGAAACTAGCAAACGTCGGGAGTTGGAGAGAAGTTTGGATGATAGTACATCAGTTTTGTATATTGGTTATTGTACCTATAGGAATATATTTGAGAGTTGATAATTCTTCTATAACTTAAGGCCAATAGAGTAGCCTAGATTTAGTATTTTTTGGAATAGATGAATGATGACATTGAAGGATGGTTTAAGTCATGACTAGTGGGGTGGTTAAGTGCAACCCTACCACGTCAGCATACCGAGTGTGCAATAATTGAGGTAAGAAAATTTTAATGTCTTTGTATAATGATGTCCGAGCTATAGGGTGTATGGGCGCCCTGGGTGATTGAATCAGGTAGTGGATTATGATTAGCATGTGAATTCGATAACATGTAATCGGGTAGTCCGAAGATTACTCCATGAGATTTGTAAGAAACCTATGTTTCAAGATGAATTGAAACTTATTCAAGAGAGTATAAAATGTATCATAATACAAACAACAGTGGTGATGGCTTACGATGTAGGTTAACATTGCAAGGATGGTCTTGCAGTGGATCACCTGACGGATTGAAAAATGGTGAACAATTCGAAACCAGTAGGGGATTCTTCCACTAGATAATGGAAGAGTATTCCCAAAGATATTCTCATGTAGCTAAGGTGAGATTATAGGTACTACATTGCGAATGAGTACGGCCTAATACCCACAGAGGCATGGTCAAGACAAGCGGTCTAATCGGATGCGGGAGAGAAAATTTTATGTGAACCCTGAGATCTTAGAGGAGGACGGGAGTAGTACCTTCCAGTAGTGGAGTTTGTGTCCAAATAACTCCTATAAATTCACGTTCGAGCAGAGTGCCAGTAGAAGTATGGCACGGTAAACTTGGTTGTTGTCCGACTTAATAGTTAAAGATGAGGGACCAGTTATGATTACAAATGTCGGAGAAGAGTAGATATTACCGTATATATTGTGTTTGAAATATATAATACACAGCGAATTTACTTGTATGACTGACACGAGACGAAGTCGTATGTATATGAAAAGAGGATAAATCTACTAAGGTGCAAATAGTAGAAGGCTAGATAGAAAATAACTAAAATAATGTTGAAGTAGTTAAACTTAAGCAGAAAGGCTTGGGCAGGAGCCTATATGACAGGGTAACCTGGAGTTTAAAGCAAACACATGTGAAGTGTTCATTATTAAGGGTATTCGATAGCATACTATATGGGTGGTACGGAGTAGCTTACTTGTGAGCGTCGGGATGCGATGCGCAATATTTTTACAGTGTTATCTGTACCTAATATACTTTTCCCGAATTTCGGGATGAAATTCCGTTGTAAGGGGGGAAGTATGTAACACCCCGTATTTTTGACGATTTAAATAATTATGTGATTAATTATTATTATGGGAATAAATATGCGATTAATTATTGTTGTTGGATTAATTAAATTAAAATGTGAGAAATTAATTTGTTATTAATCCGGATTAAAATTATTAATAACTAGCGTGCCAAGGGTTAATACTTATTATTGTGAACTATTAAATATTACTGTGAGGTATGTAATATGGAATTAAGATATTTGATAAATTGTCGAAAGTGAGAAATACGGTAGTTGGTAATTTAAGTCTGTCACGCGTGTGAGTCGTGTCGGGACTAATTGAATGAAATAAAAGAATATTTATTTTTATTAACTCGGATGGTCATGTCGAGTACGCCGTTGAGTCCTAAAGGGTCGAGATAGTCAAAATACTATACTCGGGTGTTTATTTTGGGTCCCGGATAGATTTTAGGGCTAACCGACACCCCGAGAGAGCATTATGGTAAATTGTATTTTTGGGCTAAATTAATGGACGAAAATTGGGACTTATTATATCAGCCAAGGAATTCCATTAGGGTTAAGAAGTGACAAGAAGTTAGAACGGCCATGGAGGGTGTGAGGGAGAAGCAAATTCTAAGAGAGAAGACTCATTTGGCATCACCTTGCACAACCGTGGCCACCAACGCGTAGATCGCGAAGAGAGGAATGCGTATGTACGAACATCACCAACGGATCATACCGTCATATTCGAGGCAAGTGTTTATTACTTACATTATTTTATCAATAATCATGCTCATGTTAGTATAGGTGGATTTAATCATGATTTATATGTTAATTGGGTGAAAATTGGAAATTTAAATTTTGATTAATGATTGGTTTAATTAGTGGTTGAAATTCCTTCATGTATGTAGAGGATTAATCATGGAATTTGATTTTATATTAATGAACGAATCTGGGTTGATTAGGTTCTTGAATTGAAATTTTGAAAACTAGGGTTCATATGAATTAATTTGGGGGTTTTATATAATTATGATGATTAATGACGAATTAAGGATCCTAGGATGATAGAAATGATCTATAACCTGTTAGGGGTTGATGGGTATCGATGATGAATTGTTGGGAATTGAATCTTAGAGGTTTTTAGGTTCAAAAATGGTGAAAACCATTGAAGTTTGGTGAAAAAGACGAACAGTGCAATCTCGCGCGATCTCGCGCGAAGTGGTTCAAACGAGATGGGGATCTCGTACGAAGTGGTTAAAACAAGATGGAGATCTCGCACGAAGTCATTCGGGCAAGATGGCATCTCGCTCGAAGCTGCTTGAACAACACGTGGAAGTCGTTCAAACGACAACCCTTCTGGTTCGAGCGACAGAGGGAATTTTTGGGGATTTTTCTCAATGTCTAGTTTCGAGTTTGCCGGGTTATTGGAGTGAGAGAAACTGCCAAATAGTAAATTTAAATAAGATGGAATTTTGGGAAAGTATGTGAGAATTAATACTTTAATTATTTCGGTATAGAGAGAATGTACCTTGGAGATTACGAGAGAGAATAGTAATCTAATTATTTATACTATACGTAGTAATGAGGTTAAAATACGTATGAAGAGTATATATGTAGGTTGGAGAAATACCTATAAATTATAATAGGATGTGTGTATGCCTATTATGTGATATTATAGTTAAGAGCACTAATGAGTGATAACTCGAGGGTGCAGAAACTCTATTATTAAGTGTACTAATGGGTGATAACCCGGGGGTAGAAGGATGATTATTGTTAGGCGCACTAATAAGTGATAACACAGGGGTGATGGATTAATATTGATAGATGCATTAATGTGTGTTAACCCGGGGATGCAATATTTTATTGTTAGGCGCACTAATGGGTGATAACCCAGGGGTGCTGAATTATTATTGATAGGTGCATTAATGGGTGCTAACCCGGGGATGCATGATTTCCAGAATATGTGCACTAATGGGTCTTAGCCGGGGGTGCAGGATTAGTATATATATATGTATAGGGAAGATGTGACTATATATATATATATATATATATATGGACTTGTGAATATTGCTACTGTGTGAAATTAGTAGACTTGGTAATAATAATAATTGTTACATTGCACCAAGTGGTCTTAACCTAAGGGTGCAGGATTAGTGTATATATATAGGGATGATGACACTATATATATGTATGAGTGTACTTAGGTAACTTTGTACTTTGTGAGACCAGTAGACAAAATGAAAATGAGAAGTAAAATGATCTTAGTGAATAAAATATAACCATTTAAACGGTGAATAATGAAATTTAGTATGTGAGATAAACTATCTGAATAGTGTATTGTATGGGCGATACGGGAATACTACTAGTGGGCATAGTTAGTATTAGTATGGTTTCTGACTAGTTAGTCTGGGAGGGATAACTATGGGGAGACTAGATGTACGTTAGGTGTGCACAATAGACGAGAGGTGATAAACTCATGTGAGAGTTCGATAACTAACATGCGTATAAGACATGTTTTAAGAACCAGTTTTAAATACTTGTTACACATCGGGCTCTGACCTGTTTCTTGTATCACTTATCTCTTTTGCTATATATATGTATTATATCAGGTGCTCAGCCACAAGAGTATCAAATTTAGAGATTTGGATTGCTTGACGTGCTTTAGTTGTTGTGGAAGTTGTAGGTCCTTGCAGTAGATGCATCTATCCTTTTAATTCAGTTTCATCTAGACTTCTTGTTTAGGGCATATGTCGCCCACTTCTAGTCTTTCATCAGAGATATTGTATTCAATTTATTATATGGTTTAGAGTTTTGAACTGGGAGGTTTTATCCAGTCTTATTTATTTCAGTACTTGATTTACGTCCATTATATTTTTACATTCCTATGTGTGGTGAATGGTTTATATTTTAAGATCGAAAGAAATGGTTTTATTAAAATTGGAAATGTTTTGACACCTAGCTTAATTTTATATTAGGTGATTAATATGTTAAAAACATTTTCGACAGTGATGCTGAGAATGAACCAACTGAATATCCTATTTTAAATTGGTAAAGGACTGATCATCCTATATTTAATTGGGCGGGGTGTCACAGGTTACCTGGGAAAACGAGGTTTAAAGGTCTACAATGGTTGTGCGAACTACATGACACGATTCATTCAAATTTTAATTCAAATCCTATTTTCTACATGGGTAAATTACAACGGGTTGGGTTCATGCACCCCAACCCTTAATAACTTAGCTGGACATGTTCAATCTAATGAAAAGCATATTATCTAAGGTGCATGTAATCATATTCATCATGAAACTATACCTAAATATGTAAGAAACACTTGAAATCATAGAAAATATGTAAAGCGTGCAAAGAAATATTAACCTTGAAGAGTAGAGATGAAGAACACAAACTTTGTAGAAGAAAACCTTCATCTCATGCATAAATACTTGAATGTTGTTGAAAAGAGTGAAACCTAGGGTTCTTGGGTGCAAAAGCCCTCTAAAACTATGAAAAACTCTCCCCCTCAAGTCTGGTGTCAAAAATAACTAAGTACATCCCGTTATATTATGACATTCAACCATGCACAACCCTATTTTTAAAATAAAAAAATTTGGAAATTCCACCCATCAAACCAGTTTGCTATTTTTGTTCTTCACTTGGTCGAACCGGTTCGGAATCCAAGTGTTGATGTGAGAAGTTGAGATGAAATTTTTTCCAAGTCTTTTTCTTCTCCTTTCCTTCTTTTGCCATGATTTCTTCCCAACTTTGAACCTTCATAACTTTTCACTTGTGACTCGGATTTGGATGTCGTTTCTTCCTACACGCTCGTGGACCCACAAACTTCAACTTCTTCTAAGGAGTCCGTGTCTAAATTTTGGGTGTAAAATTATGAAATTGCCCCTTGACTTTCCTTCTTTTGCATTTTGTCTTTCTCTCTTGAATTTGAGTTTTCTCTTTTCTTCGCATGAATGAATTTCCTGCAAAATGTAAGAGAAATACAAAAAACTCGATGCACTATATCGGAAATGTCAGTAGCAAAAATATGAGATAAATCAATGCCTTTTACATAGTACGAGGTGATAAAAGCCTCTAAATTGAGGGGATAAATCGGAAGAATTTGTGCCTAATCAGTGGACTTGTAAGTGCATCAGGGAGATAGTAATTTTTCCTTCGATGGTTCTTACTCTAAAACTCTTAAGGGCTTATGTGATTGGTTTGTTGCTTCTATTGTTAATCACTACTTGCTTGTAATTTGGATTAATTAATTTTATTTGGCAAAATTAAAATTTGATTCTAATTAATAAATGACTTAATTTACTTTACGCATTAATTAATTAAGAAATTAATTAATTAGAATTGGACCACTATGAACATACCTATTTCAAATTGGTATTAGAGGTCATTTTATCATGAATCTAGGGGGTATGTCTATTGAGGGTCAGTCGTTCACAGATTTTCCTATTTTTATGGTAGTAACTACGCGTACTGGAAGGCACGTATTACTATTTTCATTAAGTTACGTCTAATAACCTTGCTAGAAGATATCGTTGCCCTAAACCTTAGGAATTACTATTTGAGGTTGAACATAGTGTAGTTATCTACAACTCTATGGGGGATTCATGCCATTTTCTATGGGTTCACCCAAGAAGAGTTCCACTACATATCTATATGTACTATATCCAAGGAGGTGTGGGAAATTCTTGATCACCCATAAGGGTGACGATACCATTCCGATCTTAAAGTTCCAACATCTCGTTACCCGATTTGACTTCTCCAACATCGTGAACTCTTACATATATTTAAGTGATAAAATTCTAGACACTAGGTTCACTAGGAAAATCCTTAGGTCACTACCACCTAGGTTCCTTTACCATGTCTTAGTCGTAAATATTGTAAGAAGTATCGATAACATGAATGAAAAGGAGATAATAGATTATATTCAAACCTTTTATTTAGAAAACTATCATCTGCCCAAGAAAGATAATGGCACTGCGTTGAAGGAAAAAATAATTATCCTTCTATATTTAATGATGATTCAGATGAGAATGGGGTTAAGACTGCCTTGTTGACTTAGAAATTCAAGAAGTTTCTCAATTTTAATCTACAGATGTTTATGCCTAACAGGAAAGGTGAAGAGAACTTTAAAAGTAACGAGGCTAGAACATATTTAGGTAGACGAAATCCTAAGTCTCGGGATGTTGAGGGAATGGGGAAGTGACTTCAATGTCAAGGGTTTGGACATTAAGATTTTGATATACCCACTCGACTAAGGAAGAAGGGAAAGGGTAACAAGGGTTTAAATACCTCCTTTAGTGAAAGTGACTCATACTTTTTAAGTAGTGAGTATTTAATTCAGATCACTACAAATTATCTCACCATTGTTGAGGATCTCTTTAGGTAAACATTTCCCTTGTTTAAGTCAAGGTTGATGATGCCCACGTAGATTCGAAACTTGAGTGTCTCTGAGATAAAAAGATTATGCTCAAGACACATGATTAGTGAAAAATATCTTTTAACCACCTTGAGTATTATAAAGACGGTGAGTTTCCATTTGAGTATGGAAAGTAGTCTATAACTTTGGGAAAGGTAATCACTGATATTTGTGAGTTTCATAAGCTAGATAATATTTTATTTGTAGAGGATCTAAAAGATAATCTTATTAGTATAAGTTAATTATGTGATAAAATTGTTCGATTAATCTCTATCAAAAGTTATATAAAGTTTTTCATGAGAAAAGAAAGATGGTATTAAATGGTTTGAGGACACTTTTAAACTATTATGAGCTTGCCTCTATGTCCTCATTTTTTATCACAATGCCAATGTGACCGCTTTTTATCTTTGACATCAATGATTAGGTCATGTAAACCATATGGAACTTGATCATCTTCACAAGAAGGACCTAGCATGTGGCTTACCATCACTTGAAAAGCCTTCCTCGAGTGTGGGACATCTTAAAAGGGTAAACAAATAAGAATTCACATTGGAAGCTTAGTATTATAACTAACTCGTGTACTCAATATCCACATGGATTTCATGGGGCCTATGTGTATGAAGAGTGTAGGTTATAAGAAGTAAATTATAGTGATGGTGGAGGACTTAAAAATATATGCCATCACCAGATTCCATAAAGAGAAGTCGAAGAGTTTGCAATTTATAGCAACTCAGTGTCGTTTACTTCAAAACCATTATGGTTTCAAAAATGGTAATGGGACAAAGTTTATAAAAGAAGGAGTAAACAAATATTGTAATGAAAATGACATTAATAATGTGTTTTACACCATTATTACACCTCAACAAAATGGAATTGTGGAGATGAAGAATAGATAGACTCGAGATATGGCGATATCCATGATAGAAGAGGAATGTACCTTCGAGGTTTTGGGCAGAGACAATGAATAAAACATGCCATACACTACACCCAAACAGATTAGTTGTCATGATCATAGACCTCAACAAGTCGAACTTGTCACGGTCAAATACCGTGATAAGAATAGGGGTGATAACTAGTTTTATTAAGGGCTTATCACAGTCGGAGTTTGCGACAAGTTTTCATTTACTACAAACATGTTATGGTCAAAGTCCGGGATAAGTTTTTCTTTATCACGGACTTTGATCATGATAAGTCCTTAACAAAGAAAAACTTATCACGAACTTTTTCATGACAAGTAGTCCTTATCAATGATTTTTCACGGTCAAAGTCTGTGACAAAGCTCGGCACCAGAATAAAAAAAACTATTGGGCAGTATGGTCACTGTCACTACCCAGTAGTATATTATTTAACCTGTAGTAACCATCAAAGATATATTTTAACAATAACTAATACCAATCAACACCAATATTAATAATAAACAATCACTAACCAAATAAAAATAAGGAACACAATATATTAATTTGAATGTTAAATACAAATTATTACGTAAAAAGTAAATATTCATTGATTCTCAGGTTAGAGGAGAAAGGTAAGACATACAATATAAGAACCAACACAACCCTCAATATGTCGCACGCCACATTGTTCAATCAACCATAGGGATTTATTTTCTTTCCCCACCACAATGTCAGTGACACGGACCCGAGCCTCATGTGGCTGTAGCGGATGGTTATGCACTACGAAACCTGGACGTATACTCGGGTCCCTCAACCCTCTAGAAATTATATCGCCTCCTCATAAGTCTAGCAAATAGACTTTCTCCCAACCAATTGTAAATGAAGTCTGAATAGTTGGTATGGGGGGAGGCAAATAAGTCATACGGAGATGAGGGTTCTATCGATAAGGGTGAGAAAGACGGAGAAGTGGTCCCCTCATCCACTACATATCTTTTCCCTTTCCTGAGCTTCTCTTGGATCGACCTTGAAAAACTTTCTTAACCATCGAAAACATTTTGTTCAATTTTTTTGATGTTGTCAAACTTTTGGTCTAAGTTGGTATTCAACTCATCGACCTTGCGTGACAATCCATTGTTGCTCGACGAAATCCTGATGATCTTCGACTTCCCCGCCTGAGAGCCAACACCCTGATTACAGCCTTTATGATCCCGCCCGAGCACTTGGATAAATGCATTCGTACTTAGAGATGCCTTGTCGGCATCACTCTGCGGGTTGTCGACTTCTTTAAAATTTTCCTTAAATAACAACAAAGTAAAAATTAAATGAAATAACCAAAAAGTATGTGGTTATAAATAATGAATTAAAAACATAAATACAATCATAACTTACATAGTGGTGGCCACGAACGGATTGAACTCCTCGTCCTTCCCTTTCTTCGTTCGAATCACCAAATAGGCATCAACCCTATGTGGCTTACCCTCATAATCACTCCCCTTATCATGAAATAAAATAATACAAAATTAGTGAATAATATATAATTACCACCAAATAGAATATAGTAAAAGTAAAATGAAATAACATTCAAAACTTACCATTTTATGCTCCACGTTGACGTAAGCCGTATGCCTGGAGTAGTGCACGTCAATATTCATGGCCCAATTTGCCCTTCCCGATTCATGAGAGGACAACTGCCTATCTAATGTCTCATTGTCAATAAACTTTTGATAGTTTACCAATGAGATTGGCTCCTTATTATGTACCGTGTCCCTATGGTGTATGATGGACTATTGGTCCCTATTAAAATACTGTGAAAGCATGTTTTTCTTTCACGTTTTCTATTGCTCCCTTAGTTGTTCCAATTTGGCGTCACGTGATTCTGGTGAAAGTTGAATTTTTCCTATCCAACAAATACAAAAAAGTGGCTTAGTAGTATTTAAAATATAAAATAAAATTTAAATATTTTTGAATCAAGCACATACCTGTAATTCCCCCAAAACGGAAATCTTAAGCTCAATGGGTATCCTCCTCCAATCAATATACTCGGGGAAATAATCGTTTTGTCCAATTATAAGACCCTAGATTGGAAGGTCGTCTTGGTATCCACTATGCTCCCCGACTTTCCCCATTTTAGGGGCCCACAGTGCTAGATGAGCCTTCCTCACCGCCACTTCCTTGGCCACGCCCTGCTGAAGACATATCCTGAGAAAATCATTATTAGTTGACACACACACACACACACACACACACACACACATATATATATATATAATGAATTAGTTTTACATTTTTAGATCATATGCATGATAAAATAACGACGACATTAAAAGAATACAAATCCATATCTTAAAATATGATAATAATTGTTTCAAATAATTCTTAAACTGATTAAAATCCAAATTAACATACTCACTAACTAACCAACAAAGATTGATTCAAAACTCAAAAAATAACCAAATCCAAATGAATAAAGCATTAAATTTCATCCAATAATAATATATCTATCAAAACATTAAGCTGTGATAAATCAACAACGACATTAGAAGAACATAAATTAACAACAATAATAGAAGAGTACAAATCCATATCATAACCCAAAATAAGAATTATTTCAAATAATTGCAATCCTTGTTACAAATCTAAGAATTATTTCAAATTCAGGTTATCATCCAAAATGGATTGATATTCAGTACGAGGTCATCCACGCTACTAGTTAGACATTTTGATGCGTGAAAAATGATTGTCCACGACTCGTTGTTGATATACTCCGAGTAAACCACTTGCTTGCCCTTTTGAAAAGCATAAACAAACATCTCATAACTCACATGGTCATTGCTCTTAATCTTGGACAAGTCAACCATGATCAAATTGATGACTGAATCAATTTTACAAGCATTTGTATCCTCAACTCTTATCCAATCATAGTAAAACACAACCTCTTTGAAGCTTATAAAGTCTAATTCAAATATATTCCGAATGACACCATAATAATTCATTTCAGCTTCAACAAGATTTTTATCCTTCGCTCTCGCTCTAAAATAAGTAAGAGCCTTATATAAAATGCTCGAGTTTTGTACATTTGTCTTTTTTTCATACACCCTTATGATACGTCACGAATATTACATATTTGCGCCCTTTATCTTTGTGAATTATAGCACTTTTGCGATCTTAATTCCTATATTTATACTCGTTAACCAGACAACCTCGGATTTGGGCATATATATGTTTTACAGCAGTTCATTATGATTTTGTAGGTATTGTAACACTAAAAGTGAGGATCGATTGCATTTCAGAGAAGTTTCATCACCGGAAGCTACTGTAAGGGCATTTTAGTCAATTCACACTGACATAAGTTTTCACTAGTTGGTACACTTATGCGATAAGGCACTTATTTGCGGCGCTGTTATATATTGATGGATGAACCCATTTGAAAGGTTCATTAAAGTTTTCAATGATTATGTTAATAACACACGATACATTGATGGATCAATTGCAGAGAAATACATCACCGTGGAGTCATCAATCTTCCCTCGAGAATATAAGCCCCATATAAGCATTATAGATAACATTGATGAGTTTGTCGATGCGCGTGGTCATGTAATGGGCACATGAATGAAATTAACAAGTTTACAGTATGAACAAGTAGCTTGTTATCTATTTGAAACTCATGAAGATGTAAAATAATGAAAAAAGTAAGTTTATGTTATCTTTTTATATTATTTTAACTTTTATACTAGATCAAATTCATGATATGTTTGTCATGGTCAATGTAGGAAATATGAAAGAGGATGAATGATGGTATAATCGGAGAGTGAATTTAGGCCATGGATGTCACATCAGGTAATTATTGTGAGAATGTCTCTTACTAAATGACAAATTACAAGAAAGTTTTAAAATTGACCTAATTAATTTATCTATAATCTAAGTTCTTAAAGATGGGTGATGTGACATTAAGTCTTGCTTGTCTAGCCACTAGACCTAATTTCATAGCACATGAGTACATAAAATATCGATTGAATGGTGATGTATTCAGTGCAAGGTGATACGTCATGAATATTGCATATTTGCGCCCTTTATCTTTGTGCATTCTGGCAATTTTGCATTCTTAATTCCTATATTTATGCTCTTTAACCAAAAAACCTCGAATTTGGACACATATATGTTTTGCAGGGGTTAATTGTGCTTTTGTAGGTATTGGACCGCTAAAAGTGAGGATCGGTTGCATTTCAGAGAAGTTCCATCACTGGATGCTACTTCAAGGGCATTTTAGTCAATTCAAACTTCATCTCCAGCTCATGGAATTTTCCATGGAAGTGTATTTCATTGAGTTAGCATCGCGTGATCGTAAATGGCGCGTCGCTTCGAGTTCGGATGAAGAAGTTATGGCCATTTCTGTTATGAACCTTTTCTCCCATGTGAAGACCAAATAGCACCAAAAAATAGAGTACCGGTCGACCGCGCCCCTCCTGTCGATCGACCGCGTTTTGGGATTTTATCTTATGAAGTAACCAGTGGGCTTCAACTTAAGGGACCGATCGACCGAACACCTGTTGTTGGTCGACCGGGTATCGCAGTTACCCGACAATTTCCCTTTGTTGTTTTCTTTTCTTTTTCCTTTATTTCTTTATTTCCTTTTCTGAACTTAGTATAAATAGAAGACTTATCTCATTTTTATTAGATATCTTGTAATAATAGATCATTTTCCCTTAAGAAAGGGTTTAGAAGCTAGGGTTTGGAGGGTTTGGGAAGTGTGTTATTTTCTCCCTCCGAGGGTTTGCTCGTATAGAGGGGTTTGCCCGTCGAGGTTATGTAGAACAGTATCCTCCATATTCTCTATCAATCTGAGTTTCCAATGTTTGTATTTCTTTATTTACCACATTTTACTCACTTTCTAGTTTAGATTTACTGCTTTTTCTACATGCTTTCTAGTGTAGTTTTATTGTGTTTATTTACCGTATTTTTATGATGCTCTCTAGGTTAATTTAGCCTAGGTTGTGTTGGATCAAACTTGACTCGTGTTTACAATTTTTTTTTCTATGGTGATGGAAGATACGTGTTTATTTCGATTGGGTTGCCCTAGCTCTTACGCTTAGGAGATTTAACGGGGTATATCGTGTATGCTCCGTATTTACGACCTTGCGTGCATAACCACTAGGGTATTTGTTGACGCCAAAATCTTATTAGACTTTCATACGAATTTAGGGGTGTGACAACTCTAGGTTTAATTAACTGTCGAAACAAGATGCAATCCTAATGAATCTATAGAACCGTGTAACCATTTATACGCGTTAAGTGAGCTGAGGGATATCCGACGCAACCTATAGTTTTTACTATTTTTGTTAGTCTAGTTTAAATACATGCCTAGATTAATCTTTCTCTTTTTGAATCTTTTTCTTTTGTTTATATTTACCTTTTACACTTTTATTTTAGAAGTATTAAACCCATTAAATTCTAGCAACTCATCTCTATGGATTTTTGATACTCGGACTTGGCCGCTATACTCCCTTTTATTGAGTGTAGTCATAAGTTTAGGTTTTGTATAGAGTCGGTGACCCAAAAATAAAATGACTGACGCACAGATGACGCTTACACTGCGGAAGATATGAATTCCATTTGAACAACGGAAGTCATGTGGGATGTGGAAAGAGTGAACCATCACCAATTTGAAATTTTGGGCAGACGATGGGGGATTTGGATAACAAGGGGGAAAGACACATTTGAGGTCCAAGAAAAATCGACTCATCCCCCAAAGGTTTTTCAATTGGAATGGGAGATGGTGCACACATGGGGATAGCATCCATAATGGAAAATAAGAGCCGCAAAGAGTTCTCATCGGCAAATGGTTTAAAAGTTTTAAATAATTTCTACCGACTCATAGAAATCCACTAGTAATTCTAATTGTTCAAGATTCGAGAACATATCCCAAATGAACATTAGAATTACCGACAAAGCTATAACCGAATTTTTTATAGATGGAGCATCCAAGAAGGAAGGTGCGCGATCGAGAATCCAAGTTTAAATACAAATACAAAAGAAAAAATACTGCGAAATTCTAAATTAAATAAATTCTAAAACAAACTCATCCCTGGCAGCGGCGCCATTTGATAAGGGTCGGGTCTCGCCGCAATGCGAGCGTTACTTGCGCACCGGTCATTTTATTTTCGGCTCACCGACTCGATACAAAAACCTAAACTTATGACTACACTCAATAAAAGGAAGTATAGCGGCCAAGCCCGGGTATCGAAAATCCATATAGATGAGTTGCTAGAATTTAATGGGTTTAATACTTCTAAAATAAAAGTGTAAAAGGTAAATATAAACAAAAGGAAAAGATGCAAAAAGGAAAATATTAATCTAGGCATGTATTTAAACTAGACTAACAAAAACAGTAAAAAATATAGGTTGCGTCGGATATCCCTCAGCTCATCTTAAAGCGTATAAATGGTTACATGGTTCTATAGATTCATTACGATTGGATCTCGTTTCGACATTGAATTAAACCCAGAGTTGTCACGCCCCTAAATTTGCATAAAAGTCTAATAAGATTTTGGCGTCAACAAATACCCCGGAGGTTACGCACGCAAGGTCGTAAATACGGAGCATACATGATATACCCCATTAGATCTTCTAGGCGTACGAACAAGGGCAACCCAATCAAAATAAACACACTTCTTCCATCACCATAGCAAACAAACACTCTAAACACGAGTCAAGTTCAATCCAACACAACCTAAGCTAAATTAACCAAGAAGGCATGATAAAAATGCGATAAATAAACGCAATAAAACTAAACTAGAAAGCATGTAGAAAAAGAAGTAAATATATACTAGAAAGCGAGTAAAAACGCGATAAATAAAGAAATACAAACATTGGAAACTCATATTGATAGAGAATATGGAGGATAGTGTTCTACACAATCTCGACGGGCAAACCCCTCTATACGAGCAAACCCTCGGAGGAAGAAAATGGCACACTCCCCAAACCCTAGCTTCCAAACCCTTTCTTAAGGGAAAATGACCTGTTATTACAAGATATATAATAAAAATGACATTAGTTTTATATTTATACTAAGTTGAGAAAAGGAAAGAAAGAAATAAAGGAAAAAGAAAAGAAAAGAACAAAGGGAAATTGTCGGGTAACTGCGATACCCGGTCGACCGAAAACAGGGGCGCGGTCGACCAGTCCCTTAAGTTGAATCCCGCTGGCTACTTCATAAGGAAAAATCCCAAAACGCGGTTGACCGGTAGAAGGGACGCGGTCGACCGGTACTCTTTTTTCTGGTGCTCTTTGGTCTTCACATGGGAGAAAAGGTTCATAAAGGAAATGGCCATAACTTCTTCATTCGAACTCAAAGCGACGTGTCGTTTGCGGCCACGCGATGCTAACTCAACGAAATACTCATCCATGGAAATTCCATTAGCCAAAAATGAAGTGTGAATTAACTAAAATTCCTTTAAAGTAGCATCTGGTGATGGAACTTCTTCGAAATGCAACTGATCCTCACTTTTAGCTTTCCAATACCTACAAAAGCATAGTTAACCCCTGCAAAACATATATATGTCCAAATCCAAGGTTTTCTAGTTAATGAGCATACATATAGGAATTAGGAACGTAAAATTTCTAGAATAAACAAAGATAAAGGGCGCAAATATGCAATATTCGTGACGTATCACACCCCCTAATTAAGACATTACTAGTTCCTAGTGATGAAACAAACAAAACCAGTCCACATAAGGGGATAGAAAAATGTATATATGCATCGAAATATAAATGCCACTTTTGTAGGGAACACGATTGCATTTAGCGTATGTAATAAGCCGTTAAACCCCTAGGTTACCCTAGTGGACGAGTGTCGTCTCGTGAGGGTTTTCAGGGATGAAACCCACAAACATCATATAGTTTCCTCAGAATATTCCCAATCACATGCGACAAGCCTAACAATATGAAAAAAATTTCATAGACATTATTATCACATTGAGAATTCACACAAAAGTCCGTATTACTAACACTATAAAATGAACTTCGTTGAATTGAAACCTTAAAATGTGGGAGGGGAGCAAGCACATGAAAAGTATGATTTGGCAAAAACTTATATAAACTGGATAAAAATTAAAGCAAGCATATATTCAATCCTCACAGGCATCACACTCATCAAGTGAATTGACTCGAAACAGGGAGCTAACACACGGCACATGCGGGCATAAAGAGTAAATGGAAATGGAAACTAGGTCGCACACATGTCACAAATGAATAATGCTATATAGAAAATGAAAAATTGTAATCTCAATGAAAGATACCGCTCATTAAAGGAAGCGAAATGTATTTTCACAGATTATCAAAACTATTTCAACTTTAAAATTAAATGCACCCTAAGATAACATAGGACTTGATAGGGTTATAATGTAGGATAAGCTTGGGTACGAAATGAAGGATATGTACATACGGATTCAAAGTGTTCGGAATGAAAACTTAGAATAATGGGAAGAATGCGGGCAATAACGAAAATGGAAAACAAGTTCGATAATCAAGCATTAAGTATGACAATGGAGAGCAATCAAAGCTTATTGAACTATACACATTACATAAATACAGACTTTCTCTTTTCTTTTCTTTTCTTTTCTTCTTTTTCTCATATTTTCTTTTGTTTTTTCACTTATCTTTTTCTCTTTTCTTTTTCACTACACTTTATTCCTTACTTTTCTCACTCTCATATGCTTAATTGCAACCACAAGACAATAACATCATTCAATCCCAAGTAACATTCCAAACAAAGGTATGGAATATAATGTGTATGGTTTATAACTCCAATTCAGAGTTGGTTTTGGGATTTGGAGTTATGAAACAAAAGGTTATATTTAGGCTCAAAGGGGTTGACGACGGGAAACATATAAGGTGAGGTTAAGGTCAATATGGGTGATATAACAAAGATTGCCTACGATCATTTCATAAAGTTTACGCAATTTTCGAGTCAAAACAATATATGAAAATCATGCTCAAATAACACATTTCAACATATAAACTCAATTAATGAACGATCAATGAAAGAATAGAAAGATTACTGACGAATTCCACATTTTTAAAGAGGCAAAGAGGAAAGAATAGTGTATACACTCACAAATGACGAAAGGTACAAAGCTTACTCGGTATAAGTATATACAATGCAACAAAAGACTATCGAGTTATAAAAATCTTAAACCAAATCAATAAAGCAAGAAAAGTGCATGTGCTCATGGGATTAAAGTTTAATTCATGAAGTTATTCATAATATCAATAATTAGGACTAAAGTCTAATAACTTCTAAAATCGAGAACATGCATCATTGAGTTGTCTATTGGATTGGGCAATTATTAAAATTTATCATCGTAAACAAAGGCAAAATTCCCAATAAAGGAGAAAAAAGAAAGAAAATTTTTTTGAATTTTTTTTATTTTTCTAAGAAAAGCATACTTAGTAACTAACATGTGATAAACTCAATGGACAAAACATAGAAATGGATAGAATATCCCACACCCCCTAACTTAAATGTTGCATTGTCCCCAATGCGTCCATTAAGAACACAACATAAAGAGAGGAAAAGAATGATATTACCCAAAATTGGAGCGATCTCCATAAGAACGAGTCCAATTGAATCTACAAAATAAATTAGTACCAAGAATATCAAGAACAAATAATAAAAAGTTGACTAATTACACTAGACTAAATAAAAAGAAAAGAAAAAACTAAATAAAGAAAGAAAGAAAAAAAAACTAACTATTTACAACCTACTATTTAAGACCTACTGTGTATAACCTACTGTTTACAACATGTCTCCTGGAAGATATGAATTCCGTTTGAACAAGGGAAGGCATGTAGGAGGTGAAAAAAGTGAACCATCGCCAATTTGAAATTTTGGGTGGACGATGAGGGATTTGGATGACAAGGGGGAAAGACACACTTGAGGCGTAAGAAAAATAGACTCATCTCCCAAATGTTTTTCAATTGTAATGGAAGATGGTGCACATGTGGGGATAGCATCCATCATGCAAAATAAGAGCGGAAAAGAGTCCTCGTCGACAAATGGTTTAAAAGTTTTAAATAATTTCTACTGACTCATAGGAATCCACCGATAATTTTAATTTTCAAGATTCGAGAACAGATCCCAAATGAAACTTTCGTAGGGCCAGATTCGAGAACATATCCCACATGAAACATTAGAATTATCGACAAAGCTATAAAATAGGGCATGGTTACCGAATTGTTTATAGATGGAGCATCTGAGAAGGAAGGTGCGCGGCCGAGAATTCAAGTTTCTTAGCGCTCAAATGTGATATCCTATAAAAAAAAGGTTAAAACAAAGAATACAAATACAAAAGAAAAAATACTACGAAATTCTAAATCAAATAAATTCTAAAACAAACTCATCCCTGAAAACGACGCCATTTGATAAGGGTCGGGTCTCTCCGCGGTGCGAGCGTCACTTGCGCGCCGGTCGTTATATTTTCGGCTCACCGACTCTATAAAAAAAACTAAAATTATAACTACACTCAATAAAAGGGAGTATAACGGCCAAGCCTGGGTATCGAAAATCCACAAAGATGAGTTGCTAGAATTTAATGAGTTTAATACTTCTAAAATAAAAATGTAAAAGGTAAATATAAATAAAAGGGAAATATGCAAAAAGGGAAAGATTAATCTAGGCATGTATTTAAACTAGAGTAAAAAAAACTATAGATTCATTACGATTGCGTCTCGTTTCGACAGTTAATTAAATCCAGAGTTGTCACACCCCTAAATTTGCATAAAAGCCTAATAAGATTTTAGCGTCAACAATTATCCGAAGGTAACGCACGCAAGGTCGTAAATACGGAGCATACATGATATACCCTGTTAAATCTCCTAGGCGTAAGAACTAGGTCAACCCAATAGAAATAAACATGACATGACTCAAGTTTGATCCAACATAACCTAGGCTAAATTAACCTAGATAGCATGATAAAAATGCGGTAAATCAACGCAATAAAACTATACTACAAAGCATGTAGAAAAAGCAGTAAATCTAAACTAGAATGAGAGTAAAAATGTGGTAAATAAAGAAATACAAACATTGGAAACTCGGATTGATAGAGAATATGGAGCATAGTGTTCTACACAACCTTGACGGGCAAACCCCTCTATACGAGCAAATCCTCGGAGGGAGAAAATGGCACACTCCCCAGACCCTCCAAACCCTAGCTTCTAAACCCTTTCTTAAGAAAAAATGATCTATTATTACAAGTTGTCTAATAAAAATGAGATAAGTCTTCTATTTATACTATGTAAAGAAAAGGAAAGAAAGAAAGAAAGGAAAAAGAAAAGAAAAGAACAAAGGGAAATTGTCGGGTAACTGCGATACCCGATCGACCGGCAACAGGCGCTCGGTCGATCGGTCCCTTAAGTTGAAGCCCACTGTTACTTCATAAGGTAAAATCCTAAACTGCGGTCGATCGACAGGAGGGGCGCGGTCGACCGGTACTCTATTTTCTGGTGCTCTTTGGTCTTCACATGGGAGAAAAGGTTCATAACGGAAATGGCCATAACTTCTTCATCCGAACTCGAAGCGACACGCCATTTATGGCCACGCGATGCTAACTCAATGAAATACGCATCCATGGAAAATTCCATGAGCTGGAGATGAAGTCTGAATTGACTAAAATGCCCTTGAAGTAGCATCCAGTGATGGAACTTCTCTGAAATGCAACCGATCCTCACTTTTAGCGTTCCAATACCTACAAAAGTACAATTAACCCCTGAAAAACATATATGTGTCCAAATTCGAGGTTTTTTGGTTAAAGAGCATAAATATAGGAATTAAGAACGCAAAAGTGCCAGAATGCACAAAGATAAAGGGCGCAAATATGCAATATTCGTGACGTATCACCTTGCACTGAATACATCACCATTGAATCGATATTTTATGTACTCATGTGCTATGAAATTAGGTCTAGTGGCTAGACAAGCAAGACTTAATGTCACATCACCCACCTTTAACAACTTAGATTATAGATAAATTAATTAGGTCAATTTTAAAACTTTCTTGTAATTTGTCATTTAGTAAGAGACATTCTCACAATAATTACCTGATGTGACATCCATGGACTAAATTCACTCTCTGATTATACCATCATTCATCCTCTTTCATATTTCCTACATTGACCATGACAAACATATCATGAATTTGATCAAGTATAAAAGTTAAAATAATATAAAAAGATAACATAAACTTACTTTTTTCATTATTTTACATCTTCATGAGTTTCAAATAGATAACAAGCTACTTGTTCATACTGTAAACTTGTTAATTTCATTCATGTGCCCATTACATGACCACGCGCATCGACAAACTCATCACTGTTATCTATATGCTTATATGGGGCTTATATTCTCGAGGGAAGATTGATGACTCCACGGTGATGTATTTCTCTGCAAATGATCCATCAATGTATCGTGTGTTATTAACATAATCATTGAAAACTTTAATGAACCTTTCAAACGTGTTCATCCATCAATATATAACAGCGCCGCAAATAAGTGCCTTATCGCATAAGTGTACCAATAAGTGAAAACTTATGTAAAAAAATGATGGGAAAAAGTACTTCTCCAATACACAAATTGCTTCATATATAGCTACTTTTGAGACCTTGATGTGCTTTCGATTGACTAATTTTTCACATAAAAGCATGAAACAGATGCTAATTTGCATAGTGGCCAACTGCAAATCCTTATGCTTTGAGAAACGGTGATTAAACAATAAAAGAACCAATTTCACAATCACACACCAATCGTGAGACTTGAACTTAAATCATGGGTGGCATAATTAAAAATACGTTGCAAGTTGGATGAAAAATTAGAGGGAACTTTCAAATTATATATAGTGTCTAAAGGCACCTTTCTTTCCTCACTCATTAAAGTAAACACACTAAGGGGAATTATCTTCCTTCTGCTACTGTCTTCTTTCAACCATAATTATGGCTTAAGATTCAACAATTTAAGGTCATGTCGTTCATTTTCTTTATACTCTGAATAACTACCCCCAAGGCATGTGACCACAAGATGTCCAATGATGTTCTTATCTTCATGCATTAAATCTAATACATGACGCACTGGGTTACCTTTCCAATAAGGCAAGTCAAATACAATTGACCTCCTGGACCATGCCTTTCTTTTCTCATTTTCATTCTCAATTGAGGTGTTCTTATGCTTGGTATTCTTTAATTTTGGATTCATTCCTGGCATATTAGGTCCACAATAAGAAGATTTACTCTGAATTTATGAACTACAAATTTTTCGTTAAGGTAGCCTATGTTCAACCCCGGTCGACAAAAAATTAGAACCTCTCTAAAATCTAAAACTAAGATCGGGTGGTAAAAACCTCCTATGGGAATGGTATATAATTTTTCCACTAGCCTTCAGATGTTGAGATTCAGTATCCTCTCCACAAATTGGACACCCCAAATAACCCTGAACTACACAACCAGATAATGTCCCATAAGCAGGAAAATCATGAATTGCCCAAATCAACATAGCTTTTAATGTAAAATATTTTTTTAAAAGATTCAAACGCTTTCAAAACCTCTACCGACAACTCATTTAATTCTTCTACCAAAGGAGCCAAATAAACATCAATGCCTTCACTTGGTGCCTTTGGCCCAGTTATCAACAAAGACAACATTGAAAATTCAGATTGCATACACTCTGAAGGAGGGAGGTTGAATGATGCTAGGATCATAGGCCATACACTCTGATTGTTTCTTAGATTTCCAAATGTATTGAAACCATATGTTGATATTTCCAAATAAATATTATGTTGTTCACGAGAAAAATCAAGATAATCTCAATTTATCCTTTTCCAAACAATAGAATCAATAGGATGATGCATGAGATTACCCCTTACTTCTGCCCTAACATGAAAAGTCATGGCCTCCTCTATCCATGGTATTATGAAAAATTACTTCAATTTAGGCCCAATGGTAAAATATTTTAATAATTTTTTAAGAACTTTTGAAAGTATGCCTTCCTTGCCAGTAGATTGCACATATCTAGGTTCCCCGTATACCGAACTGATCAAGATTTTTATACTCCTTCCGATATAGTATGCAGTAACACCTACAAGTATGAATTGATTTTTACATCATTATCACACCTTTCAAACTGTTCTTCATACTAAGATAGCTATTTGGAAGCGTACTCTGCTTGGGCAGCAAGCCCTTCATCTACTTTAGAATTCCTGTCACATTATTACTAAACAAACCATACTGGATCTTCAAACTATGCAAACCTACCATGTAATGAAAAGTTATTTGATATTTACCACATCCAGGGTATAATGGTTGGGTCGCCTTAAATTTTAAATGTCGATAGTCATCGCCAAGGTTTATCCCAATACCATCATAAGCACCACAATCGTCTAAATTATCAATGACCTTATTTTCCTCCACTTCATGAACTCCATAATCATCATCAACTAGATCATTTAACATATTATGATCTACATTATCCTTCTTACCTTGTACATCTATCATATTTTATGATTGTCATGAAGGCTGCTCGGGGCTGCTCGGGGACAAAGGGAACATGAATTTCCCCGTGAAAAATCCACGATCGATAATTATCTTGCATACATCATCTAAGTAAATATACTTGAATCATTTTCCACTCACATACCTTACCATTACTACAATGTTCCCACGGATACATGAACTTTTCATCATTAAGACATGTCTTTGCAATTTTACAAACTCATTAGCACCTATACCATACCAATCCCCTAGTCTATTTACTCACCCATCCACTCTTTGTATAAAGGATATCCCATCACAGCTACTATGAACAATCACCTATTATGGGTAAGAAGCATATATTCGTGAATTAATGTCAACAAAAGTGTGAAAAATTCAAGAACATAGGTTAGATACTACAATACCTAATATAAAATTTTAAGAATTAAAATAGGCAATCTTATATAATAATAAAAATTAAGGACCCGTCACTTTTTATAGAGGAGACAAATCAATCCGATAACTCATGTTCGGTTCTAATGTTTCAAATTTTGAATAAAGTAGTGCATTTGAACCAAAAAAAAAATTATGTAGAGATCAATCACGATTTGATTTATTCATTATCTTATCAAACATTAAGATCAATCCTACACACTGATTGCAAGGAAGCACAAACTCTATCACGTGGTCTCTCCCTGCGTCCAATTAGGCATACAAGTTTTATCACTCTAATCTAAGCCCTTTAAGTCATTAAAAATTTTCAGGATTATTTTCATCATTCATAACCAAATAAGTGTAATCAAACAACATACATTTAGGTTAACATATTCAATTTCATAAATCTACAATTTGAGTACTACATAAATCAAATTCCTATAAAACCACTCCAATTATTATTTAAAACCTTTAAATCATTTCTTTCCAAAACACTATAATACAAACCCTAATTTTCATCCACGTTTAATTGCCACACCGAAAACACATAATTTCATTTTATCCATTAAATCTAACACTCAAATCATCCAAACAAATAGCAAAACAACAAATAATCCGTCATATAAACAATTAAACAGCAAATAATCCTTTAGATGCATCATTACACCTACTAATATTAATCAATATTTGCATTCAAAAGATTATTCATGAATAACAATTTTCAACCTATGATTTCTAGTGAAAGTCCTTTATAGGAAATTATATACTTATGATGAACATTTTGCAGACTATTCCTGAACAAAAGATTATTCATGAAATTTAAAATCCATACAATAACAATTGAATGAAAATAGCATAAGATCAAAATGAATATCACTTCTTCAGAAGAGCATCGCACAAATTGGGGCAATTACTATATAATGATTAGGTTAACTAGAATAGGAACTTGTGTTTTTTTAAGTTCTTAAAGAATCCCAAATCAATTGAATTCCAAGTCAACCTAATTCCCAAATTAATGGAATATACTAAAATACTAAAATAAAATGTTTCACAAATACCAAAGAGTCATACTGAATAAAAATAAAAATAGATTGAACCCATTTCAAGTTTCTCATACACAAACACTCTGAACAAGTACCAATACTTCAATAAGTTTTAGATAATGAATATAATTCTTAGATTCTAAAAAAGAACCCATGGTGGAAAATAAATATTCATAGCGACAATATGGTGGAAAGGGTTCCCGGTGGGAGAGAGGGAAAGCACCAGTGGTTGATGGTGGATGAGGATAGGAGAGAGGCGGTGGGAGAGAGGCTGAGCAGCTGGAATTTTAAAATAGGGCGAGAGAGAGAGAGAGTGTCGGTGGGAGAGGGGGAGAGAACCGGTGGGAGAGCACTGGTGGTTGATGGTGGCTGAGAAAAGGAGAAAGAGAAGAGAGCGGTGGTGTAGAGTTGTTTGTGTGGAGGGATGAGAAAAAATGGACGACGATATCTCAGATTTATTGTCACGATATTTTACCCTGATACGATTGTAACAACAAAACACGAAGAGGCTTTCACGTACTTTAATCGTGATAATTCCTTATGGGTTCAAGGTGACAAAAGTCCTTTTTTGGCATAGTGATACGTTGAATATGATATACATCATCCAAAAGCTAATGTGACATGTTATGAGTTTTTCGTTGAACGTAGAACCAATCCAAAGTATTTTCGAGTTTTTCGAATTCCTTCTTACATTTTGTGACATAGAGAACATTTAAACAAGTTTGGTTTCTAAATTCGATTTTAGGACATTTTTGGGAAATTCATTAAATAAGAGAGCTTATAGGGTGTATATTTTTAAAAGTTCTAAGTTAATGAAATCATATAACGTGGTGGTCAATGATGACTCTCTTGCCCCATTTTTTGATGAAGATGTTAAGATCCATGAAAGTAATGCACATTCTGGTAATGATCATATTGCTCCTTAAAGAGATCAAATATAAGTGGATGTGAATTTGAGTAGTGATAAAGATCCACCATCTTGGATTAAGAATAATCATGATGCATTAAACATTATTGGATATCTAAGGAAAGGTGGCATGGAACATTCTAAAGTCACGTGTGTGATTAGTTTATTTTGCGATATCTCCTACATTGAACCCAATAATGTGAAGTAAGCTCTTGAATATGAAAAATTGATCCTTACAATGCAAGATGATTTACTTTAATTTGAGAAATATAGTGTTGGGAACTTATCCCCTGTCTTAGGAACACCAATGTGATAGGCACTACATGGGTATATAAAAACAAAATAAAGGAGTATAATCACTAAAAATAAATCTAGTCTCATAGCTCAAGTTTATTGTAATGCCCTGACCCGAATTTATGGGTTACCCATAGTCAACCCAGTTCTACCTGAGCATTAGGTGTGAAGTGAAATGAAACAACCTATATAATATTGCTAATCCAGTTTTATTTTAATTAACATTTCACTTATTTCGCATGCGATTTCAATTTCAAATAAACTACATGAGGGACCCATGAGAGACATTCTCGGAGTCCCAGCCTAAAGATCTACTAACATAAAATAGATGAGAGTACTTACATATGTAACGCTCTCAAAATACTAACCCGTACCCAACCTGCCGTAACAAAAACGAGGGTATGAGTCGATTACTCAGTGGAGAATATACAATTATAATGTGCACATGCTACTAGCATATATATATATATATATATATATATATATATATATATATATATATATATATATATATATATATATATATACTTAATGCATAACAATGTTTTCATTACAAAAACGTGATTCATTCCGATTAAATTACCTTAATCTTATAAAGACTTTCTTCATTCTTGACTTGAAATTTATCCCTTTACTTAATACACGTGGTTAAACACTTGAAAAACTATAATTTATTTAACTGCAAACCATTTATTTACCGAAATCACTCTTTTTGCTTAAACCATTTCACATTAATATTTTCATTGAAATCACCCCTTTCCACACGTGCGATCACCATGTTAGAAAACACTTATTTAACTTTTTAAAACCTTTGACAATACGCACTTTTTTTAATTATTATTAAACCTTCCTAGGTTGATTATATCAGCCTTTTAATTCCTACACTTTATGGACATTAATCAATTTACACGTTTCTTGTCCACTTTATCCCTTACCGAAACATTTATTAATTCATTCAAGTTAGGTTGTCTTAACACATTTTCACTACCCAACCCATTTCTTGACATGTTCCTTGTTCCTTTATCTTTTCTCGAAATCTTTCACTACACCACGTACTTTAACGGGCTCTACACCACCGGTCATGCCAGCATATGTTATGGCAAGTGATTTTAGGTCTTTCACCCTAGGTCTCCGGGCCCTCCTTAATTATCTCGATGTCATCCGAGTTTCTCTTTTAATGTGTTTTAACATTTTACAATGTACACATTATAAGACTTTTCTCTTTTATCAGGTCGAAGCCAAAATTCGGGGTCTCATCCTAACTTATGTTACACTTAAAAATTATTATTTCATGTCCTTTACACTTTAGCCTTGATTTCTATTCTAAAATCATGTTCATTGAGAACCATTTTGTGCAACACCCTTTTCAATATTTTTATTTCATACAAATATTCCACTTTACATAAAATTACCATTTTACCCTTTTTATTTCCAAACCTATCCTTTCCTCCATTTTCACAAGTGTTATTTCTCCAAAACACCATTGAGTTACCCACACTAACGTCTTAAGTGTTTTTAACACATTAACACCCTTTTAACAACTCTTTTACCAACCACTTTTCCAAGTTAGACATTTCTTTACTTTCTTTATCCAAGAAACCCAATTACATTTATAGACTACTTTTATAATAAAAATACCATTTCCTTTTTAAAAATATTTGTAGTCTTACAACCTTACACTTATCAAACTTTCAACCTACACACATTAAGGGCTGAAATTTAGCTCCTCTTCGTTCCACGTGTAAACCCAACAAAACCTTCATTAAACTTGTTCATATATTTATCATCAAAATACTACAAGTTTATATGCATGAGAAGATGGATTTAAACCCAAAAATCCTATTAAATGGGTCAAACATACACTTCATTCTAGAAATTCCATACTTGAAAAACTATACTTTTCAAGACATAAAAGACATTTTTATTTCTTCAAACTCAAAAAATGTCCATCTATTATAAAATCTTCATTTTTGCAAGGATCTTTGGAATATTATTTCACAAAATAATTTAGTAAGATCAACATCAATTTCAAACATTTTATTTCATAAAATGTTTAACAGACCATTCTTATAAAAATCCCAATCTTTATTTCAAGAAAACTTTGAAATATATACTCATCATTTTCTTCCAACAAAATAACATATTTGCAGCATTTTTATTTCATAAAAATGTTTATTACTATTATACTTGAAACTCATCCTTTTTCTCAAATGCATCTTACTCTTGTAGTCTAATAACAAGACTATATACATGCACGTAGAGTCTTAATAATAAGAATAGAGTTTCCCACCTCAAATGAAGCTCCAACAAGGGAGGCATGAAATGTCTAAGAAGTTGGCAACCTCCAACCTATTAAGGTGGCCTTAAAGAGTTTGCCTAGATCCACCAAGCATGTCTCCATGAAAGCTACATCAAAACCTTCTTCAAGCTCCATGAATCTTTTATCTTTATCTTCCTCGCCCGCCCGGGGAGAGCGAACGGAGCGCTAATGCGATAAAAAATCTAAATCTAAATCCACAAATAACAAGGTATAGAGCATCTAAATAAACCCACAATAATATAAATCCACTAATCTCAATTCTTCAAATACAACAAGTCTCTTGAATAAATACAACATCTAACTCGAAAATAAAATACAAATCTTCAATGCTCTATATAATAAAATAAATAATACAAATCTTCCAAAAATATTCTTCCCAAAATAATCCACGCTAAAATCATTCTCCATAGCGCCCCAAAATTCGCGCCAACCTGCCAACTAAAAGAAAATATGGGGAAGTACACAATACGACAGGAATTATGCTCAACAAATACGGATTAACAACGAATAAAATGTAACAACACGAGTACGAATATTAAAATCAAAATGCAAATCTCAATAGCATTTAATCATTAGAATTTTTCAACAACACATCAATGGGTCACCAGGCCTCACCACATCCGTATATGCTTTATCAAGCCATATCCCGGGAAACAGGAATTTTGGCGGGTGCCCAACATCCGTGCCATATTAAAATCTCATGACAACGTGCTCAACCACAATATAATGATACCACATGAATCAAAATAATTTCAATAATTATTTTCCAGATTTCAATGAATTTATCAATTCAAATATGAGTTCAATTAAACAAGAATTCAAAGATAATGACACTCGCGAGATTTAAGGAGCATATTGTGTAAAACCCCATACCTCAAACCATGATGAGAAACCAACGATCACATCCTCAAGATCAACACAAAAGATCTACAAAAGCTCCTCCAAGAACCTCCAACAAAATATCCCCAAGAACACCTCTAATCTAAGGTTGGAACTCACAAATCTCAAGGGCCAATGTGTATATAAAAAGAAGAGGAATATAAAATATGTTTGCTGCTAAAATTTGTGCCAAAAGTATGTTAAAAGGTTGCCCACGACTTCCTTTTATAATGCAAAGAAATGAAGAGTTGGAATCCAAAAGACTCCTTTAAATAAGGCAAAGAAATGAAGAGTTGGAAGTTAAAACAACTCTTGAAAATTACTTAATGTTCGCCGACTTAGAATTCCAAGAGTTAAAAACATTTAAAAATCATTTTAAAATCCGTTTTAACTCCGTTTTCGAAACCGTTTGAAATTCTCGCCTTTAAAAATAATAACCAACATATTTGAGCAATAAAAATAATTTTATCAAAAACTTTATTTTCCTCCATTTTCCAGAAATTAATTAAAATAGCCCAAAATTACGCGGGTTGTTACACTTCCCCACTAACAATGGAATTTCGCCCTCGAAATTCGCCGAATGCCTAACTCTAAAAAATCAGGCTAACAATCTCCAAAAATAATTTCGTCTCCAAAAATTAATTCCTCACATCTAATCTCGAAACTTATCACGAATATCACCTAAAATTTCCTATCTCCAAAAATTGTTATCCACGCAATGAACCCAAAATTCACAAGTGACAAGGTATAGAGGACCTAAATCCCACAACAACAAAAGAGAAACTACAAATCTCAATTTCTTCAAATAAATACCAAGTCTCTCGAATTACATACAACAACTAACTCGAAAATAAAATTCAAATCTCCAAAGCTCTATACATCAAAATAATACAAATCTTTCCCAAACAATCCTCGCTAAAATCAATCTCCATAGCGCCCCAAAATCCGCGCTAACCTGCCACTAAAAGAAAATATGGGGAAGTACACAATACGACTGGAAAGATGCTCAACAAATATATTAACGATGAACAAAGCGTAACAACACGAGTACGGATATTCAAATCAAAATGCAAATCTCAAAGCATTTATCAATATAATTTCTCAACAACACTTTAACCGGGTCACCAGGCCTCACCACATCCGTATATGCTTTATCAAGCCATAGCCCGGGAAACAGGAATTTTGGCGGGTGCCCAACATCCGTGCCATATTAAAATCTCATGACAACGTGCTCATAAATAATATAATGATACCACATGAATCAAAATAATTTCAACAATTATTTTCCAGATTTCAATGAATTTATCAATTCAAATATGAGTTCAATTAAACATGAAATCAACAGAATAACTCTCGAGAGATTTAAGGAGCATATTGTGTAAAACCACATACCTCAAACCATGATGAGAAACCGACGATCACATCCTCAAGATCAACTCAAAAGATCTACAAAATATCCTTCAAGAACCTCCAACAAAATAGCCCCAAGAACACCTCTAATCTAAGGTTGGAACTCACAAATCTCAAGGGTCAATGTGTATATAAAAAGAAGAGGAATATAAAATATATTTGCTGCCAAAATTTGTGCCAAAAGTAGGTTAAAAGGGTTGCCCACTACTTTCTTTTATAATGCAAAGAAATGAAGAGTTGGAATCCAAAAGACTCCTTTAAATAAGGCAAATAAATGAAGAGTTGGAAGTCAAAACAACTCCAAGAGTTATAACATTCAAAAATCATTTTAAAATCCGTTTTAACTCCGTTTTCGAAACCGTTTGAAATTCTTGCCTTTAAAAATAATAACCAACATATTTGAGCAGTAAAAATAATTTTATGAAAAACTTTATTTTCCTCCATTTTCCAAAAATTAATTAAAATATCCCAAAATTACGCGGGTTGTTACACTTCCCCACTAACAATGGAATTTTGCCCTCGAAATTCGCCGAATGCCTAACGATGGTCGAAATGGGTATCTAAGGCTAGGATATGGTGGAAGACTAGAAGAATATATTGGTATGAGGTGGAATCATAGTAGTGGTATGGTGGGTTGTGGTAGAGAAAGGTGGAGAGATGCACAAAAATGGCAGAAGACCCACCCCTTTATTTATCTTCTTCCAACTCTCAAATAACCTAAATAAGCCTAAAACCCCTTAACAAACACCCAAAAGCCTTAAAATCCCTTTTTTACCCAACCAGGGTTAACCAGAGCTCGACAGCTCATTGATCCAACGGCCCAGGAGGAGACAGCGCACAAGGGCAACCTGATTTAAAAATCTAGATGACCTCATTCGAATAAGATTCGCCCCTCGTTCGAACAAGAAAGGCATCTCGTTCGTTCTGCACATCGAACGACCTAGACCTGTAATTAAGTGGGATATCGTTTTAACCTCATTCAATCCCCACTTCGAACAATTTGGTTCGCGGACATATGCATAATGTCCGTGACCCATATTTTCCCAAATATTTTTTGTCACGCCCGATTTGATCACAGAACAAATTCATGACCCATGTCCAATGATCAGGGATAAAATATTTGGGACAATATAATGTAGTGATAGAAATATTTGGGACAATATGGGTCACAAACTGTCATCACGGATACTAGTCCTAACCCAATGTTCAATTTACTCGAATATTCACGGATAGGGTCACGACTCAAATCCGAGTCCCCATCTTCGGCGTATGAAAATGGTCACAGACGTTGTCACGGTCTAAAGTCGTGACCCCATTTATGCGTAATAAAAAAAATAGGCATATGGTCACGGACTATATCCGTGACCATGTTTAAATATATTTTTTTTTAAATGGGCATAATTTTATTTATTTTCTAGACATTCTCAAACCTACGTAATTTAATCCTCGCAAGGCCATAATGCTAAACAATAAATTATAAAAGCCCGCGTGGTCTTGAGACCCCTGATTTGAGAGCACGGTGATATTTTTTCCCTTGCTCTCAAACTGTGGGTCCCGTGGTCAGGCGATCGGTTTCTACGAGCTACGTTGGTCCTATGGGAGATCAATCTGATTTATTTCCTACCATTAGCTCAATCAGAAAATGGGTCAAATTCTAAAGGATCAAACCTATAATACTTAAGGAATGGTATAAAAAAAAGAGGGAAAAATATACGAGCTTATTTTATAGAAATAATAATTAATCGTTGTTGTTTCAAGGTCAACCTATTCACTCGTCGAGATAATATTTTTCCTTGTTCACTAATAAATTGACTAATTAAACTCATGTTTCTATACTCAATTCGGTTCTTTGTGTTTTCGCCCTCTGACGGCACGTTTTCAGGCCTAAGTGTGGATATTCTAAAATTTGGCCCGTGCTCTCAAACTTTGGGTCCTCTGGCCACGCGATCGGTTACTACGAGCTATGTTGGTCCCGTGGGAGGTGTTGGCACCGCTCACGAGACCGTTTGGGAGTGGTTCATGTTTTCACCCTCTAATAATTTTAAGCCTAATTGTGGATATTCTAAAATTTGGCCCGTGTTCTCAAACCGTATGTCCTGTAGCCACGTGGTCGTTACTATGAGCTACGTTGGTCCCGTGAGAGGTGTTGGCATCGCTCACGGGGCCGTCTGGGGGGTGGTTCGTGTTTTCGCCCTCTAACGGCACGTTTTTAAGCCTAATTCTGACAACATTAATTTTTGACACGTCAGCGTGTAAATAATAACCAGGTCACGTCATAATTTTTAACACGTCAGCGTGTAACCTATCCGAGACTATATTTGGAGGGAAACTTGGCGCCATAATGGTCACGGATTATATCCGTGACTCGCACGAGTCACGCTGATTATCCATGACTACATGCAAGACAAGCCATTACCATGCCATATCATGGACTTCGTCACTCCTATTTTGGTTATGATCACGGCTATGGGTCGTGACCCCTTTTTCGTGACTATTTGCACAGTTTAGTGTAGTGTATAAATTGAAGAGAGCCTTATATGGGTTGAAATAATCTTTAAGAGATTAGTATGAGAGGTTCACTCCCACTTCGATAAATAAGTTAATCGGTTTGAAATGATATGAATAGATATAAGTAGCCGTACATAACCAATTTTCACTGAAACTATTGTTTTATCAATCAAATCTAATGAAACAGTGATAAAATGCTTGCTTGTTAAAGCGTAGTCCCACATTCCCCTACAAGATAAAAAAAAATTAGACCATGAACACCAACATGCTTGAAAACAATTATGCTGAAATAATTCTTGAGCCAACCTAAGTTAAGGTCGGTACTTACAGGATTGAGGAGCAACTTGAAAAAAGGGAAAGCCATGGAGAGGACAAACTTGTCAGTTAGCCACACTTTGAGGATGACTACAGAAAATCGAGAGGTTTCCATTCCTATTTTACTGTTTCCACTTCTAGGAGAATGTAAGAATTGCAAATGGTGGATCAAGTTTGAACATTTAACCAAAGACGTCTTGGGGATCAACAATAGCAAAACATTATGACCATCACAATTCAAGATACATATGGATGGCATACATAGATTCAATATATGGGAACTTGATACAATGTTATTTGTTCAAAGATTAAATAAGAACATATTGGTTGTTAAAGCTTATGTTGATGGCATTGTATTCACAAGAGAGAACCATACTTATGGGTTTTCAAAGTTGATGGCAATCAAGTTTGAGATAAGTATGGTAAAAGAGATCACAAGTATCTTGGTTCTATAAATGTGTTAGTTGAAACATGGGACCATTTTATCTCGATTAAAGTATGCTATAGAGTTCGTGAAGATGTTTAGGTTAGACTCTGATAGGCATGAGAGCACACCCATGTGTGTTACCATAAAGCTTAGCAAAGACACATAAGGCAAGGGTGTTGACCAAACACTCTATTGTAATATGATTGGAATTATTTTGTATTTTATTATGAGTCATCCAAATATTTCTTTTTGTGTTTGGTGTTTGTGTGAGGCTTCAAGCTAGTCTTAAAAAGAGTCACTTATTAGCGGTGAAGCAGATTATTAAATATGCGAGTGGAACTCCTTGGCAAGGGAGTTGGTATTATTTTGTTATTAACACCTAGATTTATGCATACAAGATGTCATCGGTCATAAGATCATCTCATGTGGATGTTTCGATTTAAGGAGGGCATTTGTTTCTTAGCATAGAAAGACGATAAATCAATCTCTTTGTCAACCACATAAATCCAGTACATATATTTCGGGAGTCATTAGATGAAGAAGATACTTCAGGATTATGGGATAAATCAGATTACATGACGATATATTGTGATAACACAATCTCTATTAACATTTCCCATGAACCTCTAGGACAAAACACGTAGACATTTGACACTTTATTCGTGAGCTTAATAAAGAGAACATTGTGTCTTTGACTTATGCTCCTACTCATTGTCAGTTTGTAGACATACTCACTAAAGCTCTTGATTCCATTAGGTATGGGAATCTTTTGACATCCATAGGGTTTTTTTACCATTGACTGAGTTTATAGCAATTTTTCTAGATGTAGGTATATCATGATTTCTCTATGCATTTACTAATATTCTTCTTAGATATTTATTTTATGTACATTTTTTTTTGTTTTGATTTTGTAATTGAAAAATACAAATTCTTTTGAGTCATTTAAGAAAAATCCAAAAAGATTTTTATTTTGAAATTTTTTTAAGAAAGTACAAAAATACTTTTTTGTTTTGTGATTTTTGTGGATAACTAGTGTTGAGATGATTGATAATTAGTGGAACATTCCATGCTACCTATTTCTCTATTATTGGATTATATTCTTAGAAGGTAGTGCAAAACTATGTATGTTTTACTTAATCATGCCTTGAATTTCTTTGAGAATGACTCATGTTGACTCTGTTATAATCATTGCCATGTCGCACATACATACACGAGTTGTCTATGGTTTATTTTTATTTTGATCCAAAAAATTTACATGCACTAGTTTTCACTCAATCGGATCGTATTTTTTTCTCTAAGGGTTTGTTTGGTTCGTAGTAAAATATTTTTCACCGTGTTAACAGTAAGAGGTGAATTATTAGCTTGGTGATTTTGTTTTCACCATCTCTGCTTGGATGGTCGAGTTTTCACAGGTGAAAATTTTAACTTTTTCATCATTTGTTGTTTGAATGGTCAAGAGCAATATGGTGAAAATATAAAATGATCATATTACCCCCATACTTCAAATGCATAATAAAATAGTTACATTTAAGTTTTTTATTTTCATCACACAAGCCTCACGATCATAAAAAAAAATTAATATCTCTTCACCTCATAAACTCAAATTTGACACATACCCCCCACCGGCACCCGCACCCCCACCCACCCTCCCACTCGCACACATTTATTATGTTTGAATATGACATTTCTATAAATTTGTAACACGATAAAATCACATTTAACTCATTTATTAGTCACTAACCAAACATAATACTGTCCAACTATAATAAAAAATGAGTAAAGCAATATTTAACTTTTTCACACTATTTTTTACTATTATTTCCTCTACGTTTTTATAGCTATTTTAAAAATAATTTTTATAACGTTTTTATAACTGTCTTAAAAATTATTTTTAAAAGAGTTATAAAAACATTTCTGTATTAAAAATATTGTTTTATAACTGTTTTCAAAATAATTTCTTAGAACTATTTAAAAAGAAATGAAATAACATTTTTTTAAAACAGTTTTAAAAATTTAATTTAAAAGTAATTACAAAACCATTTTTGTAAAAAAAAACATTTTTATAACTGTTTTAAAAATAATTTTTTATCACTCATTTAAAAACATTTTTCTAAATAATGTTTTTATAACAGTTTTAAAAATTATTTTCAAAATAGTTATAAAAATATTTTTGTATTAAAAATAACATTTTTACAACTATTTTAAAAATATTTTTTTATAACTGTCATAATGTTTTTTTAAAATAACATTTTTATAACGGTTTTGAAAATTATTTTAAAATAGTTACAAAAACTTTATTTCTGAGAGCAAAATTAAAGCAATTATAAAAAATTATATTTAATACAAAGACAACAACAAAAATTATTATTAATACAAAAACAATTATAAAAACATTTTAATGACTGTTTTATAAATAATTTTTAAACAAATAACATTTTTATAACTATTTGTAAAAAAATAACGTGTTTGTAGAAAAAATTGTTCAATAGTTATTTTCTATAAAAACAGTTTTTAAACAATTATAAAAAAATTAGTTTTAAAACTAATACATTATTTCAAATACAAAAACGGTTTTTTAACTTTTTTAAATTTTAAAAAATATAACATTTCAGTAACCGTTTTAAAAATAATTTTTACACAAATAACATTTTTATAACTGTTTTTAAAAAATTGAAGTTTTTTTAGAAATAATGTTTCAACACTTTTTTTCAATAAAAAACATTTTTAAAAAAATTATTTTTAGAACAGTTATAAAAATGTTATTTTTAATACAAAATCATTTTTTAAAAATTTTTTATTTTACTTTTTTTTAAATAAATAACATTTTTGTAACTGTTTTTTAGAAAAATAACATTTTTTAGAAATAATTTTTTTACAGTTTTTTTATGTAAAAACGTTTTTAAAAATGGTATAAAAAATTTATTTATAACAGTTTTTTAAAAACGTTATTTTTATTATAAAAACATTTTTATAACTTTTTAATTTTTTAAAAAAAAATAACATTTTGATAACTGTTTTAAAAATAATTTTTATACAAATAACATTTTTATAACTGTTTTTAAGAAAACATCGTTTTTTTAACAGTTATTTTCGATAAAAAATATTTTTGAAATAGTTATATAAACATTTATAACTTTTTTAAAAAATAATGTTTTAATAACTATTTTAAAAATAATTTTTAAGTAAATAACATTTTTATAACTATTTTTAAAAAAATAATTTTTTTAAAAGTTATTTTCAACAAAAAACATTTTGAAAAAGTTTTAAAATTTATTTTTATAATTGTTATGAATACATTATTTTTAATAAAAAAAACGTTTTTATGCAAGTAATGTGTAATGATCGTGTGATGTGATAGTTGAAAGTAGAAATAAGAAAGGTTAGTTTGATAATAAGATAAATTTAATTATTTTCACCTGTTAAATCATTCACTTTACCCATAGTTTAAAATGGTTACAGTTCCACCCCAGTTTTTACCATATTCATTTTATTTCACCTTGTTAAATGTCCAACCAAACACAAATTTTACCTAGGTGAATTATTTTTTTAATACGGTAAAAAATATTTCACCACGAACCAAACGAACCCTAAATGGTTTATATGTACATGTGAGAACCAGTGCTTTGAATTTATTACTAAAATGATGAGAGAAAACATTGGTAAGAGCTACCTAAAGTGGGCGACACCTATCATCGGAAAGAAACTTATATTTATGTGAGAATGAGATAAAATAAAAATTAATTAACTATGCGAATGAGAGAAAATGAAAATTAATTATCCACTACCACAGTGATATTTTTCATCTCCATACTTACTACATTCCCTTTGATCTGGTTAGGGTTTGATGCTCTGTGGATCACTACAAACTCATATCCCAAATGATCATCTTCTAGGACATTATATGGCTTTTGATTGTATTCTACTAGACTTTTTCCAATATTTTTCTCGATGGAATCATACGGGCTGCCTAACTGGGCCAGCTCCCCAGATATGATTTCAATGTCATGCAGTTCTCTATCTTGGTCCCATGATCCTTATAGTGGGAACACCTCAGGACGTTATTTCTCTTGGAAAGGTCTCTTGTAATATTTCTCAACCACTTAAAGTATTATTGGTCCTTGATCTTGATTAAGATCTTATATATTGTCTCCTTGAAGACGGTGTTGATGGAACGATGAGATTTTCTAGGATCTGATTTCTCATCTCATTTTTGCTACTGTTTCACTTTTTCCCCATATTTTTTGGGAATAGCATCCTTGTTAAACTTTTGTCACCATTTTCCTAGTTTGTGTCTATGATCATATCTTTGACTTTGGCATATTTTAAAATCATGAACATTATATCATTGATTGTGGTTGCTTCCTTCTTGGTGAGGGAGTTGTGTATCATAGAGTTATTTACAAGCAAGTCTTGAATGAGGTTACTCTGATTTTGTTCGATGCAGTCTTCCACCTCGTTGTAGACTTCCCAATATTGTCTAACATATTCATGTAGGGTTTCCTGAGTATTTTTCTACGGCACGAGGGGTAAATCCACCCTCTTTCGGTAATTTTCACTCGTTATAAATCATGCGATAAAGAATTGGGCAAGTTGTTTGAAGTTGGAGATAAACGTGTGAAATATATTTGGAAGCATTTTTATGCCATATCCCTCGGCCTTGAGGGAAATATTCACCAAATCAGAGGTTCGTTATTGTTCCAAAGTGTCATGGTTTGGCAATACTGGTGAACATAGTCGATGGGGTCAGTCTTCTCGTTGTATATAAATCATGGCATGGTGAATTTTTTTTACAGTTCAAAGTCTTCAATTGACTGAGTAAATGGCGACTTCATTTGACAGATAAGGGTTCTTATGGTTGGCTCCTTGGTCGTCTTGCTCCTTGATGAGCTAGGTGATCATCGACTTACTCCATATGAGATTACTAAGGTCATACTTGCCATGAATATTTTTGGGTTAATCCTTTCTTTCTAGTGATATCCACTGGTGGGAGTGATCTGGGTCATACTACGAACTCCTCACTTGATTGTGAGTCTTACTAGCCTGAGGTCTTGGTGTGTAAGTGATCTCTTAGCACTTTAGTTTTTTTTTTATGGATTTCCCACTCCAACCTATCCAAACGATGTTAAAGGAGAGCATTCTCTTATTGCTAGTGACGTGAGGTTGCCTCTTGCTCGCAAAGACATTGCTCGTTGGTGTTTATGGGTCGTTTTATTTTACTATACAATGGTGGATCATTTATTTCTACCGTTTACTCTTCTCATGGATGGTAACAAGAGATTATTGTAATCCTATTATAGTTGGGTTTGATCATAGATTTGATCCCTGTAGGGACATGATCATCACGGTTGTCTTGATGATCACCATGAGATGGTGAGTGTTTACTATATGAATCAAATATGATAATTTTGGCTAGTAAGGTTAATGAAGGAAACTTGTTTTCCATATAAGATGCCAATTGTCAGTGGTAAAATGCTACTAATCGAGATCTAACACAGAACAATTAGACAAATAAAAGAAATCAACCACATACCCATGAACAAGATATATATGGTTACACATTATGCCTATGTCCCGGGTAGGTTCTACTTTCATATTGGCAGAGTTTCGATACTCATGATTACATTCCCCTTTTCTATAAGGGATAAGTTTACATTTATAAGAGGAGATTATTAAGTCATAGTAGCGACCTCAACTACTGTGATAAAGATCCCTAGCTTAATGGGCTATATTTTCTTTAGTGATTCTCACATGTTAGTTATCTCAAATACCCTTTATATTTACACATAGGAATGATTAATAGGGTCAGTAGGGAGCGTGCTCTTTTCCCACTCGTGGTGGATTATTTTATTCACAACCTATTTTAAAAAAATGATTGCACTTAAGCATTTTAGGTCTTAAACACGTAATTGTATATTAAGAACGATATTCACAAACTTTGAAGGAATGATAATATTCTCCTTTAAATGACACACATGACCATCTTTCTCTGAGTTTATAAAACTTTGGAAATACGTTCAATAAATGGTGAGTCATTTGATGATGAAGCATTGACATGAAATGCAACTTCATTAAAAAATTCTTATTTGCTAGATTCCAAGTTTTTAAAAATTGTTTATGCCATTTTCAAAACCTTGACATTGTATCATTCACAACTTTGAAACTCTCTTTTTAAAGTTTACAAAGAAATGATCGATTCATTTATTTCCTTTTTCAAGGTGGTCACGTGTTCATCTTCTTCAACCACAAGCCACTTTTTATCTCCAGCAGGTTCATCAAGAAATTCTAAGAATTCATTAAACCATAAATTAATTCTAGGGTAAAAATCCATAAGTTTTTATAAGTTGAAATAATTCATTTTCTTCTCGTACAATATTGAGGTAATTGAAAATGTCAGCTTTCTCATTGTCAAGGATTTTGATTTTCTTGAGTAAATAATCCATTTCAAAAGAAAATGTTAAGGAGACATAATGTTCATTCATCTTCAAAGATTTTTTTTCAAAAAGTTTTACTTTCATATTTGATTTTAGTAAAACTTTCGATTTCAAAAAGCTTATCATAAGAAGTACTTCGGTAGTCTTATTTATTATCATTGTCACTATTAATAAAAACCTTTTAAATGTTAAATAAAATGACTCACTAATCAGATGGAGTTAGAAGTATAATACATGAACGAGTATGACGTAAACCAATCAAGTCACTCATATGGTCATAAATACTTAACCCCACTAAATGCACATTGGATTAATCTCCAGGTCATTAAATCAGTAAACATGAGGAGCTACTTTCATACCAACTGTGAGTGTAGTGGGATCAAAACCTTAATGGAGTGAAGGTACGCAATTAAAATTATCGGCATAATAAAAGCGATATTTTCCTTTAATTTCTTTTAATTATAAATACAACCTAGGTCTATGCGATAAAAAATTTACCCATTACGTTACACCGAATTTTATCTTCAAAGTTAGGTGATTTAATCTAAATGCTAAATAAGGACAAACAATCAAAAAATACCTAATTATACAAGGAAAAACACACAATGGGGAAAAAACTAGGCCCAAATGAAATGATATATAAAATATGGTAGAGAATTCTAAATATAAACTAACGAATTAAAATTGCACAATGCTCTAATTGGTTATACACTCTTTTGCACCATATTCTTCAGAGAGAGTGCCAATAGTTTGAGAACGCTACACAATCATCACATGTATTGGATTCTTCCAACGTCTTTCGATCATACGCCATGAAATCAAAAATATTCTTGAAGTAGAACACAATCTTATTGAAAAGTTACCAATACTCATATACCACTTTCTAAGATGTTAGTTTTCCTAAAGATTTTGAAAGTGTTTATATTTTGTTTTACTCAAACCTTACAATTCATTTTTGAGATATTCACACAAGCCTATCAAGAACAAGAATATAATTACACTTGTTCAAGAATAAAGGTAAAAGTGTTTTAAGCTTCAATATTATTTATAATCAAAGTTTGAAAACAAACATCTCAAAAATACAAAGGTAGATATTACGATGAAAAACTATGGTTTAGCTCTCGGGAGGTTGAAACTAAAAAAGAAATATCCTTAAAATTTTCCTTTTGATAAAGTGTTTTTTCTCTATAAAAATTCTCAACACTTTTTTCCTTAAAGTCTGACAAAAGATTAGTTTTATGATGTTATTCTCTCCATATATATTAAGATATTCTAAGTGTGTAAGATCAACACAGTGCAAGTGGCATCACAAGAAAAATAAAAAAACTTGAGGCTTGGAATTATTTGGTTGCAAGAAAGTTTTCACAGTTCCCCAAGTTGTAAAGTAAGAGATCATTTAGAAATATCTATTGTATATACAAAACTCGCAACAAATTAAGCACCTTTATTGAAGTGAATGGTAAGGGAGGGAAGTTATGATGACAAGGTATGCTTAGGAATAAAAACTTTAGTTATCACACAACCAAAGAGATTAGTTCTTCGCTGAAGCAAAGTTCGGCATCATTGGAGAGAAGTCATGCTTTGCCGAAGCGAATGGTCAGTGAAAGTTCCACTCTTGGTAATGAAAAATAAAAGATATGTAAGTCCGAACCTTAGTTAAACATACATATTATATATACATGCAAGTAATATTTAAAGTATATAATCTTAATGCAGAGTGTACTTACAAAAATAGATCATTAAATACCAAAAAATAAATCAACACACACTCACACAAATCAAATTTTCATTTTACTAAAAAAATCATTTGAATATGACAAAATGTTTAGGTCTATTATAAGTGTGTTTACCTCAACCTACGTGGGAATCTAACAAATTTGATCATAAATGATGCCATAGAAGGTTAATGAAACTTTTCAAGGAATTTGACACTTTGCCTGAAAGACCTTAAAGACAAGACTCAAAGTATACTTTGTAATCGGAATAAGGTAACTCAAGTGATGCGGGGTAACATGAGTATACATATACTTTTATAAATACAATTTTGTAATACTTGTGATAGGAAGTAATGGGGGTGAGACTGGTTGTTTACATAAAATCACATTTCTTAAACCTCAAAGGTGGTAACATAACATTTTTTTCCAATTCAACAACCAATAAAATCATTTATAGCAATGATAGGAGCCAACCACCAAATTTCAATAACGCGCCAAATATGATAATAAGTATGATGTATATTTAAATGATATCACATAAATAATATCCTACATAAGTGAACCCCCCAAATAATAAAATATTCCATTAATCATTTTATATCAACAACTTTATAAAAGGGTCACGTTTAGACTTTGGATGCATGACTTTCAATATTAAGGTTACACATTGTAAATGCACAAAATTTACGAGTGTAAATTATTCAATCACCCATGTCAAATAAAAAAAATAACCAAGCACATAAAGAGCACAAACAAATGTACACGGTATGGAGAAAAACCTACGTCCACGGGAGGGGCAAGATCTTTTATTAAGTATTTTTTAGTATAATTTAGGAGAGGTTTGAGGCTATGAAATTAATGTCCCCCAAAGTGAGGTTGTTACAATATATAACAAGGTGGACTATGGTGGGCCTTTAAAGGACTCTACCCTATAAAGAGGTGGACTACTGTAATACCCCGTAATTTTATTGATTTTATTTAATGGGATTAATTAAATTAAATAGGATATTTATTTGGAAATTAATTCGGATTTAAATACTAGAGAGACGAGAGTTGGTATTTGATTAAAATAATAATGTTGAATATTACTGAGTGAATATGGTAATATATGATTATTTAATTTATTAAATTGTCACGAGTCATAAATACGACAATTCAAAATTTTAGTTGGGACGCGCGTGTCAGTCGCGTCAAGAATCATTTTAAAGGAATTTAAAAAGTAAATTGTAATTGTATCATCCGTATGGTCATTTCGAGTGCGCCAACATGTCCGAAAGGGTCGAGATAGTCACAAAACACGATCCGGGGGCATATTGGGTCCCGGGGCATTTTTAGGCCTAACCGGCAACCCGGGAGGGCTTTTTAGTCATTTTGATTTTTAGGGAATATTGACTCACGAAATTTAGGCTTTATTTATCAGCCAATATTAGGTCCATTAGGGCCATTATCTGTCAAAATCAAGTAGTGGGCAACGTGAGAAAAGAGGAGAAGTTCCAAGGAAGTTTTCAAGGCCATAACCACCACACACCACCACTATCGACGGATTGTGATCGAAGAGAGAAAGCGAAATAACCCTTCTCGTCATCAACGGATCAAAACATCAAATTTCTAGGCAAGTGATTTGATTCATTAAGATTCAGCAAATAATCTATCCATGATAGTATAGTATTTGATGATAGCCATGAAAAATATTGAACCTCATGAAACTTGGAGATGAAACCTTAATTATGGGTAGGATTTGTATATAGTTTGTTTCTGGAAGTATTCTATTAACAAAATCATAACCCATGCTTAGTTAAAAATGGATTTATGAGGAGGTATATGATGATTCTTGAAGAAAATAGAAAAATAGGGTTTTTCATGATAATAGGATGATTTGATCCAAGAAAAGTCTAATTGATGATGATTTAAGAATTCTGGAACGTTAAGAATCATGTATTTAGGTTGTATGATTACCCAATATGCTTACTTTAGGATTTAACATCTTGTAATGAAGAATTGGGACAAAAATGGAACTGAAAACGAAGGAAACTCGAGACCTGCAATTTCTTAATCGATCGATCGACATTCATAGTTCCATCGATCGATCTCCCCAGAAACTGAGACCTTTTTCCCGTCTTTCAATTTAAGCGATTCCGACCGTCGAAAGTTGTAGGTGGGGATTATGTGAATATATTAGGACTTTAGGGATACCAGTAGGGATATAATTGAATCCCGGAACATATTAGAATTTGGTTTGGAATGTAGTATTGAATTTACGAGTGTCCGAAGAGAAATTTCGTATTTTATGATGCGAGAGTATGACTTAAATTCATATGAGTGATAAGTTAGGATTAGAGACAAAAATATGGACCTAGACGTACTGAATTTACTGGTGGGATACGTAGGAGACTTAGTAACCTCTTCGGATAGGTTTTAAGTACTCGAAACTATACGACGTGAGATTTATCGGTAATATATATTATGTATAATTTGGGATGATAATAGCGTACGAATTAGACTGATGGTATAAGGCTGAGAATATACCATTAAATAATATAACAATTACCTAAGTTTTGTGAATGCTTAGTATATGGACTATTGTGTGTATGACATATCTATCATACTTACTATCACGGGAGGTCGGCTTTTGGAATAGGACCATCTAATCTTTGTGTGCCTACGGGGGGATTTAGATTGGTACCTTCAGGACATAGGTTTGTGAATGGCTTATTTGTGAGTTGATAAATCAGCTGACCATGGGAGCGTAGGTATGTGCATGACCCATGGGTATATGAACTATGTTCGCCTCCAATATGTGTGATTTTTTTTATTGAAACGGTTCCTTAGCGATTCGGAACACGTAGTCCTTATGTACGTGATGTACCGGGATTCGATAGCAGAGTATGCATGCACCGCAGCTTAGCCTAGGGGTGCCATATTTGTATATTTATGCTGAGAATGATATGATTGTACTTATAACGGACTCATTGTTAAATTGTGAATATAATTAATTGAGATATTTGAATGGGATTAAAAATGAGAATTCCTATCGTAATTGATTTAAATTAATCTGATTAATGTAAATGGTGAGTTACACGCAGGATGTATTAGAATGATATGAATAGATCCCTTTATTATAATGTGAAGACAGGAAGTGGTACAGACTAGTTAGTTAGCGGCATAACTAGGACGGGTTAAGGGGATACGTTAGGCGTGCACATTAGTTGAGGGGTGAGGAACTCATGTGAGAGCACGTAACTAACATGTATATAATATTTACTGTTTAATGTAATTAAACACTTGCTATATTTATAAACTATTTTCACCTCGGGCTCTGACTCGTTTGCTTTCAAATCTATTTTTCTTGTAAAACCTTTTTAGGTGCCCAGCCACAGGGACGCCAAACATAGGAGTTCCATTACATTGACATGCTGTAGTTGCTGTGGAAGTTACAGGATCTCGGTATTAGAGGCCCCACATTCTACATTTGATTCTATTCAAGATTACTCATCTGTTAGGGCATGTCGCCCATTTCCTTTTAGAGACAGCATTCTCAGACTTCCAGTTTTGTTTCAGTTTTGGATTTATTTATTTATTCAGACTTTTGTATTAGGATTTATTCAGTATTTGGATTATTCAGGGGAGTGTTACTCCAGACTCATTTTATTTATTCCATTATTATTTTATTGTGATTGTGATGTGGATGTGGTATAGTTAGCATATAATTTAATTGGTTGCATGTTAATTTAATTTAATAAAATTTGGCAACTCACTTTTTAAATATTAGGTGGCTAGTAATTATTTAATATATTTTCAGCAGTGATGCTAACCCTGAACCAACTTGATATTCTGTATTAATGAGATAAAGGAGTAGCTACCCGGTATTTAATTAGTCTGGGTGTAACAACTACGTAGTTATCATAAGTATAAGCAAATATACTTGGTATTTATGTATAAACTAGTTGAAAACCCGCATAATGCTCGGCTCATTGGTATTGTAAGCAAAATTGACAAAGATAATGTAAATGTGACGAAATCATACAATGAAGTGGGTAACAGATTAATAATTAAGAGTAGTAGTGATAACTAAACATGAAGTAGAAATATAAATATTTATTTTCATTGTTCGACGTAGGGAGAAACATTAAAGTAGAAAAACATTTTAATAGCAGAAGGCGGCGTATGAAGATGAAGTTGATAGTCATGAAGTAGAAGCTAAAGCATCCTTTTTTCCTTTCATCCATGTTCCTACCTTTAAGTATGGAAAAATATTTGGTTAAAATTTTTTAGAATAATATAATGTAAAGCTAGTTAAGAATTTAGTAGGTGATATATATGCATTAACTGACCAAACGCTTCCTTTTAGACACTTGATCAACTTCAACGTCAACGGAATGATTCGATTTAGGTGTTGCAGGAGGAAGAGGAACTGTTAGGTGAGATCTCTAATTGATGATGTGAGTGTCATAGAGAATCATAGGATCGGGATTGATACTGAAGGGACGTTTTTCCTTGTATGTAAATTATATAGAATTAGATTATGAGGATAAAGAGATGCTAATGGAAAAAATGAATGAGTACGTGTACATTACCTTATGATTAGTGTTGTCGATCATTGAAGTAGCCCCGATAACGGAATCGGACAAAATAGTTAAGACTGTGTAGTTTTCATAACCACATATTAAGTTTTAGTTATTAAGTTTTAGGCGGAATTTGTGTGAGGTACCGATGATCCTGGTGATAGCAAGTGGAAGTGGAGCTTTGGTTACCTGGAGAAAATAGTAAAGGGATTATGTTGGAAAATAAATTGCATTTGATGAATGAAGTTAGAGATTTTTGTAAATGATAAGAAAAGAGATACGCTAGCGTCATGATTTATATGTGCAAGCTCTCCAACTAGGAATTGGATTAAAGAATCAGTCTCTTTATTGAAAAGGACAAATGTGGTGCAAGTTGTGTCGTCCTTGACGGTGGTTTGAAGTTTGTACCTAATTATGGAGGAATTTAGTGTGATAAAAAGTCTAAAAGTGGAAAATAAAGAAAATAGAGTTGTAAGAATATAATACCTTGGAGAAGGAATGAAATCGTTGGTCTTGCATGTGTCACAGAAGAATAAATTGACATTATGTTTAAGTTTCTTGTTACAATGGTTGCAAGCCAAATAATACCAGCCGACGTGTTCATCTATACTGTGATTGAGGCCTTGAAAAGGATGCATAGAACCTCGAAAATGTATATAATTAGCAAATAAAGAGAGAGATAGAGGAATTTATTATTTCTAATATAATACCTTAATTGGAGAGTTGGAACGAAGAGCCAAAATATCTTTAATGGATCTCCAATCTCCTTCATTGTGAAGATGGACAGTGTGGGCCCTTATTGGATTAGTTACAAGGAAGAAAGATCTTTATTCGCTATGAAGTATGTGGGAAGTTAATTGAAGATGGTTAAGGATAGTGGAAATGATTGATTATGAATTATAGCGTAGAATATAATGTAAATATGTGCATCAATAAAATATGGAAGAAAAGTAATTGCACGGGGAAAAGCATACGTGTATATGAAGATATTAACAAACAAGTAGATAAAAGAATTAACCAATTAAAAGTCAGTAGGAAGTAAATTTGTATAGTATTTTGATACATTAGAAGATACATATGAGATAAATCAAACGTTACGCGTACCGTCACTTCATTCAACATTGTAATTCCAAGGGAAATTTAACAATTATCTAAAATCCCGAAAAAATTAGAAAAAAATAAATAAATAAAATAATTTAATGTATTAAAGAAATGAAAAGACTTAACATTTAGTTGAAAAACGTGTGTGTTTGTGTGGGGGTAGAGGAATTATAGCAAGCGTGGATAGAGATCCAGAGAGAATGTGTTGTATGAAGTTGGATTTTTGGGTATGGTGAAAGGGGTGAAAAGTTGACTGTGAAAGAGTGGTGAATGCATATAATGGAAGATCAAATGTGCATATATTATGATTAACAACGAACATAGTTTGAAAGACATAATTTCAGATATAGTTGGTAATATTAAGGAACAAAACTTGCTCAGACAACTGAATATGAATTATAGTTGTAATAGTCATTTGGCATCTTGCATGCTTAGAGCTACTAACTCCTACGTGTTCTTTCATTTCCCTTGCTCTATTTCCTTAAATATGCGGTCCTTGAAATAATCGACCTGTTTAGGACAATTACAACAATAATGAATAATATTTTCAGACTCAAGAAGGTTTGTTTTTATAACAACAAAGATCATCATGTCAACATCTATAACCGCAACTTTCCTCTACATATGCAATTTTCATACTCCTACTCCTATGTCAATATTTCTTTTAATTATTCCACCAACCGCAATATTGTGCCCAACGGTAAAGAGACTGAGATAAATCCAATGTTAGGTTTGCCCTATACTAACTACGCTCTGCTTATTTTTCATAGCAAGAAGTTCCCCATTAATAATGGTAAAACGGGATTCATTGTTCCATTTGGTATTTATTTCAATTTATCCTTTTGATCTTCTACAGACCTGTCATTTATATGATTCCCCTTGTCAATCGCTTGTGGGATTTCTTTATTTCCTTAATATTCTAGTATCTTCATTCCTTGATTAGACTCATTATAGTCAGACTATTTTTACACTGCCTTACCTTTAATAGTTCTTGTAATAGGGAGGGATACTCATATATTCTCATATAAAGTTAGAATAAAACTATGTAATTGTTTAATTTTACATGGGTATATAAAGTAGATAGTTAGGTATAATACATCTCGGTTGCTAATAGAGAACTGAACGCGACACGATACAAGTGACGTTTGATATATCTAAAAAGTAATATAGGGCAACAAAGACATTATTTGGAACCGAACCATACCAAGCAAAATTGTTAAAATCGAAGTTAAAAAACAAGCCTTACAAAATAAAAATCAAGCATAACTTAAGGTAATTCAATGTAGTCCATAATCAGACTCATAATAATGCATTAGCGTCTGAAATAAACTCATAATTCCTAAATTTTCATTGGATTTAGATCTCAATAAATGGAAAATTTTGGGTAGATATTAAGAATATATATATATATATAGGGAAAGGATCAAGTGAGGTCCCAGTTTGAGGACCTTGAATGAAGACCATTTTTTTTAAATAGTAAAAAAAAAATTGGGCTAATTTTTTTTTATGATTTTTAAACATTTCAATCAGACCATAAAAAAATAATCAGCTCAAAATGAATTTTTTTGCTATTTTAAAAAAATCGGTCAAACTTTGTCAGTTTTTAAATTGTTAAAAACTAACAAAGTTTGACTGATTTTTTTAAAATAGTAAAAAAAATCATTTTGAGTTGATTTTTTTTATATGGCCCTATTGAAATGCTTAAAAACTATATACAAAAAATTAGTTCAAAAATATTTTTTTTACTATTTTATCAAAATTGGTCCGCGCCAGCGGTATGCAAACAGAGGTTCTCTCTCTCTCTCTCTCTCTCTCTCTCTCTCTCTCTCTCTCTCTCTCTCTATATATATATATATATATATATATATATATATATATATATATATATATATATATATATATATATATATATATATATATATAGCGTTCTTTGGAGGATTGCACAATGTAATAAAATCATAACCCCTTAATATCTAATGGATTTAGGTCTATATAAATGGAAAAGTACACGACATAGATGATGATCATATATAGGCAATGCATATCAGTATTGTAGGCATTACATAATATGAATATATGAAAAAACATAGTGCTTCAATTAAGCATTGTACATATAAAATCAATACTAAAAAAAACTGAATGCAAGTTATAATATAGGGTGTGATCCCAATATCTTTTTAGGTTAGTATTCATGTTTTAGTAATTTAAACATGTGGAAGATCAGTAATACATATAGATGTGTAGTTATATGTTGTGAAACTGTCATTTATTATTGTGTGTGATTGATGAAATGAGATCACACGAAAAGACATACGCAAACACAATAAAGTAAAAATGATTACTAAACACAAACATTCAGAGATAACTCATTATTCTCTAACAACATAAGCAGGAGAAAACTTTTGAAAAGAAAGGCCTTGTCCTTCGGTAAATCAAACCACAAAGATTAAGACTTATAATAGAAAAACTAGTACAAAATTTAAAAATATGATAAAGAAAAAAGGAATTAAATATACAATGGAAATTAAAAATATGTTATATTTAAATTTGAGATGGAAGAAGCACATGATGAAATACGTTTTGGTGTAATACCTATGTGGTTTTGGTCTATGTGATGTAATATTTATATCAAAAGATAAAATTATATCTACACTTATAGATATGTAATAATGTACTATTAATAGAATGAATGGGCTCTCAATTAGGTAATGATTTATACAATGTGCGTAAAAACACTCACTATGATATAGGTATTATATAAGAGAAGGTGTAGAACTCATAGTTATACCTATCAGATGGAAAGAGCCATTAATATTAACAATACATTTGTTAACCTACATGTTAAAATTAAATTTAAACATTTTAACTTAAGTCGAGTTGGGTATGGAATAAGATGTAATGAGGATACGAATTTGTGGTTCAATTTGGGTAAGTGACATAGTTTGTGGATGTTATATGAATGGGAAATATACAACGATATATAAAAATAAGAAATAAGATAAGATCATATAAAGTTAATATATATGTGTTAGAATGAAGGGGAAAACTCAATTTTCTCACTTAACCATAAACTCTGTACTTACTTGAACATATGGATTTATATAAATTTTGGATGTGCTTATTGCCGAGAGAGAAAAATCGCTTGTGAAATAAATATTGTATTAAGATTAAATAAGTTCATTATAAATCTTTAATGGTTATAAGCATGATAAGATAAGTATTCAATTTAAAGTACCTCCAAATTGGCTAACTGTAGTTGAGGTAACAGTGACAACCAAATGATCTGTGAATTTCTCACATAAATCTTCAGTTATGAGCAAAGTTTCGTCGGCCCACAGAGTGACGAAAATCTTTTTCCCCTATAGAATGAAGTATGTGTTAAATGAATAATGGTTATTATATATCGCAGTTGAAAGAGTAAAACAATATGAAAATATAAGATATATTACCTTGATTTTCAAGCAATAAAACCCTTTTTTTAAACTATCGAGCCCTTAGCAGACTGATCTTTAACAGGCGACATGACAGTCAAAAGACCCAATATATCTGAGTAGGACAAAATTAAGGCTTAAATAGATATAAAATAAACGTAACTTATATTGTAAATGGAAGAATGAGTTATGAATATAATATACCTGTAAGGTATGTGTCTTTGCCCCATTTACAATTCAAATTGCCAAATTCCACAAATTGAAAGTGATATTTGGGAATGAGAAAATTTTCCCCTTTAGAATGTATCGTCATTGATGATGGAATGAATTTGATCATTAGATTATGGGATGAGAACCCGTAGTTATATTTTTTTTCCACAACATTGAAGTTGGTTATTGTGTAGACTCTGCATTCCTCAAGTGCATTGAGGAATTTTCCAAGTAAATATTTCTGCATAACGACATGTATCAAGTCACCCTACAAAAATAACAATGATTTATTATAAAAGGAAGAATATTTATTAATATATTTTGAGTTAGAGTGATATAAGATTAATCTAAATGATAAATTGTAGTTTCATTTACATGGTCAACAACTAAGAGCATATCATCTGATAGTTTCTCATTATTGCCATATTTGTTCTTGAATTCCCATTTTCGGACAACACGAACGAATATGGTCCAATCATCCCTGCCCTTTCTAAGGTCTTCAAGTCTTGTCACTTGTTTCATGGTTTTTTAACAAAACAAGTAATTGTGAAAGTGTGTAAGGGAGTCAAAGAAGATGTAAAAGGATTAAAAACATATACAACTCTATTATTTAGGTAACTATACCTATAGATATAGACGAAATAACCTCATCATACACCATATTTTTTGTATAATGGCAATCAATGTGACCCTCGTTCTTTGTGAATAGTTGTAGATCAATGCTTGGAATTACTCTAGAAATAGTGATATATAGTTGACCGTGACTAAAGACTGGTTTGGGCATGTAAATTGAAGTTTGATTGAGTTTTTGGCCTTGGATTTTGTTGATTGTCATAGAGAAAGCAAGACAAATAGAAAATCGTCATATTCTCATCTTAAAAGGCCATTTTGCTTCCATTACAGACATAATTATTCTGGGAATGAATACGTTTCTGCTGATATTCGATCCTATGATAATTTTGGCCTCAATCACCAAGGGAGATAGTTATGTAATGATTAATCTCGTCCCATTGCAAAGACCGACACTTTGGTTTATGTTTCACAAGTACATAGTCGGTGTGCCTATCTTTAAATCTAAGTTACGACCTGGGAGTCCTGAAAAGTTCAAGCTATTTAAAAATTCAACAAGGAATGTGACATCCTTGTTATGTATGTCTCCAATTGCCTTACATATTGAATCTGAACTCAAATATGTTTTAACATCTCCAGGAATTACATTTAAGACGTAAGCATTGATCCTGTCAACCATATGGTTTGTTAGAGTAAGAATAGCTCGACCCTTTATGTAATCTGGATTAAAATATCCATTGATTAAATTGTGGTATGCACTTGAGACTATATCGTCAATGGCGTCATTCCAATGTGTTATAAGGTTGGCACTAGGTATTTTTACCCATAATGGATAGTTTTCATCTTCGAATAATTCGGTTTTCAGTTTCTCATCACCTAGTGCAAGGACCCAATCTCTGAATGAAGTCGAATCTTTTATCCTCATGTTTTTCGATAGGTTGAAGGCATGACACGATCTCTAGGGCTTTGATTGGTTAATTAATGCTTATACAATTTCTTCTATGCTTCCCTTATGAACAACAAGTAGGGTTTGGCAAAACTCTCCACCAAGAAGAACTGTAATTCCACCAAAAGGCTTTTCAGATGAATTTTCATCATCAAAACGTACTATATCTCTTCAGATTCTGTCAACGACTTCAAATGAATGACAGTGATTCATATGAGCCTCATCCTAAATAATTAAGCTTATTTTTCTAATGAGATTTCAAAGATGAGTTCCTAGATGTATATTACATATTGATTATGCGTGAATATAAATGGAAATTTTAAAACTTGAGTGAGAGGTTCTTCCACCAGGTAACAATAGTGATACAATTCCCAAAGATGCAATGATGAGGACCACTGTTCCTTTTTAACGCAAGTGTACAAGAATCATTTTTTACAAAAAAATCTTCTCTGTACACCAACCCATTTACGAAGTAAAAACCTCATTTTCTTTCGTATACCGATCCTATAACAAGATTATAAACATCCAATGACTCATTATTCAATGCACTGAACATGTTCGTATGGTCGCATGCCAAAGAATCTGCATCGTAAGAAAGTTCCCCTCTTAAAAACCTATTATCCTCTTCTCGAATGAGTGTAGCATCCAGAAGTGGCATCGATGAGAAATCTTTTAGGCATTTCCCATTTCGATTCAAAATCTGATCAATTCTATAAAAAGCGTAATTTTTTAATTGATTTTCACTCAGAATGAGATCAGGGAATTCTAAAAGTTTTCTTTGGTGATGAAGCAAATTTTTTGAAAGAACCTCCCAATTGTCTTCCCAAAGCATTTTTGGATCAGAAGCTTCGCAAAAAAGAAGCATTACAACAAAAAGGTCACATAATTGATTACTCATAGCCCAATGAGAAGCTTGGTCTAGAGCATTGTGCCATTTTTTGTCGTCTTCTAATAGCCCAAGGGCGTAACACATAACTTTTCATGTTGGATAAACTATTCCATTAACCGTTTTCACCTCATTGTAATTTCTTGCTCCGCGGAAAACGTTGATGAGAATACGAAGGTAAAATCTTTCACCAGAGGATGGATGAGCATATACAATATGACCTAGGCAGGTGCCTAAATTTTTTCTTTTAAACTATTCCTTTGCATGTGAAGCCCAAACCCATTTTAAAGGAAATTCTCCATAGTTTAACTCCCTTGCATCATCGTGGATGGAATTTGTTACCATCCATTGTGTAACATCGTCTTCTTAATATCAACCCTTTAAATCACCGTATCCATGTAATACCCCATATTTTTTGGAATAAAATAAAATTTAATATGGATTAATTTATTCGGTGAAATTAATTAATTAAGGTTGTGAATAATTAGACTCAATTATACTTATAAATTTTAGAGATGGACTTTAATGATTTGGAATAAATCAAAAGGGATTTTATTTTTTTGAATAAAAAGTATTGGCGTGTGTTACGTCACAATTAGATATATTTTGGGGATAAAAATATTCAAAATGCACTTTGAGTGGTATTACGGGCTCGTTTGGGCATTTTAGACCCTTAGTTATGATCTCGGTTTATATATATATGATTTGGGTAGTTATCGAGCTAATTATATTATGTACTTGGGCTCATTTGGTGGGTCCAAAGTTGGGGTTGCTTCTAGATGAGAGGTGAGGTACTCATTACACGTAAGCGTCGGTGGGGAGACATGAAGTATAAGTTAGTAACTGATTGCATATTTACTGGTGAAGAATCCTTTCAAACCTCGGGCTCTGACCCAAATTATAAATGTTTTCCCCCCCCCCAGGTATTCTTAATGGCATGGATGGCAGGATTGACGATGGATCAGACTTGTAGTTGCATTGGACGTAGTGGATTTCGCTCCATTGATTCTAGTGTAGGTTGTACTTCAGCATTTTGTCATTTTATTTCACACTGGGATTTGTACAGGCATGAGCCCAAGTGTTTATTTATATCCGTTGTACTTAGCTTTACATTATGGACATTGTATGGTGATTCAGTTTTTATTATTCACGTGTTAAAACAATTTTATTCAGATGTTTTTATTAATTGGGGACTTTGATATAAAATAAAGAAAAATTTTATTCCTTTAGTGCTGAAAATTGTATAAATTATTGATAAGCCCCATCTTCGGCGTATCAAGCCTGGACAACCTTTACGTGAGAAAATGGGGGTTGTTACAGCTAGTATTAGAGCACGGTTCTAGTGTCCTTAGGATTTGTGTTTGAGCATATTACATTATGCGTTGCGTCCTTTGATATAGAGCCCTATGGTTATGAATCATTGTATTCTTTGCGTTTGGTTACTACCCATTCGGGCAAGGGGTTAGTTTTGGAGAGAGAACCATAAAGACCTTCGTGTGAGCCACTTGCTAGAATTTTGAGGAATTTGGGCAATCTAGTGCGTAGTAATTTAAAGGAAGACATTTAAAGAAATTGAGGGTATGGTAATGTACAATAATGCATCATCTGAGGTTAGTTCGTTTTGTCCAGGACCCACAATGAGATGGGCATCAGATTATAAATAAAAAATTTAGCGGAGAAAGAGACTAATGATAGCATCAGTGGTAAATAAGGTGTTTTCCTACTTTGGAGTATATGGCATATGTTTTGTTTGATATTGGGACTTAGTCTTCACTTGGGTTTTGTTAATACATTGGAAGGGATAGACTTTGAATTTGAGAAGCTTATGTTATTTTAGGCCTATTTAATATTTAATATTTAATCGAAAAGTAGTCGTAAGATAACTGCTTAAAATGTGTTATGGAATAATTGACTAAAATGTTATAGTTAAGCTAAGAAGGCTGTAATTTATATAGATTAAGATTTACTTGGATTAAAGTAGTTATAGAGTAACTACTTATACATATTGGATGATAATATATATTTATATATATTTGTGTGTACATAATAATGTTCGTGGATCGTCCTATCTGCTCGGGGTTCGTGCGTTAGGATCGGGTACCCCACGACAGCAATGGTGGGCTTGGCGATTGTGTAGGTCATATAGGTACTACGTGGAGGCACCACCTATAGGGAGGTAGGTGTTGACACTGACCCATCCCGTATCACCGTTGGATATGGGTCGTGAACGGGTTTCATGCGTAGGGACCGCCCCCAACTTATGTGTATTTTGTGATGTCCGCTTAGGATAAGAGATTCCTTCGGACTTGTCGATAGAGCACGAACGAGACACTAACGGTAGATGCCATTGTGTGTCTCGTGTATATATATATATATATATATATATATATATATATATACACACTTATCTATTTACACATTCTGGTGTACCTTATATGGGAATGTGCCCTCTTAGTCTAAAGATGTAGACAATGTTTAATGATAATAAAGTCGGGTTAATAAAATGATGTGAATAATTAAGGACAAAGATGAGTCCTAATTAGACCTGGCAAAATGAGGCACGACAAGATAACACGACACGAACCGACACAAAGTTATAAGTTAATGGGTGGATCCTCAATGGGTTCGAATCATATCAGTGTCAACCCGATAAGACACGATAGTTAACGGGTTGGGTTAGTGTTGACCCCCTTCACCCGTTAATACCCGATAAGACCCGTTATAACCCATTAATGTAAGTAAATAATATATACTCTTGGAATTTATAAATAATATATGTAGCATAATGTTAATTTAATCATAATGAATTTTACTAAATGAAATATTTAGTAATGTCGATGAATTAATGGGCTTACTTGGATTCAAAAATGAGATAATATGTCAACTTGTATACAATTCAAAATAATTCATTATATTAATGGGTATTAACAAGTGAACACGACACGACACATTAACATAAAGGGTTGGGTTTGGATATAATTTTTTCACACGATAAAAAAAGTCACCCATTTATAGATGAACCCAATAAGACCCGAACACGATAAAAAATGACACAAACATGACTCGACACGGCCCATTGACAGGTCTAGTCCTAATGGATAATGTGGAAGATAATTATTATTAAGAATAATAATTGAACAGTCTAAGAAAGTAGACAATATTTAAAGAGAACGAATAATAGGGTAGCCAATTACTAATTAGAATAATAATTTGGTAATCTAATAGGATGGAACTTATAGTCTAACGGGTAGACGACAAGGAATATGTATTAAATAATTAAATGGTCTGAAGAGATAGACAAGGGTTACAAAATATTATGATGTAGGAATATACATCTAGTTTATGTAAATTGTGAAAATAATATTATGAAATCTATTCGGGGATTAGGTTGTGAGACATGAGTACCCACTTTTAGTTATTGCATAGCTGAATGGATTATTCCTTACATGAATGATAAATAATGGAAGTTACAATTGTCATTTTGATTAAGGATACGAGTAGGACTGCTTCTAGATGAGAGGTGAGGTTCTCATTACATGTAAGCGTCGGTGGGGAGACGTGAAGTATAAATTAGTAACAAATTTCATATTTACTAGTGAAGAATCATTTCACACCTCGGGCTCTGAACCAAATTATAAATGTGTTTCCCCCAGGTATTATTAATGATAGGGATGGCAGGACTGACGATGGATCAGACTTGCAGTTGTATTGGACGTAGTGGATTTCGCTCCATTGATTCTAGTGTAGGTTGTACTTCGGCATTTTGTCATTTTATTTCTCACTGGGATTTGTATGGGCATGAGCCCAAGTGTTTATTTATCTCAGTTGTACTTAGCTTTACATTATATATATTGTATGGTGATTCTGTTTTTATTATTCACGTGTTAAAATAATTTTATTCAGATGTTTTTATTCATTGTGGACTTTGATATAAAATAAAGAACATTTGTATTTCTTCAGTGATGAGAATGGAATAAATTGTTGATAATTTACATATTCGGCATGTCAAGCCTAGCCAGCCTCTACGTGAGAAAATGGGGGTTGTTACAATCCAGATTGTCAGAATCTTTAAAAGTGACAACTTGTTCATCGCGCAGTTGGAAGGTTACGTGCTCAAAGTCTATGCTTCGATATTGTACATGAAATTGATTAATTCTCCAACAAGATTCACATGTAGATAAGTAATGACAATCGAGGAATGGTTTTATTTCATTAACCTCTAATATTTCATCGTCACCATTATCATGATTTTAGACGATTGATTCTGTGAACTCCGTGGTTGTTCCGTCTGGGCCTTTATTTATATACATGAAAAGGTATTTAATTGCCCTTGATTTATTGCACTATTTGACATTGATGTGATCTTGGTATTTCACGACCAAGTCAATATTATGGGGAGTTACGAATTTGTTGTCAAGTCTGATTCCCATCTTCTCTACAAACCTCCCATTATCTCTCGGTCTATAAATTAGGAATCCATTATCATCAAATTTTTTCGTACATGTGAATTTTTGGGGAATTTTTTTAGCAAAATCCATTTTCATACAAGGTGATTGTGGATTTTCATACCTGTAGGGGCTATGCATCATTAATTGTGAAGCTGATGCATATCCTATAAGGTCGCTAATAAGATCAGGTAATTCAACAAAAATAATTTTATCAACATTAGTTGATGTTGGTTGTTTTGCATCTACATGTAGGAACAGAAGTATGTGGGCATGGGGAAATCCTCTTTTGTGGAATTCTAATGTGTAAATAGCTTCCATATAAATTATATATTGTTACAGTTAGTGACATAGTTTAGATGGTGACGAACACAAATAATATGATTTGTAATTAAGGTTCATTATTTATTTAATATAAAATAGTGTACCGGCCATTACTTTCACAAAGTGTTATCCTTGGACTAAATCCTTCATTAGAGCATCAAATTTTATTTTAAAAACTTGTGTGACAATATCCGGCATGTCCTCCAGCTTCTAGCTAGGAATGAGTTCGAGAAACTTTGGGATTTTGAGCCATTTAGGATTTGCAGTGAATGTGATGAATAGATTCGGATTTCCAAATAATCTACAAATAGCCATTGCATCTTGAAAGTTTTGATCCATATAACGTGGACCTCCCGTGAAACTTGACGAAAGGACAATACGATTCCCTACAGATGACGGAGCTGAATCTCCTTCAAGAACATCATCTTTCAAGCCTTTATATGGCTCAGACCTTAATCGTGGTTGGTTTATTCTAATCCACCTCAACCTTTCTTGTTTTATGAAAGTATATGCATCAATAACATATTATTTGAAAAGTCTTCCTGAGCACAAAACGGTGTGAGCTTCATTTGTTCTTTGATGCAAATAGTATCCGTAATATTCTCTCATAGTCACGCAATTTCGTTTAGTCTTACGCTTCCCACTGTTGTTTCTATAAGTTATACCCAATTGATAACCATCGTCCCCATAGGGGAATAACAATGGGTATTTCATAGCGATAAAAGAAGAATGCAGAACACTACTCCTTTGCAAACCCTTTGATTTATGGTCAATAATATTATCTCTCATAACATTTTTATCGGTAAAGTCACCAATAATTAGCTCGGCTATTTCAAAAGCGGTTGACAAATTGTAAATTGTTGGGTCTTTAAAGCAATTTCTAATCAAATGCATTCTCACGGGTATGACATTTGAATGCTGAAAATGTTCACCTTCCATTCGAAAACTTTTGGAATCTCATTATGATCATCAGGCATTGATTGTAAAGTCAAAATTACTTATGGGTCCAACTATGATGTTGTCTTATCTCCTTCTAATGATTTAATTCGTTTTTTCACCTCATTCTTTATATCGGAGATATATAGTTGTGCATATTTAAGGCTATGAGCTTCAGCTAGAACCAACGAACCAAGTAGATGATGGTTTTCTCCACTAATGCAATAAATATACGGACCAACACCATTATTTATTTTATGATCAACTTTAGCTCCAGTATAGGTAAAGGCAGACGTCGAATTGTATGCTCAAATGTTTTCCACATTTGGTTATTTCCAGAATCTAGTAGGTCATTCAAAATGTGAGGCGCGACATTTAAAATGGGTAAGCTGATCCTGACTTCTTGGAAACACAATGAAAATTTAGGCGATTTAGGATTTTTGTGCTTATCATTTCTCTCCTCGTACCATTGAATAACACTACAATTGTCATAAACTTGGCTTGGTACACAGAAATCCCATGCTTCAATAAACTTCCCTGTAAAATCATCAAAATTTTGAGTGAGCTAAACCGTAATTGAAGGAAATGATGCACTTTTTTTTCTTAATGTATTGAATGATAGATTAATAATACCACGCTTACTCTTCAGAGTCCTATTCAATTGATCTTCAATGGCATTTCTACGCTCAGTTGATAGCCTAGACCCTAAAGTTCATTGATACAAAGATTATCCATAACTTATATTCAAAATAAGTAAATATTTATTTATAATACTAGTACGTATTATTGTTTCTTAGAGTTAATATATATCTAACCTACTATAGCTAAAGAATTTAGCGATTCTAACTCATGGTTAGACGATGTAATTGTATATCTACAATAGTTACCGAGGTGATTATGAAGATTCGATGAGTCATCAGCAATCATTGTTACTATGATATCTCCATTTCCTAAAATTTTAGTCCGAGAAATAATGGTATTTCATTTCTTTGTGGTAGAACTACCTCGCTTCCTTAAAATGTCAGGAGTCCGCTTAAGATGACGAATGGACAACATGTTATGAACCGATGGATGTAGATCATACGACATATTACTTAAAGTTATACTTGGTGTTGCCTCACGACGTAAGTTACTCGAATGCTTATCAAACATAATCATCTTACCACGGAATCTAGTAATGCGAGATTTTTCACCATGCTCCATCTACACTGGACCAAAATAACAATAACGGGTGAATAATCATCTTCAAGATATATAACATTGAAATGAGACAACTTTGCATATCATGTATGAAAATATTTATATAGTTGTAGGATGATTTTATATTGTAAAATAAATAGAGAAATGATGTAAATGAATGGTCTTGCATAAGTACTTTTTATTAATTTGTTATCATACATTTACACTCCATATACAAATCAGTACTTCCTATATGGGGGAAATTAAGTTACTAATTAACACGTGATGAACATAAAATATGTAACATGTTTGGATTATTGTAATGTACCTTAGAAAGACAAAGTGATGAAGAAAATGGAACCTACATCAATGAATTAGGAAAACTTATGTATGTAATCAATTAAGAATTAATTAAAGGAATGACACTTATTTATGCTTACGTATAATTTGAATGTAATAAGGTGAATATATTCATGTTCACTAAAATAATATATTAATACTACATGAAGGACACAAATAAGTAATATTTATTACTGTTAAATTTTGTTAAGTTGAGTATCAATGTGTTAAACTTTATAAGACATGAAGATATGCACAAATACAAAAAATGTCCCACTATAATATGAACGCAAGTTAATTTCTTCATATACTATTTAAAAATTACATCATATATTGACGCGACCACAAATGTGTATCTAGTGTGAGTACTGTATAGGCTAAAGTGCAAGCCTGTCGCGTTAGTAATAATCTGATAAGTCGGGATCGTCTTCACAGGGAACTAGGACGAAAGCGTGTGACGACATAGGAACAGAAGACTAACCCTAAATTGATCCTCGAAAAGAAGTGAAAAAGATGATTAATTCTGAACTAAATGACTAGTAACTAAATGCAAAGGAAATTTAACTACTGATTAAAGTAAATGCACCGAAATAAACTACTGCAATGAAGTGAATATGAATAAAGGAAAGATAGGTTAGGATACAATCCCCGAGACCCTAGTACATTTACAGAATAGAATACTATCTTTTGAATTAGAAGGTTGATTGAACCCAATCTTTAGTTATCCTAAGCATTACATATATGAGGGTACTAGCTCGCATCATACGTAATCAAAGGTAAAAATAAAGCGGTGTTGAATAGATAACACATGCATCGCATCCTTAAACACCCCGGTTACCTAGGACACGCGAGGTTAAAAAGCCTACGACGGTTTGATTAGGCATAAATTCTTTACATTTATCCAATTAATTTCGATATTTTTATGATCCCGTGCATTGTAAATAGCTTGAATTTGTCTTATATTTATGCTACTAACCCTTTTTGGCAAGTATTTCATATTTTGTATATCTCTTATGTGTTTTACAGGTATTTCACGCAAATTAGTGCGAAAGAGAATGCAAAACAGTGAAAGAAAGGAAGAAATGGGGAGTTCAAGGGAATTTTCATAATTTTACATATATATTTCGGTGGTGGGGAAAACTAGAAAGTTTAATATCTCTAAATTACAAGAACATTGGAAAAAACGTCACCCCAATCCGAGCTACGGTGAAGAAGTTATGCCCATTTAAAGTTGGAAACAGAAATTTAAAGTCGAAATTAATTCTGGAAGCTGAAGAGTTTCAACTCTTGAAATTTTTTGTATAATTCCTTTTTATTAGTTGTAAAACGTGGATAGGCATGGGAAGAGTCATTTTTAAGATGTATAAAAGGGCAAACCCAAGTAGGAAGAAAAGAAGGTTTTGTTACTTCACGTCGTAGGAGGCTAGTAGTTAGTTTTTAAAGAATTCTTGTATCCAAGAACCCTAGTTTTGAAGTTTGGCTGCTATTCAAGATTCAAAGATCTATTCAAGATTCATCATTCATCCATTGCAAGTAATTTTAATTTATTATTTTTATTGCTTTCATAGTTAGTTTAATTAATTGTTGCTTGCTAGTATTCCAACCCCAATTCAAGTCATGTTCTCAATTTTATAGATTTAGTTATGAATTCCTGCACTTTCAGTTTTAAGTTTTCTTTTATTTTAATCATGTTAAGATAAGTTTTTAAGGGTGGGTATGCATGAACCCAACCCAATGTGGTATGCATAGATATAAAATTTGTCCTCTAAATTAAATAAGTGATTAGATCGTGTTGTGTAGTTTCACAACCATTGTAGACCTTTTGACCTCGTTTGCCCTAGGTAACCGGAATGCTTAAGGATGCAACGCGCGTGAACTATTACAACATTGTTTACTCATTCTTTGATTATGTATTATGCGGGCTTGGACCTCATATATGTAATGCTTTGGAGTATTAAAGACTGGGTCTGATCAATTATTTAATTTATGACTATTTTTGTACTGGCATACACACTAGGGTTTGGGGGAGTGTATTCTTAACCCATTTCTTCCTTCATATTAATACCTTATTAGTTAGTTAATTTTGCATGCGTAGGTTAATTTAATTGAATTTAATTAATTCATAGACAAAATCCAAAAATCATTCATCTTTTTCTTTTCTTTTCTTTTAACATCAACTTTAGGATTAAAGTACCTTACCTTTGTTGTCACGTTCACACGTCCTAACTCCCTGTGGATTCGATACCCAGACTCACCACTATACTCCGCAAGAGTATAGTTAAAGTTTAGGTTTTTATATTTCGGTTAGAAGCCGATAACAACGACTAGCGTATTACACGGACGCTCGGTTTTTCCTCTAACTTAGAACTTTGCGCGTCCCGAGCAATGTAAGAGAAATGAGTTGACTTTAGAAATTCCTTTTATTAAAATAAAATTCCACTTTCGAAGGCAAGCGATTGCATTGAGCATATGCAATAAGCCTTTAAACCCCTAGGTTACCCTAATAGGACGAGTTTTGTCTCATGAGGGTTTGCAGTGAATACACCCACAAAATTCTTTATTGACTCAAATAAATATCAAAATACTTAAAAATTGTACAATTTAAACTTTTCAAAAAATAATCACCATAAGATCATATTCAAATGTCCCAAACCATAGTGTGTGTGTGTGTGCAAAGCCAAAAATTAAACCTCAAATTTCCACCGATTGAGCATTACGTTACTTTCCAAAAATTCATTTTGATTCAATAACGATTTTTTTTTTCGATAAGATCATATTGTAACTGATTAAGCATTACACTACCATAAGATCATATTCTAACTCTTGCTCCCAATAACGATTTTTTCTCGATATTCTTTTTCAAGTCTTTCCTCTTCAAGCAATTCATTTTGATAAATTTGGATGGCCTTAGCATTGGGCTTGTATTTATGAGACTCGTCTTTAGTGATATTGATCCAATGTTCATAAGTCTTGAGCGCCTCCTCCTCACTATTATCATAACAATTAAAGCCACTAAAAGAGTTAGAATAAGACATTTCAAATTGGGCAATTCAAGAACATGACACCCGTATTGTTGATTTTTTTTAAGGTCAAATTCGGGATTAACCAACCTAACCTAAAGTCTACCTAATTCCCCGGCAATGGCACCATTTTGATCGAGTGGAAAAATCGAGTGTCCATGTAATATGCTAGTCGTTGTTATCGGCTTCCAACCGTAATACAAAAACCTAAACTTTAACTAGACTCTTGCGGAGTATAGTGGTGAGTCTGGGTATCGAATCCACATGGAGTTAGGACGTGTGAACTTGACAATAAATGTAAGGTAGTTTAATCTTAAAGTTGATGTTAAAAGAAAAGAAAAGAAAAAGATGAATGATTTTTGGATTTTGTCTATGAATTAATTAAATTCAATTAAATTAACCTACGCATACAAAATTAACTAACTAAGAAGGAATTAATATGAATGAAGAAATGGGTTAAGAATACACTCCCCCCAAACCCTAGTGTGTATGCCAGTACAAAAATAGTCATAAATTAGATAATTGATCAGACCCAGTCTTTATTACTCCAAAGTATTACATATATGAGGTCCAAGCCCGCATCATACATAATCAAAGAATGAGTAAAGCAATGTTGCGATAGTTCACGCGCATTGCATCCTTGAGCACCCCGGTTACCTAGGGCAAACGAGGTCAAAAGGTCTACAATGATTGTGAAACTATACAACACGATCTAATCACTTATTTAATTTAGAGGACAAATTTTATATCTATGCACTGTGGCGCGTACTACACAACACGATTCATTCAAATTTCAATTCAAAACCTATTTTCTACATAGATAAATTACATCGGGGCGGGTTCATGCATCCAACCCTTGGAAACTTATCCGGACATGATTAAAGTAAATACTACCTCATAACTAAATTTGTAGAAAATCATAACTATATGAGAAATTGAGAAGAAAATTTGGAAGTAATAATTGCAAACTAAATTTAATAACTAATTAAGCTAAACTATGAAAGCAATTAAAAGCATAAATTAAAGAATACTTGCAACAAAGGAATCTAGAATTAAAGCTTGAATCTTGAGTAAATTGTTGCAAAACTTAAAAACCTAGGGTTCTTGAATGCAAGATCCCTCTAAAACTGTAACAACCCAAGGCTTTAGAGACAGAAATTTATTTATTTTGGGAGAAATAAATATTATTTTATTGGAGAATAATTAAATTGGCATTTGAGGTCAAAATTTGAAGTTGTTTGAAAGTGTTTCGAATGGCGATTCTGAGGGTGTAGTTGTGTCCAGAAAGGTCAAAAAAGTAGAAATGACTGTACTTGGGGTCTATTTAGGTTCCGGAATAATTTAAGTTCGTTTGGCTCGAATTAAAGTTACTGAGTCATTTAAAGTGTGTATTATCATTTAAAGATGTGTACAATTGGGAGATAAAGCCTAAAAGCCTATGGGAGATTTATTTCTCCAAAGAGAGAAAGAGAAATAGAAAGAAAGAAAGAGATAAGAAGAAAGAAGAAGAGAAAGAAGGAGGAAAGAGAGAGAAAGTGGAGATTTCCGGCATTTACGCGATTTTGAGGACGGATCAGGCCCTACGAACCCGAGGCAAGTGATTAAACTTGCTAAATAATTATTGTGTACCAATTATTGCATGATTTGTAGATTAAATTTATGGGTTTTAGGTTTAGTTTATCAAAACCTAAATTTTCAAAAAATCTTAGATTTGTTATTTAGAAAATGAATTTAAGGTTAGAAATCAGTTAAAATGTGTTTTTGGATGAATAATAATGATGTACATGTGATTGGGTTGATGCAAAATGGTTGGATGATGATATAATTGATTTTTGGGAATTTTGGGTTTTGAGGAAAATAGCCCATTTCGTAGCTTGTTGCACTTACCGAATCGATTCGCCCCTACCGAATTGATTCGGTCTGTTACAGAAGCCACAGGTCTTTAGGGCCGAATCGATTCACCCCTTGCGAATCGATTCGGTATGTAGCAGACTCCCAGGTCTATAGGAACGAATCGATTCGCTTTTGGGGCCGAATCGATTCGAAAACACGAGAATTTTTGGAGATGTTTTTCTAGGAAGAATTTCATCCCGTTTCGTTTAAGGTTATTGATTGGGAACCTTTATAGGAGTTATGAAGAGTATGTTTTGGAGATTTTTAGGGGGTTTCCCTTATAAGAAAGTATTGGAGTCATATTGACTTAAATCGAGGAAAGTTGATTATAGATTTTAGTATATACCAAGTGGGGAAGCCAACGATTATTGTAAATTCTAATTGGAGACAATTATGTAAAAATGTGAAAGAATGAAAATGAATGTAGAGATGTTGGATCTTAGGATCAAATCCCAAATGGGATAACTTAAAGGTTCATATAATTGATTGAACCATATTATGGATTGAGAAGTATAAATGCTAATAAATGGGCATACGGATATAGAAATGTCCTTAATGATGATTAATTTGGGAGATGTCTCACACCACGATAGATGCTAATTGAGTTGCATTAGGGTAAAGAATATCCTTAACATAAATAGAATTGAGAGACAATTCATATATAGAAGCGACATGTGAGCTTCAAGTGAGAATTAGTATAGCGTATACTAAGTGGGGAAGATGTGTGAGAATTTACGATTAGTATATCGAGAGGGAGAGATATGCTGAATAATAACATTATTTCACCTACACCTAAGTGCGTATTATAAATATGTAACTGATGTGATAGGTATACCTTATATCATGGTATATATTTATATGATGTGATTATATATGTACCCCTTATGTGATGGTATACATATATATATATAGTGAAGCATACCCCATCCTTACTATCAGTGGGAAGTTGCGTGCGATGAGGGTGAGCACTCTGGCTCAAGGAGCGGTGTGTGGATATTCCCCAGGTCATAGTCGTCCATTGTATTGATATGTATTTGCATTATATTTTATGGGTGATAAGTTGTGGGTATGTGTCGTTCTCACTTGCCGGTTAGGAGCTATGACCGCTTCCTGGGACGTTGTGTATGTGTATGATCACGAGGTGGGTGCCGTTGAACCCCACCAGGTGGTTCCTGGTTTGCTACGTAGTATGGGCAACTGGAAGATGATAGCATTGTGAGCCTGCGTCCATGAGTTATAGCTCGTTCAGATGGTTATTATTATATGGTTGGGCATTGTACCTTGGGTATCGAGGGCATAATGAACCTCAACGACCAACATTGCCAGAAGTAGTGTATCGGGGGGGCTTCTTATTTGGATTTCTCTTCGGCCAGACATCCCACGCACGAACCGCAGTGTAATGTTGGAAATTGGGGAGAAGTTAGTCCTTAATGCTCATATTTATATATATATATATATATATATATATATATATATATCGACGATCGACAGTGCCAGAAGTAGTGTATTGGGGGGGTTCCTTGTTTGGATTTCGCTTCGGCGAGACGTCCCATGCACGAACCACAGTGCACTCTTGAGAATCGAGAATAATAATTAATAAAATGGAATAATAAGAATTTGGGTTTCATGCATCATGCATTGAGGGCATAATGAATCTCGAAAGTCAATACTGTCAGGAGTAGTGTAACGGGGGGTTCCTTGTTTGGATTTCGCTTCAATGAGACGTCCCACGCATGAAACGCAGTGCAGTATTGAGAATTGGGAGAAGTTTAGTCCTTAGCACTTAGATGCTAATAACTCATCTATATAATTATTTATATTGATGGTACAACTAGAAAATGATAAATTCTAGTAAAGAAATGTTTATATACGATGGATGTTTTATATGTTGGAAAGTGTTTGAAACCCGATAGGGTTAATAGTAGAAATTGAATAATATGTTTTAAATGGAACTTTAAACAAATGCAAAATGGTGAGATAGATTAGATAACTTTAAATTAAGTGTTTAACTTAGGTTTAAGTTAGATTACCTTGCCTAAATAGAATTGGGAATTTATTTGGAGATCACGTGCATACGTTTAGTTGCGCGCTTTAGTTGAGAGGTGAGTTGGATTATTATGGAGAGCGCAACTCCACTTTAATCATGTAATAATGCATTTATAATTATTATGCATTTTAATGCACTTGCTATAAAATATTTTCAACTCGGGCTCTGAACTGTTTCTATTTTCCCCTCCTATGTATATATTGTATTACATTAGGTGTTCCTCCGCAAGGACGCCATTGATGTTCTTCCATCCGGTATAATCATGGAGCTGTGGCAGGAGCGGACTGTTGCGGAAATTTGTTTTAGTCGATTCCTATCTTTTGTATATCTAGGTTAGTAGTCGATTTGTATTTTTGGGTCTATACTCAAGTGTTGTAGATTAACACTTTTATATTTACTTTCTCCGATCATTGTATTGTCTGTGACCCGACAACATATTTGGGTATTTTACTTTGTACATTTCGTGGTACACTTGCATTCATTTCTTTACATTGTAAAGTTTGTCGTATCACTCATCATAGTTAGATGTAGTATTTGGTGTTATTGGTTGCATGGTTGGTTTTTATTAGTGTTAAATAAAAGTTTTAAATTTTTGACAATCCATTTTTAATGATTTCGGGTAGTTATCCTTATATTATTTAGTATTGTCAGTTGATGTTGAGACTGTGCCATCTGAGATACCTGACTTAATGTAGTATAGGGCTGGCCATCCGTTATTATTTTGAGAGGATTGTCACAGATGGTATCAGAGCATCAAGTTCTAGTGTCTTTAGGATCTGTGTGCGTTACTACGATCTTCCGTAAGCGTTCTTGATGTAGAGCCTTATTATTAGGACGGTTGTATTCATACGTCCATATTTCTTCTGTGATTTGAAAACATTTGAAAGGCGTTCTGATACAATTGTTCTTATTTCAGATGCCATCGAAGAGAGGTCGTTCAGGATGGGCAAACAAATAGGATGTGGAACCCCAAATGCCTCAAAGGAACATGACTACAGATGAAGTTGCCAATATTGTGGGATAAGTAGTAACTGCTGCCATTTCTACGATCACGCATCAATCTGCCATTCCAGCAGCCCAAACCCATTTAGGGTTGTCTTTGTGGAAAAGAATGAAGGAAAATTTTAGTAAGGGGCATCCTCCTGAGTTTTCAGGGGGAGTTGATGCAATGGCTGCAAGTCGATGGAAGAATAGTATTCAGAGGCACCTCCATATGCTTGAGTGTAGTGAGGTGCAGAAGCAGTTTTTAGCCACCTTTAAGTTATCGGGTGCAGCTCTCCAATGGTGGGAGTCTGTCACCACATCAGAATAGAGGGATTCTTTACTTATAACAGATTTTTGGGAACTCTTTGATCGAAGGTATTTTCCTTCCCCGATTCAGAGAGAAATGAGGAAGAAACTGATAGATGTGTTTCAAGGAAATAGGACGATGGAAGAATATGAGGAAGATTTTTCTAGATGGGAGAAATTAGTACTTGATGAGATAAATACGGAAGAGAAGCGTATATCGAAGTTTCTTCTAGGTTTAGATTAGAGAATTCGGCAGCAATTATTAGAGAGTCCCCCGTTAATGACTTTCGTCGAGATAGTGAATGCGGCACTGTTGAAGTGTCACGAATATCGTCTTCGTTCGCAAGAAGGTAATAACTTTGGAGATTCGAGTTCATCAAGTAGATTTGGCGATGAGAGTGCCAGTAATGCGAGTGGGAATAAGTCGTACTATAGAGAGTCACAACGTCATTTTTTCCTCAAGGTGAGCCGAGAGGATTGGTGGGTATATGTTTCTTTTGTAAAGAAATAGGTCATAAAAAGAGAGATTGTCCTAAAAGAGGTAAAGGACCACGTTTTGATGAGATTTTGGAAGTGCAACCCCTACAACAGATTCGAGGTCATTTTAGACCGGGGGACTTTGTATGGGAGCCCGATGATGAGGAAGGTCAATCGAACTAGAGATGGATGATGTAAGTTATTTTCCTTTGTGAATAGGAATATTAATATATAAAGTTTTGGAATATCGTTTGGGAGATATTTATGAGAGGGTAGTGCTATAACCCTAATATGTATGTTATGACCCGAAAGGGAATTTGGAGCAAGTTAGGCTCTTATGTTATTATCTTGTGAAAGAATAGATAATTTTGTGATGTGCTCAAAGAGAGCTATAAACCTCGTTATGAATGTAAGAATTGTTGTTGTGTGATAAGTAGTATGATAAATCTACTTCTTTATATATAGTCATGCTAGACTTATATAATTGTTGTATTCCAGATATGGATGAGCCTTATAAATGGCAATATATAAATGTGATATGAGATATCATTACTGCAAAGAGTTTAAAGATTGTGGATTGTTGGGACGCAGGAAAGTTTAGCTCATAACTATGCTAATTTTTGTGAGCTATATGTTTTATATGTATGATGATTGTTAAGACCTTGTGCTATGGACATAAGGCACTTTATATAAATATTGTAAGACATAAACCAAAATATTTTACAAACTGTTTTCAAAATAAAATTTTTATCGGCCTCTGGCCATGTCAAAATGATTTTTCACCAAAATATTTTCAAACTCTAGTCCGGATTTAACAAACTCTCAATCCCCGACGTCGCCACATAGTAGTGTATTGGGAGGGTTCCTTGTTTGGATTTCGCTTTTGCGAGACGTCCCTCGCATGAAAGTGGCGAATGTCAGGAATTGAGAGGAGTTATTTTCTTGGACCTTTCAAATTTTTACACTATTAATATGTTAGTATAATTTATATATCTATGGGATTGTGGAACTTTAGATGCAAATGAAGCCTCACTATGATCGGTACGAGTAAAAGCTCGAAAATAGAGGGTGTATGGGCGCCCTAGTGGTTGTTGTAATTGGATTTTGTAAAACTAAAACAAATTTAAAATAATTCGTCATGGGAAGTTAGAGATTTGGGTATAGGATTAGTGAGGATGAGTATAGTAAGGACTAGTTGAGCTTTGGAGTATTAGGCTTAGCAAAATTTCGAGGACAGAATTTTTGTAAGTGGGGAAGTTTGTAACAACCCGAGGCTTTAGAGAAGGTATTTATTTATTTTGGGAGAAATAAATATTACTTTATTGGAGAATAATTAAATTGGCATTTGAGTTCAAAATTTAAAGTTTTTTGAAAGTGTTTCGAATGGCGATTCTGAGGGTGTAGTTGTGTCCAGAAGGGTCGAGAAAGTCGAAATGACTGTACTTGGGGTCTATTTAGGTTCCGGAATAATTTAAGTTCGTTTGGCTCTAATTAAAGTTACCGAGTCATTTAAAGTGTGTATTATCATTTAAAGATGTGTACAATTGGGAGATAATGCTTAAAATCCTACGGGAGATTTATTTCTCCAAAGAAAGAAAGAGAAATAGAAAGAAAGAAAGAGAGAAGAAGAAAGAAGAAGAAGAAGAGAAAGAAGGAGAAAAGAGAGAGAAAGTGGAGATTTTCGGTATTTACGCGATTTCGAGGACGGATCAGACCCTAAGAACCCGAGGCAAGTGATTAAACTTGATAAATAATTGTTGTGTACCAACTATTTCATGATTTGTGGATTACATTTATGGGTTTTAGGTTTAGTTTATCAAAACCTAACTTTTGTGAAAATCTTAGACTTGTTATATAGAAAATGAATTTAAGGTTAGAAATCAATTAAAATGTGTTTTTGGATGAATAATAATGATGTATATGTGATTGGGTTGATGAAAAATGGTTGGATGATGATATAATTGATTTTTGGGAATTTTGGGTTTTGAGGAAAATAGCCCATTTCGTAGCTTGCTTCCCTTACCGAATCGATTCGCCCCTTTCGAATCGATTTGGTCTGTTGAATCGATTTGGTATGTAGCAGACTCCCAGGTCCATAGGACCGAATCGATTCGGATGGGCCGAATCGATTCGCTTTTGGGGCCGAATCAATTCGGAAACAGGGGAATTTTTGGAGATATTTTTCTAGGAAGAATTTCATCCCGTTTCGTTTAAGGTTATTGATTGGGAAACTTTATGGGAGTTATGCAGAGTATGTTTTGGAGATTTTTAGGGGTTTCCCCTTATAAGAAAGTGTTGGAGTCATATTGACTTAAATCGAGGAAAGCCGATTATAGATTTTAGTATATACCAAGTGGGGAAGCCTACGATTATTGTAAATTCTAATTGGAGACAATTATGTAAAAATGTGAAAGAATGAAAATAAATTTAGAGATGTTGGATCTTAGGATCAAATTCCAAATGGGATAACTTAAAGGTTCATATAATTGATTGAACCATATTATGGATTGAGAAGTATAAATGCTAATAAATGGTCATACGGATATAGAAATATCCTTCATGATGATTAATTTGGGAGATGTCTCACACCACGAGAGATGCTAATTGAGGTGCATTAGCGTAAAGAATACCCTTAACATAAATAGAATTGAGAGACAATTAATACATAGAAGCGACATATGAGCTTCAAGTGAGAAGTAGTAAAGCGTATACTAAGTGGGGAAGATGTGTGAGAATTTACTATTAGTATATCGAGAGGGAGAGATATGCTAAATAATAACATTATTTCACCAACGCCTAAGTGCGTATTATAAATATGTAAATGATGTGATAGGTATACCTTATATGATGGTATATCTTTATATGATGTGATGATGTATGTACCCCTTATGTGATGGTATACATATATATATAGTGAAGCATACCCCCTCCTTGCTATCAGCGGGAAGTTGCGTGCGATGAGGGTGAGCACTCTGGATCAAGGAGCAGTGTATGGATATTCCCCAGGTCATAGTCGTCCATTGTATTGATATGTATTTGCATTATATTTTGGGGGTGAGAAGTCGTGGGTATGTGTCGTTCTCACTTGTGGGTTAGGAGCTATGACCACTTGTCGGGACGTTGTGTATGTGTATGATCATGAGGTGGGTGCCATTGAACCCCACCAGGTGGTCCCCGATTTGCTACGTGGTATGGGCAACTGGAAGATGATAGCATTGTGAGCCTGCGTCCACGAGTTATAGCTCGTTCGGATGGTTATTATTATATGGTTGTGCATTGTACCTTGGGTATCGAGGGCATAATGGACTTCAACGACCAACATTGCCAGAAGTAGTGTATCGGGGGGTTCCTTGTTTGGATTTCTCTTCGACGAGACGTCCCACGCACGAACCACAGTGTAATGTTGGAAATTGGGGAGAATTTAGTCCTTAATTCTCATATATATATATATATATATATATATATATATATATATATATATATATATATATCACATATCTCGACGATCGACAGTACCAGAAGTAGTGTATTGAGGGGGTTCCTTGTTTGGATTTCGCTTCGGCGAGACGTCCCACGCACGAACCGCAGTGCACTCTTGAGAATCGGGAATAATAATTAATAAAATGGAATAATAAGAATTTGGATTTCATGCATCATGCATTGAGGGAATAATGAATCTCAAAAATCAATACTGTCAGGAGTAATGTAACGGGGGGGTTCCTTGTTTGGATTTCGTTTCGACGAGACGTCCCACGCATGAAACGCAGTGCAGTATTGAGAATTGGGAGAAGTTTAGTCCTTAGCACTTAGATGCTAATAACTCATCTATATAATTATTTATATTGATGGTACAACTATAAAATGAGAAATTCTAGTAAAGAAATGTTTATATACGATGGATGTTTTATATGTTGGAAAGTGTTTGAAACCCGATAGGGTTAATAGTAGAAATTGAATAATATGTTTTAAATGGAACTTTAAACAAATGTAAAATGGTGAGATAGATTAGATAACTTTAAATTAAGTGTTTCAATTGTGTTTAAGTTAGATTACCCTACCTAAATAGAATTGGGCATTTATTTGGAGATCGCGTGCATACGTTTAGTTGCAAGCTTTAGTTGAGAGGTGAGTTGGATTATTATGGAGAGCGCAACTACAATTTAATCATGTAATAATGCATTTATAATTATTATGCATTTTAATGCACTTGCTATAAAATGTTTTCAACTCGGGCTCTGACCTGTTTCTATTTTCCCCTCCGATGTATATATTGTATTACTTTAAGTGTTCCTCTGTAAGGACGCCATTGATGTTCTCCCATCCAGTATAATCGTGGAGCTGTGGTAGTAGCGGACTGTTGCGGAAATTTGCTTTAGTCGATTCCTATCTTTTGTATATCTAGGTTAGGCGTCGGTTTGTATTTTTGGGTCTATACTCAAGTGTTGTAGATTAACACTTTTATATTTACCTTCTCCGATCATTGTATTGTCTGTGACGCGACAGTATATTTGGGTATTTTACTTTGTACATTTCGTGGTACACTTGCATTCATTTCTTTACATTGTAAAGTTTTTCGTATCACTCATCATAGTTAGATGTAGTATTTGGTGTTATTGGTTGCATGGTTGGTTTTTATTGGTGTTAAATAAAAGTTTTAAATTTTTGACAATCCATTTTTAATGATTTGGGTAGTTAGCCTTATATTATTTAGTATTTCCAGTTGATGTTGAGACTGTGTCATCTGAGATACCTGATTTAATGTAGTATAGGGTTGGCCACCCGTTTTGTGCGGGTTGTCACAAAAACTAAGAATAATCGAACTCCTTAATGTCTTGTACTAAGTTAAATTAAATACACAACAAAATTTACAAGAGTTGGAGCAAAGAAAAACTCTTAATTAGAGAAGAAAAATCAGGAAAATCTCGTCCAAACCGATCCAGTGGGGATCTTCAGTTCGATCCGGTAGCATCCGGATCGGTTCGTTTTATTTCTTTAACGGATCGGTTTGGTAGCGAAATTTATGCAGAGTTCTTAAAGGCATCGGACCGGTTCATTTTCATCAATATCCGGATCGGTACGATGTTGGATTTTATTCATAGTCTTCATGCTTCCCAGAACGGTTCATTTATGAACAACCTGTGGTGAAATTTATTCAGAGTATGCCTTTCTTTTGGATCGGTTCACTGTTGGTGTTGATCAATCCGGTCAGGTTTTAAAAAAAATTCTTGTCTTGTTTTCTCTTGATTTTCTCTCATTTTTGAAGCTCAACAACTTCTCACTCCGGGCTCCGTTTGGGATGTCGTTTCTTCCTACGTACTGGTAGATGCGAGGTCTTCAATTTCTATATTGGTCCCTTGTCCGAACTCTAGATGTGAATTAACCATTTTTCCCTCTGACTTTCATTCCAATCCTGATTTTTCGGTCTTGGATTCCTCTTCTCTTCACTTGCATTAAATACTTGTAAAAAGCATGAAAAATACACAAAACTCGAGGCACTATGCGGGAATTGTCAGTTTCACATATATGAGATAATTTCATACAAATTACATAGTCCAAGGTGTTAAAAGCTACTAAATTAAGGGGATAAATTCGAAAGAATTTATGCCTAATCATATATCGAGGTTGAATGCATTAAACATCTAATCTATAACCATTAAACATGGCTTAAAATCGAATATATTTTGAATCAGTGGAAAAACTGGTTTTAAAACAAATAACTCCACTATCAAAATGCTTTTATTAGTCAATTGAAGGTCAGATGCTTGTATGTTATGCTCTAAGCTTATGTTAAATAATGCCCACTAAAAAAATTAGTATTTTAGCAAATACAAATATGGATGAAATCCTAATTTCAGGCTTTTAACATGGAATATTTTTAGTTTTATATTTTTAAAATTGAAAATAAAATTTTTCCAAGTTCAAGTCGTGATATAAGTCTTAGTATATGCACAGAAACTGATATAGGAAAGAGTCCATGTGTATATCCCCAACAATGATGGAAAGGAAGGAAAAAAATGTAGTACATAATATAATGGGGCCAGATAGGGTCATATTACAATATATAGGAAGTCATGTTGCGATGATATAACTCTGTTGGTGGTTGCCTGGGTGGTTTATATAAATATTAAAGATATCAATTGTTATCACAAACTTAACATTGCAACACAGTCTAAGTTGTCAACTCAATTTATCAATGAAAATACATACACTAAAATAATAAGTGCACACATATAGTTTCCAAGAGATTAGGCAGCTGGCAGAGTATTGCCTAATGCCTAAGCAACTGTAGGCATGGATTTTTGGAGCACTAGGAAACTACATGAGAGCCTAACACTTTTTTTTGGGCCAATAACCCACACATATAGTGTTAATGTATTAAACTCAATCCAACAAAAATTGTGTGACCTATAGAGGGTCGTCTACATAAATATTGTGCCTCCATTGTGTTGTGCCTACCAAGATAATTTTGTTATATAAACTAAACAGAGTTTAAATAAACTCTGTTTAAATTTATTCTTTTGTGTTGAAAGTTGTCTCTATGATTCCAACACACATTTTCCTTCTCAATATTATCCATATCAATAACGTTCAATAACTATAAAAGTCAAACAAATCACCAATCCCTAAATATTTATCTGCGATATGGCAGAAAGGTCATTAAAACACTAATCCTAATTGCGGCCTCAACTTAAATGGACACATTTAAACACCATCATCGTTATGGTAGCAATGCAGTTATATATGAAGTATGAACAAATACATCCGGGCGCAGGCATCTCATACTCTTGCCTAACATAGCTGCCAAGAGATTAAGCACCTGACAGAGTATCGCCAAATGCCGAAGAAACAATAGGCAAGGATTTCTAGAGCACTGGGAAACTATATGAGAGCCTAACACTTTGGGGGGGTCAATACCCCACGCATAATATTACTGTATTAAACTTAATCCAATAAAAAATGTGTGACCTATAGAGGGTCGGCTACATAAATCTTTTCCCTCCATTACATAATATATCGAGGTAGAATGGAAATCTTTATTTAATTTTGGAAGGTGTTGTAACTCAATGACATGATAGTATAAGGTCTCAAATAACACGATATACTTTGGAATTGTACAATATATTACAAACGATAACTTTAGATCTAAGGTACTACGACCTTTCATTGACTTACTCACAAAAGAGTTACAATTCTCATATTTTTTCCACTTCATTAGAAATAAATTCTAATATAAATTCTCATGTATTTTTTTCTCTTCATTTGAAATAAACTCCAAATTATCTTCACCATATTTAAAGTTAAATAAAAATAGTCAATCCTAAAAATCAAACTTTTCATAATAAGTTACATCATCCAATAACCATTATACTTTGAATTATAAGGAAATTTTTTTCACTTGATTTGCAATAATTCCCAAATTATTTTCTCCATAATTAAAGTTAAATAAAAATATTCAGTCCTAAAATTCAAAATTTTCAAAATAAGATACATCATCCATTAACCATTATACTCTGAATTAAAATGAAATTAAAGACATCTTTTTAAATTGGCACAATGTAAATTAGTTTTCATATCTTCTTATGACCAACTATAGTACAACGCGATAATACTTATAAACAATATCTATCTATTTCATTTCTTTTTTATTCTCATCTAACAATGGACTATTTTAATGAATGTAATTCACCCGGAATTTGAGGTCACTATTTTTACAGGATAAATTTCAAGTCTTTTCAAAGATATATACGTTATGTGGTATTTGACACAATTCATCAAACACTTACTGGGCACAATTTTTATAAGGAAAATAACTAATGCCTTCTCAATGCACATCCACCATATGACATTTCTCTTCGATTCCCATCTTGTAATAGACTATTTTAATGAAGGTAATTCATCTAAAATTTGAGCTAAATATTTTTACATGAAAAAATTCAAATCTTCTCAAAGATACATATAATATGTGGTATTTGACACATTTTATCAAACACTTACTGGGCACAATTTTTATAGGGAAAAAACTTAATGTCTTCTCAAATATACATTCACTATATGACAACCGTAACATGAACACAAGTTAATTTCTACATATAATCTTTAAACATTACATAACATATAGAGGTAGAATGGAAATCATTCTTCTATTTAGGAAGGTTGTGACTAAATAACATGAATAAACAAATCATTAGACAAATTAATAATTTGTCTTACTTTCTGGTCTGCTTCAGAAGATGCTGCTTCAGAACTACTTGATTATAAAACCATAGGTTCCTTCATAAAATTTTGAGAATGCCATTGATTTCCACTACCATAAATAAATTGGCCAAATGTCTTTAGCAAATCCATTAGCAAAAATTGAGTTGGTCCGTCTTTACTGCTACTTACTGGTGGGAAAAGGATTTGAATAAACATTGTTCCATAAAAATGAATTATTTATGGAAGTTAAAACGATCCTTTTAAAACAAATATGGTTGATTTCTGATGGGTGTCAATACAAGAAGTTAAAAAGAGCAGTTTACAACATCTCTGATTATTGGCTACTGACATGGCTTTGATCTAAGGTGGATAATTAAAGACGGTTGGTTTATGATGGCTGGCAATACTTGAAGTTGAAAAGATCAGTTTACAACAACTCTCGTTGATGGTTGCTAACATGGATTTAAGCCAATGTGGATGGTTACGTAAATAGCCTTGAGTTTGAGGCTCTTAAATTCTTGTATAGCATTTTAGACTAGTATAGAAATTTCATGAACATTCTTAGGATATCTTTTCAGGCGACATGGACAGAGGGTGAGGGTTCCAAGCTTGTAAATCCACACGTGAGTCACTGATGTGAATTATGGATCCCACACACACTAAAACTTACATGTGTATAAAAAAAGTAAACATCATAATTAAGAACTCATAAACTATGTCAAATCCCACCACCACCCTTCCCCACCACCCCTTCCCCACTACACATACACACACACACACACACACACACACACAAACCCACTACCCGCCCCACCACCCCTGCCCCCACCACCACACACACACTCATACACACACCCCTATACAAGCACACACACACATATACACACACACATGAACACATATACACACACACACAGACATATATACAAATGAAAGAGAAAGAGAGAAGAAAAAATACCTTAAATCGTAGAGAGAGAGAGCAGTCGCTTAGAGAGAGAGAGAGAATGGGGGAATAGAAAACGATGGGAAAAAAGAAGAGGGAAGTTTTTTTTTACTTTTAAACTTATCACGGACCTCTCACGGTCCTTGACCGTGACAAGTTTATAAGGTTTTCACGGTCATTGACTGTGACACGCCCGTGATAACTGTTCTTGTCACAGATTTGTCACGGTCAATGACCGTGACAACAAATGCGTATTTTTTTGTCACGATCATTGATCGTAACAAGGGTGGTCAGCTCAAAAGTGACAATTTGGTCTTTTTGGTGTAGTGTACAAGTCCTTAAAACACTATGTAATCTCGGTTGTGGTATCACATTTTCAAATAATATGATATTCTTAAAGTCTTGAACTACCCCTATGAAAAATAAATCCATGATTATGTGTAAACTCAGGCAAAAGTACGTCAGTAACTCACTACCATAGGCTTTGGGAATCTTTCCTTAAGTTTTAGCCCAAAAAAATGACAATGATTACGAAAAATAATTATTACAAACTTCAGGAAATTCTTAGCCTATTCATGAAAGGAATTTTTTTTGGCATTATTCTCTAGATATGAACACAAAAAACACATTTATAAACATGGTCCATAAGACAATTATAACCTGGATCACCATTTAATTTGTCTTCTTTTAGGGGTAATGAAAATTACCCAACATCCTTAGCATTTCCACTTCAAACAAACTCCCCAAAACTTCATCATACAACTATTTGTTTTGAATCACATCTTCAATAAATTAATATTAATACCTTTCAAAGCATTGGCACGGGGATGATTCTGTTGTTACTCATTAGCGTTATAAAAAAGAGTACCAATATAAAGACTGAATTAAAGTCATAGAGGGGATTTTGGAAAAAATTACTCATGTGACCTTTAGAACTCAGAACAAGGTAAAAAACTTGATCTTAAGAGCATGAGTGATAAACAACTATTTTGAACTCATTTTGACAAGGGTGTATATACATTTCAATAATATCTAAATAGATCGGGGTAGATAAATCTCAAATGATACATCACACATTTAGCTTAAGAAAACAATGGTCAAAGAATTGATTATATCTTTGACCGACAATTGTGTAAATTATATTTAATGTTATATTGTTACTAAACTTTGCTAGGCAACAAAACACAAGTGATTTATTACAAACTTTAGGCCTAATGGATGATAATGTATGGATAATAATATCATGAATAACTCATATGGCACATACTTGGGGTTTAAGAAAAAATATTACTAAAAAACCTAGTATTACATACCCAACTATGTCAAAAATATATAGCACACTCAAAAAACATTTCACATGTATGTATTGTTGATTGGAAAAAATATAATAATATACTTTGTAGCGGGGCATCAAGAAGGGTCATCATTCTCGATCATGTGCCCCCAAATTAATTCTACCCAACATGCCTTTTTTAATGTGTAACCTAGCATAAATTTAAGGGGTGTGAATAATATTTTTTGCCTTGTCACGGATGGGGAGTTTAGGCATATTATGACATGTGAGAGCATAAAGGATGCTTGCAAAATTTTTAAATCCACACATGAGGATGTGAATATCGTTAGGGTGTCTAAGTTACAGGGTTCGACAACTAAGTTTTAAACAATTAGGATGGAAAATAATGATTATTTTTATTCTTTTTACGCTAAGCTGTCGAATATTGTTAATTCCTCGTTTAACTTATATGACCCTGAACCAAAAGTGGTGAGAAAAATCTTAAAGTTGTTAACCGAAAGATTTAATACCATGGTGAAAGTCCTAGATTCTTTTAGTAGTGTTGATACTCTTAGGGTCCAAGAACTTATAGGTGATCTCTAAACCTATGAGATGAAAATGTGTCCTCATATAAAAAAGAAAACAAAGAAAAAAACGTATCCTTAAAAATACGTAGGGAGGATATATCAGAATCTGAGAACAATTGTGAGCTAGATTTCGAAGTAGGTTTGCAAAAAAGTTCATTAAATTTCTTAACCTTAGAGAAGAGAAGAACTCTAATAATAAATTAAAAAACTTTAATAAATATCATGATAGGAAGAAGAGGAATAACCCTAAGAAAGTGGATGACCGGGATAAGTGTTATGAGTGTCAAGGAATTGGGCATCATGCTTTTGAGTGTCCCACTAAACTAAAGAAGAAAGGTAATAAGCCTAAATCTTATAATTCAACCCTTAGTGATAGTGAATCAAAAGAGGAAACTAATTCTCCCTTGGAGCGTAACTACATCACTTTCATAGCTAGTCATATGAGCCAAAATGAAAAATCTTCCAACGATGAATATAATAATATGAATGACAATTAAGAGGTCCACTGTTTAGATTCTCGTGTTTGTATTGAGGAGGAGGAACAAGTAATGAAAAATGAAGAGGAGAGTAAGATTTAGGTTGCCTTTTCTAGAGTTGTATATAGAGTCTTTGAAGTTAAAAAAGGCAAACTCGAAATTAAAGGCTAAGTTTAAAGATAGTGCCATAGGAAATAATGATAAATTCATTGAGGACTTAAGACCAAGTGAGAAGACTCTTGGGTAGAAGATCTCATATATTGAGGGAGAGAGATCAGGGGTGGATGGAGGTGAGGACCAAGAGGGGCCATGGCCCCGGTTCAATTTTTGCAAAAAAAAAAAAAAAATTAAGGATTTTTGGTAAAATTTCATACTTTAAGGTATAACTATAATTATTTTCAAACCTTAGGGTATAAGATTGTAATTAATTAAAAACTAAACCTAACCTATATGAAAAGCTGTCCCTCGTTTCTTTTCTTCTCCTCTCAGCCCTCATTTCTTCTCCTCTCAGGCTCTCCGTCCAGCATTTCACATGCTCGGACGCTCCCTCCCTCCCTCTCCTCTCCGTCCAGCCGGCGGTATCCCCTGAGCACCTCCTTACCGCCACCACTAGCCACTAGCCCAGCTCCAGACGAGCCCCTGAGCGACTCATCAGGTGTTTTTTGTCCCTTAATCTGATTTTTGTGTAAGAATTTGTATTGTATGTATGATTTTGATTGAATGTATGATTTTTGTGTAAGATTTTGATTGTGTAAAATATAGGGTTTTGAATTTTAATTGAATGTACATTTTTTGTATGTATAATTTTGGAGAAATTGTATAGAAATAAGGGTATATATTTTTCATACAATTTCTCCAAAAAAATGTCAAATTTCTGTAATTTCTCCAAAAATTTCTGTAATTTAGGAAAAAATGTTATGTAATTTGTGTCCCAAATATATATGCTAAAAAACTCAAAATAAACTCGAAACATATAATTTGTATAAAACTCGAAATAAAGTTATAATTTGTATAAAACTCGAAATAACTCAAAAAAAAATCGTCTTGGGGGCTCCCGCCCCCGAACCTCCGGCACCACTCGAAACTTTGGCCCCGGTTGACCAAAAATACTGGATCCGCCACTGAGAGAGATATAACCTTCTAGGAATGGTTGATAATACGAAGGACGATTCCCTAAAATTTGATGAGTATAAACTTCTTCTTGAGTTTAGAATTTTGGAGTTAGAAAATGAATTAAGAGACTCAAGCCATGTCAAATTTGATTTGGAATCTAGGAAAAAAAAGATGTGATAAATTTTATAAAACGTTCCAAATAAAAAATTATAAGATAGGTCTATGATACACTGATTCGTATGCTTCTGCTTGCAAAGACAATACCAAAATTTTGAGAGAGTCGACCTTTGCCAAGGATATTTCTAAAGGTCAACCATAGGTAACTTTCCTCATGTTTACACCTACATACATTGTTATAGGATACGTCACTTTAGGAGATTTTATTTGATCTTAAAAGAAGTCCTAGGAATTCTAATTATTGTATCACCGTGGTTCCCAAAATCGAAGGCAATAAGTCTTCATCTATTTGTTTAAGAAAATCCAATTTGGAGGCACTTAATATTAGACTTATTGAATCTCATATCCTTTCACATGATTCTTCCCACGATATATCTTATGAGTGGTTGTGCTTGTATGTTTTTCATACACTCATTTTATACTTAATAAACATGTTATAAATAATGTTATGATGCTTGTGTCTTTTGTATTTTGATTCTTCATTTTTTAAGTCTTTATGAAAAATAAAAAAATAATTATTTCTCTCGAGTTATTTTTTTCTTATGATTTTTTACAAAAGATCATAAATTTTACACATTTTTGTGGCATATTAGTATGTTTGAATCGCATTCATTTTCCGTTTTCCACGTGGACAGGACATTTAAGTATGGCTTAAATTGTTTGGGTTTGTAAATCATGCCTTATTATGGACTTGATCTTATTTGGTTTTCATTAATATATTCATCTAAGTATATGCCTCCTCACACACTTTCTCACTTAGAATTTTATATATCTATATAATAAGGAGTAATGGTGTTAACATTGTTCCATAAGTTTATAAGATAATTGACGGCTGAGATTGAATGTGTGGTGTTTGAATCTAATGGTTGGAAATCATTGAAAGAAATATGGTGCGGATTACTCTTTGAAAGATACATGGTTCACCTGGATAGACTTTTCATTGTGACTCACAATTATAGAGTGGCTGAAGTACAATCTAAGAGACTCACATTCACTTAGACAGACTTTTTCCATATCTTCACCTCAAAGCATGTACTTTATGCCATCTGTTCTATAACTCAAGAGACAAAAGCTGCCGAGAAAAAAAACTTCACCATTTACTCATGGTGAGTTTCTGCTAACTGCGTTTTTGCTTCAGTTTTTGGGCTTATGGCTGCGTGTCAGCCTGTGTAGGTTTCTGGGTTTATGAGTCTCTGGGTTCATGGGTGGGTTTGCACGTTTATCAGTGTGTGTTAAATATCATAAAGTTGTGTTCATATATTGAGTATTGTTTGAGGCTGATATCTAATATCTATGGACATATATATCTGATATCTGATATCTACGTATATATCTGATAAAGGGTTCATCTGATATCTGATATTTATGTATATATCTGATAAAGGGTTCATGTGTTCATCACTGTTTTAGCAGTTTTAAGAATATTGAAAAAAAAACTGAACCATATATTGAGTATTGTTTGAGGCTGATATCTGATATCTATGGATGTATATATCTGATATCTGATATCTATGTATATATCTGATAAAGGTTTCATGTGTTCATCATTGTTTTAGCAGTTTTAAGAAGTTTGTACTCTAATATCACTATCGTTTTAAAAATAAATTTATCGTTTTAAAAACTCCGTGTAAGTGTGTATATATCAGATGTGCTAAATATCAGCATGTGTTAAATATTCTTCTTAGAATATTAGTAGCGTTTATAGGTTTACACAGTATGGAAACTCAATATGGGACAAAGCATGGAAACTCAGCTAAACTGCTTTGAAGATCACACAATTTATCACGTGGCTTTTTCAGTTAAAGGAAACCAAGTAAGTCAGCTACCATGTGGTTTACTCATTCAAATCTTCATTATCATCATAAGCTGGAGCATTTGAGTTCTCCAAACTAAGTAATTTTCTAGTTTCAACTTGACAGAACAAATTACAATTAACTGATGCAGTGAGTTCATGTTTAGTGAAATTGCAAATAACTCTAGTCCAAGTAGACGCTAGCATAGCAAATGACATAATAAAATGACAAGCATTAATAATAATTATCATTAATCAATACTTGGTCAAACGAATATGCTCACCTCGTTAGAATGAAAACACAATTTTTTGAATGACTTTAGAAAACAAAAAGAAATTTTTAAAAAATCATTTTTCGGGAGACATGCCTTAATAAAACTTAAAGACCCAAAACACGAAACCCACATATCAATATAATAAATCAAATATACCTTTCTTGAGATCCCAAAATTGAAGACGAAACTCATCATGAATTTGATGTCGTTTTACTCGGGTCACTTCATGTCTTTATTGCATAGGCTTGATGGTACAAACTAACACATCCTAATATATAACTCAAACTAACAAAATGAAGCCAATATTATATTTTTTTATAAACATTACAAAAATAACACATTGACAAAACTTGTCCTTACAAATCCAGCCCTTTGGTTTTTTCGGGATAAAATCAAAAATGAAAACTAGGTCGTCAAACTCTAATACCTAATCTAGAAACTCCAAAAGAAAAAAGACACAAACAAGACTTCACCGACTCTATAT